>OZ010659.1:29059884-33859884 GCA_963932335.1 Andrena marginata
GTTATAGAAACATTTGTGGCTGGTTAAGGGGATAGTGGACTATATCAGCTTCAAAAAATTTGATTATTTATTTCTTACTGATTCTGAAAGTCCTATCCTTTATAAACATTTTAAGCGAAATTTTCACGAAGGAATTCAAATAATTGTAGATTTTATAGCAGCGAACGTAATTGAGTGCACCGTTAAATAACGGCCTCGCAGAGCGGTATTGGCATATAGGGGACATAACTTTGAAGCCGTTTTTCTCGAAACACCATTTTCAGACACAGTGTAAATCATAATTCTTCAATCAATGAATATTTTCGCTTGAAATTTTTACTGGACGTGTAGAATTCCTTCCTCTACAGAGTGGAATCCCGGCATCAACATTGGATGTTTGTAAAACATTTTATAACTGATTAAAGACGATTATTTTTCCGTAAAAATGCGAGGAAAAAATTGATTCGTGTGTGACTTCTCCAATTATTGTTCAAATTCATCAGCAAAGTTCTACTCTGTAGATTTTGGTGTATAAAGTGGTCCCCCCAAAGCATTTTGCTTTCAGATGATTGGCTCACCTGAACGATGTACATCACCTGCAACGGCGCTGTACAAGGCTATCTTCAACGATTAATAACTTCAACAATTTTATACATTCCGCCGCTTTTTTGTTGTTGTAATTACTCGCAAACATGTCCACAATAGATTGTGAAAAGCACGACTATAACGATTATTTGGTATCAAAGTAATTTAGCGTCTAATAAGATACAAACGATTTTTCGTATCCAGTAGTCCACTGTTCTATTAGAAACTACGTGGATCCTTGGTTTTGGATTTTACTCAAGGTGATTTCTGTAAAAGGGAAACGACAGTTGAAGAGTCCTTGTAGAAAACACTGCAAGTGCAAAAATTAAAATTTTTTTTTGGAAAATGCTCTTCATGCCAATGGTAATACTATAATATAGAATTGTAATGCAATTTCCCTTTGTAAATAAATTACTAATAGTCATGAGTATAGTATCGCTTTGTCCAACGCCACTTCCGTAGAAAGTTATGTAAGAGGATTGGCATTTACAGTGCTTGTAAATTTAAATGAATGGTACATTCAGTTTTCTCTACCACTAAGAAGTGGTACATACAGTGTTTTCTATAAAAACTTTTCAGACCTTTTTTGTGGCTGCAATGTAAGCATCCCTATAGTCAAATAAATGTTCAGCTCTATACATTATCTATCACATTCATAAAGTGTTATATCCTCGTTATAAAACAGCCTAAAGGACCCTCCAAGCAGCGACCAACAGGGATTAAAGTACCTCTTTAAAATCTCTTAGCAAAACTATATACTTCTCAACGCAGATAAAACAGTTTTACATTCCAAAAACATCCCCGCACAATCTCTGAATTAAAAAGTCCACACATGCATCTGCAATAATTCTAAACAAAACCTCTTCTGCGCGAAACCCATTGCACGTCCTTGAAATTAGTGAATTCCCATTAGAATTCAGTTCATGAATGGTTATCGGTACCGTTATCGTCTAGCAGTAGCCCAGCCTCGGAGCAGATCAAGAAATTACGTTGCAAGCGTCGCTGGACGCAATGAAACGCGGCTTGCAGCGGGGAAGCTAGTTCTTGTGGACGTCGTAAAAAGTGGTTCGACGTTAATGGCCCGGTAAAGATTACGGAGGGCAGTTCGTGACGAGAAGCAAAGGACAGAGTGCCGTTATTCTTCGAGGCGCGATGCACCGATATCGCGGCTCTTCGGCTGCTATCCCACGGGGTGGGCGAACTTCTCGATGAATTATGCATGACCCCTCTCCCTTGTAACCCGTGATAACCGGCGACTACAGCCACAACACCCCCCTTTAGCCACGCCTTATTTAATAATAACGACACTTTCGTTGCCACGTCCCTTATCGACGTTTCGTCATTTAAACGCGAATAGGTGACTGAAAGTCTCGTAAAACGGATGTTACTATGACCCAGTCGCATCCTCCGCCATCTTAGCTATTGGTCATGACAGGGGTCGCGAGGATAATTGTATAGTGGATGATCCAATTATATATTAGTGTCACTTGCATAAATTGATGATTTTATATTAAGCCTAGTTACACTGAATTCTTATTTCTTTTATGAAGCACATATTGATGTTTGAAAGTTGCAAATATACACTTGACTGATTTCATTCCCACACAAACACAAACATATTTTTCGTCCTGTGGATCTAATAATTTGATCACAGACTGTATGTTTTAAATGAGATACAGGTGGTTCAGGGGAATTGCCTTAGAATTTTTGGGTGATCGAGGAAGGGGAGGGATTATAGAAGAAATGTTAGGTTTTTGCATATCAAAGTGAATGTGTTTTGAAGAATTAAAGTTTATAAGTGTTTTCAGAGAATTAAATTCGTAGAATAAGAGGCATGATTTCTTTCACTTTTTGTATAGTTTTTCAACTGTTTTATGTAGTATTTGGATTAAGAAGTTGCTAGAGAGCAGGAAGGTTGCTTGCAGAGAGTTCTCCCACTGCTTGAATATAGACGTGACAAGACCAACGCTTAACAAGAAAGCTGAAGGGTGAAATGCTTAAATTGGTAAATTGTTTGCAAAGAAATTCGTTGGAATTTTGTTTGAAGTTGCTTGTATGCAAACTCAAAATTTAAAACTAATTGCATGACACAGAGCCTTTAGTGACAGCTAAATTCCCATCTTTCCTACAGTGAAGGGGAACCCTTTAAGCGTTACAATACCGCTTAAAATGCTTCCTTTGACTGTGACGCACTTTGTGCACCAAGAATTGCATTCGAGGTTACGTCGAATATTGTTGAATTACTAAATATTGTCCCTGGCTCTTAATCTATTCATAGTCTATTATTATGCTTGTAGCTCTGCTAAATTTTTTTTCGTTATAAGACACTTTTAAATAAAAAATTCTAAAAGATGCAATTGCTTCGGCAAATGTTCCATAACAAATTTTCAAATATGCACCACTCTTTTTGTTTCGAGGAAAACACATTTTAAAAGTGTAAAAATTGCACGAACAAGAAATGGAAATGGTAGCTGATAAATCTGAGATAATGTATCAGTAACCTTTTTAGCGTGAAAATTCAACTATTTCGAAGCTATGCCATTTCTCCAAAATTTTGTCAGAAACATTGTTTTTGGACGTATATTAGGAAGACTAGCATTTTAATAATATATCACGCTATAAAAATTATGTCTCCTCTTCCTTATAGTGACTATGACGTCGACCTATTTGTAAGACATGCCACAAGTGCCTCTCAATTACAGACAATTACTCTTCACCAACAGGTAGCGAATAAGTAAATTTCCGTAATTACCACGTCAGACACGCCTAAGTGCACGAACTGTTGCTCAAAGGAGAACTTAAACGCTTGAGTAGCGACCGAACCTTTTTTTCCACCCTTGGGACGTAAAATTACACGTTCGATCGTTACCATCGAACACATCGACGGGCGGTAGCGGACTGAACGAGTAAACGAGGGGATCTCTTAATCAAACTCGAACGTAAATTGCCCAGCTCTTGACGTTTATTTCAGCTTCATTATTAACGTTGCGCAGGCTGTTTGGATGTTTGCACGCGGAAAGCCGATTCGTTTGATTCGTTTTGATACCCGTTCGACTCGATTTCCGTAGGAGCTTGCACTTTAACTGCGAGCCCTTTTCCTGTTTACCCTGATCCTAAATTGAAAATTGGTAAATCGACCCGATCGTCACGAACGACCAGACTCCACCTTCCGTTGGATAGTCGCCTATCGTTCGATAAAGATCGACGTGCCAGATTCTACCTTTTTTGATACCATTTCTCGAGTATTTCAAATTCGAAGGTGATTCTAAATGGAAGTTTGATTACCGAATTATTTTATATTTTTTATTTTAACATTGTTAGCTTTCACACGGCGCCTTCGAGGTTTAACCAGTGATTCCTAGCCGGTGCAGCACGAAATGTTTTCTGCAGGGTCGTCACGGTTGTTTTTTTAAATATTATCAAGTTAGAATTATATTTTGGAATACAAATTTTTAATGTGTTTTTTTTATCTTACCTTATATAGGGGGAGGTCGCAGTTTTTTTTTTTGAATATTATAAAAGGGGATCGCGACTCAAGAAAGGTTGGGAAACACTGTTTTACATCGATGCATCTTACTAAAACTGAAAACGATCTTTCACCCACCACTTCGCTATACGATATGCGTGCAAGTCTACTAAATAGAACCCGACACGATTCGGTTTATCGTCGATCTTCCTCCCGCCCTCGAATCCTCGTTTACGCGTTTAACCCATTAGGTTAATCCCACTTGTAAATTCAGCTGCAGATCCTCGGCAATTGTATTTTTTTATCAAACACTGATCTTGAATGTATCATTATTCATCCCAATGAAATATTTCAACAACTTTCGATACGCAAGATACAAAATTTTCAGAGAGTTAGTAGTAAAGGATATTAATTTTCAACTAAAATTTTCAATAAACAGTAAATGCATCTCGATCAAAGTTAGGTATATTCTGTGGAAGGATACCTGTTTCCTTTCCTTTCGCTTATAGTTTTTCACAACTCTCAGAATCCTTGCAAGAATGATTAATTTCCCACTGGATTTCTCTAATTTCCTTTTCGATTTTCTCCTCAATTATAAGTTCCCTAATTACACACATTCTATTCTGCACTGAAGCTGTTTCCACACTAAAAGTGTACCAAAGGTTCACCACTACCTCAGACTTCTCCAACCACCGAACAAAGTTCCTGCTCCCTTTCTGAAACCTATTTCAACTGTATCAGAGAATCACCCAGGCCACGGAAATCTATAGAATCCAGACAGGAGAAGCTCCCCACATCCCTTTCCCGAGCGCAAAAATAATTCCACTTCAATCACAGATCCCACGTCTCCCCCAGACGCCACACCATCCAGCAAGGAGTCATTCCAAAGATTTCCCATCCAGCAAAGCATCGATGAACTCGCAAATGGTATTAGCGAAATCACTCGGAAGGAGCGAGGAAAAGGGATCTTCCACGGTCGGTCGGATCCTTCCTCCCCATCGCGCTTCCTCGAAGGGAGAAGCGAATTCAAATGTTCTTCGGTAATCTTTGCCTCTCCCCTCGGTCCTTACATTCGTCCACCGTTTTCAGCCGCGGATTTCACCCGAAATCTTTCGATAATTGCTGCCTCCGACTGTCGCGAGGTGCGGGGCGCGCGAAAGCTGGGGAAACGCGGGATTCTGCGGCGATCTCGCGACAGCAGACTGGTTTGACAAGGGTCGAGTTCTGGCCGCGGTACTCCCGTATCCACGGATGCTCTTAATCGGTTTGATTCACAGGGATGAATACACCGCTGCGACAAATTGCTAGGATCACGTTTGGGTGCAGCTACGCTCCGCAAATCCGCTTTCAAACGTCCAGGGCGTAGTAGGGGATAGGGGATTGCGGTGTATCGGGTAGAAAGGAAGAGTGAGAGGAGAGGGACTGGGCTTAAAACCTGGTTGGACGGGGGGACAAAAAAAAGGATTCGACAAATAACCGCGGTGGCGATGGCTCGAAATCCGACTCATTTTTTGACGAGGAGTTTTCCCTTGCAGTTCCCTCTCCACCCTTCCATCGTCCCACCTTTCACACTCTTCTTTTTCGTTTGGAAAGTTCGCACAGAGGGCTGTGCGGTTGTTGCATTTTGTTCATGGTCGCGTTGCAGTTATCACCGGCGGAGCTGCATATCCGCGCGAAATTGCTTTCGCCGCGACGCACGGTTAAGTAAGGGAAGTTCCTCCACGCCGGAAGTTTTCGTTCCGCGAGAGGCGAGCACGATTGTGCGGTGTATGAGAGTGTTAAGGTGGAAAAGGAAACAGACGTTTGTATGGTTTTTTTTCGCTATCATGGGGATGTTTGATTAGGTTCTTTCTTGGCTCGCGTGAGGACTTTTGTGAAGGTTTGGAAGGTGGAAAGAATGTTTTTAAAGGACCTGAGAATATATATTAGAGCTTTCAGTGTAAAATATAATATTCAACAAAATGACAGTTATTAGTGTGGGAGATTCGACGAAGATAGTGATCTATTTTTTTCTAGATGTCAAAGTTGTAATGTTTTAGTCAAACTTCTTCCTTATTAAACAGACTGAATTGTGAAGTGCGGAATCTTCGTTATTCACTCTTCTGAATTAACATTCGACCCGTAAGTTAACACTTTTCACATGTTCCACTTCACAAAACTTACAAGGGAAGTTATACAACCTGGAAATTCAGAAAATTCTGCAACATTGTATGGAAGTAATGTAGTTCATCCACATTACAAACATATAATACGGTTTTAGAGGGTGAAATCACCCATTGAAAAAATGCAGAATTTTCTTTTTCGTGGAATATCTCGAGAATAGTGAAGGATATGAAAAGAAGTTGCATGTTTTTTTAAAAATAATTATTGAAGAATCCGTACTTTTCAAGTTACCCCCCTCCACCAATCCTTAATTCGGGAATTATTTTTATGCAATTTTGTAGATTTGAAAAAAGATGCACCTTTTGTTTAAACTTCCTTTCGATATCTCTCACCGGTCTCGAGATAATCCACGATATGCATATAAAGAACACTCTACATTTTTTCAAGGGGTAATCTCAACCCGTAAAACCGCATTGCGGCACCGACAAAAAGGAGGTTTATGTTACAAATAAAATTCTCAATTTGCACACAAAGTTGCATAATTTTCTAAATTTACCTAACTTTCCTTGTCAGTTATTAATTTTCATTTTTCAATTGATATCTATCTCCTAAATCATAATGGAACCGCGTTAATTCTATAAACAACTGTTCGATCTCCTTGTGTTAATTCTTAAAAAAAAAAAAAAAAAAAAACAGTAAATATATCACGAAAACGCCTGCTCGTATCGTCCTTATCATCCCCTTCGATCTTATAGGGACAGATTAATTTCTAAGCGTGTAAATAATTCGCGCAGCGGTAAACGTGACTTTGACTCGAACGACGATGAGTGGCGGGGGTTGCTCGCCCCGAAAAGAGGCTTTTGAATCCAGCTTGCGGATATTAAACGGCGAGGGCCGCGAAACCTCTAGAACCGCGTAACTCTTGGCTCGTTGCGGGCAATAACAACAAAAAGGGAGAGGATAGCGGAGGCATCGGGATTATGCTCACGCGACACGCGCAAGCATTTCCGCCAGTTGTGTGGCCTCCTTGATTCCGCGGAGTGAGTCGTTTGCAGAGCTTTTTTTACCAGCGTGTAATGAAAAATTGCGACCGCGTTCCATCCCCTAAGTAAGACCCTGGACGGAGCGCCAGCAGTTTCGCGCGTCCTCGTATAAAATACATGTACAAGCGGGCGTTTATAATTTCACGCTTGGAAATAACCCGGCGGGAAAGCCTGAAAATGGCGTCCAACGGCCGAGTTTCGTGGTGGACGCCGTTCTAGGAAGGTGTTCGAGGATTGTGATGTGCATTGGGTGTGTCATGGGGCATGATTCTTTTTACTGCGTTTGAAATTAAAAACTTGAAGTGTCCGTTATATGGACATTTTTAAATTACTCGTTCGTGGTAGGAGAATTTAATATTCTAAGGGAAATTTCAGGTTGATTTGCTGAGCGGTCATTGGCGTTTTGTTAATAATAGGGCTGTATTGCAAACACAGCGAATTAAAATATATTACAAAACAAATATGATTACAAATATAGATTATGATGCAAAGGACGAGGCACAGCTCACTGCTGCTATTAACTTTTAGGCAGAGTTGGGCATTAACTAAATATAAAATTATGTAAATAACAGATCGAATAAAAGTTACTTTAACTTTAGATTATTCGACGAATAAAGTTAATTTTTTTATTCGTCGAGCTTAAATTTTTCAAGTTTAATTTAACCAGAGTTAACTTTATTCGACACATGACGAATAATTTTTCTAACTTGTATTCGTTATTCGAAAATTTTATTTAAATAAACATGTTGCCCAACGCTGCTTAAGATAGCTTTGCTATAAATAGCAAGTTTATGTATTATTTAACGGACTTCTGCAAGTGTATCTAGCTTCTGGGTTATCTGTGTCACTGACTGAATAAGTAGCTGCGTTGTTTAATTTGAGAGCCTGTATTGAACTGAAAATAGGATCGTTAACAGCATTTCTGCCTTGATGAAAGAGAATTCCTGAAAACACCGCCACTTGTTATATCAGGTCTGCAGAAACATTATAAGATTGCACGCCTGGATTTTCCCATACATGGAATTTGCAGTTTTCCCTGCTGCTCCTCGTGCCCGCGCAAGACGAAGGTAAAATTTCAAAGGGGAACAATGAGGCTTTGTACCCGCACAGATAAGCCGGGTGAAATTTAAAGCTGTCCATTTTCTACTCGAATTTAATTTGCAGAGATAGCGGTTCCCTCTCCGTGACATGCCACATTCTCTCTCTAATTCTGCATCTTATTCTCGTATCCTTATGGAAAACGTAAGAAACGGGCATAATTTAGGGCTCAGCGCCGGAATCGCGGGCGAAAGTGAAAATGTTGATGTTTTACTTTTGAAATTACGATGTTTTCCCCCGGATTTCACGGAACCGGAAATTATAAAATGTTCGTGCGGGGCATGCACGATCGTTCCTCGAGATTACAGTACACGCTCGCAAATGTAAGATTCCGCGATATTGCTGCCGTATTCCGTATGCGGCTTTGCACTGGCGAATATCCTATCTATGGTTTATGAGCACTTAAATCTTAAGAATGAAATAGCACGTGACATTTTATGCTTGCATCGTGGCGCGAGCGTGAACGGGAATATTTTATTTTCCGATCCAAATTGCTTTTTCTCACAACACCTATCTGTCATCCGTTAACGTTACACATTCCCATGCCATGATTCACCGTGGCGATATTTCTTAAAAATCTATTCGCGTTACGAAACTTGTATATCGTGGAGGTATTTTCATATTTATGCCATTATTTGGTCGCTGAAACACGATGTACTGACAAACAGTGATTTCTTTCTGTTTCAGATAAAGTGTTCGGTAGTGGGTGCTCAGTGGCAAGGCGATAACCTGCACGCTCAGAGGCTTGAAGAATCAATTTTAGGTAAGTGTTCCAAATCTTAATTGGGGAATGTGCAAAGTTAGTTCTGTTGTTGACTGAAGGTATTATTACCTCTTTAACAAGTACACTTAGATCTTATATCTGTTGCTAGAAATGAGCTTCTATCGGAAACTGCTTCAAACACATAGCAGCAGCAGTTGTTTCTGTTACAAATAGAATTAATATTTACTGGTATAAACGTAGAAAAAATGCGAAAGCAACAGTTCTATAATATTACAGTCAAAAAGGTGTGAAACGCAATAAATCTGGAATATTCCAATTACAGGGTAGGGGAGACCGGGGTAAAGTGATCCTCGGGGTAAAATGAGCTTTCTTAATTGGTTCTTTAAAAATAGAATGTATTTACAAATTTTAGTGACGTAATAAATGTATGTAATATAACAATGATAATTATGCACATTTAGATATGGAAAGATGTAAATTCCTATAAAAACTTAAAAATTAATTGTTAGAGACTTCCATTTGGTTTTCTTTTCAATTTAGTTTCTTGGATAAATGAGTCATAAATGTTTTATTTTAACTCAAAATTGTTCTACGTGTTTAAAACAAACCTATAAACGTACATGTACACGCGTTTAAGAAAACATTAATCCCAACATTATTAAATAATTAATATTCCACTGAGTAAATGAATTATTTTAAAATGAATATTTTAAGCATAGCTATTCGTCATTTATCAATAGTAATGTTTAAATTATAAATCTATTTTTATTGAATCCGCACATTTTTATTGAAAGGGAAAAATTTTATTCCACTTCAAACTTTTTTAGGCTCACTTTGCCCTGGTCTCCCCTAAGTATATAAGGAATTATATAGATAGATAATATACATAGTGAGGAAGTGTATATGTATAAAGGAACTTCTTCTTTGCCAATGTACGACGCTCTTAGCGCCATCTCATCATCAGATTGATAACATGTGTCCAACAGTTTCTACTGCGATTCCAATTAGGAAAATTGCCTGCCTTCACACCTCACGAGATTCACTTCCCCATAAAGAATTATTTCCTGCCCAGCTTCACCGTCAACAACACACCACCCTGTGCATCAAACACTCAGCAACAATAACACAAAGTCTCCTTCTCAAATCATTCCAAAGCCCCTTCTCTAAACTTCATCCTCTACGAGGTTACAGATTGTCACTAGCAAATTGTTCGTTAACTCGTGGAAAGCAGGTTGGAGGTGACGCACAACGGCATTGTCAGCATATAAAACCGCCTATTACGTATCCCGCGAAGCGTCGAGCCGCTGAATAGGCCGGTCTGATAACAAAACTCGTCTGGACGAGGGATATTAATGCCCCCGCGAAGACGGCTTTAATAAGTCCGCGACGTAATGAAAACCATTCATATAAAAGTTTCCTCCGCGGGGTGACGCTTTAATTGAACGCGGCCACGAAGAGGTCTCAGCCACCTTCATCCCCCTACTTCTTTCTTATGCCGAGCTGTAACAAGATGTCAGAGATTACCCGCCTAGCTTTCCGTCTTTCCCACCTATCCCCCATCCCAGACTCCCCCCCCCCAGACCTTTTTCTTCCCCAGTCGCAGTCCGCCATTACTTTTATGCCCCTTCGTGACTTTCATTAAAAATTTTCTGTTGGCCGATCCGATGGAGTCGCTTCCTGGGAACGTTTCAATTGATATCGAGCCTACCATTCAATCGGGAACAAAGGGAGGAAAGAGAATCGTGGTCGGAGCTTCATCGGCGAAATCGAGGCCGACGGTTTTTCTTCCCCCCGGGGGGGGGGGGGGGCTGAGGCATTAAGGGATCCAGGCTTTCAGATTGGAGGTGTAAATGCGGGTTTGATGGGAAATTTCTGATGGCCGGCCACCGACAATGAGAGTAATACTCGGGGGCAAGGCGCGCCTTCCAGTCGAACGGAGGGGTGTAGTCTGGTTAGTTGAAGGCGTGTTAGTTAAGTGGAAATTGAAGTTTTCAGGCTTGCGCTGGTAGTGGTGAAGACGCGCAGTGTCTGTAGCTACCTGGAACGACAGTTGACAATTGTAGGGGATTTAAGTATCTTTTTCTCGGTGATACCTAGTGTCTAGACGGGGAAGTTTTACTACAATGTTCTGGCGAAGTGCCGTATTTTTGGCGCGATGCACACAAATTAAATGGAAAAGATTCATGGGAAGCTTAGAAGTTCAATTATATTCGTGATCTATCAGAGGATCTTCTTAAAGGATTTTTTAACGCGGTGGTAAATGTAATGTACATTTAACTCGTGTTAGCTTAGCAAACACGAGGTGTTGGAAGGTTTAAGGTCAGCCCAAGGGAGAGTCATTTTCTGCCCACATAAAAGAAAATGCTAAAAATGTTAATTTTTATGCATGAACTATTTTTAGTTATATAATAAAGTAATATAAAGCATCTAACAATTTATTACTGAAGGAATGCGTTAGAAAATATAAAAGTAAATGTTCAAACAAATAACATTCCACTTACAAATATATGATAAGATACTAATAATATGACATAATGTTAGTGTTAATTTAATATTGTTTCATTCATAGGGAAAACTTACACTTATTTACTATGCGTCTTCGCCATGTCCTTCATTACAAACAAAACCAAATAAATCGTGATTGTTTTAGCTAATTTTGACGGCATCCAAAATAATAATCAATTTACAGTCATTAAATTCAATTACTTTGTGATACAAACACAAATTATTTGCAGCCTACACAATTTTATGGGAAAATTGAAATTTATACCTTTGTGGATATTTTTTACCGTCCCTTGGGCTTCCTAGGGTTAAGGGGTTGGATACCTTTAACAGATCGGAAAATAGGGTTATTTGTATGTTGTTCTCATATAAAAAAACGTTATATTTGAATCTAAAGAAATCTTGGGGTAGGGGGCTGCTATAGCAGCATTTTTTAAACTACCAAATTTATTTTTTAAAAGAATACACCTTAATTTATACGTCAAAAGGTGTATATCTTAATTTTTAAATATAATGTTTTTTATATGAAAAAAATCATAAAAATAACCCATTTTCTAACCTGCTAAAAGTAACTCCTTAAGTTAGTACTGGTTCTGTTATTTGATGCAGATGTTTCTAGAACACTTTTGTCAGTGCTTCATGAATAATGAACAGTAAAATATCGAAAATTTTAGCTCTTCTAGATAAATCAGGTAAACCTTGGAAGACTAAATGACTTATACTTATTAAGATATCAAACATGATAACAAACGCTAAGTTTCCATTACAATTATTTTAACGTTTACCTCCCATTAAGAAGAACACTAATTATCAGGATGCTTAAAATAATCCGACAAGTAACTGGCATCTCCGTTTACATTGAACTTTGTCGCGGTTAGATAATCCTCAAGATGCTTCTGTCAATAAAGATCTTTAAACGTGTCAATCTATCCGCTCCTTTTGCTCTCGTTTAAAAATTCCCACCCACGGATGGACAGGAAGAGAAGAATCCATTCGCGACTTGCGACAGCAGGTGTCAGTTTCAATTTACTTATTCTCGCCGCGCGACAGCGACGGTCGCCGTATTTAATTTCATCGCGGTCAGAAGGCACTAAAAGGAGGGAAAAAGCACCAGACCCCGTCACAGATATGTCCACCCTTTGCACACCACCATCCTTTCCCTCAGTTTTTGCGTTTCCCGTCGCCTTTGTTTTTCGGTAAACCTCGCTTTATTAATATTTTACTCCCTTCTTTGTCCTATTCATCTTCCATAACCACATTTGCACCCTCACCTTCCATTCTCTTCCTCTCATTACATGCACCCCTTTTCTGCATTCATTTTCTTTTCTCCTACTTGATTTATTTATATTCAGATTTCAGCCTGTTACATCTGTCCCCTGATTTCTCGCATGAATTAATCGTGTGGAGTCTTGTGGCGATTCTTTCACGTGAGCCTCTCCTATTTCACATTCTTCCTCCCTTACTGGGTAATTAATTTTGCATTAATCGATTGTCCACACTTTTTGCTCGACTGTTTTTTGCTGTATCCTCGTCGTCCCCTGGCTGGATTGTCTCCACGTATTCGAAGACCGATCCGCCACAGCGGCCTGGTCGGATCATTAATTTTTCATCGGTCGTTCCACCGTTCCCTGGCAATTTCACAGGCTCACGGAATAAACGAGGTTTGCCGATTTTTGCGTAGACCACGTCGCTCGCTTTCGTTTAATGAGGTCGATTTAATCGCGTACTTTCCAGACGGTTTAGTGGTCCGAAAGTTCGGTACTTGGGTCCCATCGCAGTGCCATTCAAGGCGGATGCGCGATGCGCGCATCGATCTTGCACATCGAGTTGTGCAAATGATCGTTCGCGCTTAATTTTTGTCGCTTGGGCGGTTAATTGCAGGACGGTGATCGTCGAATACTAATGTCACTGTATGAAATATTTGAGCAAAAGAATGCTTACCAATTGTTAGACCATAGCCATCACTATTGTAAATTGTATATATATACACACACATAGATGTGAGTTGAATGTATGAAATATGGATTTAGCATTTTTGTAGCTAGGGTAAACGCGCCAATAAATGAACACAAGGCTAATGAATGAGCACTATTACAAAATTATGTTTGCAGCGCGATTGATTCCACGTGCTGCAAAAGTTGTTTGATTACGAAGCAAGAAATTAAAAGAAGTCTCTAATTAATTAGTTGCATTTTTTAATAACTTATTTTACTCATTTTAATAAAAAATGGTCATTCACTGGTACGTGTTCATTTACTGGTAGTTTCAGTCCTACTCTGTGGAATGCAAAACAATAGTAGTAGTTCTCGTGGTGGCTTTGTTTGCTTGAAAGTTGAGTAATGAGAATTTATCCCTCTGTATTCTACTGTGGACTGTGCATTTGTAATTGCGATTACACACAAAGTAGTTCCGTATTCACAAATAATTAAAAATTGTGGAACATGTACCCTTCACTCATACGAGGTACTTTGTTCATGAAATTTGAATTCCTAGCTTTTTCGCAGTATGTAATATTTTGAAAGCTACCTCAGTGGTCAATCAATGCATGTAGCATTATGTTTATCAATCTATTTGAACGCGTGTTCACGTTCTAATGATGCATCTACTCTATCAGTTTCCTACTGATAAATCGTTGAGTCTTTCTCCACAGTGTTTGACAAATGGGATTCGTCGATATTTCCAGCAATTTGTCGCTTAACAGAAGAAATGATCGGTGACTACATAACCTTCGTTGCTTAACATATTTTATGATACAAGTGGAACGTATCGTAATGGTTTTAGTAGCTTGCACGCTTGAGTTAGCAAGTTTTCACGATCGTTCCTCTGTCAGTTGTTACTTCGATTTGCATAAAGTTACCACGCTGCCTGGACAATCGTTTGCACTTTCACGGTTACGATTCGTTCGTATGTGCGCACTTTTGATAGCCCCCGTTCAGTCGTGTGCTTCAGTGTTGTTTCACGTGATATGCACACGATACGCCCACTGTACCGTATTAGTATTTGTGAACGACACGTGCTATTCCCTGCGGAACATTCAGTGGCTGATGTCTCCGCGCGATTATAAATTAACGAAGCATCAATTGGCGCACTTGCTACCAGCTCGAGTGGCTCAAAAAATAAATCCGAAATAAAATATAAAAAATGGTAAAAAAATAATACCCTAACGCTCCAAACGTGTTAAAATGTAGCTTACCCGAGCAGCTGTCATCTTAAATTAAATAGTGTTCATAATTTTCGATTCACATTCTACAGAATAACATCTTTAGTTAAATAGGAGCAACGAAAAGCCTTAACAAAATCCCTCAGATAAATCTAAATCGGTACAATGCATGGTTCTTCAATTTTCAATGTCGTTTCCTTCAAACCTAAAACTTTCTGAAAACACAATTTGTTGCTCCACTTGCAACATTCATAGCACAAAAATATTGCTTAGATTTTCAATCGTATTAAATCTTCACTGCGTTCTGTACGCCACACTTCACATGCAGGCGAGAATATTCTGTAGTAATTATTCTTCTGTCATAAAAACTGCTCGTATTTCAGCTACAAAAAAGTTTACTTGCAAAAACTGGCGCGAGGATGTTGCACGGTTGCGTTTCCGGAGCACACTGTTGGGAGTGTAGGGCATGTTGCAAACCAAAAGGTTCTCGCAGAAATAGCATAAATGACAGAAGAGAGACACTCGTCGCGCACGAGATTAAGCGTACGTGTAACCCCCACACGTGTTCTCCCTTTATTCGTTGTAGCAAAAGTGTTACGTTAATTAAATTCTTAGCACATTTTAAATAATAATCCTAACCACTTATAAATGCGAACAATGTAACTTTATCAAACGATGGAATTTGACTCTTCAGTTAAGAAAAATATAGTTTTGTGTGTAAATTTGTAAATGTTAATTTATTTGCAACGTTACTAAAAGATATAAACATATTAGTTTTGTGCATCCTAGTGATTGTTTTTATTCTATGTCAAATATCATATTCATCTATTTTATTATTTAGGGATATAGTCACTCGTTCCTGTTAGAGTTCTATTGTCGTAAATAATAATAAAACGTAGCGACAATATTCCTCGAGATATAGACAGGAGAAATATTTGGAACAATTGTGAAGCTGAAGGAGTAATATTACAAAAGCGTCAGTGGACGTTTTAAATTTCTCCCGGTGAATTCGACACGTGTCACAGCTCAGCGTGGCAAAAACGAAACCTCGAAGTTCTGCTATTCACGGATTTCGTTCGTGGAACAGTTTTTCCAGTGCAAGAATTTAATATAATAAAAGAAAGAAAAACAGGGAAATATTGTGAATATGATACTCATATTATGACACGTGTCCCCGTTTTTCTCGCAATCTTTAAAAAAGATCACGCGCAAAAAGACGAGAATACCTGTTGAAAGCTATCGACTTTCAAGCTCGCCATCCATACTATCTAGAGAAAAGTTCTGGATAAGGAACTCAACGGAGATTCTGAGGAAGTTCAGAGGGGTCATGAAACTATCGAAAACGAGCCAGATTTTCGATTACTGTGGTACTGCCCACTATTCGATTGGCTTTCAACAGTTTCACAGATGACTACTGAATTTTCTAAATGTCTAGGTTACACTAGCCTTTTTCCAAAAAATTTTCTTTGTAATCTTTTTCCGAATTTAAAACTTCTATTTAGAAAAAAAGAACATAATTATTTCAGAACATAAGAAATTGTGCCAAATAAGTGTCAAATAAATTAGAATTTATTAGTTGCCCAGAAAACAAAAAATTCTGATTTCTGGTACATTAATCTCTACAAGTGCGTCAATTTAATCGCAAGAAATCATTTAGAAGTGTAAGAGAATTACGGATATCCACTGATTTGCATCGAGCTATGTTTTCATCGTCATTATGGCCATTTGCAAAATACCTTATCTAACTAGTGCATCGATCCCCCGTAAATGGCGCGCAGCTCCCGGAAGGGCCATGATTCTTCTCACATAAAACATCATTACCGTAGCCAAGAAAATTCTCCGACCCATTCAGTGGCAGTTAGCATTGGCAGCCGCATTATTCTTTGCCAACTGGCCATATTTCTTCGACCGATTTGCAAATGCAGGAGAGGAGAACGTGGCTACTGGCAGTTCTCACGGTTGATAATCTGGCAATGCGTCTGTTGTGTGTTTCTAAACTCCGTGAGGTGTGTAATACTGTTTACAGCTGTATTTTATAAAACAGAATAAGAAAAATTTCCTAATAAGCACGAATCCATAAATGTGGCCACCAGCGCAATAGTGACACAATCCACAATTTGGGGTGGATTGATATTTCAGCCTAAACCACCTCTTATACAGCAAAGTTTTAATTATTTTGGGGCCTGAGCAAGCTTCGAAAAATATCCACAAAATGGCAACACAAAAAGGGGTTTTGCACCAAGTATTTTGTTGATTTACGTCACGCAATACCAATTCTCTAATAAGTATTCATACATTTACAATTGTACTAATAATGCACACCTTAGCAATTATAGTTTTGAAAAAATCATACCTATCTACTTAAAAATAGAAATTAAAGCAACGACCTCAGAACGTTAATAATTTCAAAACAAACAAAAATTTTGGATTTACGCCATTATTTGATCGCCTCAAATCATTCGTTTTTAAGACACAACCATTTTCAGTTGAAGCACTACTTTATAGCAAATATTCAAAATGGTCACTATAGACCCACACACAAGTTGATGCGTGATATCATATATCTCTCCATTGATTTCTGGTATCACATGCATTTTTTAGACGTTTTCCTTCTTATTCGTTCAACTTCCCATCTCAACTAAAAATCTTCCTCACCCATAATCCACGCTATAAACGTACAACTCACAAGTGATTGACATCTTGGACAAATTCACACACCCCCTACATCTGTCTACCTTTTTCAAACTAGTGCTACCTAGTTTCGCGTGAAAGTGTCCTCAAACTACCCTCATCTCGAAAAGTTAATGGTTGCTGCCCCCCCCCCCCTTTCATCAGAACCCCCTTAGACTCGCCCCCTACAACCCCACACAGGTTTCCAGACGATACAAGTAATTAATCCCTATCGAGACGAGGTATGAATTCGAAATTAAGTTTCCCATCGTATTCAAGTGACGTCGAGAGGCAACCAGGGGCTAGTGCGCCGAGACCAACCGGAAATGGAAAAGTTCCGTTAACTGAACCCACTTCGGGGGTCGGCGTAGACGGAGTGGGGGATGGCGGTATCTCGTGTTTATTCGAAAAGTTTTCGAACTTTATGCAAATCCAGGACCAGCGACGACGGCAACGACGACTGCCGCGCTTCGTTACCGGGAATCGTCGAGTATTTCCGGTTCTCCTTCTCTCTCTCTCTCTCTCTCTCTCTCTCTCTGTCTCTTTCTCTTTCTCGAGGGTACACTTGCAATCCTCATTGTTTCGCGAAGGAAACAGAGGCCAGAGAACCGGGGAACGTGTTGGAACTTCTTCGGCATACTTTCGTCTCCGGATTAATTAATTGCCTCTTCCATTTTACGTGCTCCGTGCCCCGTTCCTTGAGAGCCCTCTTAGCTCAGATGCGGTAGCCTGGTGGCTTGAGCGAGGGGGGCTCAAATCGTGGAAAAAAATAAATGATTCTATTCGATTCTGTTCTTGATACTTAGACTCGAATATTCTGAACTATCGCGGTTTACGTTGATGTAATAACGTGCTAATGTACCTCTACCGGAAAAGTTTAATTGACTTTGGCAGACGAAGGCATCGCAAACTTTTGATTTCGGGTTTTAATGATTCGGGCATTTAAGTAAAAAATTGAGTGGCACCGCGTTGAGAGTTGAAGTACGTGGATATGAAATATTTATCGTGACGAATGTGTCTTCGTGTTGTTTTGTGGATTTTTTATTTTGAGGGTAGGTGAAGGGTGTCGTGGAAATAGTTGAGTGATTTAAGTATTTGTGGAGTATTTGAACACTGGCTTGCTGCAAATTAGATGCTGATATTCATACCAAAGTGTCCTAGTAAATTGGGGATTGAATTACGGCTAGATAGTGGAAGATTCTTTTGTAGAGATAGTAAACTGTAATAACATTTAAAATGTTGAGGAGCCGATTAAACAAGTTTCGGCCACAAAACAAGTTAGCCATTTAAAATTCGGCTGCAACCTAGTTTAGTTGCAACACAGTTTGGCCACGGAATATATTCAGGAAAGATTTCATTTTGTAAATATTCAGTGATTTCAGAATTTAATATAACTGCCACAGAATTTAATGAAAAATTCTTGTGACGTGTCAGAAAACATGAAACCCCTATTTGAATATCTACTCATTATCCCACCCTATCTACTAAAATTCACTATTAATAGATTCGTGATTCATTTTGTCAACTCAGTTACTCCACATTCTCACGCTCTGTATCGTATGCACCAGACTTGGGCAAAATTTTTATTTAAATAAACTTTCGAATAACGAATAAAAGTTAAAAAATTATTCGTCATGTGTCGAATAACAAAGTTAACTTTATTCGTCGAATAATGTAAAGTTAAAGTAACTTTTTTTTATCCTTATTTAAATAATATTTTATTTAATTAATGCCCAAATCTGGGTTGCATTCACCTGAATAATATAAATGCATTTTGTGCACGTCCAAGTTGCAACATATCAAATTCTTAAATGTGTACGCCACGGTAACGTGCTCTTCGAGTACGGAGAAAACATTCTTCCGCAAGAGGAAACTTTCAAAGGTCGTATCCTTCGTCATCCTTTTTGTTTCATTTCATAAATAGATTTCACAGTCTGCCTGGTATATGCAACGGTAGACTACTGCGCGAAGTGCAGTCTAGAGAAGAGTACAATGTAACCAGCGAGGTGTAACTCCTAGTGAGACGAATATTGCTCGTTCAGTCTTTCCCGTTTCCACCATTTTTGTTTCAACTGCCTCTGGCGCGCACTATTATCCTTCGGGACTGAGCAAGGTCCTTCGTATCTAGACAGGGTGCTTCACCGTAGTCAGGAAAAAATGGAAATAATACTTCCAGCTTTATTAATGAGAACGTTGAATAAATTTATGAGGAATTTTTAGTAACAGCGAGGCAATCGATATTGGATCAAAATGGAAAAAAACTTTCGGTAATTTTAATATAAATTGTTTTATATTAGTGATTTTAGCATAACTTTTTCGTGCTCTTTTTTATTAATTTTTTTGTGAGGACAGGCTTTTCGTATTAAGTAGGAAAGAAGTCTATAGTTGTTTGTAAAAGTACTGCATAAATAAAAATGTTGAAAGTTTTACATTAATTTGAAGCAAAACTTTTACATGATTTCAAAGTTGACATCAGTTTATCTAACTTTTGCCTGAAGTAATGCCTGAAATAATTTTTAAAATAATGAAGAAGTGTCGGATTACAGGGAAATAAAGTTGCGGCTGACCATACGCCGACCTGTTTCCCTAGTTCCCTGACAGTTTCTGTTTAATCTTCTGCTGGCATCAATGAACAGTACCTTTCTATGTTTTGTCATACATATCATTCAGTATATACCTTGTAGTGAATAGGTATTGCTCAATTACACAAAATTTATTAGGAATTTTATTTTAAACTCTTAAATGAAAACACTGTGCATTCTACTAAGAACCAAATGAAAATTGTGCTTTTATGTATATGAAACAAAGAGACTTCCTACATGATGAATTTTGAAAAAGAAGGTTCTTCCAATATCTCAATCACATTTGCAAAAATCCCATGCTGCAAAATTAATAAAACATCCTATACAGCTCTAACAGTTTCACATTAAATTTGTCACAGATGTTTCATGTAAAAAATGATTATTAAATTCATTGTAATTCGTGTTACTGTAACAAATTCTTACTAAAATATACATTATTTGTTACATTATACATCAATATACTCATTTCTGATGCAAACTTTAAAATTGCTCAACCATGAATTTTAGTGATTCGTGGCTAAAACTTCCAACCATCTATTTAATGTTCGCCCGGATCGTATGGTTACCTCGTTTCGCAGCAATCATCTTCCTACACGTTTAGAGATATGCAATTCAAACAAACAAGCTATTATATTACTCGTTATTTTTGTTCCATTTTAACGGAAATTCGCAGAGAAGGAAATCCGCCGTTTTATCGCCAGTTCGATTGCAAGTATCTTGGATATTCGACAGTATTGGTGCCACGAGGACGTTGCACTGCTGGTATTTCGTTTGCTCTCGTGGATGTATGCGCATAGAACGCGGAATCGGATATTCTCAGAGTTTTTCCTCGGCGACATAAGCCACACAAAACCGATGAGACTTTTGTTTGCACGACATCGCCCGTGTATCGATGTCGGGCGAACAGCGCCCCAGCATGTGCGTTGGCTTGTCTACAGGAACGAGAGCGGGTTGTCAGTGATAAGAGCTTTTTCCATAATTTTCCGATAAAAATTCCGTAGGGGCTTTCCTCGTGTTTTCCACAGGAATAATCTTTATAAGTCGTCCAGCTAGCATTGAAATTTGGTTCCAGGAAACGTCTACAGTGTGAGAAACTTGTGTGTACGGTTTGATGTATGGTGAACATTCGCTGCTGCTGTTTATTAAGTGACAAATCTGAGGAACTTGGAATTAGTTTTCAATTATTCGTAATACAATAGGTATTTTAGATAGATGACCAATTCCAGATGTACAGTATCTTTGTGCTTTTAAATTTCTGATCAAGGTAGTTACTAGGAACATTTGGGGCAAAACAGACTAACCCACATTGAAAATTTTGTTCCCCTAGTTTAGATGATTAGTACAACCTATTCGAATACATTATTGCTACTAACTCAATTTCATAAAAAACGTGAGTTAGTCCAATTTTGTCCTCAATGCCTAAAATATTCCTTTACAAGAATAAGCCTTCTAGGTACCAGCTCTCCATTAAAGGCCAAAGGCTCTCGCTATCTTCCCAATTAGACCTTCCCCTTTTCTTCTCCGCAGTAATATCGTTTACAACAGGAAGCACCTACCTGTCACAAAAGTGTCTTCTTCCCTTAAGTCAAACTCCTTGCACGATCCTGCAAGTGTTCTAAAACATTCAAAGAAAGGAGACACTTCGGGGACACTAGGTCGAGCGTGTCAAGCAGTAACATGATCCAGTACATACCATCAATAACTGATACTGAACAAAGTAGGTATTAGTCTCCAATGTACCTAAAATATTGCTCCCCAAAGTAATATCGTTGGCATTATAAATAGAGCGATCTCCTCAAAGCAACAAGAGTCAAACACAGTAGCACTCTTGAATACCTTGCCGGGTCGACTCAGAAACTCATCCAAGGTATTTTTGGACATCCGTATTTAAAAATTCTAAATTATAATTCTAAGTAATAATTTGACGTTATATTCAAGCACTGAATGTGAGTTGGGTGTTTGGGGTCATATGATATGTAAAATGAGCCCAAAAATCCCAGGTGGTAGGCGAAAAAATTTAAGTCCGTGCAGCTGATCTTATATTCTTGTTCGTTAGTTGATTATAAGCATTTCTATTCATTCATTATACCTATACACAAAATTATCTGAGATTTGATTTTTTTAGAAGATTGTTTTAATTTATTATATTCGTATTTTTTATGATTGAGTTAAATTTCTGTTTTTATTTCAATGAAAGTTTACAAATCAAATTCTTTTTAATGTTCATCGTATTTACTATCAGTAGGTATACAATGACCCTAGAAATCATTTTATACACATAGGCAGGTGTACAAAACAATGATTTTAGCACCTATGTGTGCACAGAAATTCAATTAAAAAATATAACTGATCAGGTAGCTAAATTCGATTTAAAGCAATAATAAGATAGATAGATTAATTTAAAAAGCTACTTTACTTTTATTTAAATACTGTGCATTTGTATTTGTTATATGAATTACGCCTTAAAAGGATCGTTTTAGACACATTTCCCCTACAAAAGTTTAGGCTTTACAGTCTTCCAGTGAATGACGATAACACATCTGTATCCCTTCACGGATCGCTTAACCCAACCTCGAGCAGTTCCCGAGCACCCGACCCACCAACCACCGAATGTCCCCAAATGCAAATGCAAACTCAACGAAACATTTCCCAGAAGAGCTAATTGCGTCGTCAAAACGCGCGCAACGTGGTACGCGTCCATACACGTCGCTCGCCCGGTTGTCGCAAGGTTTCACGGACGTGCATCGCATTCGGCCATCCCTGCGCTTGTGTCTCCAGGCCGAGACGAACACGCGTCCATCCGCGTGCCGCAGCACGCGGCCTCGGCGGCCTGTGCACGGAATTACCCGTCGCGGAGCGCCCGGCAGCGCGCGCACGCTCGCCCGTGTAAACGGCGGGTTTCCACGCTCTTCTCGTTTTTCTTCTTCAGGGGATGTCAGCGCAACAATGCTGCCGCGAGTCGTGCACGTGCATCCGGCCGGAAAGACCCGCGAGCGTTCCTCGGCCGGGTAGGATCCAGTCGCGGCGCAACTGTCATGTCGCCGCTTGTATTTCGTGGCTTGGGGGATCCCGCGGCCCACTCTCCTGGACACAGATTTATACGAGCCACTCTCGTTGTTGCTTTAGCATACGCGCGGAGAATAAATTCAGTTCACCGCGTCGGCCTCTGCTGAACACGCTGCACCGATCGGAGATCGGACCTGGCCATGACTGAGTACGCTTGGGGACGTGAAAGTGGAAACGAAGTTTGATGCTCACGTTTTTAGTAGGTGCTCAGCGAAATCCTGCTTTCCATGCAGTATTATTTGGATATTTTTTATGGTCTTATGGGACAAGTATCGTTTTGACGTCATTCAGCTTGTCAATGAAACTAGGCACTTTAATGTAGAATAAAGAGTAGATACTTGATTTCTTGCATTTAGCGGCAGGGATACTCAATTTCTTGCACTTGATGTCGGGAGTTTTTTATGAAATTTAAGTATGATGTAGTTTACATGTAATTGGGGGGGGATTAAAGGTTGGATCTCTACGCCTCGTCTCGCCTCGGCGCAACTTCTTTTCGCACTCACATCTAGGCTCGCGTCACCTCGAGTTTTCCGTACCTGAAGTTATCTGAGCTTGCCCCGGTTTATGTGTTTGGCAGTTGCTCAGAGAACCTCTTCCTTCCTGTTTTAGCGGTCACCGAAAGCGGTGACATTGCATCGACTCACATTAGGCCTCGCCTCGGCTCCCCTCGCCTCTTTTCCTCAAAATATTCTCGAGAAAGAATCCGCGGCTCGTAGTCGCGCCGAGGCGAAGCGAGGTGCAGTGTAAGTCAAATTGTCAAACTACATATAAGAAAAGCATAGGAAGAATAAAATGAGCCGAGGCGAGGCATAGTGAGAACCTACCTTAAGTAATCAGTTCGCTGGTCTCGCCTTTGTTTAAACAATACATGCAGTGTTTCAGAAACACTGGTTACATTTACATCAGCCCACGTTAATCAATGGGAAAGCTTACCGCAAGTTCTTGCCATCCGTGGCGCCATCAGCACACGTGTCACTTGTCGTCGGTGTTATAAATAAATAAATAGAGCATGAGAATATAATAAAAAGTTTTACCTGTCCAAATAGTTAAGGATCATTATCATTGTTAATGTCGATATATTTGAGTTAGAATTTATATCTTTATATGTATCTATATGCGTGTGGAGTGATCAATTAGTTAGGTTAGGGCATATCATCATTAATAGTAAGTAAGGAAGAAGTTTCTTTGGTCGAAAAATTCTTATTATCGTAAAAGACTAATCTGAAATTGAAATAAACAGAGAGAGAGAGAGAGAGAGAGAGAGAGAGAGAGAGAGAGAGAGAGAGAGAGAGAGAGAGAGAGAGAGAGAGAGAGAGAGAGAGAGAGAGAGAGAGATGCATCGTTTAATGGAACGTGTTGCCATGGAAAGACAAAATAATGCCAGTTTAACGTAGCGTGCATACGAAAAGACACCCAAGCATAGTTTGAACAAGTTGAATTCGGTTCTGTCGCGGAGTTTACGCCGGGGAACGGCGGAATTCGCGCGCACTTTCCGCAAAGTGACCGAAGTCGAGTGCAGGGCAAGCTGGCTGGAGTGCAAGAACGTCGCGGAATGTTTGGCGACTTGGAGTGCAGTTTGGAACTCGAGCGAGCTGAGCCCTCGCGAACTAGATTCACGGACTGCGCCGCTGCACGTGTACTTTTGACGAATTCAAGTGGATACTTGCCTATGTTCTCCCTCGCCTCCCCTTCCCTGCCTTTTCCAAATCGGATTTTCGGAACGTAACGTTTCTCCAACGTCCCTAGAATTTCGACAGATAAAGCTTCCGGAGAGTTTTTTCCTCTCATCGGGGCTGGATATGGAAAATCACTGGTTAATTCACTGACTAAGCTTTTTCCTCGTTAAACAAGTCGTGAAAGGAATTCTGTTCAAGAATAGCAAAGAACTTTCTAGTCATTCAGAAATATGTTTGAAGTCTTTTGAAACGTGGAAAGAAAGGAGCTCCATGGAAATAGCTTTGGGAACAATACCCGTGTGAAGTATTTGGGATTAAATAATTAAATATCTAGAGCTAGTGATAAATGGAATTATTAAATTGCATGCTATATTTAGCTAGTAATAATAATAATAATAATAAAAATAATAATTCTTTATTGCACAAGTAAAAGAAAAAACAAATAGGAAGGAAACAAGAAAGAAAAAGTACATAGGTATAGAGTCAGAAATTATATAGTACATGTAAATGTAGAAGCAGTTGTTCTTCATGGTGAAATGTAGTTGTTCGATTACGCAAACGTGGTTTCCATTAACTACTTAGGATAGTCGAGCTCTAGAGCTCGAATCGAATCAAACTCTCGAGATTCTACAATTCTAGTTTCTTCATAGAAGTATCCATAGAAATCAGGATATTTCTGACGACTTTCAATATTCCCATACAAGCTCAGTTTCCACAGAACAGGAAACTAAATTCTCCTATTAAACGTCCTCGAGGGTAGATCATTAGACACTATTCTCAATCCATTAATCCTTTTGACGATCGTCCAGAACGCGCCCCGTTGCATATTCACAAGGACCGTTTCGAGCTGATCGAGCAACTTCGTCGGGCGATAAGTCGAAAGGGGCGCCGTAAAGTTGGCGAATCCGATTCCAAGTTCGAATCACGTTTGGGAGAGCCGAAGTCTCGCGAGTAATCAAAACGTTCGACACCCGTTCACGCGCGCGCACGCGATTCTTATTCGATTTTCCGTGTTTTCCACACGGCCGCCGCGTGACTGACGCCGCCATCAAATTCTTCCCGTGGAATACAATTTCGTTTCGCCGCCGTCGGTATGCGTGGATGAGATCCGGCCGATGTTTCGACGCCAACGTTGATACGAAACGTCACGTCCGGAAAATTACTACGGGCTGACTGATGGAAAAGAAATGCCGCGAAAAGCCTCTAAACGCGGAGCTTTTCGATTCCTTCGAACGAGAATCGCTGGCAAGCAATCAGGATTTGAGTGGACGTGCCTTTAATGCGAATGCGCTCCGCTTCAAATAATAAAACTTTTGGTGTCTGCAAGGGAGTTTCTTCGAATACAATTAAGTATGGTGGAGATGTTTCAAATCTGTTATTTTTAGAGTAGTCAAAACGAGGAAATTATTTTTATGGTATTGTTCATTCATTTCTTTTAATCTTAAAAGGAAAGTTAAGGAGGAATTGAGAGGAAAATTGAATAAATATAAATTCGGGAAGAAATAATACTCAAATCTATAATATCTTCACTGTTACTCATATCACCGTTTCAGTGGAATAAGGAGGTAACTTGCAGAAAAGTGATTTTTCAGGAGACGAAGATAGTGGAAAGATTAGATATGCCTGAGATTACATAGTATCGCATATATCTAAAAATTTTCAAATTTGGAATTACGTTATTAATTCATTGGAATATCAATAGGACACTTTTTTATTTATCAATGCATTGGAACTGAAACACTTGAAAAACTAACTATAAATCAAGTATGCCCAATATTATCCATGAACATAAAATTAATATCCACTATAACACAAACAAATCGAATAAACCAATACACCCACCGACATATTAGATCAGGTCAAAAGTTCGTTCGTTCACTGTTAAGTAATGTTAGGTTGGTTGAAATGTCTTTTTTATTGTGGGGAGGCCGGAGCAAGTTGATACATTTTTCAGTCATGAAAAAGTGAACACGAATATTTACTTTTATACATACATGTACACATGTACTACATATATGTACACAGTGTCGAGATAATTTCTCTGTATCAACCTGCCCCTATACCTACTTCTACTTTTACCAGAAAAGTGGCAAAAAGTCATCGGTAGCCAAGGAAAATACTTTGATTAACGATACATATAATATATTTGTACTTTTTATAAAGACTTGCGTTGAATAAAGCGAAACAACTTTCGCACCAACCTAATACTTAAAAAAAAAAAAAAACCCACCACAGATTCAAAACAAGAAATTTGTTCCTATTGAAATAGCCCTTCAGAACCAACACGATAACGTTTCATGTGACCTGTCCGAACAAAAGGGACACCAATAGTAATCCGAAGTACTATTGCCTGCGACTCATAAAGCGACTCATCAGACCCCACCAGGCCACTTCACTCCGCGATGCAGTAATTTCGTCGTCCAGTTATGACGGTCTCCATCCGCCAACTCAGTTTGGTGACTGTGAACGCGTGCTTGCCGTCATTATCGTTGCCAATATATCGCAGCTGCAGTAGCCGTTAATTGCGCGGGGCCGATGCACGGGGCGCATCCTTTGGGACGGCGGAATTGCATCCGCGAAGGCTCGTTTCACCGGCACCGTTTCCTTTGCCGCTCGGTTCACGGTACGTCGGCGTTAATTCGAGGAAAATTCATTAGCGCCGGGCCGCTGGCTCCTCGAGGAGGCGGGCGTCACCGTCTCCGGGCGCGAGTCAAGCCGTGCCTCGGGTTCACGGTGTCGACGGCCCGTGAAATCGAGCACGAATCGTCCCACAGGCGAAAATTTGATTATCCGCGCCGTGTCGTCGCGGTCGCACCCCCTCGAACCTCGGACGATCGCGAAATTCAGCCACCAGGGGCCCAATAGTTACGAAGCCACCGACCCGTCTCCCAGTTCTCCGGCATGGCGTTGACTTTAGTTCTCTCCGTGTGCCTCTGCTTTGCTTTGTTTACTTCGTCCTACGCTGCGACGTATTTTTCAGGCGAAACTTCTGCTGTTCGAAAGGGGTTGCTGGGAAACGGTGACGTTGGATTTTGACGGGTGAATTTGTGTGGGCATTCGAAAGGTGAGCTTTTGAGTTTAGGGTTGATTGGAGATCGCGGAGTTTGTTTGAATGGAGGGCATCGAGGAATTTTGGGGAACTCGGGTGGAAATGTTAGTGGGTGGAAAGAGATTGTTTTTTTTCCTGGGCATCGCTAAAGCTTAATACTATTGTGTTCCTGTGGGATGCAGTTGACAGAAGAATGAAACTGAATCGAATCTCAAAATCAAAGTATACACATAAAATTGAAAGTATCTTTGGAAATTTATTAAAAGCAAACTACTTAATGAATCTTTTTGGAACTTCCAGGACTTTTGATGGGATATTCAAGTGATATGATATTTTTTTTTAAATTAATTTAAAGCAGATTTGCAAGCTGTACAGGACCAGCAACTTCAGATATCTTAAGTAGGCGTACATGGTTTCAGTAGTACAAACACAGTTTAAGATTACGAATGCAGAACCTTTAAAATCATCACTCTGCACACATATCAGGTGATGCATTACCTCAATTTATTCTGTATTGTTGTAGCTCCAACCTCCATGACGAAATAAAAATACAAGGCAAATAAAAGGCAAGGGTATAATTTGAAACAACTAAATCAGGAAGATACCTAGTAATTGAACATTTTCGCCTAAAAAAACTGGTGGCCGATTAGAAGCTGAATTTCCCCGGCTCGGAACGAAACGAGGGGAACGTGTTGACAACGGAGCGTTAAGGTTCTCAAGTCACGTAACGACTTCTTGTCGAGGGGGTCACAGTGGCCCCGTGACCCCTGACCCAGCTTCTGGCACATGACTCCTCACGCACGTCGATTTTGGCTCGAATTTCTACGTTGGTTTGCACACGAGCTGTTTGATCTTCCAAATGTTTGTCATGGAATCAGGCACGCTCGATTTTCCCGCTTGACGAATCGTCGTGAGGTTTATAGAGAATTTTGGGAACTGTACAGTAACTTGTGATAAATAATTTTCGATTAATCTTAAGGTAGAGTGTACGTTCACTCTAATTAAATTATTAAGACACTGAAAGCTTGAAATAGAATTTTGCATGGCATCTGAAGTCCGTTTTAGAAATTTAATTCATATAAATGAAGGAGTGGTTCGAAATTTGAAAGTACATATTCTCAAAACCTCGACACTTCATTAAAATATTCCAGGACCTATTAATTTTCTATGCTAACGGCATTTCAGAAATTCAATTGACCAGTTGTCCCAATAATATATTAAAAAGACTTTGCCGTCTATATCTGTTCTTCCTATAAATATTATCACGCGATCTAGATCAGCGTTCTTCAACATTTTTACACCTGCGGACCGGCGAAAGTAGGAGAAACATTTCGTGGACTGGTTGACGGCTACCACAGAAATAAAAATCAATGTAGATGGTATTTTACTTATTAAACCTAATGTTATACAATTACAATTTAATTTGATTTCATTTGTTTTATTTCGGCGAAACTTATCGCGAATAAAAAATCGAATTCGACTCACGATGAGTTATTTGAAAGATTATAAAAAAAGAACCATTTGTGACAAGTTTCAACTTTGTATCTCGACTCAGGGGCAGTAAAGGCGAAAAATAGAAAATCAGGATTTGCCGAATTTCTCTTATACTAGTATATACAAAATTTGAAAAAAGTCAGAGGCATTTCGGTTACCAAAGCACATATTAGGGAGGCGTTTCAGTTTTTTAAATTGAAAATCTAAACTGTGAAAAATGAAAAATGCTAAAAAATACCGGTTGTGTATCGCAGCAGATGCGGAACTACAATTATATTTTTACTGCAAGTACATATCATTGTTACTATTGTCCTAAATTTTTTTTTCAGATTTTTCAATTTAGTGCGCCGCAGTTAAAAAAAATAAAACCGGTTGAAGTACACCGATGTAGATTACCTACGTTATTTCACGCTGTGATCTTATCGCAACAAGTCCACTTTCATTGAATTCACAGTTTCACTAAACATCTAAAATAAAGCATCCGCCATTAAACAAATTCCCTACGAAATTCTCGTAAAGTCACAGATATACACGCAGTTTGCTACCATTTAGAAATCATCAAGTCTGAAGAGAATTTACGGTAGTATAAAGTAGGTACACGATAACCCTTGTTTTGCAATATTATAATACGAAGTATACGCGTATGAAACACGAGCGTGCACGCCGTTCGCTATGTGCAAATGAAAATCTATGAGGATGGTAGGGTGTAAGCCAAATTAGGGGAAGAGGTAAAAAGGAAGGTGGAAGCGGGCAGACCGATATTCTGGAAGGAGAGTACGTATTTGGCGATGGTCCAGCCGCTGTCTGCACGCTTGGAGTGTCCATTATTCCATTAGCGGTTACCGTGTTAACTCTTTATTGCCCGTCGGTATATGAGCCGCCGTTCTTCACTCGCTGAGAGGGCGTTTAATGTCCACATTTCCCGGGGATTACCGTAAAACCGTTCCGTTACTGGCGACTGGTCCAGATAGAGGGTTGTTCCTCCTCTTCGGTCACGCAGAAATGTTTCCGCGTGCAGTAAACGCAAACTGCCAGTCGAGTTTGCTACTCTTACCTATCTTAATGCACACAGGCGAAATCGTTTTGTCATTAACGTGATGATACGAGTACGCTTCCGCCGACGAGACGAGGGTAATTAAAGGAGGGTGAACTTGGGTGGGGGGGGGGGGGGGGGTGAAAGTTGACGTGGTTGTTGCGAAGACGTGTTACTTTGTGGCAAGATGGAGAGCTTGTAAGATTGTGGATTCGGGATGGAAAATTGGTGGCAGGTATGTTAAGTTTCGTGTGTGAGGAATTTTAATTTATTGATAGCACATGTTGTTTTTATTTAATTCGAGCTCAGAAAAGATTAAAGACCTCGTTTGTGTGATACAGATTGAGGAATTTAGATCGTTCCTGTTACATAATGGTGTGTTTGTGCTGTTCATATTTTTAAACTTCTGTTCACATCTTCACATATTCATTTGTAGACAAGTAGTAGGGTTCTCGAATTACTGGTTTCATTATTTTTGTAGAATTATTTGTATAACGTGGAAAGAATAATTTTTTAGAAACAATTATTGCCGATATAAGTCATTATATTAAACCCCATAATTAATTAATTCGATTACTATTCTGGAAGTCAGTAACAGCGATCTGGTTACGCAGAAAAGCGAATTCGATATTGATAAATGGTCGAAAGGGAAACCGCCCTCTTTGTGCGAGTAAAAACCAAGAATACACCTGTGTAATTTACTTCGTATTGCAAATTGCAGTCGTTTCGTCCATACTCCTGGCTGAGGTGGAGCTTGCTTGTGATTTCAGAACGCGAAACAAAAGCTCGCCGACATCACGCAGTTGATTAAATGATCGCTGTTGTTTAACTCTTGATAATACGAAGTTATCGTAGAACGTTGCTGGAGACAAGTACGCTGCTTTAATTTAGCAATATAAATTAAAAATTCAATACGATTACAGCTGTGACCGTAAATATCATTTCGTGCTCAAAGGGACTCCTTTGAGACCATTTGCAGAATATCCAAATTTGTTTTGTCTCAGTTCCACAATTTCACCTTGTGTTCCCTATAGGAAACAACATTTCCCAATCATTTAATAATACGTTGGATAAAATTGCATTCGGTTACGTTAATTCAAACTAAATCGAATGAGGCTTCATCAAAATTCTCTGATCGTTTATTATAGCGGCGGACGAATTTAATTTGGATAACGAAGTTGGTGATGCCTCAAAATGATTAAATGGGAGGAATGATTATATTGTTTCATTTTAGCTAACGATATAAACTAAATTGTTTCAGCTATTAGTGGTTGACGTGCATTGAATTTGTTTGATGCAAACTAAACGAGAATAGCACGAAATCTATTCAGAGAGCAGGGAGTATGAAATATATTATCATTTACATATCTTTCGAATAAAGTTGCCGTGTCGCGAATAAATTACAACATGCAAAACTTGCTTAACCCGTTTGCGCCATATTTTTGCTACAATTTATTTGGAAGTATTCGCGTACAGGCTCGTATTAGAGTTTCTGGTCTCCCGTAATTACCTCGAGTGAAGTAAGTTAATTTTTCTTAAATAATTCTGCGTTACACAAATTGCGAATAACAATTGGACAGTATTGTACATAAAAGACAATGTTAATTTTCATGGAATTCAGTAATTAGGAGTTCGCAGTAACAAATAATGAATACCCTTAATTCCTTTGACTCCGTGTACTGTCTGTTAATGGAAATTTTAATTAAAACGCCTGCATCGTTAGTTTTTATATGCAATACATTGAACGAAATCAGTTCAACAGGGTCTAAACGTATTTGGTAACAGGTGGACGATTTTATTTCCTTTTTCGTAGAATCCCATGATACCAAAGGTCCCACGTTCGACATACTTCGATAGCAATTAACGGCGCACAATAATTCTTCATTAATGAAGGGTCCTGCTTTCAATGTGAAATTTAACGCACTGTGTGCTCTCGCGCGAGCAATGAATCATGTCTGAGTGAAATACTGTTCGAAGGATTTACAAGAATTCTTTTCCAAGTTCAATCGTTCGTTTCGCAACGGGAATAATTCTAAAATCATTTCTGACGAAAATTCCTTTGATTATCAATATAAAATTTTCTGTTTCAAGCACATATTTAAATATTAAATATACCAAAATATCGTAAGTGGAGAAAGTAATAGAGTAGATACTTCATATTTATATTATATTTATTACATTTTATATTTATTATTAATAACTAATATTTTATATTTATAATATTTAATATATAATATTTAACATATTATATAGTGGTTAATATTTATATAGGAATTGGTATCAAATCACATGATCGTTCAAAATATACATTGAGTTTCCTCAGATTAAAAAGTTCGAAACTATTTTATTACTCCAAATTATTACACAGAGTTGAATAATATTGTTTGCGATAGCAGAGAGTGGCTGCATATAATATATAAGAATATTTATTAAAGAACATGCAGGTTTGTAATAATAAGATATTCGTGAAATCATACGAGTAGAATGCCATTTCCAGATTTACAGATTTGCAAAAGCAGGTACAGCACAAAAGCCAAATCAGATTCGTCAATTCTCTCTAACCGATACTTATATACATATTATCAGTAGAATTCATTGATCCTGGATCCAATAAAAATGACCATGCAGGACATGTCGTATTCCATCGAACAGAAAGCTAATAATACATAACCAGACACCTTTCAACGACCCACTGGCCGTTTTCCCCGCAGAAAAATATTTATACTCATTAACTTCATTGTTTCAATCCGTGAAGAAGTACAACGAAAAGAGCTCGAGCACGGTCGACGCGTTCAAAAGAACAATATTGACCTTTCTTTCGCGAACTTTACTGGAATTTGGCGAAGGAAGCGAGGAGGAGGATGAGAGAGGCAGAGGTAAAAAGGGGAAGCTTATGGCTCGAGAGAGGAATAAAGAAAAGGAAGCAAGGAAAAAAGAAAGTCTCGATTTACTTTCATCCTTAATTCGCGGCGACCTCCTCCGATTGTTATTTCAATCTGCTTCACAGCGGCGTCGAGCTCTCATGCAGATTCGAAATCCACGATTTTCTTTTTTCTCTGTATGGTTTACTCGCCATAAGCAAACCCAGTCCGCTTATTTTCTTGGGCTCGGACTGCGACACGTTTTCGCCCGCTTTCCATCTGCCTAGATCCTCCATTTTTGTCGTTGCTATCTCCACACGCGAGTTCCAGTTTTCCAGCTTCCTGAATTTTAAGTTTTAAGTTCCTGAATTAAAAGAGTTGTCTATGCAAATTTTTGTGACATAGAGTAACCAATTGGAACCATTGCTGTGCTGTCCATTTATTCTTATAAGTAAATTAGTTTTTCGAGGGCCACAGTTAAAGGGGAATAGGAAATAAAATGGCCCCTGAAGGACACCAAAATGCAGGTATCCTTATCTTTCTCCTTCCTTCAAATTTGAAACCAGATTTTTTTAAAACACCGTGGGTTTCCATTCACGTATTCACTGGAAAATAATTTTAAACTTCTCATTGAAAATTTTAATTCAGCTTGTTCTTCGCTTAAAAATTTCAATCCTGGCGCGTGTACTCGAGCGAGGGCTTCTCGCGTAACTACCGTACTTTCGCGAGGCAATCTCAGTTAGAAAATGGTGGGTTCTGTATAAACTTCACTTCAAATTCTATACATCAGCAGCTGTGAAGTAATTGAAAATAGTAATCCCAGGAATATTGATAAAAATCTCGCACGAACGCGCCGTAAAGTTCGTCGAGGAGGAACGGCGCCGTCGGTGGGTTCGAAAACGAAACTTCTCGGGCCACGAAGTGTCTGTCCATTACGGTGGAGGTTTAACAAGGGTGGAAATCCGCTCGGTGAAAATAGAGGGCAACCGAAATAAACGGGGACACGCGACCGAGATGTTATCCCGGGCGTGGCAGTGCAACGTAACTTCGCGCAACACGGAAGGGACCGACTGTAAAAGAAAAGGAAGGGAGGAAAAAAAACTTTGGAGAAAAGTAATCTCACGGTTGATGCCGTGGAAATTCACTGGCGAAAATCCTTTCTTCCGCCACGCTAGACCGTGGCCATTCACGAGGGGAAACAGCTGGACAACACTGTTTCGAAGGACACGCAATTAGCGACATTGATTTCTATCGCTTCACCAAATTATGATTATCATAGCCGAAAGTATGTGCATGCAATCATGTAAGTTAAATATTTGAAATTTTGCATTGGATGAGGGTGATGATTTGTGGATGATGGATTAGTGTTAATGGTGTTGAATAGAAAGAAAAGTTCCTATTGTTAGTTTAAAGAACATTATAACATTGTATGGAATAAAAATTGATGTAAATTTCATTTTCGTCATAACTTGCTGTATGGATGATGTTCTTGTCGTCAGTCACGTTTAGGCCTTTTCTTCTTGACGTTGAGGGGTGGTTTCACCCCTGTAAAAAATAAAAAAACACGTATTTCTTATTTTTTGGTCCTCTAAAACATATCCAAAACTAAAGCAATCGGAGACGGACACCTAACAACCTCTTCTTGGGAGTGTCAAAATACTTTAATATGGTAATCAAGTTTTAGATGTAAAGTTATGGGCACTATTTTTCTTCTAGAGTACTCTAGTGAGATTCGTATGATCAGAATTCTACGACGAGTATCCTAAAATAGGTTTTTAAACATACAGATGCGAGTGTAATTTACCACGTAACTATTTTAATGCACTATCGTAACCAATGTAGGAAATAGTTTGATAAACACGGTACATACAGCATGCACTCTCCACTCGATTAACTTTAATCAAATAACAAATCATCCAGTATATCACACCACATTAAATAAACTATTGTACAACAACTATATGCTTCGAAATCCGCTCGCGAATAACCAAAGTACGAACTGCACTTTACATTTCACTGGTTTAAACAATATATCCACCGTTATTTTACTAAAACCAATTCACTTATTTTCTCGAACCACGCCGAAATGAAATACCACAATGTTATTATTATTATTACGACTTTATTACGCAAAGAAAATAAATTAAATAATACATATGGATGAGTAATAATAAAAGTAAATCTAGAACAGTGATTCCCAACCTGTGGTTTTCCCAAACATGGTTACATTGCCATATTCTATTAATGATATAACACTGATTTTTCATTTATGAAAGAAATGAAAAAGCTAGGTTACCCAGATGCCAGCACACTCATGACACTAAAAAAGATAATTAAATATACTAAAGTCTTTAAGTATTAAATATCTTTAATATTTATATTAAGATAATTAAATATTAGTAAGTTAGCAGTATATTCTAAACTATCTATTTTTAACGTGTTTTCTTTACCCCATTAAATTTACCTTACCTTATATGGGGGAGGGGGGTGTCGCAGGTTATTTGCGTACAATTATGAAAGGCGATCGCGAGTCAAAAAAGGTTGGGAAACGCTGCTCTGGAAACTGAGACTAAAGTTCTACTACAGATATAAATAACTAAAGTTACCTACACACAGGTAAAGTAAAGTACACGCGATACCACCTAAATTCAAAGAAATCCTGCAAGACTAAATCAATTCTGCAGCAACTCCACAATCAAACGCAGCGGCAGCGGAAACTTCGCTTTATCATCGTCCGACACGACAGACGCGTTTACCTGTTCCACTTAGATGGTCGAATCAAACTCAATTTATAAAGAAGTTCCCAAGTATCCGATATATATAGAGTGGCCAGCCCCACAATGCTCGTCGATCGAAGTGCAAGTGATTGCACTCTGTCGCGGGATTATTACATTTCTAACAATCGAGGCGGGCGATTTCTCGTTGCGAGCCAGCAGCCGGGGCCGCTTCGCTCCTTCTCCCGCGATTGGGGGACCACCATTTTCCTGAAAGTGGACGGAACTGGTGTCTCGAGTAGCCGCACGTGTTAGGGGGAGAGCGTCTGCGAGGTGTGTGTGTCGAAGAAACGGAGGAACGACTGCCAGAACCGTACGTGGCGAAGTGGTTCGGTCGGTTTTTAGTGGTCGTTACTATCGGCGACACTAACCACGACAGAGTTTACTGCGACGAGTTGGGAAAATCCCCGCGGGTGTAACAAGATAGAAATTGTTTTCTTTGACTGGCGCGAACAACGTCGCTTATAATCGTCCACTGAATCTCGCAGTACATTGTAGGGTTTGAGACAGGGGGCGTAAAGGCGAATTTACGCGGTTCACTTTGGTCGAACAATGATGTCGATTCGACAAAATTGAAAGGTGGTATGTTTGCACGGTTCAATAAAATGCCGGGTCCACCTAAAAGTAGCCTCGGCACAAATTGTACGTGCTGCTGTGGAAATGAAATATACTAAAAATCATTAAGCATTATATTATTATATAAGCATTATTATTATTATTTCATGATACCATCAACGACACAGCAATTTCTGATAATTTAAGGATCTCCACGGCTACTTCATACGCTCATAGCCCAACATTCTATCTAGGCACACCTGTAACGGACCCACTTACGCCTGGCGTTGAGTGCGTTTTCAATTTCCAACGAGTAGGTATCATCACGCCACAGGCCCTACAAGGATATATTCAAATTCCCAGGGCTCTTCCCTCGGTCATCAATGTCTATGGGGACGGGGAGCAGACTTGGCCATCGGCATTTTGCAAATCCGTCGGCTCCGGTGGAATCGCAGTCGAGGGAACACGCGATCGTGCGCACGCATACACAGGCACAAAGCTCGAGTATCTCGTACTCGAGCGAGCTTTCGCGGAGCTTTTCGCATTGAGAATCTTTCAAGATAGCCGAGTACGACCGTGGGTTCCTCTTTCATCCCTCCCCCCCTGTGGCCCCTTGTCCGCCTCGCGGTGCCATTCTGAATGCAGCTCTCGATTCTCTGATACGGTAGACGACAACTTTAGACAATTTCCGAGATTGCGTGCGCTGCGAAACTTCCCTCCCTCCCCGCTCTGGACGGCGTATAAAACCGCCAACGAGCATTGTATACACCTACTTATCGCGAACAATTCCGATTCTCGCCGCGATACGGCCGCCCGGGCGGCTGCGTAATCGCAGGCCACGCGTATTTGAGACCAGCCAGCGGGAAGTAGGCGATTGCCTCGCCGAAATTGCTCTCGCTGGGACGACTCGGATGACGCACGCTGATGCGCGGCGTATTGTGAAACGCTTCTGGAGCTCCGTCGCTCCTCGAATCCGCGAGGATTTAATCCATCGACCTTGTCGACGAGATAGTTCGGTGCACGAGTCGCATCGATGAGAGAGGAGGCCATTAATCGTGCGGATTTGACGCTGAACGCGGGAGACTCGCCGAGCAACGTTTTGAATTAAGATGGTGGAGCGCTTTGAGCTTAGCTACTTTATGTGGGATGCGTGGGATTGGAGTTTTGAGGGGCGCCTCGAGTGAATTGTAGAGAACGCTCGTGTGGAGAGTAGGTAAATAGGTGGCATCTTGATTTCTCACGAGGAACATCGATGATTTTGAATTCTACGTTATAAAGTAAGGGGGCTTCAGGGTTTTAAAGTGTAAAAGGCGAGAAGAAACGGAGGTGACCACAGAGTCACCAGTCACTCCTGGACGTTCGTGCGAATTACACGACGCTAAATGAAATACATCGTCTTTGGTGTTTTATACGAAGTAAACCACAGTTTAAAAGCGTGTCAACCAAGTACGTTGAGATTGTATGTTCCTTTAGTAATGTGTGCATGATACTGTTTATTGCTGAATGATAATATTTTCTAACGTATATATCGCAGAAACTATAGAGGTACCATTCGGGCAAAAAGGCCTTCAGACTGAATATATATATTTCATTACTTGTTTTCATAATAAGATGGTCAAAGTATAAAGAAATAACCAAAGTCTTCACAAATTCCAGAGATTCAATGTTATTCAAGACGATCCTACATTCTCCCACCCATTTGAATCGTCACGAATCCCACCTTCATCCCACAAACAGACATCCGCGGGTCTGCTGCGTGCAGCAAAGTGTCACCCGAGTTGCAGGCTTGAAACTTTAACAATCTCGTTAACCCCGCGCGAGGCCAAGCCGGTACGCGTGTATTCGCGCGAGGCCGCTCGCGGCGCGTAACCCTGTTGCGAAATGTTTAATTGAAACGCGTGAAAATTGCCCGTCTCTCTGCGGCTCTGTGAAGCAGAATTTAATCTAAGCGTCGATGCCGCCAGACACGGATGCTACCCGGGGCCTGGTCGACTAACGAGCCACGCGAACGAAACAATTCGCTTTACGTCAAGGCGAAATCGCTCGAGGGGAGGGTGGCTCGTCCACTGTTCGCCACGATGAATCCCACTCGGACGCGGCGCTGAATGTCGCGCAGCCCGCCCTGAGCCACCGATACGAATTTATTATGCAACTCGGACGGCGATGCTTCCGCGGGACTAACAGGCAGCGTCGTCCAGGGGAAACTTCCGTCAGGAAACTAAAGCGGCTATTGTGGATCAGCTCGTGGCAATAAGTCGCGGCATCTGCCGTTTTCGCATGCCACGTGCGGCTATGACGTACGCCAGATTAAACTTCAACGGATAATGCCCACGACAGCCACTCGGCCTCGGCCCTAGAACGTTTCCGCGGCCGACGTTTCTTTCACGTTGCCGAGGAGCGTTTAATTTAAGCGGAACGTTGCTGGTAGGAGATTCCTCCGGTGGAATTCGGATGGAAACTTCTATCTAGCCACTGCTGGCCGACGGATATTATGAGGTTTTGGTTTCGGAGGGTTTGCCGTTGAGCTTCGGTCGCACGGATTTCTGTGTCGGCTGGTTAATGAGGCACGGGAGTGGTGGAGCGAGTTGTCTTGATGAGGAGATAGTTAATTGGTGGATTAGTGTCGCTAGGACATTGTGGGATGTAGAGTGCGCTGGGTTTATAGGGTGGGGATGAAATGGTTTTATGTACTGAGGGGTGGCTGGGATGTACAACTTGAATTTTTACTTGATTCTTTATTGCAACTGATTGTCTAATCTTTGACTGAATTTTGATAGTTGGCTTGGGGGGTGTTTGGAAGTGTAGGGGGAAAAGAGAGCCTCGGGTGATGGGACTCGAACCTAAGATCTGCAGGTCCTCTGGATACTCGTCAGCCGCCTTACCAATTCCTTCAACGCCGCACAGTCGGGTAGAAAACCTTAGAAAGTTGGCAAAAAATCAAAATATAAAAGAATATTTACATATCTGATTCTTTACCCCTGACATGATTGAAATATGTGCACACAATAAAACGTATATCCACAGCCTACTAAAACTCTTCCTTCCTTACCCGAGTCGTTCAAAACCAGTTAGCTGTAGAAACTCCTTTACATGTTTATTCGAAGCGATTTATCAAACGATTTTGTGTTTTCTGTGTTTTCAATTTCTGTTTCACGATGAAGACGTCAATTTCAGGTGGTTTTTAATTACTTTGTGTTGTGTCGCGGCCGCGGCTAACAATAATACCATCATAAACTTTCATTCAAAATTGCGCATAAACTTAATTACCATAGCTGACCTGCAAAAACAATTAAACATTTAGTTTACTTCCAAGTGTGATCAGGCATTGTTGTTTGCATAGTTATCATCTCTGATTACCAAAGAACTAACATTAACTTTCAGATTGTGCTCAGTTTTCCTCGAATCCCAAAAATTTCAAGTTATTCAAAAAGGTTCCCAGTTCATGAAAATAATGTTGTTTTGCAAGCAGGATATTTTTAATCACTTTTTATTAAGTTCAGATCCTTGTAATAACCAGCAAGAAGCGATTACCCCGTTTTTCAGTTATTATAATTCTTTTAAAAGTTTATTTAATTCTAAAAAATTAAGTTAAGAAAATATTACGTAAGACGCTACCCCTTCCACCTTGTAAGAAAACGTAAGAAATTCGTCCCCCTCCCCACCTCAAAGCCTTACCTATTTTCGGCGGTCCCTAGGCTGTTCTCAACAACGAATACCCACAGAAGCTTCTGCAATTGTTATCATATGGACAATTAATGGCTCTGATCTTGATTGACTACCCGGGTGTAGTAGCTTATAACGTCCAAGGTGCATATAACTTGATTCATTGTTGGAAGAGCTAGTTGCCCAAGTAGTAAATAGTGTTTATTACATAAACTTAATCCACATTGCATACATAGCACGACTGTAAAACAGTTTGAAGTACAACCTAATGGATGACTACCAGATTCCTCTGAGTAGCATTATATAATCCCTTAGAGGGTTTCAACACCAACAGAACTAGTAAATATTAATCAACATTACGTAGAACGGTTGTCAGATTCAGTGGAATCTAGGTGTAGAACTAGCTTGATAAATCTATAACTCCCACTTCGGGGAACAGTACAAGTAACATTAGTCCCAATGGCCCACATTACTTAGGTAATAATAATGTTTGTGATTTACTGCAGTGACAACTCGAAGCGATTCAGTTATCCAAAGGCACCATTGAATCTCAATAATCCGCGAACATAGAATTTTAATTCCGAATCACTTGATGGGACCAATAATTGCCAGTAATTGAACAGCTCATAATTATTAGCGGATCTTCTGCAGAATTTATCATAAACAATTATTACAACACATTCTTCCATGGAATGCTGGGTTCGTTACAGCGGCACGAGGCGCGTAAAATTTTTCGGAATGCAGCAGACGGCGCGGACTGCAACGTAATCTCCTCTGCATAACGGTACGCGATGCACACGAGGTGCACGCTGAATGCGCGCGCCTTTTGTTCTCCAATGTCGAACACGGCCATTCTAATGCCGGTCCACGGGCGAAGATTGCGCGCGGCTCATTCTTCTTTTGCTTTTTCGCAATTTACGTAACTGTGTCGGTCACTCGGAACGCTATTAACACGCTTCGCGCTACCACGCTCGCGTTATCCTCGCCATCGACTGTACGACATGCAAACCTGCTCTCCTCTTATTAATGAACGACCCAATGTGGATACCTGACCCTCCCATTAATAAGTGTGCCTTCGTATCCGAAACTTTCGGCGGCGATACGTTTTAATTAGCAAAATCCCTGCGGTATTATAAAGTTCGGTGGCTGTGTAGAAAATTGGTCCTCTTTTCAGCGTTGACGAACTTTCAGTTGAAATTTCAGCCGCTTAAATATTCACCAACGGTCTTTGGCATCGTTAATTGATTGAGCTTGTTACCCGACAATATTGATTCACTCCGAAACGTTTGTGCTCGGCGCATAATCAAAAGTTCTACCGCGAAACGAAATTTCCTAGGATGATTTACTTTGGTTAATGAAATCCCGGCCGTGATGTATTACTCAATTACATCGCGTCAGTTAATTTATGGGTACATCTTCCCTTACATGTGGGCCCAGCGTGCCGCGAATGTCTTCTGCAAATTTTTAGGGATGTCTCAGACTCCTACATGAAGGTGCTTCATTATTCATAAAACGCGTTATAATTTCTCAGTCCTTGGATTTATAAAAATTTGTCATTTCTATATTAATTGAGGCCTAAAGTACAAATGCTAAGCGACTGTTTCTTGTGAGCCACATGTTTAACTCGCTTGGGATAACTAGTTCTATTTTTTCGAGAATGTCTGACTTATCGCGTATCTATTCTACTGCTTGTAGAAGAGTTTTCTTGTAATTGCCACTTATTGTACCGTTTCGATATTGACTTAATTCTCTACCATGCACAGAAACTTTTCGAGTACAATTTATATTTAAATAACTCTATTTAGCATTCCTCCTTTCCTTCTTCTTAATAGCATTTCGATTCAATATTTCTAACAAGTGCGGGTAACTGTTTCACCGCAGTAACTCGATTCCTACCCAGGAACACTGAATTGCATATTTATCTATAATTATCTCTGATCGTACGCAATTACATTTAATTTATATAATTTCAACCCGACTTGACCCGCTATTCAATAATAAACTGTTTCGTGCTTTCAAAACAACCGTCCATAATTTTATTCCAATAATATATAATTTAATTAAATCCCACGCTTCAGCATCCGCCGGTAATTAAACATCAACAACACAAATCTAATAGCCACTTTAATCGTATTGCAGTGATTTATTACCACCATTAATTCCCACTTTCCTATATTTCCAGGTGCGACCATGCGGTGACATCGCAGCGAGCCAACCAAAAAAACGAACATATCAACTCATATCATCTAGCAGCAATTGGACCAGCTGTAGATCCGAAACCTCGAGACACGTAGTCATCGACCAATACGACATATCCGCCACCCAGGTGTGAGCCATATCACGAAGAAATGAAGGTCGAACGATGATCCAACCGCGACTAGGTCGTACTGGCTGTCGATCCTCCAGGCTCGGCGATAACGAGACAGGCGAGAATCTGTCGTAACCAGATCAGTGAGAAAGCTCCGTTGCCCTAAGGACGCGACGTGAATCGATCGTCAGAAGGTGGGACCGTTCTACGTACCGCGTGAACTAGGTGGAACCCAAACGGGTAGGGGAGTGGAGGGACGTAGAAGTGAGAGGATGTTGCTGAGGTAACACGATATCTCGAGCCGGCTGAAAAACGATAGTTAATCGAACCGTGCTCGAAACGGAGGATCAGAAGGTGACGGAGTGCAGGGGATTGGGGTGAACGAGATCCCACGGGGCGAGAGTCAAAAATGGGTTTCCCCAGGAGGAGGTCCTTGTGGCTGAAGGTGGCCGTCCTTGCCACGGCGGTTTGGGCCACCGTCTGCTTCCTCCTTTACACGGAGGATCGCGCGAACGTTGCTGTACAAGGGCTTGCGCCCTCAGGCGTAGCGGCACCTCAAATGGCCAACGGCTTCGTGCCCGTAGCCGCAGCGCTCAGGAAGGAGACACCGCTTAACGTGCAGCCCAAGCAGAAGGTTGTCCAGGCTGGTCCCGAGCAAGGTAATTAATCTGTTGTTACGGGGGTGGGAGCCTCGTTGGGGCAGGGATTTTTGGTCGGGGTCGGAGGAATTTGTTACGGGGCGTGCTCGGGGGCAAGCGGCTCCAGCTTGTTAAATCTTCCACTCGGCGCCTTTTCACGAGGCTCTTGTTTTATGCCTCTTGTGGCGCACGCCTTCGTGGACAGAAGTATGTAGATGTTTATGAGAAATTTTAATCATTATTGGGAAATATAGTGGTTCAGGAAATCAGATAGTGATTAGGGATGGTAAATTTACCGACTTTTTCAATTACTGGTAATTCGGTAAAGATTTCAATTGAAAACGGTTTACCGGTAATTTATCGGTATTTTTTTAAGATATTGAAAATATAAGCGTAAATATTACAAAAAGAAATCCTTTTATTTAAATCGAACCGAGCATTATAAAAAACATATGCCAACAAAACTATTCGGAACATAAAATATAAAGTGATGAAAATGGAAGAATCTTAACTTATATGCAAAAATTAAATATTTTTTATTTAACAACACTTTTGAACAAATAAGCACGTAACAAACATAATTCGTTTAAACATTGATCTCCTAATAACGTTCTAACTTTTGCACAAAATAATCCAGCCGCGGAAAAAGCTCTCAGATTCTACATTATTTTGTTGGTCGGGTAAAAATTTGCGGGTATTTCCCGCGATTTACCGGTAAACCAGTTTACCGGGATTGCAATCCCTAGTAGTGATGAGTACTAGAGAAGGGTTTGAATGTGCTTAGAAATGTGTACTTTGAAATAGTGGCACAGGTCTGCAGAAAAAGGAAAGTCACACAGAGTATGAGTCATGAAACTAGGACGGATTGTACTTCCTGTATCGTTGAGGTCCGTGAAGGAAAACTCCGACGTAAGCAGACGCCTCTTCAATTATGCACCGTCCAAAATGGATTACTTCAAGATCCAAGTCTTCCCCAAAACCTAAGTCAGTTCCTTTTTCCTTTTAAATTCCTCCTCCACAGACAATCTACCACAGAATCATGACAACCTGCCTCCCTTTCAGTACATTCATTTTCCCTCTTCAAAATGCACCATTAATATTGAAGTAGCCTATACAAACAATCACAGGGCCTTGTAGAAACTGACTGCAACTCTCATCCAAACTACACTCAATTCTACAGTTAGCCCGTACATCCAGTCATTTCCCACGATTCACTGGATCATCCAGAAACTCTCTGAAGTCCTCTGGCAGTGGTGCTCGGCGAACGAGGCCGGACAAAAGTGCAATTCAGAGGGGGGCGGGTGGGCGGAATATAGGAAGGCGCAGCCGGAATTTTGAAAGAGGAGGTAGCAGGGGGAGTGATGCACGACGGGAGTTTCACTGCGGCTAAGTTCGCAGCGGCTCCGGCCGTAGCACTAAAGCAATTTGTCGTCCTCTTTATTGCCGCGCCGTACACACCGGGGCCCAACTTTGTCGACCGGGATAAAATTATTTTCAGGACGAGCCGAAGCTGGCGAGAAAACTGGTCGAAGTCGAGCCAGCTAGCCAACTGGCCATACCCTATAGCGCTGCCACTTACCCCATCGGCTTTATCTATGCCCCGCCAATATGGCGCTGGAAAATAAAAGTCGAGTTTATGCGGGAAAGCTCTTAGAAGAGGCACAGCCACGCCCTGGATACGCGAATGTTCTGAAAATTCAACTCGTCCTGACCCCCTTCCTTCCGTATTGCGCCGCGGTCGTGTATCTACTGCTCCTTTTCCTTGTTCAGTTTGTTCTGGGGTGGTATCATGTTTCCGCGTCTCTTTTCGATGCAAAGTTATGCTCAAAGGATAATTTGAGGAGGGAGTTAATGGCTGAGTGAAAGTTTTATTTGCTGTTTGGTGAAGTGTATGTTTTGTTAGTTTATTTACGAGAGGTTGATATCAATCTCATTGATTTGAAGGTTCAGGATTCTATTTGGAGTCGTGGGCTCGTGTGTGGAGGCACTTTTTAAGAGTAAGGTTGAGATGGGCATACATTTTATTTAAATAAAAATTTTATGTAACGAGTAAATATTTAAAAAATTGCTCCTCATGGGTCGAATAAAGTTAACCCGGTTTATTCGACGAAGAAAGTTAATTTTTTTTATTCGTCGAGCGTTTCATCTTCTGCGTCGAATAAACTTTAGCTTTTGTTTATTCGAAGAGGAATAAAGTTAAAGTTAAAGTTGAAAAATCTGGTCGAAGCTGAAGTTGAAACGCTCGACGAATGAAAAAATTAACTTTATTGGTCGAATAATGTAAAGTTGAAGCAACTTTTATTTGATCCGCTATTTAAATAATCTTTTATTAAGTTTAATGCCCAACTCTGGAGTAAGGGGAAGCTGTGGGATTTTTTGTGAAATTGATGAATGTTTGTTAGGAACTAATTTGCTATAACATTTTCTGATTTGTTTTCTTGTCAGGTGGTGGTGTGCTTGTTGCTCCTCGCGAACAGGACACCAACGCGCCCGGTGAGATGGGGCGGCCTGTGGTTCTACCGACAAATTTGACTACAGAAATTAAAAAGCTCGTCGACGATGGATGGATGAACAACGCGTTCAATCAGTACGTCAGCGACCTGATTTCCGTTCACAGAACACTGCCCGACCCGCGTGATCCATGGTGAGTGAAATTTTCCCAAATAACTTTTCTTACGATTGAAAGCAAGAAATTAAACTAGGTACATACGTACAAAATTGAATAAAAGAATATTAATAGAAGATGCTGGGAAAAATTCAGTTGTTCCCAGAAATTTTGAATATAGTTTTTAATAAATTAAAGTATTACATTAGTCACACTTAAAACTCTATGATTCAAGAATTTCCGAACATAACATTTTATGATACATTCTAAGACACAAGAATTTAATTTTCTCCTAATTTACCACTATTAAATTCAAGCCGGGAAATAGTAGGGACACAAGTCACTAAGATGCAAATAATGAATAACATTACGTGTACAACCAGGTAATGAAAAGTAATCCACTCAGAATAAATTTACCAACACTGTATTATTCTTCAATTTATATACGTAACTCTCTCCGGTCTTTGCGTTCGTTTCCATGACTTCCGCAGACCTTAAAATTACCGTGCTATATTCCGAAGGGACCGTCTGCCGCGGCGGGTCTCGAAAAACACAGGATAATTTCTAGCGGGAATGTTGCTCTCGCACAAAATTCTACTTGTTCCCTTGTTATTATTTAATTAAATTACTCGGCGGGCACGTTCAGTCGTTGGCTATATCAAACATCGTATTTCAGTGCGGATGGGGAGTATCCGCCGGGCGGGGAAACGCGCACAACTCGAATGAAATACACGGGGATTCTTCAAGGTTCCAGGCAGATAATATAATAAAGCGGAAATGCATAATTCTCGCCGTCTTACTCGTGTTTCGAAGTTTTCGTTCCCCTAGTGAAAGCCATGGAGAACAACTCCATTAATATGTTCCGCGCCGGAGTAATTGGACGTTATTGCAACTTCTTGTTTAACAAATTGCCGAAATTACTTTCCGTTGACACGGGGAGAAAGTAATTTCGCGCCGGCGCTGAAGCACGGGATACGCTGCGCGGAGAAATTAATGGCATCGCGACTAATTTGTTGCGCAAGAGACCCTCGTAACGGGTCCAAAATCGGCACCACTATTTCAATAATTTAATTAGCCGCGGAAATGCTTCTGGTTCCGGTGTCTGGCTATTCATAGCGTCGCTGGTCGCTTTATAGGATGTCTCGTCGCAGTTTTTAGTGTACATCAATTTTTTATGATGGTCTGGACGTGCAGAGTATTAATAGTAGTGGAAAGTAGAATTTCCGATGGAACTGGCGAGGTCATGATAGTATTCTCATCATTTCCTATACGGACATTTTGGAGTCGTACATATGTGTTCCACTTTGGTATATTTGGAGGAAAATTTGTCACACATTGAGCATTGTTTCTTCACTTGTCAGTCTACAAAATTGTGTCTACGATGTACCAATGTCAAAAATATAGTATCTCTGAACGTAGTACAGAACAAAAGAATGAAATAATTGTCTCATAAGATAAAAGTCTCGTGTGAGACACGATATTTTTGTCTCATCGTGGATTTGCACTTTTATGAGACGATAGAATACTCATTTCTTATTCTAAAGGGAACCCTCCGGTCAAAACACTCGAAAAATAGGCGATTTCTATGAATTATCTACAGGAAGAGGTTTTAACATATCGACCCAGACCGAAAACACGAAATAATTTTTTTGTACCTTAACGAGTGTATTAATAAAAGCCAAAGGCATTTTCAGGATGTGTTATAACCTCTTCTTGTAAAAAATTTATAAAAATCATTTATTTTTCGAGTATCTTGACTGGAGGGTCCCCTAAAGAATTAGGGATTAGGAACTTCATCATATTTCCCTCTGGTGCACTTTTTCTCTAACTCTAGATTCAGTTACAATAAACGAATCGATCTTCCTCGACCTTCAATCAGGATACTCTACTTCATTCTAACTCTTCGTCATCCTTAATCCGCGAAATAACACCTGTCCTCTCCCTAAACGTCGTAAGCCCGAGAAGCTTATAAATTCCCGTCGCGTAAATTGGACGCAGTCCGTTCGATCACCGCACAAAAGCATGGCATTTTTCTCCCATATCGAGCCACGGATCGACAAGCAGGAAATGCCTACGGGGCACGTAAGACCTCGTGGAACACACCGCCGGGGTTGAGAAGCCGTATCGACACCGTTCGACGAAATATCAGAAACCGCGCTGGATTTATCGCTCACGCGGAAAAGCCCTCGCCCCTTATCGCGCTCGGGGATCATTCTTCATAATTCTGCGATAAATCTCCGCGGTCGCCTTGCGATTTATTTTGCAACACGTTCGCCAGGCTACCTAGCGATATCTGGCCTACGATCTGATAGGGTGGCTGCACCCGGTCCCAAAATATGTTACCCACCGATCGTAAATTGTCGGTAAAACTTCAACCACCCGGCTCTTGCGGTGTGGTCGTGCGCGCAGGCGGCGAATTAACCCCATGAATATTAATTACAATTTACATGATATTAACCGACATTATCAGGACAGCCGAGGAGGCAGGGGGTGGGGCTTCGTGGACGTCCATTGCCGACGGGGCACCGCGAGCCACGGTGAAACTAAACGGTTAAGGGGCGAGACCAAAACGCGCAGGTGTCCGCGAACAGGTGGCCCTGATTTACAAGCTTTTGGCAGCGTTAACTGGGGCTACCCGAGGACCAACGCCTTTGCCTCGATTAGCTGGTCGTTGAAATTTTGACGGGGGTGGTTGGGTAGTTTCTGGGTGGAAGCTTGTGCTTCTGACACTGAAAAACGATGGTGGAGGGGGTGTTGGCTCTTTGGGTGATCATAATTTTGGAATCGACTGGCTTGTTATGGTTTATAGGTTGATTCGTAGTGTGAAGAGGTGTTGGGGAGAGTGTGCGCTTAACACGTTAGTAGGTGTGCAATTAACACGTGGGTTGCCACGCGAGTGTTCTACGCTTTCTGTCTAATTATAGGTAGATACTGGTTCAAATCTGCATTGTTGAAATTAAGAATATGTACTACGTATGTAGGTGTAGTTCCACGAGGCGTTTATTATATTATATACTATTTCCCATGACAGTAATGTCATTCGGACGTTTGCAAATCTAAAGGTTCGTTTATTGTGAGCTTTTTAAAGGAAAGTTATAATTGTAAGTGGAGGTCACCAATGGCAATCAATGTGTTAATGACTTCTTTCTCAGAATTTGCGAAAAACATTATTTTTTCTCACAATTTATCGCCACGACCATTTTTTTCGACAATTCTTTAGCAGAACATTGTAGGATATCGAAAGCCATAAAACTTTGATTTGAACTTTTTTTCGATAGCTTTTACGGTTTCGCAGATATTCGCGATAATATGACAACTCACAATTTCACCCTTCGGATCGTTTTATTGCCGAATCAAAAAATAGTTACGTTATTAGCACCACTTGAGCTACATTTCTGCAATGTTTCAGATTTAGTTGCCGAATTTCTCTTGTCAGTTTCCACTCAATTTTCTTAAATGCACTAAAACATTCACACACTCTTTCAACTTCATAAATGAAAATATTCTGTCATTAAAAAATTCCGCAACCCGTACACTTGTGTCTCCCACAATATTTTTTTTCGAAGTAATGAATAAGTTATATTGCTACTGGACATTCCACTGTATTTCCTTTCACTGCACGATTTCGTTTCAAACGTAAATACGCGTCGAGCACACGGCGCAAGAATTTTTTTCGAATATCACCGAGGGGGTCTCGGCACCGTGATCAACAGACCGCGAGGGAAGAATCGTATACACCTGAGTCGAGCACGTCGGTTGGCGATAACCTTTCTGCCTGTTTTGAAATTCAGTCTACGGTTTGACCTCATACAGTGAACACGTATCTGTCGCGAGTTCGCCCAGAAAATTGCAAATTTCCGTTCCACGTGCACTGTCTTCGATTCTGTTCTCTTCTTTAGTTGTCCTTTGCTTTTTCACTCTCAATTACATAAGTGCGCGTTGTGAACAGAGCGTCTTCTTGGCGCAAACACTAAGGACGATCAGGAAGGGAAGTAAGACTGTTCTGGATGGGACCTGCTGATTCTGGTTTGGACAAAGACAATGCACAGTGAGTTGATGCTATATGAAATTCCATTTGTATTTTAAACGAATTAATGTTGCTCCATTTTTGTATAATGAGAGATTATTTCTTGTATCGTGGATTGGTAGCGAGCAAAAGTCTACTTCGTAGTTCAGTACGTTTAATTAAAATTCCATCGGGAAATAATTAACTCGAAACTATGCTTAACTATATCATGTACCTTCTTCAGAAATTTTTCGTAATTAAAGCAATCGTAACTGATAGGAGATGAGCTCGAGTTCGTGGAACTCGAGGGATAGAGGCTTTTACAGAATTAGTTTCATTCGCGCGGAAACGACCGAGGAGTTGAAATCTGTTTGTGCTTTCGAAGCTCGAGCTCGCGATTAAATATTCAAACGCAAAGTGAACGATTCAGATGATCGATTTTATCATATTTAATTAACTCTTTGCTGCAGATCCGTTCTATCTCTCGTGTCTCCTCTTTTTTCTTTCTTTCTCCATTAGTATTCCAAGTTACGTATTTAGCTTAATATAGACAGAAGGAAGCAGCTTTAAGTGGGCATTTAATTATTGTACTTTGACCTGTATTGATACAATTTATACTATCGTTTTTAACAATAATATTTAATATTGTATTAATATGTGATAAGATTCTGCGCTTGGAATAAGTCAGCTTTAGAGCCTTTTCATACGAGACACTTCTGTGGCTCGTGAATGGTATTTTTATGCAAGCTGTCCCCGAAATAGTAGTACAATACAAAAGAGCGCAATTCTACATGAAGAAATGAGTGATACTGTAGCATAACTTTTTTTTATTTGGGCGAATCGTTTTCAGGAAGAATAATTTGGAATAATGTGACTATGAATTGGCAGACTGCAACAATAAATCTGATGCAAATGCAAAGATGAAATTAATACTTGTACAAAAATAAGTTGAGATAGTACAATAATTTCTTTTCGAACGAGGACTTGTTTTCTAAAAAATTAAGTTTATTTGCTTCGATCGAAAAAGGCGATTCTACTATTTCCATTTATTTTTCCACAATAATATTAATTTCAGTCGTAGCTGTACTATATTTATTATTGCATTCGGTCAATTCTTAGTCAGACGTAAGCGTGCTTAATAAATACCCCAAATCATTATTCTCGAAATAGAATCCTTAAATACAAAAATGTTTTCCTATATTTTAAAATTATTTTTTTATGTAAAATCACACCCTTTCGAGTTGTATGACTACTTCAGTGACCTCCTTTATATCGACTTATTGGAGACTGCACTAGATTAAAGAAGATAAATATTTTGTGGATATAAGTATGTAAGATACCAATCGTGAGCCAGAAAAGTGTTACGCATCCGAAGACACTTGTGCAACTTTGAATCCAACACAACTGCACTCCTCAACATCTTACGCTTTTCACACAAAAGCGATTTCTGCTATCTTGATACCCTCGAAGTACCGAATAATTCGCTAAATTGCTCCCGTTACATAAAACAAATCCTCTACATTGTTTCTTATTCGACAAACTACGCGATTAATCGCCCAGATCTGGCCAGTTAACATTCTTCCACATGAACGACGAGCTGTATCCCCTTAACGATCTCTGTAACAAGTAGATCTCGAGATCGACTTAGCTTCTGCGGAACATCGCGAGGAAAGAAGAAAATTGGCGATAGTCTCGCGAACGAGTGTACAAGACGAGCGAGAAGGGGGAAAAGATGGCTGGCACAGTTAACGAGAAGTTATGAACACAGCGGTCGACTCGCCTCGCAATAATTTCACCACTCCTAAGAATGGTGCTTATTGTTCATACCGTAACTCGGACTCTTCTACTCGGGAACGTAGTTCACAGTCTTATTGTGCGTTACCGTTGAAGCGCTTGTTAGCATTGTTTCAGCCTAGGGGGACGGTTCGTCTTGAGCTTTAGTCTTGTTGTAGAATTCCCGAGATCCGTTTAAGAACCGGGGGTTGCAATTGATGAAGACAAGGAAATTGTGGAAGATCGAAATCAATGCCTCGTTCTCGACCTGAACGAATATTTTGCATTCTGCTGCATGTTGTGTTTAGTGAATGCAGGACCTTAGAATAGGGAGCAGTTTAGTGGAGTTATTACAGATCGGTAATTCATCTAAGTCTATGAATTGAGGGGCTCAGTGGAACGATGCATAATTTTCGTTTCTTTGTACCATTAATTCGTTCCTGCAATCTAGTGTCATTCCATTACCTACCTTCTAATATAATGGCATGTACGTTTCACCAAGCAGCCTCGTATTCAATTTTCTTCACGCTGGGATAAAACAAATGCGTAGTGGAGAAGGGCCCCATGTTTAATAAAATTAATTATTCAGCTGAAATTTCATAATAGTTTTCATTTACCATCTAATTCAAGTACCGCTTAAACTAATTACAATTGCGTACTGCATGCCCTATGAAAACAATTTTTCCCTCAACTTGCTTTTCTCTAAAATCATAAAACGGTGGAATGTGCCTGTTTTCCACTGGGCCCCTTAATTATGAAGTCTTTCGTTCTTAATGGGCATAATTTAATCAACGTGCATCGCTAATTTGAAGTTTGGTGCGCCTGCAGGGCACACTTGGAGGGAAAAGTGTTAATACGGAGACACAACACTGACGGTTTGATGTTTAGGGATATTTGATGACGATACAACTTACGTAGTTTACAAATCGTATATTTATATATTATTATAAGGAATTTTGACGAACATTATTACGTGGAGAGTCCTAATTTGTTATAAAAAGTATTTGCATGGAACTGCTGATAAATTTGTACATTTTTAAAGGGGTGGAATAGTTTGAATAATTTTTACTTGTAACAATATTAAAGTACGGGTGGGTGCGAACCTAATTTCTAAATTCTCGAAACTCGAATCCGAAACTTTGTGCAAGGCTCCGAAACTCTCGAAACTTCAAGTGCTGATTCTGTTTTGTACGTGGAGTATCTTGGTTTAAGAAGTGAAGTCAACAAAATTTGTGCATAAATCTCTATTGAACAAAATACAAACAAAAATATAACAATATACAAATTCTCGAGGCCTGCTGCGAATGATTTTATATTTATTGATTTTATACTTTTTCTTATCAGGGTTTCGAGAGTTTCGAATCTCGAAAAAAGTGTAAAGTTTCGAATTTTCAAAACTCGAAACTTTCTTAGGTTTCGAGAAACCCATCCGTAGTACAAAACTACATGTGCAGGTATATACCTACTTCAAATGATATAGAGATATGATTGATCTGTATCACTGAAGTCGATGAGAGCAAGTGGAACCGGTGCTTTGATGGTCAGGCGCATCTTCAAACCGGTGCAGCTTGAATTAGATTCTTTTATTGCTAATCCCTTTAGCGCCCAGACACCAAAAAAAGTGTGCGGGAAAGGTTCCCAAAATTATTTACTACGTATCGAGTTTTTTATAAGAAAAAAAAACCATGTTCGAAAATTATGTGACATCACACTGGGTACTAAAGTGTTATGCATATGTTATCTGGAGAATTGTTTCGAGTAAAAACTATTCAGATTGACACGGACTTTATAAACGTGCACTTTTGTCAAAATTCTACTGAACATTTTGAGCTTACATCTCCCATAATACCGTTAAAAACATAGAGTTACCTCTTGCATGCAATATAAAGATATTCATACCATGAAATCTAACAAAGAAGGAGAACATTCAGCCAGTATCATTGATATCTTGACAGAATTTAATTCCAGAGTTAGTAAAACATCGTATGTACAGAATACATGCACCTATATACCTAGTAACTTCCTGAAAGTCTATCAAACCGTTAGTGGTATAACGAGGTCTATAAATATTCTACGTTTTGAGATGCGAAAAGCGCCAGCCCTTTTACTAAACTTCGTATTTCAACAACTAAGAAGTTTTTAGTGTAAACTATAAACTTTAATCAAAGAAAAAAAAACTATCGGAACAGAGAATAGAACGACGGCCTTTATTAACATAATCTCTCAATTTCATCCACCCGGAACTACAAATTCCCCGATAAAAATACTATTCCCAGTCCACTAAATAACCCAGTCCAAAATATCTAAAATTATTTCGAATTGAAGTAACCACATTCCACCATCCAACACACGCCCTTAACATTTAAATACCTCCCAAACATAGTTTCCAAACACCATTCCTAGAACAGGCACCAAATTCGAAATTAAAACACAAAAAAACTCGCAAGTCGTGAAGAACGCTTGGAACTATGTAACACGTAAAAGTCCCATTTGTCGACGATTTGTCGAGGCAGAGGACGCGTCGATGCTTGAATCGCTGTTCTCCATTCGAGTGCAACTAATTCAACCGGGGCTGGGCCGGTCCGCAGCAATTGTACGCAAACTAAATAAACTGAGGCCGCTCGGTAATTGAAAAATATTGGCGTCTCCCCGTTGAACCGCGCGCACGCGGCACGGAAATCGGCCAGTCAGCTCGGCCAGCTACGGCGCATACTTTTTCATTACCGTCCTCGCGTTTCCACCTACTCTCTTTCTCCTGCTCCGCGACACTCGCCACGGGACTAAATTACGGCGCGCAGTTGCTTGGTTCTGGAACAAAAGGAGGATCTCGAATCGTCGGCCGGTTGGCAGGCCAGAGAGGGGCAGAAATAAATAATCGAGTAGGTTATTTAAGAGGGGTCCGCCTGGGCCGAAGAACCAGTAGGTTTTTCGGCGAGCTGCAACGGACAAAACTAAATCTCCCACCCACCCTCAACCCGCGTTGTTCGATCGTAACGATCCCTTCCCGGTGATCCCTTTCCTCGAGCAACCCCCTATTTACGAGTCTGCTTTTAAGGCGTTTTCTACTTGATCGCTTGTGCTGGGAGAGTGGCTGGTTGAGCCAGGTATTGAGTATTTTTGTTAGTTTGTCGATTAGTCAGGGTTAGAGTTAGTTACAGGGTTAGTTTAAGTTTACGGGGGAGTAAACGGGATGAAAGTTTCTCAGTTGAAGAGGTTTTCGAGGCTTCTCTGTCGTCAGTGCTTCTGATTACTCATAGGGTTTATACAAAATTCGACTTTTGAAAAAATCGGTTTTTAAATTTTTACAAAAAAAATAGAACAGTAAAAAATATTTATACTTATGTATTTTACAAAATTTTAGTTTATTTAAAATTTATGGAATTACAAAGATATAACAAAATAAAATATACTCTATCTACAAAAAATTAAAGAAATAAAAAAACGAAACGAACATAACTAAAATGTGTATAATTTTTCAGTTCACTTAATATTTATGGAACTACAAAAATATAACAAAATAAAATATATTCTATACAAAATGAAATAAAAACAAAACTAAAGTAATTAAAATATCTAAAATCCGTACAAAATATAAATAATTATAAGTCTTCATTTCATTTAGTATTTTTCTTCGGGAAATATGAAGGCTCATATAAGTAACTCATGAAGATTCCTTTTACAGGAAACTGTTACTACAATATGCTTGTGCCCCAGGCGATTTGAAGTAAAAACGTTGACGTTTTCAATTCAATAATTAATTAATTTTTACATTAATTCTAATATCTAAATCTGGTTTTTAAAATTTGAAAACCGGTTTTTGAATTTTATAAATTTATCCAAACAAACGGTTTTTAAAAGCCGATAAACCCTATTTCTCAATGCATTTAAATTTTACCTCACTCCAAATTCACTGCATTCAAATTTTATCAGCAGTTCGTTCCTCCTCCGCCGTCGTCGCAAAATCGATGAAAATTTTCTAAATGAATCCTCGAGATTACTTTCGCCGAATGTAAGATTGGAAACACTACACGAGCGTGAATGAAAAGCGAAGCCTGACTGGTTCGGAGTCAGCGATATATTAAATGATAGGAGGACGGAGCTGGTTTCAATCTATCGTTTTGCATACGAGAGCGATTTGGCTTCGCCGCCAACTTATTTCTTCCGGCGGTGACTGGTTCTCAGTGAAAGCACTCCCCCCCCCCCCCCCCAAGTGGTACCAGTCAAAATTGCTTTTCTATTTCGCGACTAACTCATTACACTGGCGATACACGTTTCCCCGTCTCGCTCGAGTTGCCCCGACCAAAGGCACGCCCTCGTTTGAAGGTGGATTAACTACGTGCACTTACCAAACGGAACGATATTCCATAGTATCGGGGCTAAGGAAGTATTTTAATCAAACTCTACGTCAAAGCACATTAATTTATCTTTTGTTTCAGTCTCTTATTAGGTATTACATATTAATTCATAGCGGACAAAAAGTGAGAAATGAGAAAAGTGTCAGGTCCTTTTAAACGTTTTCGTATATTTCGTAGACACGCATTGTTACCCACTGGATGTGTTTGTTCTTGTTGATGCCAATTAAATTAAAGTAATTGGAAAGCAGGGAAATAACACTGACGATTGAATTTATTTTATTGCCTGTTTGCTTTCGTAATCGAGTTTCCAGAAAATGGTATTCTTGCTGAATTCTTTCCCGTGCTATTTTATTTGGCTGCTACTGGAGCCTGCCGGGTTGCCTCGAAATCGACGCTGGTCGATTCGCGAATATCCCTTGCAGGCTCATGATTTTATTGCAAGGTTCGTGAAACGTTGGTCGGGGGAAGTTGCTCTGAGAAAGCGGGTGGCAAAGTCGGAGTGAATGCGGCAAGATGAAACGGCACGGCCCTGTGGGCAAGGGTAAACGAAAATCCAAACAAGGAGATCCTAAATAAAGCGGCTCGAAACGTGCGCATGGTTGGTTGTAGCGTGGAATTATTTGCGAAGAGCAATTTCAACTCGGTTTCCAATCAAGACACATACCGTGCACCGTACTTCAACAGAAGGTTATCAAATGGAATACACCTTGAGCATCAGCCGCGACAGCATAATTTTCGTCGAGCAGAATGACTGCTGTAATTAAATTCTTCGAAAGCAACCCCGTGTAACAAATGTTCCGCCATCTGGAACGAAGCTTGGCCTAAATAAAACACTGTCTGAGGAACTGGATAATAGATCCTGGCCAACGGGCACGAGGCTAGTATTCTAAAGAAAATTAAACGAGCTTGAATTAAATTCGTCTTGTCCCTATTCGAGTACATTATAATTCAGGGGTTGCACCAGTTTGGAACCTAAAAAGTGCAGCTATCTTTATGCTTCTTTTTCTTTAGAAAATAAAATACGTATAACAAAGCATTTAGTGTACAACTATTCAAGTACACGAAACAAATTTTTTTTGACACACGAGGAATAATTTTCTGAATGTTCATCTCTGATGTGCAAGATAGCTGCAAAGCAGTTGAACCTATGAGGAAAATCCCAAGATTTTCATTTACTGCATGATATTTACTAAATAAATATTAGAGAAATATATATTTGTCATTTTGTTCATCATCTTCTCAAAAAAGCTTAAAGATAGCTGCTTTCTTATACTCCAAAGTAGTGTAACTCCTTAATAGTATTGCCGAACTCTCAATTATTTTGTTGTCGTATTATGTGTGGCATTTTCTCGGAAACATTTCGAGAAACATTTCTGGTAAAAAGTTTCATGGTTTCGATACAATCGAAATCGGTTTTATTATTCATGTAATTGGTATTACTGTGTTAATTCATTAAGGTGATTGCGTTTTACTGGCGCCTCGAGGTTTGTTTTCGTTGGCGGTAATTTAGTCTGTCAGTTGCGTAAATTACATTCCGTTGCTAGTAATTGAAACGAACGTGTTCTCTCATCGGTGCATGCAGTGACATTCAACGAAACGAGGATTTGATATCTTTCATTCCGTCGATTTAAACGTGAAAATAATGTAATCAATTTTCATGAAGGGATAGGTATGTGTTATTTGCCACGGTATTATTTAATAAAACTAGATTTAAGGTACCATTGCAATACAGACTCGGTATTTCGGTCTGGAAACGTGGATTTGAAGGGTAAAAACGAAACGAAGATGGTTCCAGAGTCTTCAAGTTTTTTCATAAAATTCTTAAGATCGAAGCTAATTAAAGTGCACAATTATATCTACCATTCAACTGATGAAGTGAAAAAGAAAATCAGAAATCTAAATCAAATTTTAATGTACAAGCTAGGCTTTATATATATTCTTAAAGATACATAGGTTCTTTTTGTAGTTTATTTTATACTTGACTAACTTTTGCTTCCACTTACACCCGCGTCCTCTTAACAAATATCTAAAAAAAAATCCCTTATTACTAAATTACTCCTTTCAACACATTCTGACTCACAGGTTTGTTCATATAAATTCAGAAGAATAACTAGTCTTGACTGACATCCCATAATTCTCAATTGTAATATGAAAAATAAAACTACACGCCTGAAGTGGTTGAAATGTTTGTAACTCTAACCACACTATCATAAAACATTAAAGGAGGTGCCTACTCTAATGTAGCTGCCAGTTTTTTAACGTCATCTTCGGGAATTTATTTAACAAAAACTATAAATGTGTACTGTCTAGCGTTTTGCCTGGATATTAAGGCATGTTTGAAGTTATACTGAGAATTTCTTTCAGCTTTTTTATGGCATATATATATATATATATAGATATAGTCGGTGGCGCAAGCTTCTTCAAATAATTTCAAAAGTGGAGACTGTTATAGATGGTCATCTAAAATGGAAAAAGTAAGATTTATTTTCATTATTATGATTGCCCCTATGGTTGGAACCACGGAGCCCCCCTAACAATACAAATTTGCAAAATGGCAGCATTTTGAAAAGTGTGTTCGATTTTTACCAAGAATATAGCTGTTTTCTTTCTGTAAAATTAATTCTTCACAAGATAGAAATTCGTAGTTCCGACCATAGCGACACCCATAATAATGGAAATAAATCTTAGTTTTTGCTATTTTAGATAATGATAACAGTCTCCACGTTAACCCCCGAAGGAAAATAATTATTTTGAAGAAGCTTTCCCCATCGATTATATCTGTCTGTATGCCACAAAAAAAGCTCTAAAAAATTCTGCGTTTTACTTCAAACATGCCTACTTGAATATACAGGCAAAATGTTAGACAGTATAAACTTATTGTTTTCGTTAAATAAATTCGGGCAGTTACACCTAGAGTACCCCCTTGAACCTCCACTTCCCCAAAAAGGGGTGACTGCACCATAAATTGCACCCCTTCTGTATTAACTACGAATCGAATCAATTGCACCGATATGAAAGTCTGAGCGCACGCGTATGGAAAATCCTACATCCTCATAAACAATTAAGCGTGCCGGAGGAGGCAAGTTGCACCGTCAACTCGCGATCAAACGACATTAGAACCGACGCATTCTGAGCCGCGAGACGCCATAATAGCGCTGGAAACTGGTTCAGGAGACGCGAAAGCAATTCCGGAGGCAAAGGAGGGGAACGGTGGGTAGTAGTCTGGTCCCGAGTGGGAGCTTTCGAACAGTTGGTGGCCGGAAGAAATAAGTTGGCGCGGCAGCCAAATCGCGCCACGAATGCATAACGATCACCGCGCGTCCCATTGTGCCGCCTAGAAATCCATTCGTGGGGTCCCATTGTGGCGCTAGTCAGCTTCCTACGGGTCCCGGTCCCTTCCGTCTACGTGTTAGCAGGCGTCCTGGAAACGGCCAGCGACGCTAACGCGCTCCGAGGCTGTAAAGGATACCTGTCCTCGGGAAAGTACACCAGCTACTGCCGAGAAAACCGGTAGTTGGCGCCGTTTCTAACTTCGCTGCCACTTAATACGCCGCTTTCGGTTGGAGTGAAATTAACCGACACCGTCTGAGCACGGATCTAGTTGGTCTCGGTCTGTTTAGCACTCCCGATGACACCCTTTTGTCGTAAAATCAACGTGGAGTTGGGGAACGTCCGAATATGGGAGAGTTGGTTGTTGGGAATCGTGCTTTGGAATGTGGGTTTCTTTTTTTATGGAGATTGGCGATGGTTTCTTTGAACATAGAGGTGCAGAAACATCACAAAGTGGCTCACGACAGTATTCGAACATTCTTTAAAACATTATAACTTTTTTATAATTGATCCAAACAACTTGAGTTTTTCTGAGAAGCTAGAAGGATTGGTTTACTAGGCACTGAAAAAAAAACTTAAGTCGTTTGGACTAAATTTAAAAGAGTTAAAATGTTTTATAGGATGTTCGAATACTTACGTGAGCCATTGTAGTTTAGTGAAACAAAATTATTCTGTAGAATAGATCAATAGGACAGCTCTGGTCTTAGAGGTATCTGTATTTTATCATGTTTCAAGATAATTCTGATGGTGTTAATATATTCTTTTCAGTTAAACGTAAATAATGAGTAAATTCGGGAAATTCTATGTTTTCACAAAATTCCTTACAGACATACAATTCTTCATTTCTAATTCAGATTGCCTGGAGCTTCACGTTTATATGCTGTACTCTATCTACGTTGCTTTAGATTTACCCAGCTGGAAGGCTTCGTGGCCAAATTATTAGCCAAATACGACAGCGAAAGCTGCGAATCTTCTGCGAACAATTCGCTCGTATTTCCACAGCCCGAAGATTTATCTGCGTGTTGTCGGTGGGACGCAGGCTAAGTATTAATTGCGGCCGTTTTGCACGGCTCGACAGAACGATACAGCTTTCAGCACATGTAGCTGGGCTGTTGCCGCTGGTGATTCCAGCGTTGCTGGTTGTGCAGGTTCCAAGTGAAGTGGAAGCAGCCAGCGCACCCTCCGGTTGCATCGGTATTTGCGTAGCTTTTATCGACTAGCCGGCTGGAACTCGGTTTATTCGGGTTAAAAACGGCCAGAGTAAAGTCTGTTATGAGCATCGATGACCTCTTCGATCCTCCACTTCGTTCACCACCTGGAAATGTAAAGTGGTCACTGAATAAGTCCGTGTCGATTACTCGTACCCGATTTGTGGGAACAGATTTCAAATTCTCCGATGAATTTACATCGAGGAGGGGTATTGTTTAATGCATTCTGTCAATCGAATGTTTGATCGCTTGAGTAGTTTTAAATTTTCGGCTGCGTCTGCAATGAGAAATGAAGGGAAGTTGAGAAATTGTAGGAAATATTGGGGAGAATATTGTAGGATTATTTATTAGGATAAATCATTATCTATTTAGGATAAATCATTGACATTTGATCGTAGGCTATTCAAAGCTTCTGGTTTTTTAAATTTGTGAGAAATATTCTGAGTACATTTAATTTTCTCTCGTTGGGAAATTTAAAGTTCTGATTAGATTCTTTTAATCGTTCCACTACTGTTTTTCCTGTTTTTCAACATCAAAGAGAAAGAAATTAGGTTCTTTGCTTCAGGAACACGTCAGTTCAGGTGACCAAAAATGGTAGAACCCTTAACTATAGAATTCAGTAGCTTTGAACTCTCCAACTTAAAACCAACAAGTGAATTTCCATACGCTGAACGTGGACCAAACTTTGTCAAAGTTTCAAGTGTTTCTAAAGCCAGCGACAAATTCACGCCGAAACCCAGACACTATAAACGTTAGAAGCTGAGGTTTTCTAAAAGAGACCTCAATAGAGGGTGCTACGTTTAAAACAAACACTTGTATTTTTCTTTTAGAGGATTGAAAGTGATCCTAACATCTAATCTTCTAACCTCCATTGAAGAGAATTAAGTGTTTGGAGATGGTGAGAAATAGAAAGTTCGTCATAGAAATAAAATTCACCCAGTATCTATATTATTATCCTTACTTTTGCTGACCCAAGGGATTTCGCCAAACGAATCTTGATACTGTTATTTGGAGAGTTGTTACAGGTCGATTGAGTATTGGAAATCTTTTATTGCATTTACTGTGTTCCGTGTAAGAGTATTGTGTTAGATTGAGACAAAATTGGCTTTCCCGTAGACTCGTTTGACATAGCTACTACGGTGCAATCCTCGCACGCAAGGATTAGTTAGAAGATAGGAGAAATCGTTTGTTGAAACTATCTGACAACAGTGTATTTCTTGTGTACCAACACATTTATAATCATTTAGAAACAGACATCATAACTGTTATAAGGCAAATTTTAAAAGTTATGGTATAAGAGATAATATATGTTTAATTAAATGATATTGATTACGATTAACCATTATAAATGATTACTGGTGGCTAAACAATTTTTTAATCATTCATAATGGTTAGTCATAATCAAAACATTTAAAAATTACTATTTTTTAATAACTTCATTTTTTAAAAATTTCTTTGAAACATAATGATAACTAGCTTCAATTTAAATAAAACTCAATTTTTACTTAATATTTTTTTGGACTGTTATTTGGGATCTCTGTTTAGGAATTAGTAGTTTAGGTATTAGAAGCTACTAGAATTATAAAAACGTGAAGAAATATAAATCAATTACATAATTGCATACAAATTAGATATTTCCTTTCCAAAAACAATACCTAACTGACTCACCGTTTGTTCACTCATCAAACAGTACCTACCATTCTTACTACTCAACTCATACCACCCTATGAAAGTCCAAACCTATAAAATTCATAACAGTAACATAATACTCCTCATCAAAAAGAGCTTCCCCAAACACAAAATCCACTCCAAATTCAGTATCAGTTCCCACCAGAATTTTGTCCTGCATTGCACTGTTATCTTCCATCTGTTGCACAGACACCTCTGGCCAAAGTATTGTAATCACTGTTACTATCAGGTGCACATCCATCAGTCAGTTCCACCCCAAAGCAATCCCTTTTTTCCACAAAACAAACGTACCTTTCCGGATCGTGGAACGAAGCAGCCTGCTTTCCAGGTCCACTTCAGCCCTTCCAGTTGCAACAAACGCGTATTACCACGAACCAGCCACGAGGGAACGCGAATTAGCTGGCACTTAAGCGATCGTAAAACTCGTGTATGTACTCACGTTTCAGGTAGACACGTGGTTGTTACAATATTTGACCCCAGTAATTACGGAGCTTTAAATACGTGACAGAATTGCTCGTAACAGGTGTAACAAGCAATGCATCATAGTGTTCTAGTCGCGTAGAACCTGCACAGTCCCCGAGGCTCTCCCTTCGTTCCCTGCTGCAGTTATATCCCTGGGAAACTCGGGAGGCCAGCAATCGCGGGACTCGTTTGTTGCCCGCTTTCGCGGACTATTTCCACTTTGTAGTTTACGACGGTTCGCGGAGTCGATCCAGGGAAGTAGAGTTCCTTTTTACATCCGGCTGGATTAGTTTCGCCAAGTCACTTCCCCTGGAACATGTTTCTTCGGCCCTCTTGTGTGAGCTGCTCTTCCTTTGCGCAAGTTGTTGGCTCACCACTTTTGATTTAACCCTGGCCGGTTGATTTGTCGAGGGAAAACAGAGTGGTCAAGAGTTTTTAAATTTTTTTCTGATACTCTGGGTGTATTGGATTTTTATTCCCTGAGTGCTGAAAGTTTGAAGTGCTATGTGTACCTTAAAGCGTGTGTTGCTTGTGAGTCTTTGTGGTATTTGTTTGTGGAACGACGCATTAGGCGCACAGTTGCATAATAGAAATTTTTATTTTTATCTGATGGATAGTCAGAATTTTTTATGTAGATGGATTGCTGGGACTCTGCTGTTCCTTTAGTTTCACCTAAATTTGTATACAAACATGCGATCTTCAAATATTAACTTTGCTTTTATCGCAAGATTTGTAATCTAAATTTTTCTATTAACAGAAGTCACTTTATACAGGAACGAAACTTGCAGTGGGTTCGTAGAGAAAATATATCATTTTGAAAAAGCCACATCAATGGCTTTACTCAAATTGATATATTACGTTAATTCATTAGGAATAAAGGAGATACACATTTTATGGAAAAGTAATTAAAATTTATCTGTTATCAAACAGCAAAGAAATTAGGGTACCTGCAGTATGTTTGAAACCAGTGAATAAACACGTTTATTATGAATTTTTTTTATGTAAAGGGTGAACCCAACCTCCTAAGGTGGACAATACAAAGGGGGTAAAATGTTTTGGGACGGGGGAGAAATAGAATCCTTGCTCCGGGCGCTATACAACCTAGTTTCGTCCCTGACTTTATATAATATTTCTTACTTTACTAAATCTTCTTTGTGTCACAGTCTCAATTTCTGTACAGAACTCAGCACATTTTTATTAAAATTTTTCGAAGAAATCACTGTCAAATTGAATCAGACGTCAGTGCTTTTCACTGGAGTAACAAAGCTGATGCATAGTTTCCATCCAATTTTCGAGCACACAATGCACTCGGTCCACCCTAAGTCTTCTTCAATAAGGTACCAGCATTCGCCCTTAACGAACCAGTTCACCTTAATCCTCGCTGCCCGCGTGGATTAAGTTAACTGAAAGCGTCTTATCGCCTTAACGATGATCGACGCCCTGGATCTTCGGTCCAGATCGCTAAGTAAGGTCCTGTGTATAGCCAAGCTGCATCCCTGCCCCTTTACAAAGTGTCACGGCTGACAAGCGGTTAACTACCGAGATTGGAGAGTCACTTTGGAAGAAAGTTACGAAATTTATAAAAGACTGGTAGGGGAATACCCGTCACACTTTGCGCGAAATCTCTTTCTTATATCTTGGGTTAATAAGACAGGATTTATTAAAGCTTAACCCATGCTAATGTATGTCATACATGCTTCCAATTTTGCAACATCGTGAGTAGACTATTCTTAAGAATTTTGGAGCAAGATTTATTCATTTCCCTCAAAATATCGCTTGACATCGAGGTTAAATACCTTTGAGGCATCTCTGAAAATGGTACTACTCTTTAAACATGATTATACTTTAAACGTTAATTTTCAACGATAAACATATATTGTACAATCTTCAAACTTTATCTCAGAATTTTTGCGGCTTAATTTAACAGATAATTCTTAAACAAGAGCTGATTGAAAATTGGCTTTGAAAATAGACCCACTGTGACAACTAGGTACGTTCGGAAAGATTGGTATGACATCCGATGGTTAATTTGATTGAAAGTTAAACCCGCAACGATATTTTTGGAAGATTTTCGTCTCCCAGAGACTCAAGATGTCAAACTCATAATGCTCCCAAAATTTCCCTATGAAACTCTAAACGAAATCAGTGTCTCAGTCTTGACATAATCAGAGTATGTTTTACTCGTAAAATAAGTTTAGTCTCCTACCGACATAGACTCCTTTAACAATTAAAATCGTATCATTGCTGAATTTCTCTATTTCCAGATGCGTCGAAATTGCAGTCATCTTTAAAACAACATTAATTACATTTCAAACCCTCGACACACCTCTTTCCACGAATTCAGGACTGAAATACCCTGCCAAAGTCACTGGAAAATCTAAACCCGCTTCTCTTCTCCGCATTCCTTCGAGTTATAATTCCAACTCGACGGAAGGAACAGCCTCTGTATATTTTCCCTACCTTCTTTCCGAGTCGTTCGACGTACACATCACTCAGGCACCTCGGTGTAATTGGATTTAGACACGCGCTTAAAAATTCTTCCCCGATTTTCCTCGTTCTTCTTGAACAAGAGCTGCTCAGTTGTACGATTCGAAGGCACCTTCGAATCGATGGTCCACCTAGAAAAAGAATATCCTCGCGAGACAGGGTATGGGTAGGATTACTGTGACTGGCGTTCGTATCATAATGATCGAACACTTTGATGATTCATGGACACATTTGTAGGTGATTGGGTCGTGATACTTGCGGAAGTGACAGGGGATAGGTTTGGTTGTGTTTTGCTTCTTTTGGGAGGATTATACGGGGTGGATTGGAATCAATATCTTCAACTCATTGTGAGTCAATATTGCAGAAGAAATATATGAAGGGAAAAAACAGTATCCATTTTACGTGAGTTTGCTATTTATAGCATATTTTATTGGTGGTAACTGGGACTACCGAACTGTCGAATCGCAAAGAGTTATAAAGTTCAAATACCTACCCGCGTAAGAGAACGTTAATGATTTGGTATACTGGTAAAAAACAGGAAATACGGAATGTCCCCACTCTTTTTAGGCACAAGGTTTTATCTTCAAGGTAAAACAAAAAATTATTTAAGAAGAAAATTATATGAGAAAATTAAATTCACTGAACCTTGTTTCTTAACTCATGGACTAAAGTATTAAAACTTCATTTTCTCAACGAAGCTGTTTTGTGACATTCCCTGTTTTATCCCTTACTCTTCACATGAGCCGCTTAGAAACCAAACTGATCATGTCCATAAAATAAAAACAGCAGAAAAATTGACTAGTTTTAGCATCGTTCATATCCTTGAGTACTAGAATCAGGAAATCTACACGAAGCAAATTTGATCAGTTAAACTTGTATATTTATTCAGAATAATTGAATAGAAAAAAATTCTGTTAACTGTCGCGAGATTGTGATTTGGCGAAACCCTGATAAAGTTAATTAATAAAGACACAGTAAGTAATGCAAATGCAGCTTCAAAAATGTAGATCACTTAAAAGTGTCTAACTGTTGATAAGACGTTCGAGTTGCACCCAGCATGCGTTAATTTATTTATCTAAAGCCTGGATCGGGCACGATGCACAGTGTCTTTGGTAATTGAATCGCGGAGCGGTAATTAAGTTTGCAAGACTCCTGTAATTCCATCCTCGCACGCTGGCTATCTCAGACAGCCGGCAGTCACGTCGGACGGGTGAAAAACCGAGGATAGTGTATAAATAAAGTGCAAACAGGTTTGGTTCCCGGGTAAAAGATGAGAGACTATTTCCCATCGCGTTCGTGGAAGCCTGTTCCCCATGTTGGAGAACTTTCGATGACTTCGTATTCCACCGACGAGAAATATTGAGCGCGCATTGCCATAGTTTTTCTCTATTTCAAATTAAACTTCATGCACCTAATATACTCTGCTACGTGAAAATGTTGTCAGTAGAAATAATACGATATAAAAGCTGCTATCAAGAAAAATCTTGCGTAAATTCCAATAGTGTCTTCCTCGTAGATAGGTTTGTGCATTGAGCATGAAAAAGATCGATTGAAACTTGTATCATGGAATTTTTAGACACAATAATCTATCAATTTATAGACATAATAATTTATTAGGTATAAAATATATACTGGGTTTTGGAATTAAGACAAAACTTCATAAACAATTTCTGTAATTATTGACGGGAAGTTTAGAATTAACACTATTTTAGATTATTACTAGTGCGTTCCAAACAGAGCTGGGCAGTAACTAAAATAAAAGTTAGTTTAACCTCAGATTATTTGACGAATAAAATGAAGTCTTTTACTCTTATTATAGTTTTATGTTTATTATATAAATTGTTCAACTTTAACTTTAAAACATAACCTGGGTTAACTTTATTCGACACAACACGAATAATTTTTTTTAACATTTATTCGTTATTAGAATTTCTATTTAAATAAAATTTGTTCCCATCTCTGGTTCCAAATGATGACGAGTGCAAGTGGTTAATATTGAATAACTTATTATTCATATATTAGTAGATAATTGGTATTTGTAATTCATTCCAATATCAGAGTGTGTAGATCATGTTGATATCACTGCTGCGCTAAGGTATCCTCTTACCTCCTATGGTGTGGAATATGAGATACAGTTTCTTTTCATTAACCCATGCCACTTCTGTTACTCTTCCCATTCCAAACTTTCTCTTGACCATCACACTCTGGTTCTCCAGGGTCCCCGAAGACAAACTACAATAGCAAACACTTTTCTTACGTTTTACATTTGCGTAATTTATTCACGCCCACGGGCGACGCACAAAAATGAGACAATACCGAAACGTTCCCATAAAAAACGCCCGCGTCGCGTTATCTGTGCAGTGTCCTTTCGGCACTGCACTCTCGCAGAATTAACCCAACGTCGTCTAATTAGGATTATCTATAGCCATCCCGCGAATTTACACTGCGAAACGTCCAATTAAGGCGGCAGGATAGACAATGGGGATTGCACAGTCGCGAAATTACGTTGCCAAGGACGGTCCCATGCAAATAACCTTATGTATTCCCAACGACGTACGTATTCGCGAGAGGTCCGAGGCGGGACGCACGCCCGCCGCTCGCAGAAATTGGGAAAAGGGCGAGGGAGGGAACGTCTTCGTTGAAGGGTAGGACAAGAGGGCGAGATGTAGGGTCATTGTCTGCCAGAAAGAAGAAGAATGGGGTGGAATTCATAATAATGCGAGCAGGAGCGCTCAGGCACAGGATAATACATTTGAAATATAAGCTCAAAGCGATGCGATCCTCTGGATGTTAACTGGTTAACCGGAAAATTACGTGATTCATTGTGTTCATTCGCTTCTTGAATCATTTTGGCGATTCTGTGACTTTAATTAAACGTTTCATCAATTAATTTTGTATTAAGCTTGGATTATCTGTTAAACGAGCTTCTCGGAAGCCGAATCAATCCACACCACTTTCTGAAAATTTCTCACTTTTTAGTGCTTAACCCTTCGTGGTCAATCCTTATAATCATAGATAGGTCACATGGGGTCTAAAAATTTAAAAAAAAAAAATTGCCTGGGGGTACGATACACACCGCGTGACCACGAATTGTTAACTTGCAAATTGGTTCTGTTTATTGTTTTGTGTAGTTCGTCACTTTAACTTTTGAAAAGCTCAAATGTATGCAGGAAGAACTGTACGCTTAGAAAGAGAATTTACTTTTGGCCTATAACTGAATTATAAAATATCTGCAACAATGAAACAGTAAAACACCAGGTATGCGATGCTCCTAGTGACTCTTGGACGATTAATCTCCTTTTCTTTCTTCCTTCTCGATTAATCTCCGCAGTTTTTCACGCGCCACGCGTGCGCACATGCATTCACATAGTTCGATGAGTTCATGCACTCACGCTCGTCAAATTCACTCTCACATTCACTCACGTAGTATATCTTGAAGCACCGGCGTGCAATTACAAATCATCCTGTAATTGTCGCACCATGAATGCGCACTATTTCGCAATTTATTATTCACGCTGCACACCATATAATGCAAACTAGATTGCGAGCGTTCCTCAGCGAAGCTCGAGCGCTGAAACACAAGAGACAGGACCGTTTTTGCGAAGGATAGAAGAATTCCGTGCCTTTATTTGCCACGAAAGAGGGCGACGCGGAAGTTGGAATAATGGTGACGCGGAACGAGGAAGAAGGTGGAACGACTGGAGGAATTAAAATATGAGAAACACAAGGTAGGGGTTGGAAGAACGTAATAAAGTGGTATTTTCGCCGCGCCGTTAAATATTTGCCCCTAGACTAATTTGATTAACAATTTAACAACACTGTGCAATCGTTATTTAGTGAGAATTAAAATAAAAGTTAGAGGAGTCAGTATCACAAGAAGGTGATTAAAATTCCTTATAAGAATTCTTGAACCATGTCTGCCGAATAAAACGAAAAAAAAAATATGCCACTGAAACAGAGCGGAGTACTTCTTTTGAAGAAGCACAGCAGAAGGGTAGTGAAAATGAGGGACAGAAACAACGTTACAGATCGCGAGACAGGGAATTCCCTCTGAAAATGTCCCTCGCAATTTCTTTGACAATACGGTGTCCCGTTTTCGCGGAAGAAATAACCTATTTCGCCGAAAAAACAGTTCCACGTCACTCTCCTCCATTCTACACTCGCGATCTTCAGTTGCACGCACTTGTGCGTTCTTCGTTACGCGGGGAATACAAAAATGTAATAAAAGTCCGTGAAAGAGGGGGAGGAACGGTGAAGCAAGTGACAGGATGACACGAGTTCCGTTCAAAAATGGGGTTGGGATGGACGGAGTGGAGAGAGGGCGAGGAAAGATGGTCATTATCCGGCTGGAAGGGAAAGAGCGACGCGAAAGTCGGCCTAAGACACAGGGATGAATGAAAGAAACGGGAGCGTAGAGGATACTTTTGATGCAAACGCGTGTAAAAAGGGGAAAAAGTTGCGAAGAGCGCAACTTGCTTCGTTAAGTACTTTTTCACTGCTGCGGGAGATTTTCCCTTCGCAGTAGTTGTAAGGAACATTGTTTTATTCAATGACAGTGTGGCTTGCAGAGCATTTCGCGATTCGTCGTGTAATTGGAGCCCCGTCACTCGCTATTGACCAAATTTAAGGGAAATTTAATGAACGTGCCACGTGGAAGAGGCGAGGCGCACTTCTTCGTTAAAACGAAAATCTTGCGCGAGGAAAATTGTGGAGAAATAAATTTGCAGGGATGCGGGAGGAAGTGACACATAATGTTAACACGATGTAAACGATGTAACGCGATGTGGCTTTATTTATACCTTTGACGTTTGTTCTGGCTGTGCTATCTTTTGCACATGTATCGGCAATGTGCCATTCTGTTCAGGGCGTGTAATATTGACTTTGGTACTTCAGAGTTTTCGTGGTTAATTTTCACTGTGCAGCAGTTTGTCGACATATTTCGCTTAACTTCTGGGTTGGCCTAGGTGGATGTGAATAATGAAGAAATTTAGGTTGGTTTGTAGTGGAATTCAAGTTTTGCTGTCTGCTTTGTTGTCGTTCATGATCTTTAAATCAACCCTTAACTGACACTGTGACATTTGATTCCAAGATGAAGAAATAAGTGTGTTTTACATTATCCGAGTGAATGTGTGGTTCTGCGGAATACCTCTAGATGAGCGAGACTTTCTTTCGTTAGATTTTCTGTGGAATCCGATAAGATCGAAGAACAATTTTTCTTATGGCTTTCAAGGTAATTTTAATACCACTTTGTGCCTTTACAATGAAATGCTACATTGCTGTCTCAACACCATGGAATTTTTATCTCTGACTCTGACACACACGTAATCTGCTGAAAAATAACTACTCAACTTATGAGTAGCCACCTACTTTACAGTTAGGGGAGATCGGGGCTGGTTGTCTCGAGGGGTAGGTTGACCCTTAACTAATTGTTAATAACTTTGTACCGACAGGGAAGCAGTTCAATTACTATAACCAAATAAGTTGTTTCCTGAATCGAGCAACGAATCGCTTTCAACCAGTTCGATTGAGCACCCCGGCGCTTTGGAACGATACCCGCTGCCTTTAAATAATTTTCCTCTTAGCTGCAGAGTGTATCTTTTCCTGACGATTTCTTTCTGTTTCGCTAAAGTTTTCCACGAGCAGAAGAAAAATCTCCCCCGTAGGAGGGGAGCTGAGAACACGTCCCCGTTTCATTTCTTAATGGCCAGTGTCGACCAATCTTGCGCGGAGTCGATCGGCCTGGAAGGAGAACCAAGGACTCGTCCAACTTTTTCCTCGATTTTTAATGATGGTCCCGAACATGACCCGCGCTGCATCTTCACGTAGCCTTGGCCACGAGTAGTTTGTCCTCAAAGGAACGACCGATACGAGATAAAACATGACCAAAGTCTGGAGGCATGCCCTCTCCACGATATTCATCCGTCGGTTTCCTCATTAAGGCGACAACTTCCGAAAGTTCTCTTCTGAGTTCGTCAGAGATCCATTCAGACTCTTCTCAGCTCGCTCTTATTGACCTTATCTTCCTTCATTTCGCACTGTTCTCTTTGCCTCGGCAGCATCCCCTCCCGGTGGCTTCTATCGCTTTCCTATTACCCGTCACTCGTAATAAGCAATTAAACGGAGTTACCTACTCGATTGGGGGAGCTTCCTGCCCCCTGGCAATTACTAAATTGATCCATTGTACGCGTCTGCTTAAGAATCGCGTTAATTAGTGTTTTACGTGGGCGTTTTCTTCGAGGTCCGCGGGCGTGGTATTAATTAACGAGAGAATAACGAGAGAAAACTCGCTTGCGTTCAGCTCCTTTGGGGGACTAGTTGCGTGCAGGGTTGGAAAGGTTTTATCTTGCAGCTGTCACACGTGTGGGTATATATTTATATTTTTATTTTTATAATCAGGCAGTTTCGTGTCTTGCTTGGTAGCTTATGGTTCGCAAATAACACGAGCTTTAATTACTAAGAAGAAATAATTATATTAAAATTACTAGTTCACCATAATTTTGAACTTTGTAATTTCTTCACATTTCTAATATAGTGTAGTTCAAAGCAAAATGTCTCCATTTTCGTATTTACTGCATCCCTTGCAACCGGTTGGAGATATCAAACAACTTACACAGAAAAACGACTGCAAAAGTAGAAAGCCTCAAAAGGGCTTGAGAATTCGAGTCACAAATATTTATCCTTTCATGGTTGACTCAAACGCAATCAAACGAAGGAATCCAGCCAATCCCGGGATTAACTATTTCGTAGAGTGCCGCACAAACATATTCCCCAGCGCTTGCAGGAATTGTGTTGATGCACTCAGAGGGTGGGTGAAATTTAGTGGGCAGGTAGATCGCGTACGTCGTGCTAAATTGCCCTTGTTGAATTTCTGGGGACCGGGGCAGGGGGCCAGCGCAAAGACGTTCTTCCCGATTGAGTTTTACGAGGCGTTCACGTCACGTGCAAGTAAAACGATAGTACCCATGGTTACGCTCCGAGAAACTGCAAATGCCTCGTAAAAGCCAGCAGGAGAGGAAGATTTCGGTGGAAAATGCGAGCTGGACTGGCTGCCGCGAGAAGCTTCCCCGACGATACATCCTCCTTTTGAAAATCGAACGGCGCAGGACCACGCGGTTTCGGAAAGAAGTGCGCGTTTTAATGACTTCCATCGATCCCTTTCGATGTTTCTTCCGGACTTGCGAGGATGTCTCTGTAGGTTTAAGACTGGATAACCTAGGGATTGCGTAGAAGATAGATGTAAGAGTACATTGTCTGAAGCAAGTAGGTTTTCCATTCGGGATAATATTCTGAACAGGAAGTTTAATGTGGGAGTACTCTGTTATCTTCATAAAATATGTTCTGTCCTCTGTATGTGTGAAGAAGGTGTGACCACGGAATGCTAATAGACTGTCCTGATATATCCTCCTTACGGGGTAATGACACTGTAAAGTCCGGAAAGGCAGTCTAAATTTTGAGAATTTTTTTGCGGGTATAGTGAATGGAATACGAATTCTGTTAGAAGGGCTTTATTGTATATAACTTGAAGTATGACCACATTTTTTTTAATTTTGTTAATACAACATGACGGCGCTACAGCTCAACAAAAGAAGCTTTTTCTGAAAAGCAGTGTTCCGCGGCCGGAATAATTTCTCCTTCAATTTTTGACCTAGAACAAAAAACCCGAAAATTTTGAGTTCTATAGAAGATTATCTCGGGAACTATGCGAGGAAATTAAAAAATACTGGTTTTTATACGAATGGTTTGTGATTAAACAGAACGTTTCAACAATTTCGAGGTTGCGGAAGTTCCGTGTTTTATTCAATCACGCACCATTCTTATCAAAATCAGTATTTTTTAATCTCCTCGTGTACGTCCCGAGATAATCTTATATGGAACTCAAATATTTTCGGTTTTTTGTTCTAGATCAAAAATTGAAGGAGAAATCTTTCCGATCGCGAAACACTGTTTTTCAGACGAAGCTTCTTTTGTTGAGCTGTGGCGCCGCGATCATACTTCGAGGTATATACAATAAAGGCTTTCAAACAGATTTTGTATTCCATTCACTATACTCGCATAAAAAAATTCACAAATTCAGGCTGCTTTTCCGAGCTCAACAGTGTCATTATCCCTTAAAATCGTAACAGCAAATAAGACAAGCATCCCATGGTATTAACAAAAAGAGTTAGTAAAACATTGAATTATATTATACACTAACTCTCACATCTCCCCAAAATATGCGCCTTCCCACTAATTCTACCACATTAACCAGAACACTGCCACTTCCATTTACTTTGCCATCTCCATAAATTTGTCAAGGATCGCAGGATTGCGTTCTCGATTCCACCTTCGTCTCATTTCCTCCGTTGACTTTACTTTTCCAATTTCCTCCCGCCGTCCATTCCCGCTGAAAAGACGAAGATCCCTACCGCGGCTGAATTCGTTTGGACTGTTGTTCGCACTCTTAATTAGCTAATTACCCGGTGCAGCTGTTCCATCCCCCGACGTACCGCGATACTCACCGCGCCCCGTGCTCTTATCGCGGATCGGAAAACGGTCCTCCGAATAGCGAATTAATTCCAAGCCCCGCGATCTTTTCCGATGCGACGGAGCCGAAGTTTTCTCGGCCGGGCGAGTTACGAGATCGCTGCGCCCTTGCTGGTATGTAAGCGTTCCTGGCTGGTGTTCAACGCCAGCAACTCTTGGCCCTGCCGATGGAATTATTCGAAAGTTTATTCCCCTTCTCTCTGTCGAGAGTCGTTGGCGAATTTTGCATTTCGCGTGCTTGGTGTCGCGAACCCCCTCGAGACTCGCAGCTCTGCGCGGTGCGTGCACCTCGACGTCGACAGTTATTTCGTCGTTCCTTTGTCTCCGTTTTCGATTCGCCAGCCACCACTTGAATTATGAAATACAATTTATTCCTTTCTGCTCTACAATGTGACGGAGCAAGCTCCCTTTGCTATCCGCTCGCAGCGACGCTCCGCCACTGACGGCTCTGAACACCGGGGTAGAATTTTACGGGGCTGGTGAGTTTTATTCATTTTGTACTCGGATGCATGTGTCGAGAAAGCTTTGTAGAGAGTCGGATATTATGAGCGAATTGGCTCCTTTTCAAAGTTCCACTTTGTGTATTGTTGCACTGCTGGTTGCAGAGGGAAGTATATCGAGTGCTGCGCATCCCCAGGGCTTGGGGCTTGCTTCATGGGCGATTATTTTCAAGATACATGTTCTCAAGACAGGAACTGGCGACCCCTGGGTACCTGAGCTGGATCACTGGTGCTGAGACTTTGTAGGAAGGTTTACGGAATAAATTCTGTGGTCGGGATAGAGTTTTGACGTATTTCTGCAAGCTTCTTCCCTCTCTGATAGTGGATGATAGTATTTTTAATTGTATAGGGGAGATTGTTTCCTATGGTTTTCTGCTCTAAGTTTGCAAGCTAGAGAAGTCTTAATGTAAAATCGTAATGATGTACTACTAAATAGATTCCCTATTTTTAATTGCTTTCAATTGTGTTTGAACTGTTAGTAAATTGCAAACATAGTTCGTAAAGAAAACGTGGGACAGTTATTAGATATCTTGTGACTTTTCATTTGCATCTTCATACTTCGTTACAAGTTACTCAAACGAGTGGCACTTGTTTTTACTCGTGAAACTGCACGGAAGTTCTTGGAAGTTGACAATTACTTCCGCAAGCCAAGAGTTGCCGTGATAAAATAGAAACTATGGCAAACTAAATATAATTGCGGCCCTAAAGTTACGGGGACTGCAATAATATTTATTCAAAATGAAAGCAAGTAGATTCTTCTGAACGAAATAACTTAAAAGTGTGAAGTAAAATTTAATCGTCCAGCATAAATTAATGTAACGCGTATTTATTTATTCAATGCAGGAAACTGCCACTAAGGTACTTCTTGAAAGTGATGTTCTCGTAAAGAAACTCTGCTACTGGAACCATTTATGTTCCACACCGTTTCCATTCTGCTTCAAAATAAGCCCCGCTTTGTACACTTTCGGCGATGGGCAAGCGCCCGATCACCTGATTAATAAATCGCGACGTTGGCAAAAGCTACGTTCGTTCAAAGACGAGTCAGACAGTTTTTCTTCGTTTTATTTGGGCGACCTTTAAAAGCTGCTTTATTATTCAGCATGCCTCGTCGAAAGACGTGCTCGAAAAGGCAGCTACATTCGGCAATGGCCATGCAAGATTTACGTGGAACGCTTTGAGTTCGGAAAGGGCATAGGATATTTTCCATTTAAGTGGTGAACCGTTTTACTTCCCCTTCTGAGGCTGGAGAAAAATATTTTTGAGGGTACTGTGGTTTCCTATAACACAGAAGGGTATTAATAGAGAATGAACGTATCAAAAATTCAGATAAAGCAGTACGACATTAATAGGCGTTTAAATATTTCATTTTCATTACGATCTGTAAATAATGCAGCATTTGACTAACATCCAGATAAATTCTTCTCTAAAAATCACAATAGTTATGAAAATGCTTCAAAATTCTGTCTCGTATTCTAATACTCTTAAATTATGAACAAATTAAAATTTACTATCAATTATTACGGTCGAAACTAAAAATTCATTTTGTTACAAATTATAATTGTTAGTAGCGTGTAGATATATAGTAGGTACTGGAAATATTTATTTCATCGTCCTATGAAATAATCTTCATAACACTTTTCGGCCGGGCGAGTTGATAAAGTAGTTGGAATCCAACTTATTTAGGCCAAGATATCGGGCACTGTATACCAGAGAGGGGCAAAATTGTTATACAAGTAAAAATTTCGAATATCGAATAAGAGATGAAAAAATTATTTGTCATTTGTCGTATAAGAGATCAAAAAATTATTTGTCATGTGTCGAATAAAGTTAATTTTTTTATTCGTCGAATAAAGTTAACCCGGATTATTCGAGCTTCAAAGTTAAGTAACTTTTAATCGATCCCTTATTTAAATAATTTTTTATTTAGTTAATGCCCAACTCTGCTGTGTACTCAGCCAACAGTCGCGCAAAAGTACCCACTTTTCGAATGATAATACTGAATGAGATGTGATGTAATAAATATTTCCAGTACTGTAGCCCATGCTACCTAGACGTACGAAGTAGCGTGTTCCCGAGAAACATCCTTTCGAAGTAAATACGTAAGATCGTAGTAACAATATCGCGACAAAGTAGCGCGTCTGCAAAGTAACGACGACCGTAAAAAGCATTAGCGCAAAGAGGGTATTTTCGCATTACGCCCGAGGTACTGACTCCCTGCTACCTCCGTAATCTCATACAATTTTCCGTGGATGAGTAGCAAGAAGTACATTTCGTAGCGTGCCACAATTGGAAGCCAGAAGGTATCCAGGATATCGTTCCACCGCTGCAACGTAAAAGCGATATTGAGGCAAGGTCTGTTCCGACGCCATGGCAAGAAGAGTCATTGGGGGCTGACGCAAGAAATCGTCGAAGTTTCAGCCGCTAGTGAATCCCTTTTGATTAGCTGCAATTGGGAGTATGCGTTCAATTTGCTGCCTCGCAAATTCTCCATCAATCTCACAATTCCCCTCATTTTCGTCGTTCACATCGCTTGAAATATTATTCGAATCTTAAGAGTGGTAAATCATCATGGGCTCCTGGAAGTTGTAATGAATGTTGAAAGTATTGATTGTTAATCGATGTGTGACAGGTTGATTGTGGGAAATATTCAGGAGGTTCATGCTAGAGCTGTAAATATTTGAATATTTCAATAATTTCGACTAATTCTAATAAGTTAGAATAATTCAAATAAATTTGACTAATTCTAGTAAGTTCGAATAATTCGAATAATTTCGAACACGAATAGTTTTTTCAAATGATTCGAATATTCGAACATTATTGATAAATTTAGAATTCTATTAATCTTTGGTAAAGTCTTAGCTTCTACTATTTAATATTTCAAACTTTATGCTGAAAATGAAGTCGCGTAGATCGACTGTGAAACAGAATTGGGCATAATAAAATTCCAAACGTTTCGAGTAAATGTATAGGTATATATTTTATATAAATAATAAATATTGACTATTTGCGACAAATTATTTTTTCTATTTATTCGAATAATTCATTATTATTTATTTGTATAATTTGCTCGAATAACAATTGTACAATAATTAGAATAAAAAGGTTGTTTCCGTTTCAAAATTTAAAAATTTACCAAAAATTAATAAAGTTACAAATTTATCATTTAAAAACAAATAACAATACAGCGTGAAAAAATATTTCATGTTCAGATTCCTATTCGGTACAATCCGATACTCGACGTTTGAATACTCCTAATTATTCGAGTGAATACTTATATTATTCAAATATTCGTTACAGCCCTAGTCCATACGTGCATATGCACATACACTATTGCAGTTCCAATTCTGAAAGTTTTTAAAATCGTTAACATCATCACTGTGAAAATGCTTCAGGATTGAATAGTATTTTAATTAATTTAAGGATTTTCAATTTCCCTATCTGTTATCATTTGCTAAGAATCAAAACGACACGAAATGCTTGTTACAATATTGTCAAAATTTATTCACGAATCTGTTTGTTTTATAGGGAAGGTATTCTTCTATGCAAGATTTTCGATCTTGAATCCCTTGTGATAAGTTACCATCACCCCTTTGCCATGAACGAAAGTAACACGAAATTATTATTACAGCTCCTGACAAAGTATTTCCCCAAGATTATTCGTTTCGAGGAAAAATCATTTCTCCCTGTACAGTATTCCTTCACGTCTTATTTCTCATTAATTCTAGTAACACTCGAACGAAGCTTGTCTATTCCAGTACGGATTTCAACTTCGTACTTTCTTTCACAATTCCCTCCATGATTTCGCAGGATAACGAGATGAAGTCTCGTTGGAATGGTGTAATGCTGTTTTGCTTTTACAACAGAGGATGTCTTCTGTACTTTGAGTTTCTCTGCTAGAGGAACACGACAGTCGAGCTCATTGGAAACGACAAGAATCGAGATTCTTTTGGTTCGCGTTTCTGTTACTTTCAGATAAAGGGGCGAACAAGTATCGAAGGGGTCGTTTTGCACCCCGATCGTGTATCACTCTGCTGCGTTTTTTCATTCCACTCTTTGTCGCGAGCGAAAAGTAAAGGTGCACAAATAGGCGTCCCTGCGTTTTCAGTCCTTCCATCCACTTATTGATTCCAAGGAATATACCGTATACTGAAAGTGTATTACGAAATTGAATCTTTCTTTTAGGACTGGACGCCTGAAATTATTAAAAATTTCATAACCAAAGCCTGAAATATCATATCTGGTCCTTTACCCTCTTTCGATTCTTTTCTTCCCCTTCACACGACTGAAACATTTCTCAACATTTTAATTTTCACAAGCTATGCTCCTTTAGGGACACTTCTCGGTCAAATCGCACGAAAACACAGATGATTTGTATGATTTTGTTTAGCAAAAGTTTCTACAAGTGTTTACACTTTATTTTTTTTTATAAAAATGTAGAGAATAAAAAAGAATTTTTTCATTTTTTCCCACTCCTGCCTCTGACATGCATCGCATTCTGCATCGTTGTAAAAAAAATGCCTGGAAAATTCTGGCTCAGTCATTCTCGACATGTTGTTGGCTGAAAATATGCAAAAAATATTTTTTTTTATATTTTAAACAGGAAAGTGCCTTTAAAGTATCCTTAACCCAAACCTGTCTCAACTTCTGAATACACCATCCACTCACACTCACGACGCCACAGACAAATATCTCCCAATTGCACCGCGCAAAACCTAGATGAGAATCCGAAATGAGATCTCGCTAACGACCACAGTCGTCGCCAAACTCAGGCACGAAGGGAGGCCCCAAATTGGAGAACAACGCGAGCCCAACCATCCGAGATTCGATTTCCCGGATTCCTCGATAAAGGGACGAACGATCTCGTCGCGACGGATTTTGCAGAGCGACGAGAGGGTGGGGCTTGTAGCTCGCTCTTTGAGCACGTCTCGCTCTAATTACGTGATGCAGCCACGTCCATATATACCATCCAGCGCAGACACCGACGAAAGGGAAAGAGCACGGTGAGACCCTGGAGGGTGGCTGGATGGGGTGTTTCACTGCGTTGCACCGTCGAACGGGGAGGGAAATGGTGCTCTCATCCACCCCCTGCCACCTGCCTCGTGCGTGGAGCAGTTCGTCGAGTGGATACACCACGTACAATCGACTGCAGAAGTTCGCCCTCGTAAAAGTAACGCGACCGTAAAGTATTCGAAGACGACTGTGGAAAATCGAGGGTGGGTGTGGAAACGTCGAAGCGGTGCATCGGGATGAAGGATGGATTATTAAGGGAGAAAGTTTGGGATGTCTGGGTTGGCAGATTTGTGCGATTCTATGAGCGGAAGTGGGAGCTACTGATGATCGCTTGATAGCTTTCATATTTTCTTGTGACGTGGGTGTGCTATTTAAAGATTGGGAAAGTTTCGATTAGGGGTTTGTCCTTTGATCATTTCTGATTGGATTTTTGAGGGTTTAGTGGAAGGTTGTTAAGTTCCTGAGGGGATGTGGAAAGATTTCTTTTAGTGGATATTTTGAAAGCATTTGAGAATTCAATGGTTTAGTTTACTAGGTGTGTGGTATAGTGGAGCATTAATGGGAAATTGAGAACATTGTGAAATATGTTAATCTCTTGGGGAGGAGGGTGAGTTTCAGTTTTTCTGTATGGAAATGGTATGCAACTAGGTGTGAACGTATTAAGTATGCCACTGTGAGAGTAACTGCTATAATAATTTAGCTTGTTTAACACTCCTGCTGCAATTTTTAAACATGCAGTAACTGATGATATACTAATACCTGTGAATAATGTTATGTATACTAATAGTAATATTTCTTGAAAGAAAAAAACGTTCCAATGCGAAACAGATTTTTCGTGATTCGTTAATTATTGTTTTATTCTCTTCGACAAACAGTTATGGAGGTTTCCAAAAATAAAATATCATATTTCACGGCCGTTCAGAATCGAACATTCAATGGTTAATTAAAAATTGACTGGAGTGGAAAACACAATGATGGAAGGGAATGAGGTTTTTTCGAATATATTCTTTTATTTCTTGGGGCAGGGGAGCTTGACATGACAAACATTTTACCCTGTGTTAAGTTTTATAAACGAAATGTGACGGAGCAACTTGCTGTATATTCAAATGTGCATCCAGTATTGCAATTTTGAGTCTCGTATGCAAAAAGGTACAGGAGGCAATTGCTTCCATGGGGATTAGCATATTACATTATGCAATTCCACGCAATTAAAGTCGAAATTTCATGTTGCGCTCTTGAAATTTTCAAGCATGAAAACTACGTTCCAGAAGAATCACGCATAATTATAGTAGTTTGAACAATTCCTCGTTAATATTCATCAGATTACAACACTTTTATTGAAACTCCGATTGTTTACAATTCCCAGTGAAACAGCACAGTTTCATTATATCCTTCGGCGAATCTCACAAGCAAATTTATATAATTCTAAAACGACATTATCCAAGATGAAATATCACATTCAATTTTTTCAAATTGCACCCTCTAATCAAATTAATTTTGTCGGTAACTCATTAAACACATTAGAGTCTAATGTGCCAGAGTTATTGCAATAATTGTAATAATATTTTCACGATACTTCAACAGTAATCACATAATCCGGCACAATTATATAAATTATTTATCAGTCCGCTTAGTACGTTCTGCGGTAGAAATTTATATTTTTGGAAGTACTATAAAAAGTAATGAGAAAAATGATATAAAAATGGTAGCGATATTACTATATTCTTCTAAAATTCACTTTTTCATTTTCAAAATTAAATTCGACACTGAATTAAAAATTACCCTATTCCTTAAATAATTCCCTCACTTCCCATAAATATCAAAACGCGTTAAACATTATATATTTCCTCAAATTGAAAAAACTCCCCGTTCTACCTTTTGTCTTATTTTAAGCAACCTATCACTACCAACGTATCGGAAGATGAATTTAATCAACGGACCGAGCGAGTGAATATTTGATGCAGTCACGTCCACCACGTTATATCTCCATCGTGTCTATCTCTATCGCCTTCCAAGCGTCGCGATCACTTCTCCCCAACAAAGATCACGGTGTTCGCGCCTACGCTGCGTCCCTCTTTTCGCCACCCCTCTCTCACTCCTCGCCGGGTACGCGTCTTTGTGACGTCGCGATGCACACATCGGTATCCAGAGACAAGGTGGATGCAAGTGCGGATCCCACTTGTCTAGAAACACTCAGGTGCGCGCTCATTAGACACCGGGTCAATGAGGCGGGTGCATCCTCCCCCTACGCCGAACGAAAAGGGTGCACGGGAAAAGAAAGTGGAGGAAGATGGTGGAGGCAAAGCATTCGAGAGGGATCAGCCACTCGTCGCTTGTCAGATCTCGCCTCCCTTGTTAAGGAATCCCGCGGACAGAAGAAAAGTGCTGCGTCGCTGCCACGGACGTGTAGACACGTTAAAAATTGCTGGTTGGAGAAAGGCGAGCAGTTCGTGGCGTCTCGACGTATCGATCTCTGAATTACTTGCGAGATTTCGACGCTCGTCTTAAGAGGGAATTGTCTTGTACACTAACACGCTGGTTTACGATAATAGAAGGAGAGTGTCTGGAGAGAGAATCGGATGCTAGACTCCGATAGGGGCTGAAGTATTGGGAAAAAGAAAATTGAGGTTTTTGGATTGTTTGTTTAGTTGTGCATCATGAGTGGGTATTAAAATGCTGACTGATATTTGGATTTAGGATGATATTGTATTGCATTGATATTGACTTGCGTTAACAAAATTTGTAAAAGAGTTTAAAAAAAATACATGAACAAAAAACTTTTTTCAAAATTTTCTTAACTCAAGTTTACAGCGCTTATTGCACCATTAAACTTTTGTCTGAAATCTTTTTCTTTTGTCGGTTGTACTTTGGGAGTTATACGCGAAAAAGTGGAAGTGTGAATTTGATTTTGACGTTAGCTTTCACCCCCTCAAAGGGCGATAGGGTCCAAATGAAACACACCGTTGTTCTTGTGTTGAATCACTCTAAAAACCCACAAAGTTGCGTTCCAATCGGTGAGTCCGGGTTCGCGGTGTTTCCTTGTTAGTGTCAAGTATTGAAGACATCAATGATATAACAGTTGATAAGGCCAGTTTAAGCAGTAATTGAATATTAATTGCATTATCGGCTACCAACTACTGATGTTCTTGTGAGTGACTTTGAATTTCCTTAACAACAGAATATTAACCTAACGCCATTAAATCAATATTGAACTTGTGTAAAGTTAAATTTAATCATAACATTTCTTATTTACACAAAAGTCAAATAAATTGAAATTTATTGGACACTGAACAAACTAATAATAAAAAATGCCAATATAAATATTTGTGCATTGAACATTTTCGATGGACTCTGCATTAATTATATTAAGCAAACGTAAATTGCTCTGCCTTGTTTCCGCCAACGTTCAATGAATAAAAACGCATGTAATACCGTGTCGACAAATAAAGCAACACGTCCGTACCAATTATATCCGAGTTTTTTTCGTTCGAATCAATATTCTGCAACAGTTGTAAATGTTTAATTAGTAACAAAAATAGAAATTCTGAAGAAAGCTTTACTACACCTACACCTTCTTTCACATTCACAATCTTCGAAGAACTATAATTGGCACAGACCAGCAAAAGAGGGAGGGGAAGGCTTAGGGATTGCATTCGAACTCCAAACAGCTCGAAACACCAGGGAAAAGAAACTGCAGAAAACAGGAAAGATTACAAAACCAGCAGAAATTTAATCGTATTTATGAATTACTCGGTGCATTGCTCGGCGAGATTAGCTTTCAGCCGATTGCTATTTGCATAAATCATTTAATCTCTGAATTATCTTCCCTTCTGAACTCGATACCTCATCGACTCTCGGACCCCCTTCATCTTTCCTACCTTTTCTGAACTCGATTTTAATCGTCACTTTACATTCTACCAAGCAAGCTCGGGGCTTAGAATTGTTCCTGAACTTTGGTAATGGCTTTAAGATGGGTTTTCGTTGGAATCCGATCTAAAGCACATCGATTCCCGCCCCCGACACGATTCTTCAAGATAAAAGGGCAAGCTGGAGTGCGGGTACAAAGACGTAAGACACCGGAGAACTCAATTTGCAGTTGGAATAGGCCAAATAGAAGTTAAAGGATTGCTTGATTACTGTGATTCACTGTAATTTCAAACACGATGATTGGAGGGTGGCTCACAGTTATTTAATGATCTGTCATTCTTATGGAATACGATAACAGAAGTTTCTAACAATAATAATGAACAGTAAAGCAGAATTTTCAGTGAGAGAAAAAGGTGATGAGTAGACACAGGCCTCCTTGTAGATTAAAACAAGAAATATGCACTCAGTACTTCTGTTATATAAACCATTTTAATATTGGGATTGTTGAACTGTGATCATTCCTTCAACTTTTACAATGAAGTTCATCTGGTCCTCTTGTCCTCTCTGGAATATCGACAGTTCTATACGAGGTACACACGCGTTCTGTGTGGTCGTATGGATTTTTACTTTTTCAAAAAAAAAAAATTCGTTACTCTCGTCCTGACTATAGACGCTACCGAGTGATGTTTGCGGTCATAGGACTCCACTTTTTCCCGAGGATATCGATAGGTTCAATTCCGCTACGCATCTCGCCACGGCGAAGCGTTTCATTTTCTCTTTGGGAATCGATAGTTTTGCGCGCCACGTACGCACACAGACCCCGACGGTTATATATCGTGGCCCCGTTTCTCTTCCACTGCCTTTTTCTGCCTGAAAATCGATTTAAAATATCCTTATCGAGATCACAAATTTATCTGTTGAACTTCTCAAAATTTGGGAGGTTACACATGAAGGGAAGGGAGAAAATGTTTGTCGGAAGCCTCATCGTTCTTTAAATTCTAATTTTCTTTTGTGAAATTTCTTGACGAACGTTTCATTACCTGTTGCGTAGAATACTCATAATTAACACATTATTTAGGTAAAGTCACCTTGTAGAGGAAAAGTCACTTTAAATTTCTAAATATGTATATAACATAATATTCACAAATGATTGTAAAAGTCACAGTGGAGTTCGATGTGAGAATTTTACAAATTAACTGCCACATAGAACCAGCAAATAGGTATTTATCTAATTCAAAGCTTTAAAAAGAAACTCTATCTTCGAACCTGAAGATCAGAAGAAAATCCGTAGGATTATTTCACCATCATCATCCCCCCTTCGCGTGCAGCATCTCGGGCAGTTTAAAATAGAACATTTTCTTTCATAATTCGGTGCGTTAGTCACTGAAGACAAAGAGTATGGAGGAGAAGATAGGGTTTAAGTTTCCGTTTATGGGATCAAGTTGGAGCGAGGACTATTCACGGAAGTTTTTTCGTCGAGTTAAAGATATTAATCTCGCCGGCGAGAGGATTCTGCAGAGGAGCGATTCGAGGGCGGAAAGAAGCCGCGAAGCGACGTCCCAAAGGGCAAAGAAAAACTCCGCGGCGACAGCAAAGGTTTCCACTGTTCCCGGATTAACCTCGAAGTGACTGTCGTTTCCACGAGCCCTCTGGCTTCTATCGGTATTTATGTATTACTCCTCGCCTTCCTTTTTCGTTGCTCGCGGTCGATCCCGTTACTCACCCCCTGGCCACCGTCGCGCGTCCAATTTCAGATTTCGCCGCGACTGAATTATTCCCTGGCAGGTTGACGCATTTGAAAACAGAGAGACCCATCTGCCGCGGCCCTCTTCGTACGGTTTATATAAAAAATTCACTCGGCGAATGTGCGCCGAGTGGCAATCGGCTTTGCCGCTGCCTTCCCTCGCGTTTGTCCGAGCGGAAGCTTCAGACGGCTGTGCTATCCATTTTGGTGGCTGTCGAGCTTTCATGCAATTTTTCTTTGAGCACCCGGCAACAGCTAGGTGATTGTGGACAGCAATCGAAGCGCGCCGGCTGATTTTCGGACGTCCGAAACGAATCAATGGAGAGCTCGTTATAAGTGGAAGTTTGGGAATTGAAATCGAAATTCTGCCGATTAAATGGCGGTGGATCGATTGTGCTGCCCCCTGTGGCGGTGTTTGTACCATAGACTTATAAGTCTATGGTTTGTACGGCGTTTCTGTTAATGGAAAGTGAGGTATAGTCAGGCCCGGCACGTGATGTTTTACTTATGTGTGCGATAAATATTTGTGCGCGTTTCCAAAAATATTTGTTTCGAATTAATTGCGGATGAAAAGAACAGAGAATGAAAATTAAATGAGAACCTCTATACAATATAATCTTACTTATGCCCTGGTTCTGCTTTTCCAAATTTGGGTTGCTTAAAAATTTATCTCATATTATTTAGAACTTTTAGGCCTCTATTTAGGCTTTTTTGCGGTGCCTGTTTATCGCAAGCGTTTAGTGTTATTAGTAATCTTGGTAGGAGACTGTAGCGTGAAGTCTGGTGAGATGTTTAGTTTATTCTGCGATCGAGATTGCGATATTATATCAAATAAATATGTAATATTGTATGGTTGTTATCCCGGAAATTTCACGATGAAAAAGGAGCACTACGCCATTCCTCATTTATTACAGAAGTAAATCCCAAAATAACAAGATTACGGTGATCTAATACAACTATTAAGTCCCCGTACTATAAAACAACCCCACCAAAGTGAACATTTATTATTTTTTATTTTCAACTGTCCGTCTTTATTACATCATTTTGGTTACGTAGGATGGTGAAAAGGCGAGGCCCAGCTATACCTGCTATTATGCCTAACCTCTGTACCTATAAAGTGTCAGAGCATGGCATTAGAAAAGAAATGATAGAAGAAAACTAAGCTAAACCTAAATTCAAACTAAACTAAACTAAACTGAAATTGATACAAACGCTAAAATTTCCACGCCCACTTGGAAATCAATCTGGAAATAATAAAACCGCAATCATCGACACGACGGTTGATAGAATAAAATCCAGCTGACGCAGGATTTTCAGCTGCGCATCGAAGCGCCCGCGCCATCGGATCGGTGATCGAATTACATTGCTCACAAAGAACAAAATATCAGTTTCACGAATTCGTGTCACCGCCCCTCACGCGGGTCAGATTTTCCGCGGCGACGATCGGTCAAAGGGGTAAAACGCGGGGGCGGAAGGGCTGTGCACAGGTGGTCGCGAACAGGAAACCGCGTGCGTGGGATGAAAAAAACAGAAGAGAGACGTTTGGAATCGGTGGATTATCAGAATACGGTCAACGACTCTTGGTATCAGTTACCAGGACCCTCTTCGACGGTCCCTCTTGAACGTTGCAACGCGCAGTTTGCCAACCGCAGCCGTTAATTCAGTACCGCGCCCCCCCCCTTCTGTTCATCCCCCGCTTCATCTCTCTCCCAGCGAGTGTAGTGGATGGGGAGTACTCGATACGTGACCCCGTTTCCACCTCGCATGACCCTTGCAAGTTTTGCAATTTGCAAATTGGATTGGAACGGACCGCGGGAAGAAAGTTTCCCTTGGATGGGGCGCAGGAAACGCTGAGCTTCTTCGCGTTTTGTAGGACCTTTTGGAATCGACGCGTGGCTACGTTTCACTTCCGATGGGATTTTGATATCGAGGGAAGTTTGGGCTGGCCGAATCGAATAATTAAGCCCGCTTGGGAATTTTTTGGGACGGGACTATTGGGTGAGAGGTTGGAATTTAATCATACTAGGGGTGGAACAAGCTGTGGCTTCGAAATATTCATTTTTTTATTTATTTAACACATAAACGTTGAGAAGCGATTTAGGAGTATGAGTGCGTTAAGAAAGGACAAAGTATGAATCGAGCGTTGCGATTTGCGTGGGAATAGGTTACGATGCAGGGGGCAGTTGGTCTGGGAGTTATGTTTGTGCAGGGGTGGAAGAATTGCTGTGGTAGGTGTTGCGTTCGTGCTGAAATATGTTCCATGATGCGATTCTCGCGGTAGATTAGCGTCGTATATGCGTGAAGGAGGTTTTGCATTTTGTGCTGATGAAGTAAAAGAGTTTTATCGGAATCACGTAATCTCGAGGGGAATGAAGAATTTTGAATGGAATTGCTGGTTTATTTAATAAAGAAGCAACAGAATCTAGAAATTGAACTGGTTTTTAGAAAGCAACCGTGGTCACAATCTGTTGGCTGTTCAAAGAAATATAGAAATTAATTCTATCGTACTTTCTCACTGCCTCTCATCGCTTCATTTTATATAGTCTCGCGCAAATTTGCGTGCAGAGGCTCTTTGTCTGTCGCATATGAAAAATAGCACAGTGTAAAGGAAGAATTTTTATTTGACCAGATCTACCCTCCTGAGTTAAAATGTCCTATCCAGCATTTCGGAAAAACCGAGAAAACTGAAGTTTATCATTTTCTTTGTGCCGTGCTTGTTTCTGTTAAACGATTATATTTAGCTTCACTGCTCTGTACGTTTGTTTGTTTGGTTTAATCTTTTGCCTCAATTTTAACCCACTTCCACCAAACCAATAGATTTGAAACTTTTCAGGCGTACGTAGTTATGGTACTAATATAAATTTAAAAAAAAAATCCAAGGGATTGAAAAAATTGCAATTATAACCTATAGCCACAACTCTAATCGTCTTGTAATCAACCATCGCGTTATTTTCGAAAACTACAAAAAGTGTAGTAGCATCGCGATTTCCGTAAATGCATAATTTATCAAAAAATGATCCCTCGCGTACAAATAGTTCAATTTTCAAATTTTCGTAGCTGCAGAATACAAACACTAAATTATATTTTAGTTTCTAGTGCATTTTTGATCAAATTAAATAAAATCGTTTAACTTAAAATTTTTTCTGTATTTTTTACTATGTACTTTTTTGATCATTCAATTTAAAAAATGTTGTCATTATTTCTTAGCAGCCTAATATAATTTTTCATAATAGGTGTACCGGTAGATAATGTATCTATTATTAACGTAGCAATTGATTAAATGTTTCAGGTAGGATATTTTAATCATCTGAAAAGCAATTAGGTTAAATGCATTTGGCTTCCTAACTTTACGTAAATGGTAAAAGACGTGTGGAACTATAAATATTTAAACATATCTTGAAAAATGAAAAAATGCTAGATAGGACATTTTAAGTAAGGAGGGCAAAGATCAATTAATTAATGCTTAATTACTAGCCTGCGGATATTTATGCACTAATAATATGTCGTAATATGCAACATATATGCAAAATACAAAACAACTCATTCAAAGTTGAAGCCTTTAATATTTCTTGAAAATTGTTAATTATAGCTAAAGATGTTTCACACAGAAGTATCTATAAGACATTCATTGTTTTATCATTTTACTTATGTATTATAGTTTAAATTGCACTATATTACAATAGTTTTTTTTACTTCGCCATCGACATTTGTCAATTGCTTTGTGCCTATATTCAGCACGTAATACAAACTCAGCCACGTATCGACGAAACATACGAGAAATATGCAAGAATTGTGCACATAATATACAAAGAATATGCATTATTAAAAAATATGCAATATCCATAATATGCAAAATGAAAAGTATAATTTTAGATTTCTCTAATGACAAACCATATTTTTGTCCAGGTCTCATTACTTTACTTGTTTCCTATAAAAATATGTATTTGCATGAACATCCGTAGTCTATTATTTACAAGTGACTGCCACTAAGTATACACATGATACTTGGAGTACCTACAAGAGTTTATTACAATCTGAACGACAGCTTATTCACTCAAATTGACCGATTCTTTCTCCTTCTACGTAACGCACCACTCAAACAACTCTCAATTACCCTCACCCCACTTCACCCTCAAACCACTGCAAACACCCACCATCGCATTCACGTCGCAGTTATCCCCCAGCCTAGACAGTAACTCACACTATCCCTTCTAAATCCTCAAACAAACATTCGCTGGAATCAAAACTTCCGCAAATTAAGCCCGCGTTAACCCTCTAATCTCTCAGCCTCCGTCAATTTCCCGCGATTCATCCGATTGGCGTCGGTCTTCGGTCGACCTCGAACAAGAGCCAATCGACTCGGCGAGCAAACGTAATCTGATCGTCGATCACCTTTCAACGAGCCCACTCATCCTCCTACATCATCCTCTCGTCATCCCACCGGCGTTTTCAAGCCCCGATTGTTCGCGAGCAACCATCGCTTAACGACCTAGAGCGGCTTTCGTCGCGTTTCCGCGTTCGCGGCTGCCTCGCGAGCTTTTAACCCGCGGCCGCCAACCGCACTCCGGCAGTACGGCAAGTTCGTTAGCGTTCGTTCAAACTTAATACGTTAACCCGACCGCGGTGCTCGCCCGGCCCCATAGAAACAGTTTTACGCGCCCCTCCGCAAACACTTTCTTTCCACGCGTCAGCTGAACGCTGAGAAATCGTGGAGTCCTCGAGCCTCGGAGCTCCAGCGTTAGGAATTCTCTTTTGGCGAATCCACGGGGAGACGGAGATCAAAAGATTAGGAGACATCGATATGATAATAGAGGTAGCAGGCGCGGGTTGCTTAAAGGTGTCCCTTCGTTCGCGTAACAAGCGTAACATTCAAAGGGTAACGGTATTTTTTATTCCTTTTGACGCCGGTTACATTGGCGGCGAATTGAAAAAAAAAATGTATTCTATCGATCGTACCGGTTTTATTCTTTCTTCCTTTTTTTCTATTCCCTATTGTTCTCTTTTCCTTTGTCGTGACAGACAAAAATCTGCGGTTTTTCCATTCGGTACGTGCTTCAAATTTCACCGAACCACTCTGCGCGAAGTGTCTGGGCGCGTGAATCGCTTGCGCGCGCGCCAGCGCAGCTGATAGTTATTTTTACCGCTTTTATTGGTTTTTCCTCGGCCGTCGCGCTTTCTCTGCGGATGCTGCTTTATATTTTACGGGCTTCGGAAAGCGAGGGACGTGGACCCCAAATGTGCTGAGAGCTGTGAGTCCCTGACTCGCCTTGGGATACGTTTTGTCACTCGATTTCTGTTTCTGCTGTATTGCGGGTTTTAACGCCACTGCTTGGGTAAGGAGGTAATTAGCGAAAGCTTTTAGGCGGCTCAATTTGGGACTCCGTGATGGAAGTGGTTGTTAAATATTCATAGTTCGATATGCATTTGAAACGTAATCTCGAATTTGGACGCAATGTGATGGATCCGACAGTCACTGTGAGGCAAATCAATAAAAATTCCACAGGAATAGATATTTTCTTAAACGAAACATATAAGTTCTGACAGAATTTTTTTAAAAATAAGAGTTGCAGAACATTTTTGATCTCTGCTATTTTCTATATTCTATAACTATATTTCTGTCCTTTGCTTATGCTTCCAGTAGTACAAGTCAATATCACTTCTTCCTGCTTTTTTCTTTACTGGAGATCATAATAGTAGAAAATACAGTATGACGGCGGGAAAAACAGTATACTTAAGTTGAGTTATCATACGACGAAGAAAATAATAAAATAATATCAAGGTAACCAGTTTCTTTATGTTCTTTTTGGGAATCGAAGTTGAAAATAAAAGTTTATTTTGCTCAATTTGTTATTTAATTTAAATTCTGTAATTCTTTTCGAGTATGAAGTATATTTTGAAAGTCCAATAGAACGGGACATATGTTATCAACTTTTACGTCTAAAATTAAACACCTGATTTTATGTAGCACTTCAAATATTCGAAGTGTCTTCCTGCAAAAGTACGAATTCTGACTTATACTAGTGTACCCGCTCACCTAAGATATAGTGATAGTTAACAATAGCACTTTTTATAGTGGAAAATCTATGATACTAGATTTTGCTTGTCATATTGGTATCACTTGACTATTCTGCAGACTTCTCTGCATCCACACATTCAATTCTGGTATTTTTCTTATCGTTCATCTTCTAGAGTTTATTAACAATATTGCATGATAATCACCTCCTTGAGGATATTAACCAAATATGGAATAGTTTCATTATATTTTTTTTTAATATTTGTTCAATGTTGAAAATTGTTCATAACGTTAGAAATAAACGACTGCTCTTAAAGCGTAAGTGTATAAAACTCTTTTCTTTGTTGCGATGGATTTTGAAAGAATGACATTCAAAAACCAAAATGGTATTCCATATTAGGCTATTTTCCTGGAATATTGATAAGAATATCCCCTTTATCATAATAAGACTAAATTTTATACGTTGGAAAAGGGCCATTTAATAAAACAGATCATTTGAAACCTCAACTATATAGCAATAAAATCTTCATCTTCAGAATTCTAACTGAACTTCATCTGCCTAGCAGCATTCAATTGAATTACTTTGAGAGATAAGTACGACATTAGAATTTTACTGACAAATTTCATTCCGTCGCGAACCATTTCATTTCATGTTCCTCTTGATCAAATTGGAGTAACCCCCCCCCCCCCAAATTTGCTTCTTCATTTATTTCACGGGTACGTGCACAGAAAAGATGATCGGATCCTTGAGCAAACATGACGAACGTCGGGTCGTATCCCAGATTGAAACTTCCGGTTCGACCCCCGATAAAGGGAAACCGTCTTTCATTACCCGCATTACCGATCGGATCGCTCGTGCATGCGGTCCACGCGACCGATTTCGCTGAGGCTGGTAAACGTAGCTGGCGAATTTGCTGGAACAGGAAGTGACGCAACCGAAAATCCTTTCCCTCCCTTCTTACCCCAGCCACACAGCTTACTCTCCGACGATTCCATGGAATCCATTCTTACGAGTTCTCCGGGAATCTCGGGAGAGGAAATCACTGCCAATTCACATCAAACCTGTCTCGATTTTAATCGAACGGAAATTGACTGGAACCTGGCTTGGAAAATAATCACATTACCGCATCAACTGTTGCACGTTTTACAGCGAACTTACACTTCCTATTGATCGTTTCTAAATTTTTAGTGTTCGTTGATTCTTGAGAAAGTTTACAAGTGTATTTATAAATAGAATGGGAATCTTTTAATGCTAGAGTTTTATTGGTGATAAATTGAAATGAGATTTAATTTTTGGGGTTACCTGCTATTGTAAATTTAAATCGTGAAATCATGTATACCTACGTGAAAGTGTTAGTTTGCTGATATTTAGACCTCCAAGTTGATAATTTTTTAAGATAGGTGTTTAACGGGATTATATTATTGTTAAGGAAATCATAACAATTCTTAAGGTATCTTTAGCTAATCCTCGTGAGTAAGATGTTAAACTACAGGAAAACAGGTGCCTCGAGTGAAATTCAGGGCGTCACCCCGGAAGAATCATCGTAGCCATTTAGACGTGCCCGAGCAAGAACTAATAAAAACTCTGTCAACACCTTTTTCTGCTTCTCCCCAATCCTGTTCTATCTTCATCGGGGTGGAAGAGGCGTCGCGATGCAGACGGGCGTGTCTCGTAGTCCCTAGCAATTGATATTTCGTTTCGACGTTTTCGATAACAAAGACCCAAGTTATTCGTAGTTCGCATAAAGCCATCGTCATTCCATTCCTTATCGATTCCGCTGTATTCGTCGTGTTTATTAAACGTTTCAAACGGTGAATATGAATCTCGGAAGGTGATAGGTGCTTCAGAAACTCCTGTGACTTTTTAGCTTTTATTTACTAGTGCTGCATTTCTTTTTAATATTGACGTTCATCGACTGTTCTGTTGAAAAATATAATATAACAGAAACGTGGAAAATTACTTATATTTACTTTCTGAAATTATTAAAGGTGTCAGCATAAATTAGATTTCCGCGAGAGGAAAGATTTTTATTTTGAGAGAGGAATATTCAAGTGTTTTTATTTTTGAAGTGATTATTGAGTGGCAGGTAAATTATATATATTACCTGTCTTCTACCCTTGAAATAAAAGTGGGCATTTATACTAAACGAAGTAGAGAATTTTACAGTTACATGGTAACGTATGATATTCAGCCTTCTTTCTATTCTATAATGTGTATAATGGCTTTGATGAAGAGTGTCAGTTAAATATTTTATGTCATATGAATATGTGAGTGGAGCTTTGTCAATAGCCACGCCTTCGCAGCGAATTATTTTCGTACCCTTTATTTTGTTAATCTCGATTCAGAACGCGTTGCATCGGACAGTTCGAAACGATACTTGGAAAAGCAAGTATCGATTCAGCCACCAGATGCTACTGACGTTATTTATTTTTCCATCTACCGAGGAATTAATTACTGCGCAGACTTTGATTTACAACCCCTTCGCCATGACCTAGACTATTTAGAGACATCGAGACAGAAAGAATCATTACGGAAAACTTATTCTCTATTACTAAAATTCACCCCTTGAAAAATGAAAACAAATAAATAAATCTTGTAAACTTCGCCAACCCTTAGCATAAATTACTTTCGCACGTTATGCTAACAGTACCAGCAACAGAAACACAAAGCATTAGGTAACCTAGCCTTATACAATACACAATCATTCCTCACGTCGAAATGTAATCGACCTGATTTGCATAATCTCGGTTCCAGGGTGTTTGAAACGAACCCCACGCGATACCATTGAAATCCTCCATAACTGCCCAGCAATTCATCCATTATCGCAAATTGCCAGCAAATTTACCTCTCACGAACGGAGTTATGAGCCCGGCCAGGAAGCGAACGTTTGACTTGGAACTTTTAATTTGAAACGATCCCGTGCAGGCGACTGACGCCGTGTGCAACCGGTGAAATTTAAATGTGACCACGCTCGGCTTTAAAATTCATCGCCCCGTGACATGGCGTTGCGCACGTGGAGGCGCTAAGTAGAAGCCACCGGCACTAGTCGGACGGGCGTAAGCAATTTTATGCCTGTGGTCGAGCTGGTGCAGCCTGGACGCCTGGCGTCGCATATTAACCCGCTTTTCGCCTATTTGCCTGGCCTGGTAACGCGCCAGCCAATTTTCCGTTCGAATTTAACGTCACCTCGCGAAATTTGGCCTCGGCTCGCCCGTCTTGGGGGCGTAATCTGCGTAAATCAGTGCGCACCCTTAATATGGCGAGCTACTGAATTGCGCTGTGCAAAAGGCACTTGCTGTCGGAGGAATTTGACGTCCTTTAGATATTTAGTTTTTAATAATTATTGATTTTACAAAAGTGACGATTAGCAAAAGATATATACAATCCCTGGCAATAAGAACCAAACAGAAAGACACGAAACTAACGAGAAATTTTAATATTTTTTATATATAAAATGCAACGGTACAAATATGAAACGCGTTGTAATGTTAAATTGGTCTATTTTACAGTAAAATCGCAAGAAATAATTAAGAATTTCGTTTATTATATAATAAAAAATATAGAAGAAACCAAATGTTCCTTGAGAATAAGTATGGAAGTCATTACCATGCGTTTCATATGTGTACCGTTGCATTTTATATGTAAAAAATATTGGTATTTCTCCTTAGTTTCGTATCTTTGTAATTGAAAACGGAAATGACAATGCGAGGCTTGATGCTAAGTGTTACGTGTTATATAAGACGATCCTGAAGTAGCTGCAAGGAGGCACTTCCAGACCTAAGTTTCTGGTGTCTATTGTCTCTTGAGTTGAGTGGAATGCGCTTGTAAAGTTCGACCACCTGTCTCTGAATCACGCTCTGTACATGGTTACTTTAATAGCTCCAGGAATCTCAGTATTTGAGTGTTCCTTGATACATGGAAGTTTTATCTTGTACACTTCATCATGGTGACTATTATCATATATAGATTCTATATTGTTATATAGAAACTAATGCATATTTTGCTAAGTAGTATACATTACATGACAATTATATCCTACTCTACAACTCTACTACACATCACAACTATATCCTACTCTACAACTATACTACTCTACTGGACATAATACCTATACTCTACTACACAGAGCAATTATAATTTACTCTACATATCAACTGTACTCTACTACTATACTCCACCCAGCAACTGTACTTTACTCCACTAGTATACTCCACTACACGTGACAACTATATTCTACCCGTCAACTCTACCCTACTCTACTACTATAAATACTCTACGCCGCAATTATTCTACTCTACTGTACTACTACACTCTACCCAGAAATTTTATTATATCCCTACTCTACTATAATACTCTATACAGCAATCTCTGCCCTACACTCCTATTACACTTTAACACAGTAACTACCCTCCTCTCTCACTAGACTCTACACAGCGACATTCGGCAATCCATTCGCGCAAAGCACTATTATATCTCACTAACAACAATATCCACGGAAGAACCGGTGTTCAAGAGCCACCCTACGGTTTGCGCCCCAGACTCCCCTCCGAACGTTCGGTCCAGCGGATAATAGAGCGAAGAGTACACGCATACCAGCCATACAATTTATACGGCTCAGTATCTAGCGATTAGCCGACGGCATGACGCGCAGCGTGTGGGGAGGGCGGACAAATAATTTGCCGTAGAGAACGTACGCTTGCTTCTCGGTCGATGACGTCTCTCGGCACGGAGCTTGCAGCTCCGTTTCCAGCGCGAGGCATCGTTTAATTAACGTACGGATTATGCCATCGCCGGCCGATGCGTGTGTTCCCAGGTAGAAACATCGCATTAATCATAAACAGCGACCGGGTCGTAATTCGCGGGATGAATTGCAACCCTCTGCCGCCGCGCGAAATTCATCGACGCACTTAAACGGGCTGCCCACCAACGGAATCCGCGCACGCATGCCGACCGTTGCCTCTCCTGCCGTATGCATGATCGGGTTTAATGCAGCCCCCGGGCGGAAGTGCATAAATGACATAGCGATGCCCGCTGGGAAATGCTTTATTGTGGAAACGTACGAAACGCGTGCAACGGAATCGGATTATGTGGAAATTCTAGAGGGAGGGCGGTGCTGGATTAAAGATAGAAAGCAAGACAGTGGTCACAAATACCGATGAATTCTTGGCAGATAAATCTCGACGGGGTGGTGAAGGTTTATGGCCGGTGGGTGGGGAATTGTTGCAAGGGTTTCTGGGAAGGGTTGGTGTGTTCTGTTGGGACGAATGGGGGAAGCCTGTGCGTTGAGAGATTGTTCAGTGATTGATTGTGGAAACTGGTTGCTAGTTTGGTATTTATTGTGAACATTTAGTGGATGGTTTGGAAATTGGGGTAGTTACGTAGTTATGCGTTTATTGCTCTTCCGCAGGCAAGTTGGATATAGATGTTGCACACTCCAGTTCATATGAAACTAAATTAACTGCTAATTGGTAGACCATGATCGCGGTCTTGAATAATTATAATTACTACGAAACATAATATTCCACGTAATATTAAAAATATTTAAAGTATTTGGAGGGAAGATGCCAAAGGTTTCTTATTGAATTTATAAAAAATTTAATATATACAGTGGGTGGCCAAATTATTATACTCAAACAAAAAGGTTTGAGATTTTGTAAGTTTAAGCGATGGAATGGCTGTATCTCCGCGAAAAATGGTCACGAAAAATATTTAACAAACGCATTTTAACGCTTGAAGTGCGATTCTAACGCTAGAATGCACGGTCCAGTTTCCACAATTGTCTACTCCTTTCGAATGAACGAAACGTTTAAATAGTAGTAGACCGTCTAAATTACGAGTTAATTTCTTATTCCCTAGTTAACAGGCTAAGGACAAAGCAAAAACAAATACTTAAGAAGTTCCTACAGAATACGAAGTTTGGACAAAGTTGCCAACAAGTTAGTCAACTATTATGTTCGTAATCCCTCCGAAAATAGATCCAGATATCGTTCAGCGAAACTCGTCGACGCGCGTTAGTTTCGGGGGCGTTGAAGGGTTAATCCCCAGGGGACGTGATTCACGGGGTAGCCAACAAAAATTTCGGGCAAAGGTACACTCGACTCGGGATCCACAGGCACTGCTGCGTCTGACGTTCTGGGAAACCTAAATCTGCTCCCGCGAAAATATAGGAATTTGTCTCGCGGAAGCCAGCCGAGAGACAAACCGTCGCCGCCGCATTAAAACTCCTATTCTAATGGTTCTGCTCGTCCCTATCCCGCCACCCTCCGTCCCATTATTAATCTTCCGCGCGAAAGTTGGCAACGCCGTGGTATTAATCATGGCTGGGCATCGCGGTAATTCCGTCGCACCTACTAATCACGAGGCAAGACCAATTAATTCGTGGCGACGTGTGGCAGGGGGTGGATAGGATGAACGGAGGGGTGCAATGGACCGCTGTAACGCTATGCACGCGTATAAATTTTTGTTGCGTGTTTGTGGGATGAATGTATGTTCTATATCTAAGGAGATTCTATTTTACTCCCTTGGATAAGTTATTATTTTATTTGAATGATTTTAAAGAGCAAGCTCAGTGATTGTATTTTTAAATCTCTGGTTTGGAGGATTATAAAGGGTGGAGTTTCATAGGGTTGTTGGTATTTTGATAGAAACCCTCTTCAAAATTCTATAAATTACTAAATTATTTTGTTAGGAAAATATAATAGTTTCGGAACTGAAGCGCAAAAAGCATTGTGATTTGGATTAATGTAGTTTTTAAGCTGATAGTATGATATTAACAGAATCTCAAGAAGGTAGAAAATTCTTCCATAGAATCTCAAGAAGGTAGAAAATTCTTCCATAGAATTTCAAGAAGGTAGAAAATTCTTCCATAGAATCTCAAGAAGGTAAAAAATTCTTCCATAGAATAATTATAGATGGAAGAACTCTGTTTAGATGGGACAACTGTACATCCAATCTCTCTACAACGTAAGAAAGTAGAAATATTGAAGCTACCAAGCTTCCATTATTAGCTCGAAACTCCATTCCGAGGGGAAGAGTACCCATCGCAGGAATTAAAGAAGAATGTTGCAGCCCGGTGGCGAGATTCTCCCCGATCCCATAAACGTCTCTCCGTCCAGGAATCGTGCTCCAAGTTCCTCCGTCGGAGGATTCCTGTGACAGGGGAGAGCACGAAGGCAGGGCACGTCGGTGTCGGTCGCGTGTCTCTTTCTCAGGGTCCATTAGTCGAAAATCTGCTGCGGTTCCAGAAAATCGTCCAATCTCGATGGCCGTTCGATGTCGCGAGGGAGACGTGGATGCGACTCCGACGAAGAAGGGGCGAAAAAGAGAAGGACACTGACGGGGAAAGGCTGAAAGGGAGACAGAGATGAAGTCTAGGTCCTCCAATAAGCGGCAGGGAACTTGGATCTCTTCCAAACAGGAAGTAATACTCGGTTCCCACGGACGCTGGCAACGTCTTCGACAAACGATGTACTGTCTTTACTAACAGTTTCGCGGCAGTTAACGAGGACCATTGTCTAAGGATGTCGATAATTATGTTAGTTCCCCGCGGCCCTGACAGTTTTGGACGCTCTGTAACGAGAGCTTTGAATGTCCCTCGATCTGACAGCAATAGGTGAAGCGATTTAGAATTTGTTAGTAAATTCGCGGGGGTTTAAATATCTACATCTCTACTATACATAGGAACTATACTCTACTCCATATAGCAACTATACTTTACCCTGTACATCAACTACTCTAGACTACTATTATACTCTACACAGTAATTCTACACTACTCTACTACTACACTCTACACAGCAATTATACCCTACTCTATTATTACACTCTATACAGTAATTTGATTTCTCGTGGCAGAGCTGGGAAGACTAGATTAGCTACTTAGGTGTTTATATAATTATCAATTCACTTTTCAGTTATTTTATTCGTTATGATTGATCTGGGAAATGTAGAACAGTTAGGTACAGAGTTGGGCATTAATAAATTAAAAAGATATTTAAATAACGGATCAAATAAAAGTTACTTTAAGTTTAGATTATTTGAGGTATAAAGTTAATCATTTTATTTGACCAGTGTTTCAATTTCAGCGTCGAATAAATTTTCCAACTTTTAATTTAACTTGAGCTGTAATTTTAACTTTAACGTTAACTTTATTCGACGCCGAACCCGGGTTAAGTAATTATTAGACACATGAATAATTTTTTTAACTTTCATTCGTTATTCGAAATTCTTATTTAAATAAAATTTCTGCCCATCTCTGCTTAGGTAGTAGGCGTCTATAAACGCTTAATCTTTGAGGAAACAGAGTGACAAGTGCTTATTTCTTAAATGAATATGAGCTGGAAGAGGTTTGTTTCTTTCGTTTCGTTGCTTCGTGGTTGGGAATACAATATTTTTTTCATATCACAATTAATAGGTACTAACTGTCTGTCACATCGTGAACGTGTTAAACAATGATAAATTACTTTTTCACTTGAAGTGTCTTTCTCTTTAAAGTATTATCAACAACATGCATTAAAATTCATAATTAAGTCCTGTGCAAGCTCAATTATACATCCTGAAATGCTTAACAATAATAGTGCACCAATAATATTCATAAGCATGGATTAAATCTAAATTGATTGTGGTTGGTGCAATCTTCGTTGTATCAAATTGTATTTATTTTAAACAGTCGCCAGGATAACGAGCCCAACCGCGCAGCAGTGGTTTGCAATTAAATTGCTTGGTATCGATTACATCATGGTTCAAACACTCAATTAGTTTGCACTTATTCAACGTAACATATTCTAACGTTTTGTTTAATTATAATATGTGGCTGTTAAAGTAATGAAGGCGCTAAGGTTTCATTAATGGAAGAAGAATATATCGTGTTAAAGGTGCAAGAAGCTGTAGGAATATCGACAGGCTAATATTTCAATGTTAGACACTTTCTATCCAGGTTAATTAACTATAGAGTAAGCTCACCGTGATGTATTGCTCGGGAGCGTCCAAGAATATTTTCCGAAGTTTTAAATGGCTACCTCGAGGGAGGACCAGGGCTCTGAAAATAAAACTTGAGGCTCTACAAAAATTATCTCCAGAAGTATCCTAGGGCTCTTGGTGATATATATTGGTTCATTAGAGTACGTAATGCGATGGTAAAATAAAGTGAAATTAGGGGAGCACGGAAATAGAAAATTTGTATATTCTAAGTCCCTCAAGATGTAGAGTTGTCCCTATTAACATTATTCTCCATGAAACTTGATCTAAAACGTATGACCCCCTTTTAGTTAAATACGAAATCGAAATATTACAATGAAATGCGATTCATCACTGTTGCAGCTAAGTAAATATTAATAAATCTCAGCGTGCTTAATATTAATTCTATTAAATACAACAGCGCATATTGCTAATTTAAAATTAGACAGAAAACGCATATACATATGATAATGCATAATTCAGATAAACTGTCCAATTGTTTCTAACAATTTGATTATTCTAGTCCTAGTGAATATACTTTTGTATACAAAGGTATGAAGTACCTTTATAAAATATAGAAAATATTCTGGAAAACACGTTAAAAGGAATAGGTATACCATGTGTTTTAAATAAAAATACAATATTTCTAAAAAATTCAGTGTAGAGAAACCATTGAAGCACAATAAAATTAGTATATCTCGGATGTAACTTCCAATATTTAGTCAAACCAGAATCAATGCTTTTAGTTTTGATACTTCGTTACGTTTCAAAATATTGTTTTCCAATTGAGAATAACGATCTGTGGATACCTCGTAACGCGACGTAGCTCGAAATTCGAGAAGCTTGTCACGCAAAAAAATCTGTTCGCGCGCAACTGTATAAATTCGCTGTCAATGCTCCTCGCGGTTGAAGAGATTTTGCGCGCAGAAATTGAATACAAACGAGAGTGCTTGTTAGTGGCACGAAGCATGCTCCCCGCATTTACCACCATGCGATAGTAGCACGGGGGTGTTTACTCATTACAGGTAAACATAATCTATCATCCCCCTTTCAGCTTTAAGCCATCCGCGCTTCGCAGCCGAGGCAACCTGGGGCCACGTGACGTCGTTGGTTCGCGCCATATAAGAACTTCGACTAATTGTCATTCTCGACAGGTCTTGCCAATTGGGAAAAGATGTGAGAAGGCGAGGACAGAATCATAAGTTCTTAAAATAATTTACTCGGATAGGGTGTATTCAGTCATACAACGAAAAATTGTTCACTGTTCGCACTTGATTCGAGGGATTTGGATGAAATTTAAATATAATGTAGTTTATGTAAAATTAGGGGGAGTTTAAGTCATCATTAGACTCTTCGGTGTAAGGAAAATTTATTTGAGAGAGATAAAGTTTATGCGTAGACTCTGCTTTCGTGAAAGGTTTAAATTGCAAGCTTTGGTGGCCTGTATTTTTTCAGCAAATTTGAAACTGGGAAAATGATAGCTTAAACCCTTTTTAATATCATGTGGGTTATGTAATGTCTCAATTTCATTAAAATTCTTTGCTTTGATTGCAAAAACTGATCGATATGACGTGGAATGATTTTGTTACACTTGCTGCGCAGCATTGAAAAGCCCTCGACAAGAGCTACTCAATGATACAGTAATTATTCTGGAAATTGCGTGGTAATTGCTTCAAAAAACAATTTCAAACTTGTAGTTAAAGGGAACTGTAGCAAACTAGAACACATTGAAAAGTTCTAACATCATTAACTTTCGTCTCATTAATATTTTCATTTGTCAGTTGACTAAATGCGGATCACATTTCAGGTACAACCAATAACAATACCCAAGGTTTTTACGTTCATTAATTTTCATTAAAAAGACCGCAGTCACTCACTTTAATTAGAAACTGTTGTTTCAGAAAAGAAAGCTAGGGTAATACGAAATCAGTAGAATAGTCATAAATAACTTCTGTTTTACAACGTTCCCTCTACGCGACTAATTTTACATGTGCAACGAGATTCAGTTACGTATCGAAGTATAATAATTAAACCAGTTTCCTACGCGTGGGTATACTTTTTGTTGTGGTTACGGCACGCGGGCACAAACGAATTCGTAACGAGACAATCATGCTACGCGTGACAGAGCACAGCAGCCGGAGGGATTCATTTAGTAAATTTTAACGAAAGTTTACCCTGGGTCGGGAGCGCGCTTCTAGCCGCTTGAATTGGACCCGTGTATGCAAAAATTATCATACCAGCGACCGTGAACGAGCTTCCCAGGGTTGCATTGTTTTTTAAAAATCTCATCTCCCGTGTTTTCACATTTGCTTCATCTTTCGCGAAACATAATCGGCTACAGGTGGCGAGGTGCAGGTAATTCACGGTACAAGCGAAAACAGGATAAGTCTCTATGCAAAACTACACGAGAAATATTGCAAATCCATGTTCTCCCAAAACGTGATCCTGAAAAAAATGTTATTTCATATTTTCCATTTATTTTTCCACAAATGCTTAATACATTTTCGATCCTATCAGGTGTTACACTCTACGCTGCAGTTTTAGATCATGGAATTTTCAATTTCAGAAATATTTACCACGATGATACCAAAGGAAAATTTGTGGAGATGAATACACGCAATAATTTTTTTTTTAATTGCATCGGTCCAGTTCATTGAGTCGTATTGATTAAAGTCGGTAAAAGTACGTCGGTTCTGATGAATTATCACTGAAGATAGGATCAGATCGAACCATTTATTTGCTGTTTGTCGCGTTGATAACGCGTCTGGGATCTGTATTACTTCGAACGAAAGGCATTTTTAGTGGCTGGTTAGTTACTACTTGACTGAGTTATTAGTTCATCGCTTTATTTCTGTTTCGTGTTAATGAATCCATTATGAAAAGGGCAAATTCGTAGCTAAAAATAAGTGTTACACTTATATTATTCGCAATATGCAAAGATTTAATTGTAAATTAAAGATTAGGTGACTAATTTGTTATAAAGTATATTAAGATTTAATTGGAGGCTTAAAAATTAAATAAGTTTATATAGGTCACTAATTTGATGTAAATTGTATTAAGATTTAATTCGAGGTTAAAATTAAGTAATTTTATATTAGATTTCTAATTGACTAATGCCCAAGTTTTTATTGCAACTGCAAGCTGATCGCCCAATGTGATCGATAAACGCAGAGAAATAGAGTTTAGATCATTGCCCTCTTATGGACTTTTTGCTCGAAATACTTTTGCACCTAACCATTGGTATTTCAAATATATTCAATTGTCGCCGAAAGTGCTCGTTTAAAAAAGATAAAAGAAGATAGAAAGTGCGTGAATACACATCAAATACCAATTGTGAGCCGTAAAAGTGTCACGTGTAAAAAAGTCCTTAGGCGAAACAAAGTTCTCTCACTTACTTTATTACACAGTGTTTGATTACTTTAAATCACAGTTCACCATGATTACGCTTCGCATAATTAGTCGGCGTCCGGTGGCGATTAAAAGCTTTGCGGGTTTTCTGATACTTGATCCACTCTTTGGCTCCTATTCGTGAACGTGGAAACCACGAACCCGACAAACATGATACTTATCAGCGTGTAGCTACATAGCATTTGCGACACGTTAATTAATATGTGCTCGGTGCGAGCATGTTCGACGCTGTACCGTTTTACGGGATGCACACTTCGCTGTGATATACTGTGTCGCAACAGGGTTTTGATAATGAATTTGATAGATAAAGAAGGCTTCGATGTGAAGAATAATCTGTCCTTTCACTTTTTTAACCATTGTTCATTCTAAGGAAAGCTATTTTATTCCTTGGGACCGTTTTTGGGGGACCGCAACAGTTTAATACTCATCAGAGCTACACTTGATGAAACATTAGTTTGTAATTCAATTAATATTGTGCACTTCTGTATTTGGTAAGGTGATATAGTATTCGATAAGATACAATTGAATTTTAAATGAAAGTATTGATCTCCACTATGATTTATTGCAACACTAACAGTAGCGATGTAACAGCAACAAGTGGTAACAAGCTTGGCCAGTTCAATTGATTCCCCTGTGTACCTGATTGACACTTAAACTTGGACGACTAACTGATGGTGCCGGATTGCTTCTAAACTAACTAGTTAGCAAAGCCTGATTGCGGCACGTGTGGCTGACTAACTTAAAAAGCCTGATTGCTTCTAACTGGGACCCTCAGGACTCGTGTATTTGCATTGATGTTTGGTTTCTAACTAACCAGATAGCTGCAATGAATGCTGACAAGTCTCCTTGCCACACTGTATGTACCTCGATAACCCCGCTATTGCATTATTACGTGTAGCACACATTTCCTGAAAACTTGGATGCAGCGAGGTTTACCCTACATGTACTGAATGCAACTTCTGCGGGATCATGAATTTTCCGAACTTCTTTGCAAAGTTACACCTAATTTCTAATTCCACCTTTGAAAGCTCCAAAGTTCGTAACACGTAAGTTTTCTACCGAAAACAGGAGAAACAAAATTTCTGCATCCCCTGCAATAAACTCTACTCCACCCTTACGATTTTTTTCTAGCGTGTATCAAACATAAATTTATTTAAAATTCAAGTCCGTTAAGTACAAAACATTATTCGATTACAACTTCGTGAAATGCTGTCAACACCTCGCGTTGACATACACACTGAAGTAGATTTGATACAAAGAAGTATCTAACAAGGGAATATGTCGAATCCGCAAATGCCAATTTTGATGAGACTTTGCAGATTTGCAGAATAGTGAAAAATATTTTACACGTATTTCTGATTATCGGCAATCATCCATGTTGTCGGGGTGGAAAGACCTTCTTACAGTCGGGGGTCGAAAATATTGTCTGCAATTTTCTAAAAACTGAGCAGGAGGCTGCATTTTTCTTTAAAAAACTCACACTTCAAAAAAGATATTGAGATATTCCAGAAAATGTGTTTTCGACCCCCAACATTAGGAGCTGTATCACCCCTTCAGCATGGTCGATTGCCGATAACAAAAAATACATGTCAAATATTTTTTAGAGAACTACTTCTTATCTCTCTTGTCCAAGGGTCAAATACTCCCCTTCGAGATGCACAGCATTAATAATAATAGATATTCGATTAGCACGTTCTACTTTTACTCCAGCGCGTCTTCCAAATCTCTAAACAGTTGTCCGGCCGCAATTTCTTTGCGACATTAAATTATTAACGTCAGCTAGCAGACAACGACCCAGGCAGCCGACATCGTTACGGACAACTGGCACCCGGTTGTTCATTCCATGGGCGTCTTAGTCAGTCGCAGGTCGCCAGACGTGGAAAACATTTAAACCTGCTAACTTTGGAGATTGCGTCTGCTCGACAGTCCTTCGACGACGACGATAAACTCTTTCGTAAATTAAAGAATCTAACCATTATCGATCGACTCATATCAACCCCGACAAATACGAACCGAAAGAGGAATTGGCGTTAAAATCTACCACAAAATCTACATTGTTATTTTCCGCGTTCTTTTAAGCATTTTTAGTCATGTGTCATTTTGACGATTACGGTCTCGTTCTTCTCGTTGCACTTGATGGAATGCATTCGGCCTGTGCCAGATTTTTCGCGAAATTCTTGCGATTTTCTCCACTGCACCGTGGGAAATTAGAGCGTCGAGGGGACTGTCGCCAGAAAGAAGAGATTCTTTGGTGAGACTGTCGGGGAAGTTTGACTCTGCGATTGTGTATTAAAGCTGGTAGGTTTGCACTGCAACGTGATAGGAATAGGGGAGAATGAAGCGGACTCTTTGGGATTGGGGTTTTTCGAAGAGGTCGAGATTCTGCATTTGAAAGTTGATTTCTGAAAATCTGGATGCTTTTCAAGCATATTGTGCGATGGTTTACAGTGAAGTGGAACTTTTGTTTTTAACAATAGTAATGTGATATTAATGTTAAGGGTTTTGGGTAGTAATGTAATTTTGAGAAAGCTCTGTAGTGGATTAAAATAAGACAACTGTGTGTTAATAAACTGCACATTGTACTTCTATTTTTGAATCGAAAAGTGTTACTCGTGTTCTCCGTTTTTGGCATATTTTGGTCCCTTTTAAGTTTGACATTGCAGAGTGGTTACTTTTTTTTAACCCATATTAAGTACCAGAAGTAATTAAGGTAAAAGTCCCCCAAAATGTAACATAAATGCTGTTAAAATATTATCAGCATTATCCACAACATTTTCACACAGACAACCCCCACAGAATAATTTCATTCGCGTCTTTCCTCAAGCGAGGAAATGAAATATGTATGTGATTACATCGAAATAGCAGTGCTAAACGCAGCTTCCGAATATTTCGTTTCTTCTAGAAACATTCAGTAATTTTGAATATCATGCCCCGTATTTCAAGTTTGTAGTGATTAGAATGTCTGAGTAGGAATGGGACGTTTATGAATAAAATTGAAGCATAAATGAAAATACGAAACGTTAAGTATTAAGGGCCTTTGAACGTTGCAATTATAATGAAATCTGTGGTTAAATTTCGTGACAAGTGACAGCAGTTCGCGGCTACCCGAAAGTTTTCTCGCCATGCCGCGAATCTACGCTTCAGTGGTATTTATGAATTTATGGTCAGACAGAGTGCCAGCCGGCGCGTCGGGCTTAGCGCAGGCATGACTACTGAAAATCACTTTATACATAATATGTAGCGCTCAGTCTGATCAGCTTTGGGATGGGCACAGACGTGCCCATTAATTTTGCAAACAACTTCTGCTGTGATTTATTAACACCATTTAATGCAGTGCCTTCCAGTCACTTGAACCAACACGAATCTTTCAGGAGATTCTCTTACCTTTCTATACAATATTGTTTTCGGAACTAATTGACAATCAAATTATTTTCTCCAAATGCTCGATTGCATAAAATAGTATTTGTAAAAAAGCAACTACGAAATTAAACCTTCGATATTCTTTTACGATTATTTGAATTACTTGAACTGAAGCAGAGATGTGCAAAATTTTGTAATTAAATAAATTTTCGAATAACGAATAAAAGTTAAAAAAATGAATTGTATTCGACACATGACGAATAAATGTTTCAGCTATTTTGCTCGTCTCTGTATCGAAGTATTCTAAAATCTGTGCCACGAGACAATTGCAACGTTATTCAAGTTTTTAAGATAAACGGGGCGCATGATAATCGGCTTGGTATTAAACTGACGTGTAGCTGGTGGCGTTTCCTTTTTGCGCGACCGCAACCCGTCGTATCTATTGCGCGCAAGTTCTACGCCATTCAGGCACAATCACTCTAAGCCCGTGTAAGCTGCTTTCACATTTCCTTCTACTCGTACGCCGCGGCCCCGTCGTGCACAAAACCGAGCTGACTCGCAGTTGATTCCTCGCAAACAGGTAAATATAAACCGCAAACTGATTCCCAGAAAAGGCAATCTCGCTCGAAAAATGGTCCTCGGGTTTAATGCACGCGACAGCCGAAGCTACACGCGGTAAAGCGCTTTTCCAGGTCGAACGCTTTGTAACTGAACTTCCAGCGGGATTCACTTTAACACGCTACCGAATGCAATTAAAAATTCACCAACTACCCATTTACGTCACCGGCGCCCTTCCATTTTTGTCCGTCGAACAGGGGATCTTCAATTAACGAGTTATCGCCAACTATATTAATAGCTGCGTCTGTCGAATTAATTAAATAGGGAATGTCAGTGCTTCTTCTGTATTCACGGTACACTGCCAGCTCGTTTTTGTGGAAAGTTCAACGCTATGCATGTAGGGTAATATTGTGAACTGGGTTAATATAGACACTTTAGAAGCACATACTTTTATGTATTAGATACATTTTTACAGAGGGTGGACAAATAATTACGCTCAAAACATTTTCGTCAATTTTGGGGACCATTTTAAAATGAATTGAATAAGATTAGAAGAAAATCTTAAATTAGCAACTAAAGATTCTGAAAGGAAACTTTTTTAGCTTTCCAAAACACCTAAGAAAATTTATCTATGATCATATGAGTTCGTAAGTTATAAGAGTTTAAAGTGAAAAGTACCTTTTCTGCTTTGATCGCAAATAACTCGGTCATTAAAAATCATACAACAAAACTAAAACAACGAAATTAAAGACAAATGTTTGCTCTATAAAAATTCTTCGTTGGATTTACCGGAATTTTTTTTTTGGCCCATGCATACGTTCAAACTGGGCAAAAATTTCTGAAACTTCGTCTCTTGCATTTCATCTTGATAAAACAGTATCATAATGGATGGAACAAAATTGAGCCCCTGATTCAAAAACTAGAAACTTCAAGCGTTAAAATGCGTTTTATAAATATTTTTTGCGACCATTTATAAAATCGCAATCCTTTTTGTTTGAAAATATTAATTTGGTCACGCAGTCCTTTCTGCGTTCAATTACTCAATTTCATATTCATATGGGAACATTTCCAACCCGAAAATTCTGATTTTAATGAAACTCCATTGTGAATGCAGAGAATTAAAGACTATGCAAAGAGACTTTTGTCTGTGGCTTTTCACTCTCAAGGGGTAAAATCAACCCCCAAAGTTATCGCATTTTTTAATATAACTTTTATTATATTTAATGTTACTTAACGTGTAACGCCACGATGTTTAGCCAGAAATGGTGGGATAACTTTGGAGGCGATTTTAAAGAAATTGATGAACTTTATTAAAAATGTAACATGATATGTATAAATAAGAGAAATATGTTTTTTTAGATTTTTTCAATAAAAAATAACGGCATAATTGCCACTCATTGAAAGCCGATACGTGTTTTCCATTGATTCATTCCGCGGTGGATTTTTTCACGTCTACACTGTTGAACCTGGATCAAAAAAAACAAAATGATTCGTCGTCTACACTCGAAATACTAGAGAAGTACGCAAGATTTCGAAAAAGATTGATTATTGATAGAATGGTAAACGTTTGAAAATAATTCCTTTTTTGTTAGAAATGTTTCTATTGAAGCGTTAATTACAAACAGTGCTTTCAATATATTTTTGGTCTTATTTACACATATCACAAGAACCTTATGTTACAGTTTTAATAAAATCCATAAATTTCTTCAAAATCACCACCAAAGTTATCGTACCATTTTTGGCCCATCATAGCGTTACCCCTTAATGGTGCAGAATAGAACAAAATTTTAAATATAAAAATTGTTCAAATTTTATACTCTATCACGCTATCAAAAGAAAAACAAAGTTATATTAAAAAATCGAAGACACGCGATAACTTCACCCCGCCGGAGTGAATTTCCGCAGAAAAATAAATTGCTCCCTGTTTTGCCTGATTTCCATTGAAATCAGAATTTTCGGATTTGGAATGTTCCTGCACGAGCATTGTAATATTACATTTAAATAGCGTCTGAAAAAATAATGATTTTATGTGGTGAATACAAAGGTCATATAAGGTTGTAGAGGTAGCAGAATGGTTCTGTTTTAGCTAGCGAATCCACATAGTTTGATATCTCTATTATATTGTTCGAGCGAACAAGCACACAGATGCCCCTAACGATCCTCGAACCGAGAAACTTTATTGTTTACGGAGCTTATTATCTGCATTAGCTTTATTAGGCGATACGGTAGCCTCTGAATCGAACGGCTCGAGAATCTTGGCCTACAGGGACCTTAGAAATGTGTGTACACCTGCTGGGTCGTTTATTCCACCAACATAGTGGTTTCTAATCGCATTACCGTATTTTGCCCCCTATCGTTCCGCTGGTATCTGTTCCTCGTAATCCGTATCTTCCAGTCGATGATGGGATTAAGGTATTAACGATGTCGAATCGAATTTATGGACGATGGGAATATTTATTCGAGATGCTGCACGGAGAACAATGGTGGATGGGAACGCGATCGAGCTTGGTTTTGCTTGTGTTTGGTGTATAGTTATTTTGACTCTGGATTTGGAAATGATATGAGTTTATTGTATAGGTTTTTTATTAGAAGAAAATATGTTTCTCTTAGTTTGCTGTGTGAGTTAGCTCTTTTTAATCTTTTAACTTTTGAGTGATAATGGGGCATTAGTAATACTTATAAAGTCATGCTGTAATAGTATTTTTCTAGAAATGTGAATTTTGATGTAATGAAATTTGAGGTTGAAAAAATAAATGTAAAAAGAAGCGATTATTTTTGTTAAGATTCATAAAAATTTCAAATTTCAATATTAAGGTGTAAATTCATTTTGAATTCGTAACGACGCGACATTCGAACTCGAGAATTACGTGGGGTGCGATGCACCCCGTGTGACCACGAAGGATTAATTTCGGGGGAATACAGTGAATAATATTCTGAGAAGATAGACGATACTATCTTTTTTCTTTTATTTAAAGCAGAATGAATTATATTACAGTTTTTGATATTTAAGGGATTTTCCTACAAATTTCGGTGTTCGTTTTTGTTACAGGTGCAAAGAGACTGACAGGTACTTGAAGGATCTTCCCCCCACGGCAGTGATAATTTGCTTCCATAACGAGGCCTGGTCAGTGTTGCTGAGGACAGTTCATTCTGTGTTGGACAAATCACCGGAACACCTGATTCAGGAGATCATCTTGGTCGATGATTATTCTGACATGCGTAAGTTGATGAGTCTGCATTCATTACTGCAAATATTTAGATCATTACTATTATTAGGGGTAATAAGTGTAGTACCGAGACCTGTGGGTACAAAGGTTAATTAGGGAACTGAGGATACGAAGAGTTCTCAGATTAAAGTGGGAACAGAGATCTCAAAGTATCAAGATTACTCAGAATACTGACAGTTCCTTAAAAATGTGGATGACTATAATTGCTGAGGGCACTGAGAATTCTCAATGCACCACGATTACCAAGAATAATGAGAGCACTAAGGGTTTTCAAACCAGAGAGTACTTAAACTATTCAAGACATTGGAGCTACTCATATCAACACTTCTAAAAATACCGAACTCTTTAAGTATACCAAATCTACTGAAGGGCTCTCCCTACTTTGACGGACGAAAAATGATGCGATCTTTGGGAATTTTTTAAGAAAAATCTCTTAAATATATTTATTTCAAGCTTTATGAATTTATTTGTCAATCTGTGGAGAATATGGAAAAAAATTGTATGCAAAAATAGTGATTATATTCGAAGTTATACAGGTTCAAAACTTCAAACAGTGCCTTACAAAAATAGTACTGCGCATGGTTGCCACAAAATCAGACGCTGTAGTTGTCTCAAACAGAAAAGTTACAAAATGATTAATTTGTATGAGTATTGCTATCGTCCGAACTAGATTAAATGAAAAATACTAAAAAATAAAAAAAAGGTTCGTGCAAAAAAATTAATTTGTTTCTTAATTCGCAAAAGTCTAATCTTGCAAATACCGACTTAGTTTTAGAACTAACGCAAATGCGACAATCTATTGAAGATATATACCAAGTTTGAAGTAAATCGGGTGGTTGGTTTTTGAGATATGGCAACTAATTCACATATGATTTTTGTAAGGCGCTCTGTTTAAACCACTATAATTTCAGATATAACCACTATTTTTGCATACAAAAAGGTTTGTCACATTTTCCACACACTGATAAATAAAGCCACAAAGCTTAAAATAAATATATTTAATAGTTTTCTTTTAAAAAATTCGCAAACCTGGTATAATTTTTTCTCCAGAATTCCGAATGCGCTTCAGACTTTCAAAACTTCTCCGTTCAACAAGACTCCAAAAACTCTTTCCACGCATTTTTACGAATCATCGAAGCTACAGAAACCTTTGATTTAAATTCGATTCAAAATCCACCGTGACCCATTCATCCTTTACTTTTTAATCACCCATAATATCGCAACGCGCGTCACAAGCTTCCGCCATTTCGAGTCACAGAAAAGGTCTAGTGCATCGTGAAGGAGACGTGCAAGGGTCGAGTGGCAGCTTAAATAGAAACCACAGTTTGTTACGTACCAGTGCATGTTCGATCTAGCAAGCGTGTCCCTATTCAGCACGGTGATTCGTTATCCCGCCAGTGTTCCGTAGCGTCGCGATGGATCGATTAATCGCGATCCATCTCCCGCGCTCGCGAGGGCAGCGCGCCCCGTAACGATCGGGTCAACGTGAATAGAAGGGAAAGCACTCGGCGACGCGTGTACTCGGAAAATTCCGACAGGTTGATGCATGCCAACGATGGGCGAGACGTTGATACCTTTCCGCGGTGCCCCCGCTCGGCCTAGCAGAAAAATTCCCCTGCGTTTGACGCGTCCTTTTCAACGCGCGGGAGCAGCTTCGAGTGTCATTCAATTGTTTGCCCCGCGTCTCGAGGCACTCGGGCTCCAACTACTATTTTGCAAGGAGATTTGCGTTCAATTGAGCTTCGCGAAGCTGGCCGTCTCGCTCGAGTGTCGTTTCGCGAATCGAACGGCAAAATCCAGGTCAAAATGGAATTAAAGGGGAAAAATCCTGCTTCCCTTGGGCTTCCGGCTTAGCCTGCTGGAACTCTGTTGGATATCACAATTCGGAGATTAAAAGTTTGAGGATTAAGGGTGCTTCGTAGCGAACTCGATAATATACTTACTCTAACACAGATTCACCGTGATCTAATCGAGTAAAGGAAAGTTTTGTTGGTTCTGTTAGGGGTAAAGAGTTAGAGTTATCGAATGTTAAGTTTCCCTACGAATAATATCATTTTTATTTCTTTATTTGTATATATGAGAACAAGCCCTATGATACACATAAATAATATAATAAGTAACCAATACTTATACACTTAGGTTTAAATGACGTGAAAGTTAAGTGAAACAATTCCAGACTGTCGTAATATTTATTGGCTATATTGCTTATTCTAGTTACTGAATCAGTGTGACCATATTTGGAAGTATATCATTCTGGAATAGGTAGCAGAAACATTCGAATGTGTAGTAAAAAGGTTTATTATTTATCTGGAATTTCAGTATTCCAAAGTGAGGATTGAGAATACCAAAGTTGAATATTCACACTATGCAAGTGTAGCAGTTCTGTGCTTTAATGAATTCTAATTCTGCAAAGTTTCTAGTAATGAATGTTAATTTCTACCTCCAAGAGGAAACTTCGTATACTCCAATCCATACTCGGAGTCGTAGAATCCCCCTAACTATAAACCTGTAAATAGAAATCAATAAAAAAAGATATGCAAGGAGATTACAACCTGCACATTAGTAAACATTTCGCATTCCAGTTTCATAATAACTATACCAGGGTATTAAAAATATTCCGGGACCTAAATGCACAAGTCCATAGGATAACCCAGTTGTGGTCGCTTAATTATCCACATAGAAAATTAACAAACACTCCAAATACGAAGGAGTGCCCCAGTTACAGCATAAACAACTCCGAGTCACAGACTTACAATTATAGAAAAGGTTCCCCATTCTCACCCCCTAAGAAATATCAACACAAAAGCTGAACCGCCACAGTGGCGCGAAGTTTCCATAAATTATTTCGTAGCTCGTCGAAAGAGGTGGTCGAAAACAAAGCCTGCTTATCGTCGAAGATGTTCGGATGGAATTAATCCCTCGTCGGATGGAGCGGGCAGATAACCAGCCAGAGTCACGCGTACAACGGAGGGGGTGAAGAAAATAAAAATCGCGAGCGGAAAGGCTGGCGAGATTAACCCTTGACAGGAGGTTAGGGAAGCGCAACGTGGTGGAAACGATATAGCATAGAGCCCGTGAAATCCCCCTTAAAAGCTCCAGATAAGCCACCGTGCCAGCCGGAAGTGAGGCTCATAAACATAGTTACCGAGCCCCCATAGACAGCACGTGGCGTGTTCCATTACAAACCAGCTGATTGTTTTATCATAGGAACGAGACAATAAGCTGCTCTCCCCGCCCTTGCGTCACCTGTCCTTCTTTCACCTGCGGTCGAGCGATAACGCGGTTGTAATAAAGGCAGTCTAATTAATAATAACGAGGGACGCATCTTCTTTGTTATTGGGGGGCACCGCGAGAAGATTAGGTTAGAAAGAAAATATGCCAGCGGGAAGATGGTAACCTGGTGTTTCGTGGTCTGCGATGGTGGATGAAGTGAGCTTGCAAAGCGATAGGAATCCTGGGGAAGATTACGTGTAAACACAACTCGTTTAACCATTCAGTGATGGAGGAGACATGATTCAATGTTGTGATCGTGTGAATGGGGATATCTGTGAATCGAAACATTTGGGTTAAAAAACTGTTGGGGATAAGAGTGGTTTGATTATATTAAATTGAATTTAATTAAATTGAATTGTTTACGTGATGACATTTTGTGATATATCGTATATATTTTAGGGATCATTCTACTTTGATCAGCCGAAAGATTAAGCTACTTTAATGATTCTTTTCTCAGTAAATACAACATATCATGAAATAAAACATTTTGGTATTTATTAAGCTACTCTTACATTGTACAGAAAACTTAAAAAGAATTTGTTTCATTTCTTTGAAATATTTTTTTATAGCCTCAATATGGCACCTCAAAAAATATGTATTTTCGTGGCGGAGGTGATTTTCCCACTCAGGCTTATCTGAAACAAAAAAATTCAGAAAGATTCTTAATCTGTACGAGTGTCGCTACCACCCGTAACACAATTAACAATTTTGTTGAAAAATAAATTTGACAAAACACCGTTTTTCTCGTTTATTTTTCGACAGAAATTGTTAGTTGAAGTACGGGTGATAGCAACACTCATCTAGGTTAAGAATCTTTCCGATTTTTTTCGTTTGAAATAAACATGAGTGAGGAAATCACATGCACCACGAACATACCTCTTTTTTAGGCGCCATAGAAAAATTCTTTTTAATTTTCTGTTTGTATAATCATTGCTTAATAAATTCCAAAAAGCTTTATTTCGTTAATATGTTGTGTTTACTCAGAACAAATCTTTAAAAATATCTTAATTTTTCGGCCGATCAAAGTAGAATGATCCCTTAAGTCGTGGTTGTAACATATTTCTATAGGGCGTGTTTGGTCTGGTTAATTCTTTTCTCAGGAACATATACTTCTAAACTCCAGTAATATTGATTTTTTATAATATATAACTTTAAATATGAACGCTGAGTACATACCAAAGTGGTAATGGCGATTGAAATGTTTTAAAATCGATTCTTTCTTTTAAACTGTCTCTACATAAAGTTCGCATTTTTTACTCCGCAAAGAAAATTCTAAATTGGTCGATTTTTTTATTTCTACTTGACAGCGACAATATTGTTCGTGCTGCAATATGGGCGCCGGTGTAACAGTATTCTTATCAACGGCTTTGTTGCTGTGTAAAATTAGAAATTCTTGCCCCGAATTAATTTTCTTTGTGCACCGCGCTACATTCGTGCCATCTGTTTTGCATTTATATAACTCTGTCTACTGTGTAATATTTATTGTCTTCGAATAGCAGCGACGAATCCTTTTGTTACATTAGGTCCAATATGACACGCGCATTATTGTTTTCCTTTCTGCGCGCCGCACTTGGCAGATTCTTAATCACCAGTCACGGAATTGCATCATGGTTTAACATTTATTCATCAATACATTCCAGACATTGAAAAATGAGGGCAATATCGAATTATTATTCACCTAGTAGAATACACATTCGTTGTCGATACAATTAATTTTGTACGATATTGCAAAATCCTACTAGTCCACGCGAATATCTAGTAATGAAATATTGATGTAATGCGGCATTTATGATAATTATTCTCGCAGTATCAGCGATCAGTTTTCATTTATAACATCGACGCTAACGTTTCAGAAATAATTTCAGTCGTTCGACGGGCCCAGTATCGATTAATAAAAGGGTTGCATCACCTCAGAAAACTGTAATGAATTTTGCAGTAGTGGATACGATACAACTATGGCGACACTCGTGCCGTTGGAGTTTATTAAGCATTAATCATTGTAGGAATTTCTCTAACCTTTTTCCTATATCGAAAATTGTTCTTTGTGCGCTGATCGCGTGCAATCTGCACTGCTATTTTAATTATCGGTGCTTTGAAAATATTCAGTTTGTTCACGGTATTTTGTTGTTTATCGAGCGTCGTTGTCGAATAGTTAGATTTATGAAGCTGGAAAATTAACCACAAGGGAGTTTTCATGAAAAAAAAACTTTGGGCTTAAGTGGTGCTACTAATTAGTGTAAATATCACATCTATTCATGGAATAATCCGTTTGAATACAGTGTTTACGTGATTCATAGATTTCTTTATACTTATGCACTACGCCCTAACAGTGTCAGATCTTTTATCCATTTAATTCGCCATAATTTTTTAATTCTACTGTAAAAAAAACAATTAAGTAGATTTTTACTTCTGCAAAATGAAGATTTGCAAGTGGTAAGAATTAGAGATTACAAGTCCTCCGTCTTAGAAGATGTTCCACTGTTCACAAAATCGTTGAAATATTTATTTTATTTTATTAAAATTTATTCAAGCCTGCAACAGGTTATTATATTTGATATGGGTGGAGGAATTAATACTTTCATGAAACAGGATTATAAAATTCTGAAACTGATACGAGACAGTGCGTGAAACGTTAATATTTTAATCCAAAGGTGCGATATTCACTTTTAATTAAAATATTTCCTGTACAAGTTCTATTGAATTATTCCACAATACGTTTTTATATGAATGTCTACATTGAACAGAAAATTAATACCATGGGAAAATGAAAAGAGGAAGTTGATCAGTGGAAATATTTTAAAAATGAAAATAAAAACGGAACGGTAGAATTGCATTTACAATCTCGTTAGAATAAAAAGGTAATAATTATATTCACATAAAGCAACTTGATCCTTGAAATCCCTTTATGTCTATCCACTATTAAAACTAAGCTCGTTGGGTAAAGGCTTACCAAATAGGGTACAAATAGCTCCATTCTAATGAAGAGTAAATCATGAATGACTACTAATTGCTGTACCCTGTGCGACCCTTAACTATAAATCATGGTCCCAAGCAACTCTAAATTTTGCACGAAATTACTTTGGCCCATATACAGAATGGATTTAAAAAATTTTTGGTCCATTTCACGCCCTGATGACTTCATGATTTCAATCGAGTACGGTATACAAACTCAGAATTTCAATCAAAAAACTGGATTGACATTTCAATCATCCTATAGAAGCAAAATTAGTTATATTGTCAAGATTGAAATACAGCGAACACAACCACCCACCCAGTAACATTTCATTATTTATTTCGAAAAATATCACTCCTCATATAAACAAGCCTATATTCTACTACTATTTCTATTAAATACACTTAGAAAATACAATATCTTCATTCAAAATTAAACATATAAACGGACTGATAATAAGAATTATTCTCCTCCCTTACAGTTTACACAATTATTATTTGTTACATTCAGTACAAACATACAGACAGTCTTATTTTCTTTGCCAATATTTCTGTATATTTTCAGGTCTTAATATTAAAATTTAAAAATTTGCTGAGTTTTAACCAAAAAAATCGCTTTTTTCACTATTTTTACAACTACAAATTTCATCACATTAAAATTTACATTTCTAGAAAAAGACTATTACAGCACGATTGTATGAGTATGTATTAAGATTGTATACTTATCACTAAAAAATTAAAAGATTCAAAGATACGGAAATGGTAACTCAAAAATAACGCTGGGATGCAGTGGACCTCATGTGATCATTTTGTGATTATAAAAAGATGTGGCCACGAAGGGTTAACTTTCAAAATACTTCTTTAAAAATTTTTTAAACGCTCGTCATTGACATACATTCATTTCCCTCTGAATAATCACATACTCTCCTTAAGAGCCCAAGAATGAATATTTCTCTCACCCTTTCTACATCGATTGGACTTATCGTTTCACAGCACATCTCCAGCGTCAGCTCGAAGACTATATGATGAACTACCCGAAGGTGCAGATCATTAGGGCGCAAAAACGTGAGGGTCTTATTAGAGCCCGTTTACTCGGCGCGGCAGCTGCGAAGGCCCCTGTCCTCACGTATTTGGACAGTCATTGCGAGTGCACCGAGGGCTGGTTGGAGCCCCTTCTCGATCGGATCGCCCGTGATCCAACGACGGTGGTGTGTCCCGTGATCGATGTCATCGACGACACCACTCTGGAATATCATTGGAGGGATTCCGGCGGCGTGAACGTGGGAGGATTCGATTGGAATCTCCAAGTAAGTCAAGTCCTTTTCACCCTTACCACGTCACAAAACGCAGTTTGCCATTGACCATTCCTGACGTGTCTTACGGTTTATTCATCGGGCGTGATAGAAATTCGAGTAGTTATGTTTATAGTATTGTGTGTTTGATTGATTTCGTTAGAAGTTACATTTGTTTTGCTTCTAATGGAACTGTGAGTGCCATAAATGGATTGCTATTGGAATTGGAAGCTTCTGCACTTCTGTTTCTAACTGGCTAGGTGTTAGAGTTGTATGAGAAGTAGAATCTTTTATTATTATTTATTATCATTGTAAGTTTTATTATTATTTATTATTACTATTGTTTTTATTATTACTTTTATTCCTACTTTCCGACTAAATATGACACTCTTGAGGAACATTCACCTAAAACTTTTCCATGGACGTGTGATTTTCATGGAAAATGTAAAGTTAGAATATTCCTCGGTTAAGAACGATTACGTGAGTTTTTAATGAACATGGAAAATTAATGCTAGACTCATCAGTCTGTCGGGTAATTTTCAACACATTCTTGTAAGCTGGGAATCACAAAAGAGATTACGAATGATTTTATGACATCAAGGAGTTAACGACGTTAGCTACTATTTGTGTTTGCTAAAATATTAATTCTTGTGGATGTTTGTCGATCTTACCATTAAGTTCACACGACTTCTCGATTCCACCACTAAAGATCGCTTACTGGGTTCCTCTGTATCAGTTCAACTGGCACGCGGTTCCTGAAAGGGAGAAAAAGAGGCACAAAAATCCTGCAGAGCCCGTGTGGTCACCAACCATGGCCGGTGGCCTCTTCTCGATAGACCGAACATTCTTCGAGCGCCTCGGCACGTACGACAGTGGTTTCGATATTTGGGGCGGCGAGAATCTCGAGCTCTCGTTCAAGAGCTGGATGTGTGGAGGTAGGTCGCCCGCTGCAACAAAAGCTGTCCCCAAAAAGTTGAATGAAGCGAGCAAAACGAAATCCCGTAGTCCATTAACCCTTTAGCTGTGAAATACCTCGCATACCCTTGAGAAAGTAGTCATACATTTGCGAGAAGCATGAATATATGGCACAAGAATTGCTGATGGGCTATTCTGTATGAAATCGACCATTTCTCGCATTTGGCGCTAGGGATTTTCACGAAACTAAAATATGATGGAGTTCACGTGAAATTAGGGGGAGCTTAAGTCATTACTCTACTAGAATCCAATTTGTTTAAAAAATACACACCGTCGATTTTTTATTTCCAAAACTATTAGCCACACAGACGTCATTCTTCTTTTACTCTAGTGAAGAAGGATCAGCTTTTCTGAATGTATCTTTAAATCAAACAAGCATTGTAATAGGAAAATTATAAATTTCATTTCTGAAGTTTTCTTCGCGAAATAAGACTTTAAACAATTAAACCACGAGATCCCCCAAAGAGAGAAACAAAATCCCAGGACCCTATCGGTTCTACCTTCAATTTCTTACCCCCTCTTTCGCATAAGATTCTACCACTAAAAAGGACCACAAGATCAAAACACTACGATGTGCAATATACAAGGCACGTTTCCTTAATCCACGTCAAACGCCCAATCCCTCTCGACATCTAACAACAACTTCCCTTCGTTCCGGGATTTCCTCACGAAACGCGAGCTTCTAGGCAAAGCTTGGACCCCGAAGCTGGTTCCACGGTCGTCCTGGAGCAGTGGGTCCCAGCGAAACAATCTTGTTTCTCCCTCAGAATCCAACGTTCCCTCGCCACGGCGTACCAATGAAAATTCGACTCGCTGCTTCAGGTACCCTGGAGATCGTGCCGTGCTCGCACGTGGGCCACATCTTCCGGAAACGTTCGCCGTACAAGTGGCGGAGCGGCGTGAACGTGCTCAAGAGGAACAGCATAAGGCTGAGCGAAGTGTGGCTGGACGAGTACGCCAAGTACTACTACCAGAGGATAGGTCACGACAAGGTGAGCACTTCTACTCAGCCGGTCGAGTAACCTTTTTCAACGGAGCCTTCCCTGTCCTCCCTCGTGTTCCTCCACCATCCTGTTTCGCGTACTCGTGATGTCGATCTTGCTTCTTCCGGTTTTCTCGAGACCGACGGATTATGCTGAAGGAACGCGTGGCCCGTCTCGAGAACGCTGGCGAACGGTAATGAGGGGAAGTCGAGTGGTAGCGGGATCTTTGGGGTCAGGTAGATTGGGAATTATTTTGGACCTCTCTGTTTCAAAAGGACGGTTCGAGGGATTGGAGTGTGCTTGAAGGATATTGGAGAATTGCAGAGGGCTAGTTTTTGAATAACTATTAGTAGTGGTCTTTTTCAGCAGCAATGGGGCTCGTTTTAGCTGTGGCGTTCTTTTTAATTTCTAGTTCTCTAAGATTTTTAATATTTTATTTCTTTTTGGAGATTAGTTTATTACTTATTTATGTTAGTATTTTGAAATAAGGGTTAGGTGTAATACGTGTAATACGCGTAATTTCAGGTTATTACTTTATATTCTATACATTATTTTCTTCGTTAGCTGCATTGAGTTTTATTTTATATATTGTTTGTTTAGTTAATAGATCTATATTATTAGTAGGTTGTGTGTGTAACAGGGCCGGCGCGAGGGTGGTTGGCGCCCCAAATTTTTTGCACCTGTCTTCTATTTAATATGTTTCCCCTTTACGGAGTCCAAAAGAAAAGAATTACGTTTACATTTTATTTATGTGGGAGTTGGATTCCTTTATTATTAAGAGTGCGATATAGTTTTTTAGCACCCCCTTCGGCCGGCGCCCTTATGCGGCGCATAACTTGCATAATGAGTTCTGTCGGCCCTGGTGTATTCAACTGGCGGGGTTTGTTCTGTTTCAATGGAAATATGTTAGAAGAGGGTTCGTTGTTGTATAAAATATGTGACAAGAATTTTAATTAAAAGTCACATTTGACATGATTTAATTACTTACTACGTGGAGTGTGATGTATGAGTATATTCAAATTTTGATTACATTTAGACTCTAATAGAAACCGTTGCATAAAATATAAAGAAACATACGTCAGACAACATTTAACAATTCTCATTTATATTTAAGAAAAATGCATACAGTAAGTGTTTAAACGGTAACTACTACCATAAGTATAATATAAAGTGACATTCCCCTGTTGTACCACCAATATTTCCTTTCCTTCTTTTGCCATTTCTAACTACCTCCACTGCACAGGAGAATATATGCTACTTCGAAGAGTCTGGGAGGCCGTTAATTCCTTCAACAAGCCCAAACGACACCACAATTTTTCCTCATTATTAGCGAAACGTCCAGCTGTTATTCCCAGGGACGCTTGAATAATTGGGGATCAAATTTCCGCGGTTAGAAAGGGCGCCTAATTACACGGAACTTTGCTTTAATGCTCCCTATTGCTCACAGTCTTAAACCCCCCTCGCCATAGGCAACATGGGTAATAACCGTATTTTTTCTGTTGCTTGCTTCTCTTAATTCCTTTTCCCCGCGGCGCATTAAGTGGCCGCGACGAGTGTGGTAGCGAACTTGTTTTTCCATTTGCGTGCGATTTTATTGGCCGCGTCAGGGCGTGCACGGGCACACGTTGGCTGGGAACAGTTACGATAAGGGATGGCGATAACCAAGGCCGATGATGGAGGGCACTGTAGACCGAGAGACTCGTCGTAAAAAACGGGCTATAAACGTGCCAAGTGCTCTTAGGGATCGCTCGCGTGTCTTGGCTTCCTCCAAAGACGCTTCTTTTATTCTTGCCAATAACGATCTATCCTTTGTCCTGGCAGCTTGTCCCTCCTAGCACGGGACCCAATCGAGCCACTAGAATGACAGGATAAAAATAAATCATTTTCGCCCACGACGAATTACACGGCGCTGGGCAACGTGGAGGGTCTCTTGTATTTCTGTTCTTTCTCCAAGGTGCTCTGTGATAAGAGAGATGAGTGTTGGTGGGGACACTGTACCCAGGATCTGATGTGAAAAATGTAGTTTCAGTATATGGTCTCCTCTTTTTTGGAAACATTTGAAATTTGGCTGAAATTCTTTGAAAGCTTGGTGCAAAGTAGATCGTTTGCTTCAGAATTCGTAAGTTCGATAACGTTCTGTACAGTTGGAGTTTCTTGGCGATTTTGACTTCGAAGTATTGTTCGTAAGATTGAAGGAGCTCTTTCTGTTTGAGAAGTTGGGATTATAATTTATGAGTTCCAGGGGTTGCAAGACTGGGGAGGATTAAATGTGGAAGTTTCAAATATTTGATTATGGGGGTTCAAAATTTCTGAGAATTCGTTAAGCTGCAGTATTTCCTTCCAAGAAGTCTTAGAAGGGTTCCCGTTAGAAGCTCGTGAGAATTTTTCATATTGTTCCTCGAATATTTCATTTACCTAAAAGTTATCGACGTTCCAAGTGAAACAGGTCAACCATTTCTGCTCCCCATCTCGTACATCAATATTCCTCGGCCTCGCCTGTAATTACCACTCAAACATCTTCGATCATCACACAGAACTGATTTCCCAAAGATAATCCAAAGTTAATCCAACATCCATCCACGCGAATCGCCCCCTCGTGCCGCGCCTAAACCCCGTTATTCCACTTGGAGGCTTTAAACTCGAGTCCATAAAAGCTTCAGTGTGTTTCTCCTCGCCCTTTATTCCTTTCCCGGTTCTCCGTTTCCTTTTTTTACGATTATATCTCTTATCCCCCTTTCGTGTCTTTAAATCCGCGCTCCCAGAAACGGCATTCCCGTACTCTCCCCGCTTCTTTGGCTCTCCGAAGCGAGCCATCACCGTCGCTTTCCCCTTGTAGGCAAAATTCACGTGAATGATTCTCATGGCTCGCGACTTTTAGGGTAACTACGGGGACGTGTCTGATCGAAAGGCCCTGAGGAAGAAGCTCGGTTGCAAGTCGTTCAAATGGTACCTCGACAACGTTTACCCAGAGCTCTTCATTCCTGGCGAGGCGGTGGCTTCCGGCGAGGTAAGGATTTACACGTGTCCCGCGGCGTCTTTCCTTCGCAGGTGCAGTGCTGCGTGGGCAAGGGCGTCTATCGAAGTCATCCAGGGACCAGGAGAGGGTGGCAGCTATTCGTTCCTTTAACAACGTTACCCGCTACTTTGATCCATCAAGGTGTTGAGTTACCCAGGATCGGAGGCTCCTCTGTGGGACTGCGTGCAGGCGTGGATAAATGGACGAAAGGTGGTTTCCTTCTCATCTTTTCACCCGGTTTCCTTACTTGCACGTCGCGGCGAACGAACGCGTGTAATGGTCTACTGAAGTGCACCACTCTTGGGTGTGCGATGTCTTCTTTGGAGGAGGTGTAGATATCTAGTGTTGTGAGGTTCTGGTAATGTTTTTTTTTTGTTCTGTTTTTATAAGGCTTTTATGGATATTGGATATCTGGTTTGTTGTGTCTATGAAGGAGTCTTGTGAGATTGAGTAATTGGGAGGGTTGTTAAGAAGTATTATACATAGAATATAGAATGTTTTTCAGTCTTAAATTTATTGTAAAGGGCTATTAATATTCCTTTCGGAGAAAGGAAAGCAGGTGTTTCGTGAATCTCACAAATTTTATTTCAAAACGTTTGTTGAAAATGTGCTAATAATTCCACCGTAACTTTTTAATATTAAACTATATGGTATGAGAATTTTTGCTACATTGGTATACCTCTTTAATTCATATAAATTTTCCTAGCATTCACTGGAAACGGTTCCCAAATTAATGTACGTTTAAAAAATTACGAAGAATATATTAATCCGAGGGTGTGGCGAAAATTGAGCTGTTCGCCTCTTTTAAACACATTGTTCACATTATTGGAAATTTAAATCATGGCATATTCATGAAACGTTCTGATAAAATTATAAATACTCTGCTAAAATACCCACCAAAAATATCACTAACTAGTATACGCATAACGTAACTCGAATGCAAAATTATTTTATATGTAACGCAGACCATTTGTCAATTAAACTTATTTACAAGTGAATGCTAATAGGTATCACCATCAAAGAAGAAACCAAATAATCTTTTACATAATATTGAAATTAATTAAAGTACTTAACACAGCACGACATTATGAAAATTCCCCAATTCCTGATTAGAAGAAATTTTGAACTTAAATCGAAACTTTCTTAATTTCCTTTGAACAATAACTCTGTTCATTGCCTACATGCGTTCATATTTCTATGTGTGTACAATATGCATGTATGCACAGGAAGCTCCACTGTTGGTAGCAGAGGCAGTGATTGATGTCGATAAGCTTACTAGCGGAAACAATGCTTTCGATCGAGAAACAATGTGACCCGCGGTCGACACAATCCCCATCGGATCGAGAGGAACTCCCGCGCGACATTCGATTGGAAATCGATTCACCTCGGTTGGCTTGTTGAATTCTTGGCTTACACCGTTGAAGTTGGTAGTCGTTCGATAATGGAAGGGAATCAAACGTCGCTTCGAGCGAAGACGCTTTCCCCTCGGGATATTGGCAGGACTTTCGATTTCGGTTTTGCAATTAAAGTCCCCGTCGTTTGAAGGCTATAGCCCTTGGCTCTGCTATTCTCTGTGACCTTGGTGGCAACTTAAATGAGTTTTCTCGAAGAGTAAACGCACGATCTCCTACTTTGCAATGATTCTCACGTTGCGAGAACCCTTTCATCAATTGGAAAGGGTTCTTGAAATTGAACGTAAAGAGGAATATTGTAAAAAGTTAACCCGACTAAAAATGGTAGAAAAATATAGGAATATAGAATTAACAGAATGGCTAAAATATGAAGCACAGGAAAGGAATGTAAAGTAGAGAAACATGAAACATAAGTAGCACTGGTTCGTTTGTAGTCAGACACGCTGTACCTTATTGAGGTGCAAATCCACGACGAGACAAAAATATCGTATCTCACATGAGACTTTAATCTTACCAGACAATTATTTAATTATTGCAGTATTTATTAATTATTTTGTCGTTAGTTTCCTGAAACTAGACTCGCATGAGACAAGTTTCATGATATATTTTTAAAAACCTCACCTCTCACGACTATTCTCATTATTTATATTTAGTTGTTGCTGACATTTTTGTCTCATGATAGAAAAGTCCCATGTAAAATTTCATCGTGGGTTTGCACCTTAAGACTTTGTTTTACCACGTCCTGTAGGTCGTTTAGTTTTTACTGATTCAATAATTAATAGCAGATTATCTATCATATACGTATTATCTTTCATATTCACTCTTATACAACTATGTACAACAGAATTCCCACTTCTCCCATTCACATTTTACGCACAAACTAAATCTTTCCACCCAGAACTAACAAGATACCCATGACTACATACATCCGAAACCCTACCAACACTTCCTAACAAACAATTTCATCAAAACTCCAACGAATAACGCTTACCATTGTTATTTACCGATCCATTTCCCACTGGGTGCCCAATTTCTCGATTCAAGCCTGGATCGAATCCCAAGTGAAGCATGCGAAACATATCGCGAAGCGCGGTATGAAATTGTGCAGCATCCCATTCCATATTTCCAGCCAGGTCGATGAAAACACACGCACTGCGATCCTTTCGGTTGAAAAATATTGTCTCCTTCACCATGTGTGTCCCTGGTATCAGGGATATTTGCAACGGTATAAGAGAGGGGGAATAATCGAAGGGGAAGAAGTCGAAAATGAACGCACATAAATATCGGCGGGGAAGGAAGGGGCACGACGTGCAGCGACGGAAATCGCGAGTACCGCGGGGGGGCTCGCGATTCGCTTTGCTCGTCGCGCGATTGACAGTGCATTAATTCCGTTTCCCGTGCAGGATTCATGTGGGGTCGGAGGGGCGGCGATCAATCACGTCTCGATTTATTTCCGTCGTGTTGCGACGCCGGTTGGCGTCTACCAACCCTCTGTTTCCCTGCATTCGTAATTGCGAAATGATTGTCGAGCTTGTCGAGCATGTCGCCGATAATCTCCTCGGCTACGGTTCTCCTACGGGTCATTACATTCTCGACCCGTGTAGCCTGTGCATGATCGATGCCCCCCCTACCATGCCCACAGTTATTGAAGTGTAACAAGACATCACGTTTTTCTTATTCTTCATTTTTCGTTGTTTCTGGAGCACGCGAATCGTTAGTGCCTAATACACCTTTCTCGAGGCTTAGTTGTGCGGTTATGCAGTATTCCATGGTTGGAGACGTTAGAGTTTTAAGTTACGTACTACTGGATGTATGCAAGACGAGCAATGTATATGCCTAAGCCTTCAGAAAGCAAAACTGATTGGCTCCACTTCCCGTACATTTCTCGGTCTTAGTACGCGAGCTGGGAATAAAATTTCACGAAATAAAACATAGAAAAATTGATGATGTTTGGCTTCTGAGAGGCTCGTGTGAGTGCTCATTCCGCGACCAATCACTTCACGGGAGTACAGCGTGAAATATTGATCTGGCTGACCGCGTATCGACTGTTTCTACTTGCTGCGACTGATGAAACTCTTATACCTACAGCAATGCAGCCACGAAAAGAAACTCCAGATCTCGGTTTACTATTTTATACAAACGTATCCATATCGTTCACCACCTCTACCTACTTATTTGCTTAGTAAGAAAATTACACCACGCGATGTAAAGAAAGAAAAATTTCATAGTTTGTTTAGCCTGGGAGGTATTATCCAGTAACGCGGTTAAATTTGCTCTCCGTACACGTAGGTTACTTCCGCAGGTATTATCAACGATTTCATTTTCCCAAATAGAAATTTAATTCCAAGCGATTTCTTATCCGCGGAATTACAAATTGCAGCGTTCTCGCGCGCAAATTGCTTGCCCCGAGAGTGGGATCGTCCGTCCTCGCGAACGTGTACGAAATTCCGACGACGTCACGATTCATATCGAGAATTAATCTTAGCGCTGTGTAAGCTACGGTATCGCGTGAGCAAAATATTTTGCACCTGTATACCTTCCCCCCATCCTCATTTCTTTTTACACTATTTCCCGTCCGCGGGCAATTCATAACGCTCTTAACGCTTGCTTAATGTCGCCCCTGTTCTTTTTATTGTGGCCGTTCTCGTAAAGTGATCTGCGAGAATAGATCAGCCAAGTGTTTGAAATTCTAGGGGGATATTAAAGGATAAAAGTTTATACGGTTTACAAGAACGTGTAGAGATTGCGATTTTATACAGACACTTCGTATTTAACGTTTGCCCAGTAATTCTTTGAAGAAAGCAACTAATCTTTCGAATAATATCACGCGCAAAGTGTTCGTCGTTAAAATTTGATTCCTTTGTTTCGTTAACGGGGACCCCTTTCAAACGCCTTTAGGCCCTCTCTTTATGTATGCTTCCTGATCCGTGATAAAGACAGGGTATCTAGAAGCGGATTAAAGGCTTCCTACTTCCACGTAAATTGCAGTATCATGCAACTTGGATATTTTATGCTTTGCTCTATCCTTTCCCCCTTGCTTTCCTCCAGTTTACCCGATCTCGGCGTTAATTAGAAGAACAAAAATGAAATATTTTGAGTAATTGAATTCAGAACAGATACATTGCAAATTTAAATTGACAGTAAATTCAACAGATGTCTCTGTTCATAACTATTAAATGAACTATAAAGTTTTTACAGATTTTACATATATTTTATATTTCCGTGATAGCGGTAGAGTCCATTTAATGTAATGGCCTTAACTCAAACGAATAACTGTAAAATAATACGACTAGAATAAAAATGAAATTCATTGCGCTTTGGGTAATCAGGAACGATGCTCAGTAATTAATAATAAGTTTATTAATACACTATTTTCTTTTATTTAAAAGGGGAATGGGGATTTAATGCTAGTGACATGTGGAATGATGAATCAAGGAAAATTCGTACAGGAATTACATCGTTATTACGTCGCAAAAGCGGTACTGCTTTTTGATCATGATCGATTATGACGTTTTGAAAGGAACGATGCTTTAATCTTTCATGATTTACACACTCCCTTTTACGAGCACCGACAAGACGAAGGTAGATTGGTTTCCCCACGCCATGTTCTTTCATGAAATGAACTTTATAACTGGATCGTAGAACTTTTCGTTGCTGTCAGAAATTACACTTTTTCAGTGAAGCGTATTCATGTTCTATCAAGATCGTGATATATCTTGAAACTAGTTGTTGGAGTCATATACAGCGAATTTGTAATTTATAATAGTCACAGAGAAAGTATTTAATCGCATGAACTCGTTGACTATGTTCGAGGAAGTATTTCATTAATTTATTCACTGTTTTAAAATGAATTTCAATGTTAAATTTCATGTCATAAATATTTGCAACACTTACCTAAGAAAATTTTGTACGGTTTCTAAAAACTTCTGCGAAGAAAGATAGAATTTAAGAGTTAAAGCATTTAGCATGTAATTATTAAATTTACTGATTATTTAAACAATTTTTAAGCGGAAGATGTTTTCTGAAAATGATGTAAGCCATAATTGTTATACGAGAATATAGCAAACATTGAGTAATACTATAATTAACGTATATAGAAAGTAGGGATACAGTGTGTAAGTGATGCAGGCTCATATTTGGTCAAACAAACGTTGCACTTAATAAAACAGGTACTACTGCATCTAACTTCTGATGCACGTGTTATTTTGAAAATAATTTTAAAAGATAAATTCTGAAGTCTTTGACCATCGAAGTTATGCACTATTATTCAGCATTTGTTATTTTCCACAAAAATAGTAGTTTACTATCTGAAATTGCTTTGCACGAATATTCTATGGATTTTTACGTGAATTGTTGGAATGCACACATTGTTAGAAAGAATCGTTCTTTTTTCATCTTTGCTTTCAAAATTGTTGCAATTTATGTATTGTAAAACCATAAAAGTGAACTATTTTCATCCTAACTTTATTCATACATGCATACGTATTATGGGTAAATTGTGCTGCCAGGTCAGTTCGGATTTCTTTCGTTTAAAGATATTCACATTCTAATTACTTTTCTTTTGTCTTATTCCTTGGAAGGTAGTTTTGAAACTGTCTCGTGCATTAGAAAACTTGCATACGACTTTCATAATGTACGACTCGGTTTGTCAGATTTTATTGCAATTCTGGGTTTCAGAGCATTTCAGAATTTTGTCTTAACAAATTTTCTAAACCTTCTCGCAGGAGCATAACATGTGAACATAGTCGGCAATGATGGAAACGCACAGGAAACATTTGCCAACTGTGTTCGACAGGAATTTTAATGAAATTTTGCATACGCCTGAGGCAGACTAAGTTCATCCATCTTTTTTTAGTCGCCGAAACTTGAGTTTAATACAGCTACCTTCCAAAGTTTCACTCCTCCAATGTTATCTCGAAAACTATTGGAAATACACGAAAACTTTTTCCACGAATTTCATGCTCTCCGACGTAATTTATTACAGCACATGCATTTCTAAAAAAGTCACTGTCGTTACTGTTTCCTTGTGAATTCTTTAAATTTACATAAGAACAGGGAACTATACTTTTGGTAACTAGAACTTAACTCCACATGCACACGTGCCTTTTCCTTGAAGCATAAAGTAATAATTCCACCTTAAGCCTCGTTCACATTAGTCAAATTACTTGACTCCAAATCGTTTGAATGTCAGTAACTTGAGACTACATTACTTGAAATATCTTTTCATGTTTCTTGCAAGTTTCAAGTGAAGTAGGTATTCTTTCCACTTCACTTGCCTTGAAATACAATTTGGCTGTTACAGTGTCAATTTTTAATCTTTGTTAAGTTACACTAAATTGAATTACCAAACTTCAGCTTAACAATATTTATTAAATAAGGAACTGACACGCGACCTTTACAAACTAATAAAATAGGTACTTTGATTTTTTAATTACATTTTACTTGTCAACTAACTATTATTTTACAGAAGTGTAACCATTAACGCTAGTAACTAGTAACTTGACGAACGTGAACGTGGCTTTAGTTTCACAAATTTCAAACAAACTCAGTGAGGGACTCAAAAAAAACGGCAGAAATAATGTAAAAAATCCCCAATCATATTTATTTGACGTTGCATTTTCAAATAACAAGTACAAAAGGAAGAAATTAGACGAAAGCTTGTGTCCTAGTATCCATTATCCTCTCCCTCGTGAAGATCGGAAAAGAATCAAGTACTATGCCATAGAAATCGTATCGATCAACCCCTTCTTGCCTCGGTGAATACCCTTCGCAGCATTTCACCCCTTCGAACCGGGAACGGAATGCGTTCTGCCATATTTTTTCTTCGCGCCCACTGACGCCAGCATTCTCGGTACGGCTGCAGAAACTCTTACGGCGGGGTAAATAGTGGCAAAAGGGGAGAAGGGCAGGAGGGGTGCGCCCGGAAAAAGGAAGAATGCATAAAGGATGGCTGGACATTTTCACGAAGAAGCATTTCACGCGGTGCACGCTTCGGAATGCGGTTCGCGCCGCATGCGAAATAACAATTTCGTCTGGGACGAGCTGCCTCGAAACTTATGTTTTCGCCTTTTCTCCCATTCGCCCACCCCTGCCCATCTTGCTCTTGTCTTTTTTTCCTCCGGAGTGTCGGTTAAATCAAGCTGGGCCTTCCTCGGCCGTGGAGAAACGAGACCACGAAGGTAAATTTATAATACCCGCAAACCACCCGTCCGTCGAGTATGTGAATAATTTTAAATCCTTGCAGATCATATGTATTCGCGACTAGAAAAATTGATTATCATGGATTTCTTGATGGACGTTTAGGTGAATTTTTGACACTTCGGTGATCGATTCTGAAATTTTGTAATGGGGTAGCTTTACTTGTGACGAAATAGGTATAATATCGTCTCTCTTGGTTGAATTAACATTGGGAATTTTAATCAAAAAAATCTTTTCACAACATTCCCTCACAATGAAAGATTCCAAACCCGGAAATTCAAAAAATGATGAAACATTGGGGATATGTGAAGCGATTCTTTTGCTGCTAAAATTCATTCTAATTGGGTGAAATTGGCCCCTGAAAATCCCGTTTTTTTCAATTTTATATTATAACTCGCGAACTGTAAAAGCTACAAAAAACGTTTTCAGGTAAAAGTTACTTTTTTTAATTAGAAGTGACTTGTCATTTAGTAACTTACAGTCCTTGGAGTTCATGAGTTATAACATAAAATGGAAAAATAGCCGGAATTTCAGGGGCTAATTTCACCCCCTTAGAGTGAATTTTGGCACCAAACGAATTGCTCCACACATATCCCCACGTTATAATTTTTTTAATTTCCGTGTTGGGATCTTCCCTTTTCAATTGAAGAATTCCATTTATTTATCAGAAGCGCATACATAAGTAGGTACATACCTAAGATGCTTTGAATTAATGAACAAGACCTCAAGGAAAGGATGCATTTTTTTTTAAACGCATCACGGCGAAGTCCGTGCGTGTAGGCCTTGGGTTAATGAAGTTGCAGCGTCCAGTGCGGGACGTATGGGCTTTGTTTATCATTCGTGTGTACCAAATTATTAGAGGAGTATATTATTATAAACATAATAAAGTAAACTTAGGTACTAATAGCGTAGAAACCGAACAATGAACAAGAACGAACCAAGCAACAGTTCACCACGTGTGAACCTCCTCCAACATAATAAACCTCAATGTCTCCACGTGCAGAAGGAAATCATTCATAAAAATCGCCAAAGCTGCATAGAGGAGCCTCCGAGTCTCTTTGATAAAGCTGACGAGGAAGATCGAGTCGACGTACCTTTCGGAATTTTATCGGGACCGCTGACGATAAATCACTAGTTTTTATTCCAGCCAGCCAACGACGACGACGACGACAACGGGAGGAGGATGAAAGGGATGAAGATGCTCACGTTGAAACTGCAGCGACCACAGAATTCTTGCATGCGACGAAATCAGGACTGCTGACCGAGCTCCGTGACTGAATGCACCTACTGCATGAACGCGCGAACCTACACGTGCATGTGTAACGCTGCACATGGTCACCTGCAGGTGCAGGGTCCACGCGCGCACGTGAGGGTGTACTTTCGCGAACGAAACAACCAGCGCGACTCGTTTTAGATTTTTCACCCCTTATCTGAAAAATGGAGGGGATTACAGCGCCCACTTTTTGCTTGCATGCCTTGCAAGTATTCTGTGGTCGAGAGATCGACGAGGAACGTGAGACTCGAAGAACTTAACCTTCCAGAAAAATCAATAACTCTACTCACCCTATTCAAAATTGCTAAACTCTTTAATTAGCAAGTTATTTGACATCTCAAGATGTGGGGCAATTAGAGAAACGATTTTTTTGGAGGCTGAAGATCTCCCACAACATAGAGGCTGCCGATCACATCTCACCGCTTCCGTTGACTCATGTATCTTCTTGTTCCAGACGGAGTGCGACAAATTCCATCGCTGTGAATATTCCCGGTGGCGCGCAAACACGGGGAGAAACGGAAGTAGCGGGTGCCTCGGGAAAATATTTTCTATAGGAAACACGAGCCGACGCGCGGGCACGGGAAATATATCGCGGGATAATTCCATTTTTTTTATCACCACCGTTGGCAACTTGGCGCGGATCGATTTGTTTTTCCCGGTGTTTGCGCGCGATGTGCCCCGCAAATAACGACCCTCCAGCACCCTGTCCGCGCTTTCAGCCTCGCGTAACGTTTCGTCCTAAGACCTTCTAATCCCAGAAATGATCGTACTAACTAATGAACACAGGTTCGTAATCTCGGAGAGGGAGGTAACACCTGCCTGGATTCGCCGGCACGCAAGGCAGACTTGCACAAACCGGCTGGACTCTATCCCTGCCATCGACAGGGCGGAAATCAGGTATAAATATACGCGGATGTAGAGCGAATCCACGTACCAGATACATTTTAACCCCGTCAGCCGTTTGTTTCCGTGCGTGTTCACGCCCCGGGCGAAAAATCGACTTTATTTTCGAGACCCTCATAACCCCTTCGTGCGGGAGAAATAATTTGTTTCGGGGGCACGTTTGACGCGGCAGATCGATGTTTGATTCGGATCGAGATTGCATTGAATTTATTGGCGACTGAAGCATAGCAGTGACGATATATCGATATTTGACGCGCGTAGTAAAGTAACTTTTATTATTTTCACGAGCACCAGCGCAGCAGACTTCTGTTTTGATTTCGGCTGCGTTGTGCCGGGGAGCTCTCGCTAGTTTGTATCGTTACTGGGAAGTGAATATAAGTGAATATTGGATATCTGAAGTAGTGTTATAAATAATATAATAGGGAGATAATATTTAGAACAGTGATTAACAAAAGTTTTTAGCTTCTTTCTTTAACATTATTAAGTTAGGATTATATTCCGAAATATTCATTTTTAATGTGTTTTCTTTACCTTATTAAATTTACCTTAAAAAGATTGGGAAACACTGATTTAAAAGAAGCAGAGTTTTTAGATCGAACGTATTTTTAGGAATATGACAAAAATATACATAAACTCAAAATTCGTAGTTGTTTTTGCAATTTCGACGTATTCGTCGCATTCTTGCAACCCCCCTTTATTGCTCCATAAAGCATCTCCGATGAAATATGCATCGAAAGTCGATTTTTCGCTCGAGCAGAAGACATACTAACCTTCTAACACTTCGATGATCACTCCCGCATGCTTCAGCGATGCTCATTCTAGGCTTTCGTTTGGATCCACCAGTGTGCTCGTGTTTTTTCGCCCCTGCAAGATCGGGAAGCGAAAACAATGTAGGAAGGTGTTGTGTGAAATCTTCTCGTGAGGTCTCTAATCGTGTATTAATGGAACAGAGTCTGTGCAATGGGTAGTAATTGTTTGAAATTTTGTTAAATCCCGATTCAGATCAGACACCTCGTTAGCAGCATATGCATAGACTCGCCAGGGAAACCTGAAGACTTGCACCAGCCAGTGGGTTTATATCCCTGTCACCGCCAGGGCGGCAATCAGGTACACAAAGTCAAAAATCCACGGAACGAGAATATTGACTAATAACGGGGCACGCGGTTGTCTAATTGCCTGTTACACAATTTTCTCATATTTTATTGGATCCTTGATGGTGATGGGATATGTAAAACTCTACTCGCTTGTGGGGTGGCAGAACAGTACTGACTATACAGTATCGACTAACAAAGAGCTGGTTCATTTGATAAAAAAATGTAGCTCTCTTACAAAATAATAATATAAACTTCCAATTTAGCGCTTTCGAAAAGTACTTGCTATAATTCATTTTGTACAATCCTTTGTCTACTGAATTTTCTTGTACAGGGTTTTTAAAAAAATGCTTTCTAAGAGGATATAGTGAATAAGAAGTGTCCACTTGGTGTTGCTCAAATTTGTCAGTGTAATATCAGATTTCCTGCTTCACTAACTTGAACATGCTTCAGTACTTTACTCATCTGTAGTCTCTAAAGATCGTACAGAGATATAAAACGTCATTATTATCTTTCCTTGCTGTAAACCTAGCACGCTTTCTAACACACAAATTGTGAAACTGTCATTTCGTTGCTTAAGCTTTCCCCTATAAAGTGTAAAAGCATAAAAAGAAACTACATCCTTCTCCTTAAACCGCTATTGTACATTTCACAAAATGCACCAACCATTTCTAAAAGCGGAACTGCAGGGTCTAAAATACAGTGATCATTTTCTCTCTACATTGACAGATGCTATTTCTACAAGTCTCTTGCAGACAATCCAGGGAACCCTTGTCTCCATCTGACCATCGCAGTGCATCCTCGATCACTTTTTGTCCATGTTCATGAACACCAAACGCTCCCAGAATTCAGAATCTCTTTCCTAAACTCCCCGCACGGTTCCCGCGCAAGTTACTAAATTGTTTCACCAAGATTACCTAACCGCTCGTCGTACACTTGCGTCGCGTTGCGCAAGGGACGAACAACCCCGAGCGATCGTTTACGAATTATCGTTGGACCGGGAACAAGTCCCGCGGCATGAAGGAGAAAAAAGGGACCATTAACCGACGACACGTTTACTATTTAACGTGCACGCTAACTCGCTGCTAAGCTTGACCCGTTTTGCTGCAATTAGTAACGTCGCTAATCTGGTGCAGGTGCTCATTAATCGTCCCCTCTGCCCACGACACGATGACCTGAACCACCTTTCTCTAGCCCGGCTATCTGCTCCTTGTCGTCATTTTTAGTATCGTGCCATCGCGTCGAATTAATCTCCCAACTCGTGGAAACGAACAGACGCGACTGGAGTTATTGCCTGGGATGTAACTACCCACTAAATTCGGGATAATACTGATTCACTTGGCCATGATGCATCTTTCAGTGGTCGTCGATACAGTTTCCGAAGATTTGATGGATGAGTGCTTTCTTTTGGGCGAAGCTTATTAGATATTTCTAAGTAACATTATCGAAGGAAATGTAGTTGAAGGTGGTATACAGATAATTCCTCAATTAGAGAGAAGTGGATTTCGTTTTGGTAAGGGTTAATTCTAATTAGGCGAAGTTATGCAAGAAGCTACCCTCAATGATTTGAAATTGAGTAAATTTAGTTTGAAGATTTAAATTGTTAAAGAGAACTAGCTTTATTTCTATTGAGTATATTTTATGTCTTGTTATTGTTTTACAATGATTTTTAATGGGATATTTAATTGTTAGCAGTATAATTGATATTATTTTAATTTTTCTTTTTTATTTCTGAAATAGAACTATTTGCTTGGTCCTTGTAATAATTGTATAATGTAAGAGTTGGAAATTTTTTGCAAAGTAAAGATCACAAAATTATGTGATTTGTGCTGTGTTCAATTAGCTTTTGGTGATTTTGAGAGTTGGTAAGTTTCTGCAGAACTTGGCACAATTCAAAGTCAGATCTTCCATTGTCTCGACTTTTTAATTCTTTTCACTTCGTGACTTCCTTTCGGCAGATATAGATTGCTTAGGATTTCGTTAGGATAGTAATTCATTAAATATTCTTGGAAATTTTGTCTGCTTCTCTGAGTATGGTTGTAAGAATTATTTCTTGAACCATGACTGTACTCATTTATTTAATCTTGGCGAGGGAATGAATGGAAGAGTGTTCCAGTCGGTAATGAATGGAATCATGCGATCCCCCATGTTTGAGTACCACTCAATGAATTTTTTCGTTCATCCACATTTACTTCCCCCGGTTGGAGGGAACTTCCAACTCCTCTATTCCATTTCATCGCGTACATTTACCTTTCATCGAGTGGTCCTCGATCTTTCGTTACAAAAGCGAGGAACGTAATGAAACGGTCGCGGCTGAAAATTTCGTTTCGCCGGTGCGGAGAGAGGAATAAAAAGAGGAGGGGAACGAGGTGAGCTCGTTACCACGCGGGACGCGTGCAGCCCCGTCGAGCCCGTGGAAATCTGTCCTCGTAGCCGGGCACTCTCGCGTCCCGTCGTTAAAAATCACGCAGACGACGACGGCAAGCTCGCGCGTGAATCCCCGTTGCCGTTTCGCACAAAAGCCAGCTTCCCCTGGGTTCTGGCGCGGTTTAACAACCGTGACAACCAGTTACAACCAAAAACACAATCAGTCGGCGCACGCCTGGCCTCGTAAAGCGCCGCTTTAATTTACCTATTTGCCCTAGCAATTAAGCCGCGGTTTCACGGTAATTACGCTGCTGCTCGAGTCGACCGGTTGGCCCTGATAGACTAGTGACCGCGGGCTTCCGTTCCTCTTTATCGATGACATCGACGTGTTAGGATGGTCAGGGTCGTGCAGAATTGTGGACGGACTTGTTGGGTACATTGTAGCATTGACTCGAGGAGCCGGAGAAGCTTCTGATTTAATGAGCGGAGAGTGTGTTTTATACTGTTTCTCGTGGAGATGTTAAGTATTCACTGATTTTATTATTCTTATTTGAAGGTTTTAGTTAGGTGATGTGCATTAGGTAGAAGTTACTTTCATTTAGGAGGTACACTGGGGTGTTAGGTACTCTTATTTTAAGGATTTACTTAGGTATTAGGTACTAGGCACTTTTATTCCAAGAATTCACTTCAATAATAGGTACTAGGTACTCTGATTTCAAAGATTCACTTAGGTATTAGGTACTAAATACTCTTATTTCAAGGGTTCACTTCAGAGATATGTACTACTTAGGTACTTTTATTCACTTCGGTAATAGGTACTACTTATTGTTAGATACTTTTATTCTAAGGATTCACTTCAGCACTAGGTACTCTTGTTTCAAGTATTCACTTCGATACTAATTACTATAGATACCTACTCTTATTTCAAGGACTAAATACTAGTTTTTCTTATTTCAAGGTTTGCTTAAGGCACTATTTAGTTACTTTTATTCAAAGAAGCTGAAACTCCCATGACAGTTTATGTGTGTGGATATCACTTCGCATTTTCCTTAAAATTTCACTTCATTTTTTAGAATACATAGATATAGTCTGTATTAAATTATTCTGAAGCTCTCAGATGTCTAATCATGTTCTCTTAAAAGAAAATTTCAACATTTCGATAACACAGTTTCATCAGGGATCTGTATACTCATCGATACTGATACATAGTTCTCCCAAATGATGGCAACGTGGACATGATAGCTTTAAATACTATCCATATTTTGGCAGAAGATTCGTCGAGCAATGCATAAATGATATTTCATTATGTAGGTACATCGGTTGTTAGTAGATCGTACGAGAATATATGATCATTCGGTAGCAATTTGATGAAAAATGATGCCACAGGGGACAGTTAATAATGGGTCAGCGTGAACAATGTCAACGATGATCGTATAGTTAAATGACCTCCTTCATAATATGCGAGTGACAGTTTATGGACAGATTGCAATTAGATTGCAACTAGTAGGTAATAATAATGGATTCTTATTAATAAATAGTTAGATGTCAGATAAAGTGACAATCAATCGATAAGCAGGTCGGTATTTTAAGAGCGGTAAATGTGCATCCATCATGAACGGATTCCTGAGTTGTGATGAAAATGCAATGAACCACTATATATGTTTGGATATAATATTTGATACAATATTTAATCTGTGAGCAGTGGAATGTTCCAATTTTTATCAGGCCATCAATAAAATTGTTATACTACGATGTGCATCATATTTACCTTCGAAATGCTTCTACAAACATGTGATTCAATTACAAATTTGTTTGCAGCAACTTTCCATTAAGCTGAGTAAACGCTTGTTATTACTTCATTTAAATAATTTACTTCCTACAATTGATATCAAAGTAGGGAACTTCACACTAGCTATAATAAGTAATAAGAACATACTACCGTTCTGCTAAATGGAGGTAGAATATTAATAAGTGTTATAAATGGAGGTGTAATATTAAAAAGCACGAACAGTTTTGTCTCGTGAATGTTACCATCGCAATTTCACAATGATAATTCGTTTCACTTTCAAACTATTCTCAACTATTATATTTTATACGTTTCGTATTTCCTCTATTCAATAAAAATTGAGAAGGAAAGGAGGAGTGGTGGAGAGAAGGAAAAAATAACATCGTTAATTTGCGATCTTTAGTATGACACGAACTGCATTCGAAGAAGCTACAATTTTCTCAAAACAAAAATCATTGCTGAAATTAGCCGAAATAGATACTAACGTCCACTTTTAATATCCACTGACTCGTGCATGCGGCTAATCCTCGTTTTTCATTATTCCCACTCTTGCTATCTTCAAAACTATTCTTGCATGACAGGGGCTGCAAAATCTTTGATGAAAGATTTAATAATGATTTAACGCGGATAGTTCTGACAACGACGTACAGTGTAACAGTTTGAATAAATATGTAGAAATCACTATTCGTTCGATGCAATCGCTAAATCTTTTGCTGGGTACGTTACTTAATTATACAAACTCAGATATCTTACTGTCTTCAATTAATTGCAGTGATTTAATCTAAGAAACTTATTTCCTTCGTTGAATACGTCGGTGGTTTTGTGTATTTAGTTAATACCTTGGCAGATTCTGTAGAAGCATATGAATAGATTATGTGAAGAGCTACTCCTGATCATAATTTAAATCAGGTAGATCAGAACAGAACGAGACACTTCCCTTTAACACACTAATGAATTTACTACGTAATCAATAGTAGAAGATGATTCATTATTACAGAGGCTGAAATTAAGATAATCCCTGAATGGATAATGCCAGAGCACAAAATCGGAAAAAGTGTTAGATATTCTCTAACCAAAATGCCTGTCACTTCCACCTGAAACGGCAAAATGGCAAAATAATTAAATGTACTTACAGTGTAAAGCTACATAAACATATTCATATAACACATTTTTAATAACACTTCTGATTATTCGAGAACACGATTATTTTCTTGAAATTGAATTGTATAGAATTTTAAAGAATTATTTTTTCCTTTAGTTTGGATTATGATTAGACACGTGAATAACATCGACTAAGGAATGTAAATTTTCATTTGTCAGTCTCGGAAGAAAGAATACACATTTCGACTCCTATCAAGATTCCGCCATCGTTCCCATTATGAGCTGGCAGAATTTGGCGGAACGATGTCAGTTTCAATTGACTGACATGATTCACTTGCGTATGGCAGATCGAAGCAATTTCTAGGGCCACTGAACTCGATTACCGTCTATCGACATTCATTATCGCCGAGCACTGTTCCGTTTCCGACCTTATGCCATTTCAGATTCTGTAAATTCCTACACGCCCATCACAGGCCAAAATTCGACTCATAAGCAGTTAAGTTCCAACAGTAATTACAGTTTTCATGGCAGTTGCGAACTTTTATAATTTCGCCTTGCACGCAGGATAAGTTTGTTACTTAAAAAGAAGGTTTTAATAGTTCCATGAACATCGACGAATTCTCTTTTTCTATTCAGCAACTTTCTTCTTGAGCACTCATAAATGTCTAAAGTATTAACTACCTATTACACGTGTAAATTTCGATGTACTTCCTTCTTCTATTAATTACAATGACGAAGTGCCTCTTCATTTGTTCTAAAAAGTTTAATCACTTTTAGTAGCGTGATAGAACCCTAGAGATTGTAAAATAAAATTCCAATTACATACTTCGATAAGCGAACGTTTTTTCTGCAAAAGAATCAATTTTCATCATAATCACGCCAATGTTATTTATTCATAGAGATATTTACAACAAATTTCGACTTATTACACGAATAAACACCTTCCAAAGTAGTTCGAATATACCTCAATCGAAAACACAATAAATAGAGAAAATCAAACGATTGTACCTCTCAACCTATTCAACATTCTTCGAACTACACAAATCACCGTAGCGACAGTGATGAATACTCTAAAGAGACTGGTGTGTGGCAAAAGATTTAAACGGAGCATAATTGGGAATATTGGAAAGATTTGCACTGCAATTTCTCTCGCAAAGAGATAGAGGAGAAATTGGTCCATTCCAGGCATCCCCAAATGTTCACGTCTCTGAAATTCTTTCTGGGGCATGTACACGCTTGCGTTTGTCAGAACCATCGGCCATAGGCAAACGTTGTAGGTCAAAATCCACGGGCATTAATCTTGATCGTTTGTCACAGTACTGGATGTTGAGCAAGACCGGCGAGATCCGCCGAGACGAGTCGTGCCTGGATTACAGCGGCACGGATGTCATCCTCTATCCCTGTCACGGTAGCAAGGGGAACCAACAATGGATTTATAATCCTCAGGTATGCTGTCCTCACGTTTGCGAGAAGTGTTGACGACAAGGTTCAAGTAATTCTAACGAGATTTTTGTGATTTCGTTGTGTTATTTATTGCACTATCTCTTTGCAATTCAGAATCACGTGGGGTCTTCTGACACGAGACACTTTTGTGTTCTGTGAGTGGTATTTTGGACATATTCACATATTTTGTATCGTGTTCTATCTCTTCTCCTGTATTCTAAATAACAATGATAAGGTACAGAAGTGTCTCGTCTGAGAAAACCTTTGTAACTATAGAGGAATCTAATAAGGAGAAATGTATGATGCACCGGGTCACTAATTTCGCTCTTTGTATAGGATGCGTTGGTCAAAATTTCGTGAAAATATCGAGGTCCAAATTTTATCTTCCTCAGATCCTTGTATGAGGGAGAAAAATAGAAATTAAATCGATTTAAATAAGTAGTAACAGAAAAAGTGTAAGTAATTTGCAAGAAAATGAACTTCCAGCTGACTTAAATTCTATAAACTTATAACTCTATAAACCCCATAAACTATAACTTAAAGGAGGATTCTCGTCTAACAGCTCCTAAAGTAACTGATGTTTAAGATTTTTTTTTAAAAAACTGTCGGTCATATCGGATTAAACTCTTTTGGAATATAAGGAGGCATCTTCAAACTTGCAGAAAATATTTTTTTATTTCGATCCTTCTTATTATTTATTAATTATTCTGGAATCTTGTCCACCTCTTCGACGATGCAACTCCTGTTGGCAGGATGTGTAGCACCTATCACAGTCATCAGATTGCAAAATAAATAGAAATTTCGTAAATTTAAATAGTTTACGCTGGTATTGGTCCACTTGAAAAAAATGAAATATTGAAAGAGTTATAGTGTTTGAAAGAAAAGGTATGTTTTCTCTTCAGACAAATTTTTCATATTATTCTTTATATCGACGACAAAAGTATTATGAATAAAAACTAAAATTAAAATTTTACGTCCAGCACCAGCGTAAATTATTTATCTTTAAAAAAATATCTTCTTTTCGCAATCCTATAACTGTGACAGGTGCTACACCTGACGCCAACATCGTCGAAGAGATTTCACATTAATTGATAAATAATAAAAAGGATCGACATAAAAAAATATTTTCTGCAAGTTTAAAGATGCCTCCTTATATCGCAATACAATTTAATGCAATATTAACAATAGTTTTTTTCTAAAAAAAAAATCATAAATTTCGAGGACTGTTACACGAGAATCCCCCCTTAATTACGTCAAAATGTTTGCTTCTCAAATATGAGTACCTATCGATGCTCCAAAAGCCTCCGAATGTTGATCTCAATATTCTCTCAACATCGTGAATACTGCACCTGATACCTGTAACACCCTATAGTACACAATATAAACTAACTATATACAAATTCTGAGCCAAATCAATGACCTGGTTACCGTCTGTTCCCTTAGCAGCAGATATTGCCTCGAAGACGTCCACTAGACTTCGTATTGCGATTATATATACACAGAACTATACGCACTCATAAACAATAATCGCCAGCAACGCAGTTGGAACATCGAACACCATCAGAGCAGATACTAACAAACCCCTTCGCTTTCAGACGAAGCAGATCAGACACGGCAGCAGCGACAAGTGTCTAGCGATCACCGAGAGCAAGCAACGGCTCATCATGGAGGAGTGCTCGCCCACAGCGTCCAGGCAGAGGTGGTCCTTCGAGAACTACGACTCCTCGAAGCTGTGATATCGCGCCTTTTCACGTCGACAGTCGAGAAACCCCGGTCGAAGCTCTGGCACCTGGGTGTCCGGCCAGCGATACTCCATCGCCAAGACTCGCTTCGGCAGATAGATCCCGTGGTCACGGGGCCTAGAAGCCCCGATGCTCCGCCGACCACACGCTCCGAGTCGACTGCAGGACGTAAAGAGCCCAGGGTACCCGGGGGACCTCGTGAAGGGCAGGAATCCTCGCCGAGGATGACGCTTCGAACGAAGAGAAGCGGACCAGTCGCCGACTGCCAGCTGCGACTATCTGACTCTGAGACAGATGAAGTGCAATAGATGTATCGTTTTGAAAGGTGAACGAGGAGGGGCTGTCCCTTCGACGAAATGCTGTAACTGATGTATGTACAATGATAGGTGGGACGGTTTTATTGTGACCGAGAAGATTCCATATCGAGGAACGCTTTCGCTGGCATTGAAGAATTGAAAGCCCCTTCCAGGTAGTGTGCGAGTATGTGGTCCGTTTGGCTAGAGTATTTCAAATCTTTCCTTCCTTAGGTAGGTAGTTACGCAGAAAGGTTCTTTTAATTGTATTTGTTGTTAACCAAATCTGAGTTCGTCTATTGGATATGTAAGGGTATCTGCAGTAACCTTTCCTGAGAAATTCAGTACGTTCCTTAGAGGTGTTTTAACTGTTCGAATGCTAGTTGTAGAGTTTACATGGTTATGTTTAAAAGGTTTGATTAATTAGTTGATAACGGTTGTGCAAGTGGGTCGTGCACCTTTGTGAAAGTACTTACGGATTGGTTGTTAATTGCGTAATTTAGGGCAACGCTACGGTGGCGAGTGATGCGCCAGCGCGTCAATGACAGCGGAAAGCGTGCTAGAGGGACGTGGTAGTTAGATTCTATTGGGGATAGATGGACGAACGCGATCAGATTGACCCTCGACAGAGCCTCGATCGTCGCTTTCGTCCGCTGATCGACGTGTTTTAAGGAGGATCCAGTGATTTATGTAAGCTGCTTATGGCGAGTGCCATCAGAGAGACAAGGTGGTTCTACTTTTTAATTAGAGAGGCGACGAATCGATGATTGCCAGTAGGGAACTTGAACTCGCTTTAATATTTTTGTTAATAGGAGCTGACGTAATTTCACTGCCAAGTGGTAGAAATTAAGTAGGAATATTCAGTAAAATTTTAATATGTAGTTGAATTAATTGAAATCGGAATAGCAAGATACACAGAGGTGTTTAAATACGATTGATCACTTGAAATTCGTATCTTTTAATAGTAAGGGTTAGGGTAAAGTACAATAGGAAGTTTCCTCGTAATTTATTTTTATGTTACAAAACAAATATTAATAAGAAAAACATTCTTCTTAAACTCTTATTCCTGGTACACTATAGATTACTTCTTATCTCGAATGAGCCTGCATAATTACTGTAATAATTATGGTCGCACATGCTCCGAAGATAATTCAATTATTATACCACAAATTACATTCAATATCCTATTTCTTATTAACTACGATTTTACGGATTTGTTCGACGAAAGTAAGAACACTACTGTGGATCTATCAATGGACGATTCGTCGATCATCCTTCGTCTCTCTGTCATGTTCGCAGCGCTTACGATAGCATTTTACATTCCAATTTGGACACGAGCAACGTTGCCGACAATTCCAAGAGGGGAAACCTTTTTTCTAATTAATTTAGCCGATAGGTAGTGCGTAGAGGCAGACAGCGAGCGAGCGGTGGTACACATTCCCGATACGGTGTAGGAAGACTTTTGTACATTCGTGTAAAGTATCTCGATGCCAGTTTAGATACCGCCTAAAGTAAGTTTCCGAGTGTATGTGCGAGAGAAAATAATTTGCAGAATGCGTGGCCTCGAGTGGCGGGTCCTTGAGGTGGACCCGTGTGACCCTTTGCTGTCTGACACAGTTCTGATCAATGTAATCGAGGAATAAGTCGTAAAGATAAGTTTGGAGGATGATCTGGGAATTGGTTGGTAGAATTTAGGAGCTTTTGGTGCTCAAACAACGAATCAAAACTGTCTGAGAATCTATTTATTTCAGAGACTCACTTTCATCATATTTCTTGTTATCGTACAAGCAAATGGAAGTTTATAAGCATATAGTTGTCCATAATGAAAATTATGGAACAAGTTGAGACTTGCGATTTCGTCGCGCTAAAAGAAATGAAAGAGTTCTTTACCATTTTGAAATCTGACGTTCTCTTTCTGAGATACGAGCGATTGAAAATTCAGTTTAACCTCCCGCGCAGGTTTGAATTTCTTCGTTGTATGCTTGGCTGCCTGAAGCGCGAGCTTCGCGCGCCGATAGTCGAAACTTGAAGCTCCAATCGCTTATATCTCGAACACTAGACGTCAGATTGCAAAATGATAAAGGACTTCTCGATTTTATATGGTTCTGTTTATCCTATAATTTTGCAACACATACACGATGAAAACACGTCAAGTAGCCGCAATTTACAAACGACGAAGTAGCAAATTAAATACTTTATCACGGTTGATTCCTCTATCTCTCTTAAGTGGACATTAATTATCGGCTTCTATCTGTGCCATGGGTTCCTAAATTCTTCAAACCGTTCTTTCATATCATTATAAAAATTTGCATATCATTTTTCCATAAGGTAAAAGAACGAACATAATCAGAGTGCAGAAAGTTGACAATAGGTGATATATAATAATTTTGAAAAGGCACTCAGCACATTTCGCTAAGAGTATTCTAGGAAAAATTCAGCAATGGTCATTTTCAGTATTGTTCTGGCGTAAAAAGTATTATACATGATACTCGTCAAGTTTTTCAATTTATCCGTAACAAAAGGGCATCAAAGGGTTAGAAACCGAGATTCCATTAAGCAGCGCAAACTGCAGGTGTCTGTGCGTGCCAACGAAATCGTGAATGCAGTTGCCCGTGCGTGGAGCATTGTATAATATTCCAACATTTCTCGTCTCTTACCGGTTCATTCGCGAATCGTTTATTCCTGTATCGAGCACGCCGACTTTCCCAACACTTAACGTATCCGCGCAACAATATATCATGGAAGATTCGTAGCGAGAAACGTGAAAACTTCAAATTTCAACTAACTTCTTTCCAAAATTCTTCCAGACCATATACACAGTTCGTAAATAGTCTGGCTCGATCGATCGTCGTTGATAAACGGCGAAGCTTGTATTCAATTTTCCAATTTCACGTGTAATATAGCTCCATCGACGTAAAGCAAAACGCGAATGAAGAAAATATAGTCAGGAAAAAATCCAGTGGCTAATATCTCCATTTTGAATTACGCCGAACACGACTGCACCTTTGTGTCACTCAAATTTACTTCTCTGTTTTAAGCAGAGAATGTCTGCTTGTTAGTTGACGCGCGGAGGCGACAGATGGCGTTGGAGAGTAGATCAACGAGGTGGTGGGGGAATGCCCATCGATATTCCTACGGAGCCATTTGATTTTGTCCGGACTATAGGCAATGAAACGTCGCGATGGACGCTTAATTAAAAACGATTCCTTAGCGATTCTCATTCTAGACTTTGGACCGAAATTTCGCGGATTTTTCTGGGCGTTTGTTCGACGTGAGCGACGTCGTGGAAATTCTTCCTCAAAGCGTAGACAAGAGAAAAATACGAGCGACCAATGAGGGCCGCGATTTCATCGCAAATAATCGAACGGGAAGGGAGAAAAAGTATATATATATATATGAATATATAGGTTTAAGGTGGTGTAAGTCTTTTCTTCGAGATGTCGATGAACGGACGAATGAAATTCAACGAGAACGTTTATACAGATAGATATACATATATATTATAAATATATATATATATATATTATATATACGACATTTTCTACGTTTGGTAAGGATGTTGCATATCGTATGAAGGGGGGATAGAATGATGATGATAAGAGAATATTAACAGCCGAGCGACCGTGGTCGCACGTTAATTAATGTAATATCGAACGTGCCTTATTTCCTGTATATATGAATATTATTATCACTATTATTATTACTACGAACCTCTATCGTAACGTGCAAGTATTTGTGTTGAATAAATCGATGTTGTTTTATGTTATTGATGGAGATCGAATGGTTATTCTCACTCGTTCGCGATCACCTATGTATCGTTTTTATACCACGTTCCCAAAAGTGCAATATGCGATGCAAAACACGTTTCACATAATTAAGTGCTTGCTTCTCGAAGATATCGTTCATGGAAGTAAGAAAATAAAATTTTGAGTTTTTAAATTATATTAGATTTGGGTCCAATATTTTATCTTGAAGTCAAACACTTTTACCTATTTTCAGATACATTTGAATTGAAACAGACGGTGAGAAACTAAAATATACAATTAAAAAGATTGAATCTAGTGATAGTAAAGTATCGCAGAAAACAGGAGCGGATATGAAGATTTGGCGCCCGAGGCTAACAAGTCTGCTGCCCTTTCCATTAAATATCATCAACAATTTTAATTTAAAAAATTTGCGGGAATTTTGAAATAAATTCAATATGACAACTCAGATATGAATTATTACAAATTTGCTGGGTGAAAAGAAAGTGAATTGTTTTTAAAGTTATCTCAAGCCTTTGTGTTTAAATATCTTTCAATTTATTTCTTTCAAAAATTTACCTACTTAGCCTATATAAAATTTGCCTCTGGCAGAAAATAATAAGTGATTCAACGGTCTATACAAAATATCTGTTTGATTTTAAAGTGTTAACAACGTTTCTATTACTCAAAATTATGCATTTTGCATAACTTTAGTGTATAGCATTGTGAATTTGTGTAAAGTGATTAGATTACACTTTAAAGATTGCCTTCGTGTTCGTTTCTTTTTATAGATCGTTACATTTTTCGTTGAAACAATATATGGATTCCTTTGAAGCCACCCATCTACGTAATTGCACACGATATTGAATCGAGTCCACCATGAAACTCGGTCGTGACACAGATTTGATCAACCTTGAACTATTTTGGTCCGACCATAAATTTCCGTTTCCAATGTGGTGTGGCTGCGCTGCAACTAATTCCCAACAGATTGCTAAATATTCAAACATTTGGAAGTGATACTCAATCTCAGAGGTCTTTAAGCGATTCCACCATTCCCCTTTTTTCGCTCCCTATTCGCTACTTACGATAATAAGAAACGTTCAGCGACAAAAAAGAAGGGTACTTTGATAAAACACAAGAAGACTGAAGAAGTATGGAAATTTTGTATAAGAGATTTCATGATTACGAAAAATGTTGTGGGTTTATCGAGCCGTTTACTAATTATCGAGGGGCTGCCATGGAAACCAAAATGAAATCGTTCGTTATTCTCGCGCAGGCGTCCTCTGCATCCCTCGTCGTGAGAGCGCAATCCACAAGGACACTCCAATTGTTCAGAATTTTTTGAAGATTTCCCAAGTAACAAGCCTATTTCAGAAACCACTAAATCCTATCAGATTTAACACTTACGTCTTAACAGAATTATTCTTAACGGGAAATGCCAAATTTGATTATTTTCAGCTATCTTACTTCTCTTCAAACAATAAAAAATAATCATACACAAGCGCAGAAAATATCTAAAGAAGAAATCGATTTCAATTTTCAAACTAAAATTCAACTCTATCAGTTACAAAAATATTTAAAATTCTAAAGCGGAGAAGAAGTCGTCAATACACTTCTGTTTGCTTTAATTTTTAACAATTATTTATTCAATTCTGCAACAATTAAGATGCATACAATGTTAATAAAATCGAGTTACAAGCTTCCCTCTCCCAATGAAGTTTTTCAAGCGATCAAACAGTCTCATCCCCCCCCCCCCATTTCCAGCCGGGATGTCTACTTGTTGCGGGGCGGGTGTTATTGATTAATCGAGAAGGGCAGGTGCAAGCTAGAGGGAGACGAGGGTGCCTCCACAGACATGAATGGTTGTGGTCCACAGAGCCAGATTTTGAGCTTGACCCGGATTCGCCACGGTGGAGTTCACGTTACCTTCACTTTCGTTGCTCACGCTGTAACGCCAACGTGAAAAATCAAGAGTGAGCCAACAAACACGCGTTAACACGCGAATTAAATTTGATCGAGCTGACCACCATCGCCGAGACTACACACAGTTCAACTTCAGTAAGAATATTATGCGAAATTCATCCTCAAATAAAGATAATCATCATATTATATCCTAAAGCATTCATCACTGACTCCTCAAATTATCCTAGTCTCACCAGTTCCACCAGAGACGAAGACCAGCTTAAACGTACAAGAACGAAGAAAAGAATTCAATGTCATCCCCCTTGGCGTCTCAACAAGATCCAACTTCATACTCCTACAATTCCAAACATTCTCCCATGGAGGAATCCTCCAGCCAGCCAGCCGAAGGAGGAGAACCATCCCCTCGTGTTACCCATCCCAACTGGAATTAACCCTCCAGCCTAGCATAATTGACGATCTCGAGTTACCTCGAGGATAGCAGCGTAACCAGGTGACATTTCGAAGAATCCAGCTGGAAAGGAAAGGGAGAGGTCCTTCGGAGGATCGACAGGTCGCACAGGCGCAGACACCACCCCGATTTACCCCCAACGAGTGTTCGCGTGTGCGCGTTGAGGGTGGCCTGGCTTATGGGAGTAGATAGGCCCAGCGCAGTCGAGTCGCTTTCCCCGAGAAAGCAATCAGCCTGCTCGCGTTCCGTGGCGCGAGCTTCATTCACGAATCTCCTCGAACGCCACCCCCGCCCGCCCCCTTGCAGAAAAGGGGTTGGGGCGTGCGACAAACGCCGAAAGGAGAAACGGGTGAACATCTGAAAGTCGACAGGCGTGTCCCTAGCGACGATCATTCGATGCTGGCGGCACCGGCGACGTCCAGGTGATCGTTTCTTTTCGTTGAAAGGGGTGTCCAATCTGGGAAAGTTCATTTCCGGCTGCGGTTCTCGCTGCTGGCTCGTACTTAACGTGATTCCTCCGGATACATCGACGTGGCGTTCGAGATGTTCTAGAAAGTGGCTCGTGCAATGTCGCGAAGGATGTGCGTGGTTGATTGTGCCTGATCGTGGGAAAGGAGAAGTGAGGTAAAAGTGTTTTTTCGGGACGCAACGAGCTCGCCGAGCGAGGGGGCTCCGGGATCCGAGCAACAGGTAATTTAGCGCTTCTGTGGGGCACCGCTTTTGTCGCCCCTGGTAACGCAATAGGGTTTCGAAGGCGCGTATTGGGGTGGCTTAGTTTATGAACGCCTTGGTCGTTAGTGAAGGGTGGTTGTTGTTGAGTAACAATTTTTAAGACGATTATTAGATGCTTTGGTAGTGGTTGTAGGGGTTGGGGAGGGTATGGCGGTTTGTAATAGAGTTTAGTTTTGTATTGTTTTTTATTACTTGGCGTGAGGAATGGTAAGGTCGAAGTAATAGTGTAATTCTTATTATTTATATGTTTCTGGTATGGACCAAGTACCTATCTATTTGTATCCTTCGATTTGGTTCATATAATTTTCTGTGGTTTTAATTTGTATTTATCTGCATCATAAGTGCGTTAATTAATGAATTTTTTAGTTAGACTTGGGTGTCTTTATACTAGGTGTTTCAAAATAACAAGTAAGAACTTACTTGTCAGAGGAATAAATAGAAAAATCTCAATATAGATCCATACATTAATTATAGTCATACCTTTGAACATATAATACATAGACTCACAATCGATTCTGACATGTTTAGTTTTTTATTTCGTCAGCTTATTAATGTTCTGTACCTACGCTTGCACGACCTGTATGATTACACACATCTTTTATATCAGTATGTGAACCTAAGGAATATAAGTAATTTACAATTTTTATCCTCACTTTTGAGCCTTCTGGTAGTCTTTTCAGTGAGAGTTATCTAGCAGACTTAGCTTTAAACGAGGAGGGTATTCGAGAGGGAAATGGGGTGGGAGTATAAGACTAGTAACAAGAAGGTGATTTTTCATGTGAAAATAAACTAAAAACATTTTAATACTTTTCATATACCTAATCCTCATTTTTAAATTTTGTTTTGAATTAGTGTAATATGTTTCATATGAATGATTACTGCATTAAAAATGAATTATAAATATTTGTGGAATCGAGGTCTTCATATACCCATGAGAGAGGAGCCAGAAAAGTGGAAGATGGAAAGGTCAGCATTGGCGCAGTAGTTTAAGGCGCAGACTGGCCAGCCGGATATACGAATATCGCGATTTCGAATTCCAGCATACCTACCCTCTTTCTCGTACAAGTAGTGGCACTTTTTCCGTGATGAATAAAATCAGTATAGAGTGATTTCAGTGAACTTGCTAACTTTATCATTTCTCGATCAGCAACATTAAATAATGTACGATCGTATATTTAATAATTACTACAAGCAAATGGACTGATTTCATTCACAGTAAATACTATGTATGACTTAAGACAATATTTACTCCTCTCGTACAAGTGAAATTTCGAAATTTTTGTCATGAATAAGCGCGAAGAAATTTTCGAATAACTAGTTACCTAACACCTCTGCCTCGGCCAACAGATTAAACAACAGGCAAGTGTTTAAAGCCGAGAATCGACCTGATAGCTAAGCTATGTTTTTTATGTTTTATAGCATAGTTTAAGTTTGTCTGAACCTTTCCACCAATTGATAGTGACCAAATTACCACGCTATAATATATTGATTCTAAAAACTTTCGCTCTCCAATTTTTCTTCTCTATTAATACTAGACTGATAAACTTGACCTCCTCCCACACACGCCTTCCGTTTTGACTGACAGTTCTGTGCAGGTCAAATTCAAGCAGTTCAACTGTTCCTTTTATACCCATGTCTACTAATCTGCGCGAGTCGAACTGTACAGATGCAAGCCAGAGAGAAAAATTTGAGCTAGCCCCTAAACACCATGCAATTAATTCCACAGTCTGTGCAGTACCACTGTCTTTTATATACAGTACTGGAAATATTTATTGATAACTAACCGTACAGTGCTCGATGTCTTGGTTAAAATAAGTTGGATGCCAACTACTTTATCAATCGTGTAGTTATGAAGATTGTTTCATAGGACATCAATTTGGAGGTGATACAATAAATATTTCCAGTAGGTACTGCAGATGTTCCAGCTAAATTGTGGTAACCGATCTGCACAGGCAAACTGAGCTTTAAATCTTTATTTTTAACTAAATCTCTCGATCTGTGGTCACCGAACGCCGTCGATCTTCAAAAACTTTTATCAAATGACAATCGTGGAATACCGTGTAAGTACTCTTGTGGAAACCTTTTCCTCTTAAATGGCAGTTGAGCAAAAAATGAACGACCTCGGTAATTCAAGGCTGCATAATCTTTACGGGACAATTGATCACCTCAACGTTCAAAATTGCATGAAAATAGGGATCAAAGTCAAAAAGTGGAATACCATCGGGCAAATTATTCGCGTTATTTAAAGGTCGTACGTAAATGAAAGTTTATCGTCGCACTGGGTTGGCCGATTAAAGGGGTCTTGCGGCTGGAACTGGGTTAACTACATCGTAGATAACAGGCCTCGTTACACGGAGGGGTAGCTAAGTCTTTCGTCAAGGGGAGTGATTTATTGATGGACTCGCAGATTTCCCTATTCGATAAAGGAAAGTGCATTTCGCCCATTAAAGAGTGCTATCGCCTTGCCTTTTCTTCAGAAACTCTACTACATTAAGGGCGCTTATGAGGGAACCCTTTACTGCGAGTTAATCTTTTTTTTCTCGTCTACATCGTTAATCACGTGTACTTACGGGCCTTCGAGGATATTACATGTGAAATAATTCTGCATGAACACCACATTCAGTAATATTACCAACTCACTGAAACAGTTTATGTGTACTAAATTTAATTGATTCTGAAGATTTCGTTTGACACTTTGCCACGTGAAAAAAGTACTAAAATTGACTATAAACGATGTGAATTATCTAATACAGTATTCATCACACAACTATGATCATAGAAAGCGAACTATTTGTACTACTAATCGTATTCTAAATCTATAATACGACGTAAAGTATTTCGGTCTGGTATTTAATTAGAACTCGTATACTTGGACCTACATATATAAAAATTTATAGGATTTTCATTTCTCAATACTCGAAATACAACGAATAATATTTATAGAAACATATACTAATAATATGCAAATACAGGTAATACCAGTAGTACCGTGATAATCTAATTGAATTAAATACACCTCTAATGTTGCTATCAAATATCATTTTTGCAACCCTCTGAGCACTCTTGTCACAAGATCATTGTGGTAGCTAATATCTCTCTAATATATGATAATTAAATTAGGTTCTCGATGGCCAAGAAAGGATATTTCATTTGTTTAAGTTATTTTCATGTTATTAGAGAGTTCTTTTAAAAATATGTGGCATTAATTCGAAGCGTACTTATACGGTACTGGAAATATTTACTGTATCACTTTTAATAGCAATATGATTGATAAAACAACTACGCATTTCTGGAATAAATAAATTTTACGATAATATTTTCCTAGTTTTAATAATAACAATAAAGGTTATTATAAGTGATAACGTGCTTATTCGGGTGATGCAATAAATATTTCCAGTGCTGTATGATTTATACGCGTTCGTGGCGAACGGGACTCAGCTCAAGGAGTGGAACAGATGCTGCATGTAAATTCTTTCAGGAAAACACGGGCTCGATGCCGGAAGCTTCAGGGTCGGGGGTGTCCGATGAGGCGGATTATTCGACTTTCGAGAATAAGACCGGCCTGGCCGAAGACATGAAGTTCCTGGCAAGAATGCCAGAACTCTGCGACGTCACCTTCCTCGTCGGCGACACCAAAGAGCCAGTCTGCGCTGTGAAGGCTGTGTTAGCGGCGAGAAGTAGGTTTGTATCATGAATGCTAGCAGCTTTTTTCATTCATCTTTTGTGGCAATTGTGGTACATTCATGTTGTCGGGTACATCCCCTTCGATTATGGACTCAACCTATTAGTAGGTTGATATACGTGAAATCATGAAGTGGCTGTTTAGCATAGAGAAGTTTAAGTAAATAATTTTTTACTGTTTAACTACCTTATTTATTTTATTTCTTTAGTGTCTGTGATATTTCTCGTGTCGTAAGCCAGTATCAGCAATTGTTATTATGTCCCCATCATAAACAAAAAAACTTTTACACACAATATATTATATCACTTTCATTCACTTGAAAAAAGAAGGTCGAGCTGAGTGAAATCGATAAAATCGTGAAAGTCAGAATGCAGAAGAGAATTATTTTCCTATAGAGATATTGTATAAAAGAGTCCATTAATATTTGTAATTAAAAAGAAGTTACAAGTGCCTAGGAGATCGCTGAAGTAATTAATTACTTAATTGCTTGATTGTGTTTGCCTATAGAGTTTTCCACAAGATGCTTTACCAAGCCCCGAGCCCACAGCGCAAGAAAGACCCGCCACCGCGAGAGAACAAAATTCGTCTGTTCCTGAAAAGAAGCTCTGAGCCGCTGTTGAATCTACAGAATGCAGCGCAACAGGTAATTGCTGGCGTTACAGAAGGATCGTTCTTTTGCGATCTTTCCCACGTTCCGTTGAAATAAATGGCAACACTCCCGATCATTTAAGTGGAGAAATGTTCAATTGATAAGAAATCACGTGGCAATTTTATAAACATACATATCGGAACTAAATCGATGGGTTAGACTAAAGTGCAGGCAGTGAATCAAGCACCGTTGCAACAAGTATGTGTACGCTACTGTAACACTTCTACATATCTATATCTCTTTAAACTTTAAACATTTATTTATATTTCAAATTAAATCTGTTGTAAAATCGAGCTTCAGACAATTAGTTGCAAATAATTCCAATTTCATCCACTGTACAAGATGTAACACCTAGTTCTATGTAAAACTTCATGCATAACAAATTAGCAATGTATTAATTTTTATAGTGGGAAGTTATCAGAGAGTTGCATATTAATTTTAATCAATTTCTGAACAGAATCATCCCACATGCTAATAGTATTATGTAAATAATTATAATTATAATATAATATTATTATATTATTATATTATTATATAATATTATTATATTATTATATTATTATTATAATATTATTATATTATTATTATAATAATATAATTATTATGTAAGAATGAGATGGACGAACCTAGCTATCACAGCTACAGAGTTAAAATCCCTTTATATGCTGTACACTTATGGATTAATTAATTTCTTTGTCGTAAAACAGATTGGCATTGCGTAGTGTACACATACTCTTCCTTACCCAAGTGAAATCCTTCCCCAATTTGATACAAACGATAATTTTTATCTAACGACTTTGAGTTCACTGATCCAGTGAATCCATTGCAATGGAAAGGGGAACTAAAATGCTCGATTCAAAGCCACGTTATCTGCATACAAGCACGTTCCTAAAGTATGCGTGTGCTGTGTTCGACACCGACACGAACATCTAGCTGTTAAAAATGATAGAAATAGTAAGTGTGCGTTTGTTATGTGCCGTGTAGCGGTCAGGGTTCTCGCAGCAGTTGGCTCCCATACAAGAGGTACTATGAACGTCACTTCTGCATACGATTTTGCATCCGACAATCCTTCTACTCGTCACATATTTCTCTGTCCCCTTCGCTCTGTTTGCACATTCTGAATAACCGTCAACATTCGAGCAAAGAGTTGCTTCGAACTCGTTGCCTTCAACTTCTATCGACAAAGGCTCCTTCTCGAGGACCCCTAACGGAGAGATTACCCTGTTTCTATCCCCCTATTTCAATGTGAAATTCGTGTGTCGTGTGGTAGACATGCAACGTCAAGTAGCTCTTGAACACGACAGAGTTATTATTCTGAACGATTGCATGAAGAATTGCAACTGCGTTGGCATCGTGGAAAGATTACAAAGCTAGTCTCAGTTTAATCATTATCTACAGAAAATATGTCGTTTCTGAGATTTATTATAAGTGAAAGTTTTGGTGGTGATGTTCTAATTCAGTGATTCTCAATGTGGGGTACGCGATAAAAGTTTTGGTGGTACACGGTGAAAGCTCAGAAGTAGCTAGATCTACTTAATAACTGTAAGATATTTTGCGTTTATCGATATATGTAATTTATGAAACAAAATTTTATGTATATGTATGCCAATTATGGATACATTTTCAGGGGGCTAGGTAAAGCATAAAAGTTTGAGAAACACTGCTCTAATTAATTGCACAGTTCAAGCATTTACACGATGTCAGTGCGGAATGGTTGACTTTTTCACTGAAAGAGATAGATGTGGGAAGACTGTGTGGGTATAGTGAAGTGTATGTTAAAACTTCGACTCGTGTGACACTTGCAACTCAGGAAAAACACACCCTCTATAAAAGCGGCTAATGTAGACTTTCATGGCGCATTAAGAATTCTAATCTATCTCTTTCAGTAGGCATGTATATTATAAAATGAAATTGCAGTTTGAAGAATCTGTAAATACAGGCAATTAGAGCCATTCTGTAGAGAATTGATAAAATTCTGCACTCGTTGTTAAGGGATTCTGATGAAATTAATATGACGTAGTCCACGTGAAATTCGAGGGGAGGGGGGGGGGGGGGTGTTCAATCATCATCTTCCTGATTTTAAGTTTGTTTAAAAAATGGAAACCGTTAAATTTTACGATGTTTTCTTATTTTCGTAACATTTGACTGTTACAGTTTTTAAACAAATTCGAGACCAGCATGATGATGACTTAAACCCCCCCCCCCCTCCCTAATTTCACTTGGACTACATCATACTCAAATTTCATCAAAATCACTTCACAACAAATGCAGAAAATGATCAATATAATGTTGATTGGCCAACCATTACTATACTAACTTGCAGAGTACCAGTAGACTTACACGATCACGGTTGTTCGCTATTGAGAAACATTGCAACTGGATTATGGAATTTCCTACACATTACGGTTCACGTAGTCGTGAAATCACGATAGTGTTAGACGCACAGTAGCTTGTCTATGGAAGTCTGCACTTTCGCAAAATGTGTCACGAAGTATTCATGGCAGACAGGTGTTGTCTTTACTTCTGCCAATGCTGAAGCGATTGGTGATGGACGATCCAATCGATCAAAGGACATCACACTCATAATACATGAAATTACCATCCTCATTAAAATATGAATCACGTTCAAGTTTGTGTGTCACCAATATCAAACGTTAATGTTATATTATTAATGATAACAAAGAAAATTGATAAAATGATTAAAATTGTACAAGATTTATCATAGAGAAAAGTCACGAGTAAAGTTCTCATTCAGCAGATTTTAGAATTTTAAATTGCAAGAATGATTGAACGTTCCACAAAGTGTATTTCGTCCATCACTGAATGCATCGTGCAAGTCGCTTAGCATGGATTCTCGAGTTCAAGCCACGGCCTGAACAATCGTCCAAATTTTCCCTTCTTATGAATACAAACCTTTTGCAAAGCCACAGCCGAATCAGCATCACACATTAATCATCAAGGAGTTCGAACCAGACGTGTTTCGTCAGCTAATCGAGTACATTCACACTGGATGCGTGACGTTGCAGCCTAGGACCTTACTGGGTGAGTAAGAAATGAATTTTTCATACAAGTAATCATATTCAGCCATTTCAGTGTTAACGTCATCATTATCCTTAAGGAGGTATTCTCGACTATACAGGCAATTTCAAGGCCTTCTTTGAGAATTTATTTTGAAGAAATGAATAATGCTACCATATTAGCGTTTTGTACATATGTTTATTAACCCTTTTGCTATTTGTCGAATTTGTTTAATTAGTGATTGACAATATTTTAAAAGTTCTTATTGTTCGCGCATTTCATGTTTCAGAAATGTTGTCTCATCGGCGGTATTGATTAGGCTCTTCTGGTTACCTGAAATGAAAAATTCATAGTTCATTTTAAACTTAATAAACGTGGTAATCGCCTCTACCACCTTCAAATCAATACCACAAATACTTTGTTGTTTATAGCATTCAGAAGTTGCAAAGTTGATGCTAATTTTCAAATATAACTCTTTACGAAGTCGCTGTTCTGTCAAATATTTTCGTACCTTATACATTTTGGTTGGGGCGATAACCACGTTCATTAAGTTTAAAATGAGCTATTAATTATTTATTTCAGGCGAGTAGAAGTGGCCCAATCAATACCGCCGATGAGACAACATTTCTGAAACACGAAATGCGCAGGCGATGATAACTTTTAAAAGATTCTTAATAGCCAATTATAAAAAATTTACAAATAGCAAAGTGTTATTAAACATGTGCACAAAACGCTAATATTGTAACATTATTTGTTTCTTCAAATTAAATTCCCCAAGATGACCTTAAAAATTACCATCTAGACGGGAAAACCCCCTTAAAGTATCTTCTTGCGCTATTATTTATTAATAGGCCTACCTAATTAGGGAATCACATTTTCGTATGATTCACAAGAAACGATCGGACGAGAAGCACACTGTACACAGTATTATTTTATACTGAATATTGAAACTGTGAATCGATACAATCATTTAAGTAGGTCACTTAATTCTATTGAACACTGCGCTGGTCCCCTTTATCTTTCACAAAATTGGCGGCGTGATCGATACAATCGTGTTTCATTAATTTTTAATCTTATACCTGGCGCAGTATTCTTTTTAACTCACGACTGCTGTTTCAAATTACCTATCTTAATTGATCGCTCCTTAATATTGGTTTTCGATGGCAGGAATAATGAACGCTGCTGATTACTACGGATTGGACGAGCTTAGAAGAGCTTGCGCTGGATTCGTTCAGTGTTGCATTACAGTCGACACTGTCTGCGCTTTACTTTCATCGGCTGAACGATATATTCAGTACAAATGCACGAAATCTTTCGTTCAAAAGGTAAATTTATCAAGGCTTATATTTTTATACACTTCTTGATTCTTTGAAATGAAAGATTCACGGTATACAGGGTGATATAAGAAAGGAGATAATTAATTAGAAAGCAAACAGCTCCCTAAATCGAGATTAATTTGTAGACCTACAGCAATGATGAAAACAAAATTTAAAATTTATATTTTTCTATATATGTAATAATAATAATTCTGTTGGTAGATTTTATTTGTTGTATTAGTATCGGTGGTATGTGAAATCGGGGAATTCCCTCGTTCAATATTTTTTATTATTATTATTATTAAACGTTTTTATTACTCAAAAATATGATGCATAGTGTATGATGTTTTTGTCAGCTTATGATTCTGTTATCGTTCCAATTCTAAACTTTCTTTCACAAGTAATTTTGCCCATTTAATAGAGCACCTACCTTTAAATTCTTCGAACAATTTTTCGGAGCATTTCGTATTTTTCCCTCATGCCAATATCTAATAATTTCCCTTTAAAAAATAAATTAGTTATCTAATTCTCCATTTTAATTGATATATCAATCTTTTCTTTACGATCGTTAACAAATGGTCATTCTTTAAATTATTCATACATGAATGATTAGTATCGCGAGTATGATTAATTTATACTCGAAACTGCGATTACCGCGGTGATAAACGGAACCACTTGTACACGATTTAGACATTACAGAATAATTTATTTATACCAGAATTGATAACGAAGCAACTGTTCATGTCACATACAATCTGATACTCATTGGATGCGACTTATCAGAGCGACTTGTTTCAGTAATGATGTAAATCTGACGCGCTGATAAGGCGCATTCATTGATTGCCTGATACTTTAATTTTTTTGGCACGAGGCACAGCCTGCCAAGTGTTGAGACTCGACTGTGAATCACTTTATCCGATAAGCAACCAATATTTGCTAAAAATAACGATATCAAAGCCACACTTTTCATTAGGAGTTTTGAAACAATACATCTTCTCAACACCAAAAAGTAATAATAATGATTATAATAATAATAATAATAATAATAATAATAATAATAATGATAGTAATACCTTCTTATTGGTATTAAATACAGTAAAATATAATTGAAAAAGATTAATATAGTGATGTTTGAAATTATTCAAAATTGCATTAGAAAGTTGAAATGTTAGTGCTGGTACAAGCAAAATATTGAAAATTTTAATATTTTTCAAAATAGATCCTGGCTGAATTTTCCCTGAATTTGTAAAAATAGATCATTTTTCTGAGATCCTGTGTGAAGGAATAAAAAAAGGTGCTGTGTTGTATGAGTTTCTCTTATTGAAATATAATTAATGACTTTAATCTTTTTTTATGATCGTTTAAAGGTGCTGGAATTTGTCGACGAACATGGAAACGAAATATTGAATCTAGGATCCTTCACTTTGCTCCCTCAGCACGTGGTTCGTTTAATCCTGGCGAGAGAGGAACTGCGCGCTGATGAGTTTTCCAAGTTCCAAGTACGTGTTGCTGAATATACCGATTCTAATTAATTGCTATCTTAACTAACTATCTTTCTCTATCGAATTCTGTTTTCTTCATTTTTAATTGCACTATTGTAACTGCACACATCCTGCAGATACTCTGATTAAAATTTCAACATGGCAATATCTCTGCAATTATCTATTTGTAATTAACAAATTATTAAAAACCCATCAAATGCATAAAAATTCTGCACAACTTTCCTTTGTTTAGAATGCTCTGTTTTAAAGGAAATATTATGGAGTAACAGAGATTGTTAAGCAAATAGGCCCTTCTATAGAATATTGAAACTGTTTTTGAATTAGAAAAAACGTGAAGAATATGAGTTTCTGTATAATTCTAATATACTGCACAGACAGTGTGTATTAAAAATGTCTGAACCACATTAGAACAGTCACTAAAGCTTTTAAATTTTAATTGCTTGTATCTCAAGAACAGAGCCCCCAATTGCACATTTCGCACATTCAAATTCGCCCCACGATTTTGAAACACCTTGCATCAAGATTATAGCAACGAATAGGCAAAAGTACCGTGATGTCTGAATATTAATGAAAGTGAAACTGTATGAATTCAAGCAGCACATTTATTCATATTTTGATTTAGTATTCTAATATTCATAAGTGTTCGATTTTTCTGTGATTATTAGGCGGCCCTGATGTGGAGCAAGAAGTATTGCGACAGCAATGAGAACACACGTCTGATGGATGTGATTGGCACCTTCCTGGAGTATATTCAATTCTACAAAATCCCTACGAACGTTCTAATGAAAGAGATTTATCCTTTAGACCTGGTACCGTCTGAAATTATTATGAACGCCTTGGCCTATCAGGTGCGTATTGCTTCCGAGATAAAACATTACGTTAAACGTTCACTCTTCTATGTTCATTGTTTCTTTATCACATAATTTATCGCCGCGTTAGAGTGTTTTCGGCAACGGCTGTTTACTTCTGCCTCACGTCGAAACAGAATATCTAGGTCGTTTGATCTTTTTGTAAAATATTTATCATCTCTTAACCTTTCGAGAACCCCCTCTCAAACATCTGTACAAACCACAGAACATAATTTATAATCTGATTAATTCCTGAGGATACATTGTTACAAGCAGCGCTTTTAACATAACTCCAGGACTTTAGTCTGTGAATTGCTAATAAAAATGAGACCAAACGTAAAGGTAGTAACAGTTTATCTGATTTGGTCGATTTACGTGCCCCTATAGTGTGGTATTATAATTCTGTCGAAAGAGTTGTGATCGGAGAGGATCAATGTAAGGACATGTTTCTGTCTAATGGTCTGTGAATCTTTTGTCCCCTTTGATACCTAAGCTCCAATCGTATTTCTTCTCGAAGCATGTGTATAAAGTTATAAAATTACTCACCCCTTGGAATCTTGGCGAATGTACCATTATATGTAAAGTACAATGTAAGGAAAATGTTCTGAGAAATGATCCTAGAAACTGTTCCAATGGCAGTCTGTTGACGTCAAATCTGCACTTTTCGGGCTTATCGTTCATAAGTTAATAATTAAGCATTCCTCCCTGTGACCACTTATATAAAAAAACATATATTCCACGTCAGGGTTTTGTCATACTGCTCGAAGCAATTGAAAGATTACATCGTGAAACAACTTTAATATTTTTTTCTATTATTCATTACACTTCATAGAAACATGATCTTTTAATTGCCTCGTGCAATTTAAATTTGCTGAGATGTTCCATTAGTTGTCCCTGTATAAGGTGCCTGATAGACTGATGCCAAGTAAACGTGTACTATTAATATAGTATCGAGACTACGACATGCTGGAATATACTTGTCTGAGACTCTTCGTATCGCATTCATCCTTCTGTAGTCATTCAAACTCAATTTTTCGATGGAGGCCACTGAAAGGCTATCCCTACCACTCAGTTCATCGTGCAATCATATCGACACACTCTCTGTCTATCAGAGGAGAAGACAAGTGGTCACCCATAATGTCTGATTGAGTTTGATCCGACTGTAGCAAGTATATTTCTTCCTTTGCCCTTAGAGTCTATCCACGAACAATTGATCACCACCCAGAATCAAACAATTACCCTGGAAGTGATGAGTGGTTGGAACAGTGTTAATCGTTTCCTATCTAGCACGTAGAGGCATCCCAACGACCCACCCCTCTAACGTGATCAGTTAACACTTGGAGTGACGTCGGCGTGTTTTAGCTTTGCTCTAATTTGCTATTTTGATTTAGCAAAATATTTTCATCGGTAGCGATCACTAGAAAAGTTCGATCAAACTTGAAGGGGTGTGTTTCAAGGTCTTGCGTCACTAGAAGTATTAACATTTCTTCTTGGCACCACTATGAATCGTATTGAGTGTAAATACCCCGTACCTGGTGCTCGACCGACGCTAAGTTGACGTCTCGTGGACGAACATGCCCAAGAGGCACCTGACCGGAGGGTTTGTTGCAGGCAGACCCAACCAGTGTCGACCCAGGGAAGCTGTCTCCCCACAGAGTGAGGCGACAGGGTCGCAGCATGTCGGTGCAGTCCTCGCTGGACCCGTACGGTAGCAACACGACATTAAGCTCGAGTGGTTCCGACGCTGGCTCCGGTCAGAAGCAGCATTCAGGTAGCAACTAACCTCCGGCCACGGCCGCGCTGACCGCGGCCGTTTCGGACGGGCCTCGACGCGAGGAAATTCCTATTAACGATGCGGTCTCGCACCCGCTTGAAGGTAAAAGCAGCGCAGGGGAGCAGGAAACGCCTCGCGAGCAACAACGGCAGCTCAGAGCGCAGAAGCAGCGGGACGAAGAGGACCTGCAACGGCAGATCGATCAGCGGAGCCAGCTGCAGCAGCAGCGGCAGCAACAGGAATGGAGGAGACTACAGCAGGAAGATGAGGCGAGGAAACAGCGGGAGGGTGATGAGTTGAGGAAGCAGCAGGAGGAAGACGCTCGAAGGGATCTGCAAGAGGAGGAATTGAAGAAGCAGCAGATGGAGAAGGGAGCGATGGACGAGGTACAGAAGGAGCAGCCGAAGAAGCAGGAAGAGGAGGAAGAGTCGAGCAAGCAAGAGGGCCGGTTGCAGGGACATCCGCGAGAGGTGGCGAAGAAACAACTGGAGCAGGAACTGAAGGATGAAGTGGAGAAGCAGCAAGAGGAAGGTTTAAAGAAGCAGCAAAAGGAAGGTTTAAAGAAGCAGCAAGAAGAAGGTTCAAAGAAGCAGCAAGAGGAAGGTTCAAAGAAGCAGGAAGAGGTATGTTCGAAGAAGCAACATCAAGAGCTGGTGTTAGTGGAAGGGCAGCAAAAAGAGAGGCAAGAGAAAGAAGTAAAGGAGCAACAGCAGGATAAGGAATTAAAGGGACAATATCAAGAGGAGGACCTCCAAGGACAGCAGCAAGAAGCTCGGCAGGATGAGAATCTGAAGGCACAACAGCAGAACAAGGAATCAGGAAGTCAACAACAAGAAGAAGAAATGCAAAAACAACAGAAGGAGGTTCTTAAAGAACAGCAGCAGGAACATGGGGAATCCAAGGAACAGCAATTCGAGCAGGAATATAAAGAGCAGCAAGAACCAGAGGCTAAGGAGGATGAACATGAAACGGAACAGGATTCAGGTTTGCAGGTCCAGCTGGAGTCAGACAAACAGTTTGAAGAAGAAAGCGATGAACAACGAGAGCAACGCGAGGAGAACCAGCGACAGCTGCAGTTAGAGCAGTTGAGGGACTACCTACGATTGCAACAGGAAATATTTTTACAGAGGCAAGAGCAAGAGCTGGAACGAAGAATCTGGGAAAGGCGCTGCGAGGAGCAGGTGGAAGCTCCTGAACCACAGCAGCTGCAGCTATGTCTGGAGGGTCGAAAACCTGACGCAGAGGAAGCAGAGCTACAGCAACAACGAAACAAACTGCAGAGTACGGAAGAGGAGAAGGTCCAAGTACAAGAATCAGAATTGAGGAAGCAGGAACAGGATGAACGACCACAGGAGCAAGGAATCAGTGCTCCTGTAGGAACTGTGAGTGGCTTTTACATCAGGTTGGTAGTGAGACAAGAGGGTCGTGCGAATTTGGTCTGGCTCCTTAAAACGCACATTTTCTAAACGTTCATTTCACGGTCTTCTATTCTCGTACGCCACTATCACCATCTGTATCCGAGTCTGTTATTTTCATGGCGGAAAATTGTTCCAGAGTATAATGGTCTTTCGTTTAATCCATACGAATCATTATGATCGCTGTTATGATATTAGCGAATCCTCGATCTCCATTCTAATCTAAGGTTGTCCGAGGTTGTGTGTAGTTTGAAGATGTTTTAAGTAGTTAGTAAGGAATGTTTGCGCGTTAGGTAAGAGATTGCTCATTACTTTGCTGACTTAATAGGAGTCAGTGTGCTCCGAGCGAAGATCGTTCTAATTATACTGAATGATATTGAAGAAATTTGTAACGTTTTTGGTATTCTAACAGTGTTATCTCGGTTGAAGGATATATCGTATATTCTATATTATTTATAAATGAAGCGATTCCAGTTTCCTCTTTGGCAATCGACGGCAGTGGTTTCGTTTGATAGCACGTTCCAGATTACTCTCTCGTAATTGAATACTGCTATCTGGCTTCGAAGGTGATGTAAACATTGAAACGTTAAGATAAACTTCATTCGTGTTGATCAAAGTCTCCACTGAATTGTGAAGCTTCCTCGTTTAGCAATCAGGTATGAAAGCTCGATCATTTTTCTACTCTCTCGTACGGAGATTAAAGCCGCGCTCTCGCGTGCACTATAAAGACTATGAGCCAAGGCGACTGATGTTATCGATTCTTCATCAAACCACTCGAACCTCCCACTCGGTTGCATATTATTATATTTAGAACGTCTTCATCGAGCTGTGTCGTGATCACCGACGAAAACTATACTACCTGCAACTAACTCTATCGTACTGAAATATATAATAATAAAGTCGAACATATTTTATCGTGTGCAATGGTCGCAATTGTATCAGACGTGTGCTAAACTGGGGGCAACAAAGAGAACGCGTGCAGAACTATATCGGCGATGTTGTTGAACACTTTTACTATACGACATATCCATCGATTACCATGAATTATGTATGTTAAAGAACTGCAAAGACTAACTATATACATATATTATAAAAGAATATTATACATACATATTTACATATATACATACATATATATCTATATTTGATACTGTACTAAAATGAGGAACAGAGTATGTTGAGCGCTCGAGTTGCTTCCGGGCGACGTGTTCGTGAACTATAGTCGATGATTCGATGATTTGATGATTCGATGATTCGATGATTCGACAGTGACGAACGATTCCTCGAGACTCTCCTAGTACCTCGAAACGTAGGCTACATTTTCTCAGACATCTAATCTTCATTTCACTCCTAAAAGAAACTCAGATGAGCTAATATCGAGGGGTCTTCATTGCTATTACACACACGAGCGCCCATTTCCGCGCTCAGCGTTCAGCGACAATTGGAATTCTTCTTCATTTCGTGGCTTAAATAGTAAAGTTCGCACATCTCTACTGCGCCATGAAATGCTTTTGTACCGTATTTCCACTGTGCTCTTCTTTTCACCGTCGTTGCTTTGAACAGCACACTGAACGCATCTGGAGTACAAAAGCTTGGTTTGCTGTTTCTAGTGTTGTAGGAGATAAGATGTCGATTGCAGTATCGCAGCTTCTCATCGTGATCAGGATCAGTAACCGTAACGGCAAATGTGATTGACGCATCGTGCAATACAAATTTCACACGGGTGTACCATTCGATCGTGTTGACGATTCGCAGGCAATTGCATTCTTGTCTAGAAAGCGTTTACGAAACCGTGAATATAGAAAATCATAGTGAATAATGTTGATCGAGAGGCAGAGAGGGGAAAGATGGTTCTTCGATGATATGGAACTGTTTTCGAGCTGCAAATGTTAGGAAACGCGGCGTTTTATAAGGTAATACGAGTTAAGTTTTAGTATTCAATGAATCTATTTATTTAAAATTTTTATTTATTTGGCGACAAGAATAGTAGTAACTATTGTCGAGTAATTTATATAAATTAATTTTTAAGAGTACTACAGGGGAACTTTTGCTTGAAATACGTTTTTATCTTCATACATCGTAAAATCAGGGAAGTATAAGGAATAATCTCTAGTAGCCAACGTTATTTAATAAACAAAATGACTGATTAATCTTGAGGAATGAAAGTTATCACTTTGTCTTTTACTAAACTACAATTTTTCTGCATCTACGTGACAGAAATGTAATACTTCAGTTAGAAAAATACGAAAATTTGTATATATTCGAAATCATTTCATTCCTGACGATGTGTACTATTCTACTGAGACTTTACAATCCACAGTTGATATATTATTTTCTCTCCCTTTTTGCAAATATTTGAATATGCCCATTTTTTTATTTCCATATCAGGAATAACTCAGCTTGCCACGAAATGTACAATAAATTCTGCAATTTCTTTAATAACGCGGGGAGTATATTCATCATTCTTCGTTAACATTTTTCGCCTCAGCTGCCAAGCCTGAACTAATTGTTCAGTAAACTAATAAACCAGAGTCTCTATAAACGTTGTTAATCGATGTAATACTCAGCATTGGTACAAAACAAACGACAAATCCTTGATTCGCCGAATGTTAATTGCGAAGATTCGCTGAAGAAGAAAATATCAGGAATCCTCGTGGAAACCGAATGAAGAATCTCAGCCTCTGTATACAAAACGTAAATGTAATTGTACATAACTTCGTTCCTTCCGCGTGAACTTTGCAAAACTCAAGCCGAGTTAGTTGCTACCGATTCGCGAAATGTTGCGGGATCTGTTCGCTCGTTGTACGATTAAGTAAACTGAATGCTATCGCGCGTATACTAAACAATGTACCTATGCAAATCATGTCTAGAACGCGATTGCTATTTTCTGTACGATCGCAAAAGTTCATCGAGCGAATTTAGCAAATTTAGCAAATTCATAGAACCCATTTCTTCACTTACCATCAGTAACGTCATATCAAAGTCTGTATCTTATCGTTGACGAACAACTCGAATAGGTAATGAGGCGAGTACTCCATTACGAAATTTGATTACATAAAAGTTATGTTGACAATATTTCTCTGGACTTGGATTATATAAGAATATTTTATAAATATACTTAAAAGAATGAAACCTTGATAAACCTATTCATACATTTTTATACCTAGCAAAATAATTTTTGTATAGTTACCCTTTTATAATCTTATTTATTAATTCTATATTCTTATAGACAAGGTATTTCACCTAATTTTGCATAAAAAAATTCGCAAACGATGCTTGATGTCGCCAGTACAAAGAACTTGAAGGGACTTTTGCGATGGTCTCGCGTGCCTGGTGCGTGCCGCCTGTTCAAACGACGTGGCACAAATTTTTGAATTATGCTTAGACGTTGCTAACATACTAGCAGAGGAAGGTCAATCATCTTCTTGCCGCCAAGGAATCTGTGCATTCACCGTGCAACGTTGTGCTCAGTAAGATGCAGTGGCTAAAGGTAGATTTTGCCTGCTATATAATAAACGAATTGTATGGTTTCTGTAAATTTTCAACTTCGCAAGCAGCGCTGCTCTCGTTCGATGGAGCCATTTAGAAGTGGGCGACGCGACAAAATATCATTGTGATCGTGGATCTTCTCGCTATTCCTCCGTGATCGTCGACTGTCGTGTATCGTATCGTCGTATAATTGTTAAACAAACCTAGCGAAGTAAGAGCGATAACAAATAATATTCTCGTCGGCTGCGATTTCATCGTTCTCCTTTCGTGCAGCGTTGGCAATACTTTATTCGAATGCTACATACATTGATGAACAGATGGATTTGAGTACAATAAGAAATTGTATTATAAGTTACGAAACTGAACGGTTTACTTTCACAAAATTTATGCAAATCGCATTCAAAATAAACGCCACCGTTGCGTGGAAATAAAAGTAACCGTTCATTCGCATATTCTATAGTTAGAAATTAAGTAGCTTCTCAACGATAAACACCTTGTTGCATTACTTCCATTCTGCTTATAATATTCGCCTAATAGATAATACTTATTTGGTTTTCTAGCAAAATTCGTCAGCCTTTCAAAAAGAAATTCTAAGACAAATCTTACACCCACCTCGACTTAAAAAAAAAACAGAACACACTGCACCAAAATTTATGGAATTAATTAATAATCATCGACAGCGACGAACTTTTTCGAAGGAAAATACCATTGATGCATTTTATCGTTTCGGTGATAAATACAGCACCACGAACGCGTGAAGCAGAGATGCAGTAATCGAAGATAAATGTGCACCGTCATTTTTCCTATTTTCAGGCATTAGATTAGACCACTTGAGACAGCTCGGCGAAGTTGTCTACTGTCGTTACCACAATACCATGTTGAATGTCGTGTTGTTGATGACTCTACGGGAAAAGGAGAACAACGAAATCGAGCATCTAAGCGTGAAACTAACCGCAGCCCGCCGTCACTGTCGGAGATTGTATTTTATTATCGTCACGTTGTATGCAGCTCCGTTGCATAAGTGTTAAAAAGTCTATTTATGAATGTGGGACAAACCACTTATCTGTGTATGCCGTTGTCCGTATGTGCGCATCGTTACTTCTGCTGTTTTGTACGTAAGGTGTGCGTAAATTAATAAATAATGATGTCGTTGAGCAGCCCAATGGCGCTAACTTCACGTTACAGTGTTAAATCGATCGTGTGGTGGGGTTGCATCGACAGAATCGAAACGAATCTTTCCTGATAACAATCATTTCTTTCGAGTGATTCTATAATTAATATCTTCTTGTTTAGTTTCATTTTACAGTCGTACATAGTGACATGCCATGGCACTTATATATGTGTCTGCTAATAGCTAGAGCTGGACTACTTGGAACTTAAAAGCTGACAGCCTTTCTATTAACTTTTATATAAGAGTAAGAATTTTATAAATGTACAATATTCTGTTACTGTTAGAACTGGATTACTTTGTGGTCTCAATGTTTTCTAATGAAATTCAGTGCGCATTTGATTCATATTTCGATTTAGTCGATCAGTTCACCAGCGATTGGTGCAATTCTATCTAAAGTTCGATCTCTATCATGTTGTGATATTCTGTAGCCAAATGAGTTCAAATAAAGAGAGAAGAGCGTGATGTCAAGGATCCATAAGCAAGTGTGTGCATTTTGTTATATAAAGTGACCCTTGGAATTTCTAAATTCTTTTTTGTTCTTACGTAAGGTTCTTAGATAATGTTACTTAATTTCTGTTATTCGAATTAAGAAGTTGTAGCAATATACAGTGTGCTTGGTAACAAGTGGTGCTTTTATTTCCAAACATTGACGAGTCATAGGTGCCTGCTATCATTCCTGCTATCTAATGACGCAGACACGATCTATCAGCGCAAAGCAATCTATTGATATAAGAAGATATATATCATCCGAATATTCAGAATCAACTTCTTTAAGCAGGGAATCCACCGAAAAGCTAAGCAAAGCTATGCTATGCGTAGCTATGTTATAACGTAGTTTTTGGTGGAAACGGTTCCATAAGAATAAATTGAAGCTAATTTTTTTAAAACGTAGCAGGGCATAGGATAGTTTAGTTTCCCAGTGGATTCTCGGCTTTACGAATAAAATCAGGCGTAAAAAACACTTCGTACTATTGTTTCAATTTATTTTTGCATCTGGATTCCCTTCTTTGTTATCCCACATACCACGTAACATCATCTATTCAAATTACCAAGAACCTTTAAACTAAGTAGTTCTATCATTAGGGTCAGATTTTAAAACAGCGTTTTGCTGAATCTTGGCCATTACATCACAAATAAACAACAACTAACTACATTTTAATCTAACACAATCTGATGATCTAATAAAGACGTATTATTATTATTCCTATCATCGGTACAAAATTTTCTTCAACTATTTAACAGCTTTGCAATTTCCATCGTGAAACATTTCCCTTAGAGAAAGTTTCAATTCTTCGAGCGTTTTATTGATTTCTAAAAATGGTGTAACACCTCAAATTTCTGTTAATCATATAATAATTCATTGGACTTTCCACTATTCACTTAATCTCTGCATCAATTACTGCAAGGAGTTTCAAGCGCATCTAAGATACGCACTGTGATAGACTCACACAACTTAGGAGTGCACACATTGGCTAGTCCCTTTAAAACCAACCACCACCTTCTGCAAGCGACGTAACAACCCCAACTAACCCCAGGATACCGAGCTGCCTCCTGAGCTACATAAATATCAACGTGCTTACGTACCGGTTCACCGTCATCCGGGATCGTAAGGCGGCTTTAGATGAGCGCGGCTTAATTACGCGAAAGGGCATAAAATTGATTGAGTCATCCGGCGGCGCAATAATTATCGGAGGTTTATCGATAACCCCTATCAGCGCTCGGTGGATGCACATTCCGTAGGCAGAGAGATATGCAAATCAGACATAAGAGCATAGGAAATACGGCGCAGGGAAGGTATTGGAGGAGTGGCGGAGGAAGGAGCAGACGGTAGTAGAAGACTGATGACGTTTGGCATTAAAACGAGCGAGCCGCGCCGTAGCATCGACAGCGACTGGACTCGTCTGGTAGCATTAATAAATGAGGGACATCAGCTTTTAATTACGCGCCTCGCTCGTAATTGTAACCTGCAGCGAAATCGTACGGTCGGGGGCCGGCTGCGGAGAAGCTTTACCCGTTATCACGGCCGACGCGTATATCGCTCTTCGGCCTGTAAAGTATAGTTCTCGAGAGCAAAACTGACGGGGTTGAGTACAGAAAAGAGGGAAAACGGGTATGAACAGTTGTGGTGATACTGATAGGCTATCGGTACCTTCTTTTCAGCCCACCTTGCCACTGAAATTGTAACAAATGATAAATAAAGCGTACGCTAATGGAGTAGGGGAGACCGGGCAGATTGTAACAAAAAATTTTTCACAGTTTTTTCTCGAAAGTCTTTTCCTCAATCAGAAAATAATTTGCGTGATTTACTACTTACGTATGTGGTGCACTGATTGCGTAAAAGTGCGTGACAAAATCTTGGACAATTAGACATCTAGCTTCATCTCAAACAAATCTGAACCTTTGTTAGAATGTGCCCCAGTCCGGGGTAAATTGTACTACACAGAGGTTTTACATATTTAAATAGAAATATGAACACAAATAAACATTTCTAAAAAATATAAATGAAAACACTGATCATGATTAAACATTTGATATACACGAGTTAAACAATCATTGCTTATTCATCTGATTCTATCAGAATCTTCTTCTTCGCTTTCTTTACTTTTGCCTTCATACTTTTTTCTATTTTTGGGATTCTCGATTGTTCTGTTGTTCGTCTAGAGCATCTTTTTCCGATGTGTCAGCAAATAGCTTGCTTTATCACCATTTGGAGCAGAATAAGTATAGTAACATGTTACAATTTACCCCGAGGTCGAATTTTAGCGTTTTATTTCAGCAAACGAGAAACTAAACATCATGTCACTAAAATGCGTACACATAATAAACCAATGTATACTGATTCGTTTCCGACAAAGAAACAAAAATTCAAACGGTTTCTAATGACGGTTACTTGAAATAAAAGTGCTAAGACAACATTTACTTACGTGCTCTAAATACTAAAATTCTGGGCTATTACCACAAAATGAATACCTAACGCTCGTTTGTGTCACTAAAACCGAAGGTGCTAATATCGTCAAGCAGCTCTCGCATGCTGTGGGTTATCAGATTAGTCGTTCAAAAGATTTTACTTATGTTACAATTTACCCCGTATTACAATCTGCCCTGGTCTCCCCTACTATAAAAAGTGTTACGGTCTGTATGAATGCTAAATAGAATCATGTTAAAGTGCATGCTTGTACGTGAGAAATAAGAACACAGGTACGGCGAATTTTCTATAGAAGGATTGACAGTGACGTTTGTTCAAATGATTGTCTAATACGTTAATGACAAACCAAAAATAAGAAAAGTTTGCACGTGATAATGGGTAAAGCTTTTCCTCCAACTAGACCCACCTCATTTCTCGTCGAATGTTAAAAAACCGATTAAACATTACTTTATGGGCCCGGTAAAACGAGCAGGAGATATTCGTACATCAACAGAAATATTATGGCGGGTTAACCCCGTTGCGTAACGGTAAGTTTTCGTTACCCATATTGTGATTGCGCAATGAAGTAATTAGTGGGTAGTTGCTGGTTAGCCATTGGGAAAGAATACTGATCCGAAAAATTATATTGGAGCTTGTGAAGACGATAGCAAGCGATTTCTATGATAACTCAAACGTTTTGAGTAATTGTAAGTGTGGGTTAGATTAATAACGTGTCGATTTGAATGAAAGCAACTGATCGTTTAGACTAATTTCATTTTAAATTATTTTATTGCTTTTCATTTTGTTGCCAGGGATTTAGTTAATACAGTAAATTGTATTATATTTAATAACAATTACAAGATAGATGTGATCCATGGAAACTGATCCGTGGATATTTAAAATTCTATATAGGTAATAGAAGTTTAGAATAATACCTGCTTTGGGTTTAGATGTGTACTGCTTGACTACCAAATGAATACTGATTTCGACTTCAATTTTGTGGCACTAGGAGACCTGATTGAGTCACTAAAGTCAGAATATGTTTCGACGGGGGAAATGTGTTCACGTAGACTGATCACTTCACTGGATGAGATTACATCGCCATCACATGCACTGCCTTGGCAGACAGTAATATCAATATCGCAAGTCGGATCAGTCTGGAGTAAGAACGTAGAGATAACTAAATTGGAGGGCACGATATACGTCTATGTACAGAGCTTAGTGTCTGCAATTGTGATCGAAATTCAGAAGAGTAAAACGAAATTCACTGCAGGTATAAATACATAAAATGTCGCATAAAGTCATCATACATTATGGGGAGTTAAAGCCTCTATCCGTGTACAAGAGACTTCTTGAATGCATTATCAATTCCTTAAGAATTCAAAGGAACAAAATAACATCCACACGCAAGATTCTAAAAAGTAAATTGAAGTATATCAAGCTGCCACTCCTGTGGAGGGTGATACAGATGAAATAACACGCACCATATCAGTATATGAACGTTCTTACAAATGTAAATAGCGTAATAACGGATATTCATCGATGTAATATAGCGGCGAACGCAGCGGAAGTTGTAAGGATTATTAGGTTCACAAATCAGCTGTCGATACACTTGCTTCTTGCAAAATACCATGTAATATGCCAGTATAATACTGCCTAATGAATACCAATTAATTGAATATTCATTTGCGCTGACAGAAGAATGTTCGACGATGTCCACCGACGATAGTAATCGATGGAGGGTGGGCCGGTTAATAATTCTTCGCAATTATTTCGTGATGGAATAAATATCCCCGACTCGAGCTTTTGATCTTTGACACTGTTGATTACCGTTATGCCGTTACAGAAATTAGCTCGAAGCATGCAGGAAATGCTCGTTAATAGCTGCAACACGAATACCATTATGGCGAAGAGGTTCTTGTAATTCTTATGACGTTGTCTGACATATTCCACAAAAGTCAATTATTGTTTCCTAATTCCCACATACGTATCGAACATTGTATGTATCAAAACACACAAGTACCATTAAGTATGGGAAACATTCTTTAAAAATTGTTATCTACAATTTGTTCTTACCTAAATAATTAATTTTATATTCTAAAGACTTCACACCTCATTAACCAGGTATTTTAATAATTATTAAACTTACACTTTACTTCACTTATAATAATTTACACACATACATGCATACCTACCACTTTTTTCAGATTAGTTCTTAAAGAAGCCTTACCCAATTCGAAGCAAACAAACAATTATACTTCCAAAATTTATTATTGTAATGGATGCATGCTTCCCGAAGGGACAGACAACTTGATAATTGCCATTCTATCGTTCATGTGAAACTGTCTCCATAATCACATGAAACATTACTGATTACAAATTATTGATAATCTTATACGAGGTAGTATCAGCACGTGTTTGATAGGAAAGGATTTCTTTTTTCTTATTTGAGGAAATTATATAAGCAATTGCGATTATATCGGAAGGGATTAAGCCAATTTATGAATGGACATTTCACTGATAAAAATTTACCGTTCGGTAGCAGGAAGTGAGCTTTGAACGATTGAGAGTGCTCTGATGTAACTATGGACTGGTATATATTCTGGACACGATCATTTCCGTGGCACAAGTGACAGCAATGTTGGCATACGCGATTCTGTTAGCACTGATCTCGGCGGCAGTGGGTCACGGTACCCTTAATGACCCGCAGTATGCACCAGGGCACGACACCATGGTGCACCTTTTCGAGTGGAAATGGATGGACATCGCGAGAGAGTGTGAAGACTTTCTTGGGCCAATAGGTTACGGTGGAGTACAGGTATTTAACTATTACTTTCACTATTTCTAATAGCTAGTGTTCCTTATTTACGTTTTCTCATTACTTCTTTCTACTGCGTGTGAGAAGAAATCATGCACGCAATGTACTGACAAGGGAGGGAGGTCAAGTGGCACTCTCGGATTTATTCCGTATTTTGAAATATTTTACAACGCGTAGCCGTTTGTTTATAATAATGGTTTAAAGTTTTGTTTAAAGAACCTTAGATTTCGGGAGAAATATATAAATAAAATGAGAAAATCACCAAAATAAATTATAGGATCAAATAAAACTTGTGATGTCTTCTTAGTGTGGCGGCTGAAAAAAACTTAAATTTTAAGGAATTGAACAAGAAACAAGTAGGCGTATCATTTTGCACGTTTGTAGCTTTATTATATCGCCTCTTAAGACTAAAAAAAAGTGTATGTAAAAATATCAATTTATAGCGTAATAGAAGTATCGCGAAGAGATGCCAGACCTGATATAAGCAATTGCAGTTATCTCAAATACAAAATCCAAAAAGATTGGTAATCTGTAGACGTGTGACTATCGCCTGAACCAACACAATGACAAAATAATTGAGAAACAAAGAAATGGCAATGTGTTAAAGAAAATGATCAATTTTAGGAAAAAAAATTATGGTTTCGTTGACTGTAGTTATTTAATTTTGCAAATATCTGCAAAATTCTATTTCGAACGATAAATTCACGTCTACTGACAAAGTTTTTTGGCAATCAGGCCTGCATCCAGAAGCATATTATTTTCTTTGCGATGCCCCTATTCCGCTATAAATGAAAATTTTTTGCTTATAATTTTTTTTCTAGGTCTCAAAAAGTGATACGTGCAACACTTGTTTTTTTCTTAATTGCCGAAAAATTAAGTTTTTTTCCGCCCTCACACTACGAAGATCCGTTAATTGCAGATATGAACTTTCACTAGTTCTTTAGCAAGGAAAAAATTGATTGAATACGTCTAGAATCAAACTAGGGATCTCTTATGCGGTAGGCTACCGTACCGCTGCCGGCAGTACGGTGGTCCTCCTTTTAAGGATATTAGTTTTCTCTCGCGTGATAAACTTTAAACCAATATTAATTATGAACAAATGGCTGAGCCTTGGAGCTTAATTCCATTCAAAAAATTTTAAAATAGTATACACCAGTGTGGGATCAAGATCCCCATAAGAAGGAGCCCCGGAGAAGAGACCTCGGAGGGTTGGCATTGGTGGAGGTGGTCATTAGATTGGCAGAGGCTCTTCAAGATCGTGGGTTCGAGTGCCACCGCCCGAGGTCCTGTTTTTCCGAGACTCTCGAACATATACGAATTACGAAGTTTATTCTTACACTACAAAATCTCAAATACAGAAAAAATTCGAGGAAGCCGCGTGACAACAAATACTAGTTTTTCCTGTACAGAAATAGAAAAAGTATTTGCAACCCAATATTCACTTGCCCTGTCACGTTTCCACAGGTGTCGCCCATTCAGGAGAATATAGTAATCCAAAATAGGCCATGGTGGGAACGTTACCAACCGATTTCGTACCAGTGGGTCACGCGATCAGGCTCGGAACAAGAGTTCATAGAGATGGTGAAGAGATGCAACAACGCGGGCGTCAGAATTTACGTGGATTAATTATGAATCACATGACATCCAACCGCGAGTCTGCAATTGGCACTGGTCGATCCACAGCAGACACGTACAAGCTCCGATACGATGCAGTACCGTACAATATCACGCATTTCCATCCCAGTTGCAGGATCAATAATTACAACGACGCAACGAACGTTCGAAACTGCGAACTAAATGGACTCCATGACTTGGATCAGGGATTAGAACATGTCAGGGGGGGAGATCGTGGATCTTATGAACAAAGCTATAGAAATGGGCGTTGCTGGATTCCGGTTTGTATATCTTAATATATAAAGCAGAAAGTGTTTGTATGTTTGTCTGTTGCCTAAAAACTTTCGAACGGTAAACTCTGAGGTCACGCAACGAGTCCCAGCTTACTATGTCTAGCTAATCCAGATGAATGTGACTATTTTCACAAAAAAATAAATACGTAAAAATTTTTTTTTTATAAAATCAAAATCTACATTTTGGGCGAAGCCGAGTAGTAAAGCTAGTTGTTCTATAATACAACGTCATAAATCGACGATGGTGTGTTAACGTAGAATAATTAATTAATTAATCGATCTGAAGGAAATATTTATTTCTCACTTTCTGATACCTTGAAAGATACTGTCCGTCTACTACGTCGTCCTTTGTAATAATTTAGTTGATAGATTTAATAATTCATCAATATTAACTCATTTGTACATTCAGAATATTTAAATTAGGTTAAATTTGAGTTCCTTCTGATTCTGTTTTTAGCATAGATTCTGCCAAACACATGTGGCCAAAGGACTTGAACGTCATCTACTCGAGATTGACAAATCTGAATGTGAAGCACGGTTTTCCAGCAAATGCTAGGCCGTTCATATACCAGCAAGTTATCGACTCTGGCAACGAGGCGGTTTCGAGATACGAGTACAATGGAATGGCGGCAGTAACTGAGTACAAGCACGGCGCGGAGCTTAGCAATTCCTTCCGCGGCCATAATCCTTTGAAATGGCTCAAAAATTGGGGAGAATCGTGGAATCTCCTCCCGTCTAAGGATGCGCTAGTTTTCATTGATAATCAGGATACCCAGCGTTTCATTGATCATTCGGTACTCACCCACAATTCACCCGGATTATACAAGGTACTTGGACAATTTTTTTCTGACACTTCTGATATTAAATTGAGATAAAAATTCTGAATGATAGAACTTGAATCCATACTAAGATAAAATAGGAGGTATTTGAAACTTCGAAAATGGTAATGCATAGCAAGACAGTGGCCATAAGTCAGTCTCAGCGCGAGCTAGTAGAACGTGTCAGTAGGTGGTCAGACGCCAACGTTATGAAGGCAATGATCCGTTTCATCGTTAGAGTTTTTGATGGATTATCGATGCTGGTTCTACAACATTTATAGATACATGTTTAAAATAATTTATAAATATAAAGATATTTTGCTAAGTATGCACATTAAAATTAATGTATTCGAATCTTGCATTCTTCACTTCAAGCGTAAAAATGAGTCACTAACAGTGGCAGACTGGCCAGGGTGTCGATGGTAAGTGGACCCTGTGGACTCTCTTAACCTTTAGAGGGCCGGGATTTTTTCATTCAAATTGTAAATTTTATTTACTTAAAATTTATGCATATATACCACCAAAATGGCCGGCAAAATATCTAAATTCTCAGGTGGCCACTACAGTGGCCAGCTCGGCCCTCTAAAGGTTATCATCAGAAAACGTGTTAAAAATATTAATGACCTTTTAGTAGCTTGAAAATATAATAGAAGTTTAATATTAATACTGTAACTAATATTGACGTTGTATTACTATTTTAAATGATAGTCTTATAGTTGTTTGACGGCCCCATTCGTCTCCTGGAAACCAATATTTTTAGACCCCGTCCGCCACTGGTCACTAATATTTAAAGGTACGCGATATATGTCGTCAATTACAATGCAAAGAATTCTACTACTGGGTACTTTCTATCGGTGCTATCAAACCTAGGTCACTACCATCGGAGCAAACAACACATTCAATTTTCATCCAGAGAATTTGCAATCACAATTAGCTAATTCCTACCCATATAAATTTCATTAACCAATAAACAACTCAAATTAATTAAAGAGTCTATCCCATGCAGAAGCAATGAAATATCTTGAATTAAGGGAATACTAATCGACTCTATTTTGCGCAACGTCCCTCGAAATCAATGATATTGTCACAACAATCTCACAACATTTTATTGCAGATGGCAGTGGCTTTCATGTTGGCCCACCCATATGGAATCCCGCGGGTGATGAGTTCGTTCTATTTCAACAACTTCGACCAAGGTCCTCCACACGATGGCGAAGACAGACATACTATCCCCCATCATTGAATCTGACAGTAGCTGCAGCTACGGCTGGATCTGCGAGCATCGTTGGCGACAGATTTACAACATGGTCCGTTTCCGTAACGCCGTCAAGGGGACGGGTGTCACGAACTGGTGGGACAATGGCAAGAACCAAATCGCGTTTGGCCGTGGAAGCGCTGGATTCGTGGCATTCAATGGTCAGAAGGAAGACATGAAAGTGATGCTGCGCAGCTCGATGCCACCTGGTACCTACTGCGACGTGATTTCTGGCAACCTGGAGAACGGACGTTGCACTGGAAAGGTAATCACCGTGCAACAGCATGGCAGCGTTTACGTCAACATCTTACGAACCGACGAAGACCTTGTTCTGGCCATTCACAGAGACGTAAGTGTGTCACATATGTCGTCCTGATTGCGGCAGACATTTCAGAAAATTGTTCAACACTTAATGATTCGAGAAAAAGAATCGCCTATTAGGTTTTTAGAACATCAAAGAAGTGATCCGTAGGAAAAGGAATGGTGTAATATGAGAATTAAGTGATTTCATGGGCTTAAACGTAAATTGCACAGTGGATGAAAATTGCTTCGGTAATTTGTTGAACAGATGGACAATAATAGCGATGTGCATAATAATATTTCTGTTGCAGGCGCAACTTATGTGAGAAAAATGAATAAGTAGAATGAAGTCAAGGACTGGAATAACTCGATCAAAGTCTGATTAATGAAATGTATTATATCTCTGTTAATATGTTTATCTTAAGATAAAAATCGACGAAATATTTTATTCGTTGGCTTACAATAAACGACCGTCCAAATCTAGACCTCGCTGAATTCTACTATCTGTCAAAAAGAAGTACAAAGTTTTTGATAAAATATGAAATAAAAAACAGAAATCCGAAAGTCTCGCCCGCTGTTCATACCAGAGCCCCATCTGTAGTTACATTGTTGTATAAAATTCAAGACTGTAGATGACTTAGTTTTTAAGTAATCATTCCCACCGGTTCTAAAAAAGGTGTTTTCGGCAAATCACCATCATAGTTGAAAGTTATATTTGACCCTTCCGTTGAAACCTCGGGTGTGAGCCACACATAAGATTTTGAGGATCTGTACCTTTCCAAAATATAGAATATCGTAAATATTCGTGAAATTTATCTGTGAATATTTAATGCCGATATAGAAATCATTTTTTTTCTGAAAATGTTATATCTGAACAACAACTCTGTAGATTTTTAGTTTCTAATATTGGAATGTGAAAAAATTACCATTTTTTTTACATTCTTTTCGTTTTTTCTCGACATATGGTAATTTAGAATTTGTTTACACAAACTGTGATAAAATTTCAATCAACAAACTATTGCAATACATTGTAGAGACTCTGAAATTGACCCATGATTTTTTTCTAAGCGATTAGATTCTGTACACGAGAATGGCAGTCATTCAAAAATTGCTCTGGGTGTGAGCCACCTAGTATGTCAAAGATGATCGAAAAAGAGGTGTGTGAACAAAGGATTAAAGTAATATTATGAACACACGCATTGGCTTACTGGTCTGAATCTATTTCAGCACTAATCTAGGGCTATAAGAAAATACTGAAAGAAAAAATTGAAAAATTTTGACATCGGGAATGGTATTATAGCTAAGTAGTCAGGCGGCCAAAAAGAGGCGAAAGTAGGGATGTTTTTTAAAAAAGCGGAAGCATATTTTTTACAGAACATTTCGCACTTAAAGGAGCAACATTTAACGAACACTGGGTAATTTTTACTACAAAAAAATGCGAAAAGTTCTATAAAAATATATTCTTCCGCTTTTTAAAAAAAAAAGTCACAAACATTCGCCTCCATTCGGTCGCGTGACTAGGTATAATCTCTTAATCAAATCTATGCTCCATACATTTCATTCCCCTGGTTTCACAAACGCAAAGAACACCATCAACGTATCTCCTAATCACAACATTCAAAAAAGCTCAACTTCCAATTAACTCCAACCACCCTCAGAGATTTAAGAATTCACAGAGATCACGTTTGACGTCAGAAATAGCGTCATACACAAAGTCTCGTGAATTCGCGTGGCAGCGCGTCTCGAAGCGCAATAAGGTGCATCCTCAGCGACGTGGAATGCCACGGTGCTCGCTCATTAAACCTCCGTTCCGCAAAAAGTCAGTCGGGCCGCCTGCCACGGATAGAATCAGAATGTGGGACGAAGAAAGGGGGCTGGGATAAGAAGGGGAAGAGAGAGACAGAGCGGCCGGGGAACGAATGGAAGAGGCGAAAGAAGAATAGGGGGAAAAGGACAGACGTTTCATTCACGGTGTCGAGGGCCGCGGACGTAATTGCAGCTGCAACTGCTGCAACTTACCCCCGCTGCACTGCACGCTTCTGCTGGCTGCATCCGCGCGGCCACTCGCACCGTACTACGATCGTCTCTCCACTATGCATGTCCGCGGAATACAGCGATTCCTCGGCCCGCTTATGAATGAAATATTCAGCGGTCTAATGCGGCTCCTGCACGCAAAGGCAGACCGGTCTTCCTCGAGCATTCCACGACAGGGGGGAAGTGTCGAGGATCGGGATCGGTGTAAATCGAGGTTGCTCTACGAGCCGTTGAATTCAATGCAGTAATTGTCAGCTCCGCAAATGGGGAGAGCTCTTCCTTGTTCCTTCCTTTGTCTCCTTGTTAGTGGGATTAAGGGTAAAGGGTGCCTTATGGAATGTGGGTACGGTAGAGGAAGTTAGGTGCCAGTTAATTTGTGACTTAAAATGGTTTACTTCTTTTCTGAGGAATTGCTGTGTGTGCTGTTATTTGGATGAAATGTAGTGGGAGATCTTGATCATTTCACGTTTTACTTTACGTCAAGTTAATGTATCCTTGTTTGGGGATAGAGAGTGTGTGTTTGCGAGATTGTGAGAATGAAGGAGCAATAGATGTGGCTTAGAATTAAGAATGATTATCCGGCAAAAGCATTAACTCACTCGCAGGTCAAAGGGTTACTTTTTTTGGAGCAGTCACTGTTTTTGGAGCATTTACTTCTTCCCAAATCAAACATTTCATGCTTCGATAACGAAGGCTGCCATTGAAAGGCACGTATCGACTTTGCGGACGTGGTTTTAAGTCGAAATAATAAAATGATGCATATAAATAAAACGTGATGTATAATACGGTACTTAAAAATGTGATGTTCAAGAATTTACTTGCTTATGAAAGATTTCTTCGCTTCATAAACAGGTGCTCGAGAATTTTATCAAAAGAAGGAAACCAAAGGTCAAATAAATAATAAAGTATCTCCACAAAACTATAAAATAACATCTTTACGGAATGTTCTAATGAAAACCTAAAAGATTTCAATTTGTTAATACTACGAAGGGAGATACAGTTAAAATTAGAAATTAACATACAAATGTAAATGATATAACTACTGATAATGCACAGAAAATGATGACGGAAGTTGCAAGGATTATGACGTTTACAAATCAGCTGTCGATACACTATGGTACTATGGCATTACAATGTCATTTAATGACTGCCAATTACTGGAACGTTTATTTTCGCTGAGAAAACGCTTAGCGATCTTTTCAAATAAGAATATTGATGGACGACGAAGAGCCCATTACTCAATCTTCGTAATTATTTTACAATAAAATGAATGCCTCTAACAAAGGCATAAGGTCGTGATCTTTGACACTGACAATGACTTTGTCCGTTAGAGATAGCTTTAAGAACGCAATAGTGCCATTATGACAAAGAAGCTTCCTCGATTCGTGTGGTATTTTCTGACATACTCTTGGACAGTGGATTGGAGCAGAGCAATTTTTTATTTGCTCCGCTCCTGCTCCGCTTCGACATAAAAATTCTTGCTCCACCTCCGCACCTGCTCCGCTCCAACTGCTTTTCTTTTTTTAAATAAAAATTCTTTTAATACTTTCGAATAGATATCTTTCATATGCAACAAACCTCTTCTTTCTAGATTTTCATTTTCATCTAGACCAAAATTCATAAAGAATGCTTAATCTTCGGGCAAAGAAAGCACTATGCCTCCTTAACATCTGCTCTTATAAAATGAATGACCATTTTTAGTTTAGTTTATTCTGTTTCTTTCCTGAATAAGTAATTGGCACTGGTATTCCTAACTTTGTATAAACCATTTCTGGTATTAGGAACAAAAATTTCGTCCAACTCTCTGTTTCCAGAAAAACGTATCAAAATTCGACCACGACCCCTATTTGCGTCTACGCTTAAAAGCACTTTTTCTTGAACGTGTCGGTTACGATTATTGCCTTAGCAGTGAAGATCCAGATTCCGCACAACTATCTGGAATGTGTAAACAGAGAGAATGATAAATTTAAGCATATGCATATTATGCAAAAAAATATTACGTGACAAATACGTTCGCATATTGCGATACACGTACTATAATAAGCTTTGAATTTGTGTACGATGTGTATATCGTTCAGTACGTGTGAATCATATGTTCTCACCAACTCCCCATTTGTTTTGATATCCACGTCACAAGATTCGCACGCGATGCTCTTTTCCTTGAATGGTCAAAGTCTACGAAGCAGCGAAGCTTCATCGTGAACTAATTTTATCTACGCCAAAGCAAACAATCAATTACACTTTCATAATGGCGACAGTAGTAAACACAATAGTGATTCATAGAGGGGACAGATGATTTACGGCGCAAACACTTGAATTATCATTTTATCAGACATAGCGCGGGAAACATCAAGGGGAATGAAAACACACTCTGTCGCAATAATTAAAAAAAAAATCCTTATCTGCGAGTAGAAACGTCAGCCAACGAGCCTCCGGACAGCATGTTCTATTGTTCGACAAGAACGTTCGGAATACGTTGCAACGTCTTCTGATAATCCAATTCGCGGCAACACGAAGTTACTAGAAAACATGCCGGGCGCCCAGGGTCGCTGGGCAAACTTCAATTCGCGATTCTCCATGTAAACAAAAGGCGTGGTTAATGAGATCGGTAGATAATCGATGACTGATATCGATCGCACGGGGATCTAGCGTTCGATTAAAAATGTTTCTTGTGTTCTATCCGCTTCGATGCTCATAAGATAAGATGAACGTGTATATCAAACGCGATCCGAGGGAAAAGCGATCGTCTTCAACAGACAATGGACCTGCTTATTTGATAAAACGCGGTTGGTGGTAGAAGGGAACTGACCTTTGGATGAGCGACAGAGAGCAATGATGTAACCGCCCGGTTATATATTGGAGGCCGATCATTTCACCGCATAACTGACAACGATGTTCGCAATCGTAGCTCTGTTCGCTCTGCTCTCGGTGGCTGTGGGATCAACTACCCACAAAAACCCGCACTATGTACCTGGCCACGATACCATGGTGCACCTTTTCGAGTGGAAGTGGGTGGACATCGCCAGGGAGTGCGAACAATTCCTTGGACCGCATGGTTTCGGTGGAGTACAGGTAATTTGACTATTAGCTTTGCTATTCTTGATAGCTAGTATTCCTTAGCATGCATCCTCATAAATTATACTGCATGTAAAAAGTAGAAATTGAGGGCTTTGGAGCAAGAGGGGAGTAGCTCTATTTTTGACAGCTTTTGAGTTATGATGTGTATGGGAGACGGGGAAAATACGAGCCAGTTAACGAAAAGTCAAGATATTTAATCAATCAGTAGAAATAATTATTAGAACCTTTGGCAATTCTTTAAACAAGTAATAAAGAATAATATAAGAGTGACCTTTTTCACGTGCCACCAACTCAAAATAAACTATAACATTTTCTTGAAAAAGTAGGTTGAAATACTAAAAGGGTAGCAATTATTGGAAATCCATAATATCCGTATAACGATAAAATTGAATGATTTGATTACTATTTAACGAATACCAATTAAGTGGATACACTTAGTTACAGAAATCACACGTGTAAGGACTTATTTGGTGTGTCACAACCTGTGCTAATAGTTTCCAAGTTCTTGACATCTGTAGCAAACAAAGCTGTCACTATTCAAAGTTTTTGTGGAGTAAGGAGCCACTTGACTCTCATTACCCCATGAGTGTTATTTTATTTCTGTAAAAATAGCAGAATAATATTTGAAATAAACACAAAATTGATGTTATCGTAGCAAAGCTTAACTATCGATCTTCTAAATAAGGCCTAAAGAAAATATAATAGACAAAGGTTTTGTACTTTTACTACTTCGATGCAAATTTTCGAGAAGTAACAGGAAATACGTGCTGAACAAACAACGTTCTCTGTCACCGGTTGTTGGGGGGAGGGATTGTAATGCAAAATTGGAAAATAGCCGAATGTTCAGAGTTCAATTTCATCCCTTTGGATTGAATTTAGGCAGTAAAGAGAATTGCGTAATACACATCTATATGTATATTCTCTACATATTCCCAAAGTTTCCCTATTTTTGAATGTCCGGGTTGTATTTTATTTCTTACCCATCGACTTTTCCTGTGTAAAAATAGAAGAAGTAATGCAAAAGCGATATTCACTCATTGTATCACGCTTGTGCAGGTGTCACCTCTTCAAGAGAACATAGTAATCCAGAATAGGCCATGGTGGGAACGTTACCAACCGATTTCGTACCACTGGGTCACGAGATCGGGCTCGAAACAAGAGTTCATAGAGATGGTGAGGAGATGCAACAACGCTGGCGTCAGGATTTACATCGACACAATCGCGAATCACATGTCTGGCAATTACCCCAATGCATTTGGCACTGGCCAGTCCAAAGCGAACACGTACAACTTCGAATACGGTGCCGTACCGTACAATCATTCGCATTTCCATAAGCTCTGCTCGATCACTAATTACAACGACGCGGCGAACGTGCGAAACTGCGAACTGACTGGTCTCCATGACTTGAACCAGGGATTAGAATACGTGAGAGATAAGATCCTGGACTTTATGAACGAAGCTATTGACATTGGTGTCGCTGGATTCCGGTTTGTACACTTGCCTGTGGGAATTTAATTAATCTTTTGAAGGGAAATGTTTCTTCTGTTCTTTCTGATACTTTGCAAGTTCCTTTTGATAATGTTAATGAGATTGGTGTCCGATAAAATTTCTTTGAATTATCTAGTAATTTAGGAAAATATTTAAATTTTAGTTAAATTTGCAAAGCATCTCATTGATTTTGTTTCTTCTTCAGTATGGATGCTTCCAAGCACATGTGGCCAGCGGACTTGAAAGTTATCTACTCGAGATTGAAGAATTTGGCCGTGGGTCATGGTTTTCCCCGAAACGCTAAACCGTTCATATTCCAAGAAGTGATCGATTACGGAAACCACGAGGCGGTTTCGAAATTCGAGTATAATGAAATGGCAGTGGTTACCGAATTTAAGCACGGCTCGGAGATCAGTAATTCCTTCCGCGGAAACAACTTGCTGAAATGGTTCGTCAATTGGGGAGAGAAGTGGGGGCTTCTTCCATCGAGCGACGCTATTGTTTTTGTCGATAATCATGACACACAACGTTCTAACGGCCCTCAAATACTCACCTACAAATCGTCCAAAATCTACAAGGTACGTGAGAAATTTTTTTCGCACATCTTACACGAAGTTTGAAGTAAATCTTCGATTATCTACGATTCGTAAAGAATGGTGCATGTGAAATTAAGTAAAAGATGTGACTACAAACAATATAACAATTAATTAGGGCACGCCTGAAACTTTCGAAATAGTGAAAATCAAGTATATTATAAATGTGACTCGGTTTAAGCGCGAGCTAGTAGAACGAGTCGGTCAGCGGTCAGACGTTAAACCACGAATCGTCGATCGAGGTCCGTAGTTCACTATTTTGAATAGAGTATCGGTTCCCGTTCCAAACTACTTGTGTGAATTCTTATCTGCAGGTTGCTTCCATTCTTATCAATCCTAATTACATCATTAATTCCTTCATTTGCTCAAATGTGATATAATTCCATAAATGCTATTCTTATTTATTTCTAAACCAATCTTCGTCTCCTTTAACACTATAACTACTCACCACTGTATAATCCACACAGAATCACCACTTTCAATACTACCCTTCTAAATTAATTGAAAAATATCTCATCAGTAAAACGATGCAAATCAGAGCTTTTAAACAGAATACCTTATATCCCTGAAACAAATGGCACCAAGCCACAAAACCGATCGATTATCAAATTACATATTAATGGCCATAACCGAAATTCAAAAATTCCCAATCGGAATGCTGCAGATGGCAGTCGCTTTCATGTTGTCCCAGACGTACGGTATACCCCGAGTGATGAGTTCGTTCGAGTTCCAAGACTTCAATCAAGGCCCGCCCCAAGACAACCAAGGGAACATTGTGTCCCCCGTTATTAAATCTGACAACACCTGCGGCAACGGCTGGGTCTGCGAGCATCGTTGGCGACAGATTTACAACATGGTGCGTTTCCGTAACGCCGTCAAGGGAACAGGCGTGACGAACTGGTGGGACAATGGCAGCAATCAGATCGCCTTCTGCCGTGGAAATGCTGGATTCATCGCGTTCAACGGCGATAACTATGACATGAAGGTGACGCTCAAGAGCTGCTTGCCACCTGGTACCTACTGCGACGTGATTACTGGTAACCTGGAGAACAGAAGGTGCACTGGCAAGACCGTCACCGTGCAGCAGAACGGTGACATGTACGTCGAGATCTCGCACAACCAAGACGATGGAGTTCTGGCTATTCACAGAGATGTAAGTGGTTTGTTTCTAGGAACTAACAGAGATTTTGGATAAGTTACTGATTCGAGGGATATGATTATTTGTTGGCTTCTTTCAAGATTACTGAATGAATAATGTTCTGGTGGTAATGGGGGAATGGGTTTCTTTCTTTCTTCTAATTATGAATTCTGTAGAGAAAAGCAACCCGTTTCCTCTGATCATCAAATCCTGTATACAGAAAACTAATTGTGAAACGTGTGAAAATGGTTTCAGGCAAAACAGGCATAAAGAAGTTTGATTGGCAACTACTAGGACCAAAACAGGGAAAATTTAATGAAGACGTCCTATTTGTAAATTGATTTTCTATTGTGCAGCCGATTTTGTTAATTCTGTGGAAATAAATTTCGTCGTAAACTCAACATGACACTATTTTCGACTTCCTCTTAAACTTTTTAACCGATTTAGTGTAAGAACGGGGCAGTTGGTCCGCCTAACGCGAAATGGCTATTAAAACTGATATTATTTATCTTAATAGAATAAAGCTAATATGTACAGAATTTTATGCTGTATCAGAAAAACTGGTCGATATTTGCTGAAAATCGACTTGAAAACCGAAGGCATGACATCTGACCACCCCTCCTGGGAGAAATGGTTTTTGTCGTTGATCCTCTCGTTAGCTTTGAGATAAAGGATTAATATAGCCAAATACTTTTGCTGCATTGTTTCTGAATACCTCTACTATCTTATCCAAAACATTAACCGAAAATTAACTTAGAAATATATTTTAAACACGATTCTATACACTGCAGTTTTATAAAGGAGGTTAAAAGATCGCATAACCTGTACTTACCCCTTTTATAGCCTATAAATCCAGTAAAGCACAGAAGGAAGCAAAACGATCCGAATTTTTCAACTGTTTGGTTTCTAAAGAAGCTATGGTTCTGTACCTTAACGCGCGAGAGCATAAGAACGTATAGAGTCTGAAATACAGCGACTCGACCAACTCTCCTGTCCGAACAACTCATCCGGATTTACCCTATCATCTTTTCCGTCCAAAGTTTATCACACGCGTGATCGATAAGTAACCATGGGCCCCTTATAATTTATTCCCCTATATTTTCTTTCGTTGCTAAACACATATGGAGTAAAAAATACTCATACATTGCAGTGTGAATTCAGTATCTCTACTACTATATACTTTGATTTCGCGATAAAAATCAGTAAACAACTATCATATATCAATCGATATCAATTATATCACAGAAATCTAGAGCAACGACCCACTTTTCCCATCTCGCATTCCAATCTTATCGGCTTCTATCCCCTTATCGAGAAACTATTCACCCGTCAAGTGCATCGAGAAATTACAAACACATCCGGCGATCTCTCGGCACACATTACAGCTAATCCCTCGGTGGCCAGCCTCGAGAATATCAAGGTCCGAGCGCAGGTGGTGCCATCGAACTCCAAATACAAGCGAGATTATTTTTCAACAATGTTTATTTTAACAGAAACAATGTACTGTTCTTGTTCTCTTTTCACCATTAATTTCTACTATACATAATATGACAGTTAATCGTAGAATAATACACGACAGACTCGCGATTGGAGATATTAAAAAAAATGGGGGGTGTGGTTGTCGAAGAGGATGGAAGGGGTTGGACGTGATCGCAGAAATTAATAGCGGTGGGAAAGGAAGGATGGAAGAATGATTGGAAAAACATCGAAGTATCACAAGATTGCCTTATCGCCCGCCATTTTTCCCCCCTCTTCTTTTCCATTTCGTTCGTCTCTTCCTGTACAAATATACTCTCGTTCTCCTTTAAATAATTCCGCGCCGCATTCTCTTACACTCTCCGCCTCGCGATAATTTCTCCCTTCTTGTCCGTTATCTCTCTGTCTCTCACACGCGTAAGCACGCACTCTGCCGCTCTCTGCCCTCTCTCACTCTGTCGTCTTATCCGAGCGATCCTGCTGCCCGATAATGTAACGATCTCGTGCTACGCGGTAATGATGCGCGCGAACCCCGGCTATGTAACTAAATAAAATACTACGGGTCCTCTTGTAAAAGCACGATATAAATAAATGCTTAAGCATTATGTACAAGTGATCTCGGTTTAAGTAGAAGCCGCTAGCTCGGTTAACGTCCGCGCGTCACTTCCAAGCTTTCGCCGTTAATCTCTGGATGCATTCACCTCTCCCCCGGACGCATCGCGCGTTTCATCGAACGAAGTTGATATAAATGAAACTTGGGACGCATTGGTGTACCCGCTAGCAAATGGAGTGCGAGATGAGGATTCGTTTGCATCTCTGACACGAGGACTTCAACTTGGAAAAGGGAAATAAACTTGGAAGACATTCCTTATCCACTTGGCTGAAGGCAGTCACTGTTGCAGTAAAAATAAAAGAAATATTGAAGCTCCAAGTTGAGGACAATGTATTTTGGAAAAGAAAAGGTATTTATGAGTCATTAAATCCACTGACGGAGTGTGAACTTGGAAGCGCGCGCAGCCGTTGCGCGCCTAAAGCCGCGATCACACGTGTGCGACACGCGATGCAGAATACGCTTAAGCCACCTTTTCAGTATTCCATTAAATGGAAAAGTCAGGCTTCTCGTGTTAAGTGTTTGAAGCGTTCTCCGGGCGATACGTCGCATTTGTGCGAACGGGGCTTAAGGTGTGTAAGTGTATGTGTACATAATATTTATAAGTGTATATAGTCTGCAGTAAATTCAGGCTAATGTAAATCTAAAAATACTGCTCGTCTTACGAACTTACCAACTTTCGATCTGACCACCGTCGCCGATGGTTCACGCCTAGGACATCTCTTTAACGTCTTAATTGTTAACGTGAATACAATAAGGCAACGGTTTACTCCTAAATAAATAAACGTTAAACGTTGTAAATAAGAGAAGAAAGGAGTTAATTTACAATTCTTCTAAACTGTTATTACGTGTCCGTCGATCGTTAATTCTATATAATCGTCCGCGTAACGTGTCGCCTGTGCACGTGTACGTACATCTGCGTGTGCGTGCGCCTTCGCACGGATTACTAGCTTGTACATACCCGAACACGATCTTCCCCCTCTCTTTTTGCACGTAGAACGTTAGCAAAAATATAATTTAGTATATTTATCATTATAATTCATTTATATAAAAACTTCGTTAAAATATATAAAAGAAACAACGATTTGAGCAAATACGTATCTCCTAGCATAGTTAAAAGTACCGCGTCGAAACGTTCCCTTTCTTTTTATCGTTATTGCACATGAATTTTCGCTAATAAAAAAATGTTGTCTCTTCCCCTCCTCCCCACCCCCGTTCCCTATCGCGCAATCGCTTCTTTCATTTATCCTTCGCTACACTCGCGCAAACAACAATTAATTAATTACATACGATCGGTATGTACTCACTCTCGCTGTGTATCGGGTCTGGATCGTTCTTGAATGTTTCATTTGGCGAACAAGAACTTATGGTCGCTCGGCAGGTAGGTTCGTGAATTTATTCGAAGTCCCTACAATTAACTGACAGATTAGTGTGTTGGATAACTCGTAATTCATTATTTAATGAGAGAGAAATTAATCGCCTGCCTACGACCATCTCAATTGCCACTACTGTGTCTATCAACTCTCGAGTTGGGTGACTCATAGTGGAGAAAGTGGCTTTGAACGAGAGATTGATTTTATTACAATTATAACTGCATATAATTCTTCAATCATAGAATTATCTTCGTTCTTCACTTTGCATAGAATTAAATGTATATACTCCCTTGAATCGAAGCTTATTTTGCACAAAAAAAATATCCACTCTACCTAAAGAGTAGAGTATTTAAAAAGATGCATTTGATTGTGTTACCATAGAAAATCGATGAAGCAAATGCTATTACTTTACAGAATATTGAAATTAAACTGAAGGGAATCTTGAAGTAATAATGGCAATAAAAATTCACTGCCTCTGTAGATGATTTAGGTGTCAAATCTTTTATCCACTAATCAAACATGTTATGTAAGAGAATTCGAATAATTCGCCGCTGTTGTACAGCAGTTGTCGTTGCTGTGAAACCGTGTTTTCAGGTAACAAGGTATAGTAATCGCTTAATAGAAATAATTCCCACGAGTCGCAGATTACTGGGCCGTAGGAATTATTGATTCGTTCGATGATTCTCTCTAAAGAAGGCCAGTCTTTGGAAGACATTTTGAACATAGGCACTGGTTTCGTTGTTCGAAATATTTCCTTTCTTAATAGGAAGACGTGTGTCACACTTTAACTACCATAAACATCATTGTTTTTCTTCAAATTTCTCTGTACGAATCTACATTTACCTAACACTGTACCCAATTACACATTGAATAAAATTTATCCAATGAACATTTTGCAGAATCGCTCTAAATTGTTCATTCCCATCCAGATTCGCCGAGTGAATGCTTCTCAGGGTACAAAACGATCATTTCCACCTCGAAGCGATGTTGCAACGCCAACGCGCTAATTACAGATGAATGATTTAACGTGTAATTCTGGCTAGCTCAGCTGGCCATAGTTCTTCAGGGAACAAAATTTGAATAATCACGGAAATAGCTATATCGCACGGGAAGTTTGTATCAGAGATGTTTTTTCTTTACTCCAGACGCCAGAGCCAATTAATTCGGTTATTAGACGCCGTCAGCATTGTGCTCATCGCGTGTCTATTTCTAATTTATACCAGGATTCCGCGTAAGAAGAACATTAACACTTATTAGTTACTCTCCACTTCCTCCTTGATAAAGAAGGAGAGCCTCGTCTCTCGCCGAGAAGCAGAAGCCTGATTAGTAATACAGATCTTCCAAGACCACGGGACGCATTTACTTCATCATTCAACCTTAGTTCTGAAGTAATTCGAGAGCTATGCGTCACGTGTAAGTACCAGGTGGACCTGTACTACTTGCAGGCTTCCCTGAAACGAAATCTAAACAGGGTTACAAGTACTCTCAGGCACCAAACTCAAACGCCCTTTACTCTTCTTCGTAGAACCTTTCTGCTAACTTAATCACAAGTTACTAACAGTAAGTTGTTCCACTATTCTACATAAGGCTGCGAGGAAAATGAGACGTCGATATCGAAGCCGTCAACTGGCTCAACAGTCCTCCAGTATTTCAATAGGTGTCATCTGGGTGCGCAACAGTAGTTTCAAGATTAGTCTTCACGGAAATCTTGAATGACTCATCAAGGATCACCGAGAGCATCTACTCGATCCAAAATTCGTACCCAGACACTAAGTACAATGCGCCAAAGTGAAGTTTCGCCTCCGATCAAAGATTACTTTTCACGGATGCTCCGAGTAAAACAGAAACGCCTGGACAACAGAAAAGTGACGGAGCTGGTGGATTCAAGCAGCTCCCAACAAGCCACCGATCCACTCCCTTTTCTTGTACCTTTCCCAGACGCTGCAGTTTTGCTCGTCGCACCTACAGTCAAATTTCACCAGGTACTCGATCGCATGTCTCGAAGAGATCCCACTGCATCTTTCTCACTCTCCACCGTCCACCGCTTGTAACTGCGAACTGAACACTTAAAAACCAGGCGGAGCCTCCATAACACCAGCGTCCAGCGGCCATCACCACACGGAAGTCCCGCGCGTAGCCGCGTCACTGCTTGATGGGCTTCTTGAAGACGACTTCCGGCTTGCGTATGGGACGTGCTACGCGCCGTTCTATCCTGAGGGCCCTGTTCGGGTCTGCAGAGGGCGTCGGCGCGCCCTCCAGGCCCAGTGAAGTCTCCGCCATTGTTTGTCAGTTCCCCGTGCTGCTGGGTCGTCTCCCAGGCATCTGTTGCTGCTGCGGTTGCTGTTGGTGTTGCGGTTGGTGTTGCTGCTGCGACGCCGCCGCCGCCGCTGCCGCGTTCAGGGCGGGTAGAGGCGTCTGGTGACAGTGCGCGCAGTGCAGGCACACTGTGCAAGCACCCAGCTTCCGGGCCAGTAGGGCCCGCAGCTTCAGGGCTGGCCCCAGCTTCATGCCTATGGGGCCTGTTAGGTGGTCCTCGGAGAGAAGAGGCAACGCTGCACCGTCGATACGATGCTCACGAAAGTTCTGCAAAAGAAAACAATGAAGTAACAATTAGTTTAGTAGATTCTTTGGGAACGTCGCAGAGTACGTTGAGGGATTGTTATTGCCTAAGTAGGTACACTTTATGTTGGTCGATTGCTCGGAGCCAGATTGCTTTAGAATTCCTTTCAGACATGGCAGGATGTTATCAAGGTTCAGAATTAGTATTTTTCTGTTTTGCAATTACGAGGGGCTAGAACTTTCCTTGTAATATTTCAGGGAAGTTCCTCTTGGTGACTCCTGGTAAGGGCGTTTCGCAAAAGTGTCTCTTCTTTGATATCTAGAGCTTCCACTTTGGAACATTGGTGACTCCTACACATCCAATCAGAAAAGAACGAATTTTGTAGCTTTATGAAACCTTAGCCTACAGCAGCAGGGCCTCAAAAGCGCAAAGTTCGTGCCGCACGAATTCTCAAAACAGAGAAGCGCGTAGTCACCAATGGAAGCAACTTCGCGCAAAAGTCTCTCGACATTGGATCCTATCAACTACGTAGCTCTTGAGGCATTAATTCTCCGCAAAGTCAGCGGCACATTTCGTCAGAAGAGTTACGCCATTGATCATAAACATTATGTCGTAACATGAACCACGTGGGAGAAATTTGAAGTTTGGGTGGAGCTGTAATCTTCGCAGTATTTCAACTAAGAAGTAGATCAATCATTATTTTACAATCACAGAGAAGAAAGAACATCTGAGATTAATTAGACCCGACCTTTGACCCCGAGAAATCTCACGAAGGTCGCGTTTCATAGCCACAGACACATCCTCGGAATCCCGTGAATTCGCGTTGTAGCGTGTCGCGAAGCGCAAATAAGGTGCATCCTTAGCGACGTGGAACGCCGCGGCGCTCGCTCATTAAACCTCCGTTCCGCAAAAAGTCAGTCGGGCCGCCTGCCACGGATAGAATCAGAATGTGGGACGAGGAAAGGGGCCTGGGATAAGAAGGGGAAGAGAGAGACAGAGCGGCCGGGGAACGAATGGAAGAGGCGAAAGAAGAATAGGGGAAAAAAGGACAGACATTTCATTCACGGTGTCGAGGGCCGCGGACGTAATTGCAGCTGCAACTGCTGCAACTTACCCCCGCTGCACTGCACGCTTCTGCTGGCTGCATCCGCGCGGCCACTCACACCGTACTACGATCGTCTCTCCGCTATGCATGTCCGCGGAATACGGTGATTGCTCGGCCCGCTTATGAATGAAATATTCAGCGCTCTAATGCAGCTCCTGCACGCAAAGGCAGACCGGTCTTCCTCGAGCATACCACGACAGGGGGGGAAATGGCTGTCGAGGATCGGGATCGTTGTAAATCGAGGTCGCTCTACGAGTCCTTGAATTCTACGGAGAAACGTCGCGATTCGTAAATTGCGAGGAATGCTACTATCTGCCTCCTATTTTCCTTTCTTTCTGTTGGATTGCTGTAGCGGTTGAACACTCAACCTGGTCACTTTTTCCTCATGAAATGTGGATGAATCGGGTGAGCATATTTGCATTGATTCGATTGTTTAGCGAAGGCACAGATCGATAGATAGGAATTTTGTATTTGTTTACTTTTGGATAATTTTCACCACCTTTCTTATGGAATTTATGTATATGCTGTATTGGTCTTTTGAATGTATTGGGGTTACGTAGCGTTTTCGATAATTGTCGATGTTAACGCTTTTCGCGATGAAGATGAGATTTTCGAAGTGGAGAAAGGCCCCGAAACAAATGGTGCTTACATTATTTAATAAAACTCCAAATCTGTGGGAAAACATTGTCTTTGAATTTTCCTCCAATTTCGCTGTGTACTTTCCAAAACAACCAAATAGTATGTAGAGTATATGATCTATGAATACAGCAGTCCAAAATCGAAGTTAACTTAGATCTGCCAAAATTTGAAGATCGGCTAGCAAACGAGTATAAGTCAGAATTATTAGCTTCGTAGGAAGACACTTGAAACATATAAAGTGCTATGCAAGATCAGGTGTTAAATTTTGAACGTGAATATTGATAACACATATGTATAATAAAAGAAACTTTTATTTTCAACTTACATTCTCGCAATAGAATAAAAAAGAAACTGTTTAAGCTCGAGGAAAAATTTGATTTACCCTCGTTTGCTCACTCACCAGAGATTGCCCACTCCACCATACTTCATCCAATAAAACTTCACATATCCCCAACGCTGCTGTTTCCAACCACCAATAAACTCTCACAAAAGAAAGTACCACCAAATACGAAGCAGGCTCGCAATGGTATTCCCAAGATAACCATTCCCCCCTTCCCCCTACTATTCGCTGATTACAAAAAAGGAAGAGAGCGAAACAACAGCTCCCACAAATTAGCCCGCCTGCAGCCTCTCACTTTACATCCCATTTGCTCGCGCGAACTTCGCCGTTTTACCAGCGCGTCCGGCTAATTATCCCATTCTCCTTTAACAACAACACGCGTGAAGCAGCTGACACGCCGCTGCTAAACGAGCGTCGTACCAGAAGCGACGACCAGGCGAACACGCGGCCATTTATCACGCGCGGTACATGGCCGACATTGTTTCGAATTTCCGATAAAACTGGCGAGGGTAACGGTAAGCGCGAGGGCGCGACGGAAGCCGCGTGCAAGAATGAAAGTTTGACGGACCGGCCGCGGCTATTCACGGTCGTTTCGCGTAAACGCTAATTAACGCGGTCGTTACGCTGGCAGGAAGACGTTAGCCCGCAGAAGAGGGCCAGGGGACCGTTATTAGATGCGACTACGGGGCCCGTTTTCCGCAATTGGCCCGCATACTCGGGTTTAATGCTCCGTGGCCATTAATTACACTGAATACAGCGGGCCAAGGTGTCTGCGAGCAGTAGCGCCCAAGAGTTGACAGATTATGGCGCGGGATCTTTAAAAAGGAAGAATTTAGGTATTGTTGAATGTATAAGGGGTCATTCCGGCTAACTCACCGATAAGTTCAGCGATTTTCAGGAATTTATTGCGATGAAAATAATTATAGTAATGGAGTAAAACTTTTTTGTATTTATTAAACTACATTTCGACAGTAAATAAAAAATATAAATGTAATAAAATTATTGCTTTTCAAAGGCTTTTGAAAGCGGTATTGATGACATGTTTAAAAATTCATAGCTCGCTCGTGAAGGCGACTTCAGCTGTTAGACTTATCTGAACCCAAAAATTCAAACAGATTTTTTATCAGTATGGCTGTCGCTATCGTTCCGACTAAAATTTGTGATTTATCTTCAAAATTAGTAAAGTTAAGGGCAAAATGCAAAAAAATGTTTTCCGGCTTTTTTCTTTTACTATTTTCGATTTTAAAAGTAGGTTAAACTCAATCTAAATACTTGGTTGTATTCCTTTCGAGAATCGTAGGTGTGCAGAATAAGCAGTAAAATTTATAAAGCAGCCAGTTCGATAGATGTTGAGATTTTATCTTAACAATGTGAAAAAATGACGTTTCAAGAAAAACGCTTTCAAAGTTTTCACCTATAGAGACCGATCCTCTGAGCCCCCTACAAAATGACTTTGTAAAAGCTAAAATACTCGGAATTTTTCCATGAAAATTTAACAGTACATTCTTGAGGATATGTACTTTCGAAAAATGTTTAAAAAATAATTGATTTTTTCAACTCGTCTAACCGGAATGACCCCTTAACACGTTCGCGGACGTGAATGCTATAGCATTCATTTTCATGATGATACAGAATGACATGAATGGTATAGCATTCAAATCTTAAAGTCAATTAATTTGAATTTAATTGTATATAACCAGTTGAAAAATTTGATCTGTATTGTCGTGGATGCTATAGCATTCATTGCATATAACGATTAAAATATGATAATCTGACTACCCTTATACCCAACAGAGTAAATTAAAAATTATTTAAATAACGAACCGAATAAAAGATACTTTGACTTTAGATTATTCGACGAGTAAAGTTAACTTCATTCGACACAGGACGAATAATTTTTTTAATTTTTAATCGTTATTCGCAATTTTTATTTAAATAAAAATTTTGCCGATCTCTGGTTTCCGATACAACTTTTACAGAAATTACCGCTGCTTCCACCGCTGGCAGTTACCGGGAACTACGCCGAACGGGATCAAAATTGTTTTATTATTTCGTACTGTGCCTGCACAGTGTACGAAATTACAGCGTGTCTCTGCGTTGCTCGTTCCTCTAGGTATGGAAGCGGTGTTTTTGCCGCGTTAAAACTTCGCGTAGAGAAATCGCCCGAGTGTATCAGCCCGTGGTACAAGAAAAAGGCGTTCTTTTATTATATTAAATTGCCGTTCGGGCTAGAACGTTGCTGCGTACGGTAGACTCTGCTCGCGATCTCTTAGCTGATTATTATGAATTACGGTTCAGAAATCAGGGTATCAATTATGCTTGCAAGCCGTGGCGCCCACAAGTAGCACGAAATTATAGTGCACGATGTCTCCTCTCGTTGATCGGGCCACGAGTTTTTGCGGGCTGGAACCCCGCGAGGAAATTGTACAGGAGTAAGGTGGACGGGTCTATTTCATTAAAACGCATTTAGAGTAGAATGTTGCTCCTGGAATCGTATTTTTCTCCCGTCTGCTGATGAGCGCGCATTAAAATGCGTATCTCGGCTATTCCCGCGATTCTCGCGGCATGTCGGTTGCAAAATTACACCGTGCTCCTTCGATCTTCTTGTTCGCTGCCCGCAGAAACCCTTTCCTCGAAAAACGAAAACCTCCTACGTGGAAGCTTCGCCGCGCGTTAATATGTTTCCTGTATAAAATTGCAGCGTTTTCAGGAAGCCTTGGCGATATTTTAAGACGGTCGATGAACGGGGCAAACTGACGGCGACAGGATGAGGCATAAAAACTTTGAAATCGTGAATGAAGCTCTGAGTATACAAATGTAAAGTTCTAATTCTAAGAGAAGGATTTCCAGTGCAAGAATTTATATATTTCAATGCACTATTAAAAAATTTTAGCAATATTCAATTACTAAAAGTGCACCCCTTACTAAATTATCAAACTTTTGAAAACTATAGTAGGCACTACCCCAAATAGCTCAAAAGAAAAATAATCTGAAATAAATCATTCTGTCGTGATATGCGCATAATTCGAGTATTTCCCAACACTTCTAAATCTATGATAACGTTACCACTATAAACCTTACTACTGAGTACATTAGCAGACCGAGGACATAATACCCCATGTCTCCCTTTTCCTTTAGCTGCGGAATTAACTTTCCCCAGGTCGCAATTTAATTACAGCAGAATGTAAAGCCATAGTAGAACCTTTAAGTAAAAACTTTCCCCTAGACAAACATCTCTCCGGGATCGTGACGTGGAGGAGGAAATACCATCTTCCTCCTCGGCAGACCAGCGTTGATGAGGGGTACAAAAAGTTCGTGGACGAGTTGACATGGGTCCTTCCCATGCCGACGTTTAAGAAAACTCCGCAGCGGATATATCCCATCTCGGTGCATACATCTCATTGTTTTCGCGGTGGACTACAAGAAGTTTCGTAATCTCACGAAACCCCTCACAAGAGCCAGCCGTGCGCTCCGTGTGGTGCAGCTGCAGTTGCAGGGAATATATCATCCTCGTGTTGCACCGCGGGCGACCGCGGCCCTCCAAAGCCCCGGCCACGAAGACAACCTATATTTTCTCCACCCAGTTCCAAACTCTTAAGGGCAAACGCGATCCCAGGCCCGGCCCTGCATCAATTATACCTTCCACAAACACGCTCTTATCTCTCGCCCTTACCAGCAAGCGCGAACTTGGAGCGTCCGACGTATGGACACGCAGCGTTCGATAATTCCTCAGGATTATTGTTCGCTTGCTGCTTTTTGAACTTCGATGATTGAAGCTTTTGCTTGCTTTTGGGTATGGGTGTCTGCAGCAAAACAGGTGTTGTTTTAGGGTGAAGGATTGGAAGGGGTTATCGATTAAGTGCAGAATAGAAGTAACGGAATTATTTAGTTATTTAGGTAAAGAGGATTCTGGTACACTTGTTTAGGGAAATTCCGGAGAAGTCTAAGTGTTCAATTTTGGGGAACCAGTAAATCCGAAGTCTTCATTTTATTGGACTGTTAATTGTTTAGAAAGTGATTATTGTGGAGATGTATTGTAATCTCGCTTTTATTCTAGTTGAATTATTTGCAGATCAACAGAGTTGAGGGGTACTCCACCAATCACAATTATTCGTATTTTTATTTGAGGGAAAAGTCCCCTGTTATAAACCAAATTATCCAGTAATTCAGTTCAGTAACAAATCTACACAAAACTGACATTCTATATTCGGCGTCTGAATAAGCATAACCCCAGGCAACAGTGAAATCTCCAACGCGGATGCTCAAACATCCTCCTCTCAACTCCGCCCACAAACCTCACTTTTGCTGGATGCACTAGCAACTAACAACTAAGAACCCCTCACGTCAGACTTCAACCCAACACTTGAAGTTCCGAAGAATAGAATCAAAATGTTTCGCCAAAATGTTTTCTAAAAATTAACTCAACTCCTTTCCTTCCATTAACCGCTCCAACAGTTCACATACAAAGAAGCCTGAATTTATTCAATTAAGCCAAACAGGAGGGAACTTTGGTGCACAGGCTCCGCTGACACTGTCCAAAGGTGTAGCTCGAGTGTGAAAAGGGATAAGGGATCCTCGAAAAGTAACGGCCTGGTTCTTACAGAGTTCGAATTCCTGACCTCGAAGGAACTCGAAGCCGCGGCTGTAACCTCGGAAGAGCATCGAGACGGAACCGCGTCACGTTACCTGTTCGCGGCCTGGCTGAGGAATCTTTCCTCTCGGTCCATCGGTTTCTACGCCGAGAAAAACGGTCCGTGGAAATAGCTTGCCCGTTGCAAAATCGGGCCTCAATCTTCGGGAACGAATCCAGGGAATGCAGTAAAGACGCTGTAAATATGTACCACGTTTTAAATCTCTCTTCTCCTTCGAGATAGACGAGCTTCTTAATTTCTGTCGTGATGGGAACTCTTTTAGCAGGTTGTTGAGTTCTATGGGCCTCTTTCCAGGGTAGTATTTGTAAACTGCATAAAGTAAGACTTAGGATTGCAGAAGAAACAGATAATATTGTATAGCTGCCAGGTGTTCTGTCAATTTTGAATTTCATGTTTCTGTTGGGAACAATTTTGATGGGCACAGATATTGTGCTAAGTAGTTTATTAATGCTAGTCACATAATGAGATAAATTTCATTTGCAAGTTGGTGAAGATTAATTCTATTTAAGTTCAGGCACCCCTGAAATCTATGGAACGATCAGCAGGTCCGTGGATATCAGATTGGGAACTTCAGAGTAAGGACTAGATGCATCTTGAATAAAATGCCCTAGTATTAATGAAAGGCTGCGCAGCTTGCTTTTCTCTTGACTGAATCGATTTACATGACGTGCAGGTTTCTTTTTAGGGACTTGAATTAGATATAGTGATAAGTTAAGGGGGCACGCCGCCTTGCAGGCCTAAAAGAATGGGAAAATTTAAAATTTGCTTTCTTTGAAAGAAATGTTTGTTTGCTCATTGAAATAGTTCGGCTTTGGAGATTTATAAAAATTGACCAAATTAAAATATGCCAGAAACCCTGCGTTACATTGAAGAAAATCTATTTTTCTTTAAGTTGAAATAAGAATTTTTTCTATTCTGTTCCAATCGCTTTTGGTGCTGGAAGCTAGGCGACATGATCATAGCCAATGTTGTATAACTCCGCCATTTTAAAACATTAAGTAATAAATAATGTATGTAAATAAAATTCAAATGTTGCCTAACATCTATTCAAAAGATCCCAGTATTTCCCTGAAAAATTACCCCAGAAGACAAATTTATATTTACCAATTCTTTTAAGCCTACAATGTGGTATATACCCTTAAGACACGTTCGATTATCAATTCTCACATCAATTCTGAATTAGCAATATTCTATGCTACTTGTTTAAAGAAATAAAATTTTACGTGCATCAACCACGTACTTTCAATCCCAGTTATCTTATAAACTACTTAGGATTAAAATACCATGTATCTGGGAACACATATTTTTCTTCGAATTCATCACATTGCAAATACTTCCGTTAAAATATGGCGCGCGTTGAACATAGTTGCAAGGCCGATGATTTACACAGAACTTTTTCAAGAAGTGTCAAATCGCTTCTCCGCAAGGTGTTTAACTGGCGCCTCGCCAACGGTTCCCTTATTTACGACGCGTAAAATACTTTCCTTAATTATTCGACGGTTCTAAATCACCGTGCATCAGGTGTCCTCGGCGGCCACGCAATAAAAGTCGTGTCTCTGACCTCAGGGAGCTTCGGCTGTCGCTACAGCTGGTGTGCAACGACTTGGCGAGTTAATGGGACTAACGTTTTACGGTCTACCAAAAATCCAACAGCGGATAGTTACTGACACGCGATCCTTTATGAATAATCCAACTAGCGTTGCAGCAAGAGTTTAAAATTCTGTTAACTGAATATGAATCCCGAAATCAATAAAAGTTTTATTGCATCGTTACACGGTGCTTCATTTGCAATCGAAATACTTGATTGAGAGCCGCTTGACAAGCAATGCTTTCCCTATTAATTATTCAAGCAACTGTGCAATTAACACGCCGTGACATCTTGGTAAATCTAATAGTCGATAGTGAATACGATCTTCACAGATAGGTTGTTTCGAAGAGGATGTCATAAAACAGTCACAGAGCCTCTCCATACCTCCAAGCATATTGTACACACTCATTTCGAAATTAATGAACAAAAATTGAGTAACTATCCCGTCTAATTTTCTACGCTCAAGGCTTCTATTTCCAAAGCAGCGTTACGAAGACAAATTCTCCTTGAAAACGTTGAATATTCGATTACCAGCAGGCACAGAAGAGCATTGATTCATTATCGTGCAAACAGATATTGTTGATGACGTCAGAGTACAAGCAATACTCCAGAGACGAGGGGCATCGTGCTAACATTTGTATTTAAGCTGGAAAACGGTTGTTCAAAGCGAAGAACAAAGCAATCAACCGACACGGATCTAGGACAAACGACGCTCTCCGAAACCTTGCGCAACCGCTGTTATAACTTTTGTTAACGCTACCTGCATCCAACTGCTGTATTCGGCTCGAGCTGTTACGTGCTCACGGTTACGCCTTATATGGAATTGCAGTATGCAAAACACGAGTAGGATGCACCGATGCTCAGAATTTACGTTTATGACTGGCTGTCAGGCTGTACACTACCGTACAAGACAGCCAGTTTGCAAAAACATAGAACTAGTCGTGGTTTAATGCCCTCAAAACCATCATAGAAAAGTCAATAATCCAACGAGTGCACAGGCGAAACTTTCAACTCGACTTTCTTGGGAAATTTTCAATTGTATGTTTTGTGAGTTTCCCACGTTATTATGCGTGGTGTGTACTAACTGTAAATTTGAACCAAGTCGGTGATTTAAATCTTATGTATTCTCTTGGTAAAAAGTTATTTGAATTGTAATGAAATCTTTGAGAATATTTAGAGAATATCTTCAATTGTGAAACTCTAATTTTGAGCGTTTTAGAGTTATGGCGTGTAATATACGTAGAAAAATTCTATATCGTTTGGCGCACGTTTGATGCAAAATCCGACAACAAATTAGGGATTTAATGCAAATTTTGTACCTGCACCCATTATTGTCTTGTACAATATTTTTTGTCAGCTCCATATTGGAAAATTTCGGCAAAAATAGAAATAAAAACTTACGAACTCAATAACTTCTACTTATTGTGCGAAAATATATATTTTTCAAATAGTGTTCTCTTTTTAATGTTATGTGAAAGTAATAATTTTATAAACATTTTTTTCTAATTTGCTCGACGTTGGTAAAGATGGAGCTGCACCCCTGTTTCTGCCAGGTCCTCAATTGCATCTTTGAAATTTTGAAAGGAATAACGGCGGATGGAGTACGAGATAAAATATTTTCTCGCAGAAAATGTTGCTAGCGATTTGTCGGCGTTATCTTCGAACGACATCGAAGTTTTACATCGAAGATTCCACGCGTGCAGAGAAACCGTAAATTCGCGTGGAATTCCTTTATGCAACGATGCTCCGTGCTAGGTTCGACCGACGACCGGAATTTGTGTCGAACAGGTATCAGAAATTCCGGTCACCTTCCACCTTTCGTTAATCGCGACCTTTATCTCGCGTGTAAACCGCGCCAAGCTTGCGTTTCCTGATATTTTACAGTATTCACTATGGTTTTGGTGGAAAACTCTTTTAAAAAAATGACTGATTTACATTCACGATATTTTCATAATTAACTAATTTTAGAAGAATTAAACTACAAAAAACGCTGTTCACATAATTAAATGAGCTGAAACCTCATACGATTCGATATCCAAAAATAGATACATGAAACCCACATATTGTTCCTCAATATTGCCACAAACATTTCCCCTTTGACTCCGAACATAAACTATTCGACACTATTTTTTGGCGAATATATGATTACTAGCTTTACTACTCGGCTTCGCCCGAAATTTAGATTCTGATTTTATAACAAATTTTTTTTTAATTTCCTGGGGAAAAATGGTCATTTTCATCTGAATTAGTCAGGCATAATGAGCTGAGACACATTTCGTGATCCCAGAGTTTATAGTTCGAAAGTTTTTAAGCGCCAGAAAAACACACAAACATAGAAGCTTTCTGCTTTGAGATATATATACATTCTGTGTTAAGATAGATATATACATTAATTCAAACAATAAATGCCCAAGAAAAGGTATATACAATCTTATTTACTAATTCTTAAATTTGAAACAATGCGCCATCTTCTTCTAACTAATAATGAACAGTATTGCTGTCCTAGCTATCCATAACGGAGCTGAAGAGACTCAGAAAGCAAGAAATCTATGAACATCCACTTAGTGCTGTTTGACAACCGTTCTGCAATTACAAGAAGCTCATCATCACCCAGGTTTACAGCGTCTACCTCTAATCTTCAGGATATTAGCGCCAGAGAGCCGTTTATTTGCTCGTCGATTGATCGCGAAATAAGACTGGTGGATCGAAGTCACGCAAGAAATTCCTGCCGTTGGCATACCGTGAACTCGATCGGTGGCTACGCCACTGTGCAACAGCGAACAAGAACCGGTGACCTGCCACGCCCTGAGGAGGTCGTCGCGCGCCTCTCTCGCGGACGACCAGCGTCGACCGCCGAGTACTCGGCGACCACTGCCCAACAGCCTAACCAGATCAACATTCGCCCCACTGCTTCCCACCGTGTGCTTCCGTCTCCCCCTTTCTCCACTCTTTCGCTGCTTTCCCGTTTCACCTTTCTCTCGCTTCGCTATTCACCTCCTCGCCTGCTTGTGCTCTTATTTCCTTTCTACATACGCGTTGTCCATCGTGGTCCCGTTCCCTCTCCTCCATCCCCTGTCGTTTTGTCCCTTTTTGGATTATGTATCCGTGCTACCATTCACTTGTTATAGCTTACTTGCTCTCTTTTCCTGAATTTTCTGCGGGCTCGCTTGCCTTCCTTTGGAGTGCTTTGGAGTGTCATCTAGCGTCCATTGTTGAACGTTTATAGGAAGAGAGTGTTGATGCTTCTTCTTGATTATTCTCTATTTGCTTGTGTATTAGTATGCGTGTCTATTTTCATTTGCTCTTCTTTGGTCCCTGTGGTCCTGTTCTCTTCTTCTTCGTCTGGTCTTCAATTTTCGTCTCTCTTCTAGATTTGCTTTTTTGCTCTCTTTTCTTCTTTTGACTCTCCTCTTCCACTTATCAATCTGCTCCCTTTTGTTCCTTTCGTTTCCTTGAATAGATCACTGAAAAACCCCCCATTTTCATTTCTTTACGCCTGATTTTCTGAATAAGTAGTTCTTCACAATTTCATTAACAAGCTGCCCGTTTCAAGCCATCAAGCAAAGCATTGCATCCCCGCCGCCCATTTTTCCAATTCCATCGAATATCACTGAATCTTGCTCCTCCGACCACTTATTCATATCTTCTTCTCCCTTCCCACTGTCCACTTCTTCGTCATTGAACTCTAACCAAAAGCATGCCTCACAGGACCGCACCCATCGCGACGTTTATCCTCAGATTCCTTTCCTTCTTTCTCTCAATTCCTCTGCCCTGAATGCACTCGACTGGGATTCATACCCCGAGTTCCTTGAGCGTTTCTGTTCCTCGGATGGATGCTTCTGTACGAACACTAGGTAGATCGATCGTGGGGTCAATCGATTATCTCGTGCCATCTCTTGCATTCTTCCTTCATTTCATTAGAAGCAATAAGCACCTTGCTTCACCCATTTCACTCACTCTGACACACCTACAACGGTTATGTACTCGCCAGGTTGGTACTCTGTCTTAACAGCTACAGCTAGTCCACAGCTACCAAACATCTTTCCAATCCTCACCCTATCCTCTCTTTATCATCATTCTGCAACCCTTCCGTTGCACATAAATCTACCTTATGCTATCCTTATTCTACCCTCTCCTATTCTCCGCTCACCCCAATCACCCCCATCTGCCCGTTCGCCACAGTAAAAGCCAAGCCTGGCGTAAATCACACTGAAGGATGCAATCTCGCGGGACCACTTCATTTAATCTCGCGTATATCGAACGCGTTATCGACTCCCCCAACGCCAAGGGAAAACTAATCAGAGCTGACAACAGCCTCCTACCGCGGGAGATTCAAAGTGCAAAACGTTGAGACCCGGTCGCTGATACTCGCAATCATCCGCTAATAATATTCCCTTCCGTTTCGTCGTTTTGCAGCGAAGCGCAATCAACCACACAACCACGCCCAGTTTACAGCCCCGTAAGCTTCTATTTCCCGCGTGAGCTTCGCCTCCTTGTCCCAGGATACGCTGAAACACTGTTATCACCGATTTCCTCGGTCGCCTGGCCCTTTTATATTATTTGGAGCGTAGCCCCGAGTGCTCTGTACGTACACACGCCCAGCTCGTTACCGGCGGTATTTACTCGCGTTTTAATTATTATTTTGTCCCGCGCACGTAACGATACCGAACGCAGCAGTAATTAAAGCCGGATAACTCGGCTCACCGTGAATCAAGCCCGAGGAGATATGAAGTTATTTAGATAGGCTGCAGTCATGTCGCGGAGGAACTCGTAGAGAACGTTCTGTCGCGCAAGGGACTAGTCTTATGTGAGCTTTTAATGTTCGCGAGCGCTACGAACCTGCGGGAAGCCAGCGCGAACCTGATAAAGGGTATCGCGCTGAGGAGTTTGTACTGTCAACGTGTAAGTCCTGGGGCTTCGCTTGCTGGAGAAATGCTACTTGAGAATATTGTATGGCGAGGATTGAAGTTTCCTCTGGAGGTAATGAATAGTTGGAAGTTTCTGCTTAGGGATTAGGGTGAAATAACCCTTCGTGGTCACACGGGGCGTATCGCATCTTAGGCAATGTGTTTTTCCTTGACAAATTGTCTTTAAATTTTTTGACCAAAAGGGGTCTTTCCACTGTGACGCCCTGATAAAGTACCGCTGTTTGGAACTTTCTTTCTTTTATCACAGGAAGAATGTGTTTACTAAACTAAAGTTGTTTCCTAGTAAAATACTATCTACTAAATAACGCAAATCAACTCAATTCGTATAACCATCACAGCGAAAAAGTGGAATTTTACAAAAGGAACTGAACAAATATCTAACAAGGGAAGATCCCGAACCAGGAAATTAAAAAAAACTGCAATATTTGTGAATATGTAGGGGATTTCATCCTGATTAGGTACAGCGCAAATTTGGATTGCAACCCAAATTCACACTAAGGGGATCAAATTAACCCCTGAAAATTCAGCTATTTTCCGATTGTATTTTGTAACCCGCAAATTGTAAGATATAGAAAAAAGAAATCAAGACAAAAGTTACTTCTTTTAATTAGGATTCTCATGTGGTAACTTACAGTTCTTATAGTTCGCGAGTTATAACACAAAATCGGAAAATAGCCGGAATTTAAGGTGTTCATTTCACCCCCTTAGAGTGAATTTGGGCATTGCGCAATCAAGAGGAAATGCCCTACATTTTCACAAAGTCTCAAAATTTTTTTGAATTTCCAGGTTCGGGGTCTCTCGTTGTAAGATCACAAAAGTAATTCAGTCATTGTTTGCGTTAAAGCTTCTACCCCATTTCCTCGAGTAGAAACCGAACACGAAACTGAAAAATAAACGCAAATATGTACCCAATTACTTAGCCCCTCAATAAATCCATAACGTTGCTCTGTCATTGACCAATTAATCCCTCTCTGCACCGCTCTCCACATGACAGAGTCGCGTAAATTCCCTCGCGACGAGGCTACTAACTCCGCATTAAACGAAAACACCGTGAAAAGGTACGCTAACAAGAAAGCTTGGGGCTCGGCGATGACCGTCCTCATGGACCACAGTCGTGTCGCCATGTAATTGAGAGACATTTAGAGTGCATTAGCACCGGCGGCCGACAAGCAGCCGGGCGTATTAATTGCTCATCAACAATAATGAAGGGTTTGTAAGCCGATATTAGCATAACTAACAGGTTTCTCGGTAATGAAGCCACGCTCGCTGTCACGAAGCCACCGGTCTCTTTATGTCTGCGGACCCTCTCGAAGGGAACAAGATGGTACACGGCGTAGACGGTGGATTTGTTCGACGATTTCCGGTATAGACACCCATGCAACGACGCTGAAACATAGCGCCGTTTTATATCGGACGGGGCTGGATGGTTCGGGGGGAGATAAACTGCGAATCGACGGTCCTGACAAGTGGATTCTTGGACATGGAAGGCTGGCTGATAAGCTCCTTCGAGTTGGACTCGGAATGCAGGACGAGTCGCGCCACAAGTTTTTGATTTTGTGGTGGCTGCAGAGCGGTAGCCAGTGACGGCTAACTCTTAATTAGCGGGATGTGGATTCGAGGCAGTCGACAGTTTGAATTTCTTGGACGGTCCTTTTCTGAGGAATTCGGGAGCTCAGTTGGAGGATGTTGCATGCAGAAATTATTTCATGATATTATCGGGGAATTTTAATTTGAATTGAATGGAATAATTAAAGCACATCGAGGTACACAAACGTATGCTGGATCGTAGTAAAGGATTGAACAACAAACTTCACATATCTCGCTCAAATGCAGCAACATATATACGGTGTTGATATAATACGTCTTTATCACCCTGCCCCTGTATCAACTAGCCTAGGTCTCCTCTACTAGTTTCAGTAAAAGTTTGCGTGGTTAATAAATACAGTAGCATTCCATATTTTTGGCATCTATGTATTCAGGTAACTTTCGAGAAGTGTGAAAGATGTAATGGCCACTGTTTTCACGAGTACCTCTAGATACCTCATCAGTTCGGTAAAGCTGTCATCTAACCACTAAATTCAAACTGAATTATATCGTGCAAAGTTACATTATAGCACCACCAACCAAAAAAATATTATATCCTCTTCTCTCACCCTCCTAAGTAACACGAAAGGAAGCTTAACCAAAACATTCAACAGGATGACAAATTTTAATTCCCTCAAAACGTAACATGCAATAGTACCGCATAAAATGTACGGGAACTCGGGTCCACAGGCCTCTTATCATCAACGTCGACTACTTATTCAGCGACCTCGCCGATATTTATCGAACACCCCGGAGCCCCACATCCAACGGGACCAAAAGAAGAAGATTTTAACCGCGCCCTTATCTCCCTGTCTCCTCTCGGCGATCAAAAAGAGCCGTGTCTCCTCTCGACGAGCAAAAAGAGCCGCGTTTAGAATTTAAATTGCCACCGATCGGAGCCGCTATCGGCAGCGGAGTCGTGGCCGATCGTGTCCGCTGCCAATGGCGCCGCGACGCTATTACGATACAGTACGAAGAAAATTGCCCGACCCCGCGATACTCTCTTAGATCGTGTCTCCGGGCGTGATTTCAAATCACCTGGGGCTATCTGCCGTTCGTATATGTCGTTTCAAGAAATCGATAAGCCAAGCCACGTGAACGGAATAGATCGTTAGAGCCCCTGACCGGTGGAACAATCGGAGAAAGTATCTAGTGGAAAAATGCGCGAAAGGTCATTTCGATAACGAGATCGTGATAGCTCGGGGTGTCGTTCATTGGTGACCACTGAAAACAGGTCATGAGGGTTGAGAAAAATTAATCAGTTCCGATGAGTCAATTTTGGAACTTGGAAAATTGATCCAATTTGATTACTATTTTTAACCCCTCGTGGTCACACCTTATAGGTAACCACAAATTGGTCACATACCCCATGTCACTGCACCCCAGAGTCACTTTTGAGTTACCATTTTCGTATCTTAGCATCTTTTAACTTTTGAGTGATAATTGTACATTCGTAATACTCACACAATCAGCAATAATCATAAAACTTGTGGTTGAAAAAATAGTTGTGTAAAATAGCGATTTTTTGTTGTTAAAATTCAACAAATCTTTAAATTTTAATATTAGGGTCTAAAAATTTACAGAAAAATTGGCAAAGGAAAAAGAATTGCCTGGGGTGCGATACACATTGTGTGTCCACGAAGGGTTAAAGAATTAGCTCAGGAATAAGCCAAATGATTTACCCAAATTCAATTTTTACACGAAATAGATAATCTTTAAATTTTTAATCTCTAATGAATCACATTCACGTGTTATCAAATCAGTAGAACGAGTCAATGGGACCCTACAGCGATCCAACCAGCCTACCACTAAAAGCTATCATACTGGAAGTCACGCCCAAAGTCATCGCTAAAATACTAGATCCTGAAATTATTATTTCTAAAGTTATCAAATGCGCGTAAAGGGAGGAAGGAATGAAACATAGGTGACGTGGGTGGTTACACATTATTACCCAGCATTGTTACAAATTGCCGCCTCCGCACATTGCCCACGAAACGGCGGGTTCTATTATTGGCTAAACCCCTGATAAATGCCTGTCTCTTTCGCGGCTTGGTCCTCCGCCATAACTCGTTATTAAAGTGCAACCAGCGATAAACTGGCGCCGATAAATCGGTCTGATTCGTACCGCTCGCAAATCGTGTTTCCCTGCAGTGCGCGGCCTGGACAATCTCGTGAACCCCTGAAATTAACTGTTCCAGAGAAATTCAGGCCAAAAGGGACCAACCATGCTCGTGCAGCACGCTTAGACAAACAAAATCATATTTTAATGGCTTTAATAATGCCTCCAATCAACAGCAACACACACCCACTTCTCATTAGCCAAAGAAGCAATCCTTTCATGAGATATCTGAAGCGTCCACGGTCTGACTTTTTTAAATTTGATACCGTTTGAAATCTTCAGGCGAACTTAAACTCTTTAAAACAGAGGATCTTTCTGATTGACCAATTTTAAAACATGCATGAAGTGTTTGAAATAGTATTCAATTAGTAACCAGTGTCTCCGTTAATTAATTGCACACAACATCTTGTACAATGCCGATGATGCCAGCTACGCGTGCAGATGTTCACGAGAGGTGAGTACTTTTCCGATCCTCTCCCATGTCGTGGAAACGGTGTGCAGATCACTCTCATTTCCATCTCACACATTATCATCCTCACGATCCTCTGGAGGCACACCTCCATCCCAACAGCCCTATAAATCGATAACACGCGGCTTCGACGCGTCACGAATATGAGAATCGGCGAGGTAGACGAATGAGTAGGCCTATTTCGTACACGATCGGCTAGCTCAATCTCGCGAAACGCGCCGCTTCGCGTGCTTTTGCCAAGAGGTACACAGAGCCGGGGAACTTAACGTTGCTTCTCCAACGGTGATCGATAACGCACGAACACACGTTGTAGACACAACACATGTAGGATTCCTCGGTCGAGCTGGCTCCAGGCATATCGTCATCGATCAGTCGATGACGGCGATTAAACCCGTAATACCGTAGTACGCGATTTGATCCTCGGCGAAACGCTGCGAGATAGTCGAATACACGTTGCCTCGGCCGTGTGGGCCCCGTAGCGGTGATCAGCTTCTTCGAATCCCTATTTCCCCATGCTTCGGATCGATCTACAGAAAGTCGAGGAAGAAGCATACCCTGGTATCAAAAAATCCGTCGATATCGGGATACAGATTGAAAGACAGTTTTTAACCAAGAAACCTTCAAGACTGAACATGGAAGCAATGAGGTAAACTCATCTAATAATGCAACCACTTTCCTGACTATACCGTTTTAATAGTAATACCCGCTGATAGAATTGTCAATCTCCAAGCAGTGTCTTGGAGGACACATTTAACCATAAGTTGACGACGAAATTCCAGGAACTCGGATAAAATATGAGCGTCTGGAGACACAGAAATAAGACGCGAAGCCGTTAATTTGTCTCCAGAGCTGACTATAAATCAGAACTAGTGCCTCGGGGTGGAATGAAAAATACGGATGCGTGAGGAATTAAGGTTCCTAGCGAATGATAGCTTGTAATTACCAATCCCCGTGTCCGTACATGGGGGAATTAGTCGCTCCAACGTTCGGCATCCGTCTTCTCGATTTTTTAACCTGAGACGACAGATGGTTGTCAGCGGATTTTCGTAGCCAGCCACCGGGAGGTGAGCAGACCCCCATCGGGAGTTTTACCGGAAGTGAGACGGTCGAGGTCGGGAGTAAAGGTCTGAACGCACCTACGAGCACCGTTGGAGAATTTAAATTAGCTTAGAAAGTTCAGGGTCAGCCGGCTACGAGGCTGTGCGTGCGGCAGTCGACGAAAAGCGGCGCGGAAAGCCGCCTGGAGATCGAGGGAAATGATAGCCTGCAGCCAACGGTGAGGAAATCTGTTTGATCGAAATTTTTGCCGCGAAGAACGTGCTCCCGTGAAAGGAAAAGCAGTTTCGTAATTTGTTTGTTTCGCTCGCGAGGTGCTGCATGCTGATTGCCAAGAACTGGGGCAGAATGGAGGCTTTGTGGGGCGGATCAACTGATCAGGGGTTCCTTGGAAGTTGTGCTGGTACCTGAAATTTGTCTGACATAGGTTTGACAAGTGTTGTTGGCTATCTTCTGATGCACCGATTTGTTGAATTATTGCCATCTTTAAAATTGAAATCAGGTCTCTGTAAACTAGGTGGTAGATACAGGAATGCTCTTGTCCGTTGTAATTGACGTTGCGTGGAGATTTGGGACCAATTTCAGTAAAATAGTGGGATACTTTCTTAGGACGACAAAGCACCTGGAAGACTTAAGAGACCTAAATGTAAATATCTTTTATAAATACTTGCATTTGCTTAATTGTAGCTAATGTGATCATCATAGACGTTTAACCACTCGAGTCCCTGAAAATAAAGATTGTGTGCGTCAATCTTAACTCACGTTGAGGAATCAAGTGCTGCAATGTGCTACTTAATATAAGAACTAGGAATAACAACCTTTAAAAGTAACTTTATCACTGATACTGACGAGCACTCAATTCACTCGGCACTCTGGAGAGAAGATTCCTACAACAACCGTGTCAATCTAAAGAACTCTCACCCGAATGGAAACCACCAACCAATCAGCAATCTCAAACAGACCCCAACAGCTTTATAAACCCAGATGTGTGTTCCCTAATCCACAAGCTAATCCCGTCCAGTCCTCGCGTCACCCTTCGCCCACCCACACCAAGCACCCGGCACCCATCCACGGTCGCCAGAGAAAAAGCCCGACCTCGAAGCGCATCGACCTCTTCCCCGGTCTCACCTCCAACCTCCCGGCTGCCTGGCCGCGCCGGCACCACTCCAAAGGGCATAGCAGGGTGATCAAACGGGGAAAGTGGTCGCCAGGAGGAGAGGCTCGCCTCTTCGTGGCGGTCTGTTCGAAAGGCAACCTTGCAATGACCTGCGGTGAACCCGGGGTACCGGGCGCTCGGAGCGCAACGGTCGGTCAGAACGAGAAAGGGAGAGGCGTAACGGGGGGAAAGAGGGACTATATTATACAGCCATAACACCGTGCCACTCTCTCACACACGCACGTGGCCGGCCGGGGGTAGAGAGAGGTGGCGCAGCTCTATGGCCACCGGCGGACCTCCGTGCGGTCGGCAGTTATCTGCAGGAAATCTACTCTTGTAGGCATGCCAACAGATCTGGGCGGTGGTGCAGGAGGGGGGGGGGGTCCGCGGGGGAGTGGCCCCCAGGATGCCCTGGTGTCCCCCACGGAACCCGCCACTGGCATCCGCGGTGGAGAAGGCGAATGGCAGCGCCGCGGATAGAGTAGAACACCGTGCTACCAGCGGGGGATCGCGGCCCCGATACAAGATACTGCCACGTGTTACACGCTGTTCGCCACCAGAAGAAACGTTCGGTGTCCTCCCTTTCTTCTTTCGTCTCGTGTTCTTTCGGTGGTAGCCCGGATGTCCTGGCCGGGCAGGCGTGGCTCACCACCTTCGAACAATGCGCGCACAGGGGCCTTCCGGGTGTTTGAATAATGGGCACTCGTAAACCGGTCGATGGGACACTGGGGTCGCGTGTGGGGATTTGGATGCTGGATTGGGAGATGTTTTTCAACGAATTTGGGTTGCAATGGAGGGGTAGTTTAATACTGAGACTTGGAGTAATGGATACTAATGGTTAGACGCTTTTATGGAAGGAAGATTTCCAAGGACGTGCTTTTGAGTCGAGTGGTAGATTATTGCAGAGATTTTGTAATGAACATGTGTATGCATGTAGAGATAGAATTAAGGGGGTAGATGAGGAAATACGATCTCAAGTAACTACTTATGGATCTACAGTATCAATAACCACTGCTGTAGAGGTGATCGAGGAAAGTGAGAAGAATGGATTAGCCTCGCTCCAAATCCTTTCTGAACCTTCTCTAAGTCTACTTCCCACCTTCCTACTCAAAATATAATAATTTATTAAAGGGCTCTTTAGCCCCTCAATTATTACATGAGAATCCCAAATATTCCACGAATCTGAACCTCAAACCTCGAACTGACTGCACTAACGAATAGATTTTAAAAGTAGAGGAAGTGGTGTAAATATGGGCTATCACTTTCATTTCAGGATTTTTGCCCCACCTGTTGAAGATTTTCAACATTTAATTAACAACATATAATTTGCTCATAGCAAATTAAGTTTTAGTTCACCAGATTATTGTTAAAAAAATACAACAATCATATCTGTGAAATCTTCTAAGATTCATTCGTTCGTCCTTTGAAGACATTTTGCAAAACAACATGTTAACCAAACAAATGTAAACCATTATCTGTTTTCCACAGCTCTTTTTCTTTCTCAGTCATACTTGTACACCTTTGCCGATGGAGTGAAGCACCCACTATGATCTAATACTTCGACTAGCCCATATTTACACCACTTCCTCTACCCACTAAAACCATTAATCACACCCTAAAACATTAAACACCCAACAGTACTAGCTACCAACTACAAACCACTTTCCCCGCAAACCCTGCACCTCCATGTTACCATCACTTTCCCTTCAACTGCACTCGCAGCCACTCCGAAGCCAACGACAACATGCTCCTCCACCGTACCTACCTACAACTTGGAAAAAGCCACCTGTTCCCGAAGCTCGCGCCTCACCCCGTTGATTACACCCCGACCGAAGCTCCAGCTACATATTAAATCGCCTTACGCAACTGAGTTCGCGGAATGACCGCCGGCAGCAGAATACTTGGCTGGAGCGCTGGCCAGAAAAGAACGCACGGATGGGCGTGCTAATATCAGCGCACCGAGTCATTACACGGCCAAGGCAAGTCATTCGACACGCGAGGGGTCAGAAGACCGCCTGGCGGAGGAGACTACCTATCCAGCAACCAGTGTTCAGCTTTCACCTGGCCGCGCGTACGCGGCAAGTTGTCATTAATTCGTCGCCTGGAATCGTTTATCTCGCGTTTATCCCAGGCCCCGCGTAAGTGAATGGCTCCTCGGTTTTGTTGGCGGTTATCGCGCGGCGATCGGTATATATCGTCCGTATAAACGCGGCGCATGCTCCTCAGATGCCGTTTAAGATTATGCAAATGGGCGACGCTCCGAGGGACCGTTAAAAAAGCCGGAGACCCGCGCTGGAAATTGAGATATTCGCGGAAGAGGGAGGGCCCACGGCGACAACAGTCCCTTTCTTTATCGGCGGGACCTACTGGCACTCGCCGATAAATGAGAGGCTCGCGGCGTAATCTGTATCCACCAATTAGGTGGTCCCCGCGAGCTGGCGAATTAATGACCGCGTCGACTGTCATCCAGACACGATTATTAGCTTCGTTTTGCTCGCGCGTGCTCCCTTAACCGCGGGAGGAACGGTCAGTCTGGATTCCCCAGTTCCCTGGATTCTGGGAGGAAATGGAATGCTATTGGTGACTTTGATGGGGTGCGTTCTGGCAACTGGACGATGGAGGCTAGTAGCCTTGGCTTCTTTCAGTCCATGCTGTATGTCCCTTTTCCGTTTCTTCGTTTTGAGGCATTGTTTATTTCGGGGCTTGATAGTAGAGGTTTTTGAGAATCTCATTGCTAGTGGTGGTTTTATTTTCTTCGAAGGAGGTACATAGAGGGAGGCATCGAAGGCAGAGTATTTGAAATGATTTAGAAAATCTATTCAATTTTATGTGTAAGGGGCCCTTAAATTTCCTAAGGGTAATTTCGACGATTTCTTACCCTCTACTGCCCCTAGTATAAGAATTTGTAATATTTTATATTCCAAACTTTTTCGGTTACTAAAATTCTTTTAAAGGTTTATATAGGCACTTCATTTAACTTGGTTTCGGGACTTTTAAACTAAAATTACTTTTGTGGAGCATTAATGATAGAATTTGTGTCTGTTAAAAATTAGGGTAAAAAATATTACGTAAGATGCCAGCTGAAATCCCCTCCCCCATCGTGTAAGAAGGTGTAAGAAATTCGCGACCCCCCACCCAAAAGCCTTGCGTAATTTAAGGACGACCCGTAAGGTACAGATGAGAATACAGACATGGAAAAAGATGGACTATATATTGAGGGACTTCAGCTGTTCCTAGTTTAGTGTTAAAGATTCTGTCGTTAGTGTTGAACAGGGTATACCAAGATTCCTTATTTGAGTATCAGAATTATTTCTACAATGCTGACTTCGCGCATCGTTTCCCACAAGGCCAGAGGAAGTTCATGAGTAGCGACAACAGCAAAACGCAAGCTGGGATTACATCGATCACGTCCTTTTCAGGGAATGACATTTAATACCGTGGGTGGTGGGCGCCACGCCGAGAGAAATGTCATGGGGCAAATGCGATTGACGGCAGCGGTGCACGAATAAAAATCATTTATTGCGAGGATATAAATTTATCAGGCGTATGCTGCTATGATAGTATCTCTCACTTGCATCTATTTCGATATTAATGTCCTCGTGCGTTGAATTGTTGCCACCCCGACATCTTTTGCACTTTATGTCGAAAATCAAGATTTATTGTTATTATAAGCTGGATTATATTGTTATACGTATGTGCACTGCTAGAAAATATGTTGAATACAAACTGCTGCAAATATTTGTGTTTAAATGTAAGATCCGTCATTACCTTATCAATTCCATACTACCCTGTATCTTAAGTTACACTTGATCCTTATAATTTGCTTAATTTATTAAATAATTTAAGTTGCTAAATTTTCATGAAAGAAGTAAAAGTATTTATTGTTAGTATTTTAAGTAATAAGTACCTCATAAATATCTAATTTTTTACTCCATAAACAAAAAGTATCAGAATATCGAAGTAAAAATGCAAGTACGTATCTAACACATAAGATGTAAGAAACAAGGAAGAATCGTACATCCAGACTTTTATACCTATAATTCCAAATTTCCTTGTGAAATTAAAACCTTTCTCTACCCTCCTCTCATAGATAAATACTATTATCATTCACTATAAACTCAATGTCACACAATGCTGTCCTCCTCGATCCTCGGCACATTTAATAATTCAATGGTGAATTCCGAGCCTCGAATCCACACAGTTTTACTACCCCATAACTCACTCTGCCTCACAATCAGACCTAAATGAAGATCCTCGCTGGTTGATACTCTATGCATAATCAAGCAGAGCTTTAATTGCGATCACTGCGAAGTACCGGTGTTTACTTAACGAGATCGAGGCCCAAGAACGATCTCCTTGCGTTCTGATTTAACTATTTTCCGTTTCGAAGGGAATTGCAAACGATCTCGTTACTCGGCCAGAGCACGCATGTTGGCGTACGCGCGATGGCATAAACGACTTTTACGATCGTGAAATTTATACTGCTGCCAGGATGGAATTTTACGAGTTCTCGTGATGTGTGTCTTACAAATTGCTTTTACCTCTAGCTCGTAATAGCAGGGCTATTCTTTTCGATCCTCGTATCCACAGAAAGCCAGCTTTCTATTAATTAGCGAGAATGAATTTTATTTTTTTGCACAAACTTTTAGTTAAACAAAATCAAACTATCGCACTAACTATTCCTCCTGAGCCTCGACTACGTATCAAACATAGAAATAAAAAAGAACTAGCCTACTTTAAGAGAACAGATGAAGGCACCTGCCCATCAAACTATATACCCTCACTCAGTTACTATTAACGTATTGCCAATCAGTCGTTTTTTCTTTTATCCATTTTTCAGTTAAATTTTTCTTACAACTCAGATCCTCGATGAAAATATTATATTAACCGTTAAATAATTCTTCTTAAATAGTAACCATGAAAGTGCGAGAATTCTCGTGATTTCATCTGTAATATTTTAAAATTACATAAACAATTTTTAAAAAAATCGCAGTTGTTACAAATACAGTAGTGGACGAAAGAAGCTTTAAAACTCACTTCTTTATATATCTGTAAAGTTACATTATAACAAACTGAATACCTACTAACAATAAGTTTGGCTTATCTACTGACAGTCTATTTTGAGCAACACCTCAGTCTACGAGATATAAATTTTAAAATACAATTATTTCTAACAGAGTTATCTTAGTTCTGTTACCGTGTACAGTTGAAACTTTGCTCTGTCTACTTCCACGAACGCGGAATCAGAAACGCGAGGCTACATCCGCAGATGGGGGAACGGACAGCAAGTAGCGTAGCCTGGAAACGAAATCCTTGTCCGTTTAAAAGCGGTTCGGCTCGATCTACCGTGAACCGCGCGATACCGATTGGACAGTTAATATCTCACTCGGTAGCCTGGCTGTTTGCATGTCTCGTGCGCGGCGCGAGGGATTGGAAAGGCGGCTTTATATATTCATTTCTCGCGGGTCTCGCGTGATGTATGAACGTATGTGGGAGCGGGTTGTTACGTCATCTCCGCGGGAGCGATCGAGCGCAACCGTGCAGCTGTGCCGTTCCTCTCGAGCACACGGACGAGCCTTTACACGCGGACTCGTGTAAAATTGATACAGCCGAGATTAGGCCCCGGCGCGAGCACCCCGAGTGACAGACACGATCGTGGAGAGGCTCCTCGAGCCGCGAGTGTGCCACCAAACGACGAGCTTCGCTTTCTACGGCCAGGAGTTTCGATACCTGCTTTGAATATCGGCTTCATCTATTGGACTCTGATTTAAATACCCTTCTGTGACTGCATTTATTGTGCATATATGATTTATGTAACAGATTTGGTGTGTCCTGTGGGATGGCAGAGAATCGGCTGCAGGAGCTGGTTGATAGCTGTTGGCGAGCAAATTGTGCGTAGGTATATCGAGGAATAGGGACGCGTTTGGGAATCAGTTGGGAGTATGGGCGTCCGAGGGGGTGCAAAGGGGCAGTTGCTCCCTCTGGATTTTGAGAAAACATTGTTTATTTTTCAAGACTAATTTGTATTAAGTTTATAATAAACAAGGAAATATTTTCAAATTTTGGGTTTAAAATTTTAATTAAATTGGCACTACAAAATGGGTTTAAAAAAGCAAGAGGGGTATATTTTTCATTACCATCATCCGAAAGTTGCCCCCCCCCCCCATGGAAAAAAGTCTCCGGATGCCCTTGGTTGGGAGAGTCTTCGATTGTCAGTTGTTAACCCTTTGGGTGCTATGAACGTATTATATATGTGTTTGGTCAGTGCACACAGTTCGTGCGAAGAAAATACGACTAAAGGAGTTCCGCCCGCGACGTATGCTGACCGTTAAAATTGCCAACGTCCAAAGAGTTGAAAGTATTCATTCGATGCCGGATCACGGAGTAAACGTCAGATGCATTCGTTTAAGGGGTTATATCTAGTCAGGCGGCCGAAAAGAGGCGAATGTTTGTGAATTTTTTTTGAAAAATATATGTCTTTAATTATAAAAACATATATTTTTACTGAACTTTTTGCACTTAAAAGAGCAACGTTTAAATAACATTTAGTAATTCTGCTGTAGAAAAATATTTACGTTTATAATAAAGTTACAACCGACATTCAAGAAGCTAATTCCTAATAATTGTGATAAATCACGCGAAAAAATCAGGTCTTCAACTTTAAATAGCCGCCATTTTGTTTAAAATTAATATTTCGGAAATTCCCTCCACCTATCAGAGGATACATTAATATACTAACGAAATCTTGTTTGTTTTTTGATTTCAGATATTCTGGTTCCGAATGGCAGTGCTTACCGCAAAAACGTTTTAAAAAGGCTTCTTGGATATCGGATGTAACTGTATTATAAACGTAAATATATTTCTACAAAATAATTACCAAATGTTCTTTGAATGTTGCTCTGTTAAGTGCAAAAAATTCTGTAAAAATTTATGCTCCCGCTTTTTCAAAAGAAAATCACGAACATTCGCTACTTTTTGGCTACCTGACTACGTATAACCCCTTAAACAGAATTCGCGGTGCGAGTGGAGGGAGTCGCTGGCTCCGCCCACTTTTATATCCGTGCGAGCATGCGCATTGTAGACCTCGTTACTGCTAGACGTACCAGGTTCCTTTGTCTGTTGCATTATCCTGGCTTAATTCAGGCTAACGACTAAATGAAAAGCTGTTTATAATAGGCCCCAGAAGTATGTCCTTAAAGTCCCACGCGTGCGGAGTGATTGAGGGAGCACATCGATTTCTCTTTCGCTATGGAAACGGTAGATGTTACTGGGTGGAGAGAGAAGAATATGGTAAAAGGTGTCTGTGGAGCAAGGTGACAGTGACGCGTCAACGTATTTGAGAAGTTGCAAGCAATATCAGGCCGCACGTACAGCGTCGCTAATGAGACAGCTGCCCTTTTCGCGAGCGAATCGCCCATTTCACGAGTAATAAAGCCTACGCTGCGTCGCGGCGTTAACTGCGACGGTGTCATAAGTGCATGTATGACATTTGAAGGGGAACGAGGCGATAATGACATTGTAAATTATCTCGACTGCCATACAATTATTAAAGCCAACGCGTAATCGAAAAGAATATAACGATACAACTTCTATTTATACATAGAATTTTTGGTATGGTGATACTTCTACACGTTGTTATATTAAAAAAAAAAACTTGACATCGAAAATTGATGATGTTTTGCAAGAAAGAAGTTTGCCTTCTAAGTACCATTAGAATTTTTGTAAAAAACGACAAATATATGTAATAGGGATGAAGGAATATGAACCTTGCACAGTTTGTAAATTTTTCAAAATTCAAATGACGTGAACTAAGAAGCTTCTAACAGTTACGTTAAAATGCTGCAACAAACAAAATCTAGTTTTACGCGAGTCTACGTAACTATCAACTATTTTTTACATGCCACATGCGATCATGCAACTTTGAAAGGTCGGTGCCCGAAGTTTAAAGCAAAGTGGCCACTTTCGAAGCAGCTATTTCGGTTTACGATCTTCTTGTCTGCATGCTCTTAGACCGCGGAATGCAGAAAATCGCGGTTACTCGTTGTTGCGCTAGGAAGTGCGAGCTTTCTCATAGATCTAATGCTTTCTTGAGGAACTAAACTGCGTGTGGATGACAGAAACTGACTTTAACTAATAAAGATGTATAACATTATACAATAATACTATTAGTATATAAGCTACGATAAGAAAAATGATGTTTCATATTGGATGTCTATTTCAGTGCTAAGCAATAGAGATTTCTAGTTAACTTTAAAGAAGATAAATTGTCAAATACGTGGACAATTATTGTGTAATAGAATGAATATTAGCTTTCTAAACGATATTAAGGTAGGTGAATTGTATTATCACCACAAGTGGTAGTGCGAAAGACAAGACCTAATAGCGCCGCGTCTGACAAGTGACGTTCACATTCTACTGAAAAGTCGGTCAGACGTCCACGCACCTGAACCGCGTAATTCAACGAACGAATTCCACAATTCATAGTGTTTGAGACTTCCGTATCCTTTTGAAAGTGTGCCCCAATGCTAAATCAACATTTTAATTGACATTATCGATTAATTTTGTAAACCTGACCATGCACTGATACATACTTTTAATTATTAATGAAAAGATGCTAGATTCAGTTATTTGAAGTTTATAATAAAATCTAGAGAAAATATACTTTCTAAATAAAGTTAAATTCAGATGCAACACAGTATTCTATTTCTCATAATAGAAATTAGTATTCTCTATCTATGCACTTTTACTCGATATTACATGCAGATACGATTTGCACTTAAAAGTTTATGAACAACCTTCGATTCAACCTATGTTTTTATGGAAATGAACAAAGACAAAGCCAAGTGGAACACACGCATCCCACTCATTAGATCATCAACTGACCAATTAAAGACATTCGATTGATAATCAGTGATCCACGACGTGGGCCTGAATGCTCCGAATACCTTAGGTATGTTACCACAATCTGCATACCTTTTCGAAGCTGCCAAAAACTTGCCAAAGCACACCTTACACCAAAAGAATTTTCCCAACGAAATCTTCGAACACCTCACAAAACGAAGCCCCAGTCACAAACCCAACCAACGCTCCAACATACCCACACCCTCCCAGCAAATGCGAATCGCACACATCGAGATGCTCGATCTCGAAAGAACCACGTGCTCGTGGATGCAGAGGACTCGGCGGAGCCCCAGGGTCGCCTGTGCTCGCAGGAAACGTGCCGATGAAGGGGGGAACAGGAAAAGCTGAACAAGAAGGAAGGGCAGCGAGGTAGGACAAGCACAGTGGAAAAAGGAAGAGAGGCCGAAGTAGGAGTATACGAAGGGTCGAAGGTTCGCCGATCGTTCGTGTTATGATAGGCCGCGGGCCGGTAAAAGCGTTCGGGGGGGGGGGGGGGAAGAGAGACGGACACTCGACGAGGGAGAAGATCATGCGCAGAAATGGATGGAACAAAAGGGGAAGCAACGACCTCGCGCAGAATTAGGAGACGAAAGGGGAACGAGGGATGAATGATAGACGCAGAGAAAAGTGGGAGGAAGAAAGTTTACGAAGTAACGAACGAGCCGGAGAAAGAGGAATGCGTGAAAAGGGGAGGAGGTGGGCGAGCAGTTAGAGATGAAGAAAGAGGGATAGCGAGTGAGGGAGCAGGAGGGGGAGGGGTAAAAAAGTCAATCGGACCCCTCCATTACCATACGTTATTGGCCGGCTTCGGGACGGTCAGTGTTTGCCATAACTCCAGATAAATAAACCCCAGGGGCAGATAAATCTGCGTGCGCGCCGCGGCGTGTATAATGCAAATGCAATCATGTCCGCGATCCGCCGGTCCCACGGGCCTTAAAACTTGAGACGTGGCCCCTTAAGAGCCACGCTGCCTATAAAGGGCACGCAACCGAACCGCGGGCGAATTTACAACATCGGCTCCGAGCGACACGCTGCAACCCTGCGCGCCGACCAGGCGGCAAAGAGGGAGGACAAGGGGAACAACGGACCGCGCTGTTCGTAATTAAGATAAGGGGAGAACACTCGAGGGTGCGACCAAGGCGTATGGCGGTTTCGGGGTGTCCATCTCTCGGGGATGCTGAATATTGAGCATCTGTTGGGATGATGTTGAGGAGCTTCAGGAGGTTGTTTTAAGTGGGAGTTTTGAGGGTAGATGCTGTGGCTGGAGAGGTGATAAGATGGTTATAGTAAGGAATGCAGTATGCAGATGTCGGTTGACATCGATAGTTGTATAGTCACTTGAAGTGGCCATCTTAGTTTGTGTGAAGTTGAATGGTTTGGACGAAGGTTGATTTTAAATGATATGTTTGTGGGATAGAGGGAAATTCTTCAGGTTGAGACGTTTTGGAGTTTCGAGGGTGAATGATTTTTTTTTAATAGGAATTTCAATGGATTGTAATACACGTTGGTTTGAATGCAAATATCTAGGATTCGTGGATTTGTGGCCCTGTTTGCAGAAGGAAAAAAGTAATGAGGAGAAGAAAGATATTGCAAAGTTCTTAGTACCTATGCTTAATAAACTTTCCTACTCGCGTTAATATCATAAGCAACTCAAAATGTACATGCAATCAGAAAAGTGAAGATATAAACCATGTTGTTTGGCAATGCAAACTCTACGACCCTCAAAGAGTAAAATTAATTGAAAATATGGAAAACCTAAAGCTATATCTGCTCCTCAGCATGGAAATGTTAATTGCTAAACCATACATTACGGCGTGCCTGTATGTTTTCACGTTCCTGAAAGAATGCAACCTGCGTATCTAGACTAATCGGGGGACATGTAACTATACAAGTTACCGATAAGGCAAACCATGTAATCCAATCACTTAAAAATCTACATATATACATGTAAATACACTTATGTCAAAAATAAACCTTCATTAGGTTTTAATATAAAAAAATACACTTTTCAGAGAAGCAGATATAACTTGCTTTACAAATCACTTAGGAAAGTAAAAAAATTTCTCTCAGCGCTCAGTTTTTTCCAGATCCCAAATCTATTTAGTCTATTTCTTGTAAGAAATATGGGGTGAAGATCTGAATGAAAGCGTATGCGCTACGAGCAATTATCAATCATACAAATTGCAAATAAACTTCATGAGAATATAGTCCTCTACTTTTGAAATCTATTTCATCCCATCATAGAGTTCGATGCCATAACAATAAATAAAACCAACATCAATTAAACGATAAGTCATTTATTCCCCCGAGTGAAGAAAAAAATCTCCCCCGTTCCCTTTCGTGTCGTCATTAAATCAATTAATACTGTTCCCCGAAAGGAGACTACTTCAAGGACAATAATTATAGTCCACTTAAATCCCAGCAATCACTCATATAATGTCCAGCCTCGATCTTTGCCCCGCGACGGAGGGTGGCGATTCGATTCCGTGATTAAAACAAATATTACAAACAGATTGATTTATCCCGATCAATGTTGAAAATGTACGCTCCTACAAAGCAGCCCGCTTAGTGGTATATTAATGACGATCTTCCGCGAAGATGGTACAACATGCTCCAACGTTATGTACACCATAATGACGAGAATAATGATCCTACTAATGCACATAATTAAGGCCCGCATCGATTCCATGCATGCTGGTGATAACATGTCGTTCGTGCATTAGATTCTACGGGGTACAGGATCTCTGTGTACCAGGAATCGATACGAACGACCGCGGGAGATCATCCTTTATGCCTGCAGGTCGATGAACATCGAGCGATAACGGGAACGTGCAGCGTTATTTATCTGGGCATTATGACGATTTTTGGGGTTATCGTTATCACAGTAGTTGCGCGAAACTGTACCATGACTTCCTAGTTCATCAATTTTAGAGAAAGTTACATGATACGGTATAAACGAACTTTGAATGGAAAGTGGTTGTGAGCAGCAAGACTGTATTCTGTTTGTGATGCTTCTTCTTTGGATTAAGAAGGAAAATGTATAGATTATTGAGGTGAAGATGGTGGTAGTTCAGGTAGGTGAATATAAATTGCACTGAGATGCTTTTTCAAAGATTGGTGGTTATGCAATTGGGGGTGACTATTTCTACTTAGAAATTTCTACTTGGAATATTTGTTCCAAACGTGTACGTGTAGAGTTCTAAATTCCTCTTTGACTTATTTATAATTGGTTCCATCTCTTGTCAATTAACTCTGACTATCCCTGTTACGTTTTCCATGGAAATAAATATTCAAGTATCTAGTATCATCTAATTACTTAAAACTGTCTACTTATTCCTTAACCCAGAACTTCAAATCACTTGCCACGTCGAAGCAATAATGGATTAATGAATAAACAGTAGAAAAACGGCAAGTAAATTTAAATAGACGAGTCTCCTTTAATGTGTAATGCACGTTAAACGCGAAATCAGAATTCAGTATAGTTATAGAATAAATATAAGTCAAGAAGGGCTCATAGCGCGTGTTGCACGCGTGGGAACGAGGCTTAAGCCTGGCTTTCCGTATGACTTGGCACTAGCATTAGCTATGAAGGCTTCAAACAAGATACGTACAATGTTGAATTGACGAAATAACGAATGAAAATTGTCAGTGAGATAGTGGAGGGTAAAACGAAGGTGCTTCATCATTAGACCCAGGCCCCGAGCACCACGATAATTACATTATTCTCGATAAGATCGCGATTCAGCGTCCCTACATCAGCCGTCATTAACGCTACAAGAAGAGTTAATTCTGCGATTTGCTAACACCCTCTGTCATGCTAAGGTTCGATCTTGCTTTCACTGAATTTATCTTCGCGACTGTCGCTGGAACGCAAATGGCAGTCTCCCACGTTTGTAGACTGCTCGTGTCACATTACTTCAATCTGTTCAAATAAATTTGATAGCCACGCGTGCGATGCTTTATGGCATCTATGATACAGCAATGTATTCATACCTGAATTCAGGAAAACTCTATATTTATACCTTCCGGAGGGAAACTTCTGTGAGCTTTACACTATTACGAAGTAGAGAGGGCCTGTCTTGGTTTCTTACCTGGAACAGAAAAAATACTATACTGTTAGATAAGTGATACGAAACAGTCTTTGTGTTATTAGAATATTATATAATGATTTATTTTAAAATGGAAGACTTGTAGATGAATTCAATAATTTATATGAAGATGCTGATGAAATTCACATTCAGAATTTTTAGTGTTAAAATAATAAGAGTATTAGTAAATCTTATAACAACGCCCATAAAGTAGCAAAATAATAAAGATCTGTTTTAATTACAAAAATTTTAATGTTCTAAGGAAGCCCTTTTCAAGTGTCTCGCTCTATACATTGCTGCATAGGTACTATTTGAAGTGTAAAATAAAAAAAAAACACAGAGATAACTTTGCATTCATCGGAAGTCAACTCTTGTGGAAAAGTAATAAGTACAATGTCCTTCTAACGAAGAAATACTTAAGAATATGTTAGAAACGAATCTAAACCCACCCATCAGTTTGAGAAATTTAAAAAAACAAAGCAAATTAAAAGCGATCAAAGACATCGTCGACAAGTACTTGTATCGAACATGAAATATTCCAGTTGCCGTCGAGAAATTGAGAGCACCGAATGACCCGAAATAAATTACGAATTCTAGGACAAAATTCCTCCCCGCTAGAGAATTTGAAGAAGAAGAAAAGATGTAAAAAGTTTCTCGTATCGTCCACGCAATCGCAACGCAGGGAATTTTCCAGCGTTACTTCGAACGTTCATCGAACGAATACAATTCAAATTTAAACATTGCACAAAAAATTCCTGTGGAAGGAAGAATGTTCATCGCGCGTTGGGAAATTCCAAAGAACGTCATTCGCCGTGCAGGATGAAAAATGCATCCTTTTGCTGCCAGTCTAAGAAATTCTCGATTATTCATTCGCGTTGTTGGAGATAATCATTAACCCGATTACTGGGCGATTATTTCGAGAATGTACGACATCGGACGATAATATGTGCAACGTTTGAATGCTAGGAACTTGTATGATGCACTGTGTATTAAAAATTGTTTGAATTCCAACTGTTCAATTTGAGTATGTAACCTATATTCTGAAATATAATATTAATCTTTAAGAACAGAAGATTCAAATCCTTTAGCGAACTTTTCTAGTCACATTTTATGTACAAGCTTCCTCTGAATTCTACTGAATGGAAGCTTCTGCAAAGGCCTCATTTGTTTGTCTAGTATATGATTGTAAATCATGTATTTCATTAATCAGTTGCATACAGATTTTAATTCACCCTGAGCATATTGACGCTGCATTTAAATTAGAGTAATATTGAATCCTACGTAGTAAGGAGTGGCAGATATGAAGAATGTTCCAGTCCTACCCACATTGCAATTTTTAATTAAAATCGCACAGCAGAGTAGATTAAAGGTGTTTGTTCTCTGACACAGTTATTCAAGCATATTTAAAGAAATTGGGAATTCATTTACCAGTTTTAAAACTATTAATCAAAGGCCATAGTGTCTTCATCATTCTGATGCAATCTTTAATTACGACCTCCCACTAATCATGAATAATGGTCTTCTAACGCACCCTTCCCATGACACAACATAAATTCGAATTAAATTGCTATCAGAGTCATTATTAAACATCAGCTTCTTCGCCCCTTTCCATCCTCAAATAGCTCACTTTCACTGTAGCCAAAGAAAACCAAATAAATAAAACAGTACAATTGTCCAGTTACTCAACACAGATGATGGATTCTGAGTGCAAACGATGATAAGGAAAATCAATTCCTGCACGACACCCTGACACACATTTGCATTACTCTTTTTACAAAAAGCAGCCACTTTGGTCGCGAGCAAACATCGACGAAACTCAACAGGCATTATTTTCCTCGGCGATAGGATCTCAAGCGGTACACCCCCGCGTTTAGCTTCAAATTTAATTTAAAGCCCGGCCTGCTTTTCGATCAATTTCATAGGCTACAAGCGAGGCGAAGCTCCCCCTCGACGCAGAACACATTCTAAACCGATGTAACGATATTTCGAGGACCATTAGGAGAGGAGCTCTCTTCACGAGAGGGCCCGAGAGATAAACGAGGTACACGGGCGCAGCAAGCACCTGAGGGAAGGAGAGGGTGAGAAAGAGAGGGAGCTGTGCAGCATTAAATTGGGATTAGCCGTTGGTAGAGATGGCCGTAAGTACCAGGAGGTTGAAGATCAGCACGGCGACAAAGCCGAGCCTTTGGTAACCCCTGATGGGCACTGCGGCACCGTGGACGTGAAAGAGAAGACAACCAGTATCAAGATCGCGACGTGTGTGGTCGCCTTTAAGGATCGCTCCAGACGCGCCACGCTCTGATCATCGGGACACGCTTTATCTTAAAAGGTCCTCGAAAAACTGATCCGAAGCCTTTCCGAAAGGTTCGCGTTAAGTTTTAGAGCACCGCAGCTCCCATTGAATATGGGTACAAAGTTTAAACAACATCCGTTGTATCACACCTCAGATTCGTAATCAGCGACCTCGAAATCCTTAATATGCTCAATTATGTACAATTTAACGGTCACCTTCATCTTTTGGCCAAGTTATCTCAATTTTCAGAAATTATTATTTGTAAAACTACTTATCCGCTTTTATTGATTAAAGCATATAAATTCTATAATTCACTGTAGATCATTCATAGATACAAATTATTAAGTAGTAGGTAATATTACGTAATAAAAATTAATGGTGATCGAAAGTAATTAAAATAAAAATCCCGCCATCGATATTGTTTAGCGGTAACTAAAAAAAATCCTGCAATAGATATTGGGTATAACGTCACCGAAGAAAATTCCCTCAATCGGTTCCCCAATTGGTAAAAATATAACCTAAACAAATTCTTGTCATCGACAATGGTTATTCGTAGCCAAAAACGATTTCCGCCATCGATAACGGTTACCAGTAACCACAAAAATTTTAGTCATTTATAAGAGTTATTCATAACCAAAATCATCTAAAGAAAGATATTAACTCTTATGCCATAACTTTTAAAATTTAGGTTATAACAGTTACAGTCTCTATATAAAAGTCGACATTGTCATTCCCAAAGTCTCAGGACACCCGTAAAAATCTGACAGCTCTAAATCACCTCGAGTACTTACCATAGGGTTCCCTAAGTCCTAATTAGACTACCACAGTTTGAGAGTTTGTCTCTCCTCCAAGTGATTGTGCATACGATACAAAACTAATAATTCACTGTGTTTCCTAATCCAAGTCCACGTACACAGAATCTCCATCCCCGCTTCTCAAAGCCCTCGGATTCAACCCCTCCAATATACCCATCAAAAGTCCCAAAACATCCCAGCATCCCACGACACTTACTGTTGATCCCACCATTTCGTTCGTCGTACACACCGTCTTAGTCGCGCAATTACCCACTTGCCAATCGAGAAGAATCAATACGGTCGTCCCGGGGACCGAGGAGTACGCCTTCCAATTTATAAACTCGACCGCTGGGCCAGCGCGAAATCTTTCCATCGGACTTCCGAGCGCGCGTGCACCTGCACCCGCGTGCATTCCGCCGGCCAGTCCTCGTAACTTCCACGCAACTCGGGGCCGGGGACTCTCGTTGCTCCGATATTTCATTCCAGCCGGGAGGAATTCGACTCGCGGACACCGACGAAAATGTGGGCAGCGCTCGCATTAATGCAGATCGCTGCCGGGTCGTTGTAGCGCGGGGTAGAACGACGATAGAGGGAGAGGGGGAGGGTGGCCGGGGTGGGAGCCCCCGGTGCGATTAATGCCGATTAAAAAGGCAAAAGTCCCGCCTCCGATCATTACGCCGATGGAACCGACGGTACTGGGCAATTCCGTGCCCGAAGTAAGGTAGCCGTCGCGACCCCTCTCATTCCGCTTCTTTTTTACTTTTCACCTTTCTCCCCCTCCGCGTCTCTTTCACCTCTTTCTCTGCCTGTATCGGCGCATGTTCGGTTCGCTCTCTCCGGCTGCTTCCCTTCATCCCGCGGCCCCTGGTCGGTCGCCGTTTTTTTCCTCTGCTGCTGCGGCTCCTTCTTCTTCTTCTTTTTCTTCTACACACGATGATCTCGATGGTCGCTGCCGTTCCGGGGGCCCCTCCAGGGCCAAGTAATTACTTCTAGTCCGGCGCTGAGCTTCGCCGGCGGTTCGATAGCCAAACTTATAATTTAATGGTTAATTATATAAGGAGTCCCCCCGCGATTCGGCGGAGCCACTGGGCGGACACGGTGACGTGCAGGAATGCCCCCCTTTGGTCGGACGGACCTGCACACGGGACTCGTTTTCCAGGTCCTGTCCCTCCGACGGCCTGCGAGCATCGAATCGAGACTGCTCCTCGGGGCGAACGTGGAAGGGCTTAGGAATCCGTGCGGTTTCGGTTGCGCATCGAGGGCCTTATAGGAGGAAATCGGAGGAATTGACTGACAAGGGGACATTCTCAAACCGGGAATTCTGATTTTAGTTAAACTTCGCGGGAATGTAAAACACATTGGAGTATGCAAGGAGCAATTCTTTGTTTCTGCGGAAATTCACTCTGAAGAGGTCGAGGGGTCTGAATCAGCCCTTAAAGTTATCGTGTTTCGTCGTTCTTGTAGAGGTGTGATAAAGCATGAAAAAGTGAACAATTTTTATGTGTAACTTTTTGTTCTATCTTGCATCGGTACAAAGTTATAGTAAAAAAAAGAAAAATGCGATAACTTTAGGGAGCTGAATTCATCTTCAGAGTCTATATCCGCAGAAAAAGATTGCTCTGCATCCACACGAAGTTTCATTAACCCATTAGTGCCCAGTACCAAGCTTCCGTTCAAGAAAAAATATCCAGTTTTCTCTTTATGGGTGAAAATGGTCTGATTGTTTATATACTTACTTATATAAAAAGAATCTTTTTTCAGGTATCTCCATACTGCTTCAATTAATAAAACTACTCACTACATAATCTGGTGACAAAATTGTGGTCCACTACCTAAATTAACGATTACAGAAAGTAATGTGTAATCAATTATACACAATTACATTTTAATCGTAATTTGTAATTTGTAATTAGATTACATTTTGCCCAACTCTGCAGAGATCTGACATCCAGGTGTGCTATCATCTTCGACTTCTATTACCTTTATGGATTCCCTACATCTGTCCATATGATAGATGCAATTGCAAATGGATTGGTACAGTTACAAATTTGCCACCTATAATCCTAAATCCATATATATTATCTGTCGCGTAAAAACAGACAAAACTCGTAAATCTCTTTTGCCTGTATTTTTTAAACAAATACAAATCCAATAAAATGATGACTTAAACCTCCCCTCATTTCTAATAAACTACATAATACCCCAATTTCACAAAAATCCCTGAAATCAGATGCAAGAAATAATCAATTTGGTCTGAAATGACCCATAAGTGCTTTTACCCCTTAGCTCGTTTGAAAAGACATGTTCGAGCCATTAAAGGGTGTTTTCCTTAAGATTCTTGGGCACTTAAGGTCCGCGGAAATTACGGATTCCTGACCCCAAACTACAAGCTACCGGCGGAGCCATCTCCCCTAAAGGATCGATCCACGAAAATTGTCTAAAATCGTCGGTGAGCAATCAAGCTGTAGCGAATTTGGTCAACGTTGCACGAATACACGGCTAGCAATCTGGCCGGGCATCATTTTTTAATCAGCCACGGCTGATTGATATGTATAACACCAGCCCCGCGTATACGTTATGAATATTGATAAGCCGCGGGCGGATAGGTGGCATGAATATCTAACTCCAAGCTGAAACGTGTTCGAGCTCGCATTCCGCGTTACTCGCGCACGCTTTTCCAGCAGCTTTTTCCGGGGAGCATCGATCGCCAGGCTATCGCGTAACGCCGACAGTCCTTTCGGACGAAAAACCATCGGCTGAGTCACGGTTAATAAAATTACCCCGAAACTAATTCGAGTCACGAGTCACTGAACCGGCGAAATGAATTTAATGTGTTCCGAGGCTGGTTTCGTTGTGGATCTCAGGTCCCTCGTGGTTCGAGAATAGTAATTTCATGGGCTGCCAATTGTACGGAGGTAACGGATGCTAGGGAGTAAAGATCATTCCGACGGATGATAATTAGAAGACCATTGAACGGTGTTTTTTATAAACCTGAGTTATTCGTGTTTGGTGCACAGAGCATTGACCTTTTAACGATTGTTATGGGAGTTTCTGAACTTTAGTTAGTGATTATTCATCGCAAAAATAAGAATATTGTAACGCAAATTGTAATTACTATTGACAACATATTCTTTTTTGTATTTTGGCTTCCAGGAAATAAATATTTTGTAGTGTAATATTATTTTTTAATTCTCTTTTGAAGAGCGCTTCATGCAATAATATTTCAATATTCTTCGCCTGATCCACTTAAACCATCCACTACTTTCCTCGTTACCTTAACCACATTTCAAGTAAACTGTCATTGAGAAAATAAAGAGCTAAGTAACTGTACCTAAGAGAGCAAAGGGACCTAATTGTCGATTATGAAGAGGCCCAAAGTGGAGCAAAGCGATTACCATGGATCGAGGACTGGCTGATACGCATCTGTCCACGGGATAACGTAATAACTATGCTCGGGGGACCGCGGTGGGTGTATCTAGGAGAAAAGGTGTCTAGCAACAGGACCGAAAGATTCCACGGTGAACCTGTAAGTCGTTCCGCGTCCCCGCACACCAGGCGTGTCTCTTCTTGGTCGATAGACGTCCGAAGCTGTCCTCGAATAAACTTCTTACTCGATTTCTGTCCATCCTGGCTGTCCATCAAACCGTATCGACACGATGGATTCTTGGTTACGGTTCGAATCAGTCCGCTCTATTTTCTACGTATTTGCCTAATGTAGACTTTCTTCCTCGAACCACGAAGAACGAAGGTTTGGGATAAAAACTTCTGCGAAGGTTGAGTTCTATTCATTTCTTGCCTCTTCTGAAGGTAAACTAACAATTAAGATTCTTTTGTAACAAGTAAATTCTCATGCCTAAAGCGAATAAATTTCACTGCTGCGCTTTCCACTTACAATTTCCATATTTTCCTATGTCAGCTCACTGTGACTCTAAATGATCCAAAACACTACTGCGAGATCCCATTCAGAGCCAGTTTCAATTCATTAACAATACAATTCCACTGCATTGTTAATTGTGTTCCAAATCAAACTGAATTCAGTACTACTTCCAGTTCCAATTTCTTGCTACTCCAGCTCAGATCCGATTCGATACAATCTTAGCGCAGACCCTGCCCACTTGATGCGCCAACAATAATTCACCTCTCATTTACTCTATTAACCGTTCAGTTAATCTGAACAAGTCAATATTCCTCTGTCAGAGCAGTCGCAGGAAATTGAGTGAACGTGTGAAGGGAATAAGCAAGAGCCCCTTTTCATCCTGCAGATCGTCCACGTGATTCCACCATCATTCCCTACGACAACAGGTTCCATTCTCATCGGGGACTTCAGAAGCTGCTCGCGGAACACTCGATCCCGCGACGATATCATCGTTTCGTGTAACTCCTGCCGCATGAGAAACCGAAACAGACGGGAACACGGGTCGTTCCACATAACAGCTTCCATGGGAACGTCTAATCAGCATACAGTCCTCGTCACTCTCCTAATAATTACGATGACTTCGAATAGTATATCAACCGCGTACCTGGCAGGATCTATCCAGCAGGGAAACCAAGGGAAGCTCGATCCGACGGGCATTATATATCGCCAAGAGTTCAAAGAGGCTTTCATAATTCCGTGATTTCCACTTAATAACTCAATTAAATGTATTAACCCGACACGGGAAGACACGAGCACGGCTGGATGATTTAATGAGATCCTGAAGGAGGTCGAGCACTGGCGGGAAACGTAAGCGAGGATTCTGGTACGATCAATTAATAAGGCTTTCCTCGAAACTCCCGCTCGATCCTCGTGATTGTCGCTGTTTATGAAGCTTTCTCTCAGGACGTTACGCAAATCGATCGTGCAAAAACTGTGCAAACTGCTTCGAGAATTCCCTGCTGCTGTCGGGGTGCGGTTTTACGTGAATGGGTCAATAAATTTTGTAAAATCTGCGAGGAAATTGTAACGTATTCGTGTCGCTGGATGTCCCGTTATTATAGGACTTGATGGTTCTGAACTTTGTCTATGTAGTTATAGGTGTTCTTCTGATATATTTTTTAAAGTAGTTCAGTTTGACGTTTCACAGAAATCATGGTTCGGTTTGAATCTCTCCTAGATCGATATGAAACCTCAAAATAGTTGGAAATAATGCCCAGAGCAATGTCAGAATATATGCAATACCTCTCGCATTGAGTAAAAATATTGTTATTTTATAAATTGAAAAGGTTCTTCGAATAAATCTACGTCCGATCTGATCCATGTTCACTACCCCTTACCTATTCATTTCCACGAGTAAGCTATACCATTATATAGAAATATTCGTGCCATGTATGTACATATACCAGAGGAATCTTTGTTTTAATGGAACTACTATAGGCTTTAGAGTAGTTACAAAATCCACTTACCTCTAACATTAAATGTTAAATTAAATTTAATTGACCGAAAGTCTAATTTATATCGTAGCGAAGCACAGGTATTTTGCTAGTTCAGTATAAAAATTGCACCGACGTACTCTTCATCAATTCACGAATATTTTATATTTTAAATTTCCTGTTTTACAGTCATGCCAGCTACCACAAGAACCCCCTGCCTACAATCACAGATCAGCAACCCCTCGATTTTAAAGAACACAATGCGCGTCGAACGAACGTCAAAATGACACAATCGTCCACAAAAATTGGAAAAAAAATCCAATTAATGGTCCGCGGAGAGAAAAGTTTGAATTTTAATGGAGAGGGATGCTCCTCGCGTGGAAATGAACCGGCACTGCCGCCAGTCGGGGACCGACTGTTATTCCTGCGTTATGAATAATGCATTCGCGATTGACAGCGCTGATACCAAACGAGTACATATAATTACGATCGGTCGGTGATAATTGCGAGGAACGCGAGGAGAGATTCTGTGATTTCAGGTTGAGCAAGGTTCTGGAGCTCTCAACCTCAGAGGACTCTGAGCAGAGGCGACCTATGGCACGCACGCGCGATCATCATCTTTGGAGCGTTTGAATGGAAAACTAAATCGGTCCCAAAGGGGTGCAAATTACAGGTTCCACGATAGCTTGACTTGTCAGAGAAGTGGAAATTCAAAACGCGGTGAAAATTTTGAAATAAATAGAGGGAGTAAGTATATTGAACAGTGGTGATATTTTCAAATGCGTCTGCTTACAAGAGAACATCAGTGCCTACTCCGAAAATTTAAATTTCTTTGAAAGTTCTTAATTGCATAATTTTATAGAGTATACGAAATCATTAAATTTTCATTTTAACAATTTTTTTATATCTACCATACTTTTTAAACTACACAGGAAAATAGGAAGACAGATTAACCTTTAAGGTTAATGCAGAAATGAAAATTTGCTTAGAATTTTTATTGAGGTCCCCTACAAACTTCCAGGGTTTCAAAATAAATAGAATTTTCGGATTAGCGAAGTTAACTTGTTAGACAGAAGAGTGCTCCACAGAGTGAATTTCGAGGGAATAGTTTATCGAAGTACTACTGAATTCGAAGTTTGGCAGATTATTTAGTCTGGAGGTAATCTCATTAGGTGGCTGGCAATGAATGATCTTTCTTGGACTTCTTTATTTCCACCACCTTCTCTAAGCTTCTCCTACAAATGCCACTACTACTTGTAATAGGTACGTGTATCTTGATAAATAATGCGCTATTCGTTTTACTGCGAAATCAGTCGTCAAAGATTAAGCTGTCCTTCTTTTTCATTTTAATTTTCACAAACCACAGATATGAAGCACTTTACAAAGAAAAATGATTTCTTTTGAGGAATCTGTTGACGTGGAGATTATCAATCGTTCTAACAACTGGAGAATCTTATAAACAAGCATCATTGATGAATGATTCCGACAATAATAAACACTTCAATATTCTTACTAACTGAGAAATGAAAAGACGGTTCAACTGTAACCTTCCCTCGTTAGTTGAGGTCTAAAGCTGACATCCAAACGAATACGTTGGGCGAAGGAATGCGCTTTCGTGACGGTTTTATCTGATTCCGCAGTGGTAGATGGTGATTATGAATTATGCAATTGTCTGCAGGATTGTCCTTTTTGAGAGAACGAACGCGATCCGTGTCTAGTGCATGGAAATCTTAATTGAATAATTAGCGTGCGCCTGTGGATCTATTGTTGTCTGACACCGAGATACGGTCATCCGAGGCTTTTCAGTAATGAGCAATCCCTGTTCTTCTACCATAATCTCCATTCTCCAAAAAGAACTTACGCCACTCCCTTTAGTTACTTATCTAATCCCAACAAAATTACTATAAAAACAAAGACAAACCTATCAAGCTGACATATTTCTAAGAATCCTCTCTTATGAAGACTTCTCTTCTCCCAAGAAAAACTTCACCACTCTCACTTACCCAGTCAAATTTCGAAAACACCTTAAAACGAGGACTGAAACGCATCCACACAAATGTGTCCAGACTGAAGGAATAACGAAATCACGCATGGCGGTCGTAAATAGTTGCAAGAGTGTCCCAAGCAGCGTCTAATGAAATTTCACGGCGCCATGGATTCCAGCCGATCCGCCGACGATCGTAAAAAGATAATGAAGAAGGACCGCGGTGGTGTGCCCGAATAAATCGAGGGGCCGTTAAATGGGGAGCCGAAATGCCGTAATTGTCGATACAGAGACCCCCTATTGGCCTCGCGGTACGTATAATTACACGAGGATGACTCGGCGCTACGCGGAGAGCTCCTCCGCTTCTTATCGCTCCGCGGCTGGTCCTCTCTTCGATCCCAGCAAAGTCATTTAATCCCATGACAACGTCGGGAGGTTCTGACCTCCGGCTCCAGTAAGGTATCCGAGTCATTTTGCGGATCATACCCGTTTTCTCGGGCGCCTCGGACCCCAGGCCGAAGAAAGGGCCGCAGCCTCTAATGTTCGATGCCAGCCGATCGCGGTGTCTTTATACATCTTGATACCGTTGTTATTAATTCCCTTCCGTGATTAAACGCGCTGTGACTAAGCACGAAACCGATGGCCATTGAAATTGATGGTATTTGTGGGTTTACACGGGTGGTTAGATGCGGACATTGTAACTCTGAGAGGGTTGGGTTAGATGAAGGGGAATGAAGGCTTTGAAAGACCTGTTAACTAACTATTACACACTATTGTATAATGAGTTGCATAATAGCTTGATTGCTTGGGGATTTGTTGAATCTTGGGAAACAATTTTTGAAGATGCTAATAGGTTCCTTAACCCTACAATGCAACCGCGGAGCCTGATAGGCCCAAGTGAACAGTTCTCATGATATTGAAAAAGATTCAGATAACATATTTCATTTTGTTATAAATATTTTTCTTAATAAAGCTAGAGTAGAATAGATTACGTGCAGTCTAAAAATATACTTTTTCTCCAAATATCCATGCATTCCTAGATTTGGAGATATGGGCCTGGAGGCCCAACGTGTGCAATGGTGTAATTTTAGTTGACGTGTGCATTTTATAAGATTAATTGTGGAGGAAATAATTTGGAATATTGAGGATTTTCTTTCTGATTTCCATTCAAGTTGAAATGTAGAAGGAATTAATCAAGAGACACAGTGGTGTCTCGTGAAGAATACTTGCACATCATCTGCAAGTGATTGGATCACTCAGCAACCAACTCCTAAAGAAAAGCTGTCTAATCTTGATGAGTAACTTCAACCAATTACTTCAACACTTCAAAACTCGAGGCCCATCATGACGAATAATTTTTTCATAAAGGTAATTAGAAACAGTTACTTCGATCAAATTGCAGCACCTGAAAGATTTACGTATATAGTACTCACTTAGAGATTGGTAATTAAAAACCGCTAGCTCGACAAAATGTAGAAAACCTCGAAGGAGTTACGCTCCAAAGTTTCTCACTGCAGTTTCAGTTAGGTTGCACGAATGGAGTTCGCTCATTAATAAAGCAATTAAAAACAGTTACTTCAATTGAAGTTGGAAAGCTCAAGTGATTTGGTGCATGGAGGATCGTGGCGAGGCACAGTGAGATCTACATTTCTATCCCGAAGGGATCCTAAACGAACAGTGAACCTGGCCACAAACACGAGCTGGCTAAGGCGTGCACCAAAGCCACGTGGCGTGCGCGCTTCTGTGATTGCAGAGTTCGGGCCGTCATTACCTGACCTCACCGTGGCCTTTTCGCGAGGGGCCTTCGAGGATCTGGCCAACTATGTACGTGCATGTGCAACGGTGGTACCGATCCACGTAATATCCTGGAGATACCGGAACACGTGTTCCAGATCGCTCAAAATAGGAACTGGCTTGTGGCTTGCTAGCGGAGGATCATAACAACAGCCTCGATGCCAACGTTCACTTGGCATCTATTGGAACTGTTAATGGACTGATTGTGACGAGTGGTATGAAATTATTGTATGTAGATTAATTAATATCGATATGATTTTTATGTCAGAAATTAAAAATGCAATGATTTGAGTAAGAAACGAATATTATTCCGCAGCGATAGTGATATGTTGATAGTGCTTGGACGAGTTGAGAACCCTGTTACTGAGTTCAATGTGTTAATTATCACAGAATGTTCAGCATTATTGATGGTCAAATTAAGAAGCATTGTATAAAGACTATTCCATGACGATTATTCAAGATTTCTGTCAGACACATGCTAAAGAACTGATCAAACATTCTTCTACTTATACCACTCAAACACTTGGAAATACTAATAAAGAGAAGTTGATCTAAACATTCTCCCACATCAATATTCTTACTAAACTGTCTATCCCACGTGTCGTAGGAAATTCTTCACACAAATTACCTTCAAATTCCCAAAGATTTCACAATCGGAAACCAAATATTGGCGTGCTAAATTTCCCCTAAATAAATTTCATCGGACGCGAAATCACCTCGTTAATTATAATCGAATAAAAATCGAGTATATCCACGAGCCCGGGCAGGCCCTTCCTTAATCAGCGAATTGCTGGATAAATAATTTCTTAGCGTTTCTGTCAGATTCGGGGAGGGGGGCCATTTTTCCGCGCCACCATCGACTGCTGGCCCCCCCCCCCCTCCCATGAGTATTCAAAAACTCGTATACACGTAACGAACGACACGGAATTCCTGCGAGAGAGGAGAGCCGGAGAGAGAAGGGACCACAACGGATCAGTGCAGCACGACTACTGCACCGAGAGGCCGAGTGCATTTGTTTCGCCGGTTTCCATGGGTTTCGACCTTAAAAGCGTACCGACGAAACCGACTTCGCGGATATCCTATCTCGCGAAGGGATCTCGCCGTGGATTTTTACGGCTGGCCGCCGCCTGCGCCGGCAGGAATGCGTTTACGCGCTCCTGCCTTCGAGTAAATCTCGTTAAAGGCTTCCCCGTGGATCCGCGGGGGGAAAAAAAGAGTACAGGCGTACTATATGCATAACAATTTTGCACGGGGTTTCATGGGGCCAGCTGAAAGAGAAATTCAACGGTGGAGATGGTAATCTGATGTTGCCTTATCGGAGGACGCTGTGAACAGAGATTATCTGCCTCCACGGCTCGCGTGTAATTTAGTGTGTAACGTTTGCCGATGCACGCGAAGAATACCGAACAGTACGCGTGTACTCGCAACACCGATGATTAATGCGTTTACGGTACGCGCGGAGGAAAAGTGTTTTCGTGAATGACTGGCTTTGAGGCGGTTTCAACAATCAGCTCGATATCAGCTCGCTCCGGGAGGAGAATTAATTACTGTGTTGCTCGAGAGTGAGTGGAGTTCTTGAGGGTTTGTTGGGTTTGAAAGGGAAATTACTTGAGCGGTGCATTTTTTATTTTCTGCTGTTTGCTTGGATGCTTCAGTTGAGAGGGCGTTCGACAGATATTGTACTTCAAGGGAAACAATGTTTCAGATGAATGGTAAGTTTCATTTTATAGTTGAACGCGGAATGCTTTTAATGTCAATGCCTATTCTGAGAAAATAGAACAAATTTTAAACAGATATCTATATAGGTATATGCAATGGCGGAGGGAAGATAGTTTACAGCTTTTAAAATCGTATAACTTTTTTGGAATTGGTCCAAATGACATGAGTTTCTTTGAGAAGCTAGAAGGACTAGTTTGCTAAGTGAGATGTGAGTCGTTTTGAAAAAAATTGGAATAGCGAAAAAAATAGTAAAGGTCGTTTTTTAAACTTTTTTTGTAAACTTGTAATGAAAATTCACCAAAACCCGTTTATAGATTGAAGTAAGTTGTATGCATGCCTAAAATTTCATCAAAATCTTATTACTTCAATTTTGTGAGGCAAAAAGTATACAGATACCACATAGAAATATGTATTGAAGTCCAAGTATGCTTCAATGCTTCGTTTCTTCAAAGAACTCAGTTATAATAAAATGCTCGCATTCTAGATTTCACTTTCTGATCTAAAACACTAGTGTACCTCATAGACACAACATCTCTTCAATTTTCTTGCCCAATACCTTCGATTCTCCATTCCAAACTACCTCTAACAAGTCACGCCAAATATACACTCTACAACTTTAGCAAACAACTGCAATGAAAAGCTCATAAACCCCCATATTAAAAATCCATCGTTAATCCCCAAAGGTCATTGCCCATCCACAATTTCCACCCAGACCACGAAAAAATCAGCTCCAACCACGAATTCCCCCGACCACTAAACCACCATACGCGCGTCACGTCCGTACGGTTATAATTACGCGCGCAGCATCCAGCGTAATTGCATAGCGAACAATACATAGTAGCAAACACCGTTGAACCCAAGCAAGCCGTGCCCGTTCTCGCTCATGCGAGAAAGGAAAAATTAATTTCGTGACCTCGTTCAGGAAGAACCTGCCACGGCGGAGGCGGAGGTTGGGTCGTGGAAGGTGGATGAAGAGGAGTAAAGAGAGTCAGGAGCTCCCACAGGGGCTGACCCCCTGACCCTATCAGCCAGGCCTCTCTCCGGTATTGTTTATAGCGCTGAACCGTACGCCGGCCACGAGGCGGCCATTGTTTCCTCGAGGACCCCATTGTCTTACTGGGCCCTCTCTGCTCCGTGGCCACCGTGCCGCAATTTACAGAGATATAAGCCTGGGACCTAATTATCGCTGGGTAATTGCTCAATTCAGATCGGACGCGACATCAATAAGACGCCACCTGTGGCCGTTTCGTGGAAATCAGCGGCTCGCGGTAATTAGAGGAGCGTAGATCCTCGCTGAAAAATGGAATCCACCTGGGGATCCTGGGGATTGAAGGCGGAGGGTTGAGATGGCGACGCGATGAACGAGGATGTCTATTGTGATGGATATCCCGAGGGGGATATTCGGCAGAGAGTGCAGTTTGTTTCGCGGATATCCAGTGATTGGATGCTGAAGTGAGTTGGATCGATTTGTTGTCAAAGCAGAACTGGAATAGTTCGGAAATTGGACAGAGGGTTTAAAGGATTTAGATCGTGGATGATAACAACGAGATTTAGATTCTGTGGTGCAGATTTGATGCAGTTTTGATGAGAAGAAATACTAAAATGGTGAATTAAATGAAAATCTTGGTATTGGAGAATTTGTCTTCAAAGTGGAAGCTGTTTTACGAAAGGAGAATTAAGAAATATCAAGAGACTCTAAAGGGCAATAGAAAGTAGGGGAGATGGGGTGTGATTGATACATTTTTCAGATTTTAGTTTATAATTTTAAAGTTACTTTCTTTGGAGAACTAATACTGTAATATGCAATTATTTGATCCTTTTTGGAGGTATTAATTCCCTTTCCATTTATCTAATTTAAAATTTCTATATAAGGAAAATTCTTTTTAGGTGACAAGGCACATGTATCGAATCACCCTGTTATTGGGGCAAGTGGCATGTTGATACCACTGCATTTACAATACATTTTTCTTTAAATTGAACATACATATTCGACAAAATCTGTGGCGGTATTTCAATATCCACAGACGACAATGAGGATTTACCAATGAATTTGCCTGCACAACGCTATATATATTGTTCGCTTACTTTAAACGATGGTTCAGATATGTTCACACAAACTTTAACATTGATTTTTACATTTCTTCGTAAGAATCTTAACTCTCAGTTGTCACACCTATTTTTTCGAACGTAGTTGTCACACTGGGTTGATCAGAACTAAGCCAATCTTCAATCAGGTGATATTTAAAAACTATCTCTAAATTAAGTCGCAACAATTCTGAGAATTATAAAGCTTGAACATTGTAGAATATATGTTCATCTTTGAAAATTAACATTTGAAGCATCATCATGTTTTAAACAGTAGGTACGTAGTACCATTTTCAATAATGCCTCAAAAATATTTTACCTCAAAGTCAAATGGTGGGTCAGTTTGACTCCGTGTGACAATAGAGGGTTAAAGAAAGGTACGTTATTTAACGAAATATGTCTTCAACATGTTTACTCATGTCGCTATTCGACATATCGATGGCTTAGTGCACAAATATCGTATGTCCGCATCTTGTGAAATTTGAGTTTTTATATGCAACAAACAGTTCTTCACTGTTTCTTTATGCTGTATAAAAAACGCATTTATGTCTACTTCATAAATCTATCCAAAATAATATTTTTGTTTATTGTAGGTATATCCCTAAATCTTATGTAGGTACCTACCATTGCATATTTAAACCAGTTTTTGTCGAAAACGCTAAAAGTGAACATGCCTACAATATTTATGCTCTAAGCCATCGAAACGCTTATGCAATTTTTGTATCTGTTCGAGAAGCGGTTTTCCAAAAATTACGATGTATCACATGCCCCTGTATCACCTAGCTTCGATCTTCCCTACACCAGAAATTTGTGAACCTAACCAGCACGCTTTATGCCCACTGAAATTATCAAGTGAGCTTCCACAGAGTTCTCATTATAAAAACCTTCCGATCTAATATTCCAGAAACCTTTCCTGAAAATGAAGCGAATGCGGCAACGCCGGGGGCAGATCGAAGGAAGTTGAAACGAAGTAACTTAAACTAGTTCCAAGTAAGTCATCGTTAACTTCACCTCCCAAGCGAAACCTGTCCCGATCTGGCCTCGAGTGGATAGCAAAGAAGCAAGCTGGAAAACTGTTAGTAGAGGAGAACCGCCTGGGGCAGATTTTTCCAGACGTCCCGTCCGTTTCACTCGCTGATCGACGCTGAACGTGCGACAGTGCGTGAAATTAAGAACAGCGAGGCACACGTGTGTCTGCGCGCATCGGTCATCGAAGTCGTAATCACTGTGATCGACGGAACGTCAGAAGAGAGCTGCGAGATCAAAGTACTCGTATCCCCGTATTCCTCGAGGACAAACGCGCATCCTGCTTGCCCCTTCCCCTCGCTTATGTCTTATTTCCCTCTGCTCCACATCGTCCACAACGTTCCGAAGAACGCGGACCCCTTCCAAGCCCGCGCGCCTTCCAAACGCACGAGGAGTCACCTTTCCATCGGTTGCACCGCAGGTTTCACGCAATCCGCCGCGAACTCGCGCCGTATCACGACAAACCACCAATCCGAATCGGTCAAGGAAACCTGTCCCCCATTTTTCTGCCCCGTCTAATGAAGGGCCTCCTCGAGCACGGGGGAAATAGAGTGGCGAGGCGAAGGGGAACGTCGCAAAAATTTGCGTACGCGGTACAGCGCATCGACGACATAATCACTGTGATCGACATCACGTCGGCGAGAGTAGAGACTCCGGTGTTCCTCGAGGACAGGTCGCATCCTTCTTCAACGTTCACCCCCTTCGAGATGCGAGGACTCCCCTCCCCCCTCTGTGGAGTTTTTCATGGCCTTTGCTGGAACAACGTCGATGCAGGTGGACGGACACACGATCATCCTCGTGGCGCGAGGCGGTGTTCCAGCAGAGTTTGAAGAGTACCGTCGCGGCCTACCTCTAATGACAATGTAGATGTGGATCAAGGTAATGATGATGCGTGGCTAGGACGGCATAGCGCAGGATTCACGGCTGTGAGCGCATCCGTGCGTAAATCGCAACCAGGATGACGCGGATGCTGTTGACGTGTCGCGGCGAGCGTACCAGGACTTCCATTTTTTAGCGGTCGTCTTCTATGCGTGTGATCGTTTCTTTGCTTGCGAGTTTCTTTTCGAAGTACTGTTCTTCGTGGGCTGATTAATGAATGTGTCTTTGTGTGGAAATTTATTTCTTATTTTCAACTTTTTAGTCTTTGGGGATTTTTGATATATTTTATATATAATTTTTTATTTTTTACTTTTCTCATAATTTTGTATTGTTATCCAAACTACGCACGCCTGCAAAGATTCAAGTTTATTGGATAGTTGAAATGGGTTAAAATTGAGTTTTCAGATTTCATCCAAACATGATACAAACAAACAAAATGAGGATTGAAGCTGAGTAAAATCGTTTAATAATAAGATATAAGTATAGATATGACGTGTGTTCGTACTAAAAGAATTCAGAAAAGACAAAGGAAGTTTGTTGAGAGTTGTTTCGAAATAGATGATTATGTTTGTGGATGTACCGAATTTGAGATTAATGGCTCATTTTGGTGATGAATTTTTCTGACTATTTTTGTGAAGACACGTAGCAAAGAAACTTTATGAAGTAGAGTTTACCTAAGATTGCAAAGCCAGCAAGTATGTATTCTAATTGAAACGTACAATCTATCTTCTCGTCTATATACATAAAATCCAAATACCACTGGCTGACTTACAAGGAGAGTATTCTAGGTGTCCGCCTCCGATCATTTTGATTTTTGGATATGTTATAGAGGACCGAAAAATAAGAAATACGTGTTTTTTTATTTTTCCCCGTTTTCATATTTGGGGGGTGAAAACTGCGTTCAAAGTTAGGGTTGAAAAATCATTTTTGTGGACTTTTTGAAAATCTGGTGAGTCAGTCATATTTCGCATTCAAAGACACAAAATTCGTCCATTGACACTATTCCCCTATCTCTAATAGTTCTCGAGATATTCCACAAAAATGATTTTTCAACCCTAACTTTGAACGCAGTTTTCACCCCTCAAATATGAAAACGGGGAAAAATAAAAAAACACGTATTTCTTATTTTTCGGTCCTCTATAACATATCCAAAAATCAAAATGATCGGAGGCGGACACCTAAAATACTCTCCTTGTTAGTCACTCACTGACTCATCAAGATTTCTCTGGAACTACTGATCCTATGACCATGAAATTTGGTAGGTAGGTAGGTTCCTCATATCCTCCAGGTGCTCGCTAAGGAATCTTTATAAAAACTCCCTTCCCTTCATAAAAAAGATAATATAAAACCCGGGCAATGCCGGGAACTTTAAGCTAGTCGAGAATATCGACTGAATCTAAAGAATATTTATCCAAAAACATAATGTTCTCGGCTGAACCCAGCTTCAACAACTGGATCAAATCCACTGATAGACACCTACTTCACACATCTACAACTAGATCAAACCACTACTGCACCCTACCAATCATTTCATCAACTCTACCCGACCCTTCAAACCACTAGCTTCTACAACTGCAATCAGTAGGTATTCTATTAATTCCCAACACTACAACAGTCAACTAAAACCGAGAATTCTCCATCCCGAGGATCAACGTCCCCCGAGCCAAACACAGGCACGAGTTCCATAAATCAGCGGCGAAAAAAGCCGAGGCCCGTCGACAGATCCGCGAAGATAAAATTGAATTTCGAGCGGAAAAGGTCGTTTGTGCAACGAGCCTCGACGCTCCATTGCGCAAGGCGGACCCAGCTTCGGTGTCTCGCCGCTCGGAATCAATCAATTCCACCTCACGAAGGATGCATCCAGCTGATCCAATTTCCATCCTCGCGGAATTCCGCGTTACGTCAGCGCTCCCCGACCCCGCGGTGCCTAGCCGTTAACCCTAGTAGGAGCGAACGCAGCCCGGAGTCGCGGTTTTAGCTTAATTACGGTGAAAGTTCAGCCAGTGTAAGACTCGCGCGCGGAACGTCGGGTACGCGAAACCCTCGCATCGAGGAAGACTGCGCGTGCCCCCCCACGTTTCCGTGCATCGCCGCGTGTTCCTCCTTTTAATTGCGAACGTTCCAATTCCGAGACGCGTTTTCACCATCCGTCTCGGCGGTTCGCGGTATTCGCCGTTCCGCGGAAAGCAATCGAGGCATTCCACGGTATCGGTAATTTCATGTGAGGCCGATGGTTTCACGAGAACCGCGGCACTTAATCGCGCCTACAGCCGGCACGGCGAGGAATTCCAAGTGCTGCTCGAGCTTTTCAGTGACATTAATTGCGACGGTGGTTCGTGGTTGGTTCTATTGTGGGGAATCTTGGGGTTCGCAGTGGTGGGATTCTATGAATTTGGGGGAGATGTTTTGGGGTACGTGGCGATTAATGTGGTAGATGGTAGATGGTGATTTGGTTATGTTTCTGATGGTGAAATTGTAATGTACAAATTTTTTAATAATCTTAATGATAGGTAATGTAGCTTTATGTCCAAAATGACATATGTAGATTTGAATATTAACCATCCGTGGTTACACATTCTTATAATCACAAATCGGTCACATGGACCATTCGTAATACTCATATAATCGTGCTCTAACAGTCTTTTTATTATAAATGTAAATTTTGATATGTTGAAATTTGTATTTGAAAAAAATAATTATCGATAAAAATTTTTGGTCAAAGTTCAACAAATTTGTAACTTTTATTATTATGGTCTAAAAGTTTATAGAAATATTCGCAAAGAGATATCTTGTGGCGCGATACACACTGTGACCACGAAGGGTTAACATGAAATTTCAAGAGGTAGTTCAGTAATTTGACAGCTGGGTAGTAGGAAATTTGAAGAGAAATAAGAAGAGAAAGGAGTACATATCGTTTAACTCCAATTCTAGCACAGTAGATAGTAAAATGAGTAGGTATTTGGACAGACTACGCATTTCAAGTAGGGCTGTTCGAGTACTCGAATATTCGAGCAGCTCGAGATCCGAACCGAGCCGAGTAGGTACTCAGAAAACCGAGCGGCTCGAATTATTTCGGGCAGATGGAAATTTTCGAGCTGTTCGACTGTGTCGAATAATTTGAAACTTGAACGTTTCGAGCAGTACGAAGTGCATTAAACGAATGTTTCGAATACTTTATGAAATGCTTATCTACTGGAATGCAAATAATGTGAATAATTAAAATGTAAACTGTAAATGAAGTTATTCTGTAACTATTGAAAAATAAATACTAAATTCAAATCTCTCTTTTCTCATCTTTTTCATGTATGTATAAACGCATTCACATATTTCTCTTTATTTCATCTTTCTTTTCTTCTTACTTTCAAGCAGATCTGAATAAAGACTTCGACGTCCTATAGCACTCCAAGTCTTATTTGTTCTAACCACTTTACCAGTTTCGATCCAAAAAACTTGCTCCAAAAACCAACCATGGATACGTAAATCAGAACTCATGATCACAAAAAGCAAAGTCCTTCAGTAATATCTGCAGAAGCTGGGTACCTTTACAATTTACACTATCAGTATCCTCCACTCCAGATGAACTCATTTAAAACTCTAACGAAACCCCGCGAATGACTTAGAAAATAATTTACAAATGAACTCAATTTACACATGAAACCTTTTATGATTTGAAAAATGCAATTTTTCCCAATTCCTGATCATGAAATTCCCGTCACATCCGAAGTAATCTGTGTAACCAATAAACGAGAGTCGTACGATCATAAGGCGTAACAGATCCCGACGTTAATCGCTGATCATTTTCTCTGGCATCCTGCAGCAACGGATTCCTTATTACCCATTAAGATGAATCAGGGTTTTTATTAGCTTGTGGGATAGACAGAGACGTCGGTATTTCCAACGAGCGACAAAAGGGATAGCCGACCCGCGGGCTTTCCTCCCGTTCGATATCCTTCCTACGGTCCATCGCGCCGTTTCGCGCGCATCCTCGATTACGTGGCAATAAACGATACACGCTTTTTGCCGTAGACACGGCTCGATTAAGTTTTTCGCACTATGTAAACAGTTGGGGGTGGATAGGTTACTTCGCTCGGTAGCTGCTTACGCTTTTTGCTCGTAGAAATGAAGAACTGTGATGTTATGCAGCATATAAATGGAGTCGTGTGGATTATTGTGTTGAACTCTAGGTATTGTCAGTTTATAGGCATACCACTGGTATGACGTATAATGTGGAACGATTTTCTTATTAAAATATGTCTACGATGCAATTACTGTGAGGCACTGTTTGAATAGGTATGTCGTAAATTAATGGAAACCGAATTGGGTTTCAGCGAAGAATATGGTTTTCGTGGTAACTTGCTAGCTTCTGATATTTACAATTATATAATATAAATGTAGTACATTTTCTAGAAACAATTCCCAAACAAGCATGTTGTTTTTACCGCTCTAGGTGGACCTCCCCCTTGACAAATCATCGTCAATTTCCATCTGTGCAACCTCGGTAGATGTAACTAAAGTCGAAGCCCAGTTGATGCGACAGATTCAACACCTCGCTCTCCAATCTCATCTCACCCATCCAAACTCTCAGCAGCCCTCGCAAACCAGCCCCAAGTACCATCGGACCCATCCAAATCCGATCAGCGATTACGTGCAAAGCAAGCCCAAGAGGGACGCGCATACCCGTGAAATCGGTTCTTGAAATCCACCTTTCCGGTAATAACCACCTTTTTCAAGGATCCCCGATCCTTGAAGCCACCTGGTACACCGATTTACCATCCTGCTAGTCCCGCGACCGGGGTATCATCCTCTCCTCTGACGTCTTCGTCGGACGCCAGCATTCCTCCGCCAGCGGAGCAGCGGCTTCGAAGAGATCGGCCGAAACGGCCCGGGGCGGTGTTCCAGGAAAGGTGAAACTGGCAGGATTTTACAGGAGGATGGTCGGGCTGGACGCACGCGCCGGGGGCAACCGGAGGCTCGCGCTCTGTAATCACTTTTCTCTCTTTCCCTTCTGCCCCCTGTCCCCGCACACCCCCGCCTCATCTCGTACGAGACGCACACGTGTGCCTGGCGCAGAGGGGGCTGTCGTCCACTCACACACCCGCCCGTCCGCGTAGAGCATACTAATTCTGGACAGGGGGCATGGGGTTGTGGGGCCTCGTAGGTGTGCTCGCGCCAGGGCAACGCCGAGGATCCGAGGAGCTGCACGACACGCTCACGCGTCCAGCTCCGTCAGCCACACATCTGCGTAATTGTCCCCGCCGGCAGCATCCGACCGAACGCTCTGCCGGGCGTGGAGCTTATCGTACAGTTCCTCTCAAAAATCTCCAACAATTCCGCACGAAATTGGCGACCTTGTTTGCGCGGAGCGTATGCGTCATGGCTTGTCGAGACGGGGATGCGAAGGCGGTAGGAGAGGAAGTTGGTAGCGAGAGAGTTGGTCGAGAAAAAGGGATGTAATCAGATCATCGTTCGAACATTAGTGTTGCCAGGGGTTGGAGTACTGTGGGAATGTGATTAAATACGTGTAGCCCTGTAACGAGTAGCCAGGAACATATTTAGTGCCTTATGCCCTGAAGAATATTTCTTTACACGCCACTTGGGCCTGGATCACGCGCCCGCAGCTTTATGCGCAGAAATGAGGAATAAAGTGATATGAGAGCAATACGTTATGGTGGAGCCAGTTCATCAGTGACTTTGAGTGCCTAGATTTTGCTTCGATTATAGCACCGTTGTGCATCTGGGTGATGTATAGAGTCTGAGTTCTTACGTGTCATTTACGTAGAATAAAGTGACACTGATGAATCTTGATAGCGTAGTCCACGCATTGAAACTTGTGAACTTTAATGAAAGGGGATTTAGTGATCTACGTTCAACGTTTATATTCCTTCAAACCTAATGAATGAAATTACGAAGGTACGAAGATAAAAGGGAACGACCCTTTCCCTTGTTTTGTCGTTATTAAAGGTAATGTTGTTGTGAATTCAATGAAACTCGCGTAGGAGTGTCCCATCGCATTCTAGGTGGAGTGGAATCTGTTGCAGAGGATTTATCTGGTTTCTATGCCCGCGTTTATCTAGTGGATAATTTAATCCTACGTACGGAGGTGTAATATTCTGATTACATATTGTGATCTCGAGCGTGGGCAGGTGGTGGGATGTATCTAATTGATAGTTCCAAACAAATTTACAGGCTACTGCATGGATTGGCGATCGCGAGACCTAAGCTAGAGCGATAAGCAGGCGTCTGAATGTTATGAATAATCAGCGTCTCAGTGGGAGACAAGAGGCATAAATCAACCTTTGGAAACACTAATTGTTGGTAGCAAAACATGCATTCTGCCCGATTTATTCTAAGCGAACGTTGGGAAAACACGACGATAACAGAAATAATAACTGACAAGAGCACGCACTCATTGGTATTGTTTTAAAACTGACATAGAAGAGTTATTTTATAAAATATGCTCCCGAAATATACTTAATTAAAGCCTCCACATAATTAATTACTTACAGTAAAATTTAATATCATTTTCCTCAAGTGTATCTTCGAAGTTTCCAACTTACGGGGACCCTCCGGTCAAAACGCTCGAAAAATGGGTGATATTTATGATTTTTTTTACAAGAAGAGGTTGTCACATAACCTAAAAAATGTTTCTGGCGTTTATTAATACACTCGTTAGGGTACGAAAAAAAATTTGTTTCATATTTTCGGTATCGATGCATTTTCTAGTTGGCGCTTAGTGCAGCGCTGCCAGAAAGAGATGCCATCTAGAAAATGCATCGATACCGAAAATATGAAACAAATTTTTTTCGTACCCTAACGGAAATCTCAACAATAACCAAAACCATTTTTTATGATATGTTATAGCCCCTTCTTGTAAAAAAATCACCCATTTTTCGAGTGTTTTGACCGGAGGGTCCCCTTAATAATACAAGGAACGAAGCTCGATTTTTCTGAAGTAAGATCGGAGGCCGTCTTTCAAGCTCAACAGTCCTCGCGAAGGCCCAGACCAAACAAGAGCTCCGAGCAAACTACTACCTCGCGAGCCCCATCCATCGAAAACCGCCCTCGCCTGATTTAAAAGCTTCCGCAGGACCAGTCGCGGTTATCGAGCCGCAGGTAATCCAAACGAGTTTTGGATTCTCGTGAGTATTCCTAAGTATTCTGTGGGTTGGGTAACTACCAGCCATCCACCAGCACACGCTGCCCTGCATAATCCCTCGGAGCTACGCGGCCCTTTTCGTAGGCCCCTTCGATCCCCTCTCTCTCTCTTTCGATCGCCCGCGGCTTATAGGAGGCCCTAACGATCGCTGTTGCGTGATTTATTTTTGGAAATGGCCGCGCCGTTCCCTTTAGATAAGAACACCGATGATGATCTGCGAGAAGGGGGCAGAGGGAGCGCCGAGGATCGATCTTGGCCGAGTTTCGTGCCCGGAAGGAACGTCTAGGATCGTTTTGCACATTTTAGCCGAGCCTGAGAACCAGACGAATTCTTCCTTCCTGCATTTTACACCAGGAAGGGAACTGATATTATCTCTGGCTGCCAGCTTTCGAGCGATGTGTCTACTTATCTCGAAGAAAGAATGTCGATGGATTACGAAATAAATTGTCGTGCCAAGGAATAGTTTACAGTCATTTCCAAACAAATTAAGAGAAATTTGGGGGTATAGGGCACGTATTATATTCATATAATGTAGATCGAATCGAGAATCTTTCATGATATTTTTTAGCTGAAACCCCAAATCTGTAATTACTTTCAAATTTGTAATTAAACATAATTCTGTCCTACACTTTTAAGATCAACCTTCCAGCTTATTCCCTAAGCCAATATCCTCCTAAGAATTGGTAATCACATAACAAGTACAGAGAATTTTCTAAAACCCTACAATCACCAACAATTATTACAACAATCTCTGAACCTAAACACTGTGAACTTTCTTCCAAATTTCATTCAACATATCTTACACCCGACACCATCACTCCCTTTCACCGTTCACCTTCCTCCATCTCGACCCACAATCCCCGCGATTACTGACCAACAAACGCAACATGTTACGCCGTTAATCAAGCAAGCCCCTAAAGGACTACTCCAAACAGTCAACCAAGGCACGTTCCAGCAATAATGCGGACCCTCGAACGGTATAAATTTCCCACAAAACCGTGGCTGCTAATTGAAAAATCTCAGACAGCGATGCATCATCATCTTCACTTTCTAAATTATCCACGATCACCCCTTAAGATTCACGGAGGTGTGCACGAGCAATGACGCGTTTTATCAAGCCGCTGGCTGAGAGGCGGCGTGATCACGAGCTCACGATCCGCTGGGGATAGAAGATACAGACCTAGCTTGTGCCCGGAGACAAACTGCACACGTTTCTGGGAGGGCATCCTTCTTTCTCCCCCCTGCGCGGTTCCCCCCGCGTTTGCTTTCGCGGTGCAAACATGTGTTACGATTTCGACACGGTCGGGGGCCCGGTGTTCTGCCACGTTTCTAAATCACGGAGTCACCGTATTCGTTCTTCCGATGAATATCCACGCAAACGGAGCCTGGGCCGCCGTCACGATTACCTCATTGTGTTCATACTAATGGGCACGGACGGTTTTGCCTTGTTCGCGTGGATGGGGATACAGGTCGTCTCAGCGCCCGCCATCAATGCTGGGAGGTGACGAGGAAGGGGCCAAAAAGAAACGTAAATTTTATTCTATTTAGCGGGGTTCTCATATCTGCTGTTCATTACACATTGAGGGTGATCTGAAAAGAGTGTTGAAAGAGGATGACTCCTCAAAATCGAACTTCCAGTGGGCTGGCTCCAGCCCATTTTAGAAAGAGTTGCAAAGTTGATACTGTTGAAGGAACTCCCGATTAAGGAGGGATCTTTAAACTTGTAGAGGTGTCCTTCTTATATCCCAAAAGACTTTAATTCTATATGACCAACAGTTTTCTAAAAAAAATTCTTAAAAATCAGTTAGTTTTGGGGCTGCTGGACGAGAATCCCCCTTAAGCCTCCAGCACTGATGAACCAGCTTAGGTACCCAGGGATCGCCAGTTCCCATCTTGAGGACATGCTTGTGTTGAATAATGACCATTAAAGTAAGCCTCAAGCCCTGAGAAATCTCAAGATTCAAAACTACGAGCTATCTTCATAGTTCCTTCTATGAAGATAAAACTCAGGTATTGAATTCTTTTGAAATACAGAAAATTACACATACATATTTACATCTTGTTCCTTTCACAGAAAACGCGTCTATAGAGACAAGATAACTCAGAATACCTCTGTTCCTTTAATATGAACCCTTAAACCAACAAAAATCAGCCAGCAAAATTCACACAACCCTATGATTACCTCAAACTAGCTCTGGCCAAACGTCACCTTGCTTAGCCACCATATCCTCAAGATTAACCCCAAGATTGTCAGGCAACTCGTACGTGTTCTACCATGGAAGCACAATGCAGAAGAGATACAGTGGTGATATAGCTGGCTAGAGATGGCGAGGAAAGGGGGGACGAGGAAGATGAAACGGAGAGCATATCTAGTGGCTGGCTCAGCGGTCTGGTTACGTCTCCCAGGGAAAGTCTGCAACTCTCGCGGCCCGACACATCCAGGAGGGCAATAAATCTTGGGCACACTCGGAGGCGGAGAGCACGTCTATTCGGTCCACGAGCTCGCTACGTCTCCTCTCGCTTATGACAATCTGCACTACGAGCGTGGCGAGCAGCGTCGCTTGTCGCGCGACCCGCGCTACCATCATCTCTCGATTGCGACAGACTCTGGGGGAAGGGGCGCAAGGGGTTGGACGGTTGCGCGATCAGCGAACAATTTGTTAACCCCTTGCACTCGCGTCATTCTTTTCACTCGAGTAAATGTGGGTGCACGCGCGTGCATCCGCCTGGAGGTAATGAATCAGCTTTATGGCGCGCGTCGATTAGTCGTATCTCTTGTTCCATGCTTCAGTTGCATTGGAACTGGCTGGGTTCTTCAGAAAACTTGCGCGAACCCTCACTTTTTAATCATTTTCATTGAGAATGATGAATTGAAGAGTCCTTATAAAATTCGACGAGAATTTTGTTCGACGAGTAAAGTTAATTTTTGTATTCCTCCAGAGTTTCAACTTCAGCGCCGAATAAATTTTTTAACATTAACTGTAACTGTAACATTAACTTTATTCGACGCATGACGACTAATTTTTTACTTTAATTCGTTATTCGAAATTTTATTTAAATAAAAATTTTGCCCATCTATGCTAATTTCCTACATATTTGTCATCTCCAAGAAGCTCACCAAAATTCGCAATCACCTATCAAATAGAAATTTATAAACCCTATTCCACAAAAGAATATCAAACACATCGCGCTATACCACCCAGACACCTCGATTAACTTTCAAAGAAATTTCACGCCATCACGAAGTGATCCAGACCCCCATTACCGGAGCCGGATTCGATTCCATCGTAACGACTTCATTCGGTGCATTCATTGAAATTAATTGTTTGTTAAATTGCGATCGACGGTGGTCGATCGTACGAGCGTCGTTTGTCGCGCTCGGTGCGCCGCGCATTTATGCAACCTCGTGCAGGCCGAGCCGGTGCATTCAGATGATGGAAGATAAAACGGGCGAAAGAGCACGAAACGAGCGTAATAATCTTGTTAAAATTCTCCGCGCTAAGGCAGCTACGCGGGGGCCTCGGCGGAGCGTATCTCGCGGAAACCGGGGTCCGAGGGAATTGTTTATTGGAAAACAAAGAAAGCAGACCGCGAATGGAATTTCGGTTAATTGCGGTCACGTTGGCTAGCCGGGGCTGGACTCACGTTCACGACGTTGCGGGGTTCAAAAGGTGAGGCTCAGAGAATAAAAGTGTTGCGTCAGACCAGCCGTCTTTGAAAAGATCCATTGTTTCCGCTCTGCGTTCGAAAAAATCCGCCCGCGGTTTATAATTGCCCGCTCGCTATCTGTGCGCGCTTATCGTTCGAAGTTTATCGGGCCACGTTATTTCTTCATGGTTCAAGTGTTACGGTGAACTTATGCAAGCGCTGCATTAATAATGGAAAGAGTGGGAAAGCGAGAAGAGAGAGCAGACATTTTTCATGCGAGTTGTTGAATGGATAAGTCTTTGATGTGAGATCTCATCTACTATAGAAAATCTATTGCGGAAAAGATCACTGAGCTTGGAGACATTTCTGTTAACACGTCACGTGGCACAATGGAAGTTTAAATTCTTCCGATATTATTTGATTTAATTATAAAGAAATAGTAGTTTTGTTACATTCTTCGTAATTTTAAATTTTGTCGCATTTTGAAATACCTTTTTCTTTTGAATGAGAGTTTCTTGAAAACGTCTTGAAAAACGTCAGATAAATTTAATAACAAATGAGATTTCTTTGCAGAAAAAAAGTAGTGGTTTCTGGATAACCGAATATTTACTAGAAATGTTTTGTAATAAATAGAGATATTTCGTTGTGGTCAAGTGTCAGGGTGAACTCATGCAAGAATTCTAAATGGAGTCATTGTATTAACTCGCTCACTGACTTAAAAGTATAATATTGTTGCTTAAGATAACTACAATGAGAGTACACAATTGCACAGAATTCCAAGAAGAGAATGTGATATTGCAAGTGATAGAATACAGGCAAGACGAGAGTGATCCTAGCACATGTGAAAAAACTGAGAGGCTTATCTTTGCAATGACACGATCTCTATCTTAAATGCATCTTACATACTGAAATTGGTTGCAGCAAGAAGAAATACGTCCTTTAACAGCAGCAAGAGAAGGCTATCTCGATTACATTCAACGAGTCGACTAATCAGCATGATCTTCCCTGCGAAATAGTCGTCTTGGGTGCGCTTTGAATCGTTCAATCTAATGAAGATGAGATTAGTCCGAGGTAAAGTAACATTCAACTAAAGGAAAACTAACAATTGTAACAGAAATTTTATAAATTTACCAAGAAAAAAAAACAGCAGAGAAAGAATGCATATGCACTTGAAAATATTAATGAAGTCGATTTCAGTACTATCAAAAATTCTAAAAGTGCTCTGAAAAACAACGTCCCAAACTAGAAAACCTCCTTAAGACGAAAACAAGAAAGAAAGTTTTGTGGATCATAGGGGCTATTGTCAAGCCACTCCCTTGAGAGAAACAGTTTCAATTTAAAAAAGAAAGGGGCAGAAAATGTTTGAATACATTACTGTAAAAATTCGAATATCAGTTAATCTTGGAATTAAATAAAAAGATGCTGGTGACTGTCAGGATCTATCGATCAGTCCTGTTGGCAAAAGCCCGAAATTCAAATATTTTATAAAATATTTCAAACTACCACCGCCCCACAAGGGCAAACGCTAGGATCCGCCGATAAATATCAAAATTCACTGGTCCACGAACTTCTACAGCAACAAATATATGCAGAATAACAATAACCCTACGTAGCAGCAGAAGAACTCCAGCGAAACGCAACTGCACCGCAGGGAGCAGCCCCAAGGACTCGTTAATCAGCCGTTTAAAAAATCGACCGCCCATTAAATATTCTCATTAAATAAGCAGGCCAAGTGGATCCTCGTGAAATCGTGTTCCTGGTGACTCTGTCCCCCAGGGTTATAATCAGCTAGGCCGAGCGAGCGGCAGGGTTCTTCGAACCTGAGTCTGTTTGCAGGTACCGTTCGCCAGGGTCAACACAGGGAGGAGAACCGGAACGGTAACGCCATAGTAGGTGACGTTATTAATTGGTTAATGGGAAGAAAAAGAGGAATCCAAAGGAGGCACGGTGGTCGAGGAAAAGGAAGGCGGGGGAAGGAAGACTTCTCTCGTGGCTGACCTCAGGCGCCTCCGACGCTGACCACCAAGGTCCGGCTGAAAGGAGCGGTCCCCAGGTGGATTAATTATCATTACCCTCGTGGAAGGAATGGGATCGTGTGTACCCCACCTAACTTCACCTTCGCCGTGACTGGCTACCGCGCCCGTGCCACGACCCACTTCTGTTCCTCCGGTTTGTAACGAGAAGTCCGCTGGCGAGAGGAAGGAACGAGAGGCCGGCCTCGGAGAAAGAAGATAGAACGGGTGAAGATGGGGGGCATCGTTTCTGGGATGCTCGGGTGGCCATGCAGGCGAGATTCTGCGGGAGCTTCTTCGGAGGAGACGGTTTTGTTGCTCGTGATCGGTGTTATGGGCATATTCGGCTGGCAGGGGCAGAGGTGGATTAAGACAGATGGAAGATGTGTGAACGTGGATTAAATACCAGCTGCGAGTTGCCAAAAGGCTCTCGTCGCTGAAGACTTTGGATGTGACTGGGATTTTTAAGCGCTGCAGGGGATGCTCATTTGAATATATGTTGATAGATTCAAGTTCAAGTTGGGTGTCGAATGTTATCAGTGTAATAGAATCTTCACTGCCAGCACTACTAAGGAAGTTGTCAGATAATGGTGCAGTGATTTTTCTAATGTTAGCCAGTAATGATGTAAGATAGATACTGATATCTGATATAACCAAAGGTGTCACAGAAAATTTTATCAGGTTGATGGGAAAGTTCTGTCGCTAGATTTCTGTCAAAAATCTAAGAAAAGAGCAAACAAAGAAGAGCAAAAAAGAGGAAACATTTAAAGAGCAACATTTAAAGAACATTTGGTAATTTTTTTTGTAAAAAAATATTTACGTTTATTATAAAAATACTACGACATCCAAGAAGCCTTTTTAAAAATGGTGAGCTAGAAATCTGAAAAACTACTGCACTAATCTTTATGAAATTTTGTGGGTTTATTTTTTATATAAAAATCTACTAAACGACGGAGGCACTTTTTTCCTATTTGGATAGTCGATATAATCGAAACTATACATTGAAAAAAAATCCTTCCGTCATTCAGTAGATTTTGATATAAAAAATAAGCCCTAAAATTTCAGAAAGATTGGTGCAGTAGATTTTGAGATTCTTGCTCATCGTTTTTAAAAAGGCTTCTTGGATGTCGTTGTATTTTTATTATAAAAGTAAATATTTTTCTACAAAAAATTTACTAAACGCTCTTTAAATGTTGCTCTTTTAAGTGCAAAAAGTTCTGCAAAAATATATGCTTCCGCTTTTTCTAAAAAAATTCCCCCCTTTTCGGCCTCCTGACTAGGTACAGTTTGTACAAATACCAGATGGAGAAATGTGCAACGAAGGCAGTTGAAACACTTGTGTCGTGTTTTTGGACCGAATACTGTATAAAAATTTCGATGAAAGGATTTTAACCTTGACGATGAACATTATTCAAGTCAAATTGGAAGCAAATGCATATTTAACAATACGTGATCATTCCACGGAACTCGGCGTATCACACTCAGCAATCGTAGAACAAAGAAAAATTTCAGTTAAAAGAATTGATTTATCTTCTTTCAGAAAAATAACCCCTAATAACATCCTCCAAGCCATTTACCATAAACCTTCTTAACCTCAAGAGTACTTCAAGGAAATACAATGTACAAGTGTACCAACTACCAAATACCCCTACCTGCATCACCAGCTGTCAAGAGCCTCCCGTCAGATACCACATCTCCCAAACATCCAACATTACTCCCCAATTACCGAACGGCTCACAGGAATCTCCCCTTAAAGGGTTAATTAGCCTGCCCCTTCAATCCACAGAGTGATCACTAAAAAAGCACACGGTGCTTCGAAGACGCTACCGCGCCAGAGACCAATGCCCCGTTCCCATATCCCGAGGTTCTGGGAAAGGGGTAGCGAGCGAAGATGACGATCGTGGGACGATTAGCTGGGACACCCTGAACAAGTAGATCGGCACGAACGTACACGCGTACCGTTCCACATCGGGCACCACCGTCTACCCGACCCGTTCATCAAGGCAGTAGCTGGCTGACTCTCGTCTCCTGCGTTGGTCGTTTGGCCAGGTTAGGCTAGACGCTGGCTGTCTCTTCGCGTACCGACACGCTCCTCTCCTTTACGTGAACGGCTAACGATGCCCATTAGAGCACGAGGTCTTCGAGTCGCCTGACTAATCGCAATGCACACGACTCCATAGCTCATGCAGATCGGCTATTCGTCTTGCGGTATCCTCCAGTTTGTCAGCCGAATCGATTCGATAAAGATACCACTGGCTGTCTATGACGTCCGACTTTAGAGGCGGCCCGAGACGTGCCACGGCGGCCGAAGGGATTTCAACGGGGCACGGAGATACCTTCCCGATAGACGGACAGAGACGAGCGACGTGCAGCTACGCGGCCAGCAACCGACGGAGACCGGGAACGGCCCTTTAAAGGCAGCGGCTGTTCGTTTACCGCATTTCCAGCGCGTCACGGGACGAACCGCTGGGACGCTACCGGTCGATCGATGGGTTTTAACGAGACGATGATGGAAACAAGACCCCTCTCGAGAAAGTTCCCTGTTCCCCTTTCCGTACCCCCTTTCTTCCTTAATGCGCCGCGTTTTTTTTTGCCGAGGGGCAACCGAGGCTGGCCTGATCGTGCGTCCAGTAAAAGTGGAAACGAGGTTTTATCTCCGAGTGTCTTTGTACGATTGTCGATGCGATAACTGGTTTCCCGATTGGGACGGAGGAAGAAGCAGAGGTGAATGGGATACCGAATTCGAGAAGTCTTGCTTTTATGTTTCTTCATAGTTTAACTAGACGGGGCAATGAGAGGATGGACGACACGTTGCTTGGTTGAGTGTAAATATTGTGCTCGTTGAGGAGAATAGATCACGGGGCAATTAAGGATAGGCAGAAATCAGCAGAGCAGTATCCTTCGGTGAATTTCGCTCGTTGGAACCCAATTAAACTGGTTCGTACGAAGAGACGCGTACCTTTTAAGAGCAGCGGTTAATGATCGTGTTGCCAGCGCAACACGGAGAAAGGCGTAAAGAGTTTACGGAGGATCGACGGGCGGCTGTGCTTCCTTGACGATGATCTACGGGGATTACCGTCAACCGAGACAGAAAGATGAAAATGCCACATGTGAGCAACACCCCCGTGGGCAACGCGCGCTTCTTATGGGGTCAGAGTCTTTGACTAGTCGAGGCTCTTGGTTACCCGATGTGTTTAGCAAGAATAATACACTGCAAAGTGAAATCATCGGATTCTAATAGAATGAAATTCGCACAGGACTTTCAGCTCCTGTGATTAATTGCGAGGGAAGTTTTCATCGGAGGACAAAAGTGAAGCTACATCAACCTTGGAGCTTTCTTTGTACCTCCAACGAATGTTTAGCAAGAAAGGGAACGAGGCACACGAAGAAGTGATTATGAAAAACGAGGGTGACGTAACTCCTAGTTTCTAGCAACCCAGATCTGTCATCCAAGAAAGAGCCGAGGGAGGATCAAATCTTGCGGGAGGATGATGTGAAAAGATGAGCGCTGGCCATTCATCAGGTCTCCAACTGGAAGAGAGTATTATTACGTGGAAAGAGTGGTGCAGGTCATAGAACTATCGTCGAATAGATTGAAGGGAAGAGAATCTGAAAGAGCCGCGTCGTTCAGTGATTTCAGGCCTCATCATTGCGCAATCACACGCTCAAGGGGCCAGCGAGCGTCGCCGCGTTTTGTAATCATCCTTAAATGATAACGAGATACGTGTGGAACGAGGCGAGGTGAATCTATTTGAGGAAAATGGGCATAGGTGTGTCTATTGCTGCGCGTGCCACTGCTGGCAACTGGAGATGTCTCTGGCGAAGCAACGTGGACACGAAATTACGTGAAATGGAGATTGGACTCTGCTGCTTGCTAGTCAAGGGCGTTAATTTTGGAATTTTATACGTAGTTCCTCTTATATATAATCTTGCTACAGAAGAATTACTATTCATTAACATTTAATAACCAATTCAACATAAATTATTTTTATAATAGGGTACCTAATCCTAGTTTATTACAAAATTTAACAAATTTTACATTACTGAAGATTGATATATTTAATAAAAAATATTTCACCATATTCTACTAAATTTAATTAAATCTATATTTAATTAATTTATAAAATTCAAAGAAATGAAATAAATTAATTTATAAATTTAGTTTAACTTCTATGAAACATTTCGGGAAGTCTGTATTAATGGAGAGTGATATCCCTGAAAAATTGTATTTCTAAAAGAAGAATTGTATTTCCAGAAAAATTTTCTGCCAGAAAGTTGAGTAGGTACTCTAGAAGTTAATTAAATTAAAATCCTCCATATCAAAATTAGAAAATTTATAAATATATGACATGAGATATTTAAATTAAATATAAAATTTTACTGAGCTCGTGCTGGATAGGAATTGGAAATAAAATGGAATTAAAGTAAATTGCAAAACCTGTTGGATGGAAACCCGAGAATCTTCTCCCACTTTCAAGAGGAAGAATAATTCTACTTCTTCGAGGGATCTCAGGCATTCGTGAACGAGGAAAAAGTGAAAATCTAAACAGCTCCAGCTGCATCTAAGGGGATACAGATATCTGTGCCACTATTTCAAGCAAGTATCAGCAGTAACTTAATCTGAAGCATGCACCTACAACGGCAACTACTGCGGGAAAGATGGGACTGGAGATGTTTAGGGGTAGAGAATCGCGACGAAGAATTTCATGAAAGCAAGAGCGTGCATCTGTGCACGCTACTGTGCAATGCAAGGACGTTCCTTTTAAGGATCGGTGCCCACTGTTTTATGCACATGTTTCTACAATGGTGCACTAGTTTAATGCTGATACCACGATGCACTCGCTTCCTACTGCGGCCTCTAAGGGGGATTGTTCTCTAAACACATGTCGTGCAATATTATCGAGTCGTGGGTCTGCACATGTTTATTTGCCTCGCCGAGGAAACGCATTTTTCCCCCTTCTCCGTGTGAAAACGTGGAAAACGAACGACACCGTGAACCAGCACGATGGAAATCTGGCTCGCGTAAATCGTTAATACTTCATTTACATATAAGTGGAGCGTTTGATCCGGTGGTTACTGAACCTTACATAATTTATCCCTCTTTGTCCTTTCAACAGTGAATGTAAAAACGGGATTACTGACACAAAAGACATTTTCTTTAAAGAATCTTAAGGCAACATTGCAGCTGTATTTAATCATCAGACAATTATTAGAGTTTCAGATGAAACTAATTATTTCGTACTATATAAATCGAATCAAGAGCTATTCATAAAGTTCCCACATTTAGCAAGCGAGCAAATCACCAATCCTATCTACTAGAGCTGTAATTATTCGAATATTCGAATATTGAAATACTCTTAATTATTCGAATATTTGAATACTCTTAATTATTCGAATATTCGAATACCCTTAATTATTAGAATATTCGATTATTGTAATATTCCTAATTATTCGAATATTCGAATCTCAAATTCGAATTCTCTCGTATTCGAATATTCGAATATTGCAATACCCTTAATTATTAGAATATTCGAAAATTGTAATATTCCTAATTATTCGAATATTCGAATCTCTAATTTGAATTATCTGGTATTCGAATACTTAGATTATTAGAATATTCGTTGCAGCCCTACTATCTACTCAAATTTCTCATTTTCAGATATCTATTTTCGAAAGCATGCAGATAAATGTGATCATTTGAGAGAGTGCCCAACAAATTAATCATCCTCTCACTTTCGTTAACTGAAACAGAAGCTGCGTACCATCTATCGTTCTCAGGGGAAACGATACTCCTGCTGATCGCAGAAAGCAATTACACACCGCGAGCTAACAAGGCGCTAGACCCGCCGACACTTAAATGGGAGCTGGCAAATTCTGCGGCACGATTTGTGACACGCCAAGAAAAGGTCAACAGGCTCCGCGGATATTCGGATCAGAAGTTATGGTAAAATCAAACCAGTCCCGTGGAGAACCTGTTGCCGTGTCTAAGATCGAGGGATCGATAAGGCCGAAAGCGGAGGTGGAATCTCGCCCGCGGTGTAATTAAGCATTGACCTATAACGAGCTATAATTAGTTATGTCCCAACGAACTGGATACGGATCAGTCGATACGCTGGTCGATATCGTCCAGACACCCACACTTTCGTTACAGAAAATTTTGTGAAATGATCAACAGAATATGTCTCATTTTTATGGTTTACTTGATCATTTAAATAATATCGAAGCTATTAATTATACCGAGAAATGGTAATTGAAGAATTTTCAAGAGAATATTGCTTTGTGGGCTTGAGTTTCTTATAAATAGTGACATTTTTATTATTCGGAGATAACTTTGTACCTTTAAGGACAAAAGTAACTTATGTTAAGTATAGATTATTTTTTGAAACAGTGGAATGCTTTTAAATAAATATAATTTAAATAAATTCTTGTCCCAGGCTGGAGAAGCATCTTTCGACTATCGGCATTGAGAATAATTTATTCCTCATGCACTGTATTAATTAGCAGAATAATATGAACTCATGTGAATTACTGTTTTCACCTTTTCGGAAGCTATAACGCCACATGAAAAAATGAATGGTTATACTATCCAAATAATGACAATTTTATTGTGCGTGAAGAATCTTCATCTACATATAAATAGAACACGTTTACTACTTAATATTCTTCTTAAAACGCATCAACTTTTATGTCAAGTGCTGTCCAATATTAATAATAACTTTGGTGGTATAATGCATTCTGAGTATGTTCAACCAGTTTCTTAGTGTCTCAATAAATTTCATGAAAACGATATTAGTGTTCAGCGTTTCTGCTACTCACCTAAGTGAACTTAAAAAGAATACGAGAAAGCCAACGAGGCTCCGTAATTAGGATAACGCAAATGTCTCAACTTGGTCGACAACTGCACCGAGGATTGGCTGATCAATCCAAAACCAGTTTAGGAGCCGAAGGAAAAACTTCACCGCAACATGCTGATCGATCACTTTGGAAATGTACAATGAATCTGATAAGAAGGGAACAGTTTCCCTTCAGTTCAGTGACTCTCGTTAAAAAGACAAAAACTCTCGTCCTCAAGGTAGAATAGCGTGTAATTAATTTTGTCAGTCGTTAATGATGAATTAGCGCGAAGCATCTGATAACGAGTGATGAATGGCCCCTCTCAACTTTAATGAAATTTCCAAATGTCATCGATCAGTTACTCCATTTTTACAGCAAATTTCTACATGTCACGAATCTCATACTCAACCAGACACGTGACGTTTTGAAAAAAAATGTCACCTACCTTCGTACCACCTCTCCACATCTAACTACACTTATCCCATCCTTAAACCAACAACATTTCTAATAAAATACCACGAATTCAATCTGTCTTCAATCTCTATCACACAAACACCTTCCATCTCCAAACTGCTTCCAAGATTTACCAGCTCCACTCCTCATCGAAATAAAAAAAAAAGAACCATCCCATCATGGCGGAAGGCATCTGGCTGACGGACGGGCGGTCGTTACCGAATCACTTTCAGCTTTGTCAACGCGAGCGTGCACGCTAATGAGGAATCAGCGACGGTAGCCGGAAGAAGTGCTCACTGGTCTTGGCCGAAGAAGGGCAACGAGAATTATAGCCAAAGACAGCCAGTGGGACCAATAAGACGTTGATTGCGGCCTGGCTACAGCAATCGGCTGTCGATATAGCGAACGCGCGTGTGCCTCGTATACACGTATATGTACGTGTCACGACCCTGCCTCCCTCCCCTCGCGTGGCCCCGTCCCGCTCGCCAGCCTCGTTCTTCCTCGTCCCCTGGTTGTTGGCGGCGTGTAGGATACGGGTTAGCCTTAACTAGTCGAGAATATGTGGTAACACGACGTTTAAGCCGGGGGCTTATTGAACCGCCACGTAGGAAACGTGAGTGATGGCTCGGGACTCGATCATATCGATCGTAGGAAGAGGAAAACGAGGGCCAACAGGGACAAAAACGCGGATGCTACGGCGTGTCCTTAGAAGACTTAACGCAAAGTGGTAGCTTCCACGAAGTGAAGATTTTTTAATGATTGAGAATGTTTTGCGCTGGGGAGAGTTGAGGATTTTTTGCGATGGAATGAAAGGAGAAGAGTTGTGAAAGTAGATTTGGTTATTGCTGGGTGCAAAAGATCGTGTTGGTAAGGGTAGAGAAGAATGGAACTGGCTTTTGTATTGTATCGGGTAAAGGTTTCGAAGAGAGCGTTTAGATTCATTGATCCTTGAAACGGTTCAGTAGAGTACTACATATTTAAGTAGGTACTGTAACTCTAAGGAATTCAATTGCTGAGTTCCTGTGAAAGAAATGAAAGAAGGAATTTCTTTGGAATATATGCACTCATTGTCAGTACCTACTAAAAAAAAGTTTTTTTTTTAGAGAAACTAGAAAGTCTACTTTACTAAGTGACCTTCTAGAAGATAGAAAGATTAGTTTGCTAAGTGACGTGTTTCGTCGTTTAGAAAAAAAATGCAATTCGTCGGAATAGCAAAAAAAAATAATAAATGTTTTTTAAACTTTTTTTTGAGCTTGTAATAAAAATTCAAAAAACCCGTTTGTAGATTGAAGTAAGTTGTACACACGCTCAAAATTTCATAAAAATCGGTTAACATTGTTCTGAGCTATAAACGCTTAAAGATTGCAGAATAAGGTCGAAAATCGTCGATTTCGGGAATTTCGTGATTTTCGACCTTATTCTGCGATCTTAAAGCGTTTATAGCTCAGAGCAACGTTAACCGATTTTGATGAAATTTTCAATTTACAAACGGGTTTTTTGAATTTTCATTACAGGCTCATGAAAAAAAGTTTAAAAAACATTTACTATTTTTTTTGCTATTCGAAAACGACGAAACACGTCAGTTAGCACACTAATCCTTCGATCTTTTAAAAAAAAGATCTGGACCACTTCTAAAAAAGTTATGCGATTTTAAAAGTTTTAAACTTTCTTTCGTCCGCGCCACTGTAGGTAGTTTAGCACTTGTTCTCTAAACTGTACTCCCCCCCCCCCTTAAGTCCTGCTTTGGAAGGTTAAAAATTCTCTTCCAATAATTCTGAGGTGTCAAGAAAAATAAACGAATGACCACTGCACTCAAAATCAGTATGCTAGAAACGAACACCATTTATTATACGTATCGTTATTGCTCGACATATTTTAAGTGCGCCCCGTGAGAAATGTTCTGTCCCGAGCGTGCTATCGCCCCTGTCCATTCGGTACGTCAGAACACTGACGGCCAAAAAGAATTATTAATTCAACGACTGTGTTTCATTATCATAATGAGCCTGTGTAGATAGTTCGCGGTTAATGTCCCCCTAATTACCACCTACGTTCAATTAACATATCAAGAGACATTTTCATCTGGAAATGACAGAACACGAACGCCACTGAAAGGTATATCCCCGGGTTTATCGCGGTACACGTTTCTAAACGAACGGTAGCGATCTGTCAGTGGAAGAAAAACGGTCCCGGCCGTACCGTGGCGTACATATCGGCTTACATACATCTACCTACGTGACTACTCTGTATGAATTTCTCTCCTGGCTACCTGTTTATGTAGATATTCGAGTGTTAAACCAGAACGTACACGATGTTGTGTTGCGCACGGCCCGTTCGCGCCGAAGGCACCACGATCGAGGACATTTTAATTTGAAATTGGACAATCTTTAAACTGGTTTCTCCGATCTTATAAATTACGTATGTCGGAAAAATCGATGCTCAATCACTTTGGCACGGTAGATGTCCACTGATTAGAGGTGGCACAGAAATTTTCGAGGATTCGAAAAATACTGTGGAATAACCTGCTCCATTTTGTGTCTTGTTAATTTGTCGGTATTATGGTTGCAATGAACAGAGATTTAAAGGACTGCTGAGTGTTGAATGATTTTTGTTGTATTTTTGGTGGGGTTTGTATAGGTTTGGTCGCGTAGGAGGTTATTGCGAGGTAGATGTCTGACTAATGGGAGCTTATTCTACTTATATCTATCCCATATCTACATATGGGAAATAGTAAAAATAATTTGTTTTGGGATTGGAAATAGTTCTTTTACAGGGTGAGGGTTTTAAAAATGATTGGAGGATTCGAGAATGCTGATAGCATTATCCTATAGAATGTGTTAGTAATAGATAAGAGTATTTGTTCAACTAACGTTTTTCCACTTCTGGGTAGTACTTAGGCAAGTAGAATATGTTTCTAATGTCAACAGACTTATCGCAGAAACACCTTGTGAAACTTTATCCGTTTCAACTGACTCGAGGATTTTAAATAACCATGAAACTATATATAATTACATACAAGCACACGTTCTGTGGCATAAAAATGCAATTTTCACATTAATTTATAGCTCATCAAATAAGATTATCTACCTAAACTTCCTAATCACAGTAGTAAAAGGTCCTACACGAGTATTTTTTTAAAAATGCAAAACAACTAACCCATACAGAGCAAATTAAAAAAAGTGTTATCTCTTCAGAAATGATTTTCAAAAATCACAGAGTATCGACTAAATTTCACCACAGTTTCTCCGAACGGTTACCAAGAAAAACAATATTCTTCATTCTCGCATCCCCAGAAACGTCACATCACCACTTAACATACACAATGACTCACGAAAACATATTGCATAAAATATTCACCCAAAGCATTTTGCATAACGACTAGGAATTTCACCGAAGAATCCAGTTACATAAAGACCAGTCTACACTCCAAACAGGCCGACAGAGGCACGATTATGAGTCACTGCATAGAAATGCCCGCGTACACCCTGGAACATGTTCTTCTGGAATAATTTAAAAAAAAAAGTCAATTTCTATGCTCATTGACGCATTAGCTGACCCTAAGTGTATCAGGCCCCTCGGCTGTGTCGGTGCGAACATTAGCTCGTATATGGATGTAATTACGCGCACGCACCGTGCAGGAGAAAGCGCGCACGTGGCCCCCTCCTCCCCCAGTTAATTAGCCCCCTGGCGATTAGGTAGACGCCAACCACGTGGCTATCTATTAAATCGATCCTAGAATCGCAGGGATTCCATGAAATCTCGGTGCTGGAGGGTTTAAACGCTACTTTCTAGCGGTGATTTGCATGAGGCGTAGCGAATCCGCGGCGATCCTGTCGAGCTTATCGTCAGGATAAAGTCGTACGTTTCGAAGTCGATCGAGTAACTGTTTTCTATCGGTACACGTCCACGCGGAGTTTTGATAAGGACGTCGATGTATAGGTAGGGAAGTGGATTTTTGTAAGGACGCTGGACGACGCTTGTAACGACTTATCAGCTGGCGTTGTAGCTGAAAGATAGGGAAGGGACTCGCAGGGAGTTATTTGTCCTGTGGAATACTTGCTAGTGGACAGAGCTCTGATAACGGTGGTCATCGACGTTGCTGATAATGTTGCTCCCGGCAGGTTTTTTTTTATATTGTTGGAACATTGATAGCAGTACTGCTCTCTGCCTGAAGGGGTACATAATCCCATTAGCGGCTACGTTCCCTTTATTGACCAGTGCTTGCATGGTTTGGTTTCAAGTATTGAATAAATGAATGTGTTGAGTTGATGGCAGAGATTTTAAGTTCGGAATGATTTTACTGTCAGTTTTGTTCACGGCTTGATGGAATGTTCTGTTAAATTGCAGACTTGAGGAAGGTCAGATTGTGAAGTTCTGTAGATCGTAAGTTGGTGAGTGCTAAAGCATTTAAGCTATTGAGATCCAAAGTTCCAAAGCTCCTGATTTTTAGTTCCTAAATTTCTGAGATCTAAAGTTTCTAATTTCCGGAATTCTAAAGTTGCCGATTTTTAATGTTCTTTAGTCCCTGATTCCTGAAATTTCTATGTCTCTAATTTATAAATATTCTAAGTTCGTACTTCTTGAAGTTTTTAAGTTGCTGAGTCCTACAGTTTCTACGTTCCTAAATTCTAATGCTATTAAATTCGTGAATTCTAAAGTTCCCAGATTCCTAATTTCCAAAGCTCCTAAATTCGTGAGTTCTAAATATCCCAGATTCCTAATTTCTAAAGTTCCTAAATTGTTGTGTTCTAATGTCCCTAAATTTCCTAAGCCCCTAATTTTCAAATATTCTAAGTTCTTAATTTCTAAAGCTCTTAAATTCCTGAAGTCTAAGTTCCTAAGTTCTGAAGCTCCTAAATTCTTGATTTCTAAAATTGCTAAATTCCTAATTTATAAATTCCTTAAATTCCTAATTTCTGAAGTTCCTAAGTTGCTGAATTCTGCAGCTTCCGTGTTCCTAAGTTTCAAAGCTCTCAGGATCTTCTCTTCCAGTGTTCCCAATTCCCAATTTCTAAATTTCCAAAATGCCCGAGACCTATGAACACATACAATTTTATCTCGGGCACAGTCTGATAATTTCAAACTGTTTCCACCACCAATTAAGCAATAACCTCTATCTTTTCACCGCGCTACGCTCTATCGTAAAAAACAATCTACCATCCTTAATATGTCATAAAATTTCAATTTACGCTGTTACACGACTCAGCATTAGCGGCGATTCCTAAACGCCGATAAGCCTCGAAATAACGAGCACTCTTTCGCCATCCATCATCGGAATCTCCGACCCGGCGATGCAGCGGGGATCGCGCCAATAAATCCTCAAAACGAAATGCAGAAAATCCGCGTGGTAGGGTCGCGACAAGTCGAACAAAGAGGCCCCAAGTCGCTTCCTCGTCGACGCTGCGGCCTAAAGGCGGCTGATTTATACGTTACCTCGACGCGTGTCCGTGTACACGTATAAAGGTAACGTACTACAAGATCTTCAATTACACAAGACTTTTCCAGCGTAACGACCGCAAAGGCGAACCCTTTTCATCTCTCAGAAAGCGCTAACAACGAGCGCCGAGCGAGATCCTTCGCAATCGAGGCGAGCCATCCGTTCGGATGGATGGCTCTCTTCCTAAGCGAGACGTTCCTACGCAGCTAGTACCAACACGGGCCGAGGGAAAGATGGATAGAAGAGTCGGGTAAAGAGAGGCTCCATGAAGACAAAGAAAAGGCAAAGGGAGCCACTTGTTCAGCGTCAGACGCGTTTCGTTTACTTTGGAGTTTGAACTGTCAGCAAATCGATTAATATGATACTTGAATCTTTAGCGAATTAGTATTAATGTAAACTGACTTCCACGATTCAGATTTTGTAGAGTACAATTCTGTGAAGCCTTTTGTATCTTTGAAATGGAAGGCTCTCTTATATCTTGACAATATTTACAGTAACGGACAAAATAGTTACCACTTTTTCGATTTGTGTTATTTTTATTATTTTTTAGCATCAACTTAGAACTGTGGTATGTATTAAATATAAATAATCTGATGGAGAATTGAATGCTGTATAAAACCCAGTTACTGTTGAATTTATTTAACTAACAAACAAAAGTTGAATATGGCATTGAACGGAACAACAAATTTTGGGGGCCGAAAAATGAGTTACCACTTTTGGTAATTTTCTAGACCGTCCTAAAAGCAAAAGATGCCTCTAAAAAAAAATTATATTTTTTATTACTTTTCAAAAGTGGGCATTTTTTTGTCGGCTTTAAAGTATGTAGTCTTGATTAATATAATCAGGGTTCTTATTTATTAGTTAAATGAGTTCAACTTTAACTGAGTTTTATACTGCGTTTAATTCACTATCAGGATATGTAGATTGGGCATATGCTGCAGTTTTGAGTTGATGTTAAAATGTAATAGAGGTAGAGTGGATTGAAAAAATTCTAGCTTCTCTGTCCGCCATTGTACATTATGTTTTGATCTTGTAACGAACTAAGGAGTGTTATCAGTAAATTGATTCTTAGCCATCAATTCTGTAAAGTTTTTCACTGAATCATCCCACGTTATAACTACAATATAAGTACCTACTTCTATCTAAGAAGATAGTTAATAAATCACCCTCTTCCTAAAAATACCACTCTTCCACCAAACACTCCCCATACTCCACCAGAACTCCTCAAGCCACAAATCAAACCTCGCAAAATTCGAATCGCCTCAATATCACCAACCCATAAAGCCTCACGAAATCCAAACGTTTCATAACATTTCAAGAGCCTGTGGCAACTCAATCAAACTCGATCAACTTCATCCGCGCTCCCCATCTATATTCCCTTCACTATCCAGAGAAAACAGACTAAAATGGACGCGTGGACAGGTGGAAACGCGGCGCAAAAAGCACAGCAGGAAGGGAGGTGAAACGGAGCCGGGCAAATGGAAAAACGACGAAAACGTTCCGAATAGAGGTATCCAGAGCGGACTTTCTAACGATTCGGTGCGGAGCGCGATGTGACCCAGGTCGACCTCTCGTTCTGGAAGCAAGAGGAGTGTAAGCGCGTCCGCGCACGTGAACGCCGATCCGACAGGCGGTCGATTAATCATTAATAGGCGATAATATTCATCGGGGATCGCGTCGATCACGGACGGGCGTATCGAATGATCCCGTCGATCCTCTGGCCCGTCAAAATCCCGCTCGCGAGCCAAGCGACGGTTCTGCGCGCAAGAAATCGGAGCTGGCTTCCTCGTTACATCGATCAGCGATTTACGAGGGATGAGGGCACGCCGACGTAACACGACTCGTCGGTAATTGCACGCCACGTACGTGGATCTGCCTGACGGCTCGACATTTTTGGAGCGGCCACGCGGAATCGCTGATGAATGATTTGCATGTTGGGCGATGCGGAGGATGCTGCTTTCTACTTGGACCGACGCTTTTGCCGGGGCTTTAAATAGATCCGCGTAAGCGTCCTGGAGACTCGATTTTGCGACGGAATTTATGGAGAACGGTTGGACAATTTTTGGGGCCGATCTTGGAGCGAAAGTGGAGATGAGGATGCTGAGAAATGGATTTTGTGGCGGGAAGATGATGACGCTCCGATGTTGGTGAATATCACAGGCGTTGATTTTGTGGTAGTCTTGTTTGGGAATTAATGGTTATGGATTGTGATAAGGTTGCGTGGCTGTTAAAAGAGGATGAGGCATCTTAAGGGGACTAGGCAGTCGAATTGCTCGAAGATCAAGTATTTTTTGCGAATTAATTACGAGGAGATGAATACAAATTGTGATTAGTACTTATGGGTAATGATTATTCATACTATTAAATGTAAAAAAATATTTTTGTCGATAATATATACATGTATATGACGGCGCTACGGTCGTCTGATGTGTAGGCGGTTTTTCTGTGGTTTTGCCCTGATTGTGAAAGAATTGTCTTGAAATTTTTACATCATATCAAAAATATATTCCTTTCTGAACTGTACCTCAACATTAAAGTATAAAAAGTGAGTGCTAAACACTGTGTAAAAGGAAAAGTCAGTGCTTGATTTCATCCCCTTATAATTAATTCGCAAAAAATACTTCATTTTCGAGCGATTTGACTACCTAGTCCCTTTGTGGGATATATCTAGTGATAAGCTTCTCGTTTAATGAAGTGTGGATAATTGAAATGTGCTCTCAAAGTGTATGTGGTAGTTTTTATGGTTTTAACTTGAACTAAAATTAGTGGCTACATTGATAGATATAAAATTGCAAAAAAAAACTTGAGGTATTCTCAAGGGAGACTATTTTGTGACTTGTGATAGAAATTTCAGACATATGTGCTTTCTATCTCTGCTAAACAATCGCTATCTAACAAAAAGGTTAATTATACAATTACCATGTGACATACATATGCACTCGTCAAAGATAGCGATCGTTTAGCAAACATAGACAGCATGTGAATATCGTAAATATATTATAAAATCCTCTCACGTACAAAGGCCTCAAGTTTCCTTGCAGTTGTAGATGCAACATAGCCAGTAATTTCAATAATCAAATTTCAGTTAACGTTGAAAAGACCAATTTTACAATTGTCCTGCGACACATAAATCTGAAACACCAGTTGCAAAACACAGAAGTGTGAGGTTTGGAAGGGCCCTTAATATTCTTCTTGAAAATCAATTGACTTCGCGAAAGTGTATCTAAAGTGGTGCTTGATATTGTTATTTAAGCTTGAAAAACCTGAAACACGAGCGTCAATTTTCACGCTCTTCTCTGGAAATAGACTCGACAGTGCCTCCATGTAACAAGAATAAAGCCCCAGGCCTGGAACGGGCGACAAGCACGAGGCCAATAAAACGCGAGCGAAAACGATGGAGGAGTTTGCATGAAGATCATGCGTGGGACGTGAAGACACGATATCTTCTTGTGCGCCACATCACGAAAGACGTACGAACCGATTCGTTTCGCGGTTGTGACTTTCTAACGATCTGGGACCAAAGTGTCTCGTGCCTGTACGTGGGCACTTACACACGGGATCTTTTGCAAGAATGCATCAATGTGACGGTTTCAAACATTATTCCCTCGAGCCTGAAGCACGGCGTACTTCTTACGAGACACTCACAACGCTCTGCAGCACTTGTTAGTGAAAATGATGCCTCTGGGTGTTTACTATAAGTTAACTTTGCTAAATGTATTAAGAATGTAAGGAAAATGGGGATATTTTCTCCTTTTGTATGCAATGTAACGTTTTGAGAAATTAGAAAACAATATATAGATAAAGTGATGTATCAATAATCCTAAATCTAATTTTAGAGAAGAACTTAGATTTCCTGACGTACCTATTGTTGCTAATTATGATATTTATAGTCATGTATCTTTGAGAAACTTTCGCCAAAAACAGGAAACAAGTTTTACCACTTATAACAGATTGAGAATTCTTTCTTTCTAATTCATCAGTGATTAAGTTTTATAAATAAATGATGCGGGATTCCAATTCCAAACGGTACAAAATATCTTTGGTGCAGTTTTCACCTCTCAATATTGGAAATATCTTTCATTTTAAATTCAAATTTTAATTTTAAGTGTTATTTTCCATTCCACCACAAGGCAATAAACTAAGCCATAAATGAAATCTAATCCCCTGAAACTATTTGAATCAACTAATCATTCATCATAGGATATTAAGGGACGAAATTTGGAATCAAATCGCCTACTGGAAACGAAGAATAATCATTCAATAATTACCTGAAACTCGACCAGCTTCGAAGTTAAACAGCGTACAAATTTGAAGCAGGTATCATTAACGGGCAATTAAATCGCGCTCGTCCGAATGCACGTCTTTATTGACGGTCGTAAATCGTGGCTGCCAAATGCCCTGGGATAATTAGGCACGCAGTATCCACGGCAATTATTTACATTTCCCGGGCGATAGTTTCTCGCCGTTTCTATCGAACGAAAGTGAGCGTACGTACCGCGCCGCCGTTCCAGATCTAGATAAGGATCGACGCTATAATTCCACGGGATCTACCGAAGGATCGCTCTCACCGTTGATCAGAGCCGCGGTATCCTTTATAAGATAATCTCTCGAGACCAGGCGACGCGATACGCTATTTACGAACTGGGGAATCTTGTAAATCGTACCTCGCTCGTGCTTCTCCTATCTACGATTCGTCACGAGATCCAGGATTCACCTTCGTCGTCGATCAACCCGGCAAACTCCGCGTCCGGTTTTCAAAGTATACACTTAACGAAAGGGAACTCTTTCGACGTGTATAATTGCTGATCAATTGTTTGATTAATCGTGTGTGATAGTCGGAACTTTCTTTCAGATAAATGGGATGAATTCTTTTGTCTCAGGATCGTGCTAAACTGGTGGTGGACACTTGAGATATTACTTTCGTTGTTATAGTGCCAATTTTTAATATTTATTTTAAAAATTAATATTATTTATTAAATAGAGAACTGATAGAACCCCGTGGAAACTGATAAATACACTTCCCTTTTTTATATCCTCCCTTGTCAACCAATTAGTATTTTATAAATAAAGTAACGCTACTTAACAACAAATAGTTTACGGGGAACACTCTGGGAAAGCTCTAGTAACTATTATCACAAGACGCTACACCACTACCTTTATCGATTCCTCTTTTCTTTTTGTGAAACGAATTATTGCACTGGAATACCTTACGCTTTGATTAAGTGAATCATAGATTGGAACGTTCCGCGTGTCAGATATACTACCAATAATGAATATAAAAGCACTAGAGTGGATCTTTCACAATCCTCAACCAGAGAATGAAACGAGCTCTGAATTGTGTTACTGCCTAAAAGTTGTGAAACATCACAGTCGCCTTTCACCTTTTAACTGAACACCATTTCTATCCAAACACTTTATACCCTCAGAATAAACCAAGAACCTACATCTAATGATTTCAAAAACATCAGTCTGCTCGTCTCTCACTCAATCATCCTCCACCATGTCAACACACTGTCAAACACAGATTCACTTTCATAAAACAAAACTAGACACCATACCCACCGACCAAAAAATCACACCAGCTATTCAATTGTTTACTTTTAAGCAGCAACCCTGAAGAAGATAATGCATGCTCGATCCTCCAACGACCATACTCGTGTTTGGCCCCGTGGACGTTCTCGAATCTGCCTCGATGGTTGATCGAGACACTCAAGGAGCCCCCCCTGGGTCCACCGTTCGTTCTGGGATTCGAGTGTTCATGAATATGCATGACTAGGTGGGTGCTCTCGCGAAAATTTACAGCCCTGACAGGCTGACGTTTCGAGGACCGTAGCTGCAAACGAGGCCTGACGATAGTCCACCAACATAATCGGGTCTGACAGTTCTCGAGGAACCACGTTACGCTTCCAAATGACCCGAGAGGGCCCCCTCAATGTTTTTGGAGCGTCAGGAAGGTGTGCTCAGAGAGATCCCTTGCTCTCAGTGGAATAGATGGTGTTATCGAAAAGGTTGCCAGGTGAATGGACAAACAGGCAGCGAGGATTCGTGGGAAATGCGTCTTCGTTTTGGGGATTCGGAACTTTGTTTCAGAAATGTGGAGAATTACACTTGTTTTCAATGGAAATGGAACTGAGCCTAGGTATATATTGAGATGGCAATTGGAATCTAAGTGGCTAGATTTGATTTTGAGAATTTGATAAATAATAATTCTTCATTTTTAGAGAACTTGATTTAAGGGAGGCCTGAGTTAATGAGACTAATTATATCCTAATTGAGGGGCTCTGTGGAAAAGGCACACGTCACATCGTTTTTTGCAACATCAAATTTCCTGACAAAATTTTTTCCCTAAAACTTGTTTTCCTGTAAATTTATAGTATTATGGTATCTGCCTGTTTGCATCTGGGTGCCGCAATTGTAAACTGTTAAGAGTAAGAAGTACTGGAAAACAGAGCAGATATTATCAATATTCAAATTCACGATGGTCTATTTAAAAACCCTAACTTGTTTCTAAAAATTCCATGAAATGACCTCGGGTAAATGAACTGGACGTGTGTGGAAATGCCGAGGAATAATACATTCAATAATAAAAAGCATACATTTTAGCTAACTCTTTTCTACCAAATAGTGAAGAAGCATGTGGGAATAATACAAGCACTCATCCTGGACAAAGGTAAGAATGCACGAAAGAAACGGTTTTCAGAGAATTAAGGGTCTTTTGTTGTTGATCATAAGAAGCAGCCGTGATTGAAGAGCGGAGAATTCAGAATCCTTGCTTGCCTGTCAGGTGTGAGTGACCAATGTGACAGGCTAATAACTCGAGGCATAAAAAGCAGCAGTAGGTAAGCCGAAGAAACTCATTCGTGACATCGTGAACTTTTGTAACAAAGAATACCGCGCGCTCAGCGATTCAACAACTTTTAATCGCCCGATATTAATCAATTCGCGTGTCTCGCTATTAACCTTCTAATTATAGCGTTTAAGCAGCAATTATAAAACAATCCATCGTGTCTGTGACGATGATCGACCAGAGTGCTTCTTCCCAGTGTATCCTCCGCAAGATTAAACGGGACGTGGTTTGCAGAAAGTAACGAAGAAATCTCGTTAAGTGGCTAATTACTATAATAAAGGAAAATAAGGAAAGAATAGGGTTCTTTGATGATCCGAGTAGGTATGCAAGACTGTAATACAGCATATTTAAATGAACCAAGTTAAATTACCTAAATTAACATAACATAATGAGAATATATCTAAAATGGGACTTAAATCAAACGATGACATCTTACACTCACTGTCCAAGCTGATACTTCGCTACTTTATTTCAACATCCTCGATTTTTTTCACGAAACGTCACCGGACTTCGACTCCTCGTCTCTTCCTTTTCAATTCCCTCGCCCATTAATGGCAGCTGTGTTTTCTCCACTGACGAACACAGGCGTATCGGAGCATGGACGCGGGAAGAGACAACTTTTCCTTTCCAGCGAATCGACCACGGGGAAAAGTACAATAAAAACGTCTAAGGCGAACGATTACGAATAACTTCACGTTCTCCGTGGAATCCTGCCCCCGGGGGATAGAGGAGAAAGAGAGATTCGCGAGAGCGAACGCGAAACAGGGGGAGAAAGTATGGACAAGAGGGATCAGAGAGGGGTGCAGGGTCGATTCTAGCTTCGAGGGGTCATTATAGAACTCTTCTAACCGGCGCAACGTCTCCACGCTGATGCCAGACTGTCTGGATTGACTGATGTCAGGTCATTCAGCGCTTCCTAGACCTCCTTGTTGCCTCATCGCCAGGCTCCGCATCGCCGAGAGGAGGTTCAACGCTTCTAAAGATATTGCACGGATCTCTCGATACGCCTCATTACGCCAACGACTTTCAAAAGCAATTAAAACTGGCACGATCAAACTTATTCCGTGTGTCGAGCAGTCCTGGCCACTCGTTCGTTTTCGCGACGATGGTGCAAGTGCTTTTAGCAATGGAGTTTCAATTGTCTTTGGTGGGCGAGCATTCTGCTCTCTTACTCGCGTTAAAAAGAATTACGAGAATATATCATGGGCGTACAAGGAAAATCAGTAAACCTCTGTTTTGAGAAAAATTCATTTTTATGTTTCACCAGAAATGTAAAATAATGAATTTTAGCAAAAATGAACTTTCCTTGTACGTCCACGATATGATCGATATTTTACGTAAATATTTGGGGTTGTGGGATATTGGTTATTTAAGAGTATCTGTGGTTGTGTAGAGAAGTTAGAAGTTAAAGATTCTGCAAATAATTTCCAGCTTTTATATTTTGTTTGAAGAGATAGAAAAAGTGGGAGGAATGGGAATATATCAGAAATAGCAGTTACCAATCACCAAATTGTTTAATGAAGGTCTTAGTTTGAAAGCCTAAGTAGTTTTCTGTTTCTCTTTTGGTTCGTGCTAATTAATTGCTTATGCATCATTCTGGAGCATCTTGTGTAAGTGATACAGCTTATTTAAAGAAATCCTTTGGCTTTATGTAGCATAGAGCATATGCAGAAGTACAATTTACTTTTATCTAAAAAAAAACTGAGAAGCTAGGAAAATTTTCAAACTAACTTATTTTTGAACAAGGACTCTTCTCACTTTCAATAGTGCCACGAATCGCAATGAATTTTACAATGTAAAAACTTTCTGAATACAAAATCGAAAGAATAGAGTTCTCTTAACCTTTAAACAACGCCCACAATCTCCAAATTTTACAAAAGAAACTATCATTACAATCCTTCTTACCTCTACGTAGTTAAAACAATTAAATCTTACTGAACAATTCCTGATTAAAATTTCCAAATTTCTATAAAAAAGCCCAATAAGACTAGCAATTTAACCAAACGATATATCAAGAGGCAACTCCTCGGAACACCTCTCGATCACAAATTACAATGATTCCAACCTAAATAATAATTCACGCGTAATCGTTAGACAGAGCGAAATATTTTCCCAAGATTCACATAATTTCTTACAAAATGTAAAAAGTCACGAGGCACGGCCACGAAAGTGTTGCAATCGTCATGCACGAGATCCGTTTCGCGGAATAAGTTGAGAAAGGAAAAGTAATTGTGACTCACCTGTGCGTACTCGGCGCAGCTGTCGATCGACGACACGTAGTTGACGACGTCCTCGATGGTCCACCGATTGACGGCCTGCCCATCACCGCAGGGCATGTGTCCACAGAGGGATGGACACCTGACTGGAGGTGGTGTGGTGGGTCTGGGGGTTGGTTTGGGCTTCGGTGAAACGCTTCCCGATCTCCTGGTCTCCGCTCGTTGCCTCTTCCGAGGGGCGAATCCCCCTGGACTGGAGAGGTCCAGGGGACTCGTCACTCCAGCGTCTCTTTTGTTCGCTCCTGATCACGGCAGAAAATTCACTCTTTATCGCGGATTCACGAGGAATATTACGCATACTAGAGCTTTGCACTGCGACATCCGTTTACTCGCGGAAGTCATTCGTAAAGGAACTAATATTCGCGATTGTTTTCATAGAAGAGGATTAAATGGAAAGTTGAATTCAAAACGCGCTGATGTGTAGATTAGAAAATTTAGATTTTGTGTTTCAGTTAATAGTACGTTTCTATTATATATTAGAAATAATTTAACACACATCAATAATATGCATTGATAGTGGCGAATTTTTCACGATAGCCTAATGTTAACCGCAGTAATGTTTGCAAGTAGTACGAATTAGATATTAAACTGTGGAGTCTCTGATGGAAATTAATTGAATTGTTTAAAAATAATAGAGAATGTAAATGTTTGTACGTATGCTTTATGTAGTAAAGGAAGAATGTAACTGGATCACTGCACGATTGAAATGTTCACTTCGCCTGTTAATGATTCACATTAATCACGAAAATTTTAAGTATTGATCGCGTTAGACTGTCAGAGGGTCCTTCGCTCAGGGCGGTTCACGATATACTGAATTATGAACAGACTTTGGCCAGAGGTCGGGCGTTGGGTATATACGAATAGGAAGTAAATAAAGCAGACCGCGCTTGACGAAATTTTCGAATACACAGTAGGAGGCGTTCAGTGATCGAGCATAACAATTCCATAGTCATGTAACCGGTGTATGTTTAACTACATGAGTGGCCTTTAATATGAAAATCACTTTTCTATTTTGCAATGTTCGCTGTTCAAAATTTTTATTATTGAAATATTTGAAATTTCGGCTCGATGACGTAAATTGAAAACAAACTTGATTTTCCATAACGTAAAATGTATGTTTAAAATAAATGTTTAGTAAATCATTTTATATTTTCCCAAAAAGTATAAATTACTACTTTAATGCAAAATATTAATTTGCTTGCTACCTTCGTTTAAAGTTACCTACATCTTTTTCTGTTCCTGAATTTTCAGTGATATTAAATTATATAACATTATTTTCATGTCAATCAATTAATTAGTTTTTGAGATATCATGGTTGCAACCTAAGGAAATGCCATTCTGAGAAAAACTCAGTTTAATTTTACATACCTCGTTCTGCTGTCTTTAGAAGACCATAATTTCAACAATTTTTCAAATTTACTTAGTATATTTTACATGTATTTATATTTTCAAAGCCCTAATCCTTAATAAGACATAAAATAAAATCAATTTCTGGCTCGAGAGACGAGACTACCACCTCTGAATTCAACATGAAAGAAATTTCTTTATAATAGAATCGTAGTTAATTACCTTTAAGGTACGTTTCCAATTCAGCCGCGTTCTGTGCAGCGTTGGCGGTCCTCACCATGTGCAGGAGCGCCTGTGTCGACGACATATCGAGCATCGGTGGGAACACGGGGTTGCCGAAGAGGGTGTCTTGCTTCTGTTCCTTGGTGTCTTTGCTGGAAAGAGGCGAGGTGGTTTGCACAGTCGGTGGTTGAGGTGCTCCCAGAGGTGCCATCAAACCGACGAAAGGGGTTGCAGCCGTTTTAAAGGCAGGAAACCTCGGATCTAAACCGGGAGGGTAGCCATTTCTGGGTGAACTGAAGTAACTGTAATTTTGAACAACGTTTTCCGTTTACATTCGTCGATGAAAGCTTTCGAGATTGCATTGGCCTTTAATCGCCAGTTAGATGAAAGTTTGTTGAACCGGACGTGTAACACAATCAACTCCGCCCTGATAACCGTAACTTAAAAATGTATATTCATCATCGATTTCTAATGAGTAATAGTTAATGCTCAAGTGCCATGCTCCTCACAAAGATATGCATAAATATTTAAAAACACAGAACTACCCTTCTCAAGGATACATACACCAGCAATACTCTAACAATTCCACCCTATCCCAAAACGTTTCCAAATTCCCATGATAAATACCAAAGAGTCATACAGAAATAGTCACACGTAAACAAATCTTCTCCTGTGAATACTAATTAAGCAACATTGCAATTTAAATCTCGAAACCGAATTAAATTTCCCTTTAAGCGAATCCATTCGGAGGTAGATCCTATTATAGTATTTCCCTGCATTCTAACACGATCAGGCGAGATGCACCCTGCTCATACCTACATGGAAGTGAGCTGGATATATTTATTCAGTGAATTGGAACGTCGGCCGAGATACTTTCTCCTCGAAATGCCACAGATCGCAAGCATCTCGCGGGTGCTTCCAGCGTGCTCGTCACGCGGACCCGCGGCTGATGCTTGACTGATGAACCGAGCGCCAAGTCTCCCCGACCTGTTCCAAGCGAGCGTGCCGGAAGGTACATAATTGGAAGTCGATATGTGCCTACGAAACCCGGAAACCGGTTCCACAGTGACAATATTGCACGCTTCCGCGACACCCAAGCACCCTGTCCCCTCGAACATCGATATTCCAAGGCGTGCAACAGGACGATCAATATTTCCCCATCGCCGCGTCCACGCCGAGGTGTCCGCCGATCGGGGCTGGACACTCGCCTGGAAAGCCGACTCTTACGCGTTTCTACGTTCCCACGTATGCACACGGAACAGAGAGATCGCATGAAGAATGTCAAGGCAAGCGTCATGACTCCCAAGGTCCACCGCGCTCTTTACTTTAAATAATACTGAACGACGCTGGCTACAGGCGGCACACACAAATCGATTGGTCACCGATTAGAAAGGAAGCACCGTGAATTCTTGAACTTTCTATAAATTCTTTGCGCGATGGGGCTCTTTGTTACTTTGGAGGCATAAATACGATGAGATTCCAGCAGGTAGGTGTCCTAACTTCCTTTGCGTGACGTGGAGAATGTTGTTGTAAGAAGTGACATTTCATTCATTTCTTGGCACGGTGGAGAGGCAAGGAGAGTAATCAGCTGGTTCAGTTGATAGATAGGGACTAAAACTGGGATTCTTCGATTGTAAGATTGATCTGGTAACTCAACTACCTAGATCGGCAAAGGGTTCAACTCTGGAGGTAGGTTTAAAGGGGAATCCTATTTTTTGATCTAACAACATAGAATTTGGGATTTTTCTTAAGAAACTAGCGATTCGATTCGTCTGAAATTTGGAACATGTTTTTATGCATCTCTGAGGAAGTTGCAGTATTTTTTTCAGATGAATCGAATCGCTAGTTTCTTTAAAAAAATTTAGAATCTAAATTAGGGCTCCCCCTTAATGTAATAGGAAATATTGCAGATATTGGTGTAAGTATTTTAAAAGAAGTGTCTTCAGAGCTTCGTGAGGAGTCAGAGCACTTTGGAATCTAGCTCCAATATTATGAGAACGTTGAACTACTCTTCCAGAAGAACATGGCTTTGAGGAATCTCAAAAATGGAATGAACTCTGAGGGTCTTTTCAGAATAGACACTTTTATGGTTGGCGACTGATATTTTTGATACATTCACACATTTACTCTCTTTTCTAAAGCAGCATTATCTCTACCAGTGTGGGAATTAAATATCCTCTTTGCAAACTTTAACTGTGAAAGTATCAAAAATCTTACATTAAATGAAAACCGAGAGACTACTCACTCGTTAGGGTTGGCGTTGTTGTACCTAGCAGCGAGGCTCCTCATGAAATCGCTGTAATTCCGTCCCATCATCTGCTCCATGTGTTTGAGGTTATGGGGTGGTGGTGGGCCCTCGGGTCCACCCAAGGGGGTAGCATTTGGCGGCGTCCCTGGATGGCTAGACGACGAGGGTGTCACGCTCCTCGACGAGGTCGAATTATTGTCTGGTGTGAGGCGTTCAGTTTTAACCTGAAACAAAGCAAACGTTCACCTAATTAGGACAAATATTCCACCATGACACCCCACCTTCCTTAGTTCTCGGTCACTCAGACGAACATAACATGATTCATAAAATCCACCTTCTCCATTAAAAATAATCTCAGAGCGCAGGTTACATTCGAATAAAACTCATGTTTAAATTTACTCAAAGCGCTTCATATTAACACTTCGAATGCCGTGGGCGCGTTTTCACGTTTCTGATTTCTGGAAGGTAATTCTGAAAGCTTCGTCCAAGAGTACCCAAATGTTTACTTTGAAAGTAAAGGTTGAGGCTGCCTCCTATATTCGTACACACGGTCTATAATTCTAGCTACTTAATCGTAACTTTTACTTTTATTTGCTTTTCAATTCAATTTAAGTCATTATCTACAAATAGTTGCAAGTTGGACATAGATTTAGTTAGTTTTACTATTCGATTAAGGCGTCAGGTATAATGGCCTATTGCTGCTTCTCGTCTTTTACGTAAACCTTAACAATCTGTGTATGGCAGAGATGGCCAAAATATTTATTTACATAAAAATTGCGAAGAACGAATAAAAATTAAAAAAATTATTCGTCATGTGTCGAATAAAGTTAATTTAATAAAAAAAAAATTAACTTTATTCGTCGAATAATCTAAAGTTAAAGTAACTTTTATTCGCTCCGCTACTTAAATAATATATTATTTAATTCATGCCCAACTCTGGTATATGGTGTATAACCTAATTAAAAATAATAATACAAAGAGAGCTTGGAATTCATTTTGCACAAAACATTCTAAAAGCCTGGCCACTTAAAGCAACATTTTTTAAAACTCTGCGCCGCAGAAAGTGTCAATATACAAGTTTCAGAATCCCATAATGGAAACGATTAATCACAGATTCGCCAAGAAAGCAGGAAATTTGCCACCATACGTCAAGCAACGCGAAGGAACGAGGATCCTGCTAGCGTCCTTGGTCGTTGAAAACGTCACTGCGTGCCACTGACGGCTCCACTCGGGTAGGACCTGACCTAGCAGGAAATATCTCTGTGCATTAATTCCCGGGAACAGATTGCATCTGAGATATGGTAATGAAGGCAACGCGTGGCGTAAGAGTTGACTCCTCTTCGACTACGGGTGAACGCGGCGTGACACTAAGAAGAACGAGACTCGATTGGCGTAGAATAGGGTCCCCGAGGAGTCCGTGGAGCCGCTGCAACAGGCCACGGTAAATCTCTTTCTCGCCTCGAGACCTCTTCCTGACAAGGGGCCGCTCCGCGACGTAGACGCGATCCCCGTGTACGCTTCGAGCAGCTCCGATCTTCGTCCAGTTGGACTGCTAGGTTCTTGCGAAAGGAAACATCGCGGAGGACAGTGCTGCTGGCCACGACCCAGGCGACCAGGCCTGGATCGCTTACGCTGAGACCTTTTTGTTGGTTGATATTGAATGACAGACATTAGCCTCTGACTTTCTTCGGGGTACCACCACTGCTTTGGGCTAAACTGCTAGCGTTTGTAGAGATCGGAGACGATGGAGAAGCAATTGCTACGTTTGATGCGGATTCACTACGAAGTATAGAAGAGGTATTGAGTTCCTTTCTGAATCTTTCACGTTTCCGTACGTTAGTATCGTGACTTTCAGTGCCAGAAATTAATTCTGAATTTACTAACGCAGGCTTGCAATGCTCACAAATCCTTGTCACTTTGTTCAATATTAAATACACCCTCGAACAAAGGTCTTGGAACAGAAACAGTTGTCGATAGAATGGACGTAATAAAATCTCCAAGCATATCAGTCGAAACGAATCAATCGAACGACCCTCGTCCTGTTGAATTCCATCTATTCCACCTAGCATTCCCTCAATCTCCCTGCTGCCTCTTCCGTCTGCACAGAGATCTTCATTCGATCGACGACGAAGGATAGCGGAGACCAAAGAATTTCCACGTGTCATTCGAGCATCATTCTTTCAGAATGACCATCGATATTTCCCATCCACAGAGCCGTCGCCTTTTTCTGGCCACTGTGTATGACATTTACAGAAGCGTCGAGCGGCTACACGGATGTCAGCGAGGGAATGACAGTGCAGCTTTTGCTGACATCGCTGTCATAGAGCACCGGTCCAGACTGGTTTGGACAAGGCTCCTCGTGCACGCGGGTACAAGCTACCGCTTCAGCCGGTCAACTCTCGTCCCAGAAGCCCCTCGAGCGTCCCGCGCGTGTTTCTGAAGGCGATCAAACACTTCATGCCCGCGCTGGCTCGCAGGACTTTCGGGAATTTGTTGAGAGGCAAATAGTGAGAGTACCACTGTGCGCGAGGTAGGTATGCGTTTCTCGGCGCTGGCCCGAGGATTCAAGTACCTTTGGGCTGTCCCTGACGAAATCGACAGTTTCGTGTGGTCCTCGTGACGAAGCTTAGCGAAGAACGAGCTGGAGTGAGAGGCAAAGAGGGACAGAACAACGTGCAGGTGTTGGTAATGACAGCAGCGCTTTGTCTTTGCAGTAGCGAAAAATTGCGGGCTTAAACGTATGAGATTTTTAAATTAAGGAGTTTTGAAGTCCCTAGAGGGGAACAAGGAGGTGGCAGATTTTTTACTGTCATTCCTTTGACTACACTCAAGCTGTAGTTGCACAATAAAGTAGCTACATTTGGGATGAAATTCAGTTGCTCAAGACCACTCATAAGAGGCTACCTCGTTTCTTTTTACACACTTACGAAGACAAACTCCTATTTCTCAAAAAGGAAACTAAAATGGCATAATATAAATCTGGTATTCGTGCCCTGAAAAGCGAAGCAGCTCTTTTCAAAGGAGCAAGCAAAAATTGCAAACTTCGAGGTCCTGTGTTTTTTAAACAAATTCGAATTCAAGGAAATGATGACTTAACCCCCTTCCCCCCTAATTTCGCGTGGACTACGTCATATTCATATTTCATCAAAATCTGATGCATCAAGCGCGAGCACTAATCGATTTGTGGTCGAGTGACCTCATTTAGATTCGATCCAATTATAGCAAGTCTTTCGCTCTGTTACCGAGAACGACTATTTCTACAGTGGCGATTTGGATAACTTACTTGAGTAGTGTCGAGACCATTCTGATTCTGTCGCCTTCTACCCCTTGCCGGTCTGGGGGTGGCCGCAGCAGAGAGGTGAGCTCCCTGGGGGCTTCCGCCCCTGGCGTCGACCGCTGTGTTCGCGGCCAGGGTGGCCCCGTCGTTGTTTTCTGTGTGTGTCCCTAAATTGGTCGCCTCTCCACGATCGCCGCCACGTGGTCCAGCACTCGCGGACACGTTTTCACCAGACACCTCACCTGGTGGGCAGAAATTCCACTGGTTAGTGAATTTTGCAATGCCAAATCCAAATCTGCTTCAATCACACCTCACACTCGCCGTTCCACTTAAAACAGCTCCGTAGATCTCGAAAGCAACGTGCCGCATAAGGAGCTCAATCAACTATTGAATCTCTTTCCAAACATACTGTCACAAGTCGTATCCAATCCCATGCCACCATACAATGAATAGACTTTGGAAAGAAGGTTGTTCTCAAGCTAACGTTAGGAGAATCTCTCTCAAACCTTTCCACATTGCTAGCCAGCAGCAAATACAACATCCATCCACCAAGTATTGTAATAAAAGCAATCAAAACATACTCATTGAGAATCGAAACACTCCCCAAAAATATTCATCGGTCCGCTTTGCTAAACCTCTTCAATCCCTGATCCCGCTTAATACAAAACCACCAAGAATCGCGAGCAACGGCGATCCAGCTAACTGTAGCGACTTCTCAGCGCGACTACCAAATCTGACCAATTCCATCACTTCGCAACGGATTCCCCAATACGGTGCACACGAGCGTACCTCGGCTGGCTCTGCCGTCTTCATCAGATAATCTCTAAAATATCGACCTCCCTCGTGACGCGGCTCGTCCGATTATCGAGCCGAGGAGGCTGTCGCCGTTCAAACGTCGCGGTTTCCCGCGTCTTTGCGTCACGTCTGGCTGGTGGCTCGTATTTTGGCGCATCATCGTGCCGATAAATCCGCGGGCTGTGATCGCGGTGTACAGCCCGGCTACCTCGTACACAAGCTCGAGCGCTGGCAGCTGGAGCCTCTAACACCAGGTTTCGTAACGAGGCGGTAGCCGAGGGTATACGTCGTAAAGCTTCCTTAACGTCGGCCCGTGTAAACGGTGTCTTTCGACACCAGGAATTTCGATGAAATACGTTAAGAGAGGGATAACCCCGTAGGACACGATTACACGGTGGCTGAGCGCGGCGCTAGGCGGAGAGGAGATTTACGCCCAATAAATGAACCCGTCCTGCCACCATTATCTTCATGCTGGATCAGAGACGCGTATCTGGCCCGCACGGTGAGAAGTACAGAGAAGTCTTTTGGCCCCGGCTGCGTTGAGGCGCGCGAGGGGATGGAGGATGGGGGGGATAAAGAAGAGAAGGGCGAAGGACGAAAAAAAAGGGGGCGAACGGCGAGACGATGGAAGAGGGCAGAGGGATGAGACGACGATGGTTGGAGAGAAAGGGCGAATGAAGGGACGGACACGGGGGTCATTGGCCACATTAGCTACCAAATATATCCAATAAATTCTTGCCATCGTTAAATGGCCGGAATTTTATGGCGGCAGTAACTCGTACGCATGGCCGAATTTGTTGGACGATAGGATCGAACGCGGCTGAGATGCTTGCATGCGATGACTCCCTTTGCGGAGGCCCCGACGCTGCCGTGATTTCGCCATCGATGCACACACGTACACGGCGGTTTTATGGATCCCTTTGTGGGGGACTCGCTGCTAGCGTTCGGTTATTTGTGGACGGAGTGGTTGCTTTGTATCTAGTTGCGGTGAACAGCGAAGGTAGGTGTCTGGGATGGGATCTGGTTTCGATCTGAGGGATTTAGAACGTGGGACGGAGAGTTAGTGGAGCTGCAGAAGCTGTCGTTTGAGAGCTCGAAGATAGTCGCGTTTGGAGAGTGGAGAGGAATTATTTGTGGGAGTGATCTGGCTGGAGTGAGAATTTTGGAAAAAAGGATCACGAGAATATATAGTACTGAGTGGATCAAGAGTGGGTTAGGATGGATGTAGGATTTGCGTATTTATTGGTATTTTGGTACGGCTTTGGTGGTTGAAAGAATTGTAGAGGGTGGATTCGTGTACTTTTCTCAGTGAAAGTTATTAACTTGAAAAATACTTGTTTGCAGTTGATTAACACTAGAACCGCCGCACCATTCTTACCTTTTTTAGTTTTTGTGTCTTTATAATTTTCTTATTTTTGCAACTAAACATACATATGTGCGTCTGTGACGTTTGTTTAAAGTAGGTAATCATTCGTGCTGCAAAAACAAATTATCTACTGCAACAAATGTACTGTGTAGCTACGTCAATATGAAATAATGCTACTTTATAGTAATAAATTTAAGCAAATATATACTTACATTACTTGTACGTAAAAATTATTGAAATAAATAGTGGAAATAAACAGTGGTTTTTAGGTAGTTTAAACCTTTGCCAGTTGTAGCGTTAAAGAAGAAGGGAATTGCATATGCAAATTTGCATTATTCTCATCTATATTACACTCATTTTTCATTATTAAAGTACCTAGTACCAGAGGATGATTTATACAATTGAACAAGAGGTAATTATATTTCTGTCACATTTCATGTCCTCAATGATGAGTAAATTTTACTTCACCTTTCGTTTATCCAGAAATTTGTCTAGTTTCATAAAAAAAACTTACGTTAATCGTAACATCTTTTTACTTACAAGTAGAAGCTAACACTTAGCACTAAAAAGCTGAACCCGTCTTTCATTGCAAATCTATCTTCAACTACCATCATTGATTAACAAAAAAAGGGAAAAATAAAGGCTACACGCCACAAGTTCAATGGTATTTTGTGAACACCGTGTATAAGCCACATCAAGAATTATATTATACTTTTCGATCTTAACTCACTAAGACTGTACGTTACAGAGAAGAATTAATTACAGTGGGAAATCATTTGCTGAGCAATAGCACACCCCAATAAAAGCGCAGGAATGCAAATTAACCTGTTGTTACAATTTTTACCAATACATGAACAGAATCTTGAGATTAGTCCTGTTAACTATGAAAACTGTACAAGAACATCTATCTTAAAAGGTATTTCTATGACAGTCGGTACCCGATGCCTTCATCATTTCGAAGCAGAATATTTACAGCTTCCCATAAAAATTCTATTAGATAGAATCTTCTAAAAGGCATCTAACTTTTACTCTTTCTGATGGGTTCATCACCCACAGCGTCCTGGAAATTTAAAGCCTCGTCTTTTTAAACACATTTAAAAGAAGAGGATAAATTCTTCACATGTAAATGCTTTATGAGTTCCCGTTAATTCTCCTATTACACATAGACAAGAGTAAATATATGGGTTCCCTTGTGTCGATTTATTACTTCACGTGCCAAGTTACGACGCTTCAACACTCCCGTGTGCATAAGTCACACAAGACAAGTAGGATTTTGTCGACTATAATCGTACAAACATTGCGTTGTCACTCAGTGCGAAAGTATTAGATCGGTGCAAAAGTACACGTTCACTTTTTTGAACCAAAGTCTTTAATAAAAGTAAAAATATATTACATGTTTTTTTAATAAAAGTATTTTCCTTGGCCATCTATGACCCTTTAAAGTAGAGGTAGGCATAGTAAAAAGAGACATTTCTGTACATCTAACAGTGAGCGGCTGAAATTTTGCACCGACCTAATAGTTTAAAACAGAATATAGAACAGCAAATGCAATGGGACCATGCTTTTCTATCACTTGTTTTTGAATAAATGGGTATGAACGTACATATCAATAAAAAAATATTCCTTGTATTCCAAATGGAAGCGACTAAATTTCCCTTCTAATTGATAACTTAGGTCCAACAATCGTTTTACAAAGAATCACAATGCTACATGAATACATAACTGCCACAAGGTGTTGAGTCACGTAAGTAGTACAGAATAAAATGACCAGTGCGAAGACAAGCCCAAGTATTCTTAATTACAACTTTCCAGCAGAGGTCGAACTGGCTTTTGATTTAGAGCTGTCTCGAGAAAAGCCTGTAAAATTCTATCTAACTGTTTCCATCGCATTCCTTCACGTTTCCATCGGAAGATACAACTCGACCGCAACTTTTATGAGCGCGGTAGCACGGCCAAGTCACGTACGACAAATATCATAACTCGAATTCCGGAACTCGCCAAGCACCGAGCTATTGTTTGCAGATCGTTTCTTGCGCGTTTCGTCGTTATTTACGGATGAGCAGAAAAATTGCTCGCAGTTATGATCGTGGAGGACGGCGAAACTGCGAGTCAGCACGTGAATCGTTTCCAAATCGCCAGCAATTTGTCTCCAAACAGTCGGTGCTTCCAGGAGAATATGTTTTCATAAAAATAGTGTTGATTTATCGTTTGGATGACTCGAGGATTCATCCTTTAAATAACATCGCTGAGGTGCAGTTTTTCAGTTGCTAATCGTTTTTTTTCCTTTCTTGGAAAAGTTTATTTCTTGCAACAAGACGCAATTGTTTCGTATAAGTGAGATTATAGAAATTTGAAGGATTGTACAAGATTCATAAGTTGATATAGTGCAATGGTTAAAATCAATAGCTGAGTAGTTTCTGCAAACATTGTTTCGAGCAAACTGACTATCTGGACTTCGAGGAGCAAGGAAGTTTTCACAGCAGTGGAGTTAAGCTGGAAGGTACGATAGCACGCTATTGTTAGACCGTATTAACACGTCGTTACGACATTTCACACTTGGTGTCATATTGTTTCTAAGACCACGAGGAGGAACTTCGCGTTTTGAATGTACAGTGGTGGTTGAAAGAAAGTTTAGAATTGTTATTTTTATAAATAGCTTTAATACAGGACGTTGCTTATCATATTCGTGTCACTGATTTGTACTGTGAGCTGACACAGTTTCTTCTCGTTAAATGATGACTTATTAGTTATTCTACAGTATTTCCACTTTCTTTTATCACTGATTGCAACATCGTGAGCTCCAGTAATCAAAAGTTCAAATGTTATAACTTTTCACAGTCTTTTCCTCGATCATAATTTAACAATTCTAGCAGAATAGTATCACAAACATTTTTGAGGAAATAAGTATCATGAATCCAGAGTAAGTTCAAGAACCCAGTGAAGTCATTTGCAAAAGTTTGAATATATCAATAATTGTACCGTGCAAATCAAATAAAATATTATACTACAATTCTATGAGAATGAAAAAAAAGCATTTGGATATTTCCAATCTTCATGGGTCTCTAGATTTACCATTTATACCCAGTGTAATGAAATGACCCACAATTTTGCATTTTTGAATTGTCATACGATTAACCCTTAACTGGTGAGGTTGTGTCTCATAGACCCCATGATGATGCTTGAGATGCTTGTTTATTTCAACGTTTTCTGACGTGAAGATACAAAGCCACTAATTGTATCTTTATATTCTTCTCAAATAACACTTTATTCCTACAGAAGAAAGAGTCAAAATTATAAATAGAAATAAAAATTGTGATATGTTTGACCCACGTTACAGCTTGAGGGTTAAATAACAATCAATTATAATGTTCTTTTATGTGTATTTTGCACATAAAGTTGGGGAGCCACCTGGAAGCGAAGCCAAGCTAATGCTCTGCTGTGCTATGTCTAAAGTCGGGCATTATTCGAATAAAATTTGAATAAAAATTTATCGAATAAAAATTTCGCATGATTTTCAAATAAAATTTTTGCATAATCTCCGAATACAAATTTCGAATAATCTTTGAATAAAAATATATTCGAATAATCTCGCATAATAATTGCGAATAAAACGATGTAATTCGAGAATAAAGAATAATTTTGTGTTCGAATAATCTCGAATAAGAATGGAAAACAAAATGCATAAATAAAAGGAAATGCTATTAAAAGCATTCCTCCTCATCCTTAACTTAAAAAGAAACCCTCTAACTCGAACCCTCATCCCATTTATACAACCACCACAGTTTACCATATATCCATGTAACAATACATAAAAGAACACAAGAGTTTCAGAACAAACGAGGAAATTCCATAAGTCAATGTTCAGCAGTACATCGCTGGAGGCCTTGAAATTGGTCAAAACCGCCGCCTCCCTCCCGGAAACGGACACCGTGGCGGGATTACAAATTACTTAATTATCACGCGGCTGCTCGATAATGCAGCTGGAAACGTTGAAGAAAATCAAGGGACACGAGGAACTCCCCGCGATAGGCGCTGGGCATAAATTATTTCGCGAGACCGCCGCTAAAACGAATTGACCCTCGGGGTCAAGAATAGAGCGGCGCACGTCAGGAATAAAGATGGCGTCGCTCCTTTTAGTCGACGTTAATTATTCCCGCCTCGGGACTTCTTTTTCCACGAATTCCCTGCGAACGATTCGAAGAGTGCTCGGATGCTGGTCGACGGAAAGAAGAAGTATAATCGAGAGACTGTCGGGCTGCTGACTGATCATCCTCTTGTTCCTGAGCACCCAGGATGCTCTGTGTTTAAATTTTAAATCGAGTTCAGGGGTCTTCTGTGGAGAAGTCACAACGATGGGAATTATCCACTTTGGCGAGTAATTAATGGCAGGCAGGTGTGACGAAAGCGATCCTAGCTTCCTGTTTTAGATTGTACACTTGGTTATTTGCGAGTGAGAGGATGCAAGTGTGTGTAATTGAAGTGAGAAGTAGTTGGGAACAGATGTATATGGAATAATTCGAATAATTTCGAATACGAATAATATCTTCGCGTATTCGAATATTCGAGTAATACGACTGATGGAATTTCGGATTAATACCCAATAGGAATCTGAATATGAAATATTTGTTCACACTTTATCGTGAAATTCTTCTGATATTGGCCTTTACAATTATTCATTTTTTTTCAAACGATAAATTTGGAGTTTTAGTCATTTTTGTTTAATTTGTAATTCGAATTATTGGAATATTCGAATACTTCGGATTATTCGAATCTCAAAATCGAATTCTCTGGTAATCAAATACTTAAATTATTCGAATTCTCTGGTATTCGAAAACTCTGATTATTCGAATTTTCTGGTATTCAAATAGTTAGATTATCCGAATATTCATTACAACCCTATTATGAATGGTGAGTTAAGTACGAATATAGTTACATATTTTGAAGGTGATGTGGAGGCTATCTATATAAGCAGATCAGTGTACTAAAATACTTTTTATTGTTAAAACTTTCAGTTGATAAATCAATGAAGTCACTGATTTGATCACCTCTTTTAATGAAAAATTAATATGCAAGGTGAAACAACTATCCTTTGACGTAGATACTGTTAATTGTATACTTTGCAAAGAAGAATTCTGGGAATAGGAATATAAATGTTTAGCGAAGTCTACGGTAGTTGGAAATTATGCCTTCAAATAAATTACTGATACTTCCTACCAATGGTTTATCCAGACTTTAATAACGTTTAATAGGTAGCAGGTACTAGGCATCATACCATCTTACTCAACACAGTACTGAACTGTTCAATCAAATGGTACACGGTTGTATGGATTACTTAATATTCGATTGCAGAGAACGTAAGCGGCTCGAATTAAGTAACGCAGGTAGAGAAGTAGCACAAGACGGCGATGTAATTCCTTAGGTTCATGAAATAACTGAATTGCAAAAAATCTACATTATCGTTATCCATGTATTTCGATGCTTGAACATTGGAATAGTTTAAGCAACCTCGATAAAAACTGTTGAGTTCGGTTCTCGTGTATACATTATCCGCTTCAACCGCACCCAATTCATATTTGCATTCACCACCTCCCCTCCCGCGCCTTCGTTACGCAATGCACTGATCTTTTTAGTTTAAAGATCCTTATGCTTCTTTTTCTCAACAGACAGTTTTTATGGATAGTATAATTGCTTCAAGAAATTGATATTTTATGTTATAATAAGTCGATCTTAATTCTGAGTTTCGTTGTACATTTGAATTCGTGCACCTCACGTATGTGATCTGTATCAAATGTGTAATCACGAAATATACTATCTCAATTTCTAAGGCATTTCTAGGTATAAGATTCTAACACGTGACACTATTGCAACCAGCCTGATCGTGATTAAATTGTAATTGATTTAAGCAGCGAATGCATAGTAAGTGATCAAATGCTAATTTTCTAATACCAAGATAAGAAACTTATTACCAATTTCTGTTTTTACACAGATACCAGTTTTTCTTTCATTTCAAATCAGACTTACATTAGAATCAACTAAATCTTCTGGCGTTGGAGAAAAATCTAGCAGAAAATCTGAATAGCAATTCAGCATTCATAAGTAATTGAAAGCTAATCGAATAATATTAAAATACATTATCGACGGAGTACAGTGGCCAAACTGTTGGCGATTAAGGATGAAGGGGTAGAAGAGGAAGCTACTGTTCCCTCCGCTTGCTCCAGCATCTGCAAGGCTGACCGCTTGAAAAACGCTCAGGCGATCAGGTAAAAGAGTTTGCACGCGTGCAGCGCGCGTGCACGCACCCTCTTCGTATATCCGCATCCGGGGTTAGCGAGGTACTTAATGAACGATGAAGGTGGCTGGGCTGCGTGCGGGCCGTCATTATAAATCCCATACTCGACGAGCCATTATTTTCTGAACGCACGAGTTCCCTCCCAAATTACGTTTGAATCTCTCAAATCACTGAAGCAGCAATGGTCGTTGGATGGTAAAGTGTTCATCGTTTGCTTAGTGTACCACGATTCATTGGATTTGGCAAAGGTAAAATGGGGAGTGACAGAAATTTTGTACTACTAGGAAAGTAGTTGAATTAGCTGTCCTTACTCTGTCTCATATAATACATAATTTGGGGGTGTCAAAGAGATATGTACAGGCTTACAATGAATGAAATATCTGTTAGAGATAGTGACTTATGCCATGTTGAATAGTTTTCCTCAAAGTAAGGCACTATATTTTTCTTTTACCCGTGTTATACCACTACAGTTGTAACTTTTCAGTACAACTACCTACAGCTGAGAGTCTTCAGGATCCTCGAAGTGAATCACTAGTTCGTTTATTAAACTAATTACAAGTCCCACAGACTAACTGTATGGCAGGGGTGGCGAACCTATGGCACGTGCGAAAATGTTGCTGACACGTCAATCATTTACAGGTACTATCATTAAGATCTGTATATTAATCTAAAATAATTCTTATATGGTTAGATACACCTATGAAAATATTTTTAGCCAGCTTTTACTATACGACAATGCGTACGTCAAGTTATGAGTTAATTCCAGAGATGGGCAAAAACTTATTCGTCATGTGTTGAATAAAATTGCCCCTGGATAACTTCATTCGTCCAATAAAAAATTTAACTGCATTCGTCAAATAATCTAAAGTTGAAGTAACTTTTATTTGATCCGTTATTTAAATAATGTTTTATTTAGTTAATACCCAACTCTGCTTAATTCTTATGAAAATCTATGTTAATTTTTAAACTTACCTGAATAAAATTATGCCCGGCACGTCAGCAATTCAATAAATATTATTCATACATTTCTGGCACGCGCAGATAAAAAGGTTCCCCTCCCCTGCTGTAGGGTCTATCAAGAATTAAACTGAACCTGTCCTAACTTCAACCTAAACTACAAACAGTAGTAGAATTAATTCTAAACTACCACCATCCCCAAAATGAGCTTACACTAAATCCAATTCAAACAGTACAGAATCCCTAACACCTCTGCGATCTTCTTAGCCCAGAAGCAACAAGGTAGCTTAAGCCTCAGCAACTGATTTCCATGGCACAAGTCAGTACCATTAACTGAGCACCTAGAATCCACTTCCAGAACGGTCCACGAAGCATACAGGCTGCCAAGTACAACAATAAATCCCGTTACCATGTTGCACGCTAATGTTCCGATACTAAAGGGGTGCAGAGCTTAGCGTCGCAAGCATCCAGTCGCCATTGGGACAATAATTCCCCGGCTCGCCGACCTTTAAAGGCCGCACATGTGCGCGGGGTGAAAGAAACGCGTACGTAGGAAGAAGGGGAGATTAGTGTCACGGCGTTAACGCGATCACCGCCGTCAGCAGGCCGTGGCCTGCTGGACGTCGCCGAGGGATCCGCGCGGCGTTGTAAATCTGCCGTAAGTTATGCGCGACCAGGAGGGCCGCCCGGCAGCGCCATTAAACCGGGTTATGCCCGTTTCAAGTGGAAAATCATAAGCACCGCAAATACGCCGTTATTACTATAGACGCGCCACGAGCACGCCACTTACTTTGTAATCATGACTAATGCATAATGCAGTAGCCCGGTGCAGCGGTGCCAGTGTATGCGTGTGTCATTCACTGCCTCTATGCGGGTGCGTGCAACGGTCTGCTCCGCTGCGCGTCACTGTGGCTAGATAGATGTCCAGGTATCAAGAGACGCAGCGCGCCTGGCCTGGCAATTAATGCGCGATTATCGTTTACGAGCGACGTAATCGTTGGAGGAGGAGTGTGACTGCGGCTGACTACGATCCGTAGAGTAGACTTGCAGTGAGTCACAAGTTTGTTCAAATAAATTTAGAAGAATAACTAGAATTGAGGCATCGAGAGCAAAGACGGACTAACTCGCATTTCTTTGCAAAATTGAGTTGGTAGTAATAATAGTAGGGTAATTATGGGAGAGATGCCGCACTGGGAGGGACGCCGCAATTTCGGTATTTCGCTAATTTGAATTTATAGTTTCGTGATTGAAAGTTCCTTTAAAGAGCAACGCTTAATCTATTTACTCAATCCTGTATGGTTTGAAGTGCTGCATCCAAGTACATCAAGGACGGAAATCAATAAAAGCGAAAAGTCCAGCACGGTGGAACGTACCGAGCGCGGAGAACAGACACGAAGGTGAATTACCATTACGGTTAAGTAGGTGAAGGCACTTGGTGCACGCGAGGAATCATCCCGAGGGAGAGAACGTCGCGACGCCACTATGCAAAACGAGGTCCCGCGGCGTGAAATATGGACCCGATGAGGTCGACGTTATACGACGATCAAAAAGGTGGAATTACAGACGTTCTGGAGTGCTCGAATATCGTCTCGTTTGCGAACTTTAAATGCGTATCGCTAGGTGCAAATGACGCCTATAAATTTTCACGAGGGTTGAGCCTGAAAATCACTCGACGTTGGATCTTTTCGCAGGACTTTTCGTGGAATCATGAATTCTTCACACCAAATGTTATCGTACAGTTGAATCGGTTTTTTATTCTGTTTTGTGAAAGGGGCTTTAGCTTGAAGGTGTTTCCACGCAATGATGCACAGCTGTTCAACAAAGTAATTTCAATATTTGCTAAGTCCTAGTAATATAATTTTCAAGAAAAGGAAAGGTTAATCCATAAAAGTATTCTTCTAATTAAAACAATATTTAAAATGCAATAAATAGCTGAAATGAACAACGAGTATCCTTAATTCTCGTGTTATTTTCTTTCAATATTCAACTTCACGGTGCCCCAACAATGAAAACCATCCACTTGAACTCCTTATCGCTATTCGCCCTTACTGAAAATTAGAGCAATTCATCTCAAGAGCGACAAACAAACGCTTAATCCACCATCGATCACATTTTTAACCACTGTGTAAAAAAATAAATCCAGTTACCAAACTACTGAGCTAACACTCGAACCCAGATCTTTCCTTCACAAGGCAGCGTCTCTACCAAATGACCTATCCAAGCCAACAGTGATCTTCCCTTCGCAATTCTAATACAATATCACTAATTATCATCCAAAACAAGCAGAACAGTCTTCAGATTACATCACTATCCACCAACCGGACTCTACTTCCGTTCGCCAAAAGAAATCTGTCCCTTCTTCAGCCATGACCCAACACCTTATAAATCTCTGAAGGGGAACACAGCAGCCTTCCAAGTTATGCCTCCTACGCATTACGTCTCACGTATATTGTGTTTGTCCACGATCCTTCCACTTAGCCGTTCATCAAGGCCTCCTGTTATCGCGGGGAGACGAAACGACGGTGGCGAAGAATGCTGGCTCCGCGAAATCATCGTGGAGCTGGAGATCGCGGCGAGCGTCTGGCTCAGCATTCTTATCAAGTATTCCGCGGCCGCGAATGCACGATCCGATCGAGAGCTGACGGTAGACCGCATAATAAGACCACGTATTCTTCCCGTCGAGGCGTAACCTTGGTCGTGCGGAGAATGGTCGAATCAGCTGTTTCAGGTGGAAGGCCTCCCGTGGTACACAATGGGCTGTCACGTGACTGGCAAGCGTTTATTAGCCGACGGGAGACGAGGATACGGGTGGTGAAAGGTGGAGCAAGGGGAGTGAGAGAATTTATCGTGGTTCCCGTTAATTAACATCCCCTAGGAACACGTGGTCCTGACAAGCTAAAGTGTACCTTGCAGCCTGTGAAAGAGTGGTGGTGATTTGAATCCTGGACAGGGTATTTATTTTAGGGCAGATATTTGTAAATTCGTTAAAAGTGTGATGGGGAGAATGGAACAGTCAGTGGGACTTGGCTGATGGTTGCTGTTAAAGATCTGACATCTCGGAGAGAGATGAAAATATATGTCGTATCAAGAAATTTGATATAACTTATAGAGTGTTCATTTTTGGAGCATATTTCCCTAGGAAAAAGGCTACCGCACTTTTTAGATGCACCATTGCATTTACGAAGCAATACAATCACAAGAAAATAGAACTTATTGATACACTTCTATGATTTAGCGTTTAAAATCGAACGCCCCTTATCTAGAACTTTTCATGACTACGAGACCATCTTAAAATTTAGTGGAATACGTACCCTTGAGCAATGCAGATTTATATGGAATATGATATTCATTTATAAGGTGCTAAACAATTATATATATTGTACCGATATATTGAAACTATACAAACTACGCGTACCACCTAGGATACTGAGAAGGCTTTTCATCTTCCATCTAAACTCTTGCAAAACAACTCTCAGTAAGGGTATCAGTATCAATAGACTATGAGAGTCTGCTAACAAAGTTGAACCTGTTGTTGACTTTTTCTTCGGATCTCTATATAAGTTCAAGAGCGCAATAGCTAACTTGGTAGGCGACCTTATACCTATCTAGCGTATAGGTAAGTTCTCAATAACTAATTCCAAATTATATTATGTTCTTTTTAAATTGTTCACTCTATACCCTTTACCACTCAAGTCTCTCCCAAAGGGTAGTACTCGTTAATAAATATTATTATTATCATTAATACAGTTTGAGACATCCTGGCCGAAAGAAATTTCATCTCAAAGTTTCGTCAGAATTGCAGCTAGCCTTATCAAGGATCAAGTGGCACACTGATACTGTACAAGTAAGAACACCTGTATAAAATGCAGATCACAAAATCCTCAAATTTCTGATTAGATCTTTCTAAACCATCCAACTTTTCCCCCTCAGTTTCCTTTCATCTCCAACCAAACATGGGCCACACTCCACTCCAATTAGGCGATGCACTCCGTAACCAATACCTCCGCTGAAAATCCGACAGTAGAACCCAACGCCTGCATCTCCGCCAGCACGTGAGAGATCCCGAAATCGTTTCTCCACCTGCTCTCGATGAGCCAAGGCACACCGGTACAAGAGTCTCCAGGAAGAGAAGCACGCACTGTTCACCGTTTGTTCCGCCGGTGGCAGACAGCGTGCGGTGACCTCTGTAGCCCCGTCGTATGGGGAACGAAAAGAGCAGAGGAGGCCGAGGAAGGATAAGAGGAACGAAGCTGGAAAGAGGAGGAAAGGTACGTTGCTGCGTGACGTAGCTTTCGCAGGCCATCACGCATATGTTACCCTCCGCGAGGGGCCCCGTGCGCGGCCACAATGCTATCCCCGGGGTCATTCCACCTCGGCCACCTCTTCAGCTCCTTCGTATCCGTCCGAAGACTCTTCCGCGGACGCCGTCCGCCCGTTTCGTGAACTTTGTTCCGCCTAGGCCAGCCCGTAGGTGTCCCGGGGTTTCGTCCACGGGCACCTAAGCCTCTCCTCAGGGTCGCGTGTTGCGAGGGAAGGACGTGTAGGTGTCGTGAATGCTGGGCGTGACTCGCGTGTCACTCCCGCCGGATGAAGATCGACGATACGCCCGTGCCGAGATGCCCGGCTGAATGGAGGAAGTTCGCCAAGGTAACGCGCCTTAAATGATAATTTTTCCCGCGTTCCTTTTGCGCGAGGAGACGAGAACGAGTGGGTGTGCTGGCAGACACGCGAGGGAAGGAAGCGGGACCGCGAGTGGAGGTCCGAGGAGGCGCAGGGAGGGGTCGGAGGGGGAGTGGAGCGAGACGCGGAGTGGGGGAGGGTGGCAATGCACTACTGGTTGAAAGTTGCAACGTGTATGAACTTCTGCGTGGAGCAGAGGTATTGTGGGGTTAGTGAAAATGGGTGTTTGATTATAAGGATTTTGTGGGAGGTTCTTGGTTATTGTTTTTCTAATTATTTATTCGTCTTTATTACGCAGAAAATGTAGAAGTTTCAGATTTTCAGGGGGTAGCACTGTAATAGTCTGAAAAGTAAGGGTGGTTTCGGGATTTTTTTCGAGCAAACAACGCAGGCAAATCAATGTATTGCTTGGTACAGTTAATATGTAGATATTGAAAGGTAAAAATAAATTTTTTCCATCAATTCATGAATCCGTTTCCGGTATACTCTTCGTCAAAATGTGCCCTGCGGCAAAATCGTGCCGGTGGCATTGACAGCGCCCTAGCCATATGGTTCCTCTGGGTTTAAAAAGACAAAAATATTTAGAAAGTATAAGCCTACGTCTATTACGTGACGATAAAAAAGTCAATATCGCAAAAGATAACAAAATGGCGACCCACTGAAAAAAAATTTGTGGGGGTAAAAAGTTGAGGAAATGTTGATAAAAAAATAGAAGGAGACCGTTAATTAAAAAAAACTGATCGTCTCTTAATAGAGATGGCTTTTTCATAGAATAAATGTCCTTCCTCATGTTAATCAAGAGCACTTGATCAGTTATACATTTGACAAAGGAGAAAATAGAATAAAACGTTACATAGCTGATTATTGTTTGTCTTTATAAAATTGCTACTTCTTTTTTCGTAGTGCGTGTGTAACTTTGCCACTGTAATCCAGAGATAAGGCTATTATTATTGATTTTTATGTGTTTCAACTGTGTAGATCCTAATAACTCATATTCAATTTTTCGCTCCAATTGCTATCTATGTGCTAAGAAATATCCCAGAGGAAACACAGGCATGTGGAAAAACGTTCTATTTTCTATTTTATCAATCGTACCTATAACAAGTGATCAAATACGTTTGAGCGGTTGTGTACATGATAAGGAAATAATTAATTGGGATTCTAACGTAGTTAGGTTTTTGGAGAGAGCAAGTATATAATCAATGAGTTCTCCCGGGTTATATTCTCGAATTTTATGTACGCTAAGTAGGACTTATAGTTTTGCTCTACCATGACTCAGCTTTTTTTTGAAAGGTAGAGAATTTGCGCCTGTTGATTTGTGCGAAGGAAATAGAAAAAGAAGTGCAGGTAGCTAACCGTGACGTTATTAGTGATCTTGAGAGGAATAGGCTGCAAGCAGAGGCGCAAGAAGTTGGAGAAAAAGCAGAAGTCCATGTAGGAATGAGAAATCGAGTGGAGGGAAAAGTAGCAAAAGAAGCAGGAATAACAGCGAAGATACAAACAGAAATGGCGATGCAGGAACTAGAAGTAAGAATGGAAAGAGGGACAAAAGTGGAGGCACCCTTAAAAGCAGAAAGTTGAAGCCCAAGTAGACATACGAATGAATAGTAGCAATTACAGAATCAGGAAATTAGTCAGGAACTAAGTGGACAGAGGGACAGGAGACTAAATACGCACAAAAGAACTATCAAAACAACCAAAGAGCAACGACTTAGCAGACCCAACTCAAATTGCAAGCGATCAATCATCCGAAATGAAGCAACGCAAACCTGAATCTAACAACCTGAACAGAGGTCCGAGCAGAATAACGCGGAAGGTCCAATCCTAGAGAACAATAATTCTCTGAATCGTTTCATAATTCCTGACAAGGTTATCGCGATATTTGTATCTGAAATCGTAAAAGGCTACATCTCTCAACATCTTTACGATCCTCCATTACAAAGCCCCGGAACGTCTTGCGCGGTAAACACGTTTCCTACGCAATGATCGAGACACGCGACGATAAGAGCCGTCGGTGATTCGACGAGGAATTTTCATCGTCAGGACTGCGAGGAAATCGCGGGGATAAAAACGTGACTCCCACGACTCCGTCGGTATCCGCGGGACGTTCGCGCTCGCCTCTCTGTCCGCGCAGACCAGTGTTCCTCGGCTAAATGGCTTGCGTAATTGTTTTATCACGGCCGGAGCAAACGGCAGCCGAAAGGGCACCGAGAAGTGGCCTGCCGAGCGCGATCGGCCGGTCGTTCTTACTCCATTTCCGTTCTCGATGAAGTTGACGCGACACTGCTCGGCCGCCAGATAGCTGCAACGACGCTCGGAATCGTTTATAACATCGCGGGAAGATAAAAACGATTAGATATGCATCTAAGCAGGTTAATAAACCACCCACACGTCAAGCCGCAGCCGCACACACGACGCGGCTGGAAACTTTCCACACTCAGTTCCAGTTGCAGTCTTACACGTCCTGGCACCGTTTCCCTCTCTCTCCCTCCGGCTGCCCGCTCGTCGACGCTATCTCACCCTTTCCAGGCCGCGCCACGTTAAACCAAGAAGAAAACCGCGATGACAAACAAAGAACGGCTGGGACCCATCGTACCATGTGCGAGGAGGGATCAAACGCGAGCGGGACGCTCTCGTGCCATCGATAGGCGGCGGGAGAGGCTCTCGAGGGAGGAACCAGTGGCGAAAATCGAGAACGAGGTGTAAAGTAGATGGCAAGGAAACGGAAGGTGGCAAGGACGCTCGCGAAATTGATTTCTTTTAGGTACATGGAAGGAGATGCGAGAGGCGCAGGTTCAAGGTTGGAGAATAAATTACGATATCGATTTGCGTATCTTGATTTCCGGTGTTGTGAGAGAAACGCTGCATAGAATGATGAAGGGAACTGTTATTTTAAGGATACTGCGAGTGTGTTTGAGGAGAGTAAGATTTTGAGGCTGGAACCTTGACGCAGTCGAAAGGAACGAGCCTGTGGTGACAGCGGGACATCGTGTTTACAGGTGCCACAAGGAAAATTTGTTAAGGAATAACTAATGTGGCACGAGGAATTTTCCTTACAAAGTCTAGTGTAATTGCGCACCTACTACTAGCTCCAAGTGTAAATAATAGTAGCACTGACGTATACAGGAAACTTTCAAAGTTGTCAGCTCAACTCGATCAACAATCTACCGCAAAACGTTCAACTATTTCAATCCACTTTAAGTCCAGTTCCTTACCCTGGACCTAAAAATCTCCATCCTACTAATACTCGTCATTCAATCCCAGAGGAATTGCATCCAAGCTTCAACGTCAACGTGAACAGACACCAGTATCATCCCTCGTTACACTAATTATCAACGATGAGTTATATCTCTGCAAAGTAACTTGGCCACGCGTGGAACGTCCACGTTGGAGCTCGCACGTGAATCGTCAGCATCCTTCGAGCCACCTGACGATTAAAGCGCCAGGTGAAGGTGCCCGCCGATGGTCGACAAAGAGCAAGGTGTCTTCGTGCGCGAGAAACGATTAGCACCGACAATCCACTTTCGTTCTGCGGCACGGCGGAACAAGGGGAGAGGGGCCCCAAGGACGCGGGGGAGGAGTGGAAGTCAGGTACGTGGGTCGAGCAAGGGTCAGAGCCGGACCACGACGAGTCACCTGCGGTGTGACCGATGCGAGCAGCCAGCGAACGCGCTCGCTATCATCTCGCGCAGGTCCCTGGCCTTCTTCGTCATCGTAGCTAATGCTAACTGCTCGGCTGGTGGCGTACAGTCCGCTGCAAAACTCGCTGGGACCTTCGCATCGCCAGCGCACCGATACCCCGCGACTCAGGATTGCTGAAGCATGTAACGCTGAGGCAACTGGGTAGAATGGATGCAGAAACGGGTGATGACCTGACGCTGGGCTTCGTTATCGGGTAGAGTGTTGGTGGAACAGATAGGAGGAGTAGACATGGTGCTGTAGTTTTCAGACGTAATCTGTGCGGCTTTTATTGGGTAGCTTGGGATTGAGGTGTGTGGAAACCAAATTTGGTGATTTGGAAGTTAGGGGATATTGCTTTGTATTGGGATTGAGAGCATGGAAATTAAATTTGATGGTTTGGAAGTTTGGGATATTGTTTTTAATCTACGTCACTTTAGTGTGTTAAGTGTTGTGGAGGATATGTGTGTTCTGATTTCTAGGGAGTTCTACTGTAGTTTAAGATTAAAACATTACTTTTAAGACATAACTGAATTGTAAGTACGTGTAACTGTGTGCAAGTTCTGTAAGAGCTAGGAATCGGTGTTGGTTGCTACACTGTGATCAGAAGGATGGATCGCGGTGATTTACGATGTTGAGCTGCAATGTGAGTGCCGCCTACCTGTAGATTACGAAGACCAGTGTATGTTTCAATAGAAAGTGGTGCAGAAACTATTATCACCTTCTTTGATTGTGTTGGGAACCATCGAGAGTAAACACAAATTACACGGAATTGTAAAAGATCGTACAGATAAGGTGGGACGTATTTATATGTACGTTTTTGAAATGGACCTTCTAACATATAATGGACACTCGTTTCGTGTATGAAAGATGACGAGGAGTTATTATATTGCGAGGTATGTAGTAGTGACTTGTGCACGTTAAATCGCAGGTATTAATGGCGATAATGGGGATCGTATGTTACATCGTTACCATGAGGCATGTTGGGAATATTGAAATACAGGTGTGGCGGTTGATACTATCTGAAGGAGATTTCGCTGTTTCCATAAACGAGAAAGTGATTGAATTAGGCGAAGCTTGATCTTTGAATTTTTAGCACACTGAGTCCTATGAATCTACGGATGAGTCACGCTTGTATTACATCAGTAACTGGCATTACCATTGACGTGGTATTGTAAACTAAGAAAACGGGGGTTCAATTTTATTGTTGGCACTGACAACGCACTCAGCACTGACACTAATGCCTACTAACTTTTAGTGTAGGCTTATACTGGAGAGTTAATTAGTGATAAATTTTTAGTACCGAACGTAATGTTATGAGCGTAGCGAAGGTGGAGCAGGTAATAAGTAATAATAAATTAGTCGCTCGTCAAAAATTAAATTAATTTGTTACAAAATAAAAAGAAAGTAAATTGTGAAGTAACTCCCCATTACACCTCCCCGGCTATATTAATTCCAAATCATGTACATAAATTTAAAATTCGGTTTCAATATTTTTATTCCCCCTCCCTGAGTAAAATCCTAGCTATGCCCCTGTGTAATATACCTACTTCAAATTTAATATTTGAAAACAAAATAATTGTGAAACAAGAAGTCTGTCTGTGCCAATACTTTTCCATTCCACTTCTCGTTTTCCTATTACTGTCCCTTTAATCGCCCACCAGGTTCATTTACCTCGCCAAAAGGGAACAAAACGAACACACGAGCCTCCTCCAAACACGCCAGAATCGATAGCCCCCATAATTAATCGTGCCAGCCAACAAGCCACATTGTTCATCGGCGAACAGCGATCCCAGTTGGGCCACAGTTCGCGTGTCAAGGAGTCAGTCGCTAATTATTCCAATGACAAAAGCCTCGTTCACGAATGCAGCCGGTGTATCGAATGCCATTGATCGACACGAGTGCCGTGGTTTCGAAGGTCGCACGCAGTTACGCGAATAAATTCCTCGTTTCCCACTCCACCGAATGTTCCTTCTTCAGAAGGAAAGAAGAGGAAACGGGAATTATACAGACTAATAAATGAAAGAGTGTCGAAGAGTTTGCATAGTATACACAGTGATACAGAATATATAATCCAAAAAATTGCAACCATGTCGTTCTCGACGAGCTGAGCAAAAAGGGGCTGGTCAATACATATAGGTTTGCAAATTCATGGACACGGAGTAAACAGCAACTTTTTGTTTCGAGAATGTAAATCATCTGTTCGTAACGTCAGATACATTGCTGGCAATGCAAATGAAATCTGTATTGAGATGCGAGAATGACGCGTGGAGTACAGCTTTCAAGAAAATAAAGTCACAGAATGATAAAATAATTTCATGTAATCTTTGGTAAATCTGGCTTCGCATTGGAATCTATCAGCATAAACGAACAAGTGACTTGCATCATTAATACAATTGCATACAGAACTTGTCAGACCATCTTATTTAACACCCTGTACATATTCATCAGTTTCATTTCGAATGAAACATTACCCGATAATTGTTATTGAATAATTACAGTAATGCAAGCAGAGCACTAGATACATTGCCCCAATAATTTCTAAAAGCCACACATTTTAATTATACATCACCCATCAATCTCGATACATCTCGACAAAGAAAATCACATGAATTGCAATCAAAAGTAACAATACCTCCAGCTATCATCACACCTGCCTAATAAAAACGATCGTAAAAAAAAATCAAAATTTTCTGACTGTTTTCTAAAAGTGGAAAAAACTTGCCTTTAATGATTCAGCTTAAACCCGCAACAGCTAGACCTGTCCAAAAAAATTGAGGTGCCGCAAGAACCTTGACCTATCAACTGCTTGTTTTTTAAACATGTTTGTAATGTTTTGAATGTGGTAATTTTTTTATATTTTTAACACTCCACTGTCCAGACCTCTAGCATAACTACTTGTCTCTCATACGTCCAACAAAGCAGCAGAACGCTTAGTTTAAACATTTGCGTGCTTCATTTGTCTGTACAAAATATGGTCATTCCTTCATCGGAGCAGCATTCTTCAGTTGCTGAATAACAGTTAGATAGGATACACGGCTAGAAAAATTAAGGAACAAGTTTCTTTGAAAAAGAAGTGCTATCGTATGATAAAATAAATTTCATAAGATCAATATTTAACTGATTTATGGTACCTTAAAACATTGATTAATAAAGTTCAGATTTTGACAGCTTAAGTACCATTATAAAAAGCAACTTTTGCCAACTATTAAAAGTCACGAATAATAAAAAGTTCTTTTTCCCCTACAATTCTTGTGCCCGTATATTTCGTTCCTACTACTGGATACCCCAAAGATCGATCGATCAAAATACTCCGCGCTCCTCTAAGCAGGATTTCGAAGAGAACGACTGCCAATCCGCATTCCTCCTTACGATACAATTTTATCTGCACGTGGCGGCAGCCTATCGCGCGATCTTCCGTCCAGAAATGAAGGCAGGGCTGGCCAGCGGTGCACCATAGCGCAATCACCAAGATCGCATAGTCATGGCCATCCCGAAAAGCGTGACCGATCCCGCCGATTACAGTTTCGCCGGGCGATATCGTTGGCCTGCTAATTAATCGCGGGCATGTCGCGGTATTCGCTCGGCCCACGGTGCCTCCAGCCGATTCAGGACATATCGTACTGTCGTATGGAACGACGCCGTGGCGATGGGCCACCCACGACAGGCCCTCACGGTATCGTCGACAAACGTAAATTAGCGACTTATCGTATCGCCGATGGTCGTTAGGCTGTTCTTCCTGGCCGATCGGCGCGAAATTCAAAGACGTTTTCGTGACTGGGTGATACAGCGTGGACGGCCAGCGAGGCAGTGACTTTGTGGTACCTCGGTTGAATGTTAAACCATTAGGCTCCTTGTGTTACTGTGGCTGGAGAGAGTAGGATGGAATTAAACGAGGTTTTCGTTGGAGTAGCTTGGAGTGGTGCTTTTCTTTGTAGTTACTTGTATTCTGTGCTTCTTATTCTGTCCCATAATTCACTTTTTAAAAATTTCAATCGAAGGAAATTTAAATTAGAAACTTTTCAGTTAGAATTGGAGAGGATAATCTCTAACTGAGATAAAGAATGAAGGTTAGATTAATAATTTCGGAGGCAGAAATTCATTTATTGAGTCTGCTCTGAAAAATTGCAAACTGCGACGCTCTATATATCTCTAACAAATTGAAAGCCAGTAAAATGATGACTTAAACCCCCCTAATTTTACATAAACTACATCATATGTAAATTTCATCCAAATCCCTTTTCTACTTGAGTGGAAAAATTAATATTCAAACTTGAAAAGCGTATATTCTCCCTCGAAATTTCAATTATTTACACACAACCCCTCAAAACTCGTCCCTAGACACACAATGTGAGGCCTGCAAAGGTTAAGAGACACGCGAGACTGCGCTCCACGCCGTTGAATAACGATTTTTCGATTCAGCCGTCAGAAAAATTGCTAGAATCCTTCCGCTGCGTCTGACCCGAGCAAGGGTCCAGAGGTCGACGCGCGAGGAACGCCAGGTCCCGATATGCCTCGCTAATGAACCTTCCGTCCCGTCTGTTTACCAAAGGACAGGGAAACATCGTGGAGTTGAAAGCATACAGGTCGTTTTCACCGGGCGAGACGACCAGAAAAAGCCAAGTCGGGTGACCAGAGGTCAGCCAATAACTTGGCGGACCACTCAACGGTGCTTCTTCGTCCTCGATATCTGGAAACGCTCGATCCACCGTGGCGTTTCAATGTACGCACACGGACGAGGGATCAGAAGGGTCTCGGGTAAGCTTTCCGCAATTACGAGACGAGTCAATAAAAGGTCTCGCGGCTGTTAATGGGTTGTTCCAAAGCGGTAAACTTTAACCCCTCCGGTGGCCTCCTAGACGGTGCCCCATCAGCGGAATCTCATAAAACGCGCGCGAACGCAGCCTTTACGATAATGCCTGTGCCGATTGCTGTTACCGCTCCGTAACGCGGGTATTACAGGATTCATGCGGCTTGATATCGCGAAAGAATGCAATCAAAGGCCCCCCTCGCGTAATCTCCGCCCGCAGCCAAGCACGCTGTTAATTATGTTACTCCTGCAACACTGTACAATGCGCGATAACCTTCCCAGCGGCGATCTCTCTTGCCCTTTATTGATTAATCGCGGACCCGTTGAGCGTCCCAGAAACTTATCTCCGATACACATTGCGCGAAAGCAAGCTGCGGCTATTTTTCAGCGGCGTTCGATTAGTTCTGCGAGCGTTCGGAGTAACTGCTCGGCGAAAAAGTGTGGTCGACTACAATTTGCTTCTAAGTGGTTTATCTTGTATGAAGTTAGGTGTCGTATGATTTGGGGATAGATTTTTATTTTTCAAGTTGCAGGTTGAAAGAATTTCCCTTGATTTTGATACATTGGCGAGGCTCTGACAATCGAGGGTATCTTTATTAGACACCCCTATATTATTACGATAAGCTTCCAAAGCCACAGAGTGTCTTTATTGCTCAGCTTTAACACTACCATAAACCTTCGGCGAATACTACAATCGCGTACAATCAACTTTTAATAACACCGAGATAGCCCATCATCCTACTTTTCTACCGCGAAGAACCCAACGGCCGCGATCCAAAGATAAAAATGCCATTAATGATTACATTTAATTGCAAGGACGTCGATGGCACAGATAGCCGGTCGAATGAGAATCGTTGATACGAAACAGATACGAGGAACCGTGATATCCTTGGAATGCGGAGCGGGCCCGATCCAATTGGTTCGAGTTATCCATCGATGGTCCAGAAAATTCCCGTGACTAAGTTTTTAATTGCTGTTCGAAGTACGAGCCACGCCGCTGAACAATTAGTGTCTGGACCTCTTCATCGGTGTATACTATCGATCGTCGTGCGTGTCAAGGTATCGATCCCCTCTCTTGTTCCCCTTTCGTGCATAAACAACATTGTGAGAATAAGAATTGTTCGTGATTGGCAATCTGTGAACGACGTGCAAGTGAATGGAAACGTGGCTGATTTCTTTGTAAGAGGTAATTGTGAGTACTGTCTGTTGAAGCGGACTGAGAGCATTGTAATGGCTGAATAATGATAATAATTAGGGGTTTATGGCACGCAGGGTGAATTACAATGTGTTGGGGAAAGAATAAGAAGAAGGAAGAGGATGAAACATGTAGATTGTAGGCTAAAAGAGGAGTACAGCTTGCTTCTGTTATTAATTTGAAAAAAGAAAAGAAAAAGTAATGAATAATTGATGGGAACATTGGGTTTCTTTTTCACTAGTCAGAAGTAATTTTGAATGTTAAACTTTGTGGTATTTGTGGAGAATATTTTGTTGATTTGTTTTCTATAGCAAAAGATGGAGAAAGAAAGGAACGTGTAAGATTATCATTCCTCGGTTACGCGATACTAGTTATCTCAAACGAGATAGTGATAGATGTCAAGCATGACTGAATAAATTGATATACCTTACATTGACAAGCGTGACTGATACTCGATAATCATTAATAATGGAGAATTAAGTTGACAAAACTGATTACTGTTTGCATTTTATTATTTTATTGTCAAGGAACAGATACTTCAGGTTTCACATTTAATAGCTTACTGAATATTTGATTCGAAGTAAGCTTCTTCATTGAATTCCTAATTATTATAAATAATGAGACACTTTTAATCCTCAATCGACTGAATGCATAATGAAATAATTCATCCATAACTGAACACAGCCAATTTAATAAGAAAAAAAGGGGCAGAATGTAGAATTTATTTAAATGACTGTGTATCTGAACATACTCTAACGCTGGATTAACTTATTACGAAGCAGTAAACTGGAAAATCAAGGAGACAAGCTATCACTAAAAAGTATGTTACTTTGAAACACGTGTTCAGAATACACGTGCCACGTGCATACATATATTCTCTGTCATAGTATCCTGTTGATGTCCCATTAAAAAAATCTTTATGCCATCGAGACGACAATTAAATGAATTACAGAAAAATAGCACCCACGATTGCCCTTGAATTCATCAGAGGCACTGTATATACAAGAGCTTCAACATTTTACAATAATGGAAGAAACATCTATATAATTACTGTCATGCAGACTTGGGTATTATATGACTACAATATTGTAGAAATGATTATTGAAACAAGATATCATATTTGAGTATAAGTTATTTTCAAATATCTACTCGTAGATTACTTTATTTGAACAAGTAAATGATGTTTCTCTAAGTTATTTCGTTATCAATTTGTATTTCAATAAGTGTCTCTTGGAATAACCTCCCAAATAATTTCTGATATTGTGAGTTTTCGGAGGAAATGTTTGAATTCAAAACAAAACTATGAGCTTACACCATTAAATTTTGAAGTAAAACTATTATTTCACCATTTCAAATTCCAAAAGTGATTTTCCCAAAAAACAATTTTAACATTATACTATTTGTTCCTGGCACAAAGTACGGTTACTTTCGCTAAGTTATTTTTTTAAACAAAAATAATGAAGCGATTCAAATAATTCACTAATTTAATTCTTATTTTTAACTTTGCATTCCGAATCATTTGTGCCCAGTCTGCTCCGTTAATCTTCGTTAAAATCGTGCACCACTGTTCTACATGCGTTTACATCGAACCAAGTAGGTAGTGTTACGCAAAGTTCTACGGCGATGCAGAGGGAAGGGCATCCATGAAGAAGAGAAGAAAAGACGGGGCAGAGAGTAATAGAGAAGCAGCCTGATATGGCCATGCTCTCTCGATGCAAATGAGAGACTCGAGAAGAGCCTTGCTTCACCGGCAGGGGAATGAAAGCTCGAGCAATTAAATTCTCATTGGAAGCCAGACACGTGTTACCGCGTGTCTGACGCGGCGGTCATGGCGATCGCGACCTCGAGATCCTTGATATCGCGCATTACGCGACAAATCCTCGGTCCTGCTTCCTGTCACCGTAATGAGAGAATCATTGGTTTAACCATTGTGTTGTTTCACTAACCATTGGTAACTATATCCGATAAAACTTAGTCGCAAAAGTCACTGGTTTGTTCGAGGGTTCGCTGGGAAGATTCATAGAGTTTGCATTCGATGGTACATTAATTAATAAAACGGTTCATAATTGATTTTGGTTACTGAAATTCCTTAAACTTATCACGTGTGATGAGAGAAGAAGATTTGAGAGGAAACTGACTTGCATGTTTTGGTTCGTTTGTACTTCTTGTGTTTGATTGTGTAGTCTTACTTAGGTACTTCATTCATGTAGAATTGTTACAAAAGGATGACTTGGCTTGAAATCCTTTAGAGCTAATCCTTCCAGTAGGATTAAATAGAGCCGCGAGATAGGTTAACTAAATATATTTCACTGAAGAACAAACAATTCGAAATCTAATGAACATGGAATAATAACTGCAATATTTCAGCGACGATAAAAAATCAATGGAATAATTATTACCCACATTTGTCAGCTTATCGAGCACGTTAAACCATCTTATTTAACACACTTATTCACTTCGAAATAGATTTGATCAAGTTTGTTGGATGCTCAACACGAACTCAACATCCTGACATCACTAATCCACAAAGTGAAATTACCAAACTGAATTCGTCAACTAAAATCGTCACTTGTTGGCCTACTGTGAGCAAGACCAGCACCAGTATTCATTTTGAAACACATTTCCTAAAGCTGGTCCAAGGCTGAGCCTACGAGCCGTCCACCCGAGCGTCGCTAAACGAAATAATTACCACCGTCGCGGCATCGACGTGGCCGCGCGTTTCACCGCTATCACACGGGGCTCGTTCGCGTATAGCCGCGTGTCGTTTAAAGGAATTATCACGACGTCCGTCCGACGTGGGCGATTAATCTTCGCCGGTGCGAAGGAGTCTTTTCGTCGTGCCAGCTTCCAACGGCCGGGGCAGCGAGCGCGCGCGCGCCCGAGTCCCGAGAGCGCGGGAGGAGGCGCCCGATCGAGAGGAGGAAGGTTTTCGCTCGCTTATCTCGTCACGACGATCTGCCGACAGATACACCGCGCGCCTTGACACGTAACAATGCATGCATGAATTAATAGCGGCCGCTGCCGTGCTCGTACTTCTCGTCGCTTACAGCCAGATTTACATCTTTATCGCGGCCTGGGAGGTGTCGTTAAAGTCCCCGTCGAAGAGCTGCGGCCACGCTGCCCGACCTCCTCCTTCTTTCTTTTTTTCCACTCCGCCAACGTCGCACGGTGCAGCACGCGGTTTTTTCATGCGCCACTTGTATCCACGCGGGATTTATTGCACACCGGGCTTCCTGGGAACTCGTGACAGCCCTCCGAGGGAGGTTACTGGAGGCTTTGAACCAGCGTTCGGGCTTCCAGGTATTTTAAATCACTCCCGATGTTATGCCAAGCTCGAAGATTTCAAGAGGTTTTGTGAATCCTTCATAAATGGATGAGTCTTGGAAGCCTTGATGAGCCTTTTGTTACTCACTCGATGTATGACAAGTGGTTATAGAAAAGTACTCGTAGGTATATGAACGATAAGAGGAAAGAACGGGGAATGTCCATTTTTTATGTTTTTACGATTGATAGTATACTTCTTTGGTGGCCACTGAAACTACAGAATTGTCGAAGTATCGAATTAAACATTTAGTATACTGGTTAGAAACAGAAAATGTCCACCCTGCAGTGGAAAAAAATACGGAATGTCCCCACTCTTTGGCTAAGCATAAGCTTCTGTTGCCAAGGTATAACCAGAAATTATTTAAGAAGAAAATCATATAAGAAAATTAAATTCATTGAACCTTGTTCCTTTACTGGTGGACTAAAGTATTAAAACTTAATTTTCTCGATAAAGCTGCTTTGTGACAATCGCTGTTTTTCCCCTTACCCTTCATATGTATATAGTGTAGGTATAAATGTGTTGAACATATTTCTCATTATCAACTTGTCACACATAGAGTGAGAAATAAAAGACTCGGTGGTTTCGAAGGCTGTTGTAAATTCGCAGAATCATAGGACTTATAAAACTTATGATTTTGTATATCATGTGAGGTAATTTGCAAGAGAATGAATTGAATAGTTATCATGAATCTTTCTAGATTCGTGTGTCACTTTTGGTGATATTCATTTTTAATAATACATGTGAGGATTTCTCCTTAAGTTTATTTTAGAGAATTTTTATAAACAAATATACAACATTCGAGTATCTTTCTTTAAGCTTCATTCATTGAAGATTCCTTACCATTTCATATGCTACAGAAGGTTTCTAATTTTGGAGTAGGCGAGGCCGACAACGCACAGAGCAAGGGGAAATGGATTGTCTATGGTCAGACACATTTCGCTGACGATACAAGTGGAGTTATACGTATCTCTCTGTATGTTTTCAATCACATACTATTTTGAAAATTGTTTCGAGTAAAAGTTATAGGTGCAAACTTTTGAAAGGTGTAAACATTTTTTACAATATTTTATTTAATGTTCTTAATCCCCGCTTTCGATTTTTTATTGAAGAAGAATACAAAAGCTTCTTGTGAAAAAACGATGTTCCTTTCTTCAAACATTATTTTAGGAGCAAAAATTTATTCAAGTAGGTTCGATACACCTTTTAGTAGTAATTGATAATTTCGAAATTTTAACGATGTATTATATAAAGAAGTGTTTGATCAAAAACCTGTCATTTCAAACTTAAAAAAAACTTCCTCTTTAGAATATGATTTATACTTTCATATGAAAATTCATAATTCAGTGTAGTGCTCATACATTTTTCATAAATTTCGATTCAATCTTCAACGCACTGTAATTCCTATTAGTTATTTGTTTAAAATGTTGAGCTCTTCATTTCCTCAAAACTTTCATTTTTGTAACACTCGTAAAATGCTATCGCGTTTCCTGAATTCAATTTTGTGTAAAAAATGATACCTTTCACAGGGTGAAACAAAGTTCTCGCCGATGCACGTTGCGAAAGTTTCTCTAATCTCGATCTCACGTGGAATCAGATAAAGGTCACTTCGCCCATTCAGTTGTCTATGAACAACATTGCCCTTCGGGGTAATTAAAATTAAGAATTCACACGATTAATTGAGTCGGCAATTAATTAAAGCACACCATTCGGTGGTTATCGACACTCATCAAGACCTGTTAGACACGCATTATCAAAGAGATATCAGGAATCGATCGAATGATGGAGAAAATATAAGCTACGAAAGTAATTAATGCATTAATGTGTTATTTCTATTAAATTGCATTTATGTGAAAAATCAACATTTCATATATTCCTACTTGTTAAACCAGCATTTACTTTGTTACCAATTTGTTACACAATTGCTTTAATTATTGAGCAAAAAATATCTACTACGAAAATCTTATCAGATTTATAAAATAGTATTAGGAATAGGTAGAATACTTAAATAAACAGATTTAGCTATTGATTATGATAGCACCAACAACGATTATGGTTACAGATGTTTGCTACGAATATTCCAAGTATAAAATTAAACCTTTCCCCTTCAGCAATTAAATCGTGTACAAAAATTCATGAAATTATATTCCATATATTCACTTTCTCCACTATGTATCCCCAAATTAACTATTTATTTTAAAAAAAACTGTCAGACATCTACATTACTAATACAGATAATTTCTCAATTAAGTAATTAACGCGATTCTTAATTGCACATGTATTTCCAGGAGCAAATCTAGATTTAAATGCAAGTAAGTTCTACTGCAAACTTTCTTTTCCAACTTCTGTATACCGAAGTAAAGGAAGTTGTCGATGCACCATCTATCATTTCAGCATATCTAGCTGCAATGATTTCGCCATTTCAGACATTCAGACGCAAGTAATAAACGCTATTCAATTACTAACTGCCTCATACTTCATTGATTAAAAGTAGGAGGGGAATATTGACAATTATAAACGTTGGATGAAGCTGAATCGTGATGTGCATGCACAGCACACATTCTTCTCTATCACATCATAAGATAGAAACTAAATTCTCGTCATCTACGTCCATATAAAAATTTCTTCTAATCTCACTCTCCATATTCATCATCTGAAGTGTTAAAATATAATCACAAATTCCCTGCCATCAAAAACATTCACAACACAACTTGCTTTCATATGAGACTATTTTTTAAGACACAACAACTAAATGTAGATAATGAAACAGTCGCGATAGATGAGATTTTTGAAAATATATCATGAAACTTGACTTACGAGAGTCTAGTTTCATGAAAAAATTAAAATTTGTCCATTAGTGGAAACAGGTCGTGTAATTTTCTCGCGAGGTTAAAGTCTCATGTGAGACACGATATTTTCGTCTCATCATATTCTGTCATGACAGGAAAATGTTGCACCGATCTCGTTACCGATTCGTGGAACGAGCCTGGGTCGTGTGGAGTCCAGAGGCACGCCTAGTAATGCGATATATTAATTAATGATACGTTCGCGTGATTCAAATTAGCCACGGTAATTGGCTCGTGTCATAGACGTGGTAATTAGTGGCGGATCAAACGCGTCAAATTTTATGGAACAACTGTACATAACCTGGAGGCACAATCGGTAGTGGATCGAGGGAATTTCGAGGGGGCCATTAATAAGATATATGGTCACCGTTTTTCGCGTCGTTGTCTAATTATAGTATGGTAACGATAGCAACATTTCGTTCCACCTGCGTCGCGAGCCTCTTCTTCCTGTTCCCCTTCGTTCTTTTTAATTATTTTCATCGCGGCTGTCATTTCGTGTTTAGTTCGTATTATTATTCCGGTTTATACCTTTTTATGCATCATATCTCTTCCTTATTTTCAGCAATGATTATTTCGAGCACTTTTAGTTAACTTAGTTGCTAGGCGAGTTTGCTTGAAATCGTGTCTTTGTATGAAGAAACGGTTTGATGTGTCGAGTATGTCAGTGGATTGTGTTACCAAGTTTATTGAAGCTCGGGAATACTAGAAGTTATGGTTAATTTAATTTACAATGAGAGAAAATGATCAATTTTCAAAGTTTGAAAGTAATAGTTAGAGGAGAATTAATATCAGGTACAGAGCTGAGGCAGTTAACATGTTAGTTCTCGAAACAATTTGGTAGCAAAGATTTCAGCACAAATTGATATCTTTGTTTTGTAGTTATAATAATAATAATGATAATAATAATAAAAAAGTCTATATTGCATCATTTACAAATAAAAACGCACAAAAAAAATAGAAATATAAATGACAGAATAATAGAGGTTCAGCGTGGTTGCTATTAGGCCTGACCTGAGACAGAAAAGGAGAGAGAAAGACGAAAAGAATGAAAGGGGGTGAGTGTAGAAATACAGACATTGTGAGGACTCAAAAGTTGATAGAATTTTTAAGATAAATTTCTTAGATATGGGGATTCTACTTTCCAGAGGTAATTTGTTATTGAAGGGTTTCTGAAAAATTCTATTCACTGAAGAACCTAAATTTTGGTAGACCAGGTTGATTAAAGCGAAGGAAAAACATCGCGAAGACAGGAACTGGAATCATTATCTTATCGAGTAAAAATTCCAGATTATGCCTCGGTGGAAAAGGTTAAAGCTCTCATAAATCTTTCGACCTACGTCTCTTTAGGCGCTCCAGGTTAGCGGAGGCGCCGATTCTACCGCGATTTCCATGCGATCAATCACACCAAAGTGTGAGAATTCCTCCAGGTCTCATAGACGCGGCTGCTCCAAGCACAAAAATGCATCTATCGAGAAACTACCCTGCTAAAATGCGCTTCGCAGGCTCGAGCAATTGTGCATATCTACCTTCGAGGTGAATCCCACGAAACCATCGAGCTCCCTAACACTTTTGTGCAAACTGTACACGTTCGTGAGGTCGATTGTTGCGAGCAACAAAAATATCTGCTTACCTGTAACAGAAGAAATAAGGCTTGTTAGAAAATCGTCACATGGGATCAAGAAATTTGACGACATAATTTGAAATATAAACAAGTTAAAGGGTAAAGAGGAATTACATGAAAATTCGTGTGTAATTCGTGACCCACGAAGAACTCAACGAGTAGGTATTTAAAAACATTAAGAATTTTCTCCTGCAAGGAACAATATATTAAAATATATTAACGCGAAGATTGTGATATTTATGCATCTGCTTATTTTCTTTCTCCACCCAGAAAGTTAATTCTCCACTTTACACTTTCAATTACGTCAGTGTAAATCATTTGATTCTATGATAAATTTTAATACACTTTAAAATTGTGTTTAGGGACTCGAACTAATTTAGATCTGCCCTTAATTCAGAGGAGGCTGAAATTAGTAGCACAGCTTTTAATATCAATCAATATGGCTCAATGTAATGCACAAATATTTCCATAAAGTCACTTCCGTTTAAATAGTCGCCAGAGAAGTGGAGTTGCGAACTAGGTTTCGACAAAATCCATTAAATTATTTATCGACGAATAAACACCTCGGGTGAGTAATAATTAATCAGGGAACGGCGGTAAACGGTATGAATGACAACGCCTCGTAAACCTGAGCTCAGGATCGAGCTGTCGATCTCGTGTTAATAAAAGGAAAGGATAGAAGAGGGTTACAGAGGGAGGAGAGCTCTTGGGCGTATCTGCCTACGATTTGACCTCGGTATTGCACTAATGCTTTTATAGATTCATCCTGGAACAGCCCATCAGAAAATTCATGAGACGGTTGGGCCACGCGAGGCGCGTTGTCTTCCGATTTGAACCAGTGAAAATTAGAATACCACGCTGAGGTTCATTGGAATTTCTAATGGAAATTTCTCCTTGGTGCTACATCGTTGATTTAAAGTGTTACTGCTAATTTAACACTGAAGTACGCCCATTACACAATTATAAATTACGTCTAAAGTTTTCATCTTTAATTTTAATTTTTTAAAATGAAAGTATATAAAGATTTTGCTGTGTGTGGAATTCCACATTCGGGAATTTGGAAGGCACTTGACCATTTTTTATTTTTTGTTTCTGTACTACGTTGTTTGTTAAGCTATTGAAATTTGATGTTTTAATTTTGTAACCCCTCCCCACCCTCATCTCTACACTGGGGAAAAATTTGCTCCGCCAACCCAGTATGAGAGAGGATTTTACAATGTTTTTAACCCATAAAATAGTATTCCTCCGTTAATTATGTTTTTACACAATAGATGCGTTCCCGAAAACCCGTATACATGATAACAAGGAGCATTGCATTCAGACCGCAATCATACAAACAAATCGTCAAACCCTGAACTCAATTTTTTCTCACTACATCACTTCCGAGATAAAGTCGTAATGAAATATGAAGACTGATTGACACTGCACGCTTTAAATTAATCGATTAAACGGGCAATTAAATCCAAATTCTATGAATTTGTTTTTAATTCACAGCAATTTGCTAGGAAAATAAGTAGGAATATCTTTTCCTAGAATCATAATTAGGTGAAGATTTATAAAAAAGCAAATTTATCGGACCATGTTAGATCAAAACAAACCGTGCAAAAAGAGAATTGAATTTTCTTCCAGACCGAGTTAAATCGAAATCGTGTAAAAACAGGATTAAGTGGACACTGCAACTGTTCCTGCTTCATAAATTACCCACTAATACATTTAAAAAAAAAAAATAAAGGGACTAAACCAATAAACAAATCAGTCAACTTGCACCCCTCACCAAACGTGTTTTTTAGCGACGTCGATTGCAAGTCGAAATTTCCCATGTGTCCCCGACTCTTCCGTCCCGTTGGGCCCCAGGTTGCGTGGAGTTGGGCGAGTCCCGCGAGAGGCTTTATCTCCCCGTCGTATTCCTGGAGCGGTGAAATTCCAAAGAGGCTCAGCTTAGAGCTTCGTCGCGTGTTGGCGTTGCACGTGGGTTGGGCACCACGTTGAGACCCCCCCACACAATGGTACACCTTAGCCCGCGTACACGGGAATAGGTCGGGACCCCGACGTGTCAGAGGTGAGGCCGCACCCTGCATTGTGCCCTGCCCACGTGACCGTCGTACGAGTCGTCATTCGTGTCAACGTTTGCCCCATGAATCCTTATTCTGACCGTAGCAAACGCGGATGTGTTGGTAACGAGTTGTGATAAAGGCTGCTGCGAATGGCTGTTTCCAACTTTTTCAAGTTCGACCACTGTGGAGGCTCGTGCTTCGTGGGATACGTAGGTGTTTGGTCTCGAAATGTACCTATTGTGTTTTCGGGTACTTCGTTAGCCCACTTGGAGGGAGCTTATGCTTGTGATGTGGGATCTATTTGGCGACTTTCTATTTCCAGATTTGGTTTAATCCAATGCACGCTGTATTTAACTGATGGGGGTTTGAAGTCTGATTTTTTATTCCTTCGAATCTTCTTTTACCATCTTCTAAAAGATTTTCCTTAATAGGTGGCGTTCAATATAAGGAATATGAATATTTAGCTTGTAGATGCCTCAAGTGATGGGTCTTTTGATTTATTGTATAAGTGGACACTGATTTCTTCTTTGTTCTTGTTACGCCCCTTTGATAAATTAAATAGCAACCTCTGCAGACTTGATCAGCATTCAATTATGGGAGTTTTACCTGACATTTCAGTCACATTTATTAATTTAATGATATTTTTACGGTTATATATTGAAATTAATCCATGAGGCTCTACCAATCGAACACTGTGATGCAGATAGTAGATACTAAAATTGCGTCTGATTGAATTTTTGTCAACGTGTAATTTATGCAAGCGGTTACATAACCGCCAATTATAAGCTTGACGAATTACATAGTACACGTTTGACCGGGCAAGCCGGAGCGAAGGTTCTAACCTTTGAATCGGAAACTTTCTATCAGCACTGAAGCTCGTGGAATATGCTAAGTTCAATACTAAAACGCCCCGTTATTCCATAAATCTCGCTTGACCATCGAAACACTCGACGCGTGTAAACCGTTCGAAGTCAAATCGCGGGGAAGCTTTTCGTGTTACACCGATATTTATTTCCGCGGAGCGTTTGCTAATTAAAGGAAAGCACAGAGCATGCCAGGAGCTATCAAGCCCGAGGATCCAATTAGCGTTTCCTGTAGGAATTTCTAGACTTAAACATTTTCTCTCCGAGGAAGGGGAAGTTTCTAATATTCCTTGCCCACTCAGATATATACAGGGTGTCCCAGAATAAGTGGGAAATATTTTAGGGGTTACTTTCGCACGTCTAAATAATAAGAAAAAGTTCATATGAACATATGCCCTATTTGATTTTGTCTTCGAATTATAGGGAATATGATTTTCAACAAACTCTATCTACTAGCTTTCATAAGGTATGTTCGAAATGACCTCCTCGCATCTGAATACAAGCCTGCAGACGTTTCAGCAATGACTGTCTTACTCTCTCGATATGTCCAGCTCTTGCTCCGATCTGCAGGAAACCTTGTTCCATTCTTTCACGAAGAGTTTCAACATTATCGATGGGAGATACAAACTTCGCAATAATTCGAAAACAAAATCAAATAGGAGATATGCTTATATGATTTTTTGTATTGTTTAGACGCCATAAAGTCACCCTAAAATATTTTGCACCTATTCTGAGATACCCTGTATAAATCATCAGTGTCAAAATAGGTACCTCTACATTTATTCAACAATACTCAACTTCCTATATTGCCATCAAATTTTTAAAAATTCCGAGACTGTCTATGACCCTTCCGAATGGAGTCGACTTCCAATTAAAACAGTTCGATACAAATTAATTATTGACGCCTCGGACCTTATTCTAGTCAGATCAATCTCCGAATAAAAATCAGAGATCAACCTCTTCAAATTCACTGCAACCACAACCTACAGCTCCCTAAATCCTCAGAAACTTTTCTCGCAAAGTGCGCACCACTGGAATCCAACTGCTCTGTCGTCCACGTTCGAGTGGCACGCATTTACACGACCAGAAGCGTTTCCACCGAGAATCTGAGCCGCGCGCGTCGAGCGGGCACGTGCACCAGCGCTTCACGCCGCTGAGCCCTTAAAAAGAACGAAATTTATTCCCGCTACACGCATTACTGGCAGCCAAGAGGGGCCCCGCCGATTACCATCGCGAGCGTGTCCAGCTGAACGTCCTCGTCCTAACGGATTATTACAAAACGTATTACCACGGTGTATCGCGGGACCCGCGAAGGTAGGTGGAGGGACAGCCCGATTATCTCCGCGATATTCCGCAAAACCCGGCACAGAGAGGCTTGACATCTCTCTTCCTCGCTTCCTCCTCGCCTTCACCCCGGCTTCTTTCTCGCGGAGGTTAATACGGCCGAAAGCAGTGTCCACGAGAGGGCATCTACGCGCCAGCGGACGCCCACGGCATCTCATATCTTACGGATGAAGACATTTACGACAATCCTCGCGCGGGGCACCCCACCTACTTGTCTTCCAGAGCCATGCACAAAGCGCCCCCTTCTGATGTCACTCTGCCTCCACCTCGCCGTTGATAGTTCGTTCTTTTGCTCGACCTGGATCGTCGCTTTCTTCCCTCTATCCGCGTATATCCCGCGACGTAAATGTCACATTAGTCCGGTGGACGCGGGTTGGGACGTGGGAAGGGTGCGTTTAGGTGGAGGCTTTCATGTTGCGTCGTCGTAAGAGGATTTGGACGTGTCCTCGGATTTCTGTGAGATGGATGCTTGGATACTTTGTGATGAAGGAGATCCTCGGGGGTTTCGAGGAGGAGGGGAAGGGAAGGTTTGTTTGCGTGGGAAGTGTTAAATCCACGCGGGGATGATGAAGTCTTGGATTATGGGTATGAAGTGAAATGTTTCAGGTAGGATGAAGAGACGTGGAATTGTTTAATTTTGTGGAATGAACAGCCTTGAGCAAGATAGGGCAATGGAGAAGCTGGCGCTAACTCAGCGCAGAGGGTGCCCCTAGTACACATACTAAACTAAAACGTTGTTAAAAATTAGAAGTTATGTTTAATTACGTTTTTTGTTTTTTGCTGCCTGTTGATTTTAAAATTAAAATGACAACAAAAGGTGAAAGTTATGTACATTTAACTGTTGTCCAACTTAAAGATTTCTTACAGAAACGTGCATTATGATGTAGGGTAAACTGTAAAATGATTGGCACCCTAAGCGGAAATTCCAATTGGATTGTCTATATTTTTTTGTGAAGTTTTTATATAGTCTTAATTTTCAGCTATTATCAATGATTATGAATTTCTTATTAAAATAAAACATCTTAAGTACCTATTAAGTCATTTATTTTAAAAATATTCAATGGAAAACAAAAATAGACGTAAAAGTACAATCATTGGCACCCAAAAATTTGAGGTAATATTGGAAAACATATGGTATTATAAAAACGAAGTTTAAAGTGTTTAAACAGACTATTTCATTCAATATTAAATACCTTCAACACTTAGTAAATCGGTATTTCAATCCATTACTTAGATATAAAGCGACAAAATATATTTACCTACCTCTTATCAAAATTTTAAGAAAATGCCTAAAACTCAGCCCTTTTTCCCACTTTGTGGTGTTGCCAGATGTAAAATGTGTAGTTCAACTACTGGGCTTTGCAATGTTGTAGTAAAAGAAATATAAGAAATTGTTAAAAAGTACTTTCTAAGCTTGTACTTCTTAATATTTTTCAAACATTTATCATGGTAACTTTACATGGTTTGTTTCTATTTCAGATTAGTCTTTTACAATAATAATAACAATTTTTCAACCAAGGCTCCTTCTTCCTTACTATTGATGATGATATACCTTAACCTAACTACTTGATCACTTCACAAGTTGTATGTAGATGCACATAAAGACGTAAATCCTAACTCAAACATCCCGAGATTAACAATAATGATTATTCTTAACTGTTTGGACAGGCAAATCTTTTTACCATATTCGTACATTCTATTTATTTATTTAAAAGGCTGAAGACAAGTGGCACGTGTGCTAGTGGCGCTACGGGTTACAAGAAGTTGCAGTCAACTTTTCCAGGTGGCTGTATTGAAAGATTCAAAGTGTTTTTAGGTCGGAGGGGATATTTTCTTCGGATTTAAGTTGAAAGCACACGTGGTCAGATCACATTGCAAGTTACTTTTTCCAGCTATAAAGGAAGATAGAATTCGTGTGTGCCAAAAATCATTTACCATACTCTGATTAATGAACTTGTTCCGTCAAAGCGCGCTTAATTCGACTCGAACGAAAGCAAGCATTTTATCCGCTCCCTATCACCCTAGTGAAAGTTCCTGAATTCGCAAAGAAAAGGATGGAATCTGAATTGGAAGCGTGGCACGTATACGGAACTCGTGTTGAAGGCAGTTTTTCTCGAGCACCACCTCAATGGCGATTGTCAGATATCCCTAATACGAAAGAAAGCACACTGAAATTTACGAAACCGAACGTGGCCGCGTTGCACTTTCACTGGCCCAACAATAAGTAATAAATGCCATGCACATAATGAAACAGATAATGTATCAACCGTTGATCAACGATTCTGACGCAAGACGCCTGTTTCGGGATCCGTAAAAATATTAATCCCCGGCTTTCTAATATGTTAATAACGAGCCGAGCGTCACGACGCGTATCAGCCATTTCACGATCGAATAATGAAGACCGTGCTTCAGCTCGTCGAATTAAAGGACACGCTTTTACGAGCCCACGTATGACTTCTGCCTGTCCTCCGTGTCTCGCGGTTATGGTAATCTTTTACGGTCTCGCAGTTTTAATTTGATCGACGATCGTTTGAAACGGAACGTCATTAAAGAATCAGGTCGAACCTGCATCGACAATAGTCGATGGTTGACGACTGTGATTGCGGGACGAGCATCAGATACGTCCTGTGTAATTGAGCAGTTGAAATAAGGAGTCGCTGAGTGTATGGGTTGGCGAGTTCTGCCTTTCAATGAAATGGAATGTTGAATGCACATTTTGCAATGTGGAATTGCAGGCTTTGCTGTTTAGTGTTGAATGTAGGAAATGCAACTTCTGTGCAGATTATGTGGTTTAAAGTGATTATGAGTGAACTGTTAATGATACTAATTTAAATTTCTCTTGCAAGAGAATGGTAGTTTCAATGAAACAATGTGTATTGGTGAAATTGTAGGAAACATAGGTTTTGCTCAGGTACAGAGGAGCATGTATGAGAACCTTGCAGCAAGAGGGACGCAGCTCCATTTATTTAGAAATTTGTTGTTTTAAATTCTGAACTCAATAGAAAAACAGATTAATCGCATTTATTATACACTTCTTGAGCATTAAAAAAAGATTTTTTATCAATTTAATGGCGATGTTCGAACCGCTGCGCTGGTGGGTTCTTTACGATTGACAAGGCAATCGGCATCGCGCGGATCTCTGGTACGGCGTTTCCTCGAATAAAAAACCAAAAATTTTCGTTTCCTACATGAGATGAACAAAAAATGTACATAAGGATATTTCGAAATAAACATTTTTATGAAATTGGCGAGTATTTGAAGATAAATTGTGATTTTGACAGAAAAAATTGGTTACTAACATGTCTGTAGCTAAAAATATTTTCAAGCAATCGTAAAATCAGTATGTACTTCTTTAGATTAACATAAAAGGAAGATTCGGACGAGATCCGATATCTCGTCTCTGAGATCCGCGCAACGTCGATTAGCGAGTCAATTATAAAGGACGCATCGCATAGCGGCTCTAGCACCCCCATTTTGTTGTTAAAAATTTATTTTAATCTTCAAAAAGTGTATAACAAATGCTATTAATCAGATTTTCTTTTGAGTTCATCATTTAAAACAGACAAATTGCTAAACAAAACCTATGACTTTCATGCATCGAAGGTGGCACTTCCGGTTAAATTTAAATAAATAAGGAGACTTATACTCCCAATTAAAATTCCCCAAAACTCTTCCCAGTATCTACTACAGATCAATGCAAACAACTCCCATCTACTCCCACCTATCAAACTTCGTTCAAAACACAAGGAACCTAAGGTTTGTAGCGTCCCATAGACAGATCAATTGCCCACGTTCACTTTCAGCGGTCAGAAAAGCACGATTACATGGTGTATCGGTGAAATTCCATCGGATCGGGGCACGAGAAGCGGAGTCGTCGCTTGGAAAACACTCGGACCGGAACAATGTCGCTAGAATGTACACCGCGCGACCCTGAAGCAGTCGGAGATCTCGTTCACACGGCACAGCCGTTCCTCCGACGCGGAAGGATTTGCATTTTACAAAAAGGACAGCCGTGCGCGGCGTCCAACTGGCTGGCGGGATACGTGCGGGTAAGGCTTAAGTGAGGCCCCCGTAGTCTATGAACCAGGCTGGACCCAAGCCGCGTGTTCAACGAACAAGAGGCTGCTGTCTCCTCCAGGGTCGAGTCGTTACTTATTTACGCAGGCTGCATTGTCGGGAACAATTGCGTAGGCCAGGCCATTAAATCTTCGACCTTTGTGTAATTACGCTGAGGGGTCAGGTGGCCCGACCTTTCGGCGGAGAAGTCGGAAGAAAATGAATTGCCTCGCGAGACGTCGTAATTCTCAATCGCCCTTGCTCCGTGGATGGTGGCTGAAGACTCTCTCGCGGCGAAATTTTGACGGGAACATTGCGACGTTCTTCTGACAGACATTTTCATGTATTGGAATTGTAAAAGATAAATAGATAAATTTTGGAGCGAAGAAATCTTGGTAGAGAGTTGGTAGAGAGTTTGAAGAAGTGTGTTTGAATTGATTTGAAGTGAAATAGGTTTTAGTGTTTAGGGTATGAACGTTTTTGTTTGAATACTTTTTCGGAGGGGATTATTTTCCAAGTTTCGAATTGTTCCAGTAATTGAATGATGAAATAATATCTGCATTCAAACACAGCAGAATGTATTAAGTGGACATTCCCAACAAATTACTAAAACAATAGGTGATCCTGAGGATTTTTTTTTAAAACTTTATGGTCACTATTTATTCGTTCTTCAAGGATATGAAATCATTCTTTTTTTTTTATTTTCCTCTAATGGATCGGCACTGCTGCAACAAAATAGGCGAAATAGGCTTTGCTTGAATGTTGCAGCCGTTCGAGTCGCTTCTATCGTTGTAGAATCTATCTGGGTACACCTTTACGAATTTCGTCTTATAACTTTTGCTGATGTGAGTATTCTTCAGATACTATACTATAGATATATAAAACAAAACATTGTTAAACGATTTCACTAAAAATTCGGTAAAAGCTAAAAAATAATTATTTCCTTATACATTAATTTCGATGATGTTTTCTAACTTTAAATAAAATCGTGGTGCTGTATTAAATTGCTTCTTATTCTGTTATGAATTATGCCGCGCCATGATTTTGTTTAAAGTGAGAAAACACCATCGAAATTGTAGTATAAGAAAATAATTATTTTTCAGTTTTTAGTGCATTTTTTGTAAAATCGTATAACATAATTTTTTATATATATTTTTTCTAGTTTTTAGTGTTTGCGCCTTTTGTACGCCCTTCCCCGGTTTTCTTTTTCTTCTTTTCATTTTTGACTTGTTTCGTATAAAAAATTGTATTGTATTGTATTGATTGGTGGAAGTGGATGAAAATTGAGTTGCCAGATTGGAACCATACGCCAAACATGCAGCGGATCGAAGCTAAGTAAAATCGTTCAAAAAAGAAATCGATTTTCAGAGAAGTTTTAATGAAAGTGCCCCCTTAAGAGCAAGGAGACTATGCTTCCTCCAGTCTCTTCCTTTCAACGGCGATGTGAAATCCGCTGACCACCAGAGAATGGAAGTGTCCACACCGCTCGAGACTTTCTTAAACAGAACAAAACTCAAACACGGCGAGCTTTCCCTCCAAGTCCACGTGTGCATAGTGCAAATTCTACTGCATCGTATTTTAAACTAACTACTTATACTTCGCACACCTTTTCTGCATAACATTTATACCTAATGCGATTCTAATACATGGTAATTGCCACACTACCGATAAACGCAGACAAGGTAGTACATATCTTGTAACTCGAAAAATACACATTTCCCTAGGAAATCGCGATCGCCCAAACAGATAGACAGAAAAGCATCGTACACAGGCGTGCCTTTGGGAAACTATGATAGAAACTGCCACCAACAGCTGCAGCAATCGACACCCACGAGCAACGTCGTCGTTGCCGATTTAATAACGATATCACCGTTCGCTGAAAAAGTCCGTGGTAGCGGGGGAATGTGACTCGAGTGCTGGAAAGGCCAAAGGGGACGGAATCTCGCGGCGGGATTTCTCGAACGGAGGAGAATTTCGCATCAGCAACGGGCATAGGAGACGTGCTTCCACGTGGACGTATGCAACGGTGCAGATTAGGCCGTTTCGAGGAACGCGGGGCCGCGGACGCGCGGGCACGTTGCCTATTGCGCGGTGCAGCACGTAGCAAAAGTCAGAGGTGACGTGTCACCGAAGGTGGCGACGATTTCGCGACGCTGTTGTGCAACAACGGCGAAATAACGGCTGCCGTTGCACGCGAACGAGACGATCTCGATGCCCCCTCCGGCCTCCAACCAGCGTTTTTCCTGTTTGCCCGTTGCCTGGCGAGAATTGTCGCGAGTACGTGAGTGTTGCCACAGGCTGTTACGAAATTCGGAAGTCACTCTTTCCATTGGAGTTCTTTTTGCCACTCTTGGGTCTGATTTATTGAGAGAAACTCGGCTTCATTAGGGCTAGGTGGCTACGTAGTTTTATTTTCTTGGCGGATGTGGGGGCCATTTGGAGACGTGTTGAAGAAATTCGATGTAATTAGAGCAAGACTATGTTTGGCTGGCTAGCGGTAGATGGTGGGACTGTTTGGGGACCTTTCTGGGGAAGTTCTTATATTACTTGATACCAGAAAGGGGGGCACAAATTCTTTTAAGTGTTTAAGGCTTCTGAAGGTCTTAATCCGTGCTTGATACTTATTTTTAATACCCTTTTGGGGAAAGGAGGAGATTGAAATGTAATGTAAGAGTTGATCCTGTGCCATTTACCTATAGATGAAGGTGGCCTGTTTAAAATAGTTCAAAAGGGGCGCCGAATTCTTTCTAAGATTGCCGACTAGTTTACCAGTTGAGTGTTAATGGATCACCCTTGGGTGCAGCGTTGAATTCCACTTAATTAGAGCAGGGTGTCTAACACTGCATATACTAAGATATATGCCTGATCCTTTGGTTATACGAAATTTCAACGTGTTTACTATTCGTTTCACTAGTTGTAAACTCACAGAGCATACGAATGGAGTTAAGAAACTACTCATCACAAAATAATAAAAACAAAATATTAGAAAACTGACGTCGACTCAAGTGGCTGAATTTATTTCCTCGGTTTCTAATCTTCTAATTAACACATTCCTTTCGGGCGACGATATGCATCATCCTAATACTTACGTATACTCTTTCGAGAAAAAAAGCAAAATAAACCAAAAAGATTATATCACTCTTTAAAACACTTTCATTATATCTGTTTCTAAGAACTAGAGTACACTTATAAATTGCGGGAAAGAACCTAAAACGTTGTCGTTTTAAAAGCTTGGATTACAAACGAACGAAAACATTTGTTCTCGACGCAGAAACAGCATATCCAGAAATTTATTAACACGTTCTTATCGGCTCCTGATAAACGAAAAATATTCGTGGTTTCGCGCACCTTTTCCAAGGTGCTTAATTATCGGGAGAAAAAATATTCATCGATGCATGGGAATTTATCGGCTCTTATCCAAGGCTAGACATTTACAGTTACACGTTTGCTCCAGTTTACTATCCCTGGCTAAAAAACGAGCTCTGAAAATAACTATTTCCCTCTTCCCATATCAGAAGAGTGACGATTCTTTAAATTCAATGTTAAGCGGTGCTATAAATGCCAGTTGAAATAACGAATTGTTCATTGGAAATTTAAGACTTTTTAACAGAATAACAGCACGTAATTATAAAATATAAGTGACCATGATTCGACACGTAGGTTAAGGATTAACCTTGTAAGTACCTAGCTACTGATTTCTGTTCGTGGCTAAAGTTGAGAATCGTTTACAGGCAGGGTCTACGGTGGAATTTATTACTTCTGAAGAGGACTGCCATAAAATTTATTCGATATGGAGTGCAATGCCATTTAATAAATTTATAAACCGTATCCTCAATTTATTGTCCACAGCGACCATCGCAGATATAAAGGAGACCAACTGACGCATTTTTCCTCAAACTTGATAAACTTAAGACCGTTCAAACATGGTTCAACCCATCACACCTCCTCTACTTCCATGAAACAAACACAACACAAATACATTTCATTCACACTTGCACTGTTGGGTGCAGGAAGGGCCTCAGTCAGTTGCGAGAAAAATATCTCGAAACATTACCAAGTTAGTTTTTTTATACAAAGTGAAGTTGAAAAACGTTGTTGTTTGATATATCTCCTTTGTAGTTGCATTGTTACAATCGCAACTGTGTAATAAATTAATCAGGGAAATTACACATTTATAAAGAAGATAAAAATGCGATTTTATACAGTCAAGAACTATTTGTTGCATATAACAACTTACATAATTACGCGTTTTATACAAAAAGGGCCTGATCATCCTGAGGTCGTTCTTGTATCCAACAGTACACATTCAAAACGGTATACTTGTCACCAGGGATAATTCCGCTCCATTCTCTGCATCCAAGACATTCCACCTATGACTAATTCATGAAATCGCCTATCCAAACCACTTCCTGTCACTTTACATACAATTTCCCTCCATCAACAACCGAAATCCCCCTCAAACCTAATCAATCTTCCCACTAGAAGCTTCTTACAACGAAATCTCTCCAAGAGTATCTCACACTTTTTGATAATCCTTCACCAATTTGTAGTACTCATCACATCGAATATAATGAGCTTCAGTTGTCAATATCTCGTCAGCCATTAACCATTTACGCCCAAAAGGGGGAAATTATTAAGCCGGGAATCCACTTGGAAGCTAAGCTACGCTATGCGATGTCTATACTATGTTATGCTACGTTTTAAATAATTAGCTTCAATACATTCTTATGGAACAGTTTCCACCAGAAGCTAAACTAAAACATAGCATAGCTTAGCTTAGCTTCCAAGTGGATTCCCGGCATTATACTCGGCAGCTTGGCGAGTACTGGAACCTAGCAAAGTCTTCTCAAAAAGTGAGAGCTACCCTAGGGAAGACCTACTCCGTAAAGTCCAGAGCGGTGGCCAAAGGGTGACTAGGCGTTGTCCTAGGTTGAGAACCGCTGACCCGCATAGAACGAGCACGAGGCGGACCGGTTCAGGTCACGGAGGAGGCTTCAGTCTCTGCTCGTGTCCTCCTGGAGATACGAATGAACGCGACCCTCCCTCTTCAGCCTCCCCTTCGCGTGACACGCACACTCCATGCGTGCGCCTTTGGACGCTGATTCCCCTGGTGAAGATTGAAAAACCACGGCCAGGGGACGAAGAGCGACGAACGCGGACGCCGCGGGGACGAGGGGAAAGGGGGGGAGGCCGACGGAGGTGAGAGAATGGAGGGAAAAAGAGGAGCGGAGCCGCGGCGTCGGTACACCGATATATCGTCGATCGATGTCCTCTTCCACGTCAGGACAGTGAGATTTCACGAGGCCGATAGCAGCGAGCGGACTCGTGTCCTGCCTCCCATAACCTGACACGCGGCCAGATCGCGGGAAGACGCCTTGTAAAACGATATTAAGGGATTAGTGTCTCCCTCGGCGCGACGTCGGGGACCTTGACGAGGTTTCGACCGGTTCGTGCCACGATCCACGGTGATAGCGGTCGATCAGGCTGCATTGAACGAGAAAGATCGATGGCTCGTTATCGTTTTACCCGTGGTCCCGCTTGGAACCACTGCAAATTCGCCTGGCTGGCAGATTTTTCTGACACACCCGCGAACAGGTTGCTCTTGGTCCAACATCTGGTGTACTTAACACTTCAAAGCAAACTTAGCGTTGCCATCGATCTTCCTCAGATTTCTGAAAGATTCGTCGACTCTTGAGTACCTTCGCGACGATACATTGTGGACAGAATAGAGATCCTTTAATCACACTATACGATGTTAAATGAGACACGGGCTTAAATTCTTAGGTCCACGCGTGATAATGGAACGAACTTATGACCTGACGGATGTGACATTGTGACATTGTGACAGCCTCAGAAGTCAAGCTGATACACTCCACCTTTTACAAATTTCACAATTTTGATGCTTAAGCGCATAATTAGTGCTGAACAGAATGTTCTCTAGTATTCATTTAATATAGTTGTTCAATTTGGTTTCCAAGAAGCTCATATGTGAGTTTCCTAGGGATCACGAAATGAAGAGTCCTGAAGAGTTCTATACTATAGTACCTATCACCATTGATACGTAGCACATTTTCCGATAATTCTTTTTTGATTTTGGCACTTACAGTGTTTTCTACGAGAACTCTTCAAATGTCTACAATGCAGGTGAAGGTAGCCCCGATAGAGGCACTGTATAATCAACTTCGTAGCCTACTGATCAACCCCGCATGCCTCAGCTCGTCTCTGCAGCACGGGGGGGGGGGGTCAAGCGCAGGGCTCCGATCAAAAAGCCTGGCACACCGGGGGCACTTGGGGGCCGATCGTTAAACCGATTTCGAAGGCTCGGGGATCGTTGGCCGGCGAGCGGGGTCGCGGTGGCCACGTAGAGGAACCTCGGGCATCCTGGCAGCCTGTTTCTCTTTCTTTTCGAGCGGGGTCGCGTGACCCCAAAGCGTAGACGCGACCGCAGGCTTCCAGGTTCAAACAGTACCAGCCACACCGCTCTCCTCAGCTTGGACGCCCGTGTGTGCGTGCCGGGACATGCGTGTGGACGCCTCGTAAGGCGATGGAATGCGCCTGTCCTCCGGTCTTCTCGGATGGATGGCTTTGTCTTCGTGATCTGACGTCCCGCTCTGAAAGCCACTCGCGCGGCAAACGCGCGCACATCGGGGCCCGTCCTTATCCTGGGACGCGCGGGGACGTACATCGACAGGACATGCTTCGCGGCTGTTCGCTCTACGCTCCGCCCTAATCTCCTCTAATCGAATTCCTGCCAGTCCCGCTCTCTTCCAGCTGGCAGATCGCAGATACCGCTGGGAGCTGCCCTGACCGATTAGGCTCGCGTTACTTTTCTTGCGGGGGCAATCGCTGCCAGGGTCGCGGCGGCTGCATATCTTCCTGGCTAATGTCCCGGACTGCCCGCCGACGCGAACTCGCAGCGTGAACTTTGCCTCGTTCTACTGATCGGGGGAGGCTTGTTGTTTATAACAGGGGCATGGCACTGCTGGGTCATCAGCTCTCTTATAATATTCTGTTAGGGTACGTTTAGCTTGGAAATAGCTGTAAGAGCGTCAGGGGGCCCGACCTAGTTCTTTCGAGGCTCTAGGCAAAAATGATTTTTGCCGCCCTTTATATTTAATTATAAATAATTATTTTAAAATATAATTTTTGACAGTGAGTGTAATTTTTTTGTAGGTATTTGTTAAATAACAAAAACCTTTTGTTTTATAAAAAATTGGTTTTTATTGATTTTAATTTTCTGATTCTACCAATTTTGCCGTTCTCAAATTTGCGGCTCTGGGCAGTTGCCTTGCTTACGTCCCTCTAGATCAGGCTCTAAAGAGCGTCGATCAGAACGGTAATAAAAGCTGCTCAAAAATATCTTTCTTCGGCATGTTTATAATGGAGCTGTGATAATAGTACAGCTTCAGTCGTTGAAGGTTTCACAAAGACGAACTGATTTAAACATGAGTGATTCTGAAGCAGAATTATTAGAATGCCTGCTGTGCCTATTGGATAAGACGGTCCTGTTGATAAGGGCTTCACAACGAATGAACGCGTCGCATCTAACCCGGGAGAATTTTCAAATATCGAAGTTAACTCGTCTCTCCCAGTAAACAGGTGAGTTGTTTAAGCTGCAAGTATCACATCAGACTTGCGTTCACCGTGATTATTATCGCGAGAGACGTCGGGGACTTAACTTTGCCCCAGCATCCTTCGTTCTCCCGTCGCCGATCAGAGGTCTGGTTACATTGAAATTCTATGTGCCTCTGTTGCATATTCATGTCCGCGTATTTCGCCGACGACTCTACAGCAGGCCATCAAAGATGAAACGATTGACCCCGCGGGTTAATGTGCCCCATGTATTGCGTGAACGCCTGTACAAGATTTAAGGCTTTTCGGCGGGAAATATATTCAGCGCGGATAACGTTATGAATATTCATTCGCGGTGGAACATGTGATATAGGTTTATTTAGACGGTGTCATTACAAGCGAATAGCCTTCTCTATTCTTAATTGGAGATCCTCGCTCACGTGCGATAGATCGGCTTGCTTCTCGATTTTAAGCAGATGCCAGACTGTTTATGGCAACGAGATTGGCTATGGAAATAAAGGAGTATATTTTTCTAGAGGTCGAAAGTGTTTTTTGTACTGTTTCAGAATGAATGTGTGATTTACACTGTAATAGGAATCCTTCGTTCTCCAGTCTGCTAATTTTAAGCTAATCTTAGAAATAATCGAGTTTCTGTCTTATGCAACTTGTTCAGGGGACATAATGGATATCCCAGTAAATGAAACTGACTTTTTACGATTCGAGGTTGTGCCTTTGTCCATTGGTATTACCAAACGCAAAAGTAATTAACTGAAAGGACAATTAAGATTAGTTTGACTCGTGTAATTAAGTTTAGTATCTATTTCATGCTTAGAAGATAGGCAATTAAGTGTCAAGAGGAAGGATTCAAAGAATTTAGAAGTTATTTAAATGATTATTCGACAAAGATTAATGCGAATCTTCGACTTGTAAGTAATTAAATATCGGTATTCGATTGGGCTGTTATCGGTATTCTGTTGTTTGTGTTGTCAACTCAAAACTCTAGCTAATTGAGGACATAACTATGATAATGAACGACATAATATTCAAAAGTATTATTTCATACCCTGATGGCGTATTTTTAACGCGATTTTAACGGATTCCCTTACTAAGGATTTACCAGTCAACTGAATTTCATGGTTAGTAGTCATTTCGAATACCATCACTCTTAAGACGCAAATTCCTAAATCAAACTTTCACGTCGATTCATTATACTGCTAACAAGGAACACATAATTTATACTTATTACAAGCAATATTATATCGAACTCATAGAAGTTTACTTTTGAAAGTAATACTAAATTTAATATTTTGGTGGAGGCGCATTTAGCCTTTAGGGCGGCTTAAAAAGTTATCGAAAGTGGTAACTCCATCGTCGGCCCCAAAAACGTGTTGTCTCGTTCAATGCCATATAAAACTTTACTTTCTTATTTATCTAAATTCAACTTTAATTGTGTTTTATACAACTTTAAATTCTCCACCAGACTGTGTATATTAAACATATGCCACAGTTCCAAGTTGATGCTAAAAAACAATACAAATAAAACAAATCAAAAAGTGTTAACTTTTTGTCCGCTACTGCAACGCGTGAATGTTCAGTATTAATGTACCTATAATATATTGGGAGATAATACAATTTAATGACACCCTTCATTCACAATTCGACGTCGATTTACTCGTGTTACGCATCGTTGAACGGTAGTTTCGTGGAGAAAGAGTAACAAGTGCCCGCTTGCGAAGGAATTGATTGATTTTCCGCGTACAGTGGCGAACGGCAAGGAGGCACGGCTGTAATTAATGGATTGTTCACACCTCGCCCACGCTGTTTGTCCCCGTGCCTCCTCAACGGCAGCTCTTTCTCTCGACTTCGCGAGTGCACGATCGTTCGATAATTAATCACCCAGTGGCGATCACCGGCTGCCATGGTCCATTAACGAGACGATCATCCCCGGTTTCCTTTTATACGAGAAGCCTCGCTGCGCTTCCGACTCCAGTCGAAAGCTATCGAACTTGGAGGAAATAATTTGCCCCTCGCCGGAGCCTGTTCAAGATTAATACGCGCAGGGCTCGGGCCACCGAGTGGAATTAATGAGAATTAGCGGCGTGAATGGAATCATTGATTGCTGGTCGGGATCAGCGCGAGTAATTGTTTCATTGAATTATTCAGCGGGATGAAGGTGGTTTCGATTCCCCTCGGCTCGTATCGCACGGTGGCTTGTACATTAATCTCAATGACGGATGGCTAAAGGAATTTCGTGAAATTTGGGGTGTTATGTAGGGAGGGAGATTTGGATGTTATGTTTTGCTGTGAAATCTAAGGGTGGTGGTGAATATGTGGTAGTGGGGAAGCTGTATTCATTACGAGTTAAGTCACACAGAGGAATTTATATGTTTCCAGTAATGCAAAGGAATTCTTACATTTCAAGTAATATAAACGAGTTCCTATATTTCAAGTAATGCAAAGGAATTCCTACATTTCAAGTAACGTAAACGCATTTCTATATTTCAAGTAAAGTAAAGTAGCTCTTATATTTCAAGTAATGCAAATGAATTCTTATATGTCAAGTAATGCAAAGGGATTCCTATATTTCAAATAGTGTAAAGGAATTTGCTATATTCCAAGTAATATAAAGGAATTCCTATATTTCAAGTAATATAAAGGAATTCCTATATGTATGTTAAGTAATATAAAGGAATTTTTATATTTCAAGTAATACGAAGGAATTATAATATTAGTACAACATATAACACTTCCCACTGAATCCCTCCCCAATAATCAGCATCACTCCACCATCCAAAAAAATACCCATTCACCATCAGACCTCCTGAATCCCGTTCCCCGATTACAGCAGAAACTTCGCTTGTACCCTACGGTTCCACAAATGCTCGTCCACGAATGGAGCCGATCAGCAGTCGCCCACGTCCTTCCTCGACACTGGACAATTTATACCAGGGCCGTTAATCGGTGTCCACGGGCGACGAGCAGCGTCGACAAGCAGCGTGACAATAACGAAAGAGCATCATCGACGACTCGCTGAAAGACAAGGCCCTCGCCGGTGTTGTATAATGAATGGATCGTTCGCACCTCGCCCACGCCGGTTGTCTCTCTTCTGCTGGCCACCGACAGTCCTCCGATCGGCACGATCGCCTAGGAGGAGGCAGAGCCCCACGGCACGATAATTAATTACTTTGAGCGATCGGGGGCCGTAGATCCTGCGGAGAGCAGTCCCCCCATTGGGAGTAGTAGGCCAATTTGTCAGGGCAGTCACGCGCTTTTCTGCGAAGCCACTTGCTGACAATGAGTAAAAGGGCTGTCGTGGCTGATTACTATTCCGCGGAGGAGCACGTACGCGGCTCGAATCGAGGCGCAACGAGCACCCGCCTCGTCTCCTTTTTCCTACGCCACGTTTTAATACACGCCGCGTATTAGATAATTAATGACGTTCCAGACGGACCGGACGGACGATCGAAAGTGTTTTGCGCCGCGGACTGAAGGTTCAGGTCGTGCTTTGTGGAGGTGCTGTAAAGGTTACTGGTTTCGAGGAAGGAATGTTATTTTGGGCGCCGGTCTGAGAATGTTGTTTCAGTGATTTAGGAAGATGGGGAAATCGGTATTGAGATTTGCATGGACTTAATGAGGAAAGCTGTTTGTTTTTCATGGAGAAGGAAGACTTAAGGAAAAACCCACAAGCAAGAGTAAGGACTGCTTGGTATGCTGTACCTACTTGCAAACTTTAAAAATAAAACTACCCCTAAACAAAGGCTTCAAGCTCCCCTGACAATATTTAAATCACAGATATATGTCCCGGTGATTAAGAAAGTGGTGTGAGCCAAAAATCTAACAAAATTGAATTCATCATCTTACTTTGTGTTACATCACCTTACATTACAAATTAAGTGATAAATTCAATTTTATTCATTTTTTTTTATTTATACCAGTTTCATAGTCACTGGCACATATCTAACACAACACCTTTGAAACAAATTAAATTTTTAGAAAATAGATGAAGTATCTATTTTCAGATTTTACTAAGTCACTTGTAATAAACGAACAAGGTAGTTTTTAGCCAGGAAAGTTAAATTTGTACTTAAGAACACTGTCGTCGGTGCTCAACAGCCACAATATCGCCCCAGAGCATCGACGAAAACGAGCAAGGCTAATAACTTTGAATCCTGAACGCTGGAATCCACTCCACCATTCAGCGGACAAATTTGCCGGGACAATCGATTCCCCGTACGAGGAACCGACATGGCAGTGGCAAGGTAGACTTGTCTTATTGGTTATTCTGCCTCTGAATAAAGTCACGCTGCTCCTTCACGAGTGACACATACCGTGGATTTTTGCAACGTTAATCGTTGCTCCGGCTTTCGTCCCGAACGAATGCGCATGCATTACCGATCCCCCCGGCTGTGATTCTTTTTCCTGGCGGTGTCATGCTGCTCGAGGCTCGCCGGCGAAAGAAAACACGAAACGGAGGGAAAGAATCGACGCTGACAAACCGCGAATAAATTCGTTCGCAGCGCGATTTGTAAAGATGCGCTCGACATGGTCGTGGCTGGTTCTTATGGGAATCGATTAGCATCGTTGTAGGGTGCCTCGAACGCATCTATATCGACGATTGCTGGGATTAGATGGTCGAGAAGAGTACGATAGATTAATTACAATTCATGAGTGGGAGTACTTATGCTGAGATTCAGAGGATATTGGTTTTCTTATGAATTCAAAGGACTTCGATTTTTTTTTGTAGGTAGATGATTTTGGAGCTATGAGAAGATGATGGTGATAAATTTTTGCTTGGAGACCTTAAGGAGAGGACGAAGTATATCAATAATCAACTTGTGGAGGGTTCAGAAGCCAATCAGTGTAAGGCTATTAGCATTAAAATCGAGATTTACAGTGTTGGTTTTCTGAATAGTTTTGCTTACTTAGTAATTCAGTGATCGATATAAGTGCAGTGATCTATTGCTTACGTATGAAAGTAGTGACTTAATTGATTTATCAACTGAAAGTTTTAACAATACAGAGGTTTTTCAACTACGAAAGAGGGACTTAATAATTATTTAGTCACCATGTAATGGAAGAATTAATAAAAATTGGTCCAAACCCTATTCACATCTCTTGTATGCATTTTGCAAGTAATTACTGTGAAAGACTACGACGAACTGTGTACCAAAGAGCAATAAAATTGTACTTGAAACTATTTCAACTTCAAAATCTCTTTAACATTCCAAATTCTTTGAACACAACTCCCCTCGTCAATTATTCCGTAAACGTACCATTTTCCACGAAACTCACTTACAAAAAAGTATCTACCTTCCGCGTCGTCTCTAACGCCTTCAGCCCAACTTCAAAGACACCTGTCACTCCCGAGCATACAAATAATTCCCTAAAACCGTGACTCGGTACCCTTCGCCTCTTATCAGGACGACACATCCTTTCACCGTTCGATTATAACAGCTTCCTGCGCGCGCGATTCACTAATGACTCTCCGAATGAATCCCCGATTGAACGCCGGAGGTGCCAGGCTGCTCGCACCTGTCGGTTATTCCCGCGCAGTCTCTGTTTCGTTCGACTCTTCCAAAGAATGCATTTCTGGAGATCGACAGGCGAAAGGGGACTCGACTCGATCTCACGAAGGTTTTCGTAGGCGTCACGTAGCAGGGTGGCCCTGCGCCAGGAGGGTACTGCCGCTGCACCTGCCAGGTCATTAGGGTAGACACGGCAGGTAGAGATCGACTGGGTCGGAGGAGAGGAGACACGCCGCCGTTATGAAAGGACGGGAGGGTCAGGCGACGAAATCGAATTGACCACGTGAGAAAAAAATGATGGAGGAGGCTAAATGGGGAGGTCCTTAGGTGAATTCATCGTATTTGGAACTGAGGGTGTATTTAATGGTTTGGGTATTTCTGAGAGGGGTACAGATTTTTTGGTGAACCTAGATCTGCAAACTGTGATTTCTTAGATGCTTGGATTTATAGTAGAATGTTTTATGGAGTCTCGTGATTTGATTGAATTGTGATTCGATTAATGGAAAGTCGTAAACAAGTAAACTAAGAAGAGAGGCGATTGAAATATTACCCGTTTAAAACATAGTAACAATAAAAGAGTAGCCCATGAAAGTACCAGAGTACCAAAAAGAGACAAAACCATAAAGTGACATTGCTCGAGTCATCGCAACATAATACATCGCCAATATCATATAAAACCAACGTATGCAATCAAATATACTACTAACCAATAAGAAGCTCAAGGGAACTGATAAACTGCATAATCATTTCAGGCCAAGTAGTTCGTGGAAATATTTCATTGTTTTCTTCGGGAGGATGATTCCAGAATCCAAGGAAAACAGATATTACAAGAAGCAGCGAAGCAGCGGCGCTGATAAAACAGGAAGGAGGCACAAAGGGAACCGAGCAACACGAAAAAGGGAACCAGGATACGTAGTGGTAGGCCGTGCAAGAACGAAATAACGCGGAGCAAGGGTATTGCGGTCGGCTAGAAGAGCCGGGGAATGCAGGGAGGAAGAAGAAAGGGAGAAGAAAGAGAAAGCCGCATCGGGGAGAGGACCAAGGGGGAGGTACCCGTCACGAACTGCGGGCTAATTGTCCAGGAGATTGCTCCTGCAGCCTGCTGTGCGCTGCTGTTGCTGCTGATGCTGCTGTCTGTCCTGCACGTTGTTTCCTCGACCTCGAGGCAACCTTAGGGCGTCCTTAAGATCTTGATCCGCGCCGAGGATCGACTGGATCTCTGCCCCAGCTGCGACGCGAATTATTGTTTTGTCGCGGGGAGCTCGTGGCATACGCTTGATCAATTTCTTTGTAGATACGTGATCGCAAAAAGGGGAAAGAAAAATGGAACATCAGGAGCAACTTTGGACTTCAAACGATTAGGCTCTTTACTTTGAGTTTGGTATTTGGTGTAGATTTTAGGATCGTTGGAGATAAAGGAGGCGCGTAGCAGTTCTTTTGTTTTATGGGGTTAATTCGAGAGTCCTTGTAGAAAACACTGTAAGTGCCAAAATGTTCTACGTGCCAATGGTAATACTATAGTATAGAATTTGATTTTTAGCACTTACAGTGTTTTCTACAAGGACTCTTTAATTTATGGAACGATGATGTATGAGATAGAACATGAAAATATGAGGAGTTTTTGAGATATCAACATTGTTATTAGTTTTAAGAAGAAGTATCTACTGTTTGAAAGATTTAGAGTAGGAGTTAAAAGATTATTATGATTTTTTTGGTAACGCGCGTATAGGAGAAAGACGAAGCGATTTTGGATGTAGTAGCTTAAAGTATAAATTTAATTTTGAAGAAAAGAGTAGTCCGTTTCTTGATATTTTATTTAACATTTTCTAATCTATTTAATTGATTGGTACCACTGTTTCCAATTTCTTTAATGAAATCTGATATCATGGAGTCAAAATAGCTATATGTCTGTTTCAAATTGATCGAATTCAACAGATTCCATAAATAACATCTGCAATTTATGCTCATATAAACCTCACCTCAACCCAGAACATTCAATAGTCTAGGAATTACGAAACGAAGGGTTAAGGAACTTCTCCAGGACTAATTAATCTCTGTTGCTATAAAGTATACAAAAATAAACCAACAGGAATGATCGACATCGACGTAATCGAAACTTTATGGAGCAACTTTTTGCACTGTTGGACGTCAACGTGCGACGCTTGCAAAAAAAAAATGTTAATTTCGGGAGGTGAAGAAACCTATCAATAAAGGAGATTACAAAGCAAGAGGGGGCAATGAAACGGCAAGTAGAATAAACAACCTCTAGCCTCGCCGATTTGTACGGGCCTCTTAGAAACCGCCAGAAGGCAACGGTCGATTCTAGGATCATTAATAATAGCCGCGAAGAAATGTATTCAATTCCGTGGTGGCGGTGGCCTGCCATATGTTACGTGATCACGCGTGCAGAAACCGCGCGCAATTAAACACGAAGGAACGAGAATGAAGGTAACGATAAAAATGGCGTAATGAAGCAAGGAAGCAGGATTATTAGAGGATATACGGGCGCATAATCGGTTATCGTGTTCCCCCATTTGTCTGCCGCGAACTGCGCGCGACGTCGACGATTAACGTTAAACTGCTAATATCACTCAGAGGAATATTTATGTGGTTTCGATCGACGGCAATTTTGCAACGTGTTGGGCAACTCGACTGCACAATAGCTGATTTATCAACATAACAAATCGGCGATGATAATAATAATAATAAATAAACTACGTAATGGCGCTAAAATGTTAGACAGAAAACGTAATTGTTTGAATGCATAATTGGATTGTGTAGTCGGTGTCGTGGATTCCTAATTTTTGGGAAACTTTAGTTGTGGACAGGTGTTTTTATATTAAGAACATAGGGGAATGTTGTTGGAAAACAACATTCTATCTATCAAGCTTTTATACACAACAAACGGCAATTTATTTATTTATTTATTTATATAAAGGGGAAACCCTTTGGTACATATGGAATAGAAAAGACCTGTAGACAACTCATGCAGAAAACAGAAGCACAAAAATGAACAACATAAAGCCAAAAAGAAACAGTGCTAAGATAGAGTACAAGCAAAAAAGAATAAAATACAATGAAAGTACATAGGACTTAACGAGGATCATTACCCGCCTTCTTCACTAAGCGCCTCAAAGAGTAGAGTGAGTGGCAGAAGAAGTCCACTAAATGCGCAATAGAATTTGAAGATCTACGCAGTCTATCAATACAGGTATTCGTGCCAATGGTAGTAGATTGTTTACGCAGCATAAACAGTGGAGTATTCCTTAACACTCTAGACGGTACATTAAGTTCAAGTAAGCTTTAAAGCTCCGGACACTCGACGTGGTGATTCATAATTTTAAAGTAAGTATTAAATCCGATATGTATAAATCTCCGCCTTTCAAGAGATAGGCAACCCACAGTAGAAAGGATATGCTCATAATTATGAGAAAATGTGTCAAAAGGAATACGCAATTTATGGGCTGCAAATCTCAAATGTCTACGATAGAAGCTCTCTAAAGATTTGATGTGGCAAATAAAGCGAGGATTCCAAGGATCAGAACAATATTCTAAACAAGTGTGGTATAAAGAGTGTTAAGCGTCTTTGGGTTCCTGAAGTGTTTAATAAAATCAGCTGAGGCAGAGAAGATAACTCCTAAATCACGAACGGAATCAAGCAAATTTAAAAACTATATATTTGTAACTGTATATTTGTAATAACAAACTGTAATAACAAATATATTCCCATGTTGAAACCACTGCTGATTAAAAAAAAGAAATAAAGAAACTGTATGAACATCCCAAATGTATCAATCATCAACCTCAGAAGTCTTCCAGTCCCTTCGCCGTAGTATCGTCTGCTCCGAAAAAGGCTCCGAGACAAGCCTCATCGTACAATCATGCAAGTGAAACTTCACCACCCAACGAGCCTAATACCACCTTAAAATAAAACCACCACCACTTCGAAGCCACCCCTTTGCACCCCAGTAAATCTTTCCGAACAAGACCAAAATGCCGAAAAGCAGAGAGAGCCCCAGTCTCCCTCGCCACCCGGCTAATTATTCCACACCGTATCCCCGGGCGTACGTAAGTCAAGACAGAAGCGAGCAATCTTAAAGGCTCCGTTAATATTCCCGTAGAAATTTATGCGGGCCGTGGCGAGCTCCAGTCCGCCATAAGTTACGTAATCCCGCGCATGGTAGCGCGGTGTGGTACTAGCCCAAGTGGCGGGCGACGATAAATCTTCGAAACGCGGTAACTCACGATGCTCCTCGCCTGGAGGAGGCGAGACCGGGGTCTCCGCGAGAGAAATGAGGAAAGTCCCCCTCCGTGGGTGGACGAGGAGAGAAGGAAAAAAGAAGCAGGGACCGTGATGGTGTCGTGCGCCAGGAAACGGGGTCCACACGTCGGACCGAAGGGACGTCGATCGATCGCACGACGACGCGCGGGGGGATGCAGAGAGATCTGTTTGCCGCGGCACGTTTCTCCTTGTTTCGCTGCAACGACACGACGATCCTACGCCACAAAGTTCGTATTAGTTGCTCGCGATCGTTCTTCGCCGTCACCCGGAAATATCGGATATGTTGCACCTCGGCGTCGAGCGCCCGTGATTTATTTCAATAATCCGCGGCTCCTTGCCGCGATTTCGCAACGATGCATGTAGCACGTTGTTCCTGAGTCGTGTCTGACGGGGATGGTGGCTCTCGGCGAGCCTTGTTTCGGCGAGGATGATGGATTCAGTTGCGGTAACACGGGAGGAGATGGGAATGGAGATAGGTCTCTGGAGGGAAACTGTTTTCCGAGGAATTGGAATGAGTTCGAGTAGGGTGTTTGAGGTGGTTTGGGGAGGAACGAAGGTGTAGGTTCGCGTTCCAGCGATAAATGGGGATTGTGAAAGTTGTATATGGCTGTGGGTGGGCAGGATTCTATGTTTTTTAAGGAATTAGAGTTTCCTTGAGAGGAGTGATGAATTTTTTTTTCAAGAATATAGAAGGAAATGTGAAAGGAGACATATTTTCATATGTGAATTTGTTTGCGTGCTAAATGAGGCTTGGAGTATATGCAAATCCGATTAGATTACAGGAAACCGTGTATTTAACGTGTCAGCCTCAGGTTGGTGAGCCTAATCAATTCAAACGCAAAGGTTGCTTTCAACGTGTGTAGAGGAAAGTGTGAATAGAAACCTTGCAAATAATTAGGAAAATAGTAAGTTCAAGATAGCAATTTAGAATAGCCGATAAATATCATTGTTAGCTATAGGCACTAGGGTGGCCCTTATTTATACGAGTCGAATTCTTTTTGTATTTCTTTGCTTTCACCACCTAGAGCGGTGCCATTTGATAAAACAAGTAGTCCCTGACATAGTTTATTGCAATCGGACAACAGGAAAGGGTGCCGACCAAGCTTACAAATTTAGAATTTATCAATAGTTTGGATTTAAAGAATTTCTCGAAAGTGGTAAACTCTATCGAAATTTTGTTCAAATATTACTAAAAGAGCATTTAATTTTCTACAATTACTGTATATATAATTTTTTCGTGCCCCCAACCATTTTTTAAATAATAGCGTTTGAATATAGGGAGGATCGCACTACGCGCGTAGACAATACGTCACGCCGTACAGGTGGGACTCTTTTAATATTATTTGAACAAAATTTTGATAGGGCTTACGATCTTTTAGAAATTTTTTAAATTGAAACCATTGATAAATTATAAACTTTAAGGCCTGATCGGCACCCTTTCCTGTTTTCCGATTGTAATAATCTTTTTCAGCGACTATTTTTTTATAAAATGGAACCACATTACAGGGTGAGCGAAAAAGAAATCACAGTTTGAAAATAAGGGCCACTCTAATGAACACTCTATTCATCAGATATGTCATGAAAGACATACCTCAGTGAAAAACAGAATCGTATAAAACATGACATAAAATCACCTTCATAACAGGATTTCTCTACATTAAAAGGAGAACGATCCATCACTCTCCACGAAGAAGGAAAATAATCAACAAGATGGCGGGGAGCATTCGCCTTCTAGGTAAAAATGGACAGCGATGTCCCGATAACGGCCAAGCGCTCGAGGCCCGATAAACGTCTTAAAATAACCCAACTTTACCTTCAATTATCACCGCGGCGAGTGTGAGAGCACCGCCACACGTATACCGGTTATTTCACATGCTCGACAGCGTTGAATCGCGATCGGCTACCGGCTAGTTGAAATACGAACGCAACGAATATCGCGTGTAAAACACGACGCACGCTCGTGTCCGTTGCTGACGCGTAGGACGGCTGCACGTGTCTAACGAAAGTATACGATGCGTGATACGAGGAGCACTTTCGAAGATTTCGGGCCCGTAAAACCGGAATTTCTTCTAAGCAAATCAGCTGCCTTCTCTTGGATTTACATATGCTCGAGCCGGCGTTGCACGTCAGCCAGCAGGCCGTTCGAGATTAGCTTCGCGGGCGTGCCGTGGGATTAATTTCTGTCAAGTCTACAGTACACCGCGTAAAACATTGTGTAAAGGAACTTGGTCACGCGAAAATGTGAGTCGTCCGAGTTCTGACGAGAACGTTTCGGATTCGAGGTGAAATTTCGGAGGTGCTAACTACGTTCAGCAAACATGATGTTGTCAAGCAACATCTGTCTTGGGATTCACTTTCTGCTTCAAAGAACCACTTCTGCCTTGTCTCACAAAATTTTCTTCTTATGCTCCTTACCCTCGCAGCAATTTAACTTTTGAACTTTTAACGCCTCAAATGGCCCATTTAGTGTTCTTCCCAGCAAATGAAAGAGTCCACAATTGAGGATGTTGCAGCAAGAGTGGTAAGTAGTTACTGAGCTGATATGTTTTTAGTTCTATTTTTGGCGAAAAAATATTCAAAAATTAAAATATTATAATTCAATGAAAACTGGGTCCAAGAATCTTCGCTGTTCCAAGCTTTGACATTCACCCTCGTACGGTTAATGTGGCCAGAATCGAACACAGAGGAAGTCCACTGGTCCGTAGACCAGGCAAAGTGTCATTCGATAGCCACGGAGGATCAGAGAGGATCAGATAGACGGAGATACGTCGCGTGGACACGGATTTACGGAGAAAGGTACACGTCAGCGACGATGGCTGGACAGGCGAGGGTACGATGGGTGCAGAATGCCAGCCGCGTAGCAGGAGTTCGGGCCAATGATGGAGCTCACGGCCAGTCAGCCAGTACTAATTAACCGAGGAATGCTGTATCTAGATTGAAATCTGGGTGACCCGACGCCCTGGGGCCGCCACCTTGGCTCAACCTCGAGGCTTCGTTCTCCCCAGCCGAGTTCACCGTCTCGGCCCAGCCACCGTGTACCTGCACGAGCTGCCCGCTCGTACTTGTATGTACACGTGCTACTTTCGTACGAGACGTTTTCTTGCACGCGACTATGTATGGGCCGCGTGACGCGGCGTTTATTCCGCTGCACGACAGACCGGCTGCATCTGTTCTCCAATATTCGCCGATCCCTGCTCCCCTGTCCCGTTTATGCCAGCGGATTTGAATTTTCGCGGCCACCGCGCGCGTCGCACCTCCTGCATAATCACGTGACCGTGCGCAGATGCTCCATTTTCCTTTTTCTAGCGACCCACCTGAATACTTTGTGGCCGTTAATCGCCTGCTTTTTACGTTTACAAACTGATCTAAGAATTAGATTAACGATCTGGAGAGTGAAGAAAATAGAATTTGTCATGTTTGTTGTTATTTAGTCACTTAAGAAAATTCTGTGCTGTGCATTGTTTCATGCAATTTCTTTACTAAATGGCCCCTTGTGTTCCTTAGTGTATTACGTGATTATGAGTCTTGTTACTCCAAGAATTCACTAAAACTATAGCAAACACATTAACGCATCCGTCAGTGTAAGAAACGATCGTCCTCGCAAAGAGCAGAAGCGTGTCCACTGTCCAAAGTCCCCGGAGGATTCCTCGAATTCTCAGCGCGATGATCTAATCACGGACAAGTGGGGGTCCCACTTTTTTATCGAGGATCCTCGTAACATTTAACCTACGACACGATCTTTCGGAGGCAAAAGGTTAATCGCGTAGGCACTGATCGATTCCAAGAACGGCGGTAAAACCAACGTCGAATTTGCGTCGTTCTCGGGCAGCCTCGCGTGTTTTCGGGATGATGCATCGCTCTGCGAGGCCAAAAAGGAGCTTCGACAGCTCCTGAATAGGGAAGAAACGTTTCGTGGAAATCTCTAGGGCGACAGGCTGATCCCTTTATGGTCGTGAACGCGGCGATGGCGGAATGTGAGCCTTTTCCTCTGGCGAGTACATGGATAACAATGAACGCTGAAACGAGATCATTGTGCAAGACAGATCATTCTGCTTCCAAGTAACCAGTCGCAGTAATTCTCGTAATCCGGCGAACTATACTCCCCCATGGCAAGCATTATATCCCCGTATCATATAACCGATCGGAAAAGGTCACAACGCTATTTTACCCTCCACTATCTGCTGCCTAACCTTTCCCGATCGATATCATTGATCTCATTAGAAGTTAACAATGAAATGTCACGCCACCTCGACCTATTACATTTTCATCTATTTGCTACCAAATCCTTGTTCCAATAGCTGCTAGCGATTCGCGAGTTTTCAAAGAAATCTGGAATTTCCGTTTTGACGAATCAGCAAAGGAAATAGCTTTTAGTCGTAATTTGTTGACACTGAACAATTGATTATTTCAGATTCGATATATTTTCGACTGTACATTCGTTGTAAGAGTTAAAAAAAGTTTCACGATTCTGAGCATTCAATACGATGCCAGGAATTGCAGGCATTCGGTAGAAAGTGTGGTACATATGGTACATATCTGATTCTTAATTTGGGTTGGTTCAATACTGGTGACTGACTCGATGGCAGAGAACTGATGAATCATAAGAAAAGTCGATTTATAGAATGAGTGTGAAACCTGGTGAAAGGAAAATTACACAAATCATACGTAGCTGACAAAGTAAAACCTGAATCATTATTAAGAGTGGAATTTGCTTCAGAGCTCTGAAAAATGGTGATTTTTAAGAATTATTTTTTCTACCAATATAAAGCGAATGTTTCCAAAACTTTAATGGTGTTTTACTGTACATTCAGATAACAAGAAAACTTTTTCGTGAACTTTTCAAAACTTTGCCATGTTTTCAGCGTCCTAAACCATGTTCCCCCCTTAAGGATTATTAAATATTTACTCCAACCGCTAACTTATGAATTCTAACTCATTTGAACAGTAATCGAACTTCCGCCCTCAAAAGACGCTATCCTCCTACACATCCAATACACTACTGTCTCCCTCAAACATTATTCTGTACAATCCACTAGATTCCATCTTCGATGATGAAAATCGATCACGTTTCCCTTAGTCATCACGATCACCACATTCCCCACCTTCCCTACAACCTCTCGAACCACCGAAACCTCATCAAACTCCCCCTCTGAAAGGTTTCCCTGAAATCCCGCGAAACCGTTCACACTTTCCACCGATTATTTCCACACCTACCGGGAGCCGATCGAAGGAGAAAAAGCGTCTGGACGTGACTCGTTTGTATGCCGCTGAATCTCGACGTGGCCGGCCGATCACTTCCTTTTGACGCTTAGTAGACCGCGTCGATGTTGCGGCTGGCCGGCATTAATCTGGCCGGTGATATAATGAAGTCTTTTTATCGGCGGACCGGTATCCAAGATGGCGAAAGTGCAGAGGTCGCCCACGGAGGTGAAGCCGTGTACAGTGATTTTTTCCGTTCATGCGTCGTCGGCCACGGGATCAGAGGTCGATGGACAGAGATCGTGGAATTCCAGCGATCGGCTGGAAACCGCACAGAACGATTCCAGGCCGGCGGTATCCGGGAACACGACGGGCCGCTGGCTCTTGTTTCGTCTCCGTAACCTGGACCGCCGCACAAGATCTAATTCATCATTACGATTCCAGACTGCCAACGAGGAAGAGCGTGGATCGCGTGTGCGATGCGCCGCGATAACGACACGATGCGCCGCGGCGGTGCATCAATCTGATCGGTAATAATCGGCTGCCAGCCGGCCGGAAATCCATTACCCGGACCGTCGATGATTTAGCATAGATCAGCACGGTGTCGGTTTCCCGGCCGTGGACTTTTCCACGATCGCTAACAGGATTACGGGATCCTGCGACGATGGGCGGGAAAAATCGGCATAGGAAGGATAGACTTTCAAGGGTGTTTGTTTGAAGTTGTTTGAAGCTGTTTGAAGCTCAAGGGTTTCGTTGGAGGTTGATAAGTGTTTTTCAAGATTCCAGAATGCTTTAAAGAGGAAATCTGACGAAATTGAGGAAATTTGTTGATGAAAATGTTTGAAGTCGAAGGGTTTGGTGTATGGTGAGGAATTTCATTTGTTAGGGGTGAAGGAGGTTGGAGCAGATACAGCATTTATTGTTTCAAGAGTTTTTAGAGACATCCACTGGGAGGTATGAATATTGGATGGTGTTTGAAGTTGAATAATTTCATCGGACAGATATTATTTACACGTTCGAGAAGTATTAAGACGATTAATCCCAGAAATTACTGATAGGTGCATGCTAGGTAATTAACTTAATTAATTACACCGTGATTTCCCAAAGTTTCATAGAATTTAGTTGAAGCTAATATAAATCGATACCAAAACCCGTTAATTTGATCAGTTATTGCAAGGTATGTTTGAAACAACAGTTCATTTTCCGAACCCTGGCTTCTGTAATAATATATTTTCGTGTATTTGATAGGAAAACAGGTGACCATATAAATGTTTCCATTCTAATGGACAATTTTTTCACGTGTGACCTATCGTGTACGATAGAATAATTTACAATAATTTTCTAATTACTACGTAAAGTATGCGACTTCTATACACCTTATTGTCTCATAAATTCTCAACTTATCATAAAGTTAGCATAGCAATTAATTAATGCCAAACGCGGCGTTTAATACGGCACCAAGCAACGACGACGGGGACTTCATTAATATTAATCACACCGGATTATAGTCAATTAATTACTTAATGTTTCTTTTTAAATACCAAACCCCTGGTGTCGAGGCATGTTTCGAATTAGGAAGATAGGTAACCATAGAAGCTGTGCAATCAAACAACACATGTTAAATTCATTTAAGTTTTGCAAATTAGGTACTGCTTCAGCAGTATCAATGATCCGAAACAGATTACGGATATGCTCAACATTAATGTTTTCGATAGCAGAAGCTTCTCATTTAAAAAACTCTTTCTATGGAACATATTTATTACCCAGAATTAAAAGATTCACTACTAAAGCGAAATTAAAAAATTCCCTATAGCTAGCTTAAAAATAAACTATCCCCTTCTACGACAGGATAGACTTTTTATATAGAACTTTAACCTCTTCTGTAACTAGTATAAATAGAACTACATCTTGAAACTTATTTGCAAGTCCAAGTCCAAGTTACATCAAACATCAGATTAATATACGTCAATGTGATCTTTCCATTGCATAGAAAATGAAAAAATAATATTCCTAACAATTTACTTTCTTTTTCTACGAAATTCCAACGCGCAAGAGTTCCATCTTAAATTCACTGTCGGCATCCAAGCCCCGCCACAAACGAGTTAATTACACCAACTAATGGATGACAGACGATAAAGAATAGCATTATAAATATTGTACAAGTATCAGATTATACTCCTTACGAGACACGCGCTAATTTATCCAGCGAACTTAAGAGACACTGGCTGAAGTTAAGTTGTCGCGCGGGGGTTCGCCGACTTTCATAATTCAGGCTACGTTATTGCACAACTAATAATCTCTCTCGAGGGAACGTTGCCGCTTAATGCACGGACATGGTCCGCTAATTCTATCGCTTAATCGGGGCTCGCTGGTCGTTCGGGCACCGTGTACCGACTTGTCAATGCTTCAGATTCGCAAGTGCAACCAATCTGTTTGGGCTTTCGATACGCGCGTATCACCAGGAATCTGTCCTTCACGGTTCGCGTGCGTTCTTACCGCGAGACCGTCACCCTTCGGCGACCTGCAATTTTTAGAATGGATCTACCATTTCATAAGGCAGCTTATTCAGAAAACTTTCTTGAGCAAATGTGTGGATTTTGGACTGACATTAGTAGTTTGATGTTGGTAGAGAGACAATCTCATTGTTGAGTCAGGTTGAATACCGGGGTATTTAAATAATTCGAGGAAGTCTGATACCTCAAGTAAGTAGGGGAGACTGGGGCTAGTTGGCTAATGAGGTTAGTTCAGTAGATCCCTTTAATTGTTGTATTTATACTAGGTATTATATAAAGAGAGAGTCGATTTTTATGTTCGCGTAAAACTCAAGACTTATTAAACCGATTTTCCTCAAATTTTAACATGTTATTCCTGGATACTTTAGAATGGACATAGGCCATGTAGCTATCTCAAAAACGCGTTAGTAACATAGAACGAAGAGCCGCCTGTTATGTGTTCCGCGTTCCGCTGGAGGGAAAATAAATCTCCTAAATTTGGAGAGAAAGTTATCTTTTCCGAAATATTATGAAGAAATTGAGCTTTTTTCAAAATACTTAAATTCCTTAAAAGATATTAATTCTAATAAATATGAGTCAGTCACGCCAATATCTCCGGTGAAGCCGAGACGGGCGACGCTAGTTATAGAATACAAACGATTTTCAAAATTAAGCCTGTATGCCTAAGTAGGTATTTAAATGTGTAAACTTTTGATATGCAACACGTCAAGAAAATGCCAATGGTCCATTTATAAAAATTAGTCAAGTAGCCCCCACCTAGATGAATTCGGATTTGCTTAAATTTAGTCTCACTTTACTCGACTCACTCGCAGTTTGCATTGATAAGTTTCGAATCTTTAAAAACCTTCGTTACCGTCTCTAAATATCGTAGAACCACGCACCTTTTTCACTCAACATTGCAGCCACAGAATATACTCGAATAAATTATTTGATGCTCGAAGAAACACCCTCCAACCTGTCCAAACGAATCTACCCTATTCCTTCACATTCCAGCACCATACCAAGCTGATTAAGAGACACGGCTCCTCAGAATTTATCCATTCCACCGTGGAAATAGTGAAAAATACCTAATCACGAGGCACAGCGGCGGTAACGAGTGTCAAGTCACCTTTCCACCGATCGTAACACGCTCTTGAAAGCGACCAGCTCCAGCTAGACGTTTCGACACGCTCGTAAAGTGGACGTTCGTCGCGACCGATCTCGCCCCGCGCTTGTCACCCTGGCCACTTCGTGAGCAGGCTGGCCGTATCCTGCCGAGGGGGGCATTAAGCGTAGAATCATCCTGAAATATGGCCGGATAAAAACAGCAGGCTACGACCTGCGGGGCGCAGTCAGGTCGGGTTACGCATCGGCTTTACGAACGGCTGACCTCCAGCCCCCGTCCGCCAGGATCGTAGGAGGTCGGGAATGAGAGAATAAACCGAACAGGGCCAGGTAAAGATCCGAGGTTCGAGGGGAACGGCAGATAAAGTTCTCCGGAGAATTGGGCAACCTTGCTGCGATCCACTGTCGAGACTCTCCAGGCATTTCTGGGCGAAGGGGTTCAAAGTTTGCGTTCACTGTGGCTGTTGGATTATGAGAAGTGATGACTGTGATAGTGGCACTGATATGTTGACTGTCGGGGGGGTCTTTAAACTTCTCTTTGCACGATTTTTCTTTGGAATGCTTGCAGTATAGGATTTCTGCCTTGGATTTGTAAGGTTTTGAATGGTGCTTGTGTTGTTGCAGATAGGGTAGAAAGTGTCTTTTAAGTTTCAGCGAGTTTTTGATGTTTGCTTTTGAGTATATGTGCTTGATTCAGTATACGTGAATGGAAATGAGGGGAAATGTGATAGTGAAGGTGTGGGAGGGATAATTTCTTTAGAGAACTTTTAAGTGGGATAGTTATGTGGTTTATAAGTGGTATTGTGGATATATTCATTTGGTAAAAATTGTGGCTGCTTCAGACTCGATAATTCAGTGTGTAGAAATCAAAATTGCACAGGCTTTTATCAATATTTAATATCTAATAATCAAAATTGGCTGACGATCTCCAGGATTTGTTAAAACAATCTCTATCTCAATATGAAGACTTTGGGAAACAATAAGAAGACACTGAGAAATCATTTGTGAGCAACAAGTCAGGTGAATTGATGTAATACGTATGAAGAGAATTTTAATTAAATACTAATTCCCAAGTGTGTATAAGTTGTTAGCTAATCTCATGTATTCCTTTCAAGGCTAATTGTAAGTTTACGTTCATAAGAGAAAGCGCCATTGTACTCACTATTATCTAGCAGTCCTTATTTTAATAAAAAACACAGTTCCATGTTAGCTAGAAGAATGAACACGTTAACCGCAATTCGACAAACCATAGACACAATTACATACTAACAAACAATACGGCTCAGCATCACGTGTACCATAGACTATACTCCACACATAAATTATTTGAACCTCTTTAAAAGTTCAAAGATCCCCCACACTATCATTTACCTCAGCACTAAGGAAAAATCAAAAACCTCTTCAGACAAGGCACATGAAACTTCAACACTAAATATTTCATAATCATAAACCATTAAGCTCAGCTCCAAAAACTATACATCAGGAGATCACTAAAATATCAGTGCATCACTCTAGGAACTCTCCTCGTCCCTACTTAATATCATACTTGACACATATTCACTCAAAAGAGACAGTGGTAACTAAGAAAAAAATATGAAAATATATAAAATAATCAGGCACTGAAAAGTCTCATTCGAAAAGCCCCTCTCTACCAAACAAACTACCCTTCGATCTCCAATTCAGCTCCAGATCACTCACGCTGCGCGTCGTCACGACAAAAATTGTCACCAAACGATCTCACCCCCCTGATAATCAGCAGAGATTGCTGTGAGTACATACAGCCCAGGCCTCGAAGACTGAACGAAAAGTGCGGTGGGTTAACCATAGCAGGGCTCCTCCATAAAATCGCTCCATTTCCGTGGCGTGGCGAGCAAGGTCAGGCCCGTATTCTTCCCTCGCGAGTAACGCTCAGCGGGTACGCGCGGCGGAGGATACGAAACGAGCGTGTAAACGTCGCGTATTTCACGCCAATGAAAACCCGTACGGATCATTACGGGCGATCGCGGCTGGACGAGGAAATTCACCGCTGCGGTGGACGTTGCGTATATAGCAAGCAACGTTACGAGCGCGCCCGGCGAGTGGAAGGTCGAAGGGGGAAGGGGCCAGAAAAATGAGAACTCGAGGAAAGATGAACACTGTTGCATGGGAAGTGGGAATACCGAGTAGAAGGCGCAGAAGCTTTGAAATTGTGGATAGATTACAGGGATGATGGACAGGAGGAGGGAATGCAGTTGCTAGGAAGACGTTGCGCTGATAAATAAAAGATGGGGGCACGAGAGCTGGCAGAAGTAAGACGATGTAGGCGATACGATGGGCAGGATGAATGTCAGTTATGAAAATGGAAGACTTGATCTCTTGCAACGTTCCATAGAAAAATTAGGGTGTTGCTTAAAATCCAACTTTTAAAATATTGGAGGGGCACCCTAAAATGTTGTTCTCTATACTGATAAACGGTCATGGTTAAAATTGGATTACATTTCATAATAATTTAGTGGTTGTTACCCACTTATTAATATTTTAAGTAAAATTGTATTTTTGCTTAAGACGAATTCGTGCACCAGGTCCTCTGTATACTTGAAAGTTGGATTACCTGGGGTCATTATATCAAGAGTTCCCTCTCCAGAATAGTACCTGGCAACCCATCTTATCTGCTCTGGCTAGTAGGCATTAATACTAGACTTTTTTAAATACGAGTTGGTTATTTTCAAAAGTTTCTGGTTCACAAATTTACTTTGTAATATTATTCCAATGTTAAGTAACTGTGTTTAAAAAATATAACTCGCCGAAAAGAAAATTGCATTTTTCTCTTAAAAACACAAAATTCAATGCCTGGTAGCAATCCCCAATAAGTAACTAAAAAAATCAAATATATACCACACTACATACTCATAAGGGTGAACTGAAAAGGAGAAAGGAAGCTAAGGTTTAGTGGATGTGTAATAAGGAGAAATTTGGGATCAGTAAAATAGTAAATATTCAAAATACACGTGTACCTAGGTGACTTCTGAAAGCAGCTAGGGAACTGGTCTACAAGGGTGCAGAAGCAAGTTAAGGAGTCGTAAGATACCTGAAGACAAAAAGGAGCGAAAACGAGGAGGAAGGCAGCAAGAAGGAGGAAATGAAGTGAACAAGAGCAAAGCGATGGGAAGCGCCAATAAAGAGGCCGATTAAAAGGTACACGGACGTGCTCCGCGAAGAGGGGTGGAGAGGGCAGAAAAAGGAAGAGGAAACGCCGCGCCCGAGGCGGAATTAAGCGACATTAAAGAAAGACGCTAAAAAGGATCGGAGCGGAGAGGGAGGGGCTCGAATTAACGAAGAGTCCGAACGACCGAAGGGGGAAAGGAAGGAACGTGGATCGTGGTGAACGAAAAGGAACGAATCGCGGGCAGATTAAAGAGCAGGCCGAAAAGGAGCAACGCGATAAAGGAAAACGAGCAACAGCTCCGGGCAAAAGAAGAAATCCAGAAGGAAGCAGCGACGTTACGTTTACGCCCACCGAATCCGTGCTGCGGCCGTGCAGCTGGAAAAAGGTAGAAAGAGACATTCCGAGGTCCGAACGGGTATCGCCTTTACGATACCGTCCTCCGCCATAAACGTCACGTATCTTTGGCTAAAGAGAGCTCATAGTGGCGCCCCTCGCGCACCCACGGCCCTTTATTAACGACGTGACTCTGACCACTTCCGGGACTAAGTGAAACAGAGACGGGAGAGAGGGAAGGAGAGGGCAATCTCCAAGGAACAAAGGGAAAGGGACCGAGGGGCTTCGTCGTGTACTTGGTTGTTCGCTCCAAACAATTATGTCGCCGAAAGGGACGACAGGAACGAGCAAGGAAGCCCGGGGAGGGCTGCGAACGGAGGACGAAGGACGTGGACCGGTTTGCCGAAATATTTTGTTACTCGTCTTTATGGGAGAGATTGTTGCGTTATTGGTTTTTGAGGTTTCGGGGATGTGGGGTCGTGTGATGGGGTGGAAATTAGGAGACGATGTTTCTCGAGTGTTTTATTAAAATTAATTGAAACCAAAATAGAGGTAAATTATTGTTAATAATTAAAATGATTAAATAATCCAATTAAACAGAAATAAAATATCGAACTTCTAAAAGTGAATTGGGGTATCTTGAGCAGGGATTTGAGGAACGTGATTTGGGGAAAATTAGAATTTTAGATTCAGAGGATGGTGGTGTTTAAATGAAATCATTGTGTTCTGTTTTATACTGATCACTGGTTGTGGGGTAAATGTATTTTAAAAAAGTGTGAATGAGGTAGTGAAAGAGGGGAATGGTCAGACAGTATAATGAGATTCGGAAGTCTGTCGGAGCTATTGAGTATTGTACTACTGCAAGGCGAGGGGGAATTGGTTTGCTTAAAACTTCATTCTTTCCTTCGTTGAGTAAATTTCAATGCAATGTTTTGGGAAGGTGTTTTTAAGGGATAGTATTTTACGATAATGCAAAGATGCAGAAGGTAATAGGGAATAATATTACTTAATTATAATATGATTTTAAAAACGGTACAATAAAAGAAGGGTAATTTTTCATTTAGGAATCAATTTTGGAAGTGGTTAAAAGAAATCGAAAATTCAGTACGATATATGTAAAATTCGTATGTTCTGCAAATACAGAAGCTTGCAATTGTTAGAATATTAATAGCATTTCCAGCAGCAATAAGAGAATCTTGTCCACAGCAGCTTCATTAAACTAATCCGATTAAACGCTATTTATTCTGATAATCCCGTGTGATGGTGACTTTAATAAACCTACGTACAAGATTATACAATATCGAATAATCTGGCTACAATCTTGCTTCATATCTGCAATTCTCAAACTATCCTATATTAAGACACTCATCTCTTATTCTTATGATTAAGATACCTCGGGCAGAAAAGTTCTATAAAAAAGTTCATCTGTCCAAACCCAAAAATGCACAAATCCTTTTTATCAATTCACAACTCAACTCATCTCTATCCGTTCGCACAAAATCAAAACACACCACAATCCAAAAACTCACAATCCCCACACCAGATCATTATCACAACCGCTAGCCATTCCTCGCTCACAAACCACCTACCAACTCTCAAATCCAAACCCACTACCACCCACGTCCACCAAATACTCTCCCATCTTCATCTACCGAAACCCAAAGAATCGCAGCAACACAACTAACTCAGCCTCCAAAACTCTCAAAAAGTCTCTTAACCAAAGTCCCGAACAAGATACCGAGAACAATCGCGCGAAATCCGATTGAGGATGACCGGTGCCTCGATCCCCCCACGCCTCCTTGTACCCCGATATCGCGGTTTCGTTCGACGATTCGAAATATCGGCGTAAAAACGTGGCCCAACGATTCCACGGGAGGGCAGCGATGAGGGCGAGCGGGTAGAAGAGGGCAGCAGCCCGGTGTCTCCCGATTAAGAGCGAGCTTGCGTTCCAAGGCGGTCGTAACGCCGCTCTAAGAGCCCGTACCTGTCCACGGCCGGGTAATACCTGAAAACATGTCTCTATCACGAAGGGGAATCTCCCTCGTCCGGTAACGCCTTCGCATAAAACCGACGTTTTATCCCGTCTCCGGCGGCCGCGACGTGTTTACGGCGTTTCTATAGTCCGCGTTGCAATAACCAACGTCTCTGGGCTGGAAGGGGGAGGGTGGGAGGTTGGAGGAGGCCAGAGAGGGCCCGTTGGAGGTCGATGGGACTCACGAGCGGCAAGGGGAGGGGGGAGGTATTTTCACGGGGCGGCGTCTAAATTAAGAGACGGGAGCGTAAGGTGGCGCCGTCGAGTATCGGCTTTTTCTGCCCCCTTTTCCGGTTTCGCCTTCCAGCTACCAATACCCGTGATTCAGACAGAGATACACGACCAGCCTTAAGTGCCTTCCTCTTTCTACTTCTTGTTTTTCACGCTCGCCCCCTCTCCCTCGGCCAGGTATCTTCCCTTTTTCTCCTCTTTTTTACCTTCCTTATCTTCTGGTACAGTTCCATCGACCGTACTTTTGCTCGAGGCTCAGCTGCACCTTGTCGATCGGGGGGTCATGTCTGACGTGGCAGCGGCTGATTGATACGTTTATCCGAGTGGATATCGATTCACGGGGTAGATAGGTATGGGGGATAAGCGTTTGTGGATGGATACAGGAGTTCGTCGGTATGAATGGTTGAGCGTTGAGGATACTTTGAGAGACTGTGCTTCATGATTAGAGGATGAGTACTTGAATTTTGGGACTGCAGAAGCTAATGTGAAGCTGAGATAGTAGGCTGACGCTTCTTTAAATAATAGAATAGAGAAATAATAAATTGTAAAGATCCTGAAAGATGCAAGTGAAGAGTCCTGGTAAACACTGTAAGTGTCAAAATTGAAAAAAAAGTAATACTATAGTATACATTTTTAATGCAATTTCCTTTTGTAAATAAGTTACCAATAGTGCTAAAAGATTGGTATGTTCAACGTCAATACTGTAGAAAATAATATAAGTCCCAATTGCCTAGGACCAACAGGATTGCCACTTACAGTGCCTGCAAATTTAAATGAATCACACATACAGTTTTCTCTACAATTAAGCGGTAGCATATACAGGGTTTTCTAGAAATACAATTCTATTTTCATGAGTTTGGACTAGGACTATATTAGCGCAAAAAATAGAAAAATTTGTAATGCATTTGGGGTATTATATACTTAGGCATATTTAGCCATCAAAGCAAATCAAATTTCGTAAATAATTTAAAGTCAGGGAAGATGTTTCTCTCTCCCCCAAAAAATGGATTCTTAGCACTTGCAGTGTTTTCTACAAAGACTCTTCAATTTTTAATATCAAACTCTAAATCCCCTAATATTTGGAAATTCTTCAGATCACCCACTGTTTTAGAACTCACAGTGAACCCACTTGAAGTAGGTACTTTTTCCTTCTAAACTTCTACTTTCAAACCAGACGGAAAGTCGGATCAGAAAAGGAGAATGTCTTAACACCTAAATCTTTGTCGCCTGAAGTGACCCACAGAGCATCCTCCAAACTTTGTCCCGCAGTTTTGTGTAACGTAACGAATTATGAAAGAATATGAACGGCAAGATGCTCAGCAGAAGGTGCGCGGAGCAGAGTCGTTCGAAAAGTAAGATTCACACGGTGAAAGAAAACGGTGAACGACGACCGCGGTTCTGCTAGCCGCTCGCAAGAAGGACAACGTTTTGTATTCCATCGGCGTGTCGTCTGGGTTGTCATACCGACACGCCAGCGACGACACTCCGCAGTCTTCGATACGTAGTTGGTAGGCAGACGTGCCAACCCGACGGCTAAATATGCTCAAAGCCACGGATCCAGCGATTGGCTTGGCCGACAGGTAGGTATGCATGCACCTGTGCTTTTGTTGTCTTCTCGCACAATCAGCTTTCAATTTTCAACGTGTTCCACGAAAAAGTAGCCCCTGCGTGCTCTGAATGAGGAACACAGTCAGCTGATCGTTCGTGGCTGAATGTGGGAGAAGCTACTCAATCGAATTTTCGTATCTGGCACTGGGAGATTGTGATGTTTCAAGTGGATAAAGGGGAAAATATATATACTGCAATTTAGATATTCTTGACGACTAAATGTTCTTCGTCAAATCTGCTACTTTTCTGCAGAGTCTAAATATTACACACTCTAGTTCTGCACTGGATCCTAAATATTTAGCTCACTAGAACATCCAGTTCAGTTCTGGAACAACTGGTTTCTGAATTAGCTATATTATTATTGTTGTAGCTGAAGAAAATAAAAGTCTTTACAATCTTCCCTCGATCTTAGCTCTCAGGGAATGCTATTAAAAAATTACAATTACTTATACAATCCGAAACTCAAATTTAGCTTCCATAAAGGAGAAATACGAGGAAATTTGGGAGTTCCTAAATAACCATATAAAAATTCAATTTCCACATTTCCTCCCATTCCTATCACACCTTTGTATTCCCAACTGAGCAAAATCTATCTCGCTCCTATACTTACACCAACATCTCCCTTCAAAATACACTTCCAAACAGATTCACAAAAATTTCCCACCTAACATTATTCCTCAATCACAAATCAGCCACGCGATTAACGTATAACAAAGTTTCACACATCACAAACCTCCATCCCGAAGCCTGTCCAGCCTGGAATTCAAGCTCGTAAAGTCCCCACCGATACGCTCATCCTCCAAGGCACAGCCCAATAAACACATATCACGTTTCTTTTAACTGCATCTGACTCCGTCTACAAGCAGACATTCAGCTACCCCCCTATCGATACCGCGGCAGAACCGTTGCATCGAAAACCAGGAAGCTTTCAAAACCTTTTTCCATCTCGCGAACCGTCACGCTGTATATCGAGTCGTACATTCAATCATCTGACCGATAACGATCGCCGTTCGGCTACCACGGGCTGCGGACTGCACGGCGGATCGATAAAAGTGGATGTAAGTGGACCGACAAAAATACGCGAGGCGAAGCTCGGATCGATCGTTCGGCCGCGAGCGATCGACAACGATCTCGCGATTAAGATTGACTTCCGCCGGCGGTCACGCGACCGCGATTCGCTGGCGGATTGCAGCGTTGTCCGCCGCGACGCCGGTACTCCCCTTTTAAAAATTGTTATCTGACCGAGGGGCCGGAGTCATTTGCATTTTCATAGGGCCGCGAGGTGTAGTTCACGGCTCGTTAGATCGGCACCGTGCAACGGGAGCTATCTGCACGCGCTTCGACACATTTCACGCATCTTATTCCCTCTCGTTAACGTCACCGTGATTTCTCGCTCGCGCGCGCGCGCGCGCCAATTCGGTCGACCGCATAGCGGAAGAGTGGAATGATTCTGCGGACGAAATGTGGTGTTGCTTCTCATTAAGGTGGATGATTTTCTTGCTTTGTTTTTTTCTGGCAGTTGATTGGAATGCGTGCGGGGTTGTTCGCTTTGGATGGGTGTTCGAGTAAGGGAGTGGTGGGATGGAGGATGTGTTGTAGGATGTTAGGTTGGGTAGAATTCGGTCAGTGTTGTGTGTTAGGAATGTAGTCAACTGGTGTGACGGGCAGTTATTTAGAGTTGAGTATGGATGTCAGATGTTTTGGTATATGGTTGAAATTATCTTGATGGTAGGTTTTTACATTTTGGGATAGTGCATCACGGTTTGGTGGAATTTTGTTTGAATGATAATTTTATTAGTCTGTGTGTTTATTGTAATTTTCTTGGATATCTGATGTAGCGAAACTCGCAAAGTGTGCGAGGTCAAATATGAATTATGCTTGACATGAAGTGTTCTTAAATTGTAGAATTCTCAAGTTGGAGAATTCTATATTTGTTTTATCCCCAAGTTTTGAAACCCTCAAGCAATAGGGTTCCTCAAGTTATGGAATTCTAAAATTGTGGAATCCTGAAGTTTTGGAATCTTTATGTTATGGAATACTCAAGTTGTAGAATCCTCAAGATACCCAACTTTTAGCTGTCTATTACCCATGTACCCCCTTAAACCAAAAATCCACATTCCCAAGACCACCCATCCCATCGACTGCTTCAGCCACGCCACTTCCACTGCCATTAACTTCAGCCTACATCCACGGAGCACACAAACGAATCTTCTTGCACTTCTTCAGCGACCACTGCTTCGAACATCCGCGGCAATTACCTTCTACTCGCGCCAGAATGTCTCGCCACCTGGCGCTCGTCCGATTCTTCACCTCTTCCCGAACAATCTCGATTCGATCCTCGTTTTATCAAGCCGGGCACCGTCTTCCCATTCTGATAGCTCGTTATCGACAGTTTCTCATGGCCTGTAGATAATGGCGCCAGCCAGACACGCGCTTTCTTTCACTCTGCTGGACGCGCGTTTCCCCCGAAAGATAAACGCGTGCCGTGACGTCGCAGCACGCACGGCGAGGCATTCAACGATTCGCGGGGGCAATTAAGCGACGTGACTCGACCGATTCGTGGTATGGAAACGTCATGACGCGATTAAGGAATCCCCCTGTCACCTGTCGGAGCGACAGGGAGCCAGAAGACGTTCGCACGCGCCTACCGTTCCGTCGGAACCAACTATGTCCTCCCATTTATCGACTCCACACGAGACGAGGCTCCCCAAAGCATCTAGTCGTTCATCTGCGCAGATCCCTGCATCCTACTGTTCTAACAGGTTCTAAGACACGCGTTCTACAACAATCCAAACGCAATTGGCAGGATGACGGAGTCACTGCTGATGACAACCCTCTAGATCCTGCTGAGCGCTAGATCCTGCTGAGTTTGAGAAGCAAACGGGAATTTTCGACACTTATACATTTCTACGAGGTAATCAGAGGAAGTTCTCTTATTAAATCCTAATTGACGATATTCTTGTTTCCTGTTAAAGGCAGGTGAAGGAGTTGCACTCATAGAACGCTGATGAATTGATTTAATAGGGATTTCTTTAGACCTCATCAACTTCACAGGTGATTCTTAGAAGTTGAAAAGGCTCTCTCAGAATTTGGAATGCTATGAGGTTCCTTTAAGTGTCAACCCGTTGGATGGGCCACTTTTTAACCACAACCCCGTGTCTCGTTACCTAATTTGTGCCACCGCAAATGTAAGTAACTGCAAGTAACCAACCTTTCGCGGCAAATGAGCTCGTCCGAAGGTATATTCCAACAATCTCACACCCACCCAGCCCAGCACAGATTAAACACCCCACGAACCTCGATCCACTCCACCAAAACTATCCCACGGAACATCTTCCACCATCGCATGTTAAACAATGGCAGCACCTGTTCCTCAGAGCCACCGTGGAAGCCAGAACATCGACCAGAAGCTGCGAGAAAACGGCAGCTAATTTCGTTAAGTTCGTCTCCCGCTGTTTGAGAAGCTAATAGCCGCGCCATTATGACGGAAGCTGGGGCCGCCACGAAATTGCACCGCGAGGATTCCTAATCACGTTTCCCCGAGACAAAGCACGCCGTGTAAGAGAGGCGAAAAGGAGCAGCAGGGAAATGGTCGGCGGGAAGGGACGAGGGCGCAGAGGCACGGGATAGAAGACGCTGAAACGAGAAAAAGCGGCAGACCACGGCGTGCCTCGCCCGAGGTGGGAACAAAAGCCTCCACCTAACCCCCCTTCACTCCTCCCCTGCGTCTACGGAGGCTTTTGGCTCGCCACCACGTACCAGGATCACTCGTTCACCATTGTGACTTCTTGCACGTATGAAAAACCACAAAACCACCAACGTTATTTCGCGGCTGCGAACACGAAGGGTCTCCCTTTCCACGAAGCCCAAACCACGTAATACCCTTTGGGGCCCTCCTGCTCCCCTCTGCTACTTTGTCCCTACTACGCTTGATGCTGCTCCCCGACCATTACCGCACCGAATCAGCCTCTCGTTTGATCGACAGTCGTCGATCCCGCTCGCGGACGCCCCGTGATCATTACGGTGTCACTTATCCAGCCAGCAGCCAGAGGCCCCAGCGAAGAAAAAGAATCGCGTGGATTTACGTGGCCGATAGCTTCGGGAACTCGATAATGGACGCGGTAGCGTGTCCCTGGGAGTCGTCGTTAGCCGGCTTCCACCGGTCAGCTAATAGCTGAAGATCGCGGACGATTTTTTACATCCGACGTAATTGCCCTGATTTCGTCGAGGAAAGATTGTCCCACGATCTGCGGACGGCATTAGCCTGCCGCTGCTAATCAAGGGAGAGAAATGATTACCCAGGTGGACCTGAAGCATCCTACGCATATTCCCCAGGGTTGAACCGCATGAAAACCGATTCGCGGAGCTCCGGCTCGCCTTCGAGAATAATCGCGGCCGATCTTGATATTTATCATAACCGCGGTCCGTCTCCGCGAAGAAAAATGACCGTCGGACACGGTTTAGCTCGCGTTGGTCGCGGAAAGTAGCTGCGGATCCGAGCATTTATCACATCCACGCTCTGGTTCGGCGAGGAAAGCTGATACACACGGCCGCCCTCCCCTCTAATCGCAGAAAATCGCGGCCGACGTTGACGTTTATCGTAACCGACGATCGCGCGGCCCCGTGACAAACTATCGAATCATGCGTCTCGCCGGCTGTCCGCTCGCAGACAAATTAAACACGACAAGGTGCTGGCGATACGTGGGCGAGACGCGCAATCAGTCGTCGTTAGAAACTCACTTTATGCACCGTGTCGGCCACAATGGAGGCGAAACGATTCCGCGACCACACCGGCCGATCCATTCAGCGGTGTTCCTCCTTGACGGCTGCGGCTCCAATGGCCAAGGAAACCTGCCCCGCTGGTCGGCGGGCTCGCGGCCAGTTTGGAAATTTAACTCTCCGCCGCGGTGGCTCGTTTTTCTAAGCTGCACAGGGGGGCGCGTGTTTCGTTCCACGCGCGGCGACAATTTTCCTATGGTTATGCAGTTATGTAATTGAGGCGAGCGTGTAGTGTGATGTGCAATAGGCTGTTGACCGATTGGGGTACTTTGAGGGACATAGATACTGAGAATAGTATTTTGTGTGTTGTAAGAATAAAATCTTCTTTTTGTGGAGAAGACTTTGTGAAAGTGACAAAAACGGTGTCTGGTGATCAGGATGGTGGAGATTTTATATAATTTTGGAGGTATGTGGATTGCCAAGTTCATGCGACCACCTTAAAATAAAACCTTACTCCAAAAGAAAAATGTTTCTACGGGAATGATTTTGTAACAGCATCGAAGACAGAAGAAGTTTGTGGTGAGCATTAATTATAAGCTGTACTTATAGTGATGTGATACGAATATTTTTGTGCAGGTTGTTTTCCAAGGATATAAGTATGTAGTTTGTTTTTAATGTGAGACAGTTTTGAACTCGATTAATGCGACGGGGGGTTAAAAGTCCCATAGCAACACTTCAGCGTCATAAACTGAATGAACTAAATCGATGAAATCAATCTAATTGCTATTTCTAATCGTATTCTATGGATAAGCTGTGTAAACACAGGGGTATCATCCTCACTTTGAATATTCCAATAAGGTCTCAACTCTGTAACTCGTTTCAAACCGTTCAATTTCATACCCGTCTTCGCATTAGTTAAATAAACAAGATATCAGGGATTAAGTATCTCTTTCATCTTTTTAAACCCCTTCAGCTTATGAACCTGTATACATTGTCCACAAAAATGACATGTACGCACACTGGAGAGTGTTTTTAATCCATCTATCTGCAAATCGAAGCTTCACGCAATGAAACTCAACCTATACCCCTCACAATAATGAACAGAGAACATTGCAGCCATCTGTACAGATTCCAGACGTCTCAGGCACAATGGATTACTTTTTCCCAATTGATCCTTTCAAACCAACAGAAAACCAAAAGTTCCGCACCTCTCAACAACTCACACAGACTCATAGAACGACTCTATCAACAGTTCCAAACCATCGAATCGGCGCATTCGATTGGGCCGTGTGTTTTTTTCTTTACAAACATTGCTACAGTATTCCATGAATGTGATTTAAAGCTGGGGATCCACCTGAAAGCTAAGCTATACTATGCTATGCTATGTTGTAGCTTGGCTTTTGCTGGAAACTGTTCCATAAGAATGTATTGAAGGTAATTTTTTTAAAACTTTCTAGGTGAATTCCTGGCTTTAGTATAGCATTGCATAGCTTTTGACAGCTTAGCTTTCACTGCCGCGCCATAGGCTCCCATCTAAACCAAATTCACAAAATATCATAGAAGAGTTCCCCAAATGAAAGCCAAGCATGCAAAGTAGACAACTTGCCACCGTGCATATCGATCGCAGCAGTCGGAATGGAATGAACTCCGTGGACCATACAATCGGTGCAGCTCGTTGAAATCTTCGAATCTTCGTGGCGATTCTAACAACGGAGGAAACGCTAAATCCAGCTGCTTTCTGATCCATAAATAAGTCAAACGGATGTTTCGCAAGGCCTAGGCTGCGATGGGGCGGGGAGTCGCATTTGTATTTTGCATGACAACTAATATTTAACTCCTGCAGAGGCGATTCGTGCAACTGGGACGGCTACCACCCGAGGGGACTGCCAAAGACAAGTCCTGTTCCCTGACGTAAGTCGAAGGTCGAGGATAACCGTCGCCCGCTCGCGAGCCTCTCGGGTACGTGATCCCTGTTGGAAGTCACCGCGAGAAGACGCTACATGGCACTTTGGACGAGATACTAGGGGATGCTGCGATCGAGGATTCTTGGAAACCGCCCGAAAGCCTTACATGGCAACAAGAGTGACGGGAGTCGACGTTTCGAGGCTCTCGAGACAGACTGCTAATCGCTAGTGGACAATTGAGGAGGCTCATTAGCTTTGGGGCTTTTACGATTGGGGCTTGCACTTGATGCTGCTTGAGGCATCCTCAAACGTGGAGCTCTTTCACAGGAGACACTTTCGTGGTTGGTCAATATTCGAGTATATGCATACGTTTTCTAAGTTTTTGTATGTTTTTGAAGATAGTCTTGTTGATGCTACCATTCATCACTTAATTAATTTTGAATTTTGTATGATTTATTATTAATGTGTCTGAAGTACTAGCCCTGAGCTAAAAAAAAGTATGTTGTATGAAAAGATTCTAATTTGTGTGCTTTTGGAAAAGTGTTCTGAAACATTGGAGTAATGGAGCTGATTTCTTGAGAAATCTGATGATGTACCGTTGGTGTTTTGGTCTGTTATATAAAGTATAGCAAAAGTGTAGTACTGTACGGAGAGTAATTAGAGTTTTATTATTGCATTAAGAAACAATCAAACCTTCTTCTACGAAATGAATTCTAATCGTTTAAACTCATAGTTGGAAATCACTTTGAAGAAATTTTCAGGAACTGCGATCACTAAATACAACTCCAGCGATATTTCCCTTGAATTTACACTTTTTGCAAGTAAGTAATTTAAAAGAAGTCACATATAACATTTATAAAATCGAAGAGGATTTGAATCAGCCTCTTTATCAAGCCTGTAAGAAAATTTCCAGATCTTTGAATAAACCACGTCACGTACTCATAAATCATTACCTTATTATATTCCTCCCTCAGCGACGAAGGATAACTTCCTCCGTAAATATTCTTATTGATCACAGGAAATCTATACACGACGGGATTAAATCAGCCATGAAAATCTACAAGAATAGAAATTCTGCAGAGCTGTTTGCAAGATTGTTCCTCAACAGTTCTTACGAGAACACTTGGTTATTCCTTTTTTACATAACTATGATAATTGCGTGCACATTGTACTCCAAGCTGCTGGAAATTATTTTTAACAACGAAACATCTATCCTAGGACAGAATTGACAGCAACAGCAATCTCAAAGCTTGCAAGTTCTCGTAACCACATCCTAACACGTTCATTTGTTATTCCAAGAAGGTCAGAAAAATTCCCTGGTAGTTTCCCAGAGCGACACGCACGGCTGATAAGATAGCTGATCTGTGGTTGCCGGAAATTGCGCTCATTTCGATAACACCGAGACTGTTCTTTCTCGGCCGCTTACGATCCTTCAGGAATGGTCTTTAGAATACTTCCCAGAACAAAATTTTCTTCTTCTAAAGGATACCTGAATAAGCTCGTCAAGTTTAATCGTTTGAAATGTAGGAGGCGTTAGAATTGTGGGCAGTTAAGCCGGAAATCCACCGGGAAGCTAAGCTATGCTATGCAATGCCATGCTACGTTTTAAAAAAATTTGTTTCAATAAATTCTTGTGGAACCATTTCCACCAAAAGCTACGTTAAAACATAGCATCGCATAGCATAGCATAGCATAGCTTAGCTTTCCGGTGGATTCCCGGCTTTAGTCCAAACACAATCTGTGAATGAGGTGTGCTAGTGTAAATATAAATAAGTATCTGTAAGATTGTGGAGGAAATTAATCTGCCAGTATTAAAGATGTGTAAGGTAAAGACTTGTGCATTGTGGGTTTTAAAAATCGATAAAAAACTGTTGAAAAATTATTGACACATGTGAACATTACATACAGCAGTAAATATAAATCTTTTTTGTGAAAATTTGTTTCCAAAACTCGTAATGTACGCGTACCCACAACTAATAAGGAATCCGTGAAATGTCCCTCGCCAATTTTGACGAAACTTTGCAAGCGTACAGATTAACTATAAATAACGAATACGTATTTCTTGTAACTCCTGTTATTCAAGTTCAGGGTAAGAAGCAACCCCCAAACTTCCACCCCTTTAACACTATCTTAAAACCTCTTATACCCAAAATCAAGTTTTCCATATAAATATTCCGATTACCAGTAGCGGATTTAACGAGCGGCCGATGACCAGTTATCACTGGGACCCCTGCCCAGAAGCCTCCGCCCCCACGGGCCCCAAAATTATGATTTTATCCAAACACTGAACTTTTTCTATTCCCCATAATTTTCACACCACACATGCGTAAATTTATTTGTACTTCTGTTATGTATACAGGGTGCCCCAGAATGTTTGCCACCTAGGCCTCTTCCCTTCAATCCATGACTGCCGATTTCTGTTAGTAAACCGATCCAATACACTCATCTACTTTGACAGTGACCGGTGTCTCCGAAAAATACTGTTCATTTTGCGTTATTTTCACGCCGATCCCCGAAAGCTAGCAGGACATCTTTGCAAACCGATAATCGTACATTACGAAAGCGCTCGATCCACGTGAGAGTAATGGCGGCCGCGTTGCCCGGCCGAAATAATTGAATGACTTCCAGAAACCGTGGCCGAGCCAAGGACGTTCCAGGCGTCCAGCCGCGATTAATCACGGGGAATCGAGAAACGGTGTCCACGTTTATATCACGGCAGCGAGAGGCGAACATTAATCCCATTAGCGGTCGCGACAAAGAACGACGCTTGTCCTGTGGCGCATCGTCCGGCATTACCCCGGCATTATATCATGACGAATTCGTTCCGCGGGATCGCGGCTGTCACCGAATCACAGCCTTGCAACGCCGGTGCCGGTTAACGAACAACCGTCAGCCACAGGAAAGATAACGTATTCCCCGTGAAAAAGCTGCTGATTGCCGTCGCTATTGTGCGCCAAGCGCTGCGCATTGTGGGGCCCGCGGGACGTATGCAAATCACACGACACGTCGGTTCATCATTTTCGATGAACGTCAGCGGTCGGACCGCTGGCGATCGTCTAACAAAGAGCACTCCGCCGACGAATCGCCAATAGACGGGAAGCTTTCAAGCGAACAGCGGCTGAGTGAAAATTTGTAACCGCAGGACGAGAACTATCGCGTGGAGACAAATATGATGACATTTCACGTCTGATCTTGCGAGCAACGGTCTTTTTATGTGAGACACTTTTGTGGCTGAGGAGTGGTGTCTTAGATGTGTTCACAATTTTCTATATTGTTAATCAGTTGGTTCTGTTCTGTGAAGGTGTTTAAAGTGTTTAATATATCTTATCACACGGAAGTAGGTGCCTCGGTCAGTTCGGATCCATATTAATTATCCTACTGTATCTACGTTAATGACGTTTAATTGACGTTATTTTCTTAGAGCAGTAGAGAAATCATTTTTTCGATTTCTCAAGTTTTTTTTTAAATACTGTTACACTAGGTGACGATTTAACTCGGGTCTAAAATGACCCCTGCGTCTTGTGTTGCAAATACTGAAGCTGGATAGTTCACTTTTGGTTCCGTGTTCTTCCCAGATATTCAGTTTCTTAATGCTATTGTACCTAGATGTTGTTAATATCTAAATTAGCAAAAGAAGAGCTTTGGAATTTTTGCGTAGCTTTCGACGCAGAAATTGTTGAATTATTCGAAGACAGTTGTTAAAGGAGCAATTTCGCTGAGACGAGAAAAAAATCAGGGGTACCCTCTTAATTAGAAGAGCCCGACGAATAACCAAGCCCGATTCGACGAGATAAGGCTGCTGGGAACTTGGGTGTCTAAGTGGGAGCCTATTCGCTACCGACAGCTTCCAAGGGCTCCTAATTGTCAAGATCGAGGATGGTAATTACACACCTTGACATTCGTTTCCCCCGGCCCTCCCGAGAACACCCTAAAAACCCCAGGGGGGTTAAAGAGGGTATTCTCTTTATAGCAAAAGGGTACCTGGACGCGTCGCCCAACTCTTCCACTTTGGAAACACTTTGGAGGTGATGTTGATAAGAGGCGATAAAAAAGGTGTTCGTGAGGAAAGTCTGATGCTAAAAGAGATTAGCAGCTCCGAGGAGGATTGTACGCACTGTTTGAAAGGAACACATACAGAAAACTATCTGTTTTAAGGGAGAAATAATAAATATCCTGGAAGAAGCTTTTGTAGCCGACAGATTAACGATTTGGCTTTCAATCCTGAATTACGTTAGCAGATTTTCTTTTCCACTGAATTGATTTGCTGTACCAACTTGTGTTTTACAATTATCCTCACAGTTAACAAATTAATCTACAGCATAAAGAATAGTATTGAGAGATCGAAGAAATTGACATACATTAACGCAGAACACTGCCATAAAAATTATCCATTCACAAACTATCACTAACGGTGTAGATACCCTCTAACCAAAGTAAACTTACGAAAGTTTGACTTCGTCGAAGAGAAATAATTCTATGTTTGCAGAGATCTACCAGCCAGGACTTCTGTATTTTACGAAACACTTGCTCAAGCACATTTTCGTTGAATTATCGACACCAGTAGGCGTGCAACTCGAGATTTTTAGTCGACCCATCGGCGAATGACCTCGTACCGATTAAACACCGATCGAACGGGGCTACTGCCTACGTTATATAATTTGAAAAACTTCGTGAAACACAATTCGAGAGTCCTTATCGACGAACGTGTTTGCCTCTCGCACGTCGGAGTATCGAGTACGGATTCCAGCAGCGGCGAGTAACGCCTACTTTGGCGCACATGTGTTTCATAACTTTACGCAAGTCGTCACCGCGGACAGCATCCTGTTACACTTGATGTAATTTTGTCCACTATCAACACGTACCACTGATAGGGCGGTTCGCGTCGCCTACGGAGACCGATTCGTGCCTGCGCGCTCGTGGAACGCGCCGGTATCCGTGAAACGTGGCAGATAACACCGTTTACCTTCCAAACGTAGGGGATTTCTGGGAGGGCTATTATCTGAAGATACCCAGCGATACGAGGCATCATGGGAACGCAAATATTTGACGATGGAAATTCAATGGGACTCGGGCACGTGGTGGAAGTTCATAGATCAATGAAACGACTGTGTGCACGGGGTGACACAAAGTCGCTGAATAGTGGGATTTTGAGAGACATTAGTGGTGATAAATGTCAGTTTAGGCTGGCAGTTCATGAGACGTGATACTTCCTTCACGATTACGGCTGTCGTAAAGTTTGGTGGTTTATCTACCATTGTGTCTAAGAGTTATTAAAGCCACTTGAAACCATTGTTCCCGCTGAGACTTCGAAGCGAATGGCAACGACGTGTAAACGAGAGTTTATTCTACGTGAGTGCCTAGTAAAGTGTGCCTATACATAGAAGGGCCATGCGTTGAAGAATAGCTCCGAATTACTCGAATGCTTCAAAATGCCAAAAGGCTTTCTACAATTATATTAATCACATTGAGCAGAGTTCGCCATCAGTTTCTCTTCCATCTCAAGAATCAACCCAGCATTTACCCTCTGACAACTGAGCCACAAATTCCCTACTTCTCATTTCAAAACAAAAGTGGTCAGACATGTCACTGTATTGCAATAAGAATCGCGCCAGAGTTTGTCGAGTAAAAGCTGCCATCCCTAACGACATCCTCCTTCAACCAAAATCGTTCCAGTTCTACCAATTCACCCTCTGTCTTATTCAGAAGTTCCTGAAACGACTTTTATCAATCGACTCACCAGTATAACACCAGGCCGGCCAGACAACAGGGCTCTCGGTGTCCAGCTCCCTCATTCTCTCAGCGACCCGCGGACATCTCCACTCCGTACGTCCCGACGTGGCGGCGAGTATGTCCAGTTTGGTCCACGATTAACGATCTTCCGTCGAAAGGAGCAACCCTCGATGGAACGTTCTCGGTGGACAGGCAGCCCAGCGCAGTGTTTGAACGCGCGTCCCTCGTGCGCCACGCGGCGTACTTGGACTGTCGTCCGTCAGTGTGCAACAACCACTTGTTGAACGTCAGATGTGGTTCAGGCGCGGACGCGGTGTTCCGCCAAAGGTCATGTCTCCGTGCAAAGAGCCGCGGTGACAGGAAGGTGTCGGCCCGACGATGAGTTCGCCGAGCCCCCCTTTTTATCGAGGAGGTGCACGCGCGGCAGGTGACCCCGCCGGGCGGATAGCTCTAGATAAGCCGTGTGCGGCGCTGATAAGGCACGGAAGGTCCGTCATCGACGCGATTCCCCGCCCTGCTGACTTTCTCCGATCCCCGTTGCGGCCAGAAGGGTACCGCGGTCTCTCACGCGTGTTACACGAAACGGTGGTTTCGCACTCACCTCGAATCGCGCACTAAATGTCACGGAAATGTCAATGAGGAGTCGCGCGGACGTTTGACACCTTCACTGTCCCCTTTCCCCTGAGGTGCCCGCGGGGAAACCAGTCTTTCCTTCACCCCGGCGAACCCGTGCACTATCGTCGATATCACTGACACTCGCGAAACACCGATCCTCGACTGACGGGGCCACGATCGTTCCTATCGGAGAGGACCGACGGGGAGGGGGAGAGGCCCGTTCGGCGTCCAACGGCCGTGCGACGAGCTCGTAGCGGCGCGCGCTTACGCCAGCGTTTGTCGGTAAACACTGAGCAGCTTCGTACCTGGATCAGCGACTCGGAGTGAGTCGTCGTGTCCCCTCGATTGTTTACGGGCCACGGGCGAACGATCGGCAGGGCTTTCGAGGACTGTCCGCTTTGGTCTCTCGCTGGATCAGACGAGCGGGAGGAGCGAGGGCCCGACACTGTCCCGGGGGGACCGGGTCACCAATAGACGACCCGACAGCCAACGGAATCGGAATGGATAACGCGATCGATCGTCGCCACCGCGGCTCGGGAGGATCGTTGACGTAGCGCAGGATGACACGACACTACAACACCGCACTGCTGGGCAGCGTGAGGCGACGTCCAGGGGGACAGACGGAGACAGAGGGAGAAGGACGAAGCCGGGGTAGGGGGTGAGAAGTGGAGACAGAGAAAGGGGGAGGTTGATAGAGAGGTGGAGGGGAAAAAAGAGGGAAAAAGAAGGAAGAGGGAGAGAGAAAGAGAGGGAGAGAAACAGAGGGGGGAGGGAGAAGGAAAGAGAAAAAGAGAGAGAGGGAAGAACCTGACCACCGGACACACTGACTTGGTAGGCACGACACACAGGTAAGCGGAGTGGCACTTAGGTTGGTGCACCTGCCGCGAGAGTCCGCGTCGTAATGGGAGCGGGGCAACGGGCGGCAGGTAGGCAGGCCTACCGCTCGTCAACCTGCGGAGAAGGGGAATCAGTCACATGGCGAGGTGCCCCGCGCTGCCAGCGAACAAGGAGGTGGTAGCTGAGCCAAGTGGTGGTGGACAAAGGTCCCCTGGTGGTGGCGATGGTGGAGGTGGCTGGCCAGGACGGCGGTGGTAGGATGCAGGACGAAGGAGTAGGAAACCGAAGAGGACTACGAACGGAGCGGACCACGGTGTCGGAGTGAACTGTCGCGGGAGTTCTTTGTAGGTGATACTTCACAATGGGCCACCAAAGATAATATTTTCTTTCGCCCTCAGGCCCTTGGAGCTTGGGAACTGTCGAGTCCGTGCACGGTGAACTGGAGTATGTTGGTTTTGCGGAGGAATCGGTCGGATGGCGTGCAAGGGAGAGACGGAGTCATGTAGCAACATCCAACACCATGCTATGATTTTTGGTTCTAGATTTCATTTATGGTGTCTTTAAGATGCGTCTTCACTTTATTCATTGGTGTTGTGGTCCATTATGTGGTCGCTTCAGGAATGGAAAGAGAATGGTGGTTTGCTTGTCTCTGTCAGAGAGTTTTTGGTTTTCTCGTGTGGACATTAGGAATCCTTCAGTAACTTGAAATATTTTATTATTTAATAGTAGTATTAATGATGAGGGAATATTATACTTTCCCTTCGAATTGTAACTCTTTGAAGCTGTACATCGGAGTGTACCAAGTATCGAGGAGACGAGCACCAGATTGTTGTAGCATTGATTGGCAAACATGGTTAAATATTTATAACATGTTCTGAATCATATGACAGTCGTTTACAATAAAATTGTAATCTTATACCTGAATAATCTACTTTAGATACCCGTAGATCAAGAAATCTGAAGAATTAGAACTCAAAAGAAGTGTGAGCTATGCAATGAGTACTCTCCCATTAATACATCAAACAGGATAACTTTTCTTAAATTACTTTCAAAAAGCAAAGCTGAGATGAGTGCAGAAAATTTGATCAGAAATTAACACAATATCCTACGATACCAACCCAAAGGTTTTCATAGAAATTGTCGTTGGCTAAAGGGTAGGATAATTTTTAAAAATTCTTCCTTGGTTTTATGAAGAATATTATATTACACGTAAAACATATATAATTTTAAAAACTGAGTAACGATGCACGGCTAGATACCTCATTAATACAGGACAATCAGGAAGAGTAAGAGTGATCCGGAGTTTTCTGTACATGGGAACATAAATGCTCGTAAACAGGGGAAACGCTCTTACAAAGCGAAAGTGATTCCTTCATTTAGATTTCATTGTTGTTCAGAGAAAAGACATATGCGGCGCTTTCGTGTTTCCACCGCCGGCTATGGCTCCCTACAAAGATCCTCTCCGAGTTCCATATTTGGATCCTCCGGAGGAACAGAAGGGTATTGAATTCCAGGCGTTTCCAACGATCCTGGCTACAACCTGATGGCAGATTGTCCACCGACTCGTCGTCCAGGAACGTCGTACGCTGTCTAACTACGTCTTTCTTTACGTCTCTAGCTGAGTGGAGTTGCGTTTCGTCTAGGCGGACAGTATATCGATAAAACAAGACAAGAATACCTTGTTTCTCCGAAGGGGGGTATGTGAATGGGGTTTGCGAACAATTGCTGCGACCTACCAACGTGGTGATCAATGATGCAACTATTTTTGCACGCTAGGGGACGACTGGATATAAACTCTCCATAATCACGCATGAAGAAGATGACTTCAGGTACTTCCATTATTGCACAAATTACAAGATGCACTAAATCCTCGAATTAACAAAGATGCAAATAAAAATTCCAAGCTTAACTAACAATAAATCCAAGTCCCACATATTCCTCAGCACCATACGACATTTGCCTACACACTTCAACGTTTAGAATACCCTTTACAAGCCAAAACCTTAAACTATAACGAATTGACGTTGATCACTTGCTGAACCGTGAAAAACACAAGCTTGCAGGCATTCCCCACATGATCCTCCTACCAACCCACAATTCCACCAGCGACGTGGACCACAGCCCGTCCCAGCACCGATATTCAAACTTCAGTTCCCTGAACCGATCGCGAAACTCGTTCCAACGCCGAAACATAACACCCCTTCAATTACACCTGGCCAAAAAGGAGCGCAACGAGCCTCGTCACCAAAGGCACCAGCGGTCGTTCCCGCTAGCACGAACCCATAACCCCGCGGTCCCACGACTTAACTCGCGCGTGCGTCGCAACGTCGTTATCGCCGGTGGAATATCGGCGCGCAGAGGCGGTGTCCTGGAAGTGTTGCCCTAGGCGTCTATCCGTGGCGAGCCTGGCCCAGGACGGCGAAACGAGCCTGCAACCGTGCACCACGGTAGGGTAACCGAGGCACGTGAACGAAGCACGGATGAGAGCTTGTTAGGTTAACCATCACATTGTTTCACGAGGGCGTGGTGGCGTGTTGTTTTGCAACGAGTGCGTGGAGATCGCCTTCTACAAGGGCCAGCGTCCTCCCCCTCTCTTCCCCAGCGGTCCGAAGATCGAGGCCCGGCCATCGAGGGCGATATATCGCGGCCGATATATATCACTCGGCGAGCACTCCGACTTCCATACGTCCGCTCTGGCTGTACATATGTACGCGTACACCGCCTCGGGGGATTGCTTCAAGGTCCTCGTTTAGATATCCGTTCGCTTCGAGATTATTCGAGAGAGGCAACGACGTCGGCCAACGTCCACCGATGGCCGGGGCGTTACATCGCCCCGTCCTATCTGGCCTGATCGGCCAGCTTCCGGAGCTGACGATTACCACCTCGGCCATCTTCTTTCGCGGCCCTGGCTGCGATTAAACGGTCCATCGACCTCGTCCTCTCTGTCCTGGCGACGTAGTAATCGCCGGGCCGCGTCGATGCGAAAGATTACCGTCAATCGGACCGACTGCTGTACCTGGCCAGTCCGCCGCGCGATTAACTATGATCATCGCGCGGATGGCGGCGATGTCTCGCTGGGCAGGGCGAGGGGATCGCTTTGGGGTAGGTGGAGATTGTTGGGAGATTGATTTTATGGCAAAGATTGATGTTTGATGGAATAGGTGGGGTGGATAGTTGAGGGTTTCATGTGTGACGATGTGGAATGGTGTTTGCGGATGTTCAGGTGGGAAGGTTTGATCTATCTGTCACAGGATAGTTTTACAAGTTTTATGATTGGATAATTTTGTATGTGTGCAGCAAAGATTTCTATAGTTGTTTATGTACTCCACCCAAGTGCGCAGAATTTAATTTAGAATAATGACTGTTTCATAATTTCCTGCTACTCCAATCCGGAGTTGTCAAACAACCGAGGAACATTTCCCTTTCCTCATCGACTAAAGTATCTTCATCTGACTAGAACATATCGGTGCACCTGTGTAGCATCCACTCTAACTCAAGACTAACAAAAAGTTGACTAACACGATACATTATATGCTTTCTGCTTCAAGATAAAGCAGCTCTCCGTGATTCTGCTGCTTTAAACAACAGCAGCACCGTCTTTCCATTTCCTCTTCCTTTCTAATCAGTATAGCTCACTGTAGTCAAAGTCTCTCATAAAACCTGATACATCTATAACACTCGCCAATGCGTAACCTGTCAGTGATCTCCTTCAAACAACCGAGCAACCACATTTCCATTTCCTCTTCACCACTTAAGCCACCATTAAACTTGTCTGGCCCTCGGAAACCCCAGCCTCCCCTACTCCACATATCTAATCCTCTGATCACCTTCCCATCAAAAGCAATTAAACACTCATCCTCCCGCCTCTTTCTCAGCCGCAACCAACACACCCGCCTGATCTACATTCACTAATCCACATCTACGTCAAATAACTGTGCGCATCCTCCCATCAGCAGCAACTAAACGACCATTTTCCCATCTCCACCTCTCGGCCGGGGCGCGCAGATCCACCTGATCTACATATGACAAGAAACGGCCAGTAACGGAAGGCGATCCAGTCGAAATCGAGGGGGTTCGAGGCGTCCCGCGGTACTGGAAGCCGTAGCTAGCCCATAGCTCATCTTCGGAGTTGAAGTAACCAGTGGCGTTCATGAATACGTGTTCATTATTTATGAGCAACGCCTCTCGGCATCAACTGGACCAGCCTCCCTATCTACCGGTAGGCACGAAGAGAGGCAGCCGGATAACGTATTACGTCTTCATATTTTTTTCCTCCTGATGCACGCCCGGTAATTAAAGGTGCCCCGCCAAGGACTCGGATGATTTATCGGCCGTGCCAGTTCAGCCTGATAAGATGGGACCAGCTGATAACGAGGTGCCTTTTGTACATCGGGGGCCCCTGATCGAACTGGAACTTTCCTCCCTTTCTCTTCCACGCCACGGGGCCGGGTTATTCGAGATCTGCCGCCACTCAGAACCCGCTTCCATGTATGCTGTGTACGGCTTTGCCCACGTTAATGGAGAACATTGAAAACGCTGCTTACTCCTCGGGCTGTGGAAAGGCTCGGCCGCGATGGCGAACGGAAATAGAAATAATGGAGAATCGGGTTAGCAAAGAGGTTCGCTATTGCTGCCTGGCTCGAGCAGATGGCAACTGCGGGATTCTGAATCCAGTATTGAGAAGTTAGCATTACTTCGCTGATTGCATGCTTCTGCTAAAATACTGCTCCCTGTTATTAATTTCCTACAATGACTCCTCATTCTTGAATTTTACGAATTCAGTGGCTGCATTTCATGGAAGAACTGGCCCTCTTTAATAAACCCATAGCTAGTAGCAAAGTTAAGACGCAGAGTATCAGAAAGTGGAGTAATTACGCTCCAAAGCTAACACTTTCAATGATCACGCAGAGAACTAAATTAGAAGAGTGCAGGTGCCCCTAATAACGCCCCACTTTTTTAGGTATCCTTCATGAAAGACCCCTTACGCGCCAGAAGAATCAATCCTAATTCATGTTCCAGACTCCAATCATCATATTTCCCAGCGATGATTACAGCGCTCCTGAGCACTATAATCCTCACAGCCGAGGCATCCCGAATCTCGGTTCTAGGCAAACCGAAGCTTCTCCGAAAAGCTCCAATCAAACCCTCCTGAATACTCTGCCATCAAAACCGATTCCAGCGTACAGTAAGTCCACCTCACCCATTATTCCTTTTCACAGCCAAGTAAATCAACGGCTGGCGCACCGTGGCGTTAGAATTTTCCATCAAAACCTGGCCGAGAAACAGCATTCATCGGTGCCTATGAAGTATCGCATCCTCCTTCGCGACGATCCTCGACCATGAATCTCTTACACGGCTCCACAAATCCTTGGTGCACAGATATCCTCGTATCACTCAGACTCTCCGGATCGATCTCTCACCGTCCACCGCTCTATTACCCTAACAATTTTCCAAGCAGCAGAAAAGTTCCCCGCCGCGAAGCAGCGCGGTTTATCAGAATCCACGAGACCCAGGATCCCAGAGTCCATTATAACTCTTCTCCCAGGGCCCGGGGAGATTGAACATTTCGATTAATAGACTCGAAAGCAGAGGGGAGAGGCGTCCGTACCCTGCTTTCAGCTTAAGAGCAGACATTTCCACCGTTACAACCCGATATTTCACCGAGCCGGGCTTGTTCTACGCGAAACGACGCGATGCAAGGTCGAGGCTCCGGCGACCCCCCTCCTTCCCCGGGCCCCTTAGTCGCGTACACGGACGTCACGGTCCCGTTGTGCCGAGAAATTTACGCTCGCCGACGAAACGGGGGCCCGGTGACGAGGAAGACGACCGACGCTGGGCCCGCGATGATGATTTCGAGGATTTAATTGAGACGTCCAGTCGGGCACTAAAAAGACACTCTTCTCTCGCTCTCCCGAGCCCACCCCGCGGCCCCCTCGTCATCCCACCTCGCGAGGTTCTTCGCCGTGTTGCTCTTCCGGGGCGAGCGGGGCGCCCTGCGCTGGCCCCGACGGATTTTTCGAGCCGTTTCGAGGGACGTTTTATTGGCCGTTTGATTTACGAGGAGCTTCGCTCCGCGCGTAATTTGTTGCGCCCGTATTTAATTTGCCTTTAAAAGCGACCCGCGTTTAAAGGCCGGAGGAGGACGGCGACAGGCAGAAAGGGGATAGCTGGCTGGCGCTCAGAGGCGTAAAAACGATAACGGGCACCTGCTTTACGGAATTTTTATTATGATGTATGCGGTAAACACGCGACGCGGCCTTAATGAGCCATGAAGAGGAGAGGATATCGGCAAGGCTGATAGGACAGGATTCACGGAGTGGCTGCCGATATTCCGGCGTCACCAGGCTGTCCGCGTTGCGAATGAGTGGTGGATTGAGGTGTTCGTTTTTCGGGAGCAGGGTGAGATAGTATGGGATGTTGATTACACAAGTATCGGTTGAACGAATGTTCGGTTATCCGTGCGCTGATCCATTTGAACGGATACTTAAGAGATACTGGATTAGTAGTTGGAAAAGCACGAGAAGTATTAATTCGATTTACGAAGATGTAAGGAGATCGTACTTATTGGAATCATTTTTCATTAGGGATTGAAGTTTGGGAAGATTCGGGGGTAGTTTGAAGTGGTTGGAAGTGTGAGTAGAGAAAGTTTATGGGACAATTGAATTGAAATGTCATTTGTACGGGTTTTCAGGCTAGAGGATTGGTGAAATAGACGTTTAATAATTATTTATGAATTGAACAAATAGAAATGGTATTGCATTAAAATTCGTCTATCTATAGAACGGTGTAACACAGAGTTTAGGGGATGAAGAATATTTACTATATATTACATTAAGAAAATAAGGATTGTCAAAGTCGAAACCGACTTTGGAATCTTCATAAGCCACGCCACTTTTTTTTATTAACATTGACATACCGGTGTGGCTCACACCCAGAGCAATTTTTGAACGACTGCCATTCTCAGTTAAAGACTCCAGTCGTTATGAAAAAAATCATGGGTCAATTTCGAGGTCTCTAGAATGTATTCCAATTGTATTTTAATTTAAATTTTACCATAGTTTTTGTAAAAAATTCTAGATTACTATATGTCAAGAAAAAATCAAGGTTATATTTAAAAAATTGTAATTTTTACAAATTTCAATATTAGAAACTAAACATCTACAGAGTTGTTGTTCAGATATTATATATTCAGAAAAAAAAAATAGTCCGTAAGTCAGATTTGGAAAGAAGATATTTATTTTGCATATAGAAGGAACAGAGCGTCAAAATTAGCTTATGGGTGGCTCACACCCAGCCTGTCAACCAAGTGTTCTTCCTGTAACGTGTACCAGATGTGTCCCAAGTATTTTTTTTCCACATCCGCCAACACCTTTACAACTTCATACCAAGAAATCACACAGGTTTAATAATTCCCCGTCTGTCTTTGACAGGTACTTTCTACTTGCCATATAGCAAGGTAGTATTCATCCTTCCAGTATTCCAAGATTTTAATATAACATTTAAAAAGAAATTACTCTCAATATCAACTGAATAAAATCATCAAATATATTCTTGTATTCAATATTATAATAATATTATCCTCTTTCCTACATAAGCAAATAAGTCACCAGGCTTCAACGAGGCCAGATACCACCTTCAACGTCAATAATATTAATTCTTCGATATATATGCACTAAGCATTTTTTTACACACTAAGCACCTAAATAATTTAGTGGAATGGATTCTGTGACCCATTTGGTTCTGACCATTTTTTCCATGGGACGGTATACAATGCGTTAACGATGTACAAGATGTCGAAAAGAAATGATTCGGGATTTGTCTTAGTGTCTACTGGATTATGTAAGTATTACACCACATAGCTAAACATGTAATCTTAAAACTAGTGCTCTGCTAAATTATTAGGTATTATTCTAAACACCTAATACCTCAGGTAGGTATTCCGCTAAGTACCTAATACCTTATTTAGATATTACACTAAATCCCTAATTAATTTAGTGGACACTAGATTTAAGACACTCCAAGTTCCGAATCGTTTCTTTTAAACATCTTGTACGTCGTTAACGCGTTGAACAGCGTTCCATGGAAAAAATGGCCGCGGAGCACGTCACAGAATTCATTAACGTAAAACTCTCCAGGATGCAAGGCGGGTAAGGGGTCGAAGACTCGCGTTTCTCCATTCAGGAGCGTAAAGTTCCGGTGAAAAAGTTTCATGGCTTTTAAACGAAACCACGCTGAACCACGCGAGTTTTTTGCTCGCGCCAAGAGAAACGAGGCTGCTCTCGTAACGTACGGCTAATTTCGATGCAATTTACACGAATGTTCAGCACGCAGGAAAAGGTCCCGGCGACGCGCGAGGGTTTTAGTTAATTAAATACCTCGTTCGATGAAGGTGAGTATAAGAGACGAATGCTATGTGTTTTATTATTTACTACTTGCCCATGCTCTTAAGATAATGCGAAAACACGTTTGTCTTTTCGAGTACGGGCATGCCCGAACACTTTTCAGAGAGAATTATGTAAATTGTGAAGGGGAATGAAAATTTAAGCGAGGCTGGTGTAAAATATTCACGTCTCCCAAATGCATGTGTGTATATAATTCTAAGTTGCATCGACCCTGTTGACGGTAAAAATACAAACGCTGTTTGAAACAAAATACTCTTCTATAATAAACATAGGTGAGATACGCCAAAAATAGAAAATCAGACAATATTCTGCAGAAAATCTTCAAAATATATTATCTATTAAATCTTAACCCTTATCCCTATTTGCATATAATACAATCTTGAATAAATTTATCAATATATCTTCAAAGTATCATACGGGGCTAGTTTTGCAGAAAGCTACGACCCCCGAAAATAACAAAAAATCAGTTAAACGCAGTATGGATCCTATAATTCTGTGATCTTTATTTTGTAAAAAAATACCACCCCACAGAACAACTTTTCCATCACAAAATTATTAAAGCTACCAAGCCATAGTTCCATTTTCGGCTTAAAAGCACAAGCTACAGAAAATGTAAAATAATATTAATTATTCCACAATAAAGCATGTACACTGCTAGCTGATTTACAAGAAAATGTACACTATTCTAAACACATACCTTTAGGTAGCATTTGCCGCGTTCCCCACACCTTCACAATGCAAAATTCACACGCGTTCCAATTACTCGAACAATTCCTCTTATCACCACAATGGCAAAACGTTTCAAGCAACTACAAGCCTCTCCACAGAAGGAATACCAAAGAACCGGAAGTGAAGGCAGCAGCGTGCCTCTGGCGTTGCGGGATTGGCGGGGCAGGAAATCAGTTAGGGGGCGAGCTTCTTTCCGTTTTAAATCCTGATGTGGCCCGTGTTCTCGCCGATTAATATCGCGCCCCGTGCGAAACGATAAATGGGATGATAAATGTGAACACGCACGGTTATAGGAGCCGAGGTAACACCGTCGGACGCCGATGAATCAGCGGAGGCAAAGGTCAGGAGGATAAGCGTGCACTTGAAAGGTCAAGGAAACGGGGTGTCGAACGTGAGCCCCGTAAAAATCGCGGCCACCATCGTTCAGGAATTAATCGGCGAGGCCTTCTTTTCACGCGGGCCCTCTAAAAAGTGTTTGCTTCCGTTGCACACCGGTTACGCAAGCTGTTCCAGAGGCTCGTTAATTATATCGCTCCTGGTTGATGCCTGCAAAGTGTGGTCGACATGTAATTAAAATGGACGGGCCACGCGTTCGACGTGTAATCCAGTTAGTGTCACGTTTCCGTCGCCGCTGCAACGCGCAACGATGTGAAGCAATTGGGAATAGCAGCTTTATGTCCGGAGTGGGATTTTGTCGAAGGTGTGGTTCTGTGAAAATGGCACTGCGGGAGCAAAACTCGAGATGTGGAAGGTGGATGTAAGTTGGGAACAGTGTTAAGATACTTGGCTTAGAAAGGACTGAACACGTTAAGGGGCGTCCTAGTGTGACGGCTGAAAAAACTTAATTGTTCGCAAATTAAAAAAGAAACAAGTATTTAAGACAATAAAAAAATTGTAAGAAAAAATATCTTTTATAGGGGAATAGAAGCAACAATTTTTTTTATAGTCATAAAAGGTGATAGAATAAAGTTACAGACGTGCCATACTTGTTTTTTTTTTAATTTCCGAAAAATTAAATTTTTTCAGCCGTCAGACTAGGAAAACCCCTTAAGTGGGCGCGGAATGTAGTTCGATGTGTAATTTCCTGACTTTTTTTTTAAAGTAAATAATGCAAAGTGTGAAAGAGTCACTACAGATTACAATTTTCTCATAGAGTTTTTACGAATTGTGTCAGAAGATAGCAGGCGCATCCTGCACCTCATAATTCAGAAACAAATCCTAACAGATCGGAGTTTCCTCTGGCAACTCTTCATTGCATTTACATAAAATTTCATCTGCAAATACATAACATCAAATTTTCGAATGTGAAAAATTCTATGAAATTCTACATCCTACAACTGAAGAAAGTTTTCCCACACTGATCAAATATTAATACAAAAATGAAACAGGAAAATGGTACAGGGGAAAGTAATTGTCAAGCGCTATTAATGCACTCATCAAAATAAAAAATTCACTTTAGATTATTCAGCCACATAGCCTTGAGATCATTCACTCCCAATTTCTAGATAAATTCATAGACACCAGTTTCATAATAATCAGCTTATCAGACGATTACACAATCAAATGCTTCAAAATTCCTCAAATTTAATTTCCAATTCTACGTATCTACGCCAGCCTAATGGTCCCAAGGAACAGGTCAAGATATATGAATGGAATTGAGTCGTTTTCAGCGACAATTAACTGATTAGACACTTTACAGTGCGTTATCGTCCTTGTTCCCTCTGCACGTCCACTTACTCGTGCATGACAAGTTCACGCTACTAGCGTGCGACGAGCTAAAACGAGGAACTTTAGATTTAATCAGTGAGAACGTGAAAGACCTGAAAGCTACTGAGCTATTACGAGACGCTGAATGGGATACGTGTTCACTCTGCAAATTTTCGGCCTGCGATCACCACAACCTAACATTTATCCATTAATTTTACCATTTGTGGTAAATCAAAACAGAAAATAAAATACTATCAGAATTATAGTAGTCTTTAATAAAAACTTAATCACTGCTCAGTGATCAATTGCACTTTGCATAAGAATACATTTTGCAAATTTCAACCAATTAACGTGAAACATTGAAATATTCGTGGCAAAATGTGGCCAAACTTCTTCCATCCTCCATTTTGACTTCAAGTGACAAACTCTCCCTCCTTTAAGCCCCTTCATTAGAAACCTGCAATTAATCGTTGATTTTTATTTCAAACGTCAGCCAGCTACATGCCAGTTGTCATCGATCGCATGTCGCTACGATAAAATCGACGTTTTACGATGAATAATTCTCGGAAATATCCAGGACGCGACGCACAGAAGGCGTTTTCGAAAAACGAAGCGGATTATCGACCAATTTTATTGCTCCCCACTGTAACCTGTTAACGCGTTAGCCGATAAACAGACTCTTAATTAACTGTGGAAAGTTCTACGTCCTCAAAGGTGTCACAAATTCCCTCTGCTAGACTGTTTTATACCAGAGATATGAAAACACCATGGATTCCAGGGAATTCCACGGCGTCTTCGTTTATTAACGTTTCTACCACTGGCGTCCACCTAATTTCCCCTGTTTCTCTGTCTTTATAGACACGGTCGCGTGTAAATCTGCGGGATTGCCCAATGTAATACAATTTCATCGACCGAAAGGGGCCTCTGAAACGAAAAACATAAAGAGGGAGCGTCGTAAATTCGTCATCGGGACGTTAAGTGTGAAGATATTACTAGGGCCTAGTAATAATTGAGAGGAGCAGCGCTAGGAATGTCAGATGTTATTAGGAGTGACGTTGTACCGCGGTAGAGTGTGTTTCTGAAGCAGCAGCTACTAAAATGATGATATTCAACTGATATCTATCTGGCGTCTTAACGGCGACGTTACTGACGGGATGCTGTCGACACACGGCGTAGCGAAATACCAGAAACAGTCGTAAAACTGGTAAACAGGGTAAACAAAGTAGCGTAGCAGGTACCGTGGGCGATATGATCTTGCTGTGTTAGTGGTAGGGGATATCATTGAGAGACCCGCGAATTCCGAGGAATCAGCGGAGCGACGAATGACTATTGCCGTCGTTGAAGAGGTTTTCAATTGTGTGGCGAAGATGGAGGGAGTTTCTTTGTAATTGCGACGAAACATTGAATATAATTTGTAGGTGTGACCACTTAGTGAGTGTCGAGAGGAAGGGAACTGAAAGATTTGTTTGTGATTATGAATTTAAGGCATGTTACTTGAGATGTAACTGGTGACAGTGTGATAGAAATGTGAGTTGTAATAATGTTTGGGTTGCTACGAGTGTCTGGAGATAAATGGTGGTAGGTGTGAAGAAATATACTGTGACTCTCTTCTATGCTCTTTTCCGAAGGAAAATTCAAAATTCTACTGTGTAAATAGAAATAAAAATTTGGGTATATTAGACCTCAGCTCACCACTTAGGTAACAAAGGTTCCATCTCACTAGTTAAGGGGGAACACCATTGTGACGGCCGGAAAAGTAAGCAATTTTTATGAATTTTTTTCAGGAATTACAGTTTAAATATAAAATTGTTATTACCTACATCTAGTACAATATCTGAAGAGACTATAAGAAAACATGAGTAGAAAAACAGGCATAAATTGTAATATATTAATTAAGTAATCTTCTAAACCCCCCGAAGAATAGGTGGAATGTGAAACTATGGACCAGCAAGTCCGAAATCAAATTTCATTTTTTTTTATAAACTATACCAGTGTAGTTTCCGTTGCACGTACGGATTTTTTGATCGAAAACAAATTTTTTTAAATACGCTCGAAAAACTATCCATCTTATTCGCGGATTTTCGAAACTTTTCTTCTAAAGCGGACCACTTTTACAAAAATAATTTGTTTAAGACATCGGTATGTGCAACGGAAACTACACTCATATAGTTTATAAAAAAATGACATTTGATTTCGGACCTCCTATTCCACAGTTATACATTTTATCAGCGCGCTTGAGGGATCTAAAAGATTCATTTATATATTAAAATTTATGCATGTTTTTATACTCATTTTTTATACTGAAAACATTTCTGAAAAAAAATCTTAAATATGACTTACTTTACCGGCCGTCACAGTGGTATTCCCCCTTAGGAGTTAACTTGCCATGCGAATAGTACAGACAGGCAATTTAATTTAGACTGCAAGACGTTAATTGCATTCTGACACGTGTCTCTTCTTTTACAAGCTGTTACTGATAAGGCGAGACCATAATAATCGCACTTAAGGAGTCCAATTGATTTAAATATCCATTCATATAAATTATCACTAGCTTCTACCACCCCGGCACCACTGTCATCACTATGTTCTTCATCTGAGCTAACTCACTCATCAGTAACACTGGTGCCTTTCCAAACACCCCGATTAACCACCCATCAGCAGCATCCCCAGTCCACGAGCGATTAAACATGGAACCTCCATGGATAATTTAAAACTTTCTCAGGAACACGTTCGCCGAAGGTACCAAGCGAGTAGGCCGCGAGAATAAGGGAAAAGAAAGCCAGAAAGGAATAAAGAGTGAAAGAGGGAGCGGGCACGCAGCGTGAACAAAGTGCAATTTCACCATTTTTGCCTCGTAAACTCTGGCCAATGAACGGCGTAAAAATGAATAACTGGAGGATCGTTCACCCCGCCGCGATACACGCCCCGGCGTTCCTCCATTTCAACGTCTTCCTTCGACCCAGTCTCCCTCTCGCTCCTTCCACTAGCCCAACCCTGGCTGCGATTTTTATCTTCCGGGTAGAATAGATTACCTTTATTTACGAGCAATCCGCGGCATGAGCAAATTGTTTGGGAACGGGTGGGCCCCGCTTATTTAGAAGCCGTAAACTATTCAATACCAGGGCGAACCGCGGAGGATGCAGCGCGAGGAAGGGGCACGCCGCGGCGAAGAGGGGCAGGCCAGGGCGAGGAAGTTTCGCTGTCGGATGGACGACGTGTGTCAGTGGCTGGTTTTCTCAAGGTAGCCGGTGTTTCCAGGTCTAGGACGCGGGCACCACTCCTCAATGGCGCGCAATCCGATCATCCTGGGACAAGAAACACGGAAGCTCTTATCTGATACATCGCCGAGGCAATAAACTTTAATCAGAAAGGCTTGTTATCGGCCGTAAGTGGTACAAATCCCGCGGCGATGCGCTGGATGGGAATCACGGGTCGATAAACGTAGCCTCCTTCGATGCGCAACGAATGCTCGTTGATCTGCAAAAAACCGTCTCCTGATGGATTTCTGATTTCATCGGGCCGAGCGGTATTCGAGGAGGCTCGCGGTCTTCGAGGTAATCCTGAGTGTTTGCTCGCTCGCATGGGAGATTGATTCGAGGCTGATACGCCATTCTGTTTTTAGGCGGGATCGAATCGCCTGGTTTGTCTCCGTTTAGTGAGGTACAGGGGGAGGTGTTCAGGAGCACAATGAAGCGAGGGTTTAATAATGGAGTGATTAAAATTTGGGTCGAGAATGATGATGTTTGACGAAGTTTGAAAAAGCGGTTCAGTTCTGGAAAGTGATTTAATTTTATATAGTCGATGCAATAAATGATTGTTTCTTACACTGACACTTTTCACTTTTTATTTCATCTGGGAAAGCAACTTGCTTTAAATTGCAGAATATTTCCCGCGATGAAAGTAATTTTGCGGCACACCATGCATGCTTCAACATATGTTTAGAAACTGGTGCTTGCAGTTTACTGTGAATGAGTGCATGCAGTCTAATACAATCGGATTGACTGGAAAGCTGTCAACCGGTTACAAAAAGGTGACGTTGATATGAACAGTTTATATTACAGTACATCTATCAAGTGTATGGAACTTTAATTGTTTATTATTAAATATCTACAGCTACTATTTTACAGGCATTATTAGGGATCTGTTTGCTACCATTCTGCAAAAGTGTGTCAAAATCGAAGACGGACAATTCGTGTCCTTCCCTTGTAAGTTTCTATGAATCACCAAAGTTTAATTCATTACCCTTGCCACAAACAATACACGCATGTTTCCATTAGGGAAATAACATTCTGTAGTAAGTATTATTGCGCAACTAAGGAAGCAAAGAAGACTATCAAACACCACATATTTCCACATTCGCACTTCCCAATGGGATTCCACCACCCGTTCACCCTGGGGTCAAGTGAACCGTCCACCGACGACGTTAATCAACCCCGAATAAAGGTCGGGAAACGAAATACAATTAAGGAAACCAGATAAAGGCGGAACGCCATAAAACGCTGTACGCGTGAAATGCTACGTATCGACACTCGCGAGCCGCATCTGTGATCAATAATGGCAGCAGAGCGGTGAGGGAATAGCAGTGGAAGAAGAAGAAGAAGAAGAAGAAGGAGGAGGAGAAGAAGAAGAAGAGGAACGGGCTGAAGGTTCCGCCACGATGAGAAGAAGAGGCAGAGGAAGAAGTAGAAGAGAGACGATGAAGAGGAGCAACAAAAGGTGCAGCCTCGGGTGCCGGGCGGGGCTCAGATGTTTATCCCGGTCGACCTCTTCCCCTAGCTCTCTTCAGGCCCCTCTTCGTGGTCCCTGGCGTGCCCCCTTCACCTCCGTTTCTTGCGGAGAAGCGCGCCCTCGGCGATCCAGAGCCGCGGAGCGTTGCATCTACGTTATGCGTGCTCTCTTCTGGCTCGGATGCGCTCACCAGTGGCGTCGCAACCGTCATTTCGCTCCGACATGACAACCTGGCTTGCTCAATGACATTGCAATCAAATTGGAGGACCTCTGCTCTTATCGATTAATCCCACTTTCTATATTATTCATGTCTTACTTTACTCCCTTCTATCCTGAAGATGACCTTGTATATGATGGCTGATGGAATGTGGAAACTGTAGAATTATTATTCTTGAATGGATTTGTAAATAAAGTTGATGGTGAAAAAAATGAAAAGACCTTCTTCAACGTTAAGATTGGAACGGTCATTTAGGCAATTCCTCCTATTCCTTAGCTTCCAACAACCTTTGTTCATGACAGAGATCGGTACACTAGCTCTTTTAGAATATCAGCACTTCGGTACTGCAAAATTAAATCCCCTTCAAGTCAAAGGGCCGCCACGATCTTAATCCCACGATCTAAATTAATTGAATCATATTCAATGCCACTCTTCAAAGTCTCCTGCTTCAGCTGCTTGGCCAAGGAAACCTCGGCTTGGATGACAAGGAGATAATTGCTACCCTTGACGGCGAAGAACGCTGAATATTGATCGGTTATGCAAAAGAATATCTACAAATGATCACAGATAGCGTGAGTTGTCTGTGTACCGTGAGGCTGTTCACTTAGATAGCCATATTCGCTCATAATCGAGTCGACCGGAAAGGAAACGAAGAGGGCGAGGTCGTCGGCTCGTGACGGGCCGCTGGACGGTCGGTACTTGCAAAAAAGCAACGTTAATCAGACACTTCGTATCGCCTCTATTCAGCTCCCGGCGAGCGAAGTGATCTAGCTCGCAGCAGGTTCTTCGTGGCAAAAAATCGATGAATGAACCTCCTCTCCAGGAGCGGAGGAGGTTCGTTTTGCTCGACCGAAATCTCATCGCGGGAACTCGTGAACCTCGAACTCGCTGCTCGTCGATTTGTACATACATTGTCCCGCATCATCGGCCGCGTTCAAGATCATTACTGGACAATTAACGGGCATTGTGATCTCTGTTCTGTCAAGGTTCCGTGGCGGGTAATCGAACTGGAATTGCGTGACCATTGTATGGACGGGTTTGAATTGCTGGAAGTGGATGTTCGATTCAATTCTTCTGTAATCCTTGAGGAACACAGCTGGTGAGAATTCAGACACTCGAATGTTAAGTACTTTTAGGGGTGTCTAATATTCGAATACCATTGACTGATCTATTTGAGGGTAAGATTTTAATGCAGCATCTTGTTAAATCGCCTCCATTGCATTATAAAAGGAAAACACATGTACCTACCTATAATTGCATTAACTGTATACTAATGTATCTCTCTGACAGTATCCAGGGCCTCCAAGAAAATGATTCAATCCTCCCACAGTCTACACTTCCCTTTCCCCATGGATACCATGTTAATCCAAATTCTCTCGAGCAAGAATCACAAGCATTTGAAACATAAGTGCACCTTCCTTCAGTACCAGCCTCGCAATCGTTCTCGACAATTAAAGCGATACGAACGCCTAAGCTCAAAGGCCGCGGACAAAGGAGTCCTGGATCCCTCAGGATCGTTACCAGCCGGGCACGTATCCCGCTGATGACGCACTTCCGGCCTTGTGAACCCCCACGGTGGCCCCAGTGATAATTCCGGTGGATCGAGAAAGAGCTTCGAGATCCATCCACCGTGACTCCGTGGCCCCGTGACGACCCCGAAGAGATGTTTGCTCTTGTTGCGGTGCGCGCAGCGGAGAGGCAGCCGGTAGGAAGAAGAGGAGGCGAACGAAGATAAAGTAGACGAGGAAGAGGAGGCGCGGATGGGACGCGGGGAGGGGTTATGGAGAAAGGAGACCAAGAGGGGGGAGGGGAACAAGAAAAACAGGAAGACGAAAGGAGAGGAGATGTAGGATGGGCCCCCGATCCAACGCCTAGCCTCCGAAGGAGCATCGCCGAGTGGCAGGGCGCAACCGATGGTAGCGGTTCGCTCATCATTGTAATTACTTCGCGAGGATGTACCAGTATATTGGATCATTATCGACCGCTCCATATCTACCACCTAGCCCCATAAGTATAGACTTATGCTCCCGGTGCCCCGTAACAGGCCCGCGAGCCTTTTGCCAAACGTGCGTATATCTTCCAGCTACGAGGGAGATACCTGCGGGTATATTGGCGAGCAGTCGTGCATACGGGGTGGGGAAATAACTATTGCCACTTGGACTAACTCGTTCCCTCGTTGTCGTACAAGGCAATTTCCTGGGGACGAGGATGGCTGCATCCTTCGCCGCCAGCCTCCTTGGCAAACATCGCGTGGCACTTCCTTTCTTTTTCTTCATTTAGAGTCGTTCCTGGGGAACATGGGTCTCAGAGTTTTTGGGATGTGTTTTAATAAGATGATTTAAATTTACCCAAATTATTGACAATCTGTTGCTCTGTCTACCATGCAATTCACCTTGCTCTTCCTGTCACTCACCTCCTCAGACAGACCTGTGGCCAGGTTCACGTCATTCGCGCTAGGTAGTGTAATATTATTACAGCAGGTAGAGTGAGTTACAGTGATGTTACTTGTCAGTGATGATTACAGTATTTCGGTTGACGTACTCAGGTTATTGGGGATGGGAAGCGGTTGGTAAAAGTGTCGTGAAGCTTCCAGAAGAGGGACGCGGGTTCTATTGAGGTGGTCCTTAGAGTAGTCATATTTAGATCTCTGTACACCATCAACAGTTTATAGCTTGCCTGGGATAATTAGCCATTAATTAACAAGGACCAACATAGCTCCTAAGGATCTCTACTACTCAAGTTAAAACTAGAGAGCTGACGTACCAGAAAATTCCACGGAACCACCACAATGTCTCACGTTTCCCCGCACGCAACAATCTCCAAACTCTCTTCCACCCATGCCAGCAAACATAATCGTAGGAGGGTAAAAGTCTGAACAACGTAGCACGTTAACCGGAACATTCGGTGCGCAATTACTTCGTCGCGCTATAAATCACAGGAAAAAAATTCCCATTCATGCAAATCGGTATCACCCAGCACCCCAGGCTGCATATCGTTCAACTGGACCCCGTCGAACCAACGACCGATCGGGTTATTTCAAGTGGCAATGGTTATTACCCCACCCTATATATCCAAGGGAATATATACCCTCGTGTGTAGAGATGGAGTCACGTATGCCGATGATACCGGGAGCACGTGGGCCGGTGTTGGTGTCCACACCGTCAAATCGCGATCTTGCCACGTACCAGCTAACGACTCGTACGTACGAGTCTCTGATCAAATAACCGCGACCCGAACAACTTTCTCAGGGGATCTAACATCGCTGTCGAAAAGGCACGTTCACCAAGAAACCATGCTCGCCCCAGCGTGGATCGCGGAAGCTCGAATCGAACGCCTAACGATGGCCGGCGTTAGACGTGTAATCACATACCCAACTGGAAATCGGTATCTGGATGATTCGTTAACGAACGATTCGCTGTAATCATCGGCGGCCAGAGATTTATGCAAAGCGTGTGCCACTTACGGGAATTTCTTCCCAAGTTGCGGTGGTCTTGTGTATACTAGAATGTTTGTAGGCTATGCTTTAATATTATTTGGAATAAAACAGGAAGAACCTGCGATGTTAATACCTGCGATGGTGAATTATAGTGATGGGTTGGGTTGTGGGTGATTTATTGCTTGCTTGGAAGATTTGTTACATTTTGCAGTCTATTTTGTATGTTACTTGGAAAGTTGAAGTTTATAACATTTTACTAATTGTGAGGAGTAGTATTGTATGACTTTCTATTTTAGTGGCATGTCAGTTAGCATGGAACAACGAAAGATAGTAGGTTGTCACTTGAATTTATAATACTAAGGAAAAAGAATTCTAAACTACATACTTTTTTAATGAGCTACTGATTTAACAAGTAGTAACAAGTACTGTATACTTCTTTAAAGTATAAATTTCAAAGTCTGTAGTATACTTAAAATAAGGCTTGAATATTGAGAAAGAATTGGTCATCGAAAATATTGACAATTTTGTCTCGTCAATGCAAATTCAAGTTAATATAACTTTCACCTTCGATATTTCATCAGAGAAGCAAGAAAACTTTATGGTAAATTCGAAAATAGTGAAAATGGAGATACTATGAAATTCCCTTTAAATATTCCATGTCTAATATCAGCTTGGAAATCGTTCCACGCCGTAGAAACTGCCCCGCGGAATGCCGTAGAAATTCGATCGCGAGCTTGTCAACCCGGTCGATGTGACCGCGAAAAGAGAGATCGCTTCCGCTCCAACGATAATCATCGATACATCTCGATACGTCTTGAAGGATACAAGGCGCCTGCTTTGTCCGCGAGGTCTGTGATACTTGACTACATTCTGCGCATCCATCTATGAATTTTCAAATTCTAATGTATTTACACATTATTTCAACCAAAGCACCGAATTCCAAATTAAATGTAAAAACCTTCGGTTTTTTAGGCCTTTTTTGAAATAGAAAACTATTCAAGTTCAAGATATTGAATTAGAAAACTATTCAAATTCAAGAGAACAGTTGTTTGGACTATGTTTAGAGCTTTTGGAATAGCTAAAACCCTCCTTCTCTAATAAATCCCGAATTTATGATAATATTCTAATGTCCATTTCTGAAATATTTTTATATTTTCCATGAATCTGATTCGCACAGTGGGTTCTGTTGAAGAGCGAAGCAGCCCATGCACCAGCGTACACCGAATCGATCATCAGATCCCCGAGGCGCAGATAACCCAGGCCAGCGACCGTTACACCTCTGTGCAACAGGACACTCGTAGCGAGCGGGCAGGATCGATCCAGGACGTGCAACGGGAGCCGTCGAGGCAACGGGAGCGTATCGAAAGATGCGCCGTCGATAATCCTTCAGCGTAGGTCGGCGTGCATCGTGCACGGCCCTATCGAGCTCGGTGCACGGGCAGAGGCGAGGCAGCTCGCTCGCTCCCAGTATCAGAAGCTGCGGGCAGAGGGACAGGGGGCCGGGGAGGCGGCGGCGGAGGGAAGAGGAGGACGGCGCAGAGGAAGGGAAGTTATCTGGTCTGCTTCTCCATCCTTTCCTTAACCTCTGGCTCGCTTCCTCGGCCGCCGCCTTCGACCTACGTGTAGATGCTCAGGTGTAAAACCGTTGATTGCCACGGCAGTATTTTCTCTTTGCACGGCAGGATGGGTAGTAGCGGTGGGCGTGCCGGCCACGACCGTAGGGAGACGGCCAAGGCCTCCCCTCATCGTGCTACCGTGATTATGTTTATTATACTTTGGCACACGCGTGTGCGTACGTGCGCGTACTTACAGCTGGCCTCGCCTTTACGCCGGGCGCATCATCGCGCCGAACGTGACGCCGGGACAAGGTGCTCTCGCGCTGCCCCGCTAGAGAGGCTCATGGGTGGGCCTCGTCTCCAGGAGGTTGCATTCCTCACGCTTTAGACGTCCACGCTTGTTAATTTGCAAGTCGCCGGTCGAACGAGACGACCATTGTAAATTGAAACTTGCGGTTTTCGAAGTAGATATGAGACGCGGCTACACGGGGATTCAATAAATGAGTGAATGGGTAGGGGACTGGATAAGGGGTTGGGATCTGTTGCCCAAGAGGTGCTGTTTAATTAAAGTGCGAACGCATCGGGGTAAAAGGGATGTGTTTACGAAAGAGTACACACTTTTAGGAGCAAACGTGTAGGTATATAAGTACTCTGTTACTTCTGCTACGTACTGTAGTCATTTTGAACATCTCTAGACAACTGGGCAAATGAATTGCATATCTACATGTACTCCGTGCTATTTTATTTATTTATGTTTGTTATACTCTGACTTGCAACAATATCTGAATCTCCAATTGTATTAAACAGTTTGCTGTAACCTATTACTCAGTCCTCCGGACTTCTCCCAGCATACTGCTAGGAACCCAGATCAACCCGACTCCCCAGATAAATCAGAACCATATGAATCTTTTTAACACGAATCGCGACGATCTCGTATTTCACACAAATCTTTGACAGCAAAGAGGTCGGCGAGAAATTTTCTTACGACCAGGAAACGACCTTCCTTTCCACCAGGTCCTTGCTTTCACGAGGATCAGTGGCCTGTTCAGCGCACAAGGGATAGGTGAAATTGGCATTCTCGTCGGAGATCAGCGTGCACAAGATTATCAATGACGCTCGTGTGATGAGCACGCATGTATCAGGTTCGAAACCGATACTTGGACGTCGAGGATGCGGCCGGTTTAGAATTCCAGCGAGGTGGAGCCTTGACATTTCGTGGCCTGGAATCGGCTGGCATAATTGATCGGCCTCCGCGGCTCCCATTCGACCAACGACAATGCTATTCGATTGCGTCTGGTATGGTTACGACGAACTACGCGTACGATCTCGTCAGCTGGTGGGACGCGGTGGCGTTCACTTTGGCAACTAGATACTAGGGTCTGGTAGAAACTAGAGGGGAACGACTATAGTGGTGTGTACCTCTGAAATTACGGATTAATTGGTTCCTCAGTAATTTTGAGACGGAAAAGACGTAAGTGGAGATAGACTTGATGTAATATGCATTCGTATTTTTTTAGATTATGTGGTAGGATTTCGATTAATTAATAAAAATAATTTTACAGGTGTAGTTTGGCGTATATACATTTACACATAACTATACAAATTTAAGTCGATGGATCACTGTATGTATATATTCAGTAGGGAACAAAAGTATTCGGACACCCTTTAAAACCGAATAACTTTTTTAAAATTGGTCCAAACAACTTCAGTTTTTCTGAGAAGCTAGAAGGAGTAGCTTACTACTCCTTAAGTGAGATGTTTCGTGATTTTGAAATAAATTGCAATTAGTCGGAATAGCGAAGAAAATAGTGAAGGTCATTTTCAACTTTTTTTTCTGAGTCTCTAATGAAAATGTAAAAAATACCTTTTGTAGATTTAAGTAAGTTGTATACATGCAAAAATACATTCTTTGTATTTTTTAAACGAACACTGTTCCTGCCAGGTGAATATATCCAAAATACTAACTTGTGAGCCATATAAGTGTTTTATGACAAAAGGCCACTGTAGAGTCCTTAAGAGATTAGGAGTGTAGCCTCGAAGAGAATAAGTCAGAGTGTGACGTCTGTGTTTGTGTGACCGTTGGGTTCAGTTTCAGTTCAATCGTTACTGATGAAGATATCCGTGAGTTTAAAGCTTCCACATGGTTTTAAGACTCTAATCAGTATAGAATTCGATTATCGATAGCAATGCCAGTATTCCTGTCTGTTTTCTGCCTTTCCTCAGTTTCACTGTCTTTCTACTACTTCCTGGTCGCCCTAGCTAAGGCTAATTGTTCCTGATTATTACTCAGTTTCTACGAACCAAGCACTATCTCTCCAGACGCCTGTTTCTTTCTGACCCTCTATGTATCTCTAATCTAATCTTCCTACTCCACCCATGCCCTTTCCAGTTTTCCCAGTCTCTCTCGACCTCTACTTATCTCTTCTTGATTCTTCTAATGCTTCCCCAACTTTCCAAAGTCATTTTTAGCTTCTCCCTATCATCGCCTGCTTTCAAACCCTGTCAAGCCCATAAAATCATACGTGCGCCGAGCAAACAATACCGTAAACTATCAACTTCAATTATTTCTGAATCTTAATATATAAAGCAGAAAGTTCATATATTTATGTGTATGACTGTCGCCCAAAAACTTTCAAACGGTAAACTCTGGGGTCACGAGATGTAGTCCAGTGAAATCAGACGGAAATCTGCCCAATCTGCGGAATAAATTCCAGCAGGCTAAATTTTTATATGCGCCTTTGTTTGGTCGCTTTAAACAATATGTCAGAAGTCTTCATAGATCTGACCGTCGCTAAAAATTTTACAGGGGGTTAGGGCTAGGTTTCTTGAATTTCCGGGTTCAGGATCTTCCCTTGTCAAAAGTATGAGGGTTGAAACTCAGTAGCCCGACATACACGAAAATGATTACTCCTACAAAAAACACATAGCACCTATTTTGTAGAGAATTTCCTAAGCTATAAATTTCATAGTAAATATTTGTATCGTAAAGCTGCTGGACAACGAGATATTCGCGAACAACCGTTTTTATTTTTTTAACCCTCTGTAAAAATTGTAGCGGCGGTCGGATCGATGGGGACTTTTGACATATTGTTCAAAACGATCAAATAAAGGCCCATAGCAATATCTAGCTTGCTGGGATTTATTTTCCTAATTTCACTGGACTAATGTACCTCAGCTCATTAGGCCTGGCTAATCCAGATGAATGTGACTATTTTCAGCTCACTACATCCTTCCCTTTGTGAGTTATGAAAAATCTAAATTCCAAGCGAAGCCGGGTAGTAAAGCTAGCCCTATATAAAACAAACATACCCCATTCCAAACATAAAAACGTACGATATTCCCCGCAATCGATATTTGATCCCCTCCTAATCTATTACTTCCCCATTCTGATCAATTCGTCCTCCCTTTATTCCCCCACCCAGGAACCCTCTATTAGAAACACTAACCCTTGATCGGCATCGCGTCCCAACGAAGCGACGGCAAATAGAGGCGAGCGGAGGTCCCCGAGCACCACTTTCATAAATTACCTCGCCTCTATGCAACGACGTGCCATGACGCCAAAAAGTCACAACTACCGGCAGGCTAGCTATCGACAGCTTTACGTCCCTCCGCGACGAGGCTTTCCATAAATCGAACAGCACGACGACACGCCGATAAATCCGCGGGGCAGCCGTGTCCGCTCCTAAAAAGAGGCGGAAGCGACGGAAAAGGAGAGAGTGGAGAGAGGGAGAAAAAAAGTGACACGGCTACCACGAGGACGTTCTCTAGCATACCTATCATTACCGCGAACGGCCGTGCAATTCGTTCTGGTTAAACGGACGCGCGGCCAGGCAAATGGAGGCTTCCCCTGGCCACGACAAACAAATGCCACAAGTGCTGCAATTTTATGCCGTTAACGACGGCCAGGCGTCGAGGCTGAGACGCGCGTGTGTGAACGTGCCAATAACGTTGCTCTCCGCGGGTACTAAAAATTCTATAGCGTCGCGTCCGTCAGAGGGCTGTGGGGAGGCGGGCCGGGGAGCATCGGTGGCGAAACCCTGTTTAACAAAGTAATGACTACAATTATTCTGCTTTACATCCACCGCGCGGAGACCGGCCACGGTGCCCCTCGCGAGCAGGGACGTTGCAATTTACTACAGATAATCGTCGATCAAGAAGAGTTACAACTGTTGGATCGTCAGCCAACCGTTTGCATCGGAAGTGTACTTTTTACGAGGTTGAATGACGGTTGTGCCAGGGGAACGTGGAAGCGATCGGTTTGCTTGATGCCCCTCTGCCTTTACTTCCCGGGGATTACAGAGGATGACACGTTTACTGGAGTCGGAAGGTTTTGGGTATTGGTATGATAGGTCTGCAAGTGAGGAGCGTGTGGGATTGGAGGGAAATGAACCTTCTCGCTCACAAGACTGTGAGTAAAATATGAAAAAGCTGAAGCTACGTGACGATACGCGCAACAAGCTTTGCAACGTGTCGTGGGTATGACCAGATCCGTCAGATTCCAAGTGTCAGTGCGCGAGGGGGTTTGCGTGCAGGCAGTCTGCACGTTCTTCCTCGTGAGATAACAAAGCGTTGCCACCCTCCCAGTCGGCATTGGGCTCCGGGGCCCATAGGAAAAGTTGCTCGCGTGGTTCGTGTCCTGGCTCGTTCGATTTACATAAACACGTACTCATTGATTGCCTGGCCAGATTGTCCGGCGTTATTACTTCGACGACCGGTTAACTCCGCCGTAGGACCCGGGGGATAATCGTTAAACCCTAATCGTTTCGCTACGCATCGACCACGGCCGGGAGATCGATACACCGTGATTCCAGGGTGTCGAGGCCACTTTATTTGGGGTACGTGGCTCCGTTACGCGCGATTAGCTCCTCCAATGGGGGACTTCATTGTCTTAGGACTATCGCTCGGTCGTTCCGGTAGCACCTCCACTGACCCTAGTTCTGTGGTGTCGCTTTTTAGTAGCGAGTCATCCTACGGTTTTAGCGTGAGTATGTTTGCAACTATAGACGGAGATGGGCAATACTTTTATTTAAATAAAAATCTCGAATGACGAATGAGAGTTTAAAAAATTGTTAAATGTTAACCCGGGTCATGGACAAAAAAATTAACATTATTCATCCAGTAATCTAAAGTTAAGGTATCTTATATTCGATTCGTTATTTAAGTAATTTTTTATTTAATTAATGCCCAACTCTGACTGTAGAGGATGGGGATCGATGTCACTTTTTAGTTTCGTTGGAGGAATGGTGCCTTTTTTATTGTGAGAGGAAGATACTTTGTGTGCTTTGATCATTCTTATAAACGGATATGGTTCTTTTTAGATTTGATTTGAGGAATTCTCTGAATGGAATTTCTATGATTTCCTTTGATTATTGTGCCCAACGTGACAGTGAAAATATTTCAAAGAATGCAGCAATTTCATAATTACCACCGAGTGAACACAGCAAAGTGAATAAAACCAGGAAGCATTGAATAATATTAGTTCCATTGAACTCACCAAACTGGCACGCGTAGGAACCACCTCCATCGGGAAATCCGTTCTTCTCCGAACCTAAAACAACAGAAAGGCATCGTTAGATTGAGGAAGCGATAGTGATTTAAGCAGATGGATAAACGACAGAATCGAACGAGCGCAGATGCACGCGCCACCCACGATGCAACCCTTTCTGTGAGCTGTTGTTAAAGGGGCCGCTTTGAAAGGACTGATCCAAGGATTCGCATGAAGTCAATGGGAAGATTTTAATCAAATCGATCGAGGATTTAAAAGGGACCCGTGGGATCTGCCATTCATTGTTTAAGGATGAAGAATACGTACCTAATACTGTGACGTGCGTAAAAAGTAGAATACAAAACAGCACAAATAGTTCATCGTGAACGTCTGACTGAAGTCGAAAGGGAGGATCTATGTTCTAATTTTGTAGAATTTTTCCTAAGTCCTGCGTTTTATGTGACATTCGGTGAAACATAGAGGGGAAACTTAAATTTGTTATTTATTATAGTGACTCCGCAGTAATTCGAGAATAATTGCGGTGGTCATTGCGATAATTTAAAAACAGGGAATAATTATGAAAATTTCGAATTCAAGAAAAAATTATACTGCCACAGCTGGATAAATAATTTAGCCCTGTATAAAGATCAAAAGCCGTAGAATGAAATATATCAAAGCGACGTATAATTATCAATTTTTATTTTATAGTTATCATGAATTAAAGGATCACCTAAAGGTGACTATCTGCCATCATTAGGTGACTGGGTACTATCATTCCTAATAAAATTATATCCGATAAGACGACAAGTATAAAATCGTCCATACACCTATCCCAGAATTCTCCAATTGATACAAAGCTTTCATCAATTAAGCATCATTGTTATCACGCTCAGAGGCACTTCTCTTCTCTCCGAGCTTTCTCCAGTTTCCTTCTTAATGTCAGCCGTCGTCAAGCCTTCCTTCCTCTGATTTATCAACGTACTTCTAATCAAGAGAGTACTCGCGCGCGCGACCAGGGCAGCTGTATTAGTTAACCTTGTCAGATGGGTAGGTAGCTCCCTTCTAGCTGCTCGTGCATGCTAAGTAGCTACTTCGTGGGTGGTGTTCCTGACTACCACTTGCGGTTGCAGTCGCGGAGCACGCGGTATTCGACGATCGATCGATCGATACGCGTCCCATCCCCGAGTGATTGGAATTGCTACCCCCTCTTGCACGTTCCACATTGTCGAGCACCAGGTAGCTTCTTATTGCTAAACGAGCAAATAAATCCCTGTCGTTACCCACGCCCAAGCTTGCCTCTAATTCACATAACATACATTCCTCCACCTACTTTGCTTAAATATCTATCACTCAATTTACTGGTCACCACACATCCCGTAAGTCCTTTTTTAGAAATCTCTGTACTCTATGATGGACATGCATTTTTCCCTGTAACCATTGTTCCGATCGATGACTTTGGTAACTTCTACACCTTTTTTTAACGATTCTTCTAGGATCTAATAGTGACGAGGGACACTATATTTAAAACATATAAATCTCCTCCCAAATTTTTAACGGGTCCAAAAATCTGGACCAGAGACTTCTAATAGACTCGAAGACCGTCCCCAAGATTGCTAACAGACCTGAAGATCTACCATCAAAATTTCTAATAGCCCCGAAGACCTACCCTTAAAATTTGTAATAGACTCGAAGACCTACCCTCAAAAATTTTCATAGTCCCGAAAGCCTACCCTCAAAATTTTTCATAGTCCCGAAGGCCTACCCTCAAAATTTTTAATAGCCCCGAAGACCAACCCCATGATTGCTAAGAAGCCGGTACCGTCCGGTTGTATATTTTTGCAGCACAACCACCACCCCCGAAATTGCAAACACAATTGTTAGGGCCATTGAGTCATAATGGTAGTGGACATTTTCTGATTTTTTTGGAAAATTGTATGGGATACGCGAGTTCTTAATAACACCCACAATGGAAAGAAAGAGATAAAGTGAAGTATTTGGATCGCGTAAAAAGAGGAGATATCGTAAGAAAGTAGGGAACACTCTACTTCCTCGCAGCCTCTTCAGCCTGTGCAATGTGCACGTGGACAGCTACACGCGGAACGATAATTAAATCAATCGGATCAGCGATACAAGTGGCGAGCTGTTGTTGCGGAACGGTTTAATTGGTCCCTCGCTACGACTATGCTTTATTCGAAGCTGCTCGGTAGACTGGTGCACGTCCAGCCACGTCAAAACGTTCGGAACGAGAAAACCTCGCAGCGGGACACCTGCTACCGAGCTTTCCTGACTTCTCCGCGGACTTTTTCTTCGTCCACGCGTTCCAGCGACTCGCGGGACGATGGTTGCAGCAGACGCGCAGCATGAGGTGGCTTCTCGTGCGAGAACCACGGCAATAAAATTGCGCGATTACTCGTTTCCTCGGCGTTTCAACATCCTCAGTGGTTGAATCAAGGACGTATTAAGGAGGCTGCTCTGTGGCGCGGGTCGAAAACTAGGCATTTTTGTTGAATTTTTTCCAGATAAAGTATTGAATAAAATTCTGTGATTTTTCAAGTATTCACTAATACACAGTTACAATACACGCGGGCCAAATGAACCTTGTAAAACTTTCGCACAACTGCGGTGGGGTGGAAAAATTTCTACTGAAACATGCTACATAAGGGAACAGAGGATTACTTTACTGTAAAATATGTCCTTAATAGCGTGAACTACAGAAATCGAAAATTTTTCATAATTAACAAGATGACACCAATTTAAAGAAAAAAAAAACGTATTTCCCTTAGAAAAAATTCCTCTTCCTTGAACCACAGCAGGAAAAGTAACGAAGATAACATCACCATCAGAGTTCATTCCCAGAAAGTGCCAATTCAATCGGACGATTAGATTTTGAGTTTTGTACACCGCGAGATTGAAAAATGTAGTTGCAAGAAAAACGAGTTTGAAGTTGGACGCGCAGAGTCGCAGACTGTTCCACCGCACTCTTCAAACATGTATAGCGTTCTTAATTTTTGGAATTTCCCCAAAAAATTTCTAGTCCTAATTTTGACATTATTATTGGTTAATAAAAAACTTCTATTTTTTGAATACGAGATACCGAGCAGCCCCTTTGAATCTCTAGACTAAGCGACTTAAGTTTCGGTAGTCAGGAAATTTTGCAATTGAAAGTGAAAGGCAGAAATTTGTGAGACGTATGAGATTTTTTACGTCTGACAATGAGTACGGGCGTTTGTTTGCGTGAACGTCATGATGTATAGAAGATATCGTGGCTTGCTTACCTCCATATTCTTCTGGCAAGAAATGAAAACCCCAATCGAGACTGAACATGTTAATGATTTCCTTAATGATGTTTAAATAACATTCATTGGTAATGTCGTTAGGCACTTTTCGTTTGATTAGACACTCACAAGTTCACAATCACTTGTTTAACACTTGAAGATACTGTTTAATATTGACAAAGAGTTTTATGTTGAACCCCTAATTCTGAAGATGAAAATTTTAATTATAGACGAAGTGTAATTATTAACACCCTCTATAGTCTATGCCACGTGGGTCACAAGTGTATTGCTTGATGTGATGTTAAAGTAAAGCAGGTGAAACGGCGGCGAAACCATGAAGAATTTAACACAAATCCTATTTCTCCATAATTAAATATTACGTACAATCTACGATTTCTCTAGAACCTCCTACAATATTAACACCCACTTTAAAATCGCCTCAAGAAGAGTGATAAAAATTCTAGCGAAGGTCAAAAGGAACCATGAACCTGTAACAAAAATATCCGAGGTCCTCAAACCTGCACCACATTAAACTGCTTCGTTTTCCCAGAGTAAAACATTCATGAAAAACATAAATTCCGAAATTCGTATTTTCCTCCACTGCATCTCCCAACTTCCCTAGCCACTCCATAGTGATCCAAACAATGCAACCAATTCTTTGCTTCCAAATTCTCTAAGCAGACCAGAATGATCATCAGCCATGATGAAAAGGTAGGCAGAATTCCGTTCAAACTTGACAACAATTGAACCGTGCGCGGGCATCCATAGATTACCGTTTTATAACGCCAAGAGGCAACTATCTCTAGGCTAGGAGCGGCAAAAAGGTGGAGGAAACCGTGGAAAAACGAAAAACCAGCGCTGATTTCCCTCGCAAGCAGCGCTCCCTTTTGCACGGTTCAGATGGCAGGTGCATTGGCGGTTTCCTTCGGCTACGTTCCTTTATCACGATGGTTTTGCCACTTTGCCGCTAGAAAGGAACGCGCGCACTTACCTGCGGATCATAAAACACGTCGTAACCGTACTATTTCGCGCGATCTTTCCGATAGTCTGCTTTGTATACGGAGCCCGTTTGCCTCGCAGACGAGGCGTGTCGTCGTCCCCCCGCGCCCTGCACAACAGGCTACCGTTTTTCGCGTTAACACGACGCTGTAATGGACCCTGCTACCTTCCACTGCTTCGATCCACTGGACTGGGTGTTTTCAGAAATCGTGTGGTTGCCGGGAACGGTTCTGCGGCCGCTTCTAAGCGCTCGAGGTAATCAAGCGGTTTTCTTGGAGGCAGTGGTGGTTCCTTACGACGACCTTCGATGATGGATTCTGTTAGTAGCCAACGGAGATGTGTAGTTGGGATTCAATTGGCGTTTCGATCTGTATCAGGTGGTTGGACTAAGGTGTTGGGCGGGAAACTTGTTTTGGATGCACTGATTGCCAGTGTTGTAGCGAGAGGAAGCTCTTCGAAGTACCTGCTAAGACTTTTGTCTGCATAACTCTGGGTTTTGAAGAGAGGGGTGAAAGCGTTTTGAGGTTTCCAAGAGATGGAAGACCCCTAGTGTATCTTTGGGGCATAAGTTACCCTTGAGATTACATACTTAAGGGACAGGATGCTTAACTTATGGCCCACCTGAAGTCGCTAGATCTCTAACCAGACGTTTTGGAAATGGGGGTGCAAGCTTTTGTACTCTAGTTTTCTAACAGGTTCGAAGACGTACCTCCAAGATTTAAAAAACATCCGGACACCTGACCCCAAGATTTCTAACAGGTACGAAGATCCTGTACATATGTGAACTTAACCACTACCCTTGAGATTGCAAACTCAATTGTCAGAACGGTCTAGTCACAGCTGATGACTATCCCCATCACTAGACTCGTTCTCCATTGGGGGAAAAGAGAATTTCTCAACCCTTATACACTTCCACGAAGCAGAGAGAGGAAATTCCCTTGTCTAACTCCGATTCACGATGTCCTCGTTCCCCGTGAAGCTTAGATGAGCAAGTTGTACTCACAGAACGCTCCCAGTCGAGCTTCTTGCAGAGTCTTAGTCTCTTAGCACTGGTGAGTCAGATCAGGTACCCCGAATCGTCAGTTACAGGCCCTGCGGGGTTTATCGATTTGATAGAGACTCCTTTAGCTCCTATTTATCTACCTGGTTAGATAAATTTTTGTATCTTTTAGACGGCTATGGAAAATTCGGGATAATAAATTCTAAAGGCTTCTTCATACGCTACAGTTCTGTGGTTCACGATTCTTATTTCAAACATTTTTTAAACAAGCTGTGCCTAACGCAGACCCATGAAAGTGTCTCGTTTGAGAAGTCCCCAAGAGATTGAATTTTTCTAGATTAAAGAATTAGTCGAACAAAACTCAAATTGAACTCAAACATATCCTCGTTCCCCAAAACTCCCGATATTTGTCTAAGCCTTCTTACCTAGCACCTATAAATCGTTATTGACCGGAGGTAGTGAAATTTAGGATCGAATTACTTAATATAAATTGAAACACAAGCAAGCCATAGAAAGTAGAAAGTGCAATGTGAACGTTCCTGCTGGTGTATTTCCTTGCAAAAACTGTCATGTCGAAGTGGCATTCCTGGCTGACTCTCCTGGCCTAAACTGCCTGGAGCGTGAAACAAACTCTATTCTCACATTTCTCTATACCACTTGACCATGAAGGAATAAATCGCGCGATCGCCACGCCGGTTGCTCTTTATCCTTTACACTATGACTCACTGTCACAAGCGTACACATCTACGAAGTCGTAACGTAACAGTTCTGGAAGAGAAAAACCGAGGAATTCCTCGGGAAGCCATGCAAAATAGGCGGCAACACCTTCTTGAAAGGGTAGTAAAAACGTACACACTGTTATTCTGTGGAACGTCTAACAATGAAAGGTAAAATTCTAGTGCTAAATCACCTCGCGTGTGCTGAAGTGTGACTCCAACGGTATAATTACAGTAACTGAGATTGGAGAAAAAGTGACTGATCCCCCAAGCTCACGACAGCTACGACTTTTTCTTACCGTGGCAAGCTTTAACCCACATATGGGATGCCTATGTCGCTGTTACTTTTTCGAGGAATTTTTTTAACGATTTTGAAATACTACAAGCTAGTAGCACTGGTAACAAGCCCCAAAATTTTCCTCCTTGCATGGCATTTATGATATAGGAACTAATATCCAGTTAAATTGTTCAAACGAATCCTATCGTGAGAAATTTATATAAATTACATCAGAAGATTCAATGGAGACCAGAAAATTCTCGATTTAAATAGATTAATACAGTGCGTGTTATAAATATACCAACCCCATAAAATTATTTTCTTTAATTGTTATTGTACCTGCGGTTAAAAATGTTTAATATTTTATTACATTTGCCCCTCTACGAATTAAGTCAAAACTCGATTTTTCATACTGGAAATAGGATATTTTATTTAATATTTAATATTTCTATCATTAATTTAATTTATAATTTAATATTTAATAAAGAATCTCATTTCCAGTATGGAAAATCGAGTTTTTTACTTAATTCGTAGAGGGGGAAATGTAATAAATTATTAAATATTTTTATCCGTACAATAAAAATTAAAATAAAATAAGTTTTTGTTACAGTTGGTATATTTATGAAACAATAATTAAATAGCAGTTTTGTTATATTTTTAATTTAACGCACTAACTTCAATAAATTCATGGGACTGTTTTTTTAATGTTTCTTATTATGCCCCTATTTAGCAGTAGAAAATAATATTACAGCGTAATTTACTTCCAGAAGAATGTAATTAAAATTTCATGGGGTTGGTATATTTATAACACGCACTGTTCCTACGATCTAAATAAACGCCAGTTAATGTCAATCTCAAAGCTACAACTCTGCAACATTATCTACCATCAAATACCTGGATGCTGTCGCTAAAACGATCATACGTCGCTGAATCATCCAAGATGTTTGATGTAAACAACCACAGTTCAAACATTCTCAAACACCAAGCCTCCAAAATGAAACCCCCTCGACAACATATCCTCCATTCGCATAGAATGGTTCCAACGTTCATCGACGATCTGTAACCAAAGCAACTTTCACTCTCCACTTAATCTCCGAGGTAGCCAGCGATCGTTCTCCAAACGAAGCACCTTAGTACTCGTGGTCACCGGTAAACGAGTTTTCCAGGGCAAGCCTTTGCGTCCGAAGAGGCGATGGGACGAAGAAATCGTGAATGAAGGTGCACGTGATGGATGGAGAATGCGAGGCTTCCTGGTGGACCAAAAGGAACAGAGAGGCAGGAAGAGCGAGCACGTGGCGTGGGAGTTCGCGGGGATGGAGCGAAGGGAATGAAGGAGCACGCGTTGTGGGCGGACCTCGAGGAGCTGGTGGAGGTTCAGGAGGCGGTGTTGGTAGGGGCCACCTCGATAAAACCAGAACTACCAAGGTGAGGCGATTCGAACTTCCTCCTGATCGGCGCGCGCGGACTTTCCTCCTTCGCTACTGGCACACTTGGTCGAAACTTCGTCAGCCTTCGACCTACTCTGCAACGTTGGAATTAGCAATCGAGGCAGAAACTATCAGAGACTTGCAAACTTCAGTTAGAGAAGTTTAACATCTTTATGTTAGTAGATGTAGGCTGAATTCTAATCCATGAACCGTAGTTTCATAGTTGCACTGTCGGTGTGCTCTGTTTGCAGTCATTCATCTCTGTGAAGGCAGGTGATTCCTACTCTGCTTTTGTTGATTCTGTAGCTCAAGTTTTGAACGTTGTATCAAAGGAATTGGCCACCCTTATGTTAGTAAATGCATGTGTATTATACTTTATATTAAAATTTAATAGTTTAAAGTCAGCAATACTTAAGGTGTCTTCTATATTATATACAGATTTTTTCACATCAGTACCTGTAGGTATCACTAAAAATACATAATTCAGCATATGAAATCAACCCAGCAGGTCCTCTGAGCTACAAATCAAATGCTCAGAAGAGTCATCAAGCTCTCGCACTAAACACAGGGCTGGGAAAAATTTGAAATAATTTGAGACAAAATATTAAAAACTGATACATTTCCATAAGCAAATACTGCTTCAAAATACTATTTCATTTAATGCTTAAATCAAATGCTATTTGAAAATATTATTTCATTAAATGCTTAAATCATGAGCAAATACTATTTACTATTTACACTCGGACTCGAAAATAGGAAATGTGGCATGCAAAATAGGAGATACAAATTTAAAAAATAAACAGATCTCCCAAATGTCGCTCGTTACCTTTTTAAGATTAAATATATTCAGGTAAGTATTTCTTGCAAGTATTTCTGAACGCAGGTATGTATGTTTACACACATATTTTGTGTTGTCACTCACAAAAGTATTGTTTGAAATATTATTATTCGAAATACTATTTTCTAATATTTCAATGAACTACTCATTTCATAATAGTATTTGTATTAGTTACTATTAAAATATATATTTAAAATACTTTGTCTTTATATAATTACTATTTCAAAGGAAAGTTTATTTGTCAAATACCTGTATCACTCGTATACTACTAGAAATATATATATTTATTTCTACTTATTTATTTCAATAATCTATTTTCCCAAACCCTGACTAAACACTAAAACTCAACGATGAACCTAAACGATTATACACCAAACTCACCTCTTTTATCTTTTTAAACACTAAACTTGACACTTCCCGTGACTAATCAGGCATCCTCCTTTAATCAAGAATCAATTATCCTCTGTCTAATATACAATGTCTCCAACGAAAACCTTCCATCATCCCATTCACATTTCAAGGAGAAACTAAACACCAATTAATATTCAACCCGTCCAATTAACACTCTGCTCCTCCAAAACATAAACACACATCCACAGCAAAAATACCTAAAAATAATTCTTCTCCAATTAAGGCCATGACTAAGAAATGCTTTATCAAAAGCTTGGCGCTGTTCCTCGGTGCAGCGATTACCGCGGTGATTTCTAGTGTTTCCCAAGGAAAATCTCTGCCGCGAGGCAGCGTAACAGGCCGATCGTTTAATCACTTTCTCTGGCTGCCCTTTCGGGCACCGGATTTACATAGAGTCGAGGCTGATTGCTTGTAATTAGCGACGCGTGGCCCGCGCCCACGTCGGGTCAACGTCGTCGAGGTGGACGAGGAGGACGATCCTCGCTAACGAACCGTAGTTTAAGGTCGTTCAAGAGCCACGCGTAACCTACGGATACCTACGCACATACGCACCCACACAAGCCCGGCGGGGCACGTGTGTGTGGCTCCTCTCGGGTAATCAACGTGACGATTCACTCTGCAATCGTGGGCAATGTCTCGCAGCTAACGCGATGACTGCAGACAAATTTGCGATATTGTTATCGCTGATGAAAGTCTGATGTGGCATACAGCTGAAGAGTTTATTCTGCATGCGTGAAAAATGTGTGTATCGTGTGTTGTGAATTTTCCATGGCATCTCTGGATGCGCTTAACTTCTTAATGCTCAGTTGAGAGGCGGTGTGATCTCTTCAGGATGTCCTGGATAAATCGCTCGTTTAAATTTAGAAAAATCAGTGAGATAATTTTTTATTTCTGTTAATTATGAATGCAATATTATATGTATTGTATTAATATACTTGTGACTTTTTTTAAAGTTTTATAAAGCTGGAATTTTTTGCTGAAATTTTGATTTCGTGAAGGAGGTCTTGTAAGAAGAATTTGGTAGTTTGTTAATTGGTTAATATTACCATGTATCCATCCCTAGTAAATTATAATTGTACTCTGAACAGGATGTTTTTTATTTTCCTTGAAATCTAAGTTCTCCAAACATTGCTTCTTTGCTTCTGAACCGTTCAAGCATTATGTTTCCCTATCCCCTGCATCGTTCCAACATTTTTCACTATCTTGGGTCTCTGTTATCCTAGTCCTCCCATGTAATTTAAGATAAGTTATGAAACCCAGCCATGGTGGCACTCATACCATTCTGCTGTTCTCATCCCACTCCGCTTTAATTACGTCGTTAATAAACTCTATCGTACGCAAAGTGATGGGAGAAGGCAATTTCTGAGGATCGGAAGGAATTTCTTCGGCGCAGGAAAAGCGTGGAACAGATTACCAAGTCTGACACAATAATGAAACTCTCCCGGCTCGCCAACGGTATTTATCTAACATCAGTTTATAAAGCGCCAAACGGTTTACGCGCTATTCAGGAGATAACAGTATTAATCACAGCCTTGAATGGTCTTCGTGATTACCCATCACTTTCGTTTTATTTACAATTACGTGATACCGTCGAACACCCTCCGTATAATTAAAGCTATAATCCGCGATCTAACTTCTGAAAATCGATTATTTACATGATCTGACAGCGTTTAATGTCGCGCGGTAGATGGAGTCGCGATTATCCAACTTCGTGCTGTGCATCTTAACGAGAGAATTAACGCGATGCCGTGTGAAATTCAAATGGAACAGCTTCTTAGACAAGTTGAAAGGTGCATGATATAATTATCGCAATTTGACAAAGAGCTGACCAAAGTTCACTCAAAACTGACCAGTAATACCAGTGTGATATGTACCGGTGATTATGAAAGCGGTGTAAGTTAAAAAAAAAACTCAAAATTGGGATTTCTCTTATTTTGTGTTATGTTGATTTATTTTTACAATATTGTGAAATAATTGTTGCAAAATAGCCGTCATGTAAGCAATGATAAAAAAGAAAGAAAAACGCAAGAGTCTCAACATCTTGAAACAAAAAATACCTACATGACTTATAATCAGGTTCACTTACAATCACTTTCATAATCACCGACAAATATGTAGACTATTATTGAATATATTAATACACGAATTTGTAGAAGAGTATGAATTTGAAATTTTCCTTCAACCATCGCTGTTGTTACATTGTATAAAACAAAGTAATTGGGCATGTTTCTTTAATGAAATTAGGGGAAAGTATATGTACTTGCAAATTCGACAGAAGAATTTTCTCCACGTTCTCCAATTATCTTAGATAGCACACAGACGTCTTAAAAACATCCATAACGTCTTGACACAGACGTCTCTAAGACGTCCTAATAAGGTCGTAAGACGTTTAGTCCAAGCAAAAGCAGACGTAAAATGAGCATTTTAAAGACGTCGCGTGCTGGCTGGGAAATAAATGTATCAATGTAAATATTCCTCCAACTATTGCTGTCAATATATTTCATAAAACAAAGTGACCTAATTAACCTTGTTTCATATCCCTTATCTGTGTTGGTTCCACACTTTTGCCCAATTTCAACAAAATTAAATTAGGGAAGGTATCTCCCTTTGGAGAGAATCCTTAATTTTAATGAAATCATTAATTTTATCCAGTTCAGTTCACATATTAAAAATACTCCTACACAAATACATATATAAATATACATATGAATGTTAAACTGTCCTCAAACACCTCTGTCAATACATTTCATAACACAAGGTATTATAATTGAGGTATTACATTACATATTTTTTGCTAAATTCAGTTAGTAGCAATAATGTATTCCAATAATCTGTAATAATCATATAAAATAGGAAAAATTAATTTTTTTTCTATTTGGGTTAGTCCGTTTTTGCTTTCAATGCCTCAATTAATCGTGTCTTAATAATCTCTCTCTCTCTCTCTCTCTCTCTCTCTCTCTCTCTCTCTCTCTCTCTCTCTCTCTCTCTCTCTCTATCTCTCTCCTATGCTGATTGCATTCTTTTATCCAATTCCAAGCAAATCAAATTAAAAGAGGTATATATCGCTACACTTCTAAATTCGGCGAATGGATTAAGACCCACGGCAATATACGCGCGTACAGCTTTCGATTCGAGAGACACGTTATCGGCGAAATTATCCTCCCGTGTTCGTCGACGGTGTCCGTTAAACGCATGAACAAACGTCGCTCGTAAATCGGCGTTAGTGGCTAGCGACATTACTCCAGATGCAGTGCTTTCTCTCCAGCGGCGAGTGTCGCGCGTTACAGCCAGCATGATGAATGTAATGACAATAAATTATTCCGGATATCGGCAGTAAAGCCGCTTTATCGCGCGGCCGTACGTAACCGTGGCTTCCATTAAGAAAGAAATCGGTCTCGCTGAGCGGATCCCGTTCCTCCAGCCAACTTTTATTCCGACAAATTGCCCGCACGTCTCGAAATTTTTTCACCACCGGAACAATTGCGTTATCCTGATAATTTATGGAATTTCGACGTGATAGCAAAGCTCTCGCTTAATATTATTAAATTTCGTGGCTGTTTGAAAGGAAATAGTTGCCCCTTTTCACTGAAACAGGGTCAAATAAGGAAGTGAGATTGAGTTACTGTAAACTGGAGAAACATTGGTAATTAATTATAATTAACATGCAGTAAAGATGGAAAAGGAGGAAATTTTTATGCGTTTTCACACTTGTAGTATAATCACAAAAGATGAAATGTTATAATAACCTGCCAGTGTTTTCCCAGTTTATGGTATCTCTGTTCAATATATTTTGTTCACGTTAAGAGATATAATTTTATAATTTTGATTATGATACTACTGACCATGATGAATTTTTTGAAAGTCTGAGTGGGTGTGTTGAGTGATTTGCTTGTGATAAGAACTAATAGTTAGGAGGTGATAGACATGATAGTATGTTCCTTCATAGAAATATATAAACGGATACTGTAAGTTGGATACGTTTACTGAGTAGATGAAATAATGGTAACTGCATGAATAACCCTGTCGTATTTAAGGTCGCTACTAATATTGTTTATGGATATTGTACTTTCTTATTCATGAAATTAAATTAAGTCTGATAGGGTTAAAGAAAGAATACTCAATCTGAGGAAATCCGACAGGAGGTCGTAAAAAGTATATTAAAGTTTAATGTGAATCATGTCACTAGTAATTATCAGTTAGCCCAGTTTGACACGGCGATACATGTATCGTGATGCGTGTATGATGGATACCGATGTTACATTGATCGTTATGGAACCGATCACACAACGATACTCGAAAAAAACAAAGAAAATCAGTTTCTTGTGTGATACATAATGCAGTACTTCGAGGGGAATATCTGTACTTGCAATTCCGTAATGTCTCGCTTATCCAGTTTTCCAAGTTTTCAGTTCTCCATTTTCTCAATATCCGAGTTCCTAATTCTCGAGTCCCCAAATTTCCAATTTCCTATTTTCTCAATTCCACAAATTTCCCAACTTCTTAAATTTCCAATTCTCTCATTCCTAAATTCCCCAAGGTCTCAATCCTCCACCTCGCAATCCCCACTTCGTACTCCCCAACTCCTCAAAACCCCCAAATACCAAACCCACCTGTGCAACATCTAACCCAGCGGAATAACCCACCAAGAAGCCAAGAAAACCGACATACGAGAGGACGCCAGACGTGGCGGCGAGCCACCAACAGGCTCCGTCAGTGTGGCCAGCACCCAGAGCGGCCGTTGTAAAGATCAAATCGATGCGTCGTTACACCGTGTCCCGAGGTTGCACTGCGCGTCAGCCGGTGCATGCGTCTGCACCAGATGCACTCACAGCACTTGCACCACACAGAGGCACGCGTGTACGCCTCCGGTCTGTCGACCACCGTTCACCGACTCCCACCGTATCCGAACCGTGTCAAGGTCTCGCGAAAACCAAAACACGCGTTTCCGCCCCCGCCAAGAACCCCAAAACCAAGCACGACGTGTAGCTAGCAGCAATTTTTTTCACGGAACTCCCGACGACACTGTGAGTTGACGTCGAGTCTCGAAGCAGAGTCGAACATGAAGCGGAGTCGAGTTCTAGGTACGACTGGTAGGGGTCTGTACGGGGTCTGGAGAGGAGCTGGAAGGGGATAAGGTCGGGGGTCAGGGCTATGCCGTACGACCCGTGACCCCTGACCCTCTCGATCCCTCCGACCCGGCCGACCCTCGGCTCCCTCTCTTCTGCCAGCTCTTTTTTCTTCTGCGCTCACATCTCTCCCTCCACGGCGTCATCCGCTCAAACGCCGCGGGAAGTGTTCGAGGTGCTTGTTTCTTGCCGTTCACTCGCTTTTTTTTACGTTCCTTCCACGATTTCTTTTTGGTGGAAACGTTGTCGAAGATGGAGTAGATTGGAGATAGAGGGGACAAGTTTCGAGGAAGTGGAATTCGTGGTTTGGTTTAAAAAAAAAGATCTTGTGAAATGGCAGGTTGATGATAATGAGTGGAACTACTTCTGACAATGATGGCCAGGGTGTGGTTCATTTTAGATAATAGTAGTTGTTTTAGAAGAGTTACAAACGATTTCACAAAATTGAGGTGCACAATTTGGAGGAAGGTTACAGAAAATTTGTGGCTGCCTAAGAAGTATGATACATTGTCTTTTATATTATATTCCCAGATATCATAGAAACACTTCCTATTTGTTTGCAAATACGTAAGTTACGTGGATCATCCAATAATATTAAATATATCTCACTTTCCACAGTTTTCAGTAAATCTGAGTTATTGAAGGAATAAGCAATTAGGTGGCAAAAAATTGACTGTACACCACTTTGCAAAAGGTTGGGTAAAATGAGATACCTGGAGGACATTCTTCTCCTCCTCTGTAACTGGATTTTTTTTTATGGCGAAACGAGATTCGAGTTCTCTCTGAGAAAACATTATGGTTTGTGCATGCCGCGTTGTATCCCTTGAATACAAATCATGACGAATAAAAGAATATACTGTTGTGTATTATTTTTAAGCAAAATTGATAAAAAATAAATATAATTCAACATGAAAATGAAGAATTATGACCGTAAGTGTATAGAAAAAAATTATTGTCATGTGTTCAATCGATCAACTTAAAATCTTCAAAATTTAGAATACTTGCAAATTTCGAATTTTATAATCGCGATTCATCCTGATGTTTGGAAAGGAGTGGAGAAATTCTTCTGATATTATGTCGTAATTTTAGATTTCTAACGTATAATTAAATTAAAATTTAAACAGATGTATTGAATTAGCTACCTTCGTATTAGTGTTTTATGATTCCTGTTGATGTTACTGTCAAAAAATGGACAGAGACTTCTTTTCGAAGAAAGTACCTAGCAATATTTCCTTTTCTTGCAGATAAGTTTTTGAAATAGCCTTTTATTAATTCGACAGAAGTTTAAATGTGAATGACCTCAAGTTCGCGAAATCCGTTGCAATAAATGAACTGATTATTAATAGATTCCCTCGAATATCATAAACATATCCAATACGTATATGCATTCGATTAAAGTGCGATAAACGCGAATGAAATTGCTGGTTTCGTGAATATAATAGAACGAAGAGGTCAACGTATTTAGAAGAATAATCTTCGTTCAACTATCTCGACCGAGTCCAACAACAAACGATAATTATTTATCGAATTACAGTTTACTTGGTAGTGCGATAGGTCCAATGACCTATTAATAATAAAGAATCTCACCAAGCAGAATATCTTTGTAAACTTATATTAACCATCTAAAATTATACTCTCATAATTAATAACTCTTCGCTTTAATCAAAGTTCCAATAAAAAACTGAAACTCTTATCTTCCGAACTGAATATCTTAACGCATAACTGCACATTGCAAGCTAATTTTTGGAGTAATTCAGAAGATTCAGATAATATTACATACCATCACTATGTAGAACCACCACCCACACAATGTTCCTCTCAAAACACCACTAACAAGATGAAAAAAGTTTCCAACAAGCTTCCAGAATTAAATACCACGGCCATAAATTTGTAAAAATCAGTCTTTAAAATATTATCCTTTACACTATCCTGATATTTTTACCTGCATACTATCTAATAAAGGGTTTTGACCCGTTGATGTTAAATAAATAAATAAAATAAAAGCATCCATGGATCTGATCTTGAAGAGCGACAAAACATCTGCCAGAAGTAACCCAAAACAACTTTCACCTTCCCCAAAAAACTCAATCACTAAAAGCAGTCTCCACTGTTCCAACAAACAGTTCGTGACCGAGAAACCCGCAAAACTAATCAACACTGACCTCACTATCTCAACATCCTTCCTCCTACCTAATCCCAAGCCGCAATAAAAAAACTCAAGTCATTCCCAGAACTGAACTGTCGATCCCTACCTCCTCGCACTTGCACGACTCACTATCCAGCCCCGTTCCAACATCGCCCGTCACAGAACCAAGCCGAAAGCCGGGAAACAAGCAAGATGTACCACGAAACAAGTCGCGCGAAGTCGTTTCCTGCTGAGAAAGATAGGAAACGCGATATTTTCGCAACGATCGGAGCGGGATCAGGGCCGTGTCGCTCGCCGACGACACAGAGTGAATGGGCTCTGTGTCCGTTCGTTTAAGAGCGTTTCAGTGTCCAGCAGCGTGTACGTGGCTGTGAGCCACTTAATATGGATGTGTGCGGAAGACCCGCCTCGGACCTCTGAACCATGACCCCTGGATCGGGACCATCAGCGGCGGGCTGGCTCGAGCGGTTGAAAAATTTCACGTTACGCCGCCGAACGTGGCCAATTATCGTGGACGCGCGCCTCGTCGCAGTTTTCCGCGCCGTTAGCTTTCCATCGCGCGGAATCACGCGCGCGTGAGTCAATCGATCGCGCATGATCTGCCCGGAGATCCGTAATGCAGAGGGCTCGTCATCTTTCGAAGCGACGATGTTGCTTCAGCTGCATCGTCAGTGGCTCTCGATGCTGCTGCGTGGATAGGTTCGTGACGAATAGACGCGGTTGGTGGTGGAGGTTTCTGTGATCACTTGACGGGAGTTGGATCGTTTCAGATGCAGGTTGCCTCGTTTTTCGTCGGTGCATTGGGTGGTTGATAAAATCGTGTGCTTTGGTTTGGATGGCAAGGGTAGTTTGAGGTGATATGTTGGACTGTGTTTTTGCAAGTAGTAGTTGGTGGGAAGGTGAACTCAAATTTGGAATGAAATAGGGCTCCCAGTATCTGTTATTTGGACGCTGTAATATTCAGTCAGCTGTCGTGTTAATTCGAAAGGGTGCATTTGGTCGAAAGGTGGTTCTGAGATACAGTGGGTGGCCAAGTTATTATACTCAAACAAAAAGGTTTGAGATTCTGTAAATTTAAGTGATGGGGTAAAATAGATTTCTCGTGTTTATTGTTATAAAATTAATTGTATAAGGATAAAAGGTATAAAGAGTTTAGAGTATATTGTACGAGAAATACAATTACTCAATATTTAGTGACTCAGCCTTTAGCTTCTATGACGACTTGGATTCGGCATGGCATGCTTTGAATGCATTCTGTGGTTAGTTCTTGCAATTTTGGAATATTCTGCCATACTCTGATGATATTCTCTATTATTTCTGGCTTATTTGTAATCATTTTATTCCCGCCCCTTTAAAAACAAATGAGATTTATGTGTTGAAAAATTAATCACAATTTTGCCAGATATTGTAGCTAATCAATAAATGAAAAAACAATAGCATTCATAAATTGTTACTTTAAATACAGCCACGACTTTCAAAGATTTTGACGAAACTGTTTTGAGTATAATTATACATATTAAATCTGGATAAAAGGTATATAAATATTTTTGACAAACTCGTAAATTATTTCATAAACTTCAAAGGAGACTGGTAGATACGCCCAAAATCAGGCATCGATTTCACATACATCCGAAATATAAACTGTTATATCTTCAGTCTCAATGCAGATATGGCATTCTTACTTAATATACATACAGATAAATCATTTTTGTGCTAACTGGCAGCAATAACTCAATTTAAACGAAAGTTGCAGACACGCCCTGTCGAATTAACACGGCAGCCTGTGTTACTCATCATTTTTCAGGCCACCACCCCTTAGTTCGATGAAATTATTCCGACCGCCCCGTGCCACATACAGTATGCCACATTTTGATTTTTAATCTTTGTACACGATCTCCTAAAGTTTACGATCGCATCGTCGCATCACCAGGACGCAATATTGTGAGTTCAGACAGTTTTAAAGTTGCAGTATATCGAATATCCTACTTCCCACTATCCTACTAATATAATAAATGCGAAAGTGAGTTTGGACGTTTGTTACTCATTCACGTCGCAACTACGCAAGGATCTTTCTGAAATTTTGTATATACGTAGTGTAGGACTAGGAATGAAATATAAAATACTTTTTATCCCGATTTTTTTAACCGATCTAAACCAAATTTTGAATAATTACTCTCCAGAACCCTGCGGAAAACATAGGCTACCATAAAACCTGGACATTCCATCCCTTCCCCTTTATTTCACCCTCTTGACACTCCGTGATTAATCGAAATTTTACCCGAGCCATGGCGGGTATTTTAATCTAGTTACTAATATGATCGATATGAGAAAATTTCTGTATGCGTTCACAGATTTACACACGCAATGAACTTTGTTGGATAATCACTGTGCAACCTCATGTTATTCAAATTCTAATGGCCCCGATTTCCGCCCCTCATGTCTAATGCCCCCCCAGATGATGCAAACACCACTTTGAGAAACAATGTATTATCCGAAACAATATATTTCCTGGCATTGTTAGATATGCTGTGTGCATATATGTATTTTACTACGGAAATAGATACGAACGTATTACTTCCATTTTTTTATAATGATTAAAGTAAATACTAATCAGACTAGTGCAGAATGATATCGATACTGCCAGCGTTGAAACTTTATATACTTATAATTCCATCAAAGAGGAGACGTGTACGTCCTATGAGCTGTCACAACGAAAGAGGAGAAACTTCAGAAGCTAGAAAATAGCAAGTGTGCCGCTAAATTAGCAATAATATAAAATGTTGGAAGATCTACGATAATACTTTTATATTACTTTTCATTTTTTGAATTGTTAATATAGAAATACAGAATAATCTCTCTGAGTACAGCGAGTGTTACAATATATAAATTCCATTATTTAAACGATTATATCTCCCTATTAATTCGGATGCTGGAGGTTCGACGGTATTTGAATGTGACACTTAAATTGTTGGTAAATAACATATATTACCTAAACGTTAGTACTGTTACACTTTCTGTTTAAGTAAAAAGAAAGAAACAAATAACATTCTTTGAAAATCAATGCAACTGCATGCTGCAGCTCAGTAGGTGCATCGTTTGGAAGATGTATGGCCAAAGGTAAATGTGAAATGCCTATACGTTAACACTTCTACACTCAGAACTGGGAGCAGGTTGGATTTACAAGAAATAAATTAACAACGTTGTTAGAATAATAGGAAAGAAATCAACAAGTGCATACAAGTGCACCAGTGCATCTTTCGAAAGAAGTACACTCAACAATAAATAGAACTTCTCAAGAAACGCAATATTTTCTCCATCATCAAATAAGAAACAGTAGAATTCAATTTCTCAAATAATTCTCCATAGAATCCTATCCTGCATCCTGAACTATTAATATTTTAGTACACTACTGTCTTTATACATCGCTGCTTTCGTGATCTCTCTGTATTTCCTCCACCCAGTGCACACATGCACGTGCAGCAGCAAATCTGGACCTGTTTTGCCAAAGCTTTTGGACAAAGGTCATCGTGGTTCACGCATCGTGCTGGGAAATCACGACGTGACTGACTCGATCGTTCCACGGGCCTATTTGAGTCGACCCACGAGTCAGTCGACTCAGAAATGCAGATTTCTGGCGTAGATTAAATTCTGAATGAGCCTTAATCGTGCTCGGTTGCGTGCTGCGAGACTGTTCTTCTTTGTCAAAAAATGGTAAAAGTTGAATTACTTAATCTGTCAAGTTTCATTGGGAAAACAAGTATCTTTTTGGTTGTAGTGAGAGTTTGATGACAGAGTTGGTTTTCAGTGGATTTCGATAGAGTTTGGTTGAGTTCCAAATGGGAGGCGTAGGTTAAATTACGAAGTTTGTATAAAAAGATTGTTGAAAGTGAATGAGTGTTTGAAAAATAGTCTTGTCTTAAATTCAGGCAAAGGAAATACAGTAATGCCTCGTTATAATCACGACGATCGGGGCTGGCGGCGGGACACTAACGCGATGCGGACACTATTTCCTTAGAGTAGTATATGCTCTAAGACTATTCCTTGCGGCCGATGCCGCGAGTGAGAAAACCCCAGAGCCGAGCGAGAGGGAACGAAACAGTTGACACGAAGTTGCCGTCGTCTCTTTCGTTCTCTCACTCTCGACCGAAGGATTCCAAGAAATGGTGGGGATAGTGAGCGTGATTATAACGCATGGTAAAAACGTGACACTAACGACGAATTACTGTAGACAGTTTTAGGATTTACTAGAATTAATATATCTAAATATTCTAAAATTATTTTTTTATCTAATCGACGAAACTATTTCATCCTTTGAACAAATTTACTACATGAGGATGCAACACGTATTTTTTTATTGGAGGACTCAAGTTTTTGAACTCATTTCGAAAAGGAAATATTTTCATTGCTAGTCATAAAGAGTGAATTTAGGTAATTTTTTTTAACGCACACATTAATTTGTTTAAAATATATAATTCGACAATTAAAGATGAATATCACATATAAAGAATTCAAGCTAGGCAAATTCAAATGTATCACCTTCTTTTACTACTTAAATATTTAACATAAAGTTTAACTGACTTAAAATTTCGTCAGTATTTAAAATTGTGAATATATAACAAATCTGTACAAATACGCATAATTCTTTGCACCACAGAGTGATGTCGGAATGTCTCACAGTTCAAAGAAAGGGTAGAGAAAGTAGTTCGAGTCAGTTCGTGGTCAGACGTACAACGATACAGAATCACACAATTAATTATGCTATTCTTTTCAGGATTCTTCTAGGTTTGCTTTCACCTCCACACGTTTTGGTCAATACTCGACTCAAATAACTGATGTAAATGCAAATTACTTTATTACCTGCATAAGATGCAATTCCAACACAACCAGTTACACATCAAGCATGATATCCCCACAAAGACTTCACTTAATTAGATCCCGCTGGAAAATCCTGTATTCTAAAGCTATTACCAGCAGACTAATCATTTCTTGAATATTCACTTCGAACCAATCGTTCTTCAAACCCCTGTTTAAACTTCTACATCCTTCATTAGAATTAAACCCCCAATCCCCTAATTCGTAGACTTATTCTCCATTGAAAACGATTCTCCAAACAAGCGTTTCGGAGGCACCAAGCAAGAGCATACACCACTAAAAATATCCACAGAACGTGAAACGTTTCCCATAAAACTGTCCACGTAACAATTCAAAATATCCAGAAGCCTACACCGCTACCCAGAAACTCCCTGCAATTACCTTATCCACTACAGAACCTCCCCCACAAACTCATTCAACCACCATCCACGGCCACCATCCATTACGTCTCGACAAGAGGACGATCGAAACTCGAATCTGCATGTCCACTTTGCTCGAAGCTAATTAATACCCCCGTGTCCCGATAATTAAAACGCTACAATGCGATGCATTTTCCCGCGACATGCAACCCAGCGAGCCCCCGCTCCAAACTCCAATACGCCTGAAAAAAGGAATACCGTTGGCGCGCAGCCACCGAACGAAATATATGAACCGGTCAAAATAAATGGTTCACCGCGCGTACTCCTATAAATATCTGGTCCGCGGCGATTCCAAAGAAACGAGAAGACCGTGGTACTTTCGTCTTAACACGCACGGGCTCACGCAGAGTTGACGTTCGTGCGCCCGTCCGGCTGGGAAACGAAAAGCGAGTCGGGAGAGGAGAGGACGAGAGATATCAAACGGCGAGGAGGGATTTCGATAAACAGTCGGGACGTCGATATTTATCGCGGCCCCGCGCTCGTTCGTGTAGGACGAGCGGGGGCCCGTCTCTCGTTAATCATACAGCTGGGCCAGCACGTAACCGCGCTCGCCTCTACGAATTGATGATTCCTAATTAAGGGCCAGCGGCGCAATTAATGAGACGCGCTGTTTTAATTGCAGCGATCAATAAGTGGGTGCGGGGCAGGCCGCGGGCCACGGTGTCGCCGGATAAATGTTTTCGTGCTACTGTATCCGTGTACGCGAGCGGAGTTGAATCGATTTCAATCGGGCCCTTGCGTTGAGGGCGACCGAAATTTCTCGAATTGACTCCCGTCCAGACTCGCTAGTTGCGGGCCCGAGATTTTAAGCCGTCGCCCTTGCGATCGCTGCACGTTACAGGCGAACGATCTCGCTGCGCTCGAGCGCACCTATCCTCGAGGGGGATAACGAGGGTGGCGTGTTTTGGGGGTTGTACATGGTTTTATTGAGACCGAGGTGGTGGGGAGGGAATGAGGGAGTGGATTGAGAGGATGAAATGATGCGAAGGAAGATGCTCAGTTGGATGGAGACTGGTGAGGGGTTAAGATTGTTTGTTTGAGCGATTTTAATGTTTGTGGAATGGTGATTTTGAAAAATTTTCTTTTGGGAGTATTGAGCGTTTGTTGATTGGTGATTGAGATTTATAGTGGAGGAAGTGTTTAGAATTTAGAGTATACTCGTGGTAAGATAAGTGGAGCAATAAGGGATGTATGAAAGAGGGTTTAAAAAGGGAATCAGGAACAAAATATTATATGTACTTCCCTAACAGTGAATTGTAATTCCATCTGTGTCGTATAGAACCATGGGGTTTCCCAGGGTAGACGAATTATACCAACAGTGTAATCTTAATATATAAAGCAGAAAGTTGATATGTTTGTGTGTTTCCTGTCGCGTAAAAACTTTCGACCGATTAACTCCGGTGTCGCGAAATATCCTTCAGCTCATTATGCCTAACCAATCCAGATAGATGTGACTATTTTCACAAAAAAATAAATAAATATTTTTTATAAAATCATAATCTAAATTCCGGGAGAAGCCGAGTAGTAAAGCTAGATAAGGTATAGTTTTAAAGCTTAGTTAGATTTTTGTACATACTTTCCGCGAATCACTATTGCAAATCAAGAAATCAGCATCGTGAAAGCGAATTTCGATTATGGTGACATGAACCTTACTCTTTGAGAAACAAGAGTAAAATTGTAATATTAAATTAATAAACTCGCCGAAACAGATTACAGTACACGAGTTATGTCCACTAACAGAAACAGAAAACCAAGTACTACAAGACTTCATACATCATGCTCCACATTCAAACAAACCGCTCGCACATCCCTGTTCTTTCAGAAAGCTCCTTAATTACCTGCTTTAAGCCTTTCAAAAACCCACCGCAGTGGTTAAATAAAAGCCCTTAATTACTGGCCACCTACATTCCCAATATGTATTTCCTTCCACGATAAATCGCCGTCGATGATTTACATCCCGTTTATCCCCGCAAATTGATTCTATATCACCTTCTCTTAATTACTACACGACGCAACAGATCATCGCCAGAAACAATCATAGTTATTCACCTCGGCGAATAGTGATAACTCCTAAAATAATCGAAGCTCGATCGCTCATAATTGAAATCTGCCCCGACTCCGTAATTCCTCGCGAAAGAATCCCCGCAGTCGCGATTTCGTGGCGTCTCGAGCGTCCGGCGAAAATAAACGATAAATAAACGACTGGAAGCTGCGCACGATCGTTAAACAAACTGGGCTGGCGCACGAAACACGCGCGAGTAAATCAAACGCGATGAAGCGTTTGTATATTGCCGCTGGAACTTCTCAATTCGACTTCCGTTCTGGACGCCCGGGTAATTGCGTCCCCTTAACAGGCAAGAGGAAGACACCATCTCGGTGCCCTCGCGTTTTCTTAATTGGACCGCGATAGACTGGCCCGCAAATGTACAGGATTAACCAAACGTTCGCGAACGCGCTTGGAATTGTTGGGGACATCCAATTATTCCCACGTTGCTCGATATCGCTGGGCGACCATTGCCTTCCGAGATAACGAAACACTCGAAATTCTGGAATTTCATGGCTAGAGGGGTGGGAAATTTTATAATGTTTGTTTCAACTGACTTTCACTGGGAAATTTGTGAGAAGTCCTGGAATTTATTTAGGATGAAATTTATAATAATTACACGTTAATAATTATTATAAATATACGGGCCCAGTGGAACATAAGCACATGCCACCGTTTTATGATTTTAGAGGAAAGCAAGTTGAAGTAAAAATTGTTTTCATAGGAAATGCGGTACGAAATTGTAAATATTTTAAACGGCATCTACTTGAATTAGATAGTAAATGACAACTATTATCCAATTTTAGCTGGAAAATTAATTTTATTAGGTCACGTGTCCACAGTGAGTCCATTGGCGTGGGCCTCCTTTCCATTATTATATTAGGAGGCGGAGGCGGAGCATTACATGCTATTATATTAGGGGGTGGTGTAATTACACTACATTGCAGGAAGAAGTTGATGGTACCAAGAAACGAAAAATTTTGCATATGTGGCATGTACTTGTTTTCCACTGGGCTACTCAATTCAAGAGTAGGTACTTGTAGAAAACACTGTAGGTGCCAAAATTGAAAAAAAATTATCAAACAATATTCCACGTGCCAATGTTAATACCATAGTATACAATTTGATTTTTGGCACTTACAGTGTTTTCTACAAAGATTCTTCAATTGTATTGCAATATGAGAAAATATATGTGAGTAAAGTAGGTACTATTAATAGAAAAAGACAAGTGAAAGTTACGAAAGAAGGTTCAAGATAAAAGATAACAAAAATATAGCGATGTGATAAAATGAAATGGTTATCTTCTCTGTATTACACAAAGTAAAGGGGTCCCTAGAATAGATTACTGATACCAACATAACAAGTATAATAAAATCTTCTATTTAAATCACTCATATAGTCATATAAAAATATCAGTTTCGATTCTCCTCTCGGCCATCACTCTCCCTTCCAACCCAACACAAGTATAGACATTCCTTCATAAAATAGAATTTCACATTCACGTCAGAGCTATACGAAACGCTTCGGTATGTAGCCTGAACGAACTCGACCAACCCTTCCAACCCAAACAAACCTCTCTGTGTTAAAAATTTCGCGACTCACTGTAAGGCCAAGCCCACTACACTCTCAGCAGAGTGGATCCCGGACCGCGACGGTTTCGATGGACCAAGTTCGTCCATTGTTCGGTCACGCAAGAGTCTGCAGCGCGTGACACCACGAGTATCCGAAAGTCAGGGCGGATGCGTGCACAGCATCGGGAATTTCAAATCGTCGGCGGATGTTAGACACTAGAGAGATAGGAGGGTATCGTTTGGAAGCCAGAGCTGGACAGGTCGGCTTCTTTTTTGACGAGAGGCGAGCGGGAGGGGCGGGTCTGACCGAATCGAGACGAATAAATTCCAGCCGTGACAAAAGGAGAACGGTCCTATACGAACCTAATAGCCTCTGTTCTGCTACCGGCAAGGGACACACACGCCGAATCTTTATTCCACTCTCCTGGAACTTGGAACGAAATAACGACCCGACGTCTCTGCCTCGAAGCGGGCTCGCCTCTTCAATCTGGGCGAAAGCTGAATCTCGTGCAGGTGGTACGAGTCCTGTCCCGAAGCGGGGCCCCAGAATTCCCTTTCCCATAATTTAGTGGATGATGCAAATAGCGGTATACAAATTTCACCGAATACCATCGCCGATCCTATTGTCCGCCTCGAGCGAAACGCTCAAGTCTGATGCTGAGATGAGTACTGACCGTGGGGGCACTCTTTGTTCAGTGTCTTTCAAGCAGTTCGTTCTTTAGGTGTATACACTAGCGTGGAGGTAAGTATGCGTTTGTTTGAGAAGACGATGTAGAGTAATAATAATAAATAATAATATATGTCTGTACTACACCATTTCAATTAAAAATTATAATGATCAATGCGCGAGGTTCAGCGTAACTGCAGCTCTACTACCATATATTTGGGACGCAAACAATTAGGAGCATGATTTTTACGAAGGGGATGACAGAATTTTGTTGTTAGTTGGAATTAGATTGTAATCGACGCGCAACTTTAGAAAAAAATTCAAGGATTAATGAATTACTTTTTGCAGAAGGGTAGTGTGAAATTTAAATATTTTTCCTCACAGATGAAACCTGACTGCGCGAAGTCAGGGGTGAAGGAAACTCATATTTAATTTAGGGAAAAATATAAAATATGATCGACAAGCTTGATATCTGTAAGACAACCAGAGAAGAATCACAGAAATGTTTTATAATTTGATTTAATGTATTTACAATCAATTCCACTCGGGGAATTAAAGTTAAATTTGAAAACTTGAAAACTCGGGGAATTAAAGTTAAATTTGAAAACTTGAAAACTCGGGGAATTAAAGTTAAATTTGAAAACTTAGTTGATTACATTAGAGAGTTATATATATACAATATGTGTATGATCGCTGTTGTTGTAAAAAAATGTTTTATACTAATTAAACCCATACTCGATAATCTTACTACTATCACCAAATTCAACTGTAACATCATGCGCAACAAAACCCCCGAGCTCAACTGCTAAACTGTATCAATTAACCATCCCATATTTAATTCCCCTGTTTGCCAACAAAACATCAGGACCCACGCTGCAAGAAGCTCGAACGCGGTCCCCGTTGTCAAAAAAGTAGCAAAACCTCCTTCGCAAGGAACAAAGAAAAACACACAGCTTGGCCTTTTCTTGCACGCTGTTCGTCCCGATAGATGCCCGCGCCAGGAAGCATTATTTCCCAGCTGTCAGAATCTTCAATCAAGGCCAGATATCCCCGTAGGAGCGGCCACGGGATCCACGGATGCCCTGAGGGGCCCTCGGATCGTGCGGTCCGCGGGGTCCTCTGGTCGATGTAAATGAAAAATGTAAATTGGTCCGATTGCCCTTACCGATCGCGGCCTTTCGGCCCGAGAGACCTCTGTCCACCAGCGGAAAAAAGATCTAAAACGTTTTACGCTGGCCCAGCCGGCGGAGGAGACAGTGGGGGGAGGGGGGGAAAAAGAGGGAGATGCAGCCTTTCGCTAGACTGAAGAGACAATGCCATTGTTTTTAGACTTCAAAGGGACCTGGCCGCTCGCGAACTGGGCCTTTGCTTTCGCCGTCGCTCCTAAATTCTTCTACGTCAAGCCACACGGGTCCCCGTAACCGCGAATCTCCCTCTTCCTCCTCCCCATTCCCTCCGCCCGGCCCCCTTTCTTACTCTCTGCATTATGTACGAATACTGCCCGAAGGGGACGTTCGTTAACTCCCACGAATGAGACGAGTTCCTCCATCGTTCACCCCTCCTCCCTTCTGTCTTTCACCCCCGCGAATCTGTACCCTCGACTCTACGTTGGGTGGATGTTAATCAATCCTCTTAATTGGCTGACTATAGAGCAAGCTACTGGGAGCTAATTATGATGGAGGAATCGAGGGAGTTTGTACAGGTTTGTGATAATTAGATGGTGGAGGGTTTGAGATTGTTTGTTGGGGATTTGTGGGACTTGGGTGGGCAAATGTGTAAGGCTTTTGGAGAATATGGAGTTGAGATATATTACTGGGGGGGGGGGGGTGTGTTGCTTGATGGGAAAGGGTGGTTTGAAGTGTTTACAGCTTTAAGTATATACTTCTTATGCTTCCTAATTATTAAACACACAATGCACTTCTCTGGCTCGCGACTTGCACCTCGGATATACTCTCCCGCCAGAAGTAGCACTAATATAAATGTACAAAAGAGGTACGAAGCGCGGTGCCTGGCGCGAAAGTCCCCAAGATCTCCGCTTTCCCCAACGAACTTCGCCCGCCAGCCAAAAACAAGCCACATCCAATTACTCATCAAACTTCTTCATTCCCAGCGTCCCTATCGCGTGCCCAATTACTCCAACAACGAATCTCCAGCGACGAGGATCCGTGCGCCAGTTCCCCGAGCCGCTCCAAACGAATTAAACAAACCAGAAGGAGAAAGAGATAGAGGGGAAAAGGGGGGAAAAAAGCACCGCGAAAATAAACGAACACCAGACAAGAATCTCCGCAAAAAGAGGACTCACCCCTATAAGCGCAATCTTCCCATCTCCCCTCTCGCGGTGCCGGTAGCAGGCGAAACGCGCGAGCTGGAGGGAGAGCCGGGAACGGAGCCCGGGAGGGTACGAAAAAAAAAAGCAGGGAGGGAGAGATCCACCGGCGGAGGGAGGGAGAGCGCGGCAGAGACAGCCACTTTGATGCGCACCCGAAGGAGCCGGCGGGCAGAAGCGCGGTAATTGCTGCGCAGCCGCGGCCTCCGCTCCAATAAGCCATGCCATATGCTGTCTGCGGGGCCCGTGGTGTGGCGCACAGGCCCACGCCACGGGCCTAAACGCGGCCTACACGCCGCGTACGAGGGCTCGCGCGTATGTAAATGCGTATTGTCTTACTTCGCCGATAAAAAGACCTCCGTCGCGCGGCGGCTGCATTACCGGGCCCCGCAGTATATTAGCCCTTTGATTTATGCCGGATCGCCATATAAGCCCTACAATGTCCTGGCCAGCGGCCTCTTCTGCGCTCACTTGTTTCAGTCGCGGGTGCAGGCCTTAATGTCTCCCACCCATCCGCTGCTTCGCGGCAAAAACTTGCCCTTTTCGAAATTTTCGCTGGGCCTTGCTCGCGTTCGCTCAACCGTCACGGGGAGTATGGCTTCAAGTCGTAGGGGATTTAGTTGACACAGGGAGGGACATAGTGGGAGTGTTTTTTTAAAGGTGTTTCTGAATCGAAGTGATAGGGTGATGTGGAGGTCACTCCTGGTTTTGGTGTACGGTGGGTGGGGGTAGTTGGATGGTGGAAGTTGTTGGGGAATTTTTAGGAGATACATCTGTGAGTTTTTTCGGTAGATACAGGTGGTACAGAGGAGGCTGGTTTAATTTGTCAACTGAGTAATTTCTTGATTAGATAGATCTCTAGTGTAATTAATCTCCAGCCGGCGGTGCTTGGTCTTTTTGAGCCCAAGCGTAACGATACCAAGTGCATTTAGATAATGATAGTAGGGAAGATTTCAGAAATAGGAAAATTACTTTTTTACTGCTCTAAGAAATGAACGTCGTTTAAAATGCCTATAGTAAATATAATCACCTTTAGAGGGCGGGCTTTTTTAAAGAAAAAGAGAGGTTTCCAGTTTCCAAAAAAAAAAACGCTAGGGAATGAATGCATGTATGAGGTACCAGTGTTCAATCACAACAGTGTTTCATATGGAATGGCACTTAGTCTATGATGTTATACATCGCGTGTGGGAGGAAAATTTTCTGTGTTGTTTAGAATGATTAAAAGAGGAAGCGTGTGTGTGTTTGCAAGTATCTATACGGTGAGAATCCTTAATGATGCCCGATACACGGGGAAAGTATTTTCTAGGCTGCTCTTAGTAACTAGCACTTAAATAGTTCCCAATTGTATTATTGTTATCACTATATTAATTAACATCTATCTTTTAAAATTACCCTTTTCATCAATCACCTTGATTGAACACTGTCAAACATAGTAATCATCTACAGAAGTTCAATTTCACTGTTTGCAATCAAATGGAAGAATGCATAAAACCAAAACTGACTCTAAAACTAATCCTTACATAACATTGTCCTCTGTGAAGTGCTATCTCCAAAACCCACAACATTCAGCACAGCAACAATGAATACCCAGTCGATCTAACTCTTTCGCTAAACACACACAGAAGCGTAGTTTCACCAGTGTTGCGAATAAATTTTTGCCAAATGAATTCACGTCATAAACGCGGCGCGCTGAAGCGAGCAGCGTGGCGAAAAGTGCTTCGACCGAAAACGGCAGTTCGAAGCAACGAAATAAATACGACGCTGAAACGCGTTATCTCGAGGCGTTCTACAAGCACAATTGCGTCCAGCCAACGGATCAGCGCTAAAACTCTTATCTAACTAATTTAAGAGGCGCAGTTTTCTTTGCTTTCCGTGGCGGATTTACGCCGCTCTTGGCGTCCAATATGGTCGTGAAAGAGGCGGTGAACAATGCTGGACAATAATGCGCGCCGCCACGATTTGCATGTTCACGGGAATATCAGCGGATCCGCATCGTGCAATTAATAAATTTGTCGGCCTGATGCATTATTCATTTGCCACGGTGCACGCCCGCCGTTCTCCAACCTTTTCTTCCTTCCTTTTTCCTAACTGAACCCACCAGCACGTGTCTATCATTTACCGTGCACCCTACGAATCGCGAAGTTCGGTACAGTTGGGAAGGAGAATTTAACTCGGGAGGAATAGAAATGGAATTCTGAATTGATGGATAATGGAAATAGAATTTGATAAAATTTGATTTGTGGTATATGAAGGCTTGTGAGAAAATGTGATGCTTAGTTGTACGTTGATACTTCAGGAGGTAAGTCACATTGAAAGATTAATTCTAGCTTTTGTTATGTTATTTGGGAGAGATTTTTAAATCTCATTTATAGGCGGGATGGCTGTAATCACAAGTTCTACTTTGCTATTTCAGGGAAAATGAGCTTAGAAGCTTATGGTAGATTTTAAATGCTTTGTACCTACAGGAAATGTAGTGACGAACTACCATCCACCTTCTATCAGCAACAGCCACCAAAATTCGATTGCTGACCAACTAGGAAATCGAATACTATGATCACCCAATGCATTTGTTGTAAAACCTATATACTTATTTCTTCCTCCATCCACAGAATTGTTCATAGCTTCTACCTATTTCGGAAAAGAAAACAATTTCTACCACTCAAAGAACATCTCCACAACTACACGAGTCGGATGACAACTATCAATCAAACATTATCCAACACCCACCATTAATTCCTCATATGCCAAATACTACACCCCACTCAACTCTAAAACCTCATTCTTAGTTACCTCGCCGCCATCGAAAATCATTTTCCTGCAAACTCATCAAAGTAACTCCCACAAAACCATCCTCCCCCCATGTTGCCCACAACACTAAACTTGAACCACAAACCCCCCATCGCTCCTCTAGTTCCACGCCCCAGGGCCCAGTATCCCAGAATCCACTCATCAAACCCTCCGCAAACGTGGAATGAAGCAACCAGTGATACGCAGTAGGGCCCGGAGAAAATCACGGCGGATCGTACGAGGGCAGGGCGGCGGTAAATTATTGCCGGACGTGTCGAACGTTTTCGCTGGACGCGTCCCCGCTTTTTCATTCGCCGGGGCCCCGCGGCGGGGCCTCAGGTCGGAGTGGAGGGGAGCCGGGCGGCGGGTTCGTGCCGCGACCAAAGTTAGCTGCGGTCGGCGTCCTCCACGACCGGTAGCCTCCTGGGGACCTCGTTATCGGTACGATGTTGATATATGGCGTGCATTGCTCCTCCATCCACGCCCTGCACGCTGCTCTCGCTCGGTGCCCTCTTTGCCGCGGCGCGGCAGTGCGGGCCCCGAGTGTGGGTCCTTGTTACACACACCGCGCGCCGTCCGGGACCCGCTGCTTTCGCCTGGCTCCGCGGATATTCAGCCCATTGTTCGGACCGCCCTCTGTGGCGGGGCCCGACGCCGGGCCCGTTCATGCGATACTGTCTTATTATAAGGCGGCAATATCGGGCCCCTCTTGTCTCACACTTGTAGACACGCCGCAGTGTTCTTTATTCTAGCGAACCACGGGTCGTGGAAGGGAAAAAGCCGCCGACCCAGCGGCAGGAGAGACGGCGGATTTACTCTGGACGGGGTGTTGTAAATTTCGCTTTCGACTGGCCGCTAAATATGGCCGCGTTTTTTAATCCGGGCCCCGCGTATGATCCCTCCGAGGAGGTGGACGCGACGCAATAATTCCTGCCCGTGGAAGACGGAGCCTTCGGCTCGGAACGGGCTCTGACGCGACCGGGAGACAGATTTATGGGAGGCGTTCGAGACCCCTGACTTCGGGGCCTTGAGGGATTTAGGGGGAGGGGAAATCTGGGAAGGATTGTTTTCGTAGGGGGAGGATGCTTGAGTAGAGCGATGAATGGGTGCGTGTATCGAAACGGGAGGTGGGAATGGTTCGTTGAAAATGTCTCTGGAGATGGAATTTTATGTGTCTTGATCGGATAGGTGGTTAGGTAACGTGTGCTTTGTTTTGGGTGTCAATTGTGAGTGGAGTGGAAACCTTGAAGAGTGTGGTATGACTGGGAATCGAGAGCTTGAACCAGAAATGAGGAAGCTGAGGAAGTACCGAGAAGGTTTAACGAAGATCACGATACTATTATCGCTTAATTCAGTCTGCAATGTACCGGACCAAAAGGTTAATGTCATTTCAGGTGAATGATAAGAAATTTACTTTGAATTATCCAAATTTCTTGTTTAATTGTCCTCCACCCGTGTCTGGGAATCAGGACGGCAGGAAGGTAAAAAGAAATCGGGAAACGTGGTCAACTCGTGAGGATGGGGGCCTCGAGGATGCGTCCAGAGAAAGTAAATACGCGTACGAGGAGGGAAGGAACGGAAGGGAGACAGAGAGGGATTCATGAATGAAATTGTAACCTGCTGCGCGGCTCTACGATAATGTCCTCTTACGCAACGCGTCATGATCTTCCTGTCGGTGGGTCAACGACATCCAACGAGGCCTTCGCGCTGAGACGTGGCACCATGAAGAACACTGGATATTGTTCGTTTGACATTTTCATTGTGAAAATCTTTTCTATTCACGTATCACAGTGGTTGGTATTCTTTAATTAACAATTCGTCCCATTATTTAATTACTGATTCAGGCAAATAAAATCTTATAATATTCACATGTATGGCCTGGAGCCACAACACTTATCAACACCCATCGAAAAGCCCCTTCATCAACTTTGTTCCATATATATACTCAAGGCTAACAAACTTAAACAATTCCAAATGCTAGAAAGCCTGAAGTATATATATATATTTAAATAAAAAATCCCCTTCAAACCCCGTCAAACCGTATCCAACGCCACAGAGAACCCTGCCACTGCCTCCTGCCATTCAAAGACACAAGTCCAGACAATGGAGAAATGTAAACAGCAGATGCCCAGTTTCAGCAAAGTCTACTCAGCAGACCCTGAAGGCTAGTCACTCCGTATCCCACCAGCACGCATTCTTCAGGGTCAAGTGAAATCTCGAAAGGAAAGAGGCGCAAAAAAGGAAGGAGGAAGAATAAGGAATTCATAAAACGGGTCTTGCTCGCGTTAGCCTCCGTGGAAGTAGCGTTCACGGTTGCTCGTTGTGATAAGAGAGCCGCGGTATTCACGGCCGCGTATCATTTAAGGATAATTAATTTTTTCCAACATCGAACGCATGCGTGCTAGCCGCTGGAGCAGCCACGGTCAGTCCTCCAGGGGTAATGGGACTTAATGCAACGTGGAAAAGCTGGTGAATGAGTTGCGTGACACGTAGGAGGTTTGCAAGGCCTCCATGCGAAGATCCGCGTGACTCCGCGTCTTGGTATAGGAACCTGGACTTCCTGTCCGCGCTCACATGTCCGACTCCCAACCATTATAGCATCATCTACTACCGGTGCTCGTTGTGGGAGAGTAAGCATCGCTCACACGTCACGTTATGTGACCACTCGAATGATGGCAGAGGAACTCTTCATCTTCTCCTTCGCCTCTTCCTTCTGTCCGCTCCTCCTCTCCCATTCACGTCTAGCTCCCCTTTCATTCACCGAGCCGTTCGTATCCTCGTCCGCGATTCCTTTGACGCTCACAGTAGACGCCCGCGTAATTGATTTTCCGTGAGTTCTGGATGAAATGTGGTGGGATACGGCCTGTCTAAAATAAGGACGTCCTGAACGTGGTGAACGTTCTGAAATTCTGGATTAATCTTGTGATTTTAGTTTTCGTATTATTCTAAAGGCTTCTTCGAACGTCACACTTCTGTGGTTTACGATTCCTATTTCAAGTATTTTCTGAATTCTAAAGCTAAAACTAAATTCGCTCGGTCCCTGCCAAATGAATTCATCTGGAATACTATTAGCAAGCCATGAAAGTGTCTCCTGTGAAAAGAGCCTGAGAGATAGAATTAGTTTAGGCTATTTGAGTTATCTCTGTGCCTGAAGAATTAATTATACTACCCACCCACAGTAGGTGATCAAATTATTATATTAATAATTATTTGATATAATTCTATTTTTCTAGTATTCTATTTTTATATTAATTAAATTGCATTCTATTTCTACCAGGGGTCGAATGAAACTATCAAAATTTTCAATTAAGTGTGAAATAACTGTCACTCAATTCGAAATTAATTAAGACTTACATTAAACTCAAATATACCCCTCTACCAAAACACTTTTTAATCTTTGGCTAAACCTTCTTGGCCATGCTTCTGCAGACAAAACACCCATGAAACAAGCCTCCAGGCCTTGAGGCACATATAGTTTATAGAATAGACGTGACAAACTGTTGGAAATCCACTCAGGTCATCTATAAAGCGATATCATAAACGCCATTGGAAACTGAAGGGGTTTTCTCTATGCACATGATATACACAGACTCTACTCTTAATTCGAAACCGTGAATACCATCTGTCCCCTTATTCTTGGACAACAGAACACATACATAGAAGCTGCATTGAAGATATCACCAGGACTTAACAGAAGGTATCCTCATATTTCAATCCTTAATCAGATTCCAATTATACCTCGTCCGCGACAGCTATTTCACGCGTGCAGAGTTCCGGTTTAAACTGCGCTCGCGTCACGATTACGTCCACGGTGGTGACACGCCGTGCTACAAATTTTATTTTACGATATGTTGAGTGGAGCTCGAACAGTGACCACAATAACCACGCATGTACACGCGCCAGCTTACAAGCCATTCGAGCTGGATTTATTGCTCCTCAAGTGTCCGTCGCCCCTTTTACGCTTTTCCATAACGGATAAGTCTCTTCTATGTTTCTGTATTCTGTATGACCGAAACACGCCACGGAGAACGTAATATAAGATGATTTAACGCGGGGAATGTAGTAAAATTTTATTACAACGTGTTCTTACTTCGTTTAGATACATTCTATCGCGATACCCATGTAATGTCGTGTTTCTGAGAGATCCCCGTTCGATGATCCACGTGTAGGTTCCTTCTGCCCGATGCCTGATCGAAATCACGATGGAGCACTTGTCGAGTGAACTTTCAGGTGTTCCAGCACCTGCTGTTTGAAATTCGTTCCGTCTATTCTGTTCCATCGTGTATGAATCGTGCTTGGATATTTTTATGCTACATATTTCTGTGGGTCATAACCAGGTCTGATTTAAAATGGCGGGGGAATTTTAATAGTGCTTGTTTATCGAGCACACCAAGAGAACTTAGAATTCGCTCAACAGTTAAGACTGTTGAGATTGTACCGGTGTACATTGCTTGGACTTATTTTATGCTTAGTGAATTCCTCCTTTCCTCTAGATTCGGTAGCTTTATTTAGCACCCGCAAAGTGCATTTTTCATATTTTCTCAAATTACAATTAGTAGTAATGACGCGATCGCCATTGATGGTCTTATTGCCGATGCAATTTTAAATTCTAAGGTATGGAGACCTATCTGACTTCCTTTTCACATGTCCCCCACTAACTCACACCATTCTGTTGGATTTGCATATAAAAGACCTTGTATTCAACCCCAAGAAAGTCAGTTAAACTCCAACTTTAGGTCACATGAAACCTCTATCAGCTAGCACAGTGGTCAGTGACCTACTGTTAGTTGTTAACACGGATATTATAAAAAAAATAAACTCGCGTTGCAAGTCTGACTCTGAAGTGTGTGGATTCAGGAAATCTCCCTGGAATTACCTTCCCTTCATCCAAACCGTAACAATGTACCACCGAAAACTCTTTATTGCAGTTCTATAGAAGCTGCCCCTGATACTTTATACTTCCATGCAGACGCAATGCCATTTCTCATTATCTGTCAATTATTATTGTCGTTGTTTGCCGTGGCACAACACCTCAGTTAACCTATATAAGCCTATCATCCTTCCAGAAGGATTCTTCCAGGAGGATAATTGTAGAGTAATTTTATTTTGCAATTTTTAGCAGCCCTGTACACATTTAATGTTCTGTTTTTTGTGTCTGCAGTTGGAGCATAGTTCACTTTATCGTATAAGCATAATGGCAGTGCTAGGTTAGTCATTTACAGTGTACAGTACAGGGGTGATGAAATTATTAAATTAATATTTATTTAGTATAATTATTATTCATTTTAAATTAATACTATTTCCATTATTATTGTATTATTTACTATAAAAGCCTAGTTACACTGAATTCTTATTACTTTTTTATGAAGTATTGATGTTTGCAAATTGCAAATATACACTTGGCAACACTGTAGGCAACATTATCCGTTACATGGATGGTTGTATTCCTACACGAACACAAAAACATATTTTTCGTACTATGGCTTTAATAATTGGATCACCCACTGTACCTTTAAATCTACGAACATGAGAAAAACGAGAAAGATCCCGAAAGAAACAGCGAGAAGATCGGAAGAGTGGTCACAGTGGCGTAGCTAGTCACTATTTAGAATCGAGGGAACAAGACTACGAATGCGTGCGCGGCGTAGTGCCACCTAGTCGTTACTTTCAATCAAGCGTTCTCGTCGTGGAGCACGAATAGCGGTCCCCAGGAGATATTCGATCGAGCCGAGCAGTCACGTATCGAGCCACGGGGATTCGACCTGAATGCCAGATACCGATTTATCGATCGACCCTGCCTCCCCCTGCCCCTCCCCTGACGTCATAGTCGGATCGCTCCTGGCCTGCCCGCCGCTGCAGCAAATAGGTGAGGAACGTTGTTAATTGCCGCGACGGTCGCACAACCGGTAGCTCGTTAATTACCACCAGCTCTGGCGACGTGGATATACACACGCGGTCGTCTAATAACAAGCTATTTCTTTTCCCTGCGTGCCACGCGAAAACCCACCTCGCGCGACCTGTCGCCGATTGGGAACAACACCGCGCTCCGCGAGTCTCCGGGGCGGGTAATTATTGATACTCACGATGTCCCCTTCAGCGTTGATTTATGAGGGATACCCGAGGTTCCGCGGCGATCTAATCGCCGGAGTCGGCGATTAGACGAAGGCTGTTAAATAATTAGTAGTTAAGGAGCGGTGATAAACGACTCCGCGGCTGGGAGGTGTAAGTCTCTGTGGCTGCGATGGTTTTTTTCTAAGCAGGCCCGGTTCGTCTGTGTAAGCAAAAGTAGGCGGCTGCCTGGGGCGTAGAGTTGACAAGGGGCTCAAAATGGATTTTTCATTGTTGGCGTTTGTTAAAATAAAGTTTGAAAATACATGAAAGGTAAAGGGAAAACAGGGAATGCCCATTTTTAGGGATTCTGCGATGTAAAACGTATTTTGCTGGTGGCAACTGAGAGCCACGAAACTGTCGAGTCGCAAAGGGTTATAAAGTAGAAATGCCCTAATAAGACAACGTTAAATATTTGGTGTATTGGTTAAAAATAGGAAATGTCCACCCTCCACTGGAACAAAACAAGGAATGTCCCCAGTCTTCCTACTTGCACTATGTATTTCTGATTAGTATAAACTTACACTACGCCAGGAGACCTCGGATATCACTGTGTACACATCCTTGTTTTGATACTAATAGAAGTGGACATTTATTTTGTGACGGTATTCTACAGTCTGCACTTGAAAGATATTAAAACAATGTAAAACAATTGTCTTTTTGATCAGTTCTTTTCTGATGCTTAATTAGAGTATAAATTGTTCATGTCACCAACAATACAGTTCATTGAACCTGGTTTCTTCACTGATGGACTAAAGTATGAAAACTTGATTTTCTCAATAAAGCTGTTTTGTGACGTTCCTTGTTTTCCCCCTTTAGATACTCTTCAAATGTAACAAGTTGTACTGTAAATTTTCTAAGCTGCGAATACAAATTCAGAATAAGGTCATCAAAAAGCACAAGTTCGTCTCGGGCTCAAAAAGGGCTCGAGCCGGGCCTATCTTCATGATCAGTGTTTAGGGCTTCTTAGGTGGATTCTGGGTTTTGATTCTGCGGGATGCTTTTGATGTTTCAGAGGAATGTATTAGCCTTGTGTTTTTAATATGAGTGATAGTGAAGACGATGGGAAGTATTTTAAATGGAATTGCTTGAAAAGCAGATCCGAATTAGAACTGATTACACACTCACGAATGTAACGCTATGAATCCAATCAATCGATGCATGTCTGAAGCGAATGCGCAACTTAGAGAAAGTGACATTTTTTCTGATTCGGTTAACTCATTCCGAAATTCTTTGTACAGAATAATAAGTGACCAACCCCGCATATAGTACTATTATACTTATCTATTACTGTAGTGTGTTATTTAATTTAATTTTTCCACAATGTATTCTGTGTACTAAAGGGTTTCACCCGTTGATTTCAATAGTAATAATAATAATAATAATAATAATGATACCTAGGTGCAATCGCCCCTAGTTTACGTAACTTTTAGAAACACATATCGGCAACATTCCCATTACCTTCCACCACGAGGGCCATTAATTTCCACGCTCCCAGTGTTAGGCTACGAACCAAATCAAGCGCAATTAAACAGCCATCCACCACTTACTACCCAGCAGCAGGACAACCAGAGCGCCCCGTCGCAGATTAAGAATCGTAAATCGCGCGGGACAGATTATTTAACAAATAATATTACGTCGCGACGGGGCAACGATAGGAGTAACGACGTACAAACGGTGGAAACCAGTTAGCAGATACCGCGGAGACCTTACATCCCGACAAGATCGACCTAATGGGAATTTATTGAATCGATGAAACTTTGTTCTCTCCTCTCGTGGGTCCCACGAACGGCCAGGCCGTGTAAGAAACGGCCGGCCAGAGGGAAAGAGAGAAGCAGAGAGCCACAAACGAGCCGCTCCGTCGTGTCGTACGAGAGGAGCAGCGGTCGAATGCGTAATGTCGGGCTATGAGACTCTCGTTGCGACGTTGCACAGTGCGTTATGCGTACCCGCGAACGTGCACACGGATCGATACGTTTTTACACAGCGCCCGTAGGTTGCTTATCCTCCGAGCGTTTACATAATCCCTGGGAAATTTATACTCCAGCCTCGATATTCCCGACTCCCTTTCTAAAGAACGCTCGATCGAGGGCGAGCGCCGCGCAGGGTTCGTCGGGAAATGGAATGGAACCGTTGAGCCATTAATCGCGCCGCGAATCGACACAACACTTGATCTGCTGGCTGTTAGGAAAGTGGAGGTTACGCCTGAGTACTGGTACGGTGCGTGGAATTAAATGACTGCTTGTGTCGCTCGATTGTGGGGTAGTTGGTTTGCGGGAGTTTGGAGTGGTTGGATGGACATTGCGATGATTGAAGGTGCTTGAGATTTAGATGCAGGGAATGAGGAAACTTGTGGGAGAAGCAGTTCTGTGACTGATGAGTGGCACTTTTGGGTAGATTCATTTGACTGAGGTAGTGCTGGTTTGAAGATGACGGAAAAGGGTTGAGGTTGTATGGATATGTTTGAAATGCCAGGCTCCAAACATAAGAGTGTTTTAATTTATCCAATATAGGATGGGATAAGGATTTGTGTGTTTCATCAGTGTTCTTTTTTGTGTTGATTTAAGTTCAGAGGTCCACGTATACCGTAGCTGAAGCTTTTCCTGGGAGAAGAAAGTTGTAAGCAATGTTTCGTCAGAAGCTGTGGTTTAGAATTCAATGAAAAATCCTATTACGTCCCAGTTGCCATATGTGGCGCATATGGCTCAACAAGACTGTAATAATATTAGCCGTAGATGGTGGTCATTGCAGTTAAAGTGTTAATTTTCTGTTACTTTCGTTGTACTCGCAGCAACTAAGTTCTTATTGGTAACATAGCGTGGTGTTGAAATAGTAGAATGCAAAAAATAATGTATATATGCGTGTTTCTTATAGCGATAATTCCTACTGTCAGCGTAATTCGCGGTTGCGTATTAACCAAAGAATGCAAATGACAACTCTATAGCACGTAAAGCCAACAATTTCAGTACAAAAATTAGTCATACACGCGACAACTTTCGAACCACACACACTTCTTTGAGACGCCATGCTGTTTTACGCATACGGAGCGAGAACACAAATAACTTTAACTAATTCTAAGTATTCGAGCTCAGTAGTAATAAAAATTAAATTTTTGAATTGCATATATAATTTAACCAACTTTCGACATTCTTACTTATGTAATTCTATACGTGGTGTTTTGGAATAACTACCATCGGCAATTTCGTCATACTCAATAATAAGTTTGACCAAGTGTAAAAGTTCAATAATAATCCAACTTAATATTCCCAATTGCCCATCAAATTTTACCCCACTTTTCAAATTCCTACTCCCACACATGGCGTTCGACAGAAACCCTGATCACCAATATTCACCAAGTCCATCATAATCACTAACAATTTTGATCCACTCCAATTACATATAAAATTGATAAAACTTCAAAGCTCCGCACATGCAATTGACCAAGACCCAGAATCTCCAGCCGCCAGTGGCCGACCCAAAGGGAAGGAAAAGGAGATTAATGTAATCACGACTGAAGTAATTCAAGAGCTTTGTAAAAAGAAAAAGACTCGATTTTCACGCAATGAATTTGATTGAATTTCCATTCAAACTGTATTTATCCCTTGAACTCGGTTCCCCCAAGATTAAATCCTGAGTGCGCCACTGTCAGCCGCCATAGAACACCCCTTCCCAAAGACGGAGCACGGAAACGCGGCTCCAAAGTGTCGTACCAGGGTAAATGCTTCTCGTACAGGCAGCTATCGTAGTCTCGGTTTCATTAGCGGTGCGTTATGCGTTGGCATACCATAGAAGGCGGCTGGTTTCTGTCGATCGGCGAGTAACGAAGTGCGTTAATGCCGCGAGCCCGGCCGCTCATTGTGGGAGCGGCTGAGTTACGGTCAGCCGCGATATCTTTTTACGCGGACACCATCGCTTGTTAACGATAGAAATCCGATCGGTACAATACCATTATTTAGCCGGTATATATACGCCGGGGCCATTAGCGGGAATCCGAGCCTACGGGGCCCGTTCGACGGCTAATGATTTCATTTCGACCTCTCACGCAGGGGAATCGCGAGCCGCTCAATACGTATATACCTACGACGTTTCATCCATTTCAATCGGGGGACAGGGCTGCGTGCCTGGCATCTGTAAACGTTGACATCGACCTCGTCAACGGGGAAAATATCGTTCAACGGTGAACACGGTGTATTGGTTACGAAACGCTGGACAAATTGGACCGCGATTAGACGCTGGATCGCGTGGATGTGGGTTAGCTCCGAGTGACCAGTTTGTGGTGTAACGATGTGGAATCGTGTGGTTAGATGATTGGGAGTGGTTGATGGTGGATACCATTGGGAGAGGAGTTGAAATGGATTTTGATATAGCAAGATATTGGTGGGCCGCGCCTTGTGTTAGTCGCGGCACGGCGGCCTGCGTGAGGAACGTTTCGCGATAGGAAAGCTGGAGAGATATGGAAGGGCCACCTGACAATTAATTACGCTGGTAAGAGACATTGAAGACCCTCTGGGCCCAGGAGGAAGAAGGGTAGCCTGGGTGGCTCAGGAAGACAGTCTAGAGACAAACGTAGCCGAGTCCGTATTCTCGAGTCATAGATTAGCGTTTAAGCAATAACTCGTGATATAGTTTTGGGAGGTGTGGTGATCGAGTTGCTGTTTATGCGAGTTGGAGGGGGTAGTTTTGATAGCGCGATGGGTTTTGGTTTTGGGTATTGGGAGTAAAATGTTTGAAACTTTATGTACTTACAGGTAGTAGGAGCTCGTAGGGTACTTGTTTGGCTGACTTACCTGGAACAGACAGAAATGCAGAATTAGGGTTAACATTTTCTACTGGCGAGTTGTAAGCTATAAATGAGTGCTTAAAGTGTTTATTAAAAATGATTCAGTGATCAGTAGTTTTCATATTTATTTCGCATTGATATGCTGATAACCCAGAAGATCTGCTTCATAAATCTTGGGTTACTTTATACAGTACAGATATAGTTAATTATTTTATTTGAATAAATTGATCTTTCCATGGTGTAAATTTTGTTACATTATAAATAATGATATACACATAAACTCGATAAGCTGATTTAGGAGTTAAAAGTAATGCCATTGTTAGATTTATTAAAAGGATATAGTTTTTTGCAAACCTGAATACGTACTATATATACGTACTATACCAAAGTTTTCTCATTTCCTAACACATAGAATAGCATTCTCATGAATCACTCTACCACGTCATGAATATTTATATGAATAATAAAAAAATAAAAAGATCAAGTTGCATTCTGACTTTTCGAACATTTTCTGTCATAATCTCAACGAAACAGAAAAATACCTACAGTAAACCCTACAAATGAAACCCGGCTAACACATCTCAAACTCCCTTCCACTCTCCACTCCAAACCACAATACACTCCTACAAACTACAAACCAGCATCTAATAAAGCTACCACAGATAAAATCGCCACAAGCATTCAATATTCAATCCCAGACACTTCGTTCATAACAAAATTATAAACAAAATGAATAAAACCCTGAAGAATTAATTCAACTACTTGATCAACAAATGCCCTCTCTCTCTATCCAGATGCCCCTCTCCACCAACACATACCAAGCATCCTTGCAGCAAACCTTAAACACCCTCGAGTCGCCTTTCCAAACCACCATACACTCCTACAAACCAGCTTCTAATAGAGCTACCACGTAGAAAATCGCCACCAGCATCCACCATTCGATCCCAGGCATCTCGTTTATCGCCGTACTATGAAAGTTGACCCGGAGGGCCGGAAACGAACGCTTACGACTGGCCGTTCCCCGGATAAGACCCGGCTACGTTCTGACCTTTAATTAGGTAGCGCGGCTCTGCCGGCGGAATTAACGGCTTCCTGGCCTGCTAAATAAATAAAAGAACGCCACATATGCTAGAAGTAGACGACCGTACCGGGGGATAGAGTCGGTTCCTCCGCGGTCAGAGCGAGAGAAACGGCGACGGCGAAGGAGCAAAGGAGGGAGAGGCATAATCGAGCTTCAGGCCGCTGATTATATGCGAATGCCACGCTCGGTGGCTCAAGCACATCGCGGAGAAGCCTCGCGTGGAAATTCAAACGCGCCCGTGATCCTGCTCCTTCCTTCCTTTCGCGGTAATTAATTGGCCGGCTCTAGGCCTCCGAGAGCTGCACTCGACCGAATTTCAAGCTCGCCAGCGCCGCTTTCGATGGGATCTAATAAATTCGATTCTTAAGTGCTGCCATCCCACGCCCGACAAACCGGCGAACATTATATGTATTTTTCTTCGTTAAATTAATCCGTTTCAGCGTAGAGAGCACGGTTCCTTAAAAGTATCCTGAGCGCGATTCCGAATTAACTTTATTCGCCGGCCCGTTAGACCCGCACGACCGTTTTCATAATAATCCAGATAGCGCAGCGAATGACCGCCATGTTGCTGCATCGGTGTGCGGTCTTCTGGGTAACGAAGAATAATAGAAGGGGTGCAACAGGGGGAATGGTAAAGGGGATAAGTAAGGCTTCCATTTAGTAATTTGAAAAAAAAACGGTAATTGAGGAAGGGATTGAAGGTTGGCTGTTTCAGAGGAGGGTGAAAGGAAGTAGAAGTTGGGTTTAACTTCTGCAGCCTGAGTTTAGTGCTGCTTGCAGTGATGATCATTGATCGAAAATGTTTTTCAGTAAAACTGAGGGTCGCCTGGATTTTTCTCAATGGAACCATATATTTTCTTGTAACGTAGTGTTGAAAACAAATAGACTTTGAATTTGGCACTGCAAATATTCGAGGGACGGAAGAGCAGGCAGAACACCGATGTGGTTAAGAAGTCTTACATGCGTGTTTCATTTTTTTGTTCATTTCTAAATCTAGTTTAAATCGCATGGATTAGTTAGATTTTCTTCTAGACCCTTAGTTTTTTAAATAAAGAAAGATATCTGCAAAAATTTGTGCATTTCGAGTGCCCTTTTCCCTTTGATCGTTGTTTAAACATATTTAAATGTTTATAATTCAATAATAATTTATAACTCAACATGCCGCATAGAGTGCAGTAAGATTACTCTGACAAGCCATTCTTAATATTTCTGTGTCCTATAAATAAAATTTGGGATGTACTTATTTGGAAGGGATAGTTCCGATTTGAAAAGGGACAGAAATAGTCTGTGATGGAAATGATGGTTTGTGCTGAAGGTATTCAAGCTACATCCAACTTCCCGCAACGCCAAGTTCCTCTACTTTCGATAAATTCTTATGGTTGCACGCATAAGTAAGGCACGGAAATGACTTATCGAGGAATGTGGAATGCAGGTGGAAGAGTCAGAGAATCGACAACGCCTTCGACATCCTACTAACAGTGCACCCATAGCATAGAAGAGAATGCAGCACGTTCAACTTCCGTGACGATGAGGAAGGCTGCCCGTCTTAATAACACGCGCCGACATTTTCTTACCTCCGACTTAGACCTGGCCCATTGCTAACCGTCACGCTGGCGATCCTAATTAAATTGCTCGCTAATTAAGATCGACCTTAATGCACGCTCTCGCGAGTTGCATCGCCTATCACGTATTCATTCTCGCGCGTGCAGACACCTGATCCGCGTTTCTAGGTCCACGATGAGCCGCGAGTTCTTCAACGAGCCTCTTAGGACCGTTAAAAGCGATAAATTGGCGAAACGAGCCTGTCACAAGGTAATCAAATAATTTTTATCAGCTTGTGAATGGGAGTTTTAATTGGACTAGTTGGAAAACGCAATAGAATTTTAAAACTTCATACCTGAACGCCTCAAATCTCAATTCTTCAAACATTCTTGTTTTCTGCGTTAGCTACTTTTGCAAATAGAGGATCGCCAATCAGAAGAACAGTAATTTTGAATATACCTAATATCTGAAAACTCTAATATAGGATCTTCCAAAAGTAGAAGATGAATATTGAAATACCAGGAATCATAAGAAAAGTTTCATCTTAAAATGAAAGCATAGTCTTCCTCGAAAAGGCTAATGATACCAAAGCATCGGTACGTACACAGTTCAATAATTTGTGTTTTAACAATTCCTCTATAACAATTTGTCAAAGCAATTACTGGAGACAAGATTGCCCATGCAGACAAGAGGCATCCTCAAGAAATTTCGTAGGAACGTTAGGGTGGCGTCGAAACAAAAGGACGGCTAATGAAGTAATTTCGACCGCGGAAAGAGATGCCTATCGTTGCTCCGAGCCTCGAAATCTCCCGTTCGCTTTTTAATTATTTAAACGTGCAATTGCACGCGATCGCCGGCACGCACGGGCGGAACGAGGGAATCGTGAAAACATATCGTTACAGCAACAGCTACGCGTACTTAAGCCCTCGCTACGTGCCCCGGATAATTAGATAAAATGATACACACCGTGATGCACACGAGCCAATGTTAACGCCACCGCCGCGAAACAGTCCTACAAAGGCGTGTTAATTGGACTGTGTCTAATTAAGGGGCACGAGGAGGGTCAGCCCCGGAGACTCGAAACATGAATGATTCATGAAACGTGTGATTGGAGTAAACACAATAATGCCGATTACGAACTCAACTAGAAGCTCGGAAGAAGCGTTTCATTCATAAAAGGATTTTTCTAAGCACCTCATACCTGTGAGGATAATTCGATAATTTGAGTCATTGTAAAATCATTAAAATTCTGATTTAAGTTAAAGAAAAAGTTAATTTCTATTAGTTAAATTCTATTTGCTATCTAGTATGTATTTTTTTACTATTATACAAATGTTATACTGTTAAAGGCCAGAAGCTACTAAAATTATACTTCCCTCAATTCACAGAGTGATTCCACAATTTTACGTAGCAGTGTACTTTACAGAATACTCTGTGTATATCAGTGTACATAGTATTACATATTGGCGGAACGATCAGACAGAACCCGATAGGATAAAGATGAAGCGGTTCGAACGTGCACTTGAGGTTCGCTCGTTCGACCTTCCTTCCTTTCGACCCTCTCCTCCCTCGCCGGCACGCTACTCCTCCCCCTTCCACGGCTGTTGGGGGTCTCCTTCTGCCACGAAAGGAATGAATAGCGTGCGTTCACGGTAAGGTGCTCGTCGTAATGGTGGCACACGCCGTTACCACTACGGGAAAAGAAGAGGAGGAAAAGGCAGCCGGCTCTCTGCGGCTGCGGCGGTGGCGCGCGGCTCTACTTACAATAATTAACATGATTGCCATTATACGTACGTGCGCCAGCGTGCGTCCTAATGGCCAGCCAGCGACCACCGTTGCGAAACCTTGCAGAAACGCCTCGCGGATGCGTCCAGGGTGACCCTCGGTAATCGAATCGGAATGAAATTACGGAGGGGGACGGGATTCTTCGGCTGCCCTTGCCGAGGGATCCGAGATGTTTGTGGGTATACAGAAAGTGTACAGAGGGTGAGGTTTGGAACAGTTTGTGGGGATTTGCTAAGTTTCCTTGTCTATGAATGTTTATGGAGCAGATTATAGTGTTCGGAACAGGGTCATCGTGTCCTTCAACTATGGGGGAAAAAGATTCTTCGGTTGCTCTTACCGAAGGTACCAAACTGAGGGACCATTGTGTTCGGTGCTTTTGATACTAGTGAAGGAACAATTGCTATAGTCGCTAGAAGTTCTATCAGGATTTATATACCAATTGTAGTTTTAAATAAACTTTTGTTTAACCAGTTCCTCCATGGTCTTCATTTAACATTGACGAGTCAATTTTCCTCGGTTTAAACCCAAACTATACACTTCCTCTTTTGGTTGCACCGATCCGGTTACTAAGGTGTGCAAGTTAATGAATGCCTATGCTTGCACAATCAACTTTTTTGAAATTCCACTTACTTCTGTCAGAGTACAAGCACGACGAGTCATGCAGACCAACACAGCGTCTGAATAACTTTCTATTCATATCCTGACAATAATTTCTAAACCTTTTTATATAAAAAGAATCATCCGTGTAATAAAGTAAAATAAAATGAAAATATGAATATCATTCGGAACTGTGTAGAGTAGGTAATATCGCACTGTGGACAATTTATTAAAGAAGATTCTTGCACACTTTTCATATGCTGTTGAAGTTCTTACTAACTTACAATTAGAGAATGTTTCAAAGTGTGAGAAGTTATGGACACACCGCTGCATGTGCTGATCTGCTAAGTGTGTCTGACTATTGGAGCCCCTATTTCCCTTGTTCTTTGACATTCTGCTTAGATCTCACACGCTGAACGCTCTGTATCGTAATTTCGAAAATTATTTCGTTTAAAAGTTACTCGGGGCAACCTGAGATTCGTGGAATTGTACAAATTAGTCGATTTCATTCAAGATTCTTAAGTTACAGTGCTATTATCTCGGCGAAAAGGATTTGAAATTTTCTCTTTTATTATATGTGGCACGAAACAACTCATTATACAGCGAAGTCTGAGAAAGAAAATTAATTATAAGCAGAGGTTCTAACACGGAACAAAGAATTTTTTGACATCTTTACTACTGTTATAATTAACCGTAATAACACAACGTTCCACTAATTATAATCCTTCTGCATGTATGCATATACATGTTACTAATTAATGCGTGTAAGAGTTGCGTTTTGTACTTGATGAATTGAAGGAAGTAACGCAATTACGAATTACAAATCGCTAATATGCTTAGCAATGCTAAACTACAAAGATGAACGCCTCAAATAATCGGGCAATAAATTATCTGATTCTGTTTTCGCGCAGTATTGTACCACTTAGCGTTATTCCAACATGCAATCAGACTTTCATACTGGTAATTGAATCTAATTGAATTAGGTTAAAGCTGAGGAGTATTTCAAACAGTTTGCCTACTGAATGTCCTGCAAACTTTCAAAATAGAGAGGAGGAAACATTATTACGTTGTTTCAAAGAATTCTTGATATAGGTACCTAAATAACTCACAATATCTTTTCTCTTTTCGACGAAAGGAGGTCTCTGTACCGTATTTTCAATCAAAACGTTTGGAACACTCCAAGAATCAAGTACATGCAATTACTAAACCACGAGGCAGTATCTTCAAAAATTTCAGCTCCAACAAAAAAGACTTCAATTTTTACTATACACTCATACACTTAAGGGGTCATTCTACTTTGATCGCCAGAACAATTAAGCTATTTTAAAACAATTTTTTCTGCGTAGATACAATATAAATTGCAATAAATCTTTTTGACATTTATTAAGCTGCTCTTATATTATACAAAAAAAATTTAAATTAATTTTTTTAATTTGTTTTAGAACTTTAAACGCGATTATCTCAAAACAACATTTTTTTCGACTGGTGCAGGTGATTGTAAAACAACTATTTGACCAAGTCAGCCTGAAATTTTCACACGTTATTCAACACATCAATGGGTATCGCAAGGACCACGGAAATCGTTTTTGATTAACAATTTCATACTTTTTACACGGCAAAATGATTGACAAATTCGCCATATTTCGACACGTAAACTTCAAACATCCGCTATCTTGTTATTTTTTCCAGGCAACATAATTCTGCTCTTAACGATACCCGCACTCATAATGCCTGCAACACACTCTGAATTTTTGGTTTTACATACGTCATTCTCCCGAAATTTCCTGCACCCGCACTACATCGCTTTTTCAAGGCGCTCACATCAGTAAGATGTATATTTTAAAAAAAACTTTAAAACAGATTTTTTTATACTATCAATAAGTGTATTAATAAGTAGACAAAATATTATTTACGTTGAACATTCTGTTTACTAAAAAATTAATCCTAAAAAATACGATTTTTACGACTTCACAGCGGAATGACCCGTTAATTCCACAATCACACAATTCCCACCAGAAATGTCCCCAAACCTCAACAAACCATACAAAAAATTCCCCGAGATCACATCCTCGACACACAGCATCCACCGCCCACATTACCACTGACAATCAATCGAAAGGCCGACAAACACGATCAACCCCCTTCAAACCCTCCCGCAATGTTTTATGGATCCAGAGGCGACCACCATCAAAACATCGACCACGGCCACCATGCCCAATCGGCTATCCATAAGCCCCTGGTATCTAGAAATGACTATTTTTCGCGTCTGAAATATGCCCACGCAATTCCATGAAATCCGACGCGAGTCTCAGGTTCCCGCGCGGCGTACACGCGCGTTAATCTCTCGGCCCCCTTATCTGTCCCCCCGTTGCTGCACCGTCCACCAGGAAGCAGCGCCGCACCGCGGGAGGGGAGGGGGAGGGCGCCAGATAGCGGTTATCCGTCCCTGAAGTAGGTGTATCGGCGAGCACATGGCCGAGAAGGTTGGCAGACACGAGCCATTACCGTGTGGTGGCCGAAGGTAGCGAAGGTAGCGAGTCGGACGGTAATGGTCATTACGAGCACGCTCCGCTGATTGTGCGCCGCCACGGGACCGAGGCGGAGAGGGCATCATCGCCGACCCGGAGACCCGCTCCTCCACACAAGCGACCGCCGCCGCCACCGGTGCTCGTGCTCGAATATTCTTTTATTAAGCTAGGCGAGCTGGCCGCACGGACTAGTTCGTTAGCTAATTTAATGCCAGCCACTGAACGCCGCCGACGCCGTCGCCGTCGGGGGCCTTATATCACTTTAATCGGGCGTACACGGTGCGATGAACCCCGACCCCTTAACCGCGACCGCCTGGCCGAGGCTGCGTGCGAGATTCAGACGGGAGCGAGGGGAGGGATCGGGCTGTGGTGTTCGGTGGCACTTGGGGGTTTCTGTTCAGGAGACTGTGCGGGGGTTCTTGAAGAGATGGGATATAAAATATGGTGATTTGGGAGTTTTCGATGGAGGATGTTGTGTGGAGATTTTTGGAGAGATGAAGTGCGAATGATGGTGGTGATGTGGAAGTCTAGGAGTGTTTGCGGCTAGCAAGTGTATTGAAAGCCTTAGGAGATTCTCAATGGTGTATCTGTATGAAGTTTTGAATGGCTTGCTGTGGAAATATTGGTGGATTTTTTATATTTGCTGAGAAAGCTGCTAGTAGTAGATAAGATGGGCTGTTTAGTGTAGTTAATGGCTCATGGGGATTGCAAAAATGGATTGCAGAATTATGAGAGGTGACTAAGAGAAACGTTCGAGGTGTGATATTCAGTGGAACTGGGGTTTTAGTGGAGTGTTTAAGTTTCTGGACGGATGAGGTGCAAAGGATGGTAGTGATATGGGAGTTTTCAGTAGAGGATGTTGTGTGGGAGTATCTGGGGAGATGGAATGTGAATGATGGTGATGATGGGAAGTTTTGGAGTGTTTGTAACTCGGAAGTGGTTTGGCAGAATTGGGAAGTTGGAGCAAATTGGATGCTTTGGTATTGAGAGCTTTGAGAGATTCTCAAAACTAAATTTAAAGCGGAACTTAGGTATGGTTGTGAGTCAAAGATTGAGCAAACTTGGGAAATGTGACGAATCTCAGAGATTTCCATGAAATCGAAATATGAAGTGATCCATGAACAAGTGGGAAGGATTTTAGTTATCATTTCTCAGATTTAAAAGTTGTTTAAAAAATAGATGCCATAAAAAATTGCAACTTTTACTCATCTCTGCGAAAACGACATCTATAAATTTGCTATCTGAGAAACTACCACTCGCACTATACTAGTTCTTAAACTCTTTTAGTCAACAAGGATTGATCTTTTTGAATATATTTATCCAGTCTAGTCAAAGGAAATATTCAAAAATTTCAGTCACTTTATCTACAGACGAAACGTGACCCGAAGAATTCGCCTTGCTTCTGAATTCACGGAGCTTATTAAAACCGGCTCTTCGGGGCTCTCAGAATCATCGGTGACAGTGAACGCCCATAACTCTTCCTGTAATCGTTACGGTTCAACCCGTTAAACGATTATAAACCACGTTACGTTCGTTAGAGAATTTAATGCCAGAGGGTACGTACACTTGCCACCTATATCACTTTAACGCACTGCCGTGAAGTTCAGAGTTGCACCAGGTACGATGAACTCGTCGGACCAGGGTGCTACACCTCCATAGTCGCATTTTGTCCAGGAGAAATGCACTAAGTGTGTATCAATTACACTATTGTAGTAGGTATAACAGCCAACAGGCTCCTTCTTACAGAAATTGTCAACAGAATGATTCTTGAACTTGGAGTCCAACTCTGCTATTCTCCCGAGTTTCTCAATCCCCACTCAAAAACAGTAAAAATCTCCTAGGTTTCAAACTTCCAATTAGAAGTATCAATTCTTTTGTTGTTCTCCAGGAGCAAGATAGAATAACAATACCTAACGAACTGAATCCGGGTAACACCGAAATACTCAAATCCCCGTCATCAAATCAGATGACAATTCTCCCCAACTAGAAACCCTAGGGTAGGTACCTTCTGAACAGTGGATACCTCCTACACTTACCCCAAATACCATCACCATTGAATACCAAGCGATCACCTGAGGAACCTCGCGTTTCTTGACCGAAAAAGTGGACCAGAACAATCATCGAGATCGTCTAGATTTCCGCGCGACCATAACGCGGAATTCCAGAGCGACCTCGCGTGGCGTTGAGGATCAGGCATTCCTCCGGGGACCCCCGTGGAGTCCAGGAGGCGCAGGTGGCGTGGCACGTTCTAAACCGAGCTAAGCGGACGACCAAAGTAGAAGGGAGCAGCAGCCTCGGTAATTACGGGCCAATATGCAATCGGGCCGCAGTATGCACGCTTAAGGCCGCGGAAGCCGAGGCTGATCACGAGATAGGCGTATTATGGATACCAGTTTCGCCAACGAACCTCCTCCTCCGGCCACCTCCCCCTGCCCCCTCTCGCTTGAATGATTAATACGCTCCCGGGTGCTCGTAACACCTGATCTGTCCCAGGCTGAAATTACGCTGCACCCTGATACTTGGCAGCTCCTCTCTGCCTGGTATGCGCACACGTTCGGAGGACACCCGGAAGATCGAGATCGACCTCCGATCGTTGAACCCTGAAAGGTCGATCGGCGCGCTGCTTCCAAAGAGAGGACGCGGCTCGTCCCTCTGTGGGTGCTGCGGATGCTGCAGGCGGTGATAATGGGTTTAGGTATCGTTTAAACGCAGCCCGTGCACTCGGTGGTCTCCGCGTGCACGGGCTCATGACTGTGCACATGGTTTGTGGCGACGCGGGCCCAGGGGGTGATTATTGTTCGCGCCCACGACGAGTTGCAATCATAGCTGAATAATTCAGCCCTCCCAATGCTGCTGGCGTTCTGGCGGAAAATATGTGTATTCTGTCGTGACTGACTGACTGACTGACAAGCAAACGTTTCCAACTCGAACATTTTTGTTTCGATGATACTATAGTAGATATAAAAAAATTGTTGTAAAGAAAATTCAATGGTTTAAAATTTGTTGGGGGTGGATGGATATTTTCAACAATAACAATTCGATTGCACAGTTTAGAGCATAAAAAGACGGTAAGTTTTCATTATAAGTATTTTATTATATCTACTATAGTTTTCAAGATAGTTATACAGGAAAGTATGATATCACACATTAATCTTTAGGGGGTGTTTTCAAACTGAAGAACTGAAAACGGGCACAGACGAAAAATTGTCTGATACTTCTTTTGACGCTCTCTACAAACCTGCACAGTTTCAAAAAAATCGGAGAGTTCGGGGAACCGAACATCCCTTGTGAGTAAATTCACAAGTTTTTCGTTTCTTTAATATAATTTAATTTTTCTTTCGGCAGTGTAATAGAGCATGCAAAACTGAACAATTCTTATATTCAATTTTTTTTCAATCTCGCAACGTTACCACGTTGGATTGAGATGAGCTTCGCTTTGCTTTCAGAAATTATTGATAAACATCCCTGGTATTTTAGGAAGTGGCTAACTTGAAATTCCGTGAAATAAACTCCTACCTGGAGTATCATTTATAAAACAGATAATGCTGCGTTTCACCACGATACACGTCCCTTCACCTCTCCACAAAGTCCTTAACCCCGAATCGACAAAAAACCTGATAGTTTCAAGGTAAAACCTAGAAACAGACGAAGAAGGAGTAAACAGGGCTGCTGCAACGACCCAGTGAAACAGAAGAAACAAATTATTCCACTACTCTCGATTCCACTCCACTCATGGTTCAAGGGAGCTTCATGCAGAAACCCCGAGCAAAGAACAACGACGAAAACGAAACCAGCCTCCCTCTACCTTCCCGTTCTATCATCCCCTCCCTAGGACGGTTAATAAAACACACGTGGGTCTCACAAGGAAGCGAATTAATGATTCCATGGTCCACCCTATGGGCAGCCACTGGCGATACGCCCACGCACCGCTGGCCACAATGTAAAACGGGCCCAGATGTCGGAAGATATACCGAGTTCGGTCGAGCGCCGCTCTTCCCCTTCGTAATTAATTATCCAGCTGGATATTACCTGTGTCACGAATACAGCACGCCAACATCTCTGTGTCGAAAGCGAATCCATGCACCCAGCGTTGACCCTTTCGTTGCCGGGGTCAGGAAGCAAATCTCTGCTTATCAGGGCCAACTATATCACCATTATTTTCTTGCATCAAGATTCTGTGGATTCTGCAGCCCTGAGCTGGTAGACTGATGGAACTGCAGGCTAACAGCTTTCTTGGAAGCTTATCTTACAACCGTTGGGTAATTACTTGCAAGCAGAAGAAACGAAGGGAAAGGAATCCGCCTGAGCTGAGTTCGAGGTTTGCTATGTATGATTTATAATGAAGAACGGCCAACACGTTTTTAATAAACATAATTTAGCGTAGGCGCGATGCGTTATCGTGGTTAAATGTATTATAAGTGGCACGATAGACAAGATAACGTTATAGTTCTCGTTAGTGCCCGGGCTGAGATGAATTCAAGGATCGTTGACCAGGGTTGAAGGGGTTCATGAATATTTCAATGTACGGTGGATTTTAATAATGCACGCCGCCGTGAAGTTTGGCGGGAAGATAAGGAACAATTAGTGAGGAAATAATTTTGGATGAAATGTTGGAAAGAGGAGCGATGAACAGCTCTGTATCTTTCAATGTTTGTGGGCGTATGACGTTACTGTAACATTTGTACCATCAATCGAACGAGCCATGTATAAATATACTAACAGTGTTTTGGCGTGCGTCTGCCAGAGCAGGGTTGATGAATAGCATTTTCTTTGGGGGTATTTATAAATCCAGAATAGAACATAAACGTTTCAACCAAGAACAAGAAGCGAGTACTTCGCGACTCTATTTTGGAATGATTCTGTAACTTCCACAGTGGCGAATCTTAACGTCCGCACGATATTAAGGTATCAATTGATAGAAGGGAGTTAGTATATCATTTTAGCAAACGTTTTGAATTTGTCACAAGATATTGCTTTCTATTGCAAGTTGCATTCGGTTTGAGCATACCCCTTTAAAGTTGCTAGTACTGTTTTACTTAATCAATCTCATTCACCCACTGAAGGAAATGTAAACTACTCAGTTAGAATTCCTACATAATATTCACCAAGAAGTCACCAATAAACATCACCGTTCCAACCCAGCATTCGCTAGACCCACAAAATTCTCAATATTATATTACCATTGTGAGACACAGTCAATCACAGTCAAGACTTGCTAAGAAAATACCAATAATCCAAAACTATCCAACACGTTATTACTCCCATATTTACCAAACGTCCACTACAACCACGTCCTAGATCTCCAATGATCCTCATCATACAGGTGCAAACCTTCTTCAATATCCGCATACACTAAAGTCACCAGGTATCGCGTAATTGATCACAGTTAAGAATAAAAAAAAAGTGCCAATAACTCAAATCCACCTTCAATCTCCATCCAACATATCAACCCAAAGGACCATCATAAACGCAATTCCCATGACTATCAAACATTCGCTGCAGCCGCGTCCCAGATCTCCAAGCCAAACTTCATTACACACGCGCAAACCTTTTTCAATATTCCTATACGCACACAAACGCGCACCGCTCCCTCCACAGCGTCATCGGGTATTGCATCCACGTAGGTATACCTCACGGCAGTGCAATGGCAATATAGTGGCGCGGTGCATCGGTATGCGCGGAGCAGTTCCAGGCCCGCGTGCTCGCAAAGAAAATCGAAAGTAAGCCGACGGCAAAGAGGCGGCTCCGTTGTGAACGCGGCCACGTTACTGTATGCAAAGCAGCCGTTTACAGGTAAACCATCCCACGTATGCACTCCCGCGACTACTATAAGCTTATTCGTAACCGAGCACGGGACTCCGCCGCGCTCAAGGGTAAACAGAGGCGGATAAACGGGGTGGTTCTTTTTATCGATACCGTCACCGAGCACCGTGAGCGCTTTGCTGGCATCGCCGACGCTAGGGCCAGGTGAAAAGGGGGGAATAAAGGAGGAAACGGGAGTATGAATGGGACTGGGCATGCGTGGATACACTTTCATGGCTGTTTGACGAGCTTGGTTAGGGGAACGTTGAAAGAACGATTCTTCTTATTTGTGTGGCTTCCGCGGAATATTGTCTCTTCGGCTTTTGATCTGTCGATAGTCGAGGTAGTTCCAATTTAAAATTTCTTCTAAAACAAATTCTTTACAAATCCATCTGAAGAGTGTGTAGGTACCGAATGAACTATAATTGAAACTACCTCAGGTCTGTACTCTTCAGATGCATTTGTGAAGAATTGTGAAGATTGTAATTTGAAATTACATCCTGTATTAATACTGGATGTTCGTTTTGGTTTCTTTCCAGTGGTCAGTTTTCTTTTGACACACAGCCAAAGTGGTGCCTGCGTCCTGACTGTCTCGCGTTTTCCATCTACTCACATTGCTTCAACCGTGTATCGCCAGTAATAAAAGTACATTCCTCATTAAGATTCTACATCGTTCCTGATGCCAATAACGTCGTTCAGAAGTTTCCACACGTTATTGTATGAGTCCATTTACGGTAGATGAGGGAAGTTGATACGTTTTTCAGTTTTCAATTTTTGTCATTTTTGTATGAATTAATTACTTAATAACAAATATGCTAAACTATACATTGGTCTTTCCTCTTTAATATATTGCAAATGAAAACTTGAGAATATGCATACAAACTAAATGAAAAAATGTTATTTGGATGTAAGCAAAGTATATAAAGGGGAGTTTCTTGTCTAAAATCGATTTTTTTTTATTTAATTTTTCGACTGTCGACCTTTTGAAATTGATGTTCAATTTTTTTAAACTCGTAGAGTTCCCGAAGTTATAGGTATTTGAGTAGCGGCAAATGCATGGATAATACCCGTCCACTCAGCGCTCGCGTAAAACTTTAATCGCGTTTTTCTCGAAACAGTGTTCTTAAAATCGGTAGAACCGATATCTCGAAAAGTTATTATCCGATTCAACTGAAACTCTTTTTATTTTGAAGAATAGACTTCTGTTTCGCGGAGAAACTTGTACAATTTAAAAAAAGAAGAAAATTTGTAATTTTTAAAGCCGTTGAAAGGACGAAAAATACCTATAGGGAAAAATGATTTCAAACTTCAAGTATCGTTATTTTCTCAAAAAATACTATTTTTTGTCATTTTTGAAGCTACGTCCACTAGGGAATTTCATGCCCTTTAGTGATCTGGCATTATTTTTTATTTGAGACTAATGGTTAGGTGCTACAAATCCCACCGTTTTGGGTGAATTTGTTTATGCCTCCACCAGTTTAACGAATTTCTAGTGCCATTTGCTACGATTAGTTACAGGAAAAAAAAATATATTTCTATAGTTTCAAACATCCTGAATACAGGGCAAAAAGTCCCATGAAATTATCTACAGTAGTTTTTCTTTAATTAATTCCCAAAGCTCACCGAATTTTATGGACTCTAAACCGGAACAGCCCCTTAACTTGCTCAGGTCTTCCCTACTAAAAACTTTCCAAGAAACACTTGCAAATTCGAACCTCTAGCCATAGTTAGGAAGCCCACCACTACCTACAGTCTGCTGTATCCTTTTCCTCGAGTTGTATAATCCATTAGCATAAGATAATCTATATATAATTATCTAGGATTTCGAACAGTGCTAATATTTACTCGACATGCCGCCCCCTACTGTGAATGTTTCCTTGTTACGTCAAACCCGAGTGCTGCCCTACATCGAAACACCGAGTGCAGCCGTCGATGCTCCACTAAAATTTTCCCGAGCAACCACTCGCCTCGTTTCATCGACGCATTGCGAGTGCAACACTGCTGCACCACATAGCCACCGAAAATAGAGCCAGTCTCGATCCAAACCCGGAACTCTGTGCCGTTAATTCAAGAGCCACCGTTTACGTGCATTAAGGGATCGCACGCTTTAGTGCGGCTAAAGCGCGCGGACGCGCGAGCACGTGCGTAAACACACAAGGGGGCCGCTTAGGGGGGCGCGTGTGCGTGCGATCGGAACGGTGGTAGCGCACACTTGGCAGTCCAGATTGCGAGATTTCATTCCCTGAACCTGCAATTTGCGAAATTGACGGGGCAATTTGTTTACCGGTAATTGCGATACAATCGGCCACGGAACTCGTTATGAATGGCTAGAATCGGCGCTGCCACGTGAAGAAGAGCGGATATCGATGGGGGGGGGCGGCGTGGGGAGGGAGGATCGTTTGGCCAAGTGGCACGCGTGTTAATACTCCCTGTACGCGAGCTTGGCGCGCGAACGTCGTTCAAACTACCGTTATCGTTACTGTTGGCCTGAACTTCATTTCGGGAATCTCCTCATCTCGACAGCTTGGCCCCAGCACTCGTTATGCTCCTCTTAAGCATGGGGCTTGATTTAATAGAATATACCCTCGTGATAATAGCCTTTGGGTCAATTGCTGCATCACGCGGCTTGTGTGCAGTTTCGTTCGCGTACGCGTCCCATAATGTTTGGGGTATGATTGAAATAAAATGGGAGAAGTTTTGCGCTTGTGGTGGTTGAGAGGTTTATGAAGGGCGGTAGAGTTGTTTAGGTTGGTGTTTGGTATTTGTGGAGTTAAGCAATTTTTTTATGGGCTTCTGTGTAGTAGGTAATAATGGTTTGAGCTCGAATGGTGGGAGAATTGGGATCCTTTTAGATGAGGCAGCTCTGTGATTGGCGGTTGGCACTTTTGATGTAATCATATATTTCTATTTTTTCTTGAAACTATTTAGTGTTGCTTCTCGGGACTCATGAGCTTATTGACTACTAATACTCCTGCACTCCCTGTATCAGGGAAACATTGGGAAATTTCGTACAAAGTGAATGAAAACATGTGCCCACACAATGATTAATCGAAATAAGTTACTGTATTTATTGGCGTACCCGAAAAAATACCATCATGTATGGGAGGATACCATGATAAATCGCAAACTGCGTGGATGGGTCGGGTACAGGGTGGATCGAACAATAACTCCATTCTCTTGACGCTGCTATCTGACCATAATATGTCACAGTCAGATGGAGACACTTTGAACCCTTCTTTCCTCAATACACTTCTATGGATCTTATAGTCCCATATGTACACCCTCAAAACACATCATTCACAAACGTCGTTGACTATCTACAACCTATCCTCAACCTTCCACCAAAATTCACAACCATTACAGGTCCGTCTACACGACGACACTTTTGTGTCCAGATCAAGTGTCTTTTGTGTCTAGCTAGAACTAGTTGCAGTGTACTCAGTCTAGCTCTAGCTGCAACTCCCGTGACGCGACGATAGGTCGAATTTAGTCTCGCGGACTACTCTATGCAATACTAACCTTCCGGATTTTTTTTTGAGTGTAGTATACCTACACTTGATCTAGACACAATGGAGTCGTTATAGACGTACCTTCGACAACAATCCCGAACAATCCACAATTACCTACAATATAATCCATAACCATCCCCTACCATCCTCAATCGCCCACAAAAATCCAAAACCGTCCCCAACCATTCCAACCCACCCACAACCGTCCCTATCAGCGCAACAATCATAGCCTAATACCCTACTGCCGACTCACGCTCCCATCCACCAAGCCCAGGCTCGATCGCCACGCATCATCGCAGAGGACAAAGTGTAGTTAGCAACAGATATACCGGTTTGCATACTTGGCACCGATCAAACGTCACCGTCCCGCCAGTACACAGTACGAACGGAGAGAGAAAGAGAGAAAGAGATAGAGTTCCTGCTTCGTGTGTACGAGGATCAGAGCAGAAGAATGCCGGTCGGAGATCGTTCCCTGGACCAGGGGTCATCGTCGAAGTCATCGATCAACCTCCAGGACCGAGGTCAGCCCGCGACCCGGCAGCAGCTGTTCGGTCGGCACGGTCAGTCATCGATCTACGGATCCTGGCGTAGATCACTCGCCTCGATATACCAAGCCACCGCAACGGTTCCGCGAGAAACGAGCCTCCGTGCCCACACGTGCGTGCCGGCACGTGTACGTGAGCGACACTGGCCCCGTGTGCGCGCGCCCTGCGAGACGAAAATCGCGCGCGGCCATTATTTATGCGCTCGTAATCTGTCATAACCAGGGGGCAGGGGGGGCCTTATGCAACCTGACAATATCGTTACGGTCTAACGGAAACGCCTACTGGCTCTCTCCTCCTTCAGTCTCTTTCTGCTCGGTTCCCGAGAACGCGACGACAGTTATCAGCCCCTGAATCTGTAGATGAAAAATGCTGTCCCTCGATCCCCTCTACCCTCCTTCTAGCAACTGGCGGTCTAATGGCTTGATGATACCTTCTGTTCCGCGATTATTAGCTCTCGCGCACGGAGGCTGGGTATTAACTTAATGGTTGCAGTCGGTTCGATCTTTTTCGCCGGGCCCAGTGGTTCGTTCCTACTGTGTCCCGAGGGGTTTTTTGTGTTTCGCTATGAAACACTAGGAGTGGGGAGGAGTTTTCGAGCGTTATCTGGTCGTGGCGATCGTTTATCCGCTATGTGGCCCCGACTGGTCGATATATTTTGAATTAACACGTCCCGCTCGGGCAGAAAAGTTTCTCCCCGGTATGATTTATCGATCGACCGCCGCTGATCTACCATGCGAGACCGGGGTAAACGGGAACTCCGAGGGAAAAATGACGAGTTTCGGAGCTGAGTCACCGATCGGCCGTTCATTGTGACCCGTTTCCTTCGCTTATAAGTTGATAATATTAACGCGAACTTTCTGCTCGAGGAGGAAGTGAATTGGTCCACCGATTCAGTGGACAGGCTTTCCAACGTGGACCTATCGTTTACTGCATAAGAAATAGGTACAATTAATTATGTGCCTTCACGTGCAATATTTCAAAGTGCTGCAATTTGTATGAAAAGGAACCTGAGAAACGCGACTGTTCTACATATTTCAATGTTACAATGGAGCAGACGGTGTATTACATTTGAAGGGTAAGGGGGAAAACAGGGAATGTCACAAAACAGCTTTATCGAGAAAATTAAGTTTTAATACTTTAGTCCGCAAGTAAGGAGAAAAAGTTCAATGAATTTAATTTTCTGATATAATTTTCTTGTTAAATAATTTCTTGTTTTACCTTGACGACAGAAACTCGTGCTTAGGCAAAGAGTGGGGACATTCCGTATTTTGTTCCGGTGCAGAGTGGACACTTCCTGTTTCTAACCAGTACACCAAATCTTTAACTTTATTTTACGGGGTATTTGAACTTTATAACCCTTTGTGATTCTACAGTTGTGTAGACCCAGTTATCACCAACAAAATATGCTATACATCGCAAAATCACGAAAAATGGACGTTGCCACTTTTTCCCCGTACCCTGCTGATTGACTGACTCATCAATGCCCAGCTCAAACCGTTTAACCTAGGAACGTAAAATTTGTAAAGTATCTACATTGTTTTCATGACGCAGGCACCCACTAAAGGAGGATTTTTGGAAATTTCATCCTAAAGGGGGTGAAAACGGATAAAGTGTATTTTCTCGGACTCCATAATATCTATTAGGCCCGATTAGATATCAACTTGGTTGTCACTCACAAAGATTACCCACACAAATGCCTAAAATCCAATTTCTTGATTTTTCCCTAATCAACCCCTGAGGTGGTGGTGAAAAGGGGTGAAATGTGTCTTCATGGGGTCCTAATATCTCTTAGGCCCTAAATAAAGCGCGGGTATATCTTGTTAGCACATGCGGTATGTGCCATCAGAAAGAAGAGGAAATAAAGATTAGACCATGTTACTAGAGTTCACCAGACTTGACTGGCTTTGGCTTGGGAAACGAAGAGGAATTCTCAACCCTTGGACACTTCTGCAGACAGAGAAATCCCCCCAGTTTAACCCCAATCCCTAACACTCCACCTTCCCATGAAGCCTAGCTGAGAGCGTTGCATTCACAGAGTTCTAGCGACCTACTAGCTCAGGTACCTCGAGGCCACACTTCCAGGGAATAATCACCCAAGCCTCAAGCCCTGAGAGATCTATCTTAAGACGGCATCCTCTTCCACCTCCTTTTTTATTCTCACAAAACGTAGTTGCATCTGTATTCAACGTCGTGATTTTTCAAATTCAAACTATTCACCTCCTCCGAGCAGGCCCCTCCAAGGATTCGTTGATCGAACGAGGGTACGCGAGACCGAGGTCCTTGCACTCGTAAAAGCAATTCTTCTGCAGCGGCGGGGGTCCCATGAAATTTCACCGCGGTTTTATAATCCGAAAGTCGAATCGCGGGGCAAATAAACGAGTATCGCGCGTGTTGTCGGGCACTTTTATAACAGTGGACTGTAAAGGCGTAAAAAAGGGACGCGAGGGGAATACTGACGACTATCTCCACTGTTCATCGCGGGCACTCGCGGTGATCGCTTGACTCCATCATAAAGTCGTCCCTTTCGCGCCGTCCAAATCTGAAGCTGGACACGTGGAAAGTTCGATGACCAGAATTCTGAGCGATTTCCCAACTGCGGAGAGATATTGGAAACATTTTACGAGAACCGAGTTTGCGAATCGGATGATACTCTGCTTTCTGTATATTTAATCGAAATTTAGGACGTAATGTAACTGTATAGATGATATTCTGTTAGATGAACTTTGATACCGAAGAGTTACGATCAAGATTGATCGCCGATGCTTAGCAGTGACCGATTAATATTAAATGTTTACAGACAGCAGAGCCAAATTCTTTGCATGACTGGCAAATTGACATTTCAATTTATAAATGTATATATTTCGAAAGCTACATTGAATTGAGGAACTTGATTTTGGAGGGTTAAGGGGGTATTCTTGACTAGAAGTCCATTTTTTGCCTTTATTCAAGGACGACGCACAAAAAAACTACGCAATTTTTTACCGATGAGCATTATCCACACGTATTTATTAAATACACACTTCTGTAAATTGTAAAAAAGATTTCAAACATATATAATAATTATTGGGAACATGGATCATCTCCTAAAGTGTGTGCAAAAAAAAGTAGCGTCATGGTGTGCAAGATTCCGGCGATTTCGTTGATCTCAAACAAAAAAAAAACAAAAGGATTCTTAACCAATAAGAATGTGGCTATAGCTCGTAGAAGATTTATATTAAAAAAATCACAAAATGTCGGCACTTGAATTTACTTTTCATTTTCCGTTTTTTGGCGCACTTAGGCGACATTGAACATGCGAAACAAAAACTATTTGGACTTGATTCAGCTACAGGGTAGAATTAGATGGACTAGATTGGTCCACTAGAAGTTGAGATATCCTGCACAACGTCATGAAAATTCGCGTTTTGAGAAAAATCCATACCTCCATTAATTATTAATATATGGCTGAATTTTTTTTTTTACAATTTACTGAAATGGTAATAAATGGTATAATTTTATCGTGCGTCATTCCTAAAAAGGATAGAGGATCTCGTTCCCCTAGATAAGAACATCCCCTTGAAGGTGTTGGAGGGGAACATCTATATTATAATAGAAGAGTTAGTAACTCGCTACCTAATTTACTTCTTAAACGCAATCTACTAACTAAACTTCATCGAAGACTTCGCTAATAGGCTCAGAACGGAAGCAATTACCTTCCTTCCGTTCCCCTATCCCAGTAATCACAGAGCATCGCCTTGATTCCAAGAAAATCAGTTCAAAGCAGTGTTTCGAGGCAAGGAACGATTAGCCAGTGCTAATGTGCCCGGTGGCAATGTAGAAAATCGTCGGAAATCCAGCGCGATCGGCACGGCGCGCTGGAAGGTCCGAGGAAAACGTCAGCGTTCATAAATAACGGAAGTGGCTGGCAGAGATTCCGATCGTCTGGCACCATGATACACACGCCACTTCCCACCGAACGCACACGGATTCCCTTTTATCTGACCCCTTGCACCTGGAATTCTCTATGACGAGTGGTCGAAACGCTTTAAGCACCTCGAATTCCCGTGGTCCTGTTCCGATCCTCGACCCCGCATGAACGAGAAGCACCGAGCCACCTCCAAGGGCGAGGATCCGCTTCCACGATTACGAGAATTCCCCGCGGGATTCCAGAATATCCCCGGCTTCGTCGCCGCCGAGCGCCGAGCGCTGATAAAAGTAATTTCTAATCGCTGATCGTCGTAGATAATGTTCTACAGCGATCGTGACTTTAAGTCCTCGCGTTTAGTCGCACCTTCCATGATTCTTCCTTGAACCTCTGATTTGGTATTCGTAATTGCTGCGCGACTTCAGAGGCCGCTGTTGGGTCGGATGGGGAGGCGTTAGGCCTCGAGTGTGCACGCGGAATTAGGAAGTGTCGGAGTGTTATCGAGATGAAACACGGCGGGAACAGGGCAAACAATAACGACGATTATATTCGACCGCTGTAAAATATATGCCGGGCTTTATTGCTATAGTTCTCGTAACGACCGCGCAATAAAATGACCCCTCTTTATTGCGGTAATATCTCTCTCAGGACAAATGTACCAATAAATTGTTGCTGCTAATGATATCGTGCGAAGGCTTCAAGAGTTCGTGGGTAATTCTGTAACAATCTGTGAATGTCTACGTTCATTGGATTAGTTAAAAAGGGAGTAAAGCTGGGGTTTAAATTAAGTTTAATGGAGACGGTAGCTTCTACCTTTGCTAAAGCACGACTAAATGGTTCCAAATGCGATTATTTTGCTCTCATGTGATTATAGAAATTCATGTTTGTGAGATTTTGTTATAGGAAAGGGGGAAAGCAATACTCGAAACGATTGCATGGTAATTATAGTCTATACTTTTATATAGGTTTGAAGTTGTATGCTTGAAATGCGTTTTCTCAATAAATATTAACTTTAACTCACAAGTGTGTTACATAACTTTGTTCGTCTTGGCAAGAGGAAGGTTTTAGGGGTTTCATTTTTTTAAAATAATATTTTAAATGTGTTTTCTACGTAAATATGAGCTGTACCCACACCTGTGTTACATCACTTTGTTCGTCTTAGCACGAGGAAGGTTTTAACGCCTTTGATTTTTTTTAAATAATTCTATCTATATATATATAGATAGAATTAATAGAAATATATATATATATATATATATATATATATATATATATATATATATATCCAAATCCCAACTCATTACGATTTCTATGGAAACACTGATGCTATGAGCATGAAAAGCAGGTAGATTCCTCTTAGCTCCTAAAAATTCCCTCCCCTTCGCTGAAAAAAATATATTTTATACCCCGAGAAACGCCGGGTACTTTAAGCTAGTATATTTATAAATTAGAGGTTCAATGAAAGTATTTAATAATTTACACACTAAAACATATATTTCTCAACTCCTGATGTTTGCATATTCTTGCCAAGCATATCATTAGTAAGGAGCAGTGGGGCAATACGGAGCATCAATGTTTTTCTTAAATAAAAGCTGCGAATGAATTGGTATCATGTGACGTAGGACCAAACGAATGAGTTTCCTTTGTTGCCCAATATTTTTTCCAATAAAGTCTTTGATTTCGTTATAGTCTAACATCTACTTAAGATTTCTAGTGAAGTCCCCTGTCTTTTTCCCTTCGGATTTTTCGTTACCACACTCCAAAGTTAGGCGTTCCGTTTTGTCACACTCTCCTCCTACTAGGAAACCTGATGAAGCCTATACAAATATTTTGTGTAACAAAAGCACTGTTTATAGGTATACTTGAATTATAACAAAACATAAGAATCATAACCATAAAAATCTACACACACCTATCAGAAAAACAGAAACTATATCTTTTAAATTTTTTCGACTGTATATAAGTAGTTAGAATAGAAATCCAGCCGAAACTGGTGCTAAATATAGAGCAGAATAATAGAACGAGAAAGAAATTCTAAGTGTACAGGCTTTAACTTTGAATAAAAGGTGTACCCATTATAGAAATTGGGTATCTATGTTCCGAGGGTGAAAACTTTTTCAAGAACCTGGGAATAAGCTGCACCAGCATCCCAGCTTCTTCTTCGACAGAATAACTACGGTGTCACCTTCGTTCATCAGAGATGCTGGCCACAGGGACGAAGAACCTGGCAACTTTTTCTGTTCAATTGCCATATAAAGAAGCTGCAATCCACGATGACTGCAGCAAAGATTATATGTACCCAAGGTGCAGTCATCGGTTTCCGAACCTCCCTTTAGAATAAAAAACCACTCTGCGAAGGAAACGTGGGAGAGCTCAACAATTTTTTGTCACCATGTACGTTCCTTTATGTTATCGATCCTCCTGGAGTGAGCAACGTTACCTTTGCAAACTCAATGACGCTAAAGAACTTTTGTAATCGCGATTGGAACGTGCAACACAACTTTTGATAATTATGTACAGACTGATGCAGATTCAGACTTGCAAATATTCTATACAGTTTGTAATTACCTCATACAATTTATTATGGAAAATGTCTGTCGATTTTAATCCTCGGTTGGCACGCCAATTTTTCGAACGTAATTGTCACACTGAGTCGAATTGACCCAAGCTAATTTTCAATCATCTGCTGTTTAAAAACTATCTGTTAAATTAAGTTGCAAAAGTTCTGAACTAAAGTTTGAACATTTTAGAATACATGTTCATCGTTGAAAATTTACATTTAAAGTATTATCATGTTTAAACAGTTGTACCATTTTCAAATGATGCCTCAGAGATATTTTACCTCCAAGTCAAATTGTGGGTCATTTTGACCCAGTGTGACAACCGAGGGTTAATGAATGCTCAGGAAGGTTTATTAATTTTGTGTCACAAAATTAAAACGTTGAGATAGCAGAATTTCTAATTCTGTGATTAATGTCTACATCACTTAAGTATTGTGTCTACTAGTAATAGCCATTAAGAGATGTTCTCTATGATCGATAAATGACTGTGTTTATGTTCCCACGAGCCAGAGTGAGTCTCTCTGATTAATCCTGGCGTTTCGAGTAATAATCCATTGATCTATGAATACAGTGAAAGTGCCAGTTTCGAATGAATCCCATTTATTACCGCGCCACCGGTGCTCGTTCGATCCAATTACCATCACACGATTCTTCGTAGTGGAGATGGTTAATAAATTCCTGATCGAGATTGCGCACTAGTTACCTTAAGATTATCTATTACGCCTCGTAGCAGTTAAAGTAATTAACACGTTTTGCTTTGTTTGGAGAAGGGTCCAGTGATGTTGAACGGTCGTTATTGAAAATGCACAGATAAGATAAAGTAACAAGAAGTATTGGCGATGTTGAATGAATATTATTTGCTACTAGCTCTGACAGTCAATTGTGATATGACAGTAATGGCTTTGGGTTGGGAATAGGATTGTACACGGTTTAATTATTTTTGGAGGAGTGATACTTCTAGAATATGTAGTGTGTTCTGCCTATTCATTCTCGTATTTATAGTGTTTTACTGGGTCTTACTAATATTTCTAGTAATCTTCCTGGTATTTCCAGTACATTGTGTGGAATTTGTGACATACTGTCCAGTATTTCTAGTATTCCACCTAGTATTTTTGCTTAATACTTCAAATATTCCTAGCTAATATTTCTATTTAATACCGTTCTCAAATATTTCCAGTATTTCTACTTAATGTACAGAATATTCTTACCTAGTGTATACCCACTTGATATTTTTACTAATCCTGTTTAGGATTCCCAACTAGCACTCCTAATACTTCTATTCAATATTTTGAATATACCAGCTTAAAGTTTCAAGATGTTTAACATAACAATTCCAGTATTTTTGCTTAGTATTCATATAACTTTTAGAAATGATATAACTAATTCCAACATTTATACATGTTACATTGCTACATTGCTTCATTCATCTTCTCGAGCTTCACAAAGATTCAAGCTCATCTAAGAACTCATCGACAACGCTACCAGCCCCTTCCCTTAAGCATCATTAAAGCACTACCTAAAAATGACAGCATAATAACGATTTCGTCCGTGTAATCCCATCATCGACCGATTCCTCCACTCATCAATTCCCCCAGACAGGCGGGGAGCATTGTCTCGCAGACAGATCGCGTTCATTTCTCAACCGTTCTGTATTCAACTGAACAGCACAATCGACATTAGCTCTTTTGCTGGGGACATTAACCCTCTGGCGATGCAGCACTTTTAACTACGATTACCTGTTTGAAACTGTCATTAACTGTTCACAAGTTCATACATTCCCTAGTAATTATAGAGTTACTTAACGCTAATGAAGTATGGTGCACGCACGAAGAAGAATTGCCTTCACTTTTCTGGGCTAAGATATCCATCCAGGGGATCTAATTAGTAATTACTAGACTATAGACTTGCTTTTCGTTTACAGGTACGACCTTCGTTTCTCAAGACGCCATCGGGGAGATATCTCAAAGGCTTCGCTTTACTAACTACGAAACCAAGAGACGCCATGACGGGAAGTCCTTTTACCCAAAATCCGCAAAGCCACAAATACTGGGTTGTAGAGTCCCCAAGTACCGTGTATATAAAATAAAAATGGACCAAATAACCACAAACCCTGTAACGACTAACCAAGATCACATCCAACGACTTGCGCCCCCAAGAATTTCTCCCGAAGTCCCGACGCACCACTGCAGTGGGTCCGAAGTCTCAGATTAGTCAGCATACCCCCGCAATGCGCACTCCATTACATCCACCCAGCTGGGACAAGTCGCGGGGCCCGTGAAAGCGCGTATCGCGCCGCTGTCTTCATACTTCAGCGCGGCGGCGGGCGTTAAAAGCGTGCATTAACCCGCTCTCTCGGGACTGCCGCGCGACGGGCAATATGATATTAATAGGACACGTTCGGTAGCCCCCTCGCCCCCGGTTGTCGAACGAGAAACGATTTAAGCATTTCGCCGCGACTACCGTGGTGCCCCGGAACCGGGTCGAACGTGGGGGACCGAGCCTTAGAAGGGGGCAACGCGCTGGAAAAGGTGGAAGGTGCAGCGCGTGCTGAAAATTACGGCGGCCACCGTCGATGACTAATGAGAAATTCACGCGGCCGCTAATGTACCGTATCGTTATCACCTTCCACGGAACGAGCGAGGTTCAGGCATCCCGGCCGCGATTTACCAGCCGGCCAGGAAGCGGAGAGAGGCCCCCACGTCGAATCACGCCGGGTGAAAAACAGTCGTGAGCAGAGAGGAGGGTATCGTCTTGCAGCGGTGCAACGGCGGCAGCCACCGGCTCCCGGCCGCGTCCGTAGCTCGATTATCCGCGATAGCGCTGGATAATTTAAGACGCTCGTTCAGGATATTTGCACGACGGTGAGTTATTCGGACGGGACGACGAGTGCTCGGGCCTGGAGCGGGCGAATCACGGCGGGGAGGGGTCGATTAATTATCGCGTAAATTTTCGGGGACAGTAATGAGCCTCCCAAGTATATGGGAAGACGGAGGCTTTCTGAATGGTGCAAGCTATTTCGTTTCTCATTGGGTTAAGAGGCTTGACGGCTGTGCTGGGGCAAGTGTTTTTAATTGCCGCGCTCAGTCGTTTGGGTAGTGAAATCGTGTTCGTTTTGGTCCTGCTTTGATTCGAGGGAATAGGAGGATCAATCCTTCTGTTGCTTTATAGGGAGATTAGCAAGTGTTTGGTTAAGTCGGGGATCTGTTTATGAGTCGCGAACTGTGTGTCGAATGTATCCAGTTGGTGGCTCAAGAGCTCTAATTTCTACAGTGGTACAATGAATACTGCATATCAAATGCAAAAATTGATAAAATTCAAACAATAATTGTTTTGTTTCCTCTGCAAATATGTAGTAATAATGTCCAAAAAAGTTTTTTACTGTATGTTCTTCGGTTTATTTTTGTTTAATTCATGAAAATGAGGTATTTTTCAAGCGTTTTGATCGGAGGGTCCTTAAAAAGAAACAAGCGCCAACTTGGATCGTTCAAGAGAGCCTTGCACGTGTTGGTTTTAAATGTGCGAATTGAGCCAGAGAAAAAGTCAACGCACTTAAAATAGGTTATTGTGCCACATAGGTATCTATCACACTCGAATTTCTCATGAAAGACCATCGGTCATTCACGCATGACATGAACAATTTTGCATTCCACATCCATAAAACAAACGAGGTCTACCTTTTTCTGATGTTAATATCAGATAGCCTAGCAGACATTCAAAACATCGATATTCACACTGTGAATGGCGCATATTTATCAAATATGGCCCCTTTAGTACAAAGTAAACTCCGAGCTTGGTTTCTTTTCAAAGTAAACCTGCGAAGACTCTCGAATAATACTTCCATGATTTCCAGAAATTATCGACTTTAAAACACGCCAAAGCCGTGCACAGACACGCGTCACGCCACACAAAGCGTAAGTAACAATGCTAAAAACTATCATAGCCTGTCACTATATTTTCCAAATGTACAGTGACAACGAACGCGTTAATAAAGAAGCGATTTTTTTTTTAACAAACTCCAGTTTCCTCCGTCCCATTTACGTTACTGCCCGTCGCAAAAACCACCCACGCCACAATTACCCAATTGTCATCAGACACAGAAGCAAAGATCGCAAGTCTCGTTTAAGTCTCGCTTAATCGTCGCGAAAGGATTGTCCATTCTTTGAAATGATTGCAGCTCGGCGAACCGTGTCGCCAAAGGGCGACTGTTGAAGAATGCTACTCCTTTCGGTGAATCGAGGGTGCAGGGGGCAAGAGCGCGCAGCATGCAACGGATAATCACGATATATTGTCGACGGTTATACGAGAAACGGGCGCGTGATCGTGAACAATTCAAATCCCTATCTCATGTATGAACACGCGGAACCGTGTTCGGTGCATATTGCTACACGGATTTAATTAATTCGTGATCGGTAGCCCGTGCACTCTGGCGGATTCTTTATTTCTCCCTCCCGTTTCGTGCAGCCACCTTGCAACCGTCCCTCCGAGATTCCTGCGGTGTATATCGGCTGAACGCGGTTTAAAAGTCTTCCGCGCGGAATGCGCATTGATTCCTCGGTGCCGGCGTTACGTAACAGAGCCGGCGATAGTGCACAGAGACCGGTGTGTCCATTGCACGCACACGTTATCTGTTGTTTCAAGATGAATGCGAGAAGGAGAGAAATTAGGGCAGGGAATTCTAGATATTTGGAAATTGTTTGAGAATGAATGGAGGGTGCTTTATGTAAGTTCTGAATTTTTGGGTGAATAATTCACCCAATTGTTAGGCAGAGAATGGTGTGGATATATGGATGTGAGAGATGAAGAAGTTCTAACTCCATGCTTGTTTCTAATTAATTGTGGGATTTATTTAAAGGGTGTAGGGCAAGTAAAGAAGATACTTGATGGAGCTTGAATGAATATATTGAAAAAATGTAGCGGACTACAGCTTTTTGCCACCAGCACACGAGCCACGTGTCCATCGGTGTTTTAAATAAATAGAATGCAAGACTATGATAAAAAGATTTGTCTGTCCAAATAGTTAAGGACATCTATCCTTGTCCTTATATGCATCTACGTGGGAAGTGATCAAGTAATTAGGTGAGGGCATATCAATCATGAATAGTAAGTTAAGGAAGAAGGTGCTTTGGTTGAAAATTGTTACTATTATAGTAAAAGACTAATTTGAAATTGAAACAAACCATGTAAAGTTACCATGAAAAAAAATTGAAACTGATACATCATAATGCACGTTTCCGTAATAAATCTTTAATTTGGAGAACAGTTAAATCCCCACAGTTTTCATATTTTGTTGTCATTTTAATTTTAAAATGAACAGTCAGCAAATAACAAAAAAAAATGTTATTAAAATATTCTTTTCAGAACACAATAGGTACACGACGAGAGTCCCAAATACTCTCTCATCTCTGCTCCACCCTCATTAGCTCTATTTCTATAACCCCTTTCAACATACCCTTAACTGCTTAAACTCGATTACTGTAATCACAAAAAAAAACCGAAGATGCAACTTTCCCTTCCTTCGCGCTTCAGGCCGAAACACGAAACTGTTTCAAACTTTCCCCCATCACAAAACCGTAAATTTCTTATGAATGTAAAATTAAAGGGACTGTGAATTTTAGCCTCTTCCTTCTCAATTTTACTCATGACAACTATACACTACTTTAATAAAAAAAAATTGAGAAAATATCGTGGTATATATCTAAACACGAAGAAAAGGAAATTTCCCAGCCCCTTCAATTATCCTTGCAAGAATTAAAGTTAATTTTCAGCAGACGAGGGATTCTGATACGTTCCCAAAGATGTTTGCCATTTATTCAAACGTTGAAGTTTCTCCAGAAAATTTTACGAAAGCATCGTGGCAGAATTTTCTCAACGATTCTGCACGTCAGGGCGAGGGAGAAGGAGAAGAAAATTAGTTCACGACCTCCTGTTAATTACGAAACGCCACGGCCATTATTCTCCGTGCAGGATTTGCTGTTTGCAGGCAAGCTGGCGAGCGCGACGTGCACTCCTAGCGAAATGAACTCTATTATGCTGTATTTACTTCTGGATCAGCGGAGTCACGATCGGCCAGCATATTCCAAGCTGTCATCGAGTCACGGCAGGCGCTCTCCGAACGTTTTCACCGTGTTCGATTTATTACATCCGGTTGGTGCACCCGGGACACCTGCATATACATATGTTGCCAGTACGATTTGGTCACGATGGTAAATGTGACGGTGATTGTGATCGCGTTCGTGAGAGCAACGTTTTTTCATAATTATGACACGGATAGGGAACAATCTGAATTATATGGAACCAGCGACTCGGCGGTAGAGTGGCACTGTTAACAGCCACTGTGTGGTGTTTTTGAACGTAGACGTCGTGCAGTAGGTAGTCTTCAAAATAGAGGATTGAAGTGGTCGGAATTGGAACGAGAAGACAGAGTGTGCTTGTGGCTTTCTAGGTAATGTGTGTAGCAGATGTTTGCTTGTCGAGATTGCAGTCAGTTGGGAAATTTGAGTGATAGATTTAGCTTAACCCTCCGTGATCACACCTTCTTATAATCACAAATTGAACACATGGGGTTCACTGCAATCCCAGCTTCATTTTTCAGTTACCATTTTCGTAATTTGGAATCTTTTAACTTTTAAGTGATAATTATACATTCGTAATACTCGCACAATCATGCTCCAATAGTATTTTTCTAGAAAAGTAAATTTGACGAAACTTGTAGTTCAAGAAGAGCATTTTTTCATGGTTGTGGAAAAAGCGATATTTTTTCGCGATAAATTCACTATTCAACTCGTAAAGGCGCGACATTTGAATTCGAAAATTGTACTTGGGGTGCGATACACCCCGTGTGACCACAAAGGGTTAAAATTTACCTTAAGTTATTTCAAATTAAATTTAGTTATTTTCTGTGTTACTAAGGTAATTTATCCTTTAGGAAAACTTCATCCTGTTTTAGGAGGTTCATTTCTGTTTTGGAATTAAATTCTTGTAATAGTAGTAATTACTGTAATTAGGTCTTATTAAGTACCTAATTTTAAGTTCAACTAGATATCAATATCCACTTACATCTAAGAGACATCTTATTTAATTTATAATTTGCTAACGTATTGAGGCATGTATTTACACATAAAAAGAAAATAAATTTCTAATGCAAGATGATCATTAAATTATATTGTAGCTAAATAGTAACATGTATTTTTGGACGCCACACAGTGGGACAAAACAACCCACCGGCGACCAAAAATCTATAACTTTGGTTCTGATTTAGATATTTTAATGAAATTTGGCTCGATTTAACCGCAAAATTACGGCCTTGAAGTTGTATTAATATAAGTAATATTAACCCTCGGAGGCCTGTGCTAGGCCCGTGTATTTAGACCCATGTTTTCGAAAAGTGGGGCTACTGGCCAATTATAATACACATTTTATTAACATACTTACTAGTAACTGTATTATATTCTAGTAAACCCCGTTTTTTAATATTTAGGCTATTGTTTTCATATGAGCGATGCTCAAATTTTGCCAAAATCGCAACAGTTAAGAGCTTATCAAAAACTCTTATGTTTCCCATAGTTTTTATTCACGATTCTGAAAAAAAAATTTTCGGGAGGTGCACTTTAGGTTAGTTACAAAGTTAATTACATAGCTCTATATTCTATTAAACCCATGCATTCCGGTAAAATGTTAACAAACTTTTTATAAAATTTTAAAAAGTTGCAACCATTTGCAATGGGTGTAATTGATATTGTGTGAAAGAATGAACCCTTCTCTCTTAGAAACAAAAAGAATTAGAATTAGAAGAAATGATTAAATTATTAGATGTGTGACGTAAATATCTTGTGTAGCCGGAGTCATGAGACAACAAAGAAAACTCTAATGGTCAGGTAAGGTAGATTTGACTTCTATTACCATTTTCTTGGAAAGTAGCACAGAGTAACACCTAATTTTTTTTTGTTTCTAAGAGAGAAGGGTTCATTCTTTCAGATAATATCAATTGCACCCATTGCAAATGGTTGCAACTTTTTAAAATTTTATAAAAAGTTTGTTAACATTTTACCCGAATGTATGGCTTTAATAGAATATATAGCTATGTAATTAACTTTGTAACTAACTTAAATTGCACCTCTCAAAGAAAAATTTTTCAGAATCGTGAATAAAAACTGTGGGAACCATAAAAGTATTTGATAAGCTCTTTTGCGATTTTTGCATAATTTAAGCACCGATCACATGAAAACAATAGCAAATATTAAAAAACGGGGTTTACCACAATATAATACAGTAACTAGTAAGTATGTTAATAAATTGTATATTATAATTGTTCAGTAGCCCCACTTTTCGACAACATGAGTCTAAATACACGAGCCTTGCACGGGCCTCCGAGGGTTAATATTACTTATATTAATATAAATTAAAGGCCGTAAATTTGGGTTTAAATTGAGCCAAATTTCATTAAAATATCTAAACCAGAACCAAAGTTATATATTTTTCATCGCCATCGAGTCGTTTTGTCCCACTGTGCGCCATAGTCAAAACGTAATGAGCTCATCCCGTAAATAAATAAATATATAAATAAATAAATAGAAACTGTTCTTTACGTACATTATTTTTTACAATGGAGATTCTGGAGCTTCTTCCCCACATGTAGATAAATAGTTGAAATTCACAAGTCCAAATTTTGGTGAGCGTTGTTTGAATATCACCTCCATATTCATTCCCACACGCGAATAAATGTTTAAATGATATTTGAAAACAATGAGAATTAAATGTGCGCGAATACACGTCGCGATAAGATCAGTTTTTTAAATTTATTCGATGGATGGTGTCAGTTAATTGTTCTTATGTGAAAATTGATTTTCCTTCACACCACAGTATTAGAGAATGGAGCTTCTCCTGAGTGTACAATGAACGAGTCGCGAGAAGTAAACATTATGCCACAGGGGTCTCTACGCTACCGAGGTCGAAATAGGACTGACTGTTCGAACCTATGCTCGACTGTATCTGGGTATTATTACGTGCCTCGAAATTGAAAACATATATCCAATGAAGGGTAAATCGGTAAGAAGGGAGGGGAGTGGCTTAGCGGGAAGACTTTAGGCACGATATTTAATCATTTACCAGTTTTATTAGGTATAAAGTAAGGGCAGAAAAATGCATAGCTTTTGTTATGCTAATAAATACATGTATTTTTCAAGCTTTCATGTCACGTTTCTTCCAAGGAAGTGACCAGTTGGGTAACTTTGAATTATTAGATAACTAAAGTAGACTTCATATGAACACTACAATCAAAGCAGGACACATTCACGAATACAAGATTTAAGAAATTACTTCTGGAATGATGATCATTAACAAATCCAACTATTTATAACACATTTCATACCACGTAAGAATCTATTGGCCTATATTTATCTAAAATTGCAATTTCCATGAAACAGCCAATTGTATTCTTCAATTCGATGAATGTACAATTATTCTACACACAGATAAATAAAATAGCAGCAAACACAGATATAACTATGATAAATTTCAAGTAACTGCTACTTCTCCATAATTCTACACATTCTACGGGTCCCATAAAAATACACTAATATGTTGCCTGCAATAAATTCCAATCAAAATTAATAGATTTTGAATGACTGTACTACAATCAATGCGTTGCATTCTACCTTAGCTGCTTCTATTCGCCTTAACGATATTATATCGATATCTCAGAATATCGATAACATTTCAATATTGCCGACATTTATGGACAACTTTATCAGTCACATTTCTATATAGAAGACCTAAAATTCTCCGGTGGCACAGAAGATATCATTTCAATACACCAAGTTTACTCACAAAATTCACCCACACTAAAATGTCAATAAAATATCAATTAAGCGCCTGTAATCTCTTCAACCTGATATAATCCTTACCAAACGCCGCCAATCGCGTTAGATGAACATTTTTAATCGAATAAAAACCATCATGTTCCACGTCGTGCTTTTTGACACAAAGAAACCCAGAGATATCACACTGGTGTGCCTTTCAAAGCACCTACCACCTGCCTGGTCTATGTTTCCTTTCCGGATGCGACCTTGAGTAGAAGGCGATCCGACCGTCCTCTTTATCCGCTTAGCTGGCCTACGTGTCCGCCATCCAGTGCATCGTAGATGCAGCAGACAGATACATTCATCTCTGATAAGGTTTATCTGATGCTTTACCGTTTTGTCCGGAGGCAACGTAGAAGGAAAACGAGAGGCACGAGGAAAGGGGCGGATTCCTCCTCGCGACAAGCTTAAGAAACCAGCCGCGGTGGAACAACGGAGAAATCCTCGTGGACGAGGCAGTATTCTCATTAGAGGAAGTGAATTAATTATTCATAAGTGAATTTTGCCAATTTGAACGGGAAGTAGACGTTCCTTCAAGAGATCCTCCAATTTTTCTCGCGTTTCTTTACCAACAAATTGTAATTATTACACTCACAATCTTTATTCCACTGACGTGATGCACCGGAGCAAGAAAAAATAAAAAAAAATATACAATACCTATCATAACAAATTTAAAAAAGTAACGTTGTGATGTAAGAGGGCGAGGCCATTGCTAGTTTAATATCTGCTTTAACCCCTTACTCCACAATTTTACCCACGAAGTACTCATTTATGAAGCATTCAGAAATCCCTAAACGCTTCTTATTTTTCTGAATTGGATATGGAGTGACCTGAATGAACGCCACCCAGTGAATGAAAACTACTCATATCATACGAAAAATTAACACCTAACACGATCTATTGACCTTAAAATTAACACAGTACTTCTTTAATCAACTAAGATCTTTTTAAGTTCTTCATTAAATTCAAGGTACGTATTGTTGTTAATTTCAGAGTGGTGGAGCGGAGCTCGGAGCTGCAGTGCGGAGCAGTAGAGCAATGAGGTTTTGCGCGGAGAACGGAAAATTTATACTACTCCACTGCTCCAAATTTTTTTTTTATTATTTGAATTTTCTTTCATTTTATAAGAGCAGACGAATGAAATGTTTTTAATAAATACCAATTCTCAATTTTTCATCATTGAAAAAATATTATATTGTAGGGCCGCAACAGCTCGGTGTTAACGAAGCATAGTAGGTACTTTTTTGCCCGAAAATTAAGCACTCTTTATGAATTTTTCTCTATATGAAAATGAAAAGATAGAAATATGAGTTTTGTTGCAAATTAAAGGTCACCTGTTTGAAAGTATCAAAAGAATTTTTATTTAAAAAAAAGCAACTAGGAGGAGCAGAAGCAGAGCTAATAAAAAATTGGTCTGCTCCAATCCCCTAGATAATTTTGTTCGGTGTTCATTTATTGGTCATGCAACTTAAGTGTTCATTCACTGGACAGATCACACCTCTAATAATGGAAACATGTTTTGTACCACAAGTGGGGCTCATTATAAGGCAAGAGGTTAAGTCTGCCCTGAAATATCACACAAGAGGAAAACTCATGGCAAGACCCCACATGCAAATCGAAACCATCTAAATCCACAAGAAGCTCAAGCAACCAGAGGCCACACATCAAGGAAACCAGTACTGGGATGAAGAAATCCAGGTATCAGAGGTGAACAAAGCGAGATTCACGCAGCTGGTACGCCAATAAAGGCGTCCAAAGTGTGGAACGAGGATTCACTACTCTTTACAGCGTGCCGCGGATGAAACTCGCCGGTTTAAAGACGGCGGCGGGAGGGGTCGTAAATATTTGGACGATAGTGTCCTGATAGCGCGACCCCGGGGTTGCATGCGGAATGGGAGAGGTGCGCGGGCACACCCGAAGGTAGATGCGACTGCGGCGGCTGCACACACCCAGCTACGATCTCGAATTAATCCGCGGAGAGGTTAGCTGCTGGGCGCACCGGTAACTTGACCGTGGCTCGACCGCGAAACCCGTGGAATACAGAGGGATCAGGGGGGTAGAAGGGCTCGTGGAAGAGGAGAGCCAGTGGCGAAACATTCTTACACGCATCCTGTTTGCGGTTGACGAAAACTTATCGAGCCACGAAATTTCTGGGAATCGCTGTTGACACGCACGAGGACTGTTCAGCCTCTCTGGATTCTTTCTGTGTTCTGGATCTTCTTCATGAAGATCGGTTGCGCGTCCTGAATGGCGGACTTGGGTTACCCCTTCTGTGAGACGCAGCGTGGATTATGGTCTTATGTCGAAGCAGAGGGATTTTGAGAAATTCGAGAGCTTTGGGGATTCTGGGATTTTAGGAGGATAGTTATCGTTGGTGTAGGACAACGTTGCTCAACCCCTGGGGTTCCGCGATACGAAGTTTACGGTTCCGAGAAACGTTACCTTGTAATAAAATTTAAATATGGATGAATAAGTTTTGTAATTTCTATGTGTTCGAGAGCCACGGAAGAAGAGGGGCTCGGGCGATGGGACTCGAACCCAGGATCTTGCAGATGCTCTGCGTACTAGCCAGCCGCATTACCAACTCTACCAACGCCGATCCTTCGAGATCTCTTATTCCAGACTCCCTCTTGTGAAGTTTCGAGATGTCCACGTTACTCAAAGGCGCGGTATACAAGAAAAAGCTGTTGAGGCTGGAGGTTTCACTAAATTTTACTGAGTTTGGAAGGGTTCCGTGGCAAAATTTAATTGGGAAACGCTGGTGTAGGAGATTTATGAAGTTGTGAATGTGATTGATGCTGATGAATGATTGGATTAGTAGTGTACCTGGCGAATTCAGATGTTAAGGCTCACCTTCGTGGAGTTTGCACATGAAATAACATACATAAACGGTTGCATCTACGTAAAGTACAGTGATGGATGAAAGAAAATTTACCAATTTTTAAAATTGCATAACTTTTTTAGAATTGGTCCAAAAGACATGAGTTTTTTTAGAAGCTAGAAGGATTAGTTTGTTAAATAACGTGTTTTATCGTTTTCACCGAAATAGGCTTACAAAAAAAGTTTATAAAAAGACATTTACTATTTTTTTTTGCTATTCCGACCAATTGCATTTTTTCAAAACGACGAAACACGTCACTTATCAAACTAAGCTTTCTAGCTTCTCAAAATAAAACTCATGTCTTTTGAACCAATTCTAAAAAAATTGTGCGATTTTAAAAGATGTAAACTTTCTTTCTTCCGCCACTGTATGTATTTGCTAAGTTTCTTAAGAGGTATGGTTATTGAAGTTTGGAAGCAGAGGTAGTTTTAGTTTGCATTAATTGTGCAGTTCTCTTGAAATTAATTACAATTTGTAAGTAATATGGTGGAAATCAAAATTCATTCCCTTGTGGACTGTATCCCAGTCGACATATGTAGCACTGATAGAAGTATTAACTCTGAATGCTCAGGGATTTAATAAAAATATAGTGACTTATTTTAATTTTCAATAATAAACTGCAGCTAATAAAAATATTGTGGATTATACTGTCTACTAGTATCTAGTTAACATTAGTACATCTCAATCCTCAGTATTATATAATTGCACCTAACACTACTTATATGTATTTGTTCATCCGCAATTCCAGCCAACTTATGACACCATCTAGTGGAACCTGAGTGAGCAGTCGCCCGTCCATAAAAATGCCCCACACAAAACTATCACATCCACACACGATCAATCACAAAGCTCCAAATAGACCCTCAAAAATTCCAAACACAAAATCCTACAACCCTTTCAATAATTGAAGAAAATACGTGTACGAGAATTTCACGACCGATTGTACCTTTATCTTACCAAGCTATCCAAAACTGAGCTAGTCCCACGACATAAAAACGTCGAACTTAATACCTTTCACTTTCACGACCGTAATATTACTGCTGTCTTAATCACTCGTGTACCGCTAATAACGCATTGTTATAGCCGCGCAATCCGCGTAACCCGATTTTAACGGTTGCAGTTAATACGCCGAGCATACTCATAACCCTTGTACGGCGTGGCATGTTTGTACAATTACCCCAGCACGAACTGAAACCGGTGATCGTTAGTACGTGCTTCGTGCGTTTCGCTCGATAACTGTATAAATCATGGAACGCGACACTCGGCATTATGGCGATTGTTACGCCTGTTCGTAGGACTTACAACGATTTAATGACAGTTCATCAACCGTTGGCAGCTTCGTCGCCCCTTCTGCGAACATCCAGGCGACACGCGAGGCAGGGTAATTAAAAGACAGCGAAAAAATGGCCCTTTGAAGAGGACGAAAAAGGGTGGGGAAGAAACGCCATGGAAAACTTGCCAAGAGGATTCGCGTGTCGTTGTTTGGGTAAGGATCGCCTGCGGGGAGCATTTATCGATTTTGGAGGAAACGTGCGGGGCAAGTCGTCGCTTCCAGCGAAGTCCTGATGAACGTAATAATCGAACTGACAGAGTTCGTGCTACTCGTTCCGGGACGCAACGTGGTAGCAATTTGACGTCTGTCTTACGAAAAGTCGATCCGTTATTTCGTGCAATTTCGCCGAGGATGTAAGTTGAGGAGCTTCCCGAGGGGGCTTGGACCATGGGGTTTATGGTCGCTTAGCGAGGCGCCTTGTTGGTTTTAAAGATTCTTGCGAATGAAGTCTTATGAGTATAATTACGCCTGGATGATGGAGTAACAAAAGTGGCGAATTGAGGGGTTCGAATCGGGGGAACACACCGGGTACGTTATTTGTGGGGTATCGTGGTTAATCCTGTATTATCTTCTTAATGAAACGGGAAATGCTTTATTAGCGAGCGAAATTACTTTTATCGAATAATCAACTGTGCTCGATAGCGCCGTATTATAAGACATTGTAAACATCTGTTGGGCAAAGTTCCCTGTGGAGAACAAGGAGGGTTTTCGAAGTTCATTTTTTTTAGCAAGTGGGGATGATTATACTTGTCGATGTAGGCATTGACGATTTTAGAAAGATGTTCAAGTTGTTGTGATTTCTACGCGTATCAACAATATACGGGGTGTATCTTAAGATGTGGGACCCACTTTAACAGGGGTGGGAGGGAGGAAAGACACAAAAACGATGATAAATATTCATATATACGTGTACTTTATTTAGCTTTGTTCCCGGGTTGTACTTTTTTCTGTACACCAGTACTGTGCAACTCCTTCTCTTTATAAGTGTATTTTTGTACACACAAAAATGAAGTATTATAGCCAAAGATGTGACGTAATTAGTAAACAAATTACGGGTGCAATAATGTTAATAGTTTATTAAAAAAAATCTACAAGAACGTCAGTTTTTAGGCCTCCCTAGGTGTATGTCCTCCCTTAAAAATCCACCATCAACCCTCAAACTTCGATTCCCACTATAAACGATCCTCGGATGAACCTCTCCTCAGCAATTTCTCACTTCCCACCCCCGTTACTTCTGTATGATCTATCGAGACAATAATACATCAGCCACCCGACTATTTATAATAATCCCACCGGTCGTAATTCATTCGATCCACAAAAGGCTAGCCTCATAAATATTAAGGGGGGTATCATCGACAAAATCGCGACCAATTGCAACCGTGGGCCCCGTGCTTGCCACTTATTCCTCTCCCCTGCGCGCACTCCGTGTGCAATCGGGTGCGTGCACTCTGCATACGACCGCGTGCACGCTAGAAGCTCACGAAAGGGACACCCGTATTTCTGGCCGTATCGGTGGATTACGAGGATGTGTGCAAGCTGCGTGCCACGGGGCCCTCTGAGTGGCGTGGCGTGCGAATAGCAGCCCCCCTATAAATCTTCATTTAGTGGCCACGGTTCGGCCAATCTTTCTCTCCCTTTCCCTCGCAGGACTCGCGAGCTGGAATTTCGAGAAGCACGCCGAACGTTGGATCCTGTTTTCTGAGTTTGCGCCTCGTCGCCGTTTGGGAGCAATTGGAAGCTTTCGGGCTGGCTCGAATTAGTTTGACAGCGGGGTACTGAAGTGTTCGAATATTTCAGATGCGAGACTTTCACGACGAGGCTGTGAGCAACTATTAAACTCCCCTGACAAATTAACTCTATTTCCTTAATTAGTTAATAAGTTAATATAATATAGTTGCACACGTGTGTGAGAGGAAGCATAAGGACGGGTTCTCTGGTTTATTTTTGTGGATTTTTATCACTGAAATAAGTGTTCTGGCACAAAAGGCCATTATGTTGAAAGGTAGACTAGATATATGCAGTAAACAATTCAATTTAACTTGAATTTGTTAAATTATGAGAAGTTTACTTATTAATTGCCCCTGTAGTCAAACAAGTTTATTCTTCTTTACTAGGTTTTAAATTTAAATACACATTCGGGAGCTCCTCCTACGTAAAAAAGTAACTCAGTTTTAAGAAGGTCACCCTAATTTCTCCCAATTTCCCCAAAATCACCCTAAACTCCAGAAAATGTCTGCAAACCTATTAGTTCCTATTAAAAATTACTTGAAGCGAATGTATTTAACAGAATACCACAAAGAATTCAATTAAACGAAAGAAACTTAGTTCCCCAAGCTGAACCAAGAATTTTCGTTCGCTAAATACCGCGAGATGAAATTCCAGGGGCGATGGAAACTTTACTAGCAGCCATTCATCACGAATAAAAGGAATTAAACTGTGCTAGAATATCTAAATTATATCTTTCGGTAACCCTGAGCACGGACACGTGTCATTAGCTCCAATCCCGAACGGATATCAGAAATTCACGCAGAATTTCGTAATGTCCGTGCGCGAACCAGGAGTCGATACTTTCGTCGGCATCTTGGCCGGACTTTTCATTTAGCCCGCCGCGCACGGATACCACGAAAGTTTGAAATATCGAGTCGCATGGCGATATTAGATACGGCTAATTGAATACCAGAGGTGTTTTCACGTAACACGGGTTTCCAGGAGGCTCGAGTAATTTATTATGTACTTAACGCATTTTCGTATGATTGATAATATGGACGGCTGCCGGCCAGCATTACGCTCCGCCACGCGATGATTTATCGAGAAATATTTATTATTGCGCAAGCTCGCGTCAGCGGAATTGTGATCCACGCTCGAACAATCCTTTATGGAGAGCGTTTTTTGCATATCAGTGGCGAAGTCGCTTGTGTAACGCTCCCTCGAGAGTTCACAGACTGGAAAAAAGTTCCCCGAATTTATGCAACCATTTTTCATGGTACCCCAGGTTCACTCGAGGCACGTGTAGAATTTGGTATTTCTAAGAAACCTGAGACTTCCGTGTTACTTCGGTTGGAGTTTTTTTTTAACGATTATGGGATAATTACATGACTGTACAAAGGTAATTAACCACCTGGGTTACTTTCTGTTTTATTGTAAGTACCTCGCAAGTTTTAAGGAAATGTATACTTTGATTTTACGAGATCATAAGTGGATTTATCGGTAAGGGAGGTTCCACCTTGGATGCATGAAAAACATAGGTTTATTTAGGATTTTTTTAGGAAAATTTGATTAATGGCATTTATTATGCATCTCTTGAAGATTAAAAACAAAAATTGTAATCTAGATTTCACACGAATAGCAGAAAGTATCGGAAATGTTTGTATTTATCGACTTGACACTCCATAACTTTTAATTTGCAGGGAAAAAGTGACAAAGCAGATAAGGAAACTTTAAACGTAGTAAAATAGAAGAAATTACAGGTTTCAATTTTTCTGGCTTCAAATGTTCATGGAAGAAAAACGGCACGAACCTAATATTTGCGAAAGTTCAGATTTACTAAGAAATTGTTACGAAATGGCAATGATTTCGCTGTTAAATCCCTCCCATCGGGAAGATAATCCCCATTCCCTCCATCAATCTGCGTTTTCATTTCGAGCACGATACAATGCATTCCCCTTAACTCCTGACCCCGTGGCCACTTAATTTCATCGAGCCCCGGTAATCTCTGGCGCGGGATGATCGATAATTGCGATCAGCAAATCGTACCAATGAGATACCCTCATTGAATACCATTGAAAATTTATTTCTCTTCGTGGTCGGTTAGTTTTTCTGTTTCTTTTGCGACGGAGCCCGGTAAGGTGTACTGGGTCCGTTTGACAAGTTCGTTCGGGGGTCGGAATCGCGGTCGATCGAAGCTATCGAGTCGCTGTTGTACGACGCGGCTGAGATAACGGAGCGGCCAGTCGTTAATCAGCAATAATTACCGATGGTAGATACGTCATAACGCTTATGCAGCATCCTACGTTTCGCCTGTATCTCGCAGCGAGAAAGAAAAATCGAACGGGGGCCCATCTCCAAGGCCTCGTTGCAGGCCAGATCGAAAATGAGATGATCCCTTGCCCCGATATTCCTCATCCTTCGGCTCCTCTCGACGGAACCGAGATTGCTTCCGCTTCAACGCGCCTTACCAATGGATTCTACTGGTAATTAAAGGCGATTGATATTGTAGTATGGGAAACGACAGGGGACAATGGAACGGCGAGAAAATTTTAGGCATGATGTTATGTGTTTAAGAGGTTGTTAATGTTTAGGTGTACCAGCTGTGTTTGCGATTTGTGGGACTTAGGTAGACTATGGAAATATTGACACCAATTGAGGCATTGAAAATAAAAGCGGACTTGAAGCTTTAAATATAATTACATTGTCGATGAACGTAACAAATGAAAAAAAAGTTAAAAATTGGCAAATTGGTTGGACTTTAAAGAAAAAGTTACTATTTATGAAAAAAGAGTTGTTCAATTCAATTTATTTCTCAATGTTTAAGGTCCATCGGCAATGTAATTATACGAGAAATAAGAAAATCCTTGGTTCTTCATTTCAGGGAAGAATTGATGCCTCCAACATAATCGCAAAATAGCAACTCCGGCATGCGAGTTCCTAGGAACGTGTTTATATATCTCCATTTCCACCGAACACTTTGTAACGAAAAAATGAATTTTTATTGTTCGAAAGAGAACTAAAATACCCTGAAAGTTTGGAAAAGATCCGCTTAACAGTTTCTTAGAAAAAAATTCCCAAGAATCGCCTTAATCTTAGTGTCCCAAATATGGCTCCCACCTTAACCCATGAGTATCTCCAATACAAAAATATAGTACTCTTTACGTGACAACCCACACCCCTTTGACCCATACGTGCCAATAAGAAAATACAGTAATGTACACAAGGTTCATATTCATATAGCATCCCATAACCTCCTTCACCTGTGAATAGCAAAACGAGAACAGAATACTCCACGCAGGGTCCACGTTGCATCCCATAACTCTTCACCCACGATTACCAATACGAAAACAGCAGACTTCATACAGGCTTCGCATAGCACTCTATGACTCTATTCAACGTTAACAGGATTTCCCTTCATTTCCAGGACTTTACCATAGCTTCCAGACAAGCAATCTTCCGTCCCATCAATACACAGCGTTGAAACGCAACGCAGGGTGCTCCCGCACCCCGTTTTGCTCCAGTATCCCGTCCACTTGATATCGTGACGCGGTATTCATCCAGGAGGCACCTTGCCCAGCGCCGCGCTTCTCTATTTGTCTTGCCCGTGCTGTCGGTGAAGGGCCGCGCCCGAGTTCCCTCGCTGCAGTCACTTTTTCAGCTCGATCCTCTTTTTTCTCCCCCCAGCTCTCTCGGCCGCATTTCTTCGGGCTTCCTCTTTTTGCCACGGCTCTGCGGCCCTCCTCTCGCCTCGTCACCCTCTTCTTCATCGAGTTCCTGGCGACTACCACGGGTCGACGTGATTACTTATGGCCACTCCTGGAAGGGGAGGAGGGATGTATAAGGTCCCCACTTTAATCCCTCCCCCTTCAGCCTTCCTGATAGAAAGAGATTAGGGCCGTTATAAGACGGACACCAGTTTGTCCAGGCTGATCGATCATCGAGGCGACGACGAGGAGCGAGGTCCCCGATACACTTCGTTCCCTCGCGTTTCATGACGAGGATTACTGTCAGCCGCGGACTGCAATTCCTTCGGGCTGGTTGCTTACTGTAATTATTTAATAGCTTTCTTAGTACTCCGGAGTCGACGTTCATGCTCATTCCCCAGTGGACTGCCCCTCCGTAGGACGCTCAGTCGGATGCTGCTTAAGCTCCTCGCGATGGCAAGTCTATTCTCAGAGAAGAGTCGAGTGTATTGTGCTCGGTCGTGTTTTGTTATTGGCAGATGGTGAGGCACTTTGATGCACTGTGTTGACACTGTGGCAAAAGCTCCATGGGTGTAGAATATTTTCTTCTGCCTTGGTTTGGCATCACATTCTTCATTGCATATTCTTTTCTATAGAGATGCTGTGCGATCGTGACTTTAAGAAATAGCTTCTACTTTATACAGTCTCGAAGTGGCATAGAGGATAGTAGGAGCGAGGCGTGATACCTTTACATTTTTTAAACGTTGATATAAATATTTTGTTTTTTCTCAGTTGTCATTCAACAATCGCTTTTCCAAAAAGCTAGCACCTAACTCTTTCACTGTTACTTCCAAGGATCCTTTAACTAACTTCCCACAAACTAACTACTCAACCCAAAGCTTCTGTCAAGCTTTCTTAACTCCACCCAACAAGCAACTGCCATGTTCTTCAACACCTTCCTTAATCCGCTTTCAACCGACCTTCGAACCCTGCAGAATCACCCAGTCGAATCTTCGACACACAATCCACCGTGAAATCTTCCATTTCCCAAAAAGTACATTCCTCTCGAGTCAGGGAGGCTCGGAGCCTCGCGTTTTCCATCTCTAACCGCGGGGACCGTTATCGCGGAACGGCGGCGTTCAGTAACGATCAACATTTTCTTACGGCAGGCAGGGAATACACGGCAGGCTGATTCACAATCAACGGAAAGCATTTCAGGTATTAGCCCGAACACGTGGCACGTGGACCGTGTCGCTCGATCACGTGGCAAAAAGTTAACTACCACGGCACACCAGTCGCGGGATAACAGGGATAAAAAGAAGGGGCAAGAAGTCGTCGTTGCAGCCGGCGATGAGGCTCTCTCGGAAGCTATTATACCGGAAGCTGCGAGGCAACGATTATACGAAAGCTGAGGAGACTTTGTGCCGTTTTGTAAGGCATGCTCACTGATACCCGAGCCTGGGGCACCGCGGAATCATTCGTTCTTCCAGGTACAATGAAACCTGTATACCTCGACAGTTTCCACAAAAATTCGAGGATTTCTTTTCGACACTGTTTCCTCCAAGAGGCGAGCAGTAGGTAATTAAGGAGACTGTGAACTTTGAATTTTTTGTGAACTCCGTGGTTTAGATAGAAAATGGTGGAACAAGGTACTTGTGAACCTGCTTCGTAGAGCTAACTTCTTCATGAATTTTTAAATATTTTTGAATTAAAAGATTTTAATAGGATTTCAGCAAATGGTGACCAGATAGACTTATGTTTAGGAAACACCATGTGTATGAAGCACCCCTCAGGTAAACCCTCTGAACTTCGACGTCGCTGAAGACATATGTATGTGATGCATCAGACTTGTATAACCACGGAGGAAATCAATTAAGGTGTTCAAAAACACTTTCCTTTTGCAATTCAATGGCCCATGTGACGCAACGAGCTCGAGCGAATCCACCTGGTGCGAATGCATGACGCTGGAAAAAGGGTAATAGCCGCATAGCAGTACTATAATTGTCCAAGAGATTGCAACTTTCTCGGAACGAAAAAGGATGTACCGTTCTCATTTGACGATTAGCCGGAGCTGCGGCGTCTAATAGTTTTGAGGAAGCTTATCTGTCACAGGAATTACACGACTGACGGAGATAATCGTAGTAATGGCGCTCTAAACGCTTAAGAAGAATAGTAGCCATTAGGGGGGAAATTGTTTCCCTGATATACGCCGTTTTATGGAAATCTCTGTTGCGACCGGGCACCTTTCAATTATGCTCACAAGGTGCACGCGTACTAAATGAAAAGTGATTGACAGTAATACGGGGCCGGCTTGGCGTGCATGCGCGCAAGCGCGGGCGCGAATGACTTAACCTCCAAGCGAGCGAGCGTTGCGTCATGAAAATATTGTGACATTTAAATGCTATAAAAAGTATTTTCTAGCGTATGGAAATGACATGCTAGCGGGTGCAGTTTGTTTTCACTGCGGGAATGAAAATTCTGAATGATCTGATTGAATATTCAGCCGCGGGAATTTATTCTTCGACGGCTAGATTTTATGGCTGACAGCTTGCGGGGAAATGAAATTAACGGGATTGGCGCGTCAGACCGCTGGGAAATGAAATGAAATCCACTGTTACAATACGTTTTCGCGGTGTCGTATTTTAAACGCCTCATTGGAAATTGCTGAAGTTACTAAGTGTCACTCAATATGGCTACTGGAGCTGGAAACCTGATGAGGAACTTATACAATACGAGACACTATTTCTTCAATAAATAATCAAAGTTATTGCAATGCAAACTAATGTAAAATGTTACTTGCTATTAAGGGGTCTCCGATATTTGGGATTTTTTTAAGAGCAGCCCTCAAATTATATTAATTGAAAAGTTTATGTCTATATTTGTAAATATTTACGCAACATTTAAAAAGAAATTTAAAAAAAAGCGGTACCAAAAACTTTAAACGCGTTTTTCTCAAATCGGTGTTTTTGGAATTGGTTAGCATGATATTTAAAAAAACCAATCACCCGACTTATTTCAAACTTGGTACATATCTTCAGTAGATGTTCCATTGTCGTTGTTACTAAAACTATGTCGGTTTTTGGAAAATTAGACTTTTTTTACTTTTCAGTATTTTTCATTTAATCTAATTCAGACGATAATTTTTATCTCATTTAATCTAATTCAAATGATAATTTAGATCTCACTTAATCTAGATCAGACGATAATCTAGTTCAGAAGCTTTTTTAAATTTTCTATTTTAGACAACTACAGTGGCTGATTTTATGCGAACCATGCACATATGATTTTTGCAAGGCGCTGTATTTGAAGCACTATAACTTCAGATATTGCCACTATTTTTGCATACAATTTTTTTTCATATTCTCTAAAGATTGCCAAATAAATAAATATATTTAATAGTTTTGGTTTAAAAAATTCCTAAAGTTCGTATCCTTTTTCGTCCACCAAGGTAGGAAAACCCCTTAATACTCTATCACCTCTCAGAATAATTATAAACCAAATACAACAGAATTACACCTTTATTTTAATTTACTACTCACTGCTTTTATAATTAAATGTTACGTGCTCATTATGGTTATCAGGCAAGAAAGCAGTATCACAGTCTCTTACAAAATTTAATCCTACAAGACATTCGCCGGAGGAAAAAACTGCCCAAAGAAACCGATCTCTCGATGACGTTCCGTAATCTCTGTTCTATTTTCGGAGCAAGGAACGAGCGCAGACGTCCAGGTACGTGTGCTTCCACGAAAATCTCGTGGCAAGTGGTTCAACGATCTCGCCTTCCCCCGAAATCGCTAAGGCCTGATCGAAAAGAGAAAGTGAACAAGACGGGCGCAACGAGATAAGAGCCCACCGACCAGAACCTTTGACGCGGTGAGCCTAATTGCGATCTCTCGATCGCGACCGTCGCCAAACAAGGAAGTCGCCGCTGTCTTATTGGCTGGCAATGCCCTGGCCTGACCCCCTAATACATGCACGTACACGCGTCCCTTGTAGAAACAATCCTGCGACCACAATTTCCACCGATTTTTACGACCCGGAGCCAGCGACACGAGATACCCTGCTCTAATATTGTTCAACCGTTTAGCTGAGGAATAGCGCCAAAATTGCGCTACAATCAAATGTCAAATACGCGTTCTTTTGTTTCATTTTGCGAGAATTTGTGTATACAGGGTGTTCCTAAAATAAGGAAAGGAACTCTACGAGTGCATTCTATTTATCGCACTAATAAAAAAAAATATAAGCCTGCAAATGCTTCATTTCTAAGATACAGTGTTTCAAAGTTTATTATTAGAGCCTTTATCTCTTATTAGAGATAAAGGCAGATTGTGTACCATTGTCAAACCTCTTCATGCCACTGCTATTTATGAAATACAAAATACTAATCGTGATTCAGAGATACATCAGGATGAGGTACTCCGTCGGAATTAAAATTGAGTCCCGCGCAGATAATCCTGGCGGCAGTTTGAAATTCGCGAAAGCCAGGCCCGTTTCACGCGCGCTTGCGGGGGCAAACAGTCGCCGCTACCGAGCGGATAATTGCCGATGTCTGGATAACAAAAACCGTGTCAATAATTAATCGACGGTGAAGTGGAGATTAATCAATTTGGTTAACGCCGGGGCGAGCGTGCGGTGCGGTATCGTCCGGGGCAGCCGTGGCTGTGTTAAAACCAGCCAGGTCCCCTCCTCTCTATCTCTCGCCTCCGCAAACGTCGGTTCCCGCTCGTGTTAATTAACCCCATTGAGATCCCAGTTAAGATATCATTGTTCCTCACGGCGAGAGTTCGCGTTTCGACGAAAAGAAACGAACGAGAGCGGAGGGAAAAGAAGGGAGCAGAAAAGAAGAACGGCGGAGCAAAATCGCCGCTGTGCCTCTGCTCCACCTTTCCGCGGGGACCGAATAAATCTTGCTGCTCGCAAGGGTCCGACTAATTTTTAAGATCTCGGTTTTCAATTGTAATTGCCCCGGCCCCGGCGAGCAATAAATCAGGGATTCGCCGGTGTTTTCGTGGGGAACACGACAGTGAAACGGGCAACTTCGGTTTCGTTTGCGCTGGGTTCTGTGCCGAGATTCGAGGATATTGGTGGAGGTTTGCGATTATGTTCTTCGGCTCTGGGTGTAAGTGACGAGTGTATGTATATCAGGATTAGTGGGAGTTTGGTGCATTGTAAAGGGGAGTATTGAAAATCAAGGTATAGAATTGTCTGGATAGGTTTACAAGCAATCTAGTATTTCGGTTGAAGGTAATTCTAATTGGATTGTGAACGTTGTGCGAGAATTTAGGTATCAGAAAATGTGTATAGAGATTAAGATGCTCGTAGATTAAATACAAGCACACCTCAATTGTACTGCCGGATGCAAGAAAGGCCTCAGTGTCAAACGTCAGTTTTGAGAAAACTATCTGTAAACGTTACGAAGTTAGATATGTTTTATACATAATAAAGTTGTTGTAAAACTGTCTTTAATATTTAAAAATTTGGTATTATCTCCTTTGTAGTTGCATCATTACAAACGGAATTATGTAATAAAGTAATCAGTGAAATTAATTTTAATTATAGCCTTCTCAGGCCTTTCTGGCATAAAATAGAGAAATATAGAAAAAATGTTGTTGTTAACAGTATTTTTTATTATTTATATAATATTTACGTAATATTTGGAAAACTGTAGAATATTGAAAACACATAGTCATAAAAATAGTCATAGATCGCGTCATCGCCAGGACGATGTATGTTTGGCTTACAATTAGATACGAATTAGGGTCAAGTTGTTGCCAGTTGGTCAACATCGATTCACAAAATCTACCATAGCGTTTACATAACTATACGATTTATGTAAAAAGGGCCTGAGTGTCCTGAAGCCATTCTTGCATCCAACAGTACAATTCATCTCCACTGAAAAATTAGTAATCCATGACCTACCCCAGTTCGTATTCTCATCAAAAACAGCACACGTCGATCTCACGACTGTGTCACACCTGATCAAACTTCTCCCAACTGCGGTGAAGCGAACCTGCAATCTAAATCGAGAGGCTGATAAACGTCGATTTTCCCATTCCAGCGATACACCGACCACTTTTTCTGCTCTAAGAGCTCGCTTGGAATTTAAGTACGGATGGCTCTGAACGATCATGAAACCGCATCACCGGGCTATGATCGATTAACGGCGCATGTACGTCGTCAAGCTGGCAGATTCAAACGAGACCAGGGAGAAACTGGATCGTCCTGGATACGGTCTGTCACGGTCAATGATTCCAAGGCGATTCCCGTAATAGAGGTAAGACAGCGAACAAACGATCGCTGGTGTCCATCAGTCGGGGAACAGGAGGCGAGAAAACTGACGAAAGATATGCTTAGGCGATCAGTTAAGGGAACCGTAACACCCCGTATAGATGATTGGCAGGCTCGATAGCAGGCCACGATACAAGCTACCGATATTACAATGGGCCAGGGAATTCTGTTGCGGTGGAAACACGCGGAACACCGTGTACGTGATAATTCAATCGTAATTGCACCCCGTGTTCACCTTGGGGCGGTGGATTGATAAAACACTTGCAACCACTTTCTAAATGTTTTCTAAGCGCTCGGAAACGTTTCTCTGAATTTCACGTGCCGATCAGTGGAAAGCGTGCAATTCAATTTGAATGGCGAAGTTTGTGAAACATTAAGGATTTATATGAGTTGGATGGATTTGGTTTTGTTGATTTTCTGAGTGAGGAGTAAGGAAATTGTTTCTGTGGATTTCTGTGGATTCAAGTGGAGAGATGTGAGAATTCAGGCTCCTTTGGCGGAGTTTGAAGTGGAAAATTGTATTGTATTACCCGTGGGAAGGTTTTTGATTGTTATTTATATTGCTGTGAATTAAGGGTTGATTGGATTTTGCAGAATTAAAGCAAAGAGGTTTTAGCAGCTGTATGTAAATTATGTATAGACGATGTTTGCATAAATAACGGCAATGAAAGGGAAGAATAGAAAGCTAGAGTGTGTTAAAATTAATTGCAAAGATGTAAGAAGGGTAAGTTTGTGAATAAAATTAGAAGTAGTGTAATGTGAAGCGTCGTCTATGAACAGAATCAGTAGAAACAGTACCGTTAGGGTCAGACTTAATGCGTGAAGACATTTAACCACCATTAAGAAATTTCAAGGCAGCTACTTATGGAAGTGATAAGCGAGAAAAGAAATCGCCGCATGTGGTTTTGTCGAGCGTCTTTTTGAACAATAAGAATTCTTTTTAAAAAAATATCGTTAACAATAAATTATTTTTATAGAGAGGTATTTATATTTTACAGTGTTGATGCAATTTCCACTTAGTTCATACTATAATTAAGACACTTATGTCAAATTTATCACATATTAAGGGTACATAATTTGAAATAAAGAAGCAGATGCTTTTGAATTTACCTATTCAGCTAATGTCATCTAAACTAGAAATCATTATGGTAATCATTTGGTTAAAATTTTTTTATTTTTTATATCGTTTCTCTGTTACCTCAGACGATCCACTATCCAAAGCTTCTTATCCCCTTCTATTCTCCAATATTCTACCATATTCTACAATCAACACACACCAGCAGAATACCAGAAACAACCCTTCTGCTTTTGCAGCCCACTTCAACTATGCCATGCAAGAGCACAACATCACTCGCTACCCCTCGCAGTAAAACGAGTAGTGCACAGTTTCCCCCGCGGAATAACGCGTAAAATACGTATTTTTGCGGGTTGCCTTTTTTACCCAATACACGGCGTATATCATTACTTTAATGCATCGTTGCTGCTCGCAAGCAGGAACAAGAGAATCGAAATCGCCTTGATCGTCGGCGGTAACGGAGTAGGTTACTAATGGTGGGCTTGGTGGGTCGGTGGGTTGGTAGACTGGGTTGGGCTTCTTAGAGGTCCACCGAGGTCAGCTGTACGAGAAGGATATAGTTGCCCAAGGCACCGATGACATCGACGAGCGAATAACCAGGCTCGAGAGCCTCGAACGAGCGTGCTGTACGAACACAGGCTCGAGCCTCTCAATGAAATATTCCTGAATAACCATGCCAAACCCCCACGATTCCAACGTATATTCTGTCCCTACCAGGGACAGAATCTGGTTTTCCTAAAGCAAGCCTATTAAATGCCATGAATCCGCCTCCTTACAGATAGGTATCTAGTTCACATGTGTGAACGACCGGTTTCAAACTTCCTTCAATTGAATTCAACCACGTGAAGATCTTCTTACATGACACTTAAGTGGCTATTTACCAAAAGTTTCTTTTTTACCTCTTTCATTGTAAATAATACGTGAAATTAATCAAAATCCTGGTGAAATTAAAATGTATACTTCGAGGTGACCAAAAAATCAAAATAAATGTTGATAAAGAAGGGAATCTTCTCCTCCTATTGGATCAAAGAATGATGAATTTAAATTTCGGTCTGATGGTAATATTCTAATTGCACCTGCTAGTACAGGTAATGATAATAATAGGAAGATTATTATTGAAATATTTTTTATATTAAAAATTGTAAGAATAAAATTAATTGCACCTATAATTGATGAAATTGCCCTACAATATGTAGAGAAACAGTGTTGTTAAATCTATAGAAGATGAAGGGTGATAAGTGTATAATGATAAGGGGAGATAAATTGTTCATCTTGTTCCTGATCCAGAATTTAAAATTCTTCTTATTCAAATAATTAAAATACATGGGGGCAAGAGCCAAAATCTTATATTATTTATTCGTCGAAATGGTATGTCTAGGAGCATCTATTATTATGGGATTAATTCAGTTGCGCAATTAAGTGGCTAAGTGACTGATACTTTAGGTACATTCCCTTAGAATTGCTTATTTATCGCATCCCCTGCCACGTGGGTCACTGGTTGCCTATGATATCAAGCACAAGTCCAAGTTTGAGCGGGAGCATCTAGATACCTTCCAAATCAGTTTTGCAATAAAAGAAGGGCAAAGGAAGCTGAAACAGCGAAGGACTCAACGCAATTAGAATAAAACTCTATAATCGACAAGTTCGTCAAATCGAAAAATCAAAAAAATCTGAAACTTTGCAGAAATGTAGCTGCAGTGACGCTAATAATGTAACTATTTTTTGATTTACTGATAAAACGGTCCTAAGGGTGAAAACACCCCCTCGAAAAAATGGTGAGCTTTCAGATTATCGTGAATCTCTACGAAACTGTAAAAGATATAAAAAAGAAGTGTAATTCCAAGTTCTATGATTTTTTATGTCCTATAAAGCAGCCATAAAGAATTAGCGAAAACCATTATTTATTCCAAATTTATCCCCACCACCCCTTTTTTCGAAAATTCTTTATCACCACATTATAGGATATCGAAAGCCTTGCGAGTGCTGCAGTTCGATCTAATGATCAGTAACTATATTCAAGTCCCACTGACAGACTTAAATTCTGCAACAGCACTGAACATGATAAAAATGTTAAAAAAATCAATGTTCCTCCGCGTTAACTCAAATTCAACCACTCCGCGCTTCAGCATAGAATCCTAGCTTCCACTGACAATGAGAAGCACAGAGACGCAGCTGAATGCGAACTTTACATCCCTTGGACAGTGCAGCTGAGTGCAAAAGGAAACAGAGTCGAAGCGAAGGTCCTGGGGCACAGTCGATGAACACGATGGGCCAGGCTGTACCCTTTGTCCCGGAATAATTATCCTGCGTGCTCCTTTTCGAAGAATCTCGTGCGGTGCGTGTTGCAATATATAAAACACCGGCTGTTCCGTGGCGGCGTGTGTCTTTGCCGCGCGGAAAGGAGACGGGGAACGCTTAAAAAGAGGCAAAAGGCCGAGAAGGGGGGAGGGGGGCGAGGGCAGAAGGAGATGCTGAAGAAGGCATGGGTCATGCAACAACAGGAAGGTTAGTTGCTCGGGGCGGCGACAAGCGAGCGAACACCATCTTGCCACGGCTCTTACATACGTAACCGGCTCTCATAATAATTTCACTCAGCCACGAGGGGCCCCGGACGATGTGCAACGCACGTTTCCTGGAACTTGGATCTTTTCGTCGCGAAAAAACACATCCCGGCTTCATTATCCGTGGGTGGGAGTGGCCACGTGTCTCTGGAGAGGTTAGAAAAAGCTAGACGAGACTCATTCGTTGCTGCGACGTGGACACGATATTTGAGGGCAGGATGGGCTGCCTCGATCCGGAGAGGAAATTCAGTGGAATTACGGGTGTAAGAAGGGTTATTGTTGTGGGGGCATGAGATGGTTGACTTCCTGCAATCTTAGAAGGCTGATAGTGTGCTATGTTGAACACTAAAGGAGGATTTTTTGGTGTTTCTAGTAACTTTACTTTAGACCAGGGGTCGGGGACGTTTTCATATTGGAAGTCCGCATTAATTTAGCTGCATTAATTAAATAAGACCGCATTCAAGAAACTTCAATTAGATATACCTAAAAATGTACACTATTCCGTAAAAATCTAGCTATTATGTACTTGATAATTTCAAGAAATGAAAACTATTTGTTAATTTTAAAAATAACTAATCTTTTAATGACTTTGTTGTGTCTGCTTTTTGTTGGAGAGCATTTGAATATTTGGTTTTAGCATGGAGGTACGCAGTTTTAGTATATTTTCTAGATGGGTGTCCGTGATTTGATGAACAAATATGTATTAATAAAAATAAAAGGATTTGATTTGAAAAAATTTGGATTCAGTCAAATGGCCACACTTGAGAACCTGAAATGTCAGAGGTCTCTCAGCTCTGTTTCAGACAAAACATTCATCAATTTAGAAATCTCGAGTTGGAAACAGTTTAGTTATCGAGGACTTCTATATTCAAAACAGCGTAGATGCGAATCAGAGTAGCTAATAAATTCCAAAAAGATTTATTTCATTATATATCCTAATTACGGAGAAAAAAATCTTTAAAAATAGCTTAATTTTTCGGTCGATCAAAGTAGAATGACCCCTGAACAACCGTTTCATACAATCTTCACCCACCTCTTCTCGCATAATCCCTATTCCTAACCAAAAACCTTCGAGAAATCTGTGACTCTTCAGTACCCAAAACGTGGAAGCATAACCCATAAGGGATTCCGCGTGCAACGGTGGTCCGTTTCCGAAATGAGCGAGCCATTCGATTATCCCTCTTCACGAACGCCGTTACTGCCATTAGGCTCGGTGAAGCAACGATTCAGCAGAGTCGTGGACAGGCTACCGAATCGAAATGCCGAGTGACGCTCCATTCCTACAAACGACACACGTAAACACGCAGCAGGTCGAGCGGAAAAAAGTCTCCAGCGGTGGACATTTTTCTCCTGTTTCCTTTCTACAAATCGCCTGGCGACGTGGGCGGACTCCGACACACGGGGTTGACACGCGTTTCAAGGGAAACTGGATGGAAAGAACCGATCGAGAGGCGCGTATTATCGGACGTGTTCCGAGCGGGGGCCTGTGGGCGTGCTTGGCCGCGTGTGCCCTCGCTAAATGATTTGTGGAATGCTGAAATTATCGGGGAACGTAGGAAGGTGGCCGTAATAGACGTCAGTTCGAAATAGATCGCGCCAGAGATTCTCAACTAGTCCCTAATCGGAAACCAGCCCCCATTCGTTATCAGCTGCTTCGAGTTATTACGTTGACCAATAAATTCCTGCGGTTTCTTACGAACATACAACTCCTATTTTTTTCAAAAATATTTAGTCACATTTAATCTATTATATTGCCAACGCCCTGGAAATTTTTCAAATCCACGTTTTGAAGAATTTAATGGTTTTTTACTGAAACGAATTTTGTAGCCCGTTTGGCAGGGAATTTTGCAGGAAGCTTTTTTAAAAAAAATAGAAAAGATGGTAATCCAGCGGAGCAAGGGTTTCTTCTTTGGCATCCCCCAAAGAAAGAGGAAAAAGGAAAGCTCGACTGAAGTAATTTAGGAACTTTGTAAAAAGAAAAGAAAACTGGATTTTATTCTTTAAATAAATTTGTGTAATTACCTAATGAATCTTATTAAATTTTCATTAAAAATATTTGTATCCGTTCAACTCGGCTCCTCCAAGATTAAATCCTGAGTGCGCTACTGATAAGGCGGATGTTGGAGCACCTACTATCCAAGATAAAATTTAAATCTGTATTCTCAAATTTTACCTCAGGTATAACTCCGTGAATGTGATTTTGGCTAATTTAATGTTCTGCTAACTAAATAACTACTTTAATCACTGGTCATTTTTCAATGAAACTTGCACACTATTTAGAATTTTAATATAACAACGTAGTCTTAAAATTGCTCGCAGACGTGATAGCTACATTCAAGTTTCTCTTGAATAACGAAGCTCAAAAACTGGTACCTATTAGATACGATTTACGGTGTGCAGTAGGGTACAAGCGTATAAGATCGGAAGGGAAAATTAATTTGAAGTTGAACGTGCAATTTCCATGAAATCGCCGCTTTGTACGACGGCGAGGTAAAGGAGAGCCCTATTGAGGAGGGCAGGAAATATTAATAAATCCGCTGGGAAGGAGATATCTTAATTATCTATGCGCCGTACCCGCGAAGAAGGTCTCTGCTCGATGGGCGAGAAGTAGTAAAACTTGATTTCACGATTTCGCATAAATTATCGGCAAGGGTATCTCGCGCGAATCGCTCGAAGGCGACGCGTAGAGAAAGGCCGCGAGAGAAGCGCAGGAAAGGGAAATATTAATAATCCCATTCAAGAGCCGTCCGACGTATCCCACGTCTTTATCCACGCGGAATTTGATAGCTCCAGGGAATACTATATCGGCCAGACACTTTTTCTTTCTAACATTCGACCCTCTTACATCCACCGGATTATCCAGCCTTTCGTGCTATGCCCGTCCCCCTTTTTCGCCTCTGCCAGCGCCCATCCGGCTCCATTTTCTGTCTACTTATGAGATCTTGGATTTCGAGGTGGTCCCTCGAGGGAATTTAGTTTCAGCGCTACGTCTGTTCCAGAACGTGATTAGGAAGTTTGGAGTTTCAAACTTATCTCGTTGCAGGAAATGAAAAATCGAGTTTCTGAATTCTTATTAGATCTTCGATTTCTTGGATTTCGAGATGATCTCTGAAGGGACTTTAGTCTCGGTGTTGGGAGTGTTGAAGAACGTGAGTAGGAAGTTTAGAGTTTCAAACTTTTTAGATTCAGTAAATGAAAAATCCAGTTTTTTACTTTTTAGGAGATCTTAGATTTCGACGCAGTCTCTGAAGAAAATTCAAAACTTTTTAGTTTCAATGGAAATTCTAGTTTCTGGCTACTTACGAGGTCTCCGAATTTCGAGGTGGCACTAAGTAGTAAGGAAATTAAATTATTGGTTTGAGCATGTTTCACGACATTCTAGCAAAGTTTAAATTTATAACCCAATATTTACAATTCTCAAGTTCTACAAACATAAATATCCCATCACCCTAATCCTCCACTCAAAATCAACAAATAAAATTAAAGCAACACCCACGCCACATGAATTTCCATCGATCTCTCCGCTCAAGTAGATCAAGAACTGAGGGTCCCGGTGCAAAACAGACACATAGCACATATACCTAAATTTTCGTTTCCTGGTGCCAATAATTCGTTTCTAGAATGTAGTGTAATTCCACCACCTCCTAATATAATAGCATCTACGTTTCAGCGAACAGAATCATAGGTATTAAATTTTCTTCACGAAGCAGCATTTATACGAAGCAAACACAGAAATTAGTGGTAAAAATATTTTTGTAAAGCGAATAAATGGAAAGATGACGGTAGAAAAATATTACGAAATAGTGGTAAACAATATATACGGCGAAATAAAAAAAAATAAAAATATATATATTTAGTTTCCAGCTAAAATTTGACAATAGTTGTTGTCAATTCAATTCTAGTCTAATTCAAGTACCGTTTAAAATAATTACAATTTCCACATTCCATAATTACAGTACCACATTTCCTACAAAAATAATTTTTCCCTCAACTTGCTCTTCTCTAAAATCATAAAACAGTAGCATGTGCTTGTTTTCCACTGGGCGCCTCAATTCCAAACAAAACTCTCTCGCGACAACTGAAAGAAGAACCCGCCACGAGGCGAATTACCTACAATAAATGAATATTATCACGCAGAACTGTCAGCTGCAGCAATCCCCAGCAAAGAATTTCCTCGAGGAAATCCTTTCCAGGGCGCGCTGAGGCGTGCAGTCGCGATTATTATCCGTCGAATAATTCGCTGCGAATCCGCGATTCGAGGCACTAGATTTTCGCCGGAGGCTCTCGGAGCGGCCGACAGGATGGGGAATATTAATCATTCCCCCATTCAGCCGATATCCGCGATCATTTATCCAGGCTGGCTGGCGCGCGTCCGCCGCGATCGAACGCGACGAGTAATAAAATTTCCACGATTCCGAATAAATTATCGACGCCAGAGACCCCCTGTGGTCACGGAGCGCGGGATAGGTGTGTCCCATTGTGAGTGGAACCGACGACATTATTTGCAACGTCTTAATTCAAACGGGGTAGTAAAGCGCAATAAAGGCGACGATAAAACCAGCTCGCCCGGCTAGATTCGAGCGGGGTCCTGGGGGTCGTAAACGTCCGAGCTAATAAGCCGTGCTAAAGGGTGAAATACAATAATGGCAGCGCGGAGGGGATCTATCCGCGTTGTGACAAGATCCTGGGACAATAAGACGCGCGTGCCGGTCGCAATCTCGTCGCAGAAGAAGCGTTTCTTTCCCTTGCCCGTGAAGGCAGCTTGGCAGAGGAGGAGATTTATGCAGCCGAGTGGATCGATCGAATAAATTTCCGAGGGGGGATAAAAATTGCGCGAAGATAGGAGGGAACGGCCGGGCGAGTGCAAATGGTGACTGGTCGGGCGAGTTTGGAATTAACAGGCTCGAATTATGAATAAATGTTATTAGCCGCGGACGGAGACAGATGTAACGGGTCGGTCCTCCGGGGACGGTAAAAAAAAACTGGATGATGTAAAAGGTAATGGGGGAGCGTCAGTTATGGCGCGATCGTTCAAGTGCTGCAAGTGGTTTCGATCTAGGTGTGTCTAAACAACGTCTGGAGCGAGTGTCGCGGATCGCGAGCGTAATATATGCTGCATGTTTAATAGAATGGGTATCAGATAGGATGACACCTTTGAAACGATGAAATGCTAATTCAAAAGGGTAATTTCAGAGTAGGTACCACCTTGAACCGTCAACACCTTCAGTGCCTAACTTGGAACTATAATAAATTCCTAGAATACAGCCGGCAATTAAACGAAGAATCCAGCTAACGAGCTCCTAATTTGTGACGTTCGTTAAGCAAACTCCAATTATATAATTCGCGATGTGAATCAGAGGCGCAGGAGTAAAACACACATCCCAACGACGAGGACCCCCGATATCTAAATTCGCAGAAACTATTAGAAGCATTAGACCAGCTCTAAAACCTCGATTGATCATCGCGGCAACAGCCGTAAAGAAAGATCGGTAAGGGAATAATTCCGCCGGCAAGGCTGAGACCCGATATCTTAATTCCTCGAAGGTGGCGAAGGGGTCACGTTACGAGCCCATAAGAGAGCACACGAACGGCCACGACGCCTTGGTTCCTGGTTCTTGATCCAGAAGGGGAGAGGCCGGACGTAACTGACAACGACTAATGGCCGTGCTGAGGCTCACGAAGGGTACGAGATAAACCTGGCCGGACAAGGGTTAGCCGGCTCGTTCCGTTTTCTCGTTTACACGTGGCCACGGAGGGCGTTTTGTGCCGCGAATTGATCGGTACACAAACAAACTCCAAGTGGAGTCGTTAAGCGGAGCCTGGCCCCGCGCGAGGACATCGATGCTCGGGAATGGGACCTGATCACGCGCCAAAGGATTCGGTTTGTGCGTAATAAAAACTCTGTTACCTTGGGGTGTGTACCGTGTTTCGAAAGGAATTTTGGGGAAGTGGTCACTTTTTGGGAGACAGAAAGTTTTTGAAGAGACTTGGAGTGACATTAGTAGTATTAATTTGTGAAGATGACAGAGGGTTTAGATTATGATGGGGTGACTGTTTAGTATGAGAGATTATTTTGAGATTTGCACGAAGGAAAATATGGGGAGAAATGAACCCAGCATTTATTGATTACTAAGGATTTATACATTAACCCTCAGTGTCCTTATTTCGCCGACAGAATGATTCACTAATTGTAAGAAGATAATCTATTAAACGAGAACCCAGAAGTTAATAAGTTAACTTGCCACTGGTATTCCATGCAAGGACGCAGGATTTTTCAAAGAAATTGCAAAGTCGTTGTTGAAGTAGATTTGCACCGATATATTTCAACTGAACACCCATCCAAATTCCATCACGATTACCAATGGAAGAGTCACAAAAATCCCGCCACCAATCCTCCGCGAACCAAGAAATAAACATCAATCGAACCTCCACATCGCCACAGGACTAAACCCAAAAAGAAAGCAGACCCAACCACAACCATCCACAGAGTAGCTACACTCTCTAAGTTCTCTGGAACAATAACAAGGACAACGCTCCGCGAATGCCCCTAAAAAAAAAGAACGAAATCAAACCATCTGCGTAATAACACACCAAGAAGAAACCACAGTGTTACGTTTCGTATTAAGACAACATTCCCCTGTCATCTCCAGCCTCTTGCTTCCGCGTCGAGGGCTCAGGCCGTTTTTGTTCGATCCTCACGATTCTCTGGCCGATAACGCGTATATCCGAGCAGCCATCAGAATCCCAAGATAGCACCACCATCTAGAGCACCATCCGTTACAGCATCCAGTGCCAAGCAGCATCCATTACTCGTCCCCCCTCGTGCGTATTGTATTCCGGCCGGCTTTCTAGCTGCGTTCTGCGTTCCTCCGTCGCCGCGGACGAGCTTTATTAATGTCTTTATTCACGGCGTCTACCCGCGAATAGATGCATTATCCGCGTAACCCCATACACCATCGCCGGCGGACGAGTCACGAAGCGGCTCCGAGGCATCCACGTGCGAATCGCCCTTCCACGTGTCGATCACGCGTGCATCAGAGCTCGCTTTCGCTCGGCTAATTGCGTCCATCAGCGGCGGCAGCCGCGATTGCGGAAACAAACGGGGCATCCTGGATATTAGATCGCGTGGGTGGCTGCATTAATCATGCCGACGCCGGGCCTCTTGATGAAGAGGCCGCGCATTTGTCGCGGGTCAGGCGATTTACGCGAGACGGTTTCGCGGTGATTTGTACGACCACGATGATGCACGGGGCAGACCATTCGACGAGTGAAAGTGGTCGTGGGGAGAGCGTATGAGCGGACGTGGAGGAGATGGAGACCGTGGAGCCTTTGCCAAGTGTGGTACGAAGGAATTGGGCTTCTGATGTATGTCACGCTTGATGTAGGAGGTAGAGAGAAGTAGTGAGGCTCTAGGGAAGCGATAGGGTGGGTTAGAGTGTACGTTAAATGTGGTTAAGGCGGAACCACACGTTCGGCACTCGGCGAGCAACTACGTGTGTGGATCGAGCGACGCGTAAATTCCACCGAGAGTATAAAAGTTGTTTATGAGGGTAGTTATACTAAAAGAAAGAAGGTAATACCAGAATCAGATTCTACGACTCAGAGAAACCCTAAAACCGTTCCATTTGTAATGAATAACGTATAAATAACAGACATGTGAATTTAGTTCACCTTTTTACGAATTCGAACCACTGCGCGACATCAGCAAATTTTCAGCGAGCTTCTGTACGAATGTTCGCTGAATAAGCGCATAGCGTGGAGATGCACGCGAATACTTTGGCGAACAGTTTGTCGAATACCGAATGTGTGGTTCCGCCTTTAAATGAAGAGATTGGGGAAGAGAGACGGGAGAGTTAGTTCATTTCAGTAAATTGTTCGAGTTCCAGATAATATTATTATTTCAGAGAAATTTTCAAATCTCTGCAGGAGGTTTGCACGAGAATACTAAATGCAGACTTCAAGGAAAAGAGTGACCTTAGAAATTCCTAAAAATCTGTTTTCCATGAAAATAATTAATACTTGAACCACCGAGTACCAAGAAAATTAAATTCCTATAAATTTAAATTAGAAATGCAGATTTCGAAGAGCCATCATGTATTCGCAAATGAACTGGCAGTGTGATAATAATTTCTAGTGGGAAAAGGGGTGTCCTTAGAAATTCACAAAAATCTGCTACCCGTAAAAATCAGAAATTCTGGAACCACTGGGTATCATGTACCTAAAAGAAATTCCTAACAATTTTTAACAATGTACCTACAGCAATTACACAATATTACCATTAGTACTTACATCAATCTTCACTCTCCCTAGCATGAAGATGTTTCACATTTTCATCTTCAAGCCAACGCAATAGCCAGCGAAAGTGACGTAGAAATGCGAAAAGCAGACGTCGGATATGAATCAGAAATTTTTCCGTGCTCGACTTTTTACGAAGCTTCCATTGTGTGGGCTGGTATGTTCAATGGCGCAATAGATGCAGCGCTTTGTGCAGCCTCTAGACACGGTAGGAAAGTGCAGAAGGCACGTTCACGAGGCAATCAATGAACGATTATCGTAATTACGCTCGCGATTAACGGTTCGAGCACGGCTTTGCCTCTTTCACGCCCGCAACCGTGCGCTCGTCTTCCTTTAAAGCCGCAGGAGGGAGACTTTCTAATATCTCAACGATCTTAACATTATCGACTACCAGTGATCCTCGTAGAATGTACCGGGTAACCATAATATGTTAACGAACTCGAGCATTTACGCCCTTTCTGGTAGCAATTATTGATTCAGGACTCGTCAAATCATCACAATAAAATTGCTACTATTGAAGAATTACTGAAGAAGACTAACACATCGGATTGAAATGATAAAAAATTCTTAAAAATTCAGAGGAAACGAGAGAGCTTTGGGAACATCATTTTTTAAGAAACTATTTGGGTAATTATAAGTGTTTTCCTAATTTTATATCATAACAGTACAATCCATAGAAGAAATAATCGTGTGAGAGATTTTCTTTGAGCTCACACAAGTATCTACTCATTGATTCAATTTTGAAGTATATGCTAGCAACACTCGTGTTTTATCTCAAGAACTTATTGCCAACAAGAACATTTTCTGCTGGGTTCATTATTCCATTTCTACTTTTCTATTTCTAAGAAGTTTGTTTCCGAATTTGTAGAATCTTTTTAATACTTGCTTGCATTATTCTCCCTTTATGAGTGACCTAAAAAATGAACGTTGAAAATTACATAGATACTCCAATTAGTGCTCAACTGTTCAGATCAAGACATGAATTTTAAAAATATTAGGAATTGAAGAGTCCTTGTAGAAAACACTGCAAGTGTCAAAATTAATACAAAAATTACCAGATAATGTTCTACGTGTCAATGGTAATACTATAGTATAGAATTTGATTTTTGGCATTTGCACTGTTTTCTACAAGGACTCATCAATAATGTTATTGTTCTAAAGAACATGAGGGCCCTGTAACATATCCATTCAAATATATATTCAAAGCCTTTGAAAATGTTTAATTTTCGTTCAAGAATGCATGTTGCAAATATTCCATCTTAATCCCCATATTCTTTGGAACAATCCACGGTTCTAAATATTTCCATATACAGGGTGGCCTAGAACCCGTTAGTTCCCATTAGCTTCCCGTCATACACCACAAACGTAAGTAAGTTCCCATCGTACACCGCAGCTGTTCGCGAAACAATCCACACTTGGCAGATGTTTCGGCCTGGTCGATGAACCACTTGTCAATCGATTTTCCTCACTTTTGCTCTTGTGAAAACCCGTGTTCCGGTTCCACCACTGCTTCAAGCAGGGTCCAATTTTTCTCTCACCCCTTGCTATAGTCAGGATCGCCCCTATCATTAGGTGCAATAACTTGGGTCGATGTTACGATGCTAATGAGAACTCGTTGCACTGGCAGCCGCCGTTATTTACAGCCGCGGATTTTTGCCATTACGATGAAGGCAGTTGCACACGGGAAATGCATTCTGCCGCGTACGTCTCTGTCTTTGGATTCCCTGATTGGTCGGCGCAGACGCTGCTGCATATCGCGTTGTCATCGTGTGAGTACCACAATGTACATAACAGGTTCGACTTATATCAAAGTACAGAAAAGGGAAGCCCCAATGCTACTTTGTGTTAGGGAACGTTTAACTTATAAGCTTATGAGCTTTCAGGAAATTGACAGTGACTTTGAAATAAATATATATTTTTGCATCAATATATAATCCAAAAACTTGTTAAAATATTCTGTACCTAAATATAAAAATCTTTTTTTACCTCGTTAATGCGACTAACGGCAATACATTGATACTACCATTCAAAATTAGAACAGTGGGAAAATTTCTGTAAATTGAATAATTAAACCATTCAAAATACTACTAGTTTTTCATAACCAACACTGTATAAACTGCACTCGACAAGTCGCAACACCGAACTCACAATTTCAAACACAGAAATACACAATCAAACGTTGCCTCCTCTATGAACTCAAATACAAGAAAATGAAGACTCAATACCACGTAAATCCTCTATATCATCACCTCCTTTCATCTCAACCACCCCTTGGCGCTCCCACTTGAATCATTGCTGGAAAGCGACCGTCGACGACAAACATTCGTTAACACTCATGTTCCCAAGTGGCAGCGCGAAAGTATCAGCCCCATCGGTGGCCGCAATAAATCCATATTCCTCCGTGGGGAATTACCCTCGCCGCGAGAGAGTCGTCGTTTCCCCGCGACTTCCGATCCAGCAACGCTGATAAAGCCAATTACGACCGGTGCCCGGCGATCCAGTGTCGAAAGCGCGCCGCCGGAAACCGCGTTTCGTGGGCTGAATCAGCGGCGGGCACCGCGCAGAAATAATGAAAAGCTGAGCGATAAATAATGTATCGGAACCGCGGGAGGCGTATAACTCATTCCGCGGGAATATAGCCCTCGCGTCGGCCACTGCGGCCCCGCCGTCTCTCTTTATCCCTCTCCGTTGGCTGTTCACCTTATCCCCGGTTTCCCCCGTCCCGCTGGCCAGGACGGTAGATTCTCCAGCTGCCATAAATCCGAGCGCTACCATCCGAGGCTCTAATTGCATTATAAATTGTGCATGCGCCTGCACATCCTGGCGAGCGAGGAGCGCAACGCTGCTACCCCTGCCGCCGTGTCGAATCGCCGCTTCCAGGATGCTGTCTGGAATCGGCCAGGAACAAGAAGACCCCTGGCTTCGACCTCGGCGGATTCAATTTCTTGGTCGTTTCGGTTTAGGACAGCTTGTGAATCGTTGGTAATGAGGAATTATGTTGAATTGGCGTGGACGGATGCTGATCATCGGGATGGATAGCTTTTTTTTGTCAAGCGGTAGGGAGGTTTGATGGTGGGTGATGAAACTGCTGGGCTAAGTCGAGTTGCTTCAGGGAGGATGATAGTCTAATAGTTCATAGCCCTATGCTATTGTTAGGTGATCTAGGTATTTTTTGAATTGGTAAGAAAGTATGTTGTTTGGTGACTAAGTTACGTGACTAATTGCAAGTCTAGTTGGGGCGAGGAAGATGATAGTTTAATAGTTTATAGTCCTATGTTATTGTGAGGTCATCTATTTTGAGAATTACTGGGGAAGGTTTTCTGTTGGGTGATGAAATTGCAGGGATACGTTGATTTGTGTGAAAAGGATGCCATACCTAATATTTTAAGGTCCTATCTTATTGTGAGGTCACCTATTGTGTGAACTATGCAGAAGTCAATTATGTGCACTTAAGATCTAAAACATCTTACGACTTAAGATAATGTATTTAAATGTCATAAGCTATGCTTCTGCCTACTAGAGAAAGGAATTATTGGAATGTGAAGACCACATTGTGTTACGTATAGTTTGAACTGTTTGAAGTATGCAAACAAGATATTTTGCATTCTATAAATACTGTGATGTATAAGTATTGAGAAAACCTTCTCGCAAATTGTGTTTCATAAATATAAAAACAACGTGTTTTCAGTAGTCAAGCTTAAGTTTAAACGCAATCACACAATATGTAACGCGTAAACGCTAAAGTAATCTAAAAGTGATCTAAGTAATCTAACTATTACACATTTGGGAAAAAATTTATGCTCTCTGCAGGTCACCCTCACATTTTCAAACTACTCATTAATTATCTAAGTCCTTCAAACTGCATCTTGCGTATACAACACAGAACTTCCAATAATGCAGTTTTATCGATAACAAAACTCAATTCTACGCTCGTGCATGCTGTTACATCGAAACAAATAAAGTGAAACTCAAATGCCCTCACTAAACCACTGGTATCATTCAAAGATTAGATCCCAAACACAAAAGAAACACGCAGCATTTCATCACTTCTTTCGCAAGCAAAAACCATTAAAGCCTCCCATACTCCCAGCAATATCCAAATCGATTCATCATTCCCAAAGCATTTACGTCAGCCGTGCCAAAAAGAGCGTCCCTAATAGCGAGCTTATTCCCCTATCAGTGATGCATGTTAACGGTATCGAGTCTATAAAACATTTCGCTTGAAACGAGCGTTGTACCGCGAGAAACACGAACCAAGGACCGCTCCCACAATTGGCGGAGCAATTCGAATTGAAATCGCCGCTAATGACACGCGTGTCTATCTCAGTGGACCATCAGCAGCTCCTTATTTGGAGGGGCAATGGTAGCAGAGCGTTCTTCTCTTGACTTCGGAAGACAAGAGTAGCAGGGAATGGAATTACCCAAAGATGAGAGGTCTGTGATGTCATCCAGCACAGAGGGATCAGTAATGACATGTGGTTGATCTGTAGCTTGACCGCCATTCTGGAATGGCTAATCGCGTTCTCGAATTCCTGGTATACCGGCGAGGGGGATAAAAACGTCCTTGGGGGGCATACGTTTGCCTTTTTGACATTTCAACTTCTCTGAAGCTTCACTCTACGTACTTCTTTCGCTCAGTCCTTCGCTGGTGCGTCCTTGCGTCTGACATTTCTATTCCTTCATCCGACTCGCGGTCGAACTGTGCGGCTGCAGGTTAATTAGAAGGGAAGAGAGGCTCGTTGGGGAGCCTTTGAGTTGTTCGCGGCATGAAGAAATTTATGAGAGAGCAATTGTTCTTGTATGGTAATATCAAATCCCGGAGAGTCCTTCCAACAGCTGGGGATAGATTCTTTGGAAAATTTGGGGGGGGGGGACTCTTTTGTCCGGGGCACATGTCGAGTTCATTACTTTTTATTGGATTATGTTATTAGAATTTAGGTATGTTTAATGTTCTGGTAACAGTGCTCAGTGGAAAGCTTCTCTCAAGCAGACCCGACTCTCGTCGCTGTAGCCAAAATTAGGCAGTTATCTAGGACGTAAAGTTGACAATGGGCGCATAATGGTCTTTCCATTGTCGGAATTTTTTAAAATAAAGTTTAAAATGAAATATTACAAGGTGTACTATAAAACGTTTGAAGCTACGAATAAAAATTCAGGGTAAGGTCATCAAAAAGCTGAAATGTATTATAAATAAAGGGCGCAATTTGGCAAGCATAGACGGCCAAAATTTTTATTTTAACATTCACGTCGCGCAAAGGTCCAGGTAATCTGAAATAGAAAAATCAAATGGCGTATTACTTTGTACATATGTAGCTTCAATTTTATGAACCGGAATTCCGCTAAGTTCTATACTTCTTTTGCTACATAAGAAAATCGGCGCAAAATTGGATTGCAAAAATTAAAAGTTCAAACCTTTCAGTTTGAAAACTCTCCGCATTGCTGAATAAATTTTTTAGTTTTTTGATGGTTCATCAATTTCAAGCCACATATGTATAAAATAAAACGCCGTTTCATTTTTCTGTTTCAGATTACCTAGTAGATAAATATCATACACACCAGAAGGCCGGCGAATTTTGCGCGGCGTGATGGTCGATCATGAATAACTACTATATTTATGGTTAAAAATTAATAAAAAAAAAACTGCAGCTTCCTCAAAGATCCACCAAAACATGGTCCAAATATCAGATGAATCGAAACGCTGGTTTCTTAAAAAAAAAATCCCAAATATTTCTATGTTTTTAATCCAAAAAATAGAATTCCCCCTTAACTGCTCCACGCGATTTCAGTATCTTTCTTTCTCCACATACCACTCATTGTCTTCCTTCACCTAACAGTACCTTTCCGCAATCTACCAAATAAATCCAAAAACCCTCAAAAATCCCCAATAAACACCTTAAACCAGCCTCCCCATAAAAGAGCCGCAACACCGAGCACAGAAATCAAGTCCCAAAACCCCGAGCCCGGATTTATCATCGCGGATCAGATAAACCCGCGAACAGCCAGATTGTCTCGGGTCCACGGAATTACTCGGGCGTTCCTCCGCAGGTCGACAAACCAATCAGCGAGGGAACGACGGCCTTAAAGGCGAAACACCGAATCTAGATGACCCAAACGCAGCTCACGATCAGAGGATCGACTCTCAAGCCTCCCCTCGCGCCCCTCTGAGCTCGCGGTTTTGAATGAATCCCATTGCCGCGAGGCCAACCGCATGCAACCCCCCCCCCTTGCCAGTCCTAGGCTGCTCAATGGGCAGAGATCGTTAGATAGGATCGGTGGCCGGGGCCAGCTCTATAAATCCTCCGCGGGCACAATTATGTGGGGGATATAAGGATTATTGTTACGGTCCGTGGCCGGCTGGCCGCTGCTTTCGTATGGCCGCGAACGGCCGCGGGGATTACCCTCATAAATATATTCAGAGGCCATTATGCGAGCCCGGGGACGTTGATAACGTAATAATGAGGGCGTGGGCTAATGAGACGCGCGCTGAAAACTCATCCCGTAATCGTGATTGACGTCGGAGATCCTACTGGCGTTCTTTCTGGCCTGGCCTGCCTCCGCTGATGCGTTCCAGCTACACCGTCGCGGAAACGCTCGCCGACTTCCTGTATTTCCGGTTTAATCGCTGGCTACTCCGCGCACAGAGGGCCCCTCTAATTAAGACGTCGATTTGCTCGTGCTTTACGACGAACCTGGTACCGCCACGGCGATTGGGGGAGATTGCGCCGGTACTTGCTGCGCTCAGAACGCAGCGGTTGCGCGCTGTACAAGCGGTCGCACGGTTCTTGGTTTTTAGATATGAAAACTGGGTTGCAGATTGCAGTGGAGTCTCCAGTGTTCGATTCAGTTGGGGAGACAGGATCGCTTGGATAAGGAAACTTTCGAATTGTGGAACATTCACTTTTCTCATGGTGGTTAGTCCGTTTTTTCTTTTTTTTTTCTTTTTTTAGAAAGAATACTTATAGGTAACGATACCAAAGATGAAAGGTAATATGAATATACTACTACTATAGAGGTTTTATTTATTATATATAGAGGTACTATTCTGCGGCGTTCTCACTATTTTCTAACTCCTGAAGTATCTCCCGTTTCCTTACAACAGTTAACCCCTGAAGACCCACCACCGTAAGATTAAGTTTCTTGCGAATAGTCTCAAAATTCCACGTTCGTAATATTAAGTACGATACAAATAAAAGTAAACCATTTTTTGGAAAAATAGTTTCCTTGGAATAGTTCTCTCCTAGAACCTGTAATTTTGGAGGAGATCACCGAAAAAGTAATTGAACAAAAATAATTAAAATAGCGACTAGGAGAAGGCGATTTGTACGATAAAAATCGATTTTCGGGGTGAACAGAGGGATGTTTTTTCTTAAGGTACACACCAGAAAGGAATACCTGTACTTTGAGCATGCTGTAAAAATTTCAAATCGATCCAAACCATAGTTTTTTCACAATCGGAGGAAAACCGGATAAACAAAGCCAACACAGACGACTGCAGCACCGCCATATACATGTATATATTATTATCAATAATTTTTTATATAGTGTATAGTATTAATGAATCTTTACCCAAAAGTACTAGTCACAATTTGTATTCATCTCCTTGTAATTAATTCGCAATAAAATACTTGACCTTCGAGCGATTTTACTACCTAGTCCCCTTAAGAGCCTCAATTCAACCCTCAATTACACGTACACCGAATAACAGTCCATAGTTTGCAGCTGATTCAGATCTTAAGATAGAGATATTCATCGCGATTCCATCAGTCAATATCTATTTACTCCATCCACCCATTCGTCCATTCATCCTCCTCCCAGTTTAAGACCTCTTTATTCCCTGTTCCCCAGGCCCCTGCGTCGATTCCTTTCTACGAGGATGCTAACAGGAGGCAAGCTCGTGGAAAAGGACGCCGGGACAGGGACATCCGTTTCACTCGAGAGAATCGTCCCACTATAACGTCCTGCTTACGCGCATCCTTGCCTCTAATTACCTCGGATGAAGACATCAGCAGAGACTTGCTGATTCTCTCGAGGGCCCCAGACCAGCTACCAGGAGAACGAATCGTCCCGTGGCTTGATATTTCACCGATTATTTATTATCGTTACGAGCGGCGGTCATCATTCTTCTGCTTATAGCAGAGGCGTGCTCGTTACTTCTAATGGCCCCTCTGTACACCTCCTTCGAACTTGGATTGGGGTATTAGGAGGACGGTTAGTGCAATTCTGATTTCCTCGCGCTAATTGGCTTGGATTGTTAATGTTAATGTGACGATAGTATCAAACTCGATGAAACTATTGTGAGGGACTCTTCAGCGATCAGTTGTAGGTGGACTACTAGAGAATGTGCCCACAAAAAGTGTGCGTTAATGAAAGGTACAGGCTTTTTTCGATAGAAGGTGTAGAAGATTTGGAATAGGCTGAGGGAAGCTTATTCGATTTCATAGGACAGGATTTCTTGTTATAACCCGGTAACAATGTCTCAGCAAGAGATATTAAAATTCTAAGTAAATAGGGTCGCTGTTGTGTTAGGCAAATGCATTTTGCTTTTTTGTAATTAAAGTTTGAAACTATTGAAAGTCTCAATTCTGTAAATTGTACTCTGAACTTTGAATCTTTGAATTTCATAAACTGAAATTTGTAAAGGAAGATGGTAAACCATTTAAATTATGATGAATCACAGTGTGATCAAGTAACGAATTTATTTCCAATTTTGATAAGTCTTCGAAGGTTCAAAAGTTAGTGCACACATCACGTAAATTCCTGGACTAATAGAACTTCGATTATCTAAACACTTTAAAGCCAATAATAAAGGTACTATCTTAGTAACACCTTTAAAAAGTATGTACTCTCTGAACAGTAAAAATACTGACAGAATAAATCATTCAATTGAAAAGAGCTGAAGACACAAATATAAACAAAAATGATGAAATGCTTAACAGGAACGTAGAGGTAGAAGAAGAAAATAATTATTCGCAGTTCCAACAACACTATGAACTCTATTCGAAACGAAAAACCACAATGACCCTCTCAAATTCACACTCTAAACATCGTACCCATAAAAATGCAGAAACGAGAGAACAAAACACAGAATTTTATCAAAGATTCAAGATTCTTATTGAATCTCATGCTTCGAACTATAATATCCCATAATAACTCCATTACTGTTCCTGGTCAGTTGCAAATCTCAAACGTTCAATGACCTCAAGAAACCCATTATTCAGACATCGCGTTCACCGATGATTTCAGACAATCAAGGTCCCACTGCATCCAGTGACAACGTAACATCTCGTTAACATAGGTGATCGTTAACGTCGAAAGGCTTCAGTATGACGAGCATGCTTGACTCACCATTGTGAAGTCTGCTTTTGGAGGTGCGTAGGTGCTCGATAATGGAGGTGAGGGGTCTGCGGCCACTACCGCCTCCACCCCCACAACTCCAGGGGGAGTCACGCTCCGAGCCGTCCGCCAGGTTGTCACAGTCCTAGGAGGCAGAAGAAAAAAAAAAGAAGAAAATTAGACGGAGACACGAGGCAAGGAAACGATGACGGAAAGGCTACGGTGTTCTGCCATTTCCCACGCTTCGCCGCGATACTGTGAATCGCGATGTCCTCGTACTCAGTGGGCACGGCGATTCAGCCAGAAGTAATGGGACTCTCATTGACTGCGGTAATGAGGGTAAAGTGGAGCAACGTCGTGGGGGAGCGTAGCATTTCCTAAAGGAATCGAATCCCTGCAACAATGCTCGCTTCTGGATTTAATCTTTGTGTAATGGTATCGTGGGGATGTTATATATCAGATTGCAACTGATTGTATTCTATATTCTGTGATTAGAGAATGAGGATATTAATGTTGGGATACCTTGGAAATTTATGCTTGAAGAGTTACGATTTAGGTATTCTGTCGTATGACGTTCTTGAGACGTGCTAGATTGCAGTAAGGTGCAGAATGTCCCAGTGGTTTCAATTACTCTAGTACAACTGTTTCAGTAATGGGACATTCCATGCGAGATCGGACCCTTTTCAGGTAACATTTTGGATTTTGCTGAAACTTGGATATGTTGTAGTCTTTAGAGATGCGTTTTCAAGACAAATTCCACCATATGGTATACTATGACCTTCAATGTCACACAACGTCAGAAATGAAAGAAATATTTTTAATTTCAATTACAATAGACGGGTTAGACAACCCTTTGATACAATTAATTACAAAATGAGATAGAAAAAAGGATTCACATTAAGAAAGAAAGACAGAGAGAAAAAGAAAAGCATGAATACACAATATGAGAAATTCAACGCAACAGACGTAAAACTTTTGTACGGATCTTATCTATTGAATCGGCGAAAAAGTCATATTGGTCGTATTGAACTATCAAGTTGATTATATTGAACTATCTACCTAGTAAATTGAATCTATTTCTTTCATTCCTAAGATTGTGTGGCCAATTCTGAAAACGTGTTCGTAAAGAAGGCAAACAGAACTACATCCTTGTTTTTTTCAAATTTTTAAATAGTGCCCTGCTATTATAAAATTACATTTGTTTAGAACAATTGCAAAATAAATGACCAAAATTTTTTTTTAAGTGGAACCATTTTTATTAGGAATCCTTATGTTTCCACTGAAAGCACCCAAAAGCTCAGTTTTATCAGTTTATTAGTTCAACAGTTATAAATTATTGAAAAAAGATCAAGATTCACAATTTTTTAAATTTTGAAAAATCCTTCGAGATACAATTATATACCACTAAAGACTATTTAGGTATTCTATCGTAATACATATCAAAGTTTCAGGAAAATCCGAAATGTTACTCTAAAGTGTCCGGTTTCGCGTGGAATGACCCTAATGCTAATTGCAGTACCAAGCACATCAGAAATCACAATTATCAAAGATATACATATGTAAATAAAAGGAGAAAAGCTTGTAGTCTTCACTCTTAATTTCTCTGTTATTTTCCCCCTCACTGGCGAAGGTAGTTCATAAATCCAGCACCACTTTTTGATACACCCCTCTACTTCCTCAAACCACCACCAAATTCCTTCACGCCGAAATCAATCAAAAACAATCCTTATCACTTTAATCCAGCCATCTCTACCTGCAGAGATGCAGGAACCATACAGTGAAAGCATATTTACGACGTAAAAGAATCCCATAAAGCAGGCAAAGGGTCACGCCTCCTAAGCCCAGACTAATCTTACATCTCCCCAAAACCGTTTACGTGTTGGATCACCATAAAAATGCAGTTACAAAGCCACGAGACCCCCAGGCCAGGGGCGCGTTGTACAGCTTTCCCCGCGGGGACAACTTTAATCAAACCTCGAACCGTTAATTCCACTAAATCACATTTCTCTCCACCCATCCCCCTTTCTTGTGCACGTTTGTCCTTTCCTCTCCACCCCCCCCCCCTCTGGCGTACAGCTTGGTTGGGAACAAACGCCAATGTCTTACAGGCTGGTACACGAGAAATTTTATTCAATTTTGCTGCGCCAGGGAGGAGAAGGCAAGTACTCTTGTTCGACGAGCAGGCTCGATCCACTCTGGTCAGCGGGCTTATGGTTAGGTCGGCTTACAACCGGATCGGATCGATTCCTCGTGACACGTATGGCGGTGTCGCGCGTGCATTATACAGGGTGTTTCTTCGTACTTTGGAACGCGAAGACGCGGGGCCAGAGGATAAGGGTAGAAGTTTGCGCAAACATGAGTTTCAAGTGGCTAATGGACGCGAGAAGTGGATCAACTGCTAGTTAAATGAGACGTTTACTGGGCTAATTGTACTGGTTAGATGCTGTTGGTGTACTTTAGTGTTAAGGTACCTGTTAAAGGTGTTTCTGGGACGGAGTATAGGGGTATTTGCGGGAATTTATGGAAAATGAATAGGTATGTATGTACATTTTGAGAACAATCCACATATAATATGTTTCTAAAAAATACTCATGTTTTCCGGCCTTTGAGTGAGAAACCCCATTAGGGATTGAGATGCAATTAAGATATTTATGTATGTAGGAGAAAGATTTATAAAATTTCCATTTCCTTCTGCTGACTTGAAACACATACTGTGTATGTCAAGTGAATATATTTGAAATACCAATATCAGCTAACTTCTCATTGTGTATTAACCTTGTATATGTATAGGGAGTAGTAGGAATTAGAAGTAGCAATAGAGTAATTGTGAGTGTGGCTTGAGGAGTGACTTTTCAAAAGGGCATATTTCCATTTTTGACTTTGAAGTAAATTTTGTTGGCACCGACTTAATAACGTTAAATTACACCCCCAGTGGCACGAAACATTACAAAATTTTAAAAGGTTTAATTCCTGTTTGAAACACTGAAGTGAAAATACATGTTTCATACAAAAGATTTTAGTTCCAAGTTTGTCTGCTGACATACTTAGTAAAATAGTTTTTCAGCCTGCAATATGTTATAAAATCGATGCAAAAGGAACTTCATTCCATAGCGTTACCCAAACATATACTAAATTAGTTTAAACATGTACACACTGCCGCGATACAAAAGTACTATCAACGAAATGGACTGAACTGAACTTGGCATTAAATCTAATTCAAAGTGGCACTTAAATAGTAACTCTGCACCAAATTTTGTGTTGTTTAAATCCGGATTGCAGACAATAAACCATTTGCAGATGTACAATACATATTCTAAGTTTTTAAATTACTACCCAATTGGTGCATCACACAATCCCATCACATGAAACCCTCCATCAGCTCCAACAAATCCGGTACCAGCAAACGCAACACAGTGGACTCAGCCTATTCAGATTCACCATCAACATCTCTACCACCAATGATACAATCCATTTAATTTACCTTGCAAAGGCAAGACGACTTCCAGGCTCACCTTCCATATCTCTCCTACCAATGACACAATCCATTACGTCTACCTAGCAAAGGCAAGACGACCACGGTATACCACAAACACCCTGTAGAGTCGCGCCGCCTCTCGACCGCCTCGTGGAAGCGGGCTGCAGGACAAGGCCCAAGTTTAGAATTCCCGCGGATCGTAATACCCAGCGACGACGAAGCACAGGCGGAACCGTTACCGAGAAGTCGTTAAGCCTCGTCGTTAAGTCGATTATCCGCAGCCCTTGACGACGAGGATCTCGCATCAAGTTTCCTTCGCCCTGGCCGGGGCCCAGGCCGCGTTTATCCGAGCTGGCAGCGTGTCATGGCTGCCCAGCGTTATCCAGGGATCCCCCTGAACCTGCCCCCCACCCCGTAGATCCAGTTTTATCGATCGTATTACGATAAAACGCGTTTTCGCGTCGCGACCGTTTTTCTCCTGGCCCTTTCGCGACGTTAATCTGCACGCACCGCCGCCCCTCTCCTCCCCCCCCCCCCCCGGCGTACTTATGAATTTATGGGGCCCCGGAACCAGATGGGAATTTGTCGATCGGTAACGTACGACGCGCGGGCAAAAAAGTACACGATAGGGTGAAGGGGGGACGATGATTCATGATGGTACTCGTCGCGCCGGACTCGTTTAATGCGTCATTTAAGTCGTCGAATGGCAAGAGTTTGGCTTTTTAATCGGCGTCGTAAAGTACGGGGACGTGACACCGGTGACAGTCGAGGAATCTTGTTCCTGTGGGGCTTGGTTCAGCGTCGACTTTTGGGAAAACCAACGGAATAAGTCGCCCGAGTGTTTCATTGTCTCTAGGCGCGATAGGCACGTAAGTGGCGCCACGTTAATTTGGGTATTTGTAGAGCTCGGAAGAGAGCAGCATCACAGAGACGGCGTTAGGGGATTGGTAACGCGGTTGGCTAGTAGGGTAGATGTCCGTATTACAGTGCCTGTCCCTATTAGTGCGTTTTTATATTTAAAGAAGCTGTATAAGAAGATTTGCATAAATAAATAAGGAAATATATATTTTTAATTAAGTTAAACTATTAATGTACGTGTTATAAACGAGGAGATGTGCATTTTTAAACAATTAAAGCACAGTAAAATTTTTTTCAAAAATGTACATGATGGATATAACCAAATACTTATCTGTGAATAAATATTCTGAAGCGAATAAATATCATGATTTGCACTTATGTAAAGTGTTAATTATATCACAAACGCTTCTCATTTTATGAAAAATAACAAAATACGCACTTTTGAAACGTTTTCCTATTTTTTAAGGAGAAGGCACTAAGGGGGACAGAATTTTAACGCTTGTCGGTACTAATGTGCCCCTCAGTGCTCCCTCTGTAACTGCCAAACCTAACCTTATTCTCCTTTTTCAGAAAGAAACGGAACGCCATTCATTTCAGATCAAAGTAATTAGGACAAAAACATGTATTTTTATTTCAATTGATAAAATATGAAAAATTAACATTTTCACCGGAGAAAATGCCTTAACAAAGAGAAACGTTAAAAAAGCCAAAATAAATTTTCATCAAGCGAAATTAATAAAGTAAGAGAAGTCAGTAATTAATTCATTCGTGAGCAAGTGGCGTCAAATCACCGTAATAGGGACATTTACCTTACGCAGAGGACCCGCAGGTTTTGGGGTCGAATCCCACCGCCCCAGACTTTCTTTTTCGCCTACACTAGTGACTTCTAATGGCCGCAAGAAGAAAAGGAACAACAGTTTAACCCTGCTACACGCTACTATAAAGACTTCCCGCGAATTGTAACTGATTTTTGGGACGAAACGCTAATAGTAACTGTCTTCTTCATTTCCTAGTGAAAGCTACTAACTTGGTGCTAACGTAGATATGATGAGGTGCATAGCTGAAAGGAGCGAAACATGCACTCGATACTAATATCGTTAACTCACGCTCCGCGGCCGTACCGTAAGTGTGTACAGCGGTATAGCTCTGCGTCCAGCTCAGCCGCAGCGTAAGGGTTAAGAAAATGTTTATTAAGTTGTGGCGATACCTCCTCGTTCGCCACAAGAGGGCGTTTCAACCGATCCCGCTCTCTCGCAGGTTCTCACTCAACCACCGATTCCGATGCATACCTGTTTCGTCCCGACTCCTAACGTCCTCGCGTCTAAGGCAAGGTCTGCTAGGTAAAGCTTTACTCATGAGTTCATTAGCAGGTTCAGGACGATACGCATGCTTCCTTCATCTTCTCCTTTTTCGTCCTTTTACCTCCAACTCTAGACAGCTACTCCTTTCTCCTCGCAGATAAGATACTTGTTCGGATCTAGACTCTGTGACCGATTGTGAGTCTGGTAGCTTAGGGAATAGTAACGTAAGAACTAAAGAAAATACAGTGGTTTCAAGGGTTTTTGGAAGTAAGAGAGGGCATGGCAGAAAAGGGTGAGCTTTTGGAAGGAGAACGGAAACTTTGGAGATAGGAGTGGTATGATGTATGTTTGTGATTGTGGAGAAAGTGGAGATAAGGGGTTAGGGCATTAAAGACTATAAGCTTCCTTGATATAGAACTGTGTTGGGGGAGCAAGGTTATTATAATATTCAGAGGACTTCAACATTCTGATACTACTTAATTGACATAGAAGATAGCCAACTACACAAGCACAACCAGAAAACGATAAAATATACAGTGTTGCGTCCCGCGCGGTGGCTTCGCAGAACAGTTATGACATTAGGTGCATGGGATTGGTAAACGGTTCAAGGACTGAAATCCTTCAGGTGAATTTTAATAATCGTTGTTTATTGAACGAGTCAGAAGAACTGACACTAAATTAACAAGACTGTCAAAATCCCACTGATGCATCTAGTTCGATACTGTATTTTGCGAATTTTATCTACGGAAAAGAGAATGCAGTGTTTCCAGGATGACAGTGTTTCCTGTTGATTTTACAGTTTCATTTTATTTTCATAATAGTTTGTTCAGAATAACTAGTGCTCTTGTTAGAAATGAATATTGTGCAGATGAATCTACTAAAAAATAAAGTAACGGTGTTATTTGTGCAATCTTCGCTTCGATTGGATTGCCCTTTTTCTTAATATTTTAATTGAGTCATCTACGGCGAAATTACCTCCGCGTTCGCAGTCGCAAAGGACGAGGCTGCTACGACACAAATTCGCGTTTCCTATTCTACATATACCCATATCTCATATTTCGCGAACTATATTAGGGCGCGTAGTTTAAAACTGTTTATTGTTCTGTAAAATTTCAAGACTGACCAGAATTATGTTTCGAGATTCTTTTCCTAACATTTCCCAACACTTTTTGAGTCGCGATCCCCGTTTGATACTAAAATAAACTGCGTGAAGGAAGCACATTTAAAAAAGGTATTTCGGAATATAATTCTAGTTTAATAATTAAACTAAATAAGTGCTGATAATCGCTAACGAAAAACAACTGTGGCGAACCCCCAGAAAATACTTCGCGACCCACTTGGGAACCACAGGTTGGGAATCATTGAACTATGCTATTTCTGTTAATATCTATCAATTATTACTGCCGTTGATTGTCGGGACGCCGCAACAAATTATGCGCCCCAAGTGTCCAAGCCTCCTAAAGTACAAGAACAAGTCCTAATCCAGACTCTCCTCCGAGAGAAGAAGGCCTTGTTTTCCTTTAAACGGTGAAACGCATATGCCTCGCGATAAATTCGCAGAAGGTGTCGGTGGAATAATAATCGCGATGAATCCTGGTACGACCTCAGCCTGCCACCTGTCCCTCGCAATGCCACTCGAGCTGTAATTACCGAAGAGGGGACGTCGTGATCGTCGTCACAGTCCCCGTCGCTGACGACAAGGGTCGGGGCTCTTCGAGGAAGCCCGAGCACCGCGACAGCAGCCCGCTCAAGTGGTGTAGAGTGTCATCAGCGGTTTGCAACGGCGACGACAACGGTCGACAGTTTTCGCGGAGGACCTTAAAGGCCGCGGACAGTGCCTATGGACGTGCCGTGTTTGCCATTACAAACCTGCGCACTCCACGGAGGGAAAAGCTTTGTCGAGGTTGTTCCTCGTCTTCTCGAGACATCCTGCCGTTAATAGCGGAGACGAGCCACCCGTCCCTCCAGCTGAGGCATGCTCGAGCGTAGCCACTCGTGAAAATGATAAAGACACACACGGTGTGCTCGCAAGTGCTTTCCAGGAACAATAAAGTCGGAAGAGGCTCGCGGTTTAGGATGGCCGATCCATAAACCGCTGCCACCGCGCACCAGGAAGGTAGCGGGGTGGCTTAACGTCTTCATGCAACGACACGGGAACCTTCGCTGCGATTTTTCGCGCTGGCTTAAGACGCACTTACTCTAGTTCGAGTAATGTCGACGAACGAGCGATAAACGAACAAGGAATCTGCTCCGTGGAATGCTGACGCAGAGACGCTGGCCTGAATCAGAGGGGGAAGCTGCGATTTTTTCGCAATCTTACCTCCAAATGACACGTTTCAGAGACTTTTACGTGCGATGATTAGCGCTTGCAACGTGTATAAATTATTTATGCAAAAAATGTCAGGTTTAGCGAAGATGTTTCTAGAGAGATTAGTTAGCCAAGTAGGCGTTTAAAAATTTGCGAAAGAGAATGAAGATTTTGCAAACTTCGGTGAACTGAAAGGCAGAGACCTTAAGATTGAATCCCTCGAGGAAACTGGACGCGAGACAATTTCCTGGAAGAAGTGAAGAATCTACTCGGGGAACGGACAAGAAGCTCATTAATGGGACAAAGGGGTGCAATTAATTAAAGCATCAAGCGAGCAAGGGAGCAGTCTTTGATCTCTGCAGCGGGAAACGTGCCTCAACATTTGAATTTTCGTCGCAGTGGGAGCCAGCCTGGTCTCAAATGAGCGCTCGTTCTTCAAATACGTACCTGAAGAACACCCGCTGGTAACATCTGCGAACCACGTAGATCCAGCGTGTTCCGCTGGAACGAAAAACTTCCAGCGCGCATCTCTTCGTGGCGCAAAGAATTATGAACACACGGGGCTACAGATAGATAGTTAAACCGTACCCACGAGAATTTTCCTCGCGGTGCTGCAGTGCACGGACAAAAGCCTTCCAGCGACTGGACCTAACCTAGACATCCTCGCAACTGGACGCTGCTCCCACTGCGTTCAAGGGTCGCAACGTATAAATATTTAAAAGGATATTCTGCCGTAGATTTTACAGAGGCTGGACAACTACATACACATGTCGAAGGAAACGCCATTTTTTGTGGGACATCATTCAAGTGGAGAAATAGAGCTAATATCAATATCAAACGAGCGTAATTTTTGCGAAGTTCAAAAGTATTTTCACTGAGATTATTTCAGCAATTCAGGAGGCTTCGTGAAAGGACCTCAGCTGGTCAAGAAATGGGAATTGAAAGTTTAAAGAACAATTATTGAAGCTGAAATAGTACCTAAATGATGTAAGTGCCAGAAATGAAATTTTTTAGTATTTTTACGTTGGGACTTGCGATCTCAGTTCTATCTTATGACACCCCTAGAAACTGAAATATATTATTCCAGCATTTACACTATTTACCACTGTATTCGGCATTGAATTTAGAATTTTCTCCAGTCCAAATGTGATTTTTGATTTCTTTGGTATTTAGATCGTTTACTATTTTAACTCCGCAATTACACCGTGAATAATAGAGTCGGTTGGTGGATGGATAGTACAAGATGTAGAAGCTCGACGGATTGGAAGCTTCCTAATTACATGCATAAGGTCCCTACATACCAAGAAGTGTCAGGGAACACTTGTGCGCTCATTTCTCCAACACTTGGACATGCAACATAGTAGCCTGCACGCGTTTCGTGTGATATTTCATCTTCACAAATTGTTGGGGTGCAAAATTAATCACGTTCCTTGAAAGGCATTTTCAAGCACATACAGTATTCGTAAATCGGTTTAGGGCAGGGAACAGCGTAAATTGGATTTGGTCAGCTGCGACGCAGATGTCCGTGGTCCAGGTTTTTAGACGCGAATTTTTACCGCTGCACATGATGCTGTGAGCCATCGGAAAAAGCCTACATTTTTCATCCAGCTTTCCCAGGGCTACCCAACTCGCACGTTATTTGAAGATAGCCAATAGCAATGGTCGTTTCTCATCTCTGTTTCTTTTGTAAACACCAATAGTGTTTATCAATTTCTTGCACTCGAATAAACATTATCTAACTCCGGAAATCAGATTCTGTTCATCTTAGTATTCTATTCAGTACTATATATCTTGTACTTCTCAAACATATTCAATTTAGTTGCTAAAAGTGGGGCATTGAGAACAAAAACGGACGGACCCACATTTTTTGCGAAATTTAGTTAGTAGCAGTAATGTATTCCAATAAGCTGTACTAATCATATAAAATAGGCAAAATTAATTTCTTTCAATTTAAAACCATATGGCATAACAAAATCACTTGTTGCATTGAAACTTTGTGGTGACATGTGCCGCAACACTTATTAACATTAAATCGAAAATTAATCATCTTCATTAGGAAGCATTTCGAGTAGTAAAAGCTAAATATTACGAGTGCTCTAACAACAACGGCTGTAAAAGAATATGCTGTTGAAACCCTATTTTTTAGATCGCCAATTTCTCTGCTTACCGAGCTCTAGGGTTGGTCCGTTGTTGTTCTCAATACCCCAAGTGAGAGTTTCTCATTCCACTATTAAAGTAGGCATCCCCTATAACGCAGGAGACAAAACTATAGATCTCCATATTTTCATGCTACATTATGAAATTTATCAATTTTGGGGGCTAAGAACATAGCAAAATTTGACATTTTTTTTAAGAGATTAGCGATTCTATTCATCTGAAATTTGGAGCATGTGTTTATGCATCTTTAAAGTTGCAATTTTTTTATTCATTTTTAATAATAAATATTGGAGTTACGCATCAAGCCGCGCAAAATCAGACGAATTGAATTGCTAGTTTCTTTAAAAAAATCCTAAATTTTGCTATGTTTTTAACTCATAAAATAGGATTCCTCCCTTCCCGGGGTCCTGTTGTATTAAACTAACTCACACCACTTTAAATCGGCGTGTGAGACACATACGGCAGAAGTATTCAGCAAACCGAGCACCCGGTCCCCGTGTCAATTAAAATTCCCCCTAGACCCGATGCATCATCCCGCGAGCCAGTCCCATCGGCGATCAAACGGAGCAGCCTCGTAAAAAGGCACCCCAGTCGGTCAGCCTCTGAAATCGGCCCGCGAGAAAGTAATTCGCTTCTGTAGTTAGTGGCTCGATCCACAACGATAGCATCTCGTGCACGCTCGCTTTCATCTGAGCCACGTACACGGTGAGCCAAGCTTCCATACGAAGCACGCATGAGGAACAATTACCTCGGCCGTTTGTTGGGGAACGCTGCCAGTAAATCGACGCCACGAATCGCTGCCGTGTTAGCGAGGTTTCCAGCGATTAGCTGGCTCGCGCAGCCAGCGTGTAACCGATGGAACCTTTCTGCGAAAGCGATACACGGATGTGTAACGATATCGAGGACCCCCTGGCGCACGTCGACCAGCCAGAGGTATGTCGACACGCCATTGTGCGGTCTGTGATCCCCAGGAATCGGCATGTAATTAGCTGGCCCTGTTAGATTACCAGCTGGCCGGCGAGTGGTGCACGCTAATGTGGCTCTAATGTCGTTGGTGCTCCATCCCTCCTTTCCCCCTTTGTGCCGGCTGATACTAGGCGGGTATGGTCGGGCTTTTAGAGCTTCTGTTCCTCGTGTAGTACGAGTATCGAGGGTGGAAGGAATGTATAGGATTACTGAGTAATAATCAGGGCCCGATCTGGAGGACGCAAGCAGGGCAACTGCCTAGAGTGGCAAATTTTTGACGGCAAAATTTGTTAATTGGTAGTTCATGAATAGTAAATTTTTTGTAAAACAAAAAGTTTTGTTATGTAACAAATACATCAAAAATCACACCCTGTCAAAAAGTATATTTTAAAATAATAATTTATAATTAAATATAAAGAGCGACAAAAATCATGTTTGCCAAGAAAGGCGGAAGAACTAAATTGGGCCCCGGTAATGGTGAAGCTTGTGGGAGGAGTTAAAAGGAAGTGGGAAAGACAAAGTAGTTCGTGGAAGACTTTTGGTTGTTACCTATACAATAATAGTGTCTCTGCGTGGTGCGGGCAGAGATGGGCACAATTTTTATTTAAACAAAATTTCGCGTAACAAATAAAAGTTCAGAAAATTATTCGTCTTGCCTCGAATAAAGTTGACTCAGGGTAAATTAATATTTTTATTCGTCAAATAATCCGAAGCTAAAGTGACTTTTATTTGATCCGTTATTAAAATAATTTTTTTATTTAGTTAATGTCCAACTCTGGGTGAGGGTACTTCATCAGTGGTCATAAGTAACTACATTATTTTGTTCCTACTACAGCTGCAGTGAACATTAATATTAATTAATCTTCCGTTGATTAAACACCTTCTTCACATACCTACTCCGAATGTCTAAACGTCCCCAAAAAATTGTAGGCTTAAGCTTACTTAAAAATGTAATTCTTCAGAAGTGGTTACTTCAAGTTAGGAAAAGTATAATTGAAATTAAGAATTTTGCAGTAGCCAGGTGAAAGAATGATACACAACTCGGAGAATCGCAAGAATGAAGTCAGAAAAGAAAAATTTAGTCCCATTCCCATGCATGTGCGCAATAAGATCTATGAATCGTGTGCTCTCTTTCCATCGCTCTCGCGTTTTAATGGTCGCTTCGCTCGCCGTAGATTCAAGGCTGAAGTTACGAGGATCGTTCACGGATTTTTATCGCAAACGTTCACTGCGCACGCTGCGTTTCACCTTTGTGTTTTACTGTTGCCTTGGCATTCTTCTATTGAGAAGAAAGTACGCACTTTCTGAGAAACTCTATACCTAGGAGATTATCTCAGAAACTTTTGCAAAGAAGAATGCAAATATAATATCTCGGTAACTCTCCCAGGACTTTAACAAAGCTGAACTTTAGCCTCCCGAATTATTCCAATTACATAAGAAATTTAATTTAAAAATGTAAAAGTTCTAAAACTTCATCGAACCTTCCTCAACATCGCTTCACTGAAGTCGCTAAAGTGACAGAACAAGCAAAGCCACAAACTTGACAGATTTCCATCAAGTGATACGTCAATCGAGCCGTGACTGATTCTAATAAAACGCTAGCCAGAACTGTCAATTAAGGGTTTAATAAATTTCATCGTCATTTCGTCACTCCATCCACTGTCCAGCCTGAGACCACCAGAGCCTGGAACGCCTAGCAAAACAGATCATTTTTCATCCGCGGATTAGTCTGCGACTCTGGAAGACCATCTTGCATACCTGCTGAAGGGGGTCCGGCGTCGTCGTCCAGGAGATTATCCTGGCTAGTTCGCCGCCGTCGCGGGCCTCTATAATGCTGTCAGAAGAAGTTAACAACCAGGTGACCCGCAGAGACGATGACGAACGTGATGAGCAAAGTAATCGTCCGCATCGATAAACCGGGTAATCCAGACAGAGGCTGAAGGGGGAGATCTCTGGGCAAGGTTACCTCTCATCAGGGACGCATTAGGGAAGGACTCGATGGACGTCCCGCGGGGAATGGGTGAGAATGTGCTGCTACCGACAAGGAAGAGCAACATCGATCAAGACCACGTTCGGTCTAAGACTAGTCTCTCAGAATCCAGTCATGAATAATCGACAAAAAGCCGATGGCGATGGCGGTTTCGTATCGGTTCTATGAAAGTCCTCTGGCTAACTAACATCGCGAAGGCGATGAAAGGTACTACTGAAAGCTACTACTAGCGAGGAGGAGTTACTGTATCGCCGATGAAATGGCATGTTTCTAAGGAACTGTAACAATTCTGCATGCGCAGGGTGTCTCCGAACTGCTGATGCAATCCAAAAGGAGGTGATCCGATTAGGTCCTATTATTGAACCAAAGTCTTAATTAAAAGAAAAAATATATTACACGTTGTTTTAACCAAAGTATTTTCCTTGGCCAGCTATGAATTTTGGCCACCTTTCTGGTAAAAGTGCAAGTAGGTGTAACAAAAAATGATATGTATTTCGGTACACCTAACGTCACCTGACAGTCAGCGGACGAACTTATGCGCCTTCCTAATACATGAGGGAATATTAATAGAGTAACGTTCTTTCATACGAAACTTCATTTCTGAACGAATTAGTGTTAAAGATTCATTGAGTACGCGTGCACTTACACGTGGCATCGCTCACGACTAAATATAAGTACACACAGTTCGGACAGATATCGCTGCAAAGTACACTACGCTGTACGGGAACTACGATTAGTTTTAGGACCTATGTTGGTCAAGCCTTTTCTACTCCTCTCAGTGAGAACTAGCCTCTGGAGCTTCTGAAATCTTAGATCCTTTTTTACATTCTGTATGTAGAAATATCCTCCTTACTACAAGTATCCTCAACGTCTAAGGCAGGGTTGGTCTGCTAGATATGCCTTAAAGCTGTGAATCCACCTGGAAGGTGAGCTAAGTCATGCTATGCTACGTTTTAAAAAATTAGTTTCAATACATTCTTATGGGACCGTTTCCACCAAAAGCTAAGCTGAGGTGTTATTAAATTAAATTAAATATTAATTTATTTTTTAAAACTTAGCATAGCACATCATAACATAACTTAGTTTAGCTTTCAGGTGCATACCCTGCTTTACTGATGAGTCTACCAAAAGAACGAAATGCATTCCTTCTCCTTCCTTTACTATCCTTCTATATTTAACCCCCACAACTTTCTTTCGGGCTGTACCATCTCTTTAGAGACACCCAGTGCATAACTGTGACAGAAGAAAAATAAAGTGTCCATGGTAGACTGTCAGTGGTTCGATGAATTTCAATATGCTCGAGTAAATCACTGGCTACGAGGCGGGGTCTCAAACGATGTATCAAATTTTGCCACGCTTTCACCGACGCTTTCTATAATGTTGCAGCACGTCCCGAGTGTAACAGGAGACGCGAATGCTAAGTGATCGACGATCGACAGTTATCGGCCGGAACAATCTTCAGGAAGTGCACCTGCTGAATCAAGGTCGCGGCCAGCGGCTCGGGAGAATTCAATTCCGCCCTTTCTCTTGAAAGAGAGCTAGCTCAGATCCTCTCACCTTGCGCGGGCTTAATGAGTGGCGATCTTGGGCCACTTTGGTACGGGGACTTTTCCTCATCGATGTTTAAGCAATTAGTGGTGGTTTCTCTAATCTGCACTGTGATTAGCAGTGATCAATCTTCGTGAAGTCTTGTGCACTTTTCAGGAGTAGGTATCCCAGGAAATTCTTTGGGTTAGTTATTTTTACTGGCGTCGAATGCCACTTTGAAGGGGCTAGGCTCACTGATCAGTAGACCTTAGAAGATTGTGCAAATGAATATTTTTATAGGAAAGAGCTAAGGAAGTGGGACTTTGATAGAAATATGTTTCGTCATTAGAGGAGTTTAACCTAACCCAAAATTTGACTTTGAAGTAAAACATCTTTCATTTCTACAGGGAGAGAAATCATCCAGGTGAGGAGAATTTTATTTATTAAATATATTTTATTTTTGCGTTATTAAAGTAGTATATCCCAAGAGTATAACCATAAATTTTTAGCTAAAAGTATTAAAAATTAAAAAAGTTTTGATTTTTTAGGCAAAAAACTTCTGGAACTGTGTTTCTTTCAAAAGTTTTTTAAACATGATGATACTTAAAGCGTTTTTTTTTTAACGACGAACATATATTCTACAATGTTCAAACTTTATCTCAGAATTTTATCGACTAAAGTTAACAGATAGTTTTTAAACAGCAGCGGATTGAAAATTGGCCTGTTGGAAAATTTCGGTAAAATCCTGCCACCTGCTTTCATAAACTTAAGCATCATGGAAACACAAAGTCAGCTTATGCATAATAATGAATGTCTGATTCTAACAAGTCATTCTAACGAGATAATACCAGAGAACTCATCTGAGAGATAATGTAGAATACAATCCATTCAGGAAGCAACGCGACGTTTTTCAGGCATTGAGTTTGTGCGATGATGTGCTACGGGAGAGCAATTATCGCCAGAGATTCCAGGTTCTTTCGCGGATCCAACGTAGCTACCTTGCGGTTTTCACGGTTCGCCAGGCTCTGACGGGGTACCGCGCGGTGCCAAATGCAAGAAACACGGCCGTTACGTAAACACCACGAAGAAGGATGGAACGTTAATAAGAAAGCCTCCTCTATCGCGCATCTACCGAGGTGAACTCGCGAGATGCGATTGCATCAAAGAGCCTATAGCGCAGCATTGAATAGAGTCTAATTGCTTCCATTCTCCAGGGATGACCCTTTATCTCGCCCTCCCCTCGTTTCGCGATTTTACTTCTGGAACACAACTTCCTCTCGTTCGAAGCAAACGGTAGCTGGTAATAGCCAATCAGCTGACTGATGGATAGGGTAATTACTGGACGAAATGGTCGCTCGTAATGACCAGATTCAGGCGATGGATAATGTTTTTCAAAGGCGTCGCTGAGGGGTAATAGCAGGGAAATGTCAAGGGGATGATGAGAACTGTTAAAACATGGGAAAGGGGTGAATAATTAATACAGGTACAGCGTTGCTCGATTAATTTTATGTCTGTAGACGTGTGGCGGAAAAACTGGATTTTGATGAGTAAAGAAATGAAATCTGAAGTAATTCTTAGTTGTGCGTTAATACTTTAGAACCACCAAAATAACTTACCAAAATTAAAGGACAAAATATATGGTTTAAACTCTGTTTTTTTAACGAATAATTGATGAAATAAGCTTCTACTACAGTGAGCAACAATTATCACATAATGACTTTTGGCACAGCTAGAATAAACTCAATAAAAGAGAGTACTATATGTACATCATTTATCTATTACATATTACAATATACATGCAGAAAGTAGTTCCACGCAATTCATAGAAACAATTTCAAAACTGATTGAACTGTGTATGTGTTCCTAAAGTTGAGTGAAAAATGTTTCAATTTTGTGATACACGATATAAACCAGAATAGTAACCACAATATAGTCTGTTCACTAAAGGGTTTTGCACCCCCAACGATGAATAATAATCTGAAATTACAGCTTGATCAATAAGTCCGCTGTAAATCTTCAAAACACTCAGTTGAAACTCGTAAAAAACTTCATAATATTAATAAAAATGGTAAAATAGTAGTACCTCTACCATTTTCCTAGTCACACAACTCTCATTGTCACAGATTTCAAATCTACTACACCACCAACATTCCCACTAACCAAGCGAAAACTTCAAGTCAGCGCTTCCATCCCAACAAACGTGTCCCATTATTTTTAAACAAAAGTTAATCAACTCCGTATCGTGGCACCATTATTACCGCTGACGCGACAGCACAACTTATCTGATAATTCAATCAAACACGAAGTCTTCGACGCCTGGCTGCATTCATAACAAACAACAGAACAAACTTAATTAACGAAGCCCGTAATCCAAAGATCCGTTCGAAGGCATCAGAGACTCATCCTTCGACTCATCGTAAAATCGCACGACTCGCCAGAAGAATCGCTGCGGCGTGTCACTGTCAATAAAGCTTAATCCACTTTATCAGCCTGCAAGGCTGCGGAAAAATAACGACCGTAGACAAGCCAGTGATAAGCGATATTAATCGAGGAGGCACCGACGATAGCTCTTCATGGTGTTCCAGCGTGTACGCGCGTGCGCACGCGTGAGCAAGCTGGAATTCCAAGAATCGGCTCTTGACATTCACAAGCGACGCACTGCTCGCGCCGCAATGCCAATCGATTCTGCGTCTGAGCAAATCGATCTCCGTCATTATGCATCCCCGTTCTCACCGTCTCGCGCAACCTTTTGCACCGATCGAGAAAATAGCTCGTGACTAATCGCGAAAAAGTGGCGCAACGGGTCGAAGTTTGCCAGCCTCTCGCAGTAGCGTGAACAGCAGCTGCACGGGGGATTAAAACAAATAAGACTTGAGGCTGAGAAGGGGAAGACTATGAGAACGGTGAGAAGAAGGATGAAACGAGTGTGAAGGTATGAGTGAAGGACAATCAGTCTGCAGAGGGACGATTGATAGGTGCGTCCTGGGAATATAGAATAAGAATATGTGAGTACGTATTCGGAAAGGTGGGCAGACAATGTGTGGTTGACATTGGTCCACATTTCAGGCTGAAGGGATGATGTGGGGCAGGATTAATTTAGCGAGAATTACGTAGACTTTAGAAAGTCTCCAACGACTTTGGAAAACAGAAGTAGGGCTGAGATGGGGAAAATTTTTATGTAAATAAAATTACGAAAAACGAATTAAAGTTAAAAAATGATTCGTCATATGTTGACCCAAGTTATCTTTATTCGTCAAATAATTTAAAGTTAAATTAACTTTTATTTGATCCGTTATTTAAATAATTTTTTATGCAGTTAATGCCCAACTCTGAAGTAGGGTAATTATGGGAGAGATGCCACACCGTCGATTTTATTCGTTGTAGGCTGTTGATTTGGGTTAGGTTAATCAAGCGATTTACGTGTTTCCCTTATTACTTTTAAAGGTTTTGCTGTTTTCCGAGATAAGCCTACCGCATCACTCCCGGAAGTGCGGCGTCTCTACCCCCAAAATGATATTTCTAGTTTCAATTTTTTAGGAATGGCAAATATGTAAATTTTTATTTTTTTTCAATGCAAGTAGTAGTAGAAAATTTCCATTGCAAAATTTAGATACTGTGACAATTTTCCGCAAGTGCGGCACCTCTCCCATAATTACCCTAATGACATAAACCAGTTCGGATTCGATTCCTCTGGGATTTGTCGAAATTTGGTGCTCAGATTTGTCAAAATCTAATTCACAATTTGTGTCAAAGGAATTTCTTCTCAAATCTATCGCTACACTTTGTGCAAGGATAACTTTGAAGCAACATCCATATCCACATATCAGGAACCTTAATCCCTATTGACTGCCAAATTATACAAAATAATATCAATAAATATCTCTGAATTTATTTTGCAAAATGGCTACGGTATTCTCCTATATGAAGCATGAGTGTAGTCTCACATTATCACATAGAAGTGACGAAGAACCCTTAAAACAAGTAGAAGAAACAGTAATTCATCAGACATGCCAGATGTCACGTTATTCTCCTTCATTATCAGCTTTGAATACGATGCAACCCTTTGTGGAAAAGTTAGCATACTTTCTTTCTTCATTATTCAAATTCACGACTGACCTTTATTAAGTCACTTAATAAATGTAATATATTACAGCAGAACATGCGAGAAGGTAACACTCGTTAGTACTCCTTCAGAAGTACAATAGATTTTGATTATCTATTATGGAAATACATCTTAGAGCTTCGCCCTTTTTAATCGTCCGGTTCCTTCTGTATTATTGGCAGGAGCCTTCTGTATTATTACGTAGTACCTTCCGGTGATTGAAGTTAGCGTATGAAGAGGCAATCGATTTGGTGTTCACGGAAGGGAATCACGAGATCCGATGGGGAAATGGTAGAGAACGTGTTGTGGAACGTACGATGCTCTTCAAGGCCGTGTTAGACCTTCACCTCTTGACACGAGAGCGTATTCGAAGGCTCGGCTGAATGTAGTCTGGAATACCATGGAACTTACGAACCGTACACACCCGGGTACTTAAGCATGCTTGACCCCAGCGACACCATTGAATCGACTGTACGCGCTAGTGATCTTTGTGCTCCAGTTTATGCTACGTTTCCAGTAAACGATTTTTATTTAAACAGTTGCATGCAGCTCTTATGAAGTAAATATATTCTTGTGGCATTACATATCCATTAGTATGCAGATGTGCAAGTTTACTACAGAGTGGGGGAATAACTTTGATCACCTGGGAGAACACCATTATTTTTAGAGATATGAAGAACTTTATTTACAAAAGTTGCACGGTACCGAGGGGACCATAACTTGTCAGTAATAAATTTTTGTGGATGGAGGGTTTTCGGAGATGTTAAGGTTACTTCTATTTTTTTAAATGGTATTATATGTTTTTTTAAAATAGCAGATGTTTAGACATTTCAACGACCTGTAGTACCAGGTAGTTCGATATTAAATAATGAATTAAAAGAACCATACTTGTGTTGTAGGTCGTGTCAGAACATGAAAGGAAATTCCTACAAAACAAGCACATATTTCCAATATTCTCATCAGTGTGGATAACTTTTACTTGCAAGAATTTATGAAATAATCCATGCCTGAAAAGTTATAGCCGTGTATGTTTCGTCATACTGGTTTGCAAACTGTGGCTGACCATATACAGTCCTCATTTCCCTGCTCTCTCACGCCTCATTCTTTTCTTGAACTCTGACCAAACAGATCACTATTACTTTTTTGTATCTCGCTGTATGCTTTAATATACATGTGTTATGTACATAATTTGTATGTGTTATTAAAGGATTTAATTCAGCGTAGAAATTTACAACTTCGTTTAAAATTCACAAACTCCACTCCTTTTAAAGTTTTGAAATGTTTTCTTCCACATGGAAGAAAAGAATTCTTTGATTTGAACACGATGTATTATGGAAAAGAAAATTACTCTATCTTTGCGAATATCTTCGTGAAAATTTGTATACAAAATGTCAAGGAATCATTTAAAAAAAATAATGTTAAACATTTGCATTATACATTTGAAACTACTACCCTTTGGCTTGAACATTAATAATAACAAATAGAACCAAACTTAAAAATCTTTCTTCTGCAAACAAAAAACCATAGAGTTAGAAATATCTGATTCGCTCCAAATCTCTGAAAAAATCTGAAATTTTGATTTCTTATTAAGTAAATAACCTAATTTAACCAACTTAAACACACTTAATTTAGTGACAATGAAGTAAAGTGGTATTACTTAGCACATAAATCATAAGAATATTGTCTTTCTTTACCGCCTCTATCAGCACAATTCGCATAGCACCACTCTTCACAGACAATTACCTGAAGATGGACGGATAAATTTTGCAAGACAGTAAATGGTACAATGCCACCTTCTTAAGTTCATTAATTTATTTCAATTCGTCATTTCTTTAGATTTAATTTTTATCACAACTTCCTTCACATTTTAATTTTTTTTCTTATATCTGCTACTAAAAAAGACCATTCCACTGAATCTACACAAATCTGTATTACACTTCACCCACACATACTGCGATTCACATTATTACTATAAAACACACAAAGACCTACTTCGAATGGTGCAAATGGCTTCAGAATTTCATGTACACTCTATATACTTGCCAGCCATTTAAGAGCCTGTACAGAATTCCTCGGCATCGTAATGAAACTGCATTTACTCTAGTTCCCCAGACGCTCGATCATCCATATTAGTAAACTGACTCTCTGGATTAGTTAATGGGCTTGATGGTACATTCTGAGTAACGCGTACACACGTGCACGCAGAAGACACGTGCAAGGGAGACGAGAGGAAATTCGCGGACGGTTAAACGTTGCCAAGAGCACTAATCGTCTGGGACCACCTACCAGCTCGTGATTTCATAATCGACGCTCGCGGCACGAGGATACGCGGCGCGGTCTGCTTCTGCCATTATCTTTGGCGTTCGAGTATCAATTAGCTCGCGGGACTACCTTTACTTCAACCTCGTGGCGCAAAAGTTCCAATAGGATGTCTCTGATTAATACCCCAAAAGAATCCTTCCTTTTGCCTGAACACGATTGCTTTCTGGATCGACTTTCCCAGTTAACAACTGGGGAACTCCATAGGCTGCAATTGAATGCCAAATGTTCCTTTAAAGAATTGCATTAAATGAAAGGAATGTGGCCATTCAATAATTATGCGCGAAACTAGCAACTTTCTTTGTGAGTTCCTTGACCAGCAAGGAATGGAATCATATTCTTTTCTGAAAATATTTTGAGAGGAAATAATTTGGAGTCAGATACACTTTTCTTGCAGGGCAGAAGATTCACATTTGTATGCCCTTTTTATTGTATACGTGGTGGGAAAACTGTAAATTCTATTTTAGGACACTTAAGGTTACTTTGGGGAACTTATTTCATAAAGACCACGGGCACCCTATGCAACACTAAACGTCAAATACTGACGCAACCATAACAAACCTGCAAATCTACACAGTACGAGTTCTAAATAAAAAAAAAATGATTTCACAACTATCACGTATTATACAAGCAAGAAAACGTAGACATGCCATTCTACTTTCATTTAAAGGCCGAACTATTATCCCTTCCTACGATTACAGAAGATTTCATTAACACCTGCTTCGCTAAGCAAGTAGAACCAGTTAGAATAGAGCGTGCCTGATTTCTGTTTTCCAATTGCCCAGGTTAATGTCAAAATGTCAGTGCACACGGCTGAATGCTCGCGGAAAATGCCGGATAATTATCCTGATCACCAGCATGCGTCTATCCGCGGCATGCTCTCGCATAACTGATGTCTAATCCACTCGGGTGCGCGTGCGATCGGCAAACTTCACGCACAATTTCCCTTACGTTTACAAACGGGGTCGTTGCGAAATATACCCTGGTCAACTGCCAGCCAGAGAATTCTTTGCCGATGATTCGACCCGTAACGCTGCTGCAGAGAATATCCTCGAGTGGACTCGAATCGATTCGATAGCTTCCACAGTTTTTAGAACTCGGACTTGTAAGGCAATGTGTAATACTAAGGTGGCCCTTCCTTATGCGGTTTGGAATTTTGTTTGTATTTATTTGGACCCTTTTCTATTGTCCGATTGCAATAAACTTCTTCAGGGATTTTTTTCATGGAATGGAACCATGCTAGGGAGTGAGAGCAAAAGAAATCGGATGTTGAAAAATAAGGGCTACCATAGTGTAATACATGCAAATTACGATTATGTTCCCTGCAGGGTAGCAGACAGTTTATTGTGTTTACGATTAATATTGCCTATACCTGAATTGTAACGTTACTTTCATTAGAGAAGAAATTCCTTTGAAATCAAGTGCTATGTATGTACAAAGATGTCACTTTCTTTCCCTGACCAAATAATGTTAAACAGAGCTTCTAGTTTAAAATTAGGCTGGTGTGTCTGATTATTTAGTGGTAAAGAGCGTTAGCTTGCAATTCTGCATAAAAGAGCGAAAAATGAAGTAGAGTCTGCGTGACGTCATCATAAAACTTTCAAGCACCCCCAAACAAAGTAACAAAATAAAAACCACTAAAATTCACTTGGAAAATTGAAGTGATGAATCTTTGGGATATAAATTTCAAGATATAATTCTTTCTAAAGGTGCAAATCCACGAGGAGACAAAAATATCGTGTCTCACGTGAGACTTTAATCTCACGAGGCAATTATTTCATTATTTTTTAATTATTGTGTCATTATTTTCATGAAATTAGACTCTCATAGCACAAGTCTCATAATATATTTTCAAAAATCCCATCTCTCCCGACTATTTCCATTATTTACATTCAGTTCTTTCTGAGATTTTTGTCTCATGATAGAACAGCCTCGTGTAAAATCTCATCGTGAATTCACACCTTGATGAAACTATCTTATTTCTCTCGTTCCTCTCACCATTCGCAGTTTCACCTCTTCTTTCACCACTACCGCATATCCTCACCTCGAACCCTTCACCCCCACTCACGAAACACATGCAAACGAGCCATATTCTCCCCGCATAATGCCAGGCGAGAAAGTCTGAAACGTGTGCACGAAAGACTGCACTCGGTTCATTAGCGCCAGTCATGCATCATGCCCGAAAACACGCCACTGGTTCTGAGCAAACAAATATCCTTCATTTGGCGGGATCGAGGGATAGGAATGCACCCTGCCCGTATGTAGATTGCACGAGGCCCTGGAGGATCGGTATACATACGCGCACCGAACGCAGGGAGGACAGTAGAGATCGGATAATAGCTCTATGCGGTGCAGGAGCACGGGCAAGCCAGCCGTCGACAAATGGCCGTGGCCATGTAATAAACAAGCCGCGCAATTAAGAGAGCAGGTTAATTAATGTGGACCAACTAGGAGGAAGGGCCTGCTCCTCTCTCGCCCCGTCTCTTTTCGCCATTCTTTCTGTCCCGCTCCCCCTGCCCCTCCTTCTGCATTTCCAGCAGGTATCCTCTCCGTTTCACGACTCTCTGCCCTTCGCTTACCTTCCTGTCGGCGCAACCACTGGCGTGCACGGTGGTTATCGAGAACCGAACCGACGGTTTTTTATTTTGCGGCACTGGGCGCACACAGGAGTCAGCACAGGAATTTTCTTGTGTCCTGCGTGACGTGCGTGCTGAAGAAAGAAACAGGGGGACACATGGAGTAGAGGGTGGGCTTAAGTTGAGGGGTGAAAAGGGGCTGGATTCGGGGTATTGGTTTATTAGAAAGAGCAAGGTAGCAGTGAGCTTCGATTCGAAGGATTTGTTTCAGCTTGTTTCACTTGGTTTAGCTTTGCTTGATTTGTTGATCGCAGTTTGATTTTTATTTCTATTTTTGTTCCTTCTCTTGGCGGTTTGTGGATAAAATCTTGGACAGAGTTTGGTGGTGCCTTTGGCTGAGAGATGCACTTTGAAGGTACAGAATGGAAATTCGAAATATTGGCTTGAAGAATTATTATCTTAAGTCTGGAGGAAATTGCGAAGCTTTTGTCCTGATGTTACATATTATATTCTTCCAAGGTGTATAATAATTTTCGTACACACCTAGGAAAATTGTAGATGAATTTGCCGTGTAAAAGAGGCGCCAACGTTAGTAAAAACTTTGAACAACCCTCCTAAAAAATAATCAAAATAAATCGGTCTTCATACAGTTTCGTATTCGAAAAATTCCCTTCTCCACGTATTATTCCTTCATGCAGCAGATATGACGCTTCTGTCCCCCAATATGCTAAGAGCTCACAAAACATTCAAGCCCCCCTTCGACCACTATGCAAATCGCGTGGCAGAAACCGAATAAAACTCTCGCCACCTCGAGACGCGCCCCGAGAAAGTATCATTCCCACAGAGAAGAGGACGCGAAGCAATAATGACGCCGAAACCGACGGAAAGGGACGGGAGCCGGGAGGATGCGGCGCAGGTGCACCTGTCTAATGAAGCAATCGCTGAGCAGGAAGGTCTCCGCGCGTATCCACCGCCCAGCGCGGATCGGAGAAACGTCCGTAATCGGCCGGCTTTCGCGAATCCCGATCGAAAAACGGTTCTGGATCGTAGGAAGAAAGTGGCGGGCCAGGGTCAGAAAACGCTGATGAACCAACGACGTGAATCGCTAACTAAGGCACGGTGGCAATTAGTAATTACAGTGGCCCCGATCGACGTCGGCGAGTCCAATCAGAGTGCCCTCCCTCCTTGCCCCCCCTCATCTGGCCACCTTCGGTGGATCCAAGCCTCCCGTCGAAGCCCGCGGTGTTATCATAAGTCGAGTTTTTCATTGAGGACGGTAGCCACGGGTCGAAACCGGTCCATGGAGGTCGAACCACGAAGAGCAGCGACAGTGGCCACGGAAACGCGGGGGCCAGGGGGAGAAATGGCGGAGACGACTTTCGTTCTTCAAAGTACATCCATAACTAGTAAATGTACTCCAGTGGGCATAAATCTGGGTTCGCTTTCAAGAATGTTTGCGGTCTTCAATTTGGATGTGATTCGGAGGAAGTTTTCTAAACCTGAGGAACCACCTGGAAGCTCAAATGAGCTATGCTGTGCTATGCTAAGTTTGAAAAAATTAACTTCGATACATCCTTATGGAACTTAGCTTAGCTTCCAGGTGAATGGCTTAGTTTAGCTTAACTTAGTTTCCGGCTTAACCCTAAAGTGCACATGTAAATTAAAATTACACTATTGCACGCGGTGGACACACAGGCCCATATCTCCAAATTTAGAAATGCATGGATATTTTGAGAAAAATGTCTTTATTAAGAGAAATATCTGACAACGAAATGAAATACCCAACAAGTAGGTTTTTAACTATCTTTTTTTAATATATATATTAATAATATAATAATATAATAATAATAATAATAACCTATCTCTTTAACACTATAAGTCATCGTTATCTGAATCTTTTTCAATGTCATGAGAACTTGGGCCTATCAGGCTCCACGTGTGCATTATAGGGTTAAGTATCATATACATAGATATCCAAGAAGAGAGATAGGATCATTTACTGATTATGAGCTGCTTCATTGTGCAGAATTGGGTGGCTGAAACAAACGTACGAGGAGGAATCGATGATCCTACGAATGTATCAACAAATATCCACGGAGACATGGTTCCTAACTGATAAAGTGTCTGGGTCTACCTACCGTGAAGTTGTGAAATAGGCTGATGTTTAAAGAATGATATACGCTTTGAATGCACTTTGTTCCGTGAAGCATTTTCATTTTAAGGATAGGTTGGACACTTGCAAGGAAGGATCAGCAGCGACAGAGGTTACGGAAAAGGAGGAGTAAATGGAAGGAATGGGTGGAACAACCATTCCACCTCGTTGCACGGCGATGGCGACCTCGTGTGCGCCGGGCAAGGCTCCCCTGGCCGTGCCCATAAAATGCTGAAATGCTCTGGGCAGAACGACACGCGATATTCCGTCCTTTGCGCCACGGAATACACTCTTTTGCATCGGGACGAGTATCAGCTGGGAGGAAGCTCGTCGATCAGTCCCCAGGTGAACCGAGCGCACGACTTACGAGGGAGAACTGGTTCGCGTAAAGTGCTCTTTTCGAGCACCGTGTTTCAACGGATATTTCGTGATGTTTGATGGGATCGATCGCGTTCCTCAGCCCTGGAAACATTAAACACAACCTGTTCCTCGTGGCAGGTTCAGTTCCACGCGCTAGTGTCCCCATTTTTTGGACAGAAATAAAGGTTTCCGAGTACCCTGCCAAGTATAATACAATGCACTCATCGGCGATAAAAGTCGACGTTCGTTTGAGCACTATTCCACTTCGAAGAAAATAGTGTTGCCGAAAAAGAGAGCCTCGGGCGATGGGACTTGAACCCAAGATCTGCAGAGTCCTCTGCGTACTGGCCAGCCGTGTTAAGGTATGTTTTTCTATACGCGTTTGGACGCAGTGTCAAGAAATTCAAAGTCGATTTTCTCGAAAATGAAGTGAGATATCAAAAAAAGTTACTGTTCCTCTGCGCGTCATTTTCGAGACAATCGACTTTGAATTTCTTTACGTTGCGTCCAGTCATGTATAGGAAAGCCTACCTTTACCAATGAAAATAGATACATGTTTTTCTCTTTAATACGGCAGAAAAATGCCTAGCTTTGCGATACAAGGCTATGCCATGCTACGTTTTAAAAAAAATTAGCTTCAATACATTCTTGTGGAACCGTTTCGACCAGAAGCTAAGCTAAAACATAGCATCGGGTAGCATAGTTTAGCTTAGCTTCTCGGTGGATTCCCGGCTTAAGATTCGAGGGTAACAGACTTTCAGAAGTAGAACATATCGAAAGTGCTGCGAACTGCGCTCGAAAACAAACGACGCCTGATAATGGAGTCCCGAGGAAGGGATAAGAATGAAGAAGAGGATTTAGAGGGGAATGGATCGCTCCGGATCGTATCCCAGACGAACTGCGCCAGGACGAGAGAGACGGGGACGATGGGCGAGGGAGAAAGAGAACAGTGAAATGGAAAGAGACAAGTATCGAGTTACGAGGGCCGAACCTATTTTCGGTCGGCAAAATGCAAGCAGAACGATAGTACCGTGATGCATCGCGGCATATGGCGTAAATCAAGCAGCTGCGACGACTGATTCCAGTGGTACCAACCCACGCTCGCATTATATCAGCCAGAGAGGCATATTTATTACCCCAGCCCGCTTAGATTGGAACAAATGCCGCGTTGCTGCGGACCCATCCGCGCGAGCGCGCGGGTAAGTCACTGGATTTCGTATTATTCTATCTTGCTGGTGTTTGCATCGAGCAGTGATACAAGCTTCTCAATTTCTATTCGGTGAGTTCTAAGCCTGCCAGCCACCACACGTTTTCAACGAACGCGGTTTTTGCTTTTACTAGGTAGTTATGTGCTATTCGTGGCATCTTTTTAAGTGTATTAAATTAAATGGCACCATTGTGGTGAAAGAAATCTGTTGTGAAGATGAATTTTTTAAACAATGTGCAGATTACTCCTTACTTTGTAGTCATCGAATATTTCCAGGTAATATGTGATTCATTTATTAATGAACGATTGAATTTAATTGAAGTAATTATTGTACAGATATCGTGTTATTTAACAAAGTGTTCGGGATCGTTAGTTAGGACCAGTTTAAGAAAAGTGTATGTCATGATTCAAACTAATTTACTACTTCATCAAATTTAACAGTTTCTCCTTCAGTATGAATAAAGCAAAATACCTTTACGGATTCTGTAACTGAATATCATCTATCCCGTCCATATAAATTGATACAATATCCAATAAACCAACTACACTTTTATTGAAATAATAAACCTGCACCGAATACATCCATGAAACACTACTTGCTTGCCACTCCAATGAAAGGCATTACCATTGCCCAGTAATCTACATTCGCCCTGAAACTTAATCTTTCCATAAAAACCCCCCAAAGAAAACCTGCCCTCCTAAAAACCCATTTGAATAACCTCAACCTTCAAAACAACCATCGATAAAACACATTATCACAACCTCACTCCTAAGTTGCCTTTCAACACGAAAGGGAATCGCCGAACAGAGTAGAAATGCCAGTAATGAAGACAAAACTGTGAAAACTGAATGAATATTTGCATTAACAGCAAACGAATGATCACTTTCACATTAATATAACATTGTCGCCAGAGGGAGCTTTCTAGTTGAGCAGACCGTGAACCCTGTTACCGGGCGACATCAAAGAACGGCCGGGAAGGATATACGCCTCATGCAAGCTTCATACACATGAAGTCATATTGATAATAATGCGTGTGGACGCCTGGTACGCACGCGTGCATACGATAACGCGACGCTGCCCTCAGGGCACAAGGAAGTCTGGATTTGTGGTACCAAGAAGCCATGATTGCCGTGGCCCCTCGCTGCCACGTTCATTACCGATCGCGCCATTAATCTGGAACGGTCTGATGGCTCGCAGGCCAGTAAATACGTGAAACGATAACATCTGCGACTTAACATTCGTTCCACGGAGCGCGAGTCCTCAACTTTTCATACCAGGAGGCGACTCGTGCCACCGATGGCCACCCCCATGTTATACAGTGAAATAAAGACCCCTAGGGTCATTTAACAGTCTTTATTATAATAAATGGAACTTAAAAATAGGATATACAACTATCCAGACCCGCCATAAAAAAGGAAATACAAATAAATAGTTAACAACTCGGTGTTAATGCTAACAGACAGATCGCAACATCCCCAGCGATTGCTCGTCGAGGAAACGGAATGGACAATCTCTGCTGTACGGTTGCTCTGATTGCGAGCTACTTTTTGTAAATGTGATTGGATAAACGAGCCTATAGTCACGTTAGACGCGTATGCAACATGTCACGTGCTTGGTGCATTTCAATTCCATGAGTGAAGAGTGGCTTCTTTTTATTGCAGACGCTGGGGAAAGGTGCTCGATGTATACTATAGTAAAGAGCACTATTTTATTATTTTGGCTGGCTAATATACGTTTTTATGTGTTACAGTATAGTTTGCGTCGTACGTGGTGTATATTGAAGCCAGAAGCATCACGAGATGATACTTTGTATTTTTTATTTGTGTATACCCATTGTTTTTGTCAATAAATGAGGAAATATTTTTGAGTCGACTCTATCGATTATGTTTTAGCAGAATTTTTGACTGATCATTGATAATACCTAGTTTTGCTTTCCTTATTCATATCATAGCATATGAACGAAGTGTTTAAAACTGAATCCCCATTATTTATATTCCACATTCCTATCACTTAAAATACTTAAATGAACATCACAAAATGGTTGAAGTACACATGCTGGGTCCACGTGTTGCACATATTTTATCTATTTTATTTATTTATCTAATAAACGAGACAGAGCCCAGTATATACAAAGAAAATAGACAAGTGTACAAATAGGGAACATCGAAAAACTATTAAACTACCTGCAACCAATAATTCCCAGTCCCCCAGAACTTTTCTTACAAGGAAGTGCGAAAAGTGAAGAACACTGGCCGCTTAAAGAAATCGAGAGAGGAGTCAAAGAAATTGATTCAGTCGGCTACCTCATTCCCGCGCAAACATATTCTAGTGACAGGGTCACTTCGTTATTTTATCATTTATTACATTATTACTCTACAGTCTCCCAACATTTAAACGTAACCCCGTTCAAAACGCCACAGTCCCCCATCATAACCACTCCCTGTCCCCTACTATGGTAATCAGACCTCTATAAATTATCAGAAGCTTACTGCCCAGCTTTTCATAGCTACTGCACTTTCTCCCCCAATCATTTCACCCATCAGCGCACAACCTGCTCCCGCAACACGTGCACAACTGATCTCGTTCACTTTGAAAATAGGAAACCTGGTGCAAAGTGGGTGTCGTCGTCTAGTCGCGAAGGCATTCGGGGCTTAGGTCGTTGGAGTAATTAGATACCCCTGGAAATACGTTAGGCTCCGGCTAGCCAGAGATCCCCGAGCGAGACTTTATACGAGAGCACGAGGAGTGTTTCGTACTCTTAGGGAATAAGCGATATTGGCTTACGAGATTGGGAAAGCGATAGCCTTGCCCAGCACCAGCTCCCCTTGTACTCGCTCACAAAGAACGTTTGCACGTACACCGAGAACCCCGCTGCACCGTGTACCGACGATCGTACGCATAATTCATAACGCGAAACTGTATTATTCTCCATCTCCAAATGAAGTCGAGAGCATCTTATTCAAGCACACTGCGCTCGCTGTCCAGCCGGAGGAAGGATTGTTAAAGTGGCTGCGACTCCCAGATTAGACGCGCGCGATTTGCGTTCCACGCGAATATCTCAATGATATTAACCGCGCTATCACAGATTGAAATATGCTAGCCGGTCACGCACACGCGGCGCGGTTAAAAGTGCGCGCTTTACGTCGATCAGTGTTTAAGCTGGTCGGCGGCAGAATTTTCAAACAGGTCCGCTGGGATTATTAACATACCCATTGGCCAATCCAATCTGCGTGGAAAGTGCGGATAGACGGCGGAATTTATTAGCGAATCTGTCGCCTGATTTACTTTGTACAGGTGTTATAACGACCCCGAGTCGTTGACGTTAAACGAACTGCGTAAAAGTCTAAATGAAATTATTCAAATCATACTATGCGCTCCCATTTCGCGTCTGAGCTTTGTAGGATTTATGCACTAGGATGCAAATTTCGAGGATTTGAATGTAAACTCGGAGAAACGATCCTTGCACAAGTGGAGTCCAACATACACTCCGTCAAAATAATTGCACACTTTGATAACTCCCAACTATCCATAGCTTCATAAACTATTCACCTACCCCAACTACTTTTAACAAACTACAATTCATAATTTCAACATCACCGATCTAAATTTCATTTCACTATAGACTTCCAAGAACCACGAAGCTCCACCTATTCCCGCGAAATCATATGCGACTCATCTTCATTTCCCAAACAGTGGCGGATTTGACGGCCGCCGATGAGCAGTTTGAAGGCCCCGCCAAGGACCCATATTAAAAAAAATTATGATTTTATACGAACACTATATTCTTTTTCTGTGCTACTACACTTAGCTCGTTTTTAATAAATTACCTTTTCATTTTCTCCCAAAAATGAGCCCCTCAGAACATTTGCCACCTGAGCCTTTTTCCTTAAGGTTTCATTCCGGTTAGACGGGTTGAAAAAATGGATCTTTTTTAAAACATTTGCTTTATAACCGTATAACATTTTCTTTATTTTTAAACCCGATTGCTTTATAAATTTTACTGCTTATTCTGTACACCCGTGACTCTCGCAGGGACTACAACCAAGTATTTTCATTGAGTGTAACCTACTTTTAAAATTGAAAATAGCGAAAGAAAAAGCTGAAAAAACATTTCTCTTGCATATTTGCCTACCATTTTGCTAATTGTGAAGATAAATCATCAATCATAGTCCGAGAGATAGCGACAGATATACTGATCAAGAATCTGTTTGGATATTTGGCTTCAGATAAGTCTAACAGCTAAAGTCTGCTGCACGAGCAAGGCATGATATTTTTAAACATATCATCAAGACCATTTTCAGAAGCATTTGAAAAGTAATAATTTTATTACATTTTTATATTTTTTATTTGCGGTAGAAATGTTACTATAATTATCTTCGCCGCAATAAATTCCGGTAAAATCTCTGAATTCTTCGGCGCGCTATCCGGAATGACCCCTTAAATCCGCAAAGTCCCCAAAGACAACTTACGCGGCAACTCGCGAAATCGACAGACAGAGCTCGCGCAACAACCCGACGCAAAGCGATGTGAATGTATCCCAAGATGGGGTACCCAATACCTTCGTTCCAGCGCCAAGTATCGGTCAAACAAACATCTGCTACATCGTCTTGTAACGGATACTGGTACTACATACTAGAGAACACCGCGGACAATCCAGCTCTCCACGGCACACACGCAACGAAGCCTGTGTTTACGACCCCCTCCCGTATCCCCCGCACCATCGTCGCGTAAAAGGGAACGGGGTGGTATCACTATACGGCGGGCAATTAAATCCCCGGGACAATAATTAACTCCTGGGCGTCGTAGGCGCCTGTGATGCACGGGGAATTGGAAAACGTGCTCCTCGATCCGGTCGCATGAACGATTACGAGCGGGTACGCGAGCGGGGCGACAAGCGCGGCCGCGCGCCGCGGAATTATTGGCGAATTTGCATCTTAATGGAACTACCTACCTACCTACACGTAGCGCGCGGCCCACGTCATAATTCCTCGCCGCTGCTCGCTACCGTCCACGCCAAAGAGAAAAACGACGCCTCTGAAAATAGCCCCCGCCGAGATCAGACGACGGCGACGCGGCGGTTCGCGCGGAACACGCCGATTCCTTGGACGATCTGGCGATCTGACTGCTTCGATGCGCGGCTCACGTGTCACTGTTCACGGGCCTGGGTGATCGAGCCTGCTCGTGTTTCAGGTTTAACCCTCTGACGGCTGTGTCTAGGTCTCTCCAACACGCGCGTGACATTTGCCAAGTGTAATGGTAAATAGTAACAGAGACGACTTTAGACATCGAAAACCGAATTGCTCTAGCAAAGGGAATGTTGGATAATTGCTCCGGGTCTAAAGGGACTCAGGCACTGACTCCTTTATAGTTGTCCAAACTGTCAGCTGTCTGGGGTAACCTGTTCACTGGGCCATGAGTGTAATAATAATAACTACAGTTTCTACCAGCGAAATGTTGAGCTGTATTTTCGGGAACGATTAAACGCGAATGAACTTGTTTTAACCACAGCTAATGTTGCATACTAGTCATTAAAGGATTTTCGCCCTGTGTAGGAGTGTGATTATTAAGTTTTCGCGATTACTTCATTGATTAGTTAGATGACGAGTTAAGTCGTCTTCTTCGGTTAACAGCTTAAGGAGCTTAGTGCGTCGATACACTTCTGCGGCTGAAGAGTGTTATGTAGAATGCATTCGTTTGGCAGAAATGATGTTGGTTTGCACTAGGTGGAAGGAATAGGAAATGAATTGATGGTCGTAAAACTGCCTCATGTGATCTGGCCCTTAGAGACCTTTGAAGGTAGATCAAACTTGATGAAGAAATAAAGCAAACGGAAATGAATGTAGATGAAGATGAACGAACACAAACAACTGCATGGGAGCGATCAAGGTTCTTTTAATCGATGTTCCGATGTTAACAGTCAGATTCTAGTCGATTCTTCGATAAAGAAGAAAATACTGTTCATATCAAGAAGCTATAGATCACATTCACACCGTCGTTCAAAGATGTTTTTATCATGCTGCTTCGTTGATGTTCACTTGTGTTTGTTCGTTAGAAATGAATCTTTCAAAGAAACAGACCCTTCAGAACAATTACCACATTCACTAGTGGTCATTTAAATATTCCCAGATTCACCTGAAGTAGATGTTACACCATCTAATGATCTAGATCTGAAGTAAGTTTTATAACGCATTGAGTCTGAACTCTGAACTCAATCATGGTCAAAATAGATATTCTACTTAGTGACACGCATATATCACACGGTGTTAAATGCGAAGCCGATGACCTTAATCCTCAGTCAGGAAATGAGGAAGAATGAATATAGACTTTGATGTGGAACATGATCACGCTGACGAATAGTACCTATATTTAAAAACACAAACTTGACCATCTAACGAATCCATAAAGAGTTCACATTCAAACATTTAAATATACCTGAGCGTACCTAAATATTCATCCAGAATGAATCAAACATCGAAGGACTCACCACCACGAACTATCATACATTTATAACTCGAGCTATATTACTTTTATTTACATATTACCTGCTCTACACGATTCAAATAACTGAATCTCCGAGGAAGCTGCGATTCCTCATCATAACGAATGAAAAATCGCTTCGGACAGTCGTTTGCCCAAGGAATCGTCACCCAAGGTGAAAAATATCCCCTGTTCCCAACGAAATTTCGAATTTACAAACTGTCAGATGGGGAAACACTTATTCCAGAATTCCCTGGGTCGTCTGGCGCGGCTCTTTCTCAGTCCCCCGTGGTGCAGGAGGGGAAAATTCCGAAATAGAAATGCAGGAGAAACGAGCCAGGGAACCGAGAGACTATTTCGGGTGAGGTCAGAGGCTGAGGTCAGTCTATAAGGCCTGGTCAGCCTCCCACGAGTCCTGGAACCCCGCCAAGCCCGACACCCACGCGAACCGAGGCGAACAGAAACCTGCGGGAACTCGAGCACCGTGCGTTTCGTGGATCATGATCTACGAGATCCCCGCGCCGCCGAGAAATTCATCTTGGGCAGAGCGCTGGGTTACCGCGCTCACCTATGCAATTTGTCGGGACGTCCGCGTTATTCTATAAATAATCCGCCACGCACATCTCTCATTAGAAAATAATCTCGGCTGCCGGCGCACGCACCGAGGGAACATCCAGCTAACGATTACGAATTAGCGTGGAAAGTGAATCCAGCGTGGAAATTGAAACCCGATATGCGTGCCACCGGAGGATCACTCTTGTTCCCTTTCGCTGCGCACCGAGGGCCATCGATTTCGAAACGATCCCGCGGCTTCCCTCCCGTTACGTATTCATCTTACAGGGTTCTGGGTGAGAAAGGAGGAAGATGGGAAAGGGAGGATCGAGATGGATGTCGCGTGATTCCGTTGGCGACCGAAAGCGAGAGTGTTTCAAACCGGCGAGCTGGAGATAGGGGATCGATATTCGAGGCATTTGGTAGATCACGATCTACCGAATAGCGGGGGATCCGGAGGTTGGCTCGCGTGTCTAGCACCGCCACGTGGGAGAGTGCAAAAGGTAAAGCACACCGGTTCAGGATACGACAAAGGCTCCGTGGAGACCGATTGAAACGCCCTGTACGCTCCCACTCGCGCACTTCGCGAAAGAATTTACTGCTACGTCCCGGTGAAATATGGTAATAGCCGTTACATGGCAGATATTAGCAACGATTACCACTCGCGCCACTGGGCTGTGTGTAGAGAAATTTCCATCGCCTTCTTCGGGGCCGCTTTAACAAGACGTGAATAATGACGATATTTCGCCGTTACGAAATGCGAAACACTCGATACGCCGGGATAAGTCAGCGATAATGGCTGGGGGAAATTTGTTCCAGCTTCGGCGGAGTGAAGAGCTTACCCTCGCGACGCTGGTAGAAACGCCTCTTTGGTCGGCTACGTGAAAGAAACTCTTGAACGATGACGAACGTGGATGAAATCTGCTTGGGTAATAAAGCTTTCTCGAACGTTTTAAAACGATTTGATTGTTGTAAAGTGAATGTATTAAAGGGACTGGGTGGAAAATTTAGGCAGGTTGGGTCTTTTGTGTAATTTAGTTAAATAATTTCCTTGTGATCGAAAAGGGTGCCTATAATTTCTTGTTCCTTTTGTAAGAACAACTTAACTGTCTCTTTTTCATAATTAAGAAACTCTATTTTGATACCTTCAGATTAGAATTATATTTAGGCACTGATTGCATCATGTTATTGCTGGTTATGTTTTTTGTACAAAGATTATTACTTCTCTTTTGTGGTGCGTGATTAATTCAATTTCGGATTTTATAGTGTAGATACTGAAGTGACGAAATGATGGGGCAGATATAATAATTGAAATTTCTACTAGTTAAGATAGATAGGTATATGGTGACATTTTTCTGTCTCGTATACATATACATAGATGTTTAAGTGATATGCAAGATTTCGAGTCAGCCGTGAGAGGTATATGTACAGTCATTCGCCACAGTTCAAATGCGATTTCAATGAGTGTTTCTAGCAATTTTATAGACAAACACCAATGATGAACGGGATTCGTAGGGTGACTGTATGCAACACTACTTAGTTTAAGAGGCCAACATACGCCTAGGGCTAGAAAAACCAGGGCGAACTTTCACAATGTGCTTTTCATTGAAAAGATTTCTCAAATTAAAAATCTTTGCATCTTGGAATACATAGTTTAATCAAGCAACTGTGTAAATTTGATTCGAAAACTAAGGAGATTGATTATGTAATAGCAATTTCCCTCTGGTATTATTTTCAGAACAGCTTCCGCGATAACCAAAATACCTCCAACAGTTTTTATCCGAAACAAAACAAAAAAAATTGTTAGATTGAAGTATGCTTTAAAGATGCAAGTAAAGATTTTTAAATTAAAAGATACTTTTCAATGAAAAAAAAGTGTAAAAGTTCACCCTGATGTTTCTAGTCCTAGGTGTGTGTGTAGCCCGTTAATCCACTGCAATCGAAGAATGAGTTTATCCTGCGTAGTAATTGTAGGATAAAACCTCGTACAAATACAGATCACCGCAGACAGAGAACTATACATCTATTTTCGACCATTTCCCAGAATTCTCACAGACTCTTCCATTCACCCTCACATAGCAATCTCTTTAACCCATTTGCATCATCTTACTAGAACAAAAGATAATCGTGTATCACGAATAAATTTTCCCTGTAATAATAATAATTTGTTGGAATAATTCGGCATCCATAATATGGTCTAGACAAATTTGAGGGACTATTCTCCCATTCGATGCAAATGGGTTAATACTTTTAAAAAAAAACTGACATCCGATTTCTGACTTCAAAGGTGTCCATCAATTAGTTGCAAGAAGAATATTTTTCAGAAATCCCTCGATACTTTCTCAATCACAAACGTCCCTCCTCCCCTAGACACACCCCGTATGCACCTACTATAAAAATCTCGACGAAGCGCAGGAGCAAAGAGGAAACGCCTGCATTTCACAAGAACAGGGATCGTGGCTCGACCAAGAAACCACAGATTTTCCTTCACGGTATTACCGAACGCGATTCGACTGGGTTCTCGAGCGCGAAGGCGACACCATTCGTTGGGTTACCGCCAAGAAAAAGAGGGTGGCGTGGGTGACTCGCGCGAGCAAAGCGAGCTGACCCGAACTCGTCGCATGAGACTCGACCTCGCCCCTCTCCTCTCTCGCCAACCGCCTTCAATCCTCTGAAAATAACCTCACACCGCCTCGTTTGACGTCACCGTCGATCCAAATCAACCACCCTCCCCTGTTGTCCCGACGTTTCGACAATTTTATGGCGCGATGAAAGCACAATTAACTAGGCTGCATCCTTCGCATCGCACGAAATCTGGTTCTGCGACGGTATCCGAGGCGAATCTGTTACGGCGCACGTCCCCTACGATGGCGACAGCCGTTAAACACTCGGTTGACAATGCACACGTGTATTTTAGCTCAGTTAACTCTGTGTCGCCCGTTCAGAGCAACATCACGAACGATGTCGACGTAAAGTGGACGTAGAACAGCGTCCGACCGAATCTTTGCACGGTTTGAACTTTAGAGGAAAACTATGAATCATGATTCGAAATAAGGCGAACAGGGTTTTCATTACCTATATTAGTTCTCAGAACGTGTTCGCTTTGCCCCGGTATCACTGAGGTAATAATGGGATAATTGATTCAGAACATTTTCTGACTCTTCTCTAAAGTAGTAATAAAGTTATTACTATATATATATGGAGGTTTCAGAAGTCAGTTAGTGTAAGTCCAACGTTTCCAACTAGTTCGAAAATGTTTTTATTGTTAAAATTTTCAGTTGATAAATCAATTAAGTCGCTGCTTTCATACGTAAGTAATAGATGACGGTAGTTATATTTTATATTGACCATGGAATTATTTAGAATAAAATATTCAGAGAAAAAACAATGTAAGTCTCAGTTTTAATGCTAATGGACTTACACTGATTGGTTTCTGAACCTTCCATATATTACTGATGATTATGGTGATGAAGATTGTCTAAGTAGTCGAGGTGCAAAGACACCAGTAATTGTAGTTGATGTAAGACTTAATTTTATTTGACTGGAGAAGGACGGTGGTAATGGAATGGTGAGATGTGATTCACTCAGAGTGATATGAACTCATGTGTAGGTCAGTGCTTGAATTAGATACTGACTATTTAACGTTAACGTATGAAGACTTTGATGAGTGATGAAGGATCTTCCCTATTGGTGAATTTCAATAAATAGAGTGTTAACGTAGCTGGACACTATTTTTTACCGATCGGTCAAGTTAAGCGAAAAGTTAAACAAATTTATATAAATTAAATAGTGTATCATCTGATACATAGATGGCATTGTTTAAAAATATCAATTATTAACCTAGTAGCATTTCTGGTTGGCCCACAGTATCCCCCAGTTCGGAATTAGTTGGCCATCAAAATGGCATCAATAAATGCTACTAGGGTAGTTCGAAGAAAATGACATATTATTTCAAATTTAAAAATTAGTAAACAAGTGACTATTCCAAGCGACAAAATTTATCGCGTTGAAAATGTGTCGCAATAAATTACCCCTTGTTATAAGTTTTCTAAAGTTGTATGTAAATTTCATGTATTAAAATTGTTTTCTCTGTCTTATTTAAGAAGACTCTATATGCTTTTTCTTGAGCATTTATTTTTCAATTAATATATACATTAATATATATTCGGCAAAATACAGTGTCGAGCAATATATCACTAATTGGATGCCAAAGCTACACCTAAAATGTCCTGAATTTGTGTAGACAACATTAGATTCTTAATGTTTCTCCCACGTATTTTTTCTAGTATTTCTAAACACTTGCAATATGTAGTAAGTAACGTTACAGAATACCCATGCTCACTTTTTCGTAATACTATTGAAAAACCCATGCTTGTAAAGTCAACAGCGGTAAACTACTTTCAAAATATTCGTACCCCTCAAAGTATTAAATTTCCACTGCAACATCTCCAAAAAAGTACTCAAAGTGACCAGTAATTGCAGAACTTTAATAAAATGTGTCTTCTGCGCAGTTGATTTCTCATGAGTTATGAAATGCATACCATATGATAATCAAACACGCTCTAATTGTTGCAGTTGAATAGAAAATTTTCCTTTCGAAACTTGGCAATGAAATCCCACCAATGTTCAAGATTCTGTTACATTCTGTTCACTAACACGACAGATCCAGCTGGCGAGGGAAGAAACTCACAATTTCAAATAAGAAGTTAAATAGAAAAAATTCTTTTTAGAGCTTTGCAATGAAATCTGATCAATGTTCGAGATTCTGTTACATTCTGTTCATCAGCGCGATAGATTCAGATGATCAGGGAAGAAACCCAGAATTTCAAATAATAAAATAGAACACGAGCAAGGATCGAGGCCAGACGCGACACAAGCGTGTATCCACGTAGAAAGGAACGAGATCGACACGGCGATCGATCCCGTAGCGGGGTCAAACGGATAGCGCAATTTCAGCCTAATGTTCCTACACGACCGCGATCGAGATCGATAGCGATTTGTCGGAGGAAAGATGGCATGAGATACTTGACGGTGCTCTCGGCGAATCGACAAACGCAGGGGTCACGGGAAACAAGGAAATGAGAGAAACGGCGAGAAAACCAGCAAGGAACCTACTAAAGAATCAAACGAATGGATATCCACTTTCCGACCCTCCAAACATCTTCGAAAGATTCTCCGAAGATCGATAAAAAATGAATTGCCACTGTGATCGAAGAAATTGCAGAAAATTTCGTCAATACAGACATTGAAAATCAAAAAAAAAATTATAGGTACACTTAATTCTTTGTTTTTACACGAGAGATATGTTCCATAAAATCTCTGTAAAAAAGACCGTGCATGTAAAATGCAATCCTACAAACAAATCGCCACACCTGGAACTCAATTTTTTCTGTCGCCACACAGGTTCAATTAATCATTCAGGCGATTAAAAGCAAATTCTAAGAATTCTCTTATTTCAGAGCAATTTTCTAAAAAAATAAGTAGGAATACTTTTTCCTACAATTATAATTAATTGCAGATTTTTAAAGAGGCAAATGTATCTGATCGTGTTAGATGAAAACAAATCGTGTAAAATGCGAATTAGAGTCATATAAATCAAAATCGTGTAAAAAAATCCGTATAAGAAGAGAATTAAGTGTACCTACCTGCGGTTTTTAACACGTGAACTGGCGAATGGAGGATCGGACATAGTGTAGCGAGTTCTGCATGAAGACGTTCGCAGAAAAGCTTACGGAAGAGAACAACAAAGGTTCTATGTCTCCTAACGGCGACCCTACACGTTCTAACGTCGTTCCTGTTAGTTCGTCGGTTAGAAACGTGTGGTTAGTTAAGTGCTTATAGAAAGGGTCGCCATACATGCCAATAAATAATTGCTCTACTAGCGCTCGGTGATGGCGCTCGAGTTCCGGGCTGGTTAATTAACGAGGCGGTTTACGACGTATATCGCGAACGTCACTAAAACGTACCTTCATTACCGGCCAGCGGCGTATCTGAGCGTGATCTGGACCATGTACGAGCGGATAAAGTCGGCGCACGACCTGAAAAATTCGGAAAAAATCCCGCCGTTTATAAGGTGTTCGATGCACGATGCCGGAAGTCTGGCGACGAGCGGCAGGATTTACTGGCGCGCGAGTGTTTCAGTGGAAATGGCAGTGACCAACGAGAGATGTACTCTCCATGCTTCTAATAGATTTGTCTTTTTTGAATGCCTCCTTTACATGGCACATTTACCGTATTTTTTTTTTTGCGGAGAATGAGAATCTGTTTCAGTTGTAAACTTAATGATGAGCTACAGTACTTAATGGGAATATTTATCGCATCACTCAATTTTACGTAGTTGAATTTTCATAGAAATATGATTAATAAAATGATTCGCGTGCAATTTATTTTGGCCAAAATAAGGAGCTACACATTTTTGCAATACTATTTTCCTAGTCATAATAGTAAGAGAGGTATAAGCGACGACGTGTTTATTCGAATGATTCAATAAATATTTCCAGGATTGTGTGTTTGATTTGGGTAAAAGTTTCAACTTGTATAGAATAAGAGAGTTTATTTTTTAAACGGAATGCCGCAGATTTTGCTTGGAAAGTGAGAAGGTGATGCAAGGAAAGGGAGCTAAATGGAGTTATTTCAAAAGCAGATTGCTTAGGCTTTGTAGAATTCAATGAATTTTTTATCAAAATAGTTCATCGTTAGAGTTTCATTCATCTCTACTCGTGAATTCCTTAACAGACCAGATATCACTTATTCAGAACGAAATCTATCCCCCTTCTTAATTACGAGCCGATGAACTCATAAATCGACAACCCAACAATTCTACAGCCGATAAGTATCTTAATCAGAACAAATATTGACGCCGCATGCGGCTGAAGAATGCAACAGCCACGCAGCAGAAAATAAAGCAACGGAATGATAAGGAGAGACCTCATGCGGCACTGTGCATCGAACATAGTTTCTAATTAGCATCCTTCAAACAATATATCACCTTGAATTAAGCAACAGGCTTACGACCGGGTAACACGCGAATGAGCGAATGTAACGTTAAAGATCTATCTACCAGCGCTATTCACTGTTGATTCGATTAATTAAACAAGATCCACACGGCTTCTCTAACACGGCAGATCTATGCACCGCTACCAACGCACCAACGAACCGTCAGCTGATCAACGTCCACGATATCTCCCTTTCAACTTCCAAAACGGGATCTCGCCGAACAAGCCAGCCTCGAAATTAGTATTTTACCAACGATTCCGAGACAAATTGCCGGCAGGCACCGCGCAGGCAGCTACCTAATCAATATACCAGAAGGAACATTTTGTCCCTGTTGCGAGTACGTTCTATCAAAGCGTAACGGCTCGCCGCTGAACATTTCAATTAATTAAATACCAAACGTGACCACCCACCGGCGTATCTAGCAGCGATCTGAATCAGCTTTAAAGCGCGCGCGCGCGCGTACACCGTGGCAACTTTGGATATCAAAGGTCACTTAAAGCGCATAAAGGAATTAATACTCGCTATAGATCGCGGCAGACAAATTATCCTCTCCTATACCGGCGTCCGGGATAGTCGACTAGCGCGTGTAACAGGCGATATTTCGCAAATTTAATGGCACCGCGGGCCTACTTAATGTTAACTGTTTCAATTAATTAGACTCACATACACGACCACCTGGCTGAGCAGGGCTCGTTCGAGGCGACTTAATCGCATCAAAAGTCGCCTAACCACAGCTTGCTCTAAACGTGGCGGGTTCGGTGGGATTTTGCAAATTAGCTGGGAGACAAATTACTGTCTGGGTGCCGAGCAGAAACCAGGGGAATAATTGGTATGGAAGAGGGAATATGCAGCTGAGATTATCTGAATGTCTGCGATCCTTAGATTCTGATGCATTTGCTAGTTCAGGCCTAGAATTCTACGCAAATACCATGAAGGGTATGAACAAAATCCTGAGGAAACAATATAGTAGAATACAGCAACAAACGACGTGTGGCATTAATTTTCTCTTCACACGAACTGATTTAGGTTACAGTTATAATTTACGTTAGGTTGGAAAACAGTCTTTGGACAGAACCTCGCCTTTGCGATACTCGTGTTCTGTTTCTCTTTTCTCTTGCTTATTTTATTTGTGCAATAAAGACGCTTGAGAATAATAAAAAAATATTTCAACAATAAAATCGATGACTTGTATTGTTTTTATATTTGTCCCCGCATAACTCCTCAGCATATGGACCGATTTTGGTAAGCTTTTTTTCTATTCGAAAGAGGGCGATGCAGCGGTGGTCCCATCTCACACTGCATCAGTAGTGGCCCAATATTTTGCCAGTTCTGGTTAATAATACAGACTATTGTCACCTAATTATTATTATTTTGTATACGTTCACACATATTTCCTCAGCATACTGTGTCAATATATATAAAACTAAAAAGTTGACAAAAAAAATAAAGAAACTTAAAATCGACTTAAAAATAGAAATGCATTAAAAAGTGGAAAATAATTTTTTCCCTTATTTAATCTACGACTCTCATGTTTTTTAAGTCGGTGCTCATCATTTGCGCCATGTAATTCTAGCGGCGACTTAAAAAATATGGGTGTCGTAGATTAAATAAAAAATTACTTTTCACAGTTTAGTGCATTTCTATTTTTTTAAGTAGGTTTTCATTTTTTTTAAATTTTTTTATTATATACAATCACACCTTAGTAACTCCTTTTCAAACTAAACCAGGCAGCTGTCAGCAGCTACAGGAGTACAATCGCGCGAGCGAAGTCAGCAAGAGCAGCACACTAATTAAAGAAACAAATTCGTTGCAGGCTGTGTGCACAGTCGAATCCCGTTTGTGCAACGCTGTCCGCGGCGCGCAATCGGTGGATCGCGGCAGAGATCGAGGCCGTGCATATCGTAGAGCACGTTATGCGCCCTAAGATTAATCGTGTCCTCGTAAATCAACGCGCGTCGAAGATAAACGTATGTCTGCATTGTCTCCCTGTGTGCCAGAGCCGCAACGTTCTCGTTTTCAGCGCTGCCTGCCAGGCCCATATTCCCCGGTGTCGCGCACACTAGCGGGCGGCGCAACACACCCAGGCGCGGAGTCGTTGGATCCGCGCGATGCCGATTTCATGTACACGGGGCAATCGTATAGATCGCGGCAATTAATCTAGGCCCGCGAACGGGCCCGCTCGAGTTTCACGAGAAGAAATTTACATCGGCGGCCGCGTTAACCGCTCCTTGGCTCGCTCGCGGCACTTTGCGAGCGGCGATCGAAAAAAATCGATAAGGAGATCGCTATTGTAATTAGCGGTGTCGATGCAATGCCGGGGCGATTTATACAGATTCAGCCGGATCGGCAATTAGTCGCGCTCGCTGAATATGTCCCGCGCGGAACCGCCGTTTCTCCCACGATTCCTGTCGAGTATGCGGAGCCACGCGCTGACAAACACGTCGCCCTTCGCTTTCGGTTTGATTAATTGAATCGCTCGTTTGTGGATTCGCGCGGCGACGAGTGCTTTTGCAGCGGGCTGTTGATTGCGTAGGAAAATGTGGCTAGTTTGTTTCTACGTTTAATTTTGTTGCAGCAGGTACGTGATGATTTCAAATGGACTGAAGCGAGCGAGTGCTCAAACTTTTGCATATTGAGTCACACGAGATGTATCGGAGTAGACTAGGGATTTGTGAAAAGGGTTGAAACGATGGGATTCAAGATTAAATCCATCATGGATTTCTGTAGATGAGAATATCGTAATCAAGAGGACTATCTCGAAGACACAGATGTATTTGTGGCGTCTACTTAGCGGTTAGCAGTGTATACAGGGAAGTCAGTGGTACAAGCAGAATTTTGGCGATTTTACATGAAGAAATAAGTCGAAAATGTAGAATAAACTTTTTCTATATCGCGTTTGATTTTCGAGAAAATTAGTTTCGAATTTTAGCGAAATGAAGCTCCATACCAAAGAAGCTTATTTTATATTATTATTTGATATATTGTAACAGGACAAAAGTATTCAGACACCCTTTATAACAGAATAACTTTTATCCAATTGATCCAAACGATTTGAGATTTTTTGAGAAACTAAATAGAAGGATTCGTTTACTAGGCCACGTGTTCCATCGTTTTGGAAAAAAAAATTGCAACTGGTCGAAATAACGAAGAAAATAGTAAAGTTATTTTTCAATATTTTTCTGAGCCCTTAATGAAAATTTAAAAAATGCCTCTGTAAATTTAAGCAAGTTGTATACATGCTGAAAATTTCATCGAAATCGGTTAATTCAGAAACAAGCGATAGGGATCGCAATATTTAAGAAACTTTAGATTTATTACAGTTATAAGCCGAAAACTGTGCTTTCCACCACTTTTAACTGTTTGTAGCTTATAGCTACGTTAACCGATGTCGATGAAATTTTCACGATGTATCCAACTTACTTAAATCTTCAAAAGGTATTTCTCAAATTTTCATTACAGACTTATATGAAAAAGTTGAAAAAACGACATTCGCTATTTTCTTCGCACTTTCCGAACAATTGCATTTTTTCAAAACGACGAAACACGTCACCTAGTAAACTACTCCTTCTAGCTTCTCGAAAAAACTCAAGTCGTTTGAACAAATTTTAAAAAAGTTATTCTTTTTTAAATGGTGTCCGAATACTTTTGTCCTCCACTGTAGTACCCTTCCGCATATACCACTGGTTACGGAGTACCCTGTGTAATATGTTAGTAGTTTTATTCAAATTAGGTATATGTACTTCAAACACACTCTACAATTTCAATAAAATATTCACGATTCCTGAAAACCCGTCACTGCGTCTATGAAGTGCTGAATATTACACTGTAAATTTATTGAATACAGAAATCTCAGATAAGCCTCAACAGGATAAAATTTCTCTACTTCACCTCCCGTTCCCGTCTTAACATATTAATTTCTATTACAATCAGACTTTATCCCAGCCTCTACTAGGACACTTGCCCAGAAATAATCATTATCGTTCCCGTTGAACAAGTCGCACGGCGAGTGTCGTGATAACTGGTAGCCACGCAGAGTAGCGAACCGTTTGCATCGCAAATATTTAGCATCGCTCGTATCAAGGGAACAGGATATTCGTTCGGTCAGTTAGCCGCAGCCTCGCGTCCCGGTAATCTTATCGAGATGTAAAAACTAATAGCTGGATACAAAGTACAGTAACCAGGACGTAAATCGTGTAAACGAGAGGCGAGGAAAAACGTCGCGTTTACGGCCAGCCACTCGTGGATATGCAGGAATATTATTAATAAAACCGCCGACTTTTCGAACGATCGCGGCGATACGCAAGGGTAATAGTATCGATGCACGCACACCAGCCGACCTGAAACGCTGAAATCACCGCGTCGGAGACCGGTGCAACTGCATTCTGAGCGGACCTAGCGCCGAAAAAACGCACGTGCTAGATGAGGGGATCAGCGAGCAGCTTTTTATCAAGTGGCTCTCGTAGTGTCACTTTCGGTTCGACACACTTTCGAGTGGATATGACCGGGACGCCAGAGATCGTGGGCTGGCGAACGCGAATTTAACCAATGAGGCAGAGGTTTTCAGAAAATCAGGCTTTCGAAGGGTTTGTCGAAGAAGGAATAGGGTAAACGACCTAATTAAAGTCACCTTAAGAATTGACTCTGATATTATTGCATAGTTTTTGTATTTATTGGCCAAAATTATAAGCTTTTCTATGTATTTATTATTATTTAATATGTTTAGTTGAAGATAAAGTATTTGGGACTGTTTATCACAATCACATTATCGTTATTTTCAGTTAAACAGCTTAGGGTGACAGTAATTGGGCAGGTGGTAGTAATTGGATCCTTTACGCTACAGTTGGGCACTGGGGTAGAGGAAAAGATGGTTGCCTGATTGTGAGAAAAATTCATGCTCCCTTGGGATACTATTGGAAGAGGCTCTGAGTTTCCATTGAGAGTTGAGGACTCGGGATATGGGATCAGTGACGCACCCAAAGAGGGGTAAGTGGCCCTGACACCCCTCAAAGAAAAAGGAAAAAGAAAATTAATGTAACCACAACTGAAGTAATTCAAGAGCGTTGTGAAAATAAAAGAAATGGATTTTATTCTTTAAATAAATTTGTATAATTACCTAGTGAATTTTATTGAATTTGCATTCAAAATATTTTTATCTATTTAAATCGACTCCCCCCAGATTAAATTCTGATTGCGCTACTGTATGGGATTGCTAGTAGGTTTGAGAATTGAGAATTAGGGTAAACTACACTAATGCTGGGACTGCACTAATCATTGGCACTTCTGATTAAAAAGCCAAATATTAAGAAGTACGAGCTTAGAAAGTATTTTTTACAATTTCTTTTTTTTCACTACACCCTGCAAAGTCCAGTAGGTGAACTACACATTTTACATCTGGCAATACCGCAAAAAAGTCTTATTTATTTTTATTTTATGTTATTAATACAGAATGAATTATTAAAAAGTCAACAATTTATGTTTTGTTTTTGGGTGCCAATAATTTATACATACTGCGACAATTATGCCTGTTTTTGTTCTTCTTTGAATACTTTTAAAATAAAAGACTTAATAGGTACTCAAGGTGTCTTATTTTAATGAGAAATCTATAATCATCGATAATAACTGAAAATTAAGACCATATAAAATCGTCGCAAAAAGATACAGACATTCCAATTGAGATTTTAACTTAGGGTGCCAAGCATTGGTGCAGTTTACCCTAGATTGTGTGTACTTATAGAAAATCGAACAAGGTTTATTGATACTCTTGGGCCCTTCATCTCCACATGCACAAACATCTTGGAGATAGAGAGGTGTTAAATCAAGAAAAGGAACATGAGCTTAGTACAAGGAAAACAGCTCAGTGGGAAAATTTATGATCAGATTTCGCGATAATATTTCTAATTCACCTTGTGTTCCTTTCATATATTCAGATTCGACGCGTTACGTTATAAACTTATGATGGAATTTTTGTTCTAAATATCAACGAAACAGGGGATCAAAGTACTCGACTCCTGCGTTAGCAGTGCAGCCACTGATGGTCGTTCGTGTTTTCCTCGGGATTATAAGCAGCACATTATAATGCACATTCTGAATGATACCGATGGTATGCAAGTTCACGCACGCATATTTATTCCGGCGACGCGGAATCATTAATTTCCGAGCCTTGTTTTCTGTTTGCTACGCTCGTGTATGGTTTTCAGGGTGATCATATTACAGAAAATCGCGCCAATATTTCATGTCACCACGTTCGGGTCCGCTGCAAATGTTACTGATAAATGAAGGTCATTTGTCATTTAAGATCGATCCTTTAATTGATGAGCCCTGCCTGGGATACGAGTCTACTCGTAAATATGCGGCGACGGTTAATTAGATATGGTGAGTACACGGTGATCGCTGTCGTCCAATTAGTCATGTCGCTTCGCAAAACCGTCCCGTACGGGGGGAAAAACGCACTGGCGCCCGGTAAATCGCGGCAACCATTTCCCCTTTTCACTCCGGCGTCATATAAATTTAGAAAACAAGCGGCTATTTATAGCGCCGCGGCCGAGCTTAAGCTTTTACCTGCGGAATCAAGTCGTTCCGGCAAAACAGATTTCGTTTTAATAGCCAATTACTGCCACTGTGGGATAAACGGGGGAGCCATTAAGCCTGATCATTTCGACAGAACTTAGAAAATCAAGCACGATGCGTTTGATTTACTGGAAGTTGAATACAGTGATACCTTGATATAGAGGTTCTTTGGGGATGGATAAAGACTCTCCCTTCTTTCAAACTATCGATCTTAACAAATGGATGTATAATTAGATACTACTTAGGTTTCTTGTACCGCCGTATATAATAATGGAAGAGATATACATAATCGAAGACATCTAATTGCTCGTGAGTATTTCGGGGAGTAAATGTTGAACTCGAAATACAAAATGACGTAAGCTTCTACTATCGATCAGATCGACCTTTTGGGATTTTTTTATTAAATTAGTAATAGAATGATGGAATACTGAATATACAGTGGGTCACAATTCTTAGGGATTGAATTTTTCGATTCAAATTGAGGACCTTACAGCAAGAGGAGTGCAGCTCGATCTTGATCAGTTTCGAGTAAATTAGAAAAAACTATTTATAAATTATTGCTCTGGCCTAACCTGACATTGAAAAGCTAACAAACAAAACATTTCCTATAGCTCATGAATATTCAAAAATAACAGTAAACCTACGACAATATTCAAACTACCAATCACATGCTACACAAGTATCTCCTACTCGAAGCTTCCCAGTGCAATCCAAGTTCCCCCGAACCGTAACTCCTTCGTTTCGACATGAAAACAGCTCCAGCAGGGACCTATTAGCACACTGTCATCGACCGAAAGTGTCTCCCCTGTAAAGCCTCCGAGGCTCCCACAAATCCATCCAATTCTTCCGTTCCAACGCGTCCATTCAAACCTTCACGACCATTCCTGAATCACTCTGCGCACCCGCGCTGTCTCCGAGTACCATGCGCTCGACGGTCTCCCGCCCGGAGCGGTCTCGATCAGCGTGGATCAACGAGCAGCGACGATCGTGGCGCGCATAAACGCGACACGAGCCGGGAACACGGCCCACGCCGCGCCGGGGCCACGCATAACCGTACGATATTGGCCAGGGGATCCGGCGCAGAGGTGACTCGACGAATGCACCTGCGGTAAGCAAACACGGGGCGAACGTAGGAGACAGCGACGAGAGGCCTCTCGATCCTCCCAGAATGCTTGTCCACCGTTCTCTCCCTCTGGCGTAAGGGCGCGCGTGGGCAGGCGTGAAATACTGCCGCACGACCAACATTTTATAGGTGGAAACGAGGCACGAGGTGGGCCGAGGTCGGGGCCCCGGCAGACCGATTAAAAGTACGAACACGGGGCCCACGGGTGATAATTAATTCACGGCACTGTGCACGCCAGACGGTTTATCCGCGCGATCCGGACGGGTCGCTCTTCCGTCCTTCTCCCTTCAACGGGCAACAGGCTGACGATCCTTCCCCTGCCCTCCCTTCGCCAACCCCCCCCCCCCACCCCTGCTAAGAGAGGATTTAAGGGCACGGTTCACCGAGCCGTCGATGGCTCTGTTTTTAATTGCACGGATCGTCGATCTTGATTATAGTCGCGGAAAAGAATGTCGCCCGAGGGTCGGCGTAGCTGGTGCACCGGGCTGCGAGGCGGTTCGTGTTGCCAGATAAAATGGTGGTATTGCGTGGTGAAGTGACGGACAGGTGGGCCACGTGGACGGGGGACGTTGAGGGATTTTGGTGCGGACGCTTTGATCGTTTTGGGGGAGATTTTAAGTGATGGGGGAAGAAGAGATGGGTGTGTATGTGTGACTACTGATGTTATAAGAGAAATGTAGGTCAAGAGTGTGGAAAGGATTTTTATGAATAATTAGTTTAAACCAACCGGCAGGCTTCTTATATCTGAAGTTAAAAAATAAGAATATAATGTTTCATAATTTACTGGCTTCTTGGTTAATTATTACGCAATACTTACTTATTTATATAATGCGTTGAACTTAAATTATCACAAAGTGCAAGGGGTGGAAAAGGGGATGAAGGCGGTGGGGTGTCCAGGCTTCATGGTACCCTATATTTTTTTCGCAGGGTCCTAGAACCTACTCAGGTAATTATGCAGAATTTGGTTCTAATTGGTCAAAGGACTGAGAAGTTAATGGGGTATGTACAGACATTCAATTTTTTATATTGTACATTGAACATTTTTGATGGGGTACAGAGCAGCTCAAACGAAATAATTTGAGGAGATTTTGCTACTTATCTGTGTGTGGAGAATATAAAGAAATCTATTATATTAATTGCAAGTTCCACGTATGAACTTTAAAACTCCTTGTGCACAACATGTGGCAAAAATTGTGCACCCACGAAAAGTACGATAATTCCTTATACAAAAATATAATACGTTCTTTATGAGACATTATATTTCAGAACGAATGAACGCAAGTGCATTCAAATATGTGTCAATTTGATGCGTTCGCTGCATACTGCACTACACAACAAATTATAAAATATGATTGGAGTATACCTGGCAAGTTTCTGATTCCCCACAGTTTCTTCATCACAATTACAAATTTAAAATAATTACAAATTTTCTTATACAAATTGCTTTGTCCATTAATAAGTTATCCAAGATTTTAGATCACAGATTCTGGTTCACATAATCAGTTTCTTTCCTGGTACGTGACTCATTATCTGAAATTAGCCAAAAACGTCACTCATTGTTTCAACCATTATGATAAGCTTCTGATAACTCGTATAAAATGACTTGTAGTAGCTACACTATCAAAACATCGTACGATTTCTATAGTATACTTCAAACGTATCAATAATTCAGACAGATTGCGCGATACTTGAAGCAGAATGTTTTCTGAAAACGAATATGTAATACACGCATAATCAGAAGAACCACAATCAAATAAATTCATTGTCACATTACGCTATTTTTAATATAATTCTAAATGACGCATTGAAAGCAAAAACGGACTAACCCACAGTGAAAAAAAACTTTTCCTATTTTATATGATTAGTACAGCCTATTGGAATACATTATTGCTACTAACTTAATTTCACGAGAAAAATATGGGTTAGTCCTCCTTTAATGCCTCAAATTGAATTGAAAAGTAGAAGTCATATCTATCGTGATGGGTTCGAACGCACAACCCTAATCAATCACCTGATTGTCTCCACTCTGAATCAACAACAAACGATATCACCACCCCAACTGATCCACCCCCGAAAGAAGCGTCCTCGCCCACTCTCCCCCAAAGAACCACATCACCCTCCGCGCGCAAGCTCCCGCCACACCCCACCCACCAGCGAGCGTAGCTGAAATCGCCTGGAACGACGTCCACATTGGCTATTTCGCAAGTTCGAGTCCCCGCGACGCTATAAATCCCAGCGAGCCCGAGCGCGGAGCCGTTTCATTGATCGCGGTCCCATTAACAAATTCTTCCAGCGAATTCCTCCGCGGTAATTAAAGTCCAGACGGTGTTTCTTTCTTGCAGAAGCGGCCGGTCGCGACGCGGCCGTGAGCAGATCAATCACAGGCCGCACGAATCGACTCGTTTTTTTTTTATTCTCCGCCGGCGAGGACGCATCGGGGCCCAGGGAGCGGCCCAGCGGATGCAAACGAGGATTCGTCTCGCCTTCGGCCGCCAGCAATTGGATTCACCGATTCCTTTCCGCTAATGAAGGAATCGTCGGTTCGACTTTGTAATTAACCCACCACGGGCACGACGACCACGTCAATGAAACTCTCGTTACAGATATAGCAGAAGGTGGCCTGGCTCCGTCCTCCTCCGCTCCCCGGTGTCCTACCTCTGCTCGTCTCCTTTCCTCGTTCCATCGTTACCCTCCCCCCGCCTCGCCCCCTCGTCGCAGTTCACGGGGCCCCAGATCGTGGCTCTCGGCACGGCCACGTCGCAGAAAGTAATTACAATAATGAATGTTTATTTTCGCAATCAGCTCGACCGCGGTAGGTAGACTTATACCATTCCGTATGGTAACTTCTTGACTCTCTTTCTCAACCCCTGAGGCAAGGTGGTCCCCTGCCTCCAAGTCGGAGGCGAATCGACGTGACTCGCTGATCGGCGCACCGAGCGTCTCTCTCTCTCTCTCTCTCTCTCTCTCTCTTTCGATGCTCGTTGCCGATTTCGTTTTGCCCCAGTGACGTTGACGGGCGACCGAGCCCGCATTGCGAAACACGGAGACGAGGCCCGCGAAATTGCGCCGTAGTAATGGGTATTCCTCGGCGTCGCTTGCTCGTTGGTATCATAAACGAGCCGTTCGATATAGAAGTTTTCAGACCGTTCTCCGCGCAATGAACCGCGAACCGCGCGCCGCTGATAATCAGCGATATGCTTCATGGATGAATTATTGTGGACAGATCGTTATTTGTGTAATGAGCTCGTGGGTGTATGGTGGTAAACATGTGTTACACGAATTGAAAAAATCGTGCGCACCATTTGGGGATTTTTCATGAACTTTAAAGCGCTACTTTACTATTATCATATGCAACAAGTGTCCTTAGGGCAGGAACACATCCGTAGAAATTCTGTTGTGATACGCTGTCTCGTATTGTTGATTACAACTCTTACTTTTGCCGGGATGAAACTTGCTAGTTTTTAATAAATTTGATGTTTAACAAGGAGAGGTTCCCATTTTTGGATGTGTTTTAGAGGACCGAAAAATAAGATATACGTGTTTTTTTATAGCGGCCCCTTTTCATATTTAGGAGGTGAAACTACCCCTCAAATTTCGTAAGAATAGGTGGTTTCCGCCTCCGGTTGCTTAGGTTTTTGAATATATTTTTTCATATGAAGTTTTACTCAACTCAATTTTATACCCCTTATGAACTTTGAGGAGTCGTTTCACCCTCCAAACATGAAAGCCGGTCGAAATTAAAAGACATGTATTTCTTATTTCTCGGTCCTCTAAAACGTATCCAAAAATCAAAGCAATCGGAGGCGGATACCTGGGAAACTCTCCTTGTAAGGATTAAAACCCCCAAGGGATTTCGAGTGAATTTGAAGTTGGAGATGGAAGTGAAGTCAGACATATCTGCGACTTAACTACTTCGAGTGTACTGCGCAAAACTTTTATTTGTAGTGCCCAACGATAATCGTTGAACATTCGAAATAGGAGGTCTCATCAATTTGATTAAATCGAAGGTGTCATAGACTACGTGCACCCCCACTGATAAAACAATATTAAAATTGCGTCCAGTAACCTAGACAGAAACAGAGAAACAATATGGCGACACCTGGAAGACTCACTATAACAGTTTCACAATTTCCATCACGTGCAATGATTTACAAGGCTCGAACTCCGCGGTGGTCGTTTTCGAAAACTCAAAGGTTCCCTGGAGGAGCGACAAAGGAGGGGGAAAGAAATGATCTCGCGGGCTCGTTCCCTCTGGAATGATTTCTCCACGAGAGGCCAGCGATAATTTGCAACCGTGGGTCAAGATAGATCGCGGAATCAATTTTTGAATGAAATTACGGAATCACTTCTGCAAACGAACAACTTTTTTCTTGCCCGCGGCAGATTTACGCGATTACTTATCCGCGGGTTCGCCTCGTTCGACGGTGTAGGACGCGACTTCTGGCCATTTATCCCTGCCGATCGCCGACGTATGTAAATTTACGGAGCCGTTAATTGCGGCGAACTTCTTTCGGGGCCCTTTCGAGACAGAAAAACCGCCGACTCGTTGCTGGGAGGCATGCGCCGCCACTTATGCACCCGTGTACCGGCCGTACACCGCTGCACTCGCGTCTGTATTTGCGCGTGCCCGAGCAGCAAGTATCTGTATTCAGATATTGAAGTTAATGGGGATCGGGAAGACGCGTTTTGGCCGTGGCCAGATCGAGCAGCCGATTCCTCAATGATCAAGTCGTACTTCGGGCCCGTGCATCCGTTTTGGAAGAAGTTATTTAACAAGGCTCTGTGCAAGGAGCAAGCTGCGTGATAAAAGTGATAATCATCAGTATTGCACCACGTTTCATGTGGCAGCACCGAATTGCTGTGCTGTTTTTTAATTGCACTACTTTCCAACTTTTTTAGGACTCTTACCCCTTTGTTTCTTTCATTTTTACACATTATTTTTTCCATGCATTTTATTTGTTCGTTGATCTCAACTTTGTATCCCATCTATATTTCCATATCGTGCTATTTTTCAAACTCAAAGTCTACCCTGGCAGAAGTTACAATGTAGGGGAAAGTTCCCTAACTTGAACCGGATTCTGAATTGGACCATAGTCTTTATTCATATATTAATTGACTTATTAATTGAAATAAAAAGAATTTTAGACTTTGTGAATATGTAGGGGATTTCCTCCTGATTACAACACAATTTTTTTAAGGGGGTGAAATTAATCCCTGAAAATTCGGCTATTTTCTGATTTTATTTTGTAACTCGCAATCTGTAAGAGATAAAAAAAGGTTTCAAGACAAAAGTTACTGCTTTTAATTAGGACTATCATTTGGTAACTTACAGTTCTTAGAGTTCGCGAGTTATAACACAAAATTGGAAAATAGGCGGAATTTAAGGGGTCAATTTCACCCCCTTAGAGTGAATTTGGGAAGCAAACAAAAATTGCGTTATAATCAGGAGGAAATCCCCTACATATTCACAAAGTTTCAGCTTTTTTTTTAATTTCCAGGTTTGGAATCCTTCCTTATTAGTAACAGTATGGAAACAGCACACTGTAGAATGAGAAATAATTACAGCGTGATGAATGTTTTATTTGGATGCCGGCTGATGTAATTTTGCCCCCAATTTATAATTAAAAATTTTGAATTCTAGGGGTGTAATTGTTTATGAATGGTCGTGTCTTTAATGTTGTCATAACATTTATCTGATATTTACACTAGTTTTTGTTTATTACACCTAAACGTTAAAATTGGGTTAGTTTCTTAAATTAAACTAACAAATGGTTCTTAAGTTGGATTGGTCCAAATTATGCAACGTTCTTTCTTCCTTAAGGATATAAAATGGAAAATATGGGAAATGGGACAGAATTCTTCAAGAGCAGCAGAGGATGAAAAATGCATTTGTGTTGTTTATTTGCCAACATTTTCGAAATCAGTTATGGCCTATAACTTATAAGAGACGAGTGGATTCACTGTCTTTTTTGCAAGAGATATCTACATAGGTCCATCTGACCTGCAATAACGGGCGTAATACCGATTATTAAGAGTGCATAAATTGCCAGGCTGACAGCGGCTGATTATTTCGTCAAATGCATATTTATTTTTTCTTAGTATGCTGTAAAATGCTTCTGAGACTTATTTTTGTTTTTACAGTGTAAGTATATTTTTAAATAAAATTTCTTAATTGAAATAATGAGAAATAGACATGGTCCAGTTTAGAATATCTGTGGTCGAAATTAGGAAACCAGTTTTCTAGACCATTGATGGAAGTTCAAAAATACTTTTTGTAACCAGCCACATAGCGTATCAGTCTGTTTTATTAGATTTATGGATCAATCATAATCCTGAAATTGTCCTCAAATTTTTCTGCTCGAAACTATTAACACGTTTCTGATTTATGGAGATACTTTCTTAAATGCTCCAATATAGGGAACTTTCCCCTGCTTCACTTCTCTATACTTCTTGGTTTATCCGTTTCCAAGTATGGAGGCTGACTTAAAATTTCCCTTAATTCAGTCGCGTTTGAAGGTTCACATCAACGATCGGGACCATAAATGGCTGATTTTATGGTACTATAGCAGTGCCGCGTTTGTCGTCCAAATATGTCGTTTCGAACACCGCCTACGCTTATTCCAGAACCAATGCCGACCTTATCATCCTCATCAATGATCAGCACGTATATTCGAGAGTATCCATTACAGGCGGTAGTCGTTTCGCGTTCCTGGCCGTGCAATTGTATCGATAAAACAAAAGCAGCCTATCGAGGGTACTGTTCCATTAATGGTCACCCGTCCCTTTACTTGCTTCTGTTATGCGATAATCCGCAGAAGCACCGGTGCCCAGGTATTATCCTTTTGCATCCATTAGCGGGAGAGGGTAAACTAAGAAATTGTACCGGCGGCGCAATCAAAAAACCACCATATGTTCTCCGAGCGGTGTCTTAGATTCGCCGACGTTAAGAAGGAAATTTATACCATGACATGGACAAAGCCCTTTGTTCGAAAATCCTGCTCGAAATTCGAGGAATCGTGTCAACTATTGATAAACTTCATTATCCCCGTGGAGAGTAATAATATTGGCAGCTAAAAATTATTGAAAATAACATCTACTAATTTGATTCGATGATTTATTTAGGTGAAACATAACGGAACCTGTACTTGTGGTGAAAATTATTAATTCTTTATCACAGTCAATTCCAAAGATCACCGATTTTTGGCTAATTTTCATCTATAATTCTCTCCTGTTTATTTATTTATTTCCCTTTTTCTTTTCCCTAAATTGTGTGAACCCTTTAGACATCGCTTTTACCGAAATTATTATGTACTCTTAAATTTATCTTGTTATTATGTTACTGTCTCGTTTTTGCTTTTTAAATATATTGCAAAATTACAAAGTGTTCCACTAACTCTGCTACAAAGAGCTTTCATGAATTTGTTCGCATTAGAATAATCTTTTTGAAATTCGTTTACGTGAAGAGATCTTTTGTTTGATGTGGAGAAAACCTTTATTACAAGAGTTGACAATATTGAGAATCATAAATTATATTATCAATAAATTTATAATTCTTTATGTAGATATTATTCAGCATATTCCAAGTAATGCATAGACGATACAGCTCCTCAAACGTTTCCATTCATTCATTCCACTCAAGTAGTAGAAACGACCGAACTACAAGGAAACAAGGAAAAACAGACAGTCTATGGTCAGACCATCCAGCAGCCCCAGCCAGAATCAATATTCCCCTGCAATTTTTCATGCCTGCATTCAGTTTACCAAAATATTCAAAATGAGATACAATTTTGCTAACAATTTCATTCCAAACTCAAAACCTACATCCACATTTTTCCCTCTGAAAAGAGAATAAACAAACTTCTTTCCCACATATGTAGGTACCTACTACAAAAGTTCTCAAATAAAATGAAAAATGTCACCACTACCCCACTTCCCCTTCACAATTCCCACACCTCTCTAAACAACCCCCCAACATCCCTCCTCCTCATTCATTCTCCCTAACCCAAGATTACTATCTTCACCTCACTGCTTCCCGTCACACAATTCCTCTTCACTCCCCCTCACCGCCATCCCCGATCGCCGTCCGAGTTACCACCCAATGCTAACTAAAAGTGTCATTCGTCGATCATACGCTCCGCTAAAACGTTGTCAATAATGAGCCGAGCTGCCAATTAAAATTCCATCATAAAGGGTACACACAAGCTCGATCACGGTTGCCCAAACGTCGACCGGTGACATGTGCCAGCCAGTTATTGATTAGCGATCGAATGATACGCGGAGACATTAGCGGGTCGGTGTCTCCGTTTATCGCCGCCGTCTGATTCGCCGTCAGCCCATCGTCTACGTGAAAATGGCAGGCGGCAGCGGCCAGATAGCAAACGTCAAAATACTCAGGCAGCTTTTGCCAGGACGAGATCCGGCGCTGTTCGGTCGTGTCGTTGCAAGCTCCATTAGGCGGGCGGGGGGCGAGGGGCGGGGGGTGGGGAGAGGGCACGCTACCAGTAGTGCACCTCTGCGCTAGGCAATATGCATTTGAACCAGTTGCACCGGGCTGGCGAGGTCGGGGTGAACGGCCAACGCCTTTAAACAGAGCACGCAGATGCGATACGATGCGCCTCGCCCTGCTTCTTCTATTGCCTCCGGCATAAGGGTGCGTTTCCACCGGAATCGTGCATTTCAGTATCACGCGGAACCCTGCGGTAATTACTCGCATCCGCTACCAACGGGAACAGAGCCGGATTAAGAGCTTTAGAGGCCCTAAGCACTTAAAAGATTCTCGGGCCCCCTTATACAGGGTGATCATCACTTCAACGCAATGTACGATTTTTCAGGCATCTCCGATAATTTGAGTGAAAAGTGTTCCTTACACAAGTTAGATTTGAAAATTCGGAACATTTCTGTGGTGCCACCCTTTCTCATGATGCACTAAGCGCGTGCTTATTTTGCTTATTCATCCAGCACTGAACGAGGAGGATGTGATATATTCTTGCTGCATCTAGAAATCATCGCAAAATTGACGCAGGCTGCTGGTGGGCTTCAGCCGAATGGTGGGATTATTGTTTTGAATCCTTTGAGTGACGGAAAGTTTGCGAATATTCTTTAGTGTATTTTTGAGGGTTCATTCTATTTAGACTTTCAATTATGTTTTAAGGGGACCCTCCGGTTAAAGTTTCTCAGAAAATTGATTTTTATATATATTTTCGTAGTATAACATATCGAGAATACACTGGTGAAAGTTTTACTCCAAAATTCATAATAGGTTCTACAGTCACATAATCAATTCCCACTCCGAACGCAGGTATGAGTCGAGAACACTTTGAACACTTATTTCTCGAAACACGATATTGCGAAACGGTAACCCTGATATCAGAAAATCTAATGAACCGATTCAAAAAAACCTTGAGGCACTTGACTCGTAATTGGACTCGCTATCGCAGCATCCTATAACATAATTTTTTGTTCATAAAAAATTCATAAAATCCCCCTTCAATAATTAATGGTTCTACGTTGAGGTAAAACGTTACTTTCTTGGGTAGGTAGGAATATAGTCGTTTAAAAGCAAATGTTGTTATTTCAAAGTAAGAAAAATTATAAGGAAATTTGAATAATTTGAGAGCATTAACTCTTTCGATTCTTTAATTACTCTTTTCGAATTTTTGCAGGAAAATTAGCTTCAAAAGTATATACAAGCTTGCACCCCCTTCATCAGCACCTGTGTTCCTACCAATTACCTTATGCCCCCATTAATTAATTTCTTAACTGCATTTTCTTTATTAATTTTAGTAGACTATATCCTTGTACCGTATTGAAATTTTCTTTATCAACGAATACCGAATTTGAAGGCTATATAAAATCCCACAGCATAAATAAAACGTAATTATGTTAATTCCCAAGATTCTCGTTGAATACACTCCCTCCTTTGTCACTTTTAATGAAAACATAAAGGCAGCTGGTCGATAAAGGAGACGTGGTCGCTAACGAGGACATTTCCCTTATTCGTCGCGAGAAAATGAGTACGGCCCGTTGAATGCTCAAGCTGATCACCGAATACAAACGAGCCGAGGAGGACAGCGGTCGAAAGGAAGTCAGAAAATTGAGATATCAGAGCCCACGAAATAAACGAGCCTCTCTTACAAAAGCCGCCCCTTCTGAATACTGTATCAGGAATTACAGAAAGCGTCGTGCTAACTCTCGCGAATCTCGGAATCATTCAGCCGTCGTTGGACGGCGAAGCCCAGATAACGCTGCAATTACGTATTCATCGGTGGGAAAAATGGGGAGGAAGAAGGGGTCGAACGAGGAAGGAATTAAACGATATCGATGAACGCGACTCGCGTCGCCATGTATCACGCGAAATTATCGAGAGAATAATCTGATGTTCGGCAACAAGAAGAAACCGAGCGGCCTAGCAGGATGCACGCGCAGATGCATGAATGTATAAACAGGATGCATCCGTACAGGTGGGCGGTAATAAAATGAATTATAATGATCCGCGATGGATCAGGATATTACCTACGCGCGTCCACGCTTCGTGGATGACTGACCAGTGGGAATGTGCCCTAACACGTTGCATGCGATTCTTCTCGGCCCCCAGAGACACACACATCGCCCGTCGAGGAGCGCGATCCGCGATGTGCTCGACCCGATGCGAGATTAATGGAGGATATCACCGATGAAGGCGCGCTTTAATCAACGAAATTGGCGAGCACATAAACCTGACGCTGCACATTCGTGCTGAGAGCACAGGGTCGGAGGGACGATCAATTCCTGATCACGTTCGGGCGACTAAGTAACCTCGCGATCTCGATCGAACGAAAACCTGCGGGGAATTCGATGGATAAGTTACCTGGTACGATATACTTTCTTCTGTGGGCTACGAATATTTGTGGATACTTGTTTGCCTTGGATTAATAAGGCATAAGTACGTATTATAATCGGGAGGAAGTAGATAGGTTCCTGGTCACGATTATGTAGCTAAGTTAGCTTGCACCCTCGATCAAACGGGAGCTTACTTCGATCGCTAATCTACTTTGTTCTGTGACCAATAAATATTTGCGGTTCGAAAGTTTGAAAGTGTCCTCTGCCACCACTGATAGAAGGGGAGGACGCGGCTACTTTAGAGCAACGAGGCATAAACGTTTTAATCGGCGGCGACCAATTAGACCCGCGGGCTGCCGCGCAAAGTAAATCTTCGCGATGTGGAACGAAAAACCGCAACAGACATCCGTGAGTACAGACCTCGTTACCATATCGGGGCGCTGATAACACCGTGTTCTGTGATAACGGTGTACGCGCGTCGTGCGCTCTGTCGCTGGCAACAAATGTTATTTACGCTTAATAATGATGCGATGCGTCGATAAGCGTCCTCATAGGTGTGCAGCGTATCGTCCACCCGGGGAGGAGAATGAACTCGTAAAGCTTGAGGAATGTGAAGGTACTAGTTCCATCATCCCCTTCCACATATAAATCAGGGAATTTCAAGCCTTAGTTTAGTAAATAGCCTTATGCATTGTGGTGGCAGTCAGACTTTCAGAGACATCTTGAAAAACTACCTTAAGTCGATTTATGTCGTGCACTTTGGGATAACCTGCGACTCCCCCCACCCCCCCCCCCCATATATAAGGTAAGATAAATTTAATAAGGTAGAGAAAACACATTAAAAATAGGTATTTTAGAATATAATTCTAACTTAATAATATTTATCTTATTACACATAATAAATATATTTAAATATATAATAAGTGTAATATAATAAATATATTTAAAGATATTTAAAGATATTTAATATATTTAATTATCTTATTTAGTGTAATGGCTGTGCTTGCGTCTGAATAATAAGTTTTTCCTTTTCGATTTCTGAAAAATCAGTGTTACATCGTGAATAGAATATGGCAAGGCATATTCAAATAAATAAGTGCTAAGAATCGTCAACTAAACATAACCGCGTCGACCCCATCCCCCTCCCCCCCCCGAAAAAAAATACTTTGCGACCCCCTTGGAGGTCGCGACCCACAGATTGGGAACCACTGAATAAGCATTAAAAAGCAAAGACAGCGAAAGATGCCTCGAGACAGCACGCACAAAAAGAAGAAGAGAGCCACAATACGAGAAGGATCGACATAAAAGCGAGTCCGAAAATTTGAGGCCCGTGGCTCGGTAGCCTGAAATCCAGCTACCAGAGAAATGCACGCATGACGTGTTAAGCATCGCGCTAAAACTCATACGCGACCGTATAAGGGCACGCAGCCCGTGGACGTGGCAGCAAGAAAGCAGCGGATTCACTTTCCAGCGTCGACAGACTTTCGTCTGCAATGGCAAAAGCACGGATCGACCGCGCGGACTCGTACCGGGCAGAAGCAAAAAGCAGCCGGGTCGAGCTATTTTCTTAAACACGTCTTAAATTCCAGCTAATAATTGAGCAGCTGAACGGCTGGGCGGGGATACTGGAATTATGCAAATCGCGTCAGATCGGGATCGTGTCCCGAGGGCGCGACGTCCAAGAAGAGGAAGAGGGACGGGAGGGCCGGGGCGGGGGAAGAGCATCAGGTAAAGAGGAAGAACAAGAAGACGCGGTAGAAGAAGAAGAAGAGGAGCACGAAGAAGAAACGGACCAAGAACGAAGGAGCAACGAGAGCGTACATCACCGGGAGAGGGAGCAAGGGGAAAGAGACTCGCCCCATTGTGATTGCTATACCCAAGGGCAGAATGTTCCTCCGGTGTATGCCGTTTCATGCCGACCCGCAACCAAGCCCGAACGACTCTCATCCTACCGTTCGTTCGTGCGTTCATTCGTTCGCTTCTCGTCCCAGCAACGGGGCAACAGGTTGCACAACCGTCCACCTGCCCCTCTTGTTTGCCTGCCGCCATACATACACAACATCCACCACCGTCCCCCTTTTGTACCAGCAGCACCGAAAGAGGCTGCTGACTACTGGCCAGCCATCGGCCACGGGGTACCATACGGTGTACGAAAAGTGTCCGACACGTCGGGGGAAAAAGGGCACCCCCTCTTTTTTAAATCTCCTTTAACCACTCTAGACCCCCTCGCGAGCATACCGTGATATTAGGCGCCGTCCTATGACGGGTAATAGGGGACCCGATAACGGGGGATATATAATATTAATGTCAGGGAAGAATGTGAAACGTTACATTATGCTCTGCGCAGGCAGTACTACTTGGGCTAGTGAATTAAATTTATTTTAATTTCTCGGTTCGACTGGAGTGGGAGGTTATTTTGCATAATATGTGAGGATTTTTTAGTCCATTATTGGCTTTGTGTGGAATTAATGGAGAGCGATTATCTGCTACCTTGGGTTTCATTTCTTTTGTTTTATATTTCAAGCTTGGTGAAATGTAATTTAAATGTTAACAGGAAGGGTCCAACTGGGTATGCACAGGGAAAACACCAGGGACAGCACCAATCTTAGTATTTATGTATACCAAATAATGCTCTTTGAGTAACGAACCACTGAGAGAAATTTCAGATCTCTACCCCCCTCGTTAGGGTGAGATGGGGATGACAACCCAAAACTTTACCACTTTTTTCTCAACAACTACTTCAGATATCTGAATGCTTCAAAGTGCACGTAGGGCAAACTGCACTAAAGCTGGCACTGCGCTAATCATTGACACTCCTGATTAACAAGCCAAATATTAAGAAGTACAAGCTTAGGAAGTACTTTTTTTCAATTTCTTATTTTTCTTTCACTAGAACACTGCAAAGCCCAATAGTTGAATATTTTACATCTGGCAACACCACAAAGTGGGATAAAGGGCTGAGTTTCAGGCATTTTCTTAAAATTTTGATAAGGGGGTAGGTAAGTATATTTTGTCTCGGTATAACTAAGTAATGGATTGAAATACAGATTTAGTAAGTGTTGTAGATATTTAGTAGTGGACGACATAGTCTTTTTAATCACTTTAAACTTCGTTTTTAACTACATATGTTTTTCAATATAACCTCAAATCTGAGAGTGCGAATGATTGTACTTTTATGCTTATTTTTGTTTTTCATTGAATATTTTTAAAATAAAAGACTTAATACATACTCAGGATGTTTTATTTTAATGAGAAATCCATAATCATTGATAATAACTGAAAATTAAGACCATATAAAAATTCACAAAAAAATATAGACATTCCAATTGGGATTTCCGCTGAGGGTGCCACTGTACAATTTACCCTAGTAGTTATATTTTTAGCTCTACTACACTTTTAGGCAAGGAGCATTATTTGGTACACATAAATACTAAAATTGGTGCTGGGACCATTTTCCCTATGCTTAGTTCTAAAGTTTCACCACGGGATGATTCCAAATTTGGGACCAATAGTGTAGCTTCTACTCTACAGATAAATTCTACGAGAGACCATATTATTAAAGAAGCATAGACTAATAAACAATCTTCGTCGCCGTTTTACATGGTATCTCAACTCGTAACAAGAAACTCTCGATACTCTCTAGCGACCGACACTCCGCCACTCGGGAAGCATAAATCAGCGCACCCTGCCCCGCTAAATGATTGTAAAACCTGAAACCATCAAACCATCGACATATTCGCTACCGATCGGTCGTTTAACGCGCTTCGATCGTAACAAACTCCGAACAACATCTCTCGTGTATCGCTGAGTTTCATCTACAACGACCCGATGACTGATTGCATTATCACGTAGCGAGTTACGTTCTCGCGAAAAAAAGCCCTGTATCACCGTCGTATATCGGTTCCGCGGAATTGCTACGGCCCGATCGATCGGGCCATTCAACGAGTGCAAGGCAAACACGGCCGTCTTTTCTGTCAATCGAGCTTTCCCGTTGTCGATACGCACGCGAACGCGTCGGGATACACGATACACGCGAGTCCTGGCAACAAGAACGTTGCCGAACAAGAAGAAGACGAAGAAGAAGAGGAAGAAGAAGGAGGAGGGAAAGAAGAAGTTAGCGCCATTCGAGCCAGGATCTGATACGATTTGATTTCCCGGCTATCACGTGTTCGCTGCATTTCCTGGAAGAGCTGATAAGGCCTTCTTTTTCGAGCCACGCACGACTATCAAGGTAATGACGCACCGGGATAAGCGACGCGACGACCGATAAAGCTTTCCTGGCTCGCGGGCAACCGGCGAGATTACTCGGCGAGCTCCGCAGCTTTTCCACCGCGATCGTAAATTATCAATGTTACCATAAAATCAGGCGAGCTAGCTGGGTGGATCGCGTTCGCAACGAGGAGCCTCTGGCGAGCGCACACACCTGTCGCCGCTCTGTCGCGACGCGGACCAAATCAAAATATCACGTTTATCAGGCTCGAGATGGTAATAACGTGTGCACGGTGCTTCTCTCTCCTCCGACTTTCACAGGCGCAGAAGTACCTACTTGGGGAGGGATTGGTGCACCGTCGCGGCGACAATTTACTCGTCTATGTATGGGGAACATGCGCGAAGCGTCGCGGGACGAGGGGGGCGAGTCCTCCTCCTAGCCGGACAAGAAGCACGCAGAGCGAGGCGCGCGGTTATGACGTTCCACCCGAGCGCAGCCGATTTTTTGCGGTGCACCGAAGCACGACGGGGTCTGTCAACGGTGACGGAAGTCCTTCCCACTAAATGGAAGAGGAGGTGGACGGTGGTGCTCGCGACCGAACGAGATTTACCACGGAGAAGTGTCGGGCGTCGGGCGGACCTCCGCGGCGAAGAGAACCGGGCGATGGGTCTCTGGCGAGCGCGCGGCTGTAGCCCGGCTGCCTCGATACTTGCTCCTTTTCCTCCCCTGTCGCTCGCCCTCCCCCACCCCTCGCTCCATCGTCGCCGTGAAAATAAGAAGGAGCGACACACGCCAGGTCTCGGAACGAGATCGACGCGCGCTGCGCTCTCTGTACGCCGTGAAGGCGTGGTCGGTGGACAAGATCGCATCTTCGCGGAGCGAGAAGAGGAGAGGAACGGGCCGGGGGTATAGAGCGAGAGGCAGGGAAAGGTAAGAGAGATCTGCATGGCGGGGAATGCGAATATAAGGCTCTGCTAGCGACCAGGGCAGGGGGAGGGGGGTGGCAGAGGGGGGAACGTCGGTGGACGAGGACACGGAGCCAATCCTGGAAATTGGAACGAGCGAATGTAAAGGTAGGTGGGTCGGTGCACCATTCCGATGTAGACATTATAGCGAAGGTGTAGCGTCGCCCGTCGTCTTCGTGCTCGTGCATACGGGCCAGACGTTTCGTGTCTCGCGCGTGATATCAGCCGCGCCGCACGGACCAGAGGTCACAGATAAAAGGCCAAGATAAGGGTACCTGGGGACGCAGGTGAACCGAGTGTAAGCGAGTCGATAACCGGCCGCTATCTTATCTGCTTCACTCTGCTCCGATATACATCGCGGTCGTCCGATAGAGCATCGGGCTAGATTCTGCGCTCCTACGATCGTGTCCTAGCTATAACGTCGATCGTGGCGGACCTAACGATCATCGTTCGACCAGATGTACACGCACGAAACCCGCTCATTGGCCAGCCTCTCCTTCCTGGGCTATGCTACGCGCTCTAAGCGCCCTCTAGACGTTTACGATCGACGATCGATGGTTAGATTGCGAGGGAAACGATGATTCGATCACTGTGTCCACGAGAATGCGAATATCGAAGTGGATATGCTATGTATAGCCAGTGTGGATGAGGGATGTAGTTTATTTGGTCAATCTGTGGAGTCGTTGGTGATTTGAGGAAATTATTAACTACGTTTATGAACTGTTAGGGATTTGAATGTCTGCTTTAACTGTTTTCAGGGTTATCAAGGGGCAGTTTAATTGATGTCTTTGGATCTATATGTTAATGAATAAGCTTAAGAAACTGTCCCTATCATATTGAGATGATAGATGATACCTGGCTTGGGGAATTCCCTGAGTATATGTATCGGTAATTATGGAAGTGGCCTAAGTCAGTTTTAGACTTGAGCGTTTGTGTAATCAATGTAATACAAAATAAGTGATAAATTCAATTTTTTTAGATTTCTTGTTATATTATTGTATTTTTCTTACTGGTCATTGGTTAAACATTATTTTGAATGTCTCTGTATGTTGGAATGCAATGTTGATTACACATTTTATTGGATTATACGAACGAACTTATAGTTTCATGCCAATACTTTGGAAGATGGACCTAGAGTTTTGAGACTTTAAAGAAATTTGCGTACCGCGTGTGCAACATCGTGGATCTAAAGTGGTATCTATTAATAATGCAATTTCTTTTCTATTGTGGATGAAGTAGAAGGTTAGGCATTTTGTAACTGATCTTAGTTGTTTATGCTGAAGAAAACACAGATCATATTAATTCCTCAGAACTCCAAAATTGTCCCTGCCCCAAATACCTCCACGTTTCTTGACACGAAATTAAGAATCATTATACACAAATATCTTCCGCCAGAATTATAAAAAATGCGAAGAACGTTTTGTAAATAAAAATTCAGTTGAGCAAGAAAATAAACCACTTAAATCACCTCTAGATCAAGTTATTGCGCCGGAACATGTGCATTTTTATAAAAGAAACCGACGCCGTTACCAAAGTAACAATCCATGTCTCCAACGAGCCACTGAGTAATCGAATACCCAACTACACTCATTTGCCAAAGAACGAATGACATTAGCTAACGAAACCTAATCTTCGGTTGACGAAAGCGACTGCGTCACTTTGAAGCGTGAAAGATTCTCAGGAGGTCCCCGCACCGAAATAACTTTTCCACCGGAATGTACGCGCACTGTGCGACTACATATTCGCCTCGAGTTCCGCTATCAGCAGCCTGTACTTCCGGCTGGCAGTCGCCTCTATCTGTGTAACCTTACAGCACACGTTACATAAAGTAACAACGAGCAGATTTCCTACCGCAGCGAATTCGTTGAACGAGTATCATGCCTTTAATTCGTTGACACGTAGGTACCAAAGGTCTCTTCGCTCTGTTGAAAACAGCTGAATATATCCGAAACACCAATGAGAACACTCCGATCAATCGCGGTTCAATTCACTTGTCACCTGGAGAAGGCAAGTTACCCTCCACGTGAAAGTATAATTATACTAACATAAACTGAGCAGCAGTCTCAAGTCACCTGGATAATTCGCTACAAGAAGAATAAATTCCCTTATAATGGTACCCAGATACGGGTTTGAAAGGGAGCAGGGGCGCGTGTCTAGTCGAAAAACGGGCCAGGTAACAGGTTTAAATTATACGCGCTGCAGGTCGACGATTACCGCGTAACGAGACACCTTCCTTCTGGCTGGCCAGTAAAAAAAAGTCAACAAACCGGACAAAGGTGTCCCGCCATTGACAAAACATTGGAAGCACGCGGTCGAGAAGGTACAACATTCCACGGGCAACGCGCAAGTAACAATTTCCGCCGTGGTGGCCGACGGCTGACACAGATATCCACCAGCCGAAGGCCGTTCTGCGTACCTTTCACGCTCCAAAACAATCGGCCACGGGAGGAATTCCGGGAAACGCGACAGAAGCTGGCCAACGGGCGAGAGGAGCAGGAAAGACTTACTGGATCGATGTCGAAGGCTCGCTGCTGGGCCCTGAGCGTCAGTTCGATCCTCGGATCGCGTCACTTCCACCGGACCGTCTCATTCCCCCTGGCACAGGGTAGGTCACAGGCGGAGGCTCACTGGAACGGGCACACGCGCACAAGCACCGCTCGCGATCTTTCGAGTGGAACCACGTGAATGGCGATCGGTCGCGATCGGACGCACGATGCGACGCACGCACGTGGCAACGGCCGCAGCCTCGTTTCCCCGTCGGAGCAGCGTACCTGAAGAGCCGAGCGGTCGTCGAGGTGGCCGGATTCAGCGGTACGAATCCGCGTAGCCGCACGGCGAGCCGTGACGACGGGTGATTCAGAGGCGCGAACCTGAAGAGCCACGCGTTCGTCGAGGCGACGGTGATGCCCGTCGCGCGCGCGGAATCTCAGCGACTACGCGCCAGTCGCACGACTCGCCGACACGAGTCGGGTTTTCGAAGGTGCGCGCGGATAACGGCAGCCGCGGCGATGATGCACGAGAAGCCGTCCGCCCCGATCATCGGCCTGTCCAAGCTGATAGCCGCGTAAACAAAGCTGCACACGTTCGCTCGGGCGCTAGCGGCCTCGGGCGCGGGTTACACGCGCTCCTCTACCCGAACGAAGCCGTACGAGCACATCCGCACGGTGGAACCGTCGTGGCGCGAGTACGTTCCACGTTTCTTTCAATCGTCCGCGCATAACGCACGCGTTCGAGCCGAATGCTCGGCACCACGGGTCAGCTGCACCCGCGGGGAGTCTCGGGTCTTGGGTCTGCGCTCTTGCAGAAGATATAAACGACACGGAAGATTGTTTAATTTCCTTCCAACTGCTTCGCGTTGCGTCTTATAAAATCGGCGTTTTTGCGTGGTTCTAAAGACGACTGGGGGAGATCGGAGCCTTTGCCTGTCAGACTCGGACCCGGCGCTCAATGTAAACAGTACCGAGCCGGGCTGGTGTCATTCGCCTTTTTAATCACTGGGCGTGTCGGCGCGTAAACGATCACTATCGGCAGCGTGGTCCGTGGAATCGGTCGTAAACTAGCGGTAAATGGAGCACGTTGCAGAAAACAAACCGCGAGTCGATCAGCGCACCTGGCTGCACTCGGGACGATGAAGGAACGCTTCCTGGCTTCGTCCGGAGGAGGATGGTGAGAGCTTCCGCGGTGATGTTTAAACGGATGGGCACACGCGCGATTTTAACGGGTGGAGGGCGACGCGTCGATCGGCCATGGCCGATTCGACCCGGTGTCGCGGGTGGACACGCAGCGGCAGAAGCGTGCACGGGGCGCGAGTATCGATTTATGAGCGGTTGTCGCGGACGGCGGTGTAAACAAAGCGATTCTGTCGCGCTGACTGCCGCGTCGGCTGTATTCGATGTACAGGTCAAACAGGCACGATGTACCGCTCATACGAAAGTTTACGAACTCTTCCGAGCACCGGGACACGACTAGCGACGCTCGATTTGATTTTGCTCGGGGGCCGGCGGCGCGGCTCGCCGATTGCGCTCTGATTAGAGCCGACGCGATTATCAGAGAGGTTCGGGCGAGTTTTCTGGCCCCGTGGCCGCGACGCGGGACCGTTTGTGTTCGAATCGAGGCAGCTTTAATTATAGAACCGGGTGAATATGACGCGTGTGCGCGCCGATCCAAGAAACGACGATGAGGATTAGACGCGCCACTCGCGGAAGCGGAACCGCGCGCGCTCCCGCCGAACCAAATTATTTTGGCGCGGGCTGGATTATTCGAACTGTCAAAATAGCGGTGATTCATGGACCTGCCGACCTTTGTCTTCTGTCGTTGCGAGGGGAGAGCTGTGCAATCTGTGAGCGAGAGTGATTTATTCGGGCGCGTTGGAGGCGCGAAAAAGGGAATTGTTAGCATTTCGCGAGCGTGGGAGGTTGAGAAAATTGGTGCTTGGCTGTGGGGATTAGTACAGTAGAGTACTTCTTCGAACCAGTATAGCGGTACCGATTGATGGATTGACATTTACGTAATATAAATTAACGCAGTAGTACTCTTGTATTTAATAACTAATTTTAGGTGTAATTCCTATAGTTATAAACTGTGTAAAGTACACGCATGCTTCAGTCTCCGAACAATTCGAATTTTCGAACCACCTCGGTCCCAAGCAATTCGGATAATTGACGCTCCACTGTACAATGAACGAGTGACATTGACGTTCTTAAACCCTGTATAACCAAAATGATTAAGACACTGATGGGGATTACAGATTTTATATAAATTAACGGGTACATTTTAATTTAATTTCATGAACATTTTAATGTAACATAAAGGTTTCTGATAGTAGTTGAATATGGATCTGTTGTGAGATAGTGAATGTGATATGCTATCTTAAAGGCACACACCGTTATAGAGGGTTTATATTAGGGGAGGGTATTGGAGTATGGTGTGAGCGAATGGATGAAGTGAAGCTTGAAATGTAGGGACTGATGATAGACTAAGAGGTTCTAGAATGTCATCTCTTAATGATTCCCCTTTGGTATGAAGAATGACTCTACACTTAAGCAATTTTAAATAGATAATAAGACAGATTTATTTCGTTATCTGTAAAGTCTGGATTTTGATGAAAAGAATGAAAAAGGAAGAGTACTCTAAGACCAATAGTTTAATTAATTATTAGTGATTTTGAAAAATTGTCAGTATTAAAGGTGGTGTATCTTTAAACCAGCCTTCCACACCATTGCAAACAATGGTGAGGCTTACACAAACAATTCCTTAAAGAAGAGTAGGAAATCTTCCACATTGATTTGTAAAGATTGTAGCTAGGATTAAGCTTCATCGTTTTTAGGAACCCTACAATGGTAAGCTGAATTACTTCTCACATAAAATTTCATTACAACCTCTGTTAACACTGATACTTCCTCCATCTTTGAAAAAATACTAATCAACAATCTCGCCTTAGAATACCCAATAGAAATAACTTGAACTAAGGAGCAAGAAAAAAATACGAATTCCTTAAGAAATTACCTACACACCTCAACTTTAGAATATTTTGCAAAAATCAAGCACTGTAATCATAAATAAACTACCTACACACAGAATTCCATTAGGGTGCCTGCAATAGTTCACTAAAATGTCTGGTTGGACACTTTGAAAAAGCCATGTAAAGAACAGAACGTATCGAATTTCGTAAAGAGGAATTTGAAAGTAAATAGCCCGTGTTCGATAGCCGGAAAGAAAGCAGATCATCTGTGGAGAGATAAAGCGTGAAATGTGTGTGTTGACTGTATCGTAATAGCGATTAAAGTCGTAAAACATCTTCGACGCCATTGCTGATAGCGAGCAAACAGTGGGCACGCAAGTGGACCGTACGCAATTCACCGTGCAACGTTCGAGCAACAAAGAGGGAGAAGTTATAAATTATCAATGCTACGGTACCAGTAATTGATTTATCGGGTCTATACAAATAAAGATACCACGCTCGATACTTCCTGATACGCAATGCGTAACGCAATTCCTACAGGCAAAGGCAGGAATTCTTGAATACTTTCAGACAGTGGCACACGGCCGTAGAAGGATATGTGAATTTAATCGATCAACCAGATACGATTCTATAACAGATCTGAATACTTTGCTCTACGCTATAGCAATACATATTCAGAGCTATTGTTGTGTGAATTTAAATTGAGATATGTATTCCAATAAATTCGATGTTTTAGGGTCTAAATTATGTGTTTAACGTTCTTCCTTAAGAAAATATCATTTCAGGTCTCATCTTTTTCATAGAACACTGCCTTTTCTTTACTTAAGGGGTTACGTACATTTAACCGTGGCGAAAATGAATGATTTTAGGAGTTTTATTAAACAATATAAAAGAAAATACTTATTACATATATTTTATTTTTCAGATCCATCGATTTTTAAAGGAGATATCATGGTGACCATTTTTCTGCAGTGGTCTAAGAACCAAAAATCATAAATAATTTAATACAAAAATTATTGTAATTAAATTTTTTTGTACACGTCATTAGTCCATTGACTAATAAATCTTGTGTAATAAGTATTTTTTTATTTTCTTTTGTAAAACCCCCAAAAAATCCTAAAATCAACCATTTTCGTCCCAGTTAAGCGTAGTTAGCCCCTTAAAGTACGTAACGTCTCCGCGTTAAATTAATACTGAATTTCATGAAACCAAAGTTGTTTGAATAGCCGATCATTTGAGTCGCTCAATTTTTCCTCAAGCTACTTCAATTTGAAGTTATCCCAATTTCTGTAGCTAATGGAAACTTTGAAGTACCCAATTCACTACAGATATTCCAAATAATTTAATATCCATTAACTATTTGCTAATACTTGGACAGTTAAATGCCAAATCCTTCACCTATCCTTACTAGAAACCTGGTGCTCTAAGAAAATCAACAACAAAAATGCACAACAGTAGTAATAAATTATTCCCCATGCAGATGCTTTTCATTTCTGCTTCCAGCGCACGTGCTCGTTGCAAGAATGTGAAGCAGAGTCGATTAATCATCGACACGACTGTTAGAAATCTTCATCGCGTGTAGAAACGTTCGTCAAATGTTTAGAGGGTTTCCAATCCGCGAAACGTTCTTGCAGTTGGACGAAGTAATGAAACGAAAATAACAGCTTTTTCACACAGGCCACTTCTGTAATTCGCAACTATTTCAGATAAATTCACTTGGTAGAAACAATTCTTGCCAGACTCGTCTTCATTAGCTCAACAATTCTGTAAATCATGAAGACTATTTCGAATGTACTCACTTGGTACAAGGGTTTTTTGTAAAAGATAGAAAAATATAGAACATATGACTACTTAAAGGAATTTCAGTATCAGTTTAGAATTTTAGAATGAAAGCAGGTATTCAAATTTGTTAATGGTCTGGGTTGCCTGATAATAGCTGCGATTATCTTTTTGTCGTCTATGTTCCAGCAACCACGTGTGTCAAAGTTTTTCTTTTATATATTTCAATAATATAGTTTTGAGGATTCTCTTTATTACAATAAGCTTTATTCGTAGATAACGCGTGGTAAATACAGTCACTCACAAAAGTATCCGTTCACCGCATATATATAACGTATTTTTCTTATTTAAGTAATGTTAAATTCAGAATTACCCATTACAATTTACATTAGTATAAACCTCGATTAATACATTTTCAGTTCGTACCATCTACCAAAGAAATGCTAGATGAATGCAACAAGATAATTTAACCTATGCATAATAGATGAAAGCTTATAATAAAATTGGAGAAACATTAGAAGAATATTATCTTATTACAATTACATTTGTATAAATTAAATATTGAATTTTGGCGAATATCTTTTTGCACGATCTTTGCTATTTCCATGGATAATATTTTTTGATTAAACTGTCCACAATTTTTCAATTTAATGCATCACAAAACAAAAGTATATTAATCAAGGTTTATATTAATGTGAATAAAAATTCCAAATTCTTACTTTGAAGTCGATTTAATGTGTAAAATATGTTACATATAAGGTGGGCGGATACTTTTGTGAGTAATCGTATATAACACACTTTCACTTTTTTTTACTGCCATCCATAGAAGTGTCTCGTGCGAAGAGGCTTTTGATCTCCAAATATTTAGGATTCGACGTGCATCCTGTCTGTGTGCGGGCATAAGCACACGCGCGTTGGAATTGCTAGTCGTTAGCCGAGATCTGAATTGCCGGTTAACACCGATTGTCGTGACAGGAACGCGATGCACGAGCTACAAAAACGAACTTCGCCGGCGTACTACTGTAGTTACGGTGCACCGAGCCACGAGTGGCAATAGTCATTCAGAGTGGATTGCCGTTCGAATACTCAATCATCGTGAGACACTGAGTCACTCCGAATGTTGCTGGACCAGTATCGGTCGAGGAAATTTCAGAAACTATATGGAGAGCCTTGTACAGAGAAGTTGATAGGGACAGCATTTTCATTTGCTGCCACTAGGAACTGGAGCTACAAGCTGTTTCTTGCTATTCGACATCCCTTCCTTTAGTAGTATCGATATTATTATGTGTATCGCGAGTTTCTACAGCTTTTTATGCTAGAGTGCCTGTCTAATATATTTCAAATCGTGTTAGTTGACTTCTCTCAAGATCTTTTTTTTTGTACTGCATGTAAACTTCGTTGACAATCTTCGACGAACATACAGAGATATAGAATCTACCACGGTACTCGAATTAAATGATCTAGTAATGAAGTGTCTGAATAATTGGAGATTGCAGCAAAAAGGGTGCAACTCCATTTTTAACAGTTTCTGAATTAATGACGTGTAATATACGTGAAAAAATTCTACATCGTTTGGTGCAGGCTTGATGCAAATTTGATAACAAATGAGCGATGTATTGCAAATAAATAAAAAATAGGAATATTAATATTAACATTAATGTTTTATTATAGAATATTTTTTCGCCACAAATAGAAATATGAACTTATCAACTCAATAACTACATACTCTGTGAACATATATATATATATATATAATATTTATATATAAATATATATATATTTCAATTAGTGTTTTATTTTTAATGTTAAGTCAAAGCAATAATTTTATAAACAGTTTTTTTTTCTAATTTACTTGATGTTGGTAAATATGGAGCTGCACCCCTCTTGGTACAATGTCCTCAACTTCAAATTACAAAAAAGCAGTGGTAGCAAAAAGGTAAAAGAAATTCTTTCACGGGATGTAATAGAAGATAGAAGATAACTACCAACTTCGAATGCTGATTAAAGAGTACCTATACAGTAAGCTGATAAAAATTACTTTCATTAGTCCAACGTCTATTAGGCAATGAAAAAGATACATCTGAAATAAGATCCAGTTTATTCCCTCCACATATTCCAGTTTCTAACATCTTATCATGTTAGAGTATTTATGATATTGATCACCATTCTCGACACAATATAATTTAAAAAAAACTAATACAAGATAATGAATTAAACAGGTGTGATATTCATGCCGAATGTAAAACTAATGTCGAAGCATTCAATGTACACCCTGTAACGGTTTAAAGATCGATAAGGTCGTCTGAATAGAATAATTCTGTAATTACTGCGCGTAGATATACATTTGCACACGAATTGTTCATTCCCCCGAGAATTTTCGCGGTGAATTCAAATCGCATTGCGCCTATCGCCAACCACGAACGAAACAGTTGATCGGGTAATAGTAGTGGTGGCATAGCTATGGGCAACCATGCGGAATGGTGGCAGAAACGACTTCCACGTTTTCACGTTCCGAACGATGGTAGCAATAGATCGAATCACAAGGCGCTGTTATTGTACGCGTTGCAATGATCCGCCCCCTATCACTTCCTTTTGCAATCTCGCTTGCGGATACACTGAAAGGACGATGGTAATTCTAATCAGAAATGTACACGTGCGGATACTTAGAAACCTCACTGGCGAATACGATAATTTGTCAGACTCGAAACTATTTCCAATATCACAGAATCAATTGCCTAATAACTAACGAGGCAACTTCCTTCCCTATCCCTAGCTAGCAGTCCTTTGATAAACAAGAATATCAACTATAGGTAAGGACTTAATGCTGCTAAAAATGTTCGATGTTAGTCGTGATCATATTCTTTGTAAAAATGACCTCAACACTTTACTATCATTAGCAACAGCTTTATTAGAGTTTCTTCTTCATTGATAGTCCTAACAGATGCAACTGAAAGAACTTGGGTCACTCAAGAGGGGCACTTACAAGGGTACACCGCGAACCCGCACTCAATGATTGGAACTCAACTTTGTGGGTTTACAGTATGTCTCATTTATAAAGATGTGAGAACTATCCTCAAAGTCAAAAAGGCACGCCCACTTTTTCGCGTTTAATTCCCAGGGTGCAAGAGACAGAAAAAAATGTTTCAAACGACAGTTTAATGATGCAATAAGCGCTGCAAACTTGAGTTAACAAAATTTTGAAAAAGGTTTTTTCGTCAGGTATTTTTTTTAAACTCTTTAAAATTTTGTTAACGCAAGTTTGCAACGCTTATTGTAGCATTAAACTTTTGTTTCAAATTTTTTCCGTCACTTGTACTTTAGGAGTTATACATGAAAAAGTGGGAGTGTCTATTTAACATTGAGGTTAAATTTCACACAATTAAAGGGGAACTGAGCACGAATTCTTGTCTTGAGTCACTCTATAAACCCACAAAGTTGCGTTGCCGTCGACGAATGCAGGTTCGCGGGGTTCCCTTGTTAATCGACCCTTTGACTTCAATTTTCTACAACCTCCTTCGTGTTCCTCAACTTGCATATACTTGCAGAGCTATAGTTACGTAGATCTCGACGAGGTGTAAAGGAAAACGTCCACACATTTCCAGAAATGCAAACAGCGTGCATTAGGCGAAGGTTTAGAAGAATTAACCATTTAAATCGACCAGGTACCACAAGTCACGAAGCTGAATAAACTAGTTGAGTGTCGTCAATGCGCCTGGAGGCAAGCCTGCACAGACTGTACCCCGCTGTTGTACACACTCGGCCAGTGAATTCGAAAATCACGTAGTTTGGTACACGTTGGCCCCGCTGTCGGGAACATGCGAAGCGTTGTCTGTGTGACGGCCGATCGCAGCGCCGGCTGTCGTTCGCGCCTCGTAAAATGGACACGATCGGCACGCAACGGGGCTAGGCCTCCTTTAAACTACTTAAATATCGTTATCGACTTCTAACGGTCCCTTCTGCAGCTGCCTGCGAGCCTCACCGTCGAGAGAATCGGACGCACACGTGTGCGAGGGAACAAACAGAACGTGCAATTCGTTCGTTTGCATATACGGACGCTGCTTGTGAAAACCATAGGCAACACGCTCGCGATAAGATCTCCACGACAAAAGTATCCGAACGGCTGCGTCAAGGTGTGCGCTCGCCTCCAGCAGAAACTGCTGCGGTTTTTGCCCGGAAAAAGTTGTATCCTAAGCTCGAAAAATACTGCAATTGGCAAGTGTGCCACACTTTCACGTGAACCTTCACTTCATCGCGTGCTACTCTAACTACTAATGATTAGTGACATGTCCTCTTTGTTTTTTTAAACTTGACCTAATCCAATTCCGATCTAAACTTATTCCGAGGCTGGTACTTTCTAGCAAAGCCTGGTACAAGTGTCCATCAAACTCAAATTTTGTAATTAGCATGTAACTTTCATAGGAGGTTTTTCTATAGATTTCTCTGAGCGAACAGTCTTTCTTCGATGATGAATTAAAACCTCGATCGTCGGTGGAAAGTAACACGTTGGATCGTGGAGATCCACAGGAGTGTTCTGGAAACTTCATCCAACGTTTCATGAACGAAGACGAGAGGAAGGTCCTACGTCGCCAAACGAGTTTGAAGCTGGCCGGTTGAGATGCATAAATAAATATTAACCGGTGTGGCCAACGGGGATGCGTAGATATATCGATTTATCTCAATGTCAATGCTCTCCTGCTCGCCCCGGTTACATTTATTAGGGTCATTAACATCCGATAGACGTGGAAGATTATATCAGGCCCTTCTTACAGCCTGTCATCCGATCAATGGATACCTTTCTGACAGGAGCTCATATCTTCATCAATATTCACTGATTCATTCGGCGGAGTAATGAAGTCTAGGCTGAAAGCTGGTTTTCTATGAGTGAAATAATGTTATGTGCATAACCTGAATAGCTGCTCAATGTAATTAACTGATCGCTTCTGTAAAATTATCCATCGAATTGGCCAGGGATCAGGAATGTTAATTGATGATTGCTATAGCTACTCATAGTCGCATCTCTAGAAATTATACACATCGATGCACGTACCATTCACGGAGCACGATTCGCTTAGATTAATCAACTGAAGGTGGAGTTTGAAGTGAAGATCTTTTCTGGGAACTCTACACACCTTGTCACCTACGATGGTCATCTCCTGGTGCTTCATCATCTACTTCTACTTCAAGTGGTCAGCCAAGAGTTGAGAAACGTAGAAAGGTCCTAGCAAACTCTATATATATTCTACTGTGAAAGAGCAGCTGCTGTTACAACTTTACTTATAGATGTTCTTAGGAGTTCTAGGTGTTATATCAAGTACATCTACTTCAAGTGGTCAGCCAAAGCTTGAGAAGCGTAGAGAAGGTCCTAGCAAACTCTAAATATACCCTACTGTGAAGGAGCAGCTGCCGCTGCAGCTTGAATTATAGATGTTCCTGGACCTTTAGGTACCACACCAAAGTACTTCTATTTCGATTGATCAGCCAAACGATCCCAGCAATCTCTATATAGACTCCGATATAAAGGAGCAGCGATCCCACAGATGTTGCTAGGCCTCATGATAGGCCTACATATCACACCAAGTACTTCACCCAAAGAAAGCTCGTAGAAACTCGCAGAGGGTCTTCTCAAAGCATCCGCGGCTCTCTCCAATTATGACATTACTCAAACATCTCTACAACTACCACCCGCTCGCCCATGCACGCACACGAGCCCCAATACCCTCACTTCGATACCGTCACCAATCATCGACAGCCGCCTAATTTGACCCAAGAAGTCCCGCTAAAAAAAAGCCCAACAAGCCGGCTGGTGCGGCCAGCCGCGGCTTAATGAACGGCGGAACAGAGACAACTAAATTATCAACGGGGAATGGGTGCACGGAATCCCGTGGAATTGGAAATCTCCAAGTATTCGCCCGGATGGTAAACGACGCGGCGCAAGAGTGGCTCGTTCGCCGTCGTTGTCCGTAGCCTCCTAATTAAGTTCCGCTCGGTCGAAGCGTTATTAGCGCACCGCGCAATGCGTCGCCCCTAAGAGGATCGTCTCCAGAAAGGGGTGACGGAGAGGGGGGGGGGGCTAAAGGCGGGCACCATTAAAGTCGACGCGTTGCGCCGTTGAAAATATCGCGCGACGTCGCATAAATATCGCGAGCGTAAGAGCCAATAATAAAATCGTAAAAGTGGCTCGAAGTTCAAAAGGGAGGCGCGGCTCGGCCGTGGCAGGGCCTCCTCCGTCCGGTTGAACGCTCGCGCTATTTAAGCCCGGCTCACTTGCCCGCTCGCTAATGGCGCAGCGGCAGCTTTTGCGCGAGAGAGCGACTCGTTAAGCGTCCGCTCTTCCGCCGCGTCCTCCGCGCGTGTACCATCCCCGCGCGCGTAAGAACGCTTAAGAATATCCGCGTGTATTTATATACAAGGTGTTCGATTTTAATTATACACCGGAGGGAGGGGAATAACGTCGTTAAAACTGTAACCGCGTTAGCGCTAGGCTGCGCCGTCCTGCGGTTACAGCAGGCCACGGGTTTCTGCTGGAAGGATGGTAGTTCTGATGGCGGCCATTTCGACGATACCTTATCGAAAGGCCAGATGGAGGAGGGAATGAACGAATTGGAGGGATTCATAGGCGACGCTCGTTTTGTAATTCACTCGCGGCGATTCGATCGTACCTGGCCACCCTGTATAGGTGCGTGCACTCAGGAAACACGTGTATGAGCACGAACACAGAGGGACGGACGTGTGTACACGCGACCTCGACCGCTCCAATTCGCCGTTAATTGGGCGACATTTTCGCCGTGCGCCTTTTTACGCTCCTGGCCTATCTCAACGAGCTTATATCCTGAGCAGCGGGCATAAATTACGGCGATTACCGGCGGCCACTGAGCTACTCCCTCCCGGGAGCCGATTCGGCTCGCTAATTATCGGCCCCGTATAAATTTCCATCGTTTCCTTGCGGCCGCGGCGCGCTGCATCCAACGGATGCCGCCGATAGAGAAATAAATGCCCACGTTATGGCACCGCCGTTAATACGCCCCTGGTGAGCGGGTTCACGCTTGTAGCGCTCCTCTTTCAGCGACCCCGACTCCTGGCGCTCGAAACAGACACTATCTGTCGGCTGAACCTAGATACCAATTGGGATTATCAATTTTTTTTCTTAGCTTCTGAATAGTCGGTATGTTCGCGCCCGACTGAAATGAGACAGTCGGAAGCTTTCTGAAAAGACACGAGGAATCTACTCATTTAACCTAGATAGCGTAAAAACTTCACACCCTCGTGGCTCTGGAGACTCATCCGAGTCTCGAAGCGTAGGAAACACAAGAAAAGCGACTGTTGCCTATCAGCGGGGTTGGAGTAGCCAGCAGGCACCCACCAGTGAAAAAGCTAGCTCTTGCTCCGCAGAGTAAGAAGTGGGATAGTTTCGTGACGCGAGAATAAGAGGAGCAGGAGGAGGACGACCAGAGACAGATTCGTCCGAGCAAAAACGGAGTAACAAACTATAAAACGATTTCTCGCCAATCGTCGTGCTCGACATAGCTGGCGCGCGTCAGCATTAGAAATTCCTGGCGTGGTGCGTATCTGGTGGTTTCATTGAAAGCCTGATAGATTTTCTGTCGGTCTCTGTTAGGCGCACTGTCAGCCGCGCGCAGCCATCGCGGAGGCAAAAACGTCCGCGACATGGCCGTGGAGGCTGAATCTACGGCAGAAACTACGGGGATCCCGCGTAACGGCGTCGTTTTTTAGCCATCGCGACGATGCCTCGCGGCATATATATCTCGGCCCGGCACATAAATTTATCGCTGGGCTGATCAGCGCTAATAAGACCGCAGCAGGCACGCGCTGCTCCCTGGCATCGAGTCGAGACGCCGTTCGACCAGTTTCCCCGATATAAACAGCATTTTTCATCGCTCTTAAAGCGATTCCTCTCGTTCCGGAGCGAGGCCTGATACCGGACGATGCCCGCCACCTCCGGGAGATGCACACGCCACGGCTGGAAACGGTAGCCCCTTTCGGATCTGCCCGACAACAAACTCGCTGCTCGTGTCGTTCATTCAAATTGCTCGTCCGAACGGGGGACTGATCGGCTGGGAGTACCAGCTATTCGAGCTTCTGTGTATACGTGCCCGTACGCGCGAAACGTTGAGCATTCCATGTAACACCATCCTTCAAGACTGTGCTGCCCGTCTTGATGCCCTTCCGCGGCCAGCAAGCCCCGAAGGAGGCGAGAACAGAGCCGCAATTTGCGTAATTGCGATCCCTAACCCCTTCCTTCCTCTCTCAGCCTGCCGCCATGCTACGAGGGAGACGCGACTCTCCCGGCTGCCCATCGCGGCCCGTCCAATCGTCCCCCGTCCGTGCTTTATAAACGCTTTCGATGGAAATTTCACAGCTATGCGGCTCCCCTGAGCTACCCGTACGCGGCTCGTGCTACGCCAAGTAGCTGCATTCGCGCCTTCGATACCTTTGATGGCTAATGCCTACCCTTGCCAGTGATTTCCGATCTCCCGTCGATTGTAAATCCCCGGGCCCAGGGAACGGCGGGCCCGCGCGGATACGGGGCCCTCGCGCTTTTTCTCGTAACGCTCGATCCGTGCATCTCGCTATCTGCATAATGGCGATCCGATTTACAAGTCGATCTCGCTTTCTATGCGCGACCGAACCCAGCGCTGCGCACAGGCACGAGCGGGGATTACGTAAATCACTCGTTCCGCGGGGAACGCTCTTTCGCGAGTGTTGATTCCATTCAACGGGCGGTTCGACTATGTTCCGCGGCCGGCTGGCAAATGTAAATTACAAGCTTAACGAGCGGCGGCCCGCCGCGTGCGCTCGTTGTAAATCGTAAGCAGGCGAGTTTATCCGCGAAATACGAGCCACCGAACTAGGAGATCACCTCAATCGCGAGCCTGTAAATCACCTCTCGCGATTTGGGACACCCTGGCCCGTTGTTCCCGATGAACAGGGAACAGTAGCGAGTACAGCAGCTTCAGTTCTGAGCTGGGAACGTTCGACAGCATGTAGAACAAGATGAATTCTGTTGCATTCCAGGAGTATAGTGGTGGCCACGTAGCCAGCAACGTTCTGGTCTAACTTGTTACAGGAAGAATGTAAGTTTTATGCGAGAAGGTAAAGGTGTATCTACGTGAAAACAGTGGTGAAAATGGTCGGTGATTTGTGACTGGCACTCGAACCATGTTCACACGTTTTCTATCTGTCATTTTGAGTAAGCTGAATCTCTGGTCAGTGAATATATCCTCAACACCAGTTACCAACTACTGAATGTTTGCAATGCGTCAGAACACTTTGGGAGTTGCGTTTGCAGTTATCTCAGAGGAATGATGATTTAAGCACAATAGCTGCAAAGTACAGAATTTCTTTTAAAAAAAAAGGAAGTTGAAACAATTATTATATGCCACCACAATGTGAAGGGACCCTGGCAACCCCCAAAGCAAAAGGAAAAAAGAGATTAATGTAACCACGATCGAAGGAATCCAAGAAATTTGTAAAAAGAAAAGAAAATTCGATTTTATTCTTTAAATAAATTTTTATAATCACCTAATGAATTTTAAAAATATGTTTATCTATTCACCTCAACTCTCCTCAAGATTAAATCCTGAGTGTGCTACTGTGAGACCAGTACCAACTATCACGCAAATTGGCATTCCACCTTCGTGATAGAAATTGACCATTGACCCTACCAGCTCATCAAACTGATGAATGAATCTCGAAAGGTGATGCGACAAGAAATGCCTGGAGATACCCAGCTCCACACTAAACAAGTGATTAAACCAGACCCTAGGACGCAATCAATTCCAGAAGCTACTCACGTTCAGGCGCAATCAGCGAAATTGGGACGGCCGATAAGATACCCAGTTCCGCCGCGAGTGACGTAACAGTTGCCGCAAAATGTTATCCAACTATTTCTCGGGAAAGGCAAGAACGGAGCGTGTTGCACGGCGATGGACAGCGGCGGGCGCGCGGCCGCACACGGGAAATCAATCAAAATTACCGATAGATCGTGACACGGCCCCCCCCCCCCCCCTATTGGACAGGCGTTCATATTTCCCTGCTGGTCGATTATTGAAAATCATTTCTCGGAACGGTCACGGGCATAGCTGGGCCCCAGCCCTTTGTGTACATCGCGTGCGTGGATGTGCACGCCGGGGCAGTCGCACACGCGAGCCGAAGGATGCACTGCCAGGCGTGCCCCTCGCGGTATCGTGTGCTGCACCGAGTGCATCCCTGTGTCGGTGCACTCGGGATGCGAGATCAGCAAATCTAAGATCTTGCAACTGGTGTCCAGTGGCGTGTCCGCGGCATACGTTGCCAATGTTCGCCACCGAAGGGATAGAGCGAGAGGGAGAGACGAAAGTAGACGGCACGGGGAGCCGGAGCGAAGGAGCGAGACGGGCGGCGGTTGGACGGCGAACGAAGAGTGAAGGATGAAGGAGACCGACGGCGGACGAGCAAGAGGGGCACGAAGAAGAAGGAAGGAAGGAGGTGGAATGCGCGGTTCTCGAAGGAGGAGCTGTCGGCGGTGAAAAATCACGCACCCCGCCACCACTGCCATGGCCAGAGCATCTGCTCTACATACCCTGGCTCTCAACCTTCGCTCATCTCTCGCCGGCTCTCCCGATGATCGGCTGCGGGCACCTGCGCCACTTGCCCGACGGTACACGTATACACCAGCCGTTCGACATCGTTTTCCGATGTTTGCCCGCCAGCTAATCTCATTAAGCTTCGTTTAGAGAACTGGTTTCGCCGGGGAGCGCGGATTCCCTCGTGCAGAACTGGTATCCGGGATTAAATTAGCGCTGGCGATATTCGCGAAACGGATGCTCCAGCGATTCGATACCGATTGGAGAGGCAGGGGAACGGGTTTAACGGGGGCATAAACGCGCGGGGTGATGGATTAATAATTGTGCTAATCAAGAAACCGGCCGCTGAGCCAATGTCGACTGCGATCGCGCTGGAATCTCGATAGCCTTCTGTTTCTTTTTGGGGGAGACTTCGCTAGACCCTACCAGGTATGAATGATGTTGTGATTATTACGTGGTGGCTCGATCTGTCGGTGGTTTCACTTGAGCCGAGTTGGTGCGCCGGGAAGGGATGAAAAATCGGGCGATTCGCTGGTCGAACAGAACGAATTCATCAATGAGAACCTCGAAGAATCGGCGTTGCGGTGTAGCAGAGCAAGATATACGTGCGCTGGCTGGGCTACCGGTCGGTCGGGTCGGGTCGCTGTTCTCCTGTGCTTCATCTCTCTCTTTTTGTCTGTTTTTCTGTACCTCCTTTCGCCCTCCTCTTTTCACCTTCCAGGAGTATCCCGCTCCCTCGCCCTTTCCACCTTCCTCCACCTCTCTCTTCCTCTTGCGGCGCTACTCACTTCAGGAGAGTTGTTGTTCGACTGTTTTATTACTTTTATAAATGCCGCCGCCGATGCTACCACCACTGCCACCAACCACCACCGCGGCGGGCATTCCCTTTGTTGGGGCACCACGGTCCATTGTTGCGCCGCAGAAAGATGCGAATTTTAATTCGATATTGTCTAATATTATTTATGTATGCACACGCTAGAGAACCTGCCCCATTTCAAAAGCGTTCCCTCGCCACCCTTGCCGCGCTACCGCTTCCTTCCTTTCCACGCGAAAGTCGAAGGCCTCGTTGCACGATGAATCGACTGCTGCGCGGCCAGCTCCTGCAAGCCTCGACCCGCGCGGATACTTCCTTTACTCTATTCACAAGTCTCTTCTTCCTTGATTCAAACGTCCGCAGTATTTCAACACGCGTGGCCTTCTCACTTCCAACCACTGCTAGTCCAAGGGGTCACGTGAAGAGTAAACAAAATTTTTTGGAGGGCTTCTTATTCGGTGGAAACTGTTAGAGGTTTATGGATGTGAGGTATGTTCGTTAAAAAGATGACGTCAACATTTTAACCAGCATGGCACCAAGCTCTATCAGAAATCTGACAAGGTACTGGTACTGAAATAGGTTTTCCGCTTGTAGTCTATTAAGTTACGGATCATTGGCTACCAACCGTAGCTTTTAATAGCCCTGGTGATCAAAAGGCAGTTAACAGTCGAAAGGTTCCAATAGTTTTAATTACAAGAGCCGCGGATTGTGAAAGGCTCGAGGATTTCGAAATTATATTCATACGTGGAGATTCAGATAGTCACTAATGGAGGTTACGGGACGATTGCTGCGGATGATGGTTTTCGTTGAATATATTAGAAGATTCTCGTATAAATAGTGACTATTGGGAAGTCGTCTGATGTAACAAATAGCGAAATGAAAAATTTACAGTTGCTTCCACTGGAAAACTGAATTCAAATTCTTAAAGTCACAAAACTGACCAATGGTAGACTCGTACCACTTATAGAGAAGACTTCTGCAAGTAGCTTTGTGTAATAATTAGAATCTTTATTGATGTTACTAAAACGTTGCATTGTTTCCAAAGCCTTTTATGCTTGTTGAACAAAATCATACTAAAACATGTGCAATGGCCCATGACCAATGACCATGAAATAATCTTTCAGATAATACGACGTAAGATGTAGTTTAAAAATTTTCGCGTTGCACATTTATCAAATTACATATTTCTTTAAAGTTAAGCATTACTGCACAGAATACAAAATATATTTTATCTAAAGAAGAAGAATTGAGTTCATGATCCTGAAACAATCCTTCCCTAGTTTCTTCAAGCTTGATATACAATCACATTAATTCCTTTATTTGGACCAAGGGAAGATCCCAAACCCGGAAATTCAAAAAATTCGGAAACTTTGTGAATATGTAGGTGATTTCCTCCTGATTACAACCCAATTTTTGTTTGCTACTCAAATTCACTCGAAGGAGGTGAAATTAATCCATGAAAATTCGGCTATTTTCCGATTTTGTGTTATAACTCTCGCACTGTAAGAGATAGAAAAAAAGTTTCAAGATAAAAGTTACTTCTTTTAATTAGATCTATCATTTGGTAGCAAAAATATTTTACAATTCACGAGTTATAACACAAAATCGGAAAATAACTGGATTTTCAGGGGTCAATGCCACCCCCTTAGAGTGAATTTGGGCAGCAAACAAAAATTGCGTTGTAATCAGGAGGATATTCCCTACATATTCAAAGTTTCAAAATTTTTTAAATTTCCGGATTCGGGATCTTTCCTTGCTAGTTATGCAGGGACCTACCAACCCTCAAAATGACAAAAAATTAGTTAAACACAGTACGGATCTCATAATTTTGTCACCTTTACATTACAAAAAATTACCAACCCATAGAACAACTCTTACATTGTACAATTATTAAAACCACCAAGCCATAGGTACATTGTAGGCTTAGAAACAAAAACTGTAAAAAATCTAAAATAATCATAATTATACTACTCGCTGCTAAATAACCCATTAAAAAACATTGTGTAACAATAACAAGAAATAAAATATATCCAATAGAAATAAAGCGTAATGCGACTTTTCTTTAACAATTAAAATCTTCAAACTTCAATTTCAAATCATTGAAGGTTGCTAGCTTTCTGCATAACTCGGCCCATTTGAGAATCACTCCACACATATTTGTAGCATGGTATCTATCCACGTGACACACTGCAACACGCAGCATCCCATTGTTGGAGCTCAAGGCTCGCCGAACAGACACTTTAAGCGTCGTATCGATTGCACATTATCACCAGCTCGAACAAGGGCGGTTCCGTCGCAGGCGTTGATTGTTTTACGGCGAGCTTAATTTAAACGGTATCTAATTACCGCCAAGTGTAGCTTCCTCGGCAGAAGTGGCAGCGGTGAGACTTGCGCGTACGCGGCTGCTCTACCTGGAAATCAATATCAGCCGACGTCCAGGCTCACTTCGAACTGCAGTCACAACAGAATGCGCAACAGTTGCGCTTGAACGAAAGATAGGGAAAGATACATCGTCGTTCGTTCTATTGTTCCACTGATAGCGATTGGAAAGTTCTCCTTCTGGTGTCCGTCACGACCAACAGCCATGTGAAGCTGAAGGAGAGACCATCCGACAGCCACCAGCGCTCCGCGCGATCGCTCGCCGACATGAATGTGAAAACTCTGCTACCCGTGTGCTATGCAGTTCGACCAATCGAGATCCAAGGTATACCGAAGAGAACCGACCTGTGAACGGCGTCATTATGCAACGTCTCGTCAACATGTCTGAGAAGCGGATCTCGCTGGGGATCAATGTCAGCATTCTCGTCATACTGATAATCTTCGGAGTGCTGCTGTCGTTGCCGTTGCGGCTGATGATGAACACCAACTACTACGCCCGAAATCAGACCGGTGAGAATGAGATCCTGGCAATGGAAGCAATGGGGAACGCGACGAGCAAGGAGACGACGTTGATACCGCTGGATCATAGGAAGCTGAAGCGTTGCCCGAGACTTCAGTACCAGGACCGCCTGAAGTCAGTGTTTCGCAGCGATTACGATGGAAACTGTACGTATAGGGGAGTTTATGCGAGCGATAATATAGAGGACGATGACGAAGAGGACAGAATTGAGACGGGCAGCGAAGATTCCGAGGATAGGTCGAAGGCTACGAAGGAGACCGTCGGTGATAACTTGACAGAGAGTACGGAGGAAAGTGGCAAAGATCGTCGAATGAAATCCGTTCCAGTCGCAGGACATATTCTCGTGACGATGCTTCTGATTTCGGCGATAGCTGCTCTCGTTGAAGTGTTGCGAATACGTTTCGCTAGAGACAAGGTATTACAGCGGCGACCGCACTAGTTTCCTAAACCTAACCAGATTAACAGTTGATGCAGATTAACGGATAATAACGATTTTTTTCACGAGTTATAGCTTTATGGTTGCATATCCAATCAATATAGATTCACGCTAGCCACGTTTCAGAAAACAAAACGCACAGATACTCGTACGATAGAATAAGCGAGAGGGAGAGAGAGGTAGTAGCGATTCGAGATCAATTGGAGTATAAAGTTTTGAAGAGCCGTAATTACAAGTGATACTAGTAGAGATAGAAGCGCAAATTAACGAGATTACAAATATCATAGATCAATATTACATAGAATACCATTGTTTGTATAGTGTATAGGGTACGTTATATTTTTGATCAGGGACAGTTATATATTTTTGTAAGAAACGATGTGAGGATGCTTTACACTGATTGATTTTACGTCTGCCAGTAACGAAACCAATTCTGATTCTATTCGCGAGTAAAGAAAAGAAAATTAAACACACATACACACACAAAAACAACACGAGTATACGAACATGTGCATATTTTTGAAAAACGCCTAAGGACTCGTCTAAGGCAGGTAGGGCCAGTTCAAGAAAAGCATCCACGGTCGAACTTCCCGTGCAGAGACGCTTCGTACCGAGGCAACCGATGTTGAGTCACAGGTCTTTTGAAATGCAAGGCATGCATCGATCTGCTTTACGCTTATTAGGTAGCACATAGTTAGATCAGCTCGGCCGAGTTATAAAAGTATCGTGCGTAAATGGCTAAATCGAACCGTAGGTGCGAAACCCCCGCCACTCATTCGACGATCATCATTTCCAACGCAACCGTGCAAGCAAACTGTTTTCTCGCTAACTGGCACACCGAACAATTGGATGTCCCGGCGACAGTCAGCCGAGTCCGACGAAGATATCAGGGCTCTTATTAACACCCTTCACCACCGTACCCGTCTGATACGACGACACTAAGGTAACGGATGCATGGCTAGCCAATTTGTAGTTTGAAGTTGAAATTAATTTCTTACTACATTTGCAAAGGGAAGAACGAGAATGGGGGATCAGACTCAAAGATTTTGAGGATGAGACCGAATTGGAAATGTGGGGGATGATGAATGTAACAGGTTTCTGAATATTGAACTATAACAACTACCTATTAGTTGGTTCTATGAAAAGACACTTTGGATCTTTAGATCTCTGGGAACCTTTAGATCTTTAGATCTCTTAGGTCACATTAGATCTTCGGATCTCTTAGGTCATATGAAATCTTTAGATCTCTTAGGTCACTGTAGATCTTTAGATCTCTTAGGTCACTTTAGACCTCTTTAACTGCAGTAGAAGTAAAGTGATCTTTGGGGAACACCATGTGTGAAAGTTTTCTGAAGTCTTGCTTAGTAGAAATTTGTTGGTTTGTATACTATGGTTAACCAAATTTTTGGTTTTCAGTCTAGTAGAGTAATATAGAAAATATTAGATGTGGAAATTGAAAGAATGCCATATAGTATTTAAATGAAAGGTAAACTCTTTCATTTCCAAATGCAATATGTTTTCAAATTAGAGTGTTTAATTGCAAATTAGAAAACCTGACTAAACGGAAGGATTATATAGAGAACAAATAAACTTCATTTTCGAAATTTCAACCCTGGATTTCCTAGTGATGACTAAAGACATCACCCAAATTATGGTAATAATTAAAAATTATTGAACTCCTAACGTGGTTAAGAAGGTATCAATATTTAAAATCATTTTTTTATAAAAATAACTGCTAGTTTTTGGCTACTATCCTGAGATATGCTCATATCCATCATCCTCTGATACCATCCCCTTCTTAACTAAACTTAAATCATTACCAAATACACGCATCGAGTAATTTGGATTGCTTTAGTATTCGATATGTAATCATTTAAAACAAAATCCGAATGACAATTGAAAGAAAAGAAACTCACCATTGAATAAGCTTCAATATAAACAACTTTGCCGCTTGCTTCCTAATAATTCATGGTTCTATATTCATAATATTTCCTTTGACTTGATATTAATCGTTCCACCAATCCCTCAATTCAATACTAATCCCTTTGCATTTGCCAATTATACTTTCAAGTGTTCAAAAACTACGTTACTCCCATGAAGCACGAATTCATTCATTCTAACTGAACTCTTTGCATTCGTTGCAGTACCACCAGTCAATATATTTGGACTATCTTTCGCGTTAACAACAGGGTATGCGTCTGAGACTGCTAGTAGGTTAACAACATATGAATATACATATTTCCGAAAACAGTCATGGAAAAACTAATACATATTTGAAATTGTTTATCAGGTCTTACGGTCATGTTGACATTTTTAAAACAAATTCTTAATTCTTTGGAAACCCTCCACTCGAAAGGACTTCTACAGAAGAAGCTTCTCTTCCACCTCATATTTTGCAACTCCGACAACTTTACTAGCAACTTTGCATTAATGAAAGTTTCACGCTGTTATACTAAGCAACAATTTTGCTATTGCTAACTACAATAATTTTCTCTGCCCGTGAGGTAATTATTATGAATTGTATTTACTTCGATATTATATTCTACACAGGGTGAGTAACGCAATTGAGACGAACTGTATCCCTCATTTGATCGCAGACAGGAATCAGTGATAAAGGGGAAGTGTTAAATTATGTATAATATCTTAATGGAATGATCTTGCTCGTAAATGCCATAGTGCAACTGCATTTTTCCTTTCTTAATAAGACTCTGTATTTTCTGTTAAGTGAATCAGTTCTTGTAACTATTCTGCGTATAAAAGTATTTTTATAGACAGAATATTCAGTCAACTTGATTTTCTTAAATATAATATACAGTTCTATCTACAAAAAATAAGACTGCACTTTATATCATGTAATGTTATGCAACACTTTCTGTTCGGTCATCTTTGATCAAACAGAAGATGCAACTCCTGTTTTCGTGAGTCACTCTATATAGGCGATGTAAAAAAATAAATAATCGAAGAATTTGGAGCATTTAGGACCATGTATGACAAAAGATCCTACTAAACACAAGTCATATTAAACTGTCTTCTGCGTTTCTGTTCATTAATAATTGTAATATCGTATTATCATATAATTACAGTATTATAATAATGTAATTATGAAAAGTGAAAAATTACTCTATCAGAATGAATTTGCGGATTGATACCTATCAAATTCATTATCTTTTATCTGTTTTTGAGTCCTATATGTTCTAAATTCTCCGAATCTTTTGAATTACTTTACATATACACACACAAAACACATGAATACATACATTTGAATCACTAGAGTATATGATACGATCAAATTGGTAATGATTTCATTCAAGAAAATAAATAAAGAATGGAGAATAGAATCTGTTCATGCAAACCTCCGTTTCCTAGAAACCTGGGTTTGAAAGTGCATAGCTGAACTTGATGCATAACTGCGCGCGTGCTTGATTCGAAGTTAATTCATTGGATCTCCGTATAAGTACCTATAACATTTTTATAGAATTTACACATCGAAACTTAAATAATGAAGCACCATCGTATTTATACATTTAGAAAATTAATTTTCTGATAAATAGAGGTTCATATGAAAAATATTAAAATAAAATAATATATATAAAAATTGTTATTTTAAACGATTTTATTAAAAATGCACTAAAAACTAAAAAATAATTCTTTTCTTGTATTACAATTTCCTTTATGTTTTTTCACTTTAAATAAAATCGTGGAGCAGGATATGTCACAACAAATTCATTTCGACGCTTGATTCTGTATTAAATTGATTCATATTATGTTATGACATATCCTGCTCCACGATTTTATTTAAAGGAAAAACATCATCGAAATTGTAGTACCAGAAAAGAATTATTTTTTAGTTTTTAGTGCATTTTTTACTAAAATCGTTTAAAATAAAAATTTTTTTTTATATATTTTTTTGTGTTCGTGAGGGGTGCTATTTCGTCTCAGTTTGTACCACGTATTTTGAGACATCCTGTAGACGTTTAGTAATATACGTAATCGATATGATTATATTGCTCCCCTCTTTTCAGGTGACGTAATTGTAGGAAATTACTGTGCCAATAAATTACTACAAGATTCGCTCGAAATAGGAAACGACAGAACAAAGCTTACGCATCCTCGCTTGCTCGTATCCTTTCATCTGCGATATCGTAATGCAACGCACAGACCAACGTAAAAGTACCGAAAGATGAATGTATTTTCGAAAGGGTGACATTTTGAACGTATTTTCGTAAAACTACCCGTACCTCTCTTACAACGTACACGTTAACACTTCTGTGATTTCCATCGTTTCTCACGTAACATGTAAAACGTTAATTCTAACTTGTGAAATATGTGTATGTGCGTATATTTACATAGAGTAAACAAATTCTGTGATTCTCTACCTCCGTTATTTATTGTAACTACATTTTGAAAAGAAATACTTCAATGTTGAATAATGCTCTGATCGACAGAATAGAATATATGTATCTACACGACATATTTAGTATTAAACTTTCAAATACTTTTTTTAAATATTATTTAACATGTTAATATAATGTACCGAAATTACGTTAAATAAAATATTAATACTTAAACGTTAAACTATTCAGCTGTAGTGTTCACTGTTATTTAATAATTTAATATTAATAATATTGAAGCACTCTAATATTAATTATATTATAGCACTCTAATATTAATAATATTATAACACTCTCATATAAATAATATTATAGCGCTCTAATATTAATAGTATTATAGCACTCTGATATTAATAATATTATAGCACTCTCATATAAATAATATTATAGCACTCTAATATTACTTAATATAAGTATGTATTATGCAAAATTCCTTAATATCGCCATATATCCTTATAATCACCACGCTCAACTCGATACAAAATAAAATTAGCGTAACCTCGATCTCGGGAGTAGAGTTTCTAACAAGAGATCATGAATAGGTAAATGGCGCCATGAAATTTCAAATCTACATCACATCACGGACAGTGGCGAATTTAGAGGGGGGGGGGCGCCCTAAAATAACAAGAATACTTATTTTAACTTAGCAATGTGAGGGAAAATATGATAAATTGATACTGAAAAGACAGTTTTTCATTTAGCAGGAAAATACCGGAAAGGTCCCTGATTTATTTCTCAGACCTACGCCCCCCCCCCCCCCCCGGCCCCACAAGAAAAGCTTGGATCGCCCCTGACCAGGAAAGAACAAATTTCAGGTTAAAAAATCTTAACCTTTTCGAAGCAGCTTAATAACAACTGTACACTGTGCAGAGCACATTTCAAATATATTCCTAACTCGACAAATCATAAACCATTCATTCCTGCAAGTCGTGTTCGATATGTATGTGGCGAATGTAAACGAGCGTCATTCAAAGGTGTTAATCGATACAGTACCTATTAAATAATTTCCCGAGCACGAGAATCATATGAAATCATGAAAATACTTGAAGCATATACCTCTCCTATACAATTTCCACGTCTCGCAGCTCATTTCAACGCAATTTCCTCGGAATTCTGAACTCGTTTTCGCGCCACCGTTTCTCTCCGCGACATAACCAAGCGAACGGCACGAAACGGCGCGACCTAGTGGCATTCCCGTTCCTGCCATTGGCACAACTGCTGGACGCGCGAAGACGCAGATGTCGCCACCTTCAAGGCCGTCATACAACCTTACACGGGGGGAAACGCGTAGAAAAGTGGAATCATGAATTAAAGGTATATCGATGGATTGGCCAGGTCGCGTATCGGGATAAAGCGGTGCGAGAAGCGTTCTACTCGGCGCGATTTAGATCCTTGGGACCGTGGAGTCGCCCGGGAACAGTGAATATCCGCGGGGAAGTGTTTCGCTTGTTGCACAGTTGCCAAGGCGACTAAGGTGCGTGCGTTCGGTGCGTGCGTGTGCGTGAAACTGTGCTATGAAAAGAGAACGAACGGCTGGACGGCGATTTCACGGCTATCTTCGTACTGACCGCGAATTCATGCTTGAAAAACGAGCCGCCTGAAGACGGGAATATTATGGACTACCCGGTTTTAGGCCACTACGATCCGTCCGTAGAGGCCACGGCCGAGAGCGGCGGCGACGAGCAAGATCTCCTATGTGAGTACATCTCGCGTAACTTTCGACGCTACTTCCTTCTCGCATGGGCGCCAAAAGAAAACACCCCCCTCGTGTCGATATGCGATCTATTCGATCGAGAGCTCGAGCATTCGGAAAGGCGCGAAATCACTACGCTACCGTGACGCTCGTTGCTCGAGTGATTATGCGCGATCTGGTGTCTTTCTACCAGAGCTGAGCAAAGTTTCAAATACTACCTCAGACCATAATGCTTTATATATCGTACATGGCTTAATATAGTAGCAGTAATTGCATTAAACAAAGCAGAACTGGAAAAGAAATCTATTTTACTTTACTCGATGTCTTCGAAGAGGCAAGATAAATATTTTGAAACTCCATATATGATATTATTAATGCAAGGTGTTTTGTCGTATTTAAAATATTGGGTTTGCGTTCACTTTGGTCGAGATTGGAGACATGATATTGTATGGATTATTGTCAAAGTGTAAATGAAAATAAAATGTTTCCATTTCCAGTTTTGATCATTCTACTTGAACTACCGACTTCTTGCTCCGAATGGGCATATGAACTTCTGGCTTCCGTTAACTGTATATTAAAATCTTATGTTACGCGTAAATTATTACTTGAGTTCACTTTGACTCTTAAAGTAGGCTTCTCGATTAATCTTGGTACAAACTTCGTCTAGGTTCGGGCCCGATAATATTATCGCAAGTAATGTTTAATGACACAAGCGATGGCAAGAAGCGGCGAGGAGTTCATTGTGGATTTATGTCTCTTATTACAGGGGAGGAAACAAGTTATGTCTTAGCTACTGAAGAATATGTACCTGCAGCCGAACAATTTGGAGAGGACTTTGCTGGAGCAGAGTTTCACGAAACTCGCACTTTACTTGCCGATGGGGGGGATAGGTTTGGAGTTTCCACTGTTACTTTCGATACGGTCGAAGAACTTATGTGGATGGGGAATCAAGGGGTATAATAATTGTTGTTATAGGTGCAACTGATTAGTTATCTGTTCTGTCGTTTTTCTTTAGTCTGTGTGATCCGCATTACTAAAGCAAGATAAAGTACGTTGCCGAGCGCAGGCTCTGCTTGCGAATACTTTGGTGTTTGTTAAGTAATTTCTACACAGCAGAATGTATAAAGATGGAAAGAAATACTATTGGAGAAGCATTTCACGAGGCAATGCAAATAGGGCGACGCATTGACCAGAAATAACGCTTTATAGGGTCACGTGACGTCTTACTATGGGCCTGGTTTGCAAAAGTATACCTCTTTTCAAGTACACGCCACGCAAGAAGTCAGGCATATTCATCCGTTAGACGAGGGAATTTTAATCCTGACGCAAAGCTTGTTAAGATGTCAATTGCGGAGAGGCATACCGCTATTTACACACATGTACGTTGGTCTTGATTTGCGTACAGAAGTATACATGAATGGAGGATGTTATAAATAAAGAACTACACGATACTGAACGCTATTATAGGTCGCCGAATATGATAGACATGCAATGCATGCTGCAGATTTCACCGACCAGGCTACTTATGGGGGGGCATCAGGAGAAAATAATTGATTTTAATCTGACCAGAGGCAAAGAGACTGGAGTAGTGAGTTTCTGTACATGTTTAAGGCCGCACAGCCTTACACGCACATGCTAGTACCTTCTTGTACTTTCAGGTGAATGTAGGGGAAAGTGGTTGTGCAATTTTAAGGCAGCATAGTAGACTAATATGCGCTGGTAATCCTGCGGGGAGGATTGATCTCAGGGATCCAAATACTTTATCAATAGAACACACTTTCGATACCCATAGCGGTTCTCTCAGCGACTTTGATGTTCAAGGAAATTACCTTGTTACTTGTGGTTTTAGTAACAGGTGAGCCTCGCAGTAATCAGAAACAAAAACAGGCTATAAACGCTAAAACTCTAGGCCGATGATGACTGGGTCTGTTTAGACCCCAGCGTAATGCTTATAGTAATATCGAAAACCTTGAAATCAAAGAAATGAATTGTTCTATCTAACAAGAAGAACATTTTCTAAAATGTGTATACCAGAGCAGCCACTATGAGTCTGAACAGACCCAGGATGGTCCGTCTTAGTGTGTAATATTTTTTATTAATTGCATTTGGGGGTTTAGCCGCCAGGGGCTCTCAATAGATCGATTTTTAATGGCGTACGACTTGAGACAAATGAGAGCATTAAGTCCAGTTACGACTCCAGTGTATCCTCTTTTATTGAAGTTCCTACCCAGCTATTCCAGTCGTTTAGCCGTTGTATCGCCATTGGGACAAATGCAACTTCTCGATACTATCTATGCTAATGTACAACCACCCATGACATGCTTGTATCAGGTAAACACACGTATGGAACGTTTGCTTTGGTAAGAAGTCTCCAATTACATTGTGTGCACACGACTCTCCTTGCATTGATAGGTCGCTACCGGTGGTGCAATGATATTATCATTCGATGTATCCTCTACATCTCAATGCCTCTGCTTTGGGGACTCGGCAGGTTCCATACATCTTATGTCCACGAACACGCCGAAACCACAATTTAATACATTCTCTCGGTTAGTAAATGTATTGGCGGGGGCGGATTTGGGGATAGGCTAAGTAGGCTGCAGGCGGCAAATTTTGAGGAGCGACAAATTTTAGGCCAAAGAAATTGGAAAAAGGTTTAAATACAAAGGTCTACGAGAACTTTAAAAACAATTTTTTTTGCTCGTGTAGCGAATTAGTGAGTTGCCATATTGAATTAATTTTGAAATTGGCTCGACGATTTTTAAATTAAAGTATTTGATGATATTTCGCGGAAAGGACAGCAGACGCTTGTTAGCCTGGGTGCACCAAATCTCCAAATTCGCCCCTGTGTATTGGAGTGTAAGAATGAGAAATTGTCGAAGTAGCGGGGCAATAGAAAGAAATGTGCTTTCATTCGTTCAGGCCAACAGAATTTGCTGACCCAGTTGAATCGGTTCAGTCTATACCGTTCGATGATGATATTACACCACTAAGTACAATACCTATTGTTTACACTGGCCATCCATTATTAAGTGATTGGCCCGAGGAGTACCTCAAAAAAGTATATAGGTAGGTAATAGCAATCGATCAGCGATGAATTCTCGCCACTTGTTAACATTAAGGTGGTACTCTGGCCTAGACGATCGTTTCCGAGGTGATTTTCAGGAACCAAAGGAAATTTACTAAACGAATGCAAATTTTGGTTGCATACGCGTGTCTATTTGTATTTCAACATATTGCAAAAAATTGAAGTAATTATTTGCAATCTTTTACAAGTAAAAAATCGATGCACTTCGAGTTTCGAAACCTCTGCCTAAATGGCAGCACGGAGTGATCCTTTCCTGGTTACATGAAACAACTAATTTAAGTTTCTTTAGTTTACACGACTTTGGCTATCGTCTGAAATAAAATGAATAAGGTACAATTATCTAAACTTTCGCGAGCTGTAAGAGAAAAAGTAATCTTGACGTCAACTTAATTCAAGTTCACCGCGTAGCGAGATGTGTACTTTGTACGTTTGCAAAAGCACAAGTAAATGGATCCAGTGCTTTTTGAGATAACTGTTTTACCAATTTGCTAAACGTCCATTTGAGAGACAGACATTTATAGATTTTCGTGCAGTTTCAAACTGGGTAGCCATCGATTTATGGCATATACTCTTAATTGCTATACTAGGGCGACAATGGGAACCTTCCTCCTCTTCAAGATAGTTAAAAAAAAAATGTTGAGATATTCTTTACTACTTTCCTACTTTAGAAGTAGGAGTTTCTTTTCTTCTTTTGCATCAGAAAATCATGGTGGTACTTTATACCGTTTTTCTCCATTTTCGCAAAATACGTACATATCTGCTTCGATCGAAATTCGAGAGTACGCTAAATAATTCTCATAAAAATTTTACAGAGGGGGGCAAAGGTCATAGAGAAAGGAATCACTGCTATCAGTCGATAAGAATAAGGGTTGAAAAGCAGGTTGTATAAATAACTCGAACTTCGTCTTAATACTTTACAAACACATGTGCAAGATTAATCTTTAAAAAATGTAATAATTCTAAAATCATTTCTGTGAACTCACTAGACCAGAATACCTTCTTAAGTATAATCAAATGGAATAACCACGAAGGAGTATAAACTTATGTGTTTATGTGACAATTATGCAAAAATGCTTTTCTATGTTTTCGCAGGAAAACTCCACCGATCGATCCAGAAATTCTACGCACAATGAAAATGCAAGGGACAATAGGTTATGCCCCAAATCCTCAGGCATTTCGCAGAAATCAAGTGAGGAAACAATATTCTCCCACTCTTCTACAATACGCTTCTGCAACTCTCCCGGAACTCTCCTGAACTCCTGAAATGTTCCTATATTTCCTTCTTACGCGTGTCTCCCATGGTTCCCAATTATAATTACATAAAACGAGTTGTTGTTATTCTTGTTGTTTGAACACCGCGTTAGGTGCATCACAGGTGAAGTGATGGAGCACAACGAATCGTTAGTGCTAAAAGTTGTGCACAGTCCAATTTGTCTTTAAATTTTAAGAGTTTATGTTCCCCCTGAGAGGAACTTTGATTTGTTTACTTTGTTTGGAATATGTAGTTACTGCACATTCGATATACTTCAGCGCACACAGTGAGTTATTAATTGAATCAGTTAAACAGACGATATTAATTATATTGAATACCCGAGGGGTATGTTCCACTAGTGAGTTTCATCAAAGCTGTGGTGGTATAATCGTAGTATTAAATCGATATAATGAATCAGAGCGATGTATTAATCACGATAATTACGACAAAGAGTTAAGCTCAATGTGATTGAAGCTTCTAATTTTGTAGAGGAACCAAAATACTATAATGTGATTAAGACTGATAACGTTTCGTGATAAATATCGTAGTCCCTAAACAACGTTCAGAAAACGTGATATATTTTCATAAACTAGTCCACAGTATTCTAATAATTTCCTCTGCATTTAATATACGAGAGAAAGAGACCTAAATGGAACACTGAAAACACGTGCTGATGCAATATTAAAAACTCTCTTTTACGAATTTATTTACTCTGTTCTTCGGTTATAAAATGATCTTTAAAAAAAATTATACATAAAAACTCGAGACTTGAAGTCTGCAAAAAGTACGTTTACTTGATCTCATCACTACTGAAGTAGTAAGGAATATAAAGTTTATAAGTTTTTGGTATTGAGTGTGTATTCGTAAGTCTTTCATTTGCTCGAATTACCAAAGTTCTCGGGATAATTTTCTTTAAACGAATACTTTTAAATTCGCAAGTTTCTGAGATACTAATTACGATCTCGCGTAAGAACAGTACCTTTATGCTTGCGTGGAAGTGCAGGTATTGCATTTGCCTTGATTTCTTCAGAAAGAAATAATTTTTTACAATGGCCTTATCCCTACAAATATCAAGAATGTGCCAATTTAGACAAAGATAAGTGTACTCCAGTAACGTTATACATATTATTGCATTGCATAACAATACATACAATGCAGTATGAGATGTTGAAAAGCATGAATAGCCTTGAGTCTACCACCACTTGAGTTTCGATATATTTAGAAACAAAAGAAAGGAAAAAAATAATCAAGGCTTCGCCAAATTTGTGATTTTTAACTTGCAGTCATTAGAAGTCCGAAATTTACTAGTACGATCGTGATGAACATGCATAATTATTTATTTGAAAAGTATTAAAGTGCAAATCAAGTATTACGTCTTTCAACTATCGAAAACTACGAAAAGAATACGGAACAACGGTACCCGCAAATGCTACGAAATAGAGAATCACTGTTCCGTTTCGATTGTTCAAATCTCGGAGCGTCTGTGTCTTGTGGAACCAGCGTGAAAACTATTGCCTTTGATCCCACCTATTAAAGCACAATGCGTGTTGTAATCGATGCATTTCGTTTGCCCCCGTTCAATGATCTGTGCTCAATAATCGATAGTCTTAGTACGCTTAATATCTCTATAATATATGTTTCTCAAAGAATGTATATTTAAAGTTGTACTTAAGTGAAATAAAGGTTGTAAGACATACACGTAAGCCTAGCTTATTGGCTCGGTCCCACGCGCGTTCAATAGGTATTATTTATTTTTTCACGGTCCAAATTACGTTCGCACGGTAGCGCCGAATTGTACAACGATTACTATAATTAAAAACGTTAAGAAAAGACAAAGCAATGAAAGATATCCGACTGATTGAAGAAAAATAAATAATACCTCTTTTGCAGATACCTTACAATTTGGAAAAACGACGCGGCGTAGTCGCCAAGCTTTTCGCGGGGGACTCACGGTCCAAAACAGAAGACGGCACCTTTGTGGCCATTCCTAAGCGTTACCGTAAAATCGAGGTGAAATATTCACGTCTCGGTTACGATGAGTTCGATTTCGATCAGTATAATCGCACCAGCTTTTGCGGGCTGGAAGCTACACTTCCCAATAGTTATTGCAATGCTATGCTGCAGGTAAGTGCACCACAATCGATCTCATCGAGAGATTCACTTGCCTTTGAAATGGTCCTTCTGTTTGAAGAATACAAGCTTCCCTTCACGAGATTTATGTGTATCCATGTTTTCCAGTTACTTTACTACTGCGAGCCTGTGAAGGCAGCTTTGCTATCTCACTCGTGCCAAAGAGAATTCTGCCTGTCCTGCGAACTTGGATTCTTGTTTCATATGTTGGACACGTCGCGGGGATTGCCCTGCCAAGCTGCTAATTTCCTACGAGCTTTTAGGACTGTCCCGGAAGCAGCAGCCCTGGGGCTTATATTGAGCGACTTGCACCCAGAGGCGAAAAGGAAAACGAATCTGATTAGGCTGATACAGGTACGATCGCGGATTTAGGGTACCGTTGCAGGCACGAATTGTATTAATCGAGATTGTCGGAAGATCTATCCCAAATAATTTTGTTGCTTAGGGAAATGGTACTTTAAAAGTCTAGATGTGTTGTGTGACTTGTACACCAAATATACATAATTCCTTCTGTCCCTGATACTTAATTCATTTCCCTGTAGCATTTTGCAAACTATTATTACTATAATGCATAATAGTTTCCAAATGGGGAAATGAACACTATAATAGTATACAGTGTAAATGGGCAATAAAACGGGGTGGGGGGGTAGATCTTCATAATATATATTTATAAATATGTTTATTTTTTATATTTATAAACGATTGGAAACAATATCTTTTCTGGAAGAGTCTGAAAACTAAGGATGTGAACGCTCGAGCTACAGAATAGGAAGCTTAAAGTTCTTCCAATGCTCCTTGAATCAAACTAGAAACTTCTGATGATCTACTTAAGTGAATTAATTTTTAATTATTCACCCGATACAAATGCTTAATATACGTATTATCCCTAATATTCAATTGATTTCAAATCTTCCTCCATTTATATGGAGTATCTACTTCGTTTTCTTTACTTTTGTGTGAGGAACATGCACTGCTAAAAGTGCCCGTCATAAAAGTGTATTGCTGATCACTTAAAACTTCCTTTCAGAGCTGGAACAGGTTTATCCTGCACCAAATCCATTACGAAATATTGGAAACACGTAAACGCCAGCAGGAAGAAGAGGAGGCAGCGCGTCGCAAATCGGGCCCGAAATGTGCACCTTTTGTTTATAACGAGCAAGACTTTCCTAGCATTCTGCAGAACATCGGTTCTCGTTACAGAAGTCACGACGAAGAGAGGAAAAAAAGGAGGAAGCAAGAGGAGGATGGTAAATATATGTGGATCACATCGAAAGGTAAACACAATTCATGTGTATCCTTCACATTGGGCACTCTTTGTGTTTATTTTTCATTTTGTATCCGATTGTACATTGCACTTAATCTGCAATCATGGCGAGATATATCCAAAGAATACTAAAAACCAATTTAGCTTAACTCTTCTCTTAGTTGCATATTTTAAGACATTGGATATTGTTTTACGTAAACCTAAACATGCCTATGTTCTTGTATTCTTAGGATATTGCAGTTACCACATTTTTCCAATCTCCGACTGTGCTACATTCGTAAATGAAGGCTTTTCCGATGCTTGACAGACCGCATTTTGACTTACTTTATTTAACTATTTTTTTTTTATAGGAAAGATGACATTGCTTTCCGCGAATGCATGGCCTATTCGTTAAAATAAGTATCGGCAATGCTTTAGAGCCCTCCCCATCCAAAAAAAACCGTTCAACTCTTTGTTTTATGCTCTTTTCAACAACGTAGTTCGTATAATACGATCAATCTAAGTATGCCCATTGTTGATGATAGAAAACACTTCTGAACATAAATGACCGCAATTAGTAGCCACTATAATTGGTCAAAATTGTGTTATTCGTTTAAGTATTTCGTAATGCACTGCTGATACAAATAACACCCCCTCCTCGAAATATTATTTATTTACCAAGAAGCTGGTAAAGAGATCCTTCGATAAGAGTATTATTTTTCATACATTTTCGTCGTTGACATGGCGAAATACTTAAGTATTAGTAAACTCAGCTCCCTCTCGCCTTAAACGAACATTTATTACGCATAGATAAGAACAGCAAAAAGTCTATCGAAGAGAACGAGGTACGAGACGAGGAGACAGAGGTCAGTCGACTTTTTGGGTCGGAGCAAATGCACATACATCGCTGTCTGAAATGTGGGCAAGAAGCCACGAAACATTCCATCATGTTGCTGTGCAACTTAGTTTATCCAGAATTGACGCACTCATGTAAGCCACTGTTCGTTCACGCGAACCTTGGATCCTAGAAATCACCATCGCACCTTGAACGACCGAGTTTTCCCTTCTACAGCAGAGGAGGTGCCGTTTACGAGCGTCCTTGCCCGCAGTTTAAGACCCGAGAAAATTACGCCCGCATGGTGTGACAGTTGTCAGAAATTTACACCCACCCTCCAGTCTCGGCAGTTGACTCAGCTACCTCAAATATTGGCACTCAACTGTGGTTTAGATACGCAACAGGTACTTGAGAGTCGTAGACATCTCTGACAGACAATTCCGTCGGTGTCTTTGGTCGTTTTAAATGAACATCGTTTCAGGATAAAGTGTTCTGGCAAACGCAGATGGATATCGTCGTTCAGAAGATATTAAGTGGGAAGGAAAGCAGTCCATCTTCGAGTCCCGTGCCAATTACCGTAAAGCCCTGTCGATACGGTAACAATTGCACCAGGGTTGGCTGTCGATTCAGGCACGTTGGCAGGGATTCAGGTAATCTCGTCGACAATGTATACACTACTGGACATATTTATCGATTGGTAGATAAAGTGTTTGGTAGCCAACTGTCTTTGATCATGGTTTGGTGTATCGACAGTAACGAAATAATATTTTGCAAGAACTAGTATTAAGTGAGGTATTAGTAGCTATATGTTAAATATTCTAGCTATGCAATAAATATTTCTAATAGTGCACTGTTACATCATACTCAAACGATCTGCCATGAACTTTTGCCCCTTCTATTTGATAGAAACCGTATCAACGTCACCCATCACACCCCCCACAACTACTACGACACCTGTCGCGACGCTACCCAGCCATTTGTACTATTCTCACTCGTGGATTCCACACAACATTGAGATTTCTCTGAACAGTAGCGGCGAATTATTTGTGGAAAAGAGTAACGGCCTAAAGAGCGATTCTACGGAAACTAATAAGTCTGTGAGGGAGGAGACCATCGTAGAAAATGGCCAGGGCGATAGCAAGGCTCGAGGGCAACAAAATTCAGAGACTTCTGGGGCAGATTCCGAAGGGGAAAAAAGGGAGAATCACGTTACCACGGGACCAGACAACGGGGATGGCGAGAGTGCAAATGCGACGGACGAGGCTGTCGAGAAAATAAGCAAAATGCAATACAGCCTTAGTGCTGTTGTTTGTTACATCGATGACAAAAGCAACGAAGACAGGAGGAATATTGTTGCACTGCTACGAGTTGGACCAAATTATCACGAAAGATCATCTGGCAGTGCAGTGTCGCAGTGGTACATTTTCAATGACTTTTGGTATGTGACAAGAATTTGTTTCCTTTATAGATGAACTAAAGTAACTCCAGTTGTAATGAACGTAAAATTTCGTTGCATTTAAACATGATCTGTTTGTAATTGGTGACTTCTTCATTGAACTAAAATAATTCCATGAGGACTATGGAGATAATATTTTTGAAAACTTATTTGCATAACAATTTTGTAAATTTTTATACTACGAGTCAATAATGAAACTTGTATATTTGATGCAGCATATCAGCAGTGACACCGCAGGAGGCAGTGTGGTTCAATCTCGATTGGAAGGTACCGTGCGTTCTTCATTACACGGCGGTGCCAGCACCTGAACCAGCCCCATTTGTCAGTCCCCTTACGTACGACGTGTTTGGCGAAGACAAGTGCATTGCCCGCAGCGGCGGAACCAGAGGCATCACATTTACCCCGCTGACATCCGACGAAATGCCGAAAAAAGGTTCAGAAAGAAGAGAATTGGATCCTGAGAGCGGATCTATTTAAGCAATGGAATAACGATCATCACGAATGAAATTATTATTGCAGGAGAACTGGTGGCAATTGATGCAGAATTCGTTACATTAAATCAAGAAGAGTCCGAACTTCGAAGCGATGGGAAGATGTCCACTATAAAACCTAGCCATATGTCTGTGGCGCGTATCACTTGCATACGGGGGTGTGTACAATTGTTGATTAATCATTGGAATGTGCTGAGGCCTACTGCTGTCAACCCTTGTTTCTATCTATTCCAGCTATTACTTCCTTCATCCAATCTCAAATGACGTACTGTGTCCCTAACGCGATTTATTAAAGCAAATACTTAATCTTCGCGTGAAGTAGATTGAGGAAATGATTCAGTCAGTAAATAAAATAATCTGTCGATGTTATATAATCCAAAAGTGGACTTACATTTCAATGCATAAATGATATTAATATCAGACACGAAAAGGTCTTGATTTAAAGAATAATAAAAAACAAAACCTCATGCTTATGTTATGAATAAGAACTAGCAATCATAGCCTCCATGATTATAATTAACAATACATGCTTATACCCCTCACGTCCTTCCTTTCCTTCAGTTTCTTGTAGTAGCCAAACGAGTCTTTCCCAAAATTCAATATTTTTCATGTCACAAATAGCCAAGGGCCTCTGGAAGGCACTCCCTTCATAGACGATTACATAAGCACTCAGGAGCAAGTGGTTGATTACCTAACGAAATTCAGTGGTATTCAGCCCGGGGATTTGGATGCTAACTTCAGCAGCAAACATTTGACTACACTGAAGTCGACGTATCAAAAAGTCCGGTTCCTGGTCGACAACGGGATAATATTCGTTGGCCACGGTCTAAAGAACGACTTTAGGTGACGAATCAACTGGATCTCATAAGGAACAGTTCAACCGTGCAATTACTTTTACTGTGGATTATTTACAGGGTAATCAACTTGGTTGTGCCTCCAGAGCAGATCCTAGACACAGTATTGCTATTCCACTTACCTCATCACCGTATGGTGTCGTTGCGTTTCCTAACGTGGCACTTTCTGGGCAAGAAGATTCAGTCTGAGACGCACGACTCGACCGAAGATGCACGCGCTGCTCTCGAATTATATCGCAAGTACAAAGAGCTAGAAGGATCTCGGAAGCTGGCTGAATCGTTGAAAGAGCTTTACAGCATCGGCAATCAACTACAGTGGAAAGTAAGGAGAATGCTTTTACTTAATAACACAAGGTCACTAAATTTCTTTTGCTATCAATTTCTGCCCGTCTTCAGGTTCCAGACAGCTGATACGAGGACGATCCTCACGAAGAAGTACATGATTTAGTCGCACCATGCAACGAGGGCGAAGCTTAGATGATGATTTCAAAGCATACTGTATATAATTTGGAAATATGCTTTGAAATACGTCACCGGAGCTGCTGGTGTCTCGAGTTTTCGTTTCGCGATAGAATCATGGACTCCTCGTTTCTGTGACAAGCCCAATTACTGGTAGATAGAAACTAGGGAAGCTTCTGAAGGGTCAAGTGTGGTGATGATGTCGCGAAGGTTAAGAGTACGGGTACAATTACATTGACATATTGTTTAATATTTCCTTTCCTTTTTATGACACTTGTTTGCTAGATCGCTCATTGTATGCGTGGTGCGGAGTGCGCGCGTAATCGAATCGTTGTACGTGAATCGTAAATCATAGTTCACCTCCGTTTAATCGATCATGTAAATTATCAACGGGACGAAAGAAACGGAAGTTCTTGTTGATCGTGGTTTTAGGAAGATCGTCACGCGTATGCCACACGATTGTGGCGATTTCTGTACATATTGTCCGATAGCACATTTAGCGTTTTGGAGAGCACTATCAGTCCCACACTGCCCCGACCATGTATCGATATTTATTTTAATTTCTCGGTGTATTTCACGCGGAAGACAACGTAATCCATCCTGCTCGGTAACTCCATCGCTGTACGTGTATATAATCAATAGCTAGCCTATTTCTAACAATTCACATTTCTGGATGAGGGATCTGTATGAAGGAAACGTTTCGTGACTTCCTTTTATACGCATCTTTTCTAGCGTATCAACTTTTGTACCACTTTGTCTAACGACAGCTCGCGAGAACAGGACAGAGAACATGTTTTTACAGTGTTTACTTCACCCCCGATACGTTTCACTTTTCTTACGAGTACGCAAGCCGTTTTCAATTGATTAGCGCGGGTTAAAGAACCAAAGGTTTACTAAAACGCTCCTTTTCTACGAAGCTCTCGAAACGCAAAAAAAGATATTAACAAGATGGTAGTATATTTTACAAACGATTGTACTCATAGATTATTTTTATATACATTTTACCAATGTCAAAAAAAAAGAGAGATAGGGAGAGGGAAGATACTATCAAAATCTATTGATCGAAACGATATTATTGAAGCGTCTATTTTTTTATATCCAGATGAATCTTCTTATCATTTTGAGCACGGCGTAATTTACACGTTGATTCTAATGGAAACTTGATCCATACGGTTGATGTAACGAAATCAGTAGCACACGATCATAACAGTAATCATGCATTTCTTTGTGTCTACCACGTCATTGTGATTTTCCAATAAATGATTGTGTGGAAAGTTAATCTTCTATCTGTTTTTACTTATTTCTCTACATTCTACTTAGCATCTTGAATTTATGAAACCAATTTCCTTTCGCATAATAATCGGAATTCAAAGTGTCAGATTTATCAAACTACCTGTTACAAAATGTTCCGCACTATATTATTTTTCGACATAATTTTCACCATTATCTGCCATCTTATCTTATGTTGCAAATAGTTTGCTCAAGTTATCAAAATAAAAATTATTCTTTGTTGCAACAATTTACTCATTGTTCATAAAATTTCTTCTACTTCTGAAATTTTCAAGTGACCCATCCAAATAGTTGTGAGTTACGATATTTGAAGAACATAGTGAGTAGTACACTTCCAACCTGCTAAAGAATATATACAATTTAATATTATTCTACGAAATAACCCACCAGATATATCGGTGGTCCCATTCTCTTGATTTATTTAATTGCTTTAACTGGAAACAGGTAGTCACATGCTTTAAGCTATTTTCTTGATCCCAGTCGTATCCTTCTTCTATTCCACCATACGCAGAGTGCTTCCTGTTCCGTTGGCATTTAGTAACTCGACCCACAGAGTATTGTACAATTTCACTGTTTCTTCCTCGAGAGCTTACCGCAAACTAACCAGGTTTCGTCGACATTACTGAGGGACTTCCAAGACTCGTCCCTCGTGTTTACTATTGTAGACATTCCATCACTTCTTCCTTCACCGACCCCCTCACCGTTCCACAAGCTTTCCGTTGTTACGAAGAATTTGCAATATCACTTTCTACTGTGTCATCACTCCACTATTGCTTTGGAAAACGGATCACCAGTTAATGAGCAAATAATAAGAAACAAATGGTCAAATGGCCGGTCAAGTTATTCTCCATTAATTTATGAGCGATTCATTGAAAATTGTGTGGAGTTTTCAAATAGATTTTCTATTTGAAAGTTGTGTATCATTTTGTAATCTAAAATAAATAATGGAATATAAATTAAATAATTTATCGTTTCAATTATTTGTTTATATTACATAATTTATCATATACTCCATGCCATACATATTTCTTAATGGCAGATTTATTTACCTTATGATTATTTCTAATGGGTAACACGTGTGATAATTTGAAATATTTCAAAGAACGTTTCAATGTTCGAAAATGTTTCAATGTTCTTAATGTTGGAAACGAACTGATGTGGAGAACTCTGTTATTTTGAATGCAAGTACCTCAATATTTTACACTCGTTAAATCCATAAGCAGTAATTTATCACTTCGTCCATAAATAAAACTTCGGCTTTAATATTAATGATATTATTTATACATACATATCTTGTTTTAATATTAAATCTTAAGTCTGTATGTACAAGTCAGTTCTACCTTCCCGCTTTCTCAGGAACTCCTTTACTTCCTACATAATTATTATTGCGTTAGCTATTTTGTTGCTTTTCTTCTGAACAGGTTTAGTAACATAATTAATAATTTACAAGACTGTACACACATACACCCGAGGCGGCCCTCGGTTCATGTTAACGGCGCTCTATCATACGTTACATGTACATATATAATGTAAAAATTTAATAAATAATCAAAGGTCCCCGTTCTCGAGCCCACTTTCACTTATTAAAGAGAGAAGAATAGCAAACGAATGAGATCTATCGACATTAAATCCTTAAGTCGTTGAAACATTCGAGAACAGCTCAATCAGAATTCCAAGTGTTCTATCAGCAACAGTTGCAAAGAAAGCGTGCAAAATGTCCCGCATAAGTCACCACGAAATTTCAAAGATTTCCATCGTATTTATTCGCGAAAAACTGGAGAATTTCGAGAACCTGGATCTACTGTCTCTTTTTTCGAGATACGAAGAGACACCAGGACCAATATTTCGCGAATCCAAAAGAAGGTTCCGACATATCATGGCTGCACTTACACACACGAGACACTCTATCATATATTTACATCGTAGAATTAAATATTTATAGTAGCAAAGAATATTCGAACCATCTCGAAATTATTCCATAATTGCACCTATCCTTTTCACTCATAAAACATGCAAATCATAAGTTTCTCATCGAATGAAATTAAAAATTGGAGTAAAAAATCCCGTTGAAGTTTCTCATTTTTCCTGAAAGCTGCAATCAATGAATCTTTCGTTGCAAAAGAAAAGAAGATAGAAAAATTCAATCTCTTCTCTGCGAAGACATATTGGAGAACACTTATGTCCTTTCCTTTAATAAAATCTGTTCAACTGTGCTCACCGTGGCTTCGACTCGCTTCTGTCCACGAACGGGTGGCTTAAGTAAATTACAAGTAAAAAAAAAAGAAAAAGAAAACATCTCCTGACTAGAAACTTGCATGGTCGAGCTGCAGGAGCTGGAAGGAGTATTGAGTGGCAGTAGACGGGTCGCAGAATCGCTCCAGAATCTTTGCGATTCACTTTAGCAGTTTCTCGTGTGGCCTGGAAACAAAGGCACTCGCAAAAGTTAAGTAAAATTATGCTCGTTACTCGCGACAGAACCCAATTGCAATTCCATCAACGTGATCCAGCGAGTGCGTATTCCTGCTCCCTCGAGAGATTCGCGAGGATTAAGGCACTTCGTGGTTCGTTCGTTTGATCGATGTCGTTCGACAGTTTTCGACTCGAAATAATTCTTTTAACGAAGGGGTCGTTGGTGTGCTTTTTTCAGTGATCATCCCCGTGTTGGAAGTGTCCGTTTCTGTTGAGTGGCTGCCTCTCTGGGGCGTCGGATGGTCTGTTCCTCTTAAAGAACCCGCACTGTGGACAGAAATGTGCAGTTGATATTATTCGTGTCCTATTAAGTCTGTTAATGTTCATATGATGGCATCTTTTTCCTTTTCAGTGGACAGAACTTGATAATTCTTGCCTTGCATCGTGAACATCTGCAGTTCAAGATGCCCAAGTGAAATTCAACTATGTATGTCTTATTTGCGATGAATAACAATAGTTTTTAATAAAAATTATACTTTTATATGTAGGATTAAACGAGATGTCAAGTTCTGTTAGAGGTACAACGCACAGTGTCTACGCAATATTTCAAAGTTTTCTCTTCCCTTCAAGTAACATTTCAAGTCTACCTAATCAGTTGATAATTGTTTAGTAATACACATAAACAAACCTTGTGAAGCAGGAAGATAAGCAGAAGAAGGATGATCGCTCCAGCGCAGGCTGACAGCACTACAACCCAGAGTGGAATAACATCCGGTACAGATGGTGTTACACTTGGCTCAACGTTCGTCTTGATTTCGTGACTCTTGATCACCTGCTCGGCAGGTGCACCGATGAACGGTTGCTTGGTGACGCGAGCTACCAACTTAGTAGAAACTCTAACCTTCTCCTGGACGGCCACTTTCTTCAAGGTCCTCGCGTCCACTCTATATCTAGCTCCGATCCACACCTCCTGATCCTTCTTCAAAGGTCCCAGTACGCATCTGAGCATCACGCATTTCCCTGTATCGCAAGGGCTAGTAGGCTTCTGGGTCCCCAGGTTGCTCCCATAATCCATGTCGTCGTCGACTTCAGAGTCAGGTGCCAGAGTATCATCCTCCAGGTCTCTGGGGCGTCTACGAAGCTTCTCGAACCTCTTGAACTCCCCCACATCAACCATGTCGCTTTCACGCTTGAATCTGTGTGCTGCACCAGTATTCGATGCACTGGTGGTTGCATCCTCGAGAGTTTCACGGTTATCCCTTCCATAGACCCTGCTGGTCACTCTTCTGTCCTCTGTCCGCCTCTCTTCGTGGGTGCTCGAGTACCTCGACTCATAGTCCCTCTCCACCTCGCTAGTATGGCCGGGTTCCTCGTTCCAGGACTTGCTGTAGCTCTTCGAGTCACTCGAGCTCTTCTCACTCTGCTGGGTTCCACGTGGATCGCCCAAGGTGTAGGTGCGCTCCTCGCTGTAGCTGAACGACCCTTGCAGAGGGAACCTACGACCGTCCTTCAAGACGATGAAGCCTTTTGCGCTGGAATCAACCAGCAGGTCACCATCTATACTCAGGAATCTACTGTCTCGAGCCTCGGTGGACTCGGAGGCATAGCTCTGGCCCCCATAGCGATCCTGAAGGGGAAACATGGAGCCGTCTTGGAACTCTATGTATTCTTTCCTGTCAGCAGAGGTTCTGAATCGACCCATGAATCGAACGTAGTGCCTGCCCTGTCGGTTGTACACTTGGTAGCCAGTCGCTGACTTCGACAAGGAGCCGAACACCCGTTCAAATTCCTGTGCAGAGCTGACGTTGCGCAGGTGGAAGCCTAACTCACCGCCCCGAACGGTCTCCTCTCTGTCACCCGTGATAAATCCACCTTCAGAGCTCTCACGGTGACCCCCTCTGACCCCAGAGGTGCTGTAACGCCTTTCCTGCTCGAGCTTGTACGCCTCCTCCTGCAGCCTCTTGCGTTCTTCCTCCTGGCGCTTTCGTATCTCTTCTTCCTGCAGCCTTCTGCGCTCTTCCCCTTGTCGCCTTCGTGTCTCATCCTCTTGCTGCCTTCTTTGCTCCTCTTCCTGTCTCCTCTGGTAAAGCAAACTCTCCTGTTCCTCCCGCTGTCTCAGTAGGGTCAGACGCTCTTCCTGCTCCCTCTGTCTCTGCAGCCGGTCCTCTTCCATTCTTCGCAATTCCTCCTCGTACTCCCTCTGACTTTCGTCTACTTCGGTGTCCACCGTATCCAAGGAGGAATCTGTTTGCCCCTCAGACACAACAGTCTCTCCCCAGCGGTTCTGAAAAGTCTCTGAGGGCTGCCCGAGACCTGGGTACCTCGAGGCCAAGGTACTATCGTCGCCGTTGCGGAATCCACCGCCCAAAGTGCCACTCTCGCCGTAACCACCTGACTCTTGATGGAAAAGGACTCCTCTGTTGCCGGCAGAGAGGTCACCAGTGTTGAGGGAGCTGGTACCCGAGGTGTTCTGTGTGTACGTGGTAACTAGGACGTCTGGCTTGTCTCCGGTCGACGACAACTGTATCCTTCTGGTCTCGCTGGTGCCGACGTTCGACGAAGATGAGGATTGGTGGCGAGTCTTCTGCATACTTGAACTGTCTCCACTGTTGATCTCGGTCTCTTCCTTGTGACTGGCCTTGTTTCTCTCCATATCGAATCCTCTTTGCACGTTGATCGTCCTGCCCGACTGCGACTCGTCCAGGATTACTCCTGAAGGGTCTGAATGTAGGGAGTACATTCTTCTGCGCTGCTCCAACTGTAACGAGTTTAAATGATGTTGTGATTGGTGGTAGATTGTTGTATTGTTGGGGAATTTTGTATCGACGAGAGTGTGAAGATTCTTTGGAAGTGTTAATGGTATATATTGTGGGACAGACGTTTCGAAGAGCAAGTGTGAACGAATTGTACTTGACGGTCTCGAGATCTATGCATTGCAATATCTGAAAGATGACTATGAAGCGTGTATGGTAGTTGTTGTGTGGGGATGAGTCCTTGAGGATGATTAATGCCTGAAGAAAGGGAGTTTTGATTAGTCTTTCTGTTTACTATTGAAGTTCACAGAATTTTTTAACAGTAACTATCATGTTAACCTGAAATCAAAAAGAATATTAAGGAATCTATCCAATTTCAACGTGTCAAAAAAGTAGATTCCCTTGTTTCATCGGCGTAAAATATAAAATTATCAGTGTCACATGTGACGTTGACTTACTACAACAAATCGAAAGTTGCAACGTTAATTTATCACAAGAAATCGAGATTGTACAACTATGTGCTACGTAATAACAAACACATCAACACACATTTCAAATCAAATCCATCTTGCTCTTCTAACACCCTCTGAACGAAAACAACTATCCCTTCCCATCCCTTCACAGTACCTTCAGGCTTAGATAGTTCGCATTAGCAGGCTCGCAGGCGATAGGTCCGGACGTCTCCGGCTGCTCCAGCAAGTACAGCAACTCGTTCCCAGCCAATGTCTGGGCGGGCCAAATAAGAGTAGCCTCCGCCTCGATGACATCAGATGGGCCCTGGTTCCGAATCGTGTAATTGTGCGTGACAACTGGCCCGAACTCCGCTTCCGTCGTCGCGTTCACTTCGCTGGTGTAGTTATCTGGATTATAATAAAGATCCTTCGGTTTGCTCTCACCGTCCACTCTCAAATCGGTCTCTATCCAAATGGGCAGCATCAGAGTGTACGTGTTGTCGTCAACCGTGAACGGGTTCTCCGGGTTGGTGGTGTTCACGCCCATTTTAAACTCGTAGACGGGTTTCATCCCGTGCGACGTGACTGGTTGCAACAACACCTTGAACTTCACCAGGCCATTCTTCGGAAGAGGATTGCCTATGTCACAGCGAAGCGTGTTGTTGTTGGACTGCTTCGGAGCTGAGCATTGGACTGGCACCCCCATGGTCACGATCTTCTCCACCTTTATGTAATCGATGCCAGTTGGCAGATTCAGGTTGTACGTAGCCTCGAACGCGTCCTCGCCCATGTTCTGCACGAGGACATCCAGCTCCAGCCGCTTCCCGGAGCCCAGCAGGTACTTGAGCACGTTGGACGTCACGTTCATTTGCAAGTCTGGTATGCAGACATTGTCAGGGCCACAGTTCTTCCGGATGGACAGAGAGTCCTTCCTGGACGTCGTCGAGCCCAGAACTGGCTTCAGGAATACCCTGGGATCCCTTGGCTGATTGGCCTCGTGGCGCTCCTCCTCGAGGCTTATTCGCATCTCTGCGTCCAGGGACGTCAGTTTGTCACGGATGTTCGGTGTCACGTACACCTGTGGCCGATGCCAGACACTTTAGCGTGAAAAAGTGGGAAGCAGGATTCTATTGATGTGAAATATATAGGGAACTGTTTGGAGATTGTTCCAAAGACGATTATTATGAGCATCTATGTTCACTGGGACATTTTTTCTAGCAGACGATTCCAGGTTTAAGCTTCGTTTTTGTTTGCAATATACTTTCGAAGAAGTGAGCACCTCAAGTATCTTATTTGGATACTTTTATTATTATTGAAAATTGGACTACTAATTATTTTGATCAACTAAATTTATATCCGTTGCTTTAGGATCTTAATGGAAAGAAGATGGAATATGTACTTAAATTTAATTAAATCTCTGCAAACAGATAGGAGATTCAACCTTAAAACTTCTCTAATGATATTTCACCAGCGTCAAGATCGAAAACAATTAGCTCCAAAAGAAACGTCACAAAATCCGTAACCTATCAAATAATCGCAATCAATTTCCAAAAGAATTATCCTTCACCAACCTGAAACGTGCGACAGGACGGTAGTTGCTGGCCCACGGAGAACGTGCGGTTCAGCGTGTTCCTGCCCTCGCGCTCCAAGAAGAAGAGCCGGGGGTTCTTCGTCTTCTTCACGTCCAGGACGTACTGGACATTGAAGATCTGCACCGAGGAGACACCCTCCCCGCTGTACTGGACGCACGCTCTCAGCGTGAGGCAGGTGACCCTGGTCCTATCAGACAGTGTGCAGTTTCTGTCGTCCAAAGAGATCAACTTCGATTCCAGTTCGAACGTCACGTACGAGTCCATCTTGATGACGGGACGGGACCTGAAGAGCATCGCCGCAGCAGATTCGTAGGCACCGACCACCAGGTCCGGATAGTGGTTCCCATCAAGATCGAGGCCACCAGCCACGGAGAATCCGAAGGTCTGCACTGGAACCTCGAGGTTCTCCGCGTAGATCACCTGCGAGTGCTTCTCGAGGACACCCGCGGAGGAGCCGTGGTAGATGTAAACGGCGCCGCGACCGTGCAGGCCACCGTAGGGAGCACCCACGACGAAGTCCCCGAAACCGTCACGGTCGATGTCCCCTAGGGAGGACAGTGACAATCCAAATCGTCCGCGGTTGCTCTCCCCGTCCCTGTGCAACGATAACTGATTATCGCCAGAGTTCAACGGTCGGCGTATTCAGATGCTGTTCGATTTCTTGGGGATTCTTATCGGGGTCATGATACATGAGATGCATTTTACCCATTTGTGATTGTAGAGTGGAAGTACGAAAGTTAATTGTGAAAAGGAAGCATTTGATTTATAGTGGTGGTCAGGAGAAAGTTTGATACTCATATTTTTACTTGTTGAACAAGTAGATTAATATCTAGGGACAAGTAGGATACAACTTTTAAGATATAATTCTTTATAGTGGCATTAATTTTTTTTCTGTTACTATGATAGTTTAAGCTTTCTTTTTGCCACTACTTTAAATTATTGCTATTATAAAAGGAACGACGAAATACAAGCACATTTTTCAATCACAGAGGAATTGAACATTGTTTCCTTGTAGAGGTATTGGTAATGTCACGTAGAACCCAGTTTGTCTAATTTTGATAGTTAGCCTTTTCAGTGCTTCCACTCCAGAATTGTAGCTGTACTCCAGTAGTATGATTGGTTTATGAATTAAACCCTTGCATGTTATGTTAATTGGACTATTCGTGAAATATGTGTGCTGTCCGAAAAAGAGTTACTATTTATTATGTAATATATATTCATATGAATTGTAGCTAGTTTTTAATGATAGTACGATGATAGAAATCCTTATCTGTCTCTTTTAATTTAGAGTCACAGCTAGATTGTTTTAACTATGTTATTCGTTGTCTGGAAAGGGCTACTCCACTTTCAGCCCTCCCACATTTCAATTGTAATGGACAAATGTAATATTAATCGTGCATAACATCAAATATTGTTGCCACCGATGCTGTTTCAACAATCATATTTGTTTAGTGGTTTTAAAGCGTTAACTAGCCCCTTTCAATAGTAGCAAAACATCACGTCTGACTTTATATAGTTACTAGTCTTTTTAAAAAAGAATTGAGTACCGCCAATTAAAATATCCCAATTAAAGAAATAAATCATTTAAAAGTCTGTGTACTGCGTTCAGTTTTTAAATGATATTGGGCCAAATAATTATATTATTTTTACCGTGTTTATCGAATGACATGTGCAGGTAACTATTTAGCTAATGGATTTAATAATGGATGTTTTTAAACAATAGTAACGTACTTAATGTCGACTTTGTGGAATTTTTCAGGTCCAGCGCCTTGATAGATCACATACACCCTTCCGGTCTCGATGGTCATTTCCGGGTTATCTGGCACTGTGTACATAGGCGCGCCAACTATGAGATCGTCTAAGCCGTCGCCATCGATATCACCGGAAGCAACAGCGTAACCGAAATAAGCTCCCATTTGTTCCCCACTAATATTACGAGGATTCGTCATGTTCGATGTGAAAAGGATCACCTGTAATCAGTTTCTCCATTAATCACTGCACTTACGTTTTATTATTTTTTGGATCATCTAAAAATATTTTTAGAGAAACCACCGTGCAATTTTTATGAATTTGCTTTATAAACACAGTAACACGCGGTTGTAAGTAAAAGTTGAAAAGCAAGTTCACTTTAAAATTTATGTGAGTTCAGTAATTTTTTGTATAGAAATTGAATAATCTATTGCAAATGAGTCGACCTAATCAAAGAAAGTTGAAAGGAAGTTGTTTTGTGGTTGTCAAGATTTCTTAGGATCTAATAGGCAAACGGATTTCAAATTTTGGAAATACATTTTAAGATATGCTATCTGTGCCAGAATCACGGCATTTTGTGAAATAATAAATTATAATAAAATAACTGCTGTTTAAATTTGAGAATTACATTTCCATTGTTAATCTTCCACTATTTTTGACAAATAATAAAATAAGAACAAATTCAATTATGAAAGAACGCTACGTTCACACAATAAACAATACATCCTAAAATGTACATACTCTCAAAATTTGAAGTCAATCAGCCCAAGACTGACACAACCATAAAAGAACATCACGTAAAATTTTAATATTTCACTCCTGAAACTAATCTCAAATATTAATTACAGGCATCTCGAATCTGCACAGTAATTATCCCTCGTAAACAACCGCGAGAATAAGCGGAAGGATTGATTTGGCTGAAGCAGAACTCTTTCTCCAAGGAAGCAATAAATTTTCCCTCGACATGCTGCTTTCTCGAGGGAAATTAATTTTTAATCGAGCGTTTCCTCTTTTCCTCGCAATTACGCGTTAATATTTCAGAAGCATACTTTGCCAAGAAGATCGGAGCCACGAGGCACGCCAACAGCTGTTCCGCTGTCACCGTTTCCAATGAAGTCCCCAGTCGCCACCGAATATCCCATGTAGCTATCGTCCTCAGTAGCTGGCCCTTCCTTGGTGAACATTATCCTCGCGCGGCTGTTCAACGGCTGTGAAAACGCTTGGCCTGTAAAGCAGTAAGTAGCCGTTGATGAAATCGACGAACTAACACAGTCAATTTCGACACATACTTTCCCAAACACGTCTTCGTCCCTGACTACGATCAAAATCACGAGTCTGCATTCACAAACCGCATATAAATATTAAGAACAAGTGTCTATCAAATACATGTTGATATAGAACATGGCTGATTATCGAATTGTGGCGTATAAAATGTCCGTGTTGTTAGCGCCACGATGATAAGCCAAAAATGGTAGGATAATTTTGGAGGTGGTTTTAAAGAAATTTATGAACGTTATTAAAAATGTAACATAAAGTTCTTATGATATGTAATTTGTAATAAAGTTTATAAATTTCGTTAAAATCACCTCTAAAGTTATCGTGCTATTGTTGACCTATCATGGTAGCGTTACCTCTTAATTAAAAATAGATTTCCTTTGGTGAAATATAGATTTCATTTGGATTTCATTGGTTAAAAAATAACAAAATAGCTACACTTTGAAGGAAAAAACTGAGGTTCGTGTGTAAGGGAATTAGGTGATAATCAAATGTCAGGTAAAAATTAAACTATCGAAAAAACTGAACGTTGGTCCATGGACAACTTAGTTTTATTTAATATTCTATTGTTAAAATTTTGTTTCAGAAATCTGTACACCGTCCAATCGTACACGCCATGGTATACCTACTCTCGACTATATTTGTTTTTAAAGGAACCTTGAAACAAAAATTGTATATATTGTTCAAATATGTCTCTATCTTTATTGTACAATTTTAATCGAAAAAAGTGTTTTTGTCACTTTTTAATAAATTCCCCAAAATGTGGTAGGTATTTCTTGACCTGTCCAAGGTGGTTTAACCCCTTAAGAATACCAAGTATTTCTCTGTCGCTTCGAAAAATGGACATTCCATACATCACCAGAAATAAACCAACAACGAAACACGTGCAATCTATCCCCCACAAAATTGCTGCTAAAATCGTAGTCAGGGGACGTTTATTAAAAAATACACTGTTGTGAATGGTAAGCCGCCTCGTCGTTATTAATCTAGCTTCTAAGCGGAATTCTATTGACAACGACGGCAGCGTTATCCCGTTCGTTGTCGCCAGGCACACTATAAACTAAATAGCAACGTTCACGTTGACTCGAAAGTCGATTAGGACACTACGGTAGCTGGCCCGGTGATTACTGCGTCACTGGCTGAGGCGCGAAGCTGTAAAGAAAGCAGGCCTGCACCACGTTAAAACATCGCCACCCTCGACTCACCTGCTGGTAATTAATAAATATAATAATAGCACACGGTGCATTAATCATCAATCGGTTATTAATCACTGAGGGGGAGGGGCGCGAGGCGTCCGAGAGGACCTCAAACTGTCAAGCGTACAAGATTGCGATTCTGACTGATTGCACCGGGCAAAAAGGACTTGCCATATTCGCTCTGGTCGTGTTTCCCGCGATTTTCACACTTGAGCGTGACAGTTCAGCAGAATTTCAATCGGATTCGTTATTAATCACAGGCGTCGTTGTTAATCGCGATGAAATCGCATGAGTGGAAGCCGGATGACCGTGTCATTACGAGCGATTAATGGGGTAAATTAATTGGGCGGGGCCACTGCCAAGCAGATGTGTATGGTGTCCCATTGCCTTCGGCAAACTTCGAACACAGTCGACGTGCGTTGGATGTCCTTCGACATGGATTTTTGTGGACGTCAACGTACAGTGTATTCGGTTTCAATGTATGTGCACGTAATATGGCCTTGAACTGTTGAAGATACAAAGGGGTTGTTTGTTCTTGATGACTTGGCACAGGAAGCATAATGTTGAATTTGAATTTTACCAAAATTAGGCAGCTGCCTAAGGGCGTAAAGCTGACAAGGCGCGCAAAATGGTCTTTTTATTGTTGACATTTTTTAAAATAGAGATAAATTAATATTACAAGTTGTACTATAAATGTTTTAAGCTACGAATAAAAATTCAAAGTATCATCATCAAAAAAGATTCCACCTGGGCCAGCTTATTACAGAGATTTTACTTTTGCGTGATGTGGAGGTATTCAGAAAGCGGGGTGTCATTTGTGAGGCCATTGAAAAGGGGGTGCTTCTGAGAATAAAAAGAATTTGGATACCCACATGGAGCGTGATTTGTCTATAAAAGTTTTTTGAAACATCAATTTTAAAGGATTATTTGTGTGATATTGACACTTGTGTGACAGAGAATAATTTAATTTTACGTAAAGTTCAGTTTATGTATTATTCGATAAATCGAGTTGAATAAAAAATTTGAAGTTCCATTACAGAAAATAATGTACTAAGTGAATATGTATATTCAAAATACCAGTTACCAGTCGCAGAAATTTCTCCCTCGAAAAAAAATTTAGAGACCTTACACGATTTTACTTACAATTAGACGTGACCCCCCCCCCCCCCCCTTACGCGTTTTGTAATCCAGCAGTTCGATTGCCGAATGAATACCCCCGAAATATCAGTTATACACCTTGTACGGCGAATTACTAATCACACGTCAAAAAGAGTGTCAATTTTATCCCATAATTTCATCCATGATCACATCAGAATAAGCTTTTACATTGGAACCTAATCTTGTGATGATCTAAAATTCTTATCTTCACCAAGAAGTAATACGTGTAAATTAGAATGGGTCACAACTGACCCATCCCGCATCCTCCAAACGAGGGGTAAGGCACACGAGTGTCCCCTACAAAAGTCCCCTTAGTCTCACAAAAGCCACTGAAATCAAACCTCACATTTCCACCCCCAAATCGAAACCATTTCCCACCCAGTCTGTATCCTCCACAGTTCGATGGATACCTAATTCCGTGCGCACATCGAAACCGAGCGTAACTCAGACATCATTTTCGAGCATCAAGCAACACTTGTTAATGAGGAGCCGTCGTTAAGAGAATGGCAGTTGATTAGAGGTTTATAGGGGGCGTATGGTTTCAGACGACGGCGTTGCTTGGGTATGTTTGATTAGGGACGCCTGCAAATACGCGGTACCTGATGCTTCTGCCTCGGGCGAGGCCGACATCGCTGCTAAGAACTTCAGCCTCATAGCAGTGCTGATCGAGTATATCTGACCTGGAATCGTTTAACGAAAGTCTCCTCTAAAATCACTTCAACATCCACAGAGCACGGGGTGGTCGCGGTGAATCGTGTAATCGGTGGTTGGTTTCAGTACCCAGGCGTTATGAAAGCTCGTAGATTCTTTCTCTCCTTCGTGTATTAGTGGAGAAATACTCTTTTCACCTTTCGATTAGTGAGGGACAGATTTGATGCAATTGTGTTTGGTTTGACTGACAATGACACCTCCCCAACCCAAAAATTCTGATTTTAATAAAACTTCGCGTGGATGTAGAGCATATTGGAAGACCTATGCGAGGAGCAATTTTTTTCTGCGGAAATTTACTCTGAAGGCGTAGAATCAGCCCTTAAAGTTATCGCTTTTTTTAATTTCTGTAGTATAACTTTATTTTTCTGTCGGCAATGTGATAGAGGATATAATAACGAACAATTCTACTATTTAAAGTTTTGTTCGATCTCTGATGATTATGGAGTTAGTTTCTTAGTTTACAAGAAAATGAAAAATACGGTAACTGTAAGGGTTAATTTCACCCCTTCAGAGTGAATTTCCGTAGGAAAAGAAATAGCTGCTTGCATACTCCACTCTGCTGTATATCGACACGAAGTTTCATTATAATCAGAATTTTCGTGTTGGGAACGTTTCCTTGCGAGTATTTAGAGAAGCCCAATTATTTCCGGAGGATTTTGAACACCCATCGTTTATGGTTATAATAGTAATTATTTTATTTCGAGACCCCGTTGTAATTAGTATCGATCCCCTGCGTGGCTGAAAGTCCCCCAAAGTCCCATGAAATTTCATCTTAATGATGTTGCGGAAAGAATAAGTGTAAAGAGAAGTGTCGCAGCTGTAAAAATTTCAATTTTTTAATTCTTGGCAATTTTATGCTATGTACTGTTAATAATTGTCTTTATCACTAAAAAAAAACACCTTCCATAACTCACACAATATTCTTCCTACCAATTTTTTTATCTTCATCTAGAAAAGCATTATAGTTCATATTATTTCCTAGAATCATCCTGTATTTTCTCAAAATTTTCTTCAACCATAAAAATCTACTGAAATCAAATTTATCGTGCTGCAATTCCTCGTCAACATATTAATTTTCTTCGAAAAGATTACACTATCTCAAGGTTTAATATTCGACGTCGTAGAGGTACGTTTAAAAAAATTTAGCCTTCCCGTCTACTCGGTACTCGATTAACCGGAAATCGAAACGAGACATAATATACATATTTACGAGCGATATCGAAAAAGGTGTCGCGTTTTCAGGTAAAAGATTGTGAAACGATCGTTCGACCTAGATCGGACTCCGGAGGCAGTGGATGGAGAAGGAATCTTACCTTGCCAGTACCAGCTTCCTGGCGCCCCGATGAAGAGCCTCTCACCGTTCTGAAACAAATAGAAAGGTATATCATTAGGGGAATGAGTCGACGTCGAAGAACTAACGCTGGTAAGCACTTTGGTTGATCGTCTTTATCTGTGAAATTTACTCAGCTTAATCCCCGCTAGATTTATTATGACAAGCAATTCATTTTCCAGATCACTACTCTTCCTATAACACAAGTTCACTTTCTATTTTCAATGAGAACTGTTGGAAATTTGTTTCAAAGTATGTTTCGAAACCAATTCACAATTAAGGGGGGAAGGTACTGTGAAATTTCTTCCTATTTTTCATTTTGTGCATTTTCATAATATTTGGGGTCTCAAAAATATACTTGCATAATTTCAAAGTGGATATCGAAAAAATCTGGGAGCTACGAAAAGTTTTGTATAGGTAGCGCAGCGCTCAGAATCGAGTGGTGAATCGCCCGAAAAGTTCATTTCCAAAGTATCCAAATGTATCTAATAAGAAGGATTATGAACTTATACATTGTTTAGAACTAGGTAGATAATCTCTGGTCACGACGAGGCCGAAACGCATATTTCAAAATGGGCAGGTTAATAACTCAGATAATTTATTATTAATTTCACTTGAAATTTTCATGGCATATTCGTAATAAAATTTCGTAATCATTAAATACAATTAATAAAAGACATGTTGATTTTTTATACTTTTTCTTCCAAAGATCGCCATTTCTTAAAAAATAATTTTTTTTTCAAATCCGTCCGCTTGACTGAAGCTATTGTAATATACTTTAAGAAAACATTCGAATTTTTCTATCCAGAGCAAATGTTGGGAAGTTACACGATGGATCGTTTTGCAAATTTTTTGCATAGTCTAACGTTATCGTATGCTGTGGTCATGCTACGCATTTTTTTTATATAGAAGAGTGAAATGTTAGTTAAATATATGTATTTTTAGTTGGTAATAAAGATTTTTCGTAGAAAGTTACATTTCATTATAAAAGAATGGCTTGTAAATAGCCTTCATTTTCGACCGTCACAGTGGCTTCCCCCCTTAATATGAATTGATTTCCATTTCATTCTTCAGATTACAGGAACTCGTAGACCATTTACGTGTTTACAGTGTAATTTAAGAAGAAAGTTCTAGCAGCAAAATTTCCCTTATAAATTTTCCTTATCATCACAGAAACATAACGTGTGCTTACAATAATGATGCAACATGTTTCACATTTTTCCACCTCTTTAAAAACGCAAATTTTGTATTAGCATTCATGCATGCATAATCAACCATAAATGTTATTTTTAGCTAGAGGACATAAAAAAAACGTTCCTCCATTCCTTCGCAGGAAACACAAATTAAAAATCAACAGTAACATCACTAAAAATACGAATCTAAAAATAATGTAGAAATAAGAGATATCTTAATTATTGAAATATCGAAATTCCAGTAAAAAAATCGTTTATCGTTCAACCGACGCTAATTGAAAATGTGCAAAACTCAATTTCAGAATCATTAATATTCGAAGGTGAAAATTTTGATTGTACATTCCCACGTGTTGCAGTCTACAGGAGTGCAGCGTGGCAGTAAGAAAACCTCGAGCACGATTATCGAACCGTAATTTTTCCCAGCCGCGAGCGATGCAACCAGGAAACGGACGCACCCACGAAAGTTCAATTTTTCTTCAATTCGCAAGATAATGGGGAAGATAAGGGACGGCTCGCGCACGAGGCCCGAGATGCGATAAATCAGCTGCACGTACGTATGCTGGCTGTACATCTATGCACTGGCGCGTGCATCGCGGCGTTGCACGCATGTTAAATCTGTTTTGCAGTGGCCTTCGCGGTGCAGACTTCTTGGTACACGATCTCCACGTGTTTGCAAAAAGATCGATGATCGTCTATAAAACGGCTGGTGACTTGTGCACAGTCAGGATTGATCTCACGAATGTTCTGAGTTACGCAGTGAAATTTATACATTTTATCTTTTGTATGTAGTTCCGATCGTTTCAGGGAAAAATCGTTTGAAATTTCATTTTAATTCACAGTGACTCAGAAATTTGTTGATGAAGATTGCATTCATACATCGGGATTATATCGATAACTTCATTTTTCATGTTGGAATTGGAAGAACAGATGACAGCTGGGTACAGAAATTTAAGGCAACGACGCAGATAAAAGTGTGGAAGCAATACAGCAGTTTTCACAATTAATTATTCTTTTATGTGAAGGAACGTGTGGTCAAAATAGTTTATTGTGGTATGGATAACTGGAGGCTAAAATTGTTGTATTAGACATGTCTTTTATGATATTAAGTTCGTCGATAATGATATTATATTGCGGGGATAATTAAATGAGCCGATCCCTGACGGTAGTAATAGCATAATTACAGATTAATGAATAATATTGAAAGCGTGGGAAAAATTGACAGTTCGATTCTCACGATAATAATAATTAGGTAAAATACATTTAAATATCTAATCTATCATTGACATTGAAAATAGTATTATGTACTACTTAGGCTTTGACGAATTGAATACAAAATTGCTTTAGAATTTGAATTACTGATGACACTGGGAACGGCACTTCCGATGATTTCAACGCTGTTGCTTACTTCATTCGAGCTTTACGTGAACAAGGAAGTGGTCATTTCATCATAAATCCATGATGTCACGATTGAGAAATGAAAAAGGTGTGTCAAGGCAAAAAAATACATTTCTTAAATTTAATTTTAATCGTCTGAAAAGCTTCACGCTACTTTTACTCTAAAACATTGTTGTTGGAGAATAAAAGATAATGCGGATAAGAAGTATGTAATTTATGGAAAAAATTTCATACTCCATTGATATTGAGTTTTCTTTCATAAGAATCTGAGTTTTGGGCAACTGTAAATATAATACTATGAAAATATGAGCATTCATAATATATTAGAGATAAATGTAGTGTTGTCAATAGAGGAAACGAAAATTCACTTATTAATGAAATAAAATGATAGACTTGTTAATCGATACTTTCGATGTTCAATAATTTGAAGAACGCCTAGCTGCATACCTGCGTGAGATTGCACATAAAATGCAAAACAGATGCATTAATTTCATAATAAAGTAACAAGTATGACCACAACTTTTCAGTCCTAATGCTATTAACGCTACTATTACAAACAAAATAATTTTCAGAAACTTCTTGCATTATACCCACCAGCTATCACGAACAATTTCCCTGAGTGTCATTGAAAACTAATTTACCCAAACCAGAGAATAATTCTACTACCAGCCAATATCTAGTTAATATCATAAAAATACTCAACTCCCACAGCTTTAATCTCTACATTTTCTTACTAAAAATAAAATCCCTTCCTATACTTAATTCGCTTAATAATAAATTATATCCTACTCGTAATATTACCACTGAAATGAACCGTAACACGATGTGCAAACTGAAATATCCCTATCACTGTTTGTAATTGCACAAAGATTGTGACAGTATTATAAACCTCGTGAAAAATCTAAGTAAACATACACGCTCGATCACACATCGCTATCAAATATGTTTGAAGCGTGGATCAACTGGAAAACGTGTCGCAACATTCGTGGCCAGCGATAAAACAACACACCCGACCACGCTCACGCACGGTCCTCGATTCCTCGAGTCCCAGCAGCACTTAATCGGTGCATGAGTTACTCGAGTGCCACTCGAAATCATCGGCATACCTATCGCGTTTCGATCCCTCGTATCGGTCGTTCCCATGCGCGGAACATAAGGAAACTTTCACGCAGGTTTCACTCGTCTGACACGCATAGACCTATACTACTTATGGCGAAGCACGACGCGTGAGAAAAATGACATCCACCATTGCCTCGAGTCATGCCATCGTGTCAGAAAATGAACGATGACTTGTGAAACTAGTAGTGGGAAAATTGTTCTATTATTGTTACATCCACACAATGGTTCTGGGGTGTAAATAATTTGCAGCTATAAACCTTTATGAGTATAGGAGGAATTGGAAGAATTGGAGAACGGACAGATGTATGTATTTGGAAAGTACTTAGTTATTTGAAAGATACAAAGTCCCTCAGTTTGTAAATTAAATTATTTGTAGGTCGAATGGTAAAGGAAGTGCAGTACCTATATTTGGAACACCAGTTCGTTGAAGATGTATATAGATAATTACGACAGAGGATGGGAACAAATATGACTGCATAATATATAGTGAAATTAATGAACTTTTATGTTTCCAACTCTCAGTAAGAATGAAAAACAAAAATTACCTGAAACTTTGGTCCAATTGAAAAATGACAGAAAGTAAATAGTTTTGTTAAAGTACAGGTATTCCAAATTACATTCACTTACCAACAGAATTCAAAATATACTGCAATTCCTCCATATTTCTCAAAATAAAGTTTGTAAAATATTGTTTAAGACTGATTTGGTTGAAGATAACATTGGGTTTGATATTAACCGAATTCAATGCAAAATTGAAGTGTTTTTACTGAATTTAAGTAAGGATATCAATTGATACTGATTTATATGAAATAAGGGATTTCATTTGGAAGTTTTCAATTTTTCATCAGACTTTCAAGGTTTCAGACTTTCTTATCTTTATTCAGAGAAATTCTAACATTAATTTTTATCAGTATAAATGTCACAAGTAACATATTTTTCCTCCTCTACCACTTCCCCGCGCAATCTAATCAGTCGCGAGCTTGTCGCCAAAAGTCAGAGTGACAACTGTGTATTCCCAATTATCTCGCGTGCTGCATCGAATTATCATTCCTGTTATTGAAACTTAATATTCCATCGAGCGTCTCGCGATGAGCTCGGGCCTCGTTACAAGCAGATCTATTATAGTACTCGCTGAGGACGAAAGCTTACACAGGGGACTCATCCTTGCACGCGGTACGAGTGCGTTTCTACACGCTGTGTAACGGTAAGCCTTCTACAGTCTTATCTAACGGCGATGCAACAGTAGTAAAGATTATGTCTCGCATACATATTAATCAACGGCCTACATGAATGATCGCAAGAAGCTGAATGCCCGAGCACGACTCACGATAATATCATACAATATGAATGAGTCTGGAGCGGAATCTCAGCCGGAAAAACGACATTTCTTTTTTAAATTACAGTTTTGTAAAAGCTTGATTGATACCGACAACTAATAGAATCGTGTGATTTTCTTCTGTGAGCAGCAACTTATTTGCAGCCATGTTGGCATTTCTTCGTTTGGATAAATGAAAGTTTCTTTCGTCTTGATAGAGGTCACAGTGTTTCTACTGTGTTTGGAGGAAAATGGAGATAAGAAATTGAAAATTTTTAATTACTAAATGTACAGTTAAAAGCACATTATTGCCAGATTTTGATTGATTGGAAGAAGTGTTGGAGAGAAGTAAAGGAAATAAGGTTGAAACAATTGAAATGAATTAAAAAAGTTTGTTGCAGAAATGAGAGTGATTTTAATGTTGGTCGATGTGGAATCGATCAAGTTATTGAAAATTCATTGGTTGATGTAAGTAGAAGAACTCTTATTTATACTGAATAATATTGTTGTAATTTGGGGAAATTATGTATGAAACACAATATAATTCGTAAAAGAAATAATTGTAAAAAGACTTCTCGTTAAAAACTATTCTATTTTGACTTATTACGAAATTGGAAATATCTAGTGATATATTCACTAGGCATTAAGATTTATTCTGCGAGGTAGAACATCCAGGGAGACAAAAATCTGCCTCAAAAGGTTACACAACTACACTTAAAAACAGTATCTGCAATTGAACTTTGCAGGTGCATCGTTACACTTATAAATAGAAATAAAAGTCACAGGGAGATAGACCTGCTTACACCTCTCGACCTTTTCTTCTGTCACAATTTTCTCTAACAAATCCACGATAAAACAGGAGATACGACCTGTTCTAATTGCATAACGAGCTTCTGTAAACACGAAACACAGGCTCTACCTAGCACAGATATATCGATGACATTCAACCAACAGGATGCATATCAATAACACTCCCAAGTATCTCGCAGACAAGTCAGATCTCCCAGAGACATATTCAGCATCCTCTTCAGACATTAGTGGTGTCAGATACATAGAAATAGCTAGACTCTGCTGAGGTGCTTGCTAAGATGCTGGAAAGGATAGTTAATTGGCGTGAAGTCTGCACATACTTGGAGCAAATTTTCAATGACAAGAAAAGGAGAGAAACGTTGAACGCATACGAGGAACTAATTGATATACATATAGAGATAATAAATGGGGAGCTCGCTGATTTATTATATATTATCTCATCGAAACGTGTCACTTGACTTCACTGTCATTAAATTAGATTTGTTCAAGTTAATTCTAAAGATTTTGTTATGAAAATTTCAGTTTTTTCAGAGATTTTTGGATTATCAGATTTTTTAACCGACTTCAAAGAGGAGGAGGTTATAGATTCGACCCGTTCTTCATTCGACTCGAAAAAAATAAAAATTCATAAAATAGTAAAAAATGATTTTTTCCCGTATTTAAACTACGACTCCCGTATCTTTTGAGTCTGCGTCTCGTCACTTGCACAGTGTAAATCTGGCGTCGACTTAAAAAATATGAGAGTCGTAGATTAAATAAGGAAAAAAGTTATTTTTTACCTTTTAGTGCATTTTTATTTTTTTTAAATCGATTTTAATTTCTTTTCAAATTATTTTATTGTTTGCAGATGAAAGATTTTTAACCCTCGGTTGTCACACCTACTTTTTCGAACGTCGTTGTCACACTGGGTCAATTTGACCCTGTCAATTTTCCATCAGTTGTTATTTAAAAACTATTTGTTAAATTAAGTCTAAAAAATTCTGAGATAATGTTTGAACATTGTAGAATATATACCCATCGTTGAAAGTTGACAATTAAAGTGTCATCATGCATAAAAAAAATTTGAAGCAATAAGAGTTTCGACAAAAAGGTGTTTTGCTTAAGAAAAAGCAGGATCAATTTGACCCAGTGTGGCAACCGACGGTTCAGTTTGATTTTAATTTTCATTAGCAATGTTCAAGTCAAGGGGTAATGGCTACAAATATATAATACCAAACTAGTATTTCAATGTTTAACTATTATTTTTTACCATCAAACACAAAGTGATCCGATTCGCCTCGGTCGATCCTAAACACAAGGATGTGACCAAATAAATGTAGCCCAGTAATGAGCAGCAAATAAATTCAGCAACTTGTGCCCTCCACGAATATTGCTTCATACGCCACTCGACTGTGCCCTCGAGTTAGCAACTACATCCCAGCGAGGCGGAATACGAAATGCTGCTCGTTAGACCCAGCGTGTCATGCAGAATCGGTCGTTCACGACCTTTTACGATACCACATGCCGCATTGACCTCCGCGAGAGGTTACCACCAGCCAAGGTCCCGCTTAAATATCACCGGGATCAAAGTGTTAATCGCGGGACAATGTCGGCGCGATGCACCTACGCGCGCTGGCGCAGTCCGACGCCCACGCGTGCACCACGGCGCGCAGAGCGTTCCGCGAGGAATAAAAGGCCACGGGGATTCCATGGGACGGGCGAGGAACGAGAAGCACGGAAATACGGCGGATCCCGGCGGCGGATGCGAGAAAAACGGTGGGGAAAGTTACTACCACCTCTCGAGATGATTGGTGGGTGAATCTAGAAGGGGATTTGTTGGGATGCGACGAACAATGGACGATCCTCAGTTTCGTTGCATTATTTGATGACGATAATTTCAATGGAATGTACTAGTAATTGGTGTGCTTGATTATGGTTATACTGTGTGGAGGACCTGGGGTGTTTTAAAGGGAATTTTCTGTTGAGCGACGAAATTTTCATTTAAGGGTACTAGCTAGTCGTTCCTGTCTAAAATGACACATTTCTGTTTCAATTAATTACAACGAAACAAATTGAAACTGAGACTTGTTCTTTGGAATTCAATTTATTAACATCATAAGCTTTAAAAACACATGTTTGTTTAGTTAAAAAATTGCATCATATATCACGCTACAGATGGATCATTATAGACGCTTTTAAAAAAATTTCTTTTGTTTTGCGGTGATAACTCAAAAACGAAGGTTCCAATATATTCAAATCAGATTTGAACATGTTCATAGAATGTGTAGTTGCGGACCGGTCCTAAATTGAAGTTAATGAACACTCCTATTCTTTATGAAAAGAAACTAAAACCTCATCTTTTGGAGTTTGGGGAGGGTAAACCCTCATCAATGGGATTTTAGTTTATTTTCATACAGAATAAGAGTTTTCATTAACTTCAATTTAGGTCTGCTCCGAAACTACACATTTCCTGAACATGCTCGAATTGCATTTAAATCGACTGGAACTTCTGTTTTTAAGTTACCACTACAATATAAAAGAATCTTTTTTAAAAGGCCTTTTTAATCATCAATCTATACTCTATAACATCATATTTGATGCATATTTTTGACTAAGCAAACATGTTTTTTAAAACTTATGATGTTAATAAACTTCATGGCAAAAAACAAGTGTCAGTTTCAATTTGTTTCTTTGTAATTAATTGTAACAGGAATGCCTTATTTTAGACAGGAACAACTAACCAGTACCCTTAATAATCTTGCATGAGCGTGAAAGGAAGGATGTAAGATGACGTCAAGGGAATATGGGGAAAATTTGATTTTAAGTATGAGAAGTAAGGCTGAGACTATCGAGAAACTGACTAGAAATGTTCGGCAACTCGAAAATTAAAAAAAAAATTGAAACTTTGTTAAAATGTACCTCAAGTGATACTGTTGACGTGGATAACTATTTTTTGATTCGACAATAAAGCAGTCCCAAGGGCGAAAACTACCAGAGATAGGTCCCTGGGAGAGAGTTACCAAAGAGAGGTACCTGAGATTACCAATTTCGGTGCGACATACTTCAAATTTTTCAATTTAATTTCTTTTTTGTATCGTACTATAATATATTAAATCACCCTTAAAGTTTTAGAAAGATCAAATTTACTTTTCTTTGTTAAAAAAATTCTCATAAAATCCCCTTCTCCAGCGTCCTAAACCAGGTTTGCTCTTATCTCCTCCCAACAAAATAAAACTATTATTACTACATACTATGTAACTTTTGCACTAACCATTTTTATGAAACTTTAAAAAAATAACCTGTATATAAACTTTGAGAACAACCCACCCCATAGTTTATTATCTTTAAACTCGTGAAAACACCCATGTTTTCCGAGCCTTCGAAGGAGAAAGCCCTAAAACAAGTACCACCACTGCTCACTGCATATCTAAACACAATTCGTGACCCACACGACTGCCTCGTATCAAACTTCCCAAACCCAGCGGCATTGAAACCCCGCCATAAAAAGAGCAGAGAAAGAAAGCTGTCCCCAAAATCGGGACCAGCAGAGTCAGTTAAAGTCTAGAACGCGAAAATGTGACGGCAACAGGATTCCCCTGTTCGGTTCGAGGGGCCGCGGAGGGGGGCCCCGTGTCTAGTTTCGTTTTACTCTGCTTATCATGAGAAATGGCGGCCGTTTATAAAACAATGCAACCGCTAAGGGAGGAGGACCACCGGCGCGCGTAGGTGGCCTCTTCGCAACGCTGGCCGACGCTGAACACGGAACACGGTGACAGAACGAAATGTCCCTGCCTTAAATGGCCACCTGAGACTCTCTCTCCTGGCTGTTGCTGTTGCTGCTCGCCGCTGCCGTGTCGCGACCGCCCTTTTTCCATCCTGGATGGCGGCTATCTCTTTCCGCGGCAGGATTACGCGCGTATGTACGCGCCACGAACACGCGGGCGGACGTCGACGCGACAAAGGGTGTACGCGCCGCTGCGGATCAACGATTTTTCGCCCCTCGATACCAAGGCGCGGCTCGATTAACCCTCTCGTGCCTCTCCCGCTGACGGGGCACGTTATCCAGGTCTCTGGAATCGATCTTAAGGCGGATTCACGCTTACCAGCTTCGTGAGGGCTCGGTGCCGTCCGTGCCAGTGGTGTCTTTCTGTCAGCGTTCGTAACTGGTACGGACAGGCGTGAACTGCCACATTCAAAAACAGGCAAACGATAGTTTTTACCACTCACACTGATGTCACGGAACTGATATGTGTGGACCCGCCTTTATTCGTGTAGTGCACAGTAGTTCCCGGGGAATTTTTGGATAGCGGACTCGGGCCATTCCTGACCCTTACCGAAATCTCGTATAAACGTATTTCGAAATCAGCTTTGAAGTACAATTGAGGACCTTGCAACATGATGGGTGCAACTCAGTTTCTTAGTTATGACGTGAAATATACGTAAACAAAATACTACGCCATTTGATGCACGTTTAATGCAAATCCGATAACAAATGTGCGATTTATTGCAAGTTTTGAACCACAGTTCTGCAATATTTTCGTTTTGGGCAGCCCCAACTTTGAAGAATTCGCCAAAAAAAGAAATAAAAACTTATCGACTCGGTAACTACTACTTATTGTGTGGAAATATATATGTTTCAATTAGTATTCTCCTTTTAATGTTAAGTCAAACCAATAATTATATAAACAGTTTTGTCTAATTTACTCCAAGTTGGTAAAGGTGGAGTTGCACCCCTCTTGCTGCAAAGTCCTGAATTATTTTCTCACAGCTTGTAATATGAAATTGTTATATTATAAGAATTATATTTATCAATCTAAAAAAAGGTTTGGCGTAGGTTTTTAAATTAAAGGAAACTGTGCACAAATTTAAAGAATTTAGGTAATTCAGATTCGGATGAGGGTTCTTCCTAAAATAATCGTTAATGAAGACTTCCAAGAAATTTTAATACTTTTGAGATGTATGTACAGATTTGTGTACAGGATTCAGGGAACAGAAAAATTTAAACTGAATTTTTTCGTTAATTTTGGAGCAGTAAGCCACAAGTGTTTAGTGTATTATTGCAACACAATCTCTGTTTTTCTAGGTTTGTTTATCGACGGCCACTTCATCCAGCAGAATATGTCTAAAGTACTATAATAGTACCTTCTATAAAAGAAATCCTTAATCTTTTGAAATTCATTACAAGTACCTACGATGAGTTGTAAACTTTGTAAACTTCAAATAACTAAAAAATGAAGTATACTTTAGAATGAAATGCAATCTATTAAAAATCAATTAACAATTTAGTACATAATGTAGGGTGGCAGGGGGAAAAGAAGAACAAGTAAAAGTTCACAGAACAGAATCCCTCCTCACACTTGCAAAACTAAGAAACTCATTCAGGTATTATGTTTCCATTAAACCAACCTCTATACTTCCCTACTAAGCAATAACATCCTCATAATATCCACGATCGTTAACACTAATCAGTAGCTTTAATTCCAATATAATATCCTGCACAAGGAGCATACCAATCCTCGTAAAGAAGATACATAAACCGAATCGGTGCGTTTGAGTAATTCTGTATATTCCATTAACTCGTGGAAGCGGGAGTTTCACGTCCACGTGCACGGAATAAGAAGCACTGGGGATACCTTCGCGGCGCGGTTTGCGCGCGCACGTCGGCCCTGTAATGTAGGGCCTAGGAAGAATAATAGGAATGCATTTTCACTGCCCCCCGATAAGTAATCTTTGCTCCATTAGGACCCATGCGGACGATAGTTGTAAGCGCTGTTGTGTTACAAACGACACGCTTTGCGCTGTAATTCTGCTGGTCCGCAGAGTTTATGCCGTTGAGTCACTGCATTTGCATTCGGTGCTTCTTTCCCGCGGCCTGGCTGACTATTATGGCATAGATTTCTATAATTGGATCCGTTTGCGCGCGAATGCGCCACGCGAGAACGAAGCAGGAATTAATACGCAGAGTCGTTAAGTCGCGGATGCGTTCACTTTTTATACTGAACCGTGAAAAATTTGATTCAACCTCCGTTATGGTACTTGTTTCGTGGAATACAATGGCACTGGTGGAGAATTAATTTATTCTTCTTGTGATGACTATTGGCTATGTGTTTTTAATTGTGGGAGACTTTTTGTAATATTCTTTTCGGTATCAGTTAAGAAACTGAGGAATAAGATAAAATTGGAATCTTTCTGTCAAGTTTCTTGTGAAATTGAAATATGACTTTCTATCTTATTCTTTACAAAATCCGATTATGCGCAGTCGTGATAAAAAGAAAATTTAAGATTGGCTTTAGGTACCGTGATGACATCTCTGGTATACTTTATAAAATATCCGCAGATATTTAAGTGCCTATATTACGTATACACACAAGTGTTGAATTCGGAATTTATGTTTTAAGACCGAATGTAAAGAGAGTAGGTACTATCGTTTACAGAATTTTCTACAGCCTACTAATGATTTAGAGGAAAGATCATTGCCCATTATACACTCAATTTCTGTTCAACAAAGTTCTTATAATTCTTTGACATTAAATACTACGTGTATATGTATATCTACATCAAACAATTCATATGCAAAGCGATATTCGCAAAAGGTACCTGCATCCACCTGATGTGTTTTCCCCACTAGCTACAAAGCTCCGCAGACTAAAAACACCCATCCACTTTGGTGCACCCAAGACGTCAAAATACTGATGTCCAGAAGCAACGCTGCGAGTGCGTCAGGGTTTACTAGATCTGTTCCACTAGCTCGATGCACTCAATACACTCGAGCGTTGCCCATCGATTCCCTCCTCGAGCACAGGCACTCGAGGCTATGACATAAAGACCGCGACGCTATCGGCGAAGCATCTCGGTTACGTCAGTGCATCGTACGAGAGAATGCAGACTCCGTGTGCAGCGCGCCGACTGCTACCAGAGTGGCGCCAGTCCTCGTGTGCACTTTGGAGGGCCGCTTTTATTTATCGTCCCGCTGAAATGTTATTATTTGTGGGGCCGGCGATTCGCACGGTGCACGAACAATGGATCCTCCACGTCCACCGACGATGTCAAACGCGCGACCGAGTCACATGCACGCCCGATGCCCGCACCCCTCCCTTCTGCGTGCACGAGTTGAGGCTGCGACTATCCACCGGACTTTTTCTGTATTCGAATATTCGGCGAATATAAATTCGGTATTCGAATATTTGGCGAATATAATTTCTGTATTCGAATATTCGATGAACGTAATTCGATTACTTGGGTATTCGAATATTGGGGAAATCTAATTCGAATACTTCATCATTTGGATATTCGGAGAATATAACTTGAATACATCAGTATTCGAATATTCGGGGAATATAATTTCAATACTTGACCATTTGAGTTTCCCGTGCACTGATCGAGTACCTGGATATTGCTAACATTCGCATAGTAACAATAATGGAAATTATAAATTGCTTAATCCGCTTCCAACATCCATCGATCATACTCACCACAATGCACCCCGCAAGATACTGATGCACCCCCAAACATACTGAAATACATCACCAGTATCATCATCACTATTCAATGTGTGCAAACATATAAGTAGCTTCCAATTTGAATAATACAATCCAAATATTACAACAATTTTCATAGACCCTAGTACAATTGCAACAACTATGACCACTATAACTACATATATTCCGACAACACCATGTACTGGGCCCACTAGAACCCCCCTTTATAAAACACAAGAAAATCTATTTTCCACACCTACTATGTAGCTACTCTAAACCGTAAAGGTCCCCCTTCAGCACCTTTATTTCATTACTTCTCCAACGCACGCACACAGGGATGCAAGATCCGTGCCCTCTTGGCTTTACCTCGCGCAGCAGCAACTCCCTGGCCCTAATTCCAGCCGGTTTTACACCAGAGGCATTAGCGAACCGGTAGCCAAGCAAATACGTGCATTTGTCCAGGGAGCTCGTACGACACGGCCCGGGACACAGGAGCGGTCCGCAGCGTGCGCACAAGAGGAGAAACCGACACGATGTACCCCCTACGGAGCAGCGCTGCCCCCGATGCTTCTACACGCGAAAAATTTGCAACCGAGACAATGGCGGCCGTACTGTGGCCCGTCTACACGGGACAACACGACCGGCACGAGTTGTATTCCGGCGCCGATCGCGAGGGGGAGGAAACGGCCATACGAGATTGAAATATAACCGGTTGCTCAAATATGGATGGGGCCACACTGAAATTTATGCCACAGCGCGTATTGGGCCGGCCAATAAGTTTCTCCGCAGACTTTTCAGCGACTCCTAAAGAAGTCGACGTTCGTGACGTTCATCTCGGCATAATGGAGCTGAAATAGAAGGAAATGGGCTTGGCTGGTTTTTTTTCGGGTGGATGGCTTTTAAATGGTCCTTGTGTTGTCTAAATGTGGCGTTGCTGTGTGGTGGATAATGATTGTGTGTCCAGGGTGAGTTTTGATGAATGAGATAATGATATAGGTGCCTTGGATTTGGGAGTACGAGTGTGTACACTGCTTTCTTAGCTAAAATGTCCTAACATTTCAAAATACCCGAGGAAACTGAAGTTTTATCATGTTCTTTGTGTTGTCCTTGTTTTTTCTTCATTCAATTTGAAAAATGTTGCCATTATTTTGTAACAGCTTAGTATAATTTCTTGTTAATAGGTGTACCTGTAAATAATGTATTAGATATTAACGTAGCAATTAATTCAATGTTTCAGATAGGATATTTTAACCATCTGAAAAGAACTTAGGTTAAATACATTAGAATGTTTCTAGATCTCTACGAAGCACGCAGGTCCTTTTAACTTAACTTAAAAGGTAAAATACGCGTGGAACCTCAAATATTTCAACGTAACTTGAAAAATTAAAAATGCTAGATAGAACACTTTGCCTAATGAGGACAGTGTATGTGTGTATGGTAAAGTTGGAGGGATTTGATGGACAGAGTTGCGAGAGTCACACGAGATGAGTTTGCTCTGATTTTATTTAGGTTTGCCTCTGTTCGAAAGATTTACTTAATTTTTGTAGGTATTAGAATAATTAATAAATTCGATACTTATAATCTTTGCGAAAAACTTTAGCTCAGTTGGAAATTAATGATGTGTTTCTATCTTTGACGGATTTTCACTGATTTTTCTTAATCTACCAATTGTTTCACTTAAAAATATACTTTGAGTATTAAACCATCATTTGCGCCAATTTCTCACTACCATATTCGAACCCAGTAGTGGACTGGGTCTAGAAATATTGGTTGCTTGGAGACAAAGGAGGGCCACCCACAACTATAAGACTGTCATTTAATTTTTATACAAAATAAATAAATTTTCCAAAAAATAAATAAGTGGCAAAAAAGTGCAATTAAAATTGTAGTGAACTAAATGTATGTTTTTAGTAATTACAGTGTACACATATTGTATATATTACTGACAGTATACAGTAGATAATAAATGTAAATACGGATTGTTATAAGTGAATTTTTAAACTTTCCTTTTTGATTTTAAATAAATGGTGGATATTTTTAAACATTACCTGATACTACGTAAATTTTAGTTGCATGCAATAATAACATTGGAGCTTCTATTATATTTTCAAGCTACTAAAAGGTCATTAACATTTTTAACATATTGTCTGAGGTTTAAGTGGGCCTACTTCATCAGGGGCCCACAGGGCCCACTTACCATCGGGCAAGCTGACACCCCGGCCAGTCCGCTACTGTTCAAACTTTATTTCAAATTATTTAAATCACACTTCAAATCCACTTCTAACTATTACAAAATCTCGTTCGAGGCTCCTCCAACTACTCGAAACAGAATTCCCTCAAGAATTTTAACGTCGTTGCATCTCAACCTCGTCCAGGAGCTTCACGACCACCGTACGCACGCGAATGCGTGCATATCGTGCAACTAGAGAGCTCTCGTCGATCAAGTGCACACAGAATGCAGTCCAGGCAGAGACTGCACCAACGCCCGACAAGAAACGGGACCAGATTACAGACAAAGCAGCCAGCTGTTGCACTGGTAAGAGGAAAACGAAAGCGCCGTTCGGGCGGAAGTAGTTTTTCTGAGTCGCGAAAGTGAGAGTCCCTTTCGAGCACGATAACGTAAAAGTGCTGGGGGTGGTTTAAGATATTCGAAAGGTGGATATGCTTTAGAAGTTTAGATAATATACACTGTGATTAACAATTTAAAAGTTAATTATGGTTGTATTAATGTTCCACTTAATCGAGATTATTTTTTCATTCTGTGAAATAATAATTCTATTAATGATTTCAATTTTGTGCACTCCAGTATTAATGATTACTCAGAAGAAAATTTTAAAACTTTTAATTTGATGTTTGTTTTAATGAATTTCGGGGAGAAAGGTGGTTTAGAGACAGAAGAGTAGAGTTTTGGAGGGAAACATCAGCTACCTGCATAATAATCTTGTAATAATTAGTTTATCACACAGGATTATTCGGTTCCTGACTTTCGCTTGTCGTCAAGAATTGGGAAGATTGTAAGCAGACTTCTCTACATTCTAAGATTTAGAAACGATAAAATAACGACCTCAAAAACAATTCAGAACAGAATTAACAAAAAGGAAAAGAAGACCTTTTCAATTAGGGCCTACTTAGTTATGAAGAAAGCTACCAACCATCAAAATGACAAAAAATTAATTAAACGCATTGCGGATCGCATAATTTTGCAATCTTTATAAAATACCAACACATGGAACAATTCTAACATTATACAATTATTAAATCTACCACGCCATTGTAGGCTTGAAGAACAAACGCTACAGAAAATTTAAAATAATTTTAATCATATTACTCACTATTAAATAACCCATTAAAAACACTGTAAAGCAATAACGAGAAATAGAATATACCCAATAGAAATGAAGCTACTTTTCTTCAACAATTAAAATCTTCAAACTAAATTTACACAATTTCAGATCACTGAGGGTTGTTAGCTTTTTACATAACTACGCCCAATTTAACTTTCATTTATTCTAAGTAGAACACAAACACTACACATTAATCTGCAATCTCTAGATCTTTCTAATTCCAAATTCTAAAATCATTATCAAAACAGAATATTTTAACATTCAAGAAACAATATCACAGCTTTTTAACTATCGACTACCAGCGTCGTACAAACACAGTTTGCCTATACATTGACTCGATATCGAGCAGGATATCGAACGTGGAACGATGAGTCTTTATCGAACTGGATCTAAAATGATTCCTCAAACCCGGAGTTCCGTTGGGACATTAAGATTTCACGAGAGGACCTCCTAGAGTTATTTTCGGCCCGATAAACACAGGATACACGTTCGCTTGAACGAGGATCGATGCGAGCAGCCGAGTCGTATAGATCGGTATCGGTCGGATATCAATCGATCTTGACTAGATCCTCTGTAGATCGAAGGATAACGCGGGGTGTACCAGGCACAACAGAGGTAGATACCAGGAGCGGAGGTTTAACGCGAAGATCGATGGTCGATTGCATTCCCAATGGCGTCGGTGATGCTTCTAAATCACCGTCCTCGAGATTTAGTGCACGCAAGGGCTCCTCTAGTAATTCAATCGGCCAACAGACAGCAGGTCCGTTGAATAAAAAAACCCCACTGAGAATTCCCGATATTTTGCACATAGAAGCGAAATTTACCTAACATTACTAAAACACCCTAATGTTACATAGAATTCTGAATTTAGTGTACACAGAGATTGAGAAAGGAGAGATATTTTCAGTTTGATAGCTGGATTTGTAGGACTGTAAATATAATAATTTAAATATTAATTTGTTCGTTTGACTGGGTGAGAATTGGTGTGTGAATAAATTGTTTAATTATGAAATATAATTTTCTGCAAAAACATATGAAGATACTGTTGCTGTTAGCTTTCTAGCAAGCGCAACTGTTCTTTACATATTTTGCTATACAGTGCTATTGATCTATTCAACTGAACATTATCAGTGAAACAGAAATTTTAAAAGTGGCCACTCTTCCACGATATCCCCCATTCTATTCCACATAAACAGAAATCAAATTCAGCGAAAACTCTCACCAAAAGACGCATAACCCAACTTTTAACCAGAGTTGGGCAAAATTTGTATTTAAATAAAAATATATAATAAACTCCCGTCGAATAAAAAAATAACTTTATTCGTGGAATAATCTAAAGTTAAAGTAACTTGTATTCTATCCGTTATTTAAATATTTTCTTATTTAGTTAATGCCCAACTCTGCTTTTAGCCAAAAAGAATCCAGACCAGAATGCCCTATCTCCTTCAACTGAAGTGCCACTACTCTGCTGTCCCCTCGTGCATCCCACAGCTTTCGCGAATTCCGCCAAAAAGGACGCACGTCTTCATCCAGAGTTAAACACCCGATTAAAATTCGCCAGCGTTCCCCAGCTGTTGGAGCCGCGGCGACTCCCAAAAGCTGAAGGACAAAAGACACCAGGAGTCCTTTGGAGGTATCGGAGAGTCCAAGAGAGATGGCGGGGGAGCGAAGAATGGAAGAAGCGCGAGTAAGAATCGAATTTGCCTAAAACCATTGCTGCACCGTCGTTTCACGGACTACAGTGGACCGTGGGTAAAGCCGCGATTGAGCGTTTTCGAGCGCGGGGGTGGGGTATTAACATTGAATGCTGAGGTGAGGTTAGAACCGGCCACGGACCGCAGCATGCATTAAACATATGCCATATAGCCGGACAATTCTGAATTATACATCCAGCGGAGAGATAGCCGGCTGAGTGGCCGCGGAATTGTCCCACTATTTCTTTGCTGGCAATCGAAGCTGTCCCGCTAAGCGATAACGCGACCCCCTCGCGCGGATTGAGCATCGTGCCAGACCGTTTTGCGTTTTCTTGCCCGCCCGGAGATTCGATCGAGGCCTGAGTCGTGGGGTTCAAGGGAAGAGGACACCGATGTGGGGAAAGGGAATGACGTTTCCGGTGTGACGAGGGAAATTATGAGTGCTAGGGGGTTAACTCTAAAACGACATGGTGACGCTTTTAGAGCGTATCTGACATTTCGAAATCGCCGGTGACACTAAATAAAACTTTGAATATGTATTTAAAAATTCACTTAATGTTTCAGAAAAATTATTTTGTATTTCTCTTTAGGTAGGTATCTTTAGAAAAGATATTCACAGCACATGGTTTTTGTTTACAGTAAAAGAAAATCGAAATTTGGGAGTGACAGTTTGATATTCTAGTCCATTGATACGTTTGTAGAGAACATTAAAAATTTCTGGGATCGATGGCGACAAATGTGCCTGGGAAGGAATTTGCATCATACATTTTGGAGATGTCATGATGATTTACCTGTTGATAGGGATTTTGGGGTTGGGGACTTGGGAAGTAAATGTGGCCAGGAAGATCTTTGACAGGTAAGGATGTACTGCATGTTGTGAAAAAGTGAATTGGTGCTCATCACCGAAAAGTGGCCGAATTTTCGGCCGAGAGGGTAAAATACCCCCTTACTAGACCCCAGTAAGCACAATAAAAAACAAACACCACTCGATCAATACTAACCCCCATTAGGTAACATTATTACAAGTCAAATACTAACCCAGACCCTAACAAATTACTCACTCTATACCTCTTTTCCCCCACAAGACAAGAAACCTTCCCAAAACCCATAAAGGAAAGGAACCCAGAATCCGCATACCCATCGTGCACCTCCAGCCAGCGCATTCTTCGTACGTTCCACGTACGCGGTGCTCCCCGCTCGTCGCCCGTGCACCAGGGTGAAATAAACCACTGACATACCAATTTCGAATTCGTACCTATTGCTCCTGATCCTTATCGCGACGCCGTGGGTACCCAACGAAGAAGGTATCAACGGCGGATCGTGCAGGTGCAGCGAACAAGTCGTACGGCCCTTCAGGTGCGCGCAGGGTCGAGAGATGCATCTCGCAGGGGATTGAGTAAAAAGGGTGGCCGACGCCTACAGGGTCCTGGCCAATCGGCCCCGAGGATCTGCCGACGGGCCAGAAAATCGAGCTTTCGACAAGACAATCCCATACGAGCGGCCGCCGATTGCCTCTATACCTCCCGTGCACCACGAATACGAATCGGAGGTGCGTAAGGCAGGAATTCACATTCCTGGCCATATTCGGCCTCCCGAGGCCCGACCCCTCGTGTGTCGCCTCTTAACTCTTTCAGAACTCGGCAACCGCCGGGACACGTGGGGTTACCGTATTTATATCCCCCGTAGTCCTCTGTTTACCCGTCGACTTAAACAGTTAGACCGTGCCCACGGAAACCTCGTATTTGGCTTCTCTCGTTGACTTCAATAGTTCCCGAGCCTGAATTTTAATCCTGCCGCCCTAACCCCTCCAGGGCCCGCGAGCCTCTTTGTCGCGCGGCGGGCATGCGCGGTCGGGGTGTCGCTTTTCAACTGATTCGTGATTCTAGTAGGGAGTAGGTGGTTTTCTTACACCGTTTCAATGGGGTCAGATTGGGCACTGGTAGGTGTAGTGGGGTGGAACGATTGGATGATTGCTTTCGAGTGCCGTGGGAATGGGGTGTAACGTTTTAAGAGCTGCGCGCAAATATTGTTAATGATTTTGTAGAAACAGAGGCTTGAGGGGTATTTTCTAGTCTTCTGGGGCAAGTCCGAGAATTATTGAAATATAGATTGTAGTAGAGTTTGGATGAGACTATAGTAGGGCTAAAAAAAATTTTTACAAAGATTAAGGAAACTATATTCAAACTTGGGCTTCAGTTTTAGGTGCCCAGAAGTCACAAAAATTATACTTCAAACACAGGAATAATTTTCCGGTAAACTAGCATGTATGGACGCAAAGTGAAACTTTTTTAATAGGATACTTCTTTCTGTTACTTCGAGGGCAAGACATTATTCCCCAACATAAGTATTTGAAATTTAAAATAACACAAAATAAGTATAGATTTCAGAAACGCTTTGGATTGAAAGATTGCCCGTGTTGGGTACGTTTCTGTATTTGGTGTGTATTGCAAGTCGACTGTTTGGGTCTTCAGTAGCATATCATTTTTTCTGCGCACTCACCTTGGACATGGCAGCGCCCAATCCAGCCTGACACGAACCCTGCCTGTGGTATCCCCAGTACCCTGAAACGGAAACACGCAATTATACCGTGTCGTCCTTCACTATTCCAAACAGAGACGTCATATCTCGACCGTTTCGTTTCAACGGACCCTTGCCCACGTAACGGGTGCACCCGATAATTGAGGACGCCCCCCTGAGTGGCCCCTTGCCTTCGTAAGATTTGATCAAATGAAAGCTAACTCGCACAGCAGTAGAGCTGCTCCAATACACCCAAAAAGAAGGGTCAATCGGAAGCTCAGCAACTTTGCAATAAAATTCGAGTAACATGAATAAACTTAGTTGAAAATGATTAACGTTTCTTCCTATCTCTCAGAATAAAATTGGAAAAGTAGTGTCCTATTATTTCCGGTGACTTACTGTTTATGAATTTTAATTTTCTCAAAAATATTCTTTTCGCAAAAACGACCTTCCACTTTGATACACGATTTTAACTTGTTAACTAGCGAAACCGAATTAACTCGTCACTAGAAAATTCCTTCGCGTTGAGTAAAATAAGCGGGCTCGTGGCGAAGATAAAAAATTTCATAAAAAAATTTACAAAGGGAGCGAATTATTGTCATTTATAAATAAAACAATTCAGGTAGCAGGCTAATAAAGGAAGATTCCCAACCCGGAAATTAAACAAAATTATGAAACTTTGGAGATGTGTGGAGGATATATAGGTATGTATTAGGCAATTTTTTTTGCTGCTCAAATTCATTCTAAGGGGGTGAAATTGATTCCTGAAAATTCGTCTATTTCCCGAAATTGTGTTATAACTCGTGAACTGTAGGAAATAAAAAGAAGTTTTCAGACAAAACTTACTTTTTTTACTTAGAATTATCATTTGATAGCTTACAGTTCTTACAGTTCCCGAGTTATAACACAAAATCAGAAAATAGCCGAATTTTCAATGGTCAATTTCACCCCCATAGAGTGAATTTTGGCAGCAAAAGAAATGATGAAATACATACTTATATATCCTTTACATATTCCCAAAATTTCATAATTTTTTGAAATTCCGATTTGGGGATGTTCCCCTATAAGTCACGAATCAAGAGAAAAACGTTCAGTTTCGTGATGAGCATTGTACGGGTTTACCATCTGGAAGGAGAGAAATTGTAATTCCGTTAGGGAACGAGGATTCTCCTCGATAAGAGTGAAAGATTTCGCGCGTACGTTCGAGGAACGTCTTGTACCGTGGCACCAGGGGTCGTGTGTCGAGTTATCGACTAGGAAGTCGAGTGGGCATCGCTTTTAAGCCCTATTGCTACGCACTCTCGCGCAAGTCCGAGGAATACGTGCATGCATCATTAATCCCGGATCGATCTTCTGGCCGTGACGCCTTCGCGATTCGTTTTCCTCGCTGAGCTCGCGAGATCGAGGGATCGATCCATCAGTTTCTCTCGGTCGAGCCCCCCTTTCGGTGTCGCTTCTAGGAAATCATCTTGGCACTCATCCCTCGAAAGATATTCAATTTCATTGTAATTCAACTGTGATTTGAACACGGTCGATTTATGGCGCAGTTAATTTCGAATTTAGAGTAATGATGTATTCGTTGGGTCTCAATGTATCTTTAATTATTTTTTTGCTGTCAATTCTGAGAAGGTAAAGGAGGCAGCAAGATGTACGATATGTTTGCTTATTTTGAATTTCATTTTATATTCAGATGCAATTAGCAACTTATTTGCAGGTAACGCGATTACTTCTACAGTCTTCAAAATATTTGGAGACAAGAGCTAGTGAAACCGGAAGCAGTTGTTAAACTGAGGTATTCGCTGGTTAACAAGTTAAAATTGTGTTTTAAAGTGAAAGGACGTTTCAGAAGCATATTTTTGAGTAAATTCGAGAGTACGGGTCAGAATTTTTTTTACCTTTTCTCACTTACAATTAGAATCTGATAAGAACTATATTATAGAATAAACCTTACCCTTTAACGATCTTTAAAAAATTATCTTGCAACTTTTACTTTCAATACCGTATTAAAAAATACAAATAACAATGTCGGGCCCTAAAAAGTCACGAAAAAGGCTCTTAACACGCCTTGTCCCTTCATCCTCAATAAATTAATCCACGCGACGCCTGTTTCAGTACAATTCGTGCGCACGCTGCCACTTTGCAAGGAACATTCGCTCGCAAGGGGGATGCAAAGCTAAAACAATTCATTTCTTGCAGAAGCAACGCACAAAGCGATCACAGTGATCGAATTACATCGGCGGGTTCAAGCTATTCGATAAATAATTCATCCACATCGATCAACGATCAACTTTTTCATAGTTATCATCTCCACTTCTCACAATCGTATCCGCGCTTCGTTCCACGATTATCATTTTTATCGCTGCCGCCGCTATCTCACGATTTCCTATAATTTTCAGTTTTTCCGCCCGTGTAAACCAGTTTAAGCGACGCGTCTACGCGTGCACACGAGTTTGACAGAGCGTTTTATTCGCGGCTGATACCATTTCACGTGCTGAAGCGGCAATTACGTATAGCCGGGGAAAAAAGCAACGGTTATTACAGCCGTTCTTCAGGTAATTCGCTGTTTCCGCCTCGCGACTCCCGCCTTGCAGGAATGCCCTTTTGCAATCGCAGAAATATCCCGCGTCTCTTCGATTATACCGAGCTCGCAAACGATATTTTCAGTGGAGGGCGGCTGCTTCTGGCACGCAAGGAGATGACAGAAGAAACGGGAGGTGCAGCTGACGCATACGTGAAATTCATTTTTCTGCTACGTTGATCGAGTTTGCACCTATAGTAACCTTTTCTCAGGAACTTTCCAGCTCCTGGACTTCCAGCCTGAAGAAAATTGTTTTCCTCTATTTACAATAATTTAACTTGTTGTCTATGTGCCAAGGAACATTTGAGGCTTTGAGGTTTTTGCGAAATTGAGTTAGTAGTAATAATGTATTCAATAGACTAATAATCATATCAAATAGAAGAAATTCATTTTTTTTTCAATGTGGATTAGTTACGTTTTTGCTCTCAATGCCTCATTTGTACCTTTGGTTTTAGTGGTTACTTTCGAGGCAGCTCAAAGGGCTTCAGTGTTGCTGTCAGTGGGTGATGACGCCAAATGGATAAAGATTGATGGAAATTAGTTGCAAATTATTTTTGTGAAGACAGTTGAATATTATTCTTCTGATATATTATCGTTATTTCGACCTACTTTTCACATCATTATTCCTGTTCGTCTTCACTTCGCATTAGGGAACAGTGATGACTTAAATTAAATCATCTACATTTCCTGACACTTATATCTTCAGAACAGCGTTTTCCAATTGATGTTCCACGGAACCCCAGGCTTCCGACGTTTAGGGTAACGCGAAAATTTATCTTATAATAAAATTTGAACACTAAAAAAATTTGTAAATTATTCAACGAGGAACATACACCTGACTGCAAAATTTGAAACAGCGCGACGTCCTCAGCGCACTGTAGTAAAAGAAAACTGTTGAGGTTGGAGGTTCTCCTAAATTTTAAGGAATTTGAAGTATAATAAATTCATAAATGAGATGGAAACTGAAATGTTACGCCACGTGAAATCATAATTCAAGGCCTCTAAAATTCGTCCGCGGATAATAGGCTGTAGGTAAGAATCGGTCAATGACTTCGAGTGGTCTATTTCTAGAAATGTCAAATGCAATATATCACGGGAAACGTCTAAAAGGGTGTTCGGTAGCCGAGAAACGCGCGGAGGCGCAGGAAGTAAAAGACGTCGTCGAGAGAAAGAAGTTTTAGTTTCGTTTCACGTGCCAGCCACTTTATCGCGTAGTCTCGAGCCGTACGGAAGTTCTTTTATATACGTCCATCGTTGTACATCAATGCGCACGATGAGAATGCAGAAATGTAGTCGCCATATACACGCGCGTATGATTCTTTTATATCACCGCTTTTGAAACTAATATCGCGAGCATCAATCGCTAATACTCACGAATTAAGGTTCAAATTGGTTTAATTTCCACAGATTCGGAGGAAAAGAAGTTTTGGTACTCCACTGCAGTATGGTCCAGATAAAAAATTTTTGCCTCCTTTTAAACTATCATAATTACTTTTGGAGAATATTAGTACCTACTAAGGTGTGTCTTTATGAAATGATATTACTTGTTTCCAGTGGCGCAAACTGAATTTTCTTCTTTAAATAGATTTTTATAATTACCTAATGAATTTTATTGAATTTGCATTAAAATATTTTTAACTATTCAACTCGGCTCCCCCAAGATAAAATCCGTAGTGCATCATTGTTTATTGATTATTTCTCTGAATTTTTTATATAAAGAAGAACATTATAGAAGACACCCAGGCCCGACTCGAGTACTTTTTTGCGACCTAGGCGAACTTGCCAAATTACGCTCCTTATTTATAATATATTTATTTGAGCTTTTTGAGGACCTTACTCTGAATTTTTATTCGTAGTTTAAAACATTTATAGTACACCTTGTATTATTTCGTTTAAAATTTTATTTTAAAAAATGCCAACAATGAAAAGACCATTTTGTGCCCCTTGACTACTTTACACTCTAGGCAGCTGCCCAATATTGTCTATAGAGACAAAGATACTTAAGGTTTTGTAATAAATTGATCGCTACCCCTCAACAGAAATGGGCAAAATTTTTATTTAAATAAAATTTAGAATAACGGATCAAAGTTAAAAAATTATTCGTCATGTGTCGAATAAAATTAACTCGGGAATAAAATTATTCGACGCTGAAGTTGAAACTCTCGACGAATAAAAGAATTAACTTTATTCGTCGAATAATCTAAAGTTAAAGTAACTTTTACTCGATCCTTATTTAAATAATTTTTTATTTAGTCGATGCCCAACTCTGCTCCTCAACAACAAAATGTACTCCATATTCACCAATTCCTACTAACTGCTACTTTAATTATTATCAATATCATCTGAAAAAATTCTACAGTAGTGATAGGATTAAGAATACTAATCACTCGAAAAGAACCTAATTTGAGAAAACATACCACCATGAATCAGATCGAGTAGAGGAATGATAAGAAGTACATTGTCCTGTCTGTTAAATAAACTGTAATCGAGCCTTCGCTTTTCTTATCAACAACTTCCTCCCGTATTTAAACCACTATGAAATACAGATTTGAAACGTACCAATTCAACTAACTGGCTCTCTACCCATGCCTCCGATTCATGGCACGGAGGAGGAACAGCTCCAGAAGGAAACGAATCGCGCTTTCACATTCCCTGGAACTCGCGCGTAAGATTGATCGCGCGAATGTGACGCCGCCTGAAAGATTAATCTTGGCCTGACACTCGATGTTAGCGTCAATAAGCTGTGCACACTCGTCAAAGCTGCGCCAACGTAATCGCCACGAGTCGCTGCCATTAACCGACAATCGGCCATTATCAGTCCACAGAAGCAACAAAACCCTCGCCATTCTATGGTAGATTCCCCATTAACTCGTCAAGGTTACGACCAAGTCGCTATAATTACTCGCTACCCATTAACTGGTAATTGATGAATTGTCGAGGGACGAGGAAAGAGGTTCGATTGACTGCCACAGTGTCACTGCCTCATCCTTGGTACCCTCTATCAAACCCTCCGAGCTTTGTGCTTCATCGAGGTGAATCGAGAAATTCATGAGGTCCGAGAGAAAAAGGTATTGTAGATGAAGTTTGAGGAAAGCTTCATGGTTTCTTCTCTTCTTGGTCCTTTATTGGGTTAGTCGTATACCGTGATGAATTAATTGTATTGGAGGGTTCAGAAGCCAATCGGTGTAAGTCCATTAGCATTAAGAGGAGATTGTGCCTTGTTGGACCGAAAAATAGGTAATTCTTTGCGAATTTTTTGTACAAAACAGGCAAGACAAGTTAATTTGAGGATTGGCAGGCCGTTTTATTGTATCTTGTGCTATTGTTCTGAATTTTTGTGTAGCAGTGCAAAAAAATATGGCAAAAGTAGTGCCATTTATGGCTTACGTATGAAAGTAGTGACTTAATTCATTTATCAACTGAAAGTTTTAACAATAAAGAGGTTTTTGCACTACATACATTTTGGGGAAAGTTAGACTTACACTAATTGACATTTGAATTCTATTACAACGAGGGTGACAGGAAGTTTGAAATTGATATGTTCATTCGTTTATATGAATAAATTTAGTAGTCGACTTTGCTTATCAGCAATTAGTGGAAAATATTCTTCAATAATTCTTTACGACAACAATCAAGTATGCAGTTCATATGTGGCGATCTTGAGTAGGTACAAAATAACACCCTAAAATCAGTGAATTTTAAATATTAAAGACAGACATAACTACTTCACACCTGAGACAGTGAAAAATCGATTCTTCATAACAAGACACGGATCGAAAAATCGGCTTCGACGAGTACTTTAAGATTATAGTCTTAAGAATATTCGTGCAAATATTTTATTCAAATCGGTCCAGTAATCTGAGATATTATTAACACGCAAAGATGGGAAAAGTGGCTATATCATCATTTCTTAAGGGGGGATTCTCCTGTAATAGCCCCCGAAATTTATGATTTTTTTTTTAAAAACTATTCTTAATATTGCGTTAAACTCTTTTGGGATATAAGAAGATATCTTTAACCTTGCGGAAATTTTTTTCTGCCGATCCTTCTAATTATTTATTAATTATTGTAAATCTCTTCGACGATGTTAGCACATTCATTTGATTACAAAAAGAAGAAAATATTCTTGAAGTTAAATAATTTATGCTGGTACTGGATCAACATAAAAAAATATTTTCTGCAAGTTTAAAGATGCCTCATTATATCCCAAAAGAATGTAATCAAATATGACCAACAGTTTTTTAAAAAAATTCTTAAATATCAGTTACTTTTGAGGCTGTTAGACGAGAATCCCCCTTTAAGATATCAAATTTCTTTTTGAAGAGAATACACCTTAATTCATACACAAAACGTTATATATATCGATTTTTAAATAGAACGTTTTTTATATGAAAAAAAAATCATAAGAATAACCGTATTCTCCGACCTATCAAAGGTATGTAACCCCTTAACTTTGAAATACCATTTCGAACGTCTGTGGCCACGGTGGGCCTCGACAGAGGCTGTTTCGTCGTCGCTTTTACCGGGTAGCTCGTAGACTAGACGTGAGCGCGTAGCCGCATGGCAGGGCAGTAAGAAAACGACGGTTGTATAGGAGGAATATCCGGTGGAATACACCATACACCGTACCAGGAGCGTGGGGGCCATGCCTTCTTCTGCATGGCCACGTATACATACGTTATGAGCGGCGACGAAGGGGCCCTGACGGCCGATCGGTCACTTTAGACGAGCTGCCAGTCACGCAATTACATCAATCGGTCGTCGACGACGATCCCAGAGCCGTGTACGCGCATCGGGGGGAAAAAAGAAGGCACAAAGCGCGCCATCGATCGGCGCCGACGTTTCTTCGCGTGCATGCGAATAAGATCGGACAATAAGTCGCCAAAGATGGCCTCTAATCTTCCCAGTGCCACGGGACTTGCAAGGGAGACTTGCGGAGAGGCTTGCCTGCTGGCAGGCTGTCTGGGATTTAATTTGTTGCTGGAGGTGACATCGAATGGAGCGATAGGTAACTTTTATTCGAGACCGATTCAGGTACTGCGTGCTCGGTTGCTGACCACTGAAGGGCGATTGGCTAATTTCGTGGGAACGTGGACGGAGTTTATGAGGACACGGGAAGAGGAAAAAGGAGGGACCATTGGGTAGGAGTAGAGGCGACATGGGAAACAATAGGAGAGGGAGTTCGACCAAGTTAAATACGTTATTAGAGTGTAGTGAATATGAATGGAATAAGTCTGTAGCACTGGTATAGAGATATGTAGGACACGGGGAAAACGGGGGGTGGACGATTTTTAGAAGGGATATTCTGATGCTTTGTGGAGGTAAGTTGACAACACTGTTAGGGCAGAAGGCACAAAGAGTTTTAGCGAATTGTGGTAGCATTTTCCACTTTGTTTTATGCGAAACTTATCAGTGGTAGTTGCTGTGCAGCACTTTTAATTTGTTTAGATTTTTCTGTGGCTATTGTTCTTCGTACATGTTTGTGATTACCTATAATGGCAAGGGGAGGAAACAGAATCGATATGGCAGCTAAAAATGCTGGAGATTTCGATGACACTTTGGCGGATAGTTTATCAGATATTTATAATGATGATTGTGTAATAGAGAGTGGTGAAGATTCTACTGATTCGGAAATTAGTGTCATTCCATAAAGAAGAAGGAAAAATACTATTTAAAATTTATGAGCGATACCAAAAAAAAAACAATCAGATTCATGCGGTGTGTAAATCTTGTAATGTCTCTTTACAGAAAGAAGAGTGTTTCATTAAATACCATGTAAAGATTAACTATTGAATTTCATTGTATGAATATATTATGCTTTTCGGTTTCAATTATGTCGAAGAACATGGCATAAATAACGCGAAGTTAAATAAAGAAATAGGTCCCTAAACTGTTAAGGGAAGAAGGTAGGGGACAGAGGTTTGAAATAGTGAAAATGATGTGATGAATGGATTTTCTTTGAGGGTAGCAGAGGAGTGAGTGTTTTTGTCATGGAATTATGTGGATTTTTTAGGTGGAATTGAGAAGAAAGTGAAGATACATGTGATCTCTGTTTGCAACTTTTTTTAGTTTTTTGACGTTCTGTATTGAGTGGTTTGCTCTGGCTGGTGCAATTGGAAAGGAGTGTACGATAGAGTTTTACTGAGTTTTACTGTTTTGTTGCATCGCCCAAAAATCATTTTGACAAACTGTGCCTCGTAGAACATTCAGCTAAGGTATACAAAATGTGAGAATTTCTTTGGAAACCTAGTTCAAGTTCAGAATGAAATTTTTCAGGATGTGGATTCAGCAGAAGTAGTATGTTACCTTTATCCACCGAGTTCTTCTGTATTCCTGACGAAATTTAGCAAAGACAGAGCTACAGAACGACTGTTGCAACTCTGTCCATTGTGAAGCGCTTTTTTCTTACGAAATTAATTTCGAACAACTTGAACTGTTATTATATAGTAGCTGGACTTTATCGTGCTCACGAGAGATCTGGTAAGGGAGGCATAATGTGTGGAGCGACAAAAGGCAGGTTCGATTAGGCGATATCGTCTCTGGTCGATCTATTTATAATCCTTCGTGTCTCGATGCTTTGCGAGGGTGCTATTCTTGTCAGTGAGAAAGTGCCCTGCACTCGAACTTGGACCCGCGACAAGTGCTACAGAAGTGTTTTCATGCAAGAAACGCTGTTCACAGTGAGAAAATTAACAGCTCGAAATAAGTCTGATAATAACTAGGTTCTTCTTTCAATCTAGGCCATCATGTGCACGATATTTTTTATCACATCTCAAGAAATATGTTGACAACTCAATATGAACTTACTTTGAACTTAATTCGTAAATGTGTAACATTTAAATAGATAACAATAAAATTCTCGTTTCCTGTAATTATTACACAAAGAATGGCGATTCAATTTATATTATAAATTACCCTAGCTAATAAAATTAAATACTACTGAAGACTGATATGTTTGTGAGAAGAATTATAGATACCAGATCGTATGGAGTAGATTAGGATAAATTTGATCGAATAGTGTTTTGAGGAAACTGTTATTGCGTGAAATCGATAATGTCGTTGAAAAACAGCGGTACGATTCTTAAGAAAGAAATTAGAACGGTACGGTGAAAGCGTTCGCGTTGCGCACGCGACCCTTAATCGAGTAACACTGAATGAATGGAGCTACTGTAATTCCGATTCCGCGTAATTGTGTGGGTGTGTTGATCAGTGATTAAGTACCCTCTATCGAAACTATTCTTTTCCTGCTAAAGCTTGGAAGGTCGTCGTAAACTTTCAATTTATCGACAATCTTGTAACAAACTTCAATATTGAAAACTGCATTAAATAAATCATCGAACGACACCCTTCGAGATAAGTTCTTGCTAATTAGTAGGAATAAAATACAAATTCATGGGGCGAAGAAATGGAACGAAATTTTTTATCTGCAGAAATAAAGAAAATCTATTTATAATGTATCATAATTGTTTATAATTCAATTTATACACTCCCGTTCATAAGTCACCGAACACTTGCTTATTTTAAACAAACTGATTATTGGAATATCAGCCTAATTTAAAACCACCCCTCAAAACATCGTCACTAGTAGAGCCGAGCCTGAATCGAGGAGAAACAACATCGCTGCGAGACAAATTAAACACCGCGAAGTTTATCTTTCTCTGACAATTACAGCCACTTGCTGGTAGCGCATGCCGCAATAAAATCGCCATAAAAACGGATCGTCGTGGAATTCGAGATCTTGTCTCCAGCGCATTCCTATCCCTAATACTTCGTCCTCGGACAAACTGCCCGTGATTTTGATTGGCCAGCGCGAATAATAGCGACGAGCGACGGTACGTTTTAATGAAACGGCGCTGCAAGAAGAACCGCGCGGCTGGATCGGTAACGCGATCGTAATTCAAGCAGGATCAAGTGCTAATTGGCCTCGTTAGAACGGTGTGGCGAGTTAGTGGCCCCTGGAGGCGATGGCGCCTTCTAATTACGATTTTTTCCCGTCCTTTCACTTCAAGGCCCACCCGACGTGCAGCTTTGACGAGTGGGCGGCTTTCATCGAGGAATGCAGTTAGCTCGATTCATTGCCACTTTCGCTGGACGGAGACGGTGCGCTCCTTCGCGGTTCTCTCATGGGTGACACGTTTATTATCCAAGTCACACGACTACGGTGTATCGACAAATCGGGCAACATTGACCACGAAACTGGATTTTAAAACAAATTCCTCTAGCATCTATTGTAGAACAGGTGTTATGTATTCTCAGGCAAAGTGCCTTGGACAGTTTTAATTGTCTACTTCAAGATTCATTTTGTCCGAGAATTTTGTTATAAAATCTAGTTTTGTGGTCAAAGTTACCTCAGTGGTCAAAGTTACCCTATGTGACGGTACAAATTTGTCTCGAAAGAAGGTGAGGATTTGGGACAGGACGGAACCTTCTTTCAAGACTGGGGGTCTTCTTAGCTTGCCTTTATTTAGAGTTGGGCAAAATGTATTCTAATTACAAATTACGATTATAATGTATTTGTGTAACTGATTACACATTATTTTCCGTAAACGATAATTTAGGTAGTTTGCCACAATTTTGTCAACTACCTAAATTGTGTAATCAATTACACAATAATATTCTAATCCTTATTTTGGCAGTTGTAATTAGATTATATTTTGCCCAACTCTGCCTTTATTAAGCTTGTTGCGTGGAATGAGAGAAAGACTAACAAGAGAACACATCGAAAACGTACACACAATATTTTTTTTCTATCGACAATCATTCATTTGCAGCGTCTAAGTAGTGATAATAGTTCCTAGAGTTTTCATAGAGTTTTTATAAAATAATATTTTGTTGCCAAGAAGGAATTATTAAAAAGGAGGGTAATTTTCACTTTGTATACACTTTCATATCAGTTCTTTATCTAATAAATAATGTTAATTTGAAATATAGTAATTGAGTTTATTTCAACGAAACAAATATTATAAATTGGCACAGCAATCGCCAAACATGTTGAAGGGGTGAGAACAGCCCTTACAGTTGGAGGTCGAAAACATATTTTAAATTATCAACCGTGCTTTTTTCAACGATAAATTCAGCTATTTAAACAGAGTTTTTAATAATAAGCTTGTATACTTTTTAATATATTATTTTAAACAAGTGATTTTTTACCCCCTTCAAGAAGTGATACTAATAATAAGTAACACTGGTAGTTTAATATTTAGGCTGGATTCAAGGGAATCCAATATCAGTCTAGCGTGAGTTAAACGCTCAAAATTAAAAATAATACAAATATTACTATTTTATAAATCTGCAACATTCCCTTATCCTCAGCTACACCTCAATTCATTTATCCACAAAGTGAATTATAGTTACACGCTATTTTCAAAATAAATCGCACACCACGTGCTATAATATATCAATTGACAATATAATACACTGATCAGCATTGAAAGCGTAATTACGATTAAGAAGTTCGCTCGTGTCCATTTCGTAAATTAATGTCCGTCGACGCGAGTTCGCAGAAAAAGTTTCCGTTTCCTGGTCGGCATAAAAAGAAACGTCTCATGCTCGGCACCAAGTTTAGATAAAATCGTCGAGCGTTTAAAGGGAAATACTAGAAACTGCACACCGTAATAACAGCCTGATTTCTTCGGAATCGCGGTTTCGAGAAGAACGGATCAGACTAGTTCTGCTTTCGTCTCGTATATCACTGCCTGAACACGTCGAAGGTAATGGACAGAGTGTGAATCATAAATGTCGCGTCCATGCCCACTCCGGGACCCCCATCGTCGCTCTAAAAGCTCTTTTTAGTAGCGGCTAACCATATCCTTCTTTTCTCCTTGCAGCACACTTAACGCTTTACAAGCCATTAGTCGACCAGTCGATTTTTCGCTATCGCCGTGCACCAGCAGGAAACAGACTGATCGCCTCTATCTGTCTACGTGCAAGAAAAGAACTCGCGGTATCTATTTAAACTTAAACGGTGAAGCTTGGAGCATAAGTCGAGGGCAAATAGGGGATATCAGTGACGCATCTGAAGCAGTAATATATCGAATATATGTTTGCAGTTTGAATAATAATACTTCTATTTTAAATAAAAAGTATTAGAAGAAATATCTGTAAGTGAAGATATTTGAAGGAAAGAAGCAATTAAAAATTTGCAGCATTCATTAAAGAAGTATAATAATAATATTATTATATATTATAATATTTTATTATTTTAATTTAATTTTATTATTTAATATATTATTATAATAATAATATTATTGTTATTATTAAGTGTCTTTGTTGTACAAAAATATAAAAATAGGGAATAAAGAAAGAGAAAGAAAAAAACGCAAAGGCAAAATTCAGTCGTAAAACTGTTTTGCAAACTAATCTATATTAGACATAAATATGAATAAAATGAGAGAGAGAAAGGTAATGCTGAATTATGCACAGTTTAGGAAAATCATACATCTCTGAAAAGTATTGTGAGTATAATATTTTTATTTCTGTGAATAATATTAATTCTTCCTCCGATTTCCACATCAAATGTAAAACAGTGATGCAATATGTTTTCACTAAGATCTACGAGGTGCTTCCAAAAGGTGTTAAACTTTGTGTACGTCTGAAAGAGGAATGCGTTCGAACGTGTCGTTGCAAAAACGTGGCAATTGAGTATCTAAGGCAGATGTAGGTGCTACCATATGTTCTTTACGAATAGAGGAAACGTGTGCATGAGCAAATCTACGGAAATAAAGGTTACGTAGCCACAGATGTTTGTTAATATGCTTCTTGCAGGTGGGGGACGAACTCTAGCCATGACGTGGAAAAATGTAGCGAGAAATGATAACACGGACAAATGGAATTGAGTTTCACACACAGTTTTTAAATAACTGTGACAACTACAGCTGCTGAATACATTCAAAGACATAAGCTCCCTTTTACTGCCATAAATAAAATATTCTTCTTTCAATGCGTCGGTACTAAATTATAGAATATGTTCAATCTTCAATTTTTTTTTCAAGAAAGTTCTGAGCCTTACGAGAAATATATCCTGGAATAAGTTTCGACCATCTTTGAAGATTCTGTGCAACAGCTTTCCAACACTTTCAAATGCACATAAACAATTGAAAATTTGGGACATTATTTGAAATTTATTACCAAAATTTGTTTGTATCTGATACATAATTCATTTTCTTTTGGTGGAATTTAGTTTCTTGCTGCTTTACTGAAGGTCACATCAGCAGAGTTAGGTCATAATATTAAATTTTTCAAAATAGGACACGAGAGCTTTCCGATAAATTACGAAATCCGCAATTGTAGAAGACTATTTTGCAGTCAAAAATTGATAATCACCCGCAATGACGATAGCTACTCTCAACAGCCTTGATAAATATATACACATAGCGATAATGTAATGTGAAGGTACATAATACCACCCATGTTCCTAATATGGCGATATTAAGTACACTTTTTTCAAAACCCAATTTTTGCACGCCTTATATTTTTTGAGTCCTAATTAAACATTTGTAGGTCTCAACGATTTTAACTTAGGCTACATGCAACGTGAATAATTTCTCTTTACTTTGAAACAAATCACAAACAAAAATATAAATTATTATTCAATTAACAGCGATTTTATTTTTACTAGGCGATATTAGATAATCGGTGCCAATGCACCAAATCATAAAAGAAGAACATCTCAGCTATTCAGGAAAACATAAAAATTAAAAGAATTCCGCATAATCTGCACTCCTCCAATAATTCAGAGTGAACAGCCGAATCAATTCCACTACTGAATTAAATACGAGCATTCCACCGTGCGAGTTGCGGTACTAAGTTCATCAGCCGATAATGGAAGGCCTGGCAGTACGAAGCTACGTAACTGAGTATCCGCACCGAAGGAAATTACACACCTATGACATTATGAACGCCGACAAATGGTAGCCAGTGACACGAAGAAGACGAAGACGAATAAGGGGACCGGGGAACAAGGCTATTCCCTCCAGAAAAGGCAACAATGTGCGGTGCAATAGCAAATAGCAATGTGACGAGGTTGCGACAACGAGCACGGCTTCATAAGCGATCCGACGCTAAAAACGCGCCACGATTCTCGGGAAAAGCGGCAACAAACGCCACCCTCCGTCTCTCGTCGCTTCTACAAATTGTTTAATTGCTCGCTCACATCGCGGAATTTCTGGACGATGAGCTCATAACGTCGCCGACTCTGACACTTTCCGCCAGGAAACTTGAGGCGAGACTTGTGAAGTAATCGTCCAAGTCGTGGTTTTTCGTCAAACTCTCGAGGAAACGATATATGAACTTATCACAGATTCCACTAATTTTAGTCATTCTTAAACTGTCATTGGAGCAGTGTGATGCATACATGACGGTTCGGTCTTGTGTTTGGCGTCGGCGTGTTTTCACGCTTGGGTGATGCTTTGGAAACGTGGAGAGTTGTTTCGCAGTTTGGAGATTTCTTGAGAACTTTAATTGATTCTTGTTATGAGATAGGTCACTGCTTTTTAAGGTCACTGGTAAGTAGGAGTGCCAGTGAGAATGCCAGAGATGAAGTTTAGAATACTTGTCCAATAGATAACAGAACTCGTGAAGAGAATTAGCAAACTTGCGGTGATACCATCTATTATTTTAAAGGTAAAAAAGTTGACTACCTTCTCATTAAAAAGTTAGTAAGATTTACAGAAATAATTATGAAAAAAATATATAACAAAAAATTGTAAGTGAAACGATTTCATTGAACTTGGGCAACAATGCACTAAAAAGCAAAAAGTAGTTATTTTCTTGTACTACAATTTCGATGTTGATATGTGACTTTAAATAAAATCATACAAACTCTGTGATCATCCTGTAGAATTGTTCAACTCAATTTCATTGTATAATTGTATTTATAGTCACATATCACCGTCGAAATTGTAGTATAAGAAAATAATTATTTTTACTTTTTTATGCATTATTGATCAAGTTTAATAAAATCGTATCCCTTAAATTTTTTTATGTATTTTTTAGTTTTTACTTTTTAGTGTTTGTCTTCTGAATTCTCTACTCAAATATCCCTTTGGAAAGAAATAGGTACCTATATCTGAACATTCATAAATTACAATTATTTTAATTTTGAACAAATTACAATTATTTCAATGTAGTGTCAAATCCATTGGATTTGTGGAAATGGGTTTAAATTGTAGGGGATGGAATTTTGCACCCCTTCGGCGATGAATTTTTCAAAATTTTGTATTATTATCTTAAATATGCACACCTGTAAAGCTTCAAGTCAATGGATTTGTGGAAGTGAGTTAAGATTGAATTACAAGATTTATACCAAACAAACAGACAAAGGGTTGAAGTTAAATAAAATCGTTTAAAAAACGTTGTAAATTTATTGAAGATCTCTAACAAATTTGACTTTTTTTTATGTTTTTAGTATTCAATCTGTACCAAATATCACGTTTCCGCAAATAAAGTGAATGTCCTAATATATGTATATGTACCGCAATGTGCATTTCGTTCCAGTTACTTGAGTTCAAGTAAGTCTTGAGTAAATACTTGGAATTCGGTGAGAAATCTGGGACCCAAGCGCGACAGGAAGTGCATTAGGCTGCAGATGCATCGCAGGCGCGTCTTTTGCGGAACGACCAGAAGCTCGCGAGGGAATGTTTGCCTTTTGTTTGCTGGAGAGTGCGCGACACTAAAAACAACTGACACGTTTATATTTATGTCTACGAAAAGGATGTTTCTGTGGTCCACGGGAGTGCACTGAACGCAACGACTGTACCAAATGCAGTGGCTGCAGCGAGCAGTGCATTCTACGAAAAAGGAATCTGAATCGTTGAATACTTATCTCGCTTCTCCAATTTTATAGAAATATATGTATAATAATTGAACGTTACATATAATACTTTTCAGCGTCAATAAATATGGAATACAATTTCGATACTTAAGTAAAAGGATGTATAAAATCGGTTGTTACTTTTAGAATATGCAATATTTAAAACACTACAAAACATTATGTAGGTGTCCGATAGAATTTATATCAAAGGAGATTGATATGTATAATTTTTTACTTAATTCTTGTCATTTTTTTGGTATTTCAAATTTATATATTTTAAGAAAAACTAACATATTTAATAAAAATTAAATTTTTCAGAGTAATTTTGTTTGGGAAAATCAAATTTATATTTAAAGAACCCTTGCACTTGTAACAATTCTCAATCTCTAGCTTTTCTAGAGGGGTCTTTAAATATAAATTTGATTATTCAAAACAAAATTACTCTGCAAAATTTATTTTTTATTAAATATGTTAGTTTTACTTAAAATACGTCTTTCAATTCATTCAGTTTATAACCACGAATCCTGCAGGCCACACATAAAGATGCATTCTTCTGGCGACAAAAGATGATTGACCGGAAAGACTTCCGAAACATCTGAACAACGTGGGAGAGGCATGATACCGTGCTACACATAAATAACCTCCGAAATCTGCGCTGAAAGTCTGTTCTAGTGGCGACCACCCACAGATAACAGAAAAGTGCAGCACATTCCAAGGGTGCTTATCTTCTGACAATGGTGGATGCTACCGCAAGGAAGAGAAGAAAGTGCACTTCCGATTGTAGCATTGGATACTGTTATTTGGACAATTCTCAGAAAACAATAACAAATAGCGCAACAATAAAAATTGCTTTCAAAATAATTCCTCGAGAACTAATCTTACCCAAACGAACACAATTTCTTCAAAATAATAAAGTACACAGTAATTCCTAATTATTAATTATAGAGCTCTTCTGTGGTATGAGTAATAAAGCAAGTATTACACAGAGCTTCTTAAAATGTGTGGTACAACGTGAAAGGACATAATTGGAGAGTCCTTGTAGGGAAAAACTGTAAGTGGCAAAAATCAAATTCTGTATTATAGTATTGCAATGGGCACGTTGAACATTTTCCGATAATTTTTTTTTAATTTTGGCATTTACAGTGTTTTCTACTAGGACTCTTTAATTCACCATAAAAAAAATGAAAAAAAAACGTAGAATAAAGTTTTGTGAATGTTCCAGCTCCATACAGCTTAATTAAAATTAGTTACAAGAGAGTAGAATTTTTAGCTATGAATTTTCAGTTCATATCTTTCAGTACAACCTCAATTTTCTAAAAATATGATACTCTACTTCTCCGCTACATATTTTATACATAGAGGTATCACAATCCATTCCACTAAAACAAAGAAACAACTGTGTACAGGGGGCGTTCAAGCATCAATTCGTTAACATAATTATTTCAAAACTTCCCCAGACGGATTCCAAAGTAACACGATTAACCTTCTCACAAGAATACCTAAATCCTGCCACTGAAGCAAGTGATCCAAGCTATCCCACCTTCTAAATCCCCGTAAAACAAGCAGCCGCTCGGCCAACCAACGAAAGTCGATACGTCTTTCGTCATTAAAACGCCATAGCAGAGACCTTCATGGGACGGCAGGAAATATCCTGTTACCGAGCGTATTTATGCCGCTACACTCCGAGGACATGGCCACATGTTGTGAAAGATCCTTGTCGTCCTCGGAGGAAATTCGTCCTGCGGGACTTCTTTCAGGGTGCACGATTTACCTCTCGAGAAACGGACCCACACTCGAAACCTTCGAGTCCGGGCACGCGAGAGTGGAGAGGACAGTGTTCCTCGGTTGAAGACACTGTTTACAACTGTTTATAGCCACTCAGGGTGAGCGTGGCGGGATCCAGAAAACTGTTTTTCGGATTACATTCGTTTTTTTTTCCTCCGTGTAAACCGAGCTAACTTTGGAACGAGAGCGAGGCATACTCTATAAATTCTGGGAAGCTGGCTCTATTCGAGTGCCAAAACAAAGAGCTGAGGAACGAAACAGGGAACATTGGAGACGCTTGTTACGGATTTTAGGAGTTAGGAAGGTTCAAAGTATGGATTTCGGTGGAGATGTTGGGGGTTTAAAATAGGGAGGGTGATTAATTAAATTTAACTTTGAATTTGGAGAGTAGATAGTAAGAAAAGTATGGCTACGTTGGAGGGTGATTGAATTTTGAGAAAGTTGAAGAAATATGCCGATCTTAAAATTGTATCAAGCTTTTATAATTTCTGTGAAAAACCTGGATTGGAAAAATTTAGAAGTAGATTGAGATGAATTAATGTGTAGAGTATTTTCAAATAGAAAATCGTAGAATTTAAATCTGGTTAAATTGCACTCATAGAATTAGTGAAATTAATTATTGTACGACTCAAAAGTAAAATTTGTCATCCTTTTAAATAAACTAAGATTCAAGGTTATTTGACTCCTCAATCCCACTATATCAAACAATACAGCAAACAGGAGTTTTCCACTACATTCATGATCACGTTACAGAAGTAGAAGTTTCACATTAACCCAAGCAAAAGAGATAGTCGTACTCCCTAATACATTTTTGCAGACTCATAAAAGCAACAAGGGAATAATATGCACGTATATTCTTTTACAATATCCTTGAGGCTTGTCCTTCGACAGGCATCTAAGGAAAAATTCTAGAAGATCAAAAAGCAAGATTACTCTATATTGAAGCGAATGTACACGTAATCCTCTGTCACCTCAAGCAAAAATCGAAAAAAAAAACGAGAAGCAACAATACGCAAGTGAGAAGAAAATTACATTACAGAATCTTTGTACATACATCACGAACCAAATTGCGTCATTTTCGAAATAATTAATTTATAGAATTAAGTAGAGCAAAACGGAATAAAATAACGTTGAACAGAGCAAAATAGAATAAAACAGAATAAAAAGATTAAAAGGGAAGGAAACTCACTCGTTCGGCAGGGTGAAAATTCATGGGATTCGTTGAAGTTGTTGCTAACGACCCAGCAGGTGCCGACGGGTTCCCTTTTATTTCCTGACGTCGATTCCTTGGCACCTCGATTGTCATCGAGATCGTTCTTCGTCTGGGACACGGAGAACCAGATGTACCTGGGGGCGCACGCCTGCGAACAGAAAACAGGACCGTTTGTATCGTTAATGACCGTTCCATCGCAATTACACCTAACGACCAGCTGGCTTGGTCGACTCGTTAAGCGTGCTTGGTTTCGATCTCCAGGAAGTATACTATAACTATACTTGCGCGTCGATTGAAATCGCGCCTTTCTACAGCCGGTCACGCCTTTACGTGACCACGCGACATCAAGTTCGAGGCAATAGCAGCGCCAAGACACTAATCACCCTTAGGAATAGCAGGGATGAAGTGGAAATGCGCCATTTCTAACCCATTCGTGCAACAGTTATTTCAAATGAAGTGTTCAAGGCTTCTGCCTTCACCTGGCGGGTGTAGCGTCCATTTGGGCCAGAGATTTATTTAAATAAAATTTCGAATAACAAAATAGTAGAATAAATTTATGCGACGAATAGTGTTAATTTTTTTATTCGGCGAACGTTTCAACTTCAGCGTCGAATAAGGGTTGACTGTATTCGATACATGACGAATAATTTTCGTAACTTTTATTCGTTATTCGAAATTTTTATTTAAATAAAAATTTTGCTTATCTCTGGTATCAACGTACTACTACTTTCCATTAGCATCATTCCTTCAAGAAACTAAGACTCAGATCAGAGTAAGATTAAAATATAACATAAAAGCTTGGTCTGTAGTGTGTATAAACGAAACCAGAGGCCCAAAATGGAGCCCACATAGATTCTTTTTAATTATTTAATGTCGCGTCAGCGTAGAGCTATTACCGACCACTATTACATTACATTACATTATTAGACGGGGTTGTAACGTGTGTTGTAACTTGTTGTACTTAACATTGTGTGTCCCAAAACCTAATACTATTACGTACCTAGCTACAACGCACTAATATTATAATTATAAGTTATTTTTGTACAATTGTGTTTTAAAGAAGGTCATTTATTTAATGTTTATCTTAATCTATTACCTACGGTTTCCCAAACTTACTTCATATTTCCTTAATTATTTTAAGTGGTTCTTGAAAGAATATTATATTCCTAATATATTTTTTATTATTCAAGCATTCTTTGATTGTGGAAATAGCCCACATAGTTCTCTATCAATCTATCTGCTATTCAATGCTTAAGATTTGCAATTACTTAAAGATTCGGTCTAAAGATTTATCAAGAATAAATATGAGTCCAACATTTGACAAGCATTGCAGCTACCTTCATCAACAATCTGTTAATTAATTGATACCGGTGTGTGCCCTATGATACTGATCTATTTGATGTGCCCCTCCTAGTATCATTGGCAGCTGAACAATTAAAAAAGTGAATGGAGGGTGCTTTATACTGACTTCAAGTTTTAGCCAGGGTCCCTATCGTTCAGTTTATGCAGCGTATGAATTTTTTCTTGCTTTAAAAATCAATTCCCTTAGTCAGCATTTTAGTTAACACGAATGTGAATGTTGAGTTCAATGATAGCTACTATGGTTCTAAAAAACGAGTTTACGTTTTTGGTTCTGTCTTCGGTGACTGGGATACGCAGCTGGATTACGAGTTCGAATTGCTGTTGCTTTTGGATGTTTAGAGAACCTCTTGGTCGAACCGAAAGCAGATGCTTCTGCAAGATGTTGTGGGGTGGACAGAGGGGTTGAGTGGGTTGATATGTTACTTTCGTTTTAGGGAATTTCCCAGTTTTTCTACTTTTAGATCGAGGGATGCCAGTATTTGGTATTTTCAGGAGAATTTAGTACCTATCGTTAGGAAGACTGAACAGAAAATCCTTTCTCAGAATATAAATTGATGTTTGAAATTTACCTGCTGGTATCGTGGTTTTTAATGAATCATATTGTAATCTATTATAATTACTTTGTAACCACGATCCACTTGTTAATTATCAGAACAACATTTCTATACTTAGAATTCTATGGGATTTGATTTCTACATATACACTATTTTTGGAGTGGCACAGAAAATGGAAATAGACGAATTATTGATGACTTACAAAAAAAAAACTGCGAATGTACTTGTGGAATATTATAATAAAATATAAAATTTAAACAAATTGGAATCATATTAAACTGTCTTATTGTTAGTCGAATCTACTTTAAGATATTTATTTCTATTAAATTTTCCCTATTTTAAAATTTCTTTCCAGCAACATTATACTCTGAAAATAGAAACTATGTAAAATGCATTCTAAGCAGTGCACGTGTCTGCCACCAAGCCAATTGAGAGAACTGGAATCAAGCAATAAACGTGGCCTGTAAATAACCTGCCATCAATTTCAGCAGAATTATTACAAACCCGCAGACAGCCCCACAATAAACATATCATAATACTTCGTTTCATATGCAAAGGACCACAGTTTAACGAAACAGAGTACAGTTTGCGACAATGCCAAAGCCACTAGGCGCACGCTGTAAAGTCAACGAGATTGACAGAACCATGAGTCATAAATCTCAGCGACGAGGCACGAATTAACGTGGTCAAAGTTCCACGAATTCTATAATTAATTTAATTTATTACAAGTGGCAGTCCACGAGTGGGACGTTTCATAACGTGCTCGCGTGTGACTACTTTCAGAGAAAAGCTCTTCGATGCGAATCTGGTCGATAAACTGCAAATGCAAAATTTAATTTTGTCAATGCCGAACCGCATTTTGTATGTTCTTCGAAGAAATGGCAATTCCTAAATACCATTCATTTGTTGTTAATTTTGATTTCAGTTATCAAAAAAACGTGTGGCGTTACAGAAATTTCGCTTGTTAAATTCAATTTTTACGATTTTTTAAAATAAATGTTACTTCTATTATTGCAAGCGATCTGAGCATTTGTTTTTTTAATTTTCCCAAAATGATATGATACACAAAATTATCAATAGCATGGAATAAATATAAATACATACATACACAGGCGTTCATAAATATTAGGAGACCTGCTCTGTACGGAATAATTGCAAATTATGCCAAAAGAAAATTACAAAAAAAATCGTTGCAAATTTATTGAAGAACTCTAACAAATTTTACTTGATTTGGTATTTTAAATTAAAAGCAATGAAAAGTATTCAATCGCGTACCAAAATCACATTTTCTGCAAATGCGGTAGGTGTCCTAATATTTATGAACGACACTGTATATTTATGCGACGTGCTATTAAGGTCATCAGCTGCTAGACCGCTCCCTGGTCAAGTACAGATGATTGACGCAATACGCCGATTATTGTGCGTGAGAGAACCTTGTCCCAGGATCTGGACACACGGACAAATGGCTCCAACGAACGTTCTCATTGCCAAAAATACACGTTTGTTCCCGGCTATTACGACCACTTCACGAAAAACAGATGACGCACCACTGTGTTGCGTGTTGACGTTGGAATGGAACTCGAGAGGAACGGGGAATTATCAAATTTATTATACCATACGCGGGGGTGATTTTGGTAACATAAATAAAATGTTGCCCTAAATACTCTAGGTAGTCTCGCGACTATACGCAAACGAATTTCCTTTCAATTTCACAAACTTCTCGCGCCCCATACCTCTACTACCAATCCTCTGATCTAAAGTTAAAATTTGAATTTTGCAGCACAGAAAATTAACAAATTTTTCTTCGAAAAATGGGAATTTTTACTTAAAATTTACTACCATTTTGGTGTTTGTCAATATTTGTTATTCATTCTAGTTCATACGATAGCCACGCTCATATAGATTAAAAAAATTGCGTTTTTTTGTTTCAGATAACTACGACAGCCAGAATCATGTTCGCCAGCAACAAATATTTTTTCAAACTCCTCTTACTACTACCACTGTAATTTTTAATAAAATTATTATTATTGCATGAAACAATTGGGCACATTCTTCGAATGTGAATTAATAAACGTACAAAGTTTGAAGTTATAATACTCAACACTTTTCTTTTAAAAAAATTCACCAAAAATTGCCTTAGTTTCATATAACGGAGCAAGTAGAAAAATCACTGGCTAGGTATTTATAGGCACTGAAAAAACATATATTGATAAACACTTTGGTACGCTATACCAACCAACAACCCCAGACGTTGAGTTTAAACGCAGAAATAAATAAAAAGCGAAAGGGGCGATGCAGTTTTCGCGCAGATTACTCCTGCAGATTCATGGGAGAGAAGAAGCGCGTCGAATTGTCAGAGACGGGGGATCTGGTAACATTTTAATCAGTTTTCAAGGTCGGTGCTGTGTAAACGAGCCCTAACGAGCAGCATGCTGATTCCGCATGCACGATGATCGTGTGTTACGCTGCTGCTCGGCCTGTGCACGCAACATTGCATTATTAATTGCGGGCCAATTAAGGCGCGTTACATCGTTTTACCACGCGAATCGGATGCTGCGCGATCCTGGATCGAGAATCGAACGGGGGAAACGGTGTTTTATCGTTGATTAATGCGCAGAGCGTGAATACTCGGTTGGAAGAGCAACGAGAGGGAAAGTGCTTTATCAACTTTTCAGTGACAAGACGAACGTTATCACTGAAGTTGTTACACTTGATGGGTTTCGGAACTTGCATCCTGTGCACAGTGGCGGACTGGGTCTAAAAATATTGGTTGCTAGGAGACAAAGGGCACCCACAACTGTAAATTTTAGTGTAAAAGTTAGTCAAATCGTAAATTTTAGTTGCATACAGTAATGATATTGAAATTATTGCCCGTGAGTCCCTGAATGTTTAATTTGAAAATAAACCAAGCTCGAAAGCTATTTTGAAAGTTTTGTGCAAATCTTTCCCGGAAGCAATTGCGCGGAAAACCCGAGCCGGTTTAAAAGTGAATTTTTAAAAATCTTGCACCACTAAAAATGCTAAGGAGGCGACGGTTACTGGAAGCATTTGGTGTACGAAAATTTATGGGAAACGAGTTGTGACTTAATGTCGCTTAAGCCTCGTTCACATTAGTCAAGTAAGTTGACACTACTTTGCCAATGCGAACCTGTTATTCACTTGACTTGAAATATCCTTTCAAGTTTCTTTCAAGTTTCAAGCGAAGTAGAGATTCTTTCAATTTTACTTGCCTTGAAATGCAAACTTGACTAATGTGAACGAGGCTTAGGAACGTGATGCTTTCTTTATAGTAATTAATATTTCAAACTCCAGAACTGGCATTCTTAATACAAATAAGAAATATTGAGAACATGGGTCAGAATAGACCCAGACATATTCGCCCAAGGGTTAATTGAATGTAATGATCGGTCGTTCTTTCCGTTCATCGACGATCGACGAAGAGAGGAGCCAGTAGATACGAGGAACACGAAAAAGAAGAGCGTCTGTCAATGCGTACCGCAATTTATCCATTGCGCCAGTTTAGCTCAATCGCTCAAGGATCACCGCCTCGAATTGCACGTACGAGACTGTCGAAACGAAAGGGGGCACAGAGCTCTGAAGTAAGTATCGACTCGAGTACTTTGTCTGGGATCTGTAACTGAGTTGCTTTTACAAATCTACATTGCCAGAAGAATTAAATACGAGAAATGGTTTTCCTCTTCTTTGATTCTAAATGATTTATCATTTCAGCTTAACGCTTTATACCTTCCTTGAATCATTTAGAGAAAAAAACACTTTTTCCTTCTATAGAGTAAAAGGATTTATAATATTTGTAATGTCGGTTACAGTAGTTCTGCTCTTTAATATTATTTACAGTATATCTTGTCTTTTCTTTGGTTATTAACATTGCGACGCCCCCTGGGTGCTTTACGACCCATTCATGATTTCATTTCTTTGAGGACTTTTCTGAGTTCGGAAAAATAAAAAATGATGGAAAGTGTTACTAATATCTTTTAGTAACTTCTCTTAATATCAGCTAATACTTGTTCTTTAATATCATATTAAATGCATAGCTGAGTGGAGCGAAGTGGTAGCAGAGCTAATTGAATATATATGCATGCTATAGGGTAGATGTTCCTATTACTACCAGTGACCCTATTACTACCATTTTATTTATTTTACTTAATAAAAATGTAACGTATAAAGAACAGTGTGCAAAAAATTTCATTATAAAATTGGGACTTTTCTTCTTCTTCCTCTTCTTATTATTATTATTATTCTACACTATTCTTTACACGTTACGTGTTTATTAATTATTTATTAATTTATTAAAATAAATAAAATGGTAGCAATAGTGATACTTACTGGTAGTATTTGCCATTAATACGTCCCATGCCACGGTGGAAATTCAGATTTCTGCTGTGACTATATTAAGCAGTGAAAAAAAAATACAGAAATAGAAATAGTGTTATTTCCTTCATAATTTCAACCCTTTTTTGTTCTGTTCTGATCTCAACACTAAATTCAGAAGTATCTTTAGAAACACCTTTTTCATTTCAATGGAAGTGAAAATATGAGTCTCCATTCACACGGTGCCACGCAAATAAAGAGTTAAATATACCAAAACGATAAACTCCATCCGTAAGCATCGGAATAATTCCACTATCAATCCATTATGCTTCTTAACAACCCCGAATTAACGCGCACGGATTTCGATAATCCTCGAGGTGGAAAAATAAAGGAGTGAATGAGCTGACGAAACAGCTGCCAGGCTAGACGGGAAGAAGGGGATAAAAATATCCCCGAATCGAGCCGAAACGTATAATAGCATCGGACAGCCGCAAAGAAATACAAGAATGAGTTTGGTCATCGGACGTTCCAAATAAAGCAGTCCCTTGGCGAGCCCTTTGAATGCGCCTCGTTGAGCAGAGCACTCGAGGAGGAACAGGGAACGACCGAGGAACGGAGTAAATGAAGAGGGAAGTCAGGATTATCACAGCTGCCCGCGGTTCGATCGTGACCGAGCCGCTTTAAAGTAAATCGATCTTGTACCTTGACACGGGGCACCGGGATCTATCTTGATCGCGATACCGTATTAAAGAATCGACAGCTGATCGACGCGCGGATGATGATTGTGCAGCCAGCACGGAATGATGAAAAAGCAACGATGAGGACGGCCTCGAGGGCCGTTTTTCCTCTTCGTGAGATTAACAAGACTTGACGCGAATAGTTTCAATGTTGTCATGAATGTTGCCGATACTGGCTCCAAGCAGAAATCCATTTCAGAAGGGCGGGGATCAGAGCAAGTTCGTTTTACTGCAGCAGACTTTGCTGGGAGTCTGCTGTAGCGTTTGCAATAATCTGGAATAAATTGTGCGTACTACTTTTATTTTGGTACGGTTAGTTTTGAAATTTATATATATTCTGTATTCGATACGTAGAGTGGTTCCTTTGGGAGAAAAATTGAAGCAGAGAGCAAGAAATGAAGATCCTATGACTTTGCCCAGAGTTTGATTTTCAATTTATGATATTGAATTGCAAATCTTACGTCAAGTTGCACCTTCTTTAACTAAATAGTGATATCTCGAAAAATGAAGTTCGATCTTTCCTTGATCCCTTAAGAACCACCTCCGTAATATTATATTTCTTGCAAACAGTCTCAAAATTCCACCGCCATAATATTACGGAGTTCGATAGAATAAAAAATAAACGTTCTTTTCGAAAAACTGTTTCATCTCACTTGATAAACATATCCTTTATAGTAAATTAGAGACATCAAAATATGTTATAATTTTGTAACAATTTTCTAAAATTTAGTTTGTGGTTGAGGGGTTAATTTTATGCTCCAGTATCGACGTGAAATTACGAAACACCCTGCATATATCATAAGAATAGACATAAACTACATTACAGTATCAACCAACTCTTTAATCTCGCGTTACCCTAAGAATTCAATCAAACGTCACATTAATCATGAATAAAACTTTCTTATTAAAAAATCTGTATTTTATTTACCAAGTGCGGCTACAGAGCCACTGAAAAGCTAACGACCACTCAAAAATTTGGAAAAGATCGACAAGAAATGCAAGTTTACTCCAGAACTCGAATGATTCAACAAGCTCTGTGGCCTTCGATAGACACTAAAATTGTGTATTTGCAGTGCTCCATTCTAGGCACACGCCACAAATGAACATCCAAGGATGTTCGATCGCGTTGCTTCTTCGAACGAGATGCTGTACGCTGACAACTACGATTCTTACATAATCGTGGCACTTTTGCGCGAGTTTAACGACAGAAAGATTGGCGTTTCTCGGACGCCAACAAAGCGAGCGCAATTTGCTCGTCATCAAAAAGACCCCGGGAGAACTTAAAGGCGGCTAATGACACGTTTCCAAACGCGTTTCCTTCGACAATAAGGCGATTGGTGGCCATTCGCGCAACGAAACGCAGCGGCCCTTTAATTGCGCCGCGAAAAAGACTGGCGAGAAAAGAAACGGGGGAAAGGTAACAATAATAATTCGAGTGATGATCGTATTCTTCTCATCGCGATTGCACCGAGAGTATCTGAGCTCGCTCTTCATTAAAAAGGACCACTCGAGAGAGCTTAAGCCTGGCTGATGGCACGGTTCCTTTAATGTCTTCAGCCGACCACTTTGCAGCCTTTCAACGCGCGCTCATCGCAGAGAACGATACAAGGTCTCATTCGATTCGTACTGGACGCGGCGCAATCGATATGCCAGGCGGTTCTTTTTTTTTTCAGTTTTCTGAGGTGGTCTGTGGAACGGAGGACTGGCGGTGATTAAAATGCGAGGACCTAGGAATGGGATGCAGAAAAGGTGGGGAAAAGTGTGATTGCTGAATTGAAATTTTTGTGGATATAGGAATTGGGGTGAAAGAAAGGTGGACCAAAGAGTGATTGCTGAATTAAAGTTTTCGAGAATGTAAAGAATGGGAAGGAGAAAGGGCGTGGCAAAGTCGGATTGCGGAATTGAAATTTTTAAGATGCTGAAAATAGGATGGAGCAAGGGTGGGACAAAGTCAGATTGCTGAATTGAAATCTTTGAGGGTGTAGGAATTGGGATGAAGAAAAGGTGGAGCAAAGTGTGATTGGTACACTTAAATTTTTGAGGATGTAGGAAAGGCGAGGCAAACGCCAGCAATGATTGCTGAATTGAAATTATTGATAAAGTCGATATATGAAGATGAAATATGGAAGTCCCTTTCAGAGTCACTCTTTTCCCTTTTCCTCATAGATTTCAAAGTGTACCTCTGTAAAGGCGGAACATGGCAGTTGTATCCCACTTTCCAGGAGATAAGAATTATCGAGAAAATCGTACAGCAATAGAAGAAGCTGGAGTAGTAAAATTTAAGTCAAACCTGACTATCAGCAGGAAATGTGATAGTTCACTCTTTATCGCCGGAGACCTACCGATCACAATTTGGAGACCAGCCTCGAAGAAAACGAAAATGGAGTGTTTTATAGAAATCGAATAACTCGTGTGTAAGATTTCTTATTTCTGTTATGATCTCTCTCATGGATAATTGTAATATTACATTTACCTATATAAAATTGAGACTTATCACTCTCCTAGTGAATACAGGATCCATCTGAACTTCTGCTACTTATTATTAAATAGTAATAAGTAATAAAAGCTAAATCTGAGATGTGCATGAACAAAACTGCGTTCGTAATCAAAATGTACCACACATCTGCTGTGCAACCCATTTATAAAGCTACCCATTATCTGTCGTTCTTTTCACAGGTAAAACTTATGTTTATCAAGACACAAGTATTTTGAACGTGTGCACTTAAAAAAAATCAGTCGTGAGCCACAAAAGTGTCTCCTACGAAAATGCCTTGATTGAGGATTACAATGAATAGAATCTGTAACTTTCATCATGTATGTATTCTTAAGCATCATTCGATCCTGCAAGTGGTCCGTGCTTCCACGGAAATAATCCATCAATTTTTCACGAAAATCGAGTTGCCCCGTAGAAATATCGATCCTTTTACGATCCCGCCTAACTTTATGGGCAAACGATCGGACACAGGCCAACGAAACTGACCAGTCTACCGTAAACTCTTTCCACGTTCGACCCTTATTGTTCGGAACGCGAAACACACGTGTGCACGCAGGAAATTCCCCAGGCTCAAAGAGCTCGCTGACAAGCGGCACTATTATGGTAGGACCGTATCACGACGAAACGACATCGTAAATTAAAACAATATACCACTATTTTATCGGTCACAATATTCTCTGCAATGCTTAATGCATTTCCATTGTAACTGGCTGGGAACTCGGAGGTAATATGCCAGCCACCTCCCCCATTTTCTCTCAGGGACACTGGTCTTTCCTTTTTGTCTTCGATCTTTGTTTTATTTCAGTGCAGTATGTATTGTTGGAAAATATGTTTAATTTAAGAATGTTCAATTTGTAAATCGTTTTATGTGTATTATTAAATATGGATTTAAGACAGTTAACAAGGAAGTGGGGGCTTTCATACGTTGTATTAAGTCCTGTTTTCTCATAAGAAGGATCCCGAACTCGGAAATTCAAAAAATTGTAAAACTTTGGGGATATATAGTTACGTATTACAATTCTTTTCGCTACCTAAATTCACTCTAAGGGGGTGAAATTGACCCCTGAAAATCCGTCATTTTCCGATTTTGTGTTCTAATTCGCGAACAGTGGAACTGTAAGTTACTAAATGACAGTACTCATCGAAAGAAGCTACTTTTGTCTGAAAACTTTTTTTCTATCTTTTACAGTTCGCGAATTATAACACAAAATCGGGAAATAACCGGATTTTCAAGGATCAATTTCACCCCTGTAATAAAATTTCCTTTCAAAGCACTTCCCTTCATTTGTGTCCACTAGATTTACAATTCCCAGATATTGAAATAAAAAAAGACAGTGTCTTCTCTGTTTTCGTTTCTTCTTATCGGTTTTTACGCCGGCCAATAAACTTTTTAGGAAAAAGCAAAGAATCGATGTATTGCTCGCGACGCAACGAACAGGCGGGCATGAGTTATTCTTGGGCGCGAATGAGGTCATTTCGGGTCGGCTGCACCCAGACCTAACCAACGAGGATAGATCGACCGTATTTTAAGGGAGTCGATATGGAACGGCTTCCGCGGAATCGTGTATGGTTTTCGGGGAACCAGGGGCTACCCATTTTTGTGTGACGTTGAAGAATCGCTGGCGCAAAGTGGAACACTCACAATAACTCTGAGTAGATCACATGAATCGCGCTGAACTTGCCACGCAATGGGAGCCCCAATTTCTGACAACTTATATGCCTGCAAGCTATCTACACTGATGTTTGCATTAAGTTCCCGTTTTGAATTGGACGTTGTGCATCATCTGGTTTCGAAACTTCAGTTTTTGCTATGTTCTTTTACTTTCATCAAATGAACGCTATCTATGTCAAGTGATTTTATCTGATACCAGTTGTGAGCTGTGACCTAAGAGTCTAGTGAAAATAGCTTTAATTCGACAAAAGTTCAGATGCAGGTAATTCAATCTTGACGGTGTTGACTTGGTGACTGTAAAAAGGATTAGTGAAGCTTTGTTCCATAAATCTTTCATTCGACACCAACTGAAGATGAACCTTGTAAACGATGTAAGTGCCGATAGTTAAAATTTTCAGTAGAAACAGAAAACGCGTAGGTTTTGTTCATTTTGTAACTTACATCTTTTATCACTTGCTTATTTCAACTTGATCGTGTATTGCTATGGACTTTCACCGTATACTACCTTTACAGATTTAGAGGGAATAAAATGATTACAGCTGCGAAGATTGCTGGCACTTTCATTGTTTTTCACTACAACGAAGTTGACACTTACGAGTTTAGCTCTATCTTGGGATTACCTTAATAGTTGGACTAAATTATTCTAGCACTTATAACTTTTGCCACCGTATTCTCTTTCCATTAAAAAGATTATTTTTTATTTTTTTGGCACTCACATCGTTTACCATTTCAACTCCTCAATTACTAATTTCGACGCTACATAGAAATAGAATACTTATTTCGAGTGTATCTCCACAAGAGCTACTTCCTTCTTCTGTGATATTTTCCGAGCATAATAAATCCACGACGTCATAAAAACGCCACTCCCCCGACAATATTTTAATCCAACAAGCGGGCGACGTGCGCGCACATCGCGAGGCCGCAACGCCCCGATTTCACGGCAAATTGCCGTCTCAAACGAACCCACCGTTCGCCAGATCATAATCCGATTTGTCATACTCCCTCGTAACGCGCAATTTAACGCGTAATCCTCGCCGGGGAGCGGCCCGAGGAGCTGCAGAGGAAGAAACTTAAGGGTCGGGAGGATTAACTAGAATCAGAGACAGGAAGGGTCAGCTACCAGCGGCGTGGAAAAGTGGCACGCGAAAAAATGGAGAGCGGAGGCACAGTTTACTCGGTAATGGGTAGATCGTAAAACATGTCACGCGCTGGTTTACGGTAACAATCTTCGAGACATTTTATTTATTTCGAGTTGCATTAACGACGTCGACGAAACTGTGGTAGAGCGCGGTACGAAAAATCAAAGGGCGCCTCCTGAAATTGATGAGGAAATTAAAACCCCGCTGATGAATACGCCCAATTAGGCTCGATGATTTTTGAGGACGATGGCCCATGGAAGATCGTTGTCTTGATATATTTAACGTGTCTTTAATGTAAATGGACTTTTACACGTGGAGATACTTTCCTGGAAATGACTTAATAAGGAGAGTGCATGAGATTTGGGTACAGATAGTGTACAGAATTGGAAATTATCCAAATTGTGCATTTTACCAGAAACTGGTCACAACTTGTGTACAGAATTGAAAAATTCAAAAATTCTAATATCTGCTGTATACTGAAGATTAGTCACAACCAGGGCTGGGGACAGTTTGAAATAGTTTGAGACAAAATATTAAAAACTGATATATTTCCATAAGCAAATACTGTTTGACAATACTATTTCATTTAATGTTTAAATAAAATACTGTTTGAAAATACTATTTCATTTAATGCTTAGGTATTGTTAAATCAAATACTATTCGAAAATACTGTTTCATTAAATCCTTAAATCATGAGCAAATACTATTTACTATTTTCACTAGGTTTCGAACATAAGCGTTACAAATTTAAAAAACAAACAGATCTCCCAAATGTCGCTCCCTACTTTCTTAAGATTACATATATTCGGGTAAATATTTTTTGCAAGTATTTCTGACTGCAGGTATGTACGTTTACACACATGTTTTGCGTTGTTAGTCAGTCATTATTTGAAATACTAGGTATTGTTTGAAATATTATTATTCGAAATAGTATTTTCTAATATTTCAATGACATACTCATTTCACAATAGTATTTGTATGAGTTAGTATTAAAATATATATTTGAAATACTGTTTCTTTATATAACTATTATTTCAAAAAAAAGTTTATTTGTGAAATCCTGTATCACTCTAACAAATAAAGATATTTATTTCTATTTATCTATTTCAACAATCTATTCTCCCCAGCCCTGGTCACAACTTCCCCTAAAATCTGAAAATGAAATATCTCCCACAACACCCCTCGCCTTTGTGTACAGACAGTGTACAGAAATAAAAACTTGTAAAATTCCACTTTACACCAAAGATTAGTCACAACTTCCCCTAGAATCTCCAAATGAAATATCTCCCGCAACATCCTTCAAAACGAGCCCCGCCCCTCCACATAAAAGACAAATCTCCAGCAAAGGCCCCGTCCAGAAAGTAAGGATGACACAGGAATAAAAAGTAAAAATCACAACGTTACAAACATCAACAGCCCTCACCCCCGCGCGACCTCCCACCCACAGAATTTCCATTTGCAGCAAAAAGGAGCCGCGGTGAACGCCTGCGTTGCAAGAGTCCAGCAAAAAAGGGGCGACTGGGACGAGAAGAAGGTAGCCGAACAGCTGAACGCGAATGAAATATCCCGGCTAAATTTGTCCGTGCGCGCGGCAATATTTTTCACCTGGCTTCGCCCCATTCGCCCGCGGACCAGGAGCTCCGCCGCGTGACAGGATAACAGAGCGCGACGCCACGGACGGATATTTACGTCACGGGAGACAGAGGTGGTTTCGCACGGAAGAGGCGAACGCCTCAGTTTCGTGGTTGACTCACCTCCCTCGCGTTCTGACTCACTCCGCCTTATTTATACACGGCGGCCCCGATGGTCTAGCGCGAGTACGCGCGAGAAATCGCCTGCGAAGGGAATCCCTGGCCCGAATGCGAGCGAAGATCTGTCAGAAGGACAAAGACCGTGCGACTCGCGGCGAACAGTTCACGGTTTACTGAATGCGTGTCCCGTTCTGAGCGTGCGGTCGCAACCGCGCCGGGCGATATGTCAGGCTTTCCGGGAGAAAGGTGTGAGTTATCGCGCCCCCTCCCGCTGAAGCGTGCAAAGTTTGACGGCTGAAGAGCGGGTTGCATTATGGGAATGCGACGTGGGAGCTATTGGCTAACGCTGGGTGACAAAGTCACTCCTGGGAGGGGTGTGTTGGTTCTGGTTTGTTCGCAACCGTAGCAATCGATGCTTCAGGTGGATTCTTTTTTGCTTCTTTGGGGTAGTTTGTGGAATGAAGGAGGGTGTAGAAATTGGTATGAAGAAAGGGTGGGCAAAGTGTGATTGCTGCAAGAGTAGGTTTTGAGGTCAAAGTTGTTTTCCATAAAGTTCGAAGAAAGAAGATGACATGTGGAGTATAGAGTCCCTTTCGGAGTCACCCTTTTCCTCATGAATTTCAGAGTATACCCCTTTACAGAACATGGAAGTCGTATTCCACTCTCCGGGAGATAAGAATTATCGAATAAATAGTACAGCAATGGAAGAAGCTAAAGGAACTTATCTGAAAGAGCGTAAAATTTAAGTCAGACCCAACTGTCAGGAAATGTGATTATTCCATTCTTTATCGCCTCGGAAAAAACGAAAGTGGATTGTTTTGTGGAAATCGGAGAGCTCGTATATTAGATCTTTAATTCCTGAAAGGATCTTTCTCGTGGATAATTGTACTATTATATTTACATAAAAGTAAATAAATTGCCTTAATACCATGGACTGCTGTTGGGTCATTATGCACAAAGATTAATAAAAAAAGAGCGGGTTATAGTATGGGAACGCGGTGTGGGAGCTTTTGGCGGCGAAGTGACTCCTGGGACGAGTGTGTTAGTTTGTTTGAACGTAAGAGACTGTTGTATCGTTGGTTTAAGTTTGTCACGCGTTGTAAATGTACCTACTGTATGCAACTGTACTTACTGGGTTTGTAGGGTTTAAGGGTTGCACTTAGGGAATAATATGTGAGTTTGAGAGTTTGGAGATTTGATACTGAAAATGTCTGATGATACTGTTGAACTGATTGTTAATAAGTAAGAGGAATTTTCTAGGGTCTATCTAGCCCTATCCTAAATATCAAACTATATGTTTCACGCACTATTGATATTACTTCTTGGAGAATATAATGATTTAAGGGGGAACACCACTGTGACAGCCGGAAAAGTATTTTCCCCCTATGGTATTCCCCCGTGCGTATAAGTGAAATTAGGAGGTAAAATGAACTTTGCCTACTACTTATGGTGAAGCTATCCACAATCCAAGGGTCCTCCAAAGATCTATTTCTGTTCTAGCTAGTTCTGAGTCAATTATATTCCCCAATTAGGCTATCAAGCGTCTGTTGCCCTTTCCGTGAAATATCATAAAATATTTTAATTTAAAAGAGTTGACACAATTTTAATATTAATTCAATATGACAACTCACGTATGAGTTATTGTTAAATTGCTACATGAAATAAAAAGTGAATTGTCATTAAAGTTGTCTCAAGCGTCCACGTTTAAAGATCACACAGTCGAAACGGCCAAAATAATCAAATTTTTCTACCTTTATCAATTTTTTTTGGCCCAAATTTGCTAGACTGCGGTCTACTTAGCCTATATGCAAATCCGCCCTTGTCCCCAATGCTCATGTACCATCGAAGTCCGCCATAGGTACTTATGTGTGGAGACTTTAAATCCACTATACTGAAAAATGTATACACTTCTACGTGCACACAGCAGAGACCTTAAGCTTCAAATCCAGTTCTTCAGCTTCCAATTACACAACAGACTCGAAAGACCTAACATAAACTATTTTCTAAATGCAATGCTCAGGGGAGGAGGACATTCTGTATCTTGCACAGTGCACCGGACACGTGACTTAAAGAAAAATGTATAGTTCATTGTCGTTTTAGTGGCTCAGAATTAAAGCACGGTTCGTCACTGGCTCGCTCGAGCTATTCCTATCTCGTGACGGTGCTACTAATCGTAATTAGAATCGGCCAAAGTAGCTGCTTCATGCGAACGTAGTTTAAGGGCACGAAAGACTGCCGCGAGCAAAAAGCGATCGTTTAACGGACGTTGCAATTTGTCCCGTCGACAAAACACACGACTGGAATGCGTATTGTCTGCCCGTTGGATTATCCTCCTACTTGAGCTCCTCCTTCCGAGCTGGATCTCGCCAGAAGGGAGATGGAGGACTCCTTGGATGCACAGATAAGCACGAGAAAATATTTATTTTCGCTTGAATTCCAGCCATGTATCCTTCAATTGCCTGTCCGAATTTATTTTGCGAGAAATAAAGTCCAGATTTAAGAGCAGCTTCACTAATTTCGGACCAACAATCGTTGATGTTTTGTGATTTGAAGTTTTCTTGTATGAAGACCTTTTTTGGAAGGTTTTATGGAGAGACTGGATGGCTGCATTTGTAGGAATGCTACAGGGCCAGAGAGAAGTCTTATTTTAGTTTGTCACCAATGTAGAAGCTAGTTTATATAGTTATTGAGTACAAGAAAAAGTTTTAGGTGAGTATCTCTGCATATTTAAAATATTTTCAGAAAAACACTTATGTCTGACTATCTTGTATTTTTTCAAATTCACGTTTTCTATCTTCCCTATTCTTTTTAAACTAGTGCTGTCACTATCAAGGAAATATATTTGAGATACAGCGATAATAACAGTTTTTTCTCCTCAGCAAAATCACCGCAATTACTTTATTTAGAATATTGTTAAATTCAATGCAACTTATTAATCAGTGGCGTCCCTTTTCTTCCAAATCAATTACCCACTGAATAAGCATATAACCTTCCACCGAAAGCGTACCCTCAAAGAATCCCAAGAAGAATACCCAAAAAATGAATTTCCCCTGTTCCACCAGAGAGCACAACCCAACTAACACCAAAAACCACACTCTGAATCAAGCAAATTAATTACCTAAATATCCCCGTTCATTATCACCTCGCTCCTCCCCACAAAACGACAAGAAACCACAAAATACCAACACCCACCCTCCTGCATTCCCAAAGCAAAGCACTCCGCGCAACCATCCATCATAAATCGTCGTCGGGTTGCATTAAATTCGATTCTAACCCGAACCACGGCGAAATTCCAGCGCAAAAGGGGCCCGGCGATCGCGGGGAATCGGCCGGCAACACGCAGCACGGGGCGAAGCCAAAGAAACCAGAAGGATCCCGCACCCCCTGGCAGGGAGACAGAATGATCAACCGCTTCTCGCAATATCTCGCGCACGGACCGCGGGAATTTCTCAAACATTGTCCTGTCGATTCCCTCTGACAATGGTATTTCCATTCTGGCGGCCGACAAACGTTCGATCTACCGTGGCCCCATCGATCCCGGCCGATCCAGGGCCGCGAGAATCCTTCCCCGGGCCTCCCCCCGAAAAGGGCGAGCCCGCGCTGGTCCTGCTACCAGTCCAAGGTGGACGAGGACGGGAAAGGTCGCGGCTACACGGAAAAGGAACGCGAATTTCGTACAAGACTCTGCTCTCAGGTTGGGTCGTCGAGGTCGGGGCATCGCCACGCGGCTGGATAGCGCGCCTTTAACTTTTAATCGATGCGTTTTGGCAAGCGGATCCTCGTGGACTCGCGGCCACGTAGCTTTATCGCGCGGACTCGACAGTATTTCACTGCTACCGACCGCCCCCTCGGCCCCCGTCCGTCGTGGCTGTTGCAGAGTTTTTGCCTTTTTAGGAGCTCCCTTCTTGGGTCACTTCTTTTTCTTCGATCTCATTGTTGCTCACCGGCCTTCGCGGTCCTCGGAAGAGTACGGTTCTGTTGTTGGAGGAAAGCGGCCGGGGGGAGCGACTTTGGAAAGCTGTCTTGTGTCTTGCGCGCCAGTGGAGAATGGGGTTTTTGGGACCAGTGCTTTGGGGATTTTAGGTGCTCCCCGGGAGTAATGTGTGATGATTAATTATTGGGGGATATGTTTCTACTTGCTTACGTTAAAATCATTTTGAAACGATTTATTTGGTCTTGGCACAAAATACGGTTACTTTGACTAAGTTATTTTTAAAATTGAAGTAGTACAGTAACTTAAATATATTGTTACTTATAAATATAGGAATATTATTCTTCGTTCAGTGGCGGATTTAACCGCCCGGCTGATGAGTAGTTACCGCCTAGATCCCTGCACAGAAGGCCCCCGTGGGGCCCCATGACCAAAAAAGATTATGATTAGGTATATCTATCCAAACACTACATTTTTTTCGTACTACTACACTTAGCCCGGTTTTAGTAAACTCTCTCTTTATTTTCCCCCCAAAATGGGCCTCTCAGAACGTTTGCCACCTGAGTTTTGTTTCTTAAATCCGCCACTGCCTTGATTTCAAGTCATTTCCGCCCAAATCTCTAGTGTCTGTCATCACGTAGCTACTTTAGGAAGAATGAATAATCCTGCGGTTTTGGAAGTATCAGTGAGATAAACGGAAAGAATTATCATGACCCACGCTTTTTCCGTGACACATACCTATTGTCTCTACGAATATGTATCCTCAAGTGGAAATATAGAAATAATTTTTAAGTTACAACTCGTGTGCTATATTTACATTCCCAAGTCGATATGCTCAATAATATTGATTTATTTAAATGTATTTCCAATATTTCCGGCTGCACTTTGTCATTGCGCGTCTCGATCGGATAAAGATTCGTCCCGGGTGCAGCAAAAAAGTCCGATCCTCTTATTTGGAGAAAGGAGAAAAGAGGAGAAAGGTCGGAAGCGCGAAACATCTGGCCGCAATCAAGGAGCTGTATCTTCGAAACGTCGGCGGATCGCGAAAGAGACCAGGAGCAAGAAGAAGAGGAGGAAGAAGAAGTTGAAGAAACATCGCTGAATTGGACGGAGGCAAAAAACGAGCCAGCGACAGTCCAATGGTGGATGGAAATATGAGGCCAGTTTACTCGCCCGACGAAGAAAACATCGGGGTACGAGAACTCATTCAAAACTTTTTGCGTGTAATTGCTGGGATAATTTCTCGAAACCGAAGCTAAACACCGAGTGACATGTCACTGAAAAACCTCTTCATCACACATTTTCAAACGACCAATCAAACACATTTAATCATTGCAAAGCTCACGATTGCTGCCATTCCTAAGATTCTTCTCTTCCAAGAATTTTAGCGATCCTTTAATTTCGCAGGTCCATTTCGAAACACGTTGCAAAATCTATTACACATTCCTCTAACCAGACCTGGGCACTTTTGAAACGACATTATTGAAAATTTCATTTCAAATATTATTTTCTGGAATTTTATTTGAAAAATTATTATTTGAAATAATAGGTTACTTTATTTCATAATTATTTCGTTTTCGAAATACAATTGTGTTATTTTATTTCAAGAAATAATTTTGAATATAATTACCTTATACTTAACATAAAAATCTCTTACTGATCAATTTTTTAGGAAAGACTTTTGTTCAAAGCAAACTATTGTAAAAATGTATTGAAATCAAATCTTCTAAATTGTATTATCTTGACGATTATTTCTTTCTCCAAATTTGAAATAAACAAGTAATAAAATAGTTAATTATTTGAAATTGCTATAATTGAAATTGCTATAATTTCAAATATATCCATATTTTCTATATTTTAAAATAACAATATTGAAAGTAACGGACCGAAATACTATTTCAAATAGCTATTTCATATTTTAATTTCAAATATGCCTCCATCACGCTACATGTAATAGTATGTGTGCCAGTGGCTCCTCTTCATCACAAAAATTACACTCATCTTCATTCTCGCGCCCAATTATATATTTCAAATGCCTCAGAAAGGGTTTTATGCAGATTTCAACGGATCGACAGGTATTGAAGCGAGTAATCGAAGGCGAATTACACAATTTTCTTCTCGCGCGATGGAGCGACTGATAATATCGCCAGTTATTCCTGTCAAACAGAAGCGTGTATTCACGCTGGTATTAATAAAGGCTCGACATAACTTCTTGCGTGCGGCTGGATGCGTCCGAGTGAATTACTTTTGTCGAGGAAACGGACGCCCTGCAGCGGTCCGTGGCGATCGAGGGGCCGCGATTGACGGACGATGGAAGAAATAACCTGCACGGTATCCTTCGTGCGCGATATTATTCCATTGATCATCGTCGCGCAGCGCTGCTTGTCGATGTTTTCAACGATGCATATTAACCAAGTGATTTGTCGACGGTATTCTGCAAGAAGCACTGAGATATATCTTCTTCGCGAGCTTCGGTGTTTTATACCTCGTTGAATCCACGGTGTATCGAATATGGTTAGTTGGCGTTAAAAATGAACCACTGAGAAAGTGGTGACAATGTTTTGAGGGACTATAGTTTTTAAAATTGTTGAATGATAAAGGGAGAGATGATTGTGGGTAAATGAATCTAAAGAAGAAATGGTATATGTCATGGTATATGTATAGGTATGTATTTAGTTGGAGATAGACTGGTTTTATGCCTTCTTTCTTGTTTTCTGATATAAGGTAGGCAGTCCCTGGAGGCGAAAACTCCGAAGAGAATTTTAAATTCAAGATTATTCTTCTTGAAAATTATTAAGAATATTGGTACGTGAGGTGTTTAGTAGAGTTATTTAGTACCTCGACATTTCTTTCATGTGAGGGTACGAAAGAACTTGTTAATACACTTGCGTATCACTTGTTAATACACTTTCTGGAAATAATTGAATTGAATCCTTTGTTCTAGGACTGTAACGAATATTCCAACAATCTAAGCATTCGAATATTCGAATAATCTAAGTATTCGAATGTTAGAATATTGGAATTATTCGAAGAAACTATTCGTATTCGAAATTATTCGAACCATTCGAATATTTGCATCTCTACTTTGTTCCGAAGAAAAGTAAAAATTTGACAAATAAAAATTGGTTAAGCCGGAGCTCATCTCACCAGTTAGGTGACAAAATTCCCCCCTCACCTGTTAAGTGTTAAAGTTACATCGTATAACTCGAAGTAATGGAGGGATGTCTCCAGTTCGAGGGTTGATCTGTGCGTTTCGGTACACATGAAACTCGCCAGGTAGACGTCACTCATACGTGACGAGAATAACATCTTCCAACGATATGGTTTTGGCGCCATAGATGACGTGTTGAAGCATTTGGAAAGATCACGCATGACCATCACGTATCCACCTCCGATCGTAAAAGGAGACAGGACGGAGCTTCTACTCGGTCACACTATTAATTAACAAAAACTTGAATCTCTATATAGATACGGTTACCCAAATTCCACCCATGGCGACTTTCTACGGGCAGCCAGCAAAATTGCCGATATTTAAGAACTTTTCACACGAGACACTTCTGCGACTCACGATTGCTATTTCGAATATATTCATTTGATGCAGGCAGCGTCGATTTAACCATTTGTAATTGAAATTTCCTTAGGGGTTGAAGAAAGTATTATATACAGAGCGCCTCGCGATGTTTTCAACCAACTTTACCGAGTTGATCAGCAAGTCATTCAGCAAGTTAGAAATTAGACCTAAGTACGTGTATAGTGCATATGACATTTTTTATTCACAATAAATTGCAGAGCACCTGGGAAAAATTTGTCGAATACATAATGGGACACCGCGTATATAACAGAATATTGATAAACATTAAATGTTCCCTACAAATTAAACGGTAAATTTCATTTAAACCCCCACAACCGAAATTTTTTAGACACTGGTGGAGATTAAAGATTACATATAGATTCCCATTTAATTTCAGAAACATTTTATTGTATAATAGGGCTTTCTAATTCCTACATATTACAATAGCTGAATATCGACCTTTGTTAATTAACACCTGCAATATTTATCACGAGTAATGTGATATTTTACGTCAAAGTCACTCGACCTTATAAAGGATTAATAAACATTCCAATATAAACCAATCTAGCATACGCAATGTAAAACACATATGTGTGTCATCTCAAAATCACACAATGCTACATGGAGCTCTAAAACAAGAAAAGAAAAGTGTACAAGCTCTACGAATACATGCTAAGCACCAGTTACGGGACACAAAAGTGTCTCCTGTGAAAAGGTCCTTACTCTTACTTCGTTTATGAAACAGCCCAGCAGAGGGATGAAAAAGCGCGAAGTGACGTACAGAAAAGTCTGGAGGTTTCCAGCTCACGTTGGCATGGAAAAAACAAGCCTTCCCCCGCTCGCAATGACGGTAATTACTTATCTTTAATTCGCGCATCACGATGGCTCGGTGGCCGAGCGGAGAAAGGGCGAAAAGAGTGATCGCGGAAAAAGCGGCACGGTATTCGCCGCTGGAACGTGCATTCGCATTCTGGAGTAAGTAGATAATTCCAGCATAATACCGCGACCAGGGGGATGAGAATGTCCGGTGGCGACGTTTCGTTATGTGGAAATTACACGAGCATGGGAACGATAATCGCCGTTAATACGTATTTCGCGTAGAAGAGGCTGGCCCCCAGTTCTGGGCCCCTCTGCGGCTGGGTGGCAAGAATTTTCCGGGAGCATAGAGGATTAAGATGGACAGGTGTGGATAGATTATAGAATTTTATTAGGATAGTGGCGGTGAAATTGAAATTGAACCACGGTGGCAGTGTAGAATTGTCGAGAGCAGAATTTTATTTATTGAGGAAGCTGGAGAAGAATCAGAAGTTCCCAGCCCCCTCAGTTTTGTTGGTGAGAAACAGATAGCGTTGATTATGAAGAATGTTTAAGGGGGGGAGGGTCATTTGGATCGGGAGTAAAATGAGTTTTCATTTAGATCTTTTGTAGAAAAATCTATATAACTAGATGAGCTCAGGTTTTACATACATCTGATATATGCGAGGAAGAAATTACATACGTTTTTTTCATTCAAAATAATACACAGTTTTTTATAATAATGCTGACATCGGCGTGGGACGTCTCTTCATTTATTTGCTTAAATTGCTGCCACTGCAAAACCAGAACCGCTGAACAGAAACAAAAAAAAAGGAAAGGAATTTGAATTACTATTAATATGACCATATTGTGAGTCTAAAAAACAGGAGAAATCATAATTAATAAAGATGTGTCATTTAAAAACAAAGGAATGCATTTTCTTGCACTCTTTTTAGAAGTTTCTTGCAAAACACAATACTTTTTTCAAAAATGTTGTTCACTTCTGAGGTTTAGCTTATGGTCATATTAATAGTAATTAAAACTCCCTTCCGATTTTGTGTTTCTGTTCAATGGTTCAGTGTTTTACAGTGGCAGCAATTCAATGAAGAGTAAATATATGTAATTTCTTCATCCCATACATCAGATATATGTAAAACCTGAACCCATTTGGTTAGTAGATTTTTCTACAAAACATCTGAAGAAAAACTCATTCCAAATGATTCTCTCCCCTTAAGATACGAACAATGATAAGAATAGTGGAGTTTAAGGGTAAGGAATTGTGCCCCAAAGTTTGTATCACATACCTACAGTGAAAGAGCTCTTCCAAAGAAAAAGGTGTGCGTGGACCAAAAGGAGCCTGAAACTGACATTTTTATGCAAATATACCAAATCCACCGCTACATTCCAATTGTCACGTTGATTTCACTAAATCACTTTAAAAAATCCGCTAATTTTGCGCAACATGGAGAAAATATCGGTCTCCGAGATTTTAGTTACCCTTCATCCCCTAAACTTCCTTTTCACCGCAGCTGTATCAACTTCAAGCAGCATTTCGACCGGCACTGTACACGCAACACAATAAATTCCCTTGTTCCCATTACCCCCGTTTCTTTCTGCGCTAATTACTACGCTAATATCTCTAACATCAGCTAAAAAGAGCTCAGCTAAACCCGACAAACGACAGGGAATGGAGCATAGGCCGTCTGGATTCAATTACGCGTCGCTAGACAAAGTCTGTCGAGGAGGATTGTTGCCGAAAAATCGCGGCTAACCTCCTCCTTTCTCTTTTTTTTTTTTTTCGTTCGGCATTCCCGCTCGGCGCACCGCAACCGCGCGTGATGTGCATGCACGCATGCGTACGGGATAGATTCGACTGCGCTTGCGCCGATGCAGTCAAGTGCAACGCACGCGAAGATAAGGCCAACAGCACATCATAGAGACCGACCCCATCCCGCGGGAAAAGAAGGGCCGAGGCCTCCGGGAAGGGCCAGATCTTCACGCTAGATTGATGCGCGGACCACACTCGCGATGCTCTGATGGCGAAACACATCTGCGCGGGCGTGCGCACGTGCGGAAATGTCGGGATTGCATTTGTCTATGATGGAAACGTCAGGGATCCTCAAGACTGAAAGTATGTGGGGGAAAGTTTGAAAATATAATAGCCTGACAAAGGGTCACCGAACAATTTTTAGTAGTTGGAGAATATTAGACGTTTTTTCTTAGATCTATGGATCCTATAGAGATCATTCTAATGATTTATGGATTATTGAAACGCAATGGATATTTAACATTCAAAGGGTTCTGATGAAAATTTTATAAATTTAGTACCCTAAGAAGATTGTTAGACATTTTTCGTTGCATGCGAAGTACGGGACGAGTTTCTACTGGACAGGATTGTAATGCAGATTTTCGTAAACGTAAAACTGTTTCAAAGCTCACAATCAGTTTATATTTATTGGCCAAGGTTTTTCCTAATTCAGCTCACAGACTATTGAAACTGAAAGCCCTGTCATGGAGATATAATTATTATTATTACTATTATTACGGGTAATAACCCTTTGGTACATTGTAATCAAATGAAACAATATGAGCAGAGGACGGGCAAGAAAGATAATATTAAAATTAAAATTAAAGTAGACAAATAGCAGGGGAAACGACAGAAAGAGATGAAATGACAATTATATATATTGCAACTTAATCATCCAGAATACGCAGAACTGAATTTCTAAACTTAGATGAGAAAGTAGCGAAAAAATCAATACTATGGCAGGATGTATTTGCGAGCGTACACATTCTGTCAACGCAATTGTGTTTACCGTATAGAGTGCAATGAGTATCAATGTGGAAGAGGGGGTAATGCCTGATATCTCTACTAGGGAGGTAGAATTTGAATTGCTTCAGGATTTCAGGGCTATTAATGAGGTTTATTACAAAATTATAAACAAAAAGCAGATCTGCCATATTTCTTTGCCTCTCTAGGGTCATTCACCCATAATGTTGATTCACCAGAAATAGTGATATCTAATTAAAGCAATGTTCAAATCCACTGTAACCGAGCAAAGTATCCAAGATGGCTGGATATAATGGCTAGGCGTTTTGAACGTCGCAACGGAAACATAGAACCAAACGGGAATTCGTTTGTTTTCGATGCCTAAAATAGAAGGTCCGGTCTTCTGGGAACATACACGCGCCTGTAATTTCTCACAAAACCCCTTCATCTATTCGTAACCACTGCCTTTTGTATCTTCATAAATACCTTTGAGTTGTAAAAAGGGAGCATTAAAGGGATCGTGTGTAACAGCTCGTATTTACCCGTTACCCTTTATTACCTCCCTTAGAACTTCTTCCCTTTCTTCTGCGCACATAAACATAACCACATCCTGGGGAATGATACCGAAGAAAATTCTTTTCCACTGAACCCAACGTCTATTTTACGTTTCCTTACGTTTCCGTGACACAAAGAATAATTTAGAGCTTGTGTTTGGAAGGAAATAATTGCTGATGAAACGGTGATTATTCTACATGAAATATTTAAATCGGGTGATTATTTCGGGTTGTACTTAAACAGAGACAATTGTGTACCTACGCTGGCAAGCGTAGTGGCAGCGTTTAATGTATCGTTTATTCACTCACCAAAATAGGCCCTCCGTCTTTAAGGGAAGATGAAACCGTAGCACCAAACCACTGATGTGCCTTGTTATCGATCTGGCTCAAACCACCTGCCACATTTGGATTTCTAATATGGTTGTTTCCTGTAACCGAGAGATCATCTTTTATCAATCATCGTGGCATTAGTAATTACAAAATCAATTGTGAAGAAGACTATTCCTTTCTTTTTTAAAAAAGATATAACTCGATTTCCACATTCTGATCTTGATACACGTACGAGAAAAGTGTCGTGTATCATAATAAAGATTATTAAGTACATTATATTTGCACCGTATATTGTGTTTTGCTATAGTAGTTTTTATTTTGTAAGCATCACAACTTGATTTTTAAAAATTTATCACGATCAAGGTAATAATGCAGGAGCATAAATTAACCAGCTCCAAGAAAAAATTATACTTTAATAAATTCTTGAAGTATGCATATATATTAAAGTATATATTAATACTTTAATATATTAATACCTGAATATATCAATAGTTTAATATATCAATACTTTAATGTAGCAATACTTTAATATATCAATACTTTAATACTTTAATATATTAATATATACTTTAATAAATATATACGTTCAACATAAAATCATATGTAATAGAAAGTAGGAACTAGATTGTCAGAAGAGTAGAATTCTAATGCAAACCACACTGTTATACACATTTTTATACAACCTAAGGCGTGTAATTAAAGACCAGTTACAAATTTATTCAGCAAATTGTTGTACGAAGCAACAAGTAAAATAATTTCCAATAAATGCAGTCCCGCAATGCGTTATCCAGGTATTCTTCTAAAAACCAAGCTTCGAGCAGGTGTCATCGTAGAGAATTCTCAGCAAGTGCACCCTGCACTTTTCTTTCTCGATTTTGCCAATGGAATGAACCCGTTAGCCGTATCGGCCAGCCCTAGCCCTTAAAGGGAAGTTGTCCTTCTCTTCCCACCCTTTAACTCGTCAACGCTGCTAAAGGTACGCGAGTGTGTCGCTGCCAGGATACCGGAAAATCTTCCTGGTGTTACAATTTAGTTAAACTCTCGTGTAATCGACGGGCTTGCAACGCAGAATTGCAACATTTTAATCTGTACTATACACTATGTTCGGCCCTGTTATAAATGAAACTTGGAATACATAATCACTGGATAAATCCACGAATATCATTTTTTAATTAATTAACTAAATCTTGTGATTTTAGCTATTGCCTATAGCAAAGCATAGCTAAAGAATATTATAGAAATATATAAGACAGAATTTTATGTTAAAGAAATATTGCTGTGATGAAAAATAACAGTAAAGATACCAGATCCAAATGGAATATAATTTTGTTAAATTACTTTGTATCATTGATGACTTCAAAGAAAGAACTTTACTATATTTTATGACACACCAAAATAAAATAAAATTTTTTTTTTTCATTGACACAAAGTATTAGAAGTAAATTTGATATATAACATTACTGCTCCCTCCCCAAAGAAGGAGCTTTGTAAAGAGAAAAGAAAACTGGATTTTATTCTTTAAATAAATTTTTATGAACACCTAATGAATATCATAGAATTTGCAATCAAAATTTTGTATCCCTTCAACTTGGCTCCCCCAAGATTAAATACTGATCTATTTAGTATCTACGTTCGATTATTCGGTATCAATTCTGAAACTAGTGAATTCCTAAGCACTGCTAATTGCTTTATACGACGTTTGCTGAAAATTGGCGTCTCTTGTTTAACTGTAAGTCCTGAGGTAATATATCTTCGGAGAAGCGGCCCCTAATGGGCCCAAGTATGAATCATCCGCTGCCAACGCCGACGTTTATCGCGGCCCAATTATTTCACCCGTCTCATTAACGGGGGATGTCAATTAACCACGCGGTATCGGTAGCACGGCGATGCGCACGACCTTCCCCGAAGATCCTCAGGTGGCATCCGGCAAGAAATGCCGAACCCTGCGACGAGGCAGGGCCGTAGGTAGAACGACCTTACGGTTTTCTGTATTAGGTAGAGGCTGCTTCTTGCCCGTACGTGATTCCCGGTATCTCGAGACAGGCCACACCACGCCACTCCGACACTCCGCAGGGTGTATACCTGGAGGAGTTCCTCAAGACCTCTTCGGTCGAGTACGCGAAGAAGTGAGTGACCTCGAAGACCTGCGCGAGATAGGAGTCTGCTTCCTCATACGCAAACAGAATCGGCGATACGGGATTAATAGGTGACGTTTCGCGACTGAACGCGTTTCGGGGATGGTGGTCCGTCGATTCGTGGTGGAGGATTGTTATGAGATCTAACAAAGAGGAAGGTAGGTCCGAAACAAACCTGGACTCATTGAGTACTCAGTTTTCTGGGAAACAGAAAAATCTAGGATTTTCTTAAGGGAGGATTGCGCCTTGGTGGCTCGAAAAATAGGTAATTCTTTGTGAATTTTTTGTACAAAAACGGTTCGACAAATTAATTTGCGGTTTGGCAGGCTGTTGTATTGTATCTTGAACTATTCTTCTGAATTCTTTCATGAATTTTTTAAAGAAAGTATTTAATCGATTTTCCTGGAATTTTCAGGATATTGTATTGTCAGATTAAGGTAAATAAAAAAAAAATTAGCAAAAAAGAATGGAAAATAACAGAGTTATAAGGCTTTAGGTACAGTTTGTTGGCGACGCAATTGTTCGTCAAAAACGAAGAATTGAAAAAATTTTGTTTAGTTTATGAGTGCACGCACAAATCTTAGCTATCCGTAACTTAAAGCCTGTACAATTGAACAAATGAGTTTGTTACAGCAGTGCAACTATCATTATCGAGACGAATTTGCATTTGTATCACGCATGCACTGTATCCTGTAACACTTTGAATTTTAGATACGTGTTCAACGAATTGATGAAGATTAATTCGTGCAAAAGTGCAAGTTCCTAATTAATCATCGTGCTCGTATGCAACTTCTGAATAATAAAACTGCATGTAACGATGAAGCTTTGTTAAGCAGTGTAAGCATATCGTATATAGCGATGCCCCTACCACAATTTACTATGCTACAATCGAGGAATGACATTTAATTAAAAGTTACACCTGCGCTGACAAGGGAAATTTATGAGCTACTTTGAAGTGAATTATAATTCCTGGACGCAGATCTGAGAGCCGGTGGTGTCGTTAAATGGAAATTGACAAGTTTGTGGTTGAGTAAGGGGTAAATAAAGCGAAACGATTACTGTAATTCCCGAAGAGAGCATGGAATTTAACGTAAATGGCTGTTCCATTAGAAACAAGTAAAACTAAACGGCCGGGGCAAGTTAATGGTTAAAAAGAGTACGAAATTCAATGCAAAATGGTACCCCATCAACGTGCGCGAGGGCAGCGAATGTAATAAATGGCCGAGACCATCGAGCAAGACTGTAATTGGACAAGATCGAGACAAGATCGAGCATTCGACCAGGCTAATTATCGATCAAAGCGAAGTGTCCGGGCGAGCAGCGTTGACTAAGGAAGAGAGCCGACTAATTGGACGTAGCATGGGGCATGATCTTGTGTATGTAGTCGGTGAAAACGTTTCTCTGTCAAGCAAGAGTACTTCTGCTGGCACTGCGTTAATAAGGAAGAGGGGAGAAGCATTTTTTCTGTATTTTCTACGTATACTCGGCCCGTGAGGCCTCAATCTTCGAAATAGAAACTTGTCAGCGGTTCACACTTTATGACATTTGATAAAATTATAGAGTAAATTCAGGTTTTACTTCTGAAAAATGATAAAAGCTAAACAATTTTTCATGAAATTCCCGCATTTGAAAGTTCAGAGGAATCCTATTTTTCAAAACTGTAGGTACCCTGAAAAAGAAGTTCGTTTAATTTTACACGGATTTCAAAGTGAAAGCTTGTTGAAAGAAACTGCTTTTGTGTATTGGAAACACACAGTGTTGGAGGAAAATGGTAAGACTGGATTAAAAGAAGAATTCTGAGCGTGAGTTGTTGCTGGCTAAATCTGTTTTAACACATTTTTAGGAGCTAAAATTGATCAATGTTATTACAAATTTTAGAGGATTGATCTGCTTAAACATTTCTTGAACCCTATCAACTACTCTCTCTGACTCAAATTTAAACTGGCAGTAAAGAATCGATACGAAGTAATTCTTAACTGCAAACGTCACTAGAGTAACTCATTTTGGTTCTAGTAAATGTAACCTCTTTCGTTGAAGAAGAAATAGAAGGAAATAGCCACAGCCAACCGCATATAGTTTCTAAAACATTTTGGTTTGTTGATTTTAGAAGCACCGTTTCGTCAGAAAACTATCAACCAGATTTTTTGCAGCCCTAAGTTACTGGTTCTGTACAGCAAATCTGGTTTATATAAATTTAAAAAAAGATATTCGTATAACTTAAAGATCCAATAAAAAGCCCTGAAAGTTTAAAAAAGATTCATTACGTAGTTTGCTCTTAAAAAATTTCCAAAGCATTACTTTTCGGGCCATTACCGTGGTGCCCCCCTTAATGAACACACGAAAAGCTGCAGAATTTTATGCAATACCGTAAACTGGGGGAACAATCCTATGTTTCTTGAATATTTTGCTACAGAATATAAAAATTAACATGTTTACATTTGCTTTAAGTATCCTATCATAACATTACATCTTTTGTGATTGCATTACAAGTGTCAAAGTACATAAAACTTTTGTCCTTTTCCTGTTTTAATATCGACATGTTAAGTAACTGCCAATGTTCTCCCAGTTTACGATATAGTGCCTGAAAAGAATTGGACAACAATGCCTAACTTTCGACCCAAGATATACAGCTTCCCCCTATAACCCTTAACACGCTTCTGTCTTAACTGCGCGTGAAAGAAAGTATCTTCCAAGCTTCGTTCTTCCTGAACAAACTATCTTCCCATGACACTGGAGCTAATCACGGCTATAAGAAACGAAAGCACCAAGAGTCATGCGCGTCTCAATCGACACTTCATCTCGATCAGCCGCTACCAATCGATCCGACTCGCCCCGCTAGTGATAACGCGGGGGAACCGGCGCCGGCGATTTCTCGTCGATTGCTTTCGACCGGTCGATTACTTTCTCGCGGGCAAATTACTGGCGCGGGAATCGTGGTCGATCGATCGAGATACGGGGCCGCCACAAGGTGCGCAAGCACGTCTAATTCGCGCCAGCGTGATTTCACTAATTTGCATCGACGCATTAGCGTCGGTTCTTGCGCTTCCACGGCCCCGGCCGGAGATCCTATCGCGGGCGCGTGATTATTAATTTGAATGGCTGTCCGCGCGAGAATTTATGCACGCTCGTGACTCCGCTGGGCCGCCCGGTTTTCTTGCTCTATAGCTTGTTTGCCACGGATTGAGTCATTACGATTCCCTTGTTTTTCGACTGTTTTCCTGTTGCGCTCGACGCTCTCTGGAAACTCGGATAACGATCGCGTACATTTAAGAGTAAAATATGAATGGAGGGGGATGTTATTAGAAAGGGGTTGCTTGAATTGATTGAAACCTGTGGTTTTGAGAAGATACGTGACTTTAGATTGTTTGAAGATTAATATCTAAGATTAGATTGATGGTAGTTAAACTTGTTACGGCAGGCTGGATTCAAAGTGATGTATAGTGCCGTGTTTCAGATGGTAGTATTTGAATCACAGTGACTGTATCAGTACTTATTTCTTTTTAAGATTACAGGAGCTAGGTGATTTGCCATATCGATGGCTCAGTGCACAAATATTGTATGTCCACTTTTTGCGAAATTTGGGTTTTTGTATGCAACAAATAGTTCTCGACTGTTTCTTTACGATGTATGAAAGTTGCATTTATATCTAAATACTTCATAAAGGGTGACCCAAGAAATCGCCTCTTTTTGGTCCCACGATTTTGGAACTGAATTTTATGCCAAACGATACCTTATGATGAGACATCAATCACACGGAATTTTCAAATTGAGGTGACAATTAGTTTCTGAGATATGGGATGTCTACGAAGTGAAAATTCATTAATATCTATATTGTCATTTAATCAATCAAAATACACGGCTTCCACAAAATTGAAACTAATTATTGTAAAACCATAAATATAACCTTAATTTCGAAAATTCATTTTATAATTTTTTTCACTTACTTGACCTCCCATATCTCAGAAACTAATTATTGTCACCTCAACTTGAAAATTTCGTGTAATTGATGTCTCATCATAAGGCATAAAATGTAGATCCAAAATCGTGGGACCAAAAAGGGGTGAAAAAGGCTTCATTTTTGGGTCACTCTATGTCGAAAATAATATTTTTCTTCATTGAATGACCCTGAATCTTATGTACCACTGCATACTTAAACCTCTTTTCTCGAAAAGACTAAATTGACTTTACATACTTTTTGTTTGAAAAAGTATCTAAAGTTCTAAGGGTCTACATAGTATTGTCTCAAGCGTGTATGTTTCACAGAACAATTGTACTGTTGGATGCAAGAATGGCCTCAAGACACTCACGCCCTTTTTGCATAAAACGCATAATTCGATTCTTATTCTTCCCTAGATATGCTCCCTGAATTTTATTGCCGTATCATTAAACTACATAAACATTGATTAAAATGTTCTCCAATATCCTTATACTCATCATCCCCCACATTTCCACCGCGATTTCGTTAAAAATCCTTTTCCCCGATCATCGACTCCCTCCGCGCCTCAGTCAATATACAATAAAGCTGCGACGTCCTTAAAAGTCCATTATGGAATATCTCCAACCGGTACCCACTGCCAAGGAATACGAATCCGTGAAATATGAAAGGGTCAACGGCAGGGTGGGTGGAAAGTCGCCAAGAATAGAACCGTTCTGTAACCAGTCGGCTGGTTACTTCGCAGTTCCTGAGATTACGAAGCTCCTCGAGGGCTCTGACAGCGGGTGGAAAGCCTGAATGTAGGTCAGCGGCTGCGCACAGTAGAACACAAGATACGGGGCCCACAAGTTAGCGACATGCTGTAAGAGTGGTGCCTTTCAAAGCCCACGGCAAGTGCTAGGGCACAAGTGAAAGAAAGAACCGGAAAACAGATATCGGATCGCGACTGGAAGAGTTAATCCGTTCGTGTTTCCACGAGAGACTTTAACGGCGGATAGCTTCTAGACGACATTGGCTAAGTTGGCCTGCCTCGTGAGAGTCTATTCTATTTTATCGTACTGAGAACACTTGCCCAACAAGGCTTGGGCAATATTTGAATAAAATATTTTGGAAATAATTGAAGAGTCCTTGCAGAAGACTCTAAGTGCCGAAAATCAAATTTTTCAGAAAAGAGAAAAAACTTCCCTGAGTTTAAATTATTTATGAAATTTAATTTGTTTTGATTGATCCGTACGCTTAAGTATACAATAACACAAATGCATAACAGAAAATTCTATTTTTTGCATTAATGTAGAAACCTCATAGTTGTAGAGAAAACTGAATGTGTCATTCGTTTAAATTTGCAAGCACTGTAAGTAAACAACAGATTGATCGAATAATCGAAAGTCAAGAAACATTTACTTATCCCTTAATTGGCTCTTACATTGTTTTCTACGAGGACTCTTCAATTACTCAAGTAATATATTATCTTGTTCGACTGAAGGTTATTTTAAAATACACGAGGTTAGTGTATTGGAACAAGCAAATGTTTTTCCTGGGACTTATTTCGTTGTTTAGTTACTAATCAAACAATTGTTTACTTTATCTGCGGATGTATTTTAAATGACACGTTTGAAACCAAAATGATCCCAAGGACGAACGATATTAAGATCATTTATTATTATATTTGAAACAGTTATTTAAAATAAAAAAAAACATTTTGAAATGTTTTAGTTGGTTTTGACGCAAAGCAAGGTTACTTTTTCTAACAACGAGAGGTTTTTAGGTGTCCGCTTTCGATTGCTTTGATTTTTGGATATCTTTCAAAGGATCGAAATTATGATACATATTTAGGGGATGAAACCTCTCCTCTAAGTTCATAAGATGAGTTACAAAAGTTCCTATTGTTAGTTTAAAAAATATTATAACATCGTGTATATCAAGTTTCATATCTAGTTTTATTCAACACAATGTTATACAATTCTATAAACTAACAATAGGAACTTTTGTACATCATCTATTGAACTTTGGGGCTGGTTTCATCCCATAAATATGCAAACGGGCCAAAATAAAAGACACGTATTTGTTCTTTTTCGATCCTCTAAAACATATAAACCCAATAAAATAATTTAAATAAGTTTTTAATCCAAATATAATTTTCTTTTTATATTTCAAATCATTTGCCCAGGTCTTGTAATCAGCATTCTTAAACAACGTCAAAATAATGAATGGAGGGATCCCGTTTCGATAAATTACGAGCAAATCCTCACCTTTGCTATCGAAATTGATCATCACGCACTGGTCATCGGCTGCGATGTCGCACTTGTAAACTGCGCCGCCTCTGTCAACGCCAACTTGCGGAGTTTCGGCCTCCGGTGCACCCACGATCGCCCTGCAAAAGGAAACGTTGGAATCTCATGAAATTGTGCAACGACGATCAACGATTGGTTATAGAAAAAGCGAAAGAGGAAGGGAAACAGGTGACGCGTAACGAAATGCTCGCGGAACGCCGAGAAGTTCCGTCGTTAATCTTGCCAGCAATGTTACCGGGTCATCGTTCGATATTCATTATCGGTATCGTTAAGGAAAGACGATGATGATGAGGATGCGAGCGTATTTCCGAGATCGAGGTCAGTGGTCACGAGCTATTTTGAACAGTGGCGCAAGACTGTAACTGATCCGACCAACGGACGGGTTATTAAACCAGGTAACGCAGTGTGCTACCGCAATTTTTATTATTTCGATGACACACAGGCGACACAATGATGATGGGAGCTAGCTATATCGTCGCAACAGAATTCTAAATTAAATAAACGCCCGAGGGCGATTTATGGGTAACGTTTGGCTGTACAAATCATGTTGATTGCTCAAGTGTCAGTTTGTTTGTACGTGGTATGTTGGTATTTCTAAATATCACAGTGAGTTTGATGAACACTCTTCTGAATTTTAGGGATCTGATAAGATCTCTGTATGTATCGTCATTTATTTTTGAAAATATTCTGTATATTTAGATTTTCGAATATTGTTTCGAGCCGATCTTGATGTTGGTTGAAGGTTTGAAGGTTTGATACTGTTTATTTATTTACTTTTGTGGAATAAACTCTTTAATACAAAAGAAAAGAAAAGCATGAAAGATCTAAAGGACAATCAGTCAAGGGGGAATCTATTTTATGGGCTAAAAACATAGCAAAACTTAGGATTTTTTTCAAGAAACTAGCATTTCGATTCATCTAAAATTTGTACCATGTTTTTATGCAGCCTTGGAGAAGTTGCAGTTTTTTTATCATTTTTAATAATAAATATAGGAGTTATGCATCACGCCGCGCAAAACTCGTCGTCCGCTGGTGTGCATTATATTTACCTTCCAATTAATCCGAAACAGAAAAATGAAACGTCGTTTTACTTTGTACATATGTAGCTTCAATTTGATGATCCGGAATACCGCTAAGTTCTATACTTTTCTTGATACATAAGAAATTTATCGCAAAATTGGATCGCAAAAATTAAACGTTCAGACCTTTCAGTTTGAAAACTCTCCACATCGCTCAATAAATTTTTTTGTTTTTTGCTGGTTCATCAATTTCAAGCGACATATGTATAAAATACAACGCCATGTCATTTTTTTTGTTTCAGATTACCTGGTAGATAAATATCATGCACACCAACGAACGACGAATTTTGCGCAGCGTGATGGTCGATCATGTATAACTACAATATTTATGGTTAAAAATTAATAAAAAAAAACCTGCAGCTTCTTCAAAGATGCATCAAAACATGGTCCAAATTTCAAATGAATTGAATCGCTGGATTCTTAAACAAAAAATCCCAAATTTTGCCATATTTGTAGATCAAAGAATGGAATTCCCCCCTTAATCTAGTACAAAATGAAATATGTAGCTAAAATGTTTAGCATTACGTTCAAATGATTACCATTGCTTCTGACTCCCTTATTGATATCTTGAGATTCAATAGGAGTAAAGATATCACATATGCTATTATGTTAAAGATATCAATGCTATTACTGTAAACAAAGGAAGTTGTCAGGCTAGCAAAAGTAGTAGTTGTTCTACAATTTTTAAACTATTTTTTTAAAGAATCCGAGGTGATATTGTCGTTTTAAAATGATAGCATTATGCCAGAATAATTGACAGTGGATAGATATCTTATCTTCACCGTTGGACGAGCCTCCGTTCAGTTATGAGCTTAACAGTACTATCAACTTAACGAAGGCCTCAGCACGTTCAATTATTTTAACGATCATCATCGTGCGTGCTAAATCGACCATTGTGTTTATTGTCTTAAGATTTAACGTCTGCCCTAGTTTTCTAATGAACCGTTCTCCCAGAGGCTCTAGTACTAAATCACTATTGAAGTTATTGGAATAAAATTGAAGTGCAAAAGTAGCACAATCATAGTGCACTGTGCAGAGTGACAAGTATTCGTTGAAATTTGCAATGGAAACTTTTTAAAGGAATTATGTAACTTAATTTATGACAACCTTGCAAGTAAGGTGATTCGTAACTATAATCTGACGAAATATCAATTTGAAAAATATTCGATGTTTTGGTAAACACAGTTTCCAATATCCTCAACAATTTAAGCTTGATATCTCTTAATGATAATATTATTATTATATTATAGTATTACCGCTACCACTATCAATGTATCTATACAGACTTTAAACTTTAAATCTATAGTAGATACTAGCATGCTATAGTTTCGATTAATGTTTAATATTTTTACTCTTATCTCTCCCTCTGATCTTCCATGTACTGTTTTCTAAAGTTTCATTATTCACATTCCAAAAAAGGAATGAACTCATCAAAAAAGAATGCAATGACTCTAAATTGATGAAGTCTTTAATAAAATTTGGCCAATCCCCTAAATCATGTTACTGGTTCATTAAATAAATAAATAAATATTCCCAAAGTTCAATTCCCTGATATAGGAAGGAGTCCCAAACCACACGACATCCAAAAATCGAAAAACAATAAAATGTCCACCGTTCGTACTAGAAAGGAACTGAGAATCTTTTGTAGAAATTGTCGGAGGTATTGTCGTCACTTGAAATGTAAAAATGTCATCGTTTACACAGCAACCTTGGCATACTCTAGCTTCTAGGCTGCAGCAAGACAAGATACGTGTAGGTAAAAGTCACACACGCGTGTAGAGCAATGCGTGAAACGGCTGGAAGCAGAGGAGCGACGATTATGCGAGTTATGTAAGCGATTCGCAAGTCTGCGCGTAACACGTCGCCGGAATCGCCAACTGCCGCTTTGATAACAATAAATGGCAAGGAGCGGCAAATTGCAGAGATGAATCAATTAACGTGCAAGCGTCTTCAATCAAGATTTCACCAGAGACGCGCTTTAAAAGTGGATGAAAGAAGGCGTAATTAACGACATCTAACCAATGATTTCTATTTAATTGTCCTGTACGTGCGAAAATTGCTGGCAGTTGATTCGCTGCTTCCTGGCTTTAACGCTGTGCTGAGGATTCTAAAGGTGTCAGAAGTTTATAGGTAGTTCGTGAATGGAAGGTGGATTACAGTGAAATATTCGAAGCGAAGAGAAGAAGAGTGATTATGTAACAAAGAAAACAGTTGTTCCATATCATCGAAAACAATAGATCGTTCTTTATTTAAAGCATGAGTAACGCGATCGGTTTTCCTTGAAGATTGATATGAATGAATGACTAGCTTCGAACAAAAAATAACGTAGTTTACACAATTATTAATAGTTGTGCGAAAGCTAAATCGCGGTATATATTCTTCTTCTTTCGTAATATAATTCTCCAGGGCAGTGTTTTCCAACCTTTTTTGAGTCACGATCCAGTTCTATAATTTTCAAATAATCTGCGACACCCCATTTAAGGTAAAGTAAATTTAATAAGGTAAAGAAACCACATTAAAAATAGGTATTTCAGAGTATAATTCTAACTTAATAATATTGGGGGAAAAAACAGAAAAACCGTGATGGCCCTCTAGAAAACACTTTGCGACCCACAGATTGGGAATTATTGCTCCAGGGTAAAGAAAATCGAAAAGTCCTTTGTTATTTTAAAATCTGAGACTTCATTTTTCAGCTAGGACTACGTCAAATTCGAATTATATAGCCTGCGATCGCTTCGGATTTAAATAGCGCGTGCCGGAAGTTTAATGGCCTACAATTTTAATTGCATGTATCTCAGAAACGAAACCTCAGATCAGAAAACACTAAAGGGGTTTCGATTTCCTTTTTCATAAAACTTTTATCGTTAGCTTTGTTTTGCAATAGTTCCTACATATTAATAAATATTCTGTATAGAATATTTTCCATACCAGAATTATTTCAATTGATAAGGAGCCACCAGGTTACAATATTTCAATAAATTCTCAATAATGTTTTATACACAATTGCAATGCATGCAAAGTTCATCAGCCATTGAAAGACGGAAAAGGTAGAAACTGACCAGCAGAAAACGAAAAATGAGTTTCATTCGCATTAGCAAGTTCGCCGCGAAGCTGCCGGTCGACGAAATTCGATACATTTGGGATCTCGATGTTCCGTCGATTCAGGATTCAGGGACATGCCGCGGTAATAGCGAACGTGGGTCGGTTCTGACGAGAACTTAAGCTCGCCCACTCCATTTTTTCATCTTTTTTGCAATCACGAGGAACTACGGTCACCGATATGTGACGCATGCACCAGAACGGGAATGCAGGGGCGAACCGGTCCCACAAGATACCACGAATACAAACGCCTAGAGATTTCTTTCTTTTCTTTCGCTATCATTATCCTTTTTCCTCCTTCTGACGAGTCTTTTTCAATATTTTCGTTTTCTCTCTGTACTGCTGCGGTTTTTCTGTTTACGTCTTTAGTTATCGTGCCTCCCTCGGTACGTATTAAGCTTCAGGCCTGCACATTTTACTGTGATTACCCCTATTTCCCTGTCCTCTTATGTGTACTTCCATACCACTAGGTAAATTCAAACTTTTTACTCTTTGTCACCTATATTCACGAATTTCTGTACTCTCCTTTAATGATTCTTTGTTTCTACAGATTATTCGTATTAGAGGAAACAAATTACAGTCCAATTCTTGATATTTTATTGTAAGCTTTCAATCGTTTCATCCGTGAACTTCAATTTCCTCAACTGCTAATTTATGCAACTTCTTTCCTTTTTTAACTGCAATCCGATTCCATAAAAAAGCTTAATTTTATCAATTGAAGCTATGCTTCGAGTTTCTATAGGTTCTAGTATTCAAATATTTCAAGGAGAAAACGATGCTGCCTTTTTTATAACTTCGTATTCCTTAATTTTTTACAAAACTCACACGAGATTATTGAGCTTTGCAGTTAATATATTCCATTTCATACTTCCTCGTATTTTCTCATTCTTTCCAATTGCCAATCGTTCTCCATTACATCCCATTCCTTCCTCTTTTTTGTCTTACGCCATTATCAGCTGTCATAAACAGGATTTGGTTATAGGGTTCAGTGAGGTAATACGGCAGTCAGTTGTGACAGTAGGCGGCAAAGATGGTCCGTCTCGACGGGCAGGTTAAACGAGAACTGGCAACCTGACTTGACATCGAGGGAAAGTTGAAATGCGTTGATTTACAATGCCAGTGCAGGTTTGAAGAACAATTTAGAGTCCTTTTTTATTTGATCGCCACTTGGATCCGGTCTTGGGCACGATCGACGAGAAAAACGTCCGTTTCGAAAGGAATTGGCATCGGTGGCCATTTAATGGAAGCTGCACGTCCTGGAATATGTTTCATTTTCTAAGGTAACTAGTGTTACCATATAGGTAACTGCGAACAATAGAAAGGAAACCTGAGAAAAACCTTTTTCTTTAAGTAATAGTGTTTGTAAGTTCTAAATCTTGTGAAATCTGAGGAAAAATATCTGCACTGAAAGGTGATTATCATCACTCTTAAAATATATCAAAATATTGTAAAAGAATCTGAGAATATTAAGTAATATTCCATTTCAATTAATCTGTGTGAATATCGTCGAAATTATTTTCGATTTCTTCATAGTCGAAAAATGCTTCGTAAATCATTACAATTTTTATATAATGCTGTAGTTTCAGACCAGATAACATCGATAGTCTACATTAATCATAAATATATAAAGGTGCAAATCCAGGACGAGACAAAAATATTGTTTCTCAAATGAGACAATTATTTAATTATTTTATTATTTTTTAATTATTTTGTCATTAGTTTCACGAAACTTGACTCTCACGTCACGAGACAAGTTTCATCATATATTTTCAAAAATCTCCTTTCCCGCGACTATTTCCATTATTTACATTTAGTTGCTGTTGAGATTTTTGTCTCACGATAGAAAAGACTCGTGTAAAATCTCATCGTGGATTCGCACCTTTAGTCGTTTCGTCAATTATTGCAAATTCTTATCGAGTAGATTGCCCTTAAATTTAATATTCGAAAGTGTCTCTAGAACAAAAGATTCACCTTGAAAAATTAAAAAGCACAGAGGTTACGATGTTGAAATCCAATCAAACGTGAGAATAACGTTACTTCTTTACTAATGTTAGGAATGCGAATATATCATGCCAATAAACTGCATACACGCATTCTACGAGAAATGCAAATATGCATGACGTTCACGGAACGTGATATCGGTTTACCACGTAGCTCTATCATTCGAAAAACTACTATGCAGCTACGAACAGCCTTACTTGGCGTTTCGATAGAAATCCGAGTGAAATTGCGAGGAAAATGCAAATCCACTCTTTTCGCGGTACTTAGAACCCGTACACGATAGCACGTCAGTTATGTTTGACCACTTTAGATTTATTGGATGCTGCAACGTTGGTACGTGCTAATGAAAGCCAGCAGCTGCATCGAGCGCCTTGCAGGTGCAGTAATTTAGCGTCTTCTAAATTAGCTCGCGAACATACTTTGCCGGCGAAATTTCGTAGATACCTATATTTCTTGGTTTTAACGTACGTCAACAAGTATCAATCGGATAAAATTCATCGTACTCCCGAATATGTTCTTGAATATGACTTATTTTAAGTTTACTGAATTTCACAAACATCACTAATTACTTCTTGAAAACTCTAAAAAAGTATAAATTACTCCGCAAAGTTGTAATTTCAATAGCTACTTACGAAAACCTGATTCAATTAAAATAATCCCTCACTTGTGTTACGTACTCCACCCCCAAAATTGTTTAAATTCCTGCTATAACATTCCTCCAATTCTATTCGAATAAAAAAATGTTAACTACCTTTATTCAACCTATATTTTAAAAGTAATCCGGGAAAAAAATTCTACATCAATGCTACTAGAATTATGTCTTTTAGTTTTAGTGCAGTTTTAGTAAAACCGTTTAACATGAATTTTTTTATATTTTTTTTTCATTCATACTCGAACACGTAAATCAGCGATGGCCAACAATCTCTATCACGTGTAAAGTGTCCAACACAGCAATAACCATATTCCTCAATCTAATATTGCAATGAAACGCAGGAAAAGAAGGTACAGCTACAAAGCATTTGTCCCAAACCTCAACGTTTCGATACATTCTCAAACTCCTGGCATGGACCTCAAACTTCACCGTGTTACTCATGCCGTTAACAATTTCATTTAACATATTACCAAATAACGGTGCCAAACAAAAATCACTATAGGTACGCGTTCATCAAACACACCAGCGCACACCACGTCAAACATCTTCCAACCTCGAGCCGCGATCGGCCTCGACGAACGCATCAATGAGCCCATAAATAAATCCATCCGCCGATCACTGGACCGAGCGTTCGTCTGTAAAAACACCTCTCGATCACGCGTAACTCTGCCCTTTTGCTACTCGCGTTAAAGATAGCGGCGCGTACTGCGCGGCGAAAAAAGAGCCGCCGGCTGGTTAATCCTTTCCCCATGAATTAGAGAGCTTGTCGCGGCGAGCGTGATTCAAGCTTCGCTTCGATCCTCCGCGGCGAAGAGGCGAATATCGGCGCCCCTTTTATTCGCGGCACGCGAGACCGTCGTATTGACTTATATCTCGACGGAGGACAGACGCGCATTTGTAACCCCCTATTTGGCAAAATCGGACGGCTCCATTCGCGGCGGGTTGCTCAATGCAACGGGGCCCACGTACGTACCGTTTCCACGTGGAATCTCGAGCTTTGATCTCTGAAAACGCGCTGGATCCGCGCACGTACGCGACAAATTTATACGCGCGACGTTACCCAACGCGTGGGAAGGGTAAGCTTGAATTCTTTTGGGAGTGACACGAAAAAGGCATGGATTGGCGTGTGTCTGATATGGTATTGTGCTTCGAGGGGGCGATTGTTTGCTGGAGTTTGAAGATGTTTGACTGGCCACTTTGGGCTCGAGGTTTGGGATAAGGCTTGGTGTGCTTCAGTGTGGGTTGCTTGATGTGTTGAGGGAGACTGTGGGATGGTTTGAGATTCTGTGGAAGTTCCTTTGTAGGTTGGTGGGGTGTTTGAATGTTAACCCTAAAGTATCGATATAAAATATAGAAATTTATAAAAGTGGTATGCTGAGAAATTAGAAAAAAAAGATAGAAGTGAGAGCCTTTTTAAATTTTGTACCCTTTAATCTACTCCATAAAGTATTGATATGGAGTTAAGAATCATTCCATAGAAATTCAGACAAGCGGTATCACGTTGAAAAATTAAAAAGAAAGGAAATAGAAGTGAGAAGCAAATGTGTGATAACGTTTGCAATGCTAGATATAATCTTCTTCAAGTGGATATCGCCACAATATTATATTAGAGACGCGCGTCTGATTCCTTCACTTCCGCTACAACTATTACAATCGAGCAGAAACACGTGTACGTGCATGAAGAATCACGATTGTAATGCAGCCTCGGTATTTCAAGCCGGAAATCACGTAACACTTTAAGACCCTACAAAGGGAAGTGTACCTTCTGTACATCCATGGAAAGTATTACGTACAACTCGACAAGTCACGTGAAATTTCACACCGTCTCGGTTATAACGAATTTCATTCACGATCGTGCGATACATCCTGAGGAACATAGTAACAGTCGGACTTGACGTCTCTAACAAACCCATTATCGAAACAATCAGAATTTTCCACTTCTATCTAGTACTATTTTCTTTAACAGTCAAGAAACAAGATTTAAATCAGAAATATATCGAAATAAATGGGAAGAACCAGAGAATTAAATAAATTAGTGCATGTCTGAAATAATATGGTTTTCAAATACCAGTTCAGATAACGTTTTATTTCATGGCTACACGAGATCAATTCACAGTATCAAACGGTATCGTCTCAGGGATCATTATTTTCCCCAGTATTAATAGAAATATAAAAAACTTAAAATAGTTTCTTCATTTGAAATCACTGCAACTTCAAATTTGCCAATACATCAATCACTTCTACCTTCAATTTCGATAAAAAAAATTCTGCCAATTCTGGTACTAAGATTTTCGGGAACAACTTATTTATTCCTGCTAATTTCAATATGCTTTGCTTCCCACTTCCATATGACTAACGCTATCCATTATTTAAGGAAGAAATTAATCTGCACGCCGAGCAAATAGAATTTCAAAGAGGAATTAGAGTGAAGGCAAACATGCCCACTGTTTTAAGCAGTTTCTTGCCCCCTCCGACGCTTCAATATTTATCAATGGGAAGATCAAACGCAGTCGGAGACGGGCGTCGAAGAGATTTTTGGAGTGAAGTCCCCGATTAAAGTGTAGAGTTCAGCGAACTCGAGATCTTCTCCGGGAACGTGCATATGGTAATGAGCCCGTGCGTGCTAGGAAATTTAAAACCAGGTGGAATACGCCTTCCACACGATATGCACATGCAACGTGGATACATTATCACCGAGCATAACGAAACTCCACTAAGATAGCGACCAGCCAAATTATTGCGAAATTCATTTCTGCGGCGGTAGGTATAAGTTACCCCGATAGAATTAATGAAATGCAACAGCCTGACCTTTCCAGACCCCCATTAATTAAGCGGGGAAAAGAATTATAATTAAAAATACGGATATTTAAAACAAAGTTGTTAACGAACTCTATTTCTAACAAAAGGGAACGGAGCAATGAGCAGAATGGGAATTTGCATTTCAAGCACTGGTTCTTAATTTTAATTTGTTCCAGAATCTGAAGTGAGAAGTGTCTATCTGGGGTAAAATATTGCCCCGTGTTTTCCAGGTGTGGAAATATGGAAAAGTGAGAGAGGTTGCAGGTAGATGATGGTTTTAAGTTGGAAAGGTATAGTATTTTGCGTACTATATTTTGTTTTAACAGTATACAGATCTACAATTTACCAAATTATAGTACAATACTATATGATATAATACAGGTGGCAACCCTAGTCCGACCAACAAAGATACAGACGAATAAAAAGTATCCACAGCAAGCCTGCAAGTCAATAAAGAATTATGTTTTTCTATCGTTTTCCTTTAAATATTTCACGATCGTGTTTCTTGCTGCCAATTTATATTCTCAATTCGAAATGTCGCATGAATGCATTAAGGTACTGTTTTATCTCCTGTTTATGCCGTAGAGCACAGTGATATGTGATTCGAGATAAATCTCCTTCCAACTTATGTTGGATGAAGAAAAAAAATTGTCATCGTGAGCGGCGTACTTTCTAAACTGACCAGTACAAAATAACCTACTTGAAAGACGAGAGATTGAAGAATGACACTGGCGTCTCGAAATGCTGGGTACATAACGCGCTATATATCAAGATTTTTTTAAATTTAATTCAACATGTGGATCCTCCTTAGAAACATGTGCACGAGAGATTCTATTATTTTACTAATCAATAGACGCGTGAAATTTTGATAAATCTCCGCTGTTTTCGGGCCTTTGCTTCCTGGGGAATCGGTGGAGATAATTTCACACGCGGCCCGACAAACTCCCAAAGTTTCGTCGATGGAAATTCAAATATACACGCAGCGCGCGTCTCGACGCACGATCAGTCGATGACGCAAGGCGCACGGAGGCGTATCGACGTCGAGGCTCCGCTACTTTATAAGGAGCACCTCCTCACCAACACCAAGCGGCTTTCGCTGTGAGAGAAGCTTTGATCACTCAAAGCGAAATCGTGTGTACACGAGTGCGTGACACGCAGCTAACTCGATTTATGCCGCGAGAATAGCCGTGTCACGGATTTTCAGCAGCTGACAGAGGCTGGGGCTTTTCGTCATCCACCAACGACGGCATCAGCAATATTGTTTCAGATTGCAATACACAGGGCTGGAAATATTTATGACATCACTCGAATAAACATTTACCTCTCTTATTATTAGCACTAGGAAAATACTATTGCAAAATTTATTTATTGGAAAAATGTGTGCTTCACAACTTGCTAAATTCAAAAACTATCAGAACAGTTTTGCATATTGCGTGCACACTTCACATGCAATCAATCAATTTGGTTTAAAAAAACGCGGGGAAGGAATATGTTATACTATACAATTTTGACTAATAATAAGAATCCCTCCCTTGAAAATTAAACATCAGAGACACGAAGGTTCTTAAATCTAAAATTCTTCTTTATTTTTCACTTTGTTAGTTCTCCGTCACAAACTCCTGCGCATTTCTTAGGAATTATTCTCTGAATTTTACCTAAAGCTATCTAAAGCTAGGTTATTTTGAATATTTATTGCATCACTATAAATTACCAATAAATAGTTTCAGTACGGTAAGTCACTTGGCGAAAAGATGGCGTACATTTATCTGCCATTGCCAAATTAAAGTAAAAATCAAAGAAGAAAATCCTAAAATGGTCATTTTTAATAATCCGATGGTTATCTACTTAATTGTTTGTAATTGAAAAAGTAATTAATAAATAAAGGAAGGAATGAAATCTGATTGACGTTAAATGATAGATCGCAAAATAATGCAATTAGGGGTGACGGAAGTGATATTGAAGATTTGAAAACAGTTGCTATAAATATTATGTGAACGTAAATTAACTGATTTAAAAAATGATGAAGGAAATGAATAGAATGATTTAAATTCACACGCAGGCTACATCGCGTTCAGAATTCATTCTTATGTCGTACCTACGTCAAAGAGAATATTGAAATTCCGCCTCAGCCGAAGATATTTCCTGTCGATACCATCGAAAAATTATCAAGCACCCGGAAACCGCTTCTTTGTCGGCTGATAATTAGAATACAATCCGCGCGTGTCGATGCACCGTGATAATTTCGGTATTACTTTCACGCGTTCCGCGCGTGAGTTAATAATTAGCTGCTTCACGAAATTCATTTCCAAATGCTGGTCTTTTGATATTCGTTTCATTCATAGGTTCTTTAAAACAGTGGCTTATACGTGTTTGTGAACGTATTTATTAAAACAGCGGTATTGTTATTGCTTGAAAAAAAAATTAAACACCAAGGTGGTCAATCACATGTTGATTTTGGAGCATTGGATTTCAAATACCTACGAATATAGAAATTATAAAATTATTGCTTTTGCTCAGCTGCCTACAGACACTCGTCCATTTTTATTTATTTCCTCTATTTAGTACTGAAGAATAGGGTGTGTTAATTTTATGGGTCAATTTAATGTTTTTGAAAATTTTAAAATGACTAGTGACAAAGTAATGCTGTTTTTAATTCTGAATCTGAAACTAGGTATCTTCAGAAATTGATTTCAATGAGGTTTAGCTACTTCAAATCACAGTTGAAAAAAGTGAAAATTAAGTAAGATTTAATTACAAATTACATATTCATATACTGCTTAAAGTGAGTCTTGCTTACATAAAATCATGAAAATGAAAATAAAAATATGTGGAAATTAGTATTTATTATATTCACATGAAAATTTATAAGTATTATATAATAAATACAAATGTATTTATTACAAAATGAAAACATATGAAATTTTAGCAACAGATGTAGCCATATGTCAGCTATGTAGTAAATTTAATGCTATTTAACAAAGTCCGCCAATGAAGTGATATCTTGTTTGCCTGTTGCGGTTCATAAACTAAATTAAGTAATTTTTCGCATTTTTCTATAATTTCAAATGAAATTCCAACTAGGTAAATAATGCGTTACGCACAATTCTAAGGGTAGTGGTTAATTTTAAACATGAAATTGTACCGTTTTTCCACTAATCGTTTATAAAATTAAAACATTGAAAAAATTGACACACTCTACTGAAGAATCACCATCTTTTTTTAGAACTGATAGAAAACTTCGATTAGAAAAATCTTGCTGAAAAACTAGAATGACTAGGTACTTAATTTTAGGTTGTACCTGATATTAAGTACCTTATAGTATTTCAACTCTTAATCGTTACCCTGCTAACTCGTTAATTCTATACCACACATTGCTTTTACAGTAGTCTTCTACTTTGGTAAACCTGGCGAAGGTTCCTCGACTAGACAAACATTGTAACTCCTCAAATATTGTCCAATATCTTTTATTTAATATTCCATTTAGCTTCGTTCTAATTTCTCCAGCATTTCCCTGACTCTTCACCATGTTAACCTTGCATTCTCCTAATTCAATAATCATAAACCTCTTTCCAACCATTATTCTATACAAACTAAACAAGACAAACTCGAAAATTAAACTTCAATTTAATCATTGCGTAATTTCCCAACACCAATTATTTAATTTCCAACCTTCGATCACTTACCCCCTCTAACCACTAAATTCAATAGCCACCCCTTTCTTTAAAATGGTTTTCAGTTGCTTGCCACATACGAGGATTCTTCGACCAAGCCTTGCAACTGAATTAACATTACTCCTTAATTTCTCTCATTCAGTTTCCAAGTAAATCGCTATCTAATCTGCAAAGATGCTGCTGTAATCGAAACCACGTCAGCCTCGCGAAGCTCGCTAATTCGGTAACTGTAAATTCATTCGAAATTAGCATCGCATCAAATTCTCACGCGAGTAAGGCACGGTCTAGCTTTCCAGGATCGTAAAATCTTTAAATCTATCTCGGTCACAAGCAATTATAGATCTAATTGAATATTCCCCGAGCTTAATTTGCATCTGGCTGCAGCGTAAGCATGCGGGACGGGGTGTACGAGAGCCTTTGAATGAATTCAAGGCCATTTAGCGGTTTCGATTAGCGATCAAGATTAACGATGGTCATCTTACATGCGTTCCCTTTCGTTAGCTCGCTGCAGGGCTGGGGAAAACTTGAAACAAGTTGAGACAAAATACTGAAAACTGGAAAATTTCCGTAAGAAAATACTGTGTGAAAATACTAATTCATTTAATGCTTAAATAAAATAGTGTTTGAAAATAATATTTCATTCAGAAATGAAAATATTTATTTCTATTTGTCTATTTCAAAAGACTATTTTCCCCTTCCCTATCTCGCTACGAGCTAACAAAACCAAGTTAGCAAATAATTCAAATAACAAAATGAATATCGTTAGGTAGAAATGAGAAATTGGAAACAGAATTTGACAAATTCAATCATCATAAAACAATTTCGTCAATTGAGTGCACCTTTCACATTCAATCAATTGGTGTTTCAAAAAAGAGACGCGAGGTAGGAATTTTGACTAGCAATCAGTTTTACACTAACAATACGAATCTCTTCCTTGAAAATTATGCATTAAAAACATGGAGGTCCCTAAATCTTGAAGAGCCCTTATAGAAAACACTGTAAACGCCAAAAATAAAATTCTATACTACAATATTATCATTGGCACGTAGAACATTTTTCCATAAAATTGATTTTTCAATTTTGGCACTTACAGTGCTTTCTGCCAGGATTCTTCAATTTTTCTTTATTTTTCACTTTGTTAGTTCTCTGTCACAAACTCCTGCGCATGTCTTAGGAATTATTCCCTGAATTATTCTTCAACGAATCGTTACCCAATGCTATTAATTTTGTTACCAGATACTGGTACCACGTGAAACCTAGAAATTTCAAGAAAAACGCGTGGGCGACGAACGACTTTCGCTTCCAACCTGCACCTATAACTTTTCTAAAAGAAAGAATGGTCGGAGGACCATTCGTGGTCCATGTGGGAACCAGGCACGGTAAAACTCCGTGAAACGAGGGACCTTTCCGTTGGTCGCTCTTAAAACTCCGCGAATTCGTCAGTTTCTCTGGCATTGTCCTTATCAGACAGCTGCGTTTACTTGTTTGCGTCAGCTTTGCTGCTAATAAAAGATATCCGCGGCAAACACTTGGGACTCCTTCGCCTTCACCGATTACTCTTTAAACTGTACTTTAAGACGAGGAGAAGTCTTCCCTGCTTCGAAGAAGAAGCAAATCGTGTTTCAGGCTGAAGATATCTTTAGCGCTTGTCAGAATTTCATTCTTCAAACAATGAGTGTTTCAACGTTGCGAAACGTTTCTAATTTTGTAAGCATGGGCATATTTTCATTAGCTATTTCTGTCCGTGGAACATCTGATTGTGAACGAGGGAAAGTTGAAGATGTATATTTTAACACAAGATTCTACATATCACCAACGATGTCAGCGTGATAATATTACAATTGATTAATAAAGAATCTCTCGATTTTAAGCGATATAGATATGGGTACAGTACTTTTCCATTGACATCTCATATTATTTTCATCGTGTAGCTATCAAAATTTATTTTCAGCCGTTCCATTTCTTCACAAAGCAAACACTATGAAACTCGTGATAAACCAGAGATAGGCAAAATTTTTATTTAAACGAAATTTCGAATAACAAATAAAAGTTTTAAAAAAATCGGCATTCGTTTATTAACTTTATTCCACACATGATGACTAATGTTTTTACTTTTATTCAGCATTGGAAATTTTATTTGAATTAAAATTTTGACCGTCTCTGTGGTAAACATTGAAAAACGACACAAGTCAGAGGAGAAAATAAATTCTGCGATGGTGCTGTCTATGTATCATGCGACAAATAAATGACCGTAATACGCCTGAGCGGGCATAAAATCGGGCTCGTGGAGCGAGATCAATCACGGAAGGAACTGGGTCTCGACAAGCAACTTAATTGGCTGATCTTAATCGCATTAATGAAAGAGCAAATTAATCAGCATCGTCTCATCTAGGGTCGAGACGCGTACGACCCACTTCCATCCGCGGTACGGACAATGCAATTGCAGTTGCATAAGTATGACATCTCCTACGGTCTTATTTGTCCAGTTTATCAGCCAATCGACCAATTAGACGAGCAAACACTCGATGGTTTTATTATTGATTTCGAAGAAACGATTGCGCGCATCCTGTACTACAGAAGCATGGCTCTTCCGCGTCGTTTGCTTACTGGTACACGGAGCGGGTAAAAAATAATGCAACGAACTGCGGAACTGCTTACAGGCAAAAATTAAGTTTCAGAAAAATTACTAAATAGTTTTATTGTAATTACTGAAAAGATTGTAACTTTCCAAGCCGATTTTCTTCTTTCAAGATTGTTAAAATACGAATACTCTCCAATAGAGGAGAATGAAATTAATAAAATTCACTGAAGACTGAAGAATCAAATGCAATTCGTGTTGCTAAAGAAATAATGTTCTGAGATTAACGTATATTACTCAGCAGCGGGCAAAATTTTTATTTAAATGAAACTTTGAATGACGATTAAAAGTTTAAAAAAATTAAAAGTAAACCCAAGTTAACTTTATTCGATGAAGAAAGTGAATTTTTTATTCGTCGAGCGTTTCAACTTCAGCGTCGACTAAATTTTTCCACTTTAACTATAACTTTAACTTTATTCGACGTCGAAGAAATTTAAAGTTAAAAAAAATCGACGCTCAAATTGATACTTTGGACGAATAAAAAAATTAACTTTATTCGTCGCATAATCTAAAGTTAAAGTAACATTTATTCGATCCATTAATTTTGTATTTAGTTAATGCCCAATTCTGATACATATTACTGAAGGTTGCCTGTCTACTTTTGAAACCGAATTTTAGCCTACCGTTATCGCCCTTATTTCTTCCACTCTTGTCCCTGTTCCTTTAATTTGTTTCGACCCCCTAGGAATTACAGAAATTATTTGGAATACGAATTCGGCGGTGCACTCACGAAAATAACCGTGGCCTAATCGATAGAACAAAAAAGGAGAGTTCCAGGGGAACTATAAATCTTCGAGGCGGACGGCCATAAAACGCTTTTCCCGACCTTCGAGTCACGTTATTCTCATTTGCGGCACCGGGCTGCACCCGCGGCAAGGAAGCATGTGTCGAAGTCCGTAGGCTGTAACAATGCAATTTCGGCAGGATGGCGCGGTAGGCGAACGATTCGTTGCCATATGGTGGACAGGACCGCTGACAGAGACTAGCTTCGAGGAGCAGTGGACGGAAGGCAAGAAGGAAGAGCCATATTGGGAGATCCCCAGTGAAGGGACCCCTGGGCCGAGCGGATTTTTGAAAATCCATAAACCCAGAGAGTTTCTACCGGTGTCGAGTGTAGGTAATATATTATCTGACAGGGAATTTTCAAGTCTTTCGTGTCCTTGCGGGGAAATCCCGTAATCCCTACAGGAGAAAAAGGAAGTACACTCGTCCCTCGATTTAAGAGAAGTATTCGTCCCACGTATTTTTTTTCCATTAGTACAAAAATATACGTAAGGAAAGGGGAGGGATTATTTACCACATAAAAAAGCAGGTACCACGTAGAAATATACTTAATCCCTCAGCAATGGCAAACGGGTTCATTGCTCTGTTCAAGCAGATGACGATGAAGATGATGGTAATAGTGTGTCATCGATTACGCGCGTTCTAATAATTAAAATGAGTGCAGTGTGATACGAAATGGTTATCTATGCTTGTAGTTATTTGTGTCGGAAAATGAGAGTTGATATCATGTGGTGGTCGTCAGTGAGAATTTGTGTGGAATTCGACTTGTTTGGTGGTTTTGCAAACGGGATTCGGAGAAGTAAATCTTCCTTCATATCACCTACATTGAATTGAGTATGTAGGTTTCAGCAGATTTTACATACTATTCGAGTTCAATAAAAAGGGACAAAGGAGATCTGATGTTTGAAGGCTTCTTATAAGAACCCACTGGATTAATTCTTTCTTTTGAATTTGGGGTCTTTGAAAAAAGAAAATTAATTAATATAAGTACATCCTTCAACTTAGCAGCTTAATATCATGAAACTATTTAAAATGTGTGGTGAAATATATTTTAAACTAGCTGACCAATTACCCAGTTTCAGCCGGAAATTATTTATGACGTTTCCAAAATAAAAAGCCTAAAAGAAAAAATAAATAACCCATAATCTAATCTAGGACGTATGTAATGTATATTCAAAATTTCATTGAAATCCCTTCAGCCGGTTAGGCGTGAAAGAAGGAGAAACAAACAGACAAAGTTTCACTTTTATATATTAGTAAGAATAATACATTTGAAAATATTTTGTTCCAAATACCAACTATAAGAATTTACATTTTCCTATTTTTTCAAAAATATCAATACTCTTTTAACCATATCAACAACTTGGTTTAAAGAATTCCAGTCACCACAATATCAATTTAAAGCATCCACATTTGAAGAATAACTAGCAATTCTACGAACAATTCCAGTTAGAAATAAAATAAATATCAATCCACGCAAAACAAGCATCACAATTTAACTGAATTTGTATTAGCAAGCTATAAATCCTCTGCTTAACATACAAATCATTCCCACTTAAAAATGTCGAGCATTTCCCATAAACACTGCCAAATCTGAGCTACCCTATGTATCATTTCAGCTTTCAGCACAGTAGTCGCATTGTTTTCCATTCGAAAGCTTCGCGTAGCGGACTGCACAATGGAAATAGCCCGTAGTACACCCACACGACGGCTATTTAAGGTATGTTTATTGTACGCGGCACGTATAGCCGGGATGCCCCTGTGTCGGCACACGTACTCGCAATTGTGATTTCAAGTGTACCGTGAATCACTCCGCGAGGGAACGTGATACTGACACGCGATACTCGCTGTCAATTCGTGTTACTAGCAAGGATGGCCCCCGTGTGACGGTGATCTACGAATTGATATGAAAACCGCGAAGGAAGCACCCTTGGATCGCACGCGATGGGGACGCACGTGGGCGGTCCAAACCGACCGGCTGGAAATGAAACACTGTGCTCTAATTGCATCGTTTGTCTGCTTATCCTCGCGGGATCTGCACTTTTTGCGAAATGAAACTCGGGGAATGGACACGCGCGAATTTAATTAGATTAGCGAAAGAAATTAGATGTTCGATGAGGTTACGGAGGTTAGTAAAGCTGAGGCGTGACGCTTCTTATGTGTGAGGACACAATTAATTGATTTCTGTATTGAATTAACCTTGCTACGGAAGTAATAATCAATGAAAGAACTTGGTATGTAATTTAGTAGAGTGATATTGAAAATATCCACTGTGGTGGGTGAGGTACAGTTTGAAAGTGATACTTTAGAATATATGGATACAGGGATTCTTGTGGGGAAACCCCTCAATTTCTGCGGACTACAGTGAAGGATATAAAATTGACCTAATTTTTCCAGCCAAAAACTGAAAATCTTCTACAATTCACGGGCGAAATTGTTCGAGATTTTGAAAAATTATAAATAGACTTAAGAGTACATATCTATCTTTAAAATCTTACAAACAAAACAAAAAAGGAAAATAAAGGGCTACATAGAGGCACAGAAAAATATTATTTAGCGACTTGCAGGAACGTATTCCACGAATTTTCAAAATCAATTACTTGGAGAAAGGTTCTTCTGGAACTAATTTAAAACAAGACCTGAAAGTACTACATATTTCGTAAACAAATAGTTTCCTCATGTTAGCCAGAGGAATTGTAAAAATCTTATCCCCGTTTAACTTTACTCACTTAAAAATCTACCATCTCCTGATTCCTGCATAGAGCTTACAATTATTAATGAAATTTTATAGGCGTGAATGTTCTGATTAATCATTGTGTTACGGGGAAATCGATTAAAACTCATTCCTCCATTCGACGGTATAATATTACACGAGACAATGTCAGGATTCAAATGGCATGTCAGCTCGAAGGTGGTCGAGAACCTGTGCCTCTAAATCACTTAACGAGCCGTTTCAATTGCACTCTCACGTTGCCGATGCTTAATGACTTTCACGTACCGGTCATTACGTCACTCACGCCACTAGGAAACAAGCTGCGCTACGCACGTGGCGTAAAAATCTCGTAAACACACATTGACTATCATCTGTTAAGTCACGTTTAGCAGTGTGTCTCGAAACATAATTACGGAACATCAGCTGGCATCGATTAATTACAGAAATTGACTACAGTCGTCTATCTTGTCGAATTAATGTACGATTGTATTTAGCGAAGTAATTGGAAATGCAGCTCGCCACGACGAGAATACTAAGTTTCATAAACGATCGATAATAAAATAATCGATCTTTAAACAAACACACTTTCTTTTGCATTAGTGGAGAATTTATAGGTAATAATTACTGTATTTACAGGAGTCACATCGTCGAAGAGGTTAATAAGATTCCACAATAATCTTAATATATAAAGCAGTAAGTTTCTATATGTTTGTGTGTTTGTCTGTCGCCTAAAAACTTTCCAACGATAAACTCTGAGATCACCAAATTTACCTCAGCTCATTATGCCTAACTAATCCAGATGAATGTTCACAAAAAAAACAAGAAAATAATTTTTTTTTTTTTATAAAATCAGAATCTAAATTGCGGGCGAAGCCGAGTACTAAAGCTAGTTAATAAATAGTAAGAAGCATCGACATAAAAAAAAATAATTTCTGCAAGTTTAAAGATGCGTCCTTATATCTCAAAAGAGTTTAATCCAATATTAACAATAGTTTTCTCAAACAAAATTCATAAATATCAGATATTTTGGGGCTGTTACACGAGAATGCCAGCAGAAATTCTGCAATACGATTCGCTAAAATTAACAAATGATTATATTTGAAGTAACGCGAGAATGGGTAGATAAAGTTCCAGGACTCCAGCTTTATTGACCAAACTGCAAACCAGAACAAAAGCACTGTGTGCGGTAGCAAAGCGGCAACTCATTTGCGAAAGTTCTGTTTCTCTTTATTTTAGCACCCAGAGCCTGCCTTCCCACCTGGTCTGGCCAACGGCCGTGCACAAACGTGTTGCGCACGTGTGTAAAAGCATTTGCACACGTGTTTGCATGCGCCCAGGTAAAAGGTAATAGGCCCCAGGCTGTCGGTTCTCTTCTGGATAATGACACAGGCAGAGGCTTCGGGCACGTGCCTCACGCGATCCCCATTATCTCGATTCCCCTCCTTCTTTTCTTCCTCTTCTTCCCTTTTCCTGGCCAACTTTGCCCGCGCCTTCCTTCCTCCCTACCTATTTCGTCCATTTTTCTCAACGACCCTTGCGAAAGTCGTATCGTTCATCACCGAAAACGATTACCACTGTGTTTTATCTAAGTAGTATTGTAGCCACTCGACTTTTCTAATAGGTAACCTATTAAGTGGCTTATTACGTTTACCAAACACACCCCTGGGTATTCAAGAATAATTGAAGAGCCCTTTTAAAAAACACTGTATGTGCCAAAAACCAAATTCTATTATACTATAGTATTACCATTGATAGGTACATAAAATATTTTCCAATAATTTTTTTTTTATAAATTTTGGCAATTACAGTGTTTTCTACGAGGACCCTTCAATTATTGAAGGATAATTAACTTGGTCTACTTAGGGCAAACAGTACAGGTACCGTCTCCTTTTGTAAGAGTATAATTGTTAACATTTTTAATTGCTTAGGATTTTTTTAAAAAATTAAAGTATTTGTGTACTCACACGGGAAGCTCGGTTACCCGAACATTCCGATTTTTTTGAAACTGTACAAGTTTGTAGAGGACCTCGATAGAAGTATGAGGTAATTTTTCGTTCGTGACCATTTTCGATTCTTCAGGGTGAAAACACTCCTTAAATGTTAATGTGTGCTTTCCTCCTTTCCTATATATTTTGAAAACTATAGTAGATATAAAAATATGATTGCAATAAAATTTTGACTGATTTTTATGCCCTACAAAACTATGCAATCGAATTCTTTAAAATTTGCAGCGGGGAACGTTTTTTTATTTAAACTACAAAGTTATACCTTCCCGGCTTTCGAAACATGAAGGATCATAAGGAGGAACATTTTTATAAAGTCCTGTTTATGTTACTCCTTCAACTGACCACAACAACTCAACAGTTTTACAGTATCAGCGAAATCAAAGAAGAGCAATCAGCACCCAAGAATATTCAAGCTTAAATTAATAAATCACCATTCTAATTATAGTCATCTGGATCGACACGCAGGTCAGGAATCGCTGACAGGGGAGTGATCGAAACGGAGCATCGGGTAAATAGCGTCGTCGAGATCCATCTGTATTAAAGCCGTCCACGCGCGAATCGATAACCGATTGGAAGGTGCGCCAGCAGGTATGCAAAGGTGGGCGGCAGGCAAGAGAAAAGACCGACGGGAGGATAAAAAGCGATGAATAACGCGCTGTCTTAGGAGGACCCTCGTACTTAACTCCACTGAAAGATCACGGTGCTCACGATCGTTCACGGCTACCGTTTAAATCTTCGTTTACACTGCTCTTCGGGTCGTTCCTCGCCCGATCATCGTATATCATGGTTTTACTGCGCTGCGACCGTGGAGCATCTTGGCGCCAAGGAGTTTCGAAAAATTGAGACGAGAGGGGCCTGTTCATATTTAACCTGGCCGATCTCCGCGAGAGGATCATTACTGAAATTTAAACGGGCGATTACCGTTCACCTGGGGAATCGAGGCTCGACTGCGAACAGCGGAGAACACTTTCGCTGATGCTTTTCGAGATATGTTGAGCTCGAGGGCGCGAGATTGAAGTTGGCAAGCATCTATCCTTCTACTACGATTTTCCTGTCATTCTGTTAAGATCCTGATATGGATTTCTGTGGAATTTTAGAAAATTTACTACGATTGTAGAAGAGCTTCAAAGTGAAGATCGTGCAGTGACTGAATAATCTTTTTGTACGTAAGTATTTCATATGCGTGGTATTTTAATTTGAGGGATCAGGTGGATCACGATAATCTATATTGGAAAAGTTGGAGAAATAGCATTTGCAATAAGACACTAAGGATTTCCAAAGTTTGGAGGGTGAACTCCCTAAGGAAGAAATATTTCATATGACTATTTCTTAGTTCTTAAGCGGATTTGCATTTGTTTGAGACAGAGGCGAATTTGGAGATTTGGCGCTCCTAGGCTAACAAGTGCCTCTCAACCTTTTCGCGAAATGTCATAAAATACTTTAATTCAAAACGGTCGAGAAAATTTCACAATTAATTCAATATGGCAAATCATATATGAATCATTGCTAATTCGCTGTATGAAAAAAGTGAATTGTTTTTAAAGTTGTGTCAAGCCTCTGCGTTTAAACCTTTCCCAATTTCTTTCGCTCAAAATTTTCCGCTTGCCAAAATTTGCCGCTCCTCAAATTCGCCACTCCCCAAAATCTGCCGCCCTGGGACCTACACACAAATCGGTCCCTGATTTTAGATTAGTGCTTTTAAACAAGGGTTTAAAAAGTTTCTTCACTTATACGGGGTATCGAAATCATTCTGGCAGAAGCCTGTCTCTCATAACGGACATCCCTGATGCGATTTCTCTTCGAGTACCTCACAGAAGGCGTCGATGAAACGATAGTGCAGGATAAGAACGAAGAACGATAAGACAAAGAGCATTGTGCGTTTTGCAGGCTAATTACTTAAAAGCAGGAAAGTGTACGACCGATAGACAGTGGTGCACCCTAACCTTTGTTCGTTTCGCCGACCGGAAACGAGGAAATTGAATCCTCGCTTCCTCTTTCATGGACACGCTCCGTGAGCACAACAGTTTCGAACGTGGAACAACGCGATGTGCACTTACAGGACAACAGATTTTACGAAGGACGCGACCGTGAGAAAGTTACAGGCAATTACACAGAGTGGATAGTGAAAAAAGGAAATGTCAAATTCATATTTACACACGTACAAATTGGCCCACTGCAATGGGACTTGGAACCAATCTTCTCGGAAACGAAAATTCGCGTAACATAATTTTACTTCATACTTTCGATTTATTTTTGTACATGGAATACGAGTACACCTACTGCCGAATAATAACAGATTTAATCCATACACTGGAAACGAATTTGCATACAAAATTATACAAAAATTTTATAAAATTAAAATTATTAAAAAATAATTATGAAAAATGTTTGGATACAAAAATATAGCTGCTAAACTTTCTTCTACCTCTGTTACACATACGTTCCCTTAATTGGGCCAAGTTATGGAGAAACCTACCTACCCTCAAAATGAGAAAAAATTAATTAAACACACTACATACAGATCCCATAATTTTCTGATCCTTATTTCGCAAAAATTACCAACCCATAGAACAACGCTTACATTATACAATTATTAACACTACCGAGCCACAGCTCCATTTTAGGCTTAAAAATCAGAAACTACAGAAAATTGAAAATAATACTAATTATACTACTCACAAAACTTAAAAACAAAGTAAAACAATAACAAGAAATAATATATATCCATTAGAAATAAAGCTACATTTCTTTAAGAATTACAATCTTCCAACTAAATTTAATCAATTTCAGATCATCGAGGGTTTGTAGCTTTCTGCATAACTTGGCCCAATTACTACTGCATGTTCCCTAATTACCACAGCATTCTCCTTGAAATTGACACTATAATTTGCACAATACTAAAGAGATCCCCAGAACGCGGGATGTAAACAAAGACCAACGAATAAGCGAACATAAAGGAAGAGAGGATACAAAGATACAGTTTTCCTCTCTCGCCGCTATCGAGCTGCAAGACTGGCCGGAGAACGCAAGTGCGAGCGGCGAATTCGCAAACCGTGACAAGGTCTTATCAAGTGGAGGCGGGCTGTGATAAGAAGCGCAAGCTTCCCGGAATTCTCCGTGAAAAGTCTGGCGCGCTCATATAATAGAAATTTAGCAGACAAAGGGGGAATAGTTTCATCCGCGAGGAGAAACAATCGGGGACGCGTTATCCGTTCGACAATAATAATTAATTCCATCAACAGACGGAGAAGAGGAACCGAGTCACGAGCTTATCTCTCAGTCTCGACGGTCGTTTCGACAGTCGTAACGGATTTTATTGCCGCGTCTGACCAACAGCCGTCTTCAGCCTCGCGGAATACATGTAATTTTTATATTTAGCACGCGCTTCGATTCGCCGATTTCGGCGCGAGTAATCGAATCCTGGAAACGGACGAGTCATCGAGGAGCTGCAATGAGACGCGTCATGCCTCGATTAGTACCTGACTGGCGTCGTTCTTCTCCTTCTTTCTTTTTTTTTTTAACTCGGTACGCGAGATCCTGAGTTAACGTGTCTTTTAAAGGCTCAAGCGAGTGCGGCTGACTCATAATTCGGTTGCACAGCCTCTCGAGACATTCTGCTGAAAAATATACGACCTACGGCAGAGCACAACCTGTTCGTCACGTTTAAAATTACCTTTTGTTGACCCGACAACTGTTAGCGTAACGTTCAACGATTTTCGTGTTCGTATTTTGCTCTCCACTTTAATTCGAGAGATTTTTATTTGACTGCTTAAGGCCGTTGAATGTTCTTTTATCATACGTTTTACACGGATTTAAACCTGTTAACTAGGGAAGACGAATTAACTCGTCAGTCGAAAAAAGCTCCGTGGCTGGGACGAATTAACTCGTTATAAAAATTTAAAACTTACGCTCGTACGAAAAAGGTCAACATATGCAGTTTTTACTCCCACCATGGAGGTATTATATTTTCTGAAGCTTTTTCGCTTCACTTGCGTTTCACGTTTCTGTTTTTTATTGCAAGAAAAAATAGGGTAAATGTACTCGTAATTGACAGTGCACCAATAGTTGACATTTTTATTTTCAGTCACGAATAATGAGCGAATAATTAAAAAAATGTTTTTGACTAATACGCTGTTTGAAAAAGTATTAGTCAAAAATATGTTTTTAATGGAAAGCTTATTATCCGTGACTGAAAATAAAAGTGTCAACTATTGGTACACTGTCAACTACGAGTACAGTTACCCTAACAATAAAATAGGGCATGTTAAATGCGAATTTATTTATAGATGGCATTGACCTGTTCTCTTGCTCATTAGAATATTTTTTTTATCTTTTAGGGTTTCGCAGAATTAGCGATAATATGAAAATTCACAATTTTCTTAAGTGGGTGTTTTCACCCTTGGTACCGTTTTATTGCCGAATAAAAAAATAGCATCCTCATTAGCATCACTTGAGCTACATTTCTGCAAAGTTCCCGATTTGTTTATTTTCGAGTTGCCGAATTTACCTTGTCAGATATGTATCGTAATAAATCAGAAAACGAGAATGTTCAGTATCTCCAAACGGAGCAACGAAAAAGATGACAACCCCATAATCAAAAGATTACATTATATCACACGCATGCATTACAGCATTACACAAACATGGAAAATATATCGAAGAACCTATTCGTACAATCAGAAGTGCCGAACTGTGCGTCTGAAAGCCCGGACCTAACACAACGATAATCCTATTACACGTACGCGAACAAACTGCTCCGACGAGGCTCGTAAGAATACTCGAGTTTGGCCCAGATAGAATGAGGATCAGCTTGCTGGATGTCGCAGACGGTCGTACAGACTGATATAACTGTAGATTAGATGACATCTACGCGGAGCACGCTCCAAGTTGCATGCATAGTGCGCGACGGGAGGTCGAATCCCAATTTCGTGTTCCAAGAAGGGGACGTGCAATCGGGGATGCGCGCGGAAGGCAAGGTGGTTCATTGAGGAGGATCGAAGGAAGAGCAGAGCAGCAATGGAATAGTAGATCGAACGCGGAGATTAGCGGGGTATTAATCAGAGCAAAGCGAGAGCGAACAGCCGCCCACGTAACGGAGCAACACGATGACCTAACATCCTGTATCACAGCCAACCTCGTGCTCTGAATCTGTCGAACGTGTTTGCGACGGTGTTTATACATAGGCGTGCTTTATCGATAAAAGCTAGGAAATGAAGGTGAGATTCTTCTGGTGGAAGAACATCTGTTTGCGTCAGCACACGACAGTTCGACGTTTTAAGTGTTTTGGTACGAAGGTTTGATGTGATTGAAAAAAAGAAGAGGGAAACGTTGGTTGAAATTGAATGAAGGATTAAAATACATAGGAGCTTTTTAAAATCTAATAATTCGATGATAAAGAAATGTAAAATGTGAACTTGTTATTACATCCTAATATCAAATTTTACGAATAGGGATATCAGAGTAAATATATCTATATTTTGAATTAGAGTGTAGCTTTCTGATATTAAATATTTGAACTACCTATTATTTTAATTAAGTCCTCAACTCGAAAGGGTTGTCGATCTTGGTTTGCATTAGATCCAATTATATAGATTATTTATCAGAGAAGTATTTTGCGTTGTGAAATGATTTATAGATTTATACTGTTAGCGATTTAATATCTTCGATTGACTGTGATGTAGCGAAGTTCGTGCTGCGAGTGCAGCAAACGTGTCTGGTTAAATCATTACACCCAACTATATATCTCTGTCTATACATCATCTAGACAAGCAGAAGAAAATTCATAAAAGGAAAGATAAGATTCTCAGACACCTGCATTTTAGACTAAAACGATATACCACATTTCTAATTTTAAAATTTCACGCCTGAATTTCAAATATCTGCAAATTGAAATATCTGCAGAATTAATCATGCTGACGACAGAAACAAAATGCATTCATCAATAATCTGAGGACTTAAAAACATGATGACACTTCAAACCAGAAACTGTGTTTAGAATCTTTCGTGCTGTCAAATTAAATAAAATACCTTGCTGGCGTAGACATGTTGAGACACTAATACCACAAACAGCAAATCACAGGCACCTATTAAATTACTTCGAACACGAATTAATTATAAAATTTCTCGAACCAGCAACTCGTGAATATTATTCATCCCTGCACCAGAGAATTCAGTTTTCGACACTGAAAAATGCTAATTTAACTCGGACAAGCCTTTCCAAAGAATCGCTTCTGAAATTCGAGCTTGTTAGTTTGCCCCAGTACTCAGGATTTAATTAATTTAATAAAATTCATTAGGTGATTATAAAAAATTATTAAAAGAATAAAATCCATTCTTTTTCTTTTTACAAAAAGGTCGAGGATTCTCGGACGTTACTTTCGACGCCTCCCAGAAACTATCGACGCGAAGACAATCTAAAACTGTTCACATGATGCAAATCCCTCGGCGTGAAAACACGCCCACGTCACCGAAAGTGTTAAAGAAGTATAGTGGGGCATAAATCGTGTAGATACAATCTTTAATAATATCTATCAACTTTACACACTATTTCGGGAATTAACGCGAATGATAGCAACGTAATAGCGATCGGGTACGTTCACCTCGTGTTATATTAACGAGGACGAACGCTCGTAAAGCTTCTACAGGCTGGCCTAAATATAAGCGCCCACGAAGCCTCGCTCATAACGAACGATGTAATCCGGACTTCCTGCGACTTTTGGTATTCCGAACGCGAGTACGTTTCATCCTCTATTCTTCTCCGGCTCATGGACGCCTATTGTGTTTCAGAAAACAATGCACGAGGACTCGTGTCAGCGGCAGAGAGCTAAGAAGGCGTAAGAAGCTTGATGAAAGTAGGATCTTCTTCACAGTACTCACACGAAATGACATTCTGGAAGGACCTGTACAAACTGGGGATACTTTCTCATGAAACTAGCAGCATAAGAGTCATTTAATATCTACTTTATTAGAAATAGGAATCGTTTGGCTATAGTTTTCTGGTTAATGGATATGAAATAACATGGAATTCTCATTCTCACGCGTGATAGTGGATTGAAATGGTGACCACCTCGTGCGTGCATAGCAGCAGATAAAGTATAAAGGTCGTGAAGTTAAAGGAATCATGATATACGCCCCCCGGAAGAAGAAAAATTCGTAGATGCAGGTCTGGTAAAGGGAGGTGCCACCTTGGACACATGAAAATCATAGATTTATTTAGCGATTTTTTTCTTTTAATTAATAAACTCAATGAAAATACAAATTAAGATTAAAAAAAATTGTGTATTGTTATTTTTCTTCAAAAGATGTATAAGAAATGTCATTAATCAGATATTCTATTGAATTCTTTATTTTAAAGGAAAAAAATTGTAAAAGAAACCTACGATTTTCATGCATCCAAGGTGAGACCTTCCTTAGTAAGGGAACATATCGTGATCTAAATAGGGTAGTTTCAAATAAATTCCGAGCGATTCTGTCCCCTGCGCAAATCGTGAAAATAAGAATTGTAACCCCAATCAGAGCACGTTATTGCTAAACACAAATCAATGACAGCCTGGCACACTATTCAGAATTCTATTGCTCGACGGATTACTTCGTGCCAATTGATTTAATCGTAGAGAACAGTATCGTGTGTTGCAGGGATACTGAGTGATTCAGAACGGAGGCAAAAACCGACAGACTATTTGGAAGGTCATTCTGAGTAAAAAGTGTTACATGGTTATAGATACTATTCCTAATACTCGCATTTAACTTTCACTGTTGTCATAGTAAAACCGCAAGCTTGATACAAACTGAGTATTCCGATATTAAAACAAATGAATATTAGGTATCAGTTGTTTACAATTGAGAGAAAAGAAGAATTAACAATTAATAATAATGTGTTCTAATTTCTCAACTGGTTCAATTAATAATATCGCGTATGCCATTCGTGGATTCGTCGATGCAATGCCTGTATTCAAATTTAACTGTGAATAAATGATATTTTATAATTTATATTCTTCTATTGTGATTCAATGTGTGCAAGCTCACTTCGATCTCAAACTTGTCATTTTACTATGATTTAGTGCGATAAAATTTTAACTGTTGTACCTACATAGGCAAGTATTGAGACTACTATCCATGTTTTGTTGTAACACTGTTCACTAAAAATAACCTGCCGTACCATCTACCAAAGCTTTTCACTCTCCTTCTGAGTCACACTGTATATCCAACGCACCCTTTGCACATTTAACCTTCTAAGGCCGTCGTGAGAGTAGAAATCTGACAAAACAAGTGCAGCCCTGTAATAAGTGACGAATAACACATTTGGTGGTTTCTATTAGAACTTTTAAATATGTTTAAATAATCTATATATAGGTAATATATGTCCAATTTTCGAATATTTGAATTATTAGAAACTATTCGTATTCGAATCTCAAATTCGAATTCTCTGGTATTCGAATATTCGAATCTCAAATTCAATTTCTTTGGTATTCGAATATTGTAATCTCAAAATCGAATCTCAAATTCGAATTCTCTGGTATTCGAATATTGGAATCTCAAAGTCGAATTCTCTGCTATTCGAATATTGGAATCTCAAAGTCGAATTCTCTGGTATTTGAATATTCGAATCTCAAATTCGAATTCTCTGGTATTCGAATATTAGAATCTCAAAGTCGAATTCTCTGGTATTTGAATATTCGAATCACAAATTCGAATTCTCTGGTATTCGAATATTCGAATCTCAAAGTCGAATATTCGAATCTCAAAGTCGAATTCTCTGGTATTCGAATTCCCTGATATTCGAATATTCGTAACTTCAGTGTGACCCAGATTAGCCACTATACTGCAGAATTGCAAGGTACAGTACAGTCAACTAAAAAATACTTCGAAAGGTCGTCATTTGTTTTACAAACGTTTTTACAATATTTCGGGAGGTGGTATTAGAGCAAAGTCACGCCATAAGCTCCTGCCTAGATCATGACCGCGAGAAGATGCCGAACAGTTCGCGAACACTAACTGTGCGAAGTTGGGCCCGCTCTCCGCCACACGTTTGCGGTAGCGTGGGCACGTACCCGCGAGCCACGCGTATTCAAAATCTGCGAATAGATTGATTCGCGTGTCAGAGAAGGGAACAGGGGCGAGTGGCGTCTGTGCCGAGTTGAACAGCATGCCCATCGGCTTCAACGTCCGTTAGTTCGAATAAATTACGCGGCCGGACCCCTGTTGACCTTTCGCGCAGATTTTTCCGCGGAGGAGCGGCCGACGTAACCGATGCCATTACCCGCGTTTCCTCGTTCTGTCGGCATTATTTATATCCGTCGTCGCCGGAGGAGCTGGAGCAGAAACGTTTATTCGTGGCCCGCGTGACTCACGAGACTGTTCGCGAACGGAACGAACACCTTTTCTCATCTCCTCCTCTTCTCTCCTACAGCTCCGTTCCCCTAGCGATACTTTGGGCCGCCGCTCAGCTGAACCCTGACTTCTGACACGCCAGAAGGGTGGCCGGGGGGCACCGCGAAGAGAAACGGCCCTCGATCATACTTATTATCAGCTGGCAGATGAAAGTTTACCGTCAACCGACCGATCATGACAGGAACACGATGGAACGGGAGGGACCCACTTGCCTTGGTCCCGAAGGGAGACATAAAAGGCGAGCGGTTCTAAGCGCGTCGAAGCACCTGTTTATTGGGCCCGTCCGCGGCCACTGTCGTAGGAATTCGATGAAAATGGACTGTGAGGGTCGGATCACGTTTCGACGAAGGATCCTTCTTTAATGGCGAATAATTGATATTGATTGCCTTGGTGGTAATTAATCGCTGAGCTGTAGTTATTTAAGGCTGAAGTAGACTATGTGTCACGAAGGCTGTTGCCCTATTTGAAAAGTGAAGAACGTTGTTGTCGATGCAATATTCTTGAGATATTTTCTCAGTTCTGGAGATGACGAAGAGGGTTTTAAAAATGGAACAGGATCAAGGCAGTTTGCTTTAAAAAGAGGGAACAGCATTCCTGTTGCAATTGAATTTTTTTTTAGAATTTTTAATATTGAAACAAACGGTCGAATGCTCAAAATTGGTCAGTTGATTGACAGTTAAGCTTGATGAAGAAAAGTAGTAACACCTCTGTCGTATAAATTTTATGGGAAGTTTATGAACAACCGAAGTGGAAAGAATTCTACTATAGCAAAACGTGTCGTTGCCATCTTTTCAGATTGAGAACTTGTAATGAAGTGTGTAGATGTAAACAATTGCTACAATTCGACCACAGTAAAACACGATCACTTTGAGGGCAATAAATATATTAACTACTATTAACAGATCCATAACAAATAAATATTATCTTATCCACCAGACACATCAACTTTAATAAAATTATTAATATAACACGTATTTCAATTTTAATAGAAATTATCAACAAACTTCATTCATTCTTCTCATCAAATTGCACACGAACTCATAAAACTCAGAATTTCCAAGCAGAGACTAGAAAAATGACAACCCTGATGGAAGACAAAAAATAGCTAAACTGAATTTCATCGAAGAATTATAGCAGCAACACTTCACCATGTGAAAGTACTAAAACATGTATACTTACACCTTCGTCGCAAATCATTCAAAGTGAATTACGAAAGTAGGTATATGACGCTATATTTATCGGTCAGTGAATGGAAAAAGCAAAATGTGTCACTAGCCTCTGAGACTCGAGTATCGTATTACTCAAACACGTAATAAATTTAACAACTCATTTACATCCAGCAACGCTGCACGCGGAGATTAAAGAAGACTAGCATCGTTCACAAAGCTAACGCAACTCTATCTGATATCTAATTTCAGCATGATTACGGAGAGATCGAATCTAATCGCTCAATACCAGCGCGCGTTTGCGAAAGAAGAAATTATGTTCTCCCACAGTGATTGTCGGCGGATGGAAGTGAATATTTCATTATCGAGGCTCCAACCAACGCGATGAAGCGGTAGGAGCCACCTTGCTGTGAAGTTTCTGCTTCTGGGACGAGGACTTAAAAGGAGAAGCGTGGTCGTTCTAAACTCGTGGGTGTACTACTGTCGTTTCTGTTTTAATAAAGTCTGCGACTCTGTGTACAGAGTTTTCACGGCATGCCCCACTTTATTTCAATGTGTTTATCGAACAGAAAGCTCTTCGTATTAAAAACCATGCAAGCACGGCGAATTTTTCTATGAAACGATCGTCTCATTTTCCACTCCGTAATTCCGCGACATCATCGATTTCCGCTGGACTGAATAAGACACGCGAGGTACACCTACGGAAATAACACTTGCGTGGCGATTCAGTGCTCTTCCGTCAGCGGAATTACGTTCTCTTTTTTAAGAACAAGGGACACGTATGAGTCAAATAAGGCAACGACTTTGAAGAAGAATGATTCAGGCCCGCGAATCATTCGGTACACGGATTTCGATTTCTATCTTGGCCACTGCTTTTTAACCAAATAATTCGAGGTAATGTGTAAGATCCACGAATGACGAAAATGGTAAAATTATTTTTGGAAACGAACAGAACCAATTAGTGATAGAGTACGTGAACACAGCTTTCACTTACTTAATCGAAGGAATCGTTATAACAGTATGGAAAAGTCTAGGGAAATCGGTAAATTGAAATTTATATACAATCAACTTCCGTATATCTATTCTGGGAGTCTGATACGCAGTGTATATAGTAAACAGTACCTATGCGTAACACATAAACGCGTTACGTTATACCTATTTCTCAGAAACCTCTGTGTCATCACGTTACGCGTCATCTTCTTAAAATCGATGAACAAACTTGTCTTTGATCATAGCGCATTTGATTAACGCTAGAGCTTTCATAATTTCGAAGGGAAACTATGGTTTTGTATAAAATTGTTTTCCACTCGAAGGTACGAAATTATTCCTCGTTAATTTATCAAAAATTCATCAAAATTATATACACAACTTAAATGTAGACAGTTTCATTGGTACTCTTCTGTAGCGGCTAGTTTATCTATTATATAATTAAAAAATTGCAATCCTATTTCTTCGATGTGATTGTAAGTATCTTAAGGAATTAATGAATAGTTTAGAAATTTTGAAGATATGACAGGTGCAAGTTTGTTCCCGAATCAAGTGCACTTCGGAATAAAATAACCAGTTTCTGATGATCCCTGTGAAGAAAGCTTTTGAGGTCTCAGGTACCGTCAAGACCCCAATTCTTGATCAGTTTAGGTAGGTATCCAATAAATTTATCAAGATCAAAATGTATTCCAAAAAATCACTAGATAATTATTAAGTATTTTTAAATTTATACGTAAAATTTGATAACTCATATTGAAAAGTGTTTTAATAAAAAAATATCAAAGTAAAACGCAAAGTGAGTAACTAAGTAAGTACTTATACTTCATTTTGTTTCCTTTTTAATTTTTAACTACCCTTCCAGCGTGTAAATTGTGTTAAATAATAATTACTCTTAACGAAGACATGAACTCTGTGAAATTACAATTACAATCCCAAAAGCCCGCTTACACACATCGTGTGCCACTTTACCCTCAGTAAAATCCAATTCCCATTTTCTACAATTTTCTACATTCCAATCAAACACCACGGGTTTTACAAACACCATAATTTCCCTCTTGTATGCATAACTACACTCAAATCCAAACCTACTAAAAATGAGTACACGAGAGAGTTGAATCGAACCCAATAAGTCATCCCAGTGTGAAAGAACTCGCCGCTCCAGGAACTCAATATCGATGCGACAGCATCGCCCACGAATGACTCGTCGCTCGCCGAAAGATCATCGTGTACCACGGACATGACAAGAAAATAATTACACTCACCAGCCTCGGCCGTCTTTATCCCTGTACACCGACACCGCGAACCCAAACATAGATCTCGTCTCGTTCCTGTAAACCGTGTAGTGTTTCGTGTCCACGTTGAACGCGTGAGAGTACCAGGGCGGCGAGCCGACGAGGATCAGGCCTAGGAGGCCCGCCAATAACTTCGCGAACCACATTTTTCCACGTCTTGCCGTTGGTCCCTGCGTTCGGACGTTTTCATGCACCGCGCACGATGCGAACTGTCACACGCGACCGCGATTGAGATCGGTGGGGAACGGGCGCCCGGTGAATCGTCGCGATCGACGGTGGTGGATGGTCAGGGTGACGGTAGCAGCTGCACCGCGGGCGACATGTGGCTTCTGCTTAACTCAATGACCCTCGGAACACTGCGAAACAGACACAACTCCGTAAACGACCGACGAATGGAAGTGGGGGCAAAGAGCCGGAGACGTCTGCTTGAAAGACGGTCGCGGACAGACTGAGTAGAAGTCCGTTCTTTCGGTTACTCTTCACTCTCTTGACTCACGAGGGCTGCGACTCCCACCCACCGCACGCGGTACCGAAGTTGCGCGCCGCTACGGCGTGCTTGCCTACCGCAACTGCGGCCCGATTCTGCTCCGCCCCGCGTGCCCCCGCCGGTTTTTCCGCTTCTCTTTTTCGTGTTAATTGGTGAATATCGTGGAGGTTATATTTAAAAAGGACGAGACCGAACACAAAAGCTTATCGCTCGAATTACGCAAGTGTAGTTTCGAATAGATGTCCAGACCGAACCAAGCTCACCGAACGTAAGTTTGGCTCGATCTGGACCCTTAAATTAGATCGTAGGCTTCAGCTTGATAACGTTTTGCAAGCCGCAATGCATTCGAAAACGTTACCAAGTCCAGGCACACCAACGTAGAGGTACCTACGAAAGTGACCCATTTCTACGAAATATTTCTGGTCCATGTTCGACCAATGCTTTGTGCACTTTGAAAAATTTGGAAAAAGTCTTACGACTAAAGTTCTTAAACTAAGACTTATTGCTAAGCTGGTTTAAATATTGTAAGGAGAGGGACCAGTAAAAGTAGCGAGCGCAGTGACCAAGTAGTACCAATATCATCTTTCATTCTCAGTTATTATTATTTGTACGAGAAAGAGCTTTAAGTAGTATAGTTGAAAATCCTTAAGAAATTAATGGTTTCGATTCTCATTTTATTAAGAGAATGTAATGAATTGAATGTAATTAAACTTGAGAAGTGTAACACGTATTCGCAGCATCAAGCTTTGATTACAATATTCAAGAAAAATAATTTGGAATATTTAAATCGCGATATTAGAACTTTGCCCTCGAATTTGAAATTTATTTATTGCTTTTGTCTGTATTAAACATTTGGAGCACGCGCGTAAGTGTTACTGTTCACGAGAACTGGAGGACACTGTGCTCGCTACAGCAATCATTTATTCAATGGTATGCAGAAAAATTGAAAAAATTAAAATGTACCACTTCCAAGTCGTAAAACACAGTCTCAGTGCTACCCGTGCAGACAGGAAACTTCTTCAGCAGGTTCACAAACGAAGATCCGTAGTATCAAATAGAATGTATCCCACACACAAATATGTCATTTTAATTACACGATCAAAAAGCAATTTGAGCACCGCTGCTGAGTCTTAAATAGTTCAAGATGCGTAGAAACACTGACTCTACACTCGCGTTGACACTACTAACACTGCACGTGTTTTGTATTTTCCCTAAGCAGTAGATCGAGAAGTCTTCTTGACACTGGGTGAAATGTAATAGAATATTGTTAAGCGACCTCCCACATGGTCCAGTAATCACTGAAATTAATCCAGGAATCGAGATATCACGAAATAATTTGCTCACGCGTTCACTGAGATCCGATCACTGTCGCAGATAAAGGTGAACTGGCAGGCACATTGTTCGGCAATGGTGCGACTTTGCTAGAGGTTGTTGATGTTCTGTCGAGCTCCAACGACTCCCAGCTAACTTGAAATTCGTCAAGGCCAGAAATAATTTGATCTATTAACGCTTGCACTTTTCGCAGCTGCAGCTATGCGAACTGCACTTTCCGTGTGTCTTCCAATACTTGGGACCCATGATAGGACCCGAGAAAATTGTTACTCGAGAAGTCTTCTAGGTAGTGCGTATATCTCAGTGGAATCCTGTTAAAAGGCGTCCCATATGATCCAGTAATCGATGAAACTGATGCACGAATTGAGAAATCACGAAATAATGTGCACTATGACATGCACACACGTCACTGAACACTGAATCAATGAATTTCTTAGGGCTAGAAAAAATTTTATTTCGCAATGCGGGTTTGAAAAGTACCGTGAACTGGGGTGAATTTGCCCGTCCTGGGTGACATTGCCCACTTTTCGGAAAGACTTTATTTTATTTTATTGTAAAGTAATTGGAACATATCGTGTTTTGTAATCGATAGCAACAATTTCTCCAAGGTCTAACGAAAAAAAATTTAGCGAAATTCAATCATATGGTAATTTTTCAGTCAGAGTAAAAAAGTGGACAATGTCACCCCGGCGGGCAAAGTCACCCCAGTTTACGGTAATTCGATTTGCAGTTGCATCCATGCACCCCACGACACTCGTGCATCGTGCAACTTTCTGCGAGGCTTTTAAGAATTAGATTTTACTGTAAATTTCAATGTCCGCGATAAGCTAATACTCGGGGCAAATAGAATCCAATTATTATTACTTCACCAGAATGATTAAACAGTGCATTAGAAACTTGCGGGAATGTCAGTAACAGCGAGAATTTGTTATACTTTTCGGTGTACGATACGTGAAAGGGTTTTACTACGCGCAAAGTACTAATAAACAATGTTATCTTGCAATTTATAGCTTACACAGGCTTTGAAGAAATACCATTTTTGAGCGCCATAGTGTTTTGATCCCCGAAATGGATTTTCGGAGAGAAATCCGCGTGAGTCGTTGAGAAGCCGAGCAAAAGCATAGCGTAGCAAAAGCCTGCCTTCAACCACGCAACACCTTTCAGCATTTCAACACATTTCAGAGTAGTTGCTGAGTTGGACGTTGTTCGTGAGCAGATGCCACTACATTCGGTTCTAAAATTATGGGTCGGTAACACAGTTTGGGTGATGACACCACAGACCAGGTATAGTATAGACCTTTCACCACAGACCAGGTATAGAATAGACCTATCACTCTTTTGTCTTCGGTGTCACCGCTCTGAAGTACCGATATTCTGAAACAACCACTGGTTTTCGAGCGCCCTCTCGGATTTTCGAGCGGTGGGTGCGGGAAACATAATGTACTTCTAGCATTGACACAGGTAAAGCTGCTGGTATCACCGAGAGAAGTATTGAAGCTGTGTTATACAGGGTGTCCCACTAACTCGGTTCACCTCAAATATCTATTATTTCAAGCAATAAGCGAAAATATTATTTATAGAAGTTGTCTCATTGTAAGAAACACAAAACACGGTGAAACTAGTTTATTTACAGGGATAGATTGGATGTGGAGGCCAATTTTATTTTTTCAAATGGACTGTCAAATTTTTTATCGTCAAATTCAATAGAATAGCGAATTCTGAGTATGAAAGTATTAAAGTGCATTAATCCTAAAACTTATTGTTTCTGAGATATTCAACATTGTCCATCCTATTACTTTGATTATGAAACATATTCGAAGCTATGCTCAGTTCATTTCGGATAGCCAGCCGTTCAATTCGGGTTGTCCAGCGGTCACTGGCAACCCGCCGAACACCGGTGAATTTTATGGTTTTCGACCCTCGAAGGGGTTGGAATATCGTTAAGAAGGAAGAAATGCCCAGGATTTTCAAATTTCCGAATCGATTCCTTATGTTTTGCCGATGAAACTAACACCAAGAACGACGTGATTCGGACCATATTAAAGGAAATTCCATAAAAAATTGAATTATATCATTCGAAGCTGCCTTCGTTAAAAATAGTCCGATTTACATCAAATATGATATGATTTTCACCGGAAAAACATAAGGAATCCATCGGTGTCACGTCCATATCCATACGATAAAGAATAAAGAATTATTATATTTCTGAAACAGGTATGAATCCTCGGCCGATCGCAGGCTGCGGTCCGCAACGATTCCAGGTCGGCGCCCCGCTGTCGAGGGTGAAAATGTGAAATTTTCATTTCAGCGTATTAAGAAATTCTTTATTCTTTATCGTATGGATATGGAAGTGACACCAATGAATTCCTTATGTTTTTCTAATGAACATCATATCAAATTTCATGTAAATCGGACTATTTTTAACGAAGGCAGCTTCAAATGATATAATTCGAATTTTCATGGAATTTCCTTCATTATGGTCCGAATTAAGTCGTTCATGGTGTTAGTTTCATCGGCGAAACATAAGGAATCGATTGGCGTCGTTTTCGAAAAGATCTGATGAGAAATTCGGAAATCCTAGACATTTCTCACTGTTTAAGCGTATTCAAACCCCTTCGAGGGTCGAAAACCATAAAATTTGGTGAGGTTTCGACCCAAGAGATTCGAGACTTCGAAGCCCATCAAGACTTCGAAGCCGACCAAGACTTTTCAAGACTTTTAAGCTTCGAATCACGTTCGAAGCGCTTCGAAGCAGTCGCCTGACATTCAAGACCGATTCGAAGCGCTGGGAACCGACTCCGGAGTCCCATCACTACCTATTCGTCCCGCCGACCGTGGCAGCCAGTGGCAGATTTCGCAGCGTCGCGCGGTCTCCTTGACAACGGAAGGCACGCTGTGCGAGGAAAGATTGGAAGGGGAAGCAGGCGCGTGAGGGGCCCCACTGCTGGTCACGCCTTATTTATTGCCAGCTATCGTCTTTTGTTTCTTCCATCACGAAGTAAACGTAAGAATTACATTTGCACACAAACAAACCCATGCATTAAAGCTGATGCAAGATACAAACATTTCTGCACTCTTTTATCGAATAATGTAATTCGTGCGAATTATGATTTAAAATTACGGGTTAAGGACTTCGTAATGAGCCCGTGACGGGCCGAAAAAAGATAGGCTCAGGCGGGGATCGGATTAGCCTTTCTCTTAATAATCTTTTATTTCTGTATATACAGTATATATATATATTATGGCCTCCATCTCACGATGAAAATTTAATCAAGCATATCCGTATTTTGCTTATGTTTTACCTAATTCTATACGGTAACACGCGTAAGTTTTAATAATACCTCAATATATCGAGAATTACGCACACTTTGATCTCGAATTCCATGCATCCTGTGCTTTTAAATCTGTATTGATACTGGCTCGCACACATCTCTCCTTGTAGTTAAAGCGGGGGTGGAACCAATTATTTTCGTAATCCACGTTAGAAAACAAGCAACTTTTGTTGGAAACATTTTTTCTTAAAACCATTCCAAACTATTTTTCGATGTCTAGATGTTAGACGAGAGGCAAAAGGTCGGAAGCTAAAATGGTTCCCAAAGAAGAAGCGAAAATCACATTTAGTATCTTGACCTGCAGGAGTATCGTTTACACCACTTGGGTTTTCCCCAACCACTTACGTTATGACCGTCTATACAGATTAGTGTTGCCGCGACGCGACCCCCTCAACCATTCTTTGCGCGCTGCCTGACAACTCACTCTTGCCACAATCACACACCCCAAAAATCAGTCACACCGAAATCACGTCACTCGATACTCTTTCTAACAGTACTCGCTCCCACAGAAGACACCTATCTACTCATTCTCCACATTCATTGTACAGTGTGTAGAAAATTTATTGGTCTACACCTCTGGATCAGTGGACATTTGTAAAAAAAATTGTCCGCGAAATTGTTTATAACATTGACAATTAATTTTAAATTTTTAGTAAACTTCTCGAAACTCCTCACCGATTTCAATGGCTTTCGCATCTGTTGTCAAAGTCATAATTCTGAACAACATTTCCCTTTAACCTTGTTGGCGGTCGGCTTTGGTTTACGAAATATTCGCAAAAAACCTTACTTAACACTAGAATTACCGAGTTTAACACATACATCGGTTCGCTACCATGCTTTACGCGTACCCCGCCCTAATCTAGCCCCCCACCAATATTAATATCGTCGGCTATGAAACAGATTTCAATATATTATGCCGAAAGTTTTTCATATGTTTTTGATAACATATGTCAAGGTCATTGATATTGGTGTGGAGGTAGCTTTCAATATATTATGCCGAAAGTTTTTTATTAATATCTCCGAAACTGAGGCCGACCGTCAAAAAGTTTAAAGGGAAATGTCGTTCAGAATGACGATATTGACAACATATGTGAAGGTCATTGAAATCGGTGAGTAGGTAGCTTTTCGACAAATTTACCAATTTTTTTTACATCAACGTATTCTGCGCGTTGAAAAGGGATAATGTTTGAAAGAAGCCATATGACGCAAAGGAACGCTTTGGTCAGGAAAAATGGTTAAAGATTTCGGAACGATTTGATTGTGTAGAGTTACACGTATATGTAGGCATGGGTCCACCACTACTCTGCTGCTTGATACGAGACACATCATAAGATTACCATAATTGATTAATCATTTTTTAATTAGTTATTATAGGAAGTGTTCAAAATGATAAATGAAAGTGTATCTCTGTACACAGAGTATGCCGGGTATACAGTTGAAAAAAATTGAAAAAGTTGAAAAAGTTATATAAACCCATGTCCGCAAATAATTTATTAGGAAATTATAAGATAGCAGAGATTCGTTACATCGTAAGCGAAGTTGCACAATGCTTCCCCGTTGTATGAGTCTGTAGAGTTGCTGATTAATAATGAAATTAAGAAATTTATTTGCCTTTTAAAAATGCTGTATTAATTTGACATCGGGACACCCTGTATGTAAATTCTTACTGCTATTATAACTTTCATTCCTACCGCTTATAGCGCTGCACTCTTATTTCATGCTCAGTCGTTAACGTTGGATGCGACACGGAAATGGTAATGGGGCTCTAGAGCCCCAAAAACGAGTGACACGGAAGACAAAAGAGTGATAGGTCTATTCTATACCTGGTGCTTTCACCACAGACCAGGTATAGAATAGACCTTTCACTCTTTTGTCTTCCGTGTCACTCGTTTTTGGGGCTCTAGAGCCCCATTACCATTTCCGTGTCGCATCCAACGTTAACGACTAAGCATGAAATAAAAGTGCAGCGCTATAAGCGGTAGGAATGAAAGTTATAATAGCGGTAAGAATTTATATACAGGGTGTCCCGATGTCAAATTAATATAGCATTTTTAAAAGGGAAATAAATTTCTTCATTTCTTTATTAATCAGCAGATTCATACAACGGGGAAGCATTGTACAACTTCGCTTACGATGTAACGAATCTCTGCTATCTTATAATTCCCTAATAAATTATTTGCGGACATGGGTTTATATAACTTTTTCAACTTTTTCAATTTTTTTCAACTGTATACCCGGCATACTCTGTGTACAGAGATACACTTTCATTTATCATTTTGAACACTTCCTATAATAACTAATTAAAAAATGATTAATCAATTATGGTAATCTTATGATGTGTCTCGTATCAAGTAGTAGAGTAGTGGTGGACCCATGCCTACATATACGTGTAACTCTACACAATCAAATCGTTCCGAAATCTTTAACAATTTTTCCTGACCAAAGCGTTCCTTTGCGTCCTATGGCTTCTTTCAAACATTATCCCTTTTCAACGCGCAGAATACGTTGATGTAAAAAAAATTGGTAAAATTGTCGAAAAGCTACCTATTCACCGATTTCAATGACCTTCACATATGATGTCAATGTCGTCATTCTGAACGACATTTCCCTTTAAACTTTTTGACGGTCGGCCTCAGTTTCGGAGATATTAATAAAAAACTTGCGGCATAATATATTGAAAGCTACCTCCACACCGATATCAATGACCTTGACATATGTTATCAAAAACATATGAAAAACTTTCGGCATAATATATTGAAATCTGTTTCATACCCTACGATATTAATATTGGTGGGGGGCTAGATTAGGGTGGGGTACGCGTAAAGCATGGTAGCGAACCGATGTATGTGTTAAACTCGGTAATTCTAGTGTTAAGTAAGGTTTTTTGCGAATATTTCGTAAACCAAAGCCGACCGCCAAAAAGGTTAAAGGGAAATGTTGTTCAGAATTATGACTTTGACAACGGATGCGAAGGCCATTGAAATCGGTGAGGAGTTTAGAGAAGTTTACAAAAAAATTTAAAATTAATTGTCAATGTTATAAACAATTTCGCGGACAAATTTTTTTACAAATATCCACCGATCCAGAGGTGTAGACCAATAAATTTTCTACACACTGTACAATGAATGTGGAGAATGAGTAGATAGGTGTCTTCTGTGGGAGCGAGTACTGTTAGAAAGAGTGTCGTGTGACGTGATTTCGGTGTGACTGATTTTTGGGGTGTGTGATTGTGGCAAGAGTGAGTTGTCAGGCAGCGTGCAAAGAATGGTTGAGGGGGTTGCGTCGCGGCAACAATAGTCTGTATAGACGGTCATCATGTAAGTGGTTGGGGAAAACCCAAGTGGTGTAAACGATACTCCTGCAGGTCAAGATACTAAATGTGATTTTCGCTTCTTCTTTGGGAACCATTTTAGCTTCCGACTTTTTGCCTCTCGTCTAACATCTAGACATCGAAAAATAGTTTGAAAGGGTTTTAAGAAAAAATGTTTCCAACAAAAGTTGTTTTCTAACGTGGATTACGAAAATAATTGGTTCCACCCCCGCTTTAATTACAAGGAGAGATGAGTGCGAGCCAGTATCAATACAGATTTAAAAGCACAGGATGCATGGAACTCGAGATCAAAGTGTGCGTAATTCTCGATATATTGAGGTATTATTAAAACTTACGCGTGTTACCGTATATAATTAGGTAAAACATAAGCAAAATACGGATATGCTTGATTAAATTTTCATCGTGAGATGGAGACCATAATATATATACAGTTAGTAAAAAAAGTATTTGTACACTTTTTAAAATCGCATAACTTTCGTAGAATTGGTCAAAACGACGTGAGTTTTTTTGAGAAGCTAGAGGGATTAGTTTGCTAAATGATGTGATTCGTCGTGGACACGTTGCTTTGGATCAAAACGGCGATAAGGGATATCGTAATGCGAGACCTAGTAACTGAGAAAGGAGCAACCGTTTGGGAAATATGGCACCAAGATTGCTATTGGAGTCTTTTTTTTTAATATTATTGGAGAAATAAAATGTAATTGTAGGAGAAATATTTAGAATCGAATCTGGACAGATAGAATAGATATTAACGAAGATAGAAGATCGCAGCCAATCGGCTCGTATTACTTGTCATGTAATTAATAATTGTATTACAATGTTAGTTGTGATACGATTAGTAATTATACTTCAAATAATACAGATTGCCCAGGTCTCACCGCGTGGAGGCGCTGCGAGTGGAGACCCGCCCTAACCGCGGCCCATCCGCCCTCCTTTTATGCAAAATTTTATTTTCATTTCCATAGATCCCCCTGATGCACGGTTGCAAAACGATCCTCTATCGCTCCACAAGCGGGCAACAGAAGGATTCCTTCTGTAAAAAACTACCGCGATGAGCTAAACAGAATTTAAAACATTTCTTTGTTTTTTCATTTCAAATTTTAAGAATTTTCTGGTATATTTCTACCATTATAATTATTCACTAATAGGGAATGAAACAAAGAAAAAAGGGGGTAAATTTGTGGGAAATTATTAGAGAAAACACTGGTAATGATATATCATTATAAGGTATGTTATATGATATATCATTATTTAGCAAAATGTTTTCCTCCCTTTTTCTTTGTTTAATTCATAATTAGTGAATAATTATCATTTCCTATTCATTAATAGGAAATATGCCAGTGCATATTTGCTATGTCTACTTAAATACTAATAATTCCTAACTATACGAGCGCTCGTATTTAGTAATTGCTACTTATATTTAGTTAAACACTGCAGTGTTCATCTATTTCCTTAAAAACTACTTATTCTATGTGGCCACTAAACGTCTTACCTAACCATATACATATATACTTAAATTTAAATAATGGGCTGCCTAATAAAAATCTGAAATTGTCGTGTGTTTCTTACTTCCCTCGATGGACCCACGATGTTACCTAAAACATTCTCAAAAGTATTAATAAAAATTCCTTGAGGCTTCGTTTCTCAAGGATGATGAACCTGAAATCCTATTTTTGCAATATTCTTCACACATAATACTCTGCAACAGAAACTTTCTCAATGGATTAGCACCTACGGTCTATTTCGATTAAGTAATGTAATTTCAACAGATATAGTCCTTTCATTGAATCACTATTGCCCAACTATTGAAATATCATATTTGAAGCTACAGTCTAAAACTCAATATGGAATATCGATTCGGTATTAAAATGAAAGAAAAGATTAAAAATACTGCTTCATTGTCAGCAAACGAAGTAGGCAATCAAAACTTTGGTAATTCATGAAAAAGAAACTACTAATGATATTACATTTCATTCCGAAGCAATTGATATTCATAATATTAAGCACATTCGGTGCTTTGTTACATCAACTTAATAATTTTCTTCTAGTTTTTCATTAATTGGCAGCTTCAAAGTTTATGTATCAATGACTCGACAATCAATCATAATATACAATAGGTAATCAAAAACATTTATGCAAATGTTGCAGGTTGGAATAATTGATCTTTACTGCACCGTAATGGAAATTACTTTCATACAGAAAGTACCTAGCAACAACAAGCACGCGTTAAAATTGAAAATTTACTATCAATATAAAGCGCCGAATTGCATTTACCTACTTTTTCAGTGCAAATTTCGTTTTAACATCATCAAATTAAACAACAATCGCGGCTGAATTTTGATCAATGCAAAGGAATATTGAAAATGTATAAAAATAAAAAAACTACAGTTCTTATCAACATGAAAATAAATACAACGATTGACGAAGTTACTATGCAAACATCAGCAACGGTAATGAGGAATAGCTACTACTACTAGTCAAAGACTCTAATTAGAACTTTAATTGAACGGAGGTGTGTCAGAAGTGTGCAAATTCCATTAGAAATAATGAATCACACCTTTCATCGCCATTCTTTCAGTCGCAGAATAAATTTTTCCAAATGCTATTCCATGAAAATTGGAACATCAATTTTAAAAATATTCTAACAAAAATAGAAAACATTTGTCTGCAAGATATGAATATACTTTTGAAACAATATTTCCAGTGACAAACACTCGTTTCATGGATGGGGATATGGTGGTAGGAGAAGGAGGATGGTGCAGCCACTCAGGGCTGCTAGAAAAAATGATCAGTAGCCAGAAGGGCAGCTGATCATTGTCCACTCGTTAATGCAAGAAAACCGTGAGTGGACCGTTTCTTTCTTTCGCAACGCTAACTTATTACAGACTAAAATCGACTCCCGAGCATAGTCACTAAGACTTTGGGCAACTCGCAGCACTAATTTCTCAAAAAAATTCAAAATTCCCGGATGGTGCTTCATTACGGAAAATTCTACTATACTCGATACAAATACCGAATAACAAACGAAAAAGCTCCGAAACAACTACACTACTCTAACAAATATAAAAAGCTACCGAGAACCACCACGTGAGTGGTTTCATTTTTCGCAACACTAATAAAAATTCAGTGCACCTGTGTCTCGCAATACGCAACTCTAACTTTAATTCGTTGCAGCCTTCCTGAAGGCTGTGCAGAGTCCCATGTGCAGCAAAGCCAGCTGCTTGGGACTCCTTTTCCCAGGAACATGTCTTTAGACATGTCCCAGGACAGCTTCGGGGCATTGGGGCTTGGGGGGTCGCAACTCTAATTACAAACGCGATCAGTCATCATCGCAACACTAACTCAAAAAAAATATTAAGAATCAAACTAGGACGATTAATTAAAACAACTCGGGGTTATTCCACGCGAAATCGGACACTTTTCGGAGTAACATTGCGGATGTTGCTGAAATTTGAATATGTTGTAGTCTTTAGTGATATTTAAACGTACCTCAAAGGATTTTTCAAAATTTTGAAAAATGTCGATTTTATAGCTGTTTGAAGTTAAGTGCTAACTTTTTTTTAATACATTATGGCTTTGGAAGTAGTAACCGGGTGGAGATGAGCTTTGCGGTGTTTATAGAGAAAATATTGAAGTTTTAAGAAAAAATTATTTCAGTTTAAAAAAATAAAAATTTGAACCATTTTGTGCAATTATTTTAACCAAATGCAGGTTTTTAACATCGGGCACGCTTTTAAAAATCTGAAAAAGGAGAATATAGTTCTATACTTCCCCTTGGTGGACAAATTTTCAAAAATATGGACATTTTAAAATTGGCCCTGTAAAAATTACCGAAAGTTGACGCTGCGTCAAATCACACCGGCTCGATTGGCTGAGCCGTGCGGTACTCGCAGCTGCCAAACGGCTATATCTGCTATTCTTATACAGTGTTATCGAATATGGTATGTATTTGTGAAAAACTGAAGAAGGAAGACTTTTACTGTTTTTTATACACAACATAATACGGTAACTCAATTTTTGGTATTTACAATATTTTTCTCGAAACGAAGAAGACCCTCAGTTTTTTAAATGGAATGCTATATATTTGATAATCCAATATGAAAGCGACTGTCAAGACAAATTCAACCATATGGGGTATACTATGAGCTTCAAGGCTACACATGGTTAGGAATGAAATAAGTATATCTATCTATCTAGTAGATTGAATTTCTTCTTTCATTCCTAACCATGTGTAGCCTTAAAAGGTCATAGTATAACATATGGTTGAATTTGTCTTGACAGTCACTTTCCTATTGGATTATCAAATATATAGCATTCCATTTAAAAAAATGAGAGTTTCCTTCGTTTAGAGAAAAATATTGTAAATACCAAAAATTAAGTTGCCGTATAAAAAACGTTGTGTATAAAAAAACAGTAAAAGTTTTCCTTCTTCAGTTTTTTACAAATACTTACCATATTCGAGAACACTGTATAAGAATAGCAGATATAGCCTTTTGGCCGCTGCGAGTACCGTAAGGTTCAGCCAGTAGACCCGGTGTGATTTGAAGCAACGTCAACTTTCGGCAATTTTTACAGGGCCAATTTTAAAATGCCCATATTTTTGAGAAATTGTCCACGAAGGGTAAGGATAGAACTATATTCTCCTTTTTCAGATTTTTAAAATCGCGCCCGATGTTAAAAACCTGAATTTGTTTAAAATAATTGCACAAAAATGGTTCATATTTTTATTTTTTTTAAACTGAAATATTTTTTTCTTAAAACTTCAATGTCTTCTCTATAAACACCGCAAAGCTCATCTCCATCCGCTTACTACTTCCATAGCCATAATGTATGGAAAAAAAGTTAGCACTTAATTTCAAACAGCTGTTACATCGACGTTTTTCAAAATTTTGAAAAATCCTTTGAGGTACGTTTAAATATCACTAAAGACTACAACATATTCGAATTTCAGCAACATCCGAAATATTACTCCGAAAAGTGTCCGATTTCGCGTGGAATAACCCATGGATCTGTCGCATCGCAACTCTAATAAAAAGAATACCACGAATAAAAAGTAATGCAATGAAGCAAACTCTAGTAATTCCAGTTCAAAATACAAGCGCAATCTAAAAAATAATCGCGTCTCTTTTATCGAAACACTACAAGCAACCACGATGGATATTTATTCGCAACGCTATGCTGGAACCAAACGCGGGGCATACTTGATTCGCAACGCTAATTCAAACCGTGATCAACATTTAGTCGCAACACTAACTAGCCCCGTAATATTCTTCGCAACTCTAATTCAGAACGCGGTGTGCTCAATTTCAGGGGAGGGGGTGTCGATGGGTCAGCCTATGGCCAACCAAACTACTACTATAGTGCTCGACACTTTTTTTCGCCGATCCGTCACGCGAAAAGTTAAAAGAAATTCATGTAAAATAATTAGTGTGTCACCTGATACACACATAGTATTGTTGTAAGTTAACAGTTTTGGGTCAGAAGAAGATGGCGCATTGATTCAAATTTGAGAATGAGTAAACAAGTGACTATTCAAAGCGACACATTTTTTTGCCGATAGTTCCCTGTTCATCAGCCGTCTGGAGTGTCTGGACTTGTAACATTCAATACCTCTTTCTTATAGATTCTTGTGCGTTGAATACGAATTCGCGAACCGTTTTATCACCATCACCCTCAGTTTTTGAGAAATCCGATTTGGCAAAAATGCAAATTTTCAACTTTGAATATTTTTTTAGTTCAAACAGTAATAGTTACTCTATTGCTTGCTCCACCAAATTATTCTATGCACCATCCCGAATACAACGATATAAGTTATTATGGCATTATGAACATTTAAATATGTTTAAACAACGATGCAAGGGAAAGGGCACCTGAAATGTACCAATTTATCAGATATCTTTCAATTTATTTAAAGAATTAAGGGTCTAGAAGAAAAACTGATGTCAATCAACAGCAATCGTAAAACACGTTTTGTTTTCAATACAGAAACGAAATGGTTTGGTCGAGTACCACTGGCTATTTCGTTTCTCTATTGAAAACAAAAGGTGACTTACGATTGCTGTTGATGAATTCCGGAGGAAAAATGTCTGCTGCATCGCGTGGAGCCGTCAGATTTTCTCGTAGACCCTTAATGTTTTAAATAAATTGAAAGATATCTGAAAAATTGGTGCATTTCGGGTGTCCTTTCCCCTTGGATCGTTGTTTAAACATAATTAAATGTTCATAGTGCCATAATAACTTATATCGTTGTATTCGGGATGGTTCATAGAACAATTTGACGGAAGAACCGATTGAGTAACTATTACTGTTTGAACTTAAAAATTTTTCAAAGTTGAAAATTTGCATTATTTTCAAAATCGAATTTCTCAAAAACTGAGGGTGGTGATGATAAAACGGTTCGCGGATTCGTATTCAGCGCACAAGAATCTATAAGAAACAGGTATTGCATGTTACAAGTCCAGACGCCTATTGAACAGGGAATTATCGGCAAAATAAAATCGCTTTGAATAGTCACTTGTTTAAGTATTCTTAAATTTGAATCAATACGCCATCTTCTTCTAACTCATAACTGATAATTTACAACAATGCTATCTATGTATCAGATGATACACTATTTACTTTACATGAATTTCTTTTAACTTTTCGCGTGACGAATCGGCGAAAAATAGTATCGAGCACTGTACTACTACAACTACCGGCGAGCATAATGACAAAGTAATACCTAAGAAGAATCACCCTGCACCCGAGGATGCAGGACCATTCTTGGTAGCCCACATGATGTGGCCTTATCTCTGGCCGGGCTATCTTCGGCTCATTGGCCACTTCTTGCTTCGGGCGGTCCGCCCTTCTAAAAGCCCGACCGCGACCAGCGACAATGTGCAATGTCTCACTGGCGTCAAAAAGTCGACATAGCGAGGCTAGAAGCGAGGGCATACCCCACTCGCGCTAGTCTGGCCGTCGACTTTTCTCACAAATTTCCTGAAAGCAGGTCATCGTGTAAGGGAACATGCGATCAGAGAATACGACGACCTACCCCGGCCCTACCTACTTATATTTAAGTCGCACATTCGTACCAGAAGGTAAGTTACCTATCCTATACAACACCTATATTTAAAAAATGGCAAAACAGTCTCTCAAACACAATCATCGTCAACCCACTCCACGATTCTCAAGCATCGCCACTCGGGTGCAAGCCTACCCTAGAGAGACCGTCCCGGGACGACTCCGTCACCCGAGCTTGGCCACAATCACACTCTAATAAGTACGTACCAGTTTTCACTGAAATCGGCTGACAAAGGCAGTGACCATTGCGTATAAGTATCATTTACATAGCAATTAATTGTTTTCAATTTCAAACAATGGATTACTTGATAATGTGCATTGTACGTATTATGTACATATATCAATCTTTATTACTTTCTCGTTTTATTGTACGAGATTGATTAAGCTTCATATTCCAAGATTATTTACTAGGATGGTCATCGTGTGCAACAAGGAATATGATACGTTGATATAATTATTGCAATGAATAATAATATAATGTTGTAGTTTCGTTAACATGGTCTTTGATGAAAATCTTTCACCGACGCAAATTCCACCGCCTAACCACACAAACACAGGTGGAAAATGCGGCGTGCACGATACACTAACGCAATGCCAGCCGCCGACATGTAATTATTTAGTAACGAAAATCATCGTGCCGCATTGCTTTCACCCACCCAAGTAGCACATGGGCACGTGGATGAGTTAAAAGGCAATGGGTACGGAAAGATATCCTGAAAATCCTCAACTAGAAAGTATGATTAGTCTATATAGTGTCTAGCAAGGTAAGATATTCTTTAATTTTATATTATTAAGCAAAATGGCTCGACTTTCAACTTGTGAATAGTTTAAAGTTTGATAAATAATAAAGGACTCTACTTTAAATCAAGAAAAAGGACTCTACTCGACGTTCAATTAGCGAGAAAAGAGACTCTAAAATTGAATTATTTACGAATATAACTCTAAATTATGAAGAATTTACTTTAAGAATTTAAAACGGGCGATTCCAGCGTCAAAGTAAATTTCAAGAAACAATAAAGTATGTTCTCATGCTAATTACTTTGAATCTGAAATTTACCCCCCCTCAATTTTCTTCTTGCACATGGAAATTAATTATTCTATTGTATACGCAAACGAGTGACCTTTATAAGAAAGGAATTACAATTTTATGTCTATTATCATCATTTAGACATCAAGTTACTTTTGAATACGTTGTATCAGAAAAATGGAAGAAATAAAAGTCATTATAATCGTCGCAATGACGAAATCGGAGGGCATCCGATTTTTCCACTACATATTAAATAAAAATGATCGTAGCTGTGGAGTCTGAGAGTATCAGAATTCTTCGCTACATAAAAATTAGCATTCAGCCGTATTGATATTCATACCAATACCTTCTGAGCTGCTATGCACGTTTATGTGCATTATTTAATAAATATCTACATCAATGTATCGTGATCAATGGTAAACATTCGCGTTAGGAACCGTTTATCGTGGAAATTATGATTATCATTTGATTTCTATTGAAAAGGCGCGGCGTACAAGAAGACCCTAGCCCTCGTCTAATAAATACATACACAGACAAAATGTAACAATTCACGGGCATGGTTACCGTACCCGCGGTCATTATGCTCGCCAAAGCACGTATACAACCGGTCACTCGTGTCGATTCGGACCAAACGTCCTACGACATGATTGAGAGACCAGAGGAACCATAATGCATGCGCACTCACATTTCGCTGTGCCCCGGTGACGGAGACGCCAACACCCTCACCACTGCTCAGGAAAAGTCACCAAGCTGCTGAGAAATCATTAGGCTGCTCAGCTGCGTCCAAACTGTAACGAAGGATCAGAACACGATTATAATTTCTTTCTAAAGTTACCATTGCTTGAACTCTAATAAAGGACCACGAAACAATTCAAAACTAACGAAATTTTTTGTATCATTTGGACACTTTAAGAAAGAAATTAAGTATTCAAAATTAAAATTAACAAAATTCTTTTCTTAAAATGTCTAAACGATAAAAAGTTTTGTTAGTTTCGAATTTCTTGGTGATTCTATTCTAAATATTAATTTTTTTAAATTTTTTCTCTCTAAAATTTTGAAGAATAAACTCTACTTTAAAGGAATTAAATGAAATACGTAGATACTTACATCTTTCCTTTAATGTTCTGCGCACAAATCTCCTCTTCAGATGATGCACTGACTCTAATTTCCGATAACGAGTTTTGTTTTCAAAAGTAACAAAAATAAAGAAATAATAGGCTACCAACGCGCCCCAAAGATCATAATTGGCGAACAAATCTATGAATCTATTCTCGCGATTTGAAAGTTAGAGCCGCGACGCTCGTGAAAGAATATAAATTGCGTGTGAAACACTGACTCTACCCTCGCGTATCCCCAAATTATTAACGACACATTACTACGAGCAACTGTGCTCTTCAAAACGAAAAACTTCGTACGTAATAAACACTGACTCTATTTAACCGCATTGCACGCGGTCACAATCTCTGAAAAATAAGTAGGATAGGAGGATGGGGTAGATGTGGTTTCATCGAGTGTTTGTCGCGAGGAAATATTGCTTTTGTTGGAACCAGCCAAGGGACTTTCGCTCCTTGTTATTTAGAATACAAGGTGTGATGCGAAAATACAGAATGCTCGCTTGATAGGAGCAGCTTTACATTTCAGTAACACGATATTATCCAGAATATACTACTTCAGAAATAATTATTACATTTAAATGAATCATAGTAGTGGCTTTCGTCATTAAAGTTGCAAGCACGTTCATGTTATTCCAATAATACTTTCAAATAAATCACGATTTTTATAAATATCCAAAATTCATGGCAAGAATCAAAATTCGTTAATTATTCATGCTTGAATAGCATGTCCTCGATCAACTACGCAGTTTCTATACACAGAGACCAAAACTTGCATCCAAAACCGAACGTAAATGCAATTACCACAGCTTCATATAGATAGATTCTTAAAAATCATTGAAATATCATTGAATTCTACGTAAACGCGACCGAAATGCAATAGAATTCGATCATTCCAATATTTCGTGAACATCTACTGACGCCATTTTGAAAATTTTAAACAAATCTGATTGAAATTATTCAGTTTATCATAATTCAATCTTTTCCCATTTGATCCCGATATTAACCGACTGCAAAGTTACACATTACCCTCACAGCCAACAATGATTCAATAAAATAACGAGAAAAATACGTATACCACACATATTTCCACTTCCTTTTTGCAAAGAATGACCAGACGGCATCCAAGCACCGTTCAAATTAACCATCAAGTGTCATGGCGTCGCCTGCCCTTTGCTTTTCATTTTCTCCTCAACGTCTGTAATCGAAGGATGCAACAAGTTTGAAACAAAAGCATTAAAACATTCATAAGGCAATTAAACAACAAATAAACTTGAAATATGCACGAAAAGGGATGTAATTGAATACCGAGACACGATATGTGTGCACTAAATGTGCAGAAATATCGACACGAAAGCAACGAAGGGAATACGCGACGAAAATCTAACGATTTTCTCGCGATATTTAATCAATTTCGGGACGAAAGTGTATTAATAGTAGCAGCAAGTGACGATAGAGAGTAAAGAAGAAGACTAATAATGATTAGAAGTAATTATGTGACGATAGGTAATGTACGCGTACCATTTAAGTAAGCGACTATCGAAACGTCTTAACTCAACGATGTCCACGGAACGAATGACCCCCGCGTCCCGCCAATGTACCGCGGCGAATATAGGCTTTGGTGGGGGGAGAGCAGGCAGGCCTCGCGAGGCAATACACGCGTACGTATTTCCGAAGCGTTGGGATATCGGTCTGTTATTGCAGGGCGAGTGACGTAATCGCGGCTCGTGGCCGAGCCGACCGAACAGAGGTGACTTCCAAAGCTAGCATCGTTCAGTCATAACAAAAGCCGTAAAATTGAAATATTACGCGAATATATTTCCTTCGTTTATAAAATATCTAGCATCTGCATACAGGATTGTACTTTAATTAAGCTTGTACAACTTAACACAGGTGGCTTGGTAAGTATATATTCGTAAATTAATTACGTGATATACAGTTTCTTATGGGAAAACGTTTTACAAGCTTCGCGATACATTCAAGAATGTCGCGATACCAATCCCGTGTTACCATCTGTACATAAAATGAATACTCATTCTGTATACATTTGTGTGAGCATAACGAGGCGTTTTTAATTAACACGAGAGCTAATGAAAGCTCCACGGGAAGTACAATGAGTGTCACTCAAAATTGTACACTGTAACCTGTAACGCATGCCAGATTTTCGGTTGAAAAGTATTGTTACCATAGATGTAAGGATGAAGGTTTTTTTATGAATAAACACACTGACATAATTGTATTCAATATACAATGAGCCACGAAAGTATTCGAACGCTCGCTATTAAAACTGTAAACAATAAAAATATACATGTTACTCTTAAGTTCCAAAAGTAATGTTGTAATTACTATAAGACATAAGTATCGAGATTATATATACCAAATTTGAAATGAATCGGATAATATTTGCAGAAGTTATGAAACCTTTATTGCAAAGATGTACTGAAACAGGGTCACAAAAGTATTCGAACGGCATTAATTATACGCACCTTATTTTATTTTAATATTTATTTAGGCCATCTTTGGCTCCAGTTACGCTTTTCAGACGTTGTCCCATGCTGTGCACTAGTTTTTTAGTTATTTTAGATTCGATAGAATTCCATACTTCTAAAATGTTTTGTTTTAATACGTCTTTCAAAGTTACGTCGTATTTTTTTAATTCGCTGCGGATGTTCGCCCACAAATATTCGACAATATTAATTTTCAGACTTTATGGGGGTGTATGTAACCCATGCGGTGTATTATGCAATAAACATTCTTGCATAATTTGGCCGTATGCTTGCGGTCATTGTCTTGCTGGAAATCAAAATTTTCCAATAACTCCAATTTAGTTGTACTTTCTTCCAAATTGTTTTTTAAAATATTTAGAAATTTATGTTTATCTAAAATGCCAATCATAAAAACGAGATTACCAGTGTCTGTTGCAACCATACACCCCCTACAGTAATTACTAACCTATTATCAGCTATTCTCTATATTGGTCAAATAATAGTTGAATGAATTTGAGGAGGATTCTCTATTGATAATGTTACTCTAACCCAGTTTTACTCATTTCACTTTATTCTACCATTAATTATTGTAATTTTAGTAATTATACATTTATTCTTTCTTCATCTAAAAGAATCCAATAGAAACAAATAGAAAGAAATACAAAATTTCATTCTATTTGTACTTTACAGTTCAGAATATTTTAGGTTTCATTGTAATCCTTAGACTTTATTTCTTAATTATTATACAATATCCTTACATTTTAGGAGTGCCTGATAATTTTATTTATGCTAATTCAATATCTACCCCCATCCATATTAAATCTGAACAATTCTTTTTATTTGCCTATTCAATTCTACGTGCAATTTCAAACAAACTGGTAGGAGTAATTGGTCTAATCGTATTAATTTTAATCTTAATAGTTCTACCATTTACCAAACTTATCATATAATATCAAGAACATTTTATCTCAAAAATCAATTTATATTCCGAGGATATGTTTCATTATTTATCTTACTATCTTGATTTGGAGGGAAACATATCGCGAGTATCCTTACAAAGAATAAGTCAAATTTTTACAACCTTATACTTTTCCTTCTTTCTGATTAATCCTAATATAAATAAATATCGAGATACATTAATCTATAAAATCTAGTTAATGAGTTTGATTAGACATATATTTTGAAAATATAGAATTCTATTTACTTAACCACGGTTGAAAAAATAATTTTAAACCAAAAATAAAAACTAAATAAATTAGAGCATATGAAAGGAATTTGTTTCAACATATATACATATTAATTCACCATATCGGATACGTGGTGTAACACCACGAATTCGGATAACAAAAAAATATGATATAATCGTGCAGCCAAAAATTGAACTCTAGCTAAATAAAAGATTATAAACATCAATGAAATTAAAGATCTTATAAAAATAATACTTAAATACTCAGCTATAAAAATTAATGCAAAGCTACCTCTAATATACTCGGTAACTAAACTAAAAGGCGTTCAATTTAATTCAATTAATAATCCAATTAAAGACATTAAATAAATTGGAATTAAAAATAAAATAAATTTAATATAATTTTGAAATTTATATAAATCCAATAGTGAATAACTTTCAAGTAATAAAATTACAGAAAACATTGTTAAAAATAAACTTACTTCCTAAGAAACTGACTGTGAAATTGATCGAATCGCCCCTAACATTGAATAATTAGAATTTGAAGCCCAACTCCAATCATTACAGGATAAACACATATGCTTAATACTCTCAATAAATATAAAATTCCAATTTTTATAGAGCATATGTTTAAAAGAAATGAATAAATCAATCAAACTGTCATTGATAATAATAAAATCAATGCAACCCTGAAATAATATAACTATAAATTTACCTTATCGATAAAAAAATGCTTTATTTAATAATTTAATAACATCACTAAAAGGTTGTAATAACCCTGCCACTCCTACCTTCTTTGGTCCCTTTTCATCCTGAATATAACCCAAAATTTTCCGTTCAAATAAAGATAAAAAAGTTATACCAATTATTATTAGCAACAATAAAACAATCATATAAAGTATATTGAAACAATGTGTAACTAATGAATAAATTACTACCTATAATTTATACACGTATTTTACTTACGCCCCTGGGCTATAGCCCATTTAGCTCATTGGTAAAGGTGGCCCTGTTTGTGAGCCAAAATGATTGCGCGTGTATCGCTACTGGGGTACCAGAAAAGTATACATGAATGTGTATGTATATAATATGAAATATGTAATAAAATTTTTTTCATTCTTATATCGCTTTAAATATTAATATGCCTCGAAATATTCCAGTATCGAAAATATCAAAATTCGATAAAAGGCGAAATGGAAGGTGCTCGTGGAACGATGAAACATAAAGACGCATTATTAAATACTATTTCTATGAAATTGGCCCAAGATGTCGACAAGTTAATTAAAATTGGAGTCGCTTAGAATATACAAATTGTACGAAATAACTTGTCTGAGAAATGAAAACGGGCTTCAGTTCAAATGAACGAAATCGTGAAAGTTCCAAGAGTCAAGTTTACCGCATTTTATGCTGCATTGCAGGATACAATGAAGTATGTACGATTGGCACATTTCATGGGTATGGATTACGGAAAGCCTAATGATGCCAACCTTTTTCTAGAAGATTTCGCCAAAGAGGCCATAGATTTAATTACTAACGGAATTCCTATTAACGGTCATTTAAGAATAAAATCATTTATATGCGATGTATCTGCTAAGTAATTTCTTAAATATACAAAAGGCCATGCCGGCTATTCCTCTTGCACTAAATGCCACACCGTAAGTATCAATATAGACAAGAGAACGAGCTTTCCTGACACAGATAATTTCCGTTTAACGACAGATGTTGATTTCAGATCTCAAACTGACACAGACCACCATACTGGTACTTCGATTATAGAAAAAATTCGAGGAATCCACAAGATTAATTCGTTTCTGCTGGACTACATGCACCTAATTTCTCTTCGCGTAGTAAAAAAATTACTCTCTCTCTCTCTCTCTCTCTCTCTCTCTCTCTCTCTCTCTCTGTAGTGTTGTGGCAAACCCCGTACCAAAATATCAATAAAATCACAATTCAAAATATCACTGGCATTAACAAACCTATCTACCAGCATGCCAAGGGAATTTATGAAAAATCCTTGGATAGAAGCTTGGATATTTTAAAACGGTGGAAAGCAACATGAATTCCGTCAATTTTTATTGTACACAGGGCCAGTAGTTTTATTAAAAAATGTAAGTGATGATAGTAGGCATTTAAATTTGTTCTCACTTCACACCGCATTTGTCATGTTGTCGCACAGAAAATATTTTATTCATCTCGATTATGCAATAGAATTATTACAGTATTTTGTTGAAACCTTTAAATTATTATATGGATCAGAACACATCTCACACAACGTTCATAATCTGTTACACTTGGTAGACGGTGTAAAAAATCATGGACCTCTTGATGATTTTAGTTGCTTTACATTTGACAATTTTTTGCAGATTATTAAAAAATGTATTAGAATGTATAAGAGTGAGATACCAATACAACAGATCGTGAAACGGCAACTAGAGAAGTCTCATTTTAGTATAGAAACAGTACATAATCCTTCTGTATATCCGTTTTTCCAAAACGAACATTTTCGTGGTCTATTGTGTTTCTTGTGTGATTGTCTTGTGAAAGTTTAAAAACAACTGGATTGCTGAAAGTGGGATAAAATTGAGTTTCTTGATTTGAACCAAACAAACAGAGGATCGAAGCTGAATAAAATCTTTTAAAAATGTGGTCGATTTGGCGCGAAGTGACTTGCAGATGAAGGAACCTGTTTTATCGGACCAGTGAGAGAGACACAGCCGATGACACAGCTGCGCTTGAAGATAGAAAGAGACTTCCCATCTGCTATACAACTTAAGGGGGTAGACACGTCACGTGACACGGATAGACACGGGTAATGCAGCGCGCTGTAATACCGACAATCTAACCTAAAACATGGGTTTTTGATTTTTCGTTTTTCGTCCTTATATGAGCAGATTTTGGGCTGGGCGAGATCTCATTCGAAAGAGGAAGATTCAATGCGGAGCGCTCTGCTCACCGTCTGAGTCACCAAACTCTTTTAGTGACCTAAAAATACTTAAGGAGGTAAACACCCCACGTGACACGGGTAATGCAGCGCGCTGCATACCGACACAATCTGGCCCAAAACATGGATTTGGGAAATTACGTTGTTTGTCCTTATATGAGCAAATTTTGGGCTGGGCGAGGTCTCATTCGAAAGAGGAAGGTTCAATGCAGCCCGCTCTGGTCATAGTTTGAGTCATAAAACTCTTTTAGTGACCTACAAATACTTGGAATCTGCGAGTGTATTTTGTCAATTTTTTCTCTACTTTGGACACTCATATTATCAGATATCAACACAATCTCGTTGAGCCATGACCAGAGCGGGCTGCATTGAACCTTCCTCTTTCGAATGAGACCTCGCCCAGCCCAAAATTTGCTCATATAAGGACAAACAATGTAATTTCCCAAACCCATGTTTTGGGCCAGATTGTGTCGGTATACAGCGCGCTGCATTACCCGTGTCTACCCCCTTAAGAACGGCGCACGAAGTATTTACGTAAGTAGCGGGCATTGGGTCTATTGTTCTAAAAAATAGTTCCACAGGTATTCCTGCAAGTATTCTTTTACTCGAAGTCCAATTAAAAACTATTTAAACATTATAATTAATAGTTTGCAATGCGAGTAAGCATTAACATTAATGCAATGATTAAGTTCAACCTAGCATGTCATAATGAAACGTCGTGTCACATATTATTATACATGAATTCTAATTTATATAAATAAATACGTCAAATAAACAAAACTTACGTAAATATATATTATCAATATTTTTATACACCTACGCTAATTTAATAGCGAAACGATAGTAATAGGTGCATATGCATTTAGATGCATATGCATTCATCGTTTGAAAAGCTCTTTGCGCGATTGCATGCGCAGCAGATCCCCACATGTTTGGTGGGACAGTTGACCAGATACAAATGGTTGTCTGCACGGGAAGCTTGACAGACGATTTTCTTTTTTTCGCCACATTAAATATTTTGTGATATTTTTTAAAAATAACATAAAATTACTTGACAGTGAGTATGCACATTGCTATTGCATAAGCAGTAAAATTAATGGTGTACTTGAATGATATACTTTACAATTTCGGAAGAAACATCCCGAACTTCTAATTATAAGAAAGTCCAACACTTACAGAACTCATGTTCCTTACATAATATCTTGACTAGGATTCATACATATTTACCACTATAATTATTTATTTCCTTTTGACGTTATTTGAATATTTTCAACATACCTTAAAGGTTGTATTTGAGGTTACAATAACATAATACCAACTCATACAGTGAAATTTATTACGCAATGAAGAAATATGGACTTAATTTTTATCCTGTTTTAGAAATTCTTTTTTTTTTTAATTCATAACCAGACTGTTGCTACGCAATTGTATAAGTGAGATTTACACCTACACAGATGCCAAGCGTTAAAGATGAATCGGAGGCAGAAGGTGAAGAAATGTCACACGATAGTAACGATAGTAATCAAAGTTCTGCATCGTGCGACAGCAGTGCAGAACATAGCGACAGCGATGACTCTTCGGAAATGGATGAGGATGAATGCGAAAGGCGACGCAATGAATGCATGGAAAACCTAGTAGATTTAGAACGACAATTTACTTTGCTCAAAGAGCAGTAAGTAATCATCTAGTTGTTGTGAAATTTTGGAGGAAATAAGTATCTTTTCCTATGAGAAATTTACAAAAAATTTCAGACTCTACCGTGAAAGGATTACTCAAGTAGACACAAAAGAAGGAGAAGTTCGGGTTGGAAAGTCTGAGGAATATTTGGTGCCATTGGAACGTTTGAAAGAGAATATGAAAACAAAAGCAGAAGTAGCTGGGATATTAAAACAATATAGATTACAAAATATACAAAACAAATTCCTGGCTGAAGAGCAAGCTGCGTTGCAAAATTTTGAAAGCGAAAAGGAATTAATCTGGGATTGTTTTCATAACGACTTACAGGAAAAGATTCGTAGACTAGAGGAAGATAGAAATAATGTTGATATTCATGCCGATTTGTGGCTAAATACAACTGGTAAGAGACGCAGAAATCACACTGAAAGGAGAAGGGCTGTTTCTGTTGCTGGGCCTTATATAGTTTACATGCTTAGTGATGCGGATATTCTTGAAGATTGGGCATTAATAAAGAAAAGCCTGAGCAGTCGAAAAGCTGAAATAATCTAATGATAAGTGCAATAACGACCAAATTTGAATGATGTTAATGTATCGCAGTTTTATAAAAATGAGATGTTTCAACAGTTTAAAAGCGAACATAACTCTTATTTTGCGACATTGGCGCTTTTCGTACATTTATAGTACTTGTATACGGTGCCTTCCAGTGTACCACCTTGATCTCTAGAAAATCATTTTGAATGATATTCAAATATGTGTGACTTATGGAGAAATTCCACAAGAATACAATATTTATGCCTTTAAGAAAACGATTTACGAACTGATTGATATCATGTGATTGTGGATAGAGTTATCACAGTTCCAAGTTTAGAAATACAAGGTGTAGTCCATGCGTGAAAATTACTTTTCAATCTAAAGATTAGTTTACTCAATCATCGCCTGCGAAATTAATCTCTATGAATTTATATAGAACAGATTCTGTAAAATAAATTTCTTAAAACTGTTTGAAGTTAGATACATAGCTTCTCAGTTTTAAATCTGTAGAAGTCTTCAATTTAAAATTTATTTACAAAACCATATTTAGAAAAAATTCATTTAACTTTTAATGATGTTACATCATTATTCATGTACAAATTGTATCATAATAACGAAATATGTATATTTCATATTTTTTAATAAACTTTCAATAAAAGATAACTGAAGAACTCCATTTTAAAATGGAGCGTCATTTACTCTTTTTGTCAAAAGACTGAAAATGCGTGATCGTGTCCCAATCACTGATGGCCAGCCACTGACAAAAGAAGTTAGACAATTCGAAATTTCAGAAAATTTGCACAAACTTTGTGTGCAAGTAGAGTAGTTCATCCGTAACGCAAACCTATTTTCTGTTGGTGCCATAGTGTGGGTTTAGGGGGTGAAATCGGGAGAGATATCGAAAATGAGTTTAAAGAAAAGTTGCATGTTTTTTTACATATATCTACTAAATTGCGAAAAAATAATTATCGAAAATCCCTTCCTTTCAAGTTCCCCCTACCACCAATCCTTAATTCGATATTGTTGCAACCCAACCGACGATCAGGCGTTGTAACCACCGTGCATTCAGATTGCCACGAGCGAACACCCGAAACCGGGGCAATGACACGCGAGCGCCGCGCCGTCAGCATTTGACGAAAGACCGAAGAGCGGGCCAAATACGGAGTCCCCGCTTCGTCACCAATTAGGCTATAGGATTATGTACGAGCGGCGAGACTTTACACCGAACCACACACGACAAAGTACGCGCTTGATTGTCACTCAAATCGGGACAGAATAAACTTGTTTATTCCTACGGCGAGGTTCAGCTCTTTAACCAGCAACGACCCCCTACCTTCGGTTTCCAACCGAATATTCCCGACTCGGCATTTTCACCCGTATCTTTGGAGCCCGTTGGACGACAACCATGAAGGATGACCCGGAGCACCTCGAGACTCTCAGCCAGAATCTCGACCCCAGGCACCTTGGTATAATAAAATATAGTTATCTATGACTCCGACAGTCGATGCAAAGGAAAACTCGGAAAATTCTAGGAAAATCCACTCGTTTTGAATTTTTGTTCGCATCGACTGTCAAAGTTGGTCGGGGTCAGATTTGTTTAGGGAGAGAGGATTTCTTTTGAGAGATTTAAGATAAAAATACTACCCAACAGACTTCCTTGTAACGCTTTCAATTTCTTGATATGTAACTATTATTAATTGTTTATATAAAATGTGAATGAAAAATAGAGTATCATCAACCGACCTCTAGACTGACTCATTCCTTTAAATTTCACATTCGTCGTAAAACAAGCGTTTTAACAATGTTTTAACGCCGTCTTGCAGACGTTCTAATAAGGTCGTAAGACGTTCAGATCAAAAACAGACGTAAAATTGAAATTCTTGAATATTCAAAATTAGATTCGATAGTTTATTTTTTTTTTTTTATTTACAAAGTCCCATACATAAAACTTTATACATATATTTCTCTTTGTGACTCTATTTGGTAACATCTTTACATATGTATAAATCTCGAAACACTGTAAGATTTTCAATCACTCTAAACTCAAGCAACTATTAACATGTTGTTCCAAAGACTGCATACTTCTAAAGCTGCAATCGCACTTTGGGCACAAAAACGTGGACATGAGAGGAGGTTCTAAATCCGGTAACGTAGCCTGGAAATTCGATTTTTATTATAAATGTCGATGCTCAATAATTTAATTCTATGTTTGTAAATCATACTGGCAGTATAAGAACTTACTTCAGCTTCAGGTCCGGCGAAACCATTCATCAAATAATCAGCAGTCAACCGACTTATTTTTTCCTGTAATTGTTGATTAAACACTATTTGTTTCTGCAAATCATTATTCAGTTTCTCCTTCTCTCCAAGCAATGATTCTTTCAGCTTCCTTTCCTGCTTGAAATCTTCTTCATAGAGATTTAATTGCATCCGTAACAATTTGATATTCTCCGCCTGCGAAGAAAAACCAGTATCAGGCAACAAGTTTTATTTAGTAACTCTTACTTACATGCAGTTCTATGTATCTTTCTAGCTCTGTTATTCTTCTCTACACTCTTTTTGGGATTAGTTAGCCGGGTGAAACAAATATTTTGTTTCTTATTAATTATACACTAACTTATACACTACATCAAGTTCGTCCAAATTTTGCTCTTGTCTGCGAAGAGCAACCGCGAGTGGTTGCGAGCGAAGGCAAGAGCGACGCTGTGCCTCACATGACTTTGCGCTCTTGAGGGGCGCGAGGGTCCTGGCTCGGTGCCTTCAAGAGCGAAGAGCAACTCGCGGTTGCTCCTGCGAGCAAATCCCTGGATAGGCCTGCACTACACTCACACTAGCTCAAATTTACGCTTAGTAGATAAGGGCTATTTGCTGGCTTTCAACGTAACGTCAACGACTGACGAGGCGTCGAAGTAATACTATGTACTGTCTTGTCAGCGTCGCTGGTGGTCGTACTTATGTTCTGTCCGATTTTGCGAATGTTCGGTTCTCGATTCTTCGCAAAACCGTCAGTTGGTCGCTGGTACTGCTTAGGTGTGTCGTCTCTACAGGCTTATATTGTACGTATTCGTTGGGTCTTGTATATAGTTGTAACGGGTATACGATCTCTGAAGTAATACAGTTCCCGACTACGAGATCTTTAACCGAGAAGTGGGGACTGGGGTCGCAAACGATTGCCCAAAGGCGCGTCTCTTGAGCATTTTTATGTAAATCCGTGCTTTCGGATAGTTAAGTGTAATCCAATTCTTCGACTTTTGTACAGGATTTGTTCAATGCTCCATCATCTTCTAATATATCTCTAATTTCTTTCAAATATTTTTCTATATTGGTACAATGATTGACTTGGTTATCAATGGAAATCGTTAATTCTTATACCTTTTTATGATACCACTGTATTTTTTCTTGACGCTACTAGTGGGATTTTGGGGGATTTACTGAACATTTAATGCAAAATTGTACAGGGGTAGTTGCCTACAAATATCTGTACAGTTGAATACTTAACTGGCAAACTGATTTTTATACACTTATTAAAACACTTACATGTAATTCTTGTTCAAGTCCGATAGATTGGTTCAGAGAGTCAATTTCCTTATCTTTTGTTAAACACTTTTCACATTCCGCGCAATTATTCAAATCATTGGACTTTGACATTACGGCCTGCACTTCTAGTTGTTTTATATTGAGCGTTTGTTCTTGTATCGTAGATGTGGCTTGTTGTAACTGGGAGATCATTAAGTTTGAGATGCATAGCAGTTTCTGAACTTCAGAAGATACTTTTTCGAAGTTGATTTCAGAACTATTTAACTCGTTCGTTAATGAAGATAATTTTTCTTGAAGTTCAGTTACTGGACCGGATGTTCCTTCTTCCTTCTGCGCACTCGCACTAAGAGTCTGTACAAAAACAGTAGAATTAATTAGACAGTAATAGTAATAAAATAGAAAAAATTAACACTTCCGATCCGCCCACGCAACTGAGTTGTTGCATCCGTTAATACGATTGAGTTGGTGTGCGTTACTGACTCGTTACTGTTTCGTATTCATCCTTTTTACGTTATGTTCGTAAAGAGCACGAATTTTACAACGAAATAGGTTCAAGTGGTTTATTTTTAATGGTTGTTTTCACATCAGAGTGTATTTGCTTCGAAAAAATTATGACTAAATGTGTATTAGTTTTAGTTTAGTTAAAGCAGAAAGTGTTACAGCTTAATGTGGCCCGCAATGTATTAGACTTAATTTTCGCACACCTCGTATTCGATTTTCGTATCATTAGGGTGGTCAGTGGAAAGTTTGATTTTCAATTCTGTATTTTCCTTCTTAAGGTAATTTATCAAATTTCTGGTTTCAAGAAACTTTTTCTTATGACTCTGATGTACATTCATAATCTGTTCTTGCCAACTAGCTAGGGTGTTAAATTGTTGTTTCATGGCTACGTTGTTCTGTTTCAACGTTTCCTTCAGCTTTGCATTTTCCTGTAATAATTCATTCAACTTCTGCTCTATTTCCGCTGAATCCAACGATGCTATCATAGAATTGTAATCCTGCAGTGAAAGTCCAATTTTTATTTCACAATCTAATTAGCACATTAACTTTCAATCAGATGAGAGATACGTACAAGAGACATGCTTTTTTGTTGAATATCAACATACGATGCAAGCGAAGATGCTTTAATGGAATCCAATGAATCTTTACCTAATACTACAAATGACAGAGTATCATCTGTATCAACAACAGTAAAGTTGGCCAGCGCTGCATCTGAATATGTAGGTGTATTATCATCTAATATGAATCTGGCTTTCCCATTATTCAGAGAAAAACCAAGACTCTGTAAATGAGTTTCAGCTTCAATAGACATTTTAGAGTTAATATCCAATGACTTCTCTACATTTTGTCCTAATAGGGAAAACTCTTTTTCTTGTTCAGAATCCATGCTTGAAAATTAATTAATCTCACTTTAATCTCTGCGTCCGATGACTCTGCAAAGATAAACATTTACTGTAATTTTAATGTCACAATTATTTTATTTAAAATTTTCTACAAAAATATAGAAATGCATAAAAAAAAGTATGGAGCAGGAATTGAAAAATTCCATATATATGGTCAAATGAAAAAAATAAAAAAAAACATCAGTTACTATTTGCTCTAATGTACGTGTCTGTAGCAGGCAAGAAAAGGTTACAATCGTACGTAAAAAACATCAGATTAATCGTTAAGAGATTGATTTGTTGCCAAATAAAAAGAATTTACAGAATATGTTTAAAAAATTACGTCGTAAATCAGTGCTTTGGTGTAAGCATTTACCATCTCCGCTAATAGAATTGAGATAAGCCTTGCAATTATTAAAGAAAGCAACCGATTTGCGAATCTTAAATAATACTATTCGCCCTACTTTCGGTTGGAATTTAGACTTACCTAAAAAGTTATCTCGTAAACATAACAGAAGTAGCCCAGAAATGACAGTTTCTCAATATTTTGTCTTCAGTTTGTTCATGATTCATAATTGCGCGAATGATGATGACGCCACAGACCAATTATTTGCTGTTGCAGAATCAATGAATCTCGATTATCGGTAGTGAAAATAGCGATACTTTTCGGTATTTACTACTATCAACATAGCAACGACTATTGCGTTTGATTTTGGGCAATTGGCTCTTTGTTTGACGTTCCTCCGCAGCACTCGAGTATTGACACCAGAGTTGCCAACAGTGGAGGATGGTTTTCTACTGTTGCGACTCCCGTCTAGCGGCGTGTAGTATAAACTTCAGAAGCGCGAAGTTTGAATCGGATCGCACGACTGTAATAGGAAAGGGAGACAAAGTGAAGTTCGCACAAGTCCGAGGTGTTTGAAAATAGTTAGAGATTATTTTAATGAGGGGACTTCAAGATTATAAACTAATCGATACCCTCTTGGAAACGGATGTTTGAATAAATGAACTTCTCGTTTCTCCCTTCTCCTAGGCGTGCAATTCCAGCGCAATGTTGTTAAACGCTTGATTTTGTAAAAATTGATAACCGAAAGGAATCGGATCAACGAATAGGAATTTAGCTAGCTAATTAGTAAATTTGCGATTGGCTCTTGGTAACTAAGCCATTTTTGTAATTAACAAGAGGTAAAGCGAAGGACCTTCTGGAAGCGTCACTCGAGCCTCGAAAGCAGTAACGAGCAGTCGCATCAATAAAAGTTCTCAGAATTGATATTGTGTACAAATCGTTTATTCTCTTCATTAAATTTATAAGTTTATTGTGTTTCAATCGTTTTATTCAGTTCTTGTTATTAGTTTCATTATACTTAGCTCTCAAATAATCCGCGTCTAAGGAGCAGAGTGCATTAGCACTCCACGGGCATCGTTCCCCGCCGAATTCCCTACGAAGGATCGAGAGGAACCAGCCGGCCACGCAACACTACTAAGGCCTTGAGGAAAATATACTAGAATTCTACTAAGGGTGTGTTCCGATTCGCGGATTGAGCGCATGAAATTGGTGGCATCGTACGATTCCCTAGAATTTCTCACACTTGCCAATCAATACGATGCCATTTGCGGTGCATGAGGCGCGCAGAAACTGTTGCAACCCCGAATTCCTGCAGTTCCTGCGCGTCACATGCACCACAAAGTGGCATCGTATTGGTGGCAAGTGAAAGAAATTCTAGGGAATTGTACGATGCCACCAATTTCATTCGCTCAGTGCGCGATTGGGAACAAATCCTACGTGTGCCTATGGGGATATACTATTCGGACTGTAGAGTTTCTCGCGACATCTCGTGGATGCACAGATATTCATGCGGTCTTTCTCGTAATTAGAGGAATACCCTACGGGAAAGACCGCATTCTTACATGAATGGTAATGTAGGTACCCCCATGCATCTCGTCGTTATACTAATAACCACCAGAGGGACATATGGCTTAATAAAAGTTTACTATAACAAAAAATTGTGTTATTCATATAGTTTATTTATTTATATTTATTTATAACCCTGTGCCTGCTGGATGTTTCTGGACATGGCTGGATGAATGAATCATCGTGGTAACACGTGAACATAGCTTTCAGTTAGATGCCCCGCATAGCAAAGGTTTAGACACGCCAAATTTGAATTGTTAAGGGAGTATTACACTCTAGTAGCGGTTTAAAAATTGATGTTTGATTTTTCGAATTTTTTGTTAACTAAAACAGGGAATGGGAGGGGGGGGTGTATGGAAATTATTGACATAACATATGTTGGATAAATTAAGTTACCACGATTGTTGGCTGTAATTAGGCGATGCATTGTCTGAGGGTCGTCTCGTACAAAACATTAATTCATTGTGAACATTTTATTTTTTAACTACTCACTTATGTATACAATAATTTTAGCAAAAAAATCAGAATATAGTCTTAAACCCTCCACTCTTGGTAATGAATAATTATGTAATTCAAATACTTCTTCGAACTGTTCAAATTCCTTGAATTCTGTTTTAAATATTTGTAAATTGTTATTGTAAACGACAATATTACACTAAACTTAACGCGACATGGCATAGATGACGCCACTAGTCGCCCCTACGAAGATAGCTGAAATCATTGAACTATAGAATATCTGGAATGTAGCTATTAGGAGCTTGGCTGCTCTGTTGTAAAGAGATAGTTACATTACGAGTGATGTTTCACTCATTCTCATGCGTTTATATCTGCCTATACCCAAATTTACTACAGGATATATATACATTAGAAAGCTCACACTTTTGTCTATAAAATGTGAAATTTTTATTACAAAATTCGGAGAAGCAGCCTGCGTGTTAGCTGTTTCCATAGAACGTTTTTTTTTGGAAAAGGCGTCTGCGGTAACCATCTAAATCGAAAAAAGAAAAATTATTCTTAAAGTAAACAAAAAAATCGTCCCCGTGGCCGATTTTATTTTCAATTTGTCGCAAAAAGGAGGGCATATATATTCAGTCATAAAGTTGATTCTATGTTTAAATGCCCGCCCTTTGCGTCAAATAGAAAAAAAATCGGCTAAAAGAAGGACTAGTTTTTTGCCTACTTTAAAAATAATTTTTCCTTTTTCGATTTAGATGTTTACCGCAGACGCCTTTTCTTAAAAAATCGTTGTGCGGAAACAGCTACAACACAGCTTATTCCTCAATTTTTTTAATGAAAATTTCACATTTTATAGACAAAAGTATGACCTTTCAAAACTCCTTAATGAGTTTTTGATAAAAACATTTCTCGACCGAAAAAAATTCTTCAAATCCGACCTACTATTTCGCCTCCTATGTGTATATAGCCCCTTAAGTTTGCACCTACTTATTCGCCTCGAACACCTTGTACTCAAACTTTATATTCAGAACTTTCTACGAAGTTCACTGGCAGGAAGCAGGGCAATATTCCGAATTCGAAGCGTAGACCACGGCTAAATCCCCAATAAAATCCCTCCAATCTAGAATTTTAATTTACTCGTTACGAATAACCGGGCGACATATTTATGCGTGCTGTGTCGCTCGAGAGCCAGTCGACAAATTACCCGTGGTAAACGGCGAAACACGGGTAAGAAACAGCCGGGCAATCAGGCATATTGTTGCAAATTTGCCAATAGAAGGCGGGATTTATTATTCCTGTGTTGGGCAATGCGGTGTCTCGTTATTATCGTCTGTCTATGGACTAGTTTATTTATAGAAAATTGCGCAAGGGATATCCATTCTGTCGTGGCGAGGTGTTACGTAAAGCTCACCGTGCTACTTATATGCACTTCAGAGGTTTATCGTTTCAGGGATCACCTATGCACTTACGCCAGTTGTTTCTCCTAAACCCGATTGAAACAGGAGTTAGACTAACTCCAGTACGAAGGTCGATTTGTGGCGTTATTTCTCAGGTTACGATCACGATCCTCTGCCTACGACAGCTCGTATGCTTCTTGCATACACGCGTTCTACCGTATTGCAAAATTTTACGAACGAACGAAAAAGAAATCCTTGTGGGAGTCGTGCTGGTATCCGTTTGTTACGGACTTTATTCCCAGCTGTGCTGAATGTTTCTTATCGCAGACTATCGATTCGCAAAGGTGGACGCAATTTTCTCTTGTTAGTGTGAAAGGTAGATGGTTAGCAGCGAATGAATAAATACGCGTGTTATTAGGGTAAGATGGTTCTAGTGCGATTGTAGGTGATTATGTCATCATACAGCACGTGGTGTCCACCTGCACCAAAATAATCCTTTCGGTATTCTATCCAACTCGTTCAGCTCCCATCACACAGATTCTTTGATGCATTTTTCAGCTGTGAGTTAATATAGGGCAAGCATTCCAGTTTGTCATTAATTAATGTATCAACATGTATTCATTAGGGTGGCCCTTATTTTCAACCTGCGATTTCTTTTGGTCTCACCTCCTAATATGGTTCCATTTCATAAAAAAATAGTCCCTGAAAAAGTTTATTGCAATCGGAAAACAGAAAAGGGTGCCGACCAGACGGTACAGTTTAGCAATCACCAATGGTTTGAATTTGAAGAATTTTTTAAAAACGGTACGCCCTATAGAAGTTTTATTCAAATAATATTAAGAGTATTTAACTTTCTACAATTACTGTATATATAAGTTTTTAGTTTTTAGCTTCCAACCATTTTCTAGATAGTTGTAGAAAATTGAATGTTCTTTTAATATTATTCGAACAAAATTTCGATAGGTCCTACTATTTTTGAGAAATTCTTTAAATCCAAACTATTGATGAATTCTAAACTTGAAGGCCTGGTCGGCACCCTTTTCTGTTGTCCGATTGCAATAAACTTTTTGCAGGGATTATTTTTTTATCAAATGGCAGCGTTCTAGGGGGTGAGAGCAAAGAAATACACAAAAAAATTGGACACATATGAATAAGAGCCACTCTATTCATTTGTACTAAGCAGCGAATGGAAAGTGAAATTTAAATCCCTGGTGTCTACGCTCGTCTGCAGAAAGTGTCGAAGGGAAAAGGGTTTTAGTCATCAGATAACAACTTTTCCAATTAATCTCAGCCGGCCGAAAAGTGCAATAAAGAGAGCGCTGGCAGATACGACAGCTTGTTCGAAACTAAACTACGTGGAAACCATGATAGCGGCGCTGTTCTTATCGCGAATAATGCACTTCGAATGCACGATACGTGGTCGACGTGTTAACAGTTTAAACTCGATGCTAGCAACATTATCAGCCCGATGGCTTAGCTGGTGAAGTTCGGGTAATAACTAACTTGCACTGTTCTAAACTATCGCGGTGAAACTTTCAGAAATGCTGGTTGAAAATGCAGTTTCAGTGCATGGGGTTGTAAGTTTCATAATCTTTTACGGCTGCACTGTCGTTACACGAGCAAGTAAGTGCCTTTATCCTCGATGTAATAGTTGAGATGGGGATACCTGTACAGTATGCGGTACACGAAGCTGCAGCTCGTAACAACTTCGTGTATGTTCTCCCTTTGCAACGGAATGCTTTTAATGAATCAATTATCCAGTGGTAAATCGACGCTCAAGTGCAATTAACTCGCGGGATGATCGTTGTTCGTAGTTGTTATTTTGCTGAGCATGGTTAAACGCTTTTCAATCACTTCGATCGATTTGATAGTGAAGTGTCGAGTGATAGGTGAACTGTATTAAGGTACTCAAATCTTTTACATTCCTTTGCAGCCTTATTATTGCAGATATAAGCAATTGTTTTTAGTTTACGATAGCCACTTTTTTTTAAAGATATAGGACTTTAGGAAATTCTGTAGTTTCAGGCTTTTCCATTTATTTATTTCATTGGACGATTCGGAGACAGAATGTGCACGAAATGGATATTTTTATATGTGTTGGATAATAATTTTAACATTCAACTTTACGTACCTTTGTGGTGGTGTCGTCGATCTATCTGGGGAACCTCTTCTCTGTGTGTGATGTAGGGTTTGGTATACCACTTATTAAACTAAGGTAAATGCGGGTAATAAGGTCCAGCAGGTACTTAATAAGGCCCAACTGTCATTTTTCCCTGGTAGGTCAATCTACGATATTGGTAGTGCTATGTATTGCTTTTATTACATACGAAATTACATTCGAACAGTTCCCGCGTCGTTGATATAACATTTACCGTTTGTAAATTCAACTGTCCCCCCTCAACTTTCGTTGCTCGAATTATAACAATTATGTTGTTTTACTGAATTTGTGTTGGGACTATTCATCACCCAATTATTGTGCAACTACAAGTATGTATAAACACATATTCCCCATAATACGTACTTACAAGGAGAGATTCGCAGGTGTCCGCCTCCGATTGCTTTGCTTTTTGGATATGTTTTAGAGGGTCATAAAAATATTTCTTTATAACGGCCCGTTTGCATGTTTAAGGGGTGAAATTTCATAAGGGGTACAAAATTGCGTCGAATAAAGTATGGTATAAATTTAATTTGCGTCATTACTTGCTGTATGGATGATTCTCTTCCTCTATTTTGATTGTACATTTCCTTTATTGAAAGAAGAAAAGAATGAGTTCAATGGCTTCAAATAAAATAACTTAAAGGCCACATATTCCTGGATTAGGCTTGCGTTTAAATAAATAAATAAATAAATATTTAAATCCATAATTGAATAATGCAAATTTTAACAGCAATGACAAATAAATCTGAATCTATTCTATGAAATGAACTTTAATGCAGCCCCAAAGAATCTTATATAGGCTACAGTTTAATAATTCCACAGCAATTGAAAATATCGAAACGTGTGCAATTTCTTATTGGCTGTCGAGTGTAAGATTACATTCTTTCGATTACATCGGCTTTAGCCACTCTGTTATTGATTTACACACGTATCGAGGAAGCCTGACACTGACGGAAACCAGATCCTAGCTCTGCACTCAATTTATTAGTCTTTCCAACATCCGTCTAACTTCATTGCTAATTTTAGACTAACTGGCTCCTGATCGACTTTTCGAAACGCGAATTTCAACGTGAAATACTATTCTTATGGTATATACTATGTATACCACTTTCACAATATTTTAAAATATATAACTAGGGTGCTTTGTAATTCTAAAATCAAACCCACTTTGCTTTCAAAAATCAGATCAGAAATTTCTGGTTGGATCCTTTTGCTAAAAATACACTCGCTGCCCTTGAATATTAACATTTATTTATAATTAAATGATATTTGGTTTACAAATGAAACAGATACAGCTATGGTACTTATACATATCGTACAATTATCATCGCGAAAGCAAAAGTAGATTTTTCATATACATGTGAAAAATTGTTCTTTGTTTTTTCTTTGATATAAAGTGAATACGGTGTAAATATTCTTCTTCTTATTATTTCCATCTTGCATTCTTGAAGCTCGAAAAATGGTCACAATTCAGTATTTCATTCCTCCTTTGTCCACGCGCTAACTCTGACTTTTAGAGTGCATATGTTGATTCCAACGCACTCACACACCTGAAGCTTTGCTCACCTTTATTTTCTCAAAGTAAGAGAGCACTAGGGCCAGGTAAAAAGCAAATTTCAGGCGTAAGAGTACTGTCAAGGACAGCTGTTTACTGTTGAATAATTATCCTGTAACTCTGGCAGGTAATCATCTCGAAATGAGCGCCCTGAAAATGAGTGATATTAAAATTGATAGTAAAATTCCACGTTGCTAACTTCGAACGAGTGTAATTGAATGCAAAAGTCACTAATAATATCTACATTATGATTACTTTACACTCCAAAGATTATTCTGAGCTTCTTCTTAATAGAATAATAGCGAACACGATATCAGCTTCGTTTTCTTCGCACTAGAGAATGCTAAAAATGTATCTCGCCATAATTTTATAACAATTCATTGCACACACACAATCCGTAATCACTCATGGCTCTGCAATAAAGCATGCCATTCATTCTTCTATTTACACTATGTACCCCTGCAATACACCAAACACTGAAAATTACATTAACTCAGAAATTTGTTCACAAAGTACTATTACATTCACGTATCCAAATTATTTCGATAGTGTTATTCTGTATGTTGGAATTGGAACAACTAGACGACAATTGGCTATAGAAACTTTAGACGATGTAGATAAAAGTACACTCATTCTTCTTTGTATTTACGTGAACAATGGGGTGGTCCTTATTTTCAACCTGCGATTTATTTTGCTCTCACCCCCTAATATCGTTTCATTTCATAAAAAAATAGTTTCTGTAAAAGATGATTACAATCGGACGACAGGAAAGGGTGTCGACCAGGCCTTAAAGTTTAGAATTCATCAATGGCTTGAATTTGAAGAATTTCTCCAAAATGGTAAGCCCTATTGAAATTTTGTTCAAATAATATTAAAAGAGCATTCAATTTTCTACAATTACTGTATATATAATTTGATACACAACTATAAGGCTGTCATTTAACATTAACTGCACAAAAAAGTGCAATTAAAATTTTTGAGACATGAACGTATATTTCTTAGTAATTGTAGTGTTTAAGGGAGCCCACAGGGCCTATTTGCCATCGGGCAAGTTGACACCCTGCCCAGTCCGCCACTGCTTGTGAGTGAGTGAATATCAAGTGCTGTTCCACTTTCAAGAAATCTTAAATAAATTTCACTTGTGGCGCCCTGACATCATTTTAGTCTAAACAGACTCTTTGTTAGCGAAATATTTGCCAATTAAGTATTCGTTTGGGATGATACACAGACACTTTTGCTCGATTAATCTCGCGGATCGCCCACGAAGGGTTAGCGCAGTTGGCGCTGGAGTTCTTGTGAGAAAACTCGACGAACGATCCCCGCTGCTGGTTGAGGTGGCCCACGACGACAGACTGCCACAGACATACCTGAAACTTTGCTCACCCAGAGGGAAATTCACGGGCAGAGCAAAGAGTCAGGCCCGTCCGTAACGTTCGAGTTTTATTCACCAGCTGCCTCCTCCGTGCTCCTTTTCTCCCCCGATTTACGGTGCCGCGTTCCTGCGCCAGCCCACGAGGACACTAGAACAGAGAACTGCAGATTCTTCATTGAGAAAAGATTCGGGAAAACGGGTTACCGATAAGACAGGGACCCTCAAGTGCCATTAGAAGCCGCAGGAAAATAGGCTGCTCGCGAGGAAGAATGGAGAAAGAAAGAAGTGAAGAGTGCAAAGAACTCCGAAGCTGCACTCAGAAATGGCGGCCAAGGAATCAAGTCTGTTCACGGGATCATCCTACTTTTCACTCTTTCTTCCTTTTTCCCTCGAGACGACACTCGAGCCTCCATTGTTCATGGTCCGCCTGAAACAGAATTGAAAGGACGCGTGATATTTGCCACTAGATTACATACGGCCTGTAAATATTTTATGGGGGCCTATTTATCGTCGCCCCATAACCGTGCAGGGAATTTCCTTCATTGTTTGGTGGGTGGGAATTACTCTCGGCCAATCGACTGCCACTGCGAAACGATCGATCCAACGGTCGTATTCAGTTGTTGAATAGGAAACTATGTGAACAAAATCGATAGTTGCGCTACTTAGGTGAACTCTGTTGCCTTTTTCTTGGGGGAAAAATTGTGTTTGCGCGTGAAAAATTCAAGACGGTGTAGATGTGTCACTTTTCACGTGTTCGAATCGTGTCTGTAATTTTATCCTTACTTGCACCATACACTTTACTAAACATCTGATCGATCGTGAACGAGGGCCACTAAACCGATTACCACAGTTTATGCTGTACTACCAGCCGTCTTATAAGTGCACTTAATAGCGACTTAAATGTATCCGAGGGGTTATTAAAGGTCAATCAGTTTGAAATTAATCGATGGATATTAATCTGTTACCTTCAAGATGATGGAAATTTATATTGAAAAATGTAATGTAATTTCTAATGTACGAGTAGAACGCTGGATTTTTATAGAGTGAATTTTTCCTTCTTTTATTTCTTTCTTTCAAATTTAACCAGTCTTCCACTAGAACGAAAGTTCCTCAATCTTTTTAATACTCTACGCTTCCAAATGAATTCGCATTCGCGCTATACACAATTATTCTGTGTTGCCAATGATCCTTTGAATAAAGTTTCTTAAGAAAGGATGTACTGTCTGTCGTATAATCAATCTTATTCTATACATCGAACTTATCTTCCCATCTCCTCTATCAACTCCACGGTACATCATCCACTTCCAATACCTGGTTCACTCTTTCAGCCATACACACAGAAAACATTGCACTCATCAAGCTATATTTCTCCCATATGCAAAATACATTCAAAATATCCTCTACGGCAAGACAAACAAAATTGATCCGCCAATTCCTGTAGCCGTAAAATCCGCAAACACTCCGAGTGCATCCCCCCATCCACGTACAACAGAAGTTACCAGCGAACCTCTGCATTTTGATCGCCAATCGACGCGAGTCGCCTCAATTAAAAGGACACTCCTGCCCCGGTGTAACCGGGGCCGCTGCTTTGTAGTGCAAATCCAGAGAACGGGGCCAAAGAACTTTCCGTGCACCCACTGCTTCCGCGAACCCCCCCATTTTTTGCACAGATACACATCTCGCTACCCAGCCCGTTGCGCGGCGCAGGTCGGACGAGGCCGGCACGAGTGCTGGCCCGTGAAAGAGGCCCAGGCGGCTCACAGACGCCCGCTGTCAGAGGGCAACGCCGGTGTCCAGGAGAAGAGAATACAGCGTCACGGCTGGATGTCAGTGACCGGAGCATAACCTCAAGATAGTTTCACCATTACCGCAGTCTTCCTTCGACTTGCTCCTTTCCGTCCATTCGCGCAGCCGCGCTCGCACTCTGCTCGCCCGTGGCCGCCCGCAACACCTGAGTGTCTCCAATTGCAAATGTCCATGCCAACGAGCTGGTTTCCCGCTCGCGGATCCTCTCGATCAAACGGGCGACCCGTTTCACCGCTATACAGGGTGAATCGAGCAACTGGGGCTAGTCGTAGCTCAGCTGGAGCTCGGTGATTGGTTTGTTGTTAGATAAATGTAGAACACTTCCAGGAGTGATTGGTAAACTTTAGTATAGTGGTTGGAAGCTTATACTGGGTTAAGAAGGTTTTATAGGTGGGCGTAGTTTCATCCCTTGAGGCGATAAGGGTTGCATATTCTTCATATTAAGACGAATCGACTCTTCCCACCATTCTAAGTATAAAAGTGTTAGGTGCACTCTGCATAGGATTCATTGTCTTCTACCAGTTCTTTCCCAAGTCGAACGAAATGGCAGCTACGATTCCTCCCAATTCCGTGGCAGACTCTGCCACTCGAGCGATGCTCGTTCAGTTCCCTTATCGGCTCGGTCCGTTTCCATTTTTCCAATCTTCCCCGATCAAAATCCTCGCCCCGATACGTCGCTTCATCCTCCTTCGGCTTTCACATTCTGTTCCGTTTCTGGCCCTCGTTTATCTACCCGTTCCTGTTTCCCTTTTTTCCTTTCCTCTTTCGTTGGAACTCGATGGAAATCTCCGCCGACGATTCTTTCGCGCACCACTTCGGTTGCTCGCTTTGGAGGATTGATTAATTGCTACCACCCCGCCGCCCCGCACCCCGTCCCTAGGCTTCGTTAGATCGCAACAGTTGCCAGGCATAATTCCGCAGGGGAGGCCCGCGTTTTAGTTTAATTAGGTTCGCGATTTTCATTAGCGCTATCGGGGGTCTATTAAAACGAGGGATCACCAGCCAACTAATTTTCGAGCGATCGCGTACACTGATCCCGCTCCCAACAGGAGATTCGAGGACGTGATCGACCCGCGTACCTATTTCGAATGTTTAATCGAGATTCGTTTGTTAGAGGAGTTCTAGAATACGATTCTCTGCCTCAATTTGTAACAATTGGAAGTCGGCCAATAAGTTTGAATATGTTGGAGCGTGATTATGTTTGTCGGACTTTGGTACATAGTCTTATTATTGGATTCAGTTGGATGAAACTGCAATCGGATGTGTTTCCCGATGAGGTATAGTGTCAGTTAATGATTTGCTAGTAACCGGAGATTCTCGTGTAACAGACCCAAATATAACTGATATTTATGATTTTTTTTTAAAAAAACTTCCGATAATATTGGGTTAAACTCTTTTTAGATATAAGGAGGCATCTTTAACTTTTCGTTGTTACAAGTGGTGTATCGCACCCCAGGATATGTATTGGCCAATATTTCCGTAAATTTTTAGACCTTAATAATAATATTTAAAAATTTGGTGAATTTTAACCACAAAAATGTATTTTACCCACAACTCTTTTTTCAAATACAAATTTCAACATATCACAATTTACATTTCTAGGAAAAGACTATTAGAGTATGATTGTATGGGTATCACGAATGTACTTTTATCACTCAAAAGTTAAAAGCTTCAAAAATACGAAAATCATGGGACCAATTTGTGATTATAAGGTGTGACTATGAAAAATTAAACTCACAGAATTTTTGTTATGTCGATTCTTCTTATTGTTTATTAATTATTGTGGAACCTTGGAAAACAGTTTTAAAGTAAAGTAGTTTCCGCTGGGATTGAACCAAATTTATAGACAAAAATTAAAAAGTTTATAGCGTTTGAAAGAAAAAGTAAATTTCTCCCTTAGATAAATTTACTTTATATCGACGAAAAAGTATTATAAACGAAAACTAAAATTCTAGATTCAGTCCCTGCGTAAACTATTTTACTTTAAGAAATTTTTCTTTGTTTTTTGCAATCAGCTGACTGTGACAGTTATTACACGTCATGCCAAAAGGAGTCACATCGTCGAAGAAGTTAACAAGATTCCACAATGTGAATAAATAATTAGAAGGATCGACATAAAAAATTCTGCAAATTTAAAGATGCCTTCTTATATCCCAAAAGAGTTTAATCCAATATCAACAATAGTTTTTTACAAAAGAAATTATAAATAGGAGTTACTTTTGGGGCTGTTACGTGAGTATCCCACTTAAGGGCCAACTGAAAGATTAGAAATCTTTGGGAACACGGCCACCTTTTTGTCTAGTGATTATTCTGTATTAGATTGTTACGCGCACCTAGCCGCAAGCAGACATGAAATGCATACGAATTGAGTTATGAAATTCATGATGCAAAAACTTCAGCCTCTCTTGTTTCATGTTACGCGCAACGTGGCGGGAGATTCGATCCAGTCGAACCTTGTGTAATTGGCATACTTTGTATCGTGTTACTTTCATACTAATATTCTCTCATGCATAGTAATGATGATCATATAAAATTACATTCAATTTGAAACGCATAATTTTAACCGTGGAACCGGTCGAAACCATGATCCCCATACAGCTGGGATCGATTCCGAGTAAACATGTGGCGTTTGAATTTATATTAACATCAACGGAAACGAATAATCCTTCCACGATGCGAGTTCTGGCCTATTAGACTCATGGACTGAATCTTATTCGAATAAATCAGTTGAACTAAAAGACCACTTGGACAAGTACAACGAAATTAGGCTTGAAACGCAGGAATTAACAATACACAACAGCTGGTCACTGTTGTAAGCCGGAAAACCATAAAAATCTCAAAGCCTTCCAAGTCCCGCACACAGAAATCACGAAATCCCCCAAGCAACATTGTTCCGTTGCACAAACAGCAGATCTCGTAAAAAGGATTAAAGCCTCTGCGAGACACAGTTCTAGGACCAGCGGCTACAAGCTCAACGACGCCTCAACTGGTAGCTCCGCACAAAAAGGGAGAAAGAAGGAGAAAAGCTTCTTCCCAAGTGTAAAGCCAAACACTCGATACCCCACAGCGGCGGACTCGCAAACAGCGGGTCCAAGTAGCAAAAACGGCCGAGCCCCCGTTACGGAGGCAGCGAGCAGGCCGATTGTCATTATTTTTACGCCATCCGGTGTCGCCCGGAATCCCGCGTACCGATCACTTTAATGAGCGGATCATCGAATTGGGCTTAACTTTTAACGACGGCCGTGAACGAAATCGAGCGGGCCGCCGATCGATAGACGGCCGTGGGGAGAATCGTTGGATATATCCGTGCATCATAAAGGGTAACGACCGCGGGCAGTTTGGCAGCGTTCGTGAAAGCAGCCTTTCTTCGGGGTAACGCAGCCGGGATCATGCGATGACGAGAGCGATTATGAACGCGCCAACGAACGGAGGAAGAGATAGAGTGGGCTTTCATTTGGTATGCGTGGATGCGTGCTCGCGTGAACGAACGATGGCTGAGGGTGGGCGAGAGGGGTGGTGGCGGGGGGCAGAAGAGGGTCACAGGCCTGGGGGAGGAGCGGGGACGAAGACAAAAAAAGGAGAAGAAAAGAAGAGAAGGCGAGACAGAATGGAGGAGCAGAAGAATACGAGACTGAAGAAGGGACCCGGTGATGCAGGGGGGAAGATGGAGAGGTGGAGAGGTGAGGCGAGAAGACAGGAGGGAAGGCTGCGGAGAAATGCAGCGGTAGATAGGGAAAAGTGGAAAATGGAAATGAATAGGAGAGACTGGCTAAGGGAGCGAGAAACAGCGATAGGAGAACAACGTGCGAGGCCAGGAATGCTAGCGCCAGGGAAAACGAGGGGGTTACGTCAGGCCCTCAATTTAAATGGCCGCCGTTGCTGAAATTGATTTGGAACGACCTCGGGACTCGTTGTCGTCTCTTTATCCAACCCTCTTCTGTCCATAACCAGACACCGTCTAGGTGTCTCTGGAGGTCCATGGGATAAAAAGGTGGACCCGTGGCGTGCAAACGAAGGACAAAGGGAATATCAGACTGCCGGAGCGAGGTGGTCCGGATGAGTCGGGGGGGGGCGGGAGCAGTTTGGGAAAACATTCGTAATTACACGATCATTTAATATGTCCGGGATTTCCAGGGTCGTTTAACGCGCCACGGCCAAAAACGGGTCGCTGAATGCGCCGTTAACAAAGGGTGAACTGTGGCCGACAGCAATTTCGGAACTTCGGGGATGATTAAAGGGAAAGAAAGCGGTTTTAAAATCGTGGAATTAACCGGACGCGCGAACTACCGCCGGGGAACACCGAATGCAAATTTCTCTATTGTCCATCTGGAGTTGCGCAAATTGTGACGCGCGCTGGAAGAGGGATTTGTTTTTTGCTTTTTTTCGCGAATTATTGGGATCCTGGAACAGTTGCTCCTGTATGTAGGTTTAACGCGTTGGAAACACGGCTGTCACAGTTGAATCGTTAAAGTTGAAAAAATTGTGAAAAAGTTTAATTGTATAATATTAATATGAGTTGAGTTGCATTCTTTGTGGGTAAAAATCTAAGGGAATGCTTCTTACTTTCATAGACACTTCACTTGCAGTAAATATCTGAGGCATCCGTCATCCACGTGGCGTTAAAAACACTGCTATAAATAGTTTGTCTAAAATGTATTAACCCTCAATGACGTCATGTGATTGCAGGCGTCGATTCACAAAAGTATCATATTCAACTATTACAAATTATTACATCGGAATCACAAACCTTTATTTTACAGTAAAATGTGTGTGAAGTGAAATGAAAATGTACCTGTTAATTGATATGCGATTTTTAATGTCTATCAATGTCCTGAAGATTTCGGTTGTAGAGGGTTAATTGGTTTTAGTATTACGTAGGATAGAAGATTGTATGAACGAGGCAGTTTGTTCAGAATTTTAAATGAAATTGGTGCAAGTTTTTACATATTTTTATAACAAATCATAAAATAACGCATGTCTGCAAAATTACAGAGAGGTACAGTTCCAATCACATTGGATAACAGAATGTGTCTGATCACAAACACTAAACACTTTCTTTTTCTTTGGTGTCTTATACTTTGATACTTTTTCCCATTCTAATCGTTCAAAACATGTTTTGTTAATATTCCTAATTCTACATAAAAAAAGTCGCAAGATTCCCTGCGAAGAAGAATTGATAACATTCATTGCTTTGGAAGCAAAATTTTCACACTCAGCCTACGAAATTTTCTGGTAAATCCTTTTGCAGTTTTATTTATATTTAGACATTTGTACATGGTGTCTGACATGACTTCTTGCAACGTAACTATTTTACCTCCTCTAACTACACTTATATACGACCTCCTCAAGTTTTAAAAGGACAAGCTAGTTTTCCAAGGACTTTTTAATGATCCTCCTCCGCTCATAAATCATCGTTTTCCCCGTGATTTATTTGCATTAGCGTCTCGTGTCCTGGAGGCGTGGCATGGGGGCGAATCCTTGGTGTCTTTTTTTAATTTAATTTATTACACGTGCCATCACCGATCCACAACCCCATCGGGGAGGCTGTAAATCCTTCACGCTAGATTGTCTTTAGTAGGACGTAATTTTTTTGTAGCTGATCGTGTGGAAAAGAGTAGTGAATTTATAAGGATATAATGTTCACTTGATTTGCTTAACGCGTAAAATGATTTTTCTCCCGTGAAAATATGATTTATTATTCTTCGATTACTGTCATTTGCCTTATATTCCCTTATAGAATTGTTTTACTCATTTTTACGCAAAATCGAGTCACAAATTCTCACTCCATCTTTACTAATGTATTATTTCGACTGAAACTCCTTCATATCTGTAAATAACTAATAACCGCCAATAATACATAATAGTTTTTCAAATTTTTATTTCTCATTTTCTGCTTATTTTTTTTATTGTAAAAAGGGTCTAGCCAGGTAAGCATAGGGCTTTAATTTTTTTTTTAATTTTTCTCTTGTTACAAATATAATAATATTAAAGCGAGATAACTAAATGAACTGAGTTTTATTTTTAAATGCTCGGTTCTTGTAAATATACGGTATTCAGTCAATTTGACCTAAATTTACTTATCCGCGCAACTAAAGGGTTTAAAAATATTACTGTTTTGATTGTATTTTCTAATCATTCAATATTACAAGTCACTCAAATACCAGAATGGCAATTTTATCTAAATCGCCAGTTCAAAATCGCAAATAATAATTTTCATATGTTCATCATATCAAAATTTTTAATAAATTTTAACGAAGACTTTTTTAACCATTTAAACTTTCTACGCGCTTAAGACGCCTCGCAAAACGAATCTCATCGACAACTCCATTCTTCCGCGGGCAGAAATCTACGTTTTTGTTGCTTGTGTTCAGAATTCTACTTCAAAGATGACGGTAAAAAAATTGTTTGCGCGTGCTCCAACAGAAAGTTGTCAGAGTCTCTTAGTATTAAAGAGTCCGTGCAGCTTGGTAACAGACTGAAATGCGTCGTTACATGCAGAAAGGCACGAGTGATGTCGGGGGAGAAAGGGGGTCGAAAGAACACGAGTAGACAAATGGAGATTTGCTTGGAAGGTTTCAATGAGAATAAACGAAACTGTGCGCCTTTTCATTCGGTCGCGTGAGCATTCTTTCCGTCCGTATGCGTGTACAAGGATGCGAGAGAAAAGAAGAGTTTCAGAATGGAGAGACAAAAGGAAAGGGTGTACGAACAAGAAGCACTAAATCTAATTGCCCGGCGACGTCGTAGAGAATGGACGACGAGACAGTCTTGTTTCACATCCTTTTTTCCCCCCGAATCTATTGTTTCAATAATTTATCGAACTCTTCACAACTTGAGTTCTTTCTTACACCTTGGAAATGAACATCTTTGGATCTTCTAATTTTATGGTAATTCCTTTCTTCATTAATTTATTTGAACCTGATCTCTTCTTTTGACAGATATTGTTTCAATAACTTATCGAACTTGTTAAAACTCGAATTATTTTTTCATCTTAGAAATAAACACCTTCAGATCTCCTAATTTCATAAAAACCTAATGGGTATATCACTTTTACGTAGATGGTAATTTCTTTAACATTTGTCTCTCCTTTATCCATATATGTAGGTATGTATACTATTTTAAGAATGCATCGAACTTTTTACATCATAGAAAAGGAATATTCTTTGGTTTGTTATCTACTTGCAAGGTTCAGTTAAGATCGGTGAACAACGCTCTACGTGCCCTCCTTCTTAAAACCACAATGCCTCAAAGAAGTTATTTATAAGAGGCTAAGAACGATTACCAGTAACAGTCCCCAATATCCACTACACATAATTTCCAAATTAACCGCACGATTTTCGAGTGACAAATCCTGAGCTGTTAAAGTGCTTGAAAAAACCAGGAGCACCGAAACGTATTTACATCAAAGATACAAATTAACTTTGCTTAGCGTGCGTGTGCCTCGCGAAGGAGAGTTTAAAAAGTCACAGGCTTTTCAAAGTCAAGATCTGTGACGCCTTTGATGACATTCAAGGAGAACTTCTTCACATCTTATAACTTACAATTATATTGCCCCTGCTTACCACATTTAAAATCCCATACAATGTCATTAAGTAAATAACAAATCTCCCCTTAAAACATGCGCACCAAAAATTCGATCAGATTACTAATAAAAATTCCCTAAAAAAACCTGACAGAAAATTTTCAATATCAATGCTCCCATTAGCCTTCTAGACTGTCTCCCGTTCCCACGAGACTCCTTACTGCTTCCATTTAGATTCTCTCGCGGCCACGGGGTGCCTCGTGTGAGATAAAATGGACCTAGTGGACCCATCACATAACGCGTATAATCGCTTGCGTAAGACGTTGGGCCGCGAGCCATTTAAAAGATTGAGAGTCCACGAGTGTCGACTTGGCGTCTTCGGAGAAGCAGGGAAATTGAATGCAGATGCGGGATTTAAAGAACAAGAAACCGCTCGCCGCTCGTGTACACGAGGGGAATCACGCAGCGGGCACACGTGACTCCCGTTGGCAGTCAGTGCCCGCTAAGGCAGCCAATAGGAACAAGTTTTAATTCCTGACGTCCACGGCCCATGACCCCAGGGAGAGAACCGTCGCGAGGCTTTTTTTCTCTTTGTTGCCATGATCGAAGTAGGTCAAGCCTACTTCCGCCTACTATACGGCAACGTGCCCGAGCTACCATCATCCTCGCCGTCACTATCACGATCACCGTCGTCATCCGACTTAACTGTCCGCGTGATGCGAAAAACGGTGTCAACCGAACAGACCGGGACTGTGTATGTTGCTTGTATTTATCGAGACGTTGAATAATAACTTACTTTCTAGTTAAGGTGGAGGATAGAGGATGGGTGACGTGTAAAGATTTGTAATCGGAGGGAGGATATTTTTAGACTCTGGAGAAGCTAGAACAGCTTGATTTCTGGTGTTCCATGATTTTTGGGGCACTGGGGTCTTGAGAATTAGCAACTATAATAAGTTGATTTTTTTATATTTAAACGGCGATGGGGATTGCATTTTTAATAGATCGCTGAAGGATAGGTCTATGTGTGGCAATTATAGACATATAATTAGAATGACAATTGGTAGGTTATGAGTTTCTTAAAAAAAATCCCCAAGTTTGCTAGGTTTTTAGTCCAAATAATAGAATTCACCCCTCAAGGGGTTACACGCAGTCACGAAATAGAAAAACAATTATTTTTTGGGAATATATTTCGGAAAGCTGATTGCATATTGTTATGCAAAGGTATTTGTATTCCGACGAGGGACACTTTAACAGGTTGGTATATTATGTGTTGGTTATTATATTATGTATGTAATACTTGTAAAAATATTTATTTATTGCAAAATTATAACTGATTTCCCGAAATGTGTTTTTCGATTGCGATGACCAAGATTTCTCAAAAACCACCAATCTTTCTGAAACTTAGTAGGTTTCTTCTAGATAGACTATTCAAACCTAGTGTTTAATCGAAGCATTTGTTTCTCCAATGCATAGTTTTTATTTTATGGAAGAAAAATAAGTGTTTTTTTCTATGAGAATCGATCATTTCACTTTAACATCCACCATTTTGTGCCAGATTAATATTTTATAAAACTGAATAATTGAAAACTACATGAACTACTGTAGTAACTAAATCTTCTTCGTCTTTCTATTTCAGATAACTCAGTTCCGAATAATGTTGGTCACCGCGAAACGTATTTCTAAAAACACCTTCAGGGAAATCAGTTGTAATTTTGCAATAACTACTTAAATACTTTTATACCAAAACATAATATAATAACCCGTTAAAGTTTCTCTCATCTGAATACGAAAAACTTTGCATAAAAATAAGCATGTAATTTCTTAAATAAATTCCCAAAGAATCGTTCTTTTTCTACCTCCTGACTGCGTGTAACTCCTTAAAAAAAGGGAGAAAAGAAGATCATACGTTAAAAAGATATGTAACAGAAGTCTGCATTCGAGTGAATTTTAATAAAAATTTGGAGCAGTTCCTCCGAAAAATCTATTATATATCCACCGCCGTGTATGTAGCCACATAAAAAAACTCTTGATATTCAAATTAAAACATGAATGCCTCCGTAACTATTAATTACCAGTCCAGATACAGATCCATTAAGACTTTCCTGTTTCTTGCAACGAGCCCCATTCACCTCTGAAATTTATACCCATAATTTATTTACGCCCGATGTGCCAGAGCTGCGAGTTTAGCAACGGTTTGATCGTATATCTGTGTCAGCGTAATTAATTACTGCTGATGAAATGTATAGTTAGGATATCAAAACCCGCGGTTTGTCGATACAAGCAGCATGTTATATATCAATTCCAAGATCAAAACCGTGCATTATATTATCTCCGCAGCACCACTATCGTGCGCAAACGCGAACTTCAGCGAGCACCAATTTGATCAGTGTTATTGGCCTGATCATATCATAACCCAATGATTTCGGACTTAATTGACCGTTTGATTTGATTAGCGTGCATGATACTTTTCAATTGGATTCAGTGATAATGATATGAATCTCATTGCGTTTAATTATTATACGTAAATCTCATTACTGGGCAGTTCCTATACAATATTTTGCTCATTTCATTGTTTAAACGCATACGTAAGAACAATATCTCTATTTGCAAGGATATTGTTAGTGACCAATTTTATTTAGAGATCTGGCACTGCTAGGCTAACAAGTGCCTGCCACCTTTTTCGCGAAACATAATCAAATATTTTAATTTAAAAAAATTGAGGCAATTTTAAAATGACTTCGATCTAAGGACTCGCGTATGAGTTATTGCTAAGTTGATACATGTTGAAAGTTTCGTGAAACCTCTGCGTTTAAGGATCACACTGCATTTTCGGTGTTGGGGAAAATAGATAGACATTTTATTTTAGAACGGAAATCTGTGCTATTATTGTTGATGACAAAATAAAAAATTACAGGCAAAAATATTTTGCTATCTTTTTTAATTTTTCGCCAAAAATTTGCCGCCTTAGGCTGCAGCCTACTTAGCCTATATATAAATTCTTTCAATGAGATTTTTGGAGGCCCTTTGTGTAGAAAATAAAGATATCCAAATCATATCCTGTGGAATTTAATGTTAATACAATTTATAAATTACCAAAAGTTAGTAATTCCACAATAATTTGATTAAAAAACGTAAAAAATACGTGAGAGAAGACGTTCGTTGATTGCAGTTCGCTGAATTGGATATCAGTATGATCAGACTTTGGAGAATATAATTTGGGTTTAAGTAATGAGAAGTGGGTAACTCGTTACTATTCTTAAATTCACGATAATATCAAGAGTCAGTAGCTCGAGTGAGAAATCCCTAGCTGATAAAGCTTCTCGAGCTACGGAGTTGCGAATAACGCAGTGAAACAGAGACAGCTAAGCTTCTTGCGAAGAGAAAACTTATTATCACTCTGCGAATGGGAGATCGTTCAATTACGTTCTTCTTTCCTCTCTGCTTTTCTAGTACTTACACAATGGCACGTACGCCTTGTCTTTTTCCGTGAGATCGTGAGCAACTCGAGAAATAGTTTCTCAATAAGACTAAATGAAACTATCGGTCGTTACTGGATTTCGAGGGAAGTGATAACTTTACTTGGAGCGCTAAAAGCGAGTTTCTTCAAGCAGCAGCGGAGAATTGTTTCCTTTAGTTTCCTACAATACATATATGTACATCTATCCGGAATATATTTTAATTTCGTCTCCTAGTGACTTAAATTTCTTCTACTGTAATACCATTCTCGACGAGAACTAAAGCTAATTTACGTATTTAAGTTGACACATATCCATATTAAAATGTCCAGCATTTTCTATTGCACCTTATAAGATCTCTTTTTCACAATCCATCCTGATAAGTAGATACTGACTAATGAACATTTAATATGTCTTTGTGAGTGAGGTGTCTCCGTTTTTGAATTTAAGTTTAGAATAAAACGAATGCTATAATATTAAGATTTTGTCATACACCTTCTCAACGTCAGCTTTTACTATTATTTATAGAAACCGTTTCGATGCCCAGAAATGAGGTTTTAATTAATATTCTATGCAGAGAGGCTTTAAGCTTTCCAGAAAAGCTAGTAAAGTGATCGATTGCTATTTTTCTAGGTGCACATATTTATCAGCTCGAAGGTAGAGTACATATAAAAGAGAAATACCTGCGTTATCTCCCGTTTTTGAAATCTTTATGGCCGTGGACATCTGTTCTCCTCATGGCGTGCATTAAGAGGCAGACCAAGCAAGCAGTTGCCCAGGGTGCTGAAAAAGGAAGAAACACAATTATTTGTAAACATATGCATACAAAATATTCCTGTTATCGAATAAATATCTACTTAAAATCGTGAACAAATAGAGGGGCTTGTTTCCAGAATAAACACAAATCTCAGAAAATACCTATTTTCATATATAAACTAGATGCAAATGTTTAGCAAATGCTAAATGTTTTGACAATTAAAAGGACAGTAAAGGGATTGTAAGATCTTATTGGTAAAAAATTGTTGAATCATGTCTATTAGCAAAGGTATCATAGAATAATCGATGCTTCGTGTTTTGTAATTAGTTCAGTTTTTTATGATCTGGTCGTTAATGAACTGGGTCATTATCGGTATAATTATCTGATATGTTAGACGTCAGAGAAAACACTTTTTCATAGAATGTCATTGTAGGGCGTATTGATACTTCAACTTCACTTAGAAAAAACGATCACTGACACGTGATTATTTGCAATGCTTTGAATTCAATAAAATTGAATTTTCAAAATGTTCCATGACCATAACTTAAGTTCATACTATATTCCACTGTATAATTAGCTCACACCTATCACGCTACTAACCATAAACTACACAGAGAAGGTATGCCCTCCTAGGCGCATTAAATAACAAGTATATTATTAAACTAAATTCACTTACTAAGAACAAGGTGCTCTTAATTACAGGCCAAAACAGCTAGTAGCTAATCATATAGCTTTTAGTGTTAGCTCAATATCTTTTACCTGCTTTCACTGCTAAAATACAACGATGAAAAATATTTATGAGTGTGCTGCTGAAAATTTTTTTAATTTAATCATTACTTTCTATGAAGGGTGGACAAACGAAGCCTTCAGTTGGACAAACAAAAACTGATTCTATTTTATAAAAATTTGCACTTGAGGGTCCCAACTGCACAGACCTGTGATACGTGCATGAAGTTTGACATTTACGATGGGGTTACACTGGCCCTGCCTCCGCCACGCGAGGGTTAAAGGTACAGTACCAGGAAAAGTTCTGCAACGTACGGTCCTCGTTTTTAAAACCTATGAATTCAAGACCGCTCGGAAAGAAAGCTCTTCGATTATCGTCCAGCCCGGAACCCCGAAACGTCTCGCTTGCAGCCGAAGCAGCTTTCATAAATCACCGCGTAACATGGAGTTGAACGCTCGCCGCAGCGGTAGACACAATGCGCGCCGAAGAAATGGTTCTCGACGTTTCGTTTTTTTCCCCTCCCTTTCTTGCTCTCTTTCCCTCCCCGCCCGACGTTTCAAACCGAGTTTCGTGTTCTTGCCCGGCGAACCCATTTGTTATTCCCGCGGTCGCACCGAAATCGTGGACGTAACACGCGTTACGCTTCCACGCGGAGCGCAAGAACGCGTCCATTATTTTCCGTTCAGATGCGCAGCCCGGAATAGATAAGAAGACAGCGGGACAAAACGAAAGCGGAGGGCGACGTGTAAATTTTAAGTACTTCCCACCCCTAAAGTGGATTCAAACTTATCTCTCGCCCTTCCCGCCCCTCTTTCACCCCCTTCCCACCCTCTTTCCCAGAGCCCAGACCCCCGTTTCGTTCCTCTGCCCCCTGAATTTCCATTTTCAGCTTCGACTTTCGTCGCGACTAAGCGAAAAAAGGAAAGGAAAATATATGTATCAAGAGGAGAGGGGACGGTGAGGCGGAGGGGCAGCCGTTTTACCGCGAAAGTACCCCACCTCTTCGCCCCGAAGAAGTCGTTCCCGTTGGAACAGAATTGTCGTCTTTTAAAAAAGCGAATCGGCCAGACACACGCGGAGGCGCGCTCTGCCCCGACGACTCTTCCGTAGTAGCGTTTTATTACCATCGCGCGCCGCACCTCCCGGGGGGCATTATTCGCGGGGAGCGTCGCCGTCGCTCCCAGGGCGGCGAGGAAATTTTTACAATGACAAACGAGACGTTAGAGAAGCATACGGATTTAAATTGCGCCGCCGGAGCGGAGCTTCGTCGCTGTTGCACCATGGAAATTTCTTCCGCGCCACGAGGGGGGGAGCGCGCGCAAAGTCGCTGGACAGGAAGGAAGCGGGAGGGGTAGGGAAAGAGGCGCGAGGGTGATGTAAGGGGGTGGACGAGTCGAGGGAAGTTATTCGCATAACTTAATTCTAATTGAAACGAGAACCGGCTTAAGAGAAAATAATTCACCGGATATTTTCGAATAAATTTCCCCCGCGCAATGAAACCTCTCCTCCCGCCGCTGGAAGAGGGGCGAGGGGAGGGGGCAGGAGGAAAAAAGGGTGTTAAGCGGCAGCGCGCTGGTTTACCGGCCCGGGGTGTAAATTATACTCTCCTTACAGCCAGCTACGCGCCGGTTTTCACTCTATCCGAAGCCTGCTGCCCCGGGTATTTATGTTGCGAGTTATTAAGAGAAAGTTTCAGGTTTTATGTCGGCTAACGTCCCACACGACGTGTCCCTGACTCGCGAGAGGTACGCCGACGTCGTCCTAGATGATATTAAAATCTGCCGCGGAGCAGAGGCGAGGGATACTCTAAAGTAGAGGTTGACGGTCGGAGCTTCAGGCTAGGTGTTTATTCGTGACGCTGATAAAGTTTCATTCGATTGGATGCTGCTTTAAAGCGCTTTTTATCTGTAACTGGAGGATGGAAATAACCGGGATAAATTACAGGGGGGTGATTTTACGACGCGGAATAAGTCGAAGTGGTAGAATTTAGTTTTCGTTGCTGGCTTGAAGCTGGATCGAAGGCTGGATCGAATCTTCAGTGAATTCAAATTCTGAGTGGACTTTATTGAGCTTTCTGCGATCACTAACGAGTGATTTCTTAGTTGCTGAATGGGCAAGACAAATTTTATACGAATTTGAACCTTGGCATGGTGGGGGTTGATAATATATTAATTGGCAGCAATTGAAAAGTGGCATTTTGTCAAACTATTTAGTCACTAAGGCTAGCAGGGCTAGTGATTAAACTAAGCAATAGCAATGGAACCAATAGCAATTAAAATTAAAACACAATTATGAAATTGGTAACCGAAAAACGGCGATTATTTCAAGAAAAATTCAGTCGTGTTTGTGCGCTACTAAAAATCCGCGACCTTTTAATTTTTTTATGAAAATCTCGAATTTTTACGGACCATATCAGCGGTTTCGCGGGAAATGGCACATGTTTTACACATCTTGTAATTTTTTCAAGTCGAGCGCAACCCCTATTCATTCGCAACTGCGGGAAAACCAAGAGAAAAAAAGATTCGAGAAAAACGCGTTTAAAGTTTCTGGGAAAAGGCGACGCTGTAAGTTGCTGCTTGACCTTTTTAGCTGCTAAATCGACAATTTTGGAATTTTAATATAAACGAAGCGGCACTTTATTCAGAAAAGATAGTACTTTCGGAAAATAGAATAAAAAATCGATTTTTCAACTGCCTAGTCCCCTTATGCAAAAATTGAGATATATTTAGACAAACTTTAACGCTGATTTTTATTTTCCTTCGTAAGAATCAAAACTCAATGCGCAATTTTATTTAACGAAATATTTCTTGAGCGTGCTTACTCATTTCTATTTTTGTATCTGACTATTAGAAGCGGTTTCTTAAAATATTATGATGTCCTAACTAGTCCTAGCCTCAACCGCTTTTATACATATTTAAAACATATCCCGTTTTAAACTTGGATTCATCATTAATAATAATCCTAATGAATAACGAATAAAACTCCTTTCGACAAGACGATTTCGCGGCTCGTGACTGACATTTCTAAGATTGTCCAGCTTTCTTCATTTTTTTTTTCAAGCCTGCGTAGTCTCTATAAACAGCAGTCATCAATCCAGTGGCGGATTTAACAGGGCGACCGATGAGCAGTTGCCCCTGCTCGGAAGGCCCCACTAGGGCCCCATCGTTAAAAAAATTATGATCTTATCCAAGCACTATTTTCATATATTTTTCTGTACATTTACCCCCTGTTAGTAAACTACCTCTTCATTTTCCCGAAAAAGTGGGCCCCACAATGTTTGCCACCTGGGCTTTTTTCGTAACTCCGCCACTGCATCAACCCCCAAATATGCCCTCTGAAAAGGGCCAGTAACCGAATAACAATCTAAACAATAATTTATCCGAGTACCGTTCAACTTTGTTATGGACCCGCACCGTGTTTGTTTCCGCTTAAACTTCCTTCCTATTTTTCGCCGCAGAGATGCACCGTTTCCTGAAGACCCCCCCCCCCCACAACTCCTCGCCATAATCTGGCGGATTCGATCGGGAACAGCGCACTAGATTAAATCCAGCAAATGCGTTTACGAGCTCGTACGTGGTGTTTAGCACGTTCAGAATTCGTTTGCTTTACGGAAATCGTATTTCCTCGATTGCGCCGTCCTACAGATTGCTTTCGAAAATCGATGGGACGCGGTTATCCCCCGCGTGCAAAATGGGTTTCGCCAGTCTTACAGTAACATAGAATTAATTCTACATGTGGCGAGTATCGAAGGGGAGAGATTTATTTCGGAGCCTTTAATTATTGACCTTTACTACTCTGATGCTTGCATGAACTGCGATTGTACCTTGACCGTTACAAAGCCTTCCACGAATTAGGTCAACCAATGTCTACTGAATAGTAAGGTTTATGAGAACGAAGTCGAAGGGGTGAAGAACGAAGGTATCCATGGGAGCTTTTGATCACTTGTCACTCACGATCAACAGTAATGCCTCGAAACTAGATATTCCAAATTTATAAGCTACCCTCAAGCATCCACTCTACGGGATAGAGGGGTGAAATCGCTCCGTTCACTTTCCTGTCTACTTGCGCATGGGCATTAGAGACCTCACTATTACTGTACAGCTACACCCACATTCCGATTAGTTCACTTTTTGTGGTAACATTTTTCGTACGAAACAGGTCGCTGAGCACGGAGATTAGAATTCCTCGAAAAAAACACGGCGTTGTGAAAAAGTTGCCGAATGGTTTTAAACCGCGGAAGAATTACGGACAGAATAAGGAGAACGATGCAAGAAAGATAAGCGCAAAGAAAGCACTGCTCGGTGGTTCATCAGGAGCTACTCCAAAACGGAGTCTCAGAATCACTCCGTCATCCCTCCGAAACCGATATCGGATGTCTTCCAGTGACTCAGCTCTTTCGATCCCCCCCTCCCGTCGCTTTCGGTAAAATCCATCGATCTGCCAACAGATAGGATTAAAGGGTGGGACGATCGTAAAGGAATACCGCAAACGGGTCGTATCTCCTCCTCCTGATTCTTTTGAGCCTCCATTGCTGGCGATAACAATGATCGAGCGATACGTAAAAAGCCGTGCGTGTAAAATGAATACACAGGAAGGTGGGGCGAGGGATGGGGTGGAATGGTATCGAGTGAACTTAGCATGCACTGAGAAACGAGCGAGAAGGAGCATTTTCCAGGGATCTGGAACCGATCTTTGTTCTTAAGGGGGAATCCTATTTTACGGTGTAAAAACAAAGCAAAATTTAGGATTTTTTATAAGAAATTTAATGCATTTCGATTCATCTGAAATTTGGACCATCTTTTTATGCATCCTTGAAGAAGTTGCAGTTTTTTTTATTCATTATTAATAATAAATGTAGGAGTTATGCATCACCCCGCGCAAAACTCGTCGTCCGTTGGTGTGCATAATATTTACCTTCTGGGTAATCTGAAACAGAAAAATGAAACGGCGTTTTACATTCTACATATGTAGCTTGAATTTGATGAACCAGAGTACCGCTAAGTTCCATACTTCTTTTGTTACGTAAGAAAATTGGCGCAAAATTGGATAGCAAAAATTAAAGGTTCAGACTTTTCAGTTTGAAAACTCTCCTCACCGCTCAGTATTTTTTTTTGTTTTTCCTGGTTCATCGATTTCAAGCTACATATGTATAACATAAAACGCCGTTTCATTTTTTTTTGTTTCAGAATACCTGGTAGATAAATATCATATACACCAACGAACGGGGAATATTGCGCGGTATGATGGTCAATCATGCATAACTACAATATTTATGGTTAAAAATTAATTTTAAAAAAACTGCAGCTTCTTCAAAGGCGCATCAAAACATGGTCCAAATTTCAAAGGAATCGAATCGCTGATTTTTTAAAAAAAATATTCTAAATTTTGCTATGCTTTTAATTTAAAGAATAGAATTCCCACCTTAAGATCGGTTGGGGATTGAAGTGTAAGGGTTAGGTATTTGTTGAAGAGGTGAGGTTGAAAATTGGGGCCCACTTGAGGCCACTTTTTGATGATTTTCTGGTTTTCATGTCATCTGGTGACCAAAAAGAAGTACTTTAATATAACATAGTTGAGAAGGGGAGCAATTTTCCAAGTCCAAAGATATAAAATTTCCCTTATATAAATAGGCGTACAGGGAAATAACGAATTTCAAGTTCAAATGCAAGAGGGGAACAATTTGATAAGTCCACAAAATACAAAGCAGAGTATTTCACTGAAATGGTTTCAATGAATTTAGGAAGTTAAATGACAATTTAATGAGGAAAAGCTGGTAAATCCACGAAGTTTTGTAAAAGGAACCAGGAGCATATCAAAAATCCAATAGAAACACAATTTTGGTCGTATGAGATTAGTGAGAGCGTTTTGAACTTTACAATTGCTCCTCAATAAAAGATGGAAAACGTGACTTATCATGTTTCTCCCCCGTGATTTTCATTTGCAACGATCCAAGGAACCAGTTAAAGAAGTAAAACATCGAGAAACGAGAACGCCCTTCCAAGGAAGCGGAGTCAACATCCTGTTTCAGCATATTTCCGGAAGGTTACGGCTATCAAATCGCACGAGCCTGCGGTTTCCAACGGTCCGCTGAACTCGTGCTTCTTACCGGCATGGTTGTTGTCATCGTCGTCATCCCCACCTCCTTTTGTCTTTCATTTCTCTTTTTAACTGCACTCTGTCGGGAAACGACGCCGCCACCATTTTTTCCCCGTCCCAGCGTCGGTTTTCTTCCTTTTGACTCTTCCACCTGGCCGAAGATAAGTGTTTCCATTTCACTGGCGCATCGCGGCCCCGAGACTCGACTAGGACGTTTGTTTTTGCCACTGCCGGGCCGCGCCGCCCGTGGCAAAGAGCTGTGTCCTTACAGAGCCTGCTGGAACTAATGCAGTGTCGCCTGGAACGAGTGCAACAGCTTTCTTTCAGCCCCTTCCTACGGAGATTATTCCTGGATCCTGGAGCGCGCCAGCTAACACTCTTCCTGCGGGCTTTTTGGGACCACTTTCCGCGATACCCGACTGTGGAAGCAATTACAGAGGCTCTCCACAGTATACCAGCGCTTGCAATCGGAAAGTTTAATGAACAGGATAGGAGAGTGGAATTAATGGTCCCAAAGTACCAGTACGGCTGCTATGAGACACAGTTGTCGGAGTTGCATTGCGAGAATTTGGCTAGCACTGGATTTGACTAACATTGTTATCGAGATCACTTTCGAAAAGCGAATGTCGTTTACCATAAAACAGAACTGTCATCTGTAAACGCACAGACGCGGTTTGAATTTCTTTGATCCCAGCTTGATTAATCCGTTATAAAAGAGCTCGCCCCAATTACTTTTTACAATAGAAAAGAAACAAGCTCCCTTTGCTGAAGAGGCCCACGCAAGCTCTTCTTCTTCTCCAGGGAAAACTATGAAGATATTAATGAATTTACTGAAAGGATTAATTAAAATCAGTTAAGAATTCTTTAGGCGAGACCTCCACAAGAGCATCGGAGGGAATAAAAGTTTAAAGCTCGTGGTTTATAAAGCAATTTCCCCAGGACAAAAGGCTGAAGTGTTTGCGCGCGACTTGGACTGGGCGCAACTTGTCCACGGAGCGCGAGGGAACTTTCTTTCCGTCAGCGTTAAATTGTAAACTTTATTTCCCCCTATTTTGGCCGGGCTTGGTACCCGCGGCTGGCCGAAACTCCGCGGAGATCCCATCAGTTCTTAATTAGAATGCAACCGTCGTACAAATATCGTCGAGCAACCGTTGCTTACAGGAAAAGAAGATGGCCAGATAGAACGCGGTTACTTGGAGCGTTGAACTTAGAGGAAGGAACGATCGTACGGCTGCTTTCGGCTAGCTGGGCCGCATGACCATACGCCTCGAAGGGAAAACAGGGGTTATCATGACCGGCATGACAAATGACGATCACAAGATTCTTTCCTTTATGCGGAGAACAGGCCTCCTTTCATCTCTTTCGACGATCTTGGCCTCTCCACTTTTGGGATGCTAATGGAACGAGGGGACGAGAGCTGGGAGCAAGATAGGACAGCGAAACATTTCTCGTAGCTTGAATCGCTTGGAAAATTTCCTTCTCAAGCTTCATTTGTTATATTTTAAATACCGTGGGAATAGATACGCTAATATGGAAATAAGGTTACGAACACAGCTGATAGGATATATCATAGTGTGTTTGCAGTGAATATTGATAGCTGCAGTGGAGATTTGAATATCTTGATTTTCGCTTTGGGAGCGATACTTTCTGCAATTATGAAATGCTTGAAGTTGTGGTACAGACTGTAGGTTGTTGCAGATTTAGAGGCTCGAGCTTGACACTTCGATGGTCACTTCAATCCGGTTCATTTGAATTATCGTACAATTAAGCTTATGTTACGTCAAATGTTAATTATGATATGAAGCCACACATTTTCCATGAACCAACATTCCTAGCATCTTCAAATAAGGGTAGACTGGGAAGATAGAAACAGGGGGGCGATTGTAACACGTTAAATATCTCAAAACATATGATAGATATTAACAGAAATTTTAGATATATGGTGAAGAATGACATTTGGAATCCACACATCTATGTCCTAGCAGTATAGATATACAATAGACATCTATAGTGAAGAAAAAAACTTTTCGATACCCTAAAGTAACTTTTCCTTATTCATTTAAAATTGTAATATAAATACTTCCTTTGCAACTACGTGTTTTTTTCTGTTTTTTTTTAATACTTAATCTAGCCATTTTTAAAGTAATACTGATCGTTAATTATCACTTTTAAGTGTCTCGTTAATCAAAATTTATAATTTAAGTTCTAAAGCCTGGTCGGGGCCGATTGTGACATCGGCAGTCGGTTTCGGTTGTACCGCGACAGAACCGAATAGTGACAAAGAAGATGAATAACATTGTCTTGTTTGCATGGAATCCTATAGCACAACACAAGCAAACCAAATAAAAACTGGGTGCAATGTGCTGAATGTAAGGATTGATCACATGAAGAATCCACCAGCCAAAACGTTTTCTATTTCTGCCACAATTGCGATACCGCATAATTGGTTATAAATTTTACTTCTTTCATTTATTATTATAATTAAAATCAATAAATATTTTAATTTTGTAAAGTTAAATTTGTGCTACTATCCACTCCGTGCAGTGTTACAACCGATCCGGGGTCAGGGACGGTTGTAACACTTTCTCCGCTTCTCATTTTTTATTAATAACCAGGATATTACTTGACATACAGGGAAACTGTTGTGCCTCAATAATGTCAGATAAGTAAGTAACATTTTCCTATAAGAACTTTTTTTCTAACTGTGATAGTTCTTGGGTAATCGTATTCTAAAGTCAAAGTGTTATTACCGCCCCCGGTCTACCCTACTTTCCTTCGGTCTGCAAAACATGTATGTCAATCAAATTCAATAAAATTCACATACATTTACAATTACCCAGTCTTTCACAAAAAAAAAAACGTAGGTACAAAACTTTCTTTCTTCCTCCTGTGACGTCCACTTTCAAAGGCACACATTTCAACGAATATCGCACACATAAAATTAAATAGTTCCAAATAATAAAAGTAGGTATGCTGTAGTATCGTTCCAATTTTTATAAAATCTCATATCTGAAAGTTTCCTTTCAAGCACCAATTTCTAATTATTTACTCCAAAGCGTGCAGCCATGATACACCAGCAGAAGTGAATTTTCCACGTGCAGAACAGCTTTGGTATTTCTCCAACGTCTGAACAGCTTCCACCAGTCGCATCGGCACAGAACAAACCAGAAATTAACCCAGAAGATCATGCATGCGATTGAAAGCCTCCTCTGTGCCAAGAATCGTGGAGCAGCGTTGAATCGAACCGGGGGGGAGGAAGGGAGGAGGGACTAGACCAACGAAGCCTCGTTACCCGGGTCGCAATTAAAAGAATCGCTTCTATCCCTTCTTTAAAAGTCAATGGCAGAGCAAATCCTGAGCGGGCCTAAAGAAACCTTTCGATTGGAGAAGCCTCTTTACGACAGGCAGACGGTTGGCCTTTCACGTTATTCTTGCGCCACCGCTGCCTTCCTAAACGACGAATTTCTTTGAGCACCGTGGAAAAGTTTACCCCCCTATTATCAGCATCTGTGCTGTTACGCTGGCATGAAAAAAGAAACATTTCGAGTAAACTCGAAAGCAAGCGGGACTAGTGGGGGTGGACAAGAAAAAATGGGGAAAGAGAGAAAGAGAGAAAGAGAGAAAGAGAGAAAGAGAGAAAGAGAGAGAGAGAGAGAGAGAGAGAGAGAGAGAGAGAGAGAGAGAGAGAGAGATCAGAGGAAAAAAAGGCGAAGCGACCGTGCGATGAAGAAATTCTCAAGTTGAAAATTTCTCGTTTCCAGGGCAATCGAGCCTCTCACAGGAGTGTCTACTCGACGTTCAATTTCACGTGAACACGGGGCAGAGCAGTTTTTCAACGTTAAACAGATTCCGTGGGTATCGTAATCGTACTTCAGAGAGTGCGGCGCGACGGACGGTAGGGGCGAGGGGTGCGAGGGCTCGGTTTCATCCGAGACGAGTCACGTCTGTTCGGATTTTTCCTGCCGAGGAGTTAGTCAGTTTCGAACTGAAACTAATACCGATGACGGTAGTTGCCGAGAAAAGGAAGGAGCCGCGGCCTCCTGGAGAACGGGTGGCATAGGAGGGAGGGAGACAGAGCGCAGCGGATCCAAAGTGGCGGTCGTGAAGGAGAAAGAGGAAGCCCACGACTTCGTGTGTATATGGGGTGTCTCGAGCGGAGGCGAGCTGTCCAAAGTGCCCCAGATGTATCGGGGGATCGAAATTCGAGACGAATGGGGGCTGCTGCTTGTGGCAGGGATTTTTTACACGTGGATGGTGCGAGGGAGGTAAGCATCTGGAGAGCAAATTTGTAAATGTTATATTTGTAACGTTGGTTCCAGTGATAATGGCTCAAGTCTACTTGCTGGGCCTTAGTGATATAAAAATTAGGCCAGCAATAAGTTTTGATGAAATTCTGAGCGGGAGTACACGTAAGGGTACTAGGTAGTCATTTTCGTCTAAAATGAAGCATTGCTTTTTCGATTAATTACAAAGAAACAAATTGAAACTGGGACTTGTTCTTTGACACAATGTTTATTAACATCATAAACTTTAAGAAAACATGTTTCTTTAGTCAAAATATGCATTATATATGACGCTACAGGTGGATCATTAAAGAGATTATTTTAAAAAAGTTTCTTTTGTTTCGTAGTGATTACCCAAAAACGGAGGTTCCACCGATTCAAATTCGAGCATGTTCACAAAATATGTAGTTTCTTTTATTCCTTATGAGAAGAAACTAAAACCTCATCATATTTAACGAAAAACGCACTTTTTTTAAAAATCGCCATTTCGTAGCTGTCATTTTCATAAATATGCTTGTTTTATAGGTTCAATGCAGAATCAGAAGTATTTTGGAGAAGAATTTAGAAGCAGGTCGCTGAATTTCATCTCGTTTTGTCAAACTTGCTGCGAAATAAAAAATTTATTTCCAGAAAGAAAGAAACTTTTTTAAAAAGCCTCTGTAATGATCCATTAGGGTGGCCTTCATTTTCAACCAGCGATTTATTTTGCTCTCACGTCCTAATATGGTTCCATTTCATAAAAAAATAGTTCCTGAAAAAGATTGTTGCAACAGGAAAGTTTGCCGGCCAGGCCTTAAAGTTTAAAATTTAAAGTCTGCTCTGCCTAATGAGGCCTGTTATCTAAAAAAAATGGTAGGAAGAACGAAAAAATTATATATGCAGTAATTGTAGAAAATTGAATGCTCTTTTAATATTATTTGAACAAAATTTCGATGGGGCTACCATTTTTGAGAAATTCTTTAATTCCAAACAATCGATGAATTTTAAACTTCAAGGCTTGGTCGGCACCCTTTCCTGTTTTTCGATTACAATAAACTTTTTCAGAGACTATTTTTTTATCAAATGGCACCGTTCTAGGGGGCGAAGCAAAGAAATGAAAAAAATTCGACACGTATAAATAAGGGCCACCTTAATGATCCATCTGTAGCGTCATCGATAATACATACTTCTGGCGAAACAAACATGTTTTTTAAAGCTTATGATATTAATAAACATTGTGTCAAAGAAAGTCTGAGTTTCAATTTCTTTGTAATTAATTAAAAAAGAAATAGCCCCTTCTCGACAAAAACGACTGCCTAGTACCTTTAATTCTGTTTTACACGGTAGACACGTTCCCGAGAAATTCGTGCAAAACAGATTACAAAGGAAGCCTTGTATCCAGACTGCAACCATAAAAAAAATCGTCAAACCTCGAGCTCAATCTCTAAAATGAAATTGTGTTTGAGTAGTTCGAAGTAACCGAACTACTCAGACCCACGAGAAGAAGTCGATCATGTAATTACACAACTATTCGAACCCTCGAGTTGAGTTAGAGTCTAAAACTGAAGGATCTGCTAAAAAAACCCAACCTACCAAGCACCTTCCTACAAAACGAAAAACCGAAGCAAGTAACCCATTAAACCTAAACCAACATACGAAGTCCGCAAATTCCCACACCTACCACCCAATTCGGTGATGCACCCGCCCGACAGCGCACAAAGCACACTCGAAGAACACCCCAAATACCCAGAATCCCATAAAGTACACAAGCCTACGGTGCAGCCAGCTAAACGTAAACACAAAAGCAGAGCGGAGGCAGCGGACCGCCGAACATTATTCGCGAAAAATGAAAACCCCATTTTTCGAAAAACGGTAGAATTGGATAAGGGTCGTTGGATAGGACACCCTGTATACCCGCGGTAATACCGCAGAAAGTCTGTATCGTGTATAAAGCCAGGCCGCGGAGAAAGAGGAGGAGAGGAGAGATGAAAAGGGAGGCAGGGGGGTGGGGGCGAAGGGGGTAAGGTAGAAAGAGGTGAGAAAAAGGGGGAGAGGGAGGAGGGGGGGTGGTGGCGGTGGAAGGACGGAAGGAGGAAGGGTAGGGGGCAAAGGAGGAAAGGGGAAAGAGAGAGCAGACTATGCCCGATAAAAAGCCCTGATTCCCACGAGCGTGGATAGCCTACGATGAAAACCTCTCAGCTCGCCGACCACGGCGCGGCATTAGAACGTCCACGAGCACCATGTCGGATTTTTCGTCCGCAGACGCTCCTACCCGGCAGCGTAGGGACCAGCCAGCAGGCATGCACGTAACGATTCGTTCTCATTCTACGTGTTTACTAGGCTACGATTATGTAATCACCGGCAGCTTCTACGATCCGAGCATTGTACCGGCGGCCATTGTCTTGGACGGCGGAGATTCCTCGCTGCAACTCGCCTTCCCCCCCAGTTTCCCTTTACACCGACTCATATTCCGCGACGCTCGTCGGGTTTGACAGTTTTTTGCGCCGCGCGGAACCGGCGCGCGTGCCTCCACGTTTTCGGAGAACCCCGGCCACATCACGGATGAAAGAAACATTGTGCGTTGGACGTTACGGTATCCGCGAGCGGTGCACAGAGCGTTTTAGAACCGCGGCGTTGGACGACCCGCCTATTAGCTCTGATTCAGTGGAGGATTTAAGTGGTTGGTCTTGCGAAACAGGGATTTAATGAGCTGGGTCATTGAAGGCTTAGGTCAGAGCACTCCGCGCAATTTTTCAGTCGTTAGTTTTAACATCGGACAGTTAATATCTGCGAACTAGTGAACTGGCGAAAGTACAAGATTCCAAGGGAAGATCCCCAGTGGCGGATTTAAGAAAAATGGCACAGGTGCGCAAATGTTCCGAGGGGCCCATTTTTTAGAGAAAATGAAGAGATAGTTTACTAAAACGGGCTCGGTGTAGTAGTACAGAAAAAAATATTGTTTGGATGAAATTATAATTTTTTTTTAATAATGGACCCCAACATTATCGGCCGCCCTGTTAAATCCGCCACTGGAAATCTGCACCCCGGAAATTCAAAGAATTATGAAACTTGGGGGAAATGTAGAGAATATGTAGGTATATATCTATTAGGCAATTATTTTTGCTGCCCAAATTCAACCTAAGGGGGTGAAATTCACCCCCGAAAAAGTTTTTAAGCAAAAGTTACTTCTTTTAATTCTCACTGTTATTTGGTAGCTTACAGTTCGTACAGTTTGTTAGTTGTAACACGAAATCGAAAATAGCCGGATTTTCAGGGGTCTCGGAGTGAATTTAGGCACCAAAAAAAAAGCGTAGTGCATATCTAGATATCCTCTAAAAAGCGCCATAGTTCCATAATTTTTTGAATTTCCGGATTGAGGATCTTCCCTTCTCAATAATTTATTCCCTATCAATTTTAGAAAATACGCATATTTTGGGGGGCTCGAAAGGTGAAACCGCTAAGGTGATGCAGATAAAAGCGCAGAAGCAATGTGCACCAGATGTCACAATTAAGGGTACCTGTCCTCCGGTCAAAACGCTTAAAAAATACAAAATTAAACAAAATTAAATACAGAATTAAACAAAAAGAACCTGAACAACATACAGTAAAAAAGCTTTTTGGATATTATCACTACATATTTGCAGGGCAAACAAAAAATTATTGTTTGAATTTTATCAATTTTTGCATTGGATTTACAGCAATCATTGTACCACTGTAAAAAATTAGAGCTCTTGACGAGCGCTATCAGAACTGGTGACAGGATCGTCTGAAATAAAAAAACTAAAAATATTCTTAAAATATATGTGAATGGTTATCGCCACATCCCTCTTCATTGCAAACAAACCTACGCTTAATTCTTCTGTTGTATGCACGCGAACGCATCCGAGTGAACGTACATGTATCTTTTTTTCAACCGCCATCGTGTCATTCGAATCTTTTAAATTTTCACGCACGACTGTCGGGAAACCCTATCCACGGAGCGTGTCAATTTTCCACAGCGTGCATTGTCGAATATTCTTCCCGCGAAAGCTTCCAATTTAACGCACTCGTTGCCGCGGTTACGTTGCCGCGAAGCTGCCGAACTTCTCGGCGAGCAGTTTCGTTTTATCCGGGTCCTGTCGAAGCCGGGGAACTGTCGTGCATCGATTTCACGGATCATTCTGTACAAGTATATTGTTACTCGAGTATCGGCTTAAAGGGACTACAACTCGACGAGACAAAGCGATTGATTGTAACGCGATAGTAAAAGGGGTGGTACAAAAGGAGGAGCGGTATCTTCCTCTCGGAGGTTCCTCGACAGAAAGAAATCCACAAAAGAAATCCGGCGCAGTGATTACCGGGCAGACGCACTCGAGGAATTGGAATAACGCTCGAGAACGATATTTCTCTTCTCTTTCTTTGCTTCCTTTTTTTTTATTGTTCCTCCCATCGTTTCCTTTCCTTAATTCCCGACGAAGCCAGGGAACCGATCGAAGAAGAAGCGCATCTCGCCCCGCGAGAAACACCCTTCTTTCCGCTTTGATGATTTTCCGACGCCGCGAGAAAAGCGAACGAAACGCGAGCGTGTGATGTGGTAATGACCAGGTCTCAGGATCGATTGAATTGCGAGCATAAAATTACATAGTATCACGCATCGCGAACAGTCAGCCAGCAGGCTTGAGCCTGACAGCGTCTGCTGGATTTTTGATCGTGAAGTAGTGAGGGGGTTCGAGTTGCTTCGAGTCGAATTTTTAACCTAGTCTAATTGACAGGCCTTAAAGTATTGCTCCATGTTCCGATCAATTAAAACTTCGAGGCTTTGTACGGTCCAGAAATTGACAAAAGATAAAAGTAACCGAAGGTTCCAAAGATCAACGAACTCGAGTGCTTAAAGTCAAAGGATTTGAAGATTCCAAAGTTCGAGGAACACAAATTTCTGAACCCTAATTGAGGAGTTAAAAATTCGATATGTTGGGAGGACAGAAGTCCAAGCAATTGAAGAGTTCAAAATCCAAGAAATGTAGATAGCAAAACTACAAGAATAGAAGATTCTGAAGCGCAAAGAATTAAAGGGTTTAAAATCCAAGGCATTCAGAGTTCAAAAGTCCAAAGAATGAAGGTGCCAAGAGTCCGAGGAACAGAAAATTCTGAAGCACAAAACATTAAAGGGTTTAAAATGTAAGGAATTGGGGGGTCAGAAGTCCGTGCAAATGCAATGTCAAAAGTTCAAAGAATTGAAAATTCTAAGATCCAAAGAAAATAAGGATTTAAAGCCTAAGAAATTAAAGATTTCAGAATCCAAGCACCTAAAGCTAAATGCCACGCAACTCCACTTTCCAAACCATCGCGATAAATCGTAAAATGGAATTTCCCTATCTAAATTATTTTCAAAAGTCAAGGCTGTGCAAACGAACATTTTGAAACATTACCAAGGATTATTCATTGGATTCTTAAAATTTTGCGCGCGCCGTCACCTGGGCCTCTTCAAATTCTACGCGCACAGGTGCAAAGCATGCAAAAGTTTCATACAAAGGGTTAAATAGGGCAAACGCCTGCAGATTTCCCTCTTTTCCCTTCAGCCTTTTCGGCTTTCTCATCCCGTCGGTGCACTCGGGGTCTGATATATAGCGCGTTTATCGACCGGTTCTTGTCTCGTCGCGGATTAGAAAGAACGGCCCTACCGTGTTCAAGCGTGATTCCAATTCCTCGATCGTGTCTGCTAGTAATCACGGCCCCGGATTTCTTTCCGTGGCGGAACTTGGACGCGCCGTGATGTCGTTCTTCCTTTTGTGGTTCCTCGCCATCGCGTCACGATTGATTGCTTTCTAGCGGACCTTTAATCCTTAACATCGGCCGGGCTGCTCCAACAGCAGGCGCACCAAGACGCAGGAGTGTCCATTCTATCCAGATTTTGCGTTTCAGACTGCAATTATGTGCCGAGGACAGTGACAGCGGAATAAGTTTGCGATAAGAAACCGATTTCTAGTCTACTGGCAAGATTAAATGTTTTGCACACCTTCTTAATGAAGTGTCAAAGTTTAACAAACACTCCGTGCTTTCAACATGGAACAGAATTTTAAGCTGAATCGTAACCACGATTTAATATTCAGTTTCAAAAATTCTCAAATCCTACATATGCCGCTGGCATCGAAAATTTTGCAAAATGTCAGCAACAGCCTAAGAAATTTCTAAGAGCATTAAGAATTAATCGTACCTTCGCATTTTTGCGATCAATATTAAACGATTCCTTCTCCGCCAGTAATAACGCTAGGAAACACTAAGAAACCCCCAACGATCTCTAACTAATCTCACAAGGGAACACCGCGATCCCGCACTCATCAATTGAAACGCAACTTTGTGAGTTATATTAATAATATTAATACAATATTTTCAAGATGTTGTCCTTCAAGAAAATATTAAAACGAAAAATCGGTTTTTTGAAAATTTCTAGGTAGGCCTCCACCCTTAAAGCAGAGATGGGCCATTGGACACGAATGAAACATACCTTTGTTCTTGTCTTGAGTCACTCTATAAACCCACAAAGATGCGTTCCAATCGTTGAGTAGGAGTTCGCGGTGTTCCCTTGTCAGTTCCTTCACGAGACAACAGAGCACCAACAGCATTCATTAAATTTCACCAACACCGCACATTAGCCAGCGATCACCTAATTCGTCGAGGAGTAGAGAAACGCTAATGTAACGAAAAATTGCACTCTGTCGTTTTCGGTTTGCCGCGTCCCGGGATCCCGCGTCACCGGAAGCACCGCATTCATCGAGAAGGTTGCGGTGACAAAGGCCTTTCAGCCGAACGTGGGACAATCAGTCGCAACGCGTTGCATCGCGATGCTCAACGGGACGCGGGTGTCCCTCACAGAAGGCTTGCATAAACGAGACGAACATTATCGATCCGCGTTGCAATGAGAAATAACGCATTCTCCGGAGAACGCCGCGCTCCCCCTCGCTCCAAAGAAAACACGCGCAACCGGTGAATAAACCGTTTCGCATTCTTTCCACGGAATACGAGCAATCGCTCTTTTCAAACCCGGTCTCGGGGCCCCGCTCCTCAGACGCATCCATTTGTATTTCAACCTTTCACCTGACTCCTCGGCTCGTTTAATCCCGTCCCGTTCATTCGGCGTTCACTTCGACCAATTGATATTTAAATTGGAGGCAGAGAGCATTCTTTTCGCGGGCCACGTTCCGCAATAGATCTGAAGGCGAAGTCTCGCTGCCCTGGAAGATTCCAGCGCCGCCTTCGCGCTCCCGCGAATGATGGCGTGGTGGTTGCTTTTCGCAGGGGACATTTTTGGGTGGCTTTTTGTTGGGAACTTTTCGGGCACTGAAGATTGCACACGGTTTTAATCGCGAAATTAACTATATTTGAACAAAATAAATGTCTTACTGTAGGTACTATTGCTAATAAGCGTTTCACTCGGCTAGTCAGATACGCCGCACACTCTCGGACACAAAAAGCAACGCACCACTTTCGGGGGTAAAAGACGATAAGGCGTAGACAGTGTCTACTAGACATATATGCGATTCCAATTGGTAAAGGGATACATCTCCTTGGCGCGAGTTTCAACACTTTTCAAATGCACGTGTATTTTCTGAAGAAATTGGGATTTGAAGGGTCATCGACCTGGTTCAAATTTTCCACGTTATGGTTAAAATGCATAGGAACATGTTGAAACTTTGAGCTGCGTGAGGTTTTGAGAAATGCCCCTTGAAATCAGTCAGGCCTCTTTCAAGCGATCGCTTCTATCGAGAAAATTCTGTTTAATTCGACCTGTGCAAAGATTCGAAGACACCCGTCAATAGTATCGATGCTTCCCAGAATATATCAACGTGAAAGCACTTACGTACCCTCTATACTCCCCTGATATAACTCCTTCGATTTTTATAAAATTATTTACGTGGAAAAAAATTAAACTACTTTTCTTCAAAGAACCACCTACAAACTTGTATCGAAGTGGCATAAATAAGTTGATAGAAAGATGGAAGATTGTTAAAAATAATTTAAGATTCCTTGATATAGGAGTCCTTGCAGAAAACATTGTAAGTGCCAAAATTAAAAAAAAATTATCTGAAAATGTTCTACGTGTCCAATGATAATACTGTAGCATAGAACTTGATTTTTGGTACTTACAATGTTTTCCACAAGGACTCTTCAATCATTGGGGATATTATACTGTTGACTAAGTAAGTGAATAATATTTGAAAATTGTTTGCTTTCTTTAATTATGAAAAAAGAACGCAAAGACTTTCATCAATTTTCAACTTTGCTCGCGACACGCTCGATCCCATTGCTAGAAGAAGGGATAATTAAGACGTAACGACAGTGGGAGTCTGGCTTGGCTGATTTTAATATCAAATTTGATAAGTCAATCACAAAAGACCGCGCCACAGGGAACGAACCTCTTCCAGCGAGACTCAAAGTAAACCGACCCCTCGTCACCGCCAACTAAAATGACCCACCCCTCCAGCAAAGGCTGACCGAAGTCGATTGTTCGAGGTCTCACTTCCTCGGAGGAAAATCCAAGAATTATGTTAACTGTAAGTGGAATTACCTTCCAATGAATTTATGGACGGCGGGCTTAATTTCAAGCGTCAGCTTAACTCGGCGGCGCCAGGGAAATTAGATAGAAGAAGACAGCTCTTCCATAATTTAATGCGAGGAACTGCGTTTACCCCGATGCTTTAATTTAAACCACTCGCGCCGCGCTTAGAGAGAAAGGAAAATTGAGGCTCGCTGATAAATCGAGATTACGGGATAACCGTTGGTCGAAGTGAGGGTGTGGACATCGTTAATTAGTCAACTTGTTATATTTTTCTTCTTTTTTCTCTGTTCGATGTAAATGCCGTGGAGATATTATTGTTTCGGATTCTACGGTTTGCAATGCGGTGTAATTGTTTTGTTTGAAATTCTGAGAAGAGTTGCGCGCCAGCGAGCATTTTATTAAGTGAGCTGCAATTGTTAGAATACTACTAGTTTGTAGTAACAGCGACGCAATATAAATTCCGCGAGGACATTATTACTTGTGGCTGTGATTACGAAAGTTGCGTAAGCAAAAGATTTGGACAAATAGAGATTATCTCCTTTCTGGAAGATTTAGTACAGTTAGAAGCGAAATAGAAAGTATCTCAAACATTGTAATAAAAATAAATTCAATCTTTCTAAATCTTTAGGAGTATTTTAATATATATTTATACAATACAAAAAAAAATGAATTGCAAAATTTCAAGTTTGTCGCGCCCAAATCACTGATGTCTCTCGCCACTGGAATTGTGAAACCGCGGGAAAGATAGCACAAAAACTATTTGACTGATCGACTTTTCTCGTGGCTTTTTAGTGAAATAATAACCAAACATCATCAAAATTAAATTTTTCATTAAATCATGCAAAAATTAAATTTTTCTCGCCATTTCACAATTCCAGTGGCGAGACGCATCAAAGATGAATCAATTTCGACGCGACAAACTTAAAATTTTACAGTTAAATTTTTTTTGTATTATATAAATAGATATTAAAATACCACTAAAGTGTTGGAACGATTGAATTTATTTTTCCTTGTTAAAAAAATTCTCGAGAACTAATATTGAATTTAACAGAGCCAAATTTTGCTTTCTATTTGACTTATTTTATTCCTCTTTCTTACATTCTATTTAGTCTGAAGCGGGTAGAAGTGCACGTTTGTAACAAAAAGAATAAAAATCTAAAAAGCAAGCTACACAGTTCACACACAAAACATTAGTAGGACACTTTAAGTTTTTATTTTCCTATTTCATTAAAGTTATTCCCATATTTCATTCAATCATAAATCACATCCCTAACGAACTGAAAAACCCGTCCCACTTTTCACACTGGCGAGCTACGTATCTACAACTTAAATGTTCCCCTCCAGAACATTCGTATCGAATTAGAAGCTGATCTTATCTTTCAATTTAAAAGAACGTACGAAACGAGGCATTGTAATGACGCGGTGAAGGATGTGTTTTACACAACCATGTGTTCCATTGGCAGAACGAGAAATATCTTGATACACCGAGATAAATACTCGAAGCGACACAGTGCTCTGCGTGTCGTAACAGCGCTGTACTTCGCGGGGAATTATCCTGGCTTGTCTTTTCCGGTGACGCAATCCTATTAAGTTTCGAGACTAGATAAACCGCACTTTCCGCGGCCATTAAATGATGCGAGAATTTATTTTTAACCGCTCACGGGGACACGGGAGCGGTAGAAAATGAAACGAATTGGTTGGATTCTCCCTCTTGTATCCCTTCGCCGGTGCTCATTATGAAATTAATTTAAAATACAATTCAATTTTAATCCGCTCAGGTGCTCCTTCAATATTCGTCTCCTTTTTTTCGGCCAACAGGGAGAGAGAGAGAGGGGCAGGAGTATAATCAGATTAAAGTGATCTTTTCGAGGGTGGGGAGATTCGGTATAATTCACGTATTAATAAATTTGCATTAATTACCAGGGGGAGAGGGACGGAAATTTGTCAGTGAAATACGATAACGATGGATGCAAAAAAACTTCTACGCGCGAGGATCGCGATTTTTCTGGGAACGTAAATTAAACAGCGCGAATGTGACCGACATTTATGTGATCGTAAGTTAAAGTGAAAAACGTTATTTACGGCGGTCGTACATTTCCATTTTAAATTATTCACTTTTAAATAATACAATTATTTCGTCGACTAGCAACGGGAATGGTAAATCAGCGGAGTTCTCCGGATTTTCTTTTTTCCGGATAATCGCTTGCAGCGTCGAAAGAACGATTTACGCGAGAAGGGTGATTAATTGACAGTGACGTGTTATGTGTATTTTACAACAAAAGAACGAAACAAGTGGGGTATTAATTCATGTCAATTTTCAGTGCAATATTTTGATTATTCGTACGCTCCTCTCTATTTACGCGATAAAATAATCCTGACAATTATATGACTGCGTGGAATCCGTGAAGTATCGCCCATCCACGTAAGCTTTCTTTACAAACTTTAGACACTCACCATAATCACGGGCTGGTTTAATCTTCTACTCTAACTGTGAGGCGCTTTTGTGGTCACATATCTGAAACAGATACAACAAGATTATAAGGATGGCGTAGAAAATATGTTCACGTCAAAAGAAGTGGGAAATTCCTTTACCATTTTGCAACCTGAGGTGTCCCTTTCAAGACACAGCCGATTAATCGCTGACATTTAAATAACGCGCCACGGAAGTCTGACTCGCAAACTTTCACCACTTACAGCACACATATCTTGAAATTAAAGCCTCAGATTAAAAACTACCACAAGGACCTTTCGACTCCTTTTTTCACGAGGAACTTGCATATTTCCATTTATCCCAATTTACTATTTAACAAACTGTATCCTCTGCAATTCCCAAGCCTTTTATATTTATATATTCGTTCAAAAAATAATTGAGCCCAATTAGCGTTGTAACTGAAAATAGCTGTGCGCCAGAGGCGAAAGGGTGTCGGGCCCACATTTCCTCCGCTGACGCGTAGAGTAGGCCACTAAATTTTCCAACGCCGCCACTGAATCACTCTGTACGAGCAAACAAGCCGAGGTAAAAACACAGGATTGTCCGTGGGCACCGAGGATAATCTGGGCACGATCGACTGATATTAAAATGAACAGGCTGCAGGCGATATTGTCCGGCTGTTTATTCAATTCCAGGAGCTACTGACGATATAGACGGGCGACATCAACGATGCTTTATATTTAAATCATCTGCCGTGGCCATGGAAATTTATGACTACCTCATAAATAACACAGGGAGCGGGACGGGGGCGTATAAATCGTGACGTAGTGCCATTAAAAATGCTCGGTAGCTTCGTTTTCATTGAATCCTCCCCTACTTTCGAATTTTATTAAATATCCTCCTCCGCGCCGAAGGAGCCATCGAGCAGCACGAAATCCACCATTCAGACGGCAAATTGATTCACGGACGTCAGAGGCATTTCGACGTATTCAGCGTGAGCCCGATGGAAAATGTGATTCGCCGACGGAATTTATTCTATTTCATTCTGTTTCGCTCGGCGAGAACTAAGTATAGCCGGCTCTAGGGGTATTCCTATCGATGACAGGGCCCCGTCGCACGGTTGATAATATTTTTCATAATGAACGGGGCGCATTTCTCATCGGCGGGGTGGGTGTGCCCGTGATGAGACAAATCACGGGATAAAGGTTTATGCAAGCGAACGCGGCAGCGTGAGGGACGAGCGATTCCTATCTGAGGAAATACCATCGAATGGAACTGATAGATGTGATTAATAGCGCCAACGTATCTTTGATCTGCAAACAATTCGCGACGTTGCCCGCTGCGTCTTCTTCGAAACATTGCCGTAACTCAAAATGGCAATTGGCGACCGTCACCGTTGCTAAATGAAAGATTTCAGATTGGGCTGGGATCCTGTCGCGAGAATTGGTTGCTCTATGATTTTCTGACTGAGATCGGCTATCTTTGGAACAGGGGATAATTGTATTCACTGGCGATTCAAGCGGTCGCGTTGATTAAATCTTGATTCAGAAAGTGGGTGAGATGTATGGATTGAGTCACGAAGTTTGCTGTTAGGTCTCCGTGAGAGAGATAGGAATTCAACGGTTCAATGAAATTTAAATTCCTATGAAAGTGCAATTGTACTTTTTGAAAAATATATTCTGTATTGTTTTAGGCGCATGGCTTGTCTTCTGAATAGTCTGTGTAGAGAAGTGCTAGGATGAGATGCTTGAAAAATGAATAATTCACGGATGTTTGAAATCTCTTAATTAACAGGGCACTATTCAAAGGAATTTTTTACCTTTGGCCATGACGTGATAAATATTTCCTGCATTGCTTCGTTATATTTTACGTTAGAACAGTGGCTACTCTTTGTACTCAATTTAAATATTCAATTTAAGTTTATGTTCTTCTATTTCCAAGATTACCTTAATCAGCAGTTTCTTGCAGGAGAAGCTAATTTCATTCCTCGTTTTAAACGAAATAAAAAATATATTACCCTGCAAAATATCTCATTTCAATTCAAGATGTGTTTTGCTTCTTTTTGTTTGAAAGAAAAAGGAACGAGCAAGCACTAAGATACCACGTACATAGCAATACTGATACGTATGAATATTAATACCGATATCAATCTGAAATTCTAAAGCTGGTATATTGTAAGTGATAGTGAAAAAATGCATGGAAACTATTTCCACAGTGTACACAAAATTGTCCAAACGTTATGGGCCCTTGAAGTGAATCGGGGAAAGGAAGGGCAACATTTCACGTACGTCAATCTAATATTTTCTCTTCCCATCGCGATTTCGGAGGCAAACAGAAATGTCTGCGACACGCTGGCAAATCCAGATATCACTTTAGTACATGTTTCATGTTCCTGCTCGCCCCCGAGTTGAACGTGGAAGTTCCTCGTACAAATTCGATGCAGTTTGAGACAGCCAGTAGACAACGCGGAGGGATCCAGAACCGTGGAAAAGAAATCGCGAGAGGAATCCACGTTTTCAATTTCCCGAGTATATACGAGGGAAGAGCAAAGTGTGTATCATGCGCATTCCCCACGATCCTTCCGAAGTACTGAACACGCGATCTCGTTCTCTTAATTCGGCTCCCTTTACCGTTTCCGACGAGAACGCACCCCGGAAAGTTGAATGGCTGCGTGGTATGTACTGTGTTTCAGGGGACGATGCAAAATTATAACTTCAAGTGGCTGCAGATGCCTGGCAGAATTTAATGTTACTTGAATGTTGGCAGATATTCATTTTAAAGATGCACAGGTTTCTAGAGGCTTAGAAACCTGTGCATTTAATTCTAAGTACTTCTTACGACGCCAAAAGTAATCGTTTTTTTTTTAATTCTTGGAAGGTTGAACAGAATTCCACAGAAAGTAGAACGATTTAGGAGACGGAGCACATTCAGCATTTCATTTGCTACATATTTCTGTACAGAACGTAAGATTAATGAGTGTAATATTATTTGCATGGTTTTTAATGAACTTTATGCATTAAGGCGAATTTAATAAGGGGTCTCCTTACTTCGATGGCCTGAAAGGCAGGGCGATATTTGGGAGTTTTTTTTAAGAGAAATCCTCGAATTATAATAATTGAAAACATTATGCCTATATGTATACATATTTAGGCAACGTTTAAAAAATATGAATTAGCAAATAACAGTACCTAAAACTTTAAACGCGTTTTTCTCAAAACGATGTTTTTCGAATTAGTTAGCACGATATCTCAAAAACCAATCACCCGATTTACTTTAAACTTGGTATATATCTTCAGTAGATGTCCCATTCTTGTTGGTACTAAAACTAAGTTGGTTTTTGCAAAATTAGACTTTTGCAACTTAAAAAGCCAGCGAAATTTTTACAGAAATCAATTTAGACGCTGAATTTTTTTACTTTTCAGTAGGTATTTCTCATTTAATCTGGTTCTGGCGATAGCCACACTTATACAGATTACTCCATTTTTTAAATTTTCTATTTCAGACAACTCAAACGGCTGATTTTATGCTAACAATGCGCATATGATTTTTGTAAGGCGCTCTATTTGAAGCACTATAACTCCGGATATAACCACTATTTTTGCAAACAATTTTTTTTCATATTCTCCAAAGATTGACAAACAAAGACACAAAGCTGGAAGTAAATATCTTTAACGATTTCGGTTTAAAAAATTCCCAAAGTTCGCATCATTTTTCAACCGTCAAGATAAGGAGACCCCTTAATGTTCGTCAGGATCCTAATATATTTGTAGTACCTACGTTTTCGTTTTGAATAATTCATCAAAGTACATATCAGATAAAGCCTGAGGAGTGTAGAAAAGATCAAATAAATGAGTAAATATAACCCATAGTATAGCCGAATAGGAATGGCACAATTCCTTAAAAATTACCCTTAAAACTGGTACAAAAAGAGTGACTAGTAAATGAATTTAAAAACTCAAAATAATACAACACATTCATATTGTAATAACCGGCTCGCTTCGTTATTGAAGCTGTTTTCTTATTCCACACTAAAATATCGAGGACATCCATGAACCCAACAACTCATTACCCGCTGCAATGTTTATACAGCAAAGTTGTGTTCATTTCTTCATGTCTATCAAAAAAATAAACACCGTTTACACTACTCATACCACTTGTACTCAACGATTTAAAAAATCATTTTCCTCGTCCCCTATAAATCTAAAATAAATTCCACCCTTCCCATTTTTTCCTCAGAAAACATAACCGAAGCTTTGACTTTTAATCAAAGCGTTCGAAATCATTAATATAAAACAAAAGATCTCCCAAATAAACGACCGAAAGTTTCGTCTGGCAATTTTCATATTGCCCTCGCAGTTTTTCCTGAAACAGCATTAAATCTCGATGAAGGGATCCACCAGGCAAGTCCGAATTTCCTTTTTCCATACACGCGGATACAATCCCGCATACGGACGGTCCGGGAGAGGAAAGGAACGCGCTGTACCTTATTGGTATTTTATGTTAAACAAAACCATATATAATGGCACGCAATGCTCAGAGATGAAATCGTTGGTCGCACGTGTCCTTTCTGGAGTTTCATACGTTCCGTTGCTATTATTTACGAGGCTGCAGAGTGCAGGGTGACACGGGACAAGAAAGGGACAACAGTCAGGGAGCATCGGTGCTCGGGGCAGCCAGCTTATGATAAAATCGAATTTCCTTCGGTCTGGATGGAAAGCAAACTAAAGGGGAGCAAAGAGAATATCTTCTTCAGAGACGAATAATTCTGTATCGGCTAAAGTCTGCTGGCACAGTAGTTTTCCGATGGTTCTGAATAATTCACTGAGAGCCGCTTCATACCGTCGACATGTCGTGCAATTTGTAATATTACAAAGTAAAATGTCCCCACTGTCGTTACCGCTGCGACTCCCGTGCAATTAGAAAGTAATATTTCCCGATCCATTTTCCATTCAGATTGTACCTGCATGTTCCCTGCGAAATACGAGCACCACGAAATAGGTAATATTAAGGATAACGAGCCGGCCTCTTTTGTATTATACTTTTAAATATCAATGCTCCATGGGAAGGCTCGAATGAGTATTACAGAAATGTAAAAAGTGATAGGGATCTATTGTAAGTGGTAAGGTGAGCTATACATATAGCACTAGAGCGGTCCTTATTTATACGTGCCGATTTTTTTTTACATATTTATTTGCTCTTATATAAATAGTCCCTGAAAAAGATGATTGCAGTCGGACAAGAGAAAAGAGTGCCCGTCCAGGCCTTAAAGTTTAGAATTCACCAATAGTTTGAACTTAAAGAATTTTTAAAAAATGGTAAGCCCTCCATCGAAATTTTGTTCAAATAATACTAAAAGAGCAAACAATTTTCTACAATTACTGTGTATACAATTTTTTCTTGCTTTCAACCATTTTTCAAATAATAGCGTTTGAATATAGAGAGGTCCGCGATTTCCGCCACCGATTTCGCGCCAACCATTGATGAATTCTAAACTTTAAGGCCTGGTCGGCACCCTTTCCTGTTGTCCGATTGCTTGATTAATTATTCTTAGAGCTTACGTTTAAGCTTGCTAATTCAATGGAAAAGTGACGCGAAAACATTCTTCATTTAAATTCGTGTATTCACGGTTCAGGTGAACTACTAAAGCAAAATGCCATAATGCAATAACGAGAATGGCCCTTCCCACGTGGCCAATTTAAGAACACCTTAAGATACCCGTACACACATGCGCGTTATGACAGTCTTGCTCAATCAGCTCTGGAGAAGTCGATTTACATAATATATAACGAGATCGCCGCATTAGAAACGGTCTATCGAGCCAAGCATCCGGTTGTCTGCGCTCACTGTGTATGCAAATCAGAGAGTCAGGTTCAACGAAACCTAAAAACAACCGTTGCATCAAGAAAACGGACGCAACTTCAAATACTTAAACTGGGAAACACCCTGTTTATGCATGGTGGTTCTCAATGGAGCGTTAACACTTCCCACTGGTGCAGCACAGAGCAGGAGCAGAATGTGAAATTAGGTTTTACTTTTGAAGTTATGGCGACTTAATCGTATATTTTCTGTTAAAATTATCAGTTTTGGTTTAGGCATATTTTGAACTTGACTATCCTTAGATATTCATTTATTCATTTCATATTGATTGGGTTGATCAATCGAGATTCCATTTTGTCGGAGAAACCACCAACTTTCTTTGGCTACTTATTTTGAGGAGTATGACCTATGTATTCGGTTCATAATCATTTCGTTCATAATCATCGCGAGGAATTGGGTGACAAGCTAACGAGCTTATTAGCCAGGATTCCTTAATTATGATAATGCCTTCGTCACGTTTAAATCACGCTGTTTCAGACCCGCGAATGTACCTTATCTGACATCGTTGGCGGAATTGTACAGAGTAGAAGCGGGCAAGATTAAAACATCGTCCACGGGGGAACGCGAATGTGCATTTTTCTCGTATTAACCATAAAAGATGGGCGACGCAAACGTGTACGTTCCAGTCGTAATTCATTTTATATTTCCTCTGTTTCCTGTTAAACCACCACGTATGGCCGAGCCCCGCGGTATTACAGCGCAACCGTCTCGTGCTCGTGATTCGCAAAAGCGTAACCGAATTTCCTACGGTCCTTAATTTCTGCCCTTTTTCTGGACAATCTCTCTCTCGACAACGAAACGCTTTGCGAATTCACCACGAATCTCGCCATTTCCTTGCCGGGGGATCTGCTTTTCCCCGTTGCGGAATCGCGGTGCTCGAGGGCCTTTCAAAACTCCTGTGTCTAACGCGCAACTTGAAGCTAATAATAATACAAATCGTTGGAATATCTAAAGAAACGATTAATTGTCGAATCCGCGATCGTTAAGAGCAGTGAAGGATTTAATGAACGGCCGACGAGAAGTTAGGGCCTAGGTCCCTTCCCAGAAGCCCGCAGAGCTTCATCTTCCAAAAAATATGATTTTATCCAAAAACTATATTTACGCTGTTTATTTTGCCACCTGGAACTTTTTCCTTAAATGCGCCACTGGTTAAGAGTCTTCACGATTCACTTCTGTAGCTCAAGCTTTCACACATATTCATATGCTAACCGACTATGTTTCTTGTGTCGTTTCATTAATTTTTCTTTTCATTTAAAAAAAAAATGTGGAACCTTTCCCGATTTTGCATGGCGTCATTGCGCAGGGGCCATGCTATTCTTCTTTGTATTGTCCCCACTTTCGTGAGAAAAGACCCAAAGGCTTCTTCTATTCACCAGTGGCTTATGTACCTATAATTCTGAAACCTCTCTACAAGCCTACACACCCCAGCCGAGAAGAAAGCTTAATTTCATAAAGCGTTCGACTTCAAAATGAAAAAAACGCCTCAGAAATGAGTAGAGCACGCAGGAATGAATTTCTGAAAGAGTGTCATCAGGCGGGTATTTCAATGACTCAGAGCTACCAAAAGCCTGAACATCCATCACCACGTCGCCAGACCTGGGATTATAACCATTGCGTAACCATAATAAAAAAAGACGGATCACCATTGTAAGGCTAATGTAACGCGCAGCAACTGACATTCCCAAATAAATAGTTTACGTAGCAGGTTAACCGGCTCGGAACAAGTAAACTCACGCAATGTATGTATATTGCTATGGCCGTGACGAATAGCCATCCACAGTCCGAGGGAAAGTTAAAGAAAAGTTCCAGACGCAGTTCCTGGGTTGTGGGGATGCATTCTCGAGCAGTGCATGCGAAGGCCACCCAGGCTCAGCGCGCTCATATGGAAATGGACCAGGCCAGAATGCTCGAGGATGAATGCGATCCTCGAAATCCTGGACACTCAGGGATATTGCAGGCTGCGTTGCGTCTGGTTCGTACCTTCGGCGTTTTCTCACGCAGTTGAGATTACGCGATGCCTGGACTTCGTTAGTCACGTTGCATCGTGGGGAGATAGCTTGGGTAAACTTGGGACTGTATTACCTTTTGGCTATTCGAGGGAATGGCGACCATCCAGCTCACGTTAAGACGTGGTTCCTAGTGGCGAACAAGCGCGTCTTCGTTGTATTCTCTTTCGGAACCATCGAAGTCCCTATCGCAGGGTAAAGATCTTAGGTGATTTGCCTCAAAAGGGGGGACAATGTTAATAAATATATATATATATATATATATATATATATATATATATACTAAAATATTCGGATACCGATACAGTTTGACTTCTATGCTCTGTATTTTCGGTAAAGATTCAATGAATAAAGAAAATATATATTGTTATGGTAGATATGGTTTCCAGATAACAAAAGTATAATTCTTTTTGTTTGTCTCATAAGGTTCTTGAAATAATAGAAGAAAAGCGAAAGAACAGTTGATTCTTATGTCACAAAAATATTCGTACGACAGTAGCGATTGCTCGGAAGATTCTAATCGACTTGGACGTGCATTTTTCAGAACCTAACGCACTCAAAGTGTTAAGAACTGAAGATACTATGGGTCACAATTACAATCCTTTTTCCGGGCGATTCCATCGATAGTGCCCACAACTGAATCGTACTAAATACGTCAGAGTCGTCGATAGTTTGTTCCTCGCAGGATCGATTCCATCCGCGCGTCGTGGGCTCGTAGATTTTCCAGGATTTCGTAACCCAGCTACGCAAACTGCCGCATGACGCACTCCTCGAGCGTAGGATGTCCTCTGGCGCGCGAGCGGTGCGTGTTTAACCGCAAGCACGGACGTACGCGCGTGTGTATTCACGTATTTCCGCCCGCAACCGCGCGAGCGCAAACTGAAACGAGGTGTGCCCCGAATAACGGCACCGCTATACGCCTGAAACACGCGCGGATATAAATAAGGTTTATGACGTCATCTCCAATAGCAGGGAGGGAGAGAAAAAGAGAGAGAGAGAGAGAGAGAGAGATAGAGAAGGAGAGAGAAAGGGGGGAGTGAGGGACTCGAAATCCGTTCCCCGTTGTTGTTTCAGTTCCTTTCTGGTTTCTCCCTCGCTTCCTATTCTTTGTTCCATCACGTTCCGTGCCGCCACAGGCTTCCGGTTTCGTCGGAATATTCCGAAAGGCAGGCGTTTTAATTTCGTCACGACGCGCTTCGAACGCCACCGCCGCGCGGCGTCTTCCTTAGCATTCCCGTCTGGGGAAAAATTGATTTCAGCTTGATCCTTCTCGTCGTCATGGAAATCGTAGGGAACTTGAGGAATTTAGAGTTGCGGCTGTGGCCTCCTGTAGCTTTATACTTCTGTAGGTCTCTTTGGCCCTCTGCAGGTTTGTGGTTCTGTAGGTCCCTGTTGCTCTATGCTTCTACATATCTCTGTAGATCTCTGAAGATCTGTACTTTCCTAGATCTCTATAGTTGATCTGTAACTTTGTGTAGGTCTCTACTTCTGTAGCACTATGCAGCGTTTCATCGCTGTACCTCTCCGTACCTCCGTATCTCTCTGCAGCTCTGTAGTTTTGTAGGTAATCGTAGCTTCACAGGTCTCGGCACCTTTGTGGCTCAACGGAACTTCGTTTCGACTCTTGGGCATTTGGAATGCATTGTATGCAAATACATCAGCGAACGTCTGTCCACGGGTGATAGATCGGAGTAGATCGATCAAATTATGTCAACGCGATAAAGCCCCTCGATTTGTATACACATCCAGCAGAAATAACTCTTACAGAGGCTCGTAAAAGTGTAAGTTTTAATGCACAGGTTATCCATTAGAAAACACTGGGCAACACGTTAATCATTCGAAGAGTACAAGTTGCCGATTCAGAGAAAGACCGGAGCAAAGTTAGAGTTCGCTATCCTGGGAATAATTATGACTGGCACTGTGCGAGCACGAGAAAATCGAGCACCCACGCGAGCTCGAGAACACTTTTCCTTGTTTTTCTTCGCTCGAACGCCAGGAAGATTGATCTTCCCAGTGGAAACTGTGTGATTTGGATCGCACGGGGGGAAAAAATATGGCGCCAGTCCGTGCATCCTTCGTTTCTTCCTTTCCCCCCTGGCCGTGCTTCTCGAATGCTCGTGACCAATTGAATTTTAATGACGAATCGTTAACAGCGCTGCATAAATACGGGCACGCCATCGTTCCCGGTGACGTCTCCAGCAACGAAAAAGATCGCTCAGAGGCTGCGTGCTATTTATTTCCATCACCAGTCGTCGGGAAACGACGAATGCTCGTGAAATAACACACACAGTGAAACTGTTCACTGACGAATTATGCATCGTCGTGAAAATTCACAAATGTCTTCCCATGAGCAGGTTATAGGTACGTATTGCTGCTTCGAAATTTCAATAGCGGCTAGGAATATTAGTATCCATGCTGTACTGTCAATTTTTTTTCTAATTTGCTTATTTCATTTTATGGAGTCGAAACATGTGTCACGCAGAATGTGGGGAAACCTCCTTGTAATCACAAATTGGTCACTGGGGTTCGGTGCACCCCAGCGTCATGTTTGAGTTACCATTTTTGTATTTTTAAATCTTCTAACTTTTGAGTGATAATCGAACATTCGTAATACTCATACAATCATGCTCTAATAGCCTTTTTCTAGAAATGTAAATTTTGATACGTTGAAATTTGTATTTGAGAAAATAGCTTTTTTTTTAAATTCACCAAATTTTTAAATTTTATTATTAAGGTCTAAAAGGTTCGCAGAAATATTGGCCACGAAGGAATATTCCAAGTGGGAAATATTTATGTTTGAATCTACTTTTCGTTTTAATTCTGCTTCCATGTAATTATGTAGTCTAATTAAGGGAGCAGAACGTGAGCCCCTACTAGTGTTACCATTATTATTATTATTATTATTATTATTATTATTATTATTATTATTATTATTATTATTTGTAATATATATTGATTCTTATTCACCATACGTAGATCTAATTTTTCAGTTTGTATTAATTAATTTCCTGTATCTTCTATTCTTCATTAAAATTCTTGTCTTTATTTCCGTGCGCTACTTCTAGGTAATGAGCACCGAAAAATAAGTATCAGATCATATCATTAAATTTAAATGTAAATTGCTCGTATCATTTACTTTGTTTCGCATTGTAAGATCTTAACATTCCAACGCAGTTTCGTTTTAATTTGATGCTGGAAATCGAAATTTTATTTTTCTCCCACACGTTTTGAAAGTGATCGAAGCATTTTCTCCAGGGAAGGTTGTTACAGCAGCTCGATCGAATGCGCGAGGTACATTCGCCAGCTAGCGCGGCTTAGAAACTTTAATCTTAATTACAGCATTAATTAAGAGTTTATCTGGCTGGCAACTATAGTCACCGATTGTCCACGTTCAATCGAAATTTTTATCGCCCCCGTATCTGTTCCCTTTCCTCCTGATAATCAGGCACACTTTTACGAAATGAAACTGGTTCGCCTCCGCGAATGAACCGCGCGCGTTCAGATCCCTAGGAAATTAGATTCCGCGTAATTGCATCGAATAAGTAGGAAGGGAAAGCAGCGGAGATAAAAAATAACAATCACGGTTTTATGTTTGTACGTTCGTGGTAAAACTCGCCGTACAATCAGCCGCGGAATGCTAAATATTCGCCATTTCGGCTGTGCACTTTTGCGCATTAAGAAATTAGGGTATTTGTGATTTCTTGGTTATAATGATTTGTTACGCTGCTCGAAATAATTAGGGCTCGAGTCACTCGAGTGATTGTTACGGGATAAGGTATCTTATAGTTCGGGACAACTTTGATAGTGAAACCAACGATCGCACGCTATCGTTCATCAATCAGGCGAAAAATCAATTACTGCAAAGTAACTTGATTTATTGCTTCAGCCGAGCAACGTTCTAATTGAGCAGGCACGCAATTTGTTGCAAGCTCGTCGATAACAATTATTTCTTCCTCGTCTCGTAAGCGATAGTGTTCGTTTTTGAAACTGCTTATTGAACAGCAGCAATTAAAAATAATGAAATTGAATCTTTCAGAGCTCCGATGATTGGACATTGCAAGTATAAACTAATCACGAAATTTTAGATGACTCAGTTTTCTGTCATCGTCCCATATAGGAAGGACTTACTTACATTAGAATTCGGTTTTTATGGAGCCTTGCAGGATGGTAATACGATTTGTTCAGTGCTGGAGTGATTGCAAACGAAGGTCGAGTGAATTTAACCGCCATTGAGGTGTCATTATCGATTCATAATTGAGGGGCATGAATAAAACCGCGGTTGCCTGTATGGCGAACATATCTAAACTCGTTAAATATTATGCAGGCGCGTAATGTTAATCAAGGACACGTAACACGTAACTCTGTGACAGCAATATAAAGCACGTGCTGAAGGTTTAATTATTAATGAGCAGACGCGGTCTTCGTAAAAGGAAGAGCGATCTGATTTGTTCTGTGTTGGATCTTGTCGATACGTAACGTGTTAAAATAATAACTCGCGAACCACTTCCCTTATGCCCGGCAAGAAATTAATACAATATTTTCAAAATCAACTATTACCTATTGTACTACGACTGTTACGAATATTCGAATGTTCTAAGTATTCGAATAGCAGAGAATTCTTATTTGAGATTCAATTAAATAGGAGTATTAAAATTTGAGATTCGAATATTCGAATAAATAGGAGTATTTGAGTTTGAGATTGAAATATTCGATAAACAGAAGTATTCGAATTTGAGATTCGGATAAATAGGAGTATTCGAATATTCGGAGTGGACGAATTTCGGATTGTACCTAACGAATAGGAATTTGAACATGAAATATTTTCTCACAGTTATCATGATATGCTTTTCATATTGGCCTCTACAATAATTTGCTTTTCAAACGATAAATTTGAAACTTTATTACTCCGTGGTAAATTTATAAATGTTGAAACGAAAACAACCATCAGTTATTAGTATTATTATACTAACTATTTTACAATCGTTATTCGAAAAAATTATTCAAATAAACAATGATGAATTATTCGAATAAATAGAAGAAATAATTTGTTACAAAGAGTAAACAATTATTATTTAAATAAAATATTGTACTAAAAGAATTTATTCGGATAATTTCGTTACATACTTAAACATTTTATTTGAAACAATTGGAACAATGCCCAATTCTGTTTCGCAGTCGATCCACACGACTTCATTTTCAACATAAAGTTTGACACATTAGTATAAGTATATATTTTTGTAGGAACATAAAAATTTACTAGAGATTAATAAAGTTTCAAATGTATTGTTTGAAAAACAGATAAGTATATACTAAAATATAATTAATATTCTCAATTATTCGAAATATTTGAAGAAACTACTCGTATTCGAATTGTTCGAATTCTGGAATATTCAAATATTTGCTGCTGTAATACCTATGTACCTACAGTTACTCACAAGAGTATCAGTTTACCCAATATGCAACATATATTACATATTAAATCGTTTTGAAAGTGATAATTCGCAATTCCCATTCACATTAATACATATATCAGAGATCGTGCGAGAAATATTCGCCCAAACTCAATATATAATTTATAAGCTTTAATCCATTACGCATATAACCAACTAATTTTCTGTGAAATTATCTTGTTCCATTCTTCTAGGAAAATTTCTTTAAACATTTCCTTCGTAGATGGTGCTAACTAAAAGTACATTAATCAAGGTTCATACCAATGTAAATTATAGTGAGTGGGTAATTCTGAATTTAGCATTACTTGAATAAGTGAAATATGTTATATGTATGAGGTGGATGGATAATTTTGCGAGCCACTGTACATTTCCATTCTTGCGACAGAACATAACTTACAACGACACTTGACGATTTTCGATGCAAAAACGGCGGCTTAAATAGGAACTCGGTTGAAGCCGTTTGTGAAATCAATAGAAACGTGAAGTGCACGTGGCGAGGAAAGAGCTTTGAAATCTGATTCGAATGCAGCCAACGAAATATAATATTTTTCCTCGCGTTTCGTGCCCCAGCTTTTTCTGTAACAACCGAATCGAGCCACCAGATGCTGTACGCACGAGAGGCCAGCGTCGTAAATTATACTTAAGTGCCAAACAGCCTTGTGTTAAGTAACGTATACAAGCAGCAGGAATATTCCTCTAATAAACAGAGCGGTTGCGCTCGAATTCCGCGAATTCAATGGTCATGAATCAGCGTACTAAGAATACTTAAATTTCAAATTTCACGCTTAACTCCCGAAAACGGTATCTGCCTTGCGGAGAACCGCCAGAGGCTTCCTGAATATTTTAACGACGCCGTTCGTTTATTAACATCTACCCACCGTGGAATTATTCATTCCAAACGCTGTTTCGGCCGTTGGAACGCGAGCATCCGCGAACTCGGGCTCCTCAGCCGAGGCTATTACTCGCCGTTCAAGTAATCGTTTCTGGAGGATCTCCAGTACTCTAGGAGTATAGCTTAGTGGCTCGTAATGGGATTTATTTCGACAATCTTCGTCAATATTGATTTTAGGAAAAGTTCTTTACGCGTTACTTTCAAGAATTCAATGTTATATTGAAGCGCTCACATGGGAATCTACTCTTCTACAAAAAGAGACAGATTATATTATTGGGAGCGTAGGGTTGATAGATTTATTTCTCAGGAAGAGGCGGGTGGAAATTTCGGGTTTAGAGAAATATTAGATGACAGGTGGATAGGAGAGGAATGAATGAAGCAGTTGGGTGAGTGACGAGGGAGGGGAGGAACAAAGAGGGAGGCTGTGGAGATATACGGCTAGGGGTAGCGTAGAAAAAGTTAGAGGAGGTATAAATAAGTACGTAGTAAAACAGAGTAGGAATAGGTTACGAGCTAGGTTAAGATAGAAATAGAAGCAGTAGCAGACGAGGAATAAAAAGCAGTAATAACATACAGATAGGAATGCAATTTATTAAAGATGTAGATGAGATGTAAAGAATATTTTAAAATGAATTAGGATGTTTATTAACGAATACACAACAAGGAGACCGTAAATTAAACCACTACTCTTTATATCCCTCTACTAAAGACCTCAACGTCGTACGATCATTATCTAAAAAAAAATCCAAAGTGGCTAAATTTCAGTCACGCGATAAAGAGATGTGGATTGAAATGGCGGATGCTTTAAATTCTGTATTTAGACACCACGGTTGCGCACAGAATTTTTATTACAAACAGAGGCAAGATTGAATTCGACCATTCCAACCACTCACGTTTTATGGAATTGTTAATCCACCCGGCAGCGTAAATATTTTGCGTGCGTGCCAGTTGCGTATCTTTTTTTTCTTGTTTTTTCGAGCGAAGGGGCAGCCATAAAAATTCGTATCAGTTTCCATTTCATCTACGTCGGACGGGGGATTACGATCTGGTTAACGATCACCGGTTTACGCGCTTCCCGACGAGATTACCGTCGTTTATGGTGGCGTAACCGGTTGGGATCCGCGCTCACGATCAATTACAATGTACGCCATAAGAAATTATTACTTGAGGAATCGTGCCGCCTGTTACTGCACGTTAATGTTCGGTTATCTGGATTTATTGCGTAATTCAATTAACCACATTCGGCGCAAGTAATTAGATCGTGCGATGGCGCAGTTAACGGTGGATTGCATGGAAGTTTCGCTGGGTTGTATTGAAGCGATTAAAAAAATAATGTGATGTATTCTGACTCCTGTCTACGACTATTTTTCATTATTTCAAGTGTCTTCGTGCCTATAAATACTGCATCGCCCTGTCATCACTGTGTCATTGGTAGTGTACGAACACTGTCATTTTTCCAACTTTGACGATTATTGGATTATCTCCTTTGCGAATTTTAAACCTGTAAGACCTATCGTATGTTGTCAGTTTCAATTTATTATTAGTTCAAAGTTAAGTATCAAAACTAACGCAACAATTGCTTATTAAAGAATTATAAAAATTCATGTAAAGCTTTGTAACTTCCTATTGAAAGTTCCTTTCAACTCAAATAAGAACAATTAAAAAAAGAAAAAGTTAAGTAAGGATCAATTTAAGGAGTTACACTTAGTCAGGAAGCCGAAAAACGTGTCCTTTTTGGGAATTTTTTTCATAGAAACTATAAACCATTATTCAAAAAAACTTTTTTCGTTAGAAAGGTAGTACATTTAGCTATGCCTCTAAATTTCGGCGTTAAAAAATATTTATTAATAACAAAGTTATATACAATCTCCTAGATGTCCTGTTCGAAAGAGAGGTTCGCGGTGATCACGATTATTCAGAAGTGATAGCAAACAAGCTTCTTCATTCCCCTTACCATCGTTGGAAACAACCCACCAAACACCTTCAAGCACACTTATTTCAACTGACTCAATCCCTCCACTATATAACAATATCACTTCAACCAGAATTTCACCCGGAATTTCACCCTCTCCAAACAAGAATCAGGAAGCATCGATCAAATCGACACGGTGCAAATCTTGCATCGACGTTCCTCTGTAAAAAAAAAAAAGAAAAAATATACGCTGCAACGACTGTTCGACGTTTCCTGTGCGGAACTAATGGCGAACGAAAGTAACGTCACGCGCGGTGTTTTACACGGGACGGTTAGTTATGACACGTTTCGCCCTCTCTCTATTCTTCGCGTTACGCGCCTCGGGCGAGGAATCGACAGTTTGACGGATCGATGACCTGGCGCAACGTCGATCGACCTGATCGCCGCGGAGCGCATAGATTCCCGTGACAGGATTGCACGGAGGCGCAAAGGGGGCCATTATTTATGAGGGCGTAAATCAGGATCGAGCACCGATCGGCCGGATCGATCACCCGTCAACCGCCAACACCGCGCTCCCCCTTTTGTCGAGGAAACACTGACGAGCCGCCCACGTATGACGTGGCTATCATCATCGTCGTGAGGGCCACGAAACGCGAGACGGCGTTGCACTCTTGCCCCCTGACATCCTTGTGCAGCGTCTCGTCTGGATGCTGCGCCAAGAAAGCTAGAGAGGGGGCAGATCGGGCCAGAGAGATCCCAACCGGGCTGAATTTACATTTTGTTGATCTCCGCTTCGCACCGGAAGCACCGACCCTCGAATCGAGATTTGTACAGATTTATCTGAGATTCACAGAGATTTACATGGGTTTGCATATGGGGATGGCAATGTTGCACGGGGTTCCACAGGATGTTTTGTTTCTTTGGTTGGTGAATGGTTTCTGGGGGGGGACACCTACTCTGTGTGGAATGATTGAAGAATGAAGAGTCTTTGTAGAAAACACCGTGAGTGTCAAAATTTGAATTTTTACCGTAAAACGTTCTACGTGCTAATGGTACATAGTACAGAATTTTAATGCAATTTGCCTTTGTAAATAAGTTACGAATAGTGCTAAAATATGGTACCGTTGGTGCGTCCAACGTCACTTCTGTGGAAAACAATCTAACAATAAGAGCCAATCAGCTACAGACAAACGGGATTGGCACTTAGAGTGCTCGCAAATTTAAAAGAATGGCGAATTCAGTTTTCTCTTAAATTGAGAGATGGTGCATTCAGTTTTCTCTACAATTAAACCGTGGCACGTATACATCATACATTGAGATATTTAAGTGTTTGCGTTTGAATCAACATAAAAATATTGGCAAACGTTAATCAATTCGGGTAATGTTTTTAAAACTATACACTTTTATTATGGAATAATAATTAATAAAAATGTTAAAGAAAATAAACGATTTTGTAGCTACAAATGGACGTGTACCACTTTCAATAATAACATATGAAAAATTTCGAAGACCAGCTGAGGATAGTAGGATAGAATCAAGTCTAACAAGATAGCACTTTATTTCTCAAATTCGAAGTAAAATCTATGGCAATAAATTTCGTAATCAGTTATTTCCAGGAAACTTGAGAAGAAATCTGTACATCACTGTGCCCATTCCCACAGGATTCAACTCTCTTCCAGTGAAACTAAACATTGAACAAAATTATCGTTGACTTTAACGATTCTAAATGCAGCATTCCAGGAAAGTCGTACTAACAGGAAGAGCAAAGTAAATGCTTGAGATTATAATCAATTCAAATGCATGCTGCACGAGGTATGGTACGCTTTAAGGAGAACCGTGAAAAAGCCAGACATTGAAACGAATTGATATTTATTACGGCCACTCGATCGAGGGAACGTTTAATTGAGTTACCTCTCGTGGCCAGTTAATCGCGATTTAACGGCGGTTAATGACGTAATAATTTTGTACAGCGAGCACTGCGATCGATCGGCGGCGGCCATTACAACCGGTTACACTATAATAAACGACGGCAACCTCCACGGGAAGACACGTAAACCGGGGGATCGTTAAGTCGTCTTCCAGTAAAACTAAACGGAAACTGATTGTTCAAATGCAAAACATTTTACGACTGTTTCTTCGTTCGTGGTAATGCACGTGAAAATACGTCGTCATGATCCATTCTGTACGTGAAAACATGATTGAATGATATTCAGTACACGATGGTGTAACCTCTCAAACAAATCTTTAAATGTAAGCTTTCGTTTATGTCAACCGCATTGTCCCATGAAAATTTTAAATAACGTAGATCACCTTCTGCTCGATTTATATTAATAAGAGGGAGCAATGCTAATAAGTTTCGAAGCGTCGAGTAACTTTTCCTACAACAGAAGTCTCTGCCATTTACATGTGATTTATGTGTAACAGTTTGAACATTGAACTCTAATTAATGCATTGGCGACTTGAAAGGGTCAGTGAAGATGCGTTGATAGATTTGTAACTTCCAAAAAGTTCATGAATTTCATTACAACCTCCGTGTAATTAATTACATTCATTTAATTTCCTAAATAAATGCTGGGCAGGTACTTTCCACTTCACATGTAAACAACCCCGATATTCTCACTCTTCAACGTCTATTCTTTACACTTGAATTCTATCACACACGCATAGAAATAACTTCGTGGGAAAGTGTCCATTGTCATACATCCTGTTTCATCAATACCCTCTCAAATGACTCCGTTAACAGTAGTGCCGTTGTAACTTGCCCCCTCCTAACTTTATGTACTACATAAAACTATGATCGCAGGGCCCTTACATAGTCATCGTCGCCAGACGCTGAGGCAGCGAGACTTATCCAGCCATTTTAACCGCCTTCGAAAACATTCATCAACATCCATTCTACGGGGGCTGAATTTTATTCCCTCGTTGGAACGGCATTTTCCTTCCTGCCAAATGTCGTCGGGCGAACCAGCGAGAGTGTCCCTTGTCTTTGTCCCTGATTAACGGCGACAGGAACGTACAGCTGTTTGGATTTTGGGCCTCCACGTGGCCTCCATCGCCTTTTTCCTCAATAAAACACACCTTGGGTCCTTCCGGTCTCCGCGCAGGATACGCAGGCAGCTACATTTCGCTCGGTTCCCACCTGTCCCCAACAGGTGACGAGTCTGATTCTGCCGTTACCACGTCCACGTGTTCTTATGGAACCGTTCTGGGCGAGGGATACTCTCCATTCTTATCGTGAAATGAAAATCGGGGGCAGGTAAAAAAGTGGCCACAGTCGTTGACAGTGTCTTATGCAAATCCGTGCTTCACTTAGCCTGGCAGTGGGCTTTGTTATTGAAAATACCCTATGGTCGTTGGAATCTGTGCGTGGAATATTCAAATACCTTCGGTTCGAAATAAATTGCTACTTTCGGATCACGAGAATTTGAATGGACTTTATTCTTCTTTCACTAATGCGATAGAGTAAAAAGAAGATGAACAATCCTTATCTTTAAGGGGAGAAGAGCGTATAAATCGAATGAAAAATAGAAATAAAGTTTTTTCCATAAATCGCTTCTAAAACATTTCAAAAATATATTCTCAAAGTTATAGGCTGAAATTCAACTCTGTATGGAATATGGATACTATAGCCTGGTGAGTCAGCGCTCCTTCGACCGCCGAGAATACCTAAAACGCATTCTAAGGGGGGAATATTATTTTATGGGCTAAAAACATAGCAAAATTTAGGAATTTTTTTAAGAACCTAGCATTTCGATTCATCTGAAATTAGAACCATGTTTTTATGCATCTTTGAAGAAGTTGTAGTTTTATTTGTCTGGTTCAGATTAACTGGTAGATAAATATCATGCACACCAACGGACGACGAATTTTGCGCGGCGTGATGGTCGATCATGGATAACTACTATATTTATGGTTAAAAATTAATAAAGAGAAACCTGCAGCTTCTTCGAAGATGCATCAAAACATGGTCCAAATTTCAGATTATTCGAATCGCTGGTTTCTTAAAAAAAGAATCCCCAATTTTGCTATGTTTTTAGCCAAAAAACTAAGATTCCTCCCTAAAATGCGTTTTTCTCGAAACCACGTTTTCAAAATTGGCGCCGGGAATAATTCAAAAACTACTTGACCAACCAACTTCCATACTTTAGTGGCTAATTTCACCCCTTCAAACTGCATTTTCGCAAATAAAATGCACGTTGCATATTTCAATACGCCCTACATTCACACGAAGTTTCGTTAAAATCAGAATGTTTGTGTTGTCAGCGAAGCAGACTACACGTTGCACGAGTCGAGAATGATTTGCGATAGAGGAGGACGGGTTATTACGCTCCCTATTTGTATCAGAAAGTGAGAAAATGCAGAGGCCCTTTACAGAAAATATGCCTGTATTCTGGAAGATAAATACTCGAGAAAGCGAGCTTCTAAATTGATTAACATCTACGCTACCGCTTCCTCCAACAACGCTGCTGAGAACAGTGGGACACCAGAACGTGACATAAAGCGTGGAGATGGCAGCGCCAGCCGGAACCCAGGAGTTAGGGGGCCAGGAGCGGAGTTTCCCGACGAAAATTGGAGAGGTGGAGACCCAATTACTCGATCCGATATTACGAAAATAAGTAAAAATAAAAAGAAACTCGCGGGAGTCTTCGTGGTAAGCGAATAAACTCAGGGAAGAAGTAAGATCGACCCATCTCCCCCGGGCGGTGACTCCGCAGCAATCTTCCCGAGGAATCTCCAAACGGCGAGGAATCGATTATCACGTGAATAAGTATCGTTAGTCTTCCGAAACGATTAGCCGTCCTCGGCCACTCCGCATTAGTTGGCAGACGCGTTGCTCTAGGTAAATGTTCCAGGTAAACAGTAAACTGCGCATTAAAAGCGAGGGTCGCGCAGCAGGAAGATAATAAAAAGATATAAGCCGGCAAGCGGTGCAGCAGGGGGGAGGGGAGTGCAAGTGTTCGTAACGCGACGTGGGTGTTGTCTGCAAGGACACCACAGACGCGCCTCGTGTAATTCCACTCGAGCTACGAAGACGAGTGAAGGGAGGGGGAGGAGGCAAAAAAAAGGAATAGTAACTCGTATCGCGATATCTCGCGCGGAGGCGGACTGCCAGAGGAGCAAGAACTTCTGGATCTCGATTTACGGATACTTAAAGCACACCCACGAGTGCGGTGTTCTCCAGGGGCATTTAAGAGGAACTTCTCTGTATCGATAATGGCTGGGTGACCTTGGGCTTCGTTAGATCACCGTGCTGTCGTTACGTGAACGAGCAATTTCGAATGAATCAATCCTGGGAGTCCCTGTTTCTTATTGCGGTGCTTACCGTCTTCGTGAGTTTCCTTCCTCGTTTTCTTGGGACTTTAATGAACCCAGGTGACGTGACGTTTGTGGTACTCTGCATCGTGGGATGGCTGGTTTCCTCTTAGATTTAATTGTATATGTCATTGTGCTTCTGTTAAAATCAGGATAAAGGTAGAAATAAATGACTGAGGTATCTACACCTTTTTTTCTATGTAACCACACGTTTGTGTAAAATCCTGTGGCACTAAAATTGTGAAGGGATGTATTCACTGCATTGGCTTATACAATGCTGTCTTTTGTCCTAGATCCATTGATTAAGCAACAACGAGGAGGAATCAACGACCCGACAAGCCCTGCTTGAGCGCATTGCCATGGTAAGTGGTGTTTAGACAAGGAATAATTATTTACTGGGAAATTATCTCCACTTATAGGATCCGTTATAACCACGCTAATCCTCTGTCAATATCTCACGCCGTGTTTAACTCGGTGTAACTTGCGCTCCCGGCGAAATCGCCCACTTCGAAACGATTAAGCAACCAAAGTGGTCACCTAATGAGAATAGTTAACGCGTTCAACTAGTTGCCGGCCGTTTCATTAAACACTCGAAAATGGGTCTATTTAACGCCTGTTAAGCTCTGTTTCGGATTAACTGTATCGGGGTTTAATCTAATCGGTGGCGTGCCTCGAGATGCATCTGGAAATTGGCCGCGAGATTCTGCGGGAGCTCGAGTTAGTGATTAGACACTCTCTTCCTTTCAAAGTCCTGACAGTTTCCAGCGTTAGGGGAGATTTGAATGCAGTGTTATATGTTTTGTCCTTCGTTGAGCTATGTGGTCTTTGGTGGGATTCATTTTTGGAGTCAATTAATATTTATAGGATCGTCGAAGAGAATTCATTGAATTCGCGAAGAAAGGGATTTTATAATATTCTAAACAATGAGACGAAGTGGTCGTTGAGGAAAGGAGTGTTTAATATTTGAAAGATTTCTTACTGGATGATTTCTGAATTTTAAAAACAGAGTAAGTTGATTGCAACCGTTTGTGCAACAATTTGTATAGAGGTAAATATTACGAGAACCGAATGCAACTATATTAAATTGTAAGTAGATTCAGCACTTCTCCGCGCGGCTTAATTAATGCGCAGTTTGCGAAAGGGAAAAATGAAATAGAACACCGCGACGAAGAAACTATTAAAGACCGGCATGCTAAAATGCAACGTCGGAAATTCGTGAAATGTAGTGCTTTGTATGCCAGCAAAATTCATGTTCTATGAAGAATTACGACCTTTCTTAGTGCCGGTAGCAAAATTTCAAATTTCTGGTAGATAATATGGAGTCACTTGTATTTTATCCTTTAGACACCTTCCCTTTGAAGAAATATTGCAATATTATATAAACGTATCTTTCAAAGACATTGTTTCCTCAGAATAGCATTTTTATCTTATTTCATAGCATTTTCCCTTGTATTCTTCAAACATAAATAACGTTTATTACATTTATATTCGGAGAGTAATAGCAGCTTGGCGGAGCCATGCTTAAAGGAAATAAAACGCACAATAAGATGAAGAAATTAATTTCAGATTTTCACGATGGTAGAGAAATCAAGGAATAAACAAATAAAAATAAAAAAAAACTTCAAATGTCCATCCACCGAACCGAGGTCACAGCGAAACAAAAAAATGGTACTCTGCATTTCAACAATTAATTTTCTACCCTTTGAATAACATTTTTTGAACCGGTACTTCCCTTTTCATTCACCAACAGGAATACATGCTTTTGTCAGATGTATAAAGCTTCCAACGAAATTTTTATCCTTTCCCGTGCAAAGCCATGCAAATATTTGGCCCGGGTGACGTTTAAAAATCCAACAATGGCTTACTAAAACTGCTAGATGTATATTTCATTCAATAATTAAAGTGCCCAAAACAGAACACAAATTTTATTCTGCGATGTGTTCGATTGAACACGAGGACAGGAAATGATTCTGTAATAAAAAGGGGTCGAAGATAGGGTTACGTTAACCCTATCAATACTTATAGGGTAGATAGCATTCGTTAAATTTATTAAAAACCTAATTAATATGTGTCGAAAAATTAAACCTACCTATCAGAATAAAATGGGACTTTCTGTTTTATGTTCGCTATGCGAATAATTCTAATGAAACTAAAGAACGGTGCAGTCCACATGAAATTAGGTTTTAATACTTCAGGTATAGCCGCGGTACGATGAGCAGATGCATTACTCCCAACGATACAAACAGCCGCGATAAGGATATTCAAGCTGATTCCGAAAGCCGATCCCCAGATACCCAGTGCCGGGTCTCTTTGGACCCAAACGTAACGTTACCGAATTTAATAATAATAAGGAGAACCTGGGAAATCGAAAAAATGACTTCTCTACTGCTCTAACAAGGGACATTTCCCAAACTGTTACACACCGATTTTTATGAGACTTACGTACGTAGACTACAGATCTCGAAAAAATATTTGGCGCCATTCTAGTTCTTATTAAAAAGGCGAAATTGGAAAATTCAAAGTTTAGCCTGGAGTTTACGTTGCCAAATTTACGCCAAAATGGATCAACAATCTATAAGAGAAACGAGTGAAAAAATGACTACTTTTTAATATATTGTTTAAACAAATTGACATGTTACGAATCTGATTGCGTGGCTGAATTTGTTATAAAAAAACACACATTATTTTCACCTAAAAGATTCTTCTCTATAGTGGATACTTTCCGAGATATTGGGGTGAACGTGTTTTGCACCCCGACTTCGAGGGCTGATTTCACCCCCTAGATATGGATGATTGCCGATAAAAAAAATAGGTGTCAACTATTTTCTCGAGGACTATAATCTACGTAAATCTCACCAAAATCGGCGCGTAACGGTTGGGATGTTTTCCTTCGTAAGAAAAAACATCTTTTAATACTCATATAGTAGAATAGTTAAGGGGTTAGACCATCGTGGCCCGGCCAAGAAATATTACAACTTCGGGAATTTATTTCTAAGTGACAATATATACCTACAATTTTTTTCAAATATCAAAACATTCCGAAATCTTTAAATGCGTTTCTCTGGAAACCACGTTTTCCGAAACGGTGTACGCTGTAATTTGAGTAAAACTCTATGGATTTTTATAGAATTCTGCACATATGTTGTTAAATGTATTTTCTATCGTTGGGCCGTCAATTTTTTCGATTGGTTGAAAAGTAACAAAATAGCTACACTTTGAAGCAAAAAGCTAATTTACGCGTGTAAGAAAATTGACTTTATTTACGCATACGTCAGGTAAAAATTAAAATATCGAAAAAATTAACGGTGCGGGCCAAAACTGACCCAGGCGTCTAGGTACTTCTGTGTGACCACTCGAACCGTCCGCCATCCGAGGATACATACTACGAATAAAGTGAACAATTTTTACAAATTAGATCAGTGCTTGAATGAATATATTCTCAATCCCATTATTTCTCAGAATCAGACTTGTCTATGGAGCCCTTCCTTTTCCACATTCTGTGCAACAGTCTTCTGGCACGTTCCAGGGCGTACCGCTGGCATTGTACGTTTTAGCGCGTTAGCCAGTCTGGTTATTTTAACTAATGACAGTCAAATGCAATTACATCAGGTCCCGTGCCCTTGCCGGAAGCGGCCGCATAACGAGCGCTCGTGTCCGCTCAGCGCTAAAGGTCTGCCTGGCGCATACCTGACGCATGACGCCAGGTTTAAGACGTGCCTCTATCGCCCAACGATTTCCAACCCGTCGAGGAAATTGTACAATGTAATAACAATTAACCGACTTGCTTAAATTTCACGGCTCGCTGGCCGCCCGATAACATTATGCGCCATTAGCATCAACTGGACGCTGGTCCACTTCCGTCGACCATAAAGAACATTCCTCGAAAGGGTTCCCCATGTTTTTTTCCATTCGACTCAACGTCGACTGCAATCGATTGGTCGGCTACTAAAATAGGCGTTACGTCCCACGTTTGGTCTAGAAAACTTTTAAATAGGATTAGAGGAGGGAATGACGCACGCGTTCAGCAGGGAACGTATTATTAATACGCGGGTATGCAATTGTTCCAACAGCTCTACGGAGAGAATTGCGTCTTTTGGATGGGATATGCTGATTTATTTCGAACGTGCAGCAGTGCGAATTTTCGGCGCTGATCTAGAAATAGAGATGTACCTGTTAGCGGCCTACGTGGGCGCGTTTGTCCTGTCACTTCGTTATGGAGTAAGTGGATTCTTTGTGTTCAGTTTCCTTTAGCGTATCGCGGATTAGTTCACGTGGTTGGGTGGCTCTCGGAGGAAACTACCAGTTAAGTTTTTGATTCGGAAGAATGTTTGGATTTAAAGCACAAAAGGATGAAGAAATGATCCATTGACAGTAAAGTGTCTACAGACACTTTTGACTGTGGAATTTATCTTGTAATAATTATAATCTTTCGTAGGAGGACCACGTGTGGTTTCATTTCAGAAAATATTGACAACTTTGGTTACTCTGATAATAAATGTTTTCTGAGAAAAATCATTTACACACTTGGTTCGTGTAAGTCCCATCGTAAAATCGGCTTGCCTTATCTCTAACGACGAAGGTGATTACGTGTTCCACTTCTGCCGGATTATCCTGAACAGTGGTTTAAAGGATCGGGTCTACGTTTGTCGAGCACATCAACAGACAGTAAAAAAGGTATCTTACCTTTTCTTTCAATAATAATCCGAATCTGCACCAAATATTCAGGGGCGAATCTTCTTTGAATAGCGTGGAGTAAATGAAACAAACACCACCTTTAATATTTGCAAACTAAAACTTGAGAAATAACTGGGCTTCTGTCTTCAACTAATGCAGCACAATTTCCATTTCAACATCCACTCCACCAATTTCCAAATCACTTAAACTTTCTATTATTTTTCAATATCATTCAATTATCTTTGGAGCCACTGCAATTCCGGTTACACTCTAATTGCTTTTCACACTTTCTGTTTCCCAAGTGTATAATATTTTTTCAACGGCAGTTCACAGGATTATACGCGCACGCTGTTTCATTACGACAACAAATGTTTTCTTACTTTACGAAGTTCACATTACCAGGATTTCACGGAAATAATTTTAGTGTATTTATCATTTCATTTGACGTATGCCTGTGTCGGTCTCCCTACCGCGATTCCGCCTCGACCGTTTTCCTCTGATTTCTATTTTCGTGAACACCGGAGCGCAATTTCAGGTACGAGGAAACGGCTGGACGATTCGATACTGCATTAGACCAGCGTAAAAAATATTGCGCGTGAATGCCGAGATCCGCGAGCCATTTCAATGCAAATTCGTGGTAAAAATATATCGGGACATCGTGCTTGAGTTATTCGCGACTCGGCCATGTTCAGCTGCGCTTCTGTTGACCTCAGTTTTGCGCGGCAGTAAATGCTCGTGAATCACTACCGTATTGCGCAAGGAGACGAACAGAACAGTGAAAATGGCGTGGCTTACGTGGGGCGTTTCATTAGATCGCTTACGTAGTTTCCACGAAGGAGAGCGATGTTGAGGTGATCTGTTTAAAAGTTTATCGTGTAAAGAGTTCTTTCGTTTCATACGGAAGAGAATATCGCGAATTCTTCTTAAGGGGGGATTCTCGTCTAACAGTCTTGAAAGTAACTGATATTTAAGATTTTTTTTTTAAGAAACTGTTGGTCATATTGGATTAAACTCTTTTGAGATATAAGGAAGCATCTTTAAAGTTGCAGAAAGTATTTGCTTTATGTCGAACCTTCTTATTATTTATTAATTACTCTGGAATCTTGTCCACCTCTTCGACGATGTAATTCTAGTTGGCGGGATGTGTAGCAACTATCACAGTCATCTGATTGCAAAAAAATAGATGTTTCTTAAAGTTAGATAGTTTACGTTGGGATTGGTCCAGTTTATAGAAAAAAAATTAAAAATTGTTAGAGTTATAGCGTTTGAAAAAAAAGTAAGTTTTTTCTTTAGACAAATTTATCATATTATTCTTTATATCGACAAAAAAGTATTATAAATATAAACTAAAATTAAAATTTCAAGTCCAGTATCAGCGTAAATTATTTAACTTTAAAAAAAATTCTTCTTCATCGTCGAAGAGGTTAACACGATTCCACAATAATTAATAAATAATAAGAAGGATCGACATAAAAAAATTCTACAAGATATAACGAAGCGAAATAATTGAACGCAAGATCATTAATAGGCAAGCATTCCTGAAAAGTATTTCTGAATTAGAAATGTGCCAGTTCTTCAAAACGTGAAATTCAAGTTAAGTCCATTTTTCTACTCTATTATTTAAACATTGGTGAATTATAATAATTTCTGCAGTGGCCTTAAGCAAATAAGATATTCTGCGCGAAATATTTTTTATTTCACCGAAATCTTGATCGTAGCCGCACGAGCGAAGTTAAAAACAATTAAGCACAATAGCTTTCTAGTTCCTTGCAAAGTTCTCGATAGCCTGAGCAACTTTCACTCGATACGATTTTGAAAATAATGCGCATATTGTTGCGAATATTGCGAACACGGGGTTTGCAATTAGTCACGCCTACTGCGATGCTCGAGTATTAAGAATACTGTATTCTTGATTAATCAAAATCTATTAAAATCAAATTTGAATGTACAGTCACAGCGTGGTAGAGTATTGTAAATAAATTTTCATTTTAATGTTAGAAGGTTAAATAATAAATTACTATAATGGAATAAACTAACACCTCAGAACGTAACAATATATCAACAAGACATCAGAAGATATGATTTAATCTGTACGAACGAAATGCGAAGGAAAAGTAGAGCGTGACAGGGTAAGTAGATAGGGATCGTCTATGGCCAGGCGCATTCTACAGACTAATGCTCGTAACTCTTCAACGGTGGATTATTTTGAAAATAACACGCGTCAATGAAACTTTTGATACCAATAAGTTCCTCCAACACATACAATTCTTCTTCATATTCGGTGCTTCGATTTCAAACAATCATGTCAATTTAGCGATCTCGTTCATCATTCATCAACGTTCCTCTGATATCTCGTGTTCGCAAACTTCTTCGACATCGTCTTTATACTTTTCTTCTCCCCCAATCTGAATGCGCAAAAGTTCTTCACGGTCCCCGCGACAATCGGTCATTCCAATTCTTTGGCTGGAAGGATGATTTAATTCAGTGGCTTCTGCTCCAATTATTGATCGTGTAATTCATTCGTCCCGCAGGGCAGTATTTCGCATATTTGCGCAATCGCCACTGAACGCCGGGAACCTTGAGCGCGTGTCTCTCCTCGAACGCTGCCTGGGGAACAACGAGTCGTTGTGATCGTTGGAATGAGAACGGTCCAGTGGAGCAGCATAATGGCCGTTCTGTATCGCAGCGACGACTCGTTCCTCGTTAGACTGTCGGGGCGCCGTGAATCACTCGACGTGCGAGAAATGACGAATTAGCGGTGTCGATAGACAGAAACGTTAGTCAGGGGGATCATTAGTCACTGGCTCGCACCTCAGCCACCGCGTTCTCTGGCAGCGATGGGACTGATCCAAGAGTTTCTTGTGAGTTTTCAAGCAATTCGATAATCCAGCACTTATTCGGCAGATTCGAAATGTATGCAGGGACAAATTCGTGGTATTGACGTTAAGAATTTACAGATGTCAGTGAACTTTGGTAATTTGAACACTTTGATTTTTTTTGAATTTGCAAATGTGCAGGGAACTACAGTAAAAGCACCTGGCATTTTTCTTCTCATACTTTTTCGTTTCAGGGTAAATGCACCTCTTAAAGATTAGTATGCTTTCCTATTTTCCTGTATATCTTGAAACCTGATGTAGGTATAGTCGTAAAGATGTGCAATCGATTTTACTAATCCTCGAACCTTCAGATTATTTTACTGCAATTAAAATATAACCAACTCATTGAGAGGGTGCAGCATAGTTTTCTTAGGTTTTTTGCATGTAGACTAGGTCAAAGTATGAACCAGCTGAATCTGCGATCCGTTGAGTTTAGAAGAGCTGAGGCGGATTTGCTTTTCCTTTTTAAAATTATCAATAGCCTTATTAATTGCCCTCAACTCCTCGATTTGATAAATTTCTATGCTCCAAAGAGATCGTTTAGATTCACACGGACTTTTCATCCGCAGCGTTATATTTCCTCGATGATCAACTCGGACCCTGTAAACCGTATACGTAGTGTGGCTAACTGATTTTGTGCTAACATAAACCAGTTTGGTGTTAACATAAGCAGCTTCAGAAATTCGGTTCACAGAAACCTGCAAAACTTGTGATTTGTCCGTCTGAACTGTAATATCAATTATGTACACTAATGGGGACTTATCCCTGTTTATTAATAAAAATAAATATAAAACTATAGTACGTATCAAAAAATTTTGAAAAATGGGCTTGCTCGGTTTTTCCAATAAGCCAACGATATACTTTGGTGATAGGAATTGATTCTGATTGAAAGAATTACAGACATCACTACTCTCGAGGCACTTTAACTCTTTGACTGTCGTGTCACCCACATATGTAAGAGTGGCAGTCATACTTTCACGATCTCGTTAATTTTGAAGAAATTAAATATTGAAATATTCTTGTATCTTGAAATTTCTCGGGGTAACCATTAGCTAATGAAACAAGACTTTAAAAAAAGAGTGTAATCTACTTTGTGTAAAAAGTACAGTAGATTTCGAGAAAATTTGAAAATCTAACAACAAAACGAGGATTTCCATTTTTGTGAAAATTTCTTGTTATTGCTCACAAAAATATTATCAAACAACAATAAACGCCCATATAAGGTGGAAGATACGTTACACATTAATGCAAACATAAAGTGTTCATCGAGTTTCACAATCAGTTCGCCTGTGGCCCAAAAATGCCCATTTTCTTCATAATTATCTACATGCTCCCATCGACAATTACCAAACAACCGTATCGCACCGAGCCGCTTCAATTTAAAAGCAACCGGTAGGAAGGAAAATAACTCGAACGGAATCAACTAGAAAATCGCTCGATTTCGCAACCCCCTCTTCGCCAGCTATTTCCTTTATTTGTTAATTTTGATATCCGTAAAATTATACATAATTTCTATTCAAGCACCGCGTTAATTCCCTCCCCGTTCTCCCAATCAGGGCTAAATTCTCGTTTAATTTTCATTGCTTTTATCCAGGGTCGCACGCGCACGATTCTCGTCTATTTATTACACCGGCCGAATCGATATTCATTTTATTTACTTTCCCCGCCGCTTCGGGATTTACTACAAAGATTTCCTCTTCGTAAATTTTCGTCCATTTGCGCGTTCCTCGGTTTCCATGCCCCCCTCCCACCGATCGTTCTCTATCCGCGTTCCTCCCTTTTTTCTCCACCTCCCCCGGCTGTAAAAGCCAGCCGCGATATCACGCGGACGTGTAAAGCATCGTTCATCCATTTTTAACACTCTTTTCTCGTAAAGCACGCCCGAAAAATGTATTTCGCGAGCAGCGTGAAACGGTTCGGTCAGATTCCTCGCACGGCGGTGTATTTTTTTTCGCGCGATAAAGGGATTAACTCGATTTAGATTCCCTGGACATTTCAGTGTCGCGCTGCTGCACCCCCTCCTCTTTCCCTTTGTGCCGCGACGCTCCAACCCTCGACCAGGTGCACAGTGTACACGGGGACACTAGACTCGAGATCGCTGGTTTTTCGCGACCGACGAAAAGGGGGGGGGGGGGGGGGGCTGAAGGAAAAGAGCAAAGGTAAAGTTTGCCGCGGAACTCGTGAGTGTCCCTTAAAAGTGACGCGTCGCGGAGGAGATTGCTTTATCCAGCGGAACGACGGCAGTCAGTGTTTCAGGCTTACGCGGGCAAATACTCGGAAGGGAACGAGGCAAATTGAATTCCGTGAAAACGTGGGAGGAGGGCAGTATAAGTGGAACGCAAATATTTACTGTACGCAGAAGAAGGTTGATCGTTAGCATTAGAACGCGAGTTGCCTGGTTCTTGGAGGACCTCGTTCTTTTGGTTCAGGGTTATGCAATTACTTTGCGGGTGGCAACTGGGCTTGTTTGGATCGATTTTTTCGAGTCTCAACTAGCCGAGCTTCGAGATTTCTGCTTCTTTTCGAAGGCAGGGTAAGTCCGGTAGAGATAGACCACGTTTTCGAAATCGTCTCAAACTGAAATATTTCAAAAGTAGTGTAGACCGGTGCGTATCGGATCAAAATAAGAATTGAGTCCATGTTTCTTACATCGCTATAGAAACGAGCATTCCGACCGTTCGTAGCACCTCGTCTCTCTTACCCGTACCTACCCACTAGGTAATTATGAAGGTAAGTGAATAGATACCTACTTCATAGATACCTACATAATTACTTACAGGGCTCCGTCCAAGAAAAAATTGCAACACAAATATACCTTCTGCAGATTTTATTTTTTTAATTATGATATGCAAGGCAAAATTCTGCAAATTCTCGATGTGTATAAATAGCTCCCTGTAGAAATGAGTGGAAGAAACTGAATATGTTTCTGACTGCAGGTAAATTGCAACACTTGTAACCCAACATCAGTGTCACGCCACCGTCCAAGATACTCTGAAAGCCATTTATTCCGGACTAATGATCAATAACAGCCGATGTCGGCGCGGAACAGCGACAACGTCCATTACATGCATAAATATCGGCCGCGTTGTATCGTTAGCAGCAGCGTTGTTTAAAACACCGCGGGAACGGCGGCAGTATTTAACAGCAGAAACGACAGACGGGCTAGGAAGAGTAATTCAACTGTCGCCATTACTCGTCGAAGCCAAGATTAAACGGAATATCGATGGCCCTGCTCGCCCTTTCAGCGCGGAAACAACGGGGCCGCCGTCCCGACCACGTGCTCGCCATGGGGTTCCCAGCCTCATTTTCTATGCGGCCACGTCCATCGGTTGTGTACACGTCGTTAGCAGCCACTTTTCACAAATCCACTTCAACATCACACGACAGAAGCCAGTGATGTTGAAGCCAGTCTCTCCGATTTCCTTTCCTCCACCTAGCCACGACCTAGTCCCCATCTCTCCTTCGTCTCCCGTCGAGGGTTTCCCTCCTTTGTGTCATTTTTACTGCTTCTTAAGCGAGCCCATCCCCCCCTCGCCGTCGCCCACACCTCCTCCTTTCACGCGGTAAACTCGGATCCAGGAGCAGCCATTCCTCTTTCTGTCTATCGGCGCTAACAAGGCGGACGATTCAAATTGCCCGCAGCCCTGTCCCTTCATCCTCCCCGTGGAAAATAAGTGGAAGACGCGAGGCCGCCTTCCATCGGCCCTGTCGCGCTCGTTTCGGGGAGCAGCAATTACCGAGGGAGCGCGAACGTGGATTCAGAGAGACACGATCGAAATCACGCGTAACGACTCTCCAGCCAACTTTAGCGAGCTTACAGGCTCGGCCCAGCTTCTACCCTCATTGTTAATTGTTTCATCCCCGTGCCTCCTTCATCGCGCTCGTTTAGTGGCCACTACTTGGGGGTTGTGCCTTATCGCGGCGAATTCTTGGCGAATCGTTTATTCTCTCGGCTCCTGAGTATAGTAGACGTTGGGAGAATTTATATCCCGGGCCTGGTAGGTTTCTAATCCTGCCAAGCAAGCTCCAATTTCTGCAGCGTGTGTTGCACGCCGAATCTCGATACAGTCTTCTTTCATCTTTGCGATATCGTCGTGCGTCCTCGAAACGATTCTGCAATGGAGCAACTAGCGGTGGGTGCCCTGTTGCAAGCCTCTAAACGGGATTAACAATAAATAAAAAAAAAAGCTTGGACGCGTTGCTGGGAGACAGGCGCGTGGAAGTTTCTCGGAGCGACCCCTCAAGTTTTCTCGTATGTGCAAAGTTATCAAACTTTGAAATTGCACGGGAACTTCATAAACGTTTCGCGCGTCCACGGAATTTCCGACGTCGCAGACGAACGCGACGCTCTGGGCATCTCATAGCCATTCTTCTCGCATTGAATTTTTGCCGCGTCCGGCTCAGTGTGCCCAGTGTACCTCGACAGCCCGCAGAGGGGAGCAGGCGCAACATGGCGGCTGTGACTTTTGAGCAAGGTAATAAAAGGGGAAACCTTGTCCATGGGAGATTTAATCCTGTCTGCAGGATGGCTTCCTTCGATTCGTCCGTGCTTTCTCGTTACTAGTCTCTCTCTTCGAGGATGATCGACCTCTATTCATCTCTGATCCTGTCTATTTCTAGGCTTGATTCCCGGCCTTGGGAATCTTTTATTTTATGCGTAGGGTTTGTTATATGAAGGGTAAAAACGAGGAATTCTTTTTTTGTCATTTTGCGATTTATAGCATATTTTGTTGGTGGCAACTGGGACTGCAGAAACAGGTACGGGTTAAAAAGAGGAAATGTGCACTGGAACATAATATACAGCTTCAAGTTGCTGTCGTCAAGGTAAAACAAGAAATTATTTAAGAAGAAAATTATATAATGAAATTAAATTGTTTGTAACCTTGCTTCTTTACTGGTGGCAAAGTAATAAAACTTAATTTTCTGGATAAAGATGTTATGTGACAGTCCCTGCTTTACCCACTACCTTTCATATGCAGTTACTCAGAAAAGTATCTGCCCACCCCATATTTATAACATATTTTACTTATACAGGTAATTTTAATTTCAGAATTATTTATTGTAATTTGCCATCTAGCAAAGAAATGGTCAAAGAAATGTTGCTAGAAGAATGGAACAATATAAGCCCGAATTTCTCAAAAAATTAGTTCAATCTACGTATAATGGGTTTAAGCTTATAATAACATCGTAAAAATGTTAGAAGAATATTAACTTCTTCTAATTACGTTTCTACAAATTAAATACTGAATTTGGGCGAATATTTTTTGTATTATCTTTGCTACTTTCGCGGATAGTAATACTCTTTTTAAATAAACTTTATAATTTTTCAATTGAATGCGCAGTAAACGAAAGTATATTAATCGAAGTTTACATTAATGTGAATTAGAATTGCAAAATCTTACTTTGAAGAATTTTGCTTTAATATGTAAAATATGTTGTTGATTTTGTTCACTTGATTATGCTTAAAATGGTATTGGAAAGTTGAGTCCAGTGCAGGTTCAGAATATTTGAAATAGGAACAAAATTGTGGAAGTTTATTGTTGTTAAGGATCTAGAAAAAATGAATAAATAAATAATACTTTTGGTAATGATCTAGAAAAACTGAATAAATAAGTAGGTAATAGTACCTACTATTAATAATAAGTAATAGGTACCTACCTACATAGAAATATTTTTATTAAATTTTGGTTTACTGGTACGTGATGCAATGAAGTTTCTGAACTATCTTCGGTGGCTTAAGGAACCATGAAGCCATTTGAGGCCAACCTCCAGTTATTTTGGTTTAACGTAGTCTACATTTTTCTATCTGCCATCTCTGGTGTATGTACACCCACTTTTAATGCGCCTCGACTGGAGTGTTTTATTCAATGCAGAAGTGTGTTAACGACCATAATTTCGACGGTCATTTCTGCTGTCATTCCTTGCCAGCGAAACTTCGGCACTTTCGTGGATTACGATGTGAATGACGATGTTACGAGCGGGAGGAAAAGTGTCTGAGAAAAGAGGAGTCAAGTGCCATTAAGTTTTCGCGTGCTCTGCAAGAATTTTACTTCTTAAGGAGGAGATATTTCTTGCCAATAAAAAGAGCAGAACAATGCTTTTACAGACCTCTCGAATATAGATTCTTTTACAGATCGTACCTGTAAACAATTGCTTGAAAAAAGAAGCTGACTTGAAAGAAGCAATCGAAACTTCATTAAACTCAAATCCTCAAGCTCCAATATTTTCCACAAACTCTTTTCATTGTTCAAAATTAAAGCCATCCCTCTTCAACACTTTGCCACAAACTATTTAAAAATTTAGATTTAGAAATAAAGATTCTTCGCAGGTCATTAAAAGTGAAAGAAATCCTTAGATTGTCTATTTAATCGCACTCAGCATCGCGTTAGAACCTTCGTGGCTTCACCTTTTTTCTCCCCACTTTCATTTCGACATCGACACAAAGGAAGCGATTCTTTGATGAAATCCCCTCACGATAAACATCATAGGCTGCCAATAACCGGGACCGCGGCGAACGTGTTAATTCGCATCGGTGAATTCGCCCGGTGTTCAAACAAACCACCACTTCCTAGACAGAACGCAGCTCCCACGGGCAAGCAGACGTTAAGAAGCACTTGTCGTTGCTCAACCAGTCCCATTCATTCGAACGCGAGCGCACCTAATTCCCCTAGCTCGCGGAAAACGCTGGCTAGATGACGAAACGATATCGCCCAGAGGAGAGGCGAGGAATAAACGAAGGCTACGGCGGTGCATTCTGCCGCGATGATAGAGTATCCTTCCAGCCAGCCCCTCCTTTATCCCGCTGTTCCGTTTCTTTCCGCGGAGCCTTACGCTGGAAACCGACGTTACAACGTTTTTATGGGACATGCCCCCTGGAGAGACGCCCGAGTGGGAGGGTGCAGATTCATCCGGCCTCGTTTAGATACGACTCCTCCACCAATTCAGATACACCGAAATTGCGCGAACCGTCGGGCATAACCGCGGCAGTAAAACCTTCATCGTGCTTCTCCTCCACCTTCGCTCTCGACCCCCTCGCCCAGCAAACGCTCCCCCTGTCTCCCCACCCGCTTCATACCCTTCTTTCTCATCTTCGCCACCCCCGGCGACCTCTGACCCCGTCCTCGCCGCTCGTATTCCACGTCCACCGACTATCCTTCCAGAGCTTTACGTTCTTTCCTCCTCGGAGGCCAGGGACCAGGGCGGTGTCGGCCATTTCTCGACCGCGTCAAACGGTTGAACCAGCTTAATCTGGGAGAGCGGGTGAATCCGCCGTTTGCATTCGCCGCTATTGTCCTTTTCCCGCCGCGCTGTGGCTCGATTGAGAATCGATGATGGTTTCGGGGAACCTTGTGGTGAAATGTTGGGATCGAGTGGATGGGTGGCTTGGGAGTGGTTGGCTATTGAGGGCAGGGGTTGCTGAGAACTGGGGTGGTAGGATTAGGGTAGTGGGAGTTTAGCTGGACGAGGGAGTTCGCAAGGGACAAGGAGAGTTAATAAATGTGCTTTTGCAAAGTATTTTTTGTGGAAACGAAAAAGAGAGCCTTGGGCGGTGGAACGCGAACCCAAGATCAGCGGGTCCTATGTTAAAATATTCTCGAGGAGGAATCCGCGGCTCGGAGTCGTGCCGTGGCGCGGTGTGAGTCAAATTGTCAAACTATATGAAGCTGCGTCTCGACTTTGCGAGGCTTCCTCGCGAGGCACGCTCGCGGAGTGGATTCCCCGTTCCTTTTCACTTTGCATAAAGTGATCATGGTCGAAGTAGTCTTCAGACTCTCCACTTCGCGAGGCGTGCCTCGCGAGGAAGCCTCGCAAGTCGATACGCAGCTTAAGAAAATCAAAGGAAGAATAAAATAGGCCCAGGCGAGGCGAGGCGGAACGAGGCCTACTTTTACTCTTTTCCGAAATCTACAAATACCCAAACTAATAGGGTGCCACGTATGTAGGTACCAATCCCACCATATGTCGTTCCCAAACGATTCGAATGAATTGGTTTTTTATTATTTGCTTTGCGTTTTATAGGCATTTTTGTATATATGTAAATGCGTCAGTATAGGTCTAGGATGTATGCGTTATCTATTCCAGAGTGTATTCCCAAGAATTCTTTTAACATTGCTCAGAATCATATCTAGAATTAAGTATTATTGTAATATCTGAGAGGTTCATGAGGGGTAGTTACTGCAATGAATAATATATTTCGTAGTGTCTAATGCTCCATTGTATACAATGGTGTTTCAAACTTTTAAGTCGCGTAGCTCACGTTTTAAAGAGTATAATATAAAACTTTAATAGACATATTTCCCACTTCGAGAACAGGTGTTTCACACGATTGCCTCCCATTGAAACGTAAATACAAATATAAAATTGAGTCCCTTTAAATATGGAAAATCAGGACTATCTTTTTCATCGTGTGTACCTCAATAAAAATTGTTCCAGGACATATGTTTATTCAGATTTCTTTACTCCTTTGAGTCAGGGCTCGATGTAGCTCTTCCGCCACTCGAAAATTGCTCTTGGGGTACGATGCACCCCGTGTGACCACGAAGGGTTAATATTTAACTATAAATAATTATTTAAAAATATAATTTTCGACAGTGAGTGTTCGTAGTTTTTTGTTGAATAACAAAATCTTATAAAAAATTTAATATTCACAAATTACCAATTAACCAATTTTGGCAGTTGCCCTGCTTGCGCCCCTCTATATCGGACCCTGGTTTGAGTCATCACTGTAAATTTCACGGGTTTTTAACGCTTTTTGTGAAACACCCTGTATGTACGTATTTTGTGGAATCGTTTGGAGCGGCAGGTTTTAGTAGACTCGTGCAGCATATTAATGCGCAGATGTTTAGTTTCAGCGGAAGTATTTACGCAAGAAGGTGTTGAAACGCAACATATGGCGATGCCTCGCGAGTCGAGGTTTCATCCTCGCCTTGTTTCCGGCGAAACTGCATCTCGCGTAAACGTCATCTTTACGCTGTAAGTGCAGAAATGTGTTTACACGGTGCCGGAAATGGACGTAAACCTTCGTAAAATGGTTGCTAGATGTTTCACCAACGAGTTCACTCTACGCGAATCTCTGCTCGGAACGCAAATAACGTCTCGCCTGTAATGAGCCAGCGATTCCTCTGCTCTTGAACCGAAAGCAAGCAGACACTTTCTGATAACAATTTGCACTTTTGTCACTGTGCACACTGAAAATAGAGGATGTATGCTCTGTAAGTTTAAAAGACTCGACATTTAAAGTCACGGAAGAATACAAGTTTTTACGAGTATAAATAAAATACTGTCAATCGATTTTGTAATACTGTGCTGTACTGTGTTTGTATTAATGGACATCATTCATCTGTTACACGCTCATTTTGATGAGGTTCAGGTAGATTATAGTTCTCGAAAAAATATTTGACACGTATTTTTTTTATTGGCAAACGTCCATATTTAGGGGGTGAAATCAGCCCTTAAAGTTGGGGCTAAAAAACACGTTTGCCCCAATATCTCGAAAATTCTGCACTATAGAGAAAAATCTTTTAGACGAAAATAATGTATTTTTTATAAGAAATTCAGCCACGTAATCAGATTCTGTGAAAAATACTACTTTTTAGTATACTGTTTAAACAAATTAACGTATTACGAATCTGATTGCGTGGCTGAATTTATTATAAAAAATACACCATTTTCGTCTAAAAGATTTTTTTCTATGTTGCATAGTTCCCGAGATATTGGAGCAATCATGTTTTTCACCCCACAACTTTGAGGGCTGATTTCACCCCCTTAATATAGACATTTGCCGATAAAAAAATGTGTCAAATATTTTTTCGGGAACTGTAATTTACGTAAACCTCGTTAAATTCGGCGTGTAACAGCTGGGTGATGTCCCTTGTAAGTCAGAAAAAGAAGTCTTCTTTTGAGCTTAACTCGCAAGGTGATGCATCTCGTTAGTAAGAGAATCTTAGAAGTATGAAGTACAATTAAAAATGAATAAGGTCAAAGTACTTGACTCATTTGTTTATTGTGTTGTAAATCAAAGGGAAGCTGGAAGTTTCAGTAAAATTAACACCCTGACAATGGTTACATTTTCGTGTAAAACGATGAGTACCTACCTACAGCTCACGCAAACCGTATCAGTCCAGCAAGCAGGGTCTATAAAAACGAATCGATTTATGTATTTCCATTGACATTTGTTTCGTTTCCCTATTTATACGCGTAATTTATGCTTTGATTTCGTATTCCGTCCAGTCAACGCTATCTATCAAGTCAATTTATATATGGATGCATTGCGCCGATGGTACATAACGCATATTTATGCATGGCGTGAAAATTTGAAAGCAGCACGGACGCGTATTTCGACCTTTTATGTTTTATAATCTCCTGTCACGAAATACAGGCGAATTTTCACGTTTTCCGGAAGATGGTTTATGGCGGCTTTTTTCCCCACAATTTTCCACAAAATTCTTTCTGGATATAAAACCGACAGGTTCTGCCACATCATTCAATCCCTTGCTTCGAACGATGTAATACTTCTTCGAATTTCATGGTGATTAATTTCATCAAATTCAATGACGGAAAACAAAACAAATGGTTACTCGCTTGCTTAATATTCAGAAAGAACAATACGGTTTGTAAGCGTTTATCAAAGGGGATAAACCTTATCCGCAGTTTCTTTATTCCTTATGAGATCGGTTACCAACAGTCCAATTCAAAGGTCAACAATTAAGCGGGAACACGTTTTTATGAATTTGTAAGCCATTTTTAAGAATTTTTTTCGGGAATAATTTACCGTTCACCACCTCATCTTTTGGGGCTTGGGGATGTGTAAAATCTCATCAATGGGGTCTTAGTGGGGTTTCAGTTTCTTTTTATAAAGAATAAGAGATTTCATTAACTTTAGTTTAGGCCTGATCCGAAACTACACATTTTGTGAACATGCTCGAATTTTTTTTGAATCGATTGGAACCTCCGTTTTTGAGTTATCGCTGCAAAACAAAAGAAACTTACTTTAAAAACCTCATTAATGATCCATCTGTAGCGTCATATATAATGCATATTTTTGACTAAACAAACAAATTTCTTAAAGCTTATGATGTTAATAAACTCCATGCCAAAGAACAAGTCTCAGTTTCAATTCGTTCCTTTCTAATTAATTGAAACAGAAATGCTTCATTTCAGACAGGAACGACTGCCTGGTACCCTTAATTGATACAGCCCGTTCATGTGTGAACGAAAGACCTCACATAAAATTCCTCAAACCAGCCAATCAATTCGACACATCAAACCACGTATGTAAAACCTCTCAGACAAAATGTGTACTCTGAACTTCAATTTCCAACCCCTTCCCCACATACAAGGCAATAACAAGATGAGCTGCTCAGCAAAAGGTACCAACTGCCCTCGACCCAACTGAAATTCTCCCAGGTCACTTTCACACCGAATCGCTATAATTCGAATTAAACGGCCCGCCAATTAACCATTAAGACTTCAACGCTGCCTATTATCCAGGGATTCTGGCCAATGACGTGGTACAAAGTCATCGACGTCGAAAGCGCCCGCGGCCTGCAACATTCTCCTCTCCAACAGTTGATCCACTCCACCGTCGCCCCCACCCCTTGCGTCACTCGCTCACCCCCCCCCCCCTTTTCGAGGGTAGCGGCACCCTTGCTCTTCCTCGAGCCAAACCCGTCACCTGGCAGCCTCGCGTTGGAGCCGCAAACTTCGTGCCTATGCTAATTGACTTCGCACACCCCCGCCCATCCTGACGCCCGTTTCCCATCCGGTCCGCTGTGCAGCGCCCCGACACTATAAACCACCGTGGTTTAAAGTCAATTAACGCCTTCCCCGAGACAGCTCGTTCTGACCTTTTCGATCAACCAACGCTATCCCCCCCCCCCGCCGCCCTCCTTCCCCTCCCCGCAAACCGCCCTCGCGCGGCGAATTCCATTGTTCCTTCGCACCGATGCGGGCACAGAGAGCGAGATAGAATCTTCTTTCTGTCCCATACGGTCGGGAGGTGCACGTTTGATGAATTTATTTTTCAGGTCCGGATTCAGTTTGTCCGATCGGGGTTATTGATTTTTCCTCCGTCCTTTTCCGGGGCTGGGGACAAGCGTACAGCGGCCTCTGTTTGAATCGAACTCTATTGAATTAGGCCTGCTTCGCGCGAGATACTTGTGTCCTTCTGTCGCGTTTAGCTACCAGAGGCAAATGGTTCCTTGCGAGGGAACCTTCCCAACTACAAACTTCTGATTTTAATGAAACTTCCTGTGAATGTAGAGCACGGTGGAGTATGCAAGGAGTAATTATTTTTTATGCGGAAATTCACTCTGAAGAGGTGAAATCGGGCCAGTAACGTTGTTGCGTTTTTTTTTTTCGGGTTTTAAAGGAACAGAGACTCTGTTATTCTTCTCTTTGGTAATGATTCCACAAATGTACCAAAGGGTAATTATGAGAGAGATGCCGCGCTTTACGCAAAATTGCCACCGTGTCTACGTTTTGCAATGGAACATTTTTCCAAGAATAGATATTAGTTGAACATTTTGCGTTACTACTTGCATTGAAGAAAATTGAAATATTAATATTTGTCACCCTTAAAAAATTGAAACTAAAAGCATCCTTTTTAGGGAGAGACGCTATATTTCCGGACGTGATGCCGCTATTCGAAACACTTTTAATTTTCCATAATTATCTTACAGTGCCTTACAAAACAATCCGAAACGTGCTAAAGGTTGGTACTTCGTCGTATCCTCGAACAGTTTGCAAGGGAACGTTCTTTACATCCACGGAACAACTGCTTTTTGAATCGACGTTTATTAATATTTGCTCATCAGCATTCCCTTTCACGAGCCCAGCTAGCCACTTAAGCCAGCGCCTGTCAATTCCGAACGTCCCACAGTGCCCAGGGCCATTAAACTCGACCCAGATCCGCGAAAACAGAAATTGCTCGATTTCAAATGGGGAGCCGCGGCGCTGCACGGGCGCGACACGAGAATTTCTGGAAAAATTCATCCCTCTGACGCGGCCGCGATCCATCGACAAGTGTTCTCGCGGCTCTCTCGAGCGGCGAACGGGACGTAAAGTCATCGATGTGTAAGCGACGCGAGAGAGTCACATTTCTCGCCAATTCAGCGAGTTACAAGGCTGACGTCACCGGCTCGGCATAATTCGATTCAATTCGCTTAATTTTGCGAAAATTGCCAATCTTCTCCGAGCGCGTTACGCCTAACGTGGCTTCTTCGTGTCTCTGCCTATCTCCCAGATTCTTTCCTCCTCCGTCTCTCTTCTTTGCGCTTCTCCGGAAACCGTTTATCGATCACCACCTCTTCTTTCGCCAGAGACGCAATTGCCATGAATTGTTGGACCACCAGCACTGTGTTTGGATACTTGTCCCTAAATATATCCAGAACAAGCCACTCGTCACCGCGACTCACATCTCAAGGTGCAAATTCGTACAGTACCTTGCCCGTTCGTCCACTGACTCTAAGGGCTACAGTCACGTTTCCACTAGACGCCTAGTTTATGGAATACCCAAGGAACTTCACATCGAGCATTACAAGTCAAAATCCATACATTGATTCGACTGGTGTCGTAAAAACAGCAGGGGACAAAGTCGATGGGACCACTGAGTGTCTTGATGACAAGTTTAGGAAACAGATATATTCATTATTCAGCACTGTTTTTGGATATTAGCACTTCAAGTTCCTTGGGATGTGTGAGAATGTGACCAAATTAGTGTTGCATTTTTATTCCTAGATAATAGAGGCGTGCGAGTACCCGGAATTTACGATTGCTCGAGCCGAAACGAGTGTTCAAATTTTCCGGGCTACTAGAAATCGACGGATTATTTTAAACAAATTTGAGCTACTTGAAAAACTTAAACGGTTCGAGTATCCGAGCCCTCATAAGACTTCGAATTACTTGCAGATCAATTTTAAGCTCGAAAATTTTCGAATTACTCGAATACTTCGAATACTTCGAATTACTTCGAATTACTTCGAACAGATCTCCATCTTTCGAGTTACTCGTAAATATTCGAGTTACTCGTAAATATTCGAGTTACTCGGATTATTAGCAAATATTCGAATTATTCGTGTTACTTGGATATTTACGTATTTACTATCAAATATTAGTCTAAGTGTAAGGAAGAAATATAGATTGGGCTAGTAACTCGAAGTAATTCAAGTAATTCGAAAGTTTTCGAGTTGAAAATTTATTTCCAAGTAATTCGAAGCCTTACAAAGGTTTGAATATTCAACTCGTTCGAGTTTATTAAGTACCTGGCTCGCATTTTTTTTCAAACAGTTCGTCGATTTCAAGCAGCTCCTCAAATTCAAACGCTCGGCTTCGATCGACCCACCGATCATTATTCAATTCGAAATTCCAGTAGTCAAATAAATCGAGTACTCGCAAACCCCTAACGGAGATATTCTTCTACATACAACTCGAGTGGGTTTCGCCACCGTATCTCTGACATAGTACTCAGGCTTCTACTCCAGTTGTGCTTAATTCATTTTCTACTAGCGCCCACTTTATGTCACGTCAGATCAATTTAGCCTAATAACGAGTTATAACCACTGCCCAATCACTGACTTGTCAAATTCAAAGTTGAACACATCACGTTACCCGAGTGTAATTGGTCTACATTCCTCGCCCAGGATCCCCGCGACACGCGCCCCTTCATTTTGTTTCCCGTTTCAAATGGTCGGCTCGTATCGGTTCGCCTCTCGCCAAGCCCAACAAAGGTAAATGAATTAGACGAGGGAAACGGAGGCTGTAAGACGGAAAAAGGGGAGAAGGCGATTCAATTTAGATGGTGGCTCCTTTTCCGCGTTTCCAAAGATCCTTTTGTCGGCGCTGGTTACAATGAAGAGGCGACCGTTTGCGCCTCCATTGAACGCACCTTCCCAGCCCCGTCGACGACTCCGCGCGCTCTGTTCCCTTTTTTCCCTTCGCCGATCTTTCAGATCAATTGGCAGTCCTCGGTGGAAAGATGACGTAGCTCGTGCCAGCTTTTGCACGATCTCCCGTTTCTTTTCCACCGTAGCTGCGCATGCCTGCCCCGACAGTCATGGCGTGCCGCCATTAAGGTCATGGGGTCAAAGTATCGCGGACCTGACATTCCTTCCCACGAACGATTTGGTGCACCGTCGAATTCGCGGGCCCCGTTCTTATCGCTTTGGCTTTAATCGACGAGGGTGACGGTCCCGTCAGAAAGGACACTTTTCTGGCTGGCGACTGGCACCTTGAAGACACTCGCACAATCTGCAAGGTTTTTTTTTAAATATTTCAAACCGATGCTGTCTTTGCAAACTTAATTTGTCATTTGTCGTAAGTTTCGAGCGCTTGGATTGTTTTTCTTTGGAGGGAATTGGGAGTAATAGTTCGAGCTTGAGATGTTTGGTGACTGCTTGCTTTAGGTAGATGAGAATCACAGGGTTCGAGGAAGTATCACTAATTGGAAAATGAAGTTTCTATGCAAATGTTTGGTTTTGCATTAGTATAATTTTGGGAGAACATTCTAACGGTTTCTTAAGTGATTTCGTTAAAAATCACATAGCAAAGTGATACTTGAGTGTAGGTGTTTCTGGTTAACGTTCATTGGTCAACTTAAAGGGTTATGCCTACTTACAATTAGTCAGTTGGCGAAAAGAACGCGACATTCGGGAATATTTTGTGGAATATCTACTGTATATTTTTTTACAACTATTTGCTTCTTTCAGAAGTACATATATGCAGCAACTCTCAGTAATTTTGTTATAGAAAAATATTGAACAATGAACGAATGACAGCCATTCTCGCGGAAGCTGTTTTGATATCGGTGAGCAAGATATTTCGGAAACCGGTGCACCGATTGGCCTAAACTTTTGCAGACTTCTTTCATATATCAAAGCCACGTAGCTGAACGAAGGATTTTTTATTTTAACAAAAACTCTATTTTTAATTAACGAAAAAGGAACAATTCAGACATCGGAAAATCGTGGTTTTGCGTTAAAAAGCCGCCATTTAGTCAAAAATCAACTTTTTGAAAAACCCTTCGTTCATCTAATGGATTCAACCGTATACTAACAGAATCTTTTTGAATTTTTAATTTTAGATGATCCGGTTCAGGGAAATCGTGCTCACCGTACAGTGCCTTTATTAAAACAGCTTCCGCGGGAATGGCTGTTATTCGTTCATGTTTTAATGTTTTTCTATAACAAAATTACTGAGAGTTGCTACATACACGTACTTTTAAAATAAGCGAATAGTTGTAAAAAAAATATACAGTAGATATTCCACAAAAAATTCCCGAAAGTCGCGTTCTTCTTTGCTAGCTGACTAGGCATAACCCCTTAAAGAATTTGAGAAAGAATGATACAGACTGCTGTCTATTTAGAGCACCTTCCTTCTAACCTCATTGTTCAAATGATCGATCAAAAGCTGTGAGTGATCATCAACGCTTTAACACGAATAAATGACGATTTAAATGGATGTCAATTAGAGGATGCACTTGAAAACAATGATTGATGGTGAATTGGTACCAGTCGTATTGAAGTCACAGCTTACACGTACAAGTCTCAGAGAGTATGCACTTAAAGGATCTTCGGATTTGAATATTTTGAATCAATGATGTCAGTAGTAGGTATATTCAGTGGTTTAATTGAATCCCTTGCACACAAGTACTACATCGATATTAAGCACGTAGAGGTACAATTATACGTATAGTAGCTCTGATTGTAGAGTTTTCTAAAATTTCGTTGCTGCACGAAAAAAGTGGTCTTTCAAGATCCTTCATTGTAAAGTTTATTTGTTGGTACAGATTCTGGTCACATTTCAGAAAATGCGATTTATCATGTCGAAGTTAAATAATGTTGACCTATATTTAATTAAAGGGGGTTCAGCTCAATTTCAGCATTCAATACCCTAAAAAGTGATAAATCTTCATACTTCAAATTACATTCTAATATCCACTCAGCGCTAATGATAAAATTTTAATAGCGATCAATAAAGGTAATGGAGTCTCAATAAAGATAGATTTCATATAGTTCCTCGTCAGAAGATGTTACATTAAACATTAAAGCTGAATAATACACATCATACACGTTCGAAAGAATAACGAGGTTATCTTATTGTAAAAAATTTTCATCGGTTCATAATGTATTTTCGATAGGCCTATCTCGAATACTGGAAGCATCCCGTTAATTCCCAATCATTTAACAATGCGCAAGCGCTTATTTCCATCGAGCAGATATTTCATTTTCGATTCTCCATTCTCCATTTCTGTATCAGTTCATCACAGCTATAATCGATCCTAATGAATTTATTTAATCAGTTCCTTAATCGCTAAATGATCTACCTGAAATGAGATTCAACTGATCCAATCACACGCTTCATTAATTTTCGAATTTATCCCTGTTTCAATTGCAAATTTACGTCAGAGCCGCGCGTAACCTTTTTACGGTGTTACGTGCGGCCAAATCTGGCTGGAAAATAATTTTAGTACGTTCATAACATTCTCCTGCACCAGTCACTCCTCGAGAACACTTGTTCGTTTTCACCGTTTAAATAAAAGCCAGCTCCGCGGAGAAACCTTTTATCCTTCGTTTCAGATAGGAGATTCTGTCCGCTTGAAGCAAATATTACTCTTCTGTGGCAACGAGAAACTAGATTTCTTATTTGAAGCAGAAAAATAAGATGCTGCTATGTACTTCTGATATCTCTTATGGCGAACGTAAACGATTCCCTTGGAACTATTATCTCGAAAATCAGAACTCATTTCGTCGCTTCCACAAACACTGTTTCTCATGCAAAGATTATTTTAGAATAAATCAAGTCTTCGTGGAAAATAAACCAGTGTGTATTCCTTGGCTATTTGAAACAGCAGGCAAAGGAGCTTCTATTCTCAACAAAAAATTGTATACAAAATGCGTCAGTGATTTGTTCGGACTAATAAAAAACGTGCTAGAAAATGAGAAGTATCGCTGTATTTAAAAAATTAGAAGTGATGGGGTAAGAAATAGTGGTTGTGAGAGTAGATATCATAAAATAGGCAATAAGTGGTCACTTTTGGGGCACCCATAGAATTCTTCAATAATTCTTCATTTCAACACTTCTAACGTCTCACTCAAACTATGAAAAATGAAGCTACTTTAAAGATTTTTTTTTCAGTAAATGCAACATATAATGAAATAAATCTTTTTGGTATTTATTAAGCTACTCTTACATTATACAAAAAAGAATTAAAAAGAATTTTTGCAATTTGTTTAAATTGCTTTTTTACTGTGTCAATATGGTACCTAAAAAAAAGTATGTTCATGGTGTAGATGATTTTCTGAGTCAGGGTTATCCGAAACAAAAAATTCCAAAAGATTCTTAATCTGTATGAGTGTGGCTACAGCCGCTAGCTCAATTAACAATTTTTGTTGAAAAATAACAAAATCGCGCCGGTTTGAAAAAAGTGTTCCATGAGAAAAATCTGGGTTATTTTTTGGCAAAAATTGTTAATTGAGCTACAGACTATAGCCACACTCATATAGATTAAGAATCTTTTGGAATTTTTTGTTAATAAATACCAAAAAGATTTATTTAATTTTATGTTGTATTTACTGAGAAATAAATCTTTACAAATAGCTTAATTTTTCGGCCGATCAAAATAGAATGCTTCTGACAAAGCTACTGAAGAAACTCAGCTTTGAGTTATTTCTTACGTATCTCACGTCTTAAAAAAAGGCATCTTTGCAATCATATACAATTCAAAGAGAAATTCTCAACCTACTCTCATTTTTATAAGAATAGAATTTAAAGCCTTCCCCCGTGAAAAACTTTCGTAGCTCTCTGCAAGTATACAGGACACATTCCCATATCTAACATCCCTTTCTATCTCCACTAACCGACTACTGCAATCTCAGCCATGTCGATACATTTGAAGTACCCACCAACCGCAACCGACACAGTAGCGTTTCCCCCTAAAAGCAAAATTCACTTGCCACCCGCAACTATCAAGAACACAGAATCAAGTCGATTCCCCAAAGCAAGAAAACGCCCGCGTCCCTGGGCGATTTCCGCAGTTGCTTCTACCCCCGGTTCCAGCCCCACCAGAAACTATCGCCATTACGATCAAACCCGGGACGTCAGCTCCTAACTCAATCGAAAGCGTGGCTGGCTAAAAGTCACCTGAGTGGAGGGCAAGGGAGGACCAGGGTATCTGATAATCGAGTCTTTCGCCTCTAATCTCTGCCCACTTCTCAAGATTATGCTGACCCCGTTGTTTGCATCGCGTGCAAGCGTCGGGACATTTAGCAATCCGAACAAATTGGATTTTCCTCGTCTCGTCCGCCTTTTTGTCCGCCCTTATTCACCTGCTATTGCCACCTCCACCTCCGAAACGGAAATAAAAACAGGAAGGAAGGAGGGGGTGGAGCGGGGAAAAAACAAAACCAGGGGGCGAGACAGCGAGATGGAGGGAGGGGGTGATGAGATCTATTTACCAGTGGGTCGGGCGCGTCGATTCAATTTCCCGGGAGGTGCTTTTCGTTTCGCGTTTCGAAGCCTTACAACGACGCCGTTATAACTCCCACGACGAAGCGGGACGCCGGGGAGGGGCTGAATTCTTAGCTCGCGCGAGCGGCAGATTGCGAGACGCTTCTCGGCCGCTCGTTGAAAATAATTTCGAGTCCTGGAGTGTCGGGAGGCAATGGAACGCGGACGATGTTCCCGGCAAATGTGATGTAATTTCGTTGTAACGGCCGCCCGCGATTCGCGTCCGTTCGACGGAGCAGATTAAGGAAATCATTCCCCGTATCGATCTCCGCCTGCTAATACTCGGAACGCCCGATTCTGTCACGCTCCCCGGCGATAGCGCACCGTGTTGCTCGCCGGCTGATATTTAGGTATCGGCTTGGTGCGCCCAGGCTGCAGAGTAATATGTAGAGCGACGGTTTTCTCAGGTGATATGGGGATTTTGGGTTCCTCGTGTGGGACTAGGGTGGCCCTTATTTATACGTGTCGAATTTTTATTGTATTCCTTCGCTCTCACCCCCTAGAACGGTGCCATTTGATAAAAAAATAGTCCCTGAAAAAGTTTGTTGCAATCGGACAACAGGAAAGGGTGCCGACTAGGCCTTAAAGTTTAGAATTCATCAATGCTTTGAATTTGAAGAATTTCGAAAAAAATGGTAAGCCCTATCGAAATTTTGTTCGAATAATATTAAAAGATCATTCAATTTTCCACAATTACTATATATATAATTTTTTCGTGCTTCCAACCATTTTTTTTTTAGAAAATAGCGTTTGAATATAGAGACCTGTACGGCGTGACGTATGTATTGTCTACATGGGCGTAGTGCTGACTTGTCTATATTCAAACGCTATTATCTTAAAGATTCTAAACTTTAAGGCCTGGTCGGCCCCCTTTCCTGTTGTCCAATTGCAACAATCTTTTTCAGGGACTATTCTTTTATGAATGGCTGAGAGCAAAAGAAATCGCAGGTTGAAAATAAGGGCCACCCTAGTGTGTGACATGGAGCTCCCATTTGTATAATATATGTGGGGTAAGATTTATTTAGGCACCAGTTTGATGCATCCTAGTAAAAAAGTGACGATTTTTTTAGGTGATATGAAGATTTAAGATTTAATTCATTGGTGACACTTGCTTGATGCACTCATATTAAATTACGATCTACCAAATGAATTCTTTCCAAAAGAGTCTCCTGCAGTTCTCGCTGTTAAAAAATATTTCTATGAAATTATTAAATTCACTTTAGATATTATTTCTATTCTGTATAGAGCTTCAAGTGCTCCTTTCATTAAACACGGCACAGAAAAATTAATGCAAATTGCTTTTGCAATTCAAGTGTGCTTTCACTTTTCGCACATAAATTAATCAACAAAGCATCGTATCGGGCTTCCTTGTGTCTCTATGCCAGTGCTATAATAGTATCTAACTCCGTGAATACAATTTACGGTCTATCAGTTTGAAACTAAAGCCTGCTCTCGCACACAGTCGTATCGTACATGTCACCCTGTTGCGTCTCAACCATTTCACGTATGCACGTGAAACGCTTACGCTCCCCACCGAGAATGATTTCATTTCTACTCACCGATTTCATTGATCGAGGAACCGGCGCTGGCTGCTCCTCTTCGGTCTTCAACGATTCTCGTCAACTGTTCTCAACCACTCGCGAGAATTCACCACCCTCATCGACGAATTCTATCGGCATTCAATCCACACAGTTAACAAACCCTAATTACGAGTCTACGCTGGGGTATCGATCGACAACTTCACACTGGTAGACGACTTGGTAAAACTAAGAACTTACGAGGCCTCGCACAATCAACCGTCGCTCAATATAATTGAAATTAGAAGGATTACCTGGAACTCGACTCACATTAAAAAATAATCAAACCTGTCATATTTGAATTCAATAAAAATCACGCAATCCCTTCTTGTTAAATTGAAGCTTATGCTTAAAGTAGCCAACACAAATAAATCTCACTAAAGCACCCACTAAATAGACTCAAATCCAAAAACGAATGTATTCACGCCATCTCATCCAAAGTCTCAATTCTCTTAAACAGCTCCGCTCAATTCCTAAATTCCAGAGTGAAATGTCTCCACCAACAGTGACTCCAATTCACATCCCCATCGGTCATCCAGAAACCAGGGAACTTCACAAGCGAATCTTCGTCACGAACGATTACCTTAGTCAGCGAATCAAAGCGAGCCACTTTTCGAGCCAAAATGACTGCTTCGTCGCAGTAGCTGCTAGCCCGCTGCTAGGCGGTTAATCGATCGCCGTGAACGCGTAACGAATCGCATCGGGAGAGTCGCGATAACTCGCGTGCAACAGTTGACGGCGAAGCCATCGGCGGTGTTGGCTGGGTAATTGCGGTAATAGTTGCACAAAAGTGGCGGTCGTTGTGTGTATACAAGCGTAGCGGGAGCGTGTTATTACACGGAGTAAGAAATTACCTTTTGGCTGCGCGCAACGAGCCCGCGACACGGAACCAAGTATCAACGGTAATTACAGAAGCTGCGAATTGGAATTGCAATTTGACGGTTGCATCCCGTTACGACGACAAAACCGACTCGTTCCTTGCTCGACAAGCTTTACCGTGGATTTTTACCTCGACGACACTTTGCACTGTCTGCTTATTGTCTTCAGGCGGGGTCCCCCCCACGCGAGACACTTTTCTGGCTAGTTTCGTCAAGTTTCCTATACCTTTTCCATATTTTTTAAACGTGGCATCGAATGGCACTTTTCAATATTACAAAGCAGTAAGACGTAATTCGTCAGCCACAGAAGTGTCTCGCGTGAAAAGGTCCTCGGAATCGCGACAGTCGCCTAGACTCGAGTAGACTCGGCCACGAGGCAATGCTGAGTCCGTGGAACCGCGAACCGTTCGCGGATCGGAAGAAAGTAACGAGGGAAGCTGCGAGAGGCGCTCGAAACGCGGAAAATGGGTCGGGGAGCTTAAAAATGGACAATCGGAGTGGCGAAGAGGGGCCAGAACTTACGTCCCGCAGCCGATAATCCGCGTTTGCGCGCTAGCTGAAGCGGAATGGAACGGGATCGGCCTGAAACGATCCTCAAACAATGCAACTGGAACGAGAAGTTAAATATTGAACGCGTTGTTGGCACCCACCCCTAACCGGTCGGATATCGATAAACGGGACTATTATATTAACTCGAACGATTTACAGGGGAAACACCGGCATTTTCCGACGCGGTGTCCAATTAATTTAGCCTTTTCCACGGTGGTATTGTTCTGGAGGCGAGCGGCGCCGTTTGTCGGTCAAATTTTAGTGGGATTGAAGTTTGCTGCTGGATAAGCCGATCAAAGGGAAACGGAGGATCGTTTGAAACAATGCTCGGGGCTAACAGAGCAGCTACAGAGGCTTGGCTGATCCAGCAGCAATTATTCTTGAAGATTTTAGCATTTCTCTGGGTTATGGCGAGCGCCCCCGTTCCGCGATATCGGCTTTAAACGCGGCCCCATCGCGGAGCACGTAGTAACAGCGTTTGGACGCCTTTCTGTGGACCAATCGCCACGGCGAACGTGGAAAATTCGTTGCAGAAAGTATTTCGAAAACTCCTGCACTGCCGCGACACGAAAGTTCTGCGATAGGATACGCTAGAAGTAATTTAACATGGTGCGAAAATTTAATTTCGATAAGCTACTGAAGAATATTCGGAAGCTCGGTGCGTTCGGACAGAAGTCGTGAAATCAAAGATAATAGCGAGAACTTGTTTCCCTCTGTCCGATCGAGTGAAAAGCCCTCGCTCGATACGACGAAGGTAATTAACTGAAGTAATTAACTCGAGCGGCACGTAACAGTGTTCATGGTGCCCGGGCGCCGACGAAAGGCGTAAGAAACGATTTCGATGGAATCAATAATTTCAAGTGGGTTCCTCGAATCGTAATAAACTCGTGCACTGGAGGAAGAAAACGAGCTAGCAAAGTGCAGAAAATTGGACGAGGATTGCTAAGGAAACACTGTAATTTTGGAGAATTCAATAGCCCACGAGTGGACATGCCTGTTTTATTGACTCACGTACCTGTACCGCGCGAGATTCCGAGCAAACCCAAGAGTTCGCGACAGCCCACTTCGCAAAAGTGTAACGCGGCAGTAAGCTGGTCCTCCAAGGATATTACAGAGGAGCAAAGATCGCCGTAGAAATTCAAATTCGATTTACATAATACCTCGGAACGTCGCGTGTGCATCCCGCGAGAGAAAAGCCAACAAGTTACTCGAGCGGCGCTGGGACCGAGAAGCTATCGGGATTCACGGAGAAAAATGAGAAGGCTTTTTCGGAGCGTGAGTTTAAAATTTCCACGGGTCGAGTCAGTTACGTACATTGCCGCGGCGAGATAGAAAAGCTGACAAACCTCACGGCCAGGAGGAAACGATGGAACCTGAAGAAAGAAAGCCGGAATTCCACCGACACGTTCGACTCGACAGGCATCCTCACTCACGGTCAAACTGGGATCCTCAGACTAGCTTCTCGGGCAACGTATCTACGATTGCTGACCAACCTCGTATCGTCTTTGCCAGTCGAGATCTACCAAGATCCTCGAGGTAGGGAAGAAAGCAAAGAACCGCTGCACACTTTCGGTACATCCCGTATACACGGGCCACTGGCTGGAACGTAACGGAGCAGCTGACGCTGAGCGCGACTTTGACAGCCCCGACCAGTCCATTGAGACGACTAGAATCCGGCTTTCTTCGGCACAGGACAACGCGTGCGAGCGAACTCAGGGAGATTACTCCGGTCACTGTGGGATCGATTGAATTTCCACTCGATTCGACTACGACCTATAAAACCACCTAACTGCGTCTACACGGTGTTCGGCGTTCTCCCGATACCCCGGAACCTCTTTCAACTCTTCTCCGATCCCGGTAACAATTTTTCAATCGCGACACATTCACAGAGTGAGGGCAGGACATCGCCGAGATAATTGTCCGTTGGTGACGAGCACGGAGTTGCTCGATTTTTCCTTCACCGGCGATCAAAGGGAGCCCGGAAAGTCCTCGTGTCCTTTTTGCCCGTTGCCAGCGTGCAACCCTCTTCCAGGTGCTGTGTTCCAGTCACGTCCCCCCGGCATGGACAAAGACGAGCCACGGTCGACGAGGGGGTTCAGCGATAGACAAGTGTCACACGTTCGCTGGCGGCGTTGAGCGGGTGTACACGGTGCGAGGTGGTACGCGAGCACTCGTCGAGTGCGGCTGGCCCAGCCAGCAGACTACTCGGAAGAGAGACCTCAGTGGGATGGCAGTTTAAATGCAACTATGCTTCCTCGGGTTTGGGTTGAGCGCGCAGGGTCCGCGTCGGGCTTGCTCGGTGGCGCTCGGCCGCCCTCGGATCTCGTCGATATGCCCATAGACACAGTGTATATGTCTATGGATATGCCCGTGTCGTGCCATGCTAAGCTATGCTCTCTCGCTACCTTCCTCTCTTGTCTTCTACTCTCTAGCCTCGTGTGTTAACTGCCCCCTCACCCCTCCCGCGCCAAGTCGCGCTGTCTCTGTCATCCTCCCACTACCGCCTGGTTTCTCCTTCCTGCCTGTCCCAGAGGCTTTCGCTCCCTGTCCCACCATCCGACGGAGCCTCTCACCCCGGCTCGTCCTTCCTTCTCGCCTCCTTCTTCGTCGGGCTCCCTTCCTTTCTTCCCGACGCTCCGTCCTACTCTCGCAAGACGATGCACCGAGAGACTGGCTCGCAATTAGTGTTGGTCACCGGCCTGGAGGTGGTGGTACCGGTGGTACAGGTAACCGGGCAATGCTGGTGTGGGTGGGCCGTTGGTGAGAGTGCGGGGGTGTAGGTGGGTGGACGAGCGGGCGCGGGACGGGGTGGCCTGGCTTCGGAGAGGGGGCGAGGAATGACGGTGGTAGGGGAACGCGGAGGAGAGGGAAAGAGCTCGAGACAGAGACGGTCATATGGCGCCCGAGTCGGAACGGGGATGTCTTATGTCATTTTTCTCCGCGATATTCTAACGGGTGTCCCGAGCGACCCGAGCGACCCTGGCCTCTCACAGGCGTCAGCCCGATTTCCTGAAGGGTTTTCATGAAATTTTTATTACTTCCCTGCTGGCTCCTGGACGCCAGCCTCCAAGCAGGCCGGATTTAAACGGCCACCCCGCTCGCCCCGAAGATTTTTGCGGAATTTTTATTGTCCCTTTATCGCGCTCGCCGGGGTCCGAGGTGGAACGGGAATTTTCGAGTTTATCGTCGCGCAGGTAATATATTCTTTATAGTTTACTGGTGAAACGGTAATTGAGCTACGGTAAGGATTTCTGGAACTCCAACGCGGTGGTACGATGACAATTCTGCCGGGGCAAGAAGCTTTTGTGTTTCAAAGTGTTGTAATTTTTCCTGTTTCATTCGAAATATTTATTGACGGAGTGGGTTTAAAGATTTTGATATGGGTTTGCTGGAAATATATGTTTTCAGCATTAATTAATTGTGAGATATACTCGTTTTTGTGTGTGAAAAAGGAGATAGATATGTGTTAAACGATTGTTATGGCCGCATTACAAGAGGGGCTTGCGGAAAATATTGGAAACGTATTGGAAACTTTTTTTAACATTTCAGTTGCTGACATTTTCGCCGCGAGCTCATTACCTTCGCGCCGATAAAAACCAGAATTATTATTCCTGGCCTCCGCTAGCGCTGGTAATAAAAAAAATAATAAAATTTCTGCGGAAACCATGCGGCAAAATTGGGTCACCGCTGAATTTATCATATTTTTCAACTACGTTTCACGATTCGCCATCAAAAGTCACGCGTGATAAGAGTTTTATAAAAATCGTGCATTGAACGGGCAATTATTAATGTCGAATTTGATTAAATGTTTTATTTTTTACTAGTTTCCAGGCTGATTTACTTTTTAGGGTTACTTATCGAGTAGGTATGTAAGGCCTTTTTCAAATAATAGGTTACAATTCTAGACAACAGAGTGGGGTGACAATTTTCAATTGATTTTATTCGAACGATAGCTTACCGCATTCTCAATCATTCTAATTAAATTTCTCATTGTACACACTTCAATCAGCAAAATTATATTTATTCTTCCCCACGTAGGTAACTTCACCCTAACTGAAATAATTAAATATCTGACAGTGTGCTCAAGCTTTCTCGAAAATAATTTAAAATCAATTTCGCAAGTTGACTGATTAAAAACGTTGCAAACACATATGTAAAAAAGAGAATTTATTTCAAACGGGAAATCAATTTGTTCAGTAACAGCATTACTCAATACACAAATCATTCAATAACACCCAACTGTTCATTTTGCGGAAATTGACTCCGACGAGGTAAAATAAATAAATAAACTCTAACAGTCAGCCCACAATTCAATCCTAATCCACGAGAACTAATTTCAACATCTCAACACAAAAAAAAATAAAAGATCCAACAGACACCATTAAAATCCTTCCCTCTCGAGAAATCACCTGTCATTATGATTGTTATCAGAATGCTGCAATATAATCTGAACCTCGAGTCTGGGTTGCAAACACGGTGCACGGTATCCGTGCACCTCATACGCCACGGAAACCCCGCCGATTTCGAAACGCATTTCTGCACGTTACATTATTCATAGGCAGTAATGGCATACTTCGTATATTATACGTACCGCGTACCCGCTAAAACTATCAATTGTGCCTGATTCAATGCGACTCATTTCGGCCCGTCGATGTTTCACGTCCTGCGTATCCGCTAGCTCCCCCAGCACACCCTTTCCACGTTTCGCTGGCTCTACCGCTAGCGCCGTTGCAGCTGCGAAAGTTTCACCGCCGGGAACAGAAAAGTTATCGCGCTCGCCGGATTTCCAAACTTCGTCCCCCGGAGCGTTAATCGAGGAGGCCATTTCCCGATGAGAGAGGAAGTGGATTCTTCGGCTCAGCACCACTCCAGATGCATCGTCCCAGGGACTCGATTATCACAATAAAATGTAATTGGCAGGCTACACCGCGGCGAATCAGAGCCGCGGGTTTAAACAGCTCGATGTTCTTCAGTACTGTTTTTCTTCCGTTTAGAGCTTTAGAGCGTGAAATGAAAAAGCCCATTTAGCTTTTCACTTGGAATACTTTTGTAGATTATTAGTAGTACCTCCAAATTTTGTTATTTAATTTAGCAAAGATAGAAGTTATTTAACAAAAAGAAATAGATGGGATATGTTTGAAATATCATTGAAAGACCCTTGGAATGAAATGTGAAAGATGATCACGTTTTGCTTTCTTCTTTCTGTTGACTTAATGATACGGAAAGATGTCGATGGCGTTGAAATGTTAATGATATTGTTTTTAATTTATCATAAGTGTATAGACTTTTTTCAAATTAAATAAAAATATTAATTAATTCATTCAGAAGAAAACTGGATATAATTTAAATCGTATAACATTTCATTTCTAAATATAAATTTATAATTATTATTAATTTATAATTATAATTATTTATAATTATATAAATTAATAAATTTATAATTTATTATTTTAAAACATAGCAGAATAATTTACAGTTAACCCTGTTATTTTCGGGATATACTTTACTTAATAAAACCTTAATAAAATTTTATGATATCTAAAATAATAATCGAGTTACGAATTTAGTGTAGGGATTGTTCATGATGTTTCCACAATGTATATCTTTTTGGGGTGAGCTTCAAATTTTCAATGAATACGGGAAACTGTAAGATCATCAGTCGAGCAAAGTTCCAAGATGTGATTCACTTGCATTCAATAATCTTTTCTCATCGATCGAGCGTCGTTTAACTCCCGTCTTCGACGCGAATAATCGAAGGACTGCAACTCGTGACACTTCCCAGCCCCTGACAGCGAAGCTGCAGGAGAAACTGCTGAAATCTGCTGACGCGAAACACGACTGCCTTTAGGAAATTCACCAACTAGAACTCGATAACCCAGATTTCAATGTAGCCGCATAACATTCGGGTAAGCAACACAGCTACGTATTGCGTATCTAGTTTAACGAGTTCGTGACTGCAAAATTAATCCACGAATCCTAATATCGTTTCTTGAAATCATCCGGTCAAGTTGCACACCGCAGGCTATTGATGCTAGTTTGAGTAATTGGTAACGTAAAGGGAGATAATATATAAACCTTATTAACGTATTAGGCCATGCCATGTGTAAGTATTACGGTTCTTTTTATGCGTGGGTTATATCATAATAAAAATAATAATAATTATTTTTCTGCACAAAAACTTTGCCTTTCAATTTACCTCCAACTTCGTTAAGAATTTTCTAATATTTTCAACAACCCAATAATTCATTTTTTCTCACTTTCTACAATTCTTTTTTATCTATCTGCCAAGCTTTCTATTTCGGTTTTATAAAAGTCCTTCGATTCCGTTTGATAAAATTACTGAATAACATTTTCGAGTTCTGCTCTTGATCTCTGCTCTTCAGCTTTAACACCAACTTATTGTTGTACTAAACACCTCCCCTTGCAATTGAAAAATGTTTCCCACCGATAACATTGCATTAATTTGTTTCTCTCTTCGATTCAATAGATTAATTATTATAGATCTGACTCTTACTTACTTATTTACTTATGTGTTTTGTTGTAACTAAAGGGTATTACCCGTTAAATGAATCAATAAATTATTTTCTTTGTTACGCTCGAGTATTATAACAGAATATTCATTTTCGTCAGGTGTACTTCAAACATCCGAAACAAAAGAAATATTCGATCTACGCTCACAAATTTCTGATACATTATTTCCAGAATATCCCTACGTAGACTAATACATTATTTATTAAAAACTCAGTTTTCGGGAAAAGCATATTTCAAACCTATTCCAAACTTTTAACCCTCTGCATCCCACGCATGCATCCCACGCATGCATCCCAAGTACACAAAAGTTCAAATCAACATTACATATTAATTTCATTAAATTCCACAAGAATGGCAGAATCCATAATTCGCAGGATTTAAACAAAGGACTAATTTCAAAATTACTGTGCTTGATTATCTCCTTTCCAAAGTTTCTTGTTTAACAATAATAATAATAATACGCCTCTGTTACATTCCCAAAAACACGAAAAGAAGTAACGGGCGAGACTCAGCAATTACCTGCTTTTAAGTCTAACCCGAAGACTAACGACAAAGTGTAATAATAATAGGAAGAGAACAGAAATGCAATACGTTTCAAAATAAAATAAAATAAAATACAAAACCACCAATCGCAGCACTGAGCAAAAGTGTCCCTGCTCCATGGACCAGCTGGAGGGGTTAAAAATGTGGCGACCCTAAGTCGAAGTGCGTGAGCCAAAGGAAACTCGATAACCTAGATTTTCTGAGTCCTACTGAGAGAGTCAGCGCACCCCAAGACTCATTACATAACTTCTGGGGTCGATCGATGCACAGGGCTCGTTCTTTCGCTGTGCATATACAGGAACAAGCATCGCGTACATACGCGTACACCTACCCACGCGCAGCAGCGAATTGTTCGCTGTTATCTTGCTATCAGCTATCGTTCGAAGGCTGATAAAAGCGCGCGGGGGCAAAAAGCGCGCACAAAAGCGCCTCGTAAAGCTTCCGGGACGTTACGAGCCTTCCCCAAACGCTTTTTACGACTCAATCGCGCAAAAGTCTATGATTCGCGTGAGGCAACTTAAGAACCACTTCTGCGAATCTTGCATGGGCTTCGGCTTGGAAATTTAGTTGATAACGCGCCAGGTTGCTTGCCTATGTTGCGCATTATAAGTACAGCTTGCCTGAGCGAAAAAAGCAAATGTCGAACTAAAACAGTGGAGAAGGGAGGTTCAAAGTACGCGAATAAGCAACAACGAACACACACGTAAAACGTCCAAAACTAAAATGTTAAGAAACATCGAGCATGTTTTGTATATTGAATATTGTGGGAGTTTTGAATGTGTGTGATAGAATTAGTGTCACTGTAGTGTTTGGAATGGTTGAACAGCGATTCTGAATCTACATATGTGTTTGCCTATGTAAGGGGTGAGTTATTAAAGTCGAGGCGTCAAAACATTCTACGAAACTCGCTCGTGGACTTAGCAGTAAAAATTAAAAAAATTACATTTTTGGAGAAAATAGCGACACTTGAACTTTGGAATCACCTTTTCCCTACATTTTCCTCCTTTCAACGGCTTAAAAATGGCAAATTTTCATTTTTCTTTTAAATTTTACTGGTTTCACATTTAAAGCGATATTATGAACGCATAAAATACTACTTAGTTTGAATCTGTTCCAGTACTAATTTAATGCTATTAAAAAATGCAAAAAGGAAGAAATCAAAAATTTTAACCTCAGGGCTAGCACGCCCAAAGACGGTAAAAGTGTGTTTCAAAGAGTCCTTGGGGGAGCGTGTAGCGACTACGGATTTTTTTAATGAGTTATACACACCCCACAAAATAATTAAGGGGTCACCTCTAGAAACCCGAAAAATGGAGCCAAGTTCAAATAGTCATAATTCCGGCAAAAATGGTCGTATCGATATTTTCAAAATATCGTTTGAAAGTGTGGAACCTGTACTTTTAACTGCTTTTTCAGACTTTAGCTGCATTGATTTGCAGCAACATTATAGCGATATAATAAGCACTTTGCCAATTTTACAAATTTTTCTTCAGCTTTGTGATGTTCCATGGGGCGAAAGAATTTTTTTACACAGGCTACATTTATATCAGTCGGAAGCGACTACTTTCCTGTGTAAATTCAGTGTCCAAAAGTTGTCATGCAATTTTTTTTGACCGAGTTATTCAACTTTGAAGCAAAAATGGTTCTTTTGACTTTAATTGCATCTAGAAAGCGATGGATTCTTCGTAGAACGTTCATAAAAAATGCAATAGAAATATCAGTCTTTCCTCTTTAATACGCATGTTTTACTTTTTCAATTTGGTTAACATATCAGTGTGTCATGTCCTTTCGAAAATACGCTTAAAAATTGCACAAATCCCACTTTTTCTTTACCTCGCTGCATTAAAACCACCCTGACCCAAGATCGACAAATTTAAAGATTAAAACCCCTGTCTTGTACATGATCGACAGCGTGAAGAATCCCGTTGAAACGTTTGCGAGCTTGTGACTCGGCGACGAGCAACAGGAGAACAATGATTCGAACGGAATCATACAATGCTGCATGAATAACAAATGTTGAACAGCCGTCACTGGAAAATATGACTGGCACGGCAGTGGGTCGAGGCATATTCTGCTCTGTTAATGCAATTTCTGCGCGATATTGCACCTTCATCCGTACGGATGCAGTACCCTTTCATCCCAAAAAGATGACAGAACTTTTGCATTAGCCTAAAATTATACGCTTTCAGCGTATAATGTAATTCGATGCAGTCGTCTGCTGAAAATTTCACGGTGACCCAGATTTCTTTGCGCGGGATCAAGCCCGCAAATTTTTTTTTACGAACATCTTTGCCATAAAGATCGGGCGTAATGAATGCTCTGTACCTTGAAACGGGATACGAAATATGTACCGCGTATTTTAAAGGTATTACTTTTAAATACGAGGCTTCGGAATATTTTACGTGATTAAAGTAGGAGGTTGCACAAATTTTCAAATCTAACAAGATTTTCGACGGGAAATATTTTGTGTAAAGATTGGAGGTCGCTGGAAGTAATGCAGCGAGATTTTGGGCAAGTAATATTTTCTTTAGTGTATAAGACACTCGTATTATTAGCAGACATGGATTGTTATAAGAGTTTTAAAAGTTATGTTATAAGAGTTAATATGTTTAATTATATGATTTTGGTTACGTGTAACTATAGTGCTCGACATTATTTTTTGTCGAATATATGATTATGTATACATTAATTGAAACATAAATGCCAAAGAAAAGGCATATAGCTTCCTAAAAATCGTGGAAGAAGTTAATAAGACCGAGAAAACAATTTGAATACACGAAATTTATATACAACTTTAGAAAACTTATAGCGAAGTCTAATTTATTGCAACACATTTTTTTGATGATAAAGTTTGTCGCTTTGAATAGTCACTTATTTACTGATTCTTAAATTTGAAAGAATACGCCATCTCCTTCTAACTAATAATCGATAATTTAATACAATACTATTTATGTATCAGACGATACACTATTTACTTTATAGGAATTTCGTTCCACTTTTCGCGTGACCGATTGACAAAAAATAGTGTCCAGCACTATATTATGAATTTTTCTGGGCTACTAGTAACCATTATCAATGACCCGAATTTTATTTTGGTTACCGATAACTATTATCGACGGTGAAAAATCTTTTGTTACCGCTAACTAGTATCGACGCCAAACATTTTTCTGGTTTAAAAAACGGTAACCGTTAGTACATGTAATACAATATATTTTGTTTAATAAAATATATAAGTTTTCTAATTAATTTTTTTAGTGTTGTGAATCAATAGGTACTAATTATTAGTAATGCTAATAACAATAATTGAGACTGATCGAATGTAACCAGAAAAAAGTTTGCCGCCGATAATGTTTATCAGTAACCAAAATAAAATTCAGGTAATCGATAATTACTTGTAGTCAAAAAAATTTGAATCATTCCAAATGGTTAGTTGTAAACAGAACAATTAAAAATTAGTATTTTGTAATTATATCATTTTTTGAGAAATATCTGATATTTAATGACAACTGGCTTCTCTTGGAATAAAAATGATTTTTTACTTAATGATTTTCTAAAAAAATTTTAAAATAACTGTTATTTTGGACCTCTGATTATTATTACCCAGCATTTTCCTTCAAAGCAGAGAAGTTAATATTCTATGCTCGCAGACTTCCTTTGTAAGTAGAAAACTGCACCCTTTGCAAATGGAATCTAATTCACCACCCCCTCGTCGAAAGGGCTGAAACGTCTCCCTCCATTCTTATTCTACACCGTTCATTTGTAGAACAAGCAACTAATAACTCGCTAACTATTCAGTACACATCTCTGTCCAATATTTCTGCCAATACTAGCCGTTTAATATTTCACAGAAGCAATCTTTTCAAACAGAATCGATCCCAACCTTCATTACTTAATCACCCCAGACCCCAGATAATTTACAGCCAACCTGGTATGGAAATAAAAACTACCGAGCGCACTATTAACCAAACGAAACTAAGCGCGGCAGAAATTAAAAACGGCACTTTCATTTCAATATGCCTTTATTTTTTATTCAATTCCTGGCGCTCAAAAAGACCAACAGGGGAACAGTTTCCAACCGTGGCGCGGCGTCTTTCTTTCGATTCGTCGTTCCCCGAAATTGAACTGAAAATTTGATTGCCTAGAAATGACCGTTTCCGCGGGAAAGATATCTATCGGCCGTCAGTCGCGCAATTAGCCTGCAATTTTCCGTGTCGTAATAGAGCGCAGCGTTCAATTGTACAATACGATCATTTATAGAGGCGACCCGAGGAGGAAAGAAAGAATTAATAGCCGACTAATAACGCGGTGGATTTATGGACAATGGCCTAAATCATAATCTGGTATGCCAGAGTGGTAACACCATTAAGACTACATTTCACCGGGCGCGACAGCCCGCGGCACGTTGACGTACGTGCACGCATACGAAGTTGCATACGGTTTGAATGGAATGCATTCTGCATTATGCGTCACGTCAGAATGCCGCCCGTCTGGAGTGCGTTGCGCCAAACGAATGGAACGAACAAGCGCCGTTTCGTCTTTGCGATTTCCATGAGAAACGCCGCTCTTTTATCGAGGGAGGTGGTCGAGTTATTAGCTGGCGAGGCGATTTTTAAACGGCAGTTTCCTCGAGTTATTAGTTGGCGTAGCGAGATTTTAATGGCAGTTTGGTTTCATTTGTTTGGCCACGCTAAGGAGCTTTTCTCTGACATTTTAGGCGGGCTTGACTCCTCCAGGTCTAATTGCTGGGTAGTCTGGGCGAGGTATTTTTGGTTTAGGAATATTGAAGGATTTATGGAGGACTTTTTTGTTGCAAAGAATAGGATGTAGTTGTTGAATTCATTCCCTGATTTAATTATCGCAATTCACGTGTGAAAGTAGTCTAAGAAGGGAAGATCCCTGAGGTGGAAATTCAAGAAATGATGAAACTTTGGGGATATGTATTACGCAATTGACAATAATTTGTGAACCTTTGTATATAAAAGGAGTTATTCGTATAATAAAGTACAATAAATAAATTTTCTTACTACCCAAATTCACTTTAAGATATTGACCCCTGAAAATGCGGCTATTTTCCGATTTTGTGTTATAACTTGCATTTGTAAGTTACCAAATGATAGTTCTAATTAAAAGATGTAACTTTTGTCTGAAAACCTTTTTTTCTAACTTTTAATAGCTCGCGAGTTATAATATAAAATCAGAAAATAGCGTTAAGATTGGAGTTAAATTGGGGCCGCAAAAAAATTGCGTAACATATATCTATATATCCTCTACATATCCCCAAAGTTTTGTAATTTTTTAAATTATCGGTTTGGGGATTGGGGCATCAGTGAAAGTTCAATTATATTTTGGAGTGAAGGTGCCTGGGGTGTAAGAAATTCATTTTGCTTTTATGTTTATAATTAGAATTTTGGTAATATAGTGTAGTTTTCAGGCAGAAGCTTTTCAGCAGCAGATAGATAACTGTGTCTTACATTATTTTATTTGTAAATCAGATTTAATAGAAATTAAGCTGAGATTAGAAGTTAAGGGCTAACACCACTGTAGAGGCACAAAAACGTAGTGTACCTTTGACAAAAAAATTGTTTGTGGGTAAACAAAGAAATAAGTCGAAAATCTGTTTAAACGCCTTTATTATACACATCTTAAGTAGTTTCAAGCAATTTTTTCTTTTCTTTTTTTTTCAAAATTGCACTTTAAACGCATTTTTCTCGGAACCACGTTTTTTAAACTGGCCAGCAGCACCATTTGAACAAATTTTATTCGATTCACTTGAAATTTTTACAGTAGCTTCTAAACTACATTCTCCATCTAAATAGGTACGTTCCGATTTAACGATTTGTAGAAAACTTTTAAAGTTATGACCAATTTTTTAGCTGAAAATGGTGCTGGACATTGTGGTCAATGGAGCTAGAGAGTGAACTTTATGTTCAAATGCTTGCAAGTTTTAAGGAAAGCAGTATTTTACAATATCGTGTTTAAAGTGTCATTTAAAAAAAAATAGAAAAGTAAAGAATAGCCTGAAACTACTTAAGATGTGTATAATAAAGGCTTTTAAACAGATTTTCGATTTATTCCTTTGTTTACCCACAAACAATTTTATTGTCAAAGGTACACAACGTTTTTGTGCCGTTCCAGTGGTGTTACCTCTTAAGAGCCCAGGCTTTGCAACGCTTCTGTTATGTAATGTGTACATGGTGTAATAAAAAGGATACTGCTATTACTATAAGTAATATCGATTGAGAAATGAATATATTCCCATGTACCGAAATTGTCGTCTAAATTGTTAACTAGTTTCTGTCCTCTCCTTCCTTTCGTAAAAAATGCTTCTCCCCGCTCGAACGATCGAAGACTGGATCCATTATCAGAGTAGCTAATTGAACCAGTTCTCGTGCCGAGTTTTACAACACATCGATATGGACACTGACGTTGAATTCATTTACACCACTTTCTCCATAGCCTTACGATTAGATCTTATGCAACATGTAGTTATCTTTTCTGCACGATGCACAGATATATAAAGCGTGGCGATAATAACGTGGTGATCGGCGTACGCTTCGTAATGTAAGTGTAATGCATGATTTGTATGCGCACATAGCAATTTGTATATGCACAATTGCACATGTGAACATATAATTTCATACATGGGAAGAAACTACAAGTTTTTCTCAATAGAGATATCTTTACGTACCTTCAATCACTGACATATAATTATACTATTGTTTAGCATTCTGCTTCTACAGGGTGATCCGTTTAAATCGATCCACTCGAATATCTTCGAAACTGTTGACGATACTAAAAAATGTGTGGGACAAAAGTGAAATTTGTCTGTCGCCTAAAAACTTTCGAACGGGAAACTCTGGCGCCACGAAATGTGTCACGGCTCATTATGTTTAGCTATTCCAGATAAAATAATAAATAAATAAAATTTTTTTTTTTTTATAAAATCAGAATCTAAATTTCGGGCGAAGCCGAGTAGTAAAGTTAGTTATTTTAGGTGAGTAAGTTTTTTCTATGTGGAAGCATAAAAGACTTATGAAGATCAACTTGGTTTTTTAAATGGAATCATATTTTTTAACGCACTAATCCAAAATAACCCATGTATGTCGAAACTGTATTAGTTTAGCAGATATTTTAATTTAAATACTGCTAAGAAACCATCACTCTTTTGACGATCGTTACTCTATCGAGTTCAGAAATGTCGAGATGTAAATGGTCCTTACATTGGACCGCCTCTGTAAATAAACCTAACATTTCAGAAAGAGAGTAATGCTTTCTTAGCAAATATTTAAATAAAAATATTGCGTAAACTAATAATTCTTTGACATACATGAGTTAATACTTTTCTTATAGAGAATGCCGAGCTGCATCGAATAATGAATTAATCCTTAGTGGCCACACTTCTGTAAAGTTCCGCCAAAATAAAATTGACATCTATCTTTATCAAAGATCCCATTACCAAAGATGAACAACAAAATTGGCTAACTTCTCTCCATTTTCATTCGCATCTAGAAATACCCACATCTTCCACAAAATAAAGCTTTCTTTTTTTGCCTCAACCACTAAGTTTCTACCCAATTCCGGCATCCAATAAACAACTTCAAAATCAATGAATTATTCAACCCTCACGATTGCATATTTCACTCAAATTGAAAGCTTGCTAGCCTGCTTTTCGCGATTGAAAAGCCCGAGTGTCGGCAAGCTTGTTGTGTTATCCATCTCAAATCAATTTCGAGCCTCTTCACGGGGCAACAAAGAATCACAGAAATTATTGCAACCCGGGTAATTGCGTTTCGTCGGGGTTTAATAGCTGGGCGCCGAACATTCGCAAAAGCAATTCGCGAGCAGAGCGTACTTGGAGTCATCGAGAGTTCCTAAGTACCGGATAATTAACTCGACTTTTCCCGTTCCTCGCGGTTTCTTTGTAAACCCCTTTCCCATTCAGCCGCGACGCCAATCGATCCGATCGATCCTCGCCGTTGGCTGAGCCACTCTGACGAATAGAGTCTGTTTCGTTCTTGATCGTCGAACACCTGTGCGACAATAATGGCCACGTGCCACGACAGATCTCGTGTCGACTTCGTGTGCCTGGCGGCGCGACGATTCCTGCCACCGAACTTTCTTCCAAATTTATGCCCCCAGGAATATTTCATTTCGGCTTTGACCATCTCCCGAGCGATTGTAGGGCGTGGGACATGATTGGATTGGTGTATCATGTTTTCAGGGGCTTCTACTCTGTCACGAAATTTCTCCTGGTTTGAATGGGTGTTTCTTATTCGATTTCACATTTAATGTAGGTCTAACAAGAGATGTTTGAACACTCCGATTTTTTTTTAAACAGTGCAGATTTGTGGAGGACCTCAGTAGAAGTATGTACCAGGCAATGTTTAGTTTGTGAGCGTTTTCGGTTCTTCAGGATGAAAACAACCCTTAAGCGAGGATTCTCGTCTAAAACCCCAAAAGTAACTGATATTTAAGAATTTTTTTTAGAAAATTGTTGGTCATATTGGATTAAACTCTTTTGTGATATAAGTTTAAAGATATCTCCTTATAACCCAAAAGAGTTTAATGCAATATTAACAATAGTTTTTGCACAAAAAAATCATAAATTTCGGGGGCTGTTACACGGGAATCCCCTCTTAAAGGTTAATGCATGATTTCCTACTTTTCTGTGTATTTTGGAAATTATAGTGGATATAAAAAAATTGTGATAAAGAAAACTTCATGGTTTTTTATGCTATATAAAACTCTGAAATCAAATTGTTTAAAACTTGTGGTTTAAAAAACGTTGTGGTTCTATAAGCCTGCACAGTTTCATAAAAATTGGAATGTCTGAGTAACCGAACTTTCCTTTGTTTGTTAAGTATAGTGAACTATTAAGCAGCTGTTCTAAATTAATTGAATATTATATCACAGAAAGATTTTACTTCAAATTTCACGATCTTCAAGGAATTCCAGCGCGATGGATGTGATGTTTATATCACGTTTTAAGGTATTTCTGTTCTGTCAGCAGCAATTTCTATATTTCTAAATGGGTGTTTCTTATTAAATTCGGTATCCCATGCAGGCTGGTGTTAAAGTTTCCTAGGCTAACAAGTCCCAGCGGAGGAATTTAAATTCATACCTGAGGATTAAAGAGCTTAGGGCACGATTATATCGTTAACATCACGTTTTAAGGAGTTTTTAATCTATCTCAAACAAATCCCTGTTTTTCTGAGCGAGTGCTTCCTCTTAGACTCTACGACCAACAGCAACTTTGTTTAAACATTCATAAAGTACTCCTTGTATATTACAACTCCTCGCAGAGCAATCGTGCCCTTTCTTTTAGAAACAAAGGGCTTGCACACGACGAAGGTTAAATTCTCGCGTGTCCCTCCGTCAACCAGCAACTCTGGATGATAAAATATTTAAATGAATAATTTCTTGGCCCGCGAAAGGAGAGAAAGAACCATCCAGGGTAATTGCTTTCCGAGTTATTAGGAAGCAGAGAGCACGACTTACCTGTGCCGCGTGTTTCGCGTGTATACCTTCGTAACCGAGCCTAATTGAAGGTTTGCTTTCACGCGGATATCGCGGCCATTTACAATGTAAATGACGGGCTCCCTTATTCATCGACCGTAAAGCACCACTCCCACGAATCGAAGACTATCAGCGCTGCTCCCACAGGGAACAGCCCGATACGACTGAATTTATTATGATAACAGCCGATTACAACGGCAAACCGTGTTCCCGGCGATTAACCACACCTAAACCTACGAGGAATTTCTTTGTTGGAGAAATCGAAAACAAAAAAGCGGGAATCTGGGATTTTTACGCAATTAGTGGCCTATTTTGATTTTCTCTATTGATAACCATTTAGTGTAGCTTGAATTGTTATTTATTATTTATTTAAACGGAACTAAGCCCGTTATATACAAAAGAAGTATAATACAATAGTGTACAGAACGCGAGAAAACAAAAGCAAAAACAGGAATGCATGGAGGCAATAACACCCAAACCTTTCATAATAAAGACGTACGGAAGAAGAATTGTTAATGGAGAGGGGATCAAATTCCATATGTAGGTATTCACTAGGGTGGCCCTTATTTTCGACTTTTGAATTTTTCTCGCGGCACCCCCTAGAACTGTTCTAAACAATAAAACAAAAAATCAGTATAAAATTTAGGCCCAATTGGATAAGGGGAAAGGGAACCCCTGAGCCCTTGAACATTTAAATAATTATTTAAAAGCGTACAAAGCCGAATTTATTTAGTTATTCTTATGAACTTTGAGGGATGGTTTCACTAAATATGAACACGGGCCAATATAAAAATGTATATCTTATTTTTCGGTCCTGTAAACTATATAAAAAACCAAAGCAATCGGATGTGGACACCTAAAAATCTTTCCTTGGAGCGATTTTTCAAAAAGGACACATCTCCACGTAGAAAATGTTTTCAATAACCGCCAAAAACTGTGGTACTTACGTTTATTAAAAAAAAATATTTTCTTTTTATTAGTACACGTACATTTTATTCTTCCAGCTGATAGCGGTAATGTTTTAAATTGAGCGACATTGTTTTAATAGTTATTTTTAAAAAAAAAACGTTTGGAAATAAGCCCTTTTGATGGAAGCAACAAAAAATAAGCCCTTCTGTATGAAAGCATTTGGAAATAAAATTTGCTTCAAGACCAAAAATGGGAATATGCCCTTTTGACAAACAACTCCTCAACTGGAGTACAATACTGACAACGAAACGTTTCCACCGCGAAGATTCTGATGTTAATGAAACTTCGTGTGAATGTAGAGCATATTGGAGTAAGTACGCAAGTGGAAGTTTTTCTTTTGCGGAAATTCACTGTGGCGGTGTGAAATCAGCCCTTAAAGTTATCATGTTCCTTTCGTTTCTTTAATATAACTTTCTAACGGTGCGAGATGGAACAAAACTTTAAATATAAAAATTGTTCAGTTTTTATGCTCCAGCGCACTACCCAAAGAAAAATAAAGTTATATTAATAAAACGAAAATCGCGATAATTTTAAGGGCTGCTTTCACTCTCTCAAAGTGAAGTTCCGCAGGAAAAAAAATGCTCATTTACACGAAATTACATTAATATCAGAATTTTCGGATTGGGAACGTTTCCTCGTACGCACTGTACAATATAATGGAATGGATGCACAAAAAGTGTTCTGTGTCAATGCTGTCCTACCTCTTAAATATGATGGATTAGCTGTTTGATTCCTTTCTTTATACCTTTTTTCTGCTCCTTTACTTTATACCTTTTTTCTGCTCCTTTTCTTTATACCTTTTTTTCTGCTCCTTTTCTTTGTAACTTGAAGTGAAGAGTCTGAGGATGAGTCAGTTGTTTTGGACAGAAAAGCATATACCAAGAAGCCACCTGCTAACAAACAGAATGTTAGCAGAAAGCTGGTCATCGAACAATCCATTTCAATGAACGCTTTAAAGTATCCTACCACAAAAACAAATTTCCAAGGCAATCTCATCGGTTCTGGCGCACTTCCGACGAGAACTCTTGCATTAGTTAAGTAGACACATTTCCGGATATATTTCCGTGAATTTTCAAAGGGAACGCGCTGCACGGGAATATATCGTTCCTCCTCTTCAATTCCTCGAGTTCTTTCGACGAAGAAATAACTCTTTGCATCTGTGTCATCTTCTACCCCGCTGCCTCTTGCGCCCTCTTCATCCCACCGCCCTTTCTTCTCAGATCCTTATTATTCCAGCCTTTCTCCTTGCAGCATTGAAAGAACACATTCAGGGGAAAACAGAATAGTTTCCCTGGCGTTGCTGCAGATCGTCAATTATACGTGTTTCTCCAGCACGACTACCTCTGCCGCATCAAGCCTTGCATTTTATCAGAGGCGATGACGCTTTTCGCGAACCGTAACGACAATATCTTCTTCAATTACAACAGATATTTTCCCTTTCAACAGATTCGATGTTAACTTTGGACGATGGCGGAGAGTTATCGCATAGTTCGCGAATACTTGTTTCAATAAATTGGTGTTTGTGCAGGGTGTAATATTATGAAGTAGAATGTGCTGGCGGTGTCGAAACTTGTTTGATATTCAATGTAATGGAATTTTCGTGTAAAATAGATGGAATGCTTAAGTGGCTGGAATAGTCGAAGTTGATTGTGAATTCAGTAAACGTCTTTATTAATCTTCACTCTATTACCTCTGCACTTGTTCGCATTTTTTTATTGGCAGAAGTGTATGGAGAATTGTATTGTGTGAGGATTAAAAGTGCCTTGTTTATACATTCTTTCGTCGTGACTTTGTTACTGCATCCGTTAACCAGTGTGATTAAGGTAGAAGTACAAGATTGCTTATTAACACAAGAGGAGATGGATTTTAGTAATGTAGGTCACAGAATCTGTATTTTTTAAATCGGCGTATTTAATCATAAGAATCTATTAAGAGGTTACGCTACCCCGCGACGCTCAAAACAGCACCAAATTAGACGATTTTTTTTTTATAATACTATGAAAATTATTTCTATACTTCTTATGTTGAGGGCATGTGTTAATGAATAGTTTGTATAAATATTGTAAACCAATATTAAAAAATGGGTGAGTTATATGTTGTCTAGCGAAGATCCTGGGAATCACTTTTTTCAAATTGGCTAGCAGCATTACTTGATCAACTTTGTACGATTTCACGATTCATTAAAAAAAATTTTGCTATAGGCAATTTTACACATAATTTCGGTTCAAAATTTTATGCAAATGTTTCGGCTAGAACTGATATTCTCTTCAAATGTCCACGATTTGCATAAAAATCAATTTTTTAATAAATCGTTATGTACTTCTGTAGAAAATGTCACGTAAATAATGAAAGTTTTCAGTTTATTATCCTACGTCAAAGTATACGGGACTTCTACTGCTAGCCGTGAAGAGTGTCATTTCAAAAACCGCAAGAATGGAAGAGAATCAGCAACACCATTTTGTTTAAAAAAGTTGTTATAATTTTTTTTATATACCATAAGGTATGTAGAATAAAGCCCTTAAAAAAGTTTTTTCATTTGTTATCCAATTTCGTCCAAAAAAATTCTGAAAGTGTAAGCTGTGAAATGAATAAAATTATTAAAATAAAACAGAAGTTAAATGATGTGAGTTTTTGAAAAAATTGTGGCCGGAATTTGAAGTGTCAATAAACAGAAATCTCTGTAAATGAAGTTTTCAAAAACCCGAATCTAATTAAGCAATTTTGAAGACGTTATATTTGTAAGACATGTGGTAAGTATAATCTTCTAAAAAATGACAAATGTAACATAAACTTAAGAGATAAGACGACAGTAAAAAAGTGGTTGAAGTTCAGGAAAAAGAAAAGCGTAGCAACTTCAATTGAAAAGAAAGTAGAAAAAAGTTGAGGAAGAAAAGGGACTATAACCATTACAAACTAAAGAAAATGCAAGAATCTTTAGAGAAGTTTAGGAAGCTTGTTTCTACAAAACGTCAACAGAAACAATTCACTTAATATACCATCACATTATCAAAATCTAATTTATAATACTTCAAGCATCGCTTATTTGCTGCCTTAAAGAAAATCACTAAAATGGACAGTGTATAAAATTTAAGTATCAGTGTAATTGCGAACATTCGCATAACAATTGACCCAATTACCAATATTAAAGAAGCCAAGGCTCCCAATACCCTCTATCTCAAACCCTTTTATTTATGAATAAAATATAATAGCTTCTTTTACCTAAATTACTCGTTTCCTTCGATTCCAATACATTGTTACAATCAGTGATCACAACGTCGTTAACACTGCCATACGTTCAAGAATCACTGAAGTCGGTAAAATCCCTGCTTACTCTATCAATTAATTATTATTCATTCCACGCCGTACCAATAACGAGTTTAATCACTCAACGTTCATTAAGAATCCATAAGTTTCATGGTCCACTGCTCAATAGATTGAATCGCAGAATTTTTTCGTCGAGGGCTTCAATATCCATCGAGTGAAACAGAGGTCACATTCATCGCGTATTTTCATTGAAGATTGAGGAAAAACGACGGAAAAGTGCATAAGGGGAAGAGTATTCCTTCCGTTCGAATCGTTTGCCGAGGAAGAAGCCTGCCCCCGCCTCTAAATTTCCATTCTTTCTTCACAGAGTTCCTTGGTCCGTTATTTGTCCCTTTCCTTTTATATTCTGATCCCACTCGTCTCAAGTACCGAGGGAAAGTATGCATATATTTAATGCTCTATTGTGAAATAATAGCCCCGCAAGAGAGCGATGGGATATACGAAGATGTATTCGGAATTTCGTTTAACTCCGTGGATAAATCGCAAACATTTTGTCGTCGCGGCGAGTCCGCGTACAAATATGAAATGGTTTCCCTGTTGTTCTGCTCTTGTTTCCCTTCTGCATTCTTCACGAGAAATCCTTGTGGATCTTCCGTTTCACCTTCGCCCACTGTGTCAGTGCACATACCTATGCACGTCTCGCCTAGAGATAACGTTGTTCAGAGATTCACGGCTGTTTTATGAGTCTCAAGTTCAAGCTCTTGACTGGGTGTTGAGGAAACGGAGGGCAGCTCGATTTTCATGGATAAATTGGTTTCTACAGTATCTATGATTCTTAGAATATCGTTTCTAATGATAATTCGGGGAAGTTCTTGAAGCAAACAGTTATCCGCTGAAAGATAATTTGTCTGTAGCTTATTAGAAGAAATCAGAAACATGTGTTACTAGGGTGGCCCCTATTTATACATGTCGAATTATTTTTTGGATTTTATTGCTCTCCCCCGCAGAACGGTTCAATTTGATAAAAAAAAGTCCCTGAAAAAGTTTATTGCAATCGGGCGACACGAAAGGGTGCCGACCAAGCCTTAAAGTTTAGAATTCATCAATAGTTCGGAATTAAAGAATGTCTGAAAAATGGTAAGCCCTATCAATTTTCTACAATTACTGTATATAGAACTTTTTCGTGCTTCCGACCATTTTTTAGAGAATAGCGTTTGAATATAGAGAGGTCCGCGTTTTGCGCCACCAATTTCGCGCCAACCATTGATGAATTTTAAACTTTAAGGCCTGCTCGGCACCCTCTCTTGTTGTCCGATTGCAACAATCTTTTTCAGGGACTACTTTTTTATGAAACGGAACCATATTTTCGGGTGAGAGTAAAAGAAATCGCTGGTTGAAAATAAGGACCACCCTAATGTGTTACATCTGCAAGAAAATCGAGATATTATACTTCTAATGCAAGCGATCGAAAGAGCTTAACCCCCAAAAACACAAAACGAAAAATCTGCGTTAATCCTATGTGAAGCTATAACCCCACGTGCAAAGGCCATCTAACCCTTTCTACCGCGTCCAGATCGGCTCGATCGCAAGAATTTCTCCTTTCCATAAATAAACAGAGGACCTCCTAAAACTGTTATTGAAGCACTTGGTAACTAGAAACAGATCGACAGATCGCAAGAATCCTCCTCGAAACCACCCGTATCTTTAGCACCCCCGAAATTACAATTTAAATAGCGACTCCCTTATTCATCGACCGTCCGATGTGAGCTCTTGCGACTTAAGGGGTTGGCTATCTTTTTCGTCGTGTCCCTCGAATGGAACCGCGAACGACGAAACGAGAGAGCGAACAGGGGAATAGGGGTGGGGGGGGGGGTGGTGGTTGGAAGGAGAAGTAGGTGGTCGGCGAACGATAGCGAGACAGAGAGCCGAGGATGCACGTGTATGAGAAGGAAAGGGTGGAAACGCGTGGGTAGGGGTGGTGTCGAATCGAAGAGGAAGAGAGACGGCGCAACGAGACGAAGATGGAGGGAGGTGTTCTTTGTGATGGGATTTGAGAGGCGTGCAAGGAGACGTTCTTGACTCAATGCTGTCCTTCAACCACGAAAAAGCTCGAGAAGTCCGAAAGCCAAGGGCTGAGTTCGCGGAAATGAAGACCCGCCTTGGTAGCCTTGTCGCTCTTGTTCTTCGCCTTCCTCCGTCTCGCTGGTTTCGAGTTTTACCCTCGTGGCTCTATCTTTTGGGTGATGGACTCGGATCGATATTTTGAAATCATTTTTTCGTTTTGAAGACTGAATTCTAAACGAGTCATTGCCTGTTTCAAATCTTCAGGCAGATTTTTTTTAAAAACGTTGAAGGTTTTTATGTTGTGAGACTTTAAGCTGAATGAAGTGTTGAAAGTGTTAGAATTCTTTTTTTGGGAGATTCGGTAGTGAATAGTTAGTTATTCATGTCTGCAGTTTTTTACAGTAGTGGTCGAAGGAAAGTTTAAGTTGTGGACGGTAACAGAAATAAGACAGTTCTATTAGAAAGACTTGTATCGTATATTTGATATCAAATTGATTGGGGCCTGCTTAGAATATATCTGTCACATCAAGTATCGTGGAAAAATATAAGGTTTAAACTTTCCTTTGACCAGTGTCACTGACGAGTGTGAAGGGTGGGAACTCGAAGGATTTATATTATATCTGCTAGGTAGCCCAGAAAGTTAGTGCTGCTTTTTTAGTGCTATCACTTCAGCATTTAGTATCGAAAGGTTATACGACTTTTATTGTTCTGGAAAATCGGTGGGGGATTGCAATACTAGAATTGTTAGCATGTATTATCAAGGAACCAGTTTTGCAGTGACTTCTCTGTCCTTAATTCAGTTAACTGAGGTGAAGATTTAGAAAAGGTGGGGGATATTAAGTTACGGCTGTGTTATATTAAACAGGGCAACGTGTACTTAATATGGTATTTATGGTAGGAGGATTTATTAGATAGGAAAGGACAAAGGGATTGCGAGGAAGATGCTAAGGCTCATTTAGCTATAATGAAGGTTTAAATATAAAATGAAGGAAATTGGTATGTATCGTGTCAGCAGGGAGTTGAGTCTTATTAACAATTTGTTAAAGAACAGATTGTTCGCCTTTTGTATATTACAACAAAATCAAATAACTTCAATGTTTTACTTACATTAGGGCATCCCGAGGATACCCTTAGCTTCTAAGCATTTGCATATTAATAGTCGTGACATGAGTGGCTATTAAATTATGGATTCTTGATCCTTGAAGTACAATGTTTATACCATCATTAATAAGAAGAAATTGAAACCGACTTAAAAAAAATAAAAATGCGCTAAAAAGGAGTAAATAATTTTGTTCCTTATTTAATCTACCAGTCTCAATATTTTTATGTCAGCGCCTCATCATTTGCAATGTGTAAATCTGTCGTCGACTTAAAAAAATCGAGAATCGTAGATTAAATAAGGAACAAAAGTATTTTTTACTTTTTAGGGCACTTTTATTTTTTTTAAGCCGGTTTTAATTTTTAGTTTTTACTTTTTAGTTATTTAAGTTATGTAACTACATTTATTTAAATAATGAAGTCGGTTGATGAAACAGATTACTTATTTTTGGCGTAACTTCAAAATTACTTAACCGATTTTGATAATTCTTCCTCCGTGACTTAAGTTGATTGGATCTAATCTAAATGCAATAAATTTCACAAAAATCAGTTCAATAGTTACGGAGAAATTCGGGGACAAACATAATTTTAAGAACACCTCGAACTGAGAAACTCTTTCTTTTTGTTGTCGGTTACTAAAATTGCAGGCCTCTACGAAGCGCGACTCATAAAAAAATTTAACAAGCTGCGATAATGAGGTTACAATTTGGTATTTTAGTATTCACGTGTTCACGTATGCTACTTACTTCCCTGAACCCCCAAAATGAAACTGTAAACATGCTATTGATAAATAATCAATCAAGCCATTTAAAAACTAATTATTTATGCTATATGCTCTATAAAATTTTAATGTACGTCCAGCAAAAATGACCAACTTTATAAGATCACAAACACTTTCACCTTTTGTCAGTATATTCGACATCATTTTTATACAACCTCTTTCACTTCATTTTACCTCTCGAACCACCTCCCTCAACGTAACCCGTCTCATCATTCTTGAAGGGAACCCATAACGATCTCCTACCCCCACCATTAAATAACCACTGAATTCTACAAAAGATCCTTAAAACGAATCAATTTTCGTTCAAACGCAAACAGTCGGGCGTAAAACCTGCATTCGTTGTTTTCACTCGTCGCTCATCGCGCGTGCAAAGTTCCGCCCATTTCCGGGGCAAAATCGGAGCGCCGTTGCACCCTCGAAACGCGCTTCATGTTTCGATCGTTAAACTACCCCAACTCGACGCAGCTGAACTCCGGGCAAATTTCAATTTGTAGCCACGAAGCAAAACGCGTCGAGATTCCTCGCGACGATTTCCTTTCGTCGCGGCGCGAGCCGACACCCCCGCGAGGGAAATCCTGCGTTCCTGGCGGCGGGCATGCACGCGAGCCACGACCTCGAAAATTGGATTTACTCGGGGATCGATAAGCCGTCTCATAAATTTGTCCATTATCGTCCCCGTAAAGTTCTCCGTGCGAGCCCGACAGAGTTTCGCGTCTCTGCGCGCGCCCCTGTTATACAGGGTGGCGCGAGCGAGAAGGGGTTGCAATTTTTAGCAAAGACGGATCGAAAATGTACAGTGAAATTTTTCCGTCCAAGGGTTCGGTATCGAGAAAATCAGGTTTGAATATTTATGAGGGCGTAATGGGGTGAGAATGACTTACGGGGGTGGATTTTGGTTTTACGAATGTAAAAAGTAGTGGAAGTTTGAAGATGTGTAGAAGTGTGAGTGTATGTTTATTATGTAATATGTTGTTCCTTTTAGTTGCTTGAATTTACTCTACAGGGGTAGAATTATAAATAGTGGGATGGATGAAATGATTTGTGGAGGGAAAAGTAATGTGCTTCTTCTGAGCGGATTTATGATGTGAGAATTACTGATTGTTTGTGCGATTGAAGGAATTTGTAATCGACGAGCCGTAGTTGCTATTTTAAATAACTGTTTATAGTGTATTCATCATTTTAACCTTTAACCGGTGAGGTGGGGTTAGGTCTGAGTTTCATACACCCCATGAAGATGCTCGAAATAGCTGTTCATTTCGACGTTTTTTCACGTGAAGATACAAAACAACTAATTATAGTTTTATATTTGTATACATATATGATTTTATTCATATAACTTGTATTAATATACACACTGAAAAGTCAAAACTGTAATGTGTAAGTAGAAATAAAACTTGGGAATGCCAGGGCTCCAACTCATCTGCTAGGTAACAAATTTTCCACTTCACCAGTTAAGGGTTAATTACGTAAATAATTTTACTTGTTCCAGGAACGTTCACGATAATTTCTATTTCATAAAGAATTTTCCCCAGATCCGGTTCATATCGTTTTCGAATTTTTAAAATCGTAACCATGATGTAAAATTGCAGACAAAGAATTTATTAATACTTTTCATGTTACAATAAATATTTTCTCGTCGAAAGAAAAAGTTATTCGGAAAGGAAAATGTTTTTGACGTTAAATAAAAGAAAAACAAAATCTGTACGGTTGATACTTTCGCGGATAAAAATTCATTTACCACAGCGTGTTTTCGCGAAAATAAGCAAAAATTGCGAATTTTAGTGGCTTATGCTTTTTAAACAAATTCGAAACCAGTAAAGCGATGACTTCCGCCCTCCCCTCCCCCTAATTTCGCGTAGACTACATCATGTCTCAATTTCATAAAAATCCCTGACATCCCTAACTACGCAAAAGATGATCGATTCGGCGTGGAATGGCCCATAGATTCCTGGCTCGTAACGAGGAACACGTTTCGTGGATTCCCTGGACCAGAAGCCAAACTCCGAACACGATAATACTGCAATTTACACAGCTAAATTGATGAAAGCTTTATCACTAACTCGAATTGTACCCTATCATTTCAGTGTTTCACATATTTGCCTAAAGAAAGCCATCAGAAGGAAACTAAACAAAGAATACTTGGAACTATTGGTTTCCCACATATACTATTCCGAAAAATACTAAAAGACATCTAAATTTTCTGAAAACTTACATAACTCAGATACGGTAAATGTCTGTAAATAAAGTAAATGTGTGTGATTTATGTAAAAACGATTTTCTAATTACATGATAAAACCGTGTGTATTTCATCATTAAAAAGAAATTATTGGATTGAATAATTTTGTAAAATATTGAAAATTCATAATCCTTACAATACTTGGACAGCTTAACTACTTAAAATATCCCGGTGTTCCGATTTTACAGTTCCAAATTCAATAAAAAAACAAACACACTAGTTTTCTCTTTTGGCATATTTCTTCTGTATAAGTAATTTATGCAAATCAGTAAATAAAATTGAGTACAAAAAATCTATTATTGAATTTTGGGGTTTTGTTTGCTTTAGAGAAAGTACAGCTGGTTAGCAAATCAGATAAGAGCAATACTAAAAATGGTGTAAACCGGATAGTTCAAGAAAATTATTTTTTTACGGGTGTTATAAGTTTACTAAGAAAAATATGTATATGACTATATTTTATTAAATATTTGAAGAATTTAATAGAATAGTTATTTTATGGATAAAGCGAATATTAAATGTAATAATCACTATAATTTGCATAGTGTCCAAGTACTTCGACGTGTCCAAGTATTGGGACATTTACCTTATCCGTTTTTCAAATTCAAATTTTACTTTTCATACACCTTCAATACAATCTATGTATACGTCGATACCACCAATCTTATAAAAAAAAAGGTAATTATCTCCATCCTACACCATTCTCAACATAAAAGTAAAAATGACATCCAAACTATAAGAAAAGCCAAAAAAATTAAACTTTCCATTTCAATCCTCTACATCCCCCGTGGAACCGAATTCCTTAAAGCCTCGAATCGAAGGACCGAATTGAGCGCAAGGGAACATACGTGTCTGTCGACGCACGATCAGAATATATCCCCTTCAGCCAGATCAGGCCAGGTCTGTATTCAAGATCCCCGGTTCCTCGAGGAAGGGAGGGGTGTTGAAAGAAGCACGAGTCGAACGTTAATTCGGCGTCTGCGTCTTTCCCTTGGAAATTCCTTTTTCGTTATCCACCTTTCGCCATCCCCTTCTTCTCCTCTCGCTGCCGTCTGTTCGTTTTCTAGCGAGGTGCGGCAACGGTGTGGACCGAGTGCATTAAAATAAATTAATTTTCATGAGATTTTCCCGTAGCGAATGGCCGTTACGGGACTTAAAATAATAATTCAACGGGCCGCATGGGCGCGAATTTGCATTTCTACGTCACGGCACGGTTCTACGGGGGTAGCAAGCGATCTCGCTGAGTGAGAAAGGAGCTGAAATGGAATTCAAAAGACGGTGACACCGTCTGAATCGTAAGACGCAGCTTGCACGAGGGGCGAGCGGGATGGAAGCCTGTTTATTGTAAACTGTAAAGGATACAGAGTGACTTCGGTCAGCGACGTTTATGCGTGCTTACGAGGAAGGATATTGTTAAGTTTCTGGACTTGAGAGTGATTTTAATCTTGTAAAATGGAATCAAATGACAGCACTTTTGTTCTGAAGATCGCGTGAGAACATCTACAATCATTATTTTATATGATGTATTAAGGGTACTAGGCTGTCGTTTTTGTCAAAAATGAAGCATTTGTTTTTCAACTAATTGCAATCAAATTAATTGAAACTGAGACTTGTTCTTTGACGCAAAAATTATTAACATCATAAGCTTTAAAAACATATATTTGTTTAGTCAAAAATATAAATTATATAGGACGCTACAGTTGGATCATTGAAGAAGCATTTTAAAAATGTTTCTTTTGTTTTGCAGTGATAACTCAAGAACGAAGGTTCCAATCGATTGAAATCAAATTTCAGCGTGTTCACAAAATGTGTAGTTTCGGCCTGAACCTAAATTGAAGTTAATGAAATCTCTTATTCTTTACGAAAAGGAACAAACCGTTTTTTAAGGAAAAACGCACTTTTTTAAAAATAATTTTGCTACTTTTACAGGATCAGAGCAGAACCAGAGGTATTCTGAAGAAGAATTTACAAACAGGTCGCTGAATTTCGTTTTCTTTCATCAAAATCGTTGCAAAACAATAAAACTTTGTTAATAAGCCTCTTTAATGATCCATCTGTACCAAATCATTTTTACAAAAGCAAACAAATTTTTTTAAAGCTTATCATATTAATAAACATTGTATCAATGAACAAGTCTGAGTTTCAATTCAATTCTTTGTAATTAATTCATGGACATAAGATTGGCTGTATGTACTTTATCAATTCATTTTTTCGAATTCTGAGATTTTCTCTATTTACCACTGATGACACTTGTGGCTTGAAAAAATGGTTAATCAGTTGCTTAGAACACGATGGAAGAGATCTACTAGCATGAGCTCTGCCCGCAGTTGCGCCTTTTATTGCTACCAGGTCGAAATAAATTAACGATCGTTGAAGAACTTTCCAACTTCTCGTTCTGTCCAGTTCGACCACGTAACAGCGTCGTAAACGTGCCAAGTGGAAGGGCCACGTTCCCTGTCGCGTTTATTCGCGGCAGACCCTTCCGAGTCCGAAAGTGCCCTCTGGCGCTTCTTGACCAACCCTTCCTCTCCGCCGCTTCACCCCCTACACGCTGGCACGTGTTATTTTCCTTCTTACGTTCTCTTGTCGTTGTAACGGAAGAACACTGGCACGAAAGCCCAGTGTCGATTAAACCAGAGGAATTTTCCCGCTTTTAGCTGAGGATCGACACTCCAGCCCGACTGTCCCCTGACCGACCATTATCACTTGGTGGCTGGTGGTTGAGAGGATTTTTTAATTCACGCCAACGACGGCGTGGCGACAATAATTTTAGACTTATTTTAGGCATGTTTCGTTGTTTTTTTTTAAAGCTTCATGGGGAATGTACGATTTTACGATTCCGACGCAAGAAGTTTTGTTATTGTAGGATGACGGACTGTTCGAGTTAGGGTTTGTCGATTTTTGAAAGCCGGGATTAAAAGCCGGGTTTTATTTATAAATTTGTAAAATCCGAAAACCGGTTTTTAAAAAACACGGTTTTATATACTAGAATTAATATGCAGAAATGAACTAATTATGTAATTAAAAACGTTAACAACTTGACTTGAAATCGCCTCGGACACAAGCATATTGTAGTAGGTAACAGTTTACTGTAAAACTAATGTTCATGAGTTCATATTTCCACTCCAAACAGTGTATCCAAAAGCAAAAAATCGAATGGATTTTAAAAATAGAATAAACGTATCTGTCCTCATTCCTCAACGTTCTCCGATTTTTATTAAGCATTTTATTATTTAACGATTTTATTCAGCTTCGATCCTCTGTTTGTTTGTTTGTTTGTTTCTTGTATGTAGGGTAAATCCGGGAGAGTTCGACCACCGAGAGAGTCCGGCCAGTGTTGCTATTTTGAGACTGACGCAAGATAGAGCACTGTGTGTCATTGACACAAAAGAAATGAAGGCGCTTGTTGTTTATCTCGCATTGGCCATTGTCACAAATCCGTATTTGAATTATAAGATACAGTTACGACTGTATGCGAGGCTGAAAGTTTTTAGACCAAGTTACAGTGGTGGTGATATTTGAATAACAGATAAGTTTATTTACACTCTTCCGATATTGGGGATATAATATGCATATAACTGTATGTATTCGTTTTTAATTTTTTTTTAATAAGTTGGTCGATCGTTACCTTGATTACCCGTAGTGGGTGGACGGTCTAACCCCGATATGCGGGTGAGACCGACCAGTTACAGTGCCAATGTTTTTCGTTGAAAATGAAAATAAATATTTGAAATTATCGCACACTATAATTTATATATACTCTAAATTGCTTGGGCTTTGCTTTAATCTGCATAAAACGACAAAAATGTGAAAGACAACAATGCTACAATTTCTTTTCCAAAAAGTGGTCGACCTCTCCCGGACTTACAATGTGTATGTTTGTATGGTTCAAATCTAGCAACTCAATTTTAACCCGCTTCCAATTATACAATTAACTTGAAACTTTGCAGGCGTGCGTAGGTTGGATGACAATATTTAAAAAAAATTAACCCCGAGGGGGTGGAAAAATGATGCAATCATCAATAAACATAACCCATAACCACAAATCCAAACGATTTGAAATTGAAATGAACGATTTGGTCCGCTGGTCGCATTCGCGATTTGAAATTAAATAAAAGATATATGATTATTTATAAAGAAGCCTAAGCTGTGAAATTTAAATCTATAAATACTAAAAACTGGAAAATAACAAAATATATAAAAGCAATTTTATGTTAAACGATTTGATTAAAAACGCATTACAAACTGAAAAATAATTATTTTCTCGCACTAAAATTTCGATGGTTTTTCAGTTTAAATAAAATCGTGGAGCAGGGTATCTCAACGACAAATTCATTTCGACGCTTGATGCTGTATTAAATTGATTCATATTCTGTTATGAAACATCCTGCTCCACGATTTTATTTAAAGTGAAAAACCATCATCGAAATTGTAGTACAAGAAAATAATTATTTTTTAGTTTTTAGTGTATTTTTAATAATAGCGTTTAACATAAATTTTTTTTATATATATTTTTATGTTCTAGTTTTTAAAATTGCATTTAATATTGCAGGCTGAGTTTTTGATGATAAAGGACATTGTTATCGCTGTTACTACTTTGTATAGGCTCAATATTTAATGTTTTCGTGTGATTACTTAATTATTGTGTGTTGAGTGTATTGAATGATAGATTCCTCTACTTATCACGCTGTCATTTCGTCAAATGTCAAATTGATTTGTAAAAACTGCTTAGTTTTCGTGGTACAATCTCAAATTGTTTGATTACTAAGTATCTTTTGGCTTATGAGTAAGGTAACATGGAATGCTAAAATTATATATGATTGTATTTCTTATTTATAGAAAATAAAATTACAGCCTAAGCAGTGTAATTTTTGTATTCATAAAATATTTTGTTTTACTAAGTTTTCATTGTCAGCTTGTGAGATTGTACCATCACGCAAATCTTCGGTGAAAATAAGTGTATAAAATCACAATTTAATTTCTAACGCATTAAAGGAATTACAACTCGAATTAAAGTTATAACTCACCGACCGTAGAACCTTGTTGACTTCCTTCATGGAATGTTCTGCAACACAAAAATACATATTTGTTAGAAAAATTAAAAAACAATTAAGAATCTTAAACTACAATAAACATAAAATATTGAAACTCCACAAAATGGCGCCATTCTAAAGATAAAGTCGTAAAAAATTGGTGTCTTTTTCATTAATACCAGAAAAGTAATTACAGAAATTGTTATAGCTCTAGTTCATGCATCTACAAGACAGCTTTATAAGGTTTTGATATACCACATCCGCAAAGTTGAAAAACGCCGATTCAATAACCGTGTCTTATAGATTTTTGTGTGCTGAAAACGAATCCGCAAACCGTTTGTCGCCATCACCCTCAGTTTTCGAGAAATTCGATTTTGAAAAAAGGAAATGCAAATTTCCAACTTTGAACATCTTTTATGCCGAAACGGTAATAGTTATTCGGTTACTCGTTGCGCCAAATTATTCTATGAACCCTCCCGAATACAACGATATAAATTATTATTGCATTATGAACATTTAAATATGTTTAAACAACGATCAAAGCGAAACGGACACCCGAAATGCCGACAGTGGTAGTCACGCGCGTTAAGCGATTGTGTTACACTGAGCGGCAATGGATCGCGCGCCGCCGTTTGACTACCACTGTTGGCACCGCACGTTTTGTCAAACTATTTCGTTTCTGTATTGAAAACAAAACGAGATTTATCACTTCTGTTGACGCTTTCCGAAGGAAAACTATCTGCTGCATCGCGTGGAATGGTCAGATTTTTCCCCGGATCCTTACTTTTGGAGATATATTGAAAGATATCTGCAAAAATAGGTGTATTTCGGGTGTTCTTTTGCCTTTGATCGTTGTTTAAACATATTTAAATGTTCATAATGCAATAATAACTTATATCGTTGTATTCGGGAAGGTTCATAGAATAAGTTGACGCAACGAGCAACTGAATAACTATTACCGTTTCGGCATAAAAGATGCTCAAATTTGAAAATTTGCATTGTTTTTCAAAATCGAATTTCTCGAAAACTGAGGGCGATGACGACAAACGGTTTGCGGATTCGTTTTCAGCGCACAAAAGTCTACAAGATCGGCTATTGAATGTTACAGACCAAGATGGCTGTTGGACAGTGAAATCCAGTCCCATGTTGTAAGAATTCTAGTACTTGCACCTTATTTGGTTATATCTTATGTATTATATATTATACCTGTTTACACCTTCAAAATTGTTTGTTGGCAATAACTTCGCAATTGCAGTGTTAGATTTTGTACGGCCGGGGAAAAGAGCATGTGAACAGGAAACTTTTCACTATATTAATTTTATTCTAGATAGACGTGGCAAGACGCGTGTTTATCGCTCGGAAGCCGGTAGAGCTCTGCCCGTTCTCGCGGTCGCGTAGAAGGTCTCGCGTCCTCTACTGTTGTGTTTACCTATCATTAGTGTTCCTTCTACAGAATTCTTTCTGAAGAATTTCTCGACAAATTTTATAATTTCTTATTTCTCATTTCTCGAGAAATTACAGTGTTTCTCGAGAATCTTCTGTATAGAAAAATTATTTTAAATCCCATTTGTTTTCAGAACTGAATTTTCAGTTAGTTCAAATTGTGCGTTAATCGTGAACGTATAAACACAGCTACAATCAGTAATAAATGTTAGTAATATATACGAAAAATTGCGCGATTATTTATAAACTTTTCTCTTCGTATCGCCAATTAAACCAGCGTCCACTCGAAATGGAAGAAATTTTTCTACAGCCGCAGATTTTGTCACAAAAAAAGAAGTAGATTGGCTGACGCGACATTGGACGCATTGCGCTTTTGAAAAAACTATTTTAAAACAAAAAAGTAATGTTTCACCTTGCTCACATATTATATTGAATAAATAAATTTATCAATAATATTTAATATCTGTTTTTTCATCTACACAAGTTTTGTCTAAGTTGGACACAAATAAAAATTTAGATAAATATTATCAACATTATTCCAAAAATATAAATTTTGCAATATTTTTTTAATTTCTCGAGAATTCTCGAGAAATATAATCTCATTTCTCGAGATGCGAAAAATATCGAAAAATCAGGAACACTACCTATCATCCAGAATAAGTAGTTCTAAGTTTTTGTTAGAAATCAAATAAATTTTTTTAACCAGTTCAGTTACTAAATTTTAAATTTGGACCACTGTGGAACAGTACAAAATTATGAATATTCCCCCGGCATAGAGAAAATATATTTTTGCTTACTAATACTACTAAATGCTGTGTTAGGTAATATGTAAATTCTAAGTAGATAAAATACTTTGAACATGCGTCTAAAAATATTTTGTTGACACTGTATTTATTACTCTCTGAAAACTTTTGAGTCAAAAGTGAATACATTTGGAGTTGCCTCCTTACTGCAAAGTCTTTAATTGGAGAACAACATAGCCAGAAAGTAGTTTTCTCCCTATAGATTCTTAAAAAATACCCCTATTTCGGGCCTCCTAAAGAGAAACCCCCATTAACTAAACAAGACCGATTCTCAACATCGCTATATGTATAGTATCTTCATGGGGACTTCAATATCCAGAGATGGGCAAAATTTGTATTTAAATAAAAATTTCAAATAACGAATAAAAGTTCAAAAAAATTATTCGTCACGTGACATGTGTAATGAAGTTAACCCGGGTTAACTTTATTCGACGAATAAATTCTCGTCGAATAAAAAACTTCAATTTATTCATCAAATAATCTAAAGTTAAAGTAACTATTATTCAATATGTTATTTAATTAATGTTTTACTTAATTAATGCCCAGCTCTGCCAGCACCTCAACGCCGATCCCATCTACCCCGATACACGCGTATCCCAAACGATCTCCAGGCGTGTCCCGGTATCAGTCGGGGCCACGGGGGTGCACTCGAGGAACTAATTTTAGTTTTAAGTAATGGTGGCGCAACACGCGCGCCGCCTCTGCTGGAACTCGTTACGATTCCAGGGGAGTCGGGCAAAGTCGACAAAGGAACTCGAGCGAGTCCAAGTGTTGTCTGTGATCCATAAACACTCGAGAGAAAAAGCTCGAGGGGGGCTGGTCGAGTGGGAGCCGGAGGGGGTGGCTTGAAAACGGTGGGCGGTCGGGTGGGATTGTGCATTGGTTTTAGGATCGCCATGGGAGCGAGAGGCTCGCGGGCCCGACACGCTCGTTTGCCTCTCGTGGACCCAACCTCGATCTGGAAAAGAGTCACCGGGGACTGCTTCCCGCTACTTCCTGCCCGCGTGCATCCGCGTCGCTAAAGTTCCGCCGTCCAGGGCGAGCGCCAGTTTGTTTCAGTCGCTACACCTGCCGCCGAGGAATAATAGCTGGGCTGCATGTGCGACTCTGGGCGAATAAATAAGTTGGACTCCGTAAAATCATTTAGACGTTGAAGTGAATAGATTTTGAGCGCCGAGATAAGCTACTCGAGAATAAATATTGAGAGATAGGGGATGGAGCAGGGAAATCCTTGTGGAGTGTCAATTGATAGCGCATGGAACTCAAATATCGCTACCGATTCGTTGCCCTGGGCCTTTCTGCTGCTGTTGATATAGCAGGCTATATATAATGTTAGCAAGTATGCACGTTGTTAATTCAGAAATTATTGATTGGCTATAGGAGGGTTAGGCAGATAGAAGACGAGGTGGAAAATTGTAGAGAGCTTTTATAGGTTTTGAATATATTTACACTTGCTTTACTACTCGGCTTCAGACGGAATTCAGATTCTGATTTTATAAAAAACAACTTTTTTCTGAAAATAATCACATTCATTTGGATTAGCCATGCATAATGAGCTGAGGCACGTTTCATTCTCCAAGATTTTATAGTGGACGTGATGCGACGACCATAAGAGACGACCAACGATAAAAGCGTCTGATCGATGCTCTCATAGTTTCTTTCCTAGCTCCACCATAAACGTACCTTTAAAGTTTAGAATTCATCAATGGTTTAAATTTGAAGAATTTCTCAAAAAATGGTAAGCCCAATCGAAATTTTGTTCAAATAATATTAAAAGATCGTTCAATTTTCTACAATTACTGTATATATATTTTTCTCGTGCTTCCAACCATTTTTTAGATAACAGCGTTTGAATATAGAGAGATCAGCACTCCGCCCGTCTAGACAATTCGTCACGCCGTACAGCTCTCTACATATATTCAAACGCTATTATCTAAAAACTGGTTGGAAGTACGAAAAAATTGTATGTACAGTAATTGTAGAAAATCGAATGCTCTTTGAATATTATTTGAACAAAATTTCGATAGGGCCTACCATTTTTTAGATATTCTTTAATTCCAAACTATTGATGAATTCTAAACTTTATTACTCGGACGGCACCATTTCCTGTTTTCCGATTGCAATAAACTTTTTCAGGGACTATTTTTTTATCAAATGGCACCATCCCAGGGGGTGAGAGCAAAGAAATACAAAACAAATTTCGACACGCTAATATACAAATATGAAACATCAGTTGTGCGCCAGAGAATAGCCCCGTGGGAAAAGACCTTAATAGCTCGGATCGATCAAAACATTCCCAACTCGCAACTGCGTCGAGATAAGTCTGATTGAAAAGCTTTTCCTTAAGTTCTTGAAATTAATGAGCCAATAATAGGGAAACTATATTAAACAAATTGAAACAAAACGTTGAGGTTTAAATTCCAAATTAACTACAGCTGAAGGAGCTCCTCCGCCCCACACGCGGAGGAAAATAAGGAAATACAGGAATGCAGGAACCTCCGTGTTATCGCAACAGTTTCCCCAGGCCAATTCTAGACTGCGCTGAACATAAACGACATGGAGTAACAATAATAGCCCCTCCCAAAATCTGAAATAAATGTAAATTTCACCTATCGTATTAACTGAAAAATTTGCATAATGGTCCAAGGAGCGTCATCTTCAATTCCCGTCCCATCACTGCGACAAACGTGAAAATGATAATAATGACAGATATCTACGATCTCCAGTATTCCTCTCCCTTTTCCAATCTGATAGCTCGAGGAACTAAAACATTTTTACATATTCATCCAGAAAATACCGTCTCCCCTGTTCTTGGTGCACAATAGAGAAAAAAAAAGGTGAACGGGTTTGGTCCGCCGTATATCTTTTGTACGTTCTTTAAATTTGGAAAAAAAAGGACAGGGGAAATGTCAGGAAAGCTCCTCTGTATTTCGCCTGATATCCGACTTTTCGATGGTTGATATGATTATCAGACAGATGCCCCGAGCGGCACTTTCGTTTCGTCGTTTCTTGTGTCCCGGGTATCTTTGATCTTCTAAAGCGTTGCATCGAGCGACGCATCTCAAATGGAAGGGAACAATGCATTTAAATGGGACGATTCGAGGCGGAAGTCGTAGCTGGGTCGCGTCTACTCTCGTCCAAGCACTGGGGTCCGAAACAATCCGGGATAGTTTCTCGCTTTCAACTTCCGTGAAAAGTTTTTTGTCACGGGGAACCACTTACAAATATTAATTCTGCCAGCTCGTGGTGAATTGAAGTATCGAGAATCGCATTAGCAGGGTGAAAAGTGGGGATGAAACAAGCTAGTTAGAGAAAGTTAGAAACGGTGGAAGTTATAAATTGAGAAAACGGAGGGACATGGCAGTAATAAAAATTGCTAGCTCGAGAGAATTCTTGATAAATACGAAAATGTTGGAATTATTTGAAATTATAAGTTGGGAGAATTGAGGAAAGTTAATATTCATCCAGAAGGTAATTTCTGGACGAAGGAAAATTGTGAAGATTGTCAAAGAAAGGTTGCTAAATTGTAATTTAAGTGATTTAAGGGACAAGGAAATTCAGAAAATCTACTGCTCTAGGAAATTAAAAGGAACGGTTTTAAAAAGAGCCCTGCACGTTAATTATTCCCTCCTTCAAATTCCTCTGTCCCATTGCAGATACTTTTAATTTAATTCCAGTAGATTTATTCATATTTCACATTCCTTTTCTTGGAAGCAGGTCAAGAAGACACCATAACACTACTATATAATTTCTCATAACTTTACTGATAATTTCATTCCTCTCTGTTGCTACAATTCCCATAAACTCGTGAAATTAAAATGCACAGTTAAACAAGCACTGTGCTCCTGAAGACCAGTAAATCCACCTGTGAAAATTACTTTCGTACTTGTCATACGCTCTATTCTATCATCGCTCAGATAATATCAGCAGAAGAAAAATTTTCAAACAGACGATCTATCTCCCCGAAAACAATTTCTATCGATTCATCGCATTTTAAGCTCCCTCCCCATCAAAGTGCCATTCCTCAACAACGAAATACCACCGTGAAACCGAAAATTCCTCCCACTGACAAGTGACGAACGCCGCAACGATAAATCAACATTTCGACGCGAGAAGCGTCGCGCTCAAAGAAGCACATGGTCCAGCGGCGAGCAGATGTTGCTTCCGTTCGTTTCCACACTTGGCATTCCCAGTGTTTAAACGCGGTTCGAGGGACTTCCTCTCGCCGGGATCGGCTCGGTTTCACGATGGCAACGGCATTTTTCCGCCGTGGAAGCCGCAGCTCCTGGACCCGCCCAGGCCATTCTGCAATTTGCCTTCGCTCGCGAAAATGTCAGCTGGAACAATCAGCATCGCGTCCCAGGGGCACGATGGACGTTCCTTGCGAATGGGTGGCGGGTCCGCGCGATTTATTATGCATTCCGTGAACAACGGTGATTACGAAATTGTACGGTTGAAACGGAGTTCCCGAGCGAGTTGTGCGCGACCTCGACGCGAGTTCGAAGCTCTTTTCGGGCAGTTTCTGCTTCGAATTGCAACCGGCGTTGGTGGCCTTTTTCAGGGGGACGCAAGTGTCGCTCGGAAATTTGAGTGCAGCTGGCTTTGCTCTTATACGATGACGTTATCTCGTTGGAATACGTTGGAAAAGGAAATAGATAGATTTCGTCGTCGTTCGAGTTAAATATGATCGCATAAGGACGAAGCCTATTTTTGGGGTAGAACCATAGTAAACTTTGAATTTTTTTTAAAGAAACTAGCGAATCGATTCATCCGAAATTTGAACTAGGTTTCTATGCATGTTTGAAGAAGTAGCAGATTCTTTTTATTAATTTTTAATAATAGATATAGGAGTTATGAGCCTGATATTTATTTTGCAGGTAATAAATTAAAGTTTCAGACCTTTCACTATCAAAACTCACCACTCTCCTCAATAAATTGTTTGGTTTTATTCTGGTTCACCAAATTGAAGCAACATATGTATAAAGTAAAACGCCGTTTCATTTTTCTGTTCCAGATTACCTGGAAGATAAATATGCACACCAGCGGATGACGAATTTTCTTATATTCATTTTTTACAATTGAAGGGGAAAAACTGCAACTTCTTCAAAGATGCTTAGAAACAGGATACAAATTTCAGACGAATCGAATCATTAGAGTCTTAAAAAAATCCCCAATTTTTTAAGTTTTTAACCCCAAAAATAGGATTCCCCCTTAAATATTTACCATTTTTATGTGAATACTCAATATTGATGTGTGGTGGAGGGTAAGAATATTTGCTGTAGTGAGATGAAGTTAACCCTGATAAGGTCTTCACTTCACTTAATAACTTCTTTATGGCTTTTTCAGAATTAGAAGAGTTTTTAAAGGGGTGAATGTACGAGTCAAAAACGACCCGGGAACCGTAGTAGGGTTAAAAGTGAGGCGACACAGTTTGAGTTTTTAATGAAAAAGAGTTTTTATATGGTTACAGCTTCGTGGACTTTCAGTGTTCATCATGTCCATGCGAATACTGAATTGTGATGTATGGTATGTGTTCAGTACTTATCACGCGATAGCTTCGTCTCTAATGTCGAATTAATTTGTAAAAGGAACTTGGTTTTTGTGCTATTATTTCGATCTATTTATAATGGCATGCTTTACAAATAAAATAAAAAATCTGTATCTAAAGTAGAATAAAAGTATTGTCACAGATAAAGTAAAATGCGAAGAAAAATTCTGGCCCTTAAAATGAGGAATTCCTAACACGATTGCTTAAGAAGTACAGCAAGGATTATGTGTTATGATGTTTCTAACACTTTATCCTTCTATAAGCAAAATTTTCAGAACGTTGGTACAGATTAACGATTGCATATAAATTAGCAGATACATTTCAATTTCATTTCATAAACACCTTATGGTAAAATAAAGGTTTGTGGTTTCTATGTTAAGATAGTTGAATATGGAAATTTTGTGCATTAGTAACTACAATATAAAATACAGATAATATATGATACCTCAAAGTCGGACGTTGTTATAAAAACTTTTCTGCATGTTAAGGAATACTTCGTATTTTCAATTTTCGTATTTTCGCAATTTCGTATTTTCGTGAAAAATATTAAAAAGCGCAGAAAAATGAAATCCCAACTGGGCCAAGTTATGCAGAAAGCTACAAACCCTCAGTGATCTGAAATTGAGTAAATTTAGTTTGAAGACTTTAATTGTTAAAGAAAAGTAGTTTTATTTCTATTAGGCCTCTTATTAGGTATATTTTATTTCTTGCTATTGTTTTACAATGTTTTTTAATGGGTTACTTCATAGTGAGTAGTACACTTAATATTATTTTAAATTTTCTGTACCTACTTTTTGTTTTTTAAGCCTAGAATCGAACTATGGCTTGGTAGTTTTAATAATTATATAATGTAATAGTTGTTCTATGGATTAGAAATTTTTTGAAAAATAAAGATTACAAAATTATGGGATCCTTACTGTATTTAACTAAGTTTTTGTCATTTTAAGGGTTGCTAGGTTTCTATACACCTTGGCCCAACTGATAGTACTATCTCACCTATATAATAGACACATCGAACGTTTGTGTTTCAGGTTCTGAATGTGCAGTTTGAACAGTGTGGCTCACACCTACAGCCATACAGCTGCTGCAGCATACAACTGCCAGGTAATACATCTTACATTTCTAATTTTTTTCTGTAATTGACTTTTGGGGTTTGGAATATATAATTGTAAGGTGAATAGATTGCAGAGGCGCAACTAACAATAAGGCGTCCTCAACTATCTTCATAGAATATCTAGTGACGCAACGTGTGCGTCCCGGAATAAGTTTCGTTGCACCGCTTGAGCGGTGAACAGCTTGAGATTTTACAGAACTTGAAAATTTGCGATTCAAGTGGCACCTTCTCGTAACTTCAGTGACGAGTGTTCTGAATTAATTTCGTAGTAGTCAGTGTCCAAAATGTACAGATTCAAGGAATTACACATTTGAACACACCTATTGCGCTGTCGAAGTATCGAAGCTTTACGTTGGGCTGAATTTCGTGGGAATCGTTAATAATTACTCTTCTCCCATAAAATATGTATCTTAAATTGTAGGAACAGTATCGAGTATTTGTTTTCGTCAAGGTTGTTTGGAAAAATGTGTGAAATTACATAGTATTGGACAGTACTTTCATACGCGCTATATTGCACTGTGTATTTTATCGAATTACCGGTAAAAATTTTAGGGTATTCCTCGCGATTTACCGGTATTACAATCCTCACAATAAACATCACACAAATTGGCAAAACGTCAATCTTGGAAAACAAACAGGAGAGCGAAACAAATTCTCCACTTTGCAGGGAGCTTATCGCTGAATCTAGAATCGAAATCGAACGTCGACACACGTTTTGACTCCGAAATCATCGTTCGGCAACGCTGGAGAAGTAAATTCACACGGTATCAAACAGATACGGCTCTTTGACAGCTTTTTTTTCCATCTCTGTAACGTGCGAACACGTATTTTCCAGGCAGATATGAGTAACGAGTCAACCGACCGGCCAATGGGAATTTATTTCTGTGTCGCGAAAAAGAGGGGAATTCCCTATGTCGGTCTATCGCGTAGATGATATCATCGCTCGTTCAATCATAGCGCGAGATACACGTGCGTTCAGTACCGTGACTAAATGTGAGAGAGCCTGAACCGTCCTTCCTTTTTCCTCTGGCAGATTCGTCCAATTTCTGAGCAGTGGACAAGAAAAAATTCTGTCGAAGAAACTTTCTTCTTTCCTGGATGGAAAGGGTTCGCCATTAGACCATCCCTCGCGCGTGGTAGTTTTCTCTGCGCTCTGCCTATTCTGCAATGCTTTCTAATGTCGTTATCCCGAGTTTCTGCCTCTGTTATCTATATTCTGTCTAATTTCTGAATTCGTTAAGGTCTCAGTTGGAGTAAACGAGACAGACGGTATATTTATGATGTTTGAATCACTTCGTTTGTATAGGAAAAGCTTCAAATCATTTACAATAGTGTTCGAGTCTCTTGGGAATATTGATTACCTACTTGATTGGTCTTCTAGAAATTGGCGCAAATTTCTAACGGTCATGAAAGTCTACTTCAACCGTATGTTTCTCATGTTTCTTATAAATATTAGATGATTTATTAGAGGTACCTATGTTTGATAAAAGAGGGCATAGAACGTCTTTTCAGGTGCCTGTGGTCCCACTTGGATATTCCTTAGTACATACAGCAATCGTTTCATTCTATTTACTCACGACGGACTGGAGAAGGTATATGCGTTTAGGGTAAGAGGTTGTATGTGTGTGGTGGTGTCTGTTAACATTTTTCTCCAAAACTAGTGGACCGTTCTTCATGCGATTTTTTCGTGAACTTAAAAGTGGTTTTCGAACTGCAATCCGATTATTATTATTGACAACTGTAGTCTTCCTTTTTCATGAGATGTAACATATAACTGTTTGCAACAAATTACGATGCGATAATATAGCCAATTATAAAATGTGACTTTACTAATATTTAAATGACAGAGTGTACCGCACCCTAGGCTATGTCTTTGTCAATATTTCTGTAAATTTTTAGACCTTAATCAAACAATTTAAAAACTTGGTGAATTTTCACAAAAATAAATCGCTTTTATTCACAAATATTTCTTCAAATGCAAACATCAATATATCAAAATTAACATTTCTAGAAAAAGATTGTTAGAGTATGATTGTATGAGTATTACGAATGTACAATTATCACACAAAAGTTAAAAGATTCAGAAGTACGAAAATGGTAACTCAAAAAAAGAAACAAAATTAAAACGGTTTTCAAAAAAAGAAAAATGCACTGAAAAGTAAAAAAAAAAGTTTTTTCTTATTTAATCTATGACTCTCAATTTTTTTATGTCGGCGCCTCATCATTTGCACTGTGTATAATCTGACGCCGACTTGAAAAAGTTGAGAGTAACCTTTTTAATTATTTTGAAGTCGGTTTTAATTTTTCCAATCTTTTTTTTTTACTTTTTAGTTATTTAAGTTATATAACTACATTTTTTTAAATATATATGGGTAATCCTACAAAAAGAGTTGTTCATAAAAAAAGAACCGTTTGCTAGAAACGGAAGATTCCGCAAATAAGCGACTTGATAATAAAACAGATTTCTTATTTTTGGTGTAACTTCAAAACTATTTAATCGATTTGGATAATTCTTACCCCATGACCTAAGTTGATTAAAGCTAAACTAATGCAATAAGTTTCACGAAAATCGGTTCAGTAGCTACACAGAAATTGATGGACAAACGTAACACATACTAGCATACATACATACATAGGTACACCTCGAAACTTTTTTTTTTTTAATTGGTTAAAAAGGAAGCTCAGTTATTAGGATCTGAACAGTTGAATCCTTGAATCACAAAAACCAACAATAATAGCCTCACAAATGGATTACAATGATAAAATTGCACATACACTAAAAAAAAGGAGGTAGCAATTTAATAAAGGCAAACGATAATCAACTATCTTACGTTTTATTCTATTTTCTTAAGTGATCAATATACTAAACTGACACTTTTAAGTGTGTTCAAGATCCCCATAATTTACTCTCGCAATTTTGATCGTTGCCCCACGATTATATGCGTATTATCGAATAAAAAGCAAGTAACCTACCAACAATTAATAATTTTAATATTCCAAGTGTATTCAAAGCGATTCGAAATTGAGTCGATTGAAAATTCGTTAATATCGAAGGTCCCCCACTATATGCAACTAAATAACGCTAGAGGAAATGTTCTCCTACAACATTCTCGTAATCCTCAGCGCCGTTTAAACAACCGTCGCAATGTAAACTTCGCCGAGGTTCCACCCGGGGCTTTGATACGTGCTCCCATGTGAAATTAATATCGTCGTTTAGAAACGCGCGATGTTTGCTTTAAATCGATTGCCGCGTATCGATCACGGTGGCTTAACACCTTGGGTGGCTGTTTCGCAACTGCGATCGTGTATCCCGTTTCAGAGCTCGCGAAGTTGCTCCAAATATTTGAGAGCCAGTCATTTGTGCGGTTTGGGACTGCTGCACCCGGCGATCGAGCGAATAAAATTGCGTAACTTGGGCGAATCGGGACCGTCAGTGTCCTCGTAACTGACGAAGACTGTTAATCGTTGCGGGTAGGCAAATAAAGAGGCTTGGGAGATCCAAATTTTGTCTATGGGGGATGTTTGAAACTTCTGCTTAACATCTGCCACAGGTGACACAGTGCTGTATACTTTGGAAGAGGATCGCACGAAGTTCTGACGACCGATTGGGCGAAAAATTTGGATACATTTAGAGCACACCTTGTATAATAATACATCAACCGCAGAGGATGCACTACTTAAAAGTTTTCAGAAAATTCAGTTCATAATTGTTTTTTTTTTTGTAGACTTCAGACAGTACTCTTCAGTGACGCCAACGTAAAGCCAACCACGGCCAACCAGCGTCGCCGGGAAATAGGTTGTCGTCGCTGGTTGGCCATGATTTGCGTCGGCTTTGCGTTAGCGTCATTTGGCTTGGTCCTGGGATCGCCACACGCACGCATTACCACCGCTCCTGCAAGTGTTCCCCCTCCGCTAAATAAGGGGTCCTGGATAATGTTGTCTGGCGAGCCCGGATGCAGAGATGGGCAAAAAATTATTTGAAATAAAAATTCAGTACACAAATTTCTATTTCAAATAATCTTTTGCCCATCTCTGCCTGGATGACACATAGAGCACGAAGATCGTTGAGATCATGCAGGAAATAATTTGGGATGTTTACTTTCAGGGAGTGATTTAATACTATAGGTCAGGAAGAAAATTTGGATAGTAATATCGTTGGTATACCCACAACAGTACCTGTACCTATAACCAACATTAATTAAATTACAGCGGCTGTGTGTTCTACCGTAATTCATACCTAATAATCCTAGGCGCATATTATACCTAATATCCTGTTATGTTTTTTTAATTACACTCATGATTAGCCATTTACATTAATTTCGTTCTTGCGTGTGATGCGTGCGTGTACGAAGCCTGTGAAAGGTAGGACTTTGAACTCCATCTTCCTGTGAAATTTTAATTATTACGTCCAATGTGGTTAATATATTATGATACGCTGTATGTACCAGCCGCATGCAAAATTTCAGCCAAATCGGTAGCCCAAACCCCATGTACTCCCTTTGTTAGCTGGAGGCTGTTAGCTCAAGCCACGTTCCCACGTGGGTAACTCGCTACACAGAATATACTTAACACGTTCACTCGGGAAAATGAGATATTCCGTTCATACATAAGCTAACTCATAAGCCATTACACACCTAGGTACTACATCCTAATTAAAAGAATATTTCTAATAAAGGAATACCGCTAAACTGCACTCACCGATTGGATTGCTACTTTGTGGGTTTATAGAGTGACTCAATACAAGAACAACGGTATGTTTCATTCGTGCCCAATCGCTTTTTAAGGGTGTGAAACCTAACCTCAAAGTGAAATAGGCGCTCCAACTTTCTCGCGTATAACTCTTGAAGTACAAGAGACAAAAATTTATTGTACGAAAAACCCGTGTCTATTACGTGGCGATCAGTTTTTTTTTTAATTAACGGCCTCTTTCTATTTATTTTGTATCAGTATTTTCCCCATTTACTCCCCAAAAAATGATTTTTCTTCAGTGGTCCGCCATTTTGTTATTTTTTGCGATATTTACCTTTTTTCTATCGTCACGTAATAGACGTAGGCTTCTAGTTTCTAAATATTTTTGTCTTTTTGAATTCAGATTAACCATATGGCTAGGGCACTATCAACGCCACAGCCACGATTTTGGAGCTGCGCACATTGTGACGAAGAGTATACCGGAAATGGATTTATGAATTTGATTGAAATAAAAATATTTTACCCTTCAATATGTACACATTAATCATACTAAGCAATGAATTAATTTACTTGCGTTGTTTGGTTGAAAGAAATCCCGAAAACACCCTTACGTTTCAGACCATTATAATGGTCTCCCCCTTAAACACTAAACCTACCGTTACTGAATGCTCTTTACAATTATGTCACTCAAGGTACTTTAATCATTACTTACCATAAGTAATGTGTAATTTACGCGACGTAAGAACAAATAATTCTGTCTACGCTTCCGAGAAACTACCAACGCGAAAGTACGCCAGAAGCGCGCGTATTAAGTCCCTCGACGCGAGAGAACGCCGACGCCAGGCAAAGTGCCGAGTAATTCCCAAACGCTGTTCAGTTCCGTCGAATTCATCAATGTTGCAGCGCAGAAAGTATTCGCATCATACATTCGGACCAAAAATTGTTTCGCCCCATGAAAAACAACCACAGTGACCTGTTCGCGAGATCGTTCGCGTTTCCCGTTACAACCGTTCAATTTCATCCACCGCAGTCCCCTCTGAGCCCAACGAAACGTTCCCCGCCGACCTGACACCGTGCACCGTCTCCACCGCGAGAGATATTAAATGTTCCCCGTGGTTGTTAAACACGGCACGCGGGTAACCGTTAATACGCCGGGCGGGGGTGGAAAAAATCGTTAGCAAAAAGTGTCGCGGCCCTGTTCGACAGTGTTTTTCCGCGTATTACCGCCAAGTCGAAGCTTCCAGTCTACGGTTAAATGGCCTGTAAGATGAATAATGCGATTGTTTGAAATATCACGTTCACCATTGGGGTTGGGGGGGGGGGGTAGCCATTTAAACATCGTTAGCGGCTTTTCTTGTTTGCCAGTGACTGTTACGCGCCGATTTCAAATGAAATTCAATGACCCCCTTTTCCAACGGCGTTCCATCAAATTAATGTGGAGACACACAAACTTCCCCCAAGTTCGAATCGTGGAAGCTATCCTCCCCCCTGTCTGCCTGCTGGGTCTGAGGCAGCTCCGTTGCAGTTTCGCCACTCGAAAACTTCGAAAGTTGATATCTCCGCATTAATTTGGCCGAATGCTTTATAAAAGGGAGCCGACGGGCTAGCTCCACCTTCCTTCGTGCGACGAATCGAGCACACAACTGCCGTGTCGTCGAAAAGATAACGCTGCGGCCTGTCTGGATATCGATCGACCCGCTCTTTTGAAGTTGGCTGGTGTAATGGACGCGGGAAACGAACGAGACAGAGGTTCGTCCAACGAAACGTTAATTAAAATTCCGAAAATCGCCTATCCGGCAGCCCCGCTCTGTTATTATTTCTACCGTTCGTTGTATTGTAAATTAACAACGACTAGAGGCGAGTTACCTGACGTATTCGAGAATTATCGAAAACGATATTTCGAAAATTTTGAGGCGAATCGAAATTTTGAGGCGACGAAAGAAACTAGATAACCGTAAGATAATTAGAACCGAGATTTGAAATTCAATTTTATTTCAAAGTAAAATTTTCAGAAATGTTGCAGAAGCTCTTTCCTTTTTATTACACGTAAAATGGGTGGAGAAGCAATGATATTTTTTACTGCCAGTGTAAGCCCACCGTGGTACACTTTTCTGTGAAAGAAGATTCAAATTTCTGCTCCACTGAAATTTTGATATGGGCTTCTTTTTAGTCATTGCAGAGAACTTGCTCTCTATTTGAAATACTGGGTTTGGAAACACCCGCTAGAACGGGTGCCTGTCGTCCACGTGTACAGCCTGTGCCGTTCAGTTTTAAAGGGAGAAACGGGGGTGAGGGGATGGGAGGGGACCGAAATGTTTATCGAAGTTATTCTGGGGACCGAAGGAACGGGCTAACATAAGCAAACTTTGCCGTGAAAGGGCAGCAAAAGCTGATTATGCCTGCTCACTTTACGCTTTCCTGACGAATCAAGACGACGCCCAGTCGTTTCCACCCCCCGCTAATTATACTTCTTCCATTAGTCGACATAAATAAAGAGTAAAATGAATCAATGTGTCACTAAGTTGACCACAGATGTGCTTAAAGGAAACAACAAACTTTAGAAAATAATGGACGTGTAACGATTTATTGATTTACGCAAGCCACACAGTCACATTTTCGCACAATAATTGGGAAACTGTGTAATAACTGCAATTTTGAATAAAAGAAGTACCAAAATGAACACGAAAAAGGGTAGAATTTAGGTGATCGTCTCTGTGTAAGAAACAAAAGACAATAAATTAATCCCTGTTTTTCGGATTTAAAAAATTCTGTTCTCCATTAATTTCGACCGTTTGCATTATGAAAATCACAAGAATAATTTGGTAAATCACGGAGTACCACAGAAATAGGAATAATAAAAAGGGCACGAGAAGTGACATCACAAAATTTCGAACAATGGGAACGAACGGAAGCAAAGCTGCATTCGAGCCAGTGCCTCGGTAAATCAAGCACGAGGAGCGTACGGTTTCTGATTACAGGCAGAAAAACCTGCGTGAAAAGTTACTCACACGTGCCCCCTGGGAAACTCAATCTCGAGGATTAACGATTCATAGTCTTTCAAGGGCGCAATCGCTTTATTACGATGCCGTTCTTTTACCTGCACGTGGCTGGAAGCGAAATGAAGAGATATTAAAGCTGAAAGAAACATGAGAATAGATACATAATACTTCGGTGATAAAAAGCGCGATGAAGAGGCCGAGGGTACGAAGAACAAATGGAACACGATGTTACAGCTGTTGTAATAATCTGCCCCCCTCCCCGGTCTCTGTGTATCCACCACTACTGCAGGATCAGTGATTGAAGAAAAGACTAACTTAACTCTTTGGATTAACGCCGCGTGCTGATAATAAACTGTAAAAGAAATAAAAGAATTCTTAATTCGTGGGGAGAAAATGATTTATTTTCAAATCACTATGCTGCATTTTTCTCGGTTGCAAAGTTCTGTAGTTGCAAAGAGCAGCATCGAGATAAATATCTATGGTAGTTCGATGCGCGTATAATCTGGAGTGCAACAGTGCTAATTCTAGTTTCCACATTCCAATGAAAAACACTCGAAGCGTTCAGTTACAAGGGACATAGCCCAACTCTTACATGTCAATTTTGAAGAGGTTTACGTAGATTGTAGTTCTCGAAAAAATATTTGACACGTATTTTTTTATCGGCAAACGTCCATATCTGGGGGGTGAAATCGGCCCTCAAAGTTGCGGTGAAAAACGCGTTTGCCAACATCTCGGAAAATACGCGCATGATGTATTTTTTATAACAAATTCAGCCACGTAATCAGGTTCGTAATACGCCAATTTGTTTATACAATATACTAAAAAGTAGTAGTTTTTCGCAGAATCTGATTACGTGGCTGAATTTGTTATAAAAAATGCATCAGTTTCGTCTAAAAGATTTTTCTCTATAGTGCACAGTTTCAGAGATATTGGGGCGAACCTGTTTTTCACCCCAACTTTCAGGGCTGATTTCATCCCCTAGATATGGGCGTTTGCCGATAAAAAGAAATACGTGTCAAATATTTTTTCGAGGGCTATAATCTACGTAAATCTCGTCAAAATCAAATTATTATTCCAATATTCATTCAATTTAAAGCAAATTGTGCAGAAGTACATATTTCATTTACGGTTGAATAAAATTCACGTTTTCAACTGATTATTTGGAAGTTTGTATAATCGTCTGGTTGTAGCTACTTAAATTGGTCTTATTACCCTGTCGTTCGCAATTTATACGCGTTTGCAGCGCTGGAACATATTGAGATTGCCAGCCGATACTTTCGGTTATATCTGCAGCCCCGAACTCCCGATATGTCAGCCAGAGTCGGAGGCCCGTAAAATTATCGACAGTATCCGAGGAAATAAAGACGTCCCTCCAGGCGGGAGACGAAAGTTCGACTAAAAAGATCGGTGGATTGTACAACGTCAGCGAAACGTTCGTAAAAGACATTTTCACGGTGAATTGTGCTTTTACATATAAAGCCCGACTCCAGATGGATGGCCCAGGGAAGAGTCTTACATTCTTGTGCCACTGCAGTCGACTGCAACGCAGGTATACAAAAAAATGTCGCCCCTAGATCGGAAATATTTTACAAAATCTCCCATTTCCATCCGGGCAATCTTTCATCTCTTCTGTTTCGCACGAATGGTAATCTGTTCCCTATATCCTCGTTTTATCTTCCAACATCACTCATAAATATTCCCCCATCTGTGGAATTGTCCGTTTTGGAAATGTTTTTGGAAATGCTAACGCTCAGAAACATAAAATATTTTTGAAAATAGTAGGTATAGTTTTTTTGCAAGAGACTTCGAAAAAGAACGTAAGAAATTGCATTTCTTGAGTTTAAATAATGCATCTTTTTATAATTATAATTTTTCCGGTTTTTTAGGTTCACCGTATGGTCATATTAAAAGTAATTAGAATTCCGTTTTTTTGTTTCTATTCAGCAGTTCTGGTTTTACAGGGGCAGCCATTCAATAAATGTCATTTCTTAATCGCATATAGCAGATGTATGTAAAACCTGAACTCCTTTGGTTGTATTTATAGGTTTTTCTACAAAAAATCTGAAAGAAAACTCATTTTATTCCCGATTCAAATGACCATCACCCCTTAAGTACCGCGTCTTATGCACTTAACCTTTACTATAAATGACGTGGACCAACTACACACCAAATTTCAGGCAAATCAGTGACCTCAACCTTATCTACTTTCCAGGTAAGAATCAATCGATTTCATTTCTCTCATTTTGAAGCTTCTACTTTCCAATTTCTTTTTTAAATTTCGCAGTTTGGACTCTCCCATTTCTTTTTTCAAATTTCGTATAATTCTAGCGTTCTTGTGTTGCAATAATTCTTCTTGAAATTTATATAAGAATTCCATGCACCGTAATTCCGTCTTTGCCAAGAATAATATCCGCGCGAGGCCCGCACTAGAACCAGGTGTTCGACGTGGAAATCGATCGCGCGAACGCGAGCCCGAGCGATAAAATTCGCCCGTGCGTCAATCGGTGCCAAATTTAGGCTTGGCTTGAACCATAAGCCCCGCCAGCTAAATCCGTTTCAGCTATACACCGCGATGTTTTGGTTGATGGGTTTCGGTGGACGTTTTGTGTTTGGTAAGTTCGACCGCGCAAGGAGGTTTACACACCCGCCAATGAATGTCCGCGGTCTCGATTTGACAGGCGATTATTTCGTCACTGTAAAAATACGAAAATACTCCAGTGGATCTATACTAGCACCGTCAGTATCAGAACACCTGCTATTGGAATGTCCTGCTATCGGAATGATCTCTCGTTCGAACGTTGTATTATCCGATGTTTAATTTAGATACAGAAAAATAAGTCAGAAAAATCCGTGAGTTGTAATATGTAAAGTAAATATTGGGAAAGGAGTTGACTAAAATTTGGTTGGGATAGTCGATTAGTTTGAATATTTCAAATACTTCAAAGTCAAATGAATTGAGTACCTTCAAAAATATCGAGTCGTTCATTTACACGACAAATCACTGGAATTCCGTTCGAACTATTCAAATAATTGAGTTACTTGAATTATTAAAAAAATAGAGTTATTTGAATAATTCGACTGAGTTACTCGAATCATTCAAAGAATAGAGCTACTCGAATTATTCAACTGAATCACTCGAATTATTCAAACAATTCAGTTACTCGAATTATTCAAATAATTGAGTTACTCGAATTATACAAATAATTATTGAGTTGCTCGAATTATTCAACTAATTATTGAGTTACTCGATTTATTACTCGAATGGCTGAGTATTTGACTGGCATTTCAAACTACATGGATGATTCCAGCACAGGAACAAATCGTTTTAGTTTTCTACTGGAATATTAGGTATTTCATTCCTGTATGTAGCTTTAACCTCTTTCGTTACGTGCAACAGTTCTTCGAGGTCGATCTGAAGATTAACAGTTTACGTAATCGCATATTTTAATAATAAATTCTCTTTTCTCCTTGCTTATTGTTCTAATATAGTCTATTCTAGCGCTAGTATAATCTGGAAGAAGCTTCCAAAGAAAATATTTAGTTTCAATTTCAAGGACCCATATATAGGTCAGATTAAAATGAAATACTTGAATATTGTAATAACTGGTGCAAAATCATATCTTACAATAAAATACGTATTTCCATCTTCATTAAATCTTCGTTTTATAAATGTCTCTGAATTAGTAACTTGCCAGCTTTGGGTTAACAGCAGTTCATGATTAAAAATCATGTACAATTTGTTAATAAAGTAAAGCACACAATTCTCTTATGTTCAGTAAACAAATCTTTTAGAAACTCCAAATAATGATTAGAAATATTATTAATAGGCATTTCTATCACCCTAATATCTACCCCATTTTGAACTCAAAAAACCTACTCAAAAAATGCAAAACCGGTGGATTTATTTTTAGTAACACCTTTAGCAATACTAATGGAAGGTCTAAATAAGCTGTACATTCAAGAAATAAGCTGCGATATAATTAGAGAAACAGAAGAAAAGGAGCTTATCAACAGAATTAACAAAGGATAAACCAGTAATGAGAACTGATAATGAGCAGACGCATGCTTATTCCGAAAGCAAATCATACACCCTAGTTATTCTAATTAATTTCCCATTTTGTACTAATTATTATGTACACATCTAGTCTTCCCACTGTGTTCTTACTCATTTTCACATTCGCTTATTTTCAAATATTGCATTAACACGTTCGCTGCAGTACGATGTACATATATCCTGCACCAGATTTTGTGATGCAGCAACGAAACTGTACCGTCCGCTTTAAATAATTATAAGAAAGAAAAGCTGCGTCTTACATCTTCCAAAAGCTTACGCCACGCAAAGTGTCAATAATATTCAAATGTCTCGAATCTTCTAGCAAAACAAGTGGCTGCACACACGACTCCTAAGTTACTTCAAACACGCATTATATAAAAATGTACTCGCGTTTGAAATTACTCATGCTTACAAATATTTCTCGCCTTTCCTTTTTGCAAACACCCTATCACTCTTGCCTGTGAAGAATACGCCACCTAGACTCGATCAACAATGTGTCATTCATACCCTACGAACCTTACGCTATCGTAGTTCCGATATCTTCTCGAAACGTGTTCCATCCTATCCCTGCTGCTATTTTCCCAGCTACCCTTCAAAACCTCGAGATCTTTTTCACCAACGCTCAGAATCTCTCAGCAAGTCAGTCCTCTCGCTTATTCTCTATATAGTTCAGAACATTGTAGTAATAAACCTCTAATTTAAAATGAATTGGTGGTTCAAACTTCTTAGTGTCCCTTAGAGCCCAAAGGCTCGCAGGGATTAACAAAGATCGACAAAGATTCCCCAAGAAGCCCGAAACTCGTCTCAATGGCGCGATCGTCATACATTGTTAATCGAAGAGTGCATCTCGGGCCCAAAGAGGATTATTCAACCGCCGCTGAGAATCGCTGGGAGCGCATATCGAGTCTGTGGCTAACCACGCTGCAGGCCATCGGCTGTCCGGTAGATAGCGACGGTACCTTGAATTTGAATACGCGTGTTCCCGTCTGCCACGACGTATAATCGCATCTTTGGTTGTGCGTGCGCGTGTTTGATGATTTCGCCCGCGCGTGTATGCGTGCGTAAGCAGATAGCCACGGTGTGCATCGTATTTAATCTTATTGCGGTGGAAACGAACACGAAGGGAGTGGCGACAGGGCGCAGTGACACGGCACTGTCAGCCTCTCCTGTCCATGCGGATTTCGTAGACGAATTGATTTTACCCACTGCCGTTATCCAATGCTCTCTCTCTCTCTCTCTCTCTCTCTCTCTCTCTCTCTCTCTCTATTTCGTTTCACACCCTCTGTTCCGTTCGATTTGCACGATCAAATTTATTTCAACGGAGGGAGAAGAGAGCACCTGTCGCGCTTCCAGCGTTTGCTCCCGTCGAACTGTTACTAGGAACTTGGGTGAAATCTTCGCCGGGAGTTTCGGATAGCGGGTCTCCGCGAGATGAGCAAAATACAGGGCCGAGGAGTTCGGTAAACTGGAAAATTCCGAGCAAACGGAGGCTCACAAATGGATTCTGTGGGCGTAATGTGGGACCTTCTGTTGGAATAACAGGTGTACGTGCGGAGCGCAACGACGATTTGAAGGTCTTAATTAAAACGAATCTATATCGGACTCTCATAGTCGCGGAACTTGCAGTCTCACAACTTGGCTCGAGTGCTCTCATAGTTTCCAGACACTTGAGGGAAATTGGTAAAGTCTAACAGTTCGAAAAGTGGGCTCGTTAAACGCTCCGCGAGAATTCAAGGAGCAAGTGACACGAAGTTTTTTGGTCCTTTCTTTAAGGTCTCTTTACTGGGCAATATTCGGTTGCGCGGATGGCAGGAGATAGAGAATGTGTACCAGATGACCATCAATTATTTGCTAACTAGGTACCGATGGATTTTAATTATTTATGCTGAAATCGTGTAAGTTGAATCAAGCTTAACGAATGAATATCCTACAGAAGTTAACACTGCAAATGGATGGAATTATCAGAAGATACACTGCCTCTGTAGTGGCACTAACAAGGGAAGTTAGGCAACTTCGAAAATTCGAGAAATCAGAATGTTTGGAGGATTGTAACGCAAGTGATGCTAATAACGTAATTATATTTTGATTTGGCAATAAAACAGTCCTAAGAGTAAAAACACCCCCTTAAGCGGGGGTTCTCATATATCAGCCCCCCAAATTTACGATTTTTTTTAAAAAGCTATTATTAATATTGCATTAAACTCTTTTGGGATATAAGGAGGCATCGCTCAACTTGCAGAAAATATTTTTTTATGTCGATCCTTCTTATTATTTATTAATTATTGTGAAATCTCTTCGACGATGTTCGCGTCTCGGATAACTCAAAAACTAATTCACTGATAAATTTAAAAAAAAACTCATATTCATTATAATTTTTCCGGCGATATGAAAATAAAAATGAAAAATGTGTCTCAGGAAAAAAGTTACTTTTTTCCGACAATATAAGTCTTTCCATTTTTTTTTTTTAAGTGGACCAATATCAGCGAAAAACTATTTGATTTTAAGAAACTTCTATTTTTTTACTTACAAGAAATAAATAACATTTTTATCCTTTCACAATGGGCGCAGTTTTTTAATATTACTGACGTGTCAACTCTTCTTGCCCCGTTAAGAAGCATTTTCGAATGATGACTTAACTCGGGTGAAGTTGAATACTTCGATTAACATCGCTGTTCCAGTAAGACAGCCTGGTTGCGGCAATGGGGCAGCGTGGTTAAGCCAGCGGAACAAAGATCGTATTATTTTACACCGTGTCACGGCCTGGCGACGCCAGCGAAAAGGCTGAAGCCCTACGCCGCAAGCAACAATAACGATACATATCCCATTAGCGAGGACGGTGCAGTTCGCGGAATAACGAGCCACTGAAAGAAAATGAACATCTTAAGGGGTTGACGTAAAGGGGAGGGAAGGGGGGGTTGGTAACAGCGACGGGGGAAGACACATTGCGCCGTGTCGAAAACGTTATTGCCCACGAGCCTCCGGAGAGTCGAAACGATAAGGTCGCCGTTGCGGACGGTTACGTGACATTTGAGGATTGACATTAAACCGAGCGCCGCCGTTGCGCCGCGACTCCCCATTCACGGCGACATTTCGTTAATGCCACGACTACCCGCCTTTAAGGGCGCTTTTTACGAGAAAATCCGTCGGAGAGCGCCCGTGTGTGTTTGAGCGTTCTGCCAGGCTTCCTCCATAAAGCCGCGCAACTGGCAAGGATGAAGGGATAGGGTGATACGAGGCGTTCCCCTTGATATGTGTTCTTTAAGCCGGCAGTGTCGGGGCCATTTGCAATGAGTGGTTGTAATTATTTAGCGTAATAAATCGACGACGATGAAAGGGCGCTGTCAGTCGGCGGCTGTGAAGGGGATTATTGTGATATGTTGTGGGTAACTGAAGCTGTCCGGAACCGGGCGAGAAACAGACATAGGTTATACTCTGACAATAAATATATTTCAGGGAGTATATATATCCTCAAACACACGGTATGACAATAAGAAAGAGTAGGACTTCGTGGTAGCGTGGTGCAAGCGCATAGTACCAAGTCCGAAGGAGATCTAATCATACAGGTTTATGGAGTCTTATATACAACTACAACTTTATTTTTCTTTTGATAGTGCAATGGTGCATAAGAAAGTGAACAATTTTTATATTTTAAGTTTTGCTCTACCTCCCAGCGTTATAAAGTTATATTAAAAAAATGAAAAACCGTGATAACATTAAGGGCTGATTTCACCTTTACAGCGTCAATTTTACCCTGCAAAAAAAATTAACTCCTTGCGTATTTCAATTTGGAGAAGCAGTTATTTAAAAAAAAAAATTATCATGTATCAACATGCTCCTGTATCAAATAGCCTTGGTTTCCCCCACTGCAAATTCCTTATCAGGGAATAGACACCTATAGGTATTTATACTGACTAATAAAATGGCACCAGAAAGCCGATCATCTAAGAACGTATCGGGGTTTCGATGATGCAATTCATCCAGGTGAATAATGGGTTGATTTGACACTGATCTCTGGTATTTTCTTTCAACTATCACCTTATAGTAGGGTTTATACAAAAACCGACTATTGAAAAAACCGGTTTTCGAATTCGACTATTCCCCAAAAACCGGTCCAATGGGTTTTCAAATTTTCACCGAAAAATATAATTGAAATATCATTGCGTGCTGGCAGCGTTGCCGAATGTAGCGGGCTCGAGTCGTCACGGGTAGCTACAGATATAGCCGACGACACGGAGAGTTATATGCATATGTTACGTTAAAAGTGCATAGGCTGCTAAATATGCACATATACCGACTATCAAACTGCTAAATGTGCAGATTTACCGATTTGTACTTTTATCGTAACATATATATGAACTAATAAGATTTGTGCACACCTGGGGATTACTGGTACTAATCCGCGGTGACATTTTAACGTTAATAACGGTATAATTGTGTAGGGACGCGGTGTCATGACATCACGCTTTCGGAGTAAAGCTTTAATTTAGTAATTTGTAGTTCATCGTAAATGTTTGTGCATTGTGGAGATACTTTCTTTAGACCAGTACCAGTAATCCCCGTAAGGTGTGCACAAGTCGTATTAGTCTATACATACAGTGAGTAAAAAAAGTATTGGCACACTTTTTAAAATCGCATAACATTTTTAGAATTGGTCCAAACGACATGAGTTTTTTTTAGAAGGTGGAAGGATTATTTTGCTAAGTGACGTGTTTCGTAGTTTTGAAAAAATGCAATTTGTCGGAATAGCAAAAAAAAAATAGAAAGGGCAGTTTTTTCAACTTTTTTTCTGAGCCTGTAATAAAAATTCAAAAACCCCGTTTGTAAATTTAAGTAAGCTGTATACATGCTGAAAATTTCATCAAAATCGGTTGACAGTGCTCTGAGTTACAAACGTTTAAAGATCGCAGAATAAGGTCGAAAATCGCTTGATTTCGGGAATTTCGCGATTTTCGACCTTATTCTGCGATCTTTAAACGTTTGTAACTCAGAGCACCGTTAACCGATTTCGATGAAATTTTCAGCATGTATACAGCTTACTTAAATTTACAAACGGGTTTTTTGAATTTTTATTACAGGCTCAGAAAAAAAGTTGAAAAAACTGCCCTTTCTATTTTTTTTTTGCTATTCCGACAAATTGCATTTTTTTCAAAACTACGAAACACGTCACTTAGCAAAATAATCCTTCTACCTTCTAAAAAAAACTCATGTCGTTTGGACCAATTCGAAAAAAGTTATGCGATTTTAAAAAGTGTGCCAATACTTTTTTTACTCACTGTACATATAGCCAGGGTTGCCAGGCGATCCAGTATACGTACTGGCCTATATGACGTCACTTAGCTTGGATTGGCTTGGAGTTGGCATGACGTCACAGCGTCAGCAACCAAATATATGTATTCCCCTTCTCCTACACCGTAGGACGTCATATAGGCCAGCACACTGCTATTTATCCAGTACGCCTGGCAACACTGCACATAGCTCTCCGTGACGTCGGCTATATCTACAGCTACCAGTGACGACACGAGCCCCCTACTTCAGGCAACACTGCTTGATGGAATGCAAGAGATAAGGTTCCCTCTACGTGTATCAAGTTTCTGGTGTATTTTTTAAACTGATGCTATCGCTATCAAGTTTATCTATAAACGTTGGTATTTCCTGATCTCTTTCTGTCTTGTTTAAACTGGTGGTATTTTTTGTCGAATCTATCTGAAATGTGAAAAACAGCCAAAACTGTCCATTGGTGGTTTGCTGATTTCCTAACAGACGAATTTCACAATACTGGATTTGTTCTACATTTCTCCTTCGTCGATCACTTCAAACTTTCGTTACTCTCGTGCAGTTTGTACTCATAAAAACTACAACGCTCGCATAAGCTCTAATCCAAATTTCGAACTCTGAAAGCACCAGCAACCCACCCCAAAAATTTCGAACTCTCAAAGCATCAGTAATTCTCCCCATCCAACTCACGCCATAAATTCATTCTCGCGCAGTTTTTTGCCCCGCTTTCTCCGAAGATTTCAAAGTAAATTTCAACCCTTCTTTGAAGAGACCACTTCAGCTCGTGGCGTGTAAAAGGGGTGCAGAACGCTCGTGTATTTTGATCGAGAAGACTCGAGGAAGCTTGCTGGTCCGCCCATATATTCGCGGCAAGGGATGTCCCTAGTCAAATAGAAGAAGTGGATGCGCATAGAAGAACCCTTCTCCTTTTTTTAATATTTTTATTCCCGTATATTGGTCCCGAGTGGTGCAACCTCCAATCCCCTCGCCATGTCAGGGCCAACTGGCTGTTCGAGGATACTCGTATTCACGAAAGTTCCAGAGAAAACGATTACCAATCTAGCCGAGTGTCACATGGCGTGAAATTTTATCGACGCAATATTAGTCCCCGTGACAGGTTTATAAACGGGAGAAAACGCGATCCGCGATTCAACTTGAACGAAAAATTCTTGCCACACCAGCGAGCGCGAGATTTGGGGGAAATTGTAAAAGACCGCAAATGGGAATGACAATCTTTATGTGAAATTCATTATAGTATTGGATGGATATTTTAGAATTCAATATTGATTCGCGAGAAAGGGAAATTTGGGAACAATGATGGGAGTTTCGTGAGATTATTACTGATTTTTAAATTCGGCTTTTGTCATTGGGTGTGGTGCTGAATGGAATTATATTTTTCTGTTTAGAATTTTGCAAAATAAAATTTATTTCGTGCAAATTGTTTCTCGAGTCGTTGAATTTGTCAGAAATAAGATTTGATTAGGTATTGGTTTAATGAATGATTAACGAATCTGGCTATTTTTTTACATAGTCTTGACAAGTGAGATTGATGCTAAAGAATTCCTTTAAAGTATACGTGCTTTAGTTGTTGAAGAGTTACTGAATGTAATTAAAATTTCATTTTAACCCAGTTTCGCCGAAGCAAAAATTGTGTAATTTTTTAAGCTTTTGATACAGTACTTTATAATTACTTCCCTTTTTTTTTAGAGAAGATGTTAGCTTTATGTAAAAGATATTGTTGGATACAAACCTTATACCAACAAAAAGTAAAAAGTCAGAATATAATTAACAAAGTTTCACCATCAGCTTTCAAACTTCTCCATGTAATGTAAATCTTTATTATAATAAGTATTATATGCAAAATTGTTCGTTATTATTCAAGTACCTAATTACTCCTCACTGCGTTCTTATTTCAATGATTATTTAAATAGTTGCCAGGCTACAAGTATGTTATGCATTCAAGATTTGAAAATTTTCCGTCCAGCGAACAGGAACTAAGTTTTTCGAACAATGACGATGCTTATCGTACAGTGTCAGGCCTTATGACAGCGAAACGGTTATCTTTGCTTCTGCAGAATGTACTATACAATACACATGTCACGGTGCCGTGAACACCGTTGTACTTGAAGTGTTAAAAACCGAGTTACAAACGTCAACTGATGTTAATTAGCATTGACAAGCGTGTTTTATGTATCCGAACAATTAGGGCACGTATCTGTCGCAATCGGAATAAATGCCCTCATTACCGTTATCATCGCGTCATCCACTTTGTATAAAAAATGATCAACAGGTGAACGCGACACATCCTTTGGAACTATCGCGTAACAAAATCGTGGAACTAATTTACGTGTTCATCCTGGAGAAAAGTGTTATCAAGGAAGATCGACTTATTATTCCACGGCAAATCACAAAACCAATCTGTTTTACTCACCACGTACGAAAAATTACAATAGGTATAGAAGATATAAAATTACTTGATTAATTTTCAAATAAGCAACTCTCCTTAAGAAACTCTCTAAGACTCTAAGTAAATGCAAACAGCTATCAGCATGTAATCTGTACTTCATTTATGCTCCATTTCCCCCTACGTTTCTCCTTCCTTTACTTAATGCAATGTTTCTTCAAATTAAATGCAGCTTCCCCGAAGGAGTTACGCTTCTATAAACTCTATTCCCATTAATGTAATCTTTTAATCACGTTTCAATGTGGCCGTTGCAAGTGTTTCAAGCCAATATGTATAATATTCTTTAAAAAAGGAGGAGAAAAATGGAGGGAAGTAAACAGATAGTTTCATCTGCTCTTCAAAACGCATAATACTTCAAAGTGCTGTGCTCGACCGCCTAATCCCGAAATATACACAGCGTCCCATTTCAATTGCTCTGCCGTGCAACAGTTCTGAATTTCGCGTTCTACCCTTCCGTGTCCCTGTTTTAATCAGAACAACAAGAACAGGCACGCTGCCGGGGATGCTAAAAAGGGAAAGAAAACGCGCAGCACATTCAGTGCGCCCGTGCACGCATTAAAACATGGCGCGGAACGTTTCATCTGCAAAAGAGCGGCGCCGCGTTTATGACTCTTACTATTCTACAATGGGGCTCTCTGTCTAATACGAAGCTTAGGGAATTAACAGAATCGCGAGAACACTCTGAAATCGAAAGAAAAAGGCGTGTACATGGTGGCCTTTCGAATTTCGCCACCCCTATTCGTCCCTTCGAGCCCGTTTTTCTAATGGCTGATGGCGAAATTGAGCAACAGGCTATCAGCTTCTTGAGAACTCTTAAGGGGTTATACCTAGCTAGGCGGCTGAAAAAAGGCGAATGTTTGTGATTTTTTTTTAAAAAGCAGAAGCATATATTTTTACAGAACTTTTTTTCACTTAATAGAGCAATACTTAAAGAACAGTTAGTAACTTTTTCGTAGATAAATATTTACGTTTATAATAAAGTAGCAACCGACATCCAAGATCCTGATTTTTAAATCAAATTTTTTCGCGCAAATGTCAGGACTTCAATTTTAAATAGACGCCATTTTGGATTAAATTAATATTTTGGAAATTCCGTCCGTTAGTCAGAGGATACATTAATATACTAACGAAATTTTCTTTGTTTTTAGATAATCTGGTTCCGACTAGCAGTGCTCACGGCAAAAAGAAATTTTTAAAAAGGCTTCTTGGATGTCGATTGTAACTGTATTACAAACGTAAAGATTTTTCTACGAAAAAGTTATCAAATGTTCTTTAAATGTTGCTCTTTTAAGTGAAAAAGGTTCTGTAAAAATGTATGTAAGAGTGAAAACTTTAAGAGGTTAAACTACTTACTACTAAGTAGTAATCTTATGATGCAGATTGTAGAGAAAGTAATTATCCTATTTAATTGCGCTTTTGCACTTAATTTTAGTATATTGTAAAGTAGTAAAAACAATTATAAAAGTTAAGGAAATATATATAGATATCTGTCACGAGGTGGCTCCAAACTGGCGGTCTTTTTTTTACGGAGGTTAAACGATGTACCTCCTAACTTAATTTTAGATTATTTGAAAGAAAAAAACGAAATTTGTCGATTAAGAATAATATTATACTTAAGCATTAACGGGCCTGTTTTTTAATATTTTAAAAATTCGTTGAATAACAGCGTCTTGAAGAAAAGAATATTGATTTTCGCGAAGATTAAATCGGCTTTCTTTTCTTCAACTCATGGACGAGCAAAGGATTACTAAATGTACCTACAGTATTTTAAATAAATCGGAAGTGACCCAGAAAACAAGCTAATTTTAGCGCTTGCAACTTTTAGAAAAATCGAAAGACAAGGAGCTTCACCGTTTTGGTACGAGCATTGGCTTTAGTCAACATTAACCAAGTACCCCCATATGGTTATCGTCCTCGACGACACTTTAATCCTAATCAAACATGTACTTCTGCTGCATTTTATGGTTCATTTTGTTTTACACAAGTTCTGAACGTTTTGATGAGTGAATGAATTGATTGGATGCTTATTTCGCATACGTTATTGCGATGTGCCTTGGGCACTTTCCACGCGAGACATTTCTGTAACTCATAAGTGGCATTTTAGATACATGTCTAACTGATGAGGGCAATGTTTATGTAAGAAAAGTAAAAAAATTATAAATATTGTATCTCGAATGATTCTAAGTTTCCTGATAGAGTGAGTACAGGGGGATTAATCTTCGCAAGGTAAATAAAATTATTAAATTATAATACCCAAAGTTGTTCTTAAAGAATTGCTTTTCTGCAATTACGATAATAAAGATACCTATCTTCCAACCTAATGTCTTGCAAAATTATTAATAAAAACAGCTGCCATTAAAACTTCCCAATATCCCGCACTGACCTCCTTCACAAAAGAAATAATTTACAAAGGAAGCAACGCAACAGTTAGAAATCAGTGTTAAGAAAATGTGTGCCAAATCCGGGCAAAACTTAAACACATCCGACAGGCAGGGGTGAATTAAATTCTGCAACAATCAAGCGTCGAACGGGGCTCGTTATCACGTTTGACGGACCACGGTCTGTTCACTTTTAAATTTTAACTACTTTAATGGCTTTCGCGCGAGCAAATTGACCGTTTGTCACGGGTAACGGGCAATAAACCTCTCGCGAATTCACGAGCAACAGCAACACATCCGGCAATGGAAGGCTTTATAGAATCTCACAGATCGCGCGGAAATAAAACGCGCGACTGGACTCCAGATATTTCCAGGGGCTCCTTCGTCCCCGTCGATTCTCCCCCATCCCTCCTCGCGACGATATAAACGAATAAGGTCCGATCCCCGATTCCGTTCGCTTCCACCATCTACTCCACCGATCGTTGGCCCGATTTCCAGTAGCTTCACGTTCAGCAGCTTCACGTGCCATGAAATTCTCGCCTCGCGTCGCGAGCAAACGAGCAACGCTCATCTCTTCTCCTGGGTAAGCGCGTGAGGATAAAGATTTACTATGTTTCGCCAAACAGCCGTGTCGCGAATAAATATTGGATTACGCGAATAATACGCCACCCCGTGGAAATGTGAAGCCGTGCACGTTGCGAAATCAAACCGAGTGCGCGAATGCATACAGGGTGTTTCTCAAGTATTAGTAGGAGCTGCACGGGTGCAGAGAGGACTCGCTGAAAGGAGCAAAAAGGTTTAATTAACATTAGTCGGTGAACTCATCGTTTTTTTTTTTAATATTTGAGGTTTTAGGTTGGGCTAATAGTTCTATGTTTAAGTCAGAGCCGGCGCGAGACGGGTTCAGCGCGTCCTACAGAACCCGGCTCCGCGCTTTAAAAAGGCCCGCGGTCCACAAAAAGCTCATTGTAAATTTTGCGGGGCCCTATGCATAGATATTTATTATTATAAAATTTAGAAGTGTATATGAACGCGTTCTTTTTGGCTCCGCACAATTTTGGAACCTAGTTCACCAAAAGTTCTCGCCGGTCCTGGTGTTTGTACATAGCACAGATAACTGATATCTCGTGAGATCTGAATATTCACAAGTGATTGTCGAACAGATATGTTTGCATGTTGAAATTGTCTGCGGTCCAATTCCTGGAATCTTTCGGAATTTTATAATTCATTTTGGACTCCTTCCAATTATCAATTTTTTAAATACGTTGAAGGAAAAAATCTAAGGGGTTGGGATTTGGAAATCGAGGACACCATATGGGTCTCCATTAAAAAATTGAATATTTCGAAAACGATGAGTTTACTGATCTAAGTTTGTTAAACTTGGTTTTATCCATTTAGTGGGTTCTATTACACCTTTTATTTGTCGAAGCAATGATTTCTGTTTAGTGTGTAGAACTGGTTATAGTTTAGCAGAACCAATTCTCGTAGTAAATTGACTCCATTCGCTATTTTTAAGGGTTTCCTTTCGTTTTTAAGGAGGTATTCGGATTTCAGGGTCCCAAAAATGGGTGATTTTCGTGATGTTTCGTATGCAATCTTCCTCTACTTACTTTTCCACGCATAATCACATGCACCTCCCCTTGACAACCAAATCACAATTTCTCCCCCCTTCGAGACACGATTCCTCGAGGACAAGAAGATAATTCAAGCCCTTTAATTACCGGCTTGGTGGATGCCACTGAATTATAAATGTCCACGATAAATTAATGGAATAACTTAATTCACGCGAGCGACACTGTTGAATCATAAATTCCTAGCGTGTCAATATTTCATTCGGTTTTATAAAAAAAAAAAAGGAGAGAATTTTACGCGACGACGTAGCAGCGCTGACGCATAAATCAAGCATTCAAACAGCAGCCGGCGAATCCTTTAACTAAGGCCAAACAAGATGGATCGTAAACGGTCCCGCCTCTGTGCCAATGAAGTTCTTGAATAATTTTTAAGCCCATTAATCCTTCCGCGCTTAATGGGACGTATACGTCACGCGGACGCGAGTAAATGTCCGTCCAGAGAGCGGTGCTCCAGTTTCGTTCCCCCCTGGGACAAACCTGTTCCGCCTCTGTTCGATTTCATCGACGATTCAGCCTCTATCCGTCACTCGAAATCAATTTTGACCACGGCCTGGCCGAGAACGCGCAAAATTAACTGGACTTTAGTTCTGGAACGCCTGCCCTCGATCCTGACACGCTGTTCTTAATGGAGATGTTGGTGCGACTGAAAGACTAGATTGACACCGAGACAGGACTTCTGGAGCCTTCGGTCACTCAATACATTTTCAATTTTCTTTGCACTTTGGCTCGCTCGGCTTAATCGTCGATTATTTTGTTAGAGTGTAAATAGTGCTGTGTTGGAAATTAGAAAAATTGGGGATGTGTGTTTGATCACTTGCTACTCGAGTAATTGAGGATTTGAAATTAAACGACAGTGAACGATGCAAGTGCCAAGGAAATCAAATATTATTTTTTAGTGGAAAAGGATGTAAATTTTGTGCTGAATACGGTGGTGAATGCTGTAAATGCTAGACTAATTTATTTTAGTTTCTAGGGCTGTCGTGAGATAGATCTGAGATCACAAGTGCCAACGTCTCTGTGGTTGAAAAGAAAATACTGAAAATGTTCGCTTCTGGCACTTACATCATTTACCATTTCAATTCCTCAATTAGCAATGAAGGTAGTGATATGATAGAGTAAATTGTACTTTGGAATGTGATGAACGTAAAGAGAGGTTTTTAAATTAATTTCGTTAATTTTGGGTTGAGTTTTAGAGAAACTGCTTTTTCTATTGCAGTATTTGTTGGGTAAAGTAGTTGAGTCTTAGGGTGATCCTCATTCGGGATTGCCACTTATGAACCATAAAAACACCTGTTTCTTTCTACCATTTATACAATTACTTTCTTGTACATGCTGCAAATTCATCTAATACAAACTTGATAAAGTTTCAACGTTACATGGGTCTTCGATGATTCCAGAATTCAAATACACCATCAACAGATGTCGTATGGGTTAAGACTTTTATTTATTGCTGAACTGGAAAATGCTTAATCCAAATTAATGTTCCCTTAATAAGCTATCCTATACTTTACGATAAAGGATGCTTGTTAAATGAGCATCAATACCTTAGAGGGTTAAATACAAATGAAAAACCAAGAAATATTGCTAATATCAAGAGGAAAATTTAGGTAATAAAAGCGCACAAAAATTACTACTTTTCCAGTTGGCTTTATTTTTGTTATTTTTTAGCATCAACTTGGAACTGTGGTAGCTATGTGTTTAATATACATATTCTAATGGAGAATTTAAAGCTGTGCAAAATCCAGTTAAAGTTGAATTTATTTAATTAAGAAACAAAAGTTTTATACGGTATTCAACGGGACAACAGATTTTAACTTTTTAGGCCGTCCTAAAAGCTAAATGTGCCTCCACAAAATATTAGAATTTTCATTACTTTTCAAAAGTGGTAACTTCTTTATCGGCTTTAAAAGAGTGTTGTTTTGTTTAATGTTATTTAGGTTTTTTGTTTGTTGGTTAAATCAATTCACCTTTAACTGGGTTTTGTACAGCTTTTAATTCTCTATCAGAATATGTATATTGGGCACATGCTACAGTTTTGAATTGATGTTAAAAAGTAATAGAAGTAGAGTGAATCGGAAAAGTGTCAACTTCTTTGTCCGCTACTGCATACCAATTTAATTTATTTCAACCATCATCTGCCTTTTTCAGATTAAATTATATCAAGAGCATACATAGAATTTGTCTTCAATTCTTGTCTCCAGAGATTCACTAATTCCCTCCAACCCCTCAGTTTCAAAATTAAACTAAATAAACATAGGTACCACTTCTACCATTACAGTTCAACGTAAGTTCGTTCTATCAACGCTAGGGGATGAAAACTAGAAGAACATATTACAAGAATGTATTACATACCCCCGCGGACGTCTAGAATCATCGATAAGTAAATAATGAGAAATTTCCCACCACCTTTCGACCAGTCCTCCCGAGCCAGCCCTCAACGTTGTTCCTAACCAGCGCGGCCGCGCGAAGCGTGCAATAAATTCCACGACATTTATTGCGAGTGATTTAGTAGAAGTGGGGAATAAGAGACGCTAGTAGCAGCTTTTGCAGCCTCCTGTAAATTCCCCTAATGAAAGTCTCTCGGGGACTTTCCTGTAGGATCGTATTAAACCTGGGGCACAGCTAGGCAACCTCGCAGTGTTGCCTGGAACCGTGGCTTTTCTGTTTCCCGCCGTGGGATCTTCGCGGTTCGCTCTTATTAAATATTCTAACCTCTCTAAAATATTTTCCAACGCCCCGCCGCCCCGGTTTTTCCGTTCGCGGGAGCCTCTTCACCCGAACCTGCCGTTTAATCTCAGTTTTGAATTAATTCCCGGGTGAAGCTCGCGACAAACTTCCTTGGTCGCGACATAATTTTGTACTCAGGGACGGGATACGGCCACTTCCTTCACTGCGCCGTGTTTTTGTCTCGAAGTCGGATAAAATAGCGGAGGGAGAAAGAAGAAGGAATGGAGGAGGAGGAAGATGGTGTCGGGAGCAAACGCAAGCGAGGGGCCCAGCTGAAAAGTGATAGACTATTAGGCGAGAAAACACGTGGAAGAAATGAAGAAAAGACGAGGAGAGATGGGTGGCGAGGGAGCTAATCGATAGCGACCTGTTCACGGGACGGGAACGGGTCAGAGTGAACGAACCTGCTGGACCCTGCAAAATATTATTACCCGCCCCAATGAATCCGATCAGTTTCCGACATTGCATAAGCCGTCATCGACAGGCGGACAGGGCAGAGGGTGGCCAGAGAAATGGATAGATGAATAGATAAGGGACACGCAGATACACGCGCCCCTGTAGATTAATACGTGAACCAATGGCAGGGTCAGCCCTGTCTTGGTTACAACGTCAATCTCTGTTCTGCAGACGTGACTCTCTGCGTTATCGTGTCGATTCTACGTTACGCTTCGCATCACGTTTTTTAGCGCAACACCGGTACACTGGTCGGAGTGTAGCTTCTCGTGGGAATGTGGTTTGTACGATCTAGTGCTCCACTTATCCGTGAGCACGTATACCTGATTTCATTCGACAATCACGAGATTAGTTCAGATTGTAGTAAAGTAACATGCGCCATTTGCGTATGACTCTGGAATTAAGGGAGTAGATGAGTATTAAACAGCTAAAATCAACGGTTGCTTCTGGGTTAGATTGTAGAGCCAGTAATAACTTAAACCATTTGCTCTTTTAACAATTTTTTCTTAGGGATATAAGATGTATTTTCAAATAAGAATGTTTAGAAAATATTAAAAAGTAATTAATATACAAGACGTCAAAGTGAGCGCTTGCGTATACTTTAACTCAAAATCTACAATGTGGAACGTGGTCTAAAAATTTTAATAAAAATTCACGGAGTTATACAACAAATATCAAGTTTGATTGTGCCAACTTGTCATGTTGCACCGACAAGTTAACACAATAATTAACGATATTTTAAATTAAACATCCGGGGACTCTCTGGCAATACTTTCGCTGCTTTCAAGATTATATGAGAATGCAAATTCAAAGTATGAGTGCAAAGTGATTGTCGTCAATTTTTGGTCCCAGAGATTCGCTTCTTTCATCATTCAAGTTACAAAAGTTTTATAAAACATGTTCCTCGAGCATGCAACTTCCATTATTATAGAATCAAGTTCACAAATATTAATACCTACTTCTGCTATTGTAGTTTAATGTAACTTGATTCTATCGACGCTAGTGATTTATAGTAAATTTTTTTTCTAAAAATATGCTTTTATTGAAAGGCACTAAAAAAGAAAAAAATCATTTTGATACCGGAATAAATGACTGCCTTAGAAGAATTGCCTCATATGACTAAAAATAAAAGCGTGGGGCGTAAATATTGAATATTAAATGTTGCGCAAAAACTAATTGCTAAAGGGCACGATTTTGTGCTGACTTAAAATCTGGTTAAATGTCGGGATAGACTTTGAATTAAGGAATTAGACTGCTCGCAATCAAGTGGAAGCAACTCGTGCAACAAGGACGCTCTAGCCGAAAGCAAAAACTAATATATCAAAATACGTAGAGCATTACAAATATTTGTATAAAAAGGACATTCAAATATTTACGCTCCACGCTTTTATTTTTAGCCATATGAGGGAATTCTTCTAAGGCAGTCATTTAGGTCAGCATTAAAATTATTTTTCCCTTCTTAGTACATTTTAATAAAAGTTTGTCTTAAAAAAAATTTTACTATAAATTAGTTTATGCTATTTAGTGAAAATACTATATTGCTATTGAAACTACGTATGTGTGCAAAGTCGATCGGATATGTGGCAGTGGGTCAAAATTAGTTTACAAGATTGTACCCTAATAAAATAATTAATGAACTCACAAGTGAAGCTAAATAAAAGCGTGTACTAAAAAAGTAGAATGCCTTGTAAGTGCATCCAGTGTACTCCATTGTATTTTCTAGTGCAGTCCTGACACACAAGCCACAGTGTAATTTCTGGTGGGAACGAAAATGACGTGATTCAGTCTATTGAAATCCAAATCAATGACGTTGCATGGAGGTTATTCCTATGGCGCTTTGATTTTGGAGAAAATTGATTTTGAACGTTCGTTGGGTATACGTGCATTAGTGAGTGTATGAAAGAAAATGGAAACTGAGGGAATGTAGGAACTATCAAACTAGAAATTTAAACTTTTATCGGAATACTTTAAAGTTCCAAACTGAATAGTTTTTTCAATACAATTTGCACGTTCCTTCATTTTCATCTTTTAAAGATTTCCAGCGTCTTCCTTCTGAACTTTCTCTTTAAATATGGTAAGTAGAAAATAGAAATTGAGCGGTGCGATGTCTAACAATTTAAAAAGCTAAAATATTTGACCAAGCGATCGATACAAATATAATTTATAATACAATAAAGAAGACTGTTATGTTATTATCGATAATGTTTTTATTAGTGGGATAATGTCTCCTGGTATCAATGAAAAAGAAAATTATTTCGTGAATACAACAGTGAAATGGATTTCCAAATTATCGACTCACTTTTACGATTTATATTCATAATTCATATTTATTTTGTGAGGGAACCTAGTTCTTACCAACGTGTTACTTCTTCAGCAAAGTTTAAAAGGACTTGGTTCCCCATTTTTTTCATTTTCTCCGTTAATACAAATTGACGATGCACGCCGCGTCCCCTTCGAACTCCATGCAAACTGTCGAAAGTTTAAATGCGTCACGCATCTGTTTTAAATATACCGGGTGGCACGGTGAAGCAATGAGTTATAAATTTTAATGAAAATATTAAACGTAAATGAGCCCTCGTGTCAAGACGTACTTTTCAGGAAATTCAAGTCACCGAAAATCCATATAAAAGTGGTATTTCAAAATTAATAAAAAAATCAAGTATATTTCAATTTACTGCAAAAGTTAGTATTGAAATATATTTCTAATTTTCATAACTGCGATGCAAAGCCGGAAAAATTTAGTTCAAAAGAAAAATAATTTTCTTTCGAGCAATGCTCTTCAAAATTAAATGAATTGTCGAATTATTTGAAATAACACGAGCTCATAATTTTCCAAAGAAATGTCATCACATATTCCAATAATTGAATTATGATTTAAGAATGGTGTCACTCTATATTCAAAGTCTTCGTGTTAAAATATCGATTAATTATTTCACATGTAGTCGTGATTTTCAAAAATGCTTCCTCGACGAAAGATTGCATTCCACAAATCAAGCTAAAGGGGAAATCAAACAGTGCATCGTTTGAAATAATATTTAGCACAGAGATATTTCAAACACGACTGCTTGCAACAATACCGTTGTTGCCCACGGTTCCTCATTAACCCTTTGTATACATTTCCATTTTCAAATTGGATTTCACTCCCGCGACACGCTTGTTTCTTCCGAAACGTCAAAGCTTCGCATTTAACCCGGTCGATGTAGCTGTTCATTTATGAAAAAGCCCGGGTGTTAGCTCGTATTTCCAGAGCGTCGCGATGTAATTTCTTTCGGGCAGGTCGCTCTGTAATTTTCATCAGACAAACGATGCGCTATTGTTCCCGTCTTCCACAGAACGTTTTCTGGGTCTTATCCTCTTAGGTGCATCAAAGTACGCGATGAATGGCGCAAAAATTACGCCGTCCATTGTGAATTTCATTAGAACCGTACGTGAGTCACAAACTAATGACGGCGCGCTGCGACTTTATTCGCGGCGAAGAAGTTTTACTTGATACTATTACGAATACTCGCATAAAAAAATGGGAAAAAGTTTAAAAAGTGTATTAGAATTTTCCGAAGAAAGGGAACAAACGAGGGACATTAAAAAATGGGATTAAAATCTGTTCTGGAGAAAATGGAGCAAACGAATGGTAAAGTATTGTTGCATAATATTACAAAAATAGAACACGAAGAAATCTGAATTAAATCTTCTAGGTACCGAAAAATGCGTTAACAACTTTCCATAGAAATCGTTTTTATCAATTTAATAATGCAAAATAAAATTGAAGATCTTGCAGGAAAAGGGGTGCAACTACATTTTTAACAGTTTTTGAGTTATGGCGTGTAATATACGTAAAAAATTCTATATCGTTTGGTGCACGCTTGATGCAAATCCGATATATAATAAATGAGTGATTTAGTGCAACTTTTAAACTTGCACCCATTACTGTTTTCTGCAATATTTTTGTTTTGGGCAGCTCCAGATTTGAAAAATTCACCAAAAATAGAAATAAAATCTTATCAACTCACTACTTATTCTGTGAAAATATATATTTTTCTATTGGTGTTCTTTTTTTTTTAATGTCAAGTCCAATCAATAATTTTATACACATATTTTTTTAATTCTCTCGAAGTTGGTAAAGGTGGAGGTGCACCCCTCTTGCTACAAGGTCCTCAATTACAAAAATGATATTCATAATTTAACAAATCCCGTTTTCCCACAAGAAAATGGGAAAAAATAGTGTCCAGAAATTAATAAAATAATGTGATATATACGCAAAAGTTTGAGAAAACGTTTAATAAAATTGACAAGAAAAACATTTCTCTATCCCAATTCGAGGAATATGTACCTATATATGTTAGCAAGTTCCCATGGAAATTATTGCTGGCTATATCCTCTTTGTATCTAGTCCGTGGTTCATCCTTCACGCCCTCGCAGCCAGCTTACATTCCGTCCTTCTACTTGCAAGTTCGTGGACGTAATACGCTCGAAATTGAAGCTGACTGCTGACAGGACGGTCTTTGTTCTCGGGACGCCCGGTATATGCACGCATCAGCCAGCTGCGAGGCTCATTGTTTCCAGAAACATGCCAGAAATACGAACACGAAGGCCGCGTGTTTATTTGAAATTTATGTCTATATAGATTCATGGTCTGGTCAGTTTACTCGGAAATCCAATATTTGTTTAATTATCGGACGCTTTTCCCTTTCGTCCATTCTTTTTCCACCCTCTGCACTGGCCATCCCGCGTGAATTCCCTTTTTTTTTCTCTCCACCCAGAAGGCTTTGATGTGCTTTCGCACCAATCAATTTTGTACAATCCAACCAGACGAATACTCGCCTATCTAAATATTTCTGTTTGTATTATTATTGCTTGTTTTACTACTTATGTTCTATGCAGTATTATTTATCCCTGCTGAATGGGGTAATTGAGAATTTCAGCGTGACAGTAGGCAAATAAAGTGTATTACATGCATTATGAATAAAATGTATTAAATGCATTACGATGGTAAACGAATGATTTTCTAACAGTAATAATTTTTGCCTTCATTTTTCTGTTTTCATTTCCATACCACCGAGGATCTTTGGTGTATAATGTGGTTTTATATGGAAAAAATATGATCGATACTTGGTAAATACAGTTTAAAAATTGTTTGTCCACGGAGGGTTAAACTCGTGGTCATTATCCAATCGTTGACAGATCTGAAACCTTGGGATTTCAGATTTTCTGTTGGTTCATACAAATTAAAAGATAGATGAAGTTAGAGGACAGTGCTCAATCAACGAGAAATAATAGCTATGGGAAGCATTTCATAGTTTCAGCTTGCCCTCCCCGTGTTCCATCCCAACATCCAATAGAAAAACGCGCTTGCCAGTTCGATGAAAGGACAATGTTTACCAATGAGAGGGGCAATGTCGATCTGGAGGTTTCTTTTGCATCCGTGTTCCAAATAACGAACTTTAAAGCCACATCGGAAGGTATTCCCATCTAATATCAAATGGAAAATGGTGCCATTCAACTCCTCTCGGCGAGAGCTTTTTGAAACATTGTATCACATTCGTAAGAAGCTCTTATTTCACAAAACCATCTAGAAACATGGCACTTTGATGGCCGCTGTATCTGCAATTTCTCTCTTTCGATTTGCTACTTTCCATAAGCCTAAGAAATCAATTGTGTTACCCCGCATAACGCAAGTTTGAAAATAAACGCGACAGTAGGTATTATAGACGGCAAAACAGTTGATAGCGTTATTAAAGTTAGCGAGAAGGGCAAAAAGAAAAAATCTACTTCTATATATAACGAACAGGTCGTTCTCGAGTTATAATTAAAAAAAAAAAACAATATTACAATACGTAAAAAAGCGTAAAAGTGAGCGTGGTCAACGAAACTTATATAGTGACCTCTACTCGGATGTGTAGAACATATTTGCCAAATTTTAATGAAACCCGTGCAGAGAAGAGTAAATTTGTATTGCGAACAAACAGACAGAAAATGAATTTTATATATATAGATTTTTGAGCGACAAAATTGATTTATAATATGCTCCCTGGATGGATTTTAAACGCCAGTGAATAGTTGGAAAATTTGAAAAGCGTCAAGAGTAAGTATGAGTTTAGGGTCAGGTGGGGTTGAGTGTAACAAAAAAGTTTATAACGATTGTAGACAACAGAATGTATAATAAATAATAAATCAATTTTTCTTTTGGACTGAAACAATCAACAGTCTTGGTGCTTAAAATCAGGATTAGCAGATGTTAACAATTATCTTTAAAAGCTAATCAATTTGACATTTTTCCGAGATCGCATAATTGTTATAGTGTGCCTCAGATCTGGGATACAGTTTAATAACCTTAGGGGTACAATGTAACAGAATAGAACACACTATGACAATTGCACAAAACCTTCAAAATACCAATAAACTAGAAAAAAAAATTAACTCAAAATATATCTCTTGAAAATACGCAATAGAAACAAAAATCTTTTATTTGAATTCGTCACGTTTAACACGAAAAAAACTATTTTCGTAGGTATTATCACGGGAAAGGTACGGTGCCGACAAATGACAACTGAATCGAAATGACGACAGGTGCGTTTGTTAAAAACGTAGAATGACGTAACAAAGATGTTACAAAGAAACAGAACTACCTTCACCGTTATACTGTACCCAGTGTCACAATTTGCCCCATCTGACCCTACTCTAAAAGATGCGCCAGTAAAAGCATTAACACTGCCATTCCATTTCCAATAAACCTCACAAGACAGAACAAATTACCACACGAGAAAAGAAAAACCCCCCATTCTAGACCATTTGAGGAGCCCCAAAACTAGTTCCAATCTCGCCCTTGTGATCCCCGCAACGAAACAGGTAATTTTGTTTAAAAAATGCGGTCATCGAAGTGTTGACACTACCTTTCGATTTCCACTAAACGTCACGGGTCACCAATCACTCAAAACACGGAGCAAATCACCACACCCGACACCACACGAAAAAAGAGAAACCCCCATTCTAGACCACTTGTAGTGCCCCGAAACTAGTTACAATCCTCTCCCGATGTACGGGTACGCGTTCGTAGCCCCGTGATCCGCGAAATCGAGGCTGCAACCGCTAACTGTCATCGATATTCCCGAGATCGTGTCATTGGGCTCGCTCCTCGAACCGAAAACCACCCTCCATCAGCCGGAAAGTTTCGTGACGCCTTCGTCGAAGGGGGCTTGGACGTCGTTAACCCGATCTCGTCGCGCCACGAAGAAAAAGAGCCCCGTGACTTTGATCGGCGATACGTTGACAGAGTTCGGTGTCAAGCAGGGGAAAGGAGGGGAGGGGTCGAATGGACCGACAGACACGGTTCGCCCCTAGGAGGCTCTTCAATTTTACGAAGAACGCCGGAAGTATATCACTCAGCGGCTCAGACATATTGACACTTTGCGCTCGGCAGGCTTGAGCTACGGCATGCCTTATTAAACTGGCTGGCTAAATTATGGCAACCACTATCGTCGCCGCCGTACGCCAGCGTGCTAGTTTCACTGACATCGTTCGCGTTTATCTATGGTTCCGCAGTCTCGCCGGCGCCGCGTTGTCAATGAGCGAGTCCTGTGCCACGTGGATCACCGGTGGCCCACGACGTCTGTCCTGATTGAAGTTTTTTTCATTAGGGGGTTAGACCACCTTGGCCAGGCCAAGAAATGCCGCATCTTTGTTCAATTTTTTCGATATTTTAATTTGTACTTGACTTATGTGGAAATAAAAGTACACTTTCTTATACGCGAAACTGAAGTCTTTGCTGTACCAATTTGCTTTTAACCAATCGAAAAAACTGAACGTAGGCCCATAGATCACTTAGTTCAATCTAATACTCTAATGTCAAAATTTTGTTTCCGAAACTTGTTTCACAGAAAAGAAACTTTAAAAAATTGTATATATTATTCAAAGATGTCTCTACCTTTATGGAAATTTTTAATCGAAAAATGTGATTTTGTCACTTACAATTAAAATAAATTTCCAAATATGCGGTATCTCTTGACTTCGCCAAGGTGGTCTAACTCCTTAACGCACGCATGACCACCGACAAAGAACTCACCTCAGCAGCCATCGCTGGGTCTTTTTAGACCCACATCTTAGGATCTTAATATTTATGTAAAGATGTTTACGTGGTTTAATAATTTAGAATGTTTAATTTATATATACCTTAAAATGCACAAGTATTTTGAACTTTTAGGAAGATTTTCTATTTATATTGAGGAAGACACATTCTTAGGAATCGCGAGCACAATTTGTACATTCACATTTCACACTGAAAGTATTAGCCTTTATAACTTTCAGAAGAGTACGTATTACTATAATATCATCTTAAATATTTGGAAAAATAAAAATTTCACGAGACTACCTGCATTCCTTTCCCAGTTACTGTTTTATTCGCGTTTGGGAATTTTCAGAAGGAATCGGGAAAGCCGGCAATTATATTTGCAACGGAATTTGCATCGAGATGGAATTCAGGCAATCGCCGTTTCGAACGAGCTTTCGTTTCATCAGAATTTTTTCGCTCATAGCTCGACTCGCGGCTGCAGAAACAACCTAACTCCATTCTGAAAATTGAGACGTCCGCGCAAAAGTGTCGATCCTTTTTTTTTTCGTCCCACTCTTCTTGGATTTTAGCCGACCGGGAATCGCGCTCCTAGGAAAGCGTTGAATTTTTAGCTAGCAGGAGGAATAATCCGATTGGCTGCGAAGCCAGTCGAGAGTTCGAAATTAAACCGTAACTGAATTGTCTCTTGTTGAGAACGCGGACGTGGACCGAAAGTCAGAAAGCGTTTGAATACGAAGACGAATTAGCTGGAAGGGGTTCGGAAAACCAATTCCGAATTCGACTGCCTCATTTTTCTTCATTTTTCGGGCGAACTCGCCTAACCTGCAACTCCGTCTATTAACTATTTTATAAGCTAAAAGCGTCTTGCTTCCGGCTTCCTCCCACCATTATAAATCCTCCATTACTTGCTTCTGAATTAGGAACGTTGAAGTTAATCCTCGATTAACCGAGTTGCAATAATCCTGTTACTCGAATGAGAACATTCGTAACCATTATCTCAATGTCTTGCTCGAAAAGAAGTTATCGCACAATTTTATTCAGACTCATTCTTGCAAGAGGATTCATTCCATTCGCACTCGTATCATATTTACAGTTGCATTCTGATAAATCTTCCGCCAATTCAATATTATATCTCTCAACTTAAAATCTGTTATTCTACATTGTGAATTCACTAATTTATAATTCTTAACACACTTTTCATCAAAATTGCGCAGGCATAAATTTCACTTTACGAATCTGAAAAATTTCACCGCAACCCACGATCATCCCCCAAAGGAAATTTTCGTCTGACAAGAAGAGGGGGTGAAATCGGAAAGAAATGCAGAAAATACCTCATTTCTCCCCATTAATTTTACCCAACGGAACGCTTCACTGCTCGCGCACAGTTAACGCGCAAAAGCGGAAAAGTTTTGCGCGCGCATTAATATTAACTGCAGCGCGGCGGAACTTAATAGCCGCCGCCATTAACGGGGGCGATTCGTAATTGTCGTTCGGCCGAGTTTCCGGCGTTCGCGCTTATTTATAATACCCGCAGAATCGACGGTGCCGATGAATTTCAAGCACCGAGCTCGTCGTCTGCTGGCGAAGCCTCGTTAGGCAGATCCGTCTCCCTCTCTTCGGGCTCAGCCTGCGGGCCCTGGGCGTCCCCCTTCGACCCCTGCTATTTTAGAGCCTCGAGTGGAAGCCTCGAACGCGGCTGTCAGATTATCTAATCGAAATTTATGCGGCTTCCGGCACGTATGTCCCATTCTCCTTCAGCTGTGCCCCGTGATAACGCGATCAAAAAGTAAAAAGCAAGATACACCGGCGAGTGGCTGAAATTTTCACTCGATTCCTGTCCCACGCCTTTCCTTCTTTTTAAAACGTTCCCTAGCATGCGTTACAGATTGACTAAATCCGCTATTCCTTGCGATAGATTGTACATGTGACGGAATTTTGTATTTGGAGTGGGTGTTGGAGAGAATCATGTTCAGTTTTTTGAACCGGTGATACCTTGGACCTGGGGGATATTCAGGATACTAGATTGATGCGTTTATTACATTGTTTGTGTTTCTAAGTAAATATGTAGATACATTGGAATTAAGTGGAACCTGGTTTAGGACGCTGAAAAAATTGATTTTCTTTCTGTTTTTTAATCGGTAATAATACTCGTGGAGAATGTATTCCAAAAGTTACAGACAGAAATTCGAAGTAGCTTCGATACAATCGACGTAACAGATACGTGTGGAGCAGATATACCTATCTGGGTATGGTCGAAAACTTTAAACGCGTTTTTCTCGAAACCGCGTTTTCCAAACTTCTGCACAAGATAGAGAAAAATTGATTTGACGTATTGACCCGGGGCTTTTTAGTTACACACTGACCAACTATCGTCGATGAATGGAAAATATTTATGCAGAATTTAAATTAAACCATTTTTTTTTGCATAAAAACCTCGAAATTTTTCCGCCAAAATCGTAACTTTTTCGTTAAAGTCCCATAACTTGATCAATTTTAAACTTTTTATTATTTTTTTTAATACATCGACGATATAAATTCGTCGGCGAAAAACTTCGGCTCTTTTATATCCGGCAAAAATTGGATCCGCTAGGATGTACACAATTTGACAATTTCGGCGGCACGGCGCCACGAAGATATAGCAATAAAACAATATTAAATGAATTATTCTGGAATAAAAAAAATGTTCTTGTTATCTGAATATATAGTAAAACACCCTTAACGTTTTGGAAAGATTCGCTTCATATTTGTTGAGAAAATAATTCTTAAAAATCACCGAGTTTTTAGCGTCCTGAACCAGGTTCTTCACTTAAGAAATCTCCCTAGTTTGGCGCTTTGAAAATATGGCAAATTTGTGGGATTTTTTTAAAAGTAAAGTACTCGGTATTGTAAATTCAAACTATGTGCGTTCGAAGAATGTGCCCAAATGCTTTTGTGCAGTAAGAATTGCAAGTTTGGAATTATAATACTCAATAGGAGGTGGAGGAAACTGTACTTATGAATATTGATTACTTCGATAGGCAAGGTTCATTTCGAGAGAATTGATTAGAAATTTAGACTGGTATCGTTCAATTGGATTTGAAGTTTGCAGTCAATTTTTAAAATTTGATGATTGAGTTTTAATACTGTATGAATTTAACGGAAAACTATATTTGGAGTCGAGCACATATGTCTTGTAACTAGCTTAACCCTTCGTTGCATAACTCCTTCGACTTTGGAAAAAAATACATTTTTGGACTCTTACAAGTGATAATAATATTGGAAAAATTATAAAACACATTTGTATTTTTTTCTCACTTGTTTCGCCATTACGATTATGATTACCTACTTCAAATCCGCGGAATTACAACGATCAACGCGATCCGTGTAAATGTTTAGACACTAGGATATGTATCATTCATAATGAAGTTATATCACCCTACATGCAAGTTACAACAAAAAAATTAAAAAGAAAAAATATGTTGCATATTTGCAACAGTATACAACGAAGGGTTAAAGTACCCGGTGCTGCTCGGGTGAAACGTTGATTGTCACAGAGTGTCAAGGGGGTGAAATAAGGGGAACTGGAGGGATGCCCAGATTTAATGGTACCCTATATGTTCCACAGGGTTTAGAGAGTATTATACAAAACTTGGTGCATACCGGTTAAAAAGATTGGGATAAACGTATCCTATATGTTATTCCTGGTCCTAGTGCATTTTTTAAAGAAGTCCTGAATGATGACTTAAACCTCTCCTAATTCCACGTGAAATACATCATATTTCAATTTTATCCAAATCCCTGACCTCGACCGCAAACGGTACTCAATTTGGAACCTCGCGATACTGTTATTTACAAGAGAAAAAGTTACTCAGATTGATAATTACCATCTCTCTTAGTCGTTTATCTAAGTAGCTAAACACGCGCATGTAATCAATTTAAACACATCGAGATTATGGTACAGCACCTCCTTTATAATGCCCTTTGTTGCATGTACATATTGCACATACATATTCGATAGCGATCTGACGTTTATGTACCGTGTGTCGAAAAAAACGCCACTTCATGTAAAAGCTGACTACAGGTGTCCCTTTTTAAGAATTTATTAGGAAAGCTGTGAAAACCCTTAACAATACAACACATTTTTCTTGCTCTATTGTACTGAACAAACCGAGGAAAATGAGTCACGACTTACGTAGTTCAATAACCTCTTTATTGTTCAAACTTTCAGTCCATAAATCAATTAAGTCAATATTTTCATACGTAAGCAATAAATATCTATAGTTATATTGACCACGGAATTACTATGCAAAATTATTCAAAGGGCAAACAGTGTAAATCTCGGTTTTAAAGCTATCGGATTTACACTGACTGGATTCTGAACCCTGCATATAATTGTACCACAGCGATATTCTCGTTGCACCCTCAAGATGAAGACTAATCTTAAACAAATGTCATTTTAGAGTTACAATTTCACTTATCAAAACCAAAAACTCCCAATGCATAACAAGAGTCTAAAGATGGCACTTGTAACCCTATTAACAGAATTGTTAATTCTTCTAACTTATAAATGTAGATCATTTTGATTACTTTCATAGAACCTTATCTTCATTCAGAAACAATTAGTGTAGAAATTATATCTGAACACAGGAGCATTGCGTACAAATTATCAGCATAGCGTACCACGTTCTATATGTCCTTTATGTTACAATATTTTTACGTAGGTACATACTCGGCTACGGCCCGTTTACAATAATAATAATAATATTCATATCAACCGCAGCAGCCCCAGACTCCGCATTCAATTCCACCAGTTCCCCTAAAATCTCGATCGCCCCACTGCCCCACAACTTCCACCCTCCTTGCAACCCTTCACTCACCCCCGAGCCAGGCACAGTGTTTACCCCCCCTCTCAATGAATCGTAATCGAAAACGAGATTCCATTCGCCGTCGCGTAACCGCGTCTACCAGCCATTTCCATCTGGCGAAGAAACGGGCGTGGAAATTTCCTGACGGGCCGCAGGAGCGTCGCCCCGTCGGCCGTGGCTCACGGGAGTTCTGATATTATCGGGGCGCTGCTCGAGGCCCGCAACGTCAGGAAGCGAGATGTGTAAACCCGGTCTCACCTGGCCAGCCTCGACACGAGGCGATTTTATAGCGTCGCGCAGTACGGCTGTTTGAACAGGTGACCCGACAGCTGTTGTACGGGATAAATTTTCTACCACCTCTGTACGGAGCTGAACGGGCATCGGAGAGCCAGCCGCACAACGACGGATGTAATAATTGCCCAGCCACAAGGAATTCCAGGGGCCAAGAAACGTGGGCCAGTGTCGCTGCGCGACCCTGGAAAACGCGACCGGAAATCAGGAAAACGCACCACTGCTTACCACATGCGGGCTTGCGGTATCCTTGGTGACTCTGGCCTTCTAGTGGTAACGAACCACTAAACGCCTGCGCGACCAGTTCTATTTGCTTCTTGTTGTGAATAGTAAATTTGGATGAAGTATAGACTGCTTGTTTGCTGTTCTGTAGTGACTGTTGAACATGCGTGCGAAGGAGAATGCCTTAAGGGGAACACCACTGTGACGGCCGGAAAAGTAACCCGTATTTAAGAATTTTTTTCAGAAATGATTTACAGTTTTCATAGAAAATTTTTATTACCTACCTTTAGTACGCTGTCTTGAGAGATTATACAACAAAATAAGTAGAAAAACATCTATAAATTTTAATATATTAATTAATCTTCTAGGCCCCCCCCCCCCACGCGAGCTGGTCGAACGTGTAACTATGGAACAGATGGTCCGAAATCAAATTTCATTTCTTTTTTATAAACTATATGAGAGTAGTTTCCGTTGTGCGTACCGATTTCTTAAACAAATTATTTTTGTAAAAATGGTGTGCTTTAGAAGAAAAGTTTCGAAAATCTGCGAATAAGATGGACAGTTTTTCGAGCGTATTTCAAAAAGTTTGTTATCAATCAAAAAATCCGTACGCACAACGGAAACTACACTCGTATCGTTTATAAAAAAAATGAAATTGCAAAGATATAGTGATAACAAATAATCATAGATCGTGTCACGTTCGGGTTGATGTATGTTTGACTTAGATACGAGTTAGTGTCAGTTGGTCAACATCCATTTACAAAATTTACCATAGCTCTGTGAATTTGGAAGTTACGGAAATGAAATTTAGAGGGCATATGCAGAAAGGAATAAGGAATATCCTGATATCCTATTCAGCTTTAAACCACAAGAAAAAGAAGAAAACCGCCACGAAAACAGGGTCCTTTTCGAAACGGCCCGCAACTTCCCCCCCATTAACCGCGTCCACGCAATAACACCCCTTATTAACAATCTGCAGACGAGAGTTACGCGTAAAAACGCGGATAAAACCGAGGACCATGGCCGCCGGCTTTCAGCGAAACGGCGATACGCTTTACGGTGACCCATAACGTTCGCGTTCCACGGGGAACGGGGCAGAGATGAATTGAAGGGAGAACGCAGACGGATGCGGGGGAGAACGCGACGGGATTGTGGATTACGCCATCGTAACTCCGCGTAACTGCGCCGCGACCTTATACGTATGCTAAAGCGTACAACGGGATGGAGAAAGTGCAAAGTAACCTTAGCAGAACCCCACAGCCCCTGACCCCGCCAACCCCTCCCCCCCCGTGACAGGGACGATAGTACTCTGTGGGGGTTAAGCGATGAATTTCATTTTACGGGGCTGGCGCCGTTTCTGCCGTTTCCTACGGACGATTTGCGTGACATTCATCGTCCGCCAGCCACCTCCTGGGACACGGAGGACGTGCAACGCTTTTCCCCGTGTCCTTTATTTTGATTTTCCCCGCGGTTTTCTCGGCAACTCGGGTCCCCTGATGCTTGGGGACGATTAATAAATCTCGACGGAAGTTGGTCGCCAAGGAGGCTGCCGCTCAGTCGCGTTTTGCGTATCGGTAGTTTGGGTTTGATGACAGTGGATTGAGTTGTGGGTAATTTACTTTTTACGTGTTGGAGAAGTATTAGCTTCTTGATGACACACGATTTCTTATATTTTTGTAGGTCCTTTTCGTGACTCTTTGGGGATGACTGCAGATTTTCCGTAATCGTGTCGTCGGGTTGCGAGGCTTTGTGATATTTTGCAAATTTTGGTGTCTAATAGCTGGGGCCTTTTTCTGTGAAACAATTTTGGGATTGGTAGCTGAGATAGTAGTGCGACCTTTTTGTGCGACCGTCTTCATCCTCGTCCTTCATCGCCTCGAGCTCAATCAAACATAACAGATTGATAAGGAAAGTGAAGAGATATACGTATAAAAATTTCATCCTATCTTTACGGAAATTATACGAATTGTTTGGCGAGGTTCTCCCGATGAAAATGAGTCCAAACGCGATATAAATACTTTTACAGACATTGAAAATAATTAATTAAACAAGAATGTACCTATTCTATCGTCATATTCACTCCTGACAACAGTAAAGTTCTTATTGTGAATCAATATATGCAATAGTTTAGTCAAGTCAGTGTCGCAAACCTCACGCACACCTCTCATAAGTTTCTACTCCACAGTGAAAGCTGGGTGCTCCGGATTTACAGCTAAATTGTACAGTGAGGTCATACATACACGAAAAATATTCCACAAAAATTCCAATCGTTAATTTGAGCAATATAAATAGACATTCCATCCTCCCTCCTCACTAGACACCCCCACCAAACTTTAAACAATATTCCCACACTTCACTTCGTGGATTCCTCTGTCCCTCTAATAGAAGATCTACAGGTGCAGTTTCACCTCATCAACTCCCCTCCCATCTCCAAGATATGTCACACGAATCAACCCTCGCGCAGCGCACCCCTTAAACACCCCATAATTTCACTCAGTCGCCTCACCTGAACTTCCTCACCTGTTCCTAATATTTTCATCACCCAAACTTCCAATCTTCGCTACATAACCAACCAGCATTAACAATCCGAAGTTGGGTCAAGGCTGACCCAGTATCCGCCAGGCAATGCTTAAAGGCGGATTTGTACGTATCAGTTCCGTCAGTGTCAGTGGTAAAAAAGTATCCTTCCCCTGTTTTGCAATGGAGCAGTTCACACTCGCCCGTGTTAGTTACTGACGCTGAAACAAAGGGACCACTGACGGTACCGTCACGGAACTGATATGTGTGGGTCCGCCTTTAAACACCCTGCACGCCGCTAGAATTCAATAACCGCGAGGGCATAGCCTGGCACGCGTTATGGGCCGAAAATTTCGTTATCGTCTAAACAGCCAGCGATTACCTGGCCGCTTGAAATGTCGGGCACGTAGCCGGGGCACTCGTGTCGCGGCTGGATCGAGCGTCGCTATTATCAGCTAGCGGCACGTGCCCGCGCCACGTGCGGGGCGGGAGCAGATGGTACGGCCCTGTTCCCTACACCTTGCTTTGCGCCCTGCACACAGCACTCCACTCCTGCGCTCGCTGCTAATGGCGGCCGACCGAGCGGGCATCAGGCCTCTCTCTCTCGCCGAAATGCAGCGCAGCTGTCGTTACGCGCCGATTGAGCGTAACGCGGCCATCGACGTGCCGAATAAAGTTATCCGCGCGGGAGAACGAACGTCCTATTACCTTTCCCTTCCTCCCTCTCTGCACCCCCTGCCCCACTGTCTCTATCCAGGTGGAATTAAGGGCGGAAACGAGCGTGGCCCGTTCCTTATCGGCGGCTGAGAACGACAGTGGTTCCCAAGTTTCCCTTCTTGGAGGGCTGCTCGCGGAAAGTGAATCCTCTGGGGTGCGACAGGTTCCACGTTGGATCCTGGGCAAGTTTCGGAACGCTGGCATTCGCGGTTGGGTTTGTTGGCTTAATTTTCTGGGGAGGTGGCGACGGGGGGCGGGGGTTCGAGTTGCTGACAGACTGATTCACTTAATCTTGATTATTCATGATTTTTTTGAAGGTTAGATGTGCTGCGGTTACCTTTAATGAGCGAAACGAATAGGGTACTCTTGTTTTTTAAAGCTGAATCCACCAGGAAGCTATGATATGCTATGATATGTTATGCAACGTTTTAAAAAATTAACATCGATACATTCTTATGGAACTGTTCCTCCCAAAAGCTAAGCTAAGCTGCGCCATGCGATGCTATGTTTGAAAAAAGAAAACAGCTTCAATACATCATTTTCCACCAAAAGCTACGTTTCTGTGCTATGTTTTTTCTGGGTTAGCTCGACGTAGCGCGAGATTGCCCTGCGAGCCATTTTCGGAAACATAGCAAGGCGTAACACAGAGACGTAGCTTTTGATGAAAAGGGATGTTTTGAAGCTGTTTTGTTAAAACATAGCATAGCATGACACGACTTAGCTTAGCTTTTGGTAGAAACGGTTCCATAAGAATGTATTGAAACTAATTTTTTAAAACGTAGTACAGCATAGCATTCAGCATAGCTTAGCTTTTGGGTGAATTCTCGGCTTAATTCATGAATAGGTAAACAGTAAATTGATAGATTTGGCGGTTGCTTCAGAGTTGTCTGCTTCCTTTTTTCGGCGAGTTCGATCTCATTGCAACATTAGCTTTGGTATGAACAACGCGTCTAAGTTATAGCAAATTCGTGAATCTTGATTACAAGGAATGAGATGTGTCAGCATTAACGTTCTCGTATTCTTTTCAGAAGTGGAAAAGTTTCCGAAGGAATGAGATCGAGATTTGAAGGGGAAAGACTTGAGAGTTGCAGCAAGGTTAAGGGTGTCTTATAGTAGTTGAAAAATTGATCTTTGCTTCTTATTCTATGCAAAATTTCTTTGCGAGAATAAATATCTGTTTTCTGAAACGTGTATAACACGTAGCAAAAAATTCACAAAGGGACGCCCCCTTTAGTGCTTTCGAAGACCATTACTTTTTAATTGGCGTTTTTAAATGGTAATAGAGTCCAATGAAATGGATTAAGGTGAACTGAATCAGTCTTTGATCTATAAATGGATGAAGAGACATTTTAAAATGAATCTTCGTTGCAGCGAATATTTTAAATTTCAAATTACGACGCATTTCGTATGCGAATTTACTGTCAATAATCGCGATGTTTTGGAATTTAACTTTCAAATATTGTGGATTAAATATTAATTAATACGTAAGGGTATTCTGAATAATTGTTACTTACTGTATGGAAGTCCCGTTGTTGGACGATTTTCTCTCAGATTGTCACGTGTAGAACTGTAACATATAACGAAATGACACACTCAATATGACGCTGAATTATTCAATAGTGAGGCTATTAATATTATAAATTATGCAATAATTAATTACTAGTCATTATTAAAACAATAATTATTCATAATTACTATTAATAATTCAATACAACCTCAAAGACATGTACGATGAATTATTCCGTAGTGGTATGTACTATGTACACTGTGTCCTAAATTTATGGAGTAAAAATAAATAAATATGCAAATTTCTTGTGTCAAAAATGGTCAAAAGGTCTTTACTATTTCGCAATCTGAGGCTTCCTTTCCTAGATATAAAACCCTCAAATGTGCTCAAGATTTAATGTGCGTAATTGAATTTCCAATAGGAGAAGCATGAGCGGGTAAACGTTCATTTCATTATTAATTAATACCAATTGCACTACAGTACAGTAATTACATACCACTGCATTATTACTAATGTAAACGTTTTAATAAATTACAAATGTTTAAAATACGTATTATCCCTTGTTTTAACAATATCTCATCAATACAGCACATTTTCACTCTTGCATTTTCAAATAATTGTTCAAAATTTATATTACTTTCAAAATATAATTCAATCACTTTACATGTCCTCACTTTCAACTCCAGTGGAAGAAGCTATTTTATTAAATACTAGCGAACTACCCCCGCGCTTCGCTTCGGGCCTAAGAGATATTAAGGACTCCATGAAAACTCATTTCACCCCTTTTCACTCCCTTAGACCGAATAAAACGAGCTTCAAGAATCTGTCCGTACCCAAGTTTCCCTAACCATTGGTCGAAGGCGGAATTTGACAAGCCGCGAGAACAGCCTCGATAACTGTGCAAATGGAAAAGAGAGTGCGTCATGGCCGTGGCGGACGCGTCAAAAAACTGGGACTCGCTGGTCTGGCCTCTCGTTGAATTCCCGAAAGTCAATTTTCATTAGGGAGAAATTGGGCTCGACTCGATAGCGCGGAGGTCGAAACGAGTCGAGGCGGACAAACGGGAAAGAGAGAAATAAAGGGGACAGAGGGGAGGGTTGGGTGTAGGAGGGGTGGCAGGGACCGTGGAAGCGAAGCATGCCAACTTGCGTGAACCCGAATCATAAGTTTGAACGGTGTGCCTGTGCACGTCGGCGAACGGAGTTAATTAAATTCACTCGATTAATTAGGCCTATTTGTCAGACCCGCCGTCGATTTCGGGCTCGTCCGTGCGAACTGGCAAACTAACGATCGCCTGCTCGATCGCGTCTGCAAACGAATGACTATCCGATACTGCTGGAATTATTAAACGCTGTTGACTCGAAGCTCAATTTCTCTCAGCTTCCCTCGTTCTTTTTGTTAGAAAAAAGAGTAGAGGGGATGATGGGATGTTATGAAGGATTTTCGGGTTCGTAAATGAAGGATTATAGAGTGGGTGATTTGTAGGATCAACAAGATGGCACAATAATTAACGTGGTAACTTCTATGTTGGGTGAAACCAGTTGATTCTTCGAGAATGTTGGATAGGTTTGCTGTTGTCCAAAAGGAAAAAATAAAGTGTGGGGTACTAATGTGTGCTATTTGGTGTGGATATAATTAGTTAATTCGCTTGTGCTCATTTTTAGATATTTAATTTTAAATGGAGCGAAGTTTTTAAATGGTTAAGGAAGTATTTGTAAATTTATAAATTTATAAATTTATAAATGATGAAAAATGTATGATACATTGTGGATTTTGGGCTAGTTGTTTAACGAGGAACGATATGGTGGTATAATAATTAAGACAGGACTTGCAATTGAATGAGATACTGAGGTAAAGATGAATGGCTTGTGATAGATTCATGTAGGGAAAGTTTAAAATGTGAAGAAACTTTCATAAGATGGAAGTATATTCTACGGACTGTCATACAGTTAATTCAGTTAACCAGAATTACTTAATTACCACCCAATATCACTTTTAGTGTCCCAAAATTTCTACATCTTCTAAAGGAAATTTTGGAAAGCTTTTAATTACAGAAAGCATCAAATGTCATTAGTTAATTAAATTCTCTGAATCAATCAAACTAAAATGTTAGAATCAAAATTGGCGAAATTAATTCGAAACCCTGTTAACAATAAAAGCTAATAAGAACTTTATTCGAAGCTTCTAAAAATGTAGAAATTAATTGCTACCCATTCAAGATCTTTCACTTTGGGATATTTAAGATATCCTCACCCATTTTCTACCTTTTACTACCTTTTTGAAACGACCGTTGTTCCTGCCAAGTAAACCCACCGAAACTATTAATCACAAAGTACAGAAACATTACCTGCAAAAACGCCTTTATGGTCGTTTCAATTTATCTGAAATGAGGAACTCGTAATAGACGTCTGCGTCGAAGGACGCAGTTCCACGGGATCACGTATCCCTTAAAATTATTGCAACGAAATAACGCAACAATGCGTCGACGAAGCAGAAATACGCCGCAGCGAATTCCTTCCCGCGACAGATTACGGTCGTGCAGAACTCGGAGAAAAATCTGACATAAATCTTAATTCTAGCGCAGCGCGGAGGAGCTGCCCGTGGCACGTAGAAAATTTCCTGTTACTAGAAGAACGGAAAATTTAAAGACCGCTTCCCCGAATGTTTCGCGTTTCCTGGAGTCACAGAATCTTCCCGCAAAATGTGGTTTTCGTAAGACACGACAAAACTGCGAACGACTTGTGAACAGTATATAACACATAAACAACTTTGATGAGAAATACACCACTGGAAATATTTATTGCATAAAACAACTCCTCGTGAATCGCATAATTACATATAAAGCGTGGTCACACCTAATGCATTTCTATTCCACATCCAAATAGAAATTACAAAGTCCAATACCTGAGCATTCCTTAAACCCTACACATTTTCTGAACGACTCTTTTGCTGAAAAAGCCCACAGCTTTCCTACGTATTACCCTTCAGAGCCAGTTTTTTCTACTGCAAATTAATTTACAACGCGTTATAGACGTTGTGAATGGTTTCTTGAGGATATTTTCTATAGGGATTGTGGCAGTTTTTGTTGTAGGTACATAATAAAATGCCACAGGAAGTGGCAGAAAAGCAGTAGTTTTATTTGTCGGGGCACAGAATAAAGTTTTTAAATATTACGAGGAGAAAATAGTTGGAAGCAAGGAACTCTGTGGAAAAGTTAGGACTGCTGTAGTTACTCTGCACAAAGGAAATTCTTTTTACATATGTAGGACAAAAGAAAGGGACATATTAATATTACAATAGAAGTACAAGTTTAAGAATGTCTACTTAAACTTTCGAGCAGCAGTCTGTGAGCAATATTTTACTTATTTTTACCGAGATATCGACCAGTGAGTACTTAGTCAACAATCATAAAATAACATATTCCCAGTAAAATATTCATTGACCAAATAAATATTTTCGGTAGTATATAATTTTTAATAATCGAGACTTGGCGAGTAATTCTGAAAAAAGAAGGATAGAAATGTCACGTAAATAATATTCCATTTTAGTGATAATTTCCTTGTAATCCCTTAAGCCGTTGGATTCCACGAGCAGTGCTCGTGATGGAAGCGACGAAGTTAATGAAGTCGCTAAACTTTCTTTCAAGAATTTCCTTTCCTCTAATTTCGGATTGTAAGACCCGTTGCTCGGCCTGCGTAACTTCTCGTTTTAATTTCATAAGAAAATGTCCGCAGAACGAGCGTCGTGGGGGATATTAATTAAATTCTACGCTGTAATCAATTTACTCGCGCAATTACAGCATGGAGCTTGTTCGCGGTGCGTCAGAAAGAGTTCCACGAAATTTCACCCTATCGAAATCGTGGATCTAATTGTAAGCCACTGACAACTCGTGGAGCTTCGAATTGAACATATTTATTAGCAATAGGCGAAATTACCGGCGGTTGGATCCGTTAAACGAAACGAAAATGATCCAGATGAAGCAACTGTTCCAATCGGGGCAGAGCACTTCTGTTGCTCCTGATAATTAGCTCCTGGTTTGAAAATTATCCAGAGACACGATCCCTCAGTTACCCTGGCGAACGTGTTTCAACGGAATTGTCATTAAGGGAAACGATTATGAATGATCCAACATTACAGCCGCGTTCATTTCATTTCTGAAGCTAACGACAGAAGGTCCAAGCAGACCAAACCCTTTGGCCATTCTCGCGATGGGAGTTAGTTACATTAGAAGGAATGACTATGAGTCATGTACGTGTGAGTGCGTGTGTTTGCATTCATGGCAAATTGCCTCGGTAAGCTCCTAACTACAGTCATTAAAGTCGTGGAAACTCCGATGGCCCACCACACCTTCCACTTGACCCCTGCATGGAGAAACGTCATTTGTAATTTATGCGATCATGATCGTCGTTGTCAAAAATGGTTGAAACTTTGAAGAATATGAACCAGCTGTTGATTATTTATGTAGATGTTAGCAGTTCTGTTGCATTGTTTTAGTAAAATATGTAAATTATGTAAGACAGTTCCACTTATTGAGAACAATATCTGCTACTGGTAATATTTATTATTATTATTATTTTTAACGGTCTTTATTAGTTTAATAGAAGAAACATGATTATTTACGAAAGGCACAGACAAGAGGAGTAAAGGCGAGACTGCAGTCGTCGCACTGTTGGCAAGCCTAATCGCAAACTATAAACTAAACTAAAATAGAAGCAACAAAACAATTATTCCAAAAGTAAGAATAAACAAGTAAAGAATCTTAACTTATTAAAGCTAATATTAGCTTGTGGCTTTAAGTTAAACATGAGAAACACAAAAGTAAAAAAAAGTAAAAGTAAAGTAGAAGAAAAAATAAAGTACGAAGTAAAAGTCCACATGAACTAACAATAAGGCAGGAGGGAAAGGATATGTGGATTGTGCTAGGAATAGTGTTGCAGGATAAATAACAGAGTATGACACTTAGAAGACGAGTAGGATTTTAATTCGCGAATGAAAGGTGGAAGAGCGTTAAAGTAATAGCCGACAGCATAAGAAATATGCTTCAAACTTAGATGTGGAATGAGACGGAATGGAGAGGAGAGCTTGGCGCCGGGTAACAAGAGAATTGGTCGAATTTACGAGTCCTAGCGGAAGTAGAAGTGCTGATTAGCATTATTTTAGAATAATTGGGAGTGTAAAATTTTGTTTCATTTATTTTTTTACAGTTAGTTATTTTCCTTCTGTTCGAATTATAAATTCTATTGCAGATATTGTTAACTGGTTAAAATTGTTGTTTACAATAGTCTACAGCTGATTTTATTAAATAACTCGTAGAAAGTGTTCTCCGTATTCGAAAACTCGGAACGTGAAATAACCAATTAAACTTCGACTGAAAAACCATTGACCTGTATCACTAGCAAATCTGTTCCCCTAAACGTCAGAACACAGTCAGTATTTGTCCAACACATTTATCAATGAAAACTTTATGATAAATAATTGCACACATACTGAATTCATATTTCGAGCCACTTTAATTTTGCAAAATATTCACCAAATTTTTCCCAATGGAAAACTTTCATACACAAACCAAAGAATTAGTTTGTGTTTATCCTGAAGAAGTGTGATGTTTAATTTTTGCCAAAGAATTTCAGTCATTCCCCTCAATTAGAAAATTAATCATGAATCCAGAAACAAATCCGACATCGTCGATCAAAAGCTTAAAACCAATCGAAACTCTATCCTACGCGCGAAACTTTGTTTCTGGGTCTGTCGGCGAGTCGAACTCGGACTTGATTATGACGTAACTCCTAATATCCGGTAATCACTGGGTTCGACATGACCCTAAAAGATTGGAAACTGCTCTAAGATCGATAAAACGTAGCCCAACGGTTCTAGCTCGCTTTTGTTACTTTGAAGTTCTCGTGTCTTTGTGTTGGTGACTGGCAGGAATTACTTTTACGCGCGTCGTCCTAGAGCGTCAGCAACTCTCCTCTCGAGGTTTCGTTCCAGGGACTTCTGTTTTAAAACTATGACTGATGGTGTGTCCGACTGTATTTAGGGGAACGCTACCTCGTTCCGTTCATTTGCAATGCCCTCCCTCGAATTATTTAAACCGTGCTGGAGTTTACGAGATCGTTTTGAAGAAATGGCAAGAATATTGCGAAGCTTTCTCCAAATAACTTATAGTAAAATATTTTTTTAAAAAACAAACTTTTGTTAAAATGTACTAAAAAGGAAAAAATAATATTGATACCGGCCTAAACGACTGCCTTAGAAGAATTCCCTCTTATGACTGAAAATAAAAGAGTGGGCAAAGTTTTAAGTCTATCGGATATGCGGAAGTGGGTCAAATTCATTTAAAAGATTTCAGCCTAACAAACTATAACGAACTCACAAACGAAGCTAAATAATAAAAGCTTGTAAAAAAAGACATTTTTGTTGTGTAGAGAATTTACCAGTCATTCGTGGTTAAAAATTTGTTTCTTGGGAAATAAAGTGGTCCTCGATTTGGAAAATATTAATGTTAATTGTGAATGTTCGTCGTATTGTTTTAAGTGCTAGTGGATATTCAAATGTGATGGTGGTTGTAGGAATAAAGTGACAATCATTGTAATCTCGTAATAGGAACAAGTGTAGGGATTAACAGAATTTCGTGGAAGAAAAAGTTTTAAAAAAGAGTGATGCTTCTTGGTTTTACAAATATTCAACGTTTCTTGGAAAGAATACCTACATACGATATATTGTAGGAATTTTTTTAATTTTACAAAGATCATAGAGATATTTAAAAAATCAAAGGACTGGGAATAAGATTTTCATGTTTTGTAAAGTTCTGCAATATGTGTAATGTCCCTAAAATTTATAGACTATTTAGTAATCAGTACTGGGGAACAGGAACATTATCTTTTAAATAGTTTAATCCCAGTTTGTGAATTATATTAATACTTTTCTACTTATATGTATGTTTGGAGGTCACAGTCCTAGCCAGAGTTGGGCATTAACTAAATACAAAATTATTTAAATAAGGATAAAACAAAAGTCACTTTAACTTTAGATTATTCGACGAATAAAGTTAATTTTTTTATTTGAGGAGTATTTATTTCACGAACAAAGTTAATTATTTTATTCTACGAGAATTTACTCGACGAATAAAGTTAATTTTGTTTATTCGTCGAGAGTTTAATCTTCAGCGTCGAATAAATTTTTTAACTTTAATTTTAACTTTAATTTTATTCGACCATGTATTCGGCGTCAAATAATTTTCTAGCGCGGGTTCGAGTCGCCGAGAACCGGAGCATTGAGGTGTTAAGTAGTACGTCGAATGACAAAATTTAAATCTTCATAATTTTTATCCTACCTTTTTGAAAATACTACCAATGGATTGTTTAAATCTTCCTAGTGAAAACAAGCCTAAGCACGACGCAAATGGCCAAATCTTAACAGTATCCAATATTTAATACATATATTATCTTGAATAGTGATTTTATTGTTACAACTAGTTCGATTACGTATGTTCTGTTTAGGTTCATTATCATTGGAAAAACTTAACATCTGGTCCTAGCAATTAGGTATCAGAAATATTGATTACAGGCCTTTCTGTGTTCATAAGTTCCACAGTCTCCCTTTATCATCGCCACACCGCTTTTATCCACCCGATACACTCTTATCAATTTCCCGCCTTTGCCTCCCTATTCGACATATGTTTGCTGAAAGATATACTTATCAAGACCTTTTAGCTCCTTTCATTGCCCTCTATCAACTGATAAAGCCTGAACCCATAGTTGTCATAACACTTCTTCAAATACACTAAAGAACACTCTAATTGCATACTAGAATTACACATCATAAACTTCATCTAATCTAACATTCTTCATAATAACACTTTTGTTACACAGGTTTATTCATTTCAAATAATAGAATCATTAAATTGGGCATATCCTGGCTTCAAAGTAGTAATGAAATGCAACTAGGGAAATGCTGTGGATTTCAGAATCGAAAAAGTGATCGGTAGGATGGTGCAAAATTTAAAGAACATGACACACTGTACTGTTGAAATTTGTCACTTCGGGATATTCCCTTGTAAGTACAACTAGAGTATGGAATGGAATGACAGTCAAGTGCGGATTTGGAGATTTGGCGTCCCTAGGCTGACAAGCGTCTGTCGCCCTTTTCGCGAAATATCATCAAATATTTTAAATTAAAATGAATTGAGATACATTAAAATTAATTCAATACGACAGCTTAGATATGAGTTATTACTAATTTACTACATAAAAAAGAGTGAATTGTTTTTAATGTTGTCTCAAGCCTCTGTATTTAAAGATCACCCCACACTTTCGGTATTTGAGAAAATAGATAAACATTTTACTTTAGAACAGAAATCTAGGCTATCATTGTTGATGAAAAAATAAAAAGGTACAAGCAAAAACATTTTCATACTTTTTTCAATTTCTTTCGCTTAAAATATGCCCATTAATCCGCTCCTGATGAAAGTATGGACAATGTATGTGAGAATGCTGTCACAGGTTTCAAATACATTAACTGTTTGCTGGGGTAGATAATGACCATGGCCCTTAATTAATCAACTAAGGAAGCCTGGTTCTATGCGAATTTGTACCTTGGAGTGGAAAGTGCGATAAGTCAGTTATTTTCGACAGAGATGCTACAAAACGATTACTAGGAAGATACCTTAAAGGGGTCTCTAGACGTTGAAACGTGTTGGGATGCATGCATCGACTCTCAGGTTTCATGATATATGTTACTATCAGTGTAGATAGGTTTCCGCATCTTGCTGCAATTACATCTTCCTCACTGTCCTGGCTGGTGAGCAAGATGCCAGTTTCATTACATATGTTACTACGTTTGTACACGTTTCAGCATCAGCATCAGGTCACAAACTACCAAGAATCAGTAATGTGCAGGCGACTTGAATCTGATGCAATTTTCGTGGAAACCTGGGAGTCCATCCATGTGTCGCAACATGTTTCAGCGTCTGGAGACCTCTTTAAAGACTAACAATTGTTCTCTAAAAGCTGCTTATCTAACAGTACACTGATAACGACTGAAGGGGTTATACCTAGTCAGGAGGCTGAAAAGAGGTAAATGTTTGTGAAATTTTTGCACTTAAAAGAGTAACATTTATTGAACATTTAATAATTTTTTGTAGGAAAATATTTACATTTATAATAAAATTACAAGCGACGTCCAAGAAGCCTTTTTAAAAATTTGTTTTGGATTGAGCACTGCCATTTGGAACCACATTATCTAAAATCAAAAAACAAATAAGATTTCGTTAGCATATTAATGTATCCTCTGATTCACAGAGGGAATTTCCGAAATATTAATTTAAAACAAATTGGTGGCAATTTTAAGTTGAAGTGCTGATTTTTGCGCGAACAAATTTGATATAAAAATCGGGACTTCAACTTTAAATAGCCGTCATTTTGTTTCGAATTATTATATCGGAAATCTCCTCTGTGAATCAGAGGATACTTACATTAATATGCTAACGAAATCTTTTTTGTTTTTTTATTTAAAATAATCTGGTTCCAAATGGAGGTGCTCACCCCAAAACAACTTTTTAAAAAGGCTTGTTGTATGTCGGTTGTAATTTTATTATAAACGTAAATATTTTTCTACAAAAAGATTACCACATGCTCTTTAAATGTTGCCCTTTTAAGTTCTGTAAAAATATATGCTTCCGCTTTTTCAAAAAAAATCCACAAACATTCGCCTCTTTTCGGCTTTCTGACTAGGTACAATCCCTTAACAGAAAGCAACTGAAATTACAATTTTCATTTCTACATGACACACCCCGAGAAGCTTGTGCTGACCGAACAATGTACAAAGCCACCTCTATTTATCTCCAAAGCAAACATTTGGGAACCCTCAGTGAATATTATCAATGCTTCCCAAAAAAAACACCAACACCACGCACCGCGTGGAGGTTCCTCAGCGCAAAAGCGCGTTGACACCCAGACAGAGTGTCAAAACACCGTAGTGACGCGTGGATCAGGGCGAGTACACTGCAGTGGTCGGAGTACTTGCTCGCCCACGCAGAAGCTCGCCTAGGAAGGCTGGGCAGGGCCAGTTCCACCGTGGGTCCAATATCCTGCGCTATCGTGGCGGAACAGTTCCAGGTGGTCGGCACGCGTATCCCGATGGATGAACAGGGCGGACGATAGAACCACGTACGCTTTCGTGGATAACCGAGCGACGCGATAAAGCCTGGCTGGGAGGGTACTGCCGCTTCGAGGAAACGAAGCCAGAGGGATCGAAGAGCGGCCGACACGGCAATAAACAATTACTTAAGGCACTGTTACGCGCGGCACACCCACGCATTAGTCGAAGTAGAATGCCGCGCCCATCCGTGATCGTGGGCTTGGTCCCTCCATTAGTATACACGCGCCCCCCTCTCTCCCCCCGCCTGAACGTGCACGCGTTCCTTCTTTCACCGTGTGCACGCTGGACGCTATCGAATCGAATCGAACGATGACATACAGTCATTTTTCAAACGGCCCGGGTAATGGTCTTTCGTCGGGTTTTAAGGGTAATTGAATGGTCCTTCGGTGCTGGGAGCGGTGCTTTATGGGAGATCGTTCGAGTGTTTAGACTTGGACGATGTTTACTAGTTTCCTTTTTGTCGTAGTCACGCGTCCGGGTAACTGGTCCGCGTGACCATACCTTTATACCGGCATCGAATGGTATCATATCGCTGCTTGGCATTGATAGTGGCATAACAAAGAAAAAATGTCAATGTAAATAAATTGTATGATCGGTATTCAATTACACAGTTCGACAAAATTTTACTTCTTTTCGGGATTGTCATATTCAATAGCCGTGTCTCATAGGGTTTCGTGTACTGAAAACGAATCCGCAAACCGTTTGTCGCCATCACCCCCAGTTTTTGAGAAATTCGATTTTGAAAAAAAAACTGCAAATTTTTAACTTTGAACATCTTTTGTGTCGAAATAGTATCGGTTGCTTGTTCCGTCAAAGTATTCTCTGAACCCTTGCGAATATATGCAGCGATATTGTTTAGCGAGGTTTTTTTAAAATTGATTATTGAAATTTGCCATGCAACAAAAATACACACAGTTTAAATACTTTATAATAACAAAAAAAGAGTTTCAAAGATTTAAATAATTCTTTACAAGAATTTTCTATTGGCCTGGTTTGAACTTCAGTGGAGTTGTTCAACTAGTTGATTCATTGTGGAATGGTTTGAGAGATTTTGGGTGTTGGGGCTATTGATGAATATGTGTGCCTGGTGGTTTCTCTGGCTCTAATAATGAGTTAAATTGATTGAAAGTACGTTGTTATGTTAGGTTAAGGTAGTGCACGGGAATGTCCAGCAAGGTTCATTCGTCAAAGTATTCTAAAGAGTAAAAGGTTAAAATAGAGGAGGTTGTAAATTGGTATTTCAAACTTGTATCTATAGTTACAACTATTCAAGTCTTTTATGTAATGGAGAGAGTCCATAGGGGCTACTGGGTAATTATATTTACCATGCCACTCTAGTGTTAGTTTACTATTGTTTCAGTATGACAGTGTTTAATATTCATGTGTAGATTGTAATTATTGGAAATCTACATGTCATCAATTATTGTTCGAATACCCGATGCACGCACTAAAGTGACAGAGCTATTTGGTAATAGTACAATATATGTATCCATAAGGTAAATTCTGTTTTTCTGAATTCCCCAGGAATTTTTAGAACCGTCGATTCATGTAATTTCCTTGGCTATTAATAATTCCACAGGTATAAATTTTTAAAACATAATTATCCCTTTCTGATTTCTGTGCAAGTACAAAATATTGGATGCGAGATTCATTGGAATAAAATTCATTGTCAGACATTGGACATGGGAGTGTAAAGAGTGAACTATTAAATACCTTGATCTTGTCTCTCGAAATTGTAACTTTTCCAATGATCTAAATAATTTCCTCAATTTTTCTTTCTCTTCTGTATTCCTTTCTTACAAAATCTCGGTTTATGAAATCTCAGCACATCCAAAATATTCCACTCTTCACTAGACACAAGTAATACCTTAGTTACTAGCTAAACCGTAAGTAGCTTCAGAGCTTCCTTAGACCTTTCACTTACTTTTACTGTCCCTCGGCGCCTTTTATTTTTCCCTATCCTAACAGCTGTTTTATTCTCATTCCCTGTGTTTCCTCCCTATTACAGATAATTGAACTGCTCGGAAGCCAAAGTGACTAACTCCAGCATACAAGAAGTAGAAAAGGTTAATAAGATTGTATATATTGTTTTTGAAATTTTGTCAAAATATATACGCAAACAAATATTGTGGAATATATTATTCAACGTGTGGCTTTTATTTTACAATGTATAAAATACATTAAAAAAAAGGATATATCAAGAACAATTCTTCATGTATTTAAAATTTGGCGCATGAACTCAGAAAATAAATCGATTTGGCAAGTGAAAATAAGGAAATTACAGAAGAAATGAGTACCAAGGAACTTTACCATCGTAACATTAATTATTACACAGAAATCCATTATAACATTATTTATTAAAGGGCTTCAAAAAATCAATATGGTCGTTCCAGTACTATTTTGGAATAGACTTAATCACGATACCTTCTGAATAAAAAATTTGCTATCTCGTGGTAGTGAATAGACTTATCAAGGTGATTTATTTAATCTACAAAAAGTTAAGCGCCAATCGTAGATATGCTTGTGTTCCAAAATTGAAAAAATTCCGAAAGTGGAGTTAATCAATTGTTGAGTTAATTAATCACACACACCCCAACTTTTTCACTTGTCCAACACAATACCCCCAGAAAAGTAAACAAATAAATGAGAAAGCTAGAATCTTTTGCGATCGAAAACAGATCCGTACTGAAAAGTAGTTTGCAGTAGTTTGCAGGGTTTGTTGCCAGCCGGTTACACGTGCATTTACCATCGTCAACATGCACGGTGCATGTGCATCCTTTATTCTGCAGCTGCAGGTACGCCGAGTCACGTGGGTCACGTGTTTGCCTGTAGGCACACCGACCAGGGTAATTAGCTGATACGCCGTCTAATTGTTTTCTCTGTGTCAATGGCTCCGAATAGCCTTAAACCGCCGTGACGATAATGCTAATCGAGGCAACAAAGGGCCAAGGAGTGGCTCTATGTTTAACTGGAAAAATGAATAATCGATAAACGGGGCACGCGAAGGGAGCGTTCCGGCCAAACGAAAGCCCAAACGACGTCTGACGTTGCGCAATCTAATACGGGCATAAGGCACGCGACCGATGATTACGTAAAATCCAATATTCCCTTCCAGGATGGATTAAACGTATCCCGTGTCAGATTGACTTAATTTAACGGAAATTTCGTGTATCGAGACCAGTAAACCTGCAACAGTGGTGTGCTTTAAGGGGGCAGGGTCATTTCATTTCATATTTTTTGTAAAACCATCTATACTACCAAATGTGTTCAGGTTTTACATACATCTGATATGTGCGATGAAGAAATTATATATATTTTTTCACTCAAGATAACACATACCTAGTTAAAAAAATACTTGCATCGGCATCGGACGATATCATGTGTATGTGAAATCTCAACTCATTTGGTTGTACAGATTGTTCTACAAAAAATCTGAAAGAAAATTCATTTTATTCCCGGTCCAAATAACCCTCGCCCCTTAACAGATAAGGGGATTATATGGAGAAATGGAAATCGTTCGCTTGCTGGAAAAGTGACTAAGCTCACTTAAAAAAAAAAAAAAAAAAAAAAAAAAAAAAAAAAAAAAATCTGGTATTCAGCGAATGCTTTTAGTGGTAAACTTTACCGGAAATTAAGAAGTATGGACTTGGCCAATTTTACCAACAAGCCAACGACTGGGGTACGTATTTCAATCAAGGGGTAGTTTAATTGAATTCGATTATATTGGAAATTAAGTGCCAGGGAACCTTTGTTATTCACTTCCTCTTGTATGGAAATTTACGCTTCATTGTTACTTAAAGTATTATTTTTCACGGAGTGTTTTTTTTTGTAACGGGTCTTTGAAAATCTCCACAGACTGGCTACTCTTTTTATCGGTTTTTGAATTAGTGCTGCCTTCGCTATTTAAGTGCTAGTGTCTGAAATAACAGTTGTGAGTCACGGTTCGGTGTCGTGTGAAATGGAGCTTAAATTCAATTTCAAAAGGGGAAGTGGATAAGTAAGATAGCCTGCTACTTATTCTTTGTAATATTGCAGTGGAATCAAGTTGAATAGAATTGCTTGCTCGACTGGTTTAAACACGTGTGTAAATCATTTTTCAATATCATTTTCCTCTCTGTTCAGGCATACGACAGTTATATCGAGTTACAAGCTGTACATCCGCTGGAATAAATTAGGCAACCTTTTTTTATGACTTCCTGTCGTATTTCCCTTCGTACAACAGCCGATCACATTGAAAATTATCCACCATTCATTCTTCGTCCATTTTGTAAGTATTACAATGATGGATGAAAGAAAGTTTAGAATTGTTCTCTTCATTTTGTATGCAGGTACACAAATAACTTTAATACTGGACTTTATGTAACACGTTCGTATCACTGAATAATGAAATATAGTATACTAATAATACGATAAAAAACTACAGTGAAATTCAATTTTCAGAGAACTTTCTTCTCATTGAACCTCGTCCATTATAGGTTTTCCTAATCAGTTTCAATTTTGTATTATCCTTCTTTGTTTATTATTCAGTTCTTTCGCAACTATTTTCGATAATTATATAATTATTATACGCCACATATATATTTAGGACACACACACATGGTGTATTTGAGTATTGTGACTCAAAGTACCATTAGTAACTGCCCCCTTCTTCTTCTGCGCGTAATTCAGTAGCACAAGTCCGCGTTAGGTCCACCAGAAAGAGTCCATCGCTAACGATAACGACTTCACAGATCTGACACGCTGCATTGGACAGTTTATTCTGTATTCGCCGTATTCCCACGGCTTTCTGGCTGATAAAAATTCAGGACACGAGTCCCCGACTATTATGTTCTCTGTGTTGGACCTCCCTTCCCCTTAAGGATGACAAACGTCGTAAATCATCCGTAGCGAGTAGCCTGAACGTATAACTACAAGCGTCGAATGCACTTTGTACTTCTGTTCTAGTTTCACAAACTTCGGTCGTTTGGGAGAAATTTAAAGTCGTACGCAGTTGGTAGTTTCACCTTTTTCTTTCCCATCTGCTTCGTTTAATTATGACTTCGTTACTGATAACCACCCTTGGCTCGTGAGTAATCACTTTCTCTCAAAACTATGTACAATTATGCAGAGTTTTATATTTACTTTACATTTTACCAAAGTTTTGTTCTTTACCGAAAAATTGTTTTGACACGTGCATTATTGAAGAGGCACCTTTTTTTTTGCATTTTATAATGTCTACTCTGATATTCTTAGTTTCCTATGCTTGAAATATTTACTCATATTATAAATTTCTAATTTTTCAAAATTATTATGCGGTTGTGAGTAAGCTACAGTACGAAGGTATTATACATTCAATTTTCTGTTTGCTACGCCGAGCAACTCATTAAATATTCGCTGTAAGGCATGATTAATAAATGTCGATCGATTCACTTCTCGTCATCCACCAGCCATGTTCCACTATGACTACCAAACCTAGACCTGCACAATCATTGTTATTCAGGATGTATAATTTTGTTAACGCCGCGAACAATAGCGAGCTAACAGGCACCGAAATCATCGGAATACGACGGAAAATCGTCGTTCATAATGCATTCGAATTAGAGCAATTGCGTATTGTTACAGCTGCGCTCGTAGCGTGTAATATCGTCTTTCAATGTACGGCATACTTGCTCGACGCCTATTGTTTTTTATTCTCTGATAAAGCACTGCCTAAATACGAGAAAGAACTTTACACCGGAAAGCCTTAATTGCTGTCGTAATTATTCGAGTTTCTGATAATTTAACATCAATTTAAAGTTTACGTATTTAAGATGGTAATTTTTGTACAAGATACATACGAAAATTATATTTTTCTTCGTTCTTGCAGAATTAAATGCAGATTTTTTTGTCTCGTTGTTCCGCCACTGGCTTTTTTAATTTTACTTCGTATTTTAAAATAGCCATTCATTTATGCTTTGAGTGTAGTCGTAGATGATAGAAACAATGACAAATTGGAGGAAATATTTTAAACTTTAGTATCGAAATAATAACTGATAATTTTTCATGGGAAATTTAATGTCTAATGGCTCTATTAGTTGTACACTTAAGTATTAGTACAGGATTCGTAAAAATGTTATTGAAGAATAATTCATTGGATTTTGAAGTGAATTGTTGGCATTTCTAGAAAATCACAACGACAGCGTGCATGATTTAGAATCCAAAAAATAGAATGAATGTAATCACAGATTTACTTGAAATGAATAAAAGAAAAAAATGATGTCCAGAAATCCATTACAACTTTGGTAGCTTAAAAATCTGTTGCTTAATTTTAAATAATTCAACAGAGCAACATTAAATCAGCAACTACGTATCCACTTTGTTCCTACAACTTCGGTATTAAATTTCATCATAACGAAATTATAATTGTGATTCCTACGAAATAAAGGTTAAGTGCATTCCTGTGCAAGTATTCGTAAAAACTATCTAAAAACTGATTTCATCCCAGTGGAATATAATATTTGAAGTGCAATTAAGCTCAAACTCCAGAACCACTTCAGAGACAGTATTACAAACGAGAAATACTGCGATTATATCCGTGGGACTTCATAAATGTTAACACGGAATCTAAAATAACTATGTAACAAATAAGAATTCCAGAAAAGGTACGCAATATGTTTTCAGACTAATACGACTGTATTACAGGATATTCTCTCGTTCCGCTTTCCATTCCAGACACATTTTAAAGCACGGTCGACGTGATATCGCGAATTCAATGCAATGGCGTGCGTCAGTCCCCATATATTACACTTCATCAACCACTAATAAGCTCGTTAGAACGATAAACGGTCCGTACCTCGCGATACGTGACGAGAAATGAGACTGGTGGCTGTCCTGTGCAGGGAGTTAATTACAAAGACCTCATTTTCGCAAGGCCAGCTCTAGTCATTTATTTGTCAATCTGTCCTACGTATTAATTACTTTCTTACTCGCTCGCGGGACGAGTGCTTTTACATCGTGGGTCGACTTCATTAAGCCCTTTAACGTTTCTTTGTCCTATCATCAGCTCTAATAAACGAGATTTTCGGCCCTCTTGTTTACGCCTTCCCTGCAGAAATTAGGAGTCTTTGACGCTCTGCTTTGCGGCCGCCTATTACTTTCAATAATCAAAAGGGACGATGATTGCGGAGTGTCTATTATTTAGACGCTATCTTTTGCTATTAGCTGATGTTAATTGCAGGAAATTGGAATGAATGTTATGTGGTGAGTGTAACAAGGAGAGCAATGTAGTTTGTACGTTTGTGTTTAAGGGTAGGCAGGGCTTTAACATTGGTGGTTTCGATTGAAAAACTGTTTTTTAGTTAAGCAAAATAGTTGTTGACGTTTTGAGAGATTTTATAGTTTGTTAATTATAGGAAACAACGGAAGACGACAGTGTGGAGTGAATGGCGCGTAGTTTGATTATAATCGAGAACATGAGCAAGAAAAAATTAGAATATTTACAGAATATTACTAATTATTGCACGTCGATCTGCAATATTACTAATTATATTAGGTCAGTGCAGAAATTCTTGCAGAAATGTCTTCTATTACTATGCCTACTTGTATTGTCACCAGAAAAGTGGCGAAATGTCATAGATAGCCAATGAAGGTTTCAGTTTTTTTAGATTTTAATTTCAATAAAGCGAATGAAAATAGCACTCATCATCTTTGAGTAATATTCTGCGTTTTCCAATTGACCAGTTACCCAGTTCTCATCGGGCTAACCAGCTCTACAAGCTATTTGGAAAAGTCAGTTCATTATTGCTACAAGTGCCATTACCGTTAAGGGGGTACACGGTTATTTTGGGGTCAATAAAGAGAAAATCTTTTTTCGATTGTTTATGATAGCGCCAAGTTTTAGAAGTATTTAAAAAAAGATTTAATTGAAAAATTGGAAAAATTGCGAGAGTTACAGCGTAAAAAATAACGGAGGGGCCAATGCAGGTAAACGTGCCGGGCAGCCGTTTTTCTCAAAATTGTGTTTCTCAAGACGGTGAACATCGTAACTCGAAAACGGATCGATATTTTGTGTTGAAATTTTAACTAAAACTACAAAACACAATTCGCCACAATGTGGAACTCGCTCAATAAGATCGCATAACTTTAATAACATTTAAGACAACAATTTCTCACAGGATTAGTTCAGTAAAATCCTTCAAAGGTGACATTTGTTGTATAACTCCGTGAATTTTAATTAAAATTTTTCGACCTAGTTCCACATTGCGGAGAAGAGTGTTTTGTAGGTTCAGTTAAAATTTGAATTAGAAATATTAATCCGTTCTCGATCTTACGGTGTTTACATTGATGCTTTGTAATACCTTTAATTTTTAATATATCTCAGGTTTCCTGGTCTTAAAATGCCTATTATAGCCACAATAAAGTATTGTAAAACGTGCAAATGGTATGAGTTATTAGTCGTCCTTCAATCCAATCCAAAACGAACCGTTCATTTTAGTCTCGAGACAATTATTTTATCATTTTCTTATTTTTTAATTATTTTGTCGTTAGTTTCATGAAATTAGACTCTCATGGGACAAGTTTCATCATATACTTTGAAAAATCTCATCTCTCGTGATTGTTTCGATTATTTATATTTAATTGTTTCTAACATTTTTGTTCCGTGATAGAAAAGTCTCACGTTAAATCACATCTGGGATTCGCACCTTTAAATCGACAACCCGTCTCATAACAGGGAAATTGAAATTTCCCAAATGAATCTATCCAGCCACCACAACTACTACTTGCCATCCATGGGAGCACAAACGAGAAGCACACAAACTTCGCTCCTAAATCAGGTCACACTGTTCACCAATTCTAAAACACCCAAAAACCTAACGACTTCGGAAGCTCCCCCCCCATCCGCCAAATTAAAACTCCCGGTCTCCATGGAAGAGGGTGAAAACGGCAAACACCCTGGACGTTCTCGAGGCAGCCTTGACAGGCTACGTCGGCCAGGTGGAAGGAAGAGCGGAAGGAACGCGCGGCGAGTCGTGACCGCCGGAAGGCGGCCAGTCGACGGTACATTTCCGCTGTCCAATGTCGGGGGAGCCACTTTGAGCAAGTTTGCCCCCCTTGATCGTGGACAATGCTGTGGGCGAGGGCCGCTCGTTACACGCTACATGCCCACGAAGGATATGGACGCGGGGGCCTCGCTTTTACGCTCCCGTCGCGGTTGGTATTCGTGACACGCACCATCGATGACATGGGCCGCGATGGGATCCGCCGCTGGGACGAATTACGATTCTCCATGGGCGCGTAGATGCGCTGGAATCGATGACGAATCCTGAGCTCACGGTTGCACGTGACGAAATGCTCTGTGAGCGGCGCTGCTTACTTACGTACGAGCGGTATGTACATAGGGGAGGGTTTGCCTATATCGTACCATTTAAGATATTTTACGTTATGCTTCGTATTTGGTACTAATTTGAACGCAAGTTAATAGTGGAAATTGTAGCGTGATCTTTTAGGCGCCTACTATTAGATGTTTAAACTTTTGTTCAGAACTAATTAATATGTTATTAATGTTTTCGTGACATACTAAGAAAGGTACGATTTCGGCAACTAGTTTCCTAAATCGTACCCTCGGGTTCCAAGATCGTACCTCTTAAGTACCGTAAACTGGGGTGACTTTACCCGCCGGGGTGACATTGCCCACTTTTTTACTCTGACTGAAAAATTACCATATGATTGAATTCGCTATTTTTTTTTGCGGTTGCCCTTGGAGAAATTATTGCTATCGATTACAAAGCACCATATGTTCTAATTACTTCACAATAAAATAAAATAAAGTCTTTCCGAAAAGTGGGCAATGTCACCCCGGGCGGGCAAAGTCACCCCAGTTTACGGTATATAATAAATGTAATAGGTTCATAAAATGAATGTAAAATATTCTACAATAAGCCCGCTTTTAGAAAAATATAGGATGAAATTGCATTGCTAGATTATTATCAGCTAAAATGAATTGGTAAAAAGTTACATCAATTATCCCTGCTTTTTTAGAATGTTTATAACATCCGCAAAATAGTGTAAGCTTGAAAGATTGTGTATCTATTTCTCATTTCGCAGTTACTTGATATTTTTACCATTACATATCGTTTACATTCATTAATTATTGAGAAATTTATGAGGTACAATTTGGGTAACCAGTACGATATTACCAATCCCCCCTCCCGGTGTCACATATCCTAGTTGTGGTGCTGGGTTAAATAGGAACGTTCGATTTTTAATATTTAAGTATTATTTGATAATGATTGATAAGAGTTGAGATGTTACAACTGAAAGATGGCTTTCAGCGTTGGCTGACAAGAGACGTGAGTATGGCTGTTTCTGACAAAGGGATGTTGAGCAACTCGAAATTAAAAAAAAAAGTGAAATTTTGAAGGAGCATAGTTCAAGTGATATTCATAACCTGGGGCTAATAGCCCTGAGGGTGGAACACCCGTCAAGAAATTGTGGGTTTTCATATTATCGTGAATATCTGCGAAATCATAAAAGATATTGAAAAAAAAAGTTTAATTCAAAGCTTTATGGTTGTTGATATCCTACAATATGGTGATAAAGAATTTTCGAGAAAAAAATATTTTTCCTAATTTATCCTTACCCCCATTTTTAAAAATTCTTCAAACTATAAAAATATATACTTAAGGAGGGATTTTTCTAACATGAGTATTCTCGAGTTTTTCTTTTTTTTCTGATGTCAGACATGACATTAATTCTTCCCCTTTTGCCGAATGCTATTTTGAAATGATTTAGGATTGGTGATAGATGATAATGGTGGAGATTTTTAGTCAGACTAATTGTAAGTAATCCGCGTATTTACTTGAACATAGTTTTAATTTATTACTTTCACTTGCGACGAAAACTGCCCATGGAATGCAAGCTGTGCTTGTCTAAATTTGAAGGTTTATGAAAATAAATATGATTAATAAAACGGTTCTCAAAATTCTTATATTTATAGGACGCGAGCATTCTCCCAAACATCTCTTTTCACAGATCCCTGAAATTTTCCAGACAACCGAGTTCGAATTAAATCTAACCAGTGACAGTTCCCGTTTCGAAAATTCATTCGTGGAAAGGGAGACCATCTATATTCACGTCAACGTCAGTAGTAAAAATTCCCTTTCTCGCAGGTTCCTTCGACTAATAAATTTCTTGGCGCAGGATCGATTACCCTTTAGCCAGCGCTCGGAAGAAACATCGAACCATTTCATTTGAAAGCCCTTCTGTTTAAATACGACTTGAAATTCACGATTCTGCGTAGCAGATAAGAGTGTCAGTATCGATAATAGTGGACGGTGTCGTTCGTCTTTCCCCTATCCGTCGTGTCGAATTACTTTTCTTCCATTTCCCGTCTCTATACGTTACTTCCTGTCTCTAAACTTTCCACCCCCCATACCCCTTTTCTTCCATTTTATTCGTATTCCTCTGTCACATAAAGATTCACCTTCCCTTCTGTCTCATTTCTTCTTGTTCCCACCCCTCCTGCTTCCATCGTATCTACTATTTTCCTCCCCTACACTGTCCTTTGGTTTGTTTGTCTGTCATTGTAAATCTCTCTCTTTATTACTGAGTTTCTTTGCTTCCTACATTTACTTCTTCTCATTTCAGTTCCTCTGGCGTATCTAAGCTCTCCTTTCCCTTCTCCTGTCTATCGTTATTTTGCAGTCGATTCTTCCATTTGATTGGAAAGTGTGCTTTCCTTTTCTTCATTTCATCTTTTTCGCCCTTTGTGCACAATATGTCTTGAGTACTTTGCTGTATTTGTCAGACCTTCTTGTCGGGTTAAATTCTTCTTCTTTCATTTCCACCTTACTTTCTCGAAGTTTCATTAACTCTTCGTTTTCGGCACAATTCCCCTCGATTCCTTCGTGCCCCTTTCTTCCATCTCTTCTTTCACTTGCCTCAGATCACAATTTCCCTTTTTCATTTATTCTTTTCCACCCCCTTCCGTTCTTTTACTGCATTAAATCTCCTCTGTTTCCCTCGATTTTACACTCCTTCTACTCTTCAAATTTCTCTTCCATTCTTTCCAATAACATTCTTTTTTTCCACATCAGCTCCTTCCTCATTCAATTTTCTTCCATTCTTTCCTATCTGTCCGAGGTACCCTTCTCATTTCTTCTTTTTCATTCCCACCTCGTTCCTTCTTTTCACTAAACCTCTCACCTCACTTCAATTCTCTTCTACTCCTTATCCCTTCTTTGTCACCTCGAGGTACATCTTCCCATTTCCCCCACCTGCACCTTTCGATCCCCTACTATTCTTCCTTCACGTTAAAATCAGCATTTCTTCTCCTCTGTACCCGTCCTTGCTTCGTCAAATTCCACCATCTCTCCGTTCCCACTCCATCTTCCTCTTCTACACCCTTCTTCCTCCCACGTTGAAGCTCCCCGTTCTACCTCCCCTCCCTCGCCCAACCGAAACCCTGTCCCTCGAGGGAGCGCCAGGAAGCGGCGCTATTAGCCGACGTAACTGTAGCCTCGTCCGTCCAAGGATAATTGCGCGGGCTAATGGTTCCTTTTTTCCTGCTCGCCCCGTCTCTTCGACTAGGCAAAAAGACGTCTTCCGACCTAGGAATTTAAACGGGGCACCCACCCGGGGGATCGCCCCGCCGCGATATCCTTTCGTTAGAAGCCTTGCGGGGCTTCCTTTGCGTACGATTTCGGAATTCGAAAACAGGCAAGTCGGCTGCCGCATTCCCCGCGTGTCGCGGTTCGTTTCCTTTTAATTGGCCGCCATGGCTCGTTGTTTCCCTGCTGCATCTCCCATCGGTGATCGTCGCGGGGAATAATCCACGCGAGGGGGGTCCATGTTTTCGCGAACTCTGAGGCTGCTTATAGTGGGACGATGGATCATGCTGAATTGGGAAACATCCCTAGTAGCATTTCTTGTTGGCCCACAGTATCCCCAAGGTGGGAATTAGTTGGCCATGAAAATGCCAACAATACATGCTACTGGGAATGTAATATATTTACTAATTACTAATTACGATTGAAATGTAATTGTTATTTCAATTACAAATTACATTCTGTAATGGTTAATCTTTCCTGACCTCAATTACAACGGCAATTACTGTTGGTTTTGCTTAACTAGTGAAAGTTTATTGATACAAAAATGATCTTTTATATTACTTCCTGTAGTGGCTGAAATGTTTGTGTCAGGAGGTTTATATCAATAGCGTGACCAACCGATAGTCCGTGTGCTTGACGAATCTCTCCTCGAGAATTCATTCTGCCGGATCGTTTCAAAGCATAAAGACGTTGCTTTCCGAGTGTCTTAAATAAATCAAGATTTAAAACTACTAATGTGTTTTAGTATCCATGGCCTAATTTCTACTAATTACCACATGTAATTACAGGACAATTACAAGTACATAGTTGTTAATTGTAATGGTGGGGGACAATTAAAAATACACTTGTAATTCTGCAAGACAATTACATTTAGCAATCAGAATCAAATTGTAATTGAGGTGATTAGCAATTAATGTTTACAGGAAGCAATTTGTAATTCATTGAACAATTACATTGTGATTATAATTACATTTAATTGCAATTACTTTTTAATTTAAATTAAACTGTAATTACAGCTATGCTGAAAGCTAACAGATATGAATAAAAATGTACACCTCTATGGTGTACAATGACACTTGTAATTCTACAAATTTAATTAAGCCACTGTGACGGTCGAAAATAAAGGCTATTTTCAAAGGATTCTTTTATAATGAAATGTAACTTGTTACGAAAAATCTTTATTACCAACTGAAAATACATATATTTAACTAATATTTTATGCTTCTAGATTGAAAAAATTTTGCGTAGTATGGATACTACATACTAAAAAGATTAAAAGTTTCGAGATTATCGCGTTTGAAGTTTTGACAGAAATTACCAGTGATTCTCTACCTAATTCTAGACAATATATAAGCTCATAATCCCTCTTATTAGAAAAATTTGGATTTTTGGACATAAACTCTTCAGGCGATTGACACAAGTTACCTATGCGTGCATTCGATTATGAGCGCTGCGTTAGCTATACAAAACCTTTCGTAGCTCCCAGAATTTTACAAGATCCACTTTGAAATTGTGCAGGTATATTCTTGAGACCCCAAATATTATGTAAATGCACAGAAGGGAAATCGGAAAAAAATTTCACAGTCGCTTCCCCCCTTAATATAAAAGTAATAGTGTGAAGTCCTAAGGGACCACGTAGCATGTAAATATTTTTACTTATAATTGTATTAAGTAAAATTCTAACGCGATGTGGATCTAATAGTAGAAGATTCATTTCCACGTAGACGGAGACACGACCAAATTAGGTCCAGTACTCAACGCCTTAATTGGTTATTGACTTCTCAGAAGATTTCCAGCTGTATCTTCTAGATGAAAAGGGACCTTTCAGTGCTACGGTTTTATGGGCGATAAGTATGAAGTAAGATTGAATTTATGGGCTGACACGGCACGAAAGATCGAAGTTATGAAGACATGATTACAGGGAAGTGAAAGATAAAGTGGTAATAGCGTATGAAATTCATTCTGTAGTAATATGCACGAAAGTTTAATTAGTGCTGGTGTAAGAACAAGTGAAATTCGCCTACCAGAGGGATTAGTCACGGCACATGACACAAGAGAGAAAGGAGAAGCGGTGATTCGAGTCTCGAAGATGAAGCACGCTTTGGACATCTATTTAAAGTTTTCAACGACGATTTGCAAAGTGTGTTTGGACAGAATCTTAGTTTGGCATCTGCTGCTATTGGTAAAGTTTCTAAACTGCGTCACTCGACTGTTCTGTACCGCGTTAGACGCCTCGTATCCCTTTTAAAGTGTATTATTGGAAATATATAAAGTGCAACTATTGGAAAAATTATTGGGTTCTTGTTATAATATCCGACCTTCGCTGTAAAGGACGAGGTAAACCTGCGAAGAGAATAAAGACCGAGGATTTGAGAAACCTAATGGACACATATCCACGCCAATCTGTTGACAATTGGAGAAATTAAAAGATAAACAGCTGGCACTGGCAAACAGGAAATGTCTACGTTTGGCGATAACCATTGCAAAAGCAGCAAAAACTGAAATATTAACCACACTTGCTCCACTGATTAGCAATTTTCTCGTCACTTGAGCAGCTTTGCAAAAAATAGAAGTAAAACACACGTTCTCCGTTTTCATCGAATCTAGGAATGCGACATTTTATGTAAATGGTACTAAAAATGTCACTACTCGTTGCCAGAAGTACCTACCTTGGTTCAAGTGATGTATCTACATCTCAATAATCTTCAGACCGACGCACATCAGAAAAGTGATACGAATTTCACAACGACTTGGTTCGAGATGAAGTCTACAAAATGCAATTACAAAGTGCCGCGCGCTGCGCAGGCTAAAGCGCGCGAACGGCGACCGCGTACTTTTATAAACGTGACGCAACGGGCCGGTCCGTGCACAGGTACCATTCTCATAATAAATAATTACCCCCGGCCGTGGAACGCGTGTAAATAATTAATTCGGTCGCGTCCGTGAATGAACTTTCATTAAAGTAAAACGCAACGGCCGAACCGACCCCGCACGAAATTTCAACGGCATTACGGCAAGTCGAGCGGCAGTTATCGTTCCACTGGAAACACTTCGGCGCGTAATTATCCATTTTTAACCTGCCCTTAGTGAAATACAATTATTCCGTACGCGTGACAAAATTTCCATGAGCCCACTCGTTGCTCTCCGTAATATTCGATTATTTAATGAGCGCCCGCCCGCGCGGAACTTGTTTTACAGGTAAACGGGGCGCGTTTCCCAGTGTGCCTTCTTGTCGATGACGAGCCCATTACCGTAGAAATTGCCTATAAATTTTGATTACACGGAGCGCCGCCGCTTGGAACGGAACGGATGGAACGAACATCATATCGCAGTAACACGGGTAAACGCATTGTCCGACTGTTTCGGGGTATTATAAAATACGCGTGGGAAGTGGTGGCTATCGGACGCGGGGAGGGGGAGGGGGGTAAGTTGCGTAACTTGATCGCCTTGATTGTGTACGGTGTGGGTGGATCAAGTGAAATACTCGTTGCTACTGGTAATTTGGATCGGAGGGTTCTACAGATTGATAATTGCAGTTTGTACGAGTGCTTTCTGTGGTAAGTTTTCGAGAAATTTGAAATATTTTCAAAGCAGGGCACGCGATCTACACTAGGTAGTCAAGGGAAATACGCGTTTTTCTTTCGAAACACCGTTCCTCAAACTAACGTGCACGATGAAGGGGGCCAGTTACCTTCAACAGCCCAAAATCAGGCTCTTCTTCAAAAGCATATTCTGAAGTAATAAATGAATATAGTGACCATTTTTGTTTTAATTTTCAATCGTCATTTCGTTGACTTTAATGCACAAGAAGAAGAGTTTAAATATATTTGCAGGGGAAAAAACTTCACCCTCTGAAGGTGAGCACGATTCTGGGCAGGTGAATTACCTAAAACACCAAGTAAAGGCATTTTTATAATCTGTAAGACAGTCTCCATCTTATGTCAGAAGCAAAGTTTTGATAAACAAATTAATACAATTTTTATGTTGATATATATGATTTTATCCTTTTTTGTAGGAAAAATATTTTTTATATTTTATAAGGAATTTATACCGAAAATATGTTGTAGATACGTTGTGGGGAATAGTTTCCTCCCTGTATATTTTCATTCAAATTGTTGGAGCGGTTTTCGATATTCTATGTTCACCGTTTTGGAAAACGTACTTTCTGGGAAATCGCGTTTAAAGTTGGACATGCAGTGTTGTCGTTATCCGATCTCGTGTGCACGCTCGTACATTTTTGGCTGTAATTCCTTTAATTTCTTTTAAATTTCGGGGCCCGGTTGCGTTCAAAATACGTAGAAACGATGTAGCTAGCGGAATATGCAAAAACCATAAAGAACAATTTTCGAAAATTTGGAGGGTAACCTACTCCCTTAAAAGAAAATGAGACCTCATTGTGTTTAAAATTATGACTTCAATCTAGTGAACCCCCACAAATACTTAATACTTCTCGATTTCGCGCTAGTCTGGGCCTTTTCATTTTTTTAAATACTTTAAGGGGGTGCCACTAGATTTAGACCCAAACTTTAAAAAAACATTCAATTTTTCGATTTCCGACGATTGAACGAGGTGCTACGCATTGCACGCCGCAAACACCTATATTTTAAGGAGGCTAATAATATGTTACTACGATAATATAAAAATGGAAAATGATAGTGTAAACATCGATTAATAAAACGTAAAAAGTTTCATCAAGCTTCTTGTACAGTTATTTACAAAAATAATTCTAAAAATTGTATCATTTTTAGGCGCCAAATCCACATATACTCCTTAATGCAGCTGCTTGATTTCGTTCTCTTGTCTGCTAGTAACAGGCAAATTCAGTTACTTCGTTATTTAAAATGTTTGTCACCAAGAGATATTGAAATAGCACTTCAATATAATAATAGATTCGAAAAAAATTATTCTTAAATAGAAGGAACTGCTAGCAGTTCCAAGCAAGCTAGTACTATTCTGGATTCAAAACAATAGATTATACTCTTCTTTATCTTAACTATTATTTCCGAATAAAATTAAGAATGAATCTTGTTTTCCACTTACGTGTATCTCAGGTGCACGGAAATGTATTTTTTTACTACACCTACTTTTACTGTTACCAGAAAACTGGCAGAAGGTCATAGGTAGCCAGGGAAAATACTTTGATTAAAAAACATGTAATATATTTTTACTTTTAATAAAAACTTTGGCTCAATAAAGCAAACGAACTTTCTAATAACAGTATGGTTGTGTGTTAACGGGGAGCGAGTGAAGGAAGTCGCGTAGGCGTCCAAGCATTAGAATGTGGGGTTGCATCGACGATAATATATCGTCAGATATCGCACTGGGTAGTCTATTAAAGTCCAGTAGGCGTAAAAGTCTTGGAATTTAGGATCAGGGGATTGGAGCAGACCAATTTTTTAATTGCTCCGCTCCGACATCAAAGTACTTGTTCCAGCTTTGCTTTCATGTTCCGCGTAAAACCTTTGCACGTAGCAACGCCGGCGATCAATTTCGCAGTTTTTAGGCAACACCGGTATTTGTTTGCCTTTTCGCTAGCGCGCCGGTGTTAGCACCGTGCTTCGCGGACCTACAATATAATATCCTTTCAATAACGAAAAATTGAGAATCAGTACTTAAAAAAAAATTCATTCACTTGCTTTTATAAAAAACAAAATAAAATTCAAATATTAAAAAAAATCTAGAGCAGTCAAACAGTAAAAATTGTTGGTGCTCTGGCTCCGCTCCTGCTTCGGCAAAAAAAAACACTATTGCTCCACTGCTCCGAACTCCGCTACAGCGCATAGTGTTTCGCGTTTAATATGGGCGTTCGGGAAAAAACTCATAACTTCTAAACTAAACTAGTTTAGACTACTTATCACTATGCGAGGCTATGAGTGGGGACTTAGCAGACTACACTAAAGGCCTGGACGCTGAACGCGTTAATAACAAGTTCTACTATTTTTTCAACTTGGGCAGATTTGTGCACTTCAATTCGACGTTACTATAACGATTAATGTGCCCTAAATTAATATCGACAAGATCTCGGAGGTACCTGTTGGTACCTTTTTTAAAACTCAATTCGAAGTAGATAAACATTTAAAATAACAAATCGAGACGAATTGTTAATTGCGAAAAACTATTTATCAGTTTGAAAGATATTATAATACTAAATGTAACTTATAAAAGTCAAATTAAACACATAAATATTCAGTAAATGGTAGGTGTTTAAAGAAATGCACTAAAAATTTCAATAACTGCTAGCATTATTTTTTATAACAAATTGACAAATTCGTTAAAAATTGTGCGTAGTATTAAATATTATTTAAGGAACCACGTTCTTTTAATAATATTTTAGGATACTATAAGAATTTATGAATCAATAGCTTTAGTATTTTTTATCTTTTTTCATTGCTCGAAACACTGTTAGGATGACTCGCGTGTTAAACATCATGGCCATCCGACGGAGGTCATGTAGGCTTCCGAGTTCTTGAGTTTAGAATTGCATCCGCGATGAGATACAGATTCTGAGGTGTTCTTAACACCGTTCGCTCATGAAGCGTTTGCGACGTGTTGTGGCGCAGCCTGTATATTCAGCAGATCATCGTCGCGAGCATCGTCGCGTAAGGCACTACACGGAACACTTTGCGGCGGCAAACAAATAAGAAATATCAGCGTAGAACGGGCACCCCTTGGATTAACGTCCTCGCTGCCTTCGCCGCCGAAGATCCCTGGATTATGGGAAGGCTCTGATTGGAGTTCCATAGGTACACGGAGCGGTGTCGTGGAGCCCGCCCAAAACCGGTAGTCGTATTACCATACAGATTGCCGTCGACTGTTATACCAACGGCCCGTGGAATCTATGAATCCGACTAATCATAATCGTACAACTAACTGAGGATAATCTGCCGCGTGGGGCAATTTGGAATTTTACTGTCGGAACCGAAATACGGCTGGTATCTACAGGGCTAAGGAATGTTTTGGAAGCATCCTTGGAATATTACGGTTAAGGTGTCTGGTAAGGGGGCTGAAACTGTCTTCGTGGAACAGTTATTAAATGTATTTGTGGGTTGAGTGGAGGTAGATTAAGTGTTGTGGTGAAATAAGGAAATTGTGAAGTTGGTGGAAGTTGGCTGGATGAAGATGCGAAAGCTCGTTTGTAGTGTGCTAGGTATACGTGAACGCTGTTCTATAGAAATTTAGGTAGATCTGATAGTCTCTCTACAGAATTTCAGAAGTTATATTGTAGAAAAGTCGAATGATTTCTAGAGAATTTCTTGCACCTACAGAATCCTGGGCGAATATAATAGGCAAGTTCTTGTATTGAATTCTAGATGGATGTAGCCCCTGCAGAGAATTCTACATCGATGTAAAAGTTTTTGTATCGAATTCTACATGGATATAGTTCTTGTCGAGATTTCTAGGTCTATATACAGTTCTTGTATAGAATTCTGGATCTATGTACAAGTTTTTGTATAAAATTCTACACCTATGTAGCATTTCTTGTATAAAATTCTAGATAGATATAGAATGTCGTCTAAAGAATTCTAAATCAATATTAATATTCTTCCATAGAATTCCAGATAAATATATATATTCTTCTATAGAGTTCTAGATACAGAAACTCTGTTTGAAAATTTCAGAAGTTTGCTTGTCGAATTCTAAATCTCCTAAAGAGTTTTAAAAGTTTTTCTATAGAATTCTAAAACCTCTTCTTGTAGAATTTCGCAAGCTTTTCTGTAAAATCCTACAAAGTCTTCTGTAGGGTTTTGATAGCTTTCCTATGGAATCCTAAAACCACATCTACCCAGTCTTAGATCATGCATGACTGGATTCTAGAAATTCTTCTACAGCGTCCTAGAAGCTCATCCAATTAAACGAATTAAAACAAGAACATAATAAGTAACATTGTCGTTCGTAATATCTGCGTATTTAACGTACTTCCCGGCAAATGGGTGCGAAAACGGTGTCATATAAATCTACAGAAAACTGCGTCAAATCAGAAAGCACAGCAGTCACAATAAACGCCACCGTTTTACGATTGCACGACAATTTTGCTGCCAAGCTGAAGCACAGCAACGAGTGACATTACAAGTTTACAAGGCGCCCATGGTGAATCCGCAGAAGTTGAGCGTGACATTAGAAGGACGACGAAAACAGAAAGAAACGGCGATCAAATATTAAATTGGCAATGTCTGCCTGTTCACCCCTCGCCACGACACGGTTGCTTGTCGAGGGTCGGCCATAACCCTTGGACATAACCGAGGAAATCACTTGGAAAATCCTCGATGAATTCACAATGAACTCGCGGTTGGTACAACACGTTCATCCGTCACGACGCCCTCGAGAATTTCTCATTTTCCGTGCTTCTATTTTTCCTACCGCGCGTCTACTCGCCAATCTGCCTATTCTTTTCATTTTCCCTACCACGCTGTAATTGTCTTGTGGTCAAGTACTGTATACAGGGTGTGGCCTGCGTGTGGGATTAAACTTTCAGCATACAAGCTTTGAACAACTAATTCTCGAGTTTCCAAGTTAGAGAAGGAAATATGACAAGGAGATAGTTCTTGCGTAGGTTATCGTTTCCATGACAGTCTTTATGAACCTTCCTCTAGAACTATTAATCCTCTATAACTGATATTTTTTTAGACATTTGTAAACATTAAAGATTGTGTATAAATTAACATGTAGCATTTCGTAAACATCCTATTATAAAACAAAGGTTTTTGATTCTTGTGTCTGAATTGTTGAATGTGGACCTTTTGTGAATTAGCACCTGTAATATATAACAGAGGTAACGTGAGTGAGCTCTGTTAATTTCAAGGGTAATTTCTAAACATGTATTTAAAAATTATGTTTAAATATGTATCGCTATAAGAAGTTGAATGTATTCCTCAAATCTGGACCCTTATTTCTGGAGCACTCTGTATATACAACGCTTATCTGTGCACTGTCTTCCTACATTCTCTTCTACCAGTTAATTTTCTACTAGAGTTTCTTTTACCATTTTCGTTTCAAGACTACGCGTGTTTTTTATTTTCTAGTTTCGTATTAAGTGTGCCAAATCTGTTTTAATTTTCTTTAAAATAATTAAGCTCTCGCGGCTGTTTCAGTAATTGAGTTAAAATTAGTTTCCGTAATTTTCGAGTTTCAGAGACACAGGTACTATTTTGCGATAGGATTTTTCATTCGCCTCCTGAACGTTCACGTTGTAGCAAAAAATCAAACAGTAGAACAACTTTTTTATGCGCATCGTTTTCCAATAGCTTTGAAAGCATCGGAAACATCGGCATCGCAATATCGAAATTGCAGCTACTTTCGCGATCGAACGTTCGTTCCCTTTTCATGGCCTGGCGATACGCAAAAATTCACACTTCGACGATCATTTATTTCGTGCTAGCATTCGCGTCGAAAATTACGTGCTTCTCATCTTTCATGGGGACGGGAAGAGGCAATGTAATAAGATCAAGTCGATTCCTTGTTCTACGAGCGCTGACATTCACTGTTACGTGATTCTATTCTTCCAATACAGTTTGTTCGAAGAGTAAGAAGGATGTCTTTCAAATATCTGCAAGAAAGTTCTCGTCACATTCTATTGCAAGTAATATTCTATCAAACGATCGTAATTTTTTTACCATTTCGAATTATTTAGCTAATGATCTTAGGAATATTTTCGGCTGTTATACGAATGTAGTGACAGTTTAAAGTTTAAAGAACAAGAGAGTGTATTCATTGTCTTGTCACGCAGAAATATCATTCTAGTTTTGAAAAGATGCAGTAGTAGTAGTTATACAATATACTTAATCGCCATATGCTGCTCGACGCTATTCTTTATCGATTTCAATTTTATGAATCAGTAAACAAGTGAGTATTCAAATTTCAAAGCGACAAACTTTATTGTAAAAAAAAATGTATCGCAATAAATTATCCCTCGTTATTAGTTTTCTAAAGTTGTATTCAATATGTTTTTCAAGAAGATTGTATATACCTTTCTTGGGCATTTATTTTTCAATTAATGCATACATAATTATATATTTGGCAGAAAATTGTGTCGAGCAGTATATATAGCTAATTTCTTTCGGTCATTTTAGGCTAAGTAGATTTTGTTATAACAATAATAACAAAAATAATTGGACTGATTGTATTCGAAATTTTGCAGCCCCTCACTCTCGCGAATTTTGGTCCATAAATTTTCATTGCACTGGGCATTTGGATGGGCTATTATTTGCAGAATACAAAAGGAAAAGCAACTAGCTAATAAGCAAGTCATTATTGCTAACAGAAACATTTAACATTTCCCAGAACAGTGTTTATCATATGTTTGTATTGTATCAGTATGAGTTCATGCAACCCATTATACGAATTTAAACAGCAATCCAACGAGCTAATCGTCAAACGTTCGCCTCAATATTTCTCCCATTTTAAAGATTCGTATTTCAAAGGCGTTAATCTATTCTGCATTTTATCTCACCCCACGTTCCTCCTTTATCGTTTCCAATTCATCCTCTTCGGTTTCCCTTGCGCCGTCCCTTCCCAGGAACGGCGTCGTTAATCACTGGCTATATTAATACGATTTCCCCTCGCCCTGACTGCGATCGAACGCATTATTTTTAGTGGACGATCACGTGCACCGGTTCCAGTGCACCTTCGAAATGCATAACGTGGCCTTGGTAATAAGGAAATCCATTTTTAGGGCCGACTTGTACGAGGGGATGCAAGAAATCGAGGGAAATTCTTCATTAACGTGCATCCATTTCGCGTGACCGAGAATGGAGCGTACTTTGGAAGGTCTTTTAAATTATTCTCAACGAAGTCATACTTCATGTCGTTCGAAATAATTGATAAATGAATCACTGTTCGAATTACTGTAAAATAATCGGTGCTTCGAGATTTTACTACTTATGTGACACAGAGTATTTAAAAAGAGCAGTTACGAATTTCTAAATAATCAAAAAACTGTATTTTTTGCCACTGCAAAAGACAGATGCTATAAAACGTAGCCCTAACGTTTGCGTTAGTTATTTACACAAGGAAAATGAACTGAAAAATACTAATACTGTTTTATAAAATTGTAGAATCTTGCATAAACATGTCTTTTAATTGCAAAAGATTTTCGGTTGCCTTCTCGTGAATTTTAATTTTAATATGACTCCCTCTATAAAAATCTGGGAGTGTGAGAATATTGAAAATCAAGATAGTGTACACCCATGATAGGAAGAAAAATCTATAAGAAACAAGTATATGTAGGTAGGTATTTGTTTAAGGGGTCTCCCTGCTGTGGCGGCTTAAAAATATAGGGTTTTTTTTCTGAATTTATATCTAAGCAATTACTTTGTTCATCAACTCGACACTCGATGGCGGTGTCTTAAAGAAAAATGTATAGTTTTACTCTAGATATTTTTCTTTGAAATACTATTATTTTGTTATTTTTAAAATTTTTTTTAACCATGCCATACTTTTCTGATTTCAGCCAACCTCGACAACTGATATCATGGCAGCCAAGGATGAACATTCTTGAACACCATTCCTTTCATTCATTTATACCTTTCAATAAAATCGTTATTTTTACCTTAAAAAAAATAGGTGATATTTTCCAAATATAGTATAAGTAATGAACAAAGTTTTAAGGGGATAAATAAAGTAATTTTTCAGAAATAGATTCCGAAGAAAAATCTATATCTTTAAGCTGGGACACTAGGGAAACCTAACCACAACACCAAAGTGTAAAAGTACTGCTGTAAGTAGAAACGATCAGTGATGAACAGACACGTTAGTTAAGCTCCTGCGCGTACTAGACATACAACATCGATTTTCTCGATAACGAAACCTTGAATAAAAAACACGCTGTTTCACATTCTCAATTTACGTTTCCACATTGGTTGTGCCACGAATCATCATCCAGTGCGTTCAACTGTTTTTATCATTATCCAACTTTGATACTGACACATTACCCCTTATAGTAGGTAATCATAATAACACAGTATTAGTAATAACACAGAATAAACGTTGACTGAATCACGAATTAAATAAAAACGTGTTCGTATTTTATGAAGACTAATCTGATTGATGGCCAATTTTCAATGCAAATGCTTCAGCAAAGGTATCCATGTCGAACACACTTTAACTACAGCTACTTCCACAATTGTGGAGTGATTTTTCAAAAGGGCATATTTCCATTTTTGATAATGTTAAATTACATTCTCCAGTGGTACAAAACACTACAAAATAGGTTTATTCCTTTCTGAAACATTGAAGTAAAAATACATGTTCCATACAAAAGGTATTATTTTCAAGTTTCTCTGATGACATAGTGAACTAATTTTTTAGTCTGAAACAAAACGGAAATATTTCCTATACTCATCTAGGAAATTGTAATGAACTCGAAGTAAAAAGAACTTAATTCCATAGACTTACACAAACTTATACTAAATTAGTTTAAAAATGTACCCACTTTTATGGTATCTTTAGACTTATACGTGGCAAAACGTTTCTTTTAATCATAGGTATTTACTCCACGTATCAAGCGTTTGAAACGTTTCAATTTCAGTTGTTTCCACTTTTTTACAAAGCCAGGCAAAGTAATGTGTACATTACAAAAGGGCTTGTTTCCAAATGATTTCATACAAAAAGACTTATTTCTTATAGTTTCCATGAAAAGGGCCTATTTCCAAACGTTTTTTTCTAAATCACTATTAAAACAATGTCGCTAAATTTGAAACTTCACCGCTATCAGATAGAAAAATAAAATATACGTGTACTAATAAAAAAAACAAGATTTTTCTAATAAACGTAGGTACCACAGTTTTTTGTAGTTATTGAAAATTTGTTCTATGTGGAAAGGTACCCTTTTGAAAAATCGCTCCTCCATTGTAAATTTAATCTTACTACGAATAAAAGTATTATATTATCATACTCGTTGACCTGAGTAGTTGAAATGGTCACCATGGAAGTGCCACAAGTGAAAATTTTCAGTATTTTCTTTTCAACCACAACGACATTGATCTCAGCTCTATCCTGTGAAAGCCCTTGAAACTAAAATAAATTCTTCTAACATTTATAGCATTTACCACCGTATTCAGCATGAAATTTACATCCTTTCCCACTAAAAAGATAATTTTTTATATAACTCCTCAATTCGTCCTAATGTTCCCTACCATTATTATGTAAGAAAAATCATATGGTTCTATCTGAAAACCTCAATATGACCTTGGTTTCGCAATGAAAAAAAAGTATTTAAAAAATATTTGTTGTAGTTCCCCATTGTCCATTCAACACAGATAAATTTTAGTTAATAACTTTTGTTATCGCATTATCCTAAACGTCTAAAAAAAAATCGCGCGAGTCGCGACCGTTAGAGTGAACATCCTGTATGGAGAATTACCATTTGATGATGACAGAAGCGTATGATGTAATAAAGTCCCTTAATGTTACATCAGAGCAGCTCGGATTGACGAGTCCATTGGTTCGGCGATTCTGAAGGACGAGGACCCGTGGAACGTTTCGAAAACGTCATGGGAACGTACGTAACCTTCTTCGATAGCCCCTTCAAAGACTGCTCCATCGAAGCATAACGCGAGGTACGAGGCGATGGGGCGGTTAGGAGATGTTTTACGGCGCAGATTTATGCCGATGCCTTGAGACGAAGGGCGATGCGCAAATTGAACGAGCGTTTAGCGACGCTCCGTCGAGCGTGGCCAGCTCTGCAGGGTCATGTCAATATTTAAATTAATCCCCGGTCAGCGCGCACCGTTCTCAGCTCCACCGTTGAATTATATTCTCTCCTGCAATCCTCTCATCACACCCCACCCCCTCCAACCATTCTGCCCTTCTATTAATTCAGGGATTTTTGGTTCCCGTTTAAACTCTTGCTCCCTTTCATGGGAATTCGCATCGCACCTCGCTTAATTCTTGCTGTGCCAGCTTCCTTGTCGCCTCGGTACTCGGATATTTTTATCGAGATCTTTTTACCCTTTCATTTATACGCTATTTACATTTTATGGTGTATCAAGTATTACATGCTTCGTTAGCTTCTTCATTCGCAGTTGTCCGTGTAGAATCCATGTTACACGGTTTTATTACAGTTTTTCGTGGTTCTTGTGCATCGCAAATTCAGAGGTCTCTACTTTTGTTAGAATTAATCCCCTACTGGTTAAATTTAGACCCACGGTGTACGTCTTACTTATTATTAGTATTACTCCTTGGAAGAGATAAGGATATTAAATCACACCAAGCTTAGTGTCTATTACATCCAGGCTGGCTTTCTCTCTATACGCAAAATTAAGCAGCTGACTAGGGCCGTAAATTTCACAAGAGGAACAAAATTGTTTTTTCATTGTGGGAATTTCTTAAAATAAAGTTTTAAATAAAATATTACAAGTTGCACTTTAAATATTTTAAGCTACGAATAAAAAATCAGAGTAAGAGCTGGATTAGGTACATGTGCTCATGCTAACGCGTATGTCGCAATGAAATTATAAATCAAAATGAACCGAGGATCCAAGGGTGAATGAAAGAATAATTGGTCAAATATTTTTCAACACAACCGTCAATTTCATTTGGAAGCTCAAAAATGTCAGTTACTCCTCCAATCTCTCTACGACTCGCTTCCGAGTAATCACATCTAAGTCCCATAACGAAACCGTTTACCCTACTTCTTATACCAACCCCATATTCCCAATATTCATTCAATTTCCTCTCCATTTTAACACCTGAATCCCTTTCACTCTCTCCCACCCATCCACCCCCTCCGCGCGCCTGCACTCTATCCCATTTTTCTTCCCATCATCCTTCTGTACACTTCCCAACTCTCACCAACCCCGACCGCCCTGCCTGCTGTGTCGCAACAGTTAGATCCTTGTCGAGCCTTTACTCGCTCCGTGGCAACCCCCTCAACTCCCACCCTACAAGTCACTCTCATCCGTCCCTCTAATCCTCCATCGATGCCCGCCGTTGCACAGAGCGAACTTTCCCAAAACTTGCCTAACAGTTCGCCCAATTAGAGCGCGGATGGCGATCGTTGCCAAAATTTCACTCCTCCATCCCCAATCCACCCTATCAACAGTCACTGGACCATCGAAACTGAAAAATCGTTTGCGTCGAACGGCCGGCCCCTCTCCCTCCGCGCGACAGGCGACGATTTTTGGAAAACTGTCGACCGCTACGTGCACCTTGTACAGACTATTTTAGCCAGCTGCGTTCGGTTCAATGTTGTACCGCGTCTATTGATCGAAGCTCAGAGAAGCATAGAGTTACAGGCCACTGGCGTCGACATCCCCCTCTCCCATACCCTCGCCCCCTGTCATTCCGTCATTCTCTCTCTCCAGCTGGGCTCCCTTGCGTCCCTCTCTCTTCTTCGCGGCCTACTCTGCCCTATCTCCTCTATTCGTTTCTCTGTCTCCTAAAATCCGTCGGCCCGTCTCTTTCCTCTACCACCCCCTCCCGACCACCCTGTGGACGAGGGGGGGGGGGGGGTGAAGGGCCGCACTATCCGAATTCCATTTCCGTCCAATTACAATTCATCCCCGTTTCAAAGCAGCAGTCACGCCGCGTTCATCTCGCGCGCACGCGGCCCGCCAAAAGCAATAATTTCTTTTCTTCGTCGCCGACCACCCCGCCCCCTCCCCACTTCCACGCCGAACAAAGTGAGGCGCTCATCGTCGTCCCAGGCTATTTTTCGCGTTCCGTTCGATGACGAATACCCACCGCCCCCACCCAGAAAAGAACGTTTATCACCGGCCGCTAATGGGAACGTATCGATTCGAGGAGCTAATCGAGGGACCACCCCTCTGCACTCTCCTCCACGGTCATTGTTGACTCCTTTCTGCGATGGGGAGACGTTAATGTCTCCTTTGAGACGGGGGATCCTGAGCTGGAGTGTCTGAGATTCAGTGAAAACTTTAGATCGCTTCGAGAACGCGATGGGGTGTTTTATATTGATTCGAGAGAGGCGTGAGAACGATTATATGTGATTTTTGTGTGAAAATTTTCAGATGTATTATGGTAGTATTTTCAGTGATGTGTCGTGGTAGTCGAGGTGGAGTGCGCAGTAGTGAGGCCTCCACTGCGCATGCCCGGTTCTGAGTGGGCGGAGCCACGGGCCCACATTACTGCACAGCGCGGTAGTGTGAAATTTTAATCGCTTGTATATTGGAAGCTTCAGATTGCAAAGCTGTAGAAGAACATTTTTGTTTCTTTTGACATGAAAATTGTCTATGTCTGTCGTTAATGTTGACGCTAACTGATGTGGCACAAATCGGAGTTGGGATCAAATAAAAATTACTTTAACTTTAGATTATTCGACGAATAAAGTTAACTTTTTTATTTGATGAGAATTTATTTGACGAAGTTAATTTTTTTATTCGTCGTGAATTGCAACTTCAGCGTCGAATAAATATTTTAACTGTAACTTTAACTTTATTTGGCGGTATATTCAGCGTCGAATAATTTTGTAGCGTTGAGGTTTGTATCGCCTAATGACAACAATTTAAATCTTCATCATTTTTATCCTACCTTTTTGCAAATAGTACCAATGGATTATAGAAGTCTTCCTGGTGAAGATAAGCCTAAGCACGACCTATATAATCGAACTACTTGTAACAATAATATGAAACTGGATATTGTTAAAACTAGTGTCATTTACGTCGTGCTTAGACTTACTTTCGCCAGGAAGACTTTAACAATTCATTGGTACTATTTATTATATAAAATTACCCCGAGTTAACTTTATTCGACGCACGGCGAATAATTTTTTAACTTTTATTCCTTATTCGAAATTTTTATTTAAATAAAAATTTTGCCGATCTCTGGGCATAATTCTTACTTGTCTTGCGGTGGGAAGAAGAGTAAACAGTTTCGTAACGAACAAAAAGTATCATAAAGAAACGAATTTTCTCGTTTGAAGCCGCGTTGTTTCCCAATTTTCGTGCCCATGCACAGCTGTTCTCGCTGTGGAGCAGCCGTGTTTGCCTTGTGAATAAATGCAGAAATGGGGAAAACTGCGGTTGGAATGGGGCATAATTCGATTCGAAAGGCGGCTGGAACTCGCTCGGGCAGAAGTCACGCATGTCCATATGGAATTGCTGCGGGGTTAACGAGAATGAAATGTTTGATCGCATTTTGTCAAGGGAAGAAGACAAAGTAGAGATTTCGAAAGCCGCGAGCCCTAGTGGTCGGTGGATTGATTGGGGAAAATAAAATGGAATTGGAAGCGCGACATCGATGTCAGCCGGATTGGCCCCCTGGGATGACGTTAAGTGACACGTGAATTAAAAGCGTAAACATCGTTGGCAGGGTGTAAATGTGTAATTGAAATTTTCAAGGAAATTGCAACTTGAATGATATAAAATCATGGATGATTATAGCGAACGATGTATGGAAATTCGTTGCTGACTTATCAAAGTGATTTCGATGAATGTGTTTTTTGATAAATTTGCTTTCCGTTGTTTAACGCTTGATTATTTGAAGGAAATTATGATGGTGGTTCGCTACAACGTTGACTAATTAAAAGTTGTTGAGTTGTCCATATGGCGGCAGGTATTTTATAAATTTAGATAATTAGAAAATTGCTTCATATATTATAATTCAGAAATGTTTTGGGAAAAATTTCGTATAGGTCAGTTGCTCTTAACTTGAAATCTCTGTACAACTATGGTTAGATTTATAATAATTTACATTTTTATTCTCACTACTTTTCAACCCAAATTTAATATTCATTTTTGTGTTGAATATAGACAACAAAATACAGTAGTGTTTGCAGTATATGGGAGGATCAGTACTCCATAAAACAAAAAGGTTAAGAACCCCTCATATACCTATTTGAAGTTAAAAGTTAAATAATATAATTACTGCAAAAGACAGTGGATTGAACCGGCGTCATAAATCACATTTTTCAAAAATAAATAGTGGTAAATATTACGACTTCTCTCGAATTCAGACCAGATTTAGGTATATCAGTTCACATAGTAATTTTTCATCTGTAATAATTCTTTCACCGTTTTAATTAAATTCTTAGTGGGATACGATAATGTTCTAAATTAAAAATACAAAGAATACCCAGCGAACGCAATTGTATACTTCCCCTTCATTTTCACTTAATGAACTGCTTCATCGTGGACGAAGTAGCATAAAATATGTATGGTATGGTGTTGAAATACTTTAAAATCTCAAGATTTTACTATGCATTCCACCGCGAAATGAAGATCGATCGCTCGATACACGTGGAAAATTTCAAGAACGCGTTTCACAGAGAGAAAATCCTCTAGGCAACGAAGATCGATGTATCGACGAAATCTGACAAGTTTAAACCGTCCCAACGTCAGGAACTTTCGTGCAGCTATTTGCTATGCACAGATTCTAATCCTTCGTGACATTAGGAATTTTCTGACACAAAACCAAATTGAGTTATACGATTTTAACAAGGAGGACCAATTTTCTCTAATAATCCCTGTACAAAAAGAAAATTCTTCTTCACTCTTTTACCTTTGAAATAAAATTCCAAAGGATAAAGAAATTTATTTTTAGAAGCAGAATCGAAGAAGAACGAAAAATCTATGATTCAGAAAGGCATGTTTCATCAGCGAGTCGTTCAAAGCTGTTGGAGGTGGAATCACGCCTAACAGGCGCCCCTTTTTCGAATGAAACTGCTGCGTCACAAATAGCCTTGGGCTGACAAGAATCGATCGGGAAGCAGTTTTAGTAAGTTATCTTCTAATTTCCTGTGCCTCGACTTATCATGCAATCGACGGCGTTACGCTAATCGCGTTGATAGCTTGGGGCCAACAAGAACTTGGAAGCACTGTTTAGTAGGAAACTAAGCGTGTATACTTTCCACCAATTTCCATTCCTTCTTAATTACATTTAGGGTCAATTAACAATAAATCTCAAGATTTTCGAAGTAATTATTTCAAGTAAAATTATCCTTCTTCAGTTTGTTCAACTAATAATATATTTTATATTATAGACATAAGAGAATTAACGAAAAATTATCATAACGTGCTGGCTGCTGCAAAAATCGACTAAAAAGACGGAGGAATGTGAAAGAAAATCTCTGAATTAGAATACCAATTTTAATATGATATTTGATACGAATTAATATATTTATGATACGCCCTATTTGTTATGACACATCAAACTTGACAAGGCAGTGACTCTAATGCTCAACAAGTAGACACGAGAAAAGGAACAATAATATCGTATTTTAACGAAATCCCTCGTCAGGAAAGGAGTTCATTCCTTAAAGTCATCAGTAGGCACTTGCAGGACACTTGGAAACTTTAGAACAATGCAACCCTCGAAATACTTGGACAAAAGTGCTATCCTTTCTCGACAGTTTATTCTTGGGACTCACTCCAATACTTACTCAAAGTGGGACACGATTGAATTCGCCCGTAAAACTTCTTAATCGTCATTGAACCCATACAGAGTTTATTTTACGATAAAATCTGAAACTGAAATCTGTATTTCGCAATGCTCTTCTGTACTTTAACTACAGAAACAGTTTTAATGTTTTAATAAGGGGAGTGTTTTGAGAAAGGGCATGAAAGCACTTACTTTGCTAAGAACAACAATTACAGCGTTATGTAACAGAATAATTAAACGAAAAAGCTTATCATTGTGCTAATACATTCTTCGAATGAAGACATTTTAATGTGCATTCAACCTCTTCCTCTATCACATCTTCCACATTTAATAAAACACAACGCAATAAAGTGACTCAAACTGGCACAGTCGAAATCGCAAAGTAAACAAATTATACAGAATTTCCCAAAAAATGAATGCCTTAAAATTCCTACAAATTTTTTCCATCGAGAGAAATCGAAATATTCTCTACCATTTTCCAATCAGAAGCTTCGTCTTACTGCTACAAGCAATTAAATTTTTAATATCCTCGACTTCCTGCGCGCGCAATTCAAGTCCCACACACAGCTAACGCATCTTCGACTCTACCAGAAAGGACTTGCGGACAAAAGAAGTTGAAGTCACGATTACATCACAGCCCCAAAATTATCATCAACGTGTAACAATGAGCTTTTCTCGGAATTGTAGTCGAGAAGTCTCAGACGATCCTCTTTCCTTTCTCTTTTTTTGATCGCTGGTTCCGTTTGCGCCAATTTATCGGCGATATATCGTCGGTACCAATCATCCAATTAAGTGCCTACGCCTCTGCTAGCGTCTTTGCTGGAAAAAGTAAGTTGTTGATTGGCCACCTACGCGTGCCGAGCGACTGTACACGGATACATTATCGATTGTAATCCACGGGCGTGTTATTGACGATGAGGCATCGAGGGCATCGCCGACTTGGCCCGGTGAATTATTGCCAGCCGCCTGGGTCGACTCTGTCCCGCGCAAAAACAGATCGTAATTGCGTCCTAATACGAAGAGGATCGCGAAATTGCTCGAAAATTGACCGGCTGGTTATACGAAACTGAGAGCGACCGGGCAAACTCATGAGAAGTCGCGCACAGGTAATCCTGTTTTGTCCTTCGTTACTGCCGATCTCTTTATTTTTTTATCTCAGGATTCGCGAACGAATTACTATCGAATTGCTGAAAAACAAATTTCAGGGAGGCAGACAACAGTTACAGCGAGTGTGTCGAGCTTTTCATGCTTAATGATTTAGAATAGATGCTGTGTATTGATAGGAGATTGGCCGTTTGACACTAATTGGGTAATTTGTGGAAATTATTATGTAGGGGTGGAAATTATTATGGAGGTATCTTTTATGTAATTCAAACATCTTGATAGGATAGCAATAAAGGTAATTGTGTTCTGCCAGCACTGAACCAGACGGTTAGTTGGTACATAGGGTGTCCTAAAATTATGGACTCAAGAAAACTCAAATTTATATTTGTACATTAGTATCTTCTTGTACTTCGGGTCCTCGCAAGTTTTAATTTCTTAACTAAGTTATTTCTTGATCACAAACGCCTCTAGTAAATTAAAATTCGTGTCTGATAATGATTACAGGCGACGTAATCACACTCATATTTTTGTGACGTAGTAACTCGCTTTTTCTAATGCACAAATATCTTCGCATGACGAGTTAACTCGTCGCCCCCAATTAACATGTTAAGAGCGGAATTCTATTCTTTGGACTAAAAACATAGCAAAATTTTGGATTTTTTTTTTAAGAAACCAGCGATTCGATTCATCTGAAAATGTTTTGATGCATCTTTGCGGAAGTTGCAGTTTTTTTTTTATTAATTTTTAACCATAAATATAGTAGTTATGCATGATCCACCAACACGCCGCGCAAAATTCACCGGCCGTTGGTGTGCATGATATTTATCTACCAGGTATTCTGAAACAAAAAATGAAACGGCGGTTTATGTTATACACATGTAGCTTGAAATTGACGAACCAGCAAAAAACAAAAAAAAATATTAAGCTGTGTGGAAAGTTTTCAAACTGAAAGGTCTGAACCTTTAATTTTTGCAATCCAATTTTTCGCCAATTTTCTTATGTAACAAAAGAAGTATAGAACTTAGCGGTATTCTGGTTCATCAAATTGAAGCTACATATGTACAAAGTAAAACGCCGATTCATTTTTTTGTTTCAGATTGCCTGGAAGGTAAATATCATGCGCACCAACGGACGACGAGATTTTCGCGGCGTGATGCATAACTCCTATATTTATTATTAAAAATGAATAAAAAAACTGTAACTTTTTCAAGGATGCATAAAAACATGGTCGAAATTTTAGATGAATCGCAATGCTAATGTCTTAAAAAAAATTCCTAAATTTTGATGTTGTTAGCCCATAAAATAGGATTCCCCCCTTAAAAAACTCTAAGTAACATCTTCCCCAATGGTTTGCTAAAGTGTCAATTATCCCCGTATGCGCAAATACTAGTGTCAAACAACACACAAACAATATCAAATAAAATGAACGAATGATCAGCTAATTTTGAAACATTCAGTGCCAAAGGATTACTAATCAATCAACCATTTGCCTCGTTTCATTTCAATGCTCCCAGCTTAAAGTGAACGCGGAAAAGTCAGATCAGGCTGCAGCTAGAGCCGTTTGCATCGGTCAAAGGCGCATCCATCCTATCCTGTTTCAAATTATCATTGCTCCAGCGACGAGCTATCGTCGGCAGACTCGCCTCGATTCCCACCTGATGCCGATACATATCCGTTTTTAGTTGGATTATGCTGACCGCATTACGGCCGTTTGCCCCGGTAATCCGGTGCGCCCTTTGCTAACGCTGATTGGGAATTTGCGAACGGCCGAATCGATAATAATTGATTCGAGATTACCAAACCAGTCGCGTTACGGCCGGCCCCCGTTCGTGATTTGGGAACAGATGCGCGCTATGTTCGAGGGAATACGGGGAAAGGATGAGGATCAGTTTTTTGGCTGACCATGTCGCTATGGCCATCGAGATGCATCGGCTGGACATACCAGGTTACAATGAGCTGAAAGTCGTTTAGATTTTATGGGATGATGCCATTGCTGAGAGTAGGTGGTATTGAATTCTGATTATTTGGTTTCGAAATATTTTAATTCTAATTACTTGAATTCTGATTACTTGAGTTCGAAGAAATCGAATTCTATTTACTTGGGTTCGAATTTCCCAGATTTGATTTTCCTTCATTATAGGTTCGAGTTGCTTAGATTTGAATTACATAGGTTCAGGTTTGTCGTCTCCAAAGTTCCTAGGTTCAAATTGCATGTATTCAAATCTCTTGAGTTCCAGTTTCTTTGGGTTCGAGTCTACGGGCTTGGAATTTCGTAGTTTTAACTTGCTTGTATTCGAATTGCTTTTGCCTAAATAGCCCAGATTTGAATTCTTTAATTTCAACATTCTAGCATTCGAGCGTCCTGAATTCGAATTGCTCTGACTCAAATGGCTTTAGATCTAACTGCTTGGGTTCGAAGTGCTTGTCTTCGAATTGCTTGGATCCGAATGGTTTAGAATTAAATTACTCTGCTTCATTTGAACTGCTTCGGTTAAATAGTTTGGACCCAAATTATCGAGGTTCCAATTTCTTCGACTCAAATTACTTCGCTTTGACTTGCTAACTCTCCTATCCAATAAAACATATCCAATTACACCACACCAACATTAAAATCCTTCCTATCAATCTCCTGTGATGTCGCCAATAAACTCTTCAAACTTACAGAACATTAATCATCCATAACCCCATTAAGCATTGCTCCACAAGCACTAAAAAGAACTGCACATTCCACAGCTTTCGCAAATCATCAAGGACTCTAAATGTCTATCTTCGCGTCGTAAACCGCGCCAAATTCCGCGGGTCTTTCAATCGTTCGCCTTGGAACTCGATAAAGGACATCGTAAAAGAGGGAATCTGCTTCCAGGACGAATATCCTTTCGCCCCACAATTCCCTCGGTCGTTCTCCTCGTTAAACAACGGTGTCGCGAGCGCACCAGCCACCGTTACGCATTTCGAATGGCATCCTGGCTATGTTTTCGTTGTTTCAAAGCCCGTTATAACGTTCGAATCGCGCGGTAGACGCAGTCATTAAATTGGAACACGTTGGCATAATACAGCAGCAATTTAGTTACTCCCCCCCAGGAAAGTTTATTGCACATCTTGCGCCGTGCACCCGCGAAACGCAACGACACGGTAACAGATGGATATTGCGGGTGCAGCGTGTTACCATAAATCATTACTACCCTGCATGCGATAGGAAAGTCTCTGCGCACAATGAATTCCATTATTATTGACGCTCTAATTCGACGAGTTTCGTAAATCAAACGTCTACGAAATTAATAACCGTGCGTGTGCAATGTACGTTGAACGTTCCCGTCAGCCTTATTAGAAAATCGATAGTTAGTAATGAATAAATTGGATGGGTCATCTGCCGTGACAATCGACTCTGATCATTTTGAAAAAAAAAAGTAGTTGTTTTATCATGAAGTATGGAACCTGGAATTACGTAGTCACTTGCAAATTTCGTAATGCATTTAATTTTTACAAGTCTGTGGTTCGGTTTAACGAAAAATTTCTTCAAAAAGGGTAATCCTACACAGTCAAAATGAACGAATAATTAACTTTATATGTTTGATAGTTTTGAAGAAAAAAATTCATTTATAGAGGCTGTTCTCGCGAAAAATTTGAAACTTTGAGGGGCTGTATTTTTTCAAACAAATTAGAAACCAGGGAAATGATGACTTAACCCCTTACTAATTTCACGTAAACTACAACATATTTCAATTTCATCAAAATCCATCGATCGAGTGCAGACTAATCTACTTGGCGTGGAATGTCCCCCTAAGATGGTGGAAAATAGGAATACAATAGGAAAATTACAAGCATTAAAGTATACAATTACTATCATTAGTTCATTGGAAATTGATTTAACTTGGAAGTTTAAATTTTCAAGATATCCATTACCCAAAAGATCCCCCTAAATCATCTGCTTATGTTTTCATAATTACTACCAACCACCCCTAAACCCATGAATCTATTTCCTCTGCGAGGTGGGGCACGCGCCACGAAATCACAATGGGGCACCGAGTGGCTGGATCCACGCGCGTTTATTCCATTTCATTAACGTTCGATTAGCGATGGATCGGCTCAATCACTACCATCAATGCCTCCTCGGTGACTCGCGATCTCATTCACAGCAATTACCGTCTCGATAATCAGTGCAAATCGATGCAACTCGCCGCTTTGTCGCGAGGCCCGCGAACATCCTCGCGGAAGGCGGGAGCGTTCTTGATTTCAATTCAAATTAACCTTCTGAACGTGAATCTCCCGCGTCACCGGCGCTTACGCCGTCGGTCGCCTCTCTCCTCTCTCCCTCTTCGATCACTGTTTGCCCCGTGTACACGGCTGTTTGCGTCTCTGTTTACCAGCTTGGCACCGTTGTCGCTGGAGAGTTCGATAAAGCCGCGTTAACTGCAGCTTTCGGCTCCCACTGTTGGCCAAGTGTCTTGAAGGAAATTTAAGTCACCCCTCGCGCCGCTGGAGACGCCATTTCGTGCCTCGCCCGGTCGAAAATTTGTTTTAATTCGGGAAACCCTGGCGCTGCTCAGCCACCGTCAGCCAATGAACGCTCAGTCCTCGAGTGAATGCTGTGATTACTTGTGAGAACTGCTGGAGAATGGCAGTGGAAATTGTTTCCACGTTTAAAGGGAGACAATCTTGAGGATTCTTATAGTGTATCCAGGATGCTGAAGGTTCTAGTGAAAAGTTTTAAAGGGCATTTCTTTTTGGCGATGATTTAATTGCGAGCAGTCTGATCTCGTGATATTTTCTTCTGGAAATCATCTCAGCATTTTGTGATTTGTTATTTTTTCTGAATGCTTTAGGGGATGAGTCTTTTGCTTGAAAATATTGTTCAACTTTGGATTTTCATTCAAGAATAGTATTTCAAATTTTTATTAGGAGGTGTACTTAAGAGTAGATGTTCTAATTCCAATCAGTATTTTTCTGAATAATTCAGTTGTTACACGCAACTAATTGTTTTACTGATTGCAACGCAAATTGGTCTTCAGAATGCTTAGTAGTGCCTCTTCTAATTAAATTCTGTACCTTCCTTGGTATAATTAATTCATTGTTTATCTACTGCTCATTATTTTAGGCGAGGAGGTAGTTTTATGTTTTTTTTTTTAATGCAATGGTACAAGTAGAAGCTTACTCTACCAAATTCTCGATTATTTCGAAACCTTGCTGCTATATTTTAAACCTCCTACTGAAAGGAGCAAAGTGTTTTGGTTTGCTACGATGAATCTTAATGCAGAATGGAGAGGAAAATTTATAGCCACTCAGTTTAATGTATTTTTAATACGTCAAGGCTCGTTTAAAAATTGTACGAAAGGTAGAGGTAAGTAATGCGTCATGACCGAGTTAACGATGCATGGAGAAATTGATTTAAACTCTGCTGATGGGCATATTCCATGATAGATGTTAAACGATCTGTCAGCCGTCTGAAGAAAACATTAAAAACACTTAGCTGATATAATAACTTTCCGCTGACATTTGGACTACCATCGGATAAACAAATAAACTGTTTCCGCCCTCTGAATTAGCTCGAATAATTAACAATGACGTAACATTTCTGCGAGTAAGTCTGTAGTACGTCCCGGAGTGAATTAATTAATTATCCTTGATTCGAGTTAACAGCGTCTTAAGTTTCTGTAATTACGTTTACCTTTTTGCCACAGCAATTGCCTTCATCGGTGTATCTTACTGTAGATAAAATGAATTGCAAACTTGAAAAACGAATGACAAAGTGGACGAACTTACTGTGACCTTAATATTGTCCACAAATGACCTCATTTAAAATACAATAGTACTATATAAATGATGTCTACTCCAAGCAGAAGGATGTCTAACCTGTCAAACTATTGTAGAAGTACGATTTTAAGAACAGGGTTAATGACTCTATTGCGTGACTCGCTTACATTCAGGATGATTTATAAGTGTATGTTTCCCTTAACTCGCGTGTCATTTTAAACACAGTTCATTTGCGTAATTAATTTGCGCAGTATACTTCATGGGTTCTGAATGCATTCTAAATCTAATCTATATTCATGAGCCATTCTCTATGATCTAAAAATTATAGAACAGCTCTTAACTCGAAAATAATGTCAAATAGGTCATATGTTTATATGAACTCTTTTTATTGTTTAGATCTGCTAAAGTCGACCCTAGAATATTTCCAACTGATTCTGGCACACCCTGTATAAGACCTACGTCTTATTATCCAAGAAGTTAGTCTTTTAATGCGAACGTAAGTGGCAGTGAATCGAGGATTTCAGTGCTCAGCGAGCTTTTTTAAGACGATCGTGACCCGAGACCATGGGGCGATCAGGATCGTGGGCAGAGTCCCCGATCATCGCGACTCATACAGCTCCTGGTTGATATAAAAGGGGCGTATCGGTGCGTAACTGTCCAGCAGTGTGTCAAGAGCGTGTGTCCGGTCGTAGTGATCTCGTCAAGAAGCCGATATCGCGTAACGAGTTACGTTCGATCGTCAAGCAGCCGATCCCACTTCGACGACCTATAAAAGATGTCTCAGATGGGAGCAGACGGCAGTGGCACGTGCGAGAACGACATGTCTGCGTCGAAAAGTAGCTCGTTGTTGCGGCTGAATCAGGAGGACAGGCGTGCGTCCGTCGATTGGCAGGATCAGGACACCGATTCTGAGATCAGCGAGACCGATTTCCTGACGAAGGGGGCCTTCCTCTTGACACCCAGCCACGAGCTCAGCATCGAGAAAGCGGCTACTATTTGTGAGAAGATGAACTTTCGGTAAGGAGCGTGGTGTGTTTTGTTCGAGTGAAAATGTTGAATTGGAGTCTTATGGGTGTGTGATTCTTGGGTATGAATTTCTGGAGTCCAAGTTTCTTACGTAGGAATTCCTTGGATTTGAATTCCTTGAGTTCGAGTTCCTTGAGTCCGAATTCTTTGAGTTCAAGCTCCTTGGATTTGAATTCCTTGAGTTCGAGTTCCTTGAGTACGAATTCTTTGAGTTCAAGCTCCTTGGATTTGAATTCCATGAGTTCGTGTTCCTTGGTTTTGAATTCCTTGAGTACGAATTCTTCGAGTTCGAGTTCCTTGGATTTGAATTCCTTGAGTTCGAGTTCCTTGAGTACGAATTCTTCGAGTTCGCGTCCTTGGATTTGAATTCCATGAGTTCGTGTTCCTTGGTTTTGAATTCCTTGAGTACGAATTCTTCGAGTTCGAGTTCCTTGAATTTGAATTCCTCGAGTTCGAGCTCCTTGAGTACAAATTCTTCGAGTTCGCGTCCTTGGATTTGAATTCCTTGGATACGAGTTTTTTGAGTTCGAACATCTTCAGTTTAAAATGCTTAGATTCGAGTTGCTTGGATTCGAATTCCTTAAGTTCGGGGTTCTTAAGTTCGAAATGCTTGAATTCGTGTTTTTGGACTCGAATTCCTTGGTATTGAATTGCCTGTGTTTGAATTCCTACGATTCAAGTTGTGCGCATGCGAATTACTGGGACTCGAATTGCTTGTGATTGAATAAATATAAATGCTCGTCATTTAAATTAATATTTTTATCTCTAGTTTCATGTCACAGATTTGAAAATGAAACTCTCAGAGTATAAAGTATTCGCAATTTCCTTGCTTTCCAGGGTTGTATCTCGCATTCCTCTGAATTTTCTTGCCATTATTCACAAAAGCAGTTCAAAGTAACAAAAACGAATAATCACAGCGTCAACATCTTCATTTTACATTAAACGATTAGTATTCCTAACTAATCTAAACCGTGCCACTTTAAATATAACAAATGATATTAATCATAGACAAACTTGGTTGCTAAATGTTAATTAGTAAACAACAAGTGAACGCGTAAAATGGAAATACAGAAACTCCAATATTGTACCAGTGCATCTAGTTCGAAACTCACAAACTATTTCGATGCAACACCATGCGCAGTACTAACGATAATTGAAACAAATTGGTCACCCCGCGGAGGACAATATTGAAACAAATGTTTGATCAGTACCGTTAGTCGCGCTTTAGAGCTTCCAATGAAGTATTGTTGCAAACTGCATTATACCATACAATGTATTTGTGTAAATAGTTTCAACTTCTCTGCCACTTCCTTATACAGATGCATGAAATATTGCCAATCTCATATTTATACTTGAGATACATCGAAACAACAAATTCAACTAATTCATGTTGAAAAGTCTATTTCCTAGTCTGTACAAATAGAAGACACATTGTTTACCTTTCACATAAAATTGTCTTCGTCTTATAATTTTAAAGTGATTCGTTTACAAATCTATGTTGACTAATATTCCATTGCTTATTTTGCTAACCGTTACACATGCACGATGTTTGCACCGCAAAGTGGACCACCTGAATAGGATCCCTTTACTAACTAAACATCATCAAATTAATTAAATTTGCATTGGAATCGATATTTAAAGTCAAAGACAGTGCTAAGCATGATAGAACTAAAACGAAATTGGATGAAAAGGGCTTCAAAATTAACAAATCTTATATATGAATAAGTTTATTCTCTCTAACTAAATTTTGAAGAAGACAGGATACCATTACGATCAAATTGATAGAAATTTACGTTTCGATTAACCCCTCAATTTCAATTATATTCGTCCGTTAAAGTGATCGAAAAAGTCCTTTCAAAATAAAATTTCATCTCAAGAATAAATACCCTACACTCAATTGGCTACAAGTTAAAATCAACATCTGCAAAATGTAAATTAGTTGCACAAATTTCAAAATTTTCTTGTTCACATTATCACAGAATTCTATCGTATAAAAATGAACAAAACTACTGTAATAAATTGTGCACCTTACGGTGCGTTTAACATCCTAAGCGAATAAAGGTATTACAAAAAACAAATCTGAAGTCTAAATACAACTAAAAATGGAACAACTTGCACAAAACAACCCCCAAAACGATATATCGAATCTTAAATATGAACAACTTCATTCTCCCTAATTCCACCAGAGTACACAATTAACCAAAATAAAATTGTTAGAAATTCATCACGTAGAAACGTCCGTCGAGCCCAGCCAGAAATCCCTTTCGAAATAGAATTGCCTCTGGAAATTTGTGGAGATGACGGCGTGATACAGGGCGGCAGGACCGGGAAGGCACGGCTGGCGGTGGAGGGGGGAGAAAGAGGAGAGATAAAACATCGTTTTCGCTTTGCATTACAGTGGCGCGTTCTCCCTGACGAAGACGGCCACCGGTATACTCTTCAAGTTCAGCAACATCGACGATTTTCAGGCGGTCTACAAAAAGGGCTTCCACAAAGTCACCGGGGCACGCTTCTACAAGAAGGTACTTATCTCTCGGTACACAAAGGACCCACCCTCTCTTCAAACGCCTCTAAATACGATGTTTCGTATTCATGAACGCAGGTCGCCATACCCTGCAGACCCGCAAAGACATTCACGGTCTACGTTTTGGACGTACCTGAAGAATTACCCGAAGAGGATATTAGGCACGCTCTCTACAAGTACCGGTCCGTGGTTGAAATTACGCGGCTACCCCTCAACACGGGCACCATCAGTGAGTATTCCGTCGTGAAATCGCGATAGACCTCTGATAAAGCTCTGCCGTGTCGGCGAATTTTTCGACAACGCCTACGCGAGCGTATAATGTCCGCCCTTTTGTTGAGTCAGCCCCTCGCATGTTCGTGTAAAATACATTGGATACTCGTCAGGATTATACATCTTTGGAATCTTCATATGTTGGCTAACTTTTTCGCACAATTTTTTTAAATTTCTGTTTTTACGTTTTGCCTCGTCAATTGGGGAAGTATGTTAAGCGAAGCGGAGTTAATGTTTCGTGGAGGTGTAACGGAAATATAGTATTCTGTATCGTCGAAACGAGTTAATCGCGTTTTTGTCAGCTTGACTGAGAAATGACCCAGTTCACAGGTTGAATATAAATATTCAGACGTGCTCTTGGTATCTCTCACGTTCTCTGCTTGTTTCCATTCCTCAGAGAAATTTGTGGGCGGTAACGGTAACGTGTTATTACCCGCGAAATTTATACATCTCTGTGAAACAGGATTTCCATCTTCCTATAGAATTCCTTTAAGCCCTATTCAGATGAGACACATTGGTAGCTCGCAATTGCTGGATCAGATATGTTCAAATATTTTTCAACTTTTGTGTTTTATTTACCAGTTCCTAGTATCCCGTTCTCCAATGTATTATTAAATTATCTTTAAGTTTCGACCACTAAGACTCCGCTCACACAGAACTACGGAGTATCTGAAAATCAGCCACTGTATTCATGGTTTTCTAATCAGGCGGTGAACAGGGTGACAGTTTCAGAGCATATGGATTTCCAATAACAGAACATTTCTGACAACTCATTTTTATGTTTTTACTATATGCTTCTTTTAGATGAATGAAATAAAAATGAGAACCTTAAGAACACCCCCTCCTTTATCATACAAGTATATCCACAGTGTCTCATCAGAAAAAGCTTCAGACTAGAAAATTTGGAAATGTTACCTTCCTAGCAGAATGAAAAAAGCCTGGCCAATCCCACGAAATTTGTTTCTCCATTCGATTCGCGCCAGAACAATTTCGAGCGTTGGGGAACGATGAGAGAAAGGGGTGCAAATAAAATAGAAAAAAAAACAGATTCATCGCGGTGGAACGATATCGCGCGTCGTCTCGAGTAATTCCGCAGATTCCCACGGTCGCTAACTCGATCGTTCCCGATCGAATTAATTTCACCCCCTCCTCGCTCCCTCCTCATTTCCCTAACTGCGCCCGTTGACCCGATGTCTGCTTTGTGAATTAGTGAAAGCGATCAACGACAAGCTGAAAAACGACGCCCACCACCAAAACGAACCGGCGACGATTTACACAGGGCCGCCGGTTGTAAGGGTCACCCTGGCCAGCGTGGAGGAGACCTCGACGCTGTTGAGCCGCGGCCTGGATTTTTATGGGGCCACATATTTCCCCACCGAAACGCCCCACTCGGCTGTTCAACCCCTCGGCAAATACAAAAACAACAGGTGGGAAATGAACGTTCCAGCGTACGCTTGCAAAACGCTTTCCACACGAGCCGTCGAGCACGCATCAGAATCAATTTTAATTTATCTGGAGAGGTGGGGATGGGGTGACCAGATCGATTCCCACCACCCCTTATTCGTGGCCTGGTTCGATTCCTTTCGCACCCGCGATTCCCATTGGGTGTCGCGGTTCGAATGATTCGAACGGTTCGACGATTTTTGGTCACACTGTAACACTGTTACTCACGTGGCCTCATAAAAGTAGTAGAAATGAACTATGTACTGGCGACGGTAGAGAAATAGTGCCGGAAGTTAGGCGAAGTGGTAGAGAGTTGTAGGTGTTATGTATCTTTAATTGCAGTATTTTCAGTTTTTCAGTTAAATTGATCGCGGACCAGTGATTTTGAATGCTCCGTGCAACTTTGCGTAAGGTTTTAATAATTTCTTTCTTTATTCATATTTCAACCACTTTGCTCGATAATTGAGAAGTGTTTCTGTTTACGACTACTGCGCCTAATAGAATTTCATTTTTGCTATTTTTCCGGAGCAGGGTGAGTGATAGTTTTACAAAAGTTTGATAGACTCTGGATAACGGGCATTTTATATACGTGTGGGAGGGGGGAGTTTTCAGAGGAGTTGTAAAATAGTTTTTTCAAAGCTACATGGGGTGACGACAAAAATGAGGAAACTAATTTGACTATTCTTTTTACATTTACTATGTGCAGTATGTAGCTTATACTAACGAAAGTATAGATGTGAAATTGGATTTGGTATTTTTTCCTGTATTAATCGATGCAGCTATTCGTGCTCATGCATGCCCATAAACGCATAACAGTAACCTTACCTTATAACACTTTCTCGTATCTCTACCCTGTTCAGCGATGCAGCTTCAATTATTTGCGTAGCACACTCTGTAACACACAAAAAATATATAATTAATTTGGAGAAAAAGTGAAATAACACTTAATCCATACATAAACCCGAATATTGTACGCGCTTTTTACCTGTATAATCACCCCCTAATGTATTGACCATAGGTACACGAACACCCTTCATTTAAGGGAACTCAGAATGTTTCAAAGCCGATTTTCTCGAATTTGGCTGAAAAACGCGTATTGCTGCTTTGGGAAATTAATGTCCGAGTGAAGACCTTCACGTACACTAAGTATGCAAATTTTTCCGAAGTTGTCAAACCTGAAAGTCCTCTTGTAAACCCAAATTAACTCAAATTATAAAACCAAAGCAAGAAATTTAAAAAATATTTTTGCGAATATCTGAGAAACTAAAGTCGAGCGGCAGTAACGTGTACAGGAAAAAGTTGTTCAAAACCTGGAGTTTTGCAACATACCTAAATTTCATCAAAATCGACAATGAAACCCTAAAGTAAATAATTATCTTCGATATCAAATAAAGTTAAAGTTGAGAAATTTATTCTATGCTGAAGTTGAAAGATTCGACGAATTAAAAAATTAACTTTATTCGTCGAATAAAGTTAACCCAGTTCATCTTTATTCCACACATGGCCGATAATTTTTTCAACTTTTATTCATTTTTTTTTAAATGTTATTTAAATAGAAATTTTGCCCATCTCTGTTATAGAGTACTTGCAGAGCAAGCTTACAGAGCAAGTTACCTAAAACACTTGAATCCATCGTGGAACAATCTAAAACCACCCAATCATATATTTAAACCCCATCTATTGTCCATTCAAATTGCCTCTCCTAAAGGCATGCGCGCGTTATTCCGTTCTTGTTGGACAATGAAACGACCGTTCAACAATCCGCCGTTTGCCATTCGTCGTCAAGGACGACAACGATTCGAAATTGTATACGGCCTCGTTCCATTCGCCGGTTTGTGAACGTCGGCTGTTTATCCATTCGGCTGGCCGAAGATTATTAACTCGACAGAAAATAGACGACCGCCTACCAAAATGTTTCTTGTTTATGAATCATAAAGGCGCGCGCCATAGTCGTTCAATTGCGGGGGGGAAATTGGAAACGCTGGAAATACCGCGCGATGTGAAAAGCGACGAAACAATCGTCTGTATCATTGATGAAAACGAACAGGCATCCGAATGATCCTCGTAGAAATTCAGCATTCAGAAACGGGGGTGACTGGTTTACGTCCGAATTATGCGAAACGATAGTCCATGCAGACGAGATTTCCAGTGGATACGCGTGATTTCGTATTATCGCGGAATAATTTTCATGATGACCCGCGCACCGCGAATTAATGGGACGAGATTGCATCGCCGTTCGCCGTGATTCGCGCAGAATCTGTTGTTTCGTTTTTCCAGAGGCTCGCGTGGAATAGGAACTTTTACGGTCCGATATTATCATAACATTATCTGCAAATGAATAGCTTGGTGATGTACAAGCCAGCAGTCAGTATGTTTGCGTTTTGTCATTTGCATTAGATGAGTTGATGAAGGTACGCAGTTATTTGATTTTATTAGTACGTGTAGTTGAGGTAGTGGCGGTTTGTTTTAAATAAAGTAAAAGTCAATAAAGATCTGTCTACACTGAAAGTTTTCGCAAAAGTGTCAGGGGTAAACGATAATTCGTCGTGGAACATTCTTGCAAAATAATTTGTTAAAGTAGAAAGAGGAAATAGGGTGGATTAATAAATACTACAAGTGAAAAATTTAGGCGGAAGAAAGTTCAATCTGCATATCCTAGAAGTCAAGTCGTCGCGTTAGAGTTTTTAACCTTGATAGATCAGTTCCAAAATTGTTAACTTTGACGAACTACATTTTTCAAACAAATTCGAAATCAGGAAAATGATGACTTAAACCTCCCTTAATTTCACGTGAGCTACATCATATTTCAATCTCATCAAAATTCCTCGTACCGGGTGTCGAAAGTGATCAAATGGAACTATCAAGTATATCCTACGATATTTATAGCATCATAGTTACCACTTTTCTGGAAATTTTTAAAAATCAAATGAAATTAATACTACTAAATTACAAACTCTACACCAAAGAAAGACTCGAAATTATGAACTTGGAGGAAGACACCTTTGAAAAATGTCTTATAATACTCCAATCGAATGGGTTAATGTACAATGTAAGGCACAATACATTGCATTTATAGTTATTTAACAGCACAGAAAACTTCCCATACACCAATACACGATATACTAATTCGTTCTACCGTAAACGATCTAAACGTAAATGAAATTTGCCTGCAAGGAGGGTCAGACGAGGCAGACGACAAAAATGAGAAAGGAAAAAGTCAATTTTTCATCGGCGGTCGCCATCATTTCAGGTGGCTCGAACTGGCAGCCATCGGCGCCGGACAAAGAGTCAGGGACCTACTTCCGGTCTTCGACAACGCTGGCTTCAACAAATTGTCACCTCCGGCCAGTCGGCTGATAAAGCCGCAAAAAAACTGACATGCTCCTTGATTTCTCTCACCTCATCCCTCGAAACTCCGCGATTTCCTCGACGACTGCGAAGTGGGTTCGAGACTATTCGAATACTTCATGAGTACCCGAATGTTATGAATATTTCTTGAGCATTGGAGTATTCGAATATTATACTTGAATTAAGGCCGTACTTGGATATTATACAAGAATTATGTATTGGAATTGTTGTATTCGAATATTTGAATACTGAAATTCTTCGTCTTCCACATAATTCTATGAAACATTTAGGAGTGAATTATTTTGATGTCGAGCATTTTTCGATTCCACAAGTAGGTCATTTAGGATTAATTAGAGGAAGGCTATTTCAGGGGGCGAATTTTAGAGGAGTGTTTGACCCTGTTGAGGAACAACAATGCTTTTCTGATATTTTTCAACGCAGTACCTACTTTGTGACAATTTGAAACCAATTTCGCTTTGAATATCTTGCTATGGTAGTATACAAATTTTCAAATATAATATTAGAATATTGAAATACTCGAGTGTTCAAGTATTCAAATCTTAAATATTCATGAGTTCAAGTATTCAGATCTTAAATATTCATGAGTTCAAGTATTCAAATACTTAAATATTCCAGTGTTCAAGTATTCAAATACTCAAATATTCGAGTAATCAAGCATTCAAGTACGTAAATATTAGAGTCTCAGTATTTAAATACTCAAATATTCGAGAATTCAAGTATTTAAATAACCAAATGAATCCCTACTTCGAATATCATATTCGACTCCTTGAATTGCTCTATTCGGATAGAAGAGAATTCGACAAATAGTCATAACACCCTACGAGGAAGAGCATCCAAACAAGTCGCACTCCACTGCAGGATCGTCAAGGGACAATTCAGGAGGATCGAGGACAAGTTGGAGACGAGCAGGAAATCCTGCTGCTGTTGTAACGAAACCACTTTTGGTGCAACGCTGCGTTAATTTGACGACCGTGCACGGTTGTTAGGCTAACTTGGTAACTCGCCAGGTAGAACGATCTCGTCTAGAAACTTTTTAATAAAAAGATTTTAAGCCTGCTTGCACTTTTCGCACGAAAAATTGTATTTTCGACGCTTTTTCAGTATTTCATTCTGGCGATTGATACGCTTTTAACGAATTTTAGCTTTATGGCTTTGGTTTGTCACGTTTCACCAGTTTCATGGGGAAAGTTTGAATTTCTTAAACAGAATCAAACATTTTTAGGAATAGATGAAGAATATTTGAAGAACGTTACGTGTGTACTTTATATATTATTATAAATTATTATAAAATTTTATATGTTATTATAAAATACAGAGTTGAAGTGAATAGTTCAAATTTTGTAACGTTAGATGAAAGCATTTAAATTGAATGATTTTGAAACACAGTAATAATTAGTATTTATGGAGGTAATTCTACCTGGTACTATAACTCCTCTCGTAAAACATGTTCCTATTTTTCTTTCCTCTTTTTTACAAGATTAATATTTAATTGCAATAATAAATCGCTGTTCCTATGCAAGCTTCGTTTTATCGAATCGAACAATGTTAAATACGTTACCAAATTGAAATTGTTGTAGAATAGAATTTTTGGTAGAATTTTGTTTATTTTACATAAATCGGCTTTCGTATGTAGGTACAGACGAAATCGTTTATATTGACGTTAATTTTGCATTGTTGATGATACTTCTATTTATATGAAATTGTATTCAAATGTATTAATATTTTAACAACAATGATGGATGTACTTGTTAGTGTTGTATTAACGAAAATAATTTTGCATCTAGAATGTAGGATATCGAAATATTACAGTATAAATATTCAAATTTGAGAAGCAATGGAAAAATTCTTGTTTAATTTCTTTGAAACCTGATTCATTCTATTCTTTAATTACAATATTTCGTGAAAGTAATGAGACAAGGAAAAGAATGAACACGGCGAACGAGAAAGTAGAAGATCCTATCACCACGACACAGAAAGGATAGAAGGAAGAATAATCATTTGAATAAAAAATGAGGAATAAACAAAGAAAATCACCTTTCTCCTGAACCGAACAAACTCAGAGAATTATAGAGCGTCAGGAGAGTTGAAGAATTAAATAAATGTCTAGCAACATAGTAGATGAGACCGAGAGTTTTAAATGACGAATTAACGATTGTCTGATAATGAGCATGAAATGATAAAGTATTAGAGGAAAGTACATCTAAATCGCGAATACTGTTAACGGCAAACAATGAAGTATTGTTAAGAGCGTGAGTGTGAATTACAGTAGTATTTACTTTATGAATGAACCGAAAAGCAACGCTTAGTGTGTTGTATATTATATTCTTAAATACTTTACGCATTACATAAACAAGAGAACGAAACATCTCTCTACTGCAAAATGGAAAAATATGAATAGAGAATGGCGACAGAAACGATAAATAGATAAGGAAGAATAGCCACAGTACCAAAGCTCGAATAACAATACCTCTCCACAGAAACGCAGAAGAGGACCAAGTATCTGTTAAAGTGAAGAGTTAAGGAGGAAGAAGGGTCGCGTAAATCGGCAGGAAAATAGAAACAGAAACGATAGATAGATAAGGAAGAATAGTCACAGTACCAAAGAACGGAATAGAACACGCCGCCGCGGAAACGAGGAAGAGGAAGAAAGAACGCGTAAATCGATGGCGGAATAGAAAAGAAAACGGCAACTGGAACGAGGAACGTGGAACGGGGAACGGGGGAGAGGGACGATCACGGAAACGAAGAACAGCAGGCAGGGCAACTTGACGGGGCGCAATAACGATAAATGTAAAGTTTGCGTACGCATCGTTAGTACCATTGCCAGGCCCGCAATAATCGTTGCTGCCAGGCTACGACGTCGCTCGGGGCTTACTAACTACTAATTGTTACCAACTTAGCGAAACGAAGAATCCTCTGGCCGCACGCGTTCCCTCTCCCTCGCCATCCCCCTTCTCAACCCCCTTCTATCCTTCTTCCTTTACGCGTTACTTTCGCAGATTAAAAAAATTTCGTGTTTAACGCTCTGCCCTCGAGACGAAACGCCCCGCGTTTACGTTTCTCCGAGTAGGCGTGTTGCAAAAAGGGAGTCAGACGATGTTAATTGCCGCCACGGGTTCTGCACAGGATCGAGTTCTGCGATTACGTTCCCCGCGCCGACTTCTTTGCTCGTGAATTGAGCCGTCAAGTCGGGGCAGGACTTCTGACACAGTAATGAGGAATTCTTTTCTTTTTTGGCGCTCTGTTTCGTTCGATTTGGGTGGCTCGAGATTATGTTGCATCGAGGGAAAATGTTGTGTTGAATAGTTATAAATTATTTCACTGATAATTACTATGAGCATCGTGGGATTTGGTACTAGAATAAGTGTTGTATGTCGAAAACATTCTAAATGGCGAGCTATGAAATGTAAAAACCTGATGTTTTGGGAAAAATGTAGCAGGTTTTTGTGGATTAAATGTAAATGTGTTTGATATATTTATTATATTCTAATATAATGTTTATATATTTATTTATTATAGCGCCATAAGTCGTTAAATTTTTAAGTTGATATCTATATTAGGGTTTATACAAAAAACGATTATTGAAAAAAACCGGTTTTCGAATTCCACTACTCCCGAAAAACCGGTAAAATCAGATTTCGATTTTTCACAAAAAATATAATTAAAATAGAAAATAAATGTTTGTACTTTTTTTAAAAAAATTTTATTTCATTTAGTATTTTTCTTCCGAAAATATGAACTCTTGAAGATTAGTTTCACAGTAAGGAGAATTCAAGTAAAAATGTTAACGTTTTTAATTAAATAATTCATTTTTACGTATTACTTTTAGTATATAAAACCATTTTTTTTTTTTAGTTAATAACCGGTTTTCGAATTTCACAAATTTATAAAACCGGTTTCAAACCCGGTTTTTAAAAACTGACAAACCCTAATCTCCATTCGTCTGCGAGATATGACTTTTGACAATTCTGAAAATGTTTCGAGAAAATCGCGTTTTACAGTTTAAAGTACCTATATTTCATGAAGTAGTTCATTGAGGTACAATATATTTTACACACGGTCAAGTTTCAAAATATCAAATTACGTATTTTAGCAGGTACCTATACAATTTTTCGGACTATAAAAAAATACAAAACACAAAAAATCGATTCTTCTGATACTCAAATGAGAGTACAGTTTTTAAAAGGCCGTCATGGTAAACACGTTTCAAGCAGGGTTGCAGTCTAACAATGACAAAATTTGAGCTGTTCGCCGATAAATAAAAAAAATATAAAAAGAAAATGGTCCTTAACTAGTTCCTGAATTTGCGACGCAACAGCTTGAAAATTGGATGTTATGTTGGCAATTTACACAGAATTGCAATGAATTTACGATGTGTTGTGTGTTACTTGTTGTTGCCTACGGCAAATAATTGCTTCGATCCAATTCCCCTTGAAGTTCCTGTCTCGTTACCGTGGAATTAATTGTAACAAATTTATGTAGGAAGAGTACTTTGGCAACTGCACAGCGTTCCCTCAAAACAGGCAGTGGAATTGCGAAAACAGAGGGGAAGGCCCTAGGGGGAAATCAGTTTTAATACTTCGAAGTGTTCAGCGTAATGCCGCAAACGCGTGGCTAACGTAAAATTATGTAATGTAGAGAACTGTGCAGCATTCCCGTGTCAGCTTCACTGTTCCGCGAGTTCTCGTTACTTAATCCAGCAGTCAAGTAATTATTATATTGTCTGCACGCGGAGTCTATTAAAAGTTAGCTATGTGCAACGAGTTTAGCAAAAGAACTTACACTTTAAACTTCTCGTATCCTACATACGGACTCTTTACAATTGTGCTTTGTTCGCCGTAAAAGTTGTAACGTGGCTTGTTCGGGTTATTCGAATTAGGCTACTCTTGTAACGCACAATTATAAGTGTAGTTCTCGCGTGGGAATTTTGCATTCGTAACCAATTTAATCTACAGAGGTGAAAGTGCCAAAATTGAAAACAAAAAAAATTATCGAAAAATGTTCTACGTACGAATGGTAATACTATAGTATAGATTTATAGAATTTGATTTTTGCCACTTACAGCGCTTTTTACAAGGACCCTTCAATTGTGCCTCATTTTCTGTATCGCATACATCGAGGGGAATTGCAAGAATAAATCATGGGGATCAATGTGGCGCGTAAAAGCCACTAATCAACCTTCATTCAAACATCGAATATGAAATAACAAACTTCCTTTTAACCACCATTGTGCATAGTTCATTATTACCTGAATTTGTTTATCGTTATTTCCCTTTACATTTCCTTCACAAAGCAGCTACATTGCTCTATGTAAGATTTATACTACAAGTTTGAATAGCAAAATAGCGTTAACCAGTCGAAACTTCGTACGCAAAATAAAAGGAAAACATAAATGATAACTGAAGTTGACTTCTGAATTTTGCCTTTAATCGTCACTCAAACAACAATTGAATTTTTTATCCGTATCATTTCGCTTTAGTTAACTCTGGCGCATTAAATCGTTATGAAAGTGACGAGGCAGTGTGTTAAATTAATTTAACAGACATTTTACATTTTCATCTTCCGTTGAAGCACATAAAAGCGACGCTGAACTAAGCTTTAATTACATGCTGCATAATAATTCAACTGAAACGAAGGCACAATTACAGTGTCCGGTTGATAGGCGGCACGAGAGCCGTGGAAACTCGAGGAAAACGTGCGAGTGACAAAACTCGAGCTCGTTCAGTGCTACAGAATTATAAGATGCATTCGCCATTATCGTTTGCCGCCCCTTTCGCGCGTTTTTGCGACCCCTGGCCTTATCGGCGAGCTAGGAGCCGGAAATTAAACGTGTACGATGTGTACAGAAAGGTAGGAAGAGAGGTGAGAACGAAAGACAGGAACGTAACAAAATCAACGAGCAAAGAATAAAAGAGAATTCAAGTTCAAAAGGGGAAAAAATCGGAAAGGGAAAGAAAAGGAAGAAAACTGGCAATGGAAAATATTGAACCCGAAAACTTTGCAGATTTGCAGAATACTAGTGAAAAATATTTGACACGTTTTTTGTCATCGGCAATCATTCGTGTTGAATGGGTGATAAAAAGCCTCTAAAGTCGAGGGTCGAACAGAAATTTTCTGAAATTTTCAAAAAACTGAACAAGGGGGCTGGATTCGTCTTTAAAAAAAACTCACATTCATGGACTGTTGTTACCCCTTCAACGTGGTCGATTGCCGGTAAGAAAAAATATGTGTCAAACATTTTTCACTATTCTGTAAATCTGCAGGTTCTCATCAAAATCGGCGTGTGTGGATTCGATATGGTCCCTTGGGAGTGTTAAAAAAAAACAAAAAGAAGAATCACTGTAATAGAAGACAATGAGAAAGGGAAAGCCTTACATTAATTTAGTTATGTAGCATGCAGAAAAAGAAGCTTTGGGAAAGACCGAGCAACGAGATCCGAGTTTCCCCAATGCGCTTGTAGACCGTCCGTGAGCAGAGACGTGCGGCGCGGAACCGCGGCTCGCGAGGCCCGCGCTTAGAGGGGTACAGGACTATTAAAATCTGGAAAAATCGATTTTTCGAAGGCTACAGTTATTATATCATAAAAAGCTACGTTTCTTTGTCTGTGATATTTCAAAATTCAAGTTACAATTAAAAGACTCCAAGTTGCCCGAAAATGTTAAGGGACAGAACAGAATGGAGAACAGTAAGTGGGAACAGGGAGTGAAGAGCGAGGACACTACTGAAGATGGACGACAGGCGAAAAGCGAGGGAAGCAATGACGAAAGAGGGAATTTCATTCGCAGGGGGTGGCAGAAGAAATAGTGGAGGTTCGCCATTGCGCCCTGCTGCGTCCTCCTCTGGCTGCGGGGACTATATTACGGCGTAATACCAGAAACGGTGGTTGCAGTGGTTGGCGGATGTCAGCTGTACAAGGGAAAGATGGACAGGGAAGTCTCGGTGTACGGCGTTTCACGATTGTTCGACTTGCCAAACGCTTTTAACCCCATCGTTCCTTGGCCTCGTCACGGTGTGTTTAAGAGGAGACACGTTGCACACCCCCTTTGCACCCTCGATCCGGCGGGTGGGCGCTTGGACGAGAAGTAGCCGCGAGAAGACTTCCGCGGAGAGATCTTTTTTCGACAGGCCGCGGTTTGCACTTGATTGCCACCAGCGACGATGACTATCGTAAAAACAGTGACACAAGAAATTCCACGATTTTGGAACTGAATTTAGGGCCAAATGATGATCTTATAAGACATCGATCACAACTTTGCAGCCGAATGGATCACCATTCGATCAGAAAAATGATCAAAAAAATACTATTTATTCATGTATTATTTAAAGAACTTCTTTACTGTAATCTGATTAAGTAGCTCCCTCGTTAAAAAAAAACTACAAATAGATTTCTCACCCCCAACTTTGAGATCTATTTTCATCACTTTAACGTGGATGATGGTTAAAAAAAATACGTGCCGAATATTTTTCTAAGCACTACTTATCACTTCGGTATGTCCCCTTGTAAGACTTGTAAAAATCCACCTCGACCCCTTCGCTCGTCCAACAACGAAGTGAAGCTAAAATGAAACAGCCGCACTCCTAAAACCGTCGCTGAATCCCTGCCACGGACCGATTCGCGGAAAGATGTCAGGCACGTCGAGCCGATTAAAAATGTATGCACGGGGCCCGTGTTAAGTAGCAGATACTCACCTCGAGTCCTTTAGGGTGGCGGATGACGTGAGAGAGCAGCATCCCCCTTGCAACGGGGTGAAGGGGCTGGCTGAAAGGACGCTTACTACGGGGATAGGCAGCCTCGAATATTGCAAGCGAGCCTCAGAGAGCGTAACAGAGACGGGGAACGCCTGGTAAGCACCTCTGAAGGGCCACTCTGAGCTTGCGTTCCTAATCGCATCGAAGTCATCTATATTATTACGGGGCCGTGCATGTAATCAAGTTGCATCGGGGACAGCAATTTTCCGTCGAATCCAACGATCGTTTCACGACGCTAGCGAGCATGTCCCTTTAATCCCCCTTTTTTTATTTGCCTTTCTATCAATTCACTCCCTCCTACCCCTGAAATGGCGCTTTTAAAGATACGCGCGCGGCAGAAGTGGTTCGAGGCGGAGAAATCTTTGGCCCGATGAAAATAGAATTACGTGGGGGACGAAGTTTATGTGGGGAGAAATTGCACGGGAGGTTAGGAAATTTGGTTTTCTTTCGGATAACAGTGTGTTCGTCTTTGCTGAATCTTGATTGTAAATGTTTTCGGATGAAATTCAATTTTGGGAAAATTGTTCGAGGTCCGAGAGGTGGGGGTAGATATTTGGGAAAGTGGATGGTGATCCTTGGATGGGGAAGAAAATTGATGTCTATTTGCGTGATTGCTTCTCAGTCGCATCTTTTTTACGCAATTATAGAAAGAAATCGTCAAGCCTCGAACTCAATTTTTTCTGATTGCGTCATTTCGGAGGTAAAGTCAAGTGAGTTGCAAAACAGACGAATCATTTACTTGAGAATGTGTGGCAAACTTAAACGCAAATTCTAAGAATTATTCTTAATTCGGAGCAATTTCCTAGAAAATTAAGTAGGACTATTTTTTCTTAAAATTAAAATTAAGTGAAGATTTTCGAGCAGGCGAATTTAGCAGACCGCGTTAGATCAAAACAAATCTGTAAACAGATTTTGTTAATCTGCAAAAACTCGCCGCTCGAAGTGTTAAGAAATTTTGAATCCAAATGACCCAATTTTGGTCGTGACAATTTCAGTCACAATTTCAAAACTTGATTGCGATATATGAAATTTAATTGAACGAAACAGCGATTAAAAATACAATCTCCCTGAATACGAAAATCCGCGTTCAATTTTAAAATAGCTCTTATTGAAAAGAGGATGATTGTACTCTGCGGTTCCCCAACTTCGGCACAATTTAAATATCACTTCGGACATAAATTATCGTACATCATCAATTTCTATATTAACTACACACTGGAGCCCGCAAAAGTTTCTAAACTACCGAGTTATTCGAGCCGCGACCACCCCTGCAGCACTAAATGGCCCCAGAATAGCGCGAAATTTCCGAAATGCCTAGAATTCAGAACTATCTTGAACGAACGTCCAGCCCCCAGAATATTAACAAAGCATCTAGCTGGACGAAGAAGGGTTTTTTACTCCATTGTTCTTCAGACTCGTCCCTACCGCGCTCTACGAAACCCTTTCCCTCTCTTATTGCCTTCAGACAGCCCCATTTCCACAATCCTCTCTCTAACTTAATCCTATGCCCTTCCTGCCATGTAGGCATTACTCTGGCCTTCGGAAATTACAAGCCAGAATTTCCATGGTATCGCTGATTGCCGATCTTTGAGAACGGGAATGCTGTAGACGATGATAACCGTTTGCCTGATAGAGGAATGATATTGTCAAAAGGGTTGTCTGGAAGGTTGGCCAAATGAAGGCTGTTTCGACTGATATCGCTGGGAATTTGTGGCCAGCGTGGCGTGATTACGTCGGAAGGAGTGACGAAGTCACAGTGGAAGGGCGATTATGTGAAATAATTAGAGGACACGATGTTTGGATTTTTTCAATGGCTGAGTCACTCCTTTTGAAGATGAAGAACAAATGTTTGTAATTCAGAAGCTACTCGAAAATGTTTTAGACTTATTGTAGGATTAAACTAGAATTATTATAGAATAGAATATGTTGAAAATTTGTTAGCTAATAATGACTTATGCAAATGAAAGAAACAGAATTCAATCTAATGCATTTTACTTTACTTAAAAATGAACACATAGAGGAATTTAAGGCCAATTATTGAAAATGCCTCTTGTTACTTTTTAATATAATATACAGGGTATAATAAAATTCAAAAGATAAAGCCTCAAATGAAAAAAATTATTGTATTTTTTGAAAAATACAATGATTTTTTTTCATTTGAGGCTTTATCTTTTGAGATTTATTTTCATTTATAAACCTACTCTAAACAGACAGAGATAGATAATAACACATAATATTGATATGGAATCAACATTGCGATAAGTGCACTTGTACCTACTCAAAGAATATTCAAAGTCAATTTTCTCGAAAAAAGTCAAATGACAAAATTATATTCTATATTTTCGACTAATTTTTTCATGTAGAATCACCCCCTCCTCTGTTGTACCAATCCTGTGATACCTACTCTGTATTTTCTGTGACAATCCAATATATAAAGCATATACAAATAATACAAATATACGTTTAATCGACCCTCTTTTTCTGTGAAATGAATCGCAATGCTTTCAAAATTCCTACCAAAATCCAGCAATACAAATTATACCAAAATATACTTTAATGAATCCTCTTGATACATCAAGAGGATGTAGACAAGGTAAAAAGATAAGAACTAGGGAGGGGAGGAGAACCAGGAAGAGGCCAAAGTAGCAAATAGATTCTCCACGAGAATTTCTACGAGGCAAAGCTTGTCGCCATTAAAACCAACATTCGCGACGGAGTCAAAGTTCAAGGGGTTAGTTCGTACAGAGTTTAATTAGCAACTTCACAGGGGGTCCTGCCGAGCAATCTATCTGCAATGTCCAATGTCGTGTTCCCTAACCGTCGTTACTCGACTAATTAAATAAATATAGGACACGAAGGAAGCACGTGCTCCTTCCGAAACCGAGGTACCACTTTCACGCAATCAAAGTTTGCTTGCCAAATTCTTGCTGCAACCTGGCCACGAATTAAACCAATTTTTCCCAATCAGATAGGATCTAAGTACCATTCAGATTTAAACTCCTGAGGTGTTTGAACTCATTAGCTCAGGATCACACAGTGTGTAATATAGTATCCAACGTAGTAGTTCAAAATTTTGGGGAAAAACAAATTTAGAATTGCGTCCTGTTCAAAGCTTTTTCTGATTTTTAGTTATTTTTATAATCAGTTATGGTGGATTATCAAACTGCTTTTAGGAATTCCAAAAGCCACCTTGTCTGGTTCATGAGAATAATTTATGTCGAATAATTTGAAGTGAATATAATAAAGAACTCTCCGTTTCTCCTTTCAGTCACCCAGATTCCTAATTAATTCTGAAATTTAGCGAGATACGTGATTCCATCAAGCCCAAGGTCAGCTAAGTGGCCCCAAAATTTAACGTTTCCAGTTTCACGATGTGCACGAGTAGAAATTCGATCGTAAAATCGACTGTGCAAATATTTCCACAGAAAGGGTTTCCGTCATCAAACAGAGGGTCCAAGCAAGAACAACTCTTGCGTTCGGACGGAAGATCGACATCACGAGACGAAATAAAAAGAGCATTGTCTCGGACGAAGTATGTACCTACTATGTACTGTGCTCATGCCAGGAGCTCCTTCAAGCTGGTACCTACTTCCTAAATATCGAAGTCACGCCGTTGAATGTTACGTTCCGACGAGGAAGATTCCTCGAAAGAAACTCTCGGCCCGAGTGATTGTGTCTTAGGAGCAATCGAAGGCAAAGGAAGAGGAAGGTAAGAAAGGGTCGACGGACCTTTTCCGCGTAACCTCGAAAAATAAATGGAAAAGCGATTTGCAGTACCATTGTAAGGTGTGACCGACGAAGAGAAAAGTCTCCGCAGAGTCAGCCCAGCGAAATGGACAGAAAATTGTTCTGCGATCGTTTAATCTGCGATATTCTTTTGTTGGTAGCATGGTCCAATTGGAGACGAGTAGCTGTTAACGAGAAAACGTGTAACCAATGTTCTTGTTGGAAGGCAAGTGGCAAAATGTGTTAGCTTGTATTCTGTGGGTAAAGTCGTCCATTTTTCGTGCTTTGGTATACGCTAACCTAAGGGACGCTGTGGATAATTGAAGATTATCGTGCACTGTAATGAAAAGAAGGGTACTGGTTTTAAATATTCTCAATTTGTTAGTGAGTATTTTCCTGTTTTCATACTGACTAATTGTTAGAGACCAAGTAAGGCATGCGAAGATGGTTGAAGTATTATTGTAAGGGAATATGAAAAGAGTCTGAGTTTAAGAGGACATTCCTATAAAAATTTTTCAGAAAATCGATTTTTTTTTAAATACATCTATAGTATAGTATCTGAAGAATACTCAGTAAATGTTGTAAGGCGAAATTCGTAACTATATAGATTCTAAACGATAGAAGCATCTCGACCTCCGAACGCCGGCAACATAACAAGCAAAACTTTAAACGCGTTTATCTCGAAACATGATTTTTGCAAACAGTAGATGTAGACAGCAGAACAAAAGATATTATGAACCGATTCCAAAAATCTTGGTGGCATTTTCTTCATAATTGAATTCATTATCGCATCAGCCTTTGACCACAAATTTTAGAGGTTCTCTGTTATTAACATTTTTAGATGTAGAATTACCCCGTTTTCGCATGTTTGTGTTCAAATGTGTACCAAACATCGCCAGTTTGCTTTATTTGCCTTCTTAAAGGGTGATGCGATAGTGATTGATATAAGCTATAAGAATATCTTTGGTTTTTTGATTGCAGACAATCCTACGTCGAGTTCTACTGTCTTTTACGCTTCTTTTGCCGCAGCAGTGCACTGAGCGCCACGCAAAATTCGAACCATTACAGGAAAATTGAAAAAAAGTTTTTATATCCTTGAAGAACGAATAAAGAAAGACCATAAAGTTTTTTTACTGCAAATTGTATACTTTCTTAAAAAAAATCCTAAAGATCACCTATTTTTTAGCGATTTAATAGGAATAGCCCCTTAAACAAACGTGAGGTAAATTGAGTGGATAATGAAATAGTGGCTGAATGATTAAAATCAGACATAACTGACAGCAGCCATCGGAGGTGTTATTGACGATTGAATACACAAAGATTTTCGAAAACAAATTGTTTTGCTAAATCATCTGAAGCATTAAAGAAGTCGAAGCGCCTCGTTGATTATTTATCGTAAATCAATATTAACGAAAAGGTAGAAAGATTTCTGACAATTCCACGTCAAATCGATCGCGTTTTGCTATCGATTGAGGAATTTTAATGAAACTGAAATATAACGTACATAGGTAGTTCGCGTATAATTAGATGGAGTTTAAGTCATCATTTAGCTGATTAATAACTTCTTCATATAATTCATGTCGTCAAAGTTTGCGATTTTGCCTACAAATGAATTTCTCCTTTCATAGTAATCTGAAAGGATTAGCCTCCTTAAATAATTCCAATCCTTCGAAGCTTTCCTTACAACGTAAAACCTTATCTAAGACGGTCACTCCAAAATTAACTTCACAACCGAAGGCATCGAAACGACCACTCCGTAAAGCACCGACCCTCCACCCCGCCGACAAACACTGTCACCCTCGTTTCGTCGATGGACGTGCCTGGTACATCAGCATAATCTCCGTAAGTACCTGGAGGATCCCTGGCAGAGCGGCTTAACCGTCTTAAGACGTAACCAGCGTTTTTAATCCAGCGCCGTTCTTGAGTTTTTACAACTCGCGGAGCGCAACAACGCGATCTCGCCGGGCGTAAGAGGCGAGGTCGGCAAGTTAAGAAGGAGGACCAGCTAGTTCAGAAAGCGACAGAGCCGACTTGAGGGCAGAAAGAATGAAAGAAATCCAACTGCAGAAGTGGGGAGGGGCGGTGGGGGGAATAAAAGAGCGAGACGGGGAGGGCGTGCGTCAGGGGATGAATATTAAAACGTAAAGTTCCAGGGTAAATTAATTGCGTTAACGTCAGGATATTTTCGCCAGCGCTGTACAGGACACGCGTCTCCCTCGTCTCGTTCCGATTCCCTTTCTTCTTCTTCGCCACTTTCTCACCTCCCCCCCTTTCCCTTTCCGCCTGCCCTCTGCCCCCCCCCCTCCCCCACCACGAGGCCGCGAGCGTTCTATTTTTTCTCGTCGAACCACCCTGCAGGCTGACTCCACTCCCGCTGCTCCTGAATATTCATTAATCTTGCTTTCCTCTACCCCGTCCGCGGAAATGCACGTCTCGGGGAAGAAATAAAAAGGAAAATATATCCCACGCCACCTCCCCTCCCTGCAGCTAGCATAGTTCTGTTTTCCTTCCACTTTTCTCTAACAGAACGCTGGATACCTTCCCCTCCGAAGCTCTGGCTCGCGCTGACTCGCGGTAACGAAATTCTTACCGCGTTCTCCGCTGATATCGCTCGCGGGTACGAATGTTGGATTTATTCTAGATAGGTGCTCCCGCCACCTCGGTTTGTTCGCGAGACTTGGTTACGACGATATTCACTCGGGGAAGAACACGGCTAATCGTCTTCAAATCGTATCTGTATCTTTGTCGTTGCTGCGACAGGCTTGGTGGCGGGGATAGGTAATTAGTTATTAAGGGGGTGGTGTAACTTGGAGCGTAGTGGGGGAATTTTTGAGAGGTATGAAGTCTTTGAGGTATTCGTTCGTTTTTGTAATTGTTTAGTGCGCGAAATCAAGTGAAGGGGACACTGGAAGAGGGTGGGTGGACATTTGTTGTCTTGTTTCGTGGAAATGTAGTGTCTGGTTGTATGTACAGTATTCGAATGCCAGAGAATTCGAATAGTTTCTTCGAATATTCGAATAATCAGGAGTATTTGAATATTCGAATAATTAGTAGTATTTGAATATTCGAATATTCGGAGTGATCAAATTTCGGATTGTACCGAATAGGAATCTGAACGTGCAATAATTCTTCACACTCTATCGTGAAATTCTTTTCATATTAGCCTTTGAAAGATTAGTTTGACTATCGAACGATAAATTTGGAATTTTATTCGTTTTTGGTAAATTTATATATTTTGAAACAAAAACAACCATCAGTTATTAGGATTATTATTTTTATAATAATGAGTAGACAACCCCGACGGAGTCGGCCAAGGGCCCTCTCCTCTAGGCCCATCATAAACACTGACAACTATAATATTTATTATAATATTTTTATTTTTCCCTCGTTACTATAACGTTATTTCTTTAAATTTATAGAGTATTATTCGCTTTGTATGTGGATGTGTAAATGGATATACGGATGTGTATGGACTATGGACGAATGCGTATATAAAGGCCAATATGAAAAGTATTTCACGATAAAGTGTGAAGAAATATTGCATGTACAGATTCCTATTCGGTAGAATCCGAAATTCGATCGCTCCGAAAATTCGAAGAAATTATTCGAATTATTCGAATAGTCGAATAATTAAAACTCTAATGTACAGTCGACTTATTCTATTGTTGCCACCTATATAAGAACTCTTCACATGGTTGATTTCTTTTTGGCGAACAGGTCTACAATATTTTGTGAAAGTGGTTTACAGTTCTAATGCCGGAGGTCAATGCGCACGAAAAATGAAAAATAAAAAATTGAATTAAATTACATTTCCCTGGGAGCACGTAGGCACCTACACACGTCATTTATATATGGGTGACCTCGAAAAAGAAAATCGATGAATCGCAAATGAGAAAAGCTTTTCATTTTCCTTTTCACGAAACAGAAGTATTGGAGTGTAAACCATGTTCACAAAATATTGGAGAAATGTTCGCGGAAAAAAGACCAATCATGTGAAGTGGACTACTAATGGAAGTGCATAGGTATGCGTTACGCGGCCACAATCGAATGAACCTACACACGCTATAATAAGAGTCTGGCCCCGAAAAGGCCACTTCTGATTGGTCGGTCCTTTTTCGTCTAATACCGCTGATTTTTAAGTCTGCCAATTATACTAATCCTAATGGTAACACATTGTTTAAAAAATAAATGTTTGAAAGTTAACAAGAAACGTTTTTTGCCATACTATTCTAATTGTTTTTAATATCTATTTATCTGAAACTGTGCATTAGGGTAGTAAAAAATAATGTATATATATATTCATAAACACTTTCATAACATAACCTTTTTTGAGGAGATATTGCCACATGTATGTACTACTTACACGAAATAAAATATCGCCATAAACGCAAGAGTTGTTAAGAGTGGTTAAAAGTGAAATGGTGTAAATCTCTTTCTCTCTCATAGGATTTAGCCAAAGCATGGCGGATATCGACTCGTGGCCAGACTCTTATTATAGTGTCTCTAAATGAACCAATTGTAGAAGCTTTTATGAAAGGAATATTGAGATTGTTGCGAGCGCCGTGTACACAACATCATCTAGTGCTCATATCCGAAGTTAGAAACTGTCATTGATTAACCGTCAGTCTTGGACAGATTGGCGGATTGTCCAGGGTGTCAGCTGGCCCGATAAAGTAGGCCCATGTTGTTTGATGTTTAAGGGGCCCTTAAACATCAGACAATATGTTAATGACCTTCTAGTAGCTTGGAAATATAATAGAAGTTCTAGTATTATTACTGTATGCAATAATTCGAGAAGAGAACTTTGAAAATGGAATTGTTTGTAGGGTAGGCATAAATGAGGTAAGTGTAAACCATGATAGGCATCCTTAGCTACATGAAATATTTTCTGTAAAAACCATCCTCACAAGCTGCTGATGCTACAAGTACGATTGGTGTAGTTTTCATTCGAAACGTCAATGAAAACTGAAGCAATGTATATATCTGTTGTCGTGATAGGTACATGTGTGATGCCTAGTGAATAAATACCATGGCCGCGCCTAACAAACGTTTTACTGGGCCAAGGAATACACGCAAGTACTCGTGCATACACTGAAACGAACGCAGCCAACTTTCGTGCTGCTAACTGTCTGTCGCAGGAACTGTGGGATAAATGTATAATAGCTATTCTATGCATTAAGTCTGTCTTTTCATTGAGAATCTCCCATTTGCTGGTTGCAACATGCTCAATAAATATTTCCCACTAAAATTTTATAATCACCTGTCAATTTTCAAAATCGTATCATATGACACATGTTCTGTGACACTTCCAGCGTCGTAAAACGATATTTAATTTTAGCATCGTTACTTAACACATTGATACTTTGAAATTAAAACTCTTCCGTAGGTTGCTTGTGATGAATACGCGCTTAGAATTCCATACTTCTGAATAATATTACTGTTAATAGGAATTATGTAAAATATTCTGTGCTTTATTAAATTATGAAGTATTCTTATCTTCCGCGAAAAATATTCAGCTTAAAATTAGCTTAATGAAATATCCCTTCCCTGGATTCACAGAGTAACTCCAAGCTCTAAGACAACATCTACATGTTGTATATTGATACTTCGAGTGGCGCAGGGTTTTGAAAAATTAAACTTATTATACTTATTATTTACACTTGTATACTGTCTGTTAAGTCTTCATGAGTGATTTTTCTAATGAAAATGAGTGCAAGTACGATCTTATTCGACCCATTTTTGATTATACAAATTTCGAATCGCTTCCAAATTCTAGTATAAATCAGAATTCTTAGTTTCGCAGGAAGACACTTATTGTTAGAATATTTAAAGTGCTGTGTAAGATCAAGTGTAAAAATTTGGGCGTGAAAATTGATAACGTATAAGTTAAAAGGAACTTTTATTTTTAACTTCGATTCACAAAAAAAAATAATAAAAAAGAGACTGTTTAAACTCGAGATAAAATTTGACTTATACTCGTCTGCCCGCCCACCAGTGATTTAAAAACAGCCCTAATGAAGTGAAATTTAGATTCACTTTCGCTAGGGAAATCTCGCCAATCGATTCCTGATACTGTCACGAAGATCTAAGGATGCAAACCCGTTGACGTCTTTCCGCGCCGGCGCCACTCGACCTACTAAAATTCGAATTCTGCAGCCTGCTGTAACATCATTGTAACAGCACTTGAACGTCCCTAAAAACCTCTTCGACAACTAAATCAATAAAAACTAGCGTTCAATCAAATTTCCCCCACCACTGGCCCCTTCAAACCGTAATTTTTCTCGAAAACCCTCCCTCGCGTTCCTCGCCCGGATCCAATTCACCCCGTTCGAGCAGCTCCCAAAGAGAGTCAAAGCACAGTCAGCCCCCGAACACTACAAAAACAAAGCGAGAGCCTGAGCAGCGAGAAAAAAGAGAGCAACAACAGCTGTCTGTCGAATTCGTCCAAGTAATTATTCACCAGGGCAGCGGGAGCGGAGCGTCGCGAGGCAACGGCGGGGAAATAAATCGCGAGCGAAACTACATCGCTCAGCAAGCTCGGTCGAACCCACCGTTTCAGCGAAAAATCGTTCGGCGCGTTAGCTTAACGCCACCCCCTCTCCCCGCAGTGTAGCATCGTCCACCCCCTCGCCCCTGACGCGATAACTTCGGAGAATCTTGGCCCGACGCGAACGCGCACGCAAGAGAAACCCGCCATAATGGCGGGGGAACTCGCCCCGAGCGGTTACCATTTCCGAGGAAGACGGAATTTTTCACGATACATCGACACTGGACGCCGTGGAACGTCGATGTGCTCTGCGGGGGGATGAAGGGTGGCAGAAGACGCGGGAAAGGGAAGGGAAGTGGGACAGAGGGGGTGGAATGTTTGCGGCTCGGACGGTAGAACAATCTCTCGCATTTTTCAGCAAACTCTTCCGCGGAGTGGCGACCCCTGCCACCTTGCTTGCTCTCTTTTTCTTCTGTCCCCGCTTTCGTTGGTCACCCCTGCCGCCAACCCTCCCTTCCCCATGACGCGCAGAGCGACCCTTTAATTCCGCCTGTTGCAGTGGCCGAACTTGTTAGTATTTCGACCTGCACTCTGTTTGTTGGATGATGGGAGAGTGTGCTCGTTGAACGGGGATTGCTTGGGGGGGGGGGGGACGTTTTAGTTAGACTGTTTGCCTATGGTGTCTTTCACTGTTTTTGATTTTATTATGCGGACGAATGTGACTAGGGTCTGAGAGATGTTTAATGCAATTGTGTCGAAGGGGGTGGGTTATAATCCGGAGACCTGATACTCTTAGGTTTCCTGGGGTAAGTTTATTGGGTGTCTGGTCCAACCCTTTTTTTTTCGGGGAGCTCAAGAATAAATTACCAGGGGAAGTTGTGCTCTTCGTGGCTCATCAGACCTGACACCAACTTAATGCTTTTTGTTCGGGTCATTGAAGCACTCGTTAGCCCTCACCTGGCAGGCACAGGCTCTATTTGGGCCCATTATAAGTATCAAGTTACATTATGTTACTCATCAGTGGTATTACATCTTGAAAAAGAAATTAATTTTATGTCATAACGAAGTTGAACTCTAATGGGGAAGCGTATTTTAAGGTTCATATGAATGGAATCATGGGTGAAAATGGACCCAGCGTTCGGTGTGTGCTAAGCCCATCGCTGGAAGATATATGAAAATTCAGCGACGACTTCGTCCCTTTCAACATTGACATCAGACTTCAGAAATAGAATAAGGAAATTATGTGAAGGGTGGTTTCAAATGAAAAATATTGTAATTAGCAGAAGGCATACTGCACATCTTATGCGAATAAATTAAATTCTAGGGTTTCCTTCAATGACGTAAGTACACAAAGACAAAAGATAAGACAACTAACGTCACATTTTTAAGATTTTTAAAAAAAAAATTATGGCAAGGCGACGAAGCTTCATGGTTTCATAGAGAATTGTTTCTCTAAGATTTCATCTTACAATTAATACCATTTTCTGAGAGGACATCTTATAACAATGTTATTGGCGTTTGGAAATTATTAACAACCACCTTAAAATTCAATGTCTATTTACAAGGGAAAATTCAAAAAATTCTGAAACTTTGTGAATATATAGGGGATTTCCTCCTAATTACAACGGAATTTTTGTTTGCTGCCCAAATTCACTCGAAGGGGGTGAATTTAACCCCTGAAAATTCGGCTATTTTCCGAGTTTGTGTCACAACTCGCGAATTATAAGAGGTAGAAAAAAGTTTCTAGACAAAAGTTACTTCTTTTAATTATATCTATCATTTCCCAAAAAAATTATTTTACTGTTTACGAGTTATAGCACACAATCGGAAAATAACCAGATCTTCAGAGGTCAATTACACCCCCTTAGAGTGAATTTGAGCAGCAAACAAAAATTGCATTGTAATCAGGAGGAAATTCTCTACATTTTCACAAAGTTTCAGAATTTTCCCGGGTTCCGGATGTTCCTTTGTTAGTAGCTTTGTTCAAAAGGTGTCTCACCGCAAAATTTTACTAAAGAAAAGTGTGTCTCTACTTTGTCTATGCCAAATTATATCCAGCAAAAAAATTGACGTCGTGCTACCAGACTTCGTGGTATCATCAAAAACGATAAAGCAAACACGTTTTCCATAATTTCCACTTGCAGCATCGATCTAGCGTTCAATGGTTCCGTTATGAAAGATATTCAACTGTTTCTAGCTGTCTGTGCTCAAGTTGAGTTCTTAATGAGTGAAATTATTAAGAAGCGATCCAACAGAGGTGACGAAAGATTTTGTACTACAGCTCGATATTCGGTATCGCATTTCCATGGGGGTCCGAACGAAACACTTAAAACACGGGTCTAGTGCACGCCAGTTATTACATCCGCGCAATAGATCATGTTAATTGCACAGTGGAGGGAAGCACGTTCCCCGTAAGTTATACTAGCTGCGAGTTTGCACCGGATACGTGGCACTAATCCACGGAAATTACACGGAATTTATATTTCCTCGCTAGGAAAAAGGGAAAAAAGGGGGACGCGCGATTCCACGTTCGTGCTTTATGAAAGCATCGTCTCCCGCTTCTCGCAGGAATTACGACAGGAATTTTAGTCGAAGATCCCCGTGCGGACGGTGGCGCGAGCTTACCTGGCCCTGACGTTACGGGAATTTATGTAACAATAAGCCATTTGGGGGGTAATTTTCTGTCTAAACGTAATTTCACCGTGTCACAGAGGGAGGGAGGCTTGATTAAAAATATTTCAATCCAGTGTCAACCCTGGATTTCCGCGAACGATATGCGGGGAACGAGATTATGTGACATGTTGGTATCAAAGAAGCCTGAAACTTGACATTCGAATGAATTATTTTGCTGCTTGCTATTTTTTGTGCTTCAAGCTGGTATCTTTGTTCTAACTTTTACTTATTATTGTACTCATTTATTCTGGGGAAGTCCCTAATCATTTTCGACAAGGATAATAATATAGTTTCTGCTTTTCAAACTATGGTATTCTTGTTACTGACATTTTACATATTCTTTTCACCTTCATTGTGGTTTTGATTAATTATGACGTGTTTTTATTAACGAATAATGGAGGTCGTGCATTTGGAACATGGATAATTTTTTGGAATTGTGATTTTACATTTGTCCCATTTCACGTGAAATTTATTTCGCAAAATTACATTTCAGCATGAAAATATCACAGAGGGAATGTTGAATGGGAACCTTCTCCCAAGAATATGAAAATGGAAATTAAAGTGCCAGATTTCCTTGGTAAATGTAGTAAATGCCCTAAACTATTTTTCAAATGTTTTCCTACCTCTTCGCTATGTCGTTCTATGACAGTAGCTCTCTGTTCTTATTCATTTCATAAATGTCCTTCCACAAACTATTAGTTTTATGCATTTCAGTAGTTAAAATACTAATTTCATAAATTTCAGTATTTAAAATGCTAATTTCATAAATTTCGTGTCAGTAACTTTTCTGTATTAGTAAAGCCAATACATATATAGGTAGATCAAAGCGATTTGATAAATTAATAAGACTCTTATAGTCACAGACGTCATCCGCGAAAATTCCGCGAAGTTTATCCCCTTTTATAAAACATGTACAACCCAGTCTACGGGGGATGAAAATATTCTGTATTTTCTCGAAATTACGAGGGAGAGTTTATGTCAGGATACCGCGAAGGATTTCATTACATTACGCGAGTAAAAGCTCGCGCTCCACCTCTCCTCAATTTAAACAATTTACTTTAATTTTTGGAAAATTACGACAGCACGAACTGGCTGAACTGCAACGGGCAAGATAATTGCTTCATAAGTCCACTAATGTCTGCATTATTGTGCCACCATTACTATCAATGCATGCAATTAACATTCCACGCGAATCGTTTCGTGGAAAGATATTGGAAAGATAAATTATTCCTTACGTATTGCAGCAGGGCGAATATGACTATTTATAGTGTTCTTTAAAAGCCCTTTATCTATAGAAAATTAATAAAAAAACAATTCGTGATATCTTTTTACAAGAGGTAGTACAGGTAGCATTGATAAGACTGAATAGAAGAGTGATGATGCAAGTAATTTAGTTCCATCTGTTCATTATTACGCACAGTGTGTGAGTAACTGACTATTTTTCTATGTTACTTTGATGCATAAAAGTAATTTACTTTACTCTGAATATTTGGAGAGAATTGTGATTTTCTAAATATTCCTCATTTACACTTGGCAAATATTTTGTGCTCGCGGAAACAAGGAGACTACTAACTACAATATTTTTAAATCGTAACATAAATATAGATATTAATAATAAGATTAATTAAATTAGGTAAACCGTGCCCATCTACTATTTTATTATATTACGATGCCATTTCTATTCCTATTCTAGCAAATTCATTGCCAAACTAATAATCACGTTTATCTTCGACAAGATATATTAACCTTTTACATTTTTCCTGACAAATTCTTGTACCTACTTTCGTCATCCTTCTAAATATACAATTAGTCAAGTGCACCCAAAAAACCTTCAAACTGATTTTTCCTAATAACAGAAGGTCTTACAAAAAAATTATTCTAAATTCCCCATTTGCTTTTTCATAAAGAATCGGGCCTCGCTTGATTGTACTACGATTACTGGGACACACTGCATACTTCAACAAACGATACCCGGAAATGGTACGAGTGGAAGAATCTATTGGCCTTTTTTCCACGTCATTTTGTGTTCGCCCGCGTGATGGATTTGGTATTGTTTTTTAAGCGAGGCATGCTCACGTTTTCGCGTTAAACCAGCACCAGCGCTGGGGGGATAGAAGCCAGCTTCGGAATTATTATCGAACCAACGCAAATCCATTGTTAATTATGAACGAGTCCAGAGGAAAATAACCTGTCACGCGATCGTCGGGGATGACAACTATTCTGCGTGGCAGCGTCACGTGTTACACGCACGTGCGTATGTCTCCCTATACGCCGACGGACACAGCCGATTAATAATCACAAGACTGCCCTTAATGCCTACCGTGTTTAAATATAAATCGCTCGGACCCTCGGTGTAATAACTTTCCTCCTTATTTATTACTCCTCCTGACACTATTCTTGATAATCGGGGGTTAAATTTTATAAGACTGTGTTCGTAGAACCACTGACTTTCGCCATTTCATCTAATTCAGTTTCTATCTAAATAGCTCTGCCTTCTTATTTCGCGTTTATGTGATTAGGGTTATATAGATTTCGTAACAGCAGGAATGCTAAATCTCGCTCATTCATCGTTTAATCTTATATTTTACGACGTAATTAAGTCGCATTATTATTATTTATTGGTTACGTTTGTTAAAAAGCGTTTTAATCCAGTGATCGATTGATTTGAATTCATGAAAATTGGATACATTATGGGGGATATTAAAGAAGCAAATAATTCAAAAGTGTACATAACAGATAGTAATACAATTCAGAATAAAAAGTGACACATTGAGTTGCAAGGTTTAGCTTGATCGTGCATAAAATATTATAGCTTGAACTATAAAAAAATATAAAAGTTAAACGATTTTATTTAATTGGATAAAAAGTACAGCAAAAAATAAAAAATAATTCTTTTCTTGTACTACAATTACGATGGTGATATGTCACTTTAAATAAAATCATGGGACAGGATATTTCATCGCTTTTCATTACTCATCTCCACGCTTGATTAAAAATTCTATATTTGTCGGTCAACTGTGCGCGACGAAACGCTCCTTTTCCATTTGTAGCACAAATCCTATATTTCTATCCTTTAATTTTTACACCAAAAGCTACGAACCCATTAAAAGTAACAGAATATTAACGTATAGGTACTGAATTACAGCTTCAATAATTCACCCACTACGTTTTTCACACAGGTCAAGCACCTGTCCCAGTAAAATTGAACCGATTACGTTTGTGGGCAAAATCGAAATAGATTACAATGTGTCCGAGGTGCCGAGGTAAGAGGAATGATTAGTCAGTTTCGCCCACCTTCGTGATGGGACTTTATAGTGACATAAAATCACGCGTGGTTCCACGTGCTCATTAAATACAGATTTTCGATGAGCAGGGTGCGGTATTTGCACGGATCAAAGTGGCATAATGCATGTAGGTGCATCGCCGGCTAAGGTCTAGCTGTGTAGGTACAGGTGCACGAGAGTGCAATTCTGCGGAGCATAATTAATCGCTCGCGCAAATCTCCACGTACATATATGCTTGCAGCAGGCGACAACGTTATCGAAAATTTCATAGTAATTAATTATTAGGGACACCGATAACGGCTGATTTTATTAAACACTTGCAGTGGAATGGCGAAATGTGCATTGGAGAGCTGCTTCGTGCTACTCTTGGTGAAAAGTATGATGCACAGGTTTGGGATTTTGTTTATATCAGTTTGAAACAATGTCTTATTTTTCAAAGAACTCATTACCATGTTATAAATATCTTACAACTGTGAAGCGATTACTCTACTATAGGTTTGTTTATTTTTTAACAAAGTATAATGAGCGTTTTTAGAAAGTTACTATTATTGTACATTTGACTGTGCATTGGAGTGAATGGATATCAATTTTCAATGGAAGTGGTGCGTAGTGATGTAGGTAATTTATTTTACATTTCAAGCAATGGAATTTTAATGTCGTGTACAATATTGAAATCTATTTGAATGAAATTGTTAAGGGGGTTTCTCCTCGTGAGGCCTGCACAATAGGGGTATTTTTTTAAATTGATAAAAGACAAACTACTGGGTGAATTGTTCTCAAATCTTACATACATGGTCATTGGCGTTTGGATAATATTTATGAATTTTATAAAAATTTGAAAGCCGTTTTTCTCGAAACTACAGTTTTCAATTTTGCGGAAATGATGCCTGAAAAACTAATAAAGCCAACGATTTTAAATTCTAGAAGACTGTACACAATATGTCCCCCTAGGGGATGAAATAAAACGAGAACAATATCTGCGATAGCTTTTCTATTATTAATGCAAAAGACACCAATTTTTTATAATCTTAACTTTAGAATGTCGTCAATTTGCCAATTTTCAACATTTTCTGTTTATTCTAGTTCAAACCATAACCAGGCTCGAACTTAAACTTTTGTTTCATTTTTTTATTCTGCTCATAAAGGTGGCTCGCAATTACTTCCGCAAACGAGATTTGTTTTTTTATAAGAACATTTATAATATTTTTGAAAAGCTATTGTTTGTATGAAAATGGAACAATTTGTGTGTATTATATTCAAAATCCCATAGCCAGTGTATTTTGCTAGCAATCCACCCAGTAGTTTATTCTCTATAAATTCCCGAACACGCCCATGTTTTTCGGGCCTGCAAAATAAAAACCTCCCTTAATAAGCGGTAAAAAACCACGTTATTTATAAAGAAACAGTGTATACACCGTGGAGATAATATCGCGGTATAACCTTAAATTACGGACAAAATCGAAGTCACTCAAAGTATAAAATTGTAAGCAATATTACGATTTTAACTGAATAAGGTATTTGCAGAATGAAAATTCTTCTTATAAATTTATACAAAAAACTATGGAAGAGGAAGGGAGTGAGGTAAGAAATGCGGGAGAACAGTTGAAAGAATAGAATAATTACAAAAGAAGGGAGTTAAAGTAAATAGAAGTAAGTTAAAACAGTAGAGTGTATTAACAGATGTAAATTTAACAAGTAAGAGATGTTTGTGTTCTTTGTGCAGGGAATTTTAATCCGTAAAGGTAGAATAAAAAGTTATTATTATTATAACCTACTGAGGGAGTTATTCAGAAGGAAGTAGATTATTCTTCTGTGTTTAGATGATAATGTCGTGGCACAGTATACACCAAAGAATGTGTTTGAATGCCATCAAAGTCGCTGACAGAGACGAAGGGAGTGTGACATTCCTCTACAATTAATTACTACCATGAGTCTTAGGATACCAAAGAGAACGAAACTCTTAATCACATGGCACGTGCACCTGTTACGCGATGCAGGTGCAAATACACACATAAACAGTTAATTATCTCCTTCATGTTACGCAGGTGTGTGCACCTGTATGCACACCCTGCAACCCTTAACTTCCTGTCTATCAATATCTGTTAGATCACTGTCATCGAAGCGAATATGTTACGTCATCAGTATTCACGCTAATAACTCACTGTGGTGATGGGATGAAGTATATTGGTAGTAGGTTCAAATTTGACTGGATAGTTTCGAACAGTTCACGAGTACTTCGAAAAAGTAAAACAATACTTTTAAGTGGACTCGAACCGCGACGAGATAGGTTCGAGCTCTCTGTAAGTACTTTGAGTAACGTAAGCGGTACTTTCAAGTGTAATCGAACCCCGACCAAGTAGATTGCCAGATTACCGACGATAGTTTTCTGTGTACAATACTGAACTCGAGTGAAATCGCAGTGTACGATGTACGATCATACATAATATCTGTGGTATGCATGCAATATGTAGGTAGATTTTTGTCTTTCGAGGTTCGAATACTAATTGTACGAGATTCGATTTATTTCAAACGTCATAGTGCTTAGAAGTACATTTTCTGAGATTCAAAACCAGCTTGTGTAACCGAAGTAGGTACTTTGGAAGTACATAGAATAAAACGTCACCTCTTATGAGTAGTATTCGAATCCCATGAAGCGAAACTTTTGTATTGGAGTTGAATCGGATTCGTGATTACATACTGAACTGATCCCATCCCCGTTAATAAGTAACTTTAACATACTTTCCAAACAATTTTTTTTTCAACCTTCTTTTCCTTAAAGTTTTAATTTCTTACTTTCCAACTGATCTATTGATTTCTGATATTCAATTATTTTGATTTATGATTCTAGCAACTGTTTCCACTGTATAAATCATAAAAAAAATCACACTACCCCTCTCTCTCAAAGGGAACAATCCTCAGGTAGCAAATATACCTAACGAAATCTCGCACCATCCCTACCCAACGTGAGAAGCGACATCGCAGCATCGACAAACACTTGCCATGCAATTCCATCGAAAAGACATCGACTCGTGGCAAGTTACGTGAATCACGGTGCACATGTTCCGCCAATAATCCTCGTTCGCAATTATCCCGAGCGTTCATGCTTCTGGCCCGCGCCTCCAGTCACGTGTTACAACCGTAGGTCACGTGTGTGCACATTCGGACAATTAATTATCATTCGATCGTCTTATGATCCTGCGCATTTGCATACAGACCAATCGGCGAGGAGTCTACGCCTGTTTGACGGCAATATACCCGCGTCTGCGATAGTATTCCTTTACCTGCGAACGAGACACACTCACAGACAGGCGTGCACACGCAGATACGTACATAAGGACGCAGAGGCGTTCGAACACTAGTGTGTACCCGTGTGTCTCCGCCCCAGGTTACACTTCAGGAAGTTTCAGAAATAATTACGCTCGGCATTGTCGAGACGAGCAGAGAGCTCGTACACCAGTATGTAATTTGTGATTGACGCGCGCGTTAAGTAAAGGCACGCTTCGGCTAGCGTCTATTTAATTGAAACTGCCAATTAGGGGCATCGCGGCGGAGTGCGCGCTGTAAATAAGGAACGTGTGATTCTGGAGGAAAGATTGGTGGAAAAGAAGTTTAGCGGTCGTTCGATCATCGAGCTTAGAATTTAGAATACTTCCTTAGGATGCTTCGTAAACGTGTTCTCTGATTTGTGAAATTCGGAATGATGATAGGGTGATTTGCTATGATACAGAGTGGTAACATTTTATTTACCAGACACAGAATACTCTCAATTTCTGATTTTGATAGGCATCCACTGATCTATGGAACGTGTTCTGTATCGTCAGAATTTTAATTGGCACAAATATTACTGACGTTGTTATTATTTGAAAAATTCGAATTTTGCAACACAGGAAAGTAACAAATTCCTTTCCGAAAAATGTAAACTTTTATTTGAAATGCTACCATTTTTGTGTGTTTTCAATATTCTGTAGGTATTTATTTTATATATAAAATTTGCGTTTTTTTGTTTAGAATGACTTGAACAGCCAGAATCATCTTCGCCAGCAACAAACTTGTTTCAACTATCACTGCAACTTTGATCAAAACCATTATTAATGCATAAGTAAAGCTTAGGATTCCCCATAAGTATCACCCTACCGAGAGGGTGAAGATGTCTGAAATTTCTCTCAGTGGGTTTTTAGGCAAAGAAAATTATTTGGAATGCATAATTGGTGCTGGGGCTGTTTTTCCTATGCTTACCTAGCTAGACCCTTTGGAGAGAGTTTTTTAAAAATTGAAGAGACTAGCGTCGCTGTGAACAGCCCGAGTGTGAAATGTTAAAGGCATGAATGAACTATGGAATATTCGTATTTCTGGTAATGAATGCGAGTGAAGAGCAAACGTGAAACAATCGTAGTGGATATGCCGATCGAAAGGATGAAACTTTATTAGTTCACATTTCTGTGGCGTTTATTGCGAATGATTTACACTTGAACGACGCGTAGCAACAATCTTTGACCACTGAAATTGTAACCTCGTTCGCCCTTCGGCGGTAATATCTCATAATCGTTGGAACATAAATGTCTGGCTCATATTTCAAACTCGTCTGCTCAATTATTGGATTTTCGGGAATTTTCGAACCGTGTACGAGGCAACGGGCTTTAAAAAATTAAGCGAAAATGTTTCTCCCACGAGACGGTTAACTCGTGAAACTTATATGACGTAAATTACTTCCCTCGACGTTCAGCGTGAAAAATTGTAATGCAAATGTCAGGGCGCGTATGGCGGGGAATGAAATATTTAAACTTCTAGTTCATTTACGGTTTCATGTGATGTTTTAATCAATTACGACTGTTATTATTAAGGGTACCTCCTGGTTAAAACGCTAGAAAAATACGTGGTTTGACGAATTAAAAACAAAAGAACGAATTAAAAACGAAAGAATGCTACATATCTAATGCAAAAAGTGATAAAATTCAAATAATAATTTTTTTGTTTTTTTCCCTCAAAATATGTAGTAATAAGTTCAGAAAGCTTTTTTTACTTTATGTTGTTCGGTTTCGTTTTTTTTTAATTTATGAAAATCACATATTTTTCAAGCGTTTTAAATGGAGAGCACCCTTATTGTATGCTTCGTTAAATATTTAAACTTCCTCGCGAATAATGGAGAAAAAAGGAATGAATTTTTTAAATGCAATAAGTGGAGTAGCTATTGTTTATATTAAAAAATTTACCAGCTTTGCTTATATTTTATTACTCTTCAACTGAGTTTAATTAATCGAAATTGTTGGTGCATATCGCTAGTGGGTGAAATAGTATCGATAAAGTACCCATGTAAAAAATGTAGAATAACATTTTTTCCTCTGAACATTCATTTTATAGAAAATCGATTGTCATTCACTAACTCCCATTGGACATATTTTTGAAAATTGATTATCTCAAAACGAGGAGATAGAGGGAAAAAATTTGTTCCATATTTTCTATTCATTCTTTTCATCCCAAATTTCATCGTGCAACATAGATTTTTTGGTTAATTAAAAGTCTTTAACACCTTCTACGTTTGATTCAAGGTTCACAGCTTTCGCAGTTGTCCAATTTTCGCATAGATCGTTTGAACCCATCGATGAAGAAATAATCGTTTTCATCTGTTCCTCACTGCCCATGAAATCTGTATTACCAGCAGTTCGTGAAAGGTTTACACAGAGGTTTGCGTATCTGTAGTGCGACTGTCGTAAGGTCTATATGCACGTCAACTATAATGCGTATATTAGGTACGACGGCTGAACATTACACGCATTTCGGCGTTCCATATTCATGCATTTATGTACACGTGCGCACCCCATGTACTGGCGCATATATCTATGTGCACGCATTAAGTACAAAGGCCAGCGAGTATTCTATCAGTCATCGCATGCAATATAAGTCTCATTGCCAGCATACAGAATGAATACCTCAGTAATGAACATTTTCAAGGAACTCTTGGTAGTGGCACTGAGGGTATTTTTTCGATTGCGTCGTAATTAGGATAAATTTATTAGTGTCGACAGCAAAATAATGCATTCCGAATCTTAAAAAATTATGGAGAGAAAATTTGGAACTATGTATTTTAAAAAACTCTTCATAGTGGTTTTAGGTTTAACAGTTAGCATTGAAAGTATTTAGAATTTGAGAATTTATCGATTACATTGTATTTAGATGAAGTTTATTAGATGACTGATACATTTTAAATTTTAAAAAATTGTGGAGAAGATTTTGGATTATATATTTCATGATTTGAGAGGTAGAATACTCTTAGGAAATACTAGAGTCCCTTATAAGAACATTTTCTCACCAGGGTAATACTAAGGATGAAATTTTAAAAGAAAATTAGTTTTTCTTTCCACACAGAATTTTATTCTACAAAGAAAGGTGCACTTTTGTACGATGCAGAGAAGATGATTAAAATACTAAAAGTAATTTTATTTTTCGTCAGAGCGCCATGAAATCTCTAATGAAACCACTTACAATTAGTCAAGAATGGGCGAACAACTAATTTCGACCAATTTTCTGTTATTCTTTTATATAAAAGATATTTGAAAATTAATTCTAGATCGGTCGACTGTGAAGAATAACTCGCATTTAATTATAGGAGCTCTGTTCTTTCGAACATATTCCACATTACCATGAAATTTCTAAGAGTTGCTCGAAGATTGTATAATGTTATTTTCGAGGCTGAGTATACTAGGGTAATTATATCAGACTACTGGCACCATCTTCGTAGAATTTATCGATTAGCTGGTGAGTTCCTTCGTGTCTGGGTTATTCCAGTAATTGCAACAGAATACTCGACGTCAAAATCCGACGTGGGGGATGAAAAATAAGGAGAACCACGGGGAAGAGTTGGTTACAGGAATGATTATGTTAATTGAGTGTCTGGTGAAGAGACGAGAATGAAGTCGGGAAAGCAAATACATTTTGTGCTCATTAAACCACAATCCTTATTAGAACGAGGTCAAAGCCAACCACCCTGTTTCTTTATCAAAAGGCAGTCTAATTAAAAGTTTGAGTATTCTATTTCCAACCTGTTCAGCGAACTTCAAATGAACCTCATGCAAATTAATTTATAATTCTGCTAAATTAATTATGCAGCTTGTAATTTCGTTTAGCATGACCAGCAGCAGTTTATCGTTAAATTAAATACAGCAATATATTTAATTAGATAAAACGTATGGAGTACGTAGTTTCCAAGTTTCTGTATTTATTCCATTGATTCTGTGACAAGTTGAAAATTAATTCGAAATATTTAGATGACACATTTTGTATGATACAATTTCTCATGAGTGCATTGCTTCGTTTGTTTCCTTCTTTGTTAAAAAGAATTGGAGACTTTTGTATGTTAAAGGACACTAAACAAAATTTTATACCACTACTTGTGAATTGTTCATTTCTCGTTGAAATGAGTAATTGGGCAGAAATAAAAGGAATTAACAAATTAGCTGTTACAGACAATCTCTATAAATAATTTTATTAGCCTGCAACCACTCTTAATCGAAACACCGTCGTATTAAACCTCCATCTAAACTGCCAACAAATCCCTGAATATTTTCAACGTCACAATTAATCAACAACAATTAAAGTCAAGTACTCTTCACCCAAAATTATTCTCAACCATTTGTACCTACAATTTTTCTATAATTCATCGAACGACAACTTCCATCGTGATACCTGCGATCCTATCTCGCGCCATCTCCTTTAAACCGATTTTTTACCCCCATTGTCGGCGCGTCTGCCCAAGAAATTCTTTGTATACCAGTTGAATGCTGTGACTATGCAAATAACTTCGGCGTCCCGCTTTTTGCGGGCCAGCAAGTTGGTACAACTGTTAGCGGGGGATGAAGCGAAACATCCTAACTAAGTGGGGTGAGCAAACTGAACGCGCGATCCCGAAATTCCTTACTGATTATAACTCTTCCCTGTCTTGGTGCTGGTTTCGTGCATCCCTCGATTTCCTTCGAATTGAGCCGGTTATTGACATTCGCCGACTGTATCGCGTGGAAACTTTCTGGGAATCGAATTATTTCGCGACAAATTGAAGCGTGCCTTAACTAGTTGGGAATTGTTCATCTCGGTTTGAATCGTTGAATGTGTGATATTCGTCGCGAGATGAAATTAATAATTCGATATTTTAACCGTGCTTTCATGCACCATTTGCAAGGTACAAGGATTGTTCCGTCTGTCTCAGAAAACTTAAATAAAAAAAATACCTTTGTGGTGTTTTTTGAATATGTAAACTGACAAGGGACGTTCGTTAATTGTGACACACCGATTTTGATGAAACTTTGCACAATTGTTCATTGACCCCACCCTGAAGCCACTAACAAAATATAAAGATAGGGATTTTTTGTTTTGTATAAATAAAAATATTGGGCTTCGATTTTTTATATCGGAATAACTTTTATTGAAATATTTTTTTAATCACTTCTGTAATATACGAGTTATAAGCGCATAAATAAAAGAGGTGTTTTTTCCCTTAAAATGGAAAACTCGCAACAACCAAACACAATAAAATTCTCAGGTTGGGCAAATGTACAACTCTGCAAAGTTTCATCAGAATCGGAGTGTCACACAATATTTTGTCGTTATTAACGCTAGAAAGCTCGCCGCTTGTGTGGATATATCCGTAGGTACATTTTAACCGAAGGGAAATCAAGGTAACTCGTGGCAATGAAACGCGAGAGGAAGCAAAGGGTCATGAGAACACACATTATGGCGGGTAAAGACGACTTTCTAACGCGGTCGTTCGAGACAGGGGGCTGCCCACGGTGGTCAGGGGATCGTAAAAGGAACGAGACGAAGCACAAGGCTTGATCTACGTATGGGGCTTGAGCTTTACGACTTTACCCACTTTACATTAAAAGCACTCCCGCGGTTAATGGACGACTTCTCGTAAACGAACTCCGCTTGTGAATTATCGACGCTCGAATTTCTCGGCGAACACGCTCCCTTTCCGATCTTCTTTCGGCCGACCGCCTTGGCGAGCCCATAAATTATCATCGTCGATTAAAACTTTATTGCGGGCATAGTAAACGTCGCGCCCAGTTTCGATAGGGAACTTTCCACGAGGCTCGTTCCGGGCAAATTTCGATTTTAGAGAACGTTGATTGTGCTTCGCGGAGTAGTAGGGGATGTTATTAATCATTACGGGCGGAAGTGTGGACGAATGAGGTGTGCGGTGTACAGAGTGGAAAGTAATTAGTGGCGCAAGTAAGGAGGAACTGTGTCTCGGTCAAAAATCAATGAAAAGTGGTCAGAAATTCTGAGAAAAGTTAACACACCGTTCGCCGAGCACTTTATGCGGAAACTAACCCCTGTGGCCAGCTATTTTTCATATAAGGTGGCGTTGAAATAAATGTACAGTCGGGTATCCTATAACGAACTAATTCGATCTAGAACCTTTTTCGTTATTGCATTCGTTCGTTATAGGACACAGATGTACGCGTATTTTAAGGATAGTACATTATATACATTCTTAATACGAAATATGTAAAATAAGAACGTACAAATATACGTATTATAAATTTAATTTATTATATTTAAATTGTATAAAATCATGATCTTTCTAATTTCGGATGAATCTGGGCGTCATCATATGACAACACAGAACTCGGCCATTTTTTAATATTTCTGCACAATATTTATACAGTATATTCATTAATAAACCCTAAGAAATAATTATAGAAATAATTTTCAACCTCATAGTATCATAAAAAAAAATCGTGAAATTTGATGCTGGTTTGAACGTTTCATGATGGCATAACCCCTTAAGTAAAGAACTATGCTAGGAAATATCCATCAGATGCATTTTATTTTTATCGGAGTGATTGTTATTAAAAAGTGTTTCCACAGTGCACGTCTACATATTCCAAAGATATCCACTGTTCCATAACATGTACGGAATGTGCAATTACCATTGTCCAAACAGACACTGATTCCTTCAACTCCACCGCGTGCCCCAATAGCTTTCGCTTCGATGGCTGCGGGCTATACAGCAGCCATGATATAAAAGACCGCTGCCGAACTTATTGGAAGGATGAACCAGAAATCGTGACTTGTGTTTGCACAAATAACACGGACTACCACGAGATCACGACGTACCATAGGGCGAGCAACCTTCGACAAGCAATAACTTCAGGCTGATACTGAAAAATATTATTCTATTGCATTCCAAAACATCATACACTAAGAATCACCTCTATCTACATCCTTTCCCAGTGTACAGTGGTTGATTCTACTTGATCGAATTGAATCAAGCTCGTGGGGAACAAAAAAAAAATTGCAGCTGTGGGCTGGGTCTAAAAATATATATTGCTGGGAGACAAAGTGGGGCCACACACATCTACAAGACTACCAATTAATTTGTATAAGAAATAAATAAAATTTTCAAAAAATACGTAAGTGACAAAAAAAGGAAAATTAAAATTTTTGTGAAATAAATGTAGGTATATTTTTCAGTAATATTATAGTGCACACGTATTGTACATATTACTGGCAATATACAGTAGATATTAAATGTAAAACAGATTGTCGTAATTGAATTTCTAAATTATTTGTTGTGAATTTCAAATAAATGGTGGATATTTTTAAATAGTTTGCTTGTACTGAATACTTTTCGTAAGCATATCTCACGCAGTCCATTGTATTAAGAGCAACCGATTAAATTTACCAGATGATTGTGTGAATTGGTTAATAATTGCTTCTGCATCCAAATCACCTAACAATTCCTTTTCAATGGGTAGTAACATTTTTATATTACATTCGTAATACAGAGTAAATTTTAGTTGCATACAGTAATAATATTGGGACTTCTATGATATTTTCAAGCTACTAAAAGGTCATTAACATTTTCAAGATATTGTCTGCTGTTTAACCCATCATTAACACACCTCTTTTTTCCATGAAGTTTGACATACCTGGGTGGCTCAGACCCAGAGCAAGTTTTGAACGACTGCCATTCTCATCCAGAGATTCCAATCGTTATGAAAAAAAATTATGGGTCATTTTCAAGGTCTCTAGAATGTATTCCCATAGCTTTTTTTATTGAAATTTCATTATAGTTTTTCTGGAAAAATTCTAAATTACCACGTGTCGAGAAAAAAATGAAGAAAATATTCAAACAATTGCAAATTTTACAAATTTCATAAACAGAAGCTAAAAATCTACAGAGTTGTTGTTCAGATATAATATTTTGAGAAAAAAATAGTTTATAAGTCGACTATGGAGAAAGGGTATTTATTTTGCGTGTAGAAGATACAGAGCACCAAACTCAGCTTATGGGTGACTCACACCCAGAGTGTCAACTAAGGATTAAAGAGGGCCCACTTGCCAACGGGCAAACAGACACCCTTCATAATTCTTCGATTTCTCAAAATTCATAAAACGTGCACAGGAATACAATGCCACCGTTTTGGAGTCCCCCTGTACATCAAGTTACTGTCTGCTCACTTTTATTCACCGACTGCATAAGCGCATCGACGCCTGGGTGCAACGCATTCCGACGCAGACGCACGCAGGAATGGGTGGCGGCACAGGGGAAGGAAAATAAAGGGGTCGGAGAAGGATAAGGGGTGGCTGGGGGGGGGGGACGTAACAGAAGAGGAGGAGCCGAGTCTTCGACGGTTGCACGCCGTAATTTGAATTCCGAGTGAATTGAGTTCGAGCCTTGCTCGGAGATGCTCCGTCGAATAACGCCAGGCTCCTAGGCCTGTCTGGTTTAATGGAACATTTCCTCTCGCGCCAGACCCCCACCCTCGTGCAGACCGTATAAATAAATAATTAAGACAACTCCCCGTGAATGACATTTTTTTCAGGCTCATTTGCAATTCATTCGACGCTGCAGCTACCTCCAACGAACTTGGACCGCCTTCGAAAGTTTCAGCGATGAATTAAACCCGCCGCGACGCCATTTTGCGCCGACTGCTTCCGGCCTGTTTTCGAATTCCGGGCGGGGAGTTCGAAACGAAATATGGGGGGAGGATGCTTTGGTCGGAATTGGAGTCCAAACATTCCAATTTAACGGGAATTATGGGGTAGATGAGGGCGCAAAAGTTTTTAGGGAGCTGGAAAAATTGGAATCGACGCGGTAATTCATTGTCAAGGGTGAATTTTGAGGTATGTGATTTGTGTTGGAAAGGGTGAGAAGTTTTTAATCTTTACTGGAAGTGCATTTATGTTCATTCTTAGTAGTATCCAGTGATTAATTTTGATTTTTCGTCCCTGTTCGTGTTGTGTATTTAATGTATGATATTTATATCCAATGCTGAAATATTTTTAAAAGGGAAGCTGTTTGTATAAAATTCGAAAAACTGCGGAACTCAATATTGAAGTACTTTTTGGAAAAAATTCTCGTTTGTTATAAATTTTTCACGAGCTGTCTCGTCATCGTTTGCTTCACAACGATATAAGTGTCATCTATTCGCTGGGTATTCCCACAGAAATTTATAAATTCGCCAAACGCACAGTAGAATTTACCCCGAAAAACACTTTTCCACGTACAAAGTTAACGAAACGAGATTTTTCAGTGAAACGTAACACGCTCGCAAACGAACCCAAACAGCGCAATTAATTTACGAAAAACGAGTAGGCACCTGCGTCTAGCAAACACGAACCGTAAGTTCCAATGATTGATTTCGCTTTGGAGAAACTGGTGTAATAAAAAATTCCTTTAAAAATACTATCGCCCTTTTCCATTAGAAATATCATCAAATACAAAAGATACTTAATTATATCTTGTCGTATACCATCGGTTTACCCTAAGCAGATGGGGAAAAATTAAGGTGTTCTAAAAATATCTGAGGTAAGAAATTCGTATTCTTCATCAATTATTTTTTCCCTAAACGACCAGCACGTAATTAATTTAATTTGTTCCTAAGAGGAAGTATAAAAATTACAGCAAGAATATCTTCATTTCTTGAAGTGGCACCGTGTGCTTTTAAATATGTACCCACGGTTACAGCCGGCTTAATGGTTATGTTTTATAACAGCCTACTGCTCATTCTTGGTACATAATAAAGACGTAATAATAATAACAATTTTCGAATAAATAGAGTGATCGCACAAAGTTGAACTTATTCAATTAAAAATATAAACTACTAAATCCACATTGTGATGAAAAATCAACGAACTTTCCAAGTACCAAGCATTCATTATTCTATACAATATTCACATCGTCCATCTGTAATCCAATTTGAAACGTAACACTCGCCCACAGCGTGCACTGCGTATCTGCCTGACCAAGCATTGAGCGTGTCTACTTGCCCGTCTTATTTACTGAAGACTCGGTAGAATCGGCCCGCAAAATAAAGTTCTCCCCACATTCTACTCACTGTCCTTTTATTGAGATCTTGAAATGGTTACCCGTGACAATTTTGCTCACCAATTGATTCACAAACTTAGTTATTCAAAAACACACGTTACGGATTAACCGATGAAATGAACGATTAGGAAATGAAGGTCACATTTTTGGAAATTAGATATAGACAATGTCAATTTAACATGGGAAACAATCCACAGAAGAACTTTGAGATAGTAATAAACGAATTACATATTTCCATTTTTAGTTTTAAAAATAAAAATAAACACTAATTTTATTACTTTCCAAGTTCAGAATTTCGCCCTTCACTAATTTCCGAACACTTCATTTATGCTATTTCTTTCTTTCAACAACTTTTTCGCCGAATGACTTGACATATTTGGGGATAAAGCTGAGAAATAAATGCCGAATTTTGAACCAAATTTTAAAACCGGTCAATAGACCGAGCGTGGTACGTTTAGTGTTAAAGAAACGCCTTACACTTAGTGGAATCTACATTCCACCCAGAAAACCAGGCGAGCGAATAACTCAGAAAGACTAAAAAAAATTTCCTAACCCGGTTAATTTCAAAGCTACCCGACGTCGCCCGAATTGTCCGCCACCCACGTTCATTTACAGCCGCGAAACCGAGCGCGAAGCTGCGACCTTATTTCTTCTCGTCCTCGAACGCTATTGAACGCGAGCCTGGGCAAAAAGCTGCCAGCAATTAGCTTCGAAAACTTCTGCGTCGCGGTGCGGCGGAATTCCGCGACGACGCGCGTCCACGAATCTCGCGACGGGATGGGGCGCGAGTGGAGGAGACCACGCTTCTATCAGACAAGTGGCCGCCATTGGCGCGGCGTCGAGGCTCTCCTCGAGCTCGGACCGCGCTGGTATAGACACGAGACCACTCGAGGGGCACGAGAGTGCGACACGATGTCTCAAATTAAAGCGGAACACCGCTAGACGGCTCCCTTCGCGCCCCTACTCTGCGCCAGGGACGCCTTGGACGGCGCCTCGGCGTTTCCAAAGGACAGATTCTTTGCGAGGGTGACGCGACGGCAAAGGTCAGAGCTGCCTCGGGAGACTGGCCGTGATTCAGGGAAGATCGATGAACACGGGGGCTCGGAGGAAGCCAACTTCCGGAGAGAGCGACTGCACCAGCTAGGGGGAAGAAGACGGAACGGAACGATTGCTAGTTTTGTTTTTTCTCGCCCGTCATACCGCCGCGGGGGCCGCGCTCCCCTCTGTCGATTTCGGGGGGTGGCTCGCTCCAAGGCGTGTCGAACTTTCGCACGGGGCGAACGTGTAACATTGTTCGCGAGGCATCTTTGGTGAACGGGAGGATTGTGCGGGGCGCTTCTTAGCGTGGAACACGATTTTGGGAATTGATTTTGCAGCTGCAGGACATTAATTCTTCTGGGCAGTTGCAAGAGTTCCTTCTTTTTACCATTGGAGGACTGTTTTTCTTTTTGCAGGTGGAAGAGTTGTTTCGGTTTCCAATTGGAACATTTTTTTTCTTTTGCACTTGAAAGAGTTTTTTACTTTTTCAATTGCGGAACTTTTTTCCTTTTTACAGTTGGAGAAGTTGTTCCGTTTTATAATTGGAGCACTTTTTTATTTTCGCAGATGGAAGAGTTTTTGTTTTCGCAATTGGGGGAGATTTTCTCTTTTTGCAGTTGGAAAAGTTCTTTTCCTCTTTTTACAATTGGAGCATACTTTTTCATTTTTCCAGATGGAAGAGTTGTTTGTTTTTGCAATTGAAAGAGTTCTTCTCTTCGCAATAGGTTAGGTTTCACAGCAACCTATTTTTTTATCAAATGGTACCGTTCTAATGGGTGAGCAAAGAAATACAAAAAAAAATTGACACGTATAAATACAAGCCACCCTAATGTAACCCCTTAGCTATGTATAAAAGTAATCATTAATTTGCCTTAAACTACTGCATTGGGTCGGGAGTATAATGTATAGTTTTCGTCTAATATTTGTGAAACATCGAAAAGTGTCGCTAAGTCACTTACACTTTGAATTTTTGGTTTTCACAAGGTCACCTCATTAGTCACAAAATCACACCCACTTACAGTATTCCGCGGAGTATTTGACAACCCATTGTTTTTAACACGCAAACCTCAATTGATTAAATGTACAAGCTATTTCTTCTTAATATGAGAATATTATCAAAGTATAGCAAACGTAACAGCAAACCCACAATCCAGCATCACCGAGCACCAAACACCACCCAACCATCTCCAACTTCACATCTCGTTCCCGTCGAACTTGCAGCTAATAATTCGGCCCAGCAACCCCCTTCCGGGACCGAAACCATTAATATCGCACGCTGCAAAAACGGCGTGTCTCGTGAGCTCTGGCTGGACCCGATTTAATCTCGTTACAGTGGAAAATCCCAAGGCGAACGAACCGTGGTAGCATTAACGCCACCAGCTGCGACCGTTCCTTCGACCACCCTTCCCTCCGACGACCACCTTTTTCCACCTTCAGCAGAGGGTGGAGGAGGAGGGGGGAGAAAAGTTTCCGCGAAGGAAGGATTCGGGGAGGGAAGAGCAAAACAGAATCGTACACAAGTATCGGAAGCCCCGTCGACGGCAGAGGGTTCGCCTGATTACTCGCGCCAGACGAGGCCACGTCAAAGACGGCCGGAAGCTGCGCCCCGAATTAAAGAGGAACGACCGTGGCCACGGGGACACCGCAAGCCAGCCGTTCCTCGACCTCGTTCAACCTCGTTTCCTGCCTTCAAATCTCAGCTGCGGACTTCGCCCGGGCGCAAGTTTTCAGCGACCTGCACGCCTTTGAGCTGGGCCTCGTGGCTACAAAGAGTATTAGAACGGGCGGCTGAGAATATGATAGCCACCAAACCGCGCGCGCGGACCCTGGTCTCCGAGAAACTCTGGTGGCATTGTAGTTGGAATTGTAGGAACGGAGGTGGAAGGATTTCGTAGGAAATGGCAGACAGGTAGACCGCGGATGTTGATGGAAATGTACGGTTCTGGGAATATTTATCGCGCCACACAGGAACATACAGACCTGTTGAAAAATGTCAGGACAGTTGGCGTATTTTCGAGCGAATGTGGGAAACGTTATTACATAATGTAAATTCAATCACCCTACGATACTTGAATTTTAAATATTTTTAATGAAATAAAATACTAAATAAATACGAGCTTAAAATTTACAAAATTCAATTAACCTTAAATATATTCATAACATTAAATTACCCTGCAATAATTGAAATTGAAATACCTTTAATGAAATTAAATACTAAATGTTACTGTTGGAAGATATGAAGGAATATTATTTCATGTAATATGAGGATAAACAAGATCTGCAATTCTAATATGTTGGAGGTCTTACTCGTACCAGAAAGGAAAAATAGATGTTTGTATTCTTTTCATTAACTCTTTGTTACGTTTTCCACTATTTTTCTTGTATTCCTGCGACCGATTGTTTTAAGCTTTCTGCTATCATATTTTTCCATAGAAACTGCGTACTTATCTAGTTCGTCCCACAATATGCCTGGTCATTTTTATTGCACTATTGATTTGAATATACTTAAGTGGCAAATGTAGTTGAAAGCTCATTATCGATAGAAAACAGTGGTATTTTGTTCAAAGCGATGGAAGTTTTAAGACATGTTCATGGTTAATGAAGCTGTTGATGGTCAATTCTTTCGCCAAGATTGTAACGTAATAAATAATATTAAACATTATTCAGTGTAATATTAAACTACACCTGCTTCATTCCTACTTTAACTCAATACAGTTGTACCTACGTTTTCATTAGTCTATTCAATAGAAACTTTCTCTGATAAAGGGACAACTAACAAATCGTCCAATTTTCTACTCACCCGGAAGAAACTTTGAATTTTGAAAGAGATAAAATTAATTGAAACTGCAATTGCCAATTCTCTACTGACCAAGAAGAAAATATGGATTATGAGAGACAAAACTGGGACCGCTAATGAATTTTTCAATTCCCTACTGACCAGGAATAAAATATAAATTGTGAGAGAGAAAATATGAAAATTGAAATTGGCACAACTCATGATTTATTTAATTCTTCACTCGCCGAAAAGAAAATATGAATGTATTATACTTGTTACTTCTGTTTTGGTGACTAGCAAAGCAGTTAAACTCATGATAGAATTTCACTGAAAATATTAAAGTACACCTTCCTTGGCTATTCCATACCAATGAATTTATTTCAATAAAACGGGACTACTCTACAAGCAATAGAAATCCCATGCATATATTCCAAGCTCTCAGATATACCTTAATAGAGCTTGGACAAATTTATTCCTTGTATGAGTTAATGATGACGCTCGTAAATGACCGCGTGTTTAACGTCGCCTAAACTACTGCCTCGATTAGACTCGAGACATCCGTAATATCAACAGTTCTCAAACATCTTTGATGCCTGCATTCATGTAAACCGTCATACTGCGAGGTTTACACAGCCGGTGGCTTATGTAATCAGAAGTGTACTAGTCGAAGGTAGTCTTGAAATACTCTGACTTTGTAAGTACTCGAGTAATTTTTCCTTGCAACCTTCGTTGAGAATTTTTAAATATATCCTGTTAAACAGAAATCACGATATCAGTTCGTGTCTCATGATTCAACGAGAAAAATCAGTTGGTGATAAAGATGTCGAATAAATGCAGGGCTTCGAGTAATTATAACTCGACTTTTTCGAACTTTCTTAAGAGACAAAGAATTTTCGAATAGATTCTGTTAAATTAAATTCTTGTGTTAATTATCGGTCATTAAGTAGTCGGTTGAGTTTCTGACATATAATTTTTGAATGTGGAAATTTAACTAGTTACACATTTTGAAGATATAAAACCTTGACATTAGAACTAATTGATAATACGGGGTGTCGTTTCAAATTATTTTATTTTAAAGTTGCACAGGCCTTTAGGAAGTGGACAGGAACTGTTATTTGATTTTGTTTCGAATATGGAGCGCAAGAAAGTGAGCAGAACGTAAAACACATAGGGGAAACGGATCCTCCCTAACCAGACAAGTTTTGTGGTCTATAACAGAGTTGTGCAGAATTTCAATTGAATTACTGACATGACTTATAACATGAATTATAATTACAAAATAATTCAATTACATCGTATTCAATTACATTGGAATTCGTAATTCAGATCTCTCATTCAATTAAATTACATTGCAATTCGTAAGTGCAAAGTACAATCTTTGAATTAGAATTACGAATTAAGAGGTAATAAAAGGTGAGAAACATAAGATGCAGGTATGAACGGGATACGTCGCGTATAGACACAAAAGATAAATATAATGATTTATCTCACTTCTTCAGAGTTCTGAGCTGTAATTTAATTACATTGTGTTTCAAATACACGCATGATTACAGTAATTAGGAATGGAATTAATTGCAAAGTTGGAATTGTGTGATTCAATTGCGTTGTAATGCAAAAGATTAAGAGTAATTGAAGGATGGAGTTGAATTTCTACTCAATTCGTGCAGGCTTCTAAAATTTACATTAATCAGAATGATTCTTATCTAACAGAGTTTGTAAAATATCGAACGTGTACAAAGTTAGAGACAGATTTAGTCTCTGTCTTATAGAACGTAATTTAATAACGTTGTAATTGAATTACTATGTAATTCCTATGAATTACTATGAATTAAATTACAAGGTAATTGAATCAGTACAACTGTGGTCTACAGGACAGAGATTAAATCTTTAACTTTGTACACGTTCGATATATCACAAACTCTGTTAAATAAGAATCATTCTGATTAATGTAAATTTTAGAAGCCTGTACAAATTGAGTAGAAATTCAATTCCATTCTTAAATTACACTTAATTTTTAAGCAAACACAACCTCTTGTCATCACAATATTCAATACAAAAACTACTCGCACTCACAGATATCCGTATCAATCAATAAATTCTACTATCAAAATATATCATCCATCATATGAATCTCACAGAATCCAAACTGATCACCTGCACTTTTTCAAAACTTCCTAAATACAGTGCTGGAGGATACGATCAGTACTAAAAGCTTATCAATTTTCTCCACATTTTATTTCACTGAATTGATCACTTCGACTTCTGAACGGTTCATATGTACGTAGACTACACAAAACTCCCAACTTCCCACTATCCCCCTACGACGCCTTGCCCTACATAATTCACACTCCCCGACAAAACTCCCCCGTCCACATCTTATTTATCTACTCCCTGCATTATTCACCTCGAAAGCACGATCCCACTCGAACGAAGCGAAACAAAAATTTCTAAGAAAGAAATTAACGAACGCGATCAATCATCGAATTCCAAGTAGCACTACCATCGGCCGCTGCCTCGCCGACGAATTCCATCGTTTCCTTGGCGCGCGAGAGACTCCCATCGCTGGAGCCACGATTTATTTTCATCCCGATACACAAGCTACAATCAACTATCGTTCGAATCCACGGTCCATCAGTTCTTCTCAGCGCAGCTTGAGCCCCGAATAAAAAATGTGCTATCCGTCTGCATGACCCTCTGTTTCCCCCTCGAGCCTCCGCCTGTATTCTGCAATACACCCGCGATACTGCTACGCTTTAAACCTCCCCAAACCCGACCTCCACCCCTCCCCCTATCTCCGCCAAACTTATATTTCACTTTCAACTTTTTTTCTTATCTGGTGTATCCGCTGCCAGCTATCTGCGAGCCAGCCGCCGTCGTCTTTCTATTCGTTTCATTTACCAGTCACACTTCATGACCCGATAAAGTTTCTTCGTACCCGGGGATACGCGTCCAGGTCCCGCGTCCTCGTCCCCAGAACTTCGAGTTTCCATTGAATCGAGAAACAGCCCCAGACAACCGGCGCAGAAAAAGCGTACTTAAGATGCCCGCGCGAAACGGAAACGACTGGGATTTATGAAACAGTAACGAAGTATTGATTCCCGTGTAACAGCGGTGTCTGAAGGGAAGAGGTCCACAGGGGCGAGCGTTTGGTCATGGATTTGCGTCAAGTTTTGCAGATGTTCGGTGTAGACTGTACTTGGAATTGCGAGGGGAGGCTGAGAAGCAAAGGTGTATAAGGGTGTTGATTTCAGGGTTTTGATAGAGGCAGTTATGGTTGGTGAATGTGTATTGCAGGTCTGCTGAATTTTAGTTGTTCGTGTGATTAGGTTTTGGAATGGGTTCAGGGTTTTTTGGGGATCATTTTTAGGTGTAAATTTCTTTTGATCATTAAGCTGTATTTTTAAATTTGACTTTGAGGTAAAGTAGCTTTGAGGCATCATTGAAAATGGTTTTACTGCCGTCATGTATCCTCTACAAGTCGAGACACTTCCCAAGTGAGTGGAATTTTATTTATTAAATTGTTTTTTTTTTTTAATTTTTATTAAAGTAGCATATCTCAAGAGTATAATCAGAAATTTTTAGCTAAAAATTAAAAAAAGTTAGGATTCTCTAAGCAACAGAAACCTTTTCTGGAACTGTTTTCCTTTTCATTTTTTTTAAACATGATACTTTAAATGTTAATTTTCGAATGATGAACAAATATTCTACAATTTTCAAACTTTATCTCAGAATTTCCGCTACTTAATTTAACAGATAATTTTTAAACAGCAGCTGATTGAAAATTGGCTGGGGTCGATGCGACACAGTGTGACTACTACGATAAAAAAAATAGGTTGACAACGACTGAGAGTTCTTTGGGCAAATAGGAGCAGAGCTCGTCCAACGCCATCTTATGAATAACTGTTCAATAACTGTAAGTTCGAGGTAAATAAAGAATACAATACAATACAACTGAGAGTTGAGACAGTATTTCAATGTTCTCCATTGTTTTATGTTCGAGTGTTGGTGGTATATAATGTGCACACCTACTATATTCTAATAACCACCAAAAAGTATGCATGTACAGAACCAGTTACTTCTTACTTTTCGATATTAACGATATAAACAGTTTTTCATATTTTATGTAATTGCCACTCAAAATATGTATAAAGATAAGTATATTTTATTTTTTAATACTAATCAGATTTTAACTACCATCGAAACATATGCGCAAAAGTAAGTAACCCTTATTTTTGTATACTAAGTAATAACGTGCAGACACTTGAATTCTTAATCTCCACCAAGAATATATCTTTGGAAGCAATGTTTGACTTTCAAGCTTTTCCTCGAATAACCCGCGCCTCCGTAGCAATTTCCTACGCATCTGCTTTTTAATATCGATGAGCATGAAAATGCCCGGGGTATTGCGCGCAAAGATTCCGAGGAGGAATAAAAATCAATCAGCAAACAGCTCTAAATCATAACCGAACCTGAATATTTGAAGCTCGTAGCATTCCATCCGACATTCATCGGTATTTTCCGATCCCCTCTCGGCGTTCCCGACTTGCAAAGCGGCGACGCCGAAAGATCGATCGGGCCACCCCCTGTCAGATAGTCAGACAGTCGATCATTCTGCCTTTCGATCTGACGATTCCTGACTGGAACAAATGCGAGCTAACCTTTAAATTGGCTTCTGCAACGCGATCTGATGGATTCCAATTTTATTACGTTTCTGTGAGACGACTGTTTCCGATCGACCGTCAAATCTTTCGAAAATGCCTTACGGAATCACCGAACCCGTTCTGAAAATGTTGTGGGCATTCTTTCTATTTGTTTAGTCACTGAAGCTGTATTTCTCCCGAACGATGCAAATAAAATAAAATGTACATAGTTCTATTGTCTAGGAAAGCGTTACCACCTACAAATTCTTGAATTCTCATACGCTGGCAAGATTAGTTTGGAATAAAAAGGAAGAGTTGGATTCTGCCTGCATCGAGGCTATTACAATCTATTTTATTAGGCGAAATAAGGAAACGAAAAACACTGCTGTAGATTAAGTGTCCAGAAACCTTTCGTTATGTAGGACACCAGCGTTTGTTTAATAGACGCCTGAAACACTCCATCATAAGTGGAACAGCTTACAGAATTAAGAACCTCAGTTTAACCTTTCTGGCTTGATTTTATATTGCATGAGAAGATGTTTTCATATTTTAAATTTAGAACTATAGATATATCTTTATTCGAGCGGATAACCCTTTGGTTATGGGAAAACACGAAATGTCACAAAACAGCTTTTTCGAGAAAATTAAGTTTTAATATTTTAGTCCGCCAGTAAAGAAACAAGGTTTAATGAAATTATCTGCATTCTTCATAACACGAAGCTTATACCCTAATTAGGCATCAGAAAAAATAAGTAATAGAATAGTAACTGTTTTACAATATTTTAATATTTTTTCAAGTTTGAGTAGGACAGCATACCGAAACGAAATAAGAAATTTCCATTTCTATTTTTATCAAAACAAGGAGAATTAAGTCGACAGTTCTGTAGTCCCAGTTGCCACCAACAAAATATGCTATAAATCGCAAAATCACGAAAAATGGGCATTCCCTATTTTCCCTTTACCCTTCATATCTATATTTTTATTAAATAACAGACAATACACTTTTATCCATCATTAATAGCTTTCAATTCAATTCATCTCTACTAGAACACACTTTCATTGCACAGTAATATCTACAAAAGAACTCCCCTCGTAACCACAAGAATTCATCAAATTAAAAACGTCCCAAATGTTCTCCAACATTTTATCGTCATTTAATGTCCGCAGTAACGATCGCAAACAACTGGAGCCAACGACAGTGGTCGAATACGAATTCCTCGCTCCAGCGACCAACCGAGCGCCAGTCCTGGAAAGTTGGGTCAACGAGGGGAGGTGGGGCATTTTGGAAAAGCAAAAGTGAATAGCGGTCGACCGAGTCCGCACAATTCTAATCGACGTGTAGCATCGATAAATTCGTCCGCGTCACCGGCGCTTCGTCGACGGCCAACGATAAACCCAGGACCCAGTAAAACGTTCCGCGCCACCATTATTATCGGACAAGCGATGCCTGCACGCTCACCGACGATTTTCATTTCCTCCATTTTATTGGCCCGTTAAAAGTTACGTTTGCGCCACCATTTATGCCTGATTAAGGTTTAACTCGATTCCACCCCCCCAACGTCCCACATCGACTGGCCCCCATTCCCTGCGACAACCGGGCTTTCATCCCCCATCAGGCGATTTTAAACGCAATCCAATGGATGTTATTTAGCCACTTTATACGCCAGATGTTTTCATCGGGATGAAGAGCAAATGGGAGTGGCGCGCAAAAGTCTCCGGATAGTTAAGCTTTGCGGGTGTTCTATAGCGAGGGAAAGATGAGATGTGTTTTGGTGTAGTAGCAAATCTGTTCCCGGAAACTTTATTATTTGAATGCTGAAGTTGCGCAGCTGTTGTATTTAGATGTTTGGCTGTCTGAAATTTTGGCTGTTTCGTTGTTTTATTACCTGGATGTTGGTCCATTTAAATTTTGTATCGATCTGAAAGTTACACTATCTGAAAGCTCTGCTCTCCGAATGTTTTCCTATATGCAGGTATGTGTATCTAAATTTTCTACTAACTGCGTGTTGAACTATCTGAAAATTCTGCTGCCCGAATGGATTACTATCTAAATTTTCTACTATCTGAGTGTTGAACTACACATCCAAAATTTCTACTGTCCAAATGTTTTACTATATGAATGTTGGTGTATTTAGATTTTCTGCTATCTGAGTGTTGCATTATCTAAAATTTCCAGGGTTCCAAAGAGTTCAAATATAACTGTGTTCAACTTTTATTATGTAGGTTCTAAAATATATATCTGTTCCATGAGAACACTTTCTAAAGTAACATTTCATTCAATAAAAATTCCACAGGAACAGATACTTTCTTAAACGAAACATACCTATAAGTTGTAACAGAATTTTGTTAAAAATAAGAGTTCCAGAACTTGTTCGATCCCTGAAAATTTCTACTGTCGAAAGGTTTCAGTATCTGAATGTTGGACTATCTAAATATCGAGTTATCTGATAACTCGACTATCTGAATGTTAGACTAGCTAAATATTCTATTATCCCCTTCCTTTTGTGCCAATTTGTGACTAATTACACTAAGAGCGCTCAGCCCCTAACACAGACCAAATAAATAAAGCACTTTAAAAAAACACCTCATTTTTTACTAAACCAGCAGTGGAGATCGACCTTCATCGAGATTCTGAAAACTCGAGGAACCGAGCTAAAGCGGTAAGCACCAAGTAAAACATTTACAATTAATTTGCCAGGTTCGATCTCCAGGTCGGGGCGGGGCGGTTGAATTTTCCGAATTTCCGGGCGACATTCCGCCGCGAACGTTTATTCTCATCAGAATCCCTATTTTCACGCGAAACTACTTCTTGAAAGCCAGCTGAGCGGGAACGTGACAGAGAAACGGAGGAGCGCAGAGATAGTGGCCGGGGAGAACGAAAAAGAAGAGACCAGGAAGCCGTTAAATGTATTTTCCTTCACTTTGGCGTCGAATTCGCGTAACGCGATACAACGTCGACTTGGAGAGATTCGCCGAAGAAGAAGCGTTTCACGTGACAGAAATCTTCGCTGGAACATCGATAACCTTTTAATACGACAATCGTATATCTTTCCATGGTAACGAAAGTACGCCTTGATAGCGAAATTTCACCTTGGCTCGAGTTTCACCTCGGATATCTCGATAATCACCGTCATAATTAGCACGTTGAATGCTGCAGTGGAGCTTAAGGTTCTCGGTGGGTCGTTGAACAGCCAATCGATCATTTTTCGTGTTCGATCGAAGGCATTTTGACGAAGTTCAAGTATGATAGAGACCGGGTGAAATTAGAAGGGGGTTTAAGTCATTATTTTTCTGGTTTCGAATTTGATTAAAAAATACAGGACGTAGAAGTTTGCATTTTCCATCAGTTTTCAATGAAAACAGACTCTATAAATGGATTTTTTATCTGCGAAACCATCAATCGTACGCAGCTCGTTCTTCTATTACTTTAATCGAGTAGGATTGATCACTATCGACAATTTTTTTCATACCAATAGGACATCGAAAACTAATCGAAAAGATGATTCATATCAGGCTCTGTTATATCAATGCCAATTCGAGGAATGTCTTTCTCATTTTCATAAGAAGCTTCCTAACACCAGCTGTCATGGGCCAAACGAATTAATCGATCGTCTTAACAACAAATAAAGAAGTTCCCTGGTGTGCGATTGTTAATGACAGCTATTATATGTTCTTAAATAAATATTGGTTACTATTTTAAGTGAACAAAATTTCCACACTTCCATCCATTAATATCTCACTTAATTGCTATTATATATGGCTGCAATTTATTTCACACCTTACTGAAATGTTAGTAAATACGTGTGGACAATGCTTATCGGTAAAAATGGTATACTTTTGGAAGAGAATACCCCCTTAAAAGAACGTCTTTCGTAATTACAAAATTCGAAACACGCTGTGTTTTGTAATTTAACTCTCTGCTCGCGGATGCAGGGTGAGTTTAGACTCGTGTTACATATCCAACTACAGATTCCTCATTATCCTCATTATCCTCATGGTTCTCGAAGAAAATATGAATTTTAAATCACAGCAAAGTTAGAATCTAATATAAATCGTATTCTGAGATATGCACGAATAAAATTACGAGTCAGAATGTAGCCTGCATCGAAAGAACGGCCAAACAATCCACCATTCAAGACTTAATGAAATATTTCAAGTCGATTTTTCATTATAAGATGCATCTTTCAATTTCCCCAAAAATTCTTGTAGCACTTCCCTAGCTGAACACCATCGGTTCTTTCGTATAACTTTAGCTCACTAACATTATTCTAGCTAACCACATAAATGCACCCCAATCACCATAACTATAATTATTTAAAACTACCAAATTTACTTCATCTTGCTGAAAAAAAAACTTGCTTCATAATTCGAAGATTCGAATCACGCTACGCAGTCCAACACACAGACTAACTTTCGAAGGATTTCCAGCCTCGTGTGAATAAAACCGAAAATAGCGTCGCTTGTAAACCATGCCAGCCCCCGAAATCAATTATATCGAACGTAATGCGGAAGAAAAGAGAGATTAGAAAGCTCGTGGCTGGGGACCAACTTCAAAGGGGTGGGAAAAACGTCCCAGTTTCCCCTGTGCGCCGCTTTTCATTGACCTGAATCCGCTGATTTTCTGCCTGCACCTACGCGCCCGTCTCCTTTCCTATCGCTGTGAAAAGTTTTTACCGCCTATTGTGCCTTTTGTGTACCACCATCGCTATCATCGTCGTATTTTGTTTTTGTTCTCCCCTTTCTTCCACGAACCCGCCCGCATATATCCGTTGGCAGGTATCGCGACAGCGGGAAACTTTTTTCCCTCTTACATGCCTGCTTCCACCCTCACCAGCTCGATGTCACATCAGCGTGACATTATTTTCTGCGCTTATCTGACGGTGTATTTCACTGTTTACCCTCGATGTTTAACGTTTCACCTAAACCGTGGAATATTCGAGTACCGTAACGGATTTTCCTTCTCCGGTTCTAATCAGGCTCTGAGAATTCTGCATCTCTGCATTCAACGCGTTCAACCTGTGGTCCGCGATGTATATAATATTATTTTAAATTCGTATGGAACCATGCTAATAAAAATATTGTGATAGGAGTATGTGTGTCTATATGTATCTATTTATTTCGTCCGTCTCTCCGAATTTGAAGGCCATTAATAAGCAATTTCAAATAAATATTTCATGCACTTTAGGATTTTAAGTCTCGAGGCTTCGCCGACGAAAGATATTTAAAGTGAGTCCATGGTAAAAAAAGAGTTAAGAATCGCTGCTCTAACAATAAGATATTCGCGAGTTGATCGAACAAACACACTTTTACTGGATATTGCGATTATTGGCACGTTCACTGGGTGCTGTAAAATTCGTGGTACAAACAACGATAATAATAATATAGTGACACGGAAATTTCACGAGGTACTATTACCCTAGTAGCATTTATTTGATGGGAGTTTGATGGGCCTTTGACGTGTTATCGGTTGGCCAACTGTTGAAGTGTCGCTCTGTTTTTAAATAGGCTAACGATTGTAACCAACGCTAGCCTCGCGTCATTTCCCAGATAGCACAACGTCTGGTAAAGTCTTAAAGACATCGAAAAGGCGTCTTAAAGACGTCTTAAAGACGTCTTGTTACAAATCAAGACGTTCAGACCTAAAATAGACATAAATTAGACGTCTCTAAGACGAGGTGTGCTATCTGGGTTAGGTTAATATCTGGGTTAATACCCAGATAGCACACCTCGTCTTAGAGACGTCTAATTTATGTCTATTTTAGGTCTGAACGTCTTGATTTGTAACAAGACGTCTTTAAGACGTCTTTAAGACGCCTTTTCGATGTCTTTAAGACTTTACCAGACGTTGTGCCTTTATATATAAAGGCACAACTGATGGTTTCTTTCTAAAAGATGTCTTAAAGACGCTCAGAAGATGTTTTAAAGAACTTCAAACGACGTCGTAAAGACGTCTTCTTCAGGTCTGGTTTAGGGAGAAAAAAATTTGGCGGTGACAAGAATCGAACCCAAACTTCCCGCTTACAACCTGCGATGTATTTATAAATAAGAAAAGATGTTGGGTTTGTTTAACTAATAAAAGTTTATAAATACAAAAATTATATTTTATATTACTTCCTGGAATGCATAAGAGAACAGGACTGAAATGTTAAAGGTCGGGGTGTTTATATCGATAGGGTGACCAAATTCTCTTCTCGAGAATTCATTCTGCCGGATCGTTTCAAAGCATGAAGGCGTTGCCTTCCAAGTATCTTAAATAAATCAAAATTTAAAGCTACTAATGTGTTTTAGTGTCCATGGCCTAATTTCCAATACTTGCAACAGATTGTTATGATCTACAATCTACCCCTTGTCTGTGTTTCCTGAAGTGTTTTAAATATATTAATGCTTTGTTCAACATTTCTGTGTAGCCCAGTTCTCGAAGAAAGAACTGACTTAGTGACCCAATTTTAAGTCACATACCAGCACATATGTATATATGTAAATATATATGTAGATCAACTGCAACTACCCTGCAGCTTCATATACTCGATTTTTAGACAGTTGTACTCTTCTCGCAATGAACTGTGTTCCAGTAGAAAGTAATCAGCTTTCGTTAAACTCTCGATGTTAAAAGACATCTTAACGAGGTGTGGGTATTAAAATTAGCGATCCACGCGTGAAGATAAAAGCAGCCTCGGTGTAGCGAAACGACAGACCGTTAAAACCAGGTAGAAACGATATTATAGAAAACAGCGATGCGCCAATATTCGTGCGCATTAATGCATCGCCGGCCATCGAAATAACATTATCGACGGTTCCACCGTTGCAATTATCATAATTGGCCCTCGCAATAATGATTTATCGGGGCGACATCCGTTACGCTCGATATAATCTATGGCAACGTATCATCTCTACAGCTATTTCCGAGCGGGAGGCAGCGTATAAATAAATCCGAGGATATTCCCTCGCGAAAAAGCGCAGTGAATCGAGACGGGGAGACAGAGAGGAGGCTGCGAGATGAGGAGAGAGAAGGGAGAGTGAAAGAAAGAAATTAGGAGAGGAAACGAGAGAAAAGAAGAGGAAGTGGGAGAGAATGAGAGAGGAAAAAGGGGGAAGAGAGGGTAAAGATGAGAAAGAAAGAGAAAAGGGAAAACCAGAAAGGAACAGTAGGGAAGAGGGAAAGAGAGTAAACGAGAGAGGAGGAAAGAAGAGAGATGGGGAGAGAGGAGGAAATAACAGGTTAAAAGAGGGGGAAGGAAAGAAAACAAGATAGGAGAAGATGGAAAAGAGGAGAAAAGAAGAGAGATGGGGAGAGAAAGGGAGAGAGAATCGGAAGGAAAGAAAGCAAGATAGGGAAGATAGAGGCGAGAAAGGAGAGAAAGAGAGAAGGGAATGATACTCTGAAAAAGAAGGGCCAGAGGGAAACGGGGTGAAAGAGATAGATATAGAGAGATCAATTCGATGCGTTTCTCTTCGTTCGCCGATTGATTCGTTTCAAGCGGTTTCGCGAAACGTGACTAATTTTAACCGGCCAAATGGAAATTGACGTTCGAGTAGCTTCGTCTATTATCGGGATCAATATTATCGGGAATCGGGAATCAAGTATTACTACTGTCATTTACCTGGCTGTTCGCGCTGGTGGTTTACGGTGTGTAATTAATTCCCCAGCGGACTGCTGACTCGACGTGTTTCTATTTTTCTAATTATATTAATTAGTCGCAAACGCCACGGGCGTGCTGCAATTCCGAGCAAATTGAAATAATTCCTGGAGATGTACTATTACTGCTTGAGGATTCTGAATTGAATGCTGTCTGAACACTGAAATGTTTAATGTACATTGTGGTGGGAGTTTTCTAATTATTACATATAAAGTCACCGGAAAGGGTTTTGCAGAATTAGTCTGATGCCTAAGGTAATTGCAACATGATGCATCAAGGTCCGACATGTGTGACAGGTACTTACAATTAGTTATGTAGGGGGAATAAATAGCACTAAATGAGGCTTGGTTAAGTAAATGTAACACAGAAAAATCTAACAAATCTGAAGGAATCAGATGGATTAATAAATTCCGTTACTTTTTCTTCCTCGAATAACAAATTCCATAGTACCACTATGTTTAATTGTTACTTTCTGTATAAATACTAATATAAATACTAGTAGAAATACTAGTATAAATGCTAATATAAATACTAATATAAATATTAATATAAATACTAATATAAATACTAATATAAATACTAATATAAATACTAATATAAATACTAAACAAAATACTAAAAATTACTAATATAAATACTAAACAAAATACTAAAAATACTAATATAATTACTAATATAAGTACTAATATAAGTACTAATATAATTACTAATATAAGTACTAATATAAATACTGATATTAATACCAATATAATTACTAATATAAGTACTAATGTAAATACTGATATTAATACTAATATAAATACTAGTATTTATCAAATGAATACTAATATCGCTACAAGTGTAGTACACACCCCAAGAACAAGAACGACAATTATAATAAAATGTTTGTGACATTAATGTCGCCTTGTGTATACACCTACCTACTAAATGACCCTTTTCTTACTGCAACGATGAATTCAGTAGAACGTACATAACTATGCAGTATCAATTAACCATTAAGATCACTCGACAAACACTATAGGATATATGTATGTCGATAACATATGTAGATAAATGAAAATCATGTATCTTTCCGAATAATGTCAGTCACACGAACACGAAGGTAGGTAAACCGTGCTCGATTTGTTTTCGTTGCAGACTCCATAGTCTTGTGCATCATATCCTGAGGGAAGGACATCGACAAACAATGTCGTACCTGGATAATGCTCGCCAAATGCTTTCTAAGAACCCAAGCTCAGATCCATTGAAATAACGACCTCAAAACTGTGGCATTGTAAATATCTGTGACAGAGATGGGTACGCGGAAAAATTGCTGGAAGTCGTTCAAGTTTCTGGTTCCAGCAACTTCGAAGAACAACCAAATACTTCTTTCACTTTTGGAGGCATAAAGAAGCGCTTAAGACATCATTTGAAATGTTTTTTAAGGATCACGTATGGCGCATAGAGGGTTTATTCCTTCCGGACGTAATATTTTCGAAAATCTTCAGAAAATCATGATCTTTTGAAATGAAAATATTCCTACGTAGTTTCAATTTTTAAATATTACAAATGAGGTAGGATGAATTAACTGATGTCCTATGATGGTCTCTTGAATATGAAATTGATCTTGAAAATTGAATGTGAAGATTATCCAGGCGAGGATAAAAGCTTCGAAACCGTTTTTCACTATAAGCCATATCTCTAAAATTCCGCGTCGAGAAATTCTTGTAGCAATTCCCTAAATCGTATCCACAATAGATAGATCAAGTTTTAAAAATTGAACAGCATCGATTTTTCTTTCGCGTAACTTCAGCCCACTAACTTTATTATAGTGCAGCGTTAACCCTTTAACGACACACTAAATTTTAGAAAAACGTTAAAAAATCACCACCTTTCTTATGTTTCCATTTTAGTATATAAATTTTTATGAACTGAGATGAAACACTATTTTTTGAAAAAAGTGTTTACTTTTTATTCCAGCAAACGTAATATTACGCAGGTGGGTCTTAAGGGGTTAATTATACTTTCCTTTTCGCCTCACTTTTCGTGTATCAAGGTGAAATTGAAATCAATTCAGAATCCTCAAACATCACCTCACTCATTATTAGAATCATTTTCATTTTGGAAAACACAACTACGAATAAATATCAATCTACGTGCCTAATGGGATTCTACATAATTTCCGTTAGAAATATCCTCTCAAAAAAGCCACTAAAACATGTTCTCGTTGTCGAACAAAACATTTCCACTTGGTATTCATGCAAAGATGGAATTCACATACTGCGGAATGTTATCGTAATGCCGAGTTTCCATGGGAAATTTTTACCCAATATCCCCGACGGAGAGTTAACAGAGCGTTGTGAACGCGATTTCTGCATGTATAGAAGTTTCCATTTAAATACCTCAACCTATATAATCGTTTCCCTCGATCCCACCGTCTCTGTTCGCCGTCATGACAGCGAGGGGAAAAGCAACGGCGCGGTCCAATAAATTAGTTGGATGCGGTCTATTCGCGTGCACATCGGTGCATTTCGTGCGGTTTTGTTGCGCTCGGTATCGGTTTCTTGCATACGATTGGAAATGCATGTCAATTTTTTAGGGGCGAAAATTATTATGTAACCTGCTCCCCCCACCCACTTCGCACTACCACCGTTTGCCCGGATTTATCGGACAATTTTGTTCCGGCAAAAATCCGTCCAATTTCTTAATTTATGTAACCTGCCTTTTCTTCCGCGTTACAAATAATCGCACAGCAACAGATAAAATGATTGGTTGGGTTCGATCGTTTGGAAAGTGAGGTTTTTGGGAATGAAATGTCATTGTTTAGCCCACGAGTGTTGTGTGGATAGTTGTTGTAGGTTTAGTATTGACGTTTTGAAAGGAGAGAGAATAGGAAAGAGAGTGGAATGAGTTTTAGAGGTACGTTAGGGTAATGAGCATCATGGAGGTAGTAAGAATGATTGTATAAATAGAAGGTGTGAACAAGGAATAAAGGTAATTAGGTAAATAGGGGTAGATGTGAGCATGTTTTTATGGAGCTTTTGGTAAAAATTGCAAACTTTGATGTTCTGTATTTTTTAAACAACTTCGAAGCTAGGAAAACGATAACTTAAACTCCCTCTAATCCCTTCTATGAAACACAAAAAAAAGTAAAAATAGTGTAATGAGATGAGTCATCGAAACGCAAAAATTTAAATACTTCCATGTCTTCCTTTCAAATGATTACAAAAATCCGTTCAAATACGAAAGAACCATTTATAAAACACTATTTGCGGTGTATGTTCATTCGAAGCTTAATTAAAAAAGTGTTAAAATTAGATTAGAAAATTCAGATGTTGAAGTATGAAATTTCTACCCTATCTACTGATTTGGCGATTTGCTAGGACAAAGATTGAAGTCATAAGAATTTAACGTAGTAGCCAACAAAACACAACGTTCATTGTTAACACGTTCTCCGGAATGGAAATTCAGATTTGTGTAGTACACACTACAAAAACGGTTGGGATGTTCAATTATAGAAAAACAGTAGTTATTTTTTATTCATAATATCAGTTTTTTGTTCTGTTTCGATTTCAAAACTGAATTGAGTCGGAAAGGTACCTTTTCCCTACAAATTAAACTTTTAGCTCCAACGAATGTGCCAGCACGCAATATTTATTTATTTAGTTAGTTAAACGATAGCCCTTTCTCATCTCAAAAAAGCCACTAACCCAATATGTCAAATATGAAAAAACAAAATAAATCTCTGTACCCCTTTCAGTAATTCCCTGCACCGCCCCACTTTTATAATAAGTTGGTGCATATAAATTCGCCATTTCGCGAAGGAAACTTTAAATGAAAATATTCTTTGCTTTGCAACTATTTTAGTCATTTTTATTTTTTAGTGTCTGTAGTATTTCTCGAGTTGTAAGTCAGCTTTAGCACTCGACATTGTATTCCCACCATAAGGAAAGTAACTTTAACGCTAGCCGCCATTTCATATACACCAACTGCATATTTTCACACAGCCACAACCGAAGGATCACGAAAACTAGTAAACAGCCAAAAAATTATAAGAGCTGATCGATTCAATTACTCTGTCCCCATAAACCACCCAGCCAAAGTGGGATTTCACTTGGCGAACGCGACACCCCTGCCTCTCCCGGCGACGAAGCTGGATCCGGTGGCGGCGAAAATCTCGGCTGCGGTATCGCCAGATCGAAAGGAAGCCTCGCCGCAAAGCCGTTCATCCCCTCTGCGCGCGGCAGCCGCTCGCATTTCACCATTTGTCGGCGGAACGGCCGACAAATTATTCGAGGCGCGGCCGATCTGGTCGCCGCGATTGATGCGTTCCCGCGCGATACGCCGCGCCGCGGAGTGTCGCTAATTCCGCGAACAAACGAATGGGGGGGAAAGCGACGTTCGAGTAGCTCCGAGGCTGGTCGCTGCCTGGGATTATTCCCGCGACGAAATATCGCGGGCAACGGCCGCGGTGTAATCGAGCCGATTGTCGAGTTCGAATGGAGAATGGTGGAACGAAACAGTCACAACAAATGTGGAGGAAAAAGGAAAAAAAGGAGAAAGGAATCGCGTAGCTGGCGGAATTAACCGGGCGCCATTGTTGTTAGTCACTGATCGAACCACGTTTCGCGCTTCCCGCGTGCCCCCTTATTATCCAGCAACATCCCCTAATGGCCCGCGCTCCGTTACGTGCCCCCCAGCTCTACGCCGCCTGATTTTCGATTTCCATGGATTTTAATTAAAAGTTTCCAATTAAACGCAACATATAATTAGGACCGATCGCTTAAATTCGAATCCACCCCCTCCCCCTCATGCCTGCGACCCTGATGGTTTTAATAGGCCGCGGATTTATGGGTCGTTCCACGGCGGATCATTTGCCAGCGGGATCGCAATGATAGCTGAATGTTTATATCGGTAATTAGACGATCGTGGTTGGCGTCTGGCGTCGCGTTTAATAGGGATGATGGAATTCTGCGAAGTTCGGTGGATTTTGGCATGGCTCTGAGACTGTTCTGAGTTTAAGGGTACTAGGCATTCGTTCCTGACTAAAATGAAGCATTTCTGTTTCAATTAATTACAAAGAAACAAATCATTGAAACGGAGATTTTTTCTTTGGCACGAAGCTTATTAACATCACAAGCTTTAAAAAAAACATGTTTGTTTAGTCAAAGATATGCATTATATATGACGCTACAGATGGATCATTAAAGAGGATTTTTAAAATAGTGTCGTTTGTTTTGCAGTGATAACTCAAAGACGGAGGTTCCAATCGATTCAAATCAAATTCGAGCATGTTCTCAAAATGTGTAGTTTCGGGCCGGACCTAAATTGAAGTTATTCTTTATGAAAACAAACTAAGACCTCATATTTTGGGGCTTGGGGAAGGGTAAAACCTCATCAATGGTCTCTTAAGGTGACTAAGCAGTCAAATCGTTTGAAGGTCAAGTATTTTTTGCGAATTAGTTGCAAGGAGATGAATAGAAATTGTGACTAATACTTTTGGGTAATGTTTATGAATACTATAAACTGTAAAATTTTTTTATAACATATACACATATCTATATGACAACGCTGCAGTTGTCTGACGTGTAAGGTTTTTTCCTGCGATATTGTCCTTATTGGGAAAAAACCGAAGTTCGGATCGACTTGGAATTTTTAAAACATGCTCGAAATATATTCCTTTCTAGAGTGTACCTCAACATTAAAGTGCAAAAGCTCTGGTTTCCGAGATAAAAAAATAAACAGCCATCTGTGCACCCCGAAAATCGACATTTATCGTAAAAATCGCCTTCTTCTAATCGCTATTTTAATAATTTTGGTTCAATTCTTTTTTCGGAGATCCACTCCGAAATTACAGGTTCTAGGAGAAACATATTCCACGGAAACCGTTGTATCTTTATTTTTAAGTTCAATATCATGGCAAAACCAGTGACACTTTTTCTAAAACACTGCCAAATCAACCTGGTGTGGCGCCATTTGTGAAATAGATACGTAGATGAAGAAAATATTTTTTACTCTACGTTATAGTAATAAATATACTGTAAAATGAAAATTCTATGCTCGTTTTTTGATCCTCTTGTAATTAATTCGCAAAAAATACTTGACTTTCGAGCGATTTGACTGCCTAGTCCCCTTAAAGGGTAAGGGGCTGTTTTCTATGAGTTCAGCAGATTTAGTTTATTAGTTTGTTTTAATAAAAGGCTTTGACTACCGTTGGCTTGGGGAGGATCTGTAATTAGAAGTGGATTTTGAGTTTTCTTTTGTTCTATTTTGAAGACTCGTTTGCAGTTTTAGGTACTTAGGTATATGAGATTATACATGTTTTAGAAAGTGCAATACTATACAGAGCTGAGGACAAACTTTAGTTGTTAACAGATAAATTGTTTGGAGAGTTTGAATCTTCTTCAGTAAAATTAATACTTCATCTAAAGAAGAGAAACACGTAAATCGGCCAAAAAAACAACATTGATATCTCACAAACGATATCTACTCAACTATTTAGTTAAGACTCTATAGCCATAGGAAATTATTGATTGGAAATCACCGCTAGCAACAGCCGCCAAATTTTCTCGCATTAAAAAAAGAATGAAGGGAATACGGAACAAGATATTCCTTAACCCTCATCCGTCCATCGTGTCAATTTGACACAGTTTTCCCGTAATAAGTTATACTGTTCTGTAATTTGTGAGTCTTGTAAACAAGCAGTATGCCCTGCACATCATTTTATTTTATGCGAAAATTGTGAAAAAATTTAAGATGTAAATGTTAACCTATCAATTTACATAAACAAATATCGAAAAATAACTGTTTGCCTTGTCATTTCATCGATCTTTTACCAGTGCGTCAATTTGCCACAGATTCATTTCGTGAAATTAGGAACGGGTGAGGGCTCAAAGGAGACCTTGTTTTCGCGAAAAGCGACTTTGAATATTCGTCAAACACTGAAACATCGAGCACAGCAAAATGCAAGATTATTCATTGGCAAAAGAGCAAACAAAGAGATATTGCTCCAGTCGTGGCATTTAATATCAGAAGTCTAAGAAGCAGCTTACTAAGGCTAACAAAAAGACGCGGTTAAGAAACCATTGAACAGAGCCATGACAAAATCGATAATAAATAGAAGTAGCTCAATAAGGAGACAAACGACAACTGGATGCACTTTCCAATAGAATTGCGTCAGTAAAATTCATATGATACTTAAAAATCGATTTAATCTAAACCCAATGCCATTGAAGTCATTTTACGTTAATTCTTCCTAGATATCGACGAGACATATTTATTTTTAAATCCCCGAATGAGCCATTTACCTTCGTCACTTTTATAAACTCTTCGTCATTCACGTAATAACAAAAAGAGGAAGTGGAGGGTGCAACCAACTCCTTATCCCCCCGTGAAATAATCCCAGCCGTGATTTCTATAGCCGTTAGCCGAAAGTAAGGTAACAATTTGGACGGTGGAAACGCGCGGAGCGGCGGCGTCGTGGCGCGCAACGCGACTTTTATGACGGCAAGACGACCCCGAGTCGATTAACTTAATTAGACAATCGCTTAATGAATTCCACGATGGCCCCCGTTAAACGGCCGAGCGACGACCGGGCTAACGCGCATCTTTAATCGTCCCCTCGTATACGATGTACTCAAAATGGACCCCCGGTATCGCGATGCTCGTAAGTAGAACTTTATCGCCCTTCGTTTGCCTCCCCTAGCCGCGAAGAAAGCGTTTCTGGGTAAATCGGAACCCCAGCGAGGCGGATACCGCGCTATCAGGTCGTTCTATGAGTCACGCTGCTCTTATTGGTAGAATGTCCAGGGAAATTTCATTTCCGAATCGAACAGAGTAACGTAACTTGCCGAAAGCTGAGGTGAATCACCATTTCTTTCGATTACTTCACGTGTATGTACCTTTTTTATTGTGAAGTGGACTACTATGGGAAGTGCCGTTAATAATAATAATAATAAATGTTATGAGTATGATGGAAATGCAAATATTGTGTAAAGTTATTATTTGCAAGAGATTGTTGTAAGTTTTGTTAATGAAAGCATTGAATGGAAAACATAGGTAACTCGTATTTCGCTCTTTCTGCAGGTTTTACGATGTAGAGGCTAATGGACCGTGTCATTAGCAATATCATTATCTGATACGGCAGACGTTAGAGAAAATACTGTTCGATGAAATTTCGTCGCAAGGTGACCGCGTACTTTGCACCTTTCCTTTTCTGTCACACAAAAAACCTTGCAAATCTCGCGACAATTTTATTCAGCAAAAATACAGGTACTCGTGAAAATATCCATCCACCCCATAGATGTAGTATGTTTTAGTTACAAGGGAAGACCCCCAACCAGGAAATTCAAAGAATTATCAAACTTGGGGGATATGTAGAAGGTATATATGTATTATGTATTACGCAATTTATTTTGCTGCCCTGATTCACTCTAAGGGCTATTTTCGATCCGGCTATTTTCTGAAGTTGTGTTATAACTCGCGAACTGTAAGTTGCCAAATGATAGTTCTAATTAAAAGTAGTAACTTTTGCCTGAATTTTTTTTCTAGCAATTTGCATTGGTATACACTTTGATTAATATATTTTTATTTAGTACCATCTACCAAAGAAATGCTCATTGAAATTTTGCTAGAAGAATGGAAGAAGGAAGTTCGAATTTTGCAGAATATTAGTTGAATCTATGCACGATAGATTAAAGCTTTTAATAAAATCGTAGGAATATTAGAAGAATATTAACTTATTGTAATTACGTTTATGTAAATTAAATATTGAATTTGGCCGAATATTTTTTTTGCACGATTTTTGCTACTTTCGTGGATAATACAATAATACTATTTTAATCTTTTCAACTTTCTAAACGGTGCTCCATTGTTTACGCGCAGTCCGTTCCGCGAAAAGTCCAGCCATAGCTAAGCGGTTAAATACGTAAACTGTGTACAATATTTAGTTGAATGCATCCAAAACAAAAGTATGTTAATGTGAATTAGAATATTGCGAATTCTTACGTTGAAGTCGATTTAATATCTAAAATATCTAACATATAAGGTCGACGAACATTTTTGTGTGTAACTATAATAACCTTTCCATTTCTATATATATAAAAAAAAAATGCATTTTAATGGCAGTGAAAGAATCCGAAAGAAATAACAAAAAATTGAAACTTTGTATCCTGTACTCTTCAAAATACAGAAACAAAATGTCACTGTTGACAGTTACATCGTAAACACCTATCGCGCGAAATTGCCTTATTTCTTCTACCTCGACTATCACGACAGCCAACGAGAAACATCTTTCCACCTCGACGCGCAGCGTGCATATCCTCGGCATCTTTGGATCGGAAATTAAGCTATTTTTAAAAAGCGAAACGAGCTTCGGTTCCTTAAATCCCATTGATAGAATCGAACGATACCTACTAATAATAAGATCGATCAAGAACGCAATGGAGAACGACACGCAGGAAATCGATACCGACACGGATGCCTCTCGAAAGCCTTTTCTTCCCCAAAACTTTATTCCCTTGGCTTGCGAGGTCGATAGAAAAATTGCTCGTTAAATGAAATTCCTGCGGTGGCTTCGCTGCACCGCCTATCGAGCCGGCGAGGGATAAAATCGAGCCGACTTCAAATTGATTCGAGCCTCGCGTAACGGGGTTGATGCAGGTTTGTTCTTTTCTCTATTGGGTCGAGAGGGACAGTTTCATCGGTTCGTCGTGGTTTTTTTTCAGGTGCCTGAATTGTTAGCGAAAATTGTATCTATGAATCTCGTGGTTGGGTGCGTTTTGGTAGAGGTAGTGGTATAAAATATGAAACGTACACATTTTTAGAAGCTACCGTAAACTGGAGGAACATTGGCATCATACGGGGTAATATTGGCATGGAAAAGGACAAAAAATTTATGCATTTTCACACTTGTAGTACAATCACGAACGATGCTATGTTATAATAGGATGCTTAAAGCTAATGTGAAAATGTTAATTAAAAATAATAAAATAAGAAAATGGATAAATATAAAAGAAAGAGTATTGAATATACAAAGAAAAAAAATTAAGTGAAAATGTAACTTCACATTGGTAAAACTTTAGCTGTTAATGCTTTTTATATGATGTGCCAATTTTACCCGGGTTACGGTGTAGGCAGTTAATTAATATGTATTACAGAAGGAAAAGGATAAAAAGTTTATGCTTTTTCACACTTACAGTACAATCACAAACGATGCTATATTATAATTGGATGCTCAAAGCAAATGTAAAAATCTTAATTTTTATATTACCGATATAACAAAATGTTACAAAAACAACATGCCAATGTTCCACCAGTTTACGGTATTTTTTCAAAAATGCGCGAGAACTGTCGATGAAACGCAGGAATGCATGTCGAGAATGTATTCTATTTTGCCTTTGTTCATTTATTAACTTTGAATATATTGCGTTGTGAGGGGCAAAACTGGATTTGTATCCTTGTGTTTTGGTATTTTGTGGCACTAGCTTCAGTTTTTTTCCTGGAATTCAATGTGTCCACAGCGAATTGAGCGAAATGTTTTTGTTAGTGGATTGTTTTTAATTGTACTGATTGATGGTGATATTATTAAACTGAAGTTAATATTTTGAATTGCAAAGATTCCGAGCGATTTAATTCTGCTAGTTCTCTTAGATCCACTTGACTCGAAATTACAGATTTTTAAGGTAGAAACTTTTCTGATTTTGTTCCCTTTTCAAGTTTTCTCGTTTGTTTACAGGTATTTTTATAAATATTTTGCTATATGTATGAATACATGAAAATTATTTTAGGCCACAGTAATTTCAGGGAAATAGGATTTAAATATGTTAAAAGAGGAATCTAATATCTAATATCTATACAAACTGCAATTAAGGTTATAAATTTTCGTGCTTGCAAAAAAGCCAATGTCCCATTCAGTGACTTTATCTGGGCCATTTTATAATTTTATATTTAAATAACATTTAAGGAGATATAAATTATTAAAGAATATCCATTTTACAATTTTTATATTGCATATCCTGCAGTCTATTAGTGTTTTAGGAATAGATTGTTATCATTTTATAAGCACTGGAGAAAAATTCTCCCCTTTTTCAATTCAAAAGGGAGCAAAGCAAACCGTTGTACTTTGCACATAATAAATAAACAGATTAAAAAATATATTTGACTCACCATAACTGCCCTTTCAGTCGCCGAGCTTTCACTATAGGAAAAGTCTGTATTTTGAAAATTGGATGAGGATATTCATCGATCAGCAATAGTCGAGAAGTCGAAGTCCCAGAGAAGATTCCTCTCCTTTCAGCATCTATGAACAGAAGTGATTTACTTAATATAGTAAATAATTAATTATTATACACTGCGTACTGTGTATTTTGAAACAGCAATAGGAGTTAAACATGGTAGCACCCCGAGCGTTAATAATGACACATTCAACATGGCTTTAGACACAATTACATTAAGGCGGGAATCGTTCAGAGTTCAAAGAAATCAAAGTTCTTTCCCGGAATATTTTGTAAGGAAACTATACATGCAATGTTTTTAAAACTTTCAGGCTATATTATTGTGGGTTTCAAGAAGTAAACAAACATCTGTTGATATAAAAGTAACGCGGTAATTCTAAATGGCGCAAGAGTTTCAGAGCGGCCTCGGTGTGGAAATTGTTGAATTGCGCTATGGATGGTCTTCAACCTGTATTCACAAATAAAAATTACGATACTAGTGAGTATTTTAATACATATTTGCGCCTTTCACTAAAAGATTTCACGTTAAATGTGCAAAAAATTTATTAAATTTAATAATATTATTCCGAATTGAGGTTCATTCACAGCGAAATTTTATTAAAAACGCAAAACTAATTGGTTATTTAATTTCAAGCCGCTACAATGAACCATAGACTGCACGCAGTTGAACAACTTGTCTGCTGTGAAACACTTGGGCCATTTGGAATTACCGCGTTATTTTTACATAAAAAAATATTTGTTTACTTCTTGAAATACATAAATTCTCAAAATTTTAAGAAAATTACATGTATAGTTTCCTCACAAAAAATTCCCAAACAGAACCTCGATCTCAAGACTATTACTTTGCACAAAACATTGCCTACGACATATTACTTTGCTTTACCAAGGTAATCATTTAAAATTTATTAAAGCAAAGTAATATCGGGTAAGCAATATTTTATAAATGACTGGTTATCAGTATTCGTATAATCAAGCTGAATTAAAGCAATAAGCCCCTGTATTATTTGCACCATACCATATATCGGTTCCCTGGATCTTATAATGCGATTAATCGAAACTGAATGAACTCAAAGTACATCATACCACCGAAAGACCCAACTTCCCATTCCCCCTATTTCGTCTAAATCGCTTATCCCAACATCAAACCCTCTTCGACTGATTCCATAGCTTCGCTATACCTCCACCACAGTCTGGACCTCCCCGTATCAGACCCACCAATTACTACAGACGCCCACAAGTAGCGCGAGTCAACGATAACCGCGACGGCCGAGGCGCCAACTGCATTCCTCGCTGCCGCGTTCCACCAGCGCGGTATTCACCGAGCGAAATTTCTTTCACGACTTTCAAACACGCTATAGAAACTTCTCGCTTCAACCGCCGACGAAGGCGACGCGTAACAGGCCAGCAACACAGCGTCAGCTTTAATCTCCGCCCTGTGGAGCAGGCCCATCGTCCGGCATTCAACGTGCTTCGGGGGCCTCGACTCGAAGAAGAATAAAGTCCGTCTGAAAGACATTCCTGAAGACGTCCTTCGCGAGTCTGCCATGAAATTCCACGGGCGCAACGGACGGGGCTGGCACTCGGCTGAATTTTTCATTAAATTAACGGCGCAACAGGTCGTGTATGGTCGCGTCGAAGAGAATTGTTTAAATGTTGCACGAAAGAAGTGCGATCTCTTTTTTTCCACCCCTCCCATCCAACCCCACGTCTCTCTCTCTCTCGCGCCTCTTTCCCTGCCGTCGAATTAACGCGCAACAGGTGAGACCCTCTGCTCTCTCCGCACATAACTCAGAGAGACGGATATTTCGAATTTTTTCACCGTCATTCTGTCGCGCCCTCCTTTCGCAAAATAAATGAGTAAAGCCCTCCTCTAGTGGCGCCGGGAGCGCGGATAAACCGCGCCATCGCGGATATGCACCTGAGAACTACTGCGCCGCGAAATCCCCTCGGATCTATTCCCGTTTTCGATTCTGATTAAATAGGGGTGGCGCGGAGGTAAGGAAACGAAACCTGGCTGCGACTGTATGTTGATTGATGCGCGAGATATTTTATTCTGTAAGTGAAAAGATTGTTCCTGGAACGTTGCGGGTCTGATCGAGGAGAAATGGGGAGTGCAGTGACTTGCGAGGTATGTTGATTGCACCTAGCAAGGGAACTTCGGTAACCCGAAAATTCCGATTGTTTCGACACTCAATTCAAGTATCAGACAATTTTTTTCTGCTACTTTGTGCTTCTCCGGGGTGAAAATATCAGTTGAAGATTAATGTGTGCTTTTCTATTTTCCTGAATATCCTGGAAACCATAGTAGATATAAAAAATTGTTAATGGTTTTCTACGTTCTGTAAAACTGTGCAAAGAAGTAGTTCAGTTGCTCGTGGTGGTGAACTTCATTTAAACTACAAATGTTTAACAAATGCATTGCACAGTTTTATAGGGAATAAAAAATCATTACACTTTTATTGTGATAATTTTTTTTATACCTACTATAGTTTTCAAGATATAAAGTAAAATAAGTAAACACACGTTAACATTTGGGGGGTGTTTTCTCTCTGAAAACCAATTTGGTAGAAAGAATTTCTGATATTTCTGTTGAGGTTTCCTGCGAACCTGCGAGGTTTTAAAACAATCGGAATTTTCGGGTTACTGAGTTGTCTTGTAAGAATGAGGTGGTTAAAATTTTACACAGTTAGTTTATGCCATATATAGCAATGTGGTCAAAGTATAAGATGTGGTATTTCAAATTTTGTGGAGGGTAACTTCTATTTTTCTCAGGTCCAATCTTTATATGCTTGCACCGAAGGAAGAGATAGATTTATGTAAATATACATACATATTTGTATTGTGAAATTAATATTTGAATTCCAATTCAGTTGCCACTCTAATTGTATGGAAAGTAATATCTGTGTGGATACAACCTGACAAATGTGTTAGTTATACATATACTTATTATAAGGCTGCACTGACTGGGTTCCAATTTTCTATTAAAATATTGAGATTTTTTAATAAATTTTTGATTCTGGGTTTAAATTGTATGCGTGTTTAAAAATTTTAGGTTTAAACTTTTTTTCATCACATATGTGTTTCTATCTGTTTCATTGATATACTGATTTTCTGCTGACAAATATTTATATCCCTTGATTACGTTTTATAAAACATAGCAATATAGAGCTTTGTTATGCAGCAAGTGCAAGGAAAATGTATAATTTCCACAGATACCTTGAAAGTTGCATTACTGAAATAAAAGAATGAGCACGACACCAAAATGCACTAAAAATTTCACGAATGGAACACTTTTAGACAGATGCTTCAATAAATTTTTTCATAAAAACGAGGAATACAAGAAAAGTCAGGAATACAAGAAAAGATGCAGATTCTGTCTGAACTGAAACAGATTTTTGTTCTGATAAACATCATCCAATCTACTTTTTCAATTTGTTATCTGAATTCTCATTCAGATCGCTAATTGTCAAATTGTATTCGATGATCGAAGGAATAAATTCGAAGAATAAAACGAAAACAAAAGTTCTCGGCAAAAAGAGTCGAGGTCCACAGAAGACACAACCTCGAAGAGATTGAAACGATGCCCGAGTCAATTTTTACATAGACGTCAAAGGAATATTGATGAACTACGGCCGCAAGATAAGACGTCTCCGTTGGTTATAATTAAAAAGGAATTAATACGAAGACGAGAGAATATATAAGAGGCCAGACTATGGAGCAGAAAGTCGAAAGAAGCAAGAGGATTTACGATATTCTTGGTAATTATATTCATGGTAATTGAATATACATTGAAAATTCGATAAATTCGACGAGCAATGTCGAATTTATTATTACTAAGGATTATTATCCGTGGAGGTAGCACAGATCGTGCAAAAGAAATTACAATAACTTAATATTCTCCTTATATTTCTGCGATTTTATTCAAAGCGTTAATCTAGCATGCATAGATTCAACTAATTTTCTGTAAAATTCAAGTTTATCTGGATCCATTCTTCCAGCAAAATTTCTTTGGTACAATGGAATCGTCCGTAAATTACATAAGGCTTTTTACAGAAGAAAAGGATCGCGAATATCTTACGTTTTCTTGCCAAGGGAGGGAGGGGGAGTTCGATAGCGTCTTACGTAATATTTTTTTAACCCATTCTCCAATATGGATAACTTAAAAACGATGTTCCATCGCACACATGGGACCGAGTTAAATAAATTACATGTATAATCCTTTAAATAGAATTTTAATAACTGAAAAAAGCAATGTAAGAAATATTAGGTGAAAAACGGGAGGGTGGAATATAAAATCTTACGAATTTTTATACTCGGGGAGGGAGGGTGTAAGAAATCGCCAAAATTACCCTTACGTCGTTTAAGCACGATCCATAATTAAAAGATATAATAATTAAGGTTTGTTCTAATGCAAATTATAATGGGTAATTCTGAATCTAACATTACTTAAATAAATAAAAATTTATATACGTGTGGGGTGAGCGGATTCTTTTGCGAGTAACACTATATAAATACTTTTGAGATTATCGGCTAGTTGAAGACGCAGAAAAATTTCGAGTGCATCAAACTACAAAGACACGTATGTACCAAGGGCCCTGAATTTTTCGGCATGATTAAAGCGTTCCTCCTCACTTCGAAACTTAGTGCATACCTGGGCAAGATGGGCCACCGGAAATCGAGGAGTCGAGGGGCCTCCGTGTGGCCAGCAACAAGTTGCGAAGCCAGCGACATACCAGCAGGCTTCTTCCTACGCGTGGACGCGTAAAATTTTTCATTCGCCGAGTGCTTTCTCCTCCGTCATCTCTCCCTTTCTCTCTGCACGTCCCTCTCTATCCCTCTGTCTCGATTCCCCAAAAACGATCGAGATCGCTTCGTCTCGGCTGGTAGCATGGTGCAACAGGTAGACACTTAGTATCCTTCTACGAAGCAGAATTAATTTCCTCGGCGCGATGCGAGTTTATCAGGGCGAAACGAGTGAAACAAAGTGACAAGGGCAGGCCTTCTCTCTGCCACGGGGACATCGACGCGGAAGGGAAGTCGAGGGGGAAGTGTGAACAACTTTGGCACGCGTCGCTTTTAAAGTGTCCCTATTGCGGGTTTTTGAAAATTCATGGTTCAGCTTGTTATTCTTTCTTGACATAGCGGCGGAATAAGTAAGATGACGAGTGGCATTTAATAATGTAGTAGGTGTGAATGCTTCTTTATGTATTTGGATGATTTTTGGAGTTACTTTGACTGAGTTGTCTTTCCCTTGAGTAAATGGAAAATAATGTCATTTTCGAAGTGTATCTTTTGCTTTCTATTCAGTAAAGAACATATCGACAACATTCTGAGCACACAAAGTATTTTAAATGAAATATATTCTATGAACCGAAAGTGCAAACGGTAGGAGATGATAGTAATAATTTCCAAATACCATTTTGTCATTTCTAATTTTAAAATATGTCAATCTAACTGAATCGACCTTTTCAAATTCGTCAGAAATAAACGAAATGGAGTTCGGGTGGAACCTAATTATCGTCTCTCGCACAGCCACTTCCGGTTAGCGTCGAGATTTCACGTTCTCCCTGAGCTTCCGTCTCCCCAACCACATTTCGTCATCGATATTTAAACCAATATTTAAAGCACATTTACACGATCACCTTCGACTTTCCAACACTTTTTAGCAGAATACACTTATACAACGAATTATAAAATCGAATTTCTACCTAAGCTCCAAGTTGTGTTTAATTTTACTGCAGAAGAGGCACAATAAAATTATCTCCAACTTAACGAATTCATTTCTCTTTTTCTTAAAATAAAAATGTCCATCGCACACAACAGCCGTATTATAGAATCATTACACACATGACTTTTTCCGTTGACAATCTAGAATTCGACGCGACCTCAGCTTCCCAATTAACGTCATACACAGAATATGTTAAAAATGCTAAACGAAACTTACTCTTAACTCCTTCATCCCTCAGATGTACCTTTCATAGTTGCAAAGCCTACACCACGTCAAACACCGTGCCGCAACCAACGTGCCGAAAGAGCAAAAGAAGTAGCCGCCTACGTGACACGTATGATGGTGTGGCATTGGCGATGAAAAAAGGCGGTTAAAGGGCCCGATAAACGATGTAACCGAAGAGTGGCGTATTTCTGAACGGGGTAACTGTCTATAGACAGGAATGACAATGTTCAATATGTCGGTAAGGTAATTTCCTGTGAAAGCAGCGTGCAACAGGTAGAGAACGTCGTAAAACTCGAACGGTGTCACTGTGGGGGCGAGCGAGATTTTGAGCGTCGGTGAGATTCCCAATCAACTGGTATTTAATTAGACGACACGCTTCCATTACGAAACACTAGAATTATAGGCAAATAGGCACGCACGATTCTATTCGTCGAACAACGAAAGTGTGCGCCGTATTGCACCATCCACCTGCTACCACATGTCAGCCATTAAACTATTTCGCCCGATGCGCAGCGACTGAAGAAACAATTCGAGAAGTTCGGTGAAAGGAGCTCGAGGCGCGACTGATGTTCCAAGGCAGCACGGTGTAATAGTTGGAATAGTTTCAACAAAGAATTATACTGCATGGAGGAATCAATACCAGCGAAAACATGGCGATGATGAAACACCTCGAGATATGTGTGTTAGCAAATCTGCGTGCGACGTCCACTACTATTTTATTTGCGAGGCAGGCTGATTCTTCGCTTCAAATGAAACTGGACGCGTTTCTGTCTCGTATAATGCGCGAATCGAGGAAAAATTATTTCAGCCTGGTGTACCTGAACGGTTTGAAACTAGACTGAAACCCGTCAGATTCCACTCCGTGGCACAATGCTGCACTAATTTACAAAGGGAGATAAGTGGTCGTGTCGCTGGCCGGGCTGCAGCGGCGCGAACCACTGAAAAATGAAGGCTGTCGGCGTTACAAGTGAAACGAGTCAAGCAGTGGTCAGGCCGAGAATCGCGGCACGGTATTTCGTATCGATTTTTCGCGCAAAGTGCATGACCCCATTTTCAGCGCACGCTTTGTAACGCTTTTAACAAATGACTAGCCACCCGGAGAGAATCTCGCGCAATTGCCGAGGTGAAATTGGCTGCTAGAGAAATTGCTTGAGATGCCGATCACTCAAGTATCCTAAGCGTTTAGCGAGCGAGCCGGTCTTCTCTTTGTTTAATGAACTAGTTCCAATTGTGAGATGAGTGACGATGTTAAAATAGTGTACAAGCTTTCTGCTTACCGCGGTGGATCTTTCAGAGGTGCTTTAGAATCGTCACAGTAGCTTACAACGACTCTTGGACGTCGGATGGTCGTTCAACAGGGATTGCAGCGAGGGTTAAGCGGAGGATCAAGTTGCAAGCTGGCGGACAGAATTTAGATAAGGATTTCTATGAAATTTCCAGTGACAGAGCACTTTGCAAAATTTTACAAGGCTTTCTACCTACTGCAAACCACAAATCGCTCAGAACGAATTACAACGAAACTTGAATAGAAATTGGAACTTCAAGCTGGCCAGTAGTCTTCAGACAATTCTTACTAAAAGATGGGGGATGAAACTCGTAAAGCTCTTTAAGACCCCTGTCGCAAGAATCGTGACGCCGGGTTTCAACGACTCCAAGCCGCTCAAAAGTGATTACCTAACACGGAAGTGAAAAATGAGGCGAAATAGTAGTGGATGGGAGAGCTCTATCAGGTGCACGCGACGCTTCGAAAGCCTTGAGACGACGCAGCTGCCCCCTTCGAAACTCGTGCGGATTCCGACGCGCGACCTCTTCAATTTCACACGGTGCCATGGCGAGGCCTACTAATTAAGCGGTACCTGTAGCGGGCATGCTTAATGAAAGAGACAGGGAGCAGGGTTCGATAGACAGAAAGAGAGAAAGAGAGGCACGCGGCGATTTGAAAAGTATCTGAAGACATTGCACGCCGGTCTCCTCCGTTTCCTGTGCGGATACGAAGCGCGGCTCGCGATGCGCTTCATTTCACACCGACCCGCAACGGGCGCAAGCGAACTGTTCGCGTGGTCGCATACTTGGACGAGTAGGGTGTCGAAGTAAGGGGGTAGATCGAGAAATTGCGAGATTGTGGAAACGGAGCGGAGCAACGAAAAAAATTAGAAAACAGGAAAAGATGAACGCGCAGCGATCGCAGAAGTGTCGGAAAGGACGTTCTATGCCTGTCTCTATCTCCGTAGGTACTGAAGCGCAGCTCGATACCAAGAACGGTTATATTCCTTCCCCTACCCCACCACTGCCACGCTGCGCATCGCAAGATGGCTGGCCATGTTTGCAAAATGGCGCTTGCGCGTGCAATTTCGCTGCGACCCCGCTCCGCGCGCCGTCCCCGTCGTAGCTCGCGTTTTCCTTCTTTCCTCCTTACCCTTTCCTCGAGCGCGAATAGTGATGGGCCCGATCCGTGCTCCTCATGGCGATTCTTCATCGATCGGAATTTTAGTTGGGCGGTGGGGGAAGTTTTTGAGGGTTTTGTAATTTTCAGTGGGACATTTTAGGTTTAATCGTTAATGTGATAAAGAATTACGATTGTTGGGGGATGGTAGCAATGAGCATATTAGTTATAGTCCGTGGTTCTAGGGTTGGAGATATTCATTTGCAAGTTCATATTGATTTTACTAGAGAATGAACCACTGGAGTATAGTTATGGGGAGGGGGCTAATGTTGTGGAGATATAAAAATGAGATAATGTATTGGATTTTGCGATGTAGATATGTATACCTTTTCATGATTTTAAGGGGCTGAAATAATTTTTTAGGGATTTTTTATGACTAAGTATTTTGACAAATGAAGACATGATTGTCTATACTTTACTATCGACACATTTGTCTTTGTGGAAAATGTGGATTAGTAAATTGTAAGTACATTTTTATGAAAAAAGAAATTAAATTATATACGTGCAGGACTTTCAGAAGATTTTTACACATTCATATGTTGAGATCAAGTCGTAAAAGCGTTATTGTATTAGGTATATAATATTCTTCTCAAAGATGTAGTCCCGTTAACTATTGTGAATACTGTGAAATGATAACGTAACTTCTTAATCAGAGGAAAATAAATGGCCTAAATTTCCTTGACCTATATAACGATCGCATTATACTGCACGGAGCTTGCCAACTGAACCGTTTAAATAATGTATTTTATAGAAGTACAAAATATCTTATACCTATATTATTGAGTTCGTATCTGGCTCAATTTATAATTCGAACGTAGAACTTTTAACACAGAGGATGTAATTGATAACGCAAACGAGAATACTTCAAGCCGACAGAAATGTACATCAATACCAAATTTTGTAACTCCAGTCCCAATATAGTATAAAAAGAAAAAATTGTTCATTTTAACGATACTCGAATCAACCCCAATTTCTAAAAATTGGTTGAACGAGAGAAAACTTTTGACCCAGAAACAAAATCAATTAAAAACCCCAAGTACCCGATTACAGAGTTACAATATCGGTTTTTGGCATCGATATTTCCCACATTTCTTATTGTAAAAAGCATTAAAATATGACTCGATTAAAACTGCACAATTACTAACTTAAAGGTATAAAATAATTTAAAGTAAACTTAGACTGAAGAAAAAGTGCAAAATGTGTTACTAAGTAATTACCATAATTTCCAATGCCTCTTAAATTCTTTTCACCTTCAAAGCATAGAAATAAAATAGAAATACTCGAAAGACTCATCAGAAAATTGCAAAATTATAAAGAAGGAATCCGTCAGAACCTCCAGTAATTAACCTAATTACACGTCAAACAAACAAATAAGAATTTTCATATTCAATTCCGCGAGCAATCTCAAAAACTACACTAAACACAATCATCATCCATCAACCACGCCAACCCAACTACCACTAAGATTCAAAACCACGAAGACTCCCTAAATACACCCAAAAAGGACCAAATTGAATTGAGCAAATATCTTGCCGAGCATGAAAAATGTCATGAATAAATCACAGTCTGACCCTAATAAAGGCAATAGGTACTTATAAGCGCGAACAGAGAAATGAAAAATTGTTTCATACAATCAACTCATTAAAGTATTGATTCCGTAAAAATCTATAAAGACCATTTGGATCACGTTTGATCCCATCGCTAACAGAAACATCCCCTACTCCGTGGTCGCCAGTTGCCGCGACCATCTTCATCCCTCTCCCCCGTGCATTCGATCATCCCGATCCCCCTGTCTCCTCCGTGGACCATTCTCGCCTCTTCTTCCAATTCTTCCAACGGCCGATCTCCAGCAACCCCCTCGCCGATACCTTCTGAAGGACTTCGTCTATGATTATTTCGCACCGTTATGGGGTGTCCTCCCTCGACCGACCGCTGAACGCCACCGAAATATTTTTTCCCTCTGCGGATTTTAATCGATGTCACGTCGACCGTGATACACTTTTCGCCGGCCAGCCAGCGGCGCAATTTAATAAAGATCCTTGTGGTATCAAATTTCGAATGGAAAATACGATTCTTCGCTGTAATTATGGCGGGGATCTATCATTTAGACTGGAATATGGAAGCGCAAAGATAATTTGTACGTACAATCGGTCATAGAAGTCTAAATACACCCCTTAAATTAAAAGTAGTGTGAAAGATATGGTCGTTTCGATAATTCTGGTAAAGATGGGTGGATGTTGATTATCGTGGTTTGTGTGCAGATTAGAGTTTTAAGAAACTTAGTGTATTCTTTGGAAAAGAATAGTTTTATTATTGGGAGAGAGAGTTTGTGGATTTACAGGAACGTGGGTTTTGTTATAAAAGGATAAAGATGACTGTAAAAGCTCTGGAAATAGTCTTATAAAGAAATCAAGTACTGTATTATTTCTTTCTGTGCAAAAGATGCCGCTTTTGTTTGGCCAATTTGCTTGTACCTTCGGTAATTGCCACTGTTCTTGAATTGAATATGGCAGTCGTTAATTAGTTAGTGAAACTCGTACTAATAATCTGAGAAAGTTATTGGTTAAAATAACCTGAAGTATAACTAAACTTCGAAGACGGAGTTGTGTAACACTTGGAATAACTTCAATGAAGAATCGCACTGCCTGGAGGAATCAATATTTGGTTGGTAACATAGCGATGATGAAACACCTCGAAGTATCTACGCTGACGCAATCAGCATACGATATCTCCCTTGCTCCAACGGAAAATACCATTTTATCTGTTGTAATTGGCTGCATTTACTTAGACTCTGTTTCACGTATCCCAAATTTAGACCAATGTGCTATTTTCGAAAAGTTTGTCCACAACTAGTTTAAAACGGGACTAACACTCGCTAAATTTGTCTTCGTGATACGGATTCCGCATTAATTCGCTATGAAAAATGAGTGAGAGTGTCGCCCGCCGGAACAAAGCGGCAGAAACAACTGAAAAACGAAACCTGTCGACGTTTTAAGTGGTACGAGTCAAACAATGGTCAGCCGGCCCACCCGAATTCTTGAAAGGCCTTCAAAGTGAAACAGACAATTTCGAAACTACCCTCGACTATCTTACGATATTAAATTTTTCATTACTAAAATCTCCCCAGTGATAAACAATAAAAAATACTCAAGGCCTCGTAACCATTCTTTTTTTAACTTTATGTATACGTATCGAAAATCATCACGTTTTATTTTCAAGGATAGAAACAGAAAACAGACTAAAATTAAAATATTAAATTCGTTACATAGTGTATGTTTTTCAATCCAGTTTACTAAATAATTGACACCATCCACTAAATTCTAGAATTCTCACGTAAATAATCCTGATCTATATAGCAAAGTATCAATTTTAAAACCGAGATCCGTATACAGAACAAGTGTATCGTTGGATGATGAAGAAATTTTAACTTCATTTGTCAGATTTGGTAAAAGATTAACTGAATAAACTAATACCACAGCCCCCAGTGGATCGAATGGGCGCCCCGAACGGAAAATTGAATTATTTGACCAGACTCGCGTTCCACTTGCCAAGCACTCGAATCGACTTCGTAACTCGGTTGTTAATACACTCGTGCAAATTTAAACGGGACACGAGCCCGATTCTTGGAACAGTCCCTATGAATATTTGTCACTATTATGGGGCATCCTGGCTCGATCAATAAACGCTATGCCAGGCAAATCCTTGCCCGTGCGCAATAATTTTTATCGGGTACTTATTACGCGGAACCAGCACGAATCCACCCATTCCCAGCTATAATCGAACATATTCTAGCATTGTACGAATCGCGATTGGATCGTAACTCCAGTTGCCAGTTTTACTTCTGAATGAGAGCAGAATTGAACTGTAATAAAGAGGGATGATGCTTTGCAAAAACTTGCAGAAATGTTTTGCTATTGTTTGTCGACATAGTATTGTATGTTTTAAAAGCTAACCGTGCCTACTTATTAATAGCACAGTGCTTAAAGTAATTAGGCTAATTAGACCTTACATGTGATAATTCAACTGAATTTAATAACGAAAGAAATTTTCTATAGCAGTATGATGAAAGAATGTTAGTTCAGAGGTGTGAAGTAAGTTTAGTGATATTTCTTTGAAAAATTGCGTATTTGATATAATACTATGTTTTTTGTTTACTTTTCTGAATTTCCCAAGTCTGTATTTTTAAGTTTCTGCTGACTTGGGGAATGTTTGCCTCGATGGTGTTCCAAGAGATTAAGTTTCTACCTGCAGCGAAAGTTAGTTAAGACTCAACTTGATATTTTCAAATTTCATGTGCTTGAAAAATGATGATAGGGAGAAGAGAGGATTACGAGAGGAGCGCGTAAATTTTTATATCACTTTGTGCACCCATTAGAAGGGAACGTTGCGCAAGATTTTGTTCGTTATGCAAGCATTATCGAGTTACCAGATTATACATTCATTACAATGTAGCTCACTGAGTGTTTACCGCTTGCTCATTGTTGCTGAATGTTTATTTGTTTCCCCGCAAAACGAACAAAACGTAAACTCCCCTGTATAAGGCGAGCTGCGAGAAAGAGAATGCCTCTTGAGGGTATTAAAGTTACGCTAAACAATGTGTCGAAAGGCACAATGATCGTCTAAAGTTGAAAGGGAAATTCCCCGCAATCTCTAATAGTAGTTAAGAAAACAGTATTCAACTTTTGTTACAGGGTGTCTCGCGTGATATTTACAAAGTACAAAGACCTCCACATCTTTCTTTCTTTCACTCCCTTCATTCCACTTCTCCTAAAAATCTTTACTATTTTTCTCCTAATAAACATCACTCTGTATAAATACTTATTATTATATCATTAAAACTAACAAGTGATATCTCAATATCTTCGACTGCAAAACAGAGATATTTTTCCAGACTTACCACTAGACACATACAATTTAGTTAATTTAAAAAGAGCTAGATAAATTGTAGATACATAATACAGTAATCACCTACAATATAATCACCGCTTATATTATTATATCACGTATAATAAGTATAATCAGTGATTAAATTATGTCACGTATGATGTAATCACCGATTATATTATATCACGTGTGATATAATGACCGATCGTATTAAGTATATCACATATGATACATATAATCGTCGACTATATTATATCACGTATAGCATAATCAACTAAATCTCTCGCAGAAATCACAGCAATTCTACCACAAATCGACGTTGTTAGAATCACCCATCTTGACTCACAAGGGGAGTGTACAAAGTTCAGGTCACCAATTTGGTTCAAATGTTGCACATAATAAATACACAATATATATTAAACCCGTGAAACATGCTACCATAAAAGTTTGCTAGAAAATGAAGGTAAAAATTTTACCTTTTCTAGACCCTCGATGTATGCACTCATATGCAAAGAGGAAACCGTAATCAGGTCGCAGTTGCAGCTCAGCTGTAATCCATACAGTAATTCTCTGCATGCATGTAAGTATACCTACATTATTACTAACTCGTAATTATTCTTAGATCTTACGCACATGTAGCTCAACATACATTTGCATTCTTCGGGGTTCGGAGAACACAATGCATTGAGCTCGATTCATTTACAATATTTTACATACCACGCTTTACGTATTTAACGCGTTGTTATACTTAACATGGACTAACTATATGCAAAGTTTTAGCCAAATCGGTGACACGATCTTCCTAGATACACTCCCGTTAACAATCTTACCCCTTGAGCTTAAGGGATCTAAAAAAACTTAAATGATAAAATTGAAAAACGAAACCAGTAACTTTATTCTATTACCTTTGTAACTTTATTCTTTCATCTTTTCAGACAATTAAAAAATATTGTAAGTAAAAATAAACATTTATAGCGGAGTAGGATCATCTTGAAGAAAACAATATCCTTCCGGATGCCAAACCCGATTGCCAGAAAACCAAAAGTCCGATTCACTGCAAATATATCAAGCATACTCACTAGACGTTACTTTATCGTCCGAACTAGACTTTTGCAATTACTTGCAAAATTGCATATTTTTTGCTAAAGTTGCTAATAATGTTTTAAGACGTTGCCATTTCTTTGTTCCCCAATATTTTTTCATTACGCTGGTTCAGACGATAGCCATGCGTCTACAGATTACTAATCTTTTTGAATATTGTGTTTGATATAAGTGATTGCTGATATCAGATCTGGAATTCGAAAGCATATTGTTCTCTTCACGATGCTCATATTGCTGTATAATAGGATATTTTTACTCACGATTTGTTTTATAGTCCTAAAAGGTGATAAAATAAAACCACAAACGTACAAAACGAAAGGTGCAATACTTGTTTCTCTTTTAATGCCCGAAAAATTGAGTTTTTTTCAGCCGTCACACTAGAAAGACCTCTTAAACATTTTACCCCGTAACGCCCCCCCCCCCCACACACACACACCAGGAACGCTCATACATGTTGCACAATTTTCCAGCCATCAGATCGCAAAAATATCCCGTCTAATAGCCGTTTCGCGACATCATAAAGTGTCCTGCTCGCGGGGCCGGGCAGATGCCAGCGGCAGCCCCATCTCTTTCCCCGTGTATGTGCACGTTCGCTTGATGTTTTGCGCGCGTTTCGCCCGGACACATCGGGCACAAGGGGGATTCATTAAGCGCGCGTGGACGCGCGTGTACGTGCTTTGTCAGTCTGTCGGGATGGATGCTTGTGACGTTATGATTAACGCGGTTGAATTTCGCGCATAGAGACGCCGCGATTCCGCGCTGAATCGATTAAGCGCTCCGCGAGCACGATCCCTGCCCGATCGACGACGTTTATCCGCGTTCCATCGTACCATTTCTTTCGCAGTGGAGGGGGGGATGCTGGGGTGAGGAGGCAGCGGGGTTTGCGGGAGGCGGGTGAAAAATTTTATCGCGTCGAATATTGTCGGCACATGACCGACTATTTATTTGGCACGGAAGTTAAAGGGGATAAAAATTGCAGTGACTACGCGATGTAACTAAACGATTGAAAAACACACGCCGACATTTTAGGGACTGAAGTTAAGGGTAGACGGGAGTGACGGGACGTGAACGGCTTATCATTTGATATTCTAAGTAAGTTCTTCCCTCGTGATTTTGTGTTAGGAAATAATGGAAATTTCAGGGAGGTATAGTGTGCTGAATGTGACCTGCTAAACGAAAATTCGAATTTGTTCTCCTTTAAGGGTTTATTCGGCTTTGCCGGTCGAATCGGAGGCCTATTTTCATAATTTTTTTTCTCAGGAACTATTGTACGGATTTTAATGTTTTTTTTGGTTAAATATTTATTATTCCTTGCTGTATAGACTTGTATTTTTCATATTTCCAAAATACAATTACAAATGCGTGGAGTTAAGTCGCAATGTTTGTGCCTCAATGAGAAAACTGCGGAATTTTTCCTCGTCGTCAAAGTGGTTCTAAAATGATAAAAATAAAATAACGATAGCAGCCAATAGGGGTGCACGCATAAAGTGGACTGGAATGATTGATTTATCAACGGTGGTTACGAAATAGCGACCTTGTAAAGAAAAGTTCTGGATTTTCTGCCTATTTTTCGATGTCTTTTGTGGATGGAACAAAAACTATTTTTGATACCAGCATGATTCTAATCCACTTTATGCGTACACCCCTATAGGATTTAACCATTCTATTTTTATCATTTCAGGACCACTTTTGGACCAAGGAGAACTCCGGCAAAAGGCGTGTGTTCTCACTGAAACACAACATTGCGATTTAAATCCACTACATTTGTAATTATATTTTGGAAACATGAAAAATGGGATTCTATTCAGCGAAGAATAATGAAAATTTAACCCCCCAAAAATATTAAAATCGGTACTTTAGTTCTTGAACGAAAAAATCATGAATATAGACCTCTTTTTCGACCGGCAAAGTAGAATGGACCCTTAATGGTGCAGTTTTTTGAAAACGGTAACGAGGGGATTTGGTGAAATGAGGATAGTGTATGGTACATTAGGAAGGTCCTTATTTATACGTATCAAATTTTTTTTTGTATTTATTTGCTCTCACCCCCATTTGATAAAAAAATAATCCCTGAAAAAGTTCATCGCAATCGGACAACAGGAAAGGGCGCCGACCAGGCCTTAAACTTTAGAATTCATCAATGGTTCGAATTTAAAAAAATTCTCCAAAATGGTAAGCCCTATCGAAATTGTGTTTAAATAAAACTAAAAGACCATTCAATTTTCTACAATTACTGTATATATAAATTTTTCGTGCTTCCAACCATTTGTTAGATAATAGCATTTGAATATAGGGAGGTCCGCACTTCGCGCTTCCCACCTGTACGCCATGACGTATTATCTAAACGCGCGTAGTTCTATATTCAAACGCTATTATCTAACAAATGGTTGGTAGCACGAAAAACTCATATATACACTAATTGTAGCAAAATTGAATGCTCTTTTAATATTATTTGAACAAAATTTGAATAAGACTTACCATTTTTAAGAAATTCTTCAAATTCAAACCGTTGATGAATTCTAAACTTCATGGCATGGTCGGCACCCTTCCCTGTTGTTCAATTGCAGTAAACATTTTCAGAGACTATTTTTTTATCAAATGCATCCATATTAGGGGGTGAGAGCAAAAGAAATCGCAGGTTGAAAATAACGGCCACCTTAATGGTACATAGATGTGTCCCTGTTTCAGATCACCAATATAATTTCAAATAAATAAGTTCGATAATAAATAACAGTTTGAGTGGGTAGAAGTATATGCAACCCCGAATTCTCGTCGCCCAGCCCCCAGAACCATAAACCCACTGCCACGAGCAGTAGACCTGTTATTCCCGCGTGCTGATCACGATTCCGCGAACGTGCCGCGTCCAGGAAGCTCGTACATGGCCAGCCTGCGGAGGATATCGACGTCTCCGCGTTCTCCTTTTTCCTCTGTTCCTCCTTGCGGGTCATTACGCTGGACCGGATATCCAGTCCGAGAGGATCTCGGCGGCTCTCTTTCCGGGACACAATTAAAGGCCGGAAGCGTGAGACCCATCCCGTGGAGCGGTGCAGGTCGCTCGAAACGGAGGGGGGCCGGGGTTCGCGCGCGCGCGTCCACCCTGTGGGGGGAGGGAGAGGTAGTAATGGCGGAACACGCCAGGGGGATGGGTGAACCGAGTTTTCTCTCGACCCCTTAAATTTCGGCTTATACCACTTGTTGGCGGTGCACACGAGCAACAGATGACACTACGTTCTCGGTCGCCGAGAGCCAGCCATACTCCCTTGCTCTCCGTGGATTGTAATTTGATTTTTGCTCGCAAACGGAAACGAATACGCGGGATGGTGTTCGTTCCAATGGGTTCGTGAAACTGAAAGTACTGGAGTGTAAAGGCAGGGAAAAGGCTGGAGGGTAGCGCAGATATTTTTGTCGTTTGCTGTTGCTTGATGGGGTTGTTCTCGCGAAACATTGATTCGTTTTTGGAAGTAACGCGAAGGAGGAGGAGCCATGTTCTGATATGTTAACATGCCGTGTTACAATGCAATGCAAGATTCTTGACTTGAAAGTATCGTTGCAAAATTGCAGCGGGTATAAAGTACGAGGAAGCAAAGGGACATCCATCTGGGTGCATTAAACATGAATATATTATTAAGTCAATTAATTTTCGGTTATTAAGAAGCGTATGGGACTCGAAACTGTGGACTTAACCCTTCGCGGTCACACCTTATAATTATAAATTGACCACACGAGGTTCACTGCACCCCAGCATCATTTTTGAGTTACCATTTTCGTATTTTTGAAGCTTTTAACTATTGAGTGCTAATTATACATTTGTAATACTCACAGAATCATGCTCTAATAGTATTTTTCTCGAAATGTAAATTTTGATATGTTGAAATTGGTATTTGAAAAAATAGTTGTGAATAGAAGCGATTTTTCTTTTTTTTTAAAGTCGCCAAATGTTTAAATTTTATTATTAGGGTCTAAAAATTGACAGAGATATTGACAAAGAAGTAGGTTAATATAGTTTCTGTATACTGTGAATAACTAGTCACTGATTATTAAGTATTTGTTCATGCTCAACGAAACTATATGACCTCTTTTTTAAAATGGTACAAATGTAATTTTGGAAAAATGGGGTAAAGCTAGTTTCAGCTACAAAATAACCGAATTTTCAGGCGTCAATTTCACTCCTAGAGTGAGTTTAGGTAGCAAACAAAAATTGCGTTGTAATCAGGAGGAAATCCCCTACATATTCACAAAGTTTCAGAATTTTTTGAATTTCCGGGTTCGGGATGTTCCCTTATAAGTTACCGATCCTATGCAGCTAATAAATCTGCTTGAAATAAATTTAAAAAAAAAATCGTATACCTTATATATGTTGGAGATAGAGCAACATGCATTGTGGACGCGCCGGCAGTCGTGGAAACGCTGCCTTGCTGTCGACCGACAACGACCTCTCGTTCCGGCCTACAGCCTATCCGTCGTGACACGCGTGTATTGTACGCTCAAATGTGTTACCCCCATTTTGTACTATCATTTCTTTCGATTATTATATACAGTGAAAGCTACACCGCGTAATATTCTCCTCACCTGACCTACATAACTCTAACAATATATCCAATAAAAAGTCCCGAAACTTTCAACAAGATTCATTAAGTAGTTTGCTTGCAATAAATTTCCAGAGATACCCAAAAAAAAATCCATACCCAAAAATCCCGCGACAAACAATTCCTCCCCACTCCCCACGATGCACTCAGCCAGTGGACCCCGAAAAATCTCGATTCCCCTCGGAAGTTATCACCAGTGAACCCACGAGCCCCACATGGGAACCTAGTCGAGGGGTTAAAGCTGCCCAAGGACTTATTGACCAGCCTAATATTTTCAAAGTTATCGCCACGGGCCCTGTGCACCGCTAATTCGCCGATATCAACTGCGTTCCATGTCGCAGCCGAGGGACAAGTAACGGTAATGTCGTTATAATTACCCGCCGCTGGGAACTTCGGCTCTGAATATTCAGCAGCCGGCTGGAGTGGTTCGAGTCAGCTTATAAGCCGGCCGCTGCCGGGCCTTTTAATTGATTCGGCGAAATAAAGCGGGGAAACGACGCGCGCCTCTACTTTATAAGATACTCCGTGGAAGATCGGCGGAAAAGGCGATCTGGCAGAAAGATAAGCAAAAGAGACAGGCGATGGTGTGGCGCTTGGGGGTATTTTGGGGGATGCACAAAGGAGCTCCAGCTTCGATCTTCGCTCGAATGGACAAACGGTCAGCTTGTGTACTCGTGGAGCGGTAAGAAAACCGGATCGACGTGTCCCGAAGAATATTTCCACGGTGGGGGGAGGGGGGGATTTTTCAGAAAAAGAGCGAAAGACTGCGTTCGCATTGAAGGGCGGAATGGAAAGTATCGCGTCTGGATTATATAGGAAAAGGTGGATTCAGTGATAGTGGAGGGTGTCTTCTTTTTGGAGAGGCGGAGGAGAATTTTGGGAAATGTTTATGAATATTGTTGGTTTGTATATAAAGTGTACTGTGTATTGGGGAATGGAGTGTAGTGGGAAGCAGAACCGGTGATGCAAGCGAATGGTTGATGGAGAAACATTGCAATTTCCCATTGCTAATATAGGAAATCGTATATGGACCATTCTGCACTAAATCGATCACGTTTTGGAATCGATGATAAAGATTTCAATGAAACTGAAATATGATGGAGCCCCTCGTGACATTAGTATGAATTTAAGTCATCGTATCGCTGGATTTCATTTTGTTTAAAAAATACATACAGTCAACATCTGCAATTTTTATCCACTTTCGTGGGAACACAATATATAAATAAATTTTTATCTCCCAAACTAAAAAGCCATTTTTGCAATATGAAAATTATAAACAAAACCTGTTTCTTCAAATATGGCTTCAATTTCACGTTTTTGAACATCCTAAAAAGATATACTTAATTGAACTTATTGAAGTGTTCTCTACGAAATAAAACTTTGTTTCAGATAATCACTTTAAAATTGACTTGACCTTATTATAAACACTTTCAAATTGCTTTCCTTTTCGGGTAAACATATTGTTTGCACGTTACATTATCTTAATTTTTCTTATTCTGTTTAGAAAAATTGGAATACCAGTAATAATCAATTAAATCTGTAAATGCAAATTTGCAAAAATTATTCCTACACGACAAATGCACGTACGTTGGTATCATTATAAATTATAACTGATTGTGAAAGCTTCATATTCCCAGAAGATGGTACTTGCAAAGCTGTCCCATTTTAAGGATTCTAGTAATAATGGATGGGCCAATGCACAGTCTAAAATCTTGATCCTGGGCACTTAATTGCGTCGATAATAATTACCACATAAAGTAGAGCGAGTATATTGCACACGACGATCATCTACATACCTCGCTACCAAGCGAATTAATAATGAAGTTAAAACGTGCCCGCCTCAAATTTCAGTGCATTATCATTCGAGGAAGTGAATAGCGAACTCTCGCTAGAAGTTATACACATCATGTACAATAATTAGCCCCCGCTAAGCTAATTATTTCGATCATTATTATTACATTAAAATAATTCAACGACGCACGCTCGTTAAAGCCGAATTATCTCCCTCGTTAAAGCCGAATTAATAACGCTGTTGGTGGTTTACTTCGTGAGACCTTAATTTATGTGAGTTATTACTTAAATTTGCGAACTGAAAACGATATTCGGATTTCAGTATGTCGAATATCGTTTAATTCCATGAAGTGTGATCTGAGCATCACTTCTTTAACAGAAGTTATCGGACAATGGAATTATTCAAAATTTATTATTAATTACCATTTTAAAAAATTCGTGTCGCTATATATTGCATCTAATATTATTATTAAATCGCATATATTAAGCAGTACTTTCCAGAAATTTGGGAAACCGCGATGTTTATATAATTCTTATGCAATGGATTTTCTACGGGGTGTCCAAAAAATTAACAAGTAATTTCATTACACATTTCGTAATTGAAGGCTTCTTTCTCGATTGAAGTTGGAGAGTTCAATTAAATGACAGTGGCAAATTTCCACGTTACACGCTCACGCCCATGGTATCATTAATAATAAATATTCAAACAGAAACTATACACTCCTTTTCTTTCCATAAAAAAAACAATAAAAACCACTTCCACTCTACTATCACAATAGTAAAATCCTGACTTCTTCGTATACTATATAGTAGGTAATGAGATTTAAGAATCATTTCTGAAGATAGTTCTACTCGTTTTCACTATGTAAATAACATTGACCACTTGGAAACGCGTACCTTTATATATTTATTAGTACTTGCAATATTTTGAACGCGAGTAAGTCACATAGGTATCCCAATTTCCACCATAACTTTAGGGTATTCTGCGTATCGAAAGCACAAAACCCCGTTAGACATTTTCAAAGCCAAAGACCACCATTATTCACTTTCTCGGAATCAGATTAATAATTAAACCACCTGGATAATAGGCTCGGTTTCCGATACCAGATCCTCCCGTCGGTTGACTGGACCACAGAATCCGATTATGATCCGCGCGACAGCGCGAAGAGTCGATGAAATCGACGGGAATGGAGATGGAAAGGGTCGAGAGGACGTATCGAGGGGAATCGAAAGTTCGTATCTGAAGTGGGTCAGTAACGTTTGATTCAAACGACTCGTCCTTTCTCTCTATCTTCCTGGTACTTCTCGCAAATGTTCTCGTCCTTGATCTGGTCCCTTTGTGTGGGGACCTACAGAGAACGATGTGACCAAGTGTGCGCAAGTGGCACTAGCCTATCGTCGATCAGTTCCCTACATATTGCACCCCCGTTCTCTGAAGGCTTGTACGTAACTCCCGATTTCACGATAGCATCGCGAAATTTCTTAGTAACAGTGGAGGAACGTCATCCGAATGTTCGAAATCTCTTTGACACCCTCAATCCGTTTATCAACCCCTTGGAGAATTAAAAATCGTTGGGTCACAAATGGTGACTTTTATCTCACAAAGTATGTGAATATAATCATTTGGAAGATACTTGAAATTTATAAACGTGCAATGATTTTTCGAAGTGACAGTCTCCAAGCTTCGAGAGCTTCTTTCACACTGTGATCTGTAATCTAAACTTCAGGGCAAATAAAAGATATATATTTCTCAGGATTTAATTCTCAAGATATCTCAAAAGGAACGAACTCGATTCGTTTTGGTTAATATCCATAGCCCTCAAAACACAATTCCTAAAACTTTTTCTTCTACAATATAACTTAACGAAACAGTTGTTCGTTGTCAATTAATTTGACTTATTCGTTAAATAATGCGAGGAACTGGGAACAGAGAACTCCATCAGACTCGAGATACAATTGGAGGCCAACGGACGTCCATTGGAAATATGAAGTAGCGCTTCCCCAGCAAATTGCTTTCACGCGGGCCTTCATTTTTCGGCGGGGAATCGACTCTGAAAATCTGTCGAGTACGCGCGGCACACCGTCGATGTTTTGCTCTGCAATCGATTGCAATCATTCCGCGCGTTCCGCTCACCGATATCTCGACGCACTCTAATTACACTCACGGAAGGAGACTTTCATTTCGCGGCTACGGCCGATGCTCCTGCGTCGCTGGTACATTGGCACTGGCCTTTCCCGAAGGGTGGTCGCGGGGTGTGAAAATTTGCTGAGCGCAGAAACAAAAAGAGCCATGGGAACTTCAGCTCCGTCCAGCGTAAAAATATGCCGATGCACTTCGGCTGTTTCGTTATTCTGGTTGCATCAATTTGCTGCCACAATAATTCAGGGCGCAATTGTTTCATTACATTAATTTTCCGACCACGATTTAGGCACGACTCACCAGAGATGTTAGATAACCCGGAAATTCAGGAAAACATGCAACATTGTGTGCAAGTAGAGTAGTTCGTCCATAATACAAACCTATATTTTGTTAGTGCCATGGTGCGATTTAGGGGATGAAGTCACCCCTTGAAAAAAATGCAGAATTTTCTTTTTCGTGGAATATCTCGAGAAGGGTGAGGGATATCGAAAAGACGTTTAAACAAAAGTTAAAAATAATTATCGCATTAAGGATTGATGGTGGGCAAGTTGAAAAGTATGGATTTTTCAATATTTACTTTTACGCGATTTTGTAGATATAAAAAAGAGGTGCAATTTTTATTTAAACTTCTTTTCGATATCTCTCATCGTTCACGAGATATTCCACAAAAAAATATAATTCAGGGGCTGATTTCCAACAAAAGATAAAGTTTGTGTTACGGATCAACTACTCTACTTGCACAATTTTCCGAATTTCCGATTTGCCTAACTTCCCTTCTCAGTTAAGGATGACGTGAGCAAAGGCTAAGTTTCATAACAGTATACAAATAATTCTGTTTCTACACGAAAGATACGTTGCCGAAAAATTCGTGTAAACAAAGATACCGTGCATATGAATCTCTGTATGTAAACGAATTTTTATTTCCCAGACTATCAAACATGCAGAGTTCATTCTCCCTTGTTTGAATTAAACGGAACTGACCTATCAGAAAATAGAATATTTTCAACCTAAAAGTCATTTTTACAGCATGAAAATTATGAACAAATTTTTTGAAGGCTCTCTACGATTTTACCGAAACTTTCCAAGGAAATGAAGACCGAAAAGTATCTCTTCTATCTTCGTCAGTTCGTACAGACATTTTATTAAATACTTGGCCCTCTACTTCATTGTCATAACTACGCTTCATTTTATGTACCGTAAAAAGGAGATGAGCAATAACATCGGGGCAAGTGATTTGTCCTAGCTGAACGAAAGGGTTGAACTCCAATATATGGTATCATCGAAATAACCCAATTTTTCGATTACTTCCGCCGCCGTCCGTGGAGAAGCCACTTCAAAGACGCCCGGGCGCCCTGGTCTTTCTTCTCGTTAATAAAAAATCGATTGCCGCTTTCACCTTATTCCCCGGCGTCATTCCTTCGTACGGAGGAATCGCGGGGGAGAAAAAGGCTGTAACCTCGCTATGTACCCCGCGGCTTTTCGTCTGTTTCGAAATGGCCTCTCGCTGGGAGCTGAGTGCCTTTAAATGCGATCTATTTACGCGGCGAGACGAAATTACTTGGGCCCCGCTGCGACCTAATGCACGCCTCAATTTTTATTTCACGATCCTTCGGCCCTCTTCCACAGGATGTCTCGACGAATCTTTGCTGCAACGTGTATGTGTGTGTGTATGGAGGGGAGAGGGTTGAAGAGCAGGGGAAAGGAAAACTTGAGCCCTCACATGTTTGTTTCGATCTCGGTGACAAAGTCAATTATTTAGAAAGGAAGTTATTTGGAAAATGTACATGAAGTTTAGGTGCAACAGAAGTGCTTACGATGGAACCCTCTCAAGCAATCTGTTATTTATATAAAATGACTCAAAACTTGTTGCCGTACATTTAGGACGTAACATAGGACAACAAAGTAATCCATTTCGCCGTGTCGTCAGGTAACAAAGTTTTTTCAATACCTAAAGCCTCGTTCAGATTAGTCAAGTTACTTGACTTCAAGTCGCTTGAATTCCATTGACTTGAAATACCTTTTCATGTTTATTTCAAATTTCGAGCAAAGTATCGGGTGTTTCAACAGTTTCAACTTTTACTTCCCTTAAAATATAGCTTGAATAGTGCGAACCTAAAGTCGGTTCAAGAAGCTGACTCCCTATTTTTTGTAAACTTTTTGAAAGGTGAGGTTATAATCAAAAAACAATTTTAATAATTTTTTTTATAATATTTTTAGTAACTCATTTGTAATTTCATTCCTTATTACACACAATTCAGTAAACACCACCTGTTTTGACGCCATTTCAGATATCTACTTGCTTCAAGTAATCTTAAATGTAACTTGAAGGCAACTGACACTACTGAATACAAACTTGATGTCAAGTTATTTGAATTGAAGCGACTTGAAGGCAAATTACTTGAATTGAAGCGACTTGAAGTCAAGTTACTTGAATTGAAGCGACTTGAAGGCAAGTTACTTGAATTGAAGCGACTTGAAGTCAAGTTACTTGAGTTGAAGCGACTTGAAGTCAAGGTACTTGAAATTAAGCGACTTGAAGTCAAATTACTTGACTTGAAGCGACTTGAAGTCAAGTTATTTGAATTGATGCGACTTGAAGTCAAGGTACTTGAAATGAAGCGACTTGAAGCTAAGTTACTTGAATTGAAGCGACTTGAAGTCAAGTTACTTGAATTGAAGCGACTTGAAGTCAAGTTACTTGATTTGAAGCGACATGAAGTCAAGTTACTTGAATTGAAGCGACTTGAAGTCAAGTTACTTGAAATGAAGCGACTTGAAGTCAAATTACTTGAATTATTGTCTTCTGTTGGAGCATGCGCAGTTAGAGACCTCACTACTACTTAGTACATCCATGGATTATTATTTAATGATGCATTCATTGAACGAGTCAAGAGAAGAGTTATGTATATTTCTGTAATCGAGCCCCGAAAATGCGTGGTTAAACGTGGGCAGAGGAAGCTCACGTGCGTACGTACACCGTACTCGGGAAATAAATCTCCCTGGCAAACCTCTGACGGCTGTTAGCACTCCGAACTAACCCGTCGTAATTCAGCCTTTAAGTCAATTAACTTCTTCGTTCCACGGCCACGCGACGGGTGATTAAGGCACCGTGTTACTTGCCGCGATAAATTTCTGCGGTTTATTTGCGGCTTGTCCCCGCTTATACGCGCGCGGCACAACTACGTGAATGCACGATAAGGACGTTTACCCACGGTTGAAGAGAAAGCAACTGCTGCTCGTACTTTTCCACGGAAACTCGAATTTTCGTTGAGGAGAAATGGGGAATGCATTTTTTAAACATAAGTGTGTATTGGTTACAGTGACTGAAAGATCACTTACTCAAATGATTTTGTTACCATAGAACCTATAGTGTTTCCCAATCTTTTCCTCAACCTTGTTTCCCAAAACACATTAAAAATAGGTATTTCAGAATATAATTCTAATTTAATAATATTAAAAAAAGAGAGACCATGACGACCTCCCAGAAAACACTCAGTGATCCACAGGTTGGGAATCACTGTCCCAGAAGGTAATCAATGCTTTGAAAATTGTATGGACTCTATATTTCAGACTATATACTCAATAATATATCTGTATAGAGAAACGGCGAAGTATCAAGTTTATCAGTTAAAACTAAATGCATAGAAACCTTCTAACTCTGTGGATAAAGATATCAATGAGAATTACTATAACTGAAACCTAATGAGTAATAAAATAGTAGTTCGTGAGTTCCCCTGGAAAACGATAACTAAAGCAAGGTCAGGATCCATAATCCCAAAATGAAGGGGTAGAAAGTTCCCCCCCTGGTGGCTCTGTAATCATTTAAGAATTGCCTTGAAACGAAATCACTGATTGCACCGAGCCATAACGAGACCTCGCCGTGATACGCTATCAAAGCGGGCGCGCTCCTTTCCCTCGGTTAAATGACAGATTTCCAGAGCTGTCGAAATGAAAAAGTTCGTCACGGAAAGTTTCCGTGGCGGAGCATCGCGGAGACGATGAACCAAACTACGACGAGAACAGGGTTCTCGAAAAGGGTGGCGAGGGAGGGAAAAAAGGAGGACAGAAAATTACAGATGAGAGCGTGTACCATCACTCGAGAAGCCTCTTCGTTTGTGTCATCTTCCTCCCAGTTCTCTTTTGCAGTTTCTCGCGTGGGAATACCGCGATTCTTCTTCCCCTTTTTGCTACCTTCCCTCACGATCGCTCGGAGACAAAGCAAAACTTCGTTCGTTCCAGCGATAAAACACATGAAGAACGTTGGAAATCGTGGCCCCGATTATAATTGCATATGTTATAGATTGAAAAATATGGGCGTAAGGGGTTTAATTTTTATATTTGTGTAAGCAAGTCGTGTGAATCGTGAGTCAGTTTCCATCCCTCTTTTAGGAATTATAATTCTCTGAAAGATGAATGCTTGTTATATAGTTGAAAGTGGAAGAAGAGTTTATCCATGAGTGATGTACAGGGTGTGAGAAATCCCTAAAATTTATTCGAATACGTAGTATTACTAATACAGTAGTTATTGTAATACCAATGTAATACGAACGAAGTGTACTTTCGAAATATTATGCTGTTCCTTTGAATTTCATTCATTACTGTATATTAAACTAATAATTTTGCGAAGGCAACAATAAAAACTTGTACTACTGCAACTACTTTAAGTACTTACTGTAAGTATTTTAAGTACTTACAGTAGCATGTTTACTTATATCACATTCTTTAAGTGGTTACATACACCTAAAACGGTCGAAACAATCGATTTCATCAATAAAGAATTTGCAGAAGCTACAACATCAAAAGAAGATGAATTCTATAGCCCGGAAATCGACGATTTTCTATAAATTCAAAAAAGAAATTATCTCACTTTAACCTGTACCTTAAACTACTAAAAAAAAATCATAAAAAGTCCCCTCTTTTCGAAGTCCTAAGTAGGTGTATGTATAATACCAAACCCCTGACCGAAAACAAAGGTTTTCTATTTAGAAACCGTTTTTCTCTAAAACGGCTAATTTGCAATTATACAACCAGCTCTTCCATAAAATGACACCTGAGGCAGCATTGTCATAAAATCTTTCACAAAGGAAGCATCCCAACCCAACAATTCTGATTTTAATGAAACATCGTGTGAATGTAGAGCATATTGGAATATGAGAGAAGCAATTTTTCTTTCTGCGAAAATTTACTCAAGAAGAGTGAAACCAGTTCTTAAAGTTCTCGCGTTTTTCCGTTTATTGAATATAACTTTATTTTTCTTTAGTTAGTGTGATAGAGCATAAAAACTGAACAATTCTTATATTTCAAGTTTTGTTCAATCTCGCACCATTACAAAGTTATATTAAAAACACGAAAAAGGGCAGACTCCAATATGCTACTCTATATTCACACGAAGTTTCATAAAAATCAGAGTTTTCGGGTTGGGAACGTTCCCTCGTTACTCCGGAATAGCTGTACAATCCCCAGCTCACTAAATAATTATAATGCACCATGCTTAACAAAAAACCTCACATTCCACTAGAAGATTAATAATAAACAACCTACTCTATCACGAGACATTGATCGAAACCAGCCATCATTCGGAGGATATAGTAACACAGTACGAATTATTTAAAGCACGAGCCCAGCCTTCAGCCATGGATTTTTCCACGCTTCCCTTTCGACTTTTCTCTCTTCAGCATTGAATGGCCGGCTCGATCACTCCCTCGACTTCTTTGCTCTATCTCTCTGCCTTCTTCCTCGTTCAGTCGGTCCCCGTTGCCCTCCTCTTGGCCGTATAATCCGCAAATTACTAACCTAACCCCCGCGAGCGTCTTAAAGACCAACCCTTGTTCGTGGTAGATTCAAAGGAGGTAATACCAGGACCAGACTTGGCAAGGATCCGGCAGGGAAAGCCTTGAAAGAAGGATGAAATACTTTTCTCCTCGCTATCCTCCTTCCTTTTCCGTTTGCTGGCAACCGCGTGGGCTCGTACTCCCTTCTCGTCGCGAGTCAGGGTCATCCGAGATGCCTCGACTCCCCTTTTCAACGCTGCTTCAGCAAACATTTATTACACCGAAAATACGGAATTTTGTTTCAGACCTGTTCTGGTCGAAGTTTCAGTAGTGACGTAATACCGAGAGTTGGGAAAGATTCTTCAAGTTAGGAAGGATTGGCGGTATTGGTACGAAGAAAGTGTCTAATTGGGTCCATAGAGAAATTGTTTGAAATGGAAATATCAGATTTAGGCTTGAATTAACACTACCCCATGGCTGTATTTCGTTAACTGCGTTATAAAATGATTAATATTTCATAGATATTAAGGGAAAAGAATACTGGAATAACCAGAATACAATAATTTAACTGGGAATCCTGAGATAAAAATCCCATATTTATAATTATTTTAGTACCATTTATTTCCTGTATGCAAAAGTATTTTACGTTCAATAATTCTGCGAATAGAATTAATTCGTCATGCACGAGGTCACGTGGTTCCCCTTATTTTATGCAGAGATAATAATAAAAGTTCAACAATAATTCATACCTGAATTAAAAGGATATTTTAATAAAACGGCTTTAAAGCATTGAAACTTGACTAAACCGGTGTTACAAATTTCAGTAGAAACGACGACGCTGCCATTAGTGCTTGAAAATCATTTAAATACATCCCCAAATAGGAAAACTCAAAAACCCATCTCTACAAATTCGAATAAATGCCCCTCCACCTGTCTATAAAAATAAAATACCTTCAGAAACGCTGGAAATGGTGCGCACAAAGCTCGATAACGAACTTCTAAATCGCAGCGATCGCATTTTTTCAGTGTCCCGATAGAAGATCCCGCTCCAACGGTATTTTATGAAACTAATTCCGAGGGAATAAAAAAACATACACGCGCGCGAGCTGGCTCGCGTACAGCCAGACAAAAGCGGCATTCAGTGCTCTCGTACGGAAAAATGCTTAAACTCGGTATTCCATAAACCGACAGAATTGCTACTATTCCCTGGGAATGGACGGCATCGGTCGTCTCAAAACACCTCGGCCATATGGCGTCAGAAACAACACGCTGAACGTCGAGGGAAGCCTTGCACTCCCTTTTTTCCCCACCCCGTCGTTCTCTCTTTCTTTGCCTTTCCCATCTATGAAGCCCGTCGAACGCATCCAATAAAGGTAAGGTTAACGATGGATCGTTAACTTAATGAACGATGGGAACACACCGTTAAACGTCCGCCCACACGCGCCAGGAGTAAAAACGTCTGCGGAGGAATTACAGTTGACATTGTCCTCGTCATCTTCGTCCACGATAATGGCCGATCGAAAGCGCCACGGTATCGATCGTGTCGACGACGCTCGCTGAGGTAAAACATCGATTTCGCGTTTTGTTGGGGGATGTTCGGTGGAATTGAATTAAAAAACGGAATTGTTGAAATTAAAAGGGAATTGTCAGTTTATGCTCCGAAAATGTCCAAATTTTAGTCGAGGTTTCCAGCAATAAAATTGTAGCTTGAATGTAGAGTGGTGATCAGAAGAAAGTTTGAAATTCATATTAGGTATACATGTCCGCGTAACCCTCTTATTTTTAATCAAAGCACACCCTAATTTATAGGATGTCAATTTTAAGATATAATTCTTTTTAATAGAACTACTATATTCATGAACAACGAAGGATTGTTAAGTGACTTCAAATAAATAAAAGTATTCGATCACCCATTAATTAAAACAGAATAACTTGTTTAAAATTGTTCCAAAACACTTGAGTTTTTTTTTTTTGAGAAGCTAGAAGGATTAGTTTACTAAGTGACGTATTTTAAACAAATTATTCTGTTTTAGAGAGTGACCGAATACATTTGCACGCTACTGTATATCTAAGTAGTCACAGTGCACAGGATAGGAGAATCGTATGATTTTAACTAGAAAAATCTATCACATGTTTGAGAAAGTCTAACGAACTACTAATTAAACCTTCGAACTGATATATATTTCTAAGCGAAGCTAGATCCAGTGCTGGGCATAATTAACGTTCCAGCTACCACAAGATCGCCGATAGAAAACGATCGAGGGGGCGTTCCTACGAAAGCGCGATAAATTTCGTCCATTCCAGGAGGACTACTCTCCTCGATGCCGATATAACCGATTTTACTGCCTCGCGGAGTCGAGATCCTTTTCATTAAAGCTTTTACTGCCCGCTAAATGCGCTGAAACGCGCAGCAGTCGGGTCTAGAGAATCGGCTCGAGAGAAGGAGGATGCGCAAGAATGACAGTGGGACACAGAGCGAAGACGAAAGGGCCAGAATGGAAGGAGGAAATTGAAAAACAGACGGAAGAAAGGAGCGCATAAAGAGGCGGCGAAGAATGGAGACAGAGCATGAGGAAAAAGGATCTCCTTGTGCATCGAATGTTAACCTGAATCACGGTGCAACACCCTTGTTCTCTCCCTCGCCCCCCCCCCCCCCCTCATTACAGGCGACTAATAAAGTCCCGACGAGTGCGTGCAGCACTCCGTTCCATAAGAACGCACCAAGGTTTCCATGAAATCGCTTCTCGCTGACTCCTTTCAAAGCAATCGGGGCCGTTCGCGAAATATAAAAGTCACCTCTGGCTGGGCTGGCTGGATGACGCGCACGCCCGTGTGCAATTAGCAAGTGAATGACTTTCGGCCTGACTTGAAATTGTTCTGCTGGAAAGCCACGCCGCTCGATTTTTTGCCCCCCTCTCTCTCTCTCTCTCTCTCTCTCTCTCTCTGTCTCTCTCTCTGTCTCTGTCCTCTCTGTCTCTCTCTCTCTGTCTCTCTCTCGCTCTCTCTCTCTCTTCGTTTTTTTTTCGACGCTTCGAAATCACCGGACCGTGAACAATTTTTCTGAAACGACGCATCAAACGTCGCTATCCTCCGCGTTCTTTCATTTTGCACTCGCGGCGACGCGATACGACAAACAATCCCGCTTCTGGAGCGTGTAATTTGGAATTTTATTGGCCTCGCGTCGGATTCAACGCTCGCCGTTCCACTTGGCCGTTAGCGCCACCGACTGCTCGCGATATTATGAGATTTTTTTGGGGGGAAATTTTTATGTTAAAGAGTTCAGATTTCAACTTCTATGGATTGGGAGTTAATGGAACTGCGATATTTTACTTACACTTCGTTTAAGGATTTCACAGCCATGCCGCCCATATACCTACGTTTATCAAGGATATTAAAATGAGAATTTCCAGCGGAGGCTATTAAAATCGATGGAGCACAGTGAAATCCATTGATAAATTGGTTAAAAGTCACATTACTTAAAAAAAGAATCAGTATACACATCCCGATACAACTTTTGGCAAGAGTAACGCTACAGTCAACGGGTTAATGAGCTCAAAATCAACGTGGGTCGATTTAAGAATTTGTATGTTAAGGGGGTACACCACCTTGTAGGCCTAAAAGAATGGGTGAATTTTTAAGTGAAATATCGCCATCATTTTAGGAGTTGTAGGCGTACGATTTTTGAATAATTTTAAAAAGTGAGAAAATGGCGGATTCGTAAAGAAATTTTGTTTCACTGAAACACCGGCTTTGGAGGTTCGTAAAAATGGGACCGATTAAAATATTCTAAAAAGCGTACGTACTAAAAGTAGGTATTGTCGTGAAAACACTCCAAAACCGTGCACAGTATGCAAATTCCTCGACGTCAGAACACGTCAACGCCAGTCACGTGTTACGAGTCATTTTAAATCAACCATAAACGATACATGGTAACATTTTAGCAATATACACAGTGATTGTAAAATTCACAGGGAGGTAGGATTTCAATTTTTAAAATCAGTAAGCTACGAATCTACCAATTTTCATGTTGCGAAATTTGGAACGAAAAGTCTCCAATGATGTTTCTAAAGAAAGAAAAGAAAATTTGCATTCCCCAGCGAATACGTTCGCAGCTAATAATAATGATAAAGCTGCAGCTTTCCAAGCCGCACACTTTAATCAACACGACAAGCATTTATCCAAATGAGATGCAACGTGCCGCGAGCTCCGCGCAATTTGCACGTTCCAACGCGACGCACGGCATCGCATTTGGGCTGAAAATTTCTATTTCGGCGCGATGCCACGCGAAATCGCATGAGAAACATGTTGGACGCAGCACCCCGCGAGCGATTATATTTCAAATTGCATCATTTCCATAAGCAAATGAGACAAAATGTTAGCCTACTTTTTAATGTCAACGAAAACAGAAAAGAGGAATGAGGAGATGGGATTGAATTCAAGTGAAGTAAGACAGAAAGAAAACTGGCTTTTTGAATGCACATATAAACTGGTAATTAGAAGAAAGTTAATAGGGTAAGCAGTAAAAAAATATAATTTGAGAGGGAGAGAGAATTCTAACATAGATCAGTGATATGACCAGCAACATTATAAATAAAAGTATTGAAGTTAGTAATCTACACACATTAAAAGATTAATTTTTAAATTTCTTTTGATCACTAATTTTATGTTAGATTGCTGACAGAATCCTTAAAGCCATTCACGCCTTTAACTATTTAGTTAAGACCCAATTCTATTTAGAAAATTATTTAAATAACGAATCGAATAAAAGTTACTTTAACTTTAGATTATTCGTCACAGGACCAAAAATTTTTTTACTTTTATTAGTTATTCTAAATTTTATTCAAATAAAACTTTTTGCCCATCTCTGATTTTAACTATGATTACATTGTAGGAAACAAGCTAATAGATTTGCATCTCAGTCTTGTTCACCCAAATTCTAAAGCCCACTTAGCTAAAGCACCTTTATCTAAACTTGACGTGAAACAAGCGCCAAAATAAAGTAATAAAACCCCTCCCTTCCCCATGAAAAATCAAGGTTACCCCAGGTCTGAATGGAAACTTTCAAGTATTCTATTTTAAAACGCGCGACATTTGCGTGCTGCCTATAAAAAAATTCTTTCCGTCGCCACGCGTGACGATAAGTAAACGCTCCTCTATCAGAAAGCCGTGGATAGCGACGCTAAGCGTCGAGGCCGGTATTATTTCAAATCGCCGGGACGTTCTTTGGATTTTTAAAAGAACGACCACTTTGTGTCAGAACGTGCCTCAAGAGAGTGAGACGAGGTCGTCGTCGTCGTCGGTGTAGGACGTCGAGAGGAGGCCATAGGCGTCCAGACGGCGACGTCGTCGTCGGCGCCTAGCGTCGTGCTAACTAGCACCCCTAGCGCACACACCCACGCCTTTATTAAACGTCGCCCGTCGGCTCGCCGTATACGTTTCCCCTCATAAAATTGAACATGGCGTACATACCTATACGCGTGGAAGAGCTTGAAAGAGAGGCCAGAAAATGGAGGGAGTGAGGCGGAGGAGCACGAAGAGAATGGTTTCGAGAAAGGGCCACAAAGGAAGAGAAACAAGTGCAAATAGACTGTGAAGGAACGAAAACGAAGAGGAAGAAGAGGATGGAATAAACTATTCGGCTGGGATTTCTGAATCTTTCGATCGAGACGTATTGCCACTGTCTCCTGGATTCACAGAATATCTGGAGTTTAAAGCAAAATTCCATGCTGTTGCTTGTCAGATAGGAGACAGAAGCAGGAATGGACATTTCGGACGAATAAAATTGGTGGACGAGTCTGAACGAGTACAGAGCAAAGGAGACATACGCTAAAGGAATAGAAAATTTGAAATTTATATTGTTTAAAATTCCAAGGAGAAGGATCGTAAAGTACTTTCCCTATTTTCCATATTTGCAACACGCCTTTAATATTATTCGGCTTTCAACGAAGAGGGACAAGAAGTGAAATCGATATATAAAATGAAAGAAGAAAATAGAAGGGGAGAAGGTATTGCTCGGTCTACTAAAGTAAAAGAAACTACGAGTACTGGGAATTATAATTGTTTCCAACAATCTCTCCCAGTACAAGTTACGAACAGTAAACGTTGCGTTGCAGGTTTCAACGGAAAGGAAAGAAAGAATTAGATACAACGCGTTGCAATATAATTAGAGACCCGTGGAGGATAAAAATAGGAAGGGGATGGGGTGCAAGAGACGAAGCGTGGAAGAAACGCGAATGAGGGTGACGATGGAAGAGACGCGGAAGGAAGGGGATTAAAGTGATCCGGCGAGAGAATCAGGGCGGAAAGACAACGTGAGTTACAAGATTTATTAAATCCCCGATGCGAAGTCTTTTAATTACGGAACGGTAACGTGACGAAAAGCAAAATTGTTTTCACGGCTGGGCCAGGGGGTGGCGAATAACATTAACCGTTAACGAGTAGTTCCGATATCGCCGCTCCGTAATGGGGTACGTACTCGCGACGTAAGGATGGTAAAGTGGGTATTAAACGCAGATAGAATAGCCGGGTGAAGATAAAGCCGTATACCAGGTGTAGGATAGGTCTAACATCTTCTGGAACTTTAAATCTCACGAACTAAAATGTGACTTTGTAACAACTACGTTTGAGTAGATACGGTGTCTGGGAAATATACAGGGTGCGATCAAAAGGGTGGTAGAGACGGCCAGGAGGTGATTTCTTATACAAAAATAAATCAAAAGTGTAAACTAGAGTTCTTCTTTCGAGGCTCAGTTTTGGAGAAAGTGGTATTTCAAACATCAAACAATAAAGAGGAATAGAATTTGTCGGTAAGTAAGGTACAACTTTGAATGGAATGAATCCTTGTGTAGAAATATCTAAGTCGGAATTGTAGAATAACTCTCTTCAAATGGGATTTGATCCCGAAAGAATCGCTTCGAAGATCGAACCGATTTTCAGATCTTCAAACTCGATTTCCTTGAAAACAAAGCCATGGATGAAAAATTTTATTCTACACTTTTGATTTATTTTTGCATGAAAAATCACCTCCTGTCCGCTTGTACCATCCCTTCGGCCACACCCTCTATATCTACTACATCACAGAGGGTGGTAAAATTAATAAAGCGCACATGGAGAAATGTTTTCCATATCGTGCACCACAATATTGAACTAACGATTAAAAAACAAAGGTGAAAAATGGAAAATTTTCGAAAAGAATTATAATCAATCATTATTTCACCATGAATGCAATTTTAATGATAATTCGTCCCCATTTTCTTCGGAGCGTGATCTGTCCATGAAATGATAATTTAAGAAACTTACAAAAAATCATCATAGAATTGATATCGATGAAATAAAAAAAACATAAAGCTGTTGCCACACGACAACATCCACAATCCTTACGCTAATTTTGGACCAGAGCGTAGCAATAATAGCATGAAACTATTCAACAAATTTTAATTCCTCCACATATCGATTTTACACCAAATTCGTCCGCCAAATTACATTTTCCCTAAACTCCTCAATACCTCACGCACAAAGCAGCAAGGATCGATTACCATTAATCACCCCATAATCACCCATCTCCGTTTGACAAATTTCCCCCAGGGTCGATGGCCCAGTAAATATTGAAACTTCAGCCCACAAATCATGGGAACGGTTTCTAGGCAAGAAGTTTCCCTTCAAGCGCACCCTTTTTCCCCGTGCTCGGCAGGGCCGCGACGCACTTTGCACGAGAGCAAGAATATATACATCTTAATAGGAACGGCGAGTAGAGGGTGAACTCTCGTGCAAAATTTATTAAAACCCTCCCTCCCCCCCCCCCCTCCACTCTCTCTGTCCGGTTAACCGTCCAGAAAGCGGTGAGCGTACGCGAATTAAAGGCAACGACATGCTGAACATGTCCTATACCCAGCGCGTCAAAGGAACCGCCCCGGCGTACAGTTAACAGGGTTAGATCCCGTGCCCGTAAAGTCGCCCGAGGGTAATTAAAAAGAATGACCACGAACAGCCCGTCTAAATTTAGAATTCGGAGGCAAATCGCACGGACCCTAATCGATATCACCATTGCTATCTGGGGCGATTCTTCTTTTGTAGCCGCTTTTCGGCAAATAAGCACACCCATTTTCGAAGAAAAATAGGAGAAATTCTTGTAACGAAACACGTAGGACACTGGTTAAAAGTATATACGAGACCATCTGATTTATCGTTATTTTTTTGTTATAACGTGGAGATGGACAAACAACTAAGAACAGTTGTTCTGGGTACATTCAAGATTGTTAAAATAAGTATGAATGCATTACCTCTCTCGAATTAAAGATTAAAGAGGAACATTATCGCATTTTTCTGCTGTAGACAAATTTTTCTTAGAGAAATCTTCTATTTTCTTTTTAATAAAATACATATCCCTATACCTACATTGCCAGACACGAGGTCGCCGAATTATTTACAACAGCATATTTCACGACTGCAATGCTGAAATGAATTTATTTTAACTCGTCCAATAAAGCGAAGAAGAAAATAGTCCGTTTTTAATCTTTTCACCCTCATAATAAAATTCAATTACGGGACAAGCCAGCTCGCGTCTGGTCATTTGCCGTTTCGCCACTGGCTATCGAATTACCATTCCCCGCGGGGAGCTACGTTCGAAAAATTTCGGCGCGAGGTGGAGCCAAAATGCCTAGGAACGAATTTTTCATCGGGCGATTCCTCGGCACGCTCTACGCCACGCTCCGCGGAGCGCTTCATTGTTTTAAATCAAACTTCAAATGCAAAACGCCGCGCTCCACCGCCGCGAAATATTGCAACGGCCGCGAAAATAGCACGAATTATTCATACGAATATATTTTTCGGCGTGTGTATAGGAATTAGCAATATATCTCGGCTCCGTTTCCTACGAATTTTTCCGAGCGAATCGCGTTTATTCCGCTCGCTGCTATTTCCCAAACTAAGCGACAGAATAGGGAATGGCGGATATATTTCGCGAATCTAGAAGACATTCAATTTCTGTATGACTCGATAAGGCGTACATTACGTCAAATAAATAGGTCCATGTTTATTAATGATACGCTGTCGCATTTTCTTTCTTGTTTTACGATCACATCTGGGACTTCAATTCAGCAAGACTAAATTCAAATTGAATTCTATATGCGTGAAACGAGGAGATATGATCGTACGATATAATAGGAGAACGTGCATTAATTCCCTAGTTGCTCTACTTGTAACCAGCGAGTTAATTAAGTAGAAAAGCCTGTACAGTGGCCATAATAAATCATTTTCTGTTTACCAGTATTTATCCGTATCGTTAACCCGCAGACTCAAGTATGCGGATCTGGTTACAAGTCAAGCGGCACTCGTTCCGATAATGGCGTAATGGAATAATAGACGTCGAGTACAGTTGGAATCTGAACAATATCCCCTCGGTGGATATCATCCTCGAACCTCGATTGATTGTGGAATTTGAAATCGTATCGGTCCTGGGGCCAATGTTTAGCTCGAGCCCTTGTTTCCGCCCCTCCGTCCGAATCCCTGACCATTCAGTACGAATTAAAACGATCGGTATCGAACTTGGGAAATTCTGTGAAATCTATTTTGAAAATTTGGTCATATTTGAAAATCGAATTCTTTCTGAGTAATTCGTACAGTAACTGCATATTGTATCAGAATTATGTGATGACTGCTATATGCCCCACACTTTGTCTTCGTAGAGCATTGTACAAGTAAAATGTTTGAGCAAATGCTGACACTCACTCTGTGTGGTCTTAATTAAACTGCTTAAAATAAGTGTTGTTAATTAAGGCTACGAATTCTTTCGATATATTAAAAGACCGATGAAAAAAGTGGATCATATTAATTGATACAAATTTTGTATAATTTCGGTATAAATTTTCTGGTTCGAGATTATTTCAAGATCATAAAAGGGCAAGACGAATTTAAAATTTGGAAAAGTTGAAAACCATGAGACACAAGTAAGTATTAAATCCATTTCAATGAAGGGAACATATATGTTTTGAGACACTTTCTTATAATATCAAAAATAAGAGTTACTTACGATGTAAAGTAAAAATAACTCACTTTGTCTATATTCTGAAATTTAACAACGGAAATAGTGGTTTTAACCGCTAAAAATAAATGTATAGTCGTTTTATAATTTATATTATAAGTAATGTAATATTTGCAACCATTTCAGTTGTGAAAAATTTCCAGAAATTAGCATAATTATGCTGTTATATATAAATAATATCAGCAATGTCACATGGTTATGATTTAAAAATCGCGCGGTCTCCTTATAACTAGTTCTTTAATAGGAACTTTTTTGTGCAATGCTGAATTTATTCCTATAATTTAGACAACTTGATTGGTGCAAAAAGGAGAAATACAATCGAAATAACTTTGAGCCAGTTCGTGAAACTTACTAGTTATCCCTAGTTTTATCAACTAGAAATTTAATAGTAGTACTATGTTCAAAGCACTTTAAAGAAAACATCTTTCCAGAGATTGACCGTTTATGCCCATAAAAATTAATACACTTACTTTCTTTAATCGCTTAGAGCGTCTATTATGATTTTATTTAAAAAAAACTGCTCGATAGTTTTTTTTTTTGTAAACTATAGTACCAATATTAAATTTCAAATATCCCTAGTACATCCTAACCTATTGTCACCTATTGTGTTCAATCGTGGTAACGTGAATTCTTGCAATGAAGTACCGGTTGAATTTTCTAATGTATAACAAATGCAGAAGTATTCTGCTTCAAGAGACTAGAAGATACGCGGGTCACAGCAAATGGCAAAATATTAAGCATACTAAACAGGAGCAGGATGCCGCGAGGGCGACACTATTTCGCAGCTTGACAAATAAAATGAGAATTGCAATATCAGGTGTTTTTCCAAACATGAATGAATGTAATAAAATCTATTAAAGTGTGCGCACAGAATATGCACAGTGAACATTTACGAGCATGTTCATTGTAGATTATTTAACATTTTTCTGAACATAATCAAACTTGTACTGTTTAGAAAAGTATAGCGATAGTAGCAGAAATTTATAATTCTTGTTTCAGAGAACGGCAGTGCAGAGCCAAGTCAGAATATAAAATTGGCACAGCTTATTGACCAAGCTAAGAAAGCCAATATGCCAGTAAATACTTTAAACACATTTCTGGAGAAAATGAAAAATCCAGCTGCAAAATCTCAGTCGGATATAATGACAGTTCGTGGTCCTGGAGGTTGTACAATGATTCTGTATATATCAACCAGCAATCTTAAGGCAGCGAAACTACAGATTGCCTATCAGTTAAAAAAGAACAAGTATTGAATTAATTTATATTTCTTTTTCCCAATACCAATTACTAAAACAATATCTAATTCACGTTACTATTTTGCACACAGTGGTCAAATTGTAGACTCCTCAGTCATGAATATATTTGACTGTGCATGTTATATTATTGCTTCAAAAAACTGTGATTTGGATCAAGCAATGGAAGATGCCATACATATCAATGCTCAAGATGTAGAGGAAGTAAAAGAAGATGACCAAATATGTTTTAAGGTAACAAAAGACCAATTCTTCTATTCATCTATACTTTGATGCATCGCATCTTCATCTTTATTTGTTGCAGTTCAAGTGCGATTTTCAGTCATCCCAAAAGAATACAAATCAGTTAATAAATCTAGGTTACTCTGTAATTTCAACAGACGACGTATGCACACCTGAAACTCTGGTTGAATTAAGAGAAGAAGATTTAAAAGTAGCAAACAAACTTAGGGAAAAACTTTTAGCTTTCGAAGAGATTGACAAAATAGATGACAACATAGCAGAATAATAGAGTAAAAAGTAACGCTTTCTGATGTATATAATATAAACTACGTTATTTTGCAACTTTGACTGGCGGTAAGAAACCGGAAGAATGCCTTAAGGTTGGCAGGCTTTTACTTATTTACTTTCTACCAACAAACCTCAATCATAACCCTAAATAACCCTAGACATCACCCGAAAAGAATATCCTACAAACTCGTGTAAATTAAGCTTGACAAAATCTATATTGTACGCAGTTAACGAGAGTTTCAAATATCAAATCGCATCACTGTTAGGCGAAGGGTTAGTTTACCGATTATCCTCTGTAAATCCACCTTGAAAAGCTTATGGCAATAGCATGGTGTAAAATAAATAAATTATTTTATTGTTCGTTCTTGTAGAACGTTCTATTTTTGTCCAAGAAATAAATAATATTAAATAATTCTGTACATTTACAGACATGTTTCATTACTATATAGTAATAGGCATCGTTGTTAGGATCATTGTACATAATTAAAGGTATATATACAAATTAAAAATATATGGAATTGTTTATAGAAATGTATCCCACTCGTCTATTGTCCCTCAGCGCCATATCCCTTTATTTCATGTATATTGGAACCTGGAAAATGTACAATGGGGTTTCGGTGGAAAAGAGATTTTAACAATTTTCTTGAGATTTTCGCTTTTTCACTCCAAGGGCTAAATGAAACATTAAACGTTTCACTGTTTGTTGTTTTAGAAGGTGTATTCGTAGATGTGTTTGTTACTTGTTTTAAAGATTCTTCTTTTACAGCTTCTGTATGCGTAGAATTATCATCTTTCGCGGATTCATCGCTCGATTTTTTATCTTTCTTCTTCTTTGGTTTTTTCGCTTTGGGAGTATTTTCATCTATAGCATTTGCATTTTCTTTGTCAGATACCTCTTTCTCGTCTTTTATATGCGCTACTTCCGCATTAGAATCAGTTGTATGTGTATCTTCTTTAATTTTCTTCTTCTTTTTCGATTTCACCGTTTCTTCTATTTTCTCAACTACTTTTTCTACACAGTCTATATCATTAACTTCTGTTTTAATTTCGGAAATTAAATCGTCATGATTTTCTACATTTCGCTCAGCATTTTTCTTCTTCTTCTTCTTCTTCTTCTTCTTTTCCTTCGATAAATTCTCTCGATGCTCTTCACCGTGAAGTTCGCACTTCGAATTCTCAGATATAGGTTTTGTTTCCGTGACTGCTTCTGCAATCTCTTCTGCATCACTTTTACTGCCAGTAATCGTTTCATCTTCCGTTTTCTCTTTCTTTTTCTTCTTCTTCGATTTTTTGCTTGAAGGTTGTTCTACAGGTATAAAATCATTGGTTACATTTTCTTTTAATTTAAGCTTTTTAATCCCTACTTCATCTTCACAAGTTTCTTTATCTTCCTCTGGTATTTCTACAATTGTCTCTAAATTAGAGCGACGACTACCTTTTCTCTTCTTAGATTTTCGGTTTTTACGCTCGTTGATTTCATTGTCATTCACTTCTTCGGCTACTTCTTCAACCTCTAGCGCTTCGTTAACAAAACCGGACGGGGAAGGATTATTAACACTATCCTCCCGCTTCTTCCTCTTTTTAATCTTCTTGTTTTCAATCTCGAATTTATCTAATCTAGCTTTTCCTTTTTTCTTTCTTAGAACATCGGTACTATATTCAACGTGATCATTAAAGGTGACTCTTTTCTTATCCACTACTTCATCGCTTAAATCTAAAGCAGAATTCGTAACACCGAATTCAGCTCTCGACACTTCAAACTCTTTTCCGTTACAAACTTCATCATCTCGACATTTTAAATTCAGGGCAGGATTCACAAAACCGTTCTTGTACCCACTCTTATTTACAGCATCGTCTTTAAACTTTTTAGAATCATTGCTTAACGCTGACTCAGTGTCATCAGAAGACTTTCTCTTTTTCGAGGATTTTGGTCGATTACCAGAATCGGAAATATTTTCGGGGCTATACAAATTTAAACCAGGATTTTCGAAAGCGTAATTACACGAGTTTTTCGTTTCTTTGCTTTCCTCGCTATCATGCGACTCTTGTTCCCTAGTTGTAGGGGCGAAACCAAACCCAGCATATTCAGGCTGACTGTCTGAATCAGATTCCTGGTGCCTCTTATTTTTAGGCGTTAAAGAATGATCGCGGCCCTTTCTCATAAAATAATCAGCCATATTACCACCATTTATAGTAATAACACCGCCTGTATTTTCTCGAGTACCGACTGGGTCAAAACTTTCCTCGTCATTACTCTGATTATTTTTATTACTGTCCCCCTCTCCGTTTAACTCTTTTTGCCCAAATATATTCGCTATATCTTTCGAGCTATATTTGTTTACATCTTTTCCCCTTGTGAATTTTTGATAGCTGATATAATAAGAATTCAAGAATGAAATAACGTATACATTTTCATGCAATTAAATTATTGTATATTGCATGTATTACTTACTGAACACGGGCGCGACTCTGCTTAGATTTTAACTCCAGCGATTTATTATTCAATTCACTCTTCACTTCCTCCGTTTGCGGTACAATAATAGATTGGCTCTTTTGGAGCTCTTGTAGGAAATCATTAAAACCATCTTGGTGTTCTGTCCAAGCTTTATCCAAATTGTCTTTCTTAAATCCAATGCCTGTAACAAACAAGCAATGTCGTTGCCGTTGTATTAATTTCTATTAACCCTCGGAAGACAGACGGTTCAAGCAACCACACAGAAGTCAGTCCCTGGGTCCATTTAGAGACTAGACCATTTTAGATGACATTATTTTCCTTAATGCAATTCATTTTTAAGATTTTTGAGTATTTATTAATGCAATCGCCAATACCACGCTTGTCTAAATATTTACCATCAGCCGAGGGTTAAATAAAACTTAGAAACGTTTACACAGGCAATGGATATACATAAAATGATACATGGTACGGAGAAAGCTTAACGTATATTTAGGTACTAATCAAGGAAGGGTTGAAAGAGTGCCTCTTTAATTTTGACTTGCTTTCTCAAAATAGTAGCATACAAATTCTGTGTGGAAAATACGTTTTTGAGATGTATGCTGGTAATACGATACTCGAATTGCATGATTCTGTTTTAATACGATCGGAAACATGTGAAGCTGGGAATCCACCTAGAAGCTAAGCTATGCTATGCCATGCTACGTTTTAAAAAACTTAGCTTCAATACATTCTTATGGAACTGTTTCCACCAAAAGCTAAGCTAAAACATAGCATAACATAGCATGGGTTAGTTTAGCTTCCCTGTGGATTGCCAGCTTGAAAGAATATTTCGTTTAACCTGGTACTACTTTAGTTCAACAAGATTCAATGCTCATTTTTATATTTATTGAATATAATTACGTTAATTTTAAGACTAAATATTAGTCGCGATATATATCGTAATAATCTACAGTGTAAATCGAAGATTAGGTGTACATTCTTGTTTCTGAAAATAAACATAAACTGCATCCACAGAATATTCTTATACCTTTTTATGAAAAATTCTTATCCAGCTTTTTGTTCCAAAGCTTTAAAAATTATTCTCAGATAACATGTTGTTGAACCATAAAAATGAGGAAAAATATTGAATATTAAAAAAGGACAAAAATATTCCACTTGCGTGATGTGATCCTCCCACTCTAAATTCCCTACCAGCCATTGTGCTGTCGGCCATGGCAATGTGTAGCAAGAAAGCCTAAATACTCGTACTTCTCACATACTATCGTTATATATAAAACAGAAAGTGTTTGTGTATTTGTCTCTCGTCTAAAAACTTTCAAATAGACGACTGAAGGAGAAAGTATAACACAAAACTATACTCTCAGACTTATAAAAATGTAACATTCACAGGGGCATCCGCAGACTTTTTTTCAGGGGGAACAACTTTAGGATGATGGTAAAGAAAAATATACCACTCTTGTTTTTTAACCCATTTTATAGTGCCAATTTAATTAAAAATTTAAAACCGAAATTTAAAAATATTCCCTTTTACAGTATAAAACTTAATAAAGATAAGTTTTGAAAAATAAGCGATTTTTTCTCAAAAGCCAGGGGAACAACTGCCCCTTTTGCACCCCCCTCCGGACGCCCATGATTCGGACTGAATTAAAAGCTTTACACTCCATTCCATATAAGAGCAGACCAATGCCCCTACCGATTTACGACCGATCTGCGCAGCTCCCATCGATCTGACACAAGCAATTGATCGTAGCACTTTTGCGACTGATCGTGGCACTTTTCCCGCTGGTTTCCTACCACTCAACATTATATACCTACGCGGAACGAGTCTACTCTAAAGTGGAATGCAGTGTAAATATTTTGCTATTACCGAAAATAGATTACGGCGATGAAAAATTCAATTCTATATGTATATATATGGTGTTCCTATGTCACGTACATACAACATTAGTGAACGAAGGTCTACTTTCTTAGTTAGAGACATTCGCATTCGTCAAGAAGTTTAAATAAAGTAAAATAATGCAATATCTGTATTTCTAACAGGTAAATAGAACATCAAAACCATCAAACTACTCAGTGGCGCACGCAGGGGGAGGGCTATGGGATCCCCCCCCCCCCCCCCCTCCGAAACACAAGGAGAAACAAGGGAAAAGGAACGGAGTTGTATCAAGCGCCTGAAAGACGGAGCGAGACAAAGTATCAACGAGTCGCGCGTCATCTGTCACGGCGCCCCCCAAAATAAAATTCTGGGTGCGCCACTGAAACTACTACCAAAACTATCATGATTCTGTCAATGCTTAGAAGATTAACAATGGCGTTATAGTGAATAATAGTCAAATGAAACCTCTACAATGTTCGAAATTATTGAATTCATATTCACCTGCTGCATCGTCTTTATAAGAGACGCGCACGTGCTCCGTTATTCCTTGCTCATTTGCACCAAGACCTTTGCCGCTCGTCCAGCCCATTTTCTCTAACATTTTCTGGCCAAACTTGTTCGAATCTGTAAAAATTAAAGAGTCGTTAGTGAAATAAATTGATTGCTCGTGGTTTAAATACCAAGAAATCGAGAAATTTAAATAATTCCACACCTTCGCTCCATTGTTTTCCCCGCGGATTTAGTGTCCAACGTTGCTTTCGCTTCGGCTCTGCGAGCATCGCCATTCTGCCGTGATTCTTCAAATCGACACTTTATTAAACTAACAGTTTTAACGCCTGACATTCAAACATGGGTAATTTTAATTCAAGAATTTGGTTTCTGGTTAAATTTTTCTAAAACTAACGAAATTTGAGGGAAAAATTACTGCTCCGGCAGATGTAGGTATTAATACTTAAACTAGTAATACTTAGTAAGTGTGTACCTCCTCAGGTTTTGGCGTGGGTCATTGTGCAGCGCCACATGTGGCGAGATTTGAAACTAAAACAAAAGCGGGAAATCTGTAGCACACTTGAATTGAACGGTGTATATGGGAAGTTAGGCAACCCGAAAATTCAGAAAGCTATTCAACTTTGTATGCATGTAAAGTAGTTCATCTGTAACCTATTTTTTGTTGGTGCCATAGTACGGTTTTAAGGGGTGAAATTATCTCCTTGAACAATGCAGAATTTTCTTTTTCGTGGAATATCTTGAGAACGGTAAGAGATATCGAAAGGAAGTGTAAACAAAAGTTTCATCTATTTTTTATATCTACCAAACTGCGTAAAAATAATGATCGAATTAAGGATTGATGGTGGGGGTAACTTGGAAAGTATAGATTTTTCGGGAAGTACTTTTACGCAGTTTTATGGATATAAAGAAAAATGCAACTGTTGTTTAAACTTCTTTACCATATCTTTCACCGTTCTCGAGATATTCCACGAAAACAAATTCTGCATTTTTTCAAGGGGTGCTTTCACCCCTTAAAACCACACGACACCAAACAAAAATATGTTTGTCTTACGGATGAAGTTGCATCATTTTCTGAATTTTCGGAGATATTCTACTGTGACATGCGATTTTTGTTAACTTCTTTCAGGAATTCGTTTTATGGACTTAATGAAAAAATTTAATGAAAGAATTTTCTTCACTATAACTGTTTGCAAATCTTTAAACGGGGTTTTCTGAAAACGGTATTTTAGAAAATGGTTGCCATAATATCTCAAATTCTATTTGCCTGATTGGGCACATCTTGTGCACACATCTTCAGCAGATGTGTTGCTATCGTCCCTAGCAGAATTAGGCCAAAATATTTTTCTTTTCCTAAATATCAGCACTTAATATTCAAATTGCACCCATTTTAAGAGTTTTTGAGATTTCAATCTAAATCTGTTACCAACCTATAGTTATGCCCGAATAATTTAAGAATCTTTTTGGTTTTTTTATTTCGGATGAATGGAGCGATCCGAATCATGGCAACAAATCGACCAAATTTTTTCAAGATCGTTGACTTTCAAGGGCTGTGGCGCCATTTTTATTTCATATTTTAAATAAATAAAAATTTATTATTGGTTGAAGGTGTAATAAATATACAGTAAAATGTTCAGCATAAAAATCTTTCATGAAATTCATAACTGAAATTCCTGAAAAAGTGGAAAAAATCACATGTTACAGTAGAATATCTCCTTAATTTCCCTTGTTAGACCAGACACTGGAAGACTGGCGATTTATGTTTGGGACACAAGTACGTACTTCCCATCTTTTATTTTTAGTTTGTTGATACAAAAGATGGAAAGTGCGTCATCATATTCCAAGCATTAAAGTATGCCGCCTGAAAATAAACGCATAATGCATTTAATAGAATTACGTAAAAAAGTAGGTAATGAACATATTTAAAATTGCGAGTTACTAATATCTAATTTATTATGATAATAAGTATTCGTAAGAAAATCTTTCACAACACTTGAGAAACGATACGCAATAAATAATTTAAAAACAACTGGTATGATGAACTATTATTGAGCAAAGTATGAGGTACATAATATTATATAAAACGAAGAATATATATAATGAAACAAATGATAAGTATAAGAATTAAAAACTTGAAAATAGTACACCATTTCCACCTACGTTTTCTTATACACTCTCTGTCTAAAATGTTTCCGGCAGTAAAAAATCAAAAGCTTAAGACAAAAAAATTTTATTAATGAAATCTTTCAATATAATCTCCACACACTTTTGAGCCCGTTCAAAAAGTCATTGGAAGCTTTTATAATCAGTTTCTGAATTGTATTGAGCTCCCTCGTCACAGCCTTTTGGATTCTTTTACGGCGTCATACCGCTTTCTTTTCCAAGCTAAATTTAATTTTTAGAATAAAAAAAATTTGTTTTTTGGCCAAGAATTGCGAGACGATCGAGATGAAACTAAAGAAATCGCGATTTCGGTACATCGCATTTATGAACAAGAACATTTATTACAGTGACTGTCCGTTATTACTTAAATATAAAAAAAAAGAGTTTTGTAAAGAAGTCAATGAAAAATTGTATATTAAATAATATCTCAATAATACAACATTCTTGGAAAGATTCTCGAAAGTTTGCCATGCATGGGGCACTAAATACATCAAACCACTTAAATACTACCTATATCTGTCAAATACAATATTGTCAATATTTGCGTTATTTCTTTTTTAATTGAATGTTTATTTAATTTTTCAAAAATTTGAGATTTTTAATATAGTTATGTTGTAGCCTGATAAAATTCAGCATACAAATATGCAATCTATGCAGAATCCTATACAAAACTCTACACTGAACAATTAGTAGTATGTAATTGAGCTCGTAGTGAGAAAATACTGACATATATAAACACTTCACTGTATGAGGTCATTAATTAATTTCATACTACAGGGTATGAGTATATAAAAATAATACATTACTTAAACTAAGTCTAGTACAGTTCTGGAAAGCAGAGTGAGTTATGAAACTATGAAAATGCCAAACATCGCTTTCGGTTGTTAGATTTCTGTCTCTTACGTATATCTTCTACAATTTTATTTCGCAAATACGTCTAAACTCGATAGAAATTAAGTAGCAAATGTAATAAAAACTAAATGCAATTTTCAATGTAGCGCATATCAAAACTATGATACATCATTTTTAAAAGGGGAAAAGATCAAAATGTTGATAAATAAACTTTTCCGTGAAATTGAACTTTAACACAAACAAGCAGATGTTGTTTGTTTAAAGAATCATAACAATGAAAGACATAAACTATTTTACTTTTACTACTTAAATACAATTAAATGTCATTCATTCCATAGAATTAATTATTGCTATAGTACACAATTTACCGTTAGTCATACAGATACAAACTGAACATGAACATCAAGAATGCACTCGTGCCTAGTCAGTATAAGTATGGTTTTTCGTACTTTATGTATACAGGGTATTTCGCTAACTCGGTTACAAACCATTTTCTGTAGATTCACAGCGGGTATTTTCATGAATCTGTTTGTAAACGTCATTAAATAAAAAGCTTTCTTATTGTATTTATGAACAAAACCTTTGATCCGTTACAAGGAAAAGATGGAAGGAGCAAATAGAATATTTAAAACAAATGTAGGTCGTTTTTATTTTTTACAAAATTTTTTACATATTCTTAACGCTCTCATCCATCTGTTAAGGACAGCATATATTAACACTTTAACTGGCGTCGGCGTGATTTCACGTCAATAGTTTTCGAAAAGTGTCGGAAGTATTGTCCGACAAGTCCATGTTTGGTTTGAAAAAAAAACCGAGCTCGAAGTTTGCTTTACACGCGACGAGTAATCCAGTAACGGTAACCGTTAGTGCCAAAGAGAAGTTAAATTTTTTTTAAACCTGTAGGAAAGTATTACCAATGGATTTGTGAAATTCTCTGGCTGAAACTGAATCTAAACTGGACCACATTAGGATTATTTCTTAATTATACATATTTATTACGTACAACTAGCTGTCTGATTTTAGTTGTTTGTGAAATTAGCCACAATCATCTGGATTAGCCAAGAATAATGAGCTGAGGTACATTTCGTGATCCAAGAGTTTACCGTTCAAATGTTTTTAGACGACAGACGAACACACAAATATAAACTTTCTGCTTTATATATAGATTAAAAATAACTCAAACAAAGTCGTATTTAGACACATTTTCATTGGTAAACCGTCGCCTATCCATACGTAGTACTATCCTGAATATATACAGGCAACATTCCTAGAAGTTTGAATTTTAATTAGTCCCAGCACGCGTTGAAAGAGTGGAACTAGTTTGGAATGACCTGAACAATTTTCAAAACTCTCCGCCCGTCAAATTTGTATTAATACACCCATCAAAAGTTATAATGAATCTTTCACTGATGTTCTCAGTAACTTTTGATGAGTGCATTTTTAGTAAAAATGTCTCGAACAATTTAGGTATGTACAATAAAAAAGCTTTTCAGCCAAATAAGTTTCCAAAAAGATTCATATCAATGTGTGCGATAGATCACTTGGAAACGATGTATATAGTTATACGAAGCAGTAGCGGGGTTTATTACGAGGTTTCAAAAAGTGGATTCGGAAATAATGGAATCCGTGGAACATCTTTGGCTGCCAACCACTTAATAGCAAGGCCTTAACACTATATGGCCTACTAGAGTCTCCACAGAGTGCGCTGTCAAGCTTTCCCCTGTTTAGTTATGCGCAACCGGAGTTGCCGCTATTATTCGATATAATAGAGCTACTAAAACACCCTGAATACTTATACATATATGCTTTCATTTGTTGTTGCAGCTCGTAAATAGCGGATCAACAATTTCTGTACCTTCAATATTTAATAATTTAATATTACAAATCACACCGGGTTACCGGTTAACGTTTCTTCATTTATCCCAGGCCTAGCACATACTTAGGTAAATTGTATGCAAATCGTGGGATTGCCATGAAAACAGACATTCTGTAAAGAAAAGGAATAATAACAGTTACTTTCTGTAATAAAAAAAATAACGATTTTAAAGAAATACATGCTAATGCACTTGAAATATTATTAAACAGTTCATAATTTTCATTTTGTAACTTAAACAGTTATCATCTTTGTAATAAGTTATGAGAAATTATCTTTATCCACACTATCCGCGGTTTACATGTTGTAAAGCAATTCTTTCTCTTTATCAACATACATATTATACTATATCATTTATATAATTTACATTATCATCTTTTCAATATTCTAATTTCAAAAAGATAACATTTCATATACATGAATATATTAGGTAATAGAACAAGTACGGAGTAAATGTTTATAACTTTACACAACTAGTATAATAAGGAGCCGCCCTTAAATTACATTTTTGGCGATTTTAGTCCCCTTCCTTACGTAATATTTTTTACATTGCATTTTTTCAGTTACTAAATTTTTTTAAAAAGTTTATATAATTAATTTAACTCGGTTTCATAATAAAACTTTGATTAAAAAATATTAGGTAAGACGCTATTTGACTCCCTGCCGCCCCCTTGTAAGAAAACGTAAGAAATTCGCATCCCCCGCAACCCCCAAGCCTTACATAATTTAAGGACCACCCTTAAGCAGTAAGTACCCTTAGTTCACTCGATTCTGGCCGCCGCGCTATGCGTATGTGTATGCTAGAGCGGCGGATATCGAATGAGCTGACTGTACATTTGCTGGGATAGTTGAAAATTTAAGTACTTACAAGCGATGTACAAAAGCATTGAAAATTGCAACCACTGTGTTACCGTGTCCACCACCATACCGTCGACTGTCGCAAGTGCAATATATTATATAAAATTACTTCTTAGTTTTAACAATGATTGATAAACTCGTTTGAGTATTACACGCCTTTCGCATTTGTAACATTAGATGCTCTTCCTCTTTGTGGAATGATATAAACATATAATACAAATATAAATATACAATAAAAAATTGATTAAAACAGTTACAATTGATAGTTCAAAATATGTGTGTATGTCTACCGCCTACACACATTTTCCGCATTCGTGTAATACAAACGTTATCTACAATCGTGTACTGATAACACTGAACCAAATAATTTTGCTCAAAACAAGTAAAGGCTTAAATAAGAGTATTATTTACTTATTACAGCATTACACATTTGCTGAACGTGTACCTAACTTAGCTCCTGGGAAATCGCATACGCATAATTATCAGAGGTGCCTTACCTTTTCTGTACAGGATGTTCCAAAATAATGGGACAATCCGAAACATGAAACTTCTTCATGCAAAAACACATCGAAAACGCCTTTACCGTTTTGGGATCCACGACTTCGCCTCCTGCGTGTGCGTGCAGGCGGTCACTACTCCGCAAACAGCTGTTTCGGCTTTAAACTGCGCGGCCCGGAAGTTCGACCGCTAATATTCAACCGTTGATATCTCGAGAACGAAGTCGTGGATCCCAAAACGGTAGTGGACTTTTCGATGTCTTTTTGCATGCGTATCGGATTGTCGCATTATTTTGGAACACCCTGCACACCTAAGAGGCCAAATTATCCTTCCATTTGTAATTGAGGTTTTACACGAAAGATCGATTGTACTTGTTGTACAAAATGATTTTCATGATACTTATTTGTTAGTTTTTAAATATGCTACAAATGCTCCCAGTTCTCTAGAAGCGGGAAAAGCTTGCTGACATTTTGAGTTTGCGTTGGAACGCGCAAAGGAGATGCGCGCGAAATCATTCTGCTCACAGCCGCTGACTAGCGGCATTCGGCCACAACCGACAACAAGCGATTCAAATTTCCTCGGGGTACATACGTATAAGCCTCTAATCATTTTGAGCTCTGTATTAAAAACATACGTACTACAGTAAAAATTACCAACATATTGCAAACCTAAAAACACAGTGTCGATTCATAGTGCCTGATATTGCTGAAAAAATAAAAGCGTTAATAATGTACATGCACAACAAATTCAGTTAAATATAGATATTGTAGAATTTGTATTTTATTGTCACATAATGGATATATTTACAGTGTTTGTGTAGCATTTGAGATCAAAATGTCTTAATATCATTTCATTTTTATTATATTGTTAACGTATGTACATACAGTTGTATCAATTGTTAGATTATATATAACAAAAATAAAGCATATAATTGCTGTAAGGTGACTTCCTGTTGGAAAACTATTACGCTAATTATTTTGCAAGAAAACGTCTGAAACAAAAATAATGTGTGCATGTTATATAATAATTGCATTACTCCACATATAAATGGCACTTTGCATGCACGCATCATTCCAAATTGCAGGAAACGAATGTAAATAAAAGGAATTCACCCAAGCGCAGTGCAACTACAGGAAAAGAATTTTATTTAGGACTTCCGCATTCATTACTCACAGGAAATTACTTACAGTGATTATAAATTTTAATTATTTTAGTTTATATAGTTAATCGATCAATATTAGTAGTAAGTGGCAAAGTATGTTTGAGGTGAAAAATTATTCTAGCACCTTACCTGATAGAGCAACTAAAATAATGGAATATGATAATAGTGAATATGTTACAGTAAAAGTGTAAACGGCAGTAAATGTAATACACATGTTTAAAACGTTTTGTAACACTTTTCAAATATCATCACAGTGCCTGAAAATGTTATGAATACATATTTCTTTCTAAATGTATTCCAAATATACATAGAGTATCTTATAATTAGCACCACATGCAGTTCAAAAGTCTTTCGTTTTATCTTTGGTATGATTCCAGATAGGATGATGGATCAACCCTTGTATTTTGATGAAACTTTAATAATTTTAAATGCTTACATGAAACTTAGTTTTGTGTATATGTACATGTTTAGCATACTTAAAGCGTTTACTGTCCAAAGAAATCGCTTTCTTGAACGTACGAGGTTGGAGTACGTTTTCGCCTCGGACAGAACGTGTTAATGTGCATTGAATGCAAATATTTACTAATAGAAGCATCGTTAAACTAGTTTCTATATATGCGTCACTTTTAGTGCAAGTAGCATGCAAATAAATTTACTAATAAGTGTGTAAGTGTACTACAATATTCATTATTATTGTAATAAATATATATAAATGTTTTAAAAGGGTGAGTAATATTATATAGCAACTAACGGACTTAGTGTTTGGTTGTTCCGAAACTACACTTTTTTGACTCTCATTTTTCACGTATCTATGCACATATTTGAGTAATATGCTTTTTATTTTGCTGTTGAAATAAGCATCAAATCTTACGGGGTTAGCATACTATACACGAAATAATTAAAATTGGGGGTGGGTTCCTCGAAGTGTCGAAATCTCGAAACTTTGCACTTCTTTCGTGATTCAAAACTCTCGAAACCCAGATAAGAAAAGGTATAAAATCAATGAATAAAGAATCGTCCACAGCGTGCCTCGAGAATTTCAATTATTGTTATATTTTGGTTTGTATTTCGTTTAACTATGGTTAATACAGCTTTGTGCAAAAATGTTGTTGCCTTCAGTTCTTAAAACAAAATATTCCACTTGCAAATTAACAGAATCAGTAATTGAAGTTTCGAGAGTTTCGAAGCCTTACAAAGTTTCAGATTCGAGTTTCAAGAATTTAGCTTCGAACCCACCCCTATTTAAGATAATACACTCACTTTCTGTGAAGATGTAAAATAGGGTAGATAAAAGGGGGACATAATATGGTATCAATAATTTTTCATCGATAGAGGCGCAAAGGAGACTTTAAGGTCACCTTTATATTTTTTATCGAAACCGTATGTTTCGATTGTCATATTCTTAGAGCTGTTGAAAGGAGGAATTCATCCATACGCGACATATTGACGTTTATACGACTTTCAATAAAAAGATTTTACAAGAAATCTACAAAGAGTGTAAGGAGGCTACGAAACACGAAGAAATAAAAAAGAGCGAGCATACTGATATTTCTCTTTCTTGCACTCCTGGTCTAATTAATTAAAGTCAACATGTTCATCAGTTACAGGAACATGGTACATAATAAAAACATATAGCTCCATTTAAAAAAATTAAAATGACCCTGCTAGTTTCTCTACTCCGTCATCCACGAAAGAATTATTGCTATCATAATAAATCCCCCCCTAGAAACCACACAACTTTTGTATTTAGCAATTTGTTACGAAACGTAGTTTGAGTAATTGAAGGTGATCATTTTAGTCAAGTGTTTTGCCCTATGTATTTCATACTGAAATACGCTTTAGTTAGAAGTGCTTACAACGATCGTCAAAAAAGTGCCACCATTTCACAGGTTGTTAAAAGAAATTAAATATGCATACAGAAATGATCTATTCAGAAGAGGACATATGTTTTGCTCGTAAATTTGTGTCAAAGTACTCATAAAGCACATACTGATTCCTAATTACTATGTTACAGCCATTTTTGAGCAAAATTTGTGCGACAGAATTATCTATAAAATTAAATGTCGACTCGATTAGTTTCAACATCTCCAGAATAACTACGAAGCCACCAATCATGTACATACGATAAAGCGAGTCCATTGTAAATCCAAGCTCGCCAGCCTGTTCTTGTTTCATTATCAATTCTGGATTCCAGACTTTGACATAGCGCTTTCCGATCGTGACTTCTCCCACTTCGCAAATCACAAAGTAATCGTTTCCGGCACTCATCGCTGCACGCTGGCCTTACTGGAGAATTTTTGTAGTAGTTTCTGCAAGATTAATTAAATCTCTAATTCGTCTGGGTATAAGTCATATTTTTATGAGTATAATAACTGGAAAAAAAGTAGTTCGTAAATCCGTGTTTCCCAACCTTTTTTGAGTTGCGATTCCCATTTTATAATATTCAAATAACCTGCGATCCCTCCCGCGTATAAGGTAAGGTAAATTTAATAAGGTAAAGAAAATACATTAAAAATAGGTATTTCAAAATATAATTCCACCTTAATAATATTTAATAAAAAAAAAAAAACGTCGTGACACCCCAGAAAACTTCGCAACCCACAGGTTGGAAATCACTGTCGTAATTTAAAACTTAAACGATCAAGAGGTGATATCGACTCATGTAGCGGGTCTGGAGTCTTCGAGTTGCTATCTCCTTATATTTCTCTCCATTCATTTGTCAAGAGAGTCGAAGTATGTTCACTTTACTGCTGCACCGAGTTTACGACCGCATTATACGTATCTCTTTCAGCTACTATTTATATAACTTCTACATTCTCCACCATTGCAACTACATATGTAGCTTCGAAGAATTGTTTCGCCTCTGTTTATGCAATTCGTTGAACCAGAAAATGTATTAGCTTTTGGAACATTTTAGGGGATTTAAGATCATAGTTTAATAAAAATGATCGATTTTTACAAAATGACGTGTTTAAGTTTATCGGTTTACTTGCTAGAGGAATATTTCTTCCGTCAATTCAATGCATATAATAAAACTGAGTTACTTAGAATTTAGAGAATCGGTGGAAATTAAGCTTGTGTCATAAACAAAAAAATAATTCGATGTTAAAAATGTTGCTGATATCTCTTTTCATTCCTTAGAAAAAAAATCACAAAGAACACACATTTATCGACAGTTTGAACCAGAACCTCCCTCCTCCAATCTTTTGAACTCAGGGAATCTCAAAGCAAAAATTTTCAGACACAATTTTTTCGCAGCAGTATTTGATATCACGTATATATACGTCGCCCAGATTCACTCAAAATATACAGAACGTATATATACGTTGCTGGGGTTCAAAGAGTTAAGGATCATTAATGGCATGAGCAAAGCATTTGTTATAAATTAAATCAGTGGCTCACGAAAGTATTCGTACACACTTTAAAATCGCATAACATTTTTAAAATTGGTCCAAACGACTAAAGTTTTTTTGGAAGCTAGAAGCATTAATTTACTAGCTCACGTACTATGTCATTCTTTAAAAGAATGCAATTGGACGGTATAGCGAAGAAAATATTAAAGGTCGTTTTTCAAATTTTTATTTGTTGCATACGTGCTGGAAATTTCATCTAAATCGGTTAACGTTGCTCCGAGCTACAAACGTTTAAAAATTGCAGAATAAGGTCGAAAATCGCTGATTTCTGGAATTTCCACGATTTCCGACCTTATTCTGCGATCTTTAAACATTTGTAGCTCAGATAAAATGCTGAAAAAACGACCTTCTCTATTTTCTTCGCTATCCCGTCCAATTGCAATTATTTCAGAACGACGTAGCACGTCACCTAGCAAACTAATGCTTTTAGCTTTTAAAAAAAAACTCAAGTTCCTTGGACCAATTGTAAAAATGTTATACGATTTTATAAAGTAAACGATTCCTACATTCGTGAGCCATTGTAATTATACTTTCCCGATTCCTTAGAGCATACAGAAACCTGTCTCATACAAATTTTTCTTTTCATAAAACAGTATTGATGATGATAACAGTAAATGAGCGGTAGCAGTAAATGATACTTACTTGTAATAAAGATCAAAGAGCGATGGTTCATTACTCATTTTATCTATTAACGAATCCCAATCTTTAGGCAAGAGTGACGACATTTGATACGCCTGTCGCGCACTATACATTTTATGCCAGATAGGATAATCATACAGATTTGCTTCCTTTAGATTCATAACCCAGCTCTCATGATCTACAACCAACTGGTTCAAAAGTTTTTAATTATTTTCCGAGAAATAATATCAAATGGCGATTCATTTTTTACTGTACAATTCAGTGAGCACTTATGTATTAAATTTGAAGCATGTACAATATTTATAATGTGATTAAATACTTTGAATAAACATATGATGAAACCCGTATCGATAAAAGGAAACTAAAATTCATGAAGGTCCGTGTTACTGATTTCTTTACATATGTAGTAATGCCTCGCTACTAAAGCTGAGGCCAGCAGTTCTGGCCTCTTAAGAATAATGAGGTGTAATTTCCATTACAGTAACTCCTCAATATATGTGCACTGATTGGGTCGTACCGTTCGCATACAAAGAGGGAAGAGGAAGTATTTACCACCTCATTATTTCACTCAAATCATTCGACAAGGGCAACGAATGAGATATTCACCTAGAGTGAATGAAATAGATTTTCGCGATGAAAATAAGTTATCTTGTAGCGAAGCATTATTGTATTTTATAGTTATAACAAAAGTGAAACGTATGTTGTTCTGCGTAGTTAATAGTTTCATTACATATTTCACGTTAAGATTTTCATTAACTTTTGTGTATCTCCTTTAGTTAAGAATTCTATACGGTTATTCCCTTGAAATAACATTTTACTTTCATTAAGTACAATGGTATGTTCAGCGGACTCAAGCGTTGAGTAACCGCTCACTGATTTTTCTCTGAACGCTACCAGTCAGTTACTCACTTCTCAACACGTTTAGTGATCGGTCGCTATTTTTTATAGCTTAAATAAAGTTCGCTACTTTTAACGGAACGTGTTGGGTTGCTACAAATGTCGCTACCCTCCCAAGTGTCGTTCAGCGGAAAGATAGACTGATCAGGACTGATCACCGTTGAGTTCTCAACGGTTGAGCTCAACGATTGAATCCGCTGAACGCATCCAATGAAAAAATTTAAATACAACTTACTCTAGTTGTTTTGGGATGATCACCATCGACATAATATATTCTGTATCCTGGATTAAGATCGTAGTAAGGTGTAACCGATGGGCCGATGTAAGCTATACTGAGAGCTCTTCCAAGATCAGCGGTATCATAAAACAGCTGGAATTCGTCGTAGTGGGTGTGTCCAAAAAATTGTGCCGTGATTGTTGATTCATAACTGGATTAAAACATCGTTTGTGAGTTTTATTGAAATTTAGATCATAAAACTTACACGTTAATATAATTCTTTATAGAGGGTATCCCAAATGGTCAAGACCAAATACGGCATGTCCAGATCAGTCAAAGTTAATTGAAATGTATCAAAATTCTTATAAATAAAGCAAGTTCAAAACTTAATACAGTTCAATTTCAAAATTCATTAAGTGTTATGTACACAGGGTAAAACTGAAATAGGTGTACAAATTTCATCAACATATTCGGCTCACCATAATGATAAAAAAGAGAGTCAAAGAAGAAAATAAAACGAAAAGTTTCCGCAATCATATTTATATCACCATTTTTCCATCCTTTAAGTGAGTAGAAAACATTCTTAAAATTTGGCCCCCAAATTCATTTATACCCTGTATAAATGTGTTACGAAACTAGCAGCGTGATAGCATATTAAGAGAAAGGTAGAACCTAATCATTTCACAAAAAACGAATGATTTACTAACCGATTGATGATGTGATAATAATTTCTAGACCACACTTTCAAACAGTCTGAGTGTCCAGGTGGTATATGTCCGATTATATGAACTTTTTCACCATTCATTTCAGCTCCTTGCAACTCGTAGACGAGCCATTGCAATTCACTTACTGGATCTGTGCTATTGATTAGGAGCCACCAGTTTTTGTTATTGCAGTAATTCATGTTTACAGAGAGAATCCGGAAACCTGGACGAACTAGGACGGAATAAAATGCACCTCGGCGGACAGTGTGTGAAACCCCTGCGGGTAGCCAACGTCTCCAATGTTTATCGACTGCATCGTATAACCAGGATATGCCATTTTCTTTGGGAACGAATGGTGGTGCAAAACTGAAAAGATTTCACATTCGTACATATTTCTATAGGTATCATTCGATTATACCACTTCATTCAGAATTTTATTTTAAATATTTAGAATAACAAATTGAAGATTTATAAATTTACTAAGCAGATACATAATTTACTATATTCTATCATTGAAAAAAAATTTGCAGCATTCGAAGAATTTATTATTAAAATATTTTCAGACGATAATTATTGTGGAAACGAATTTTTTTGTAAAATATGTCATACATCTCTCACTGTGGAATAATATTTTACAATTTTTGACACATGCAATTTTACTTTGCAAGATGTGTACATACAAAATCAAAATAGAAATAATTACATAAGAGCCTATGAATATATCAGTCAATAAAAATATGGAGAAACAGATTCAGAAACGCATGAAATATGACCATAAGAAGTTGATAAATTGGTTCTGGAATACTTGTTTTACTAACAAATAATGATCGTTTTATGAAATGTATTTCAAAGCAAGTCTCCAAGTTGTTTTATGCATATTCATTTTGATGATTCACGATGAGTGACGGAATGATCTTAAACTGTTGGGACAAAGGAAAGTGAAGAAAGGAACGTACCTATTAACAGGAGCACTTTCATGGTTTCCCAGAGACGGAAAGATCGGTATTCCAGGAAACATTTCAATAAGCTGCGTGACTGATTCTTGCAAAACTTTCAGATTCTCCTCTCGCGTTTGGTTCCATACGTCGTGAGGTGGTAAGTCACCTGTCCACAGTATGTAATCTATATCCTAAATCACAATTGGAAATCGATAAAACGCCTATTTTCAGAACTTCATTATATTTTTAATATGCAAGTTATAATAAAATTCTGATACTGAAAAATGCAATAACTTCTTAGCAACTGTATTTTCTTCCTCCAATATAATTCTGATACTTCTTCCACGATAAAAGAAAAAAATAAAAATAGATGCAAGATATCTATTCTGTAATTAGGAATGTCGCTGCTTTTCTATCTGTTCATTTTCTTTACATTGAACTAAAATTGTAAAAGCTATGCAAAATAACAATAAAGAAAATTTTGTTTAATTGATTACTCACAGGGTGCGTGTCCGCGATATGTTTGAGCATATGATCGACGGTTCTTTTTGGTGTGTCACATTTTCTGTAGTCACCCCATCGGCCAGCACCTGCGGCTGGAGTCAGGGGTGCTCCATTGGTCAATCTGCAGCATAATGGTTCATTACAGTCTGCATTTGCGCCCTCTTGGTAGTAAGGGTCGTAGTGGGTATCAGAGATATGAAGGACTTTGAAGGTCGGCGCACCTTCTTGAGGTGGTATGGGAGGTTTTACAGGTGGTTTGTTCACTGGCGGAAAGGCCACTTCCCACTCGTGCAGTGGATTGTACGTGTCGTCACAAGCGTCACCAATTACGAAGCTGCATATTTGCGTTGGACCCATATTCACTTGCTTTAGGACATAAATAACTTCCCCCTGCACAGGAATAAGAGGGCCCAAGGGTTAATTTATCTCGGTAAAAGATGCTTCTTATCGACAAGAAGAGGATACAGCAGTAGGGTACCAATTTTAAAACAAATGTTTAAGAGGAATTACGGGATTAAAATAAGTAAACCAACTAGTGGCTCACAAGGGATGTTCGGCACCTCGAAAGTTCAAAAAAATTTGAAACTTTGCAAAAATGTACTTCAAGTAATACAACTATGTCTTGCTTTTGCAATGAAACCGTCCTAGGGATGCAACACCCCCACAAAGAAATTTTGAATTATCATATTATCGTGAATATCTGCGAAACCGTAACAGATATCGAAAAAAAGTTTAATTCTAAGTTCTATGGTTTTTGATATATCACAATATGGTGATAAAGAGTTTTCGAATATAAGCTTACAGATGACTAAAAACATAGTTAAATCCTTAAAATGAAATTAAAGGTTTCGAATCAAGTGCAAACACTGCAAACTCGAAATGTGATATTTTTGTATTTCACTGAAGGTAATTAAGGGACGCCGTTTGGTACCTCGAAATATGAATATGGATTATCATTGCAAATGATATGCATCAGCAAGTACGTTATACATGTGCTTGTACATTCATTTCTGCCCTACACTCGCCAGAAAAAAAATGGATTAAATCAGAGACCCCTACTGCTGTGACCTATGCTCGTAAGCGAGAAACTTTCACCTCGATTTGAAATTTGGTTACGCTTCAGGCACGTTATCATTTATATGTTGAGAATGTAACTGTTACTGGAAAAACTTTGATTTTAATTTCATTTTTAAGGTCACTCTTTTCGAAAAAATTTAATTTAGTATAAGTGTTTATCTTTATATACTGGTATTTTAAAATGGCCATTATTTTATGTTTAGCATTTTATTGAGTATATTTTTTCTACATTTAAAAGATTCCAAATGTTTCTTTTTTTGTGAATTTCGCAGACCTTCGAGCTAGTTATTTCTGGTAGGAGACCAAATAAAATTCTAGAATCTTGCCATTAATAAATAATATAAGAGTGTATTTTGCCACAAAAATATCGAGTTTCAGATTCAACTGGTAGCTGTAATACATGTTTGAATGTGTGGGGAAAAATATTAGTACCGTCATGTGACACAAATTGGAGGCTACTGTTTTCTAAAAAATATGGTTTTGCTCTATGTTGCTATGATCACTAGAAATTACGATATCTTAATATTTGTGAATCCTTGAAACTCTAATAAATTACACTCATCACGATGCAAATACAATTATTATTGTCACGTGCCAACGAAAAATAAATAATAAATAATGATTGTTTTGAACTGTCGACACATGAGGCTAACGTACACGGAAGATTAAATTTTTTGAAAATAGTCAAGTATCTATGTTGGACCACTTCACTTGTAACGACCCATTAATCTTATGAACGCTTAAAATTTATTCATTAGTATTCTCCATTTTCTGGACAACAGAGAAAACGTAATTTATTTTATGCTAAGAAACGTGTAAAATAATGTTAAAAGAGCAACTTACCCCAAACAGTAACGTCACTCCTTGACAAACTCGAGGGCTTTGGATATTAAGGGATACACAAAAGTTGTAAATACTGTTCATAATTTCTTCGTCGGTTTTGCCACCCTTTATGTAGTGCTGAAGAAGTCCCGCACCAACTTTACATGCTGAACAGGACACTTTCGACATCACTGACGTCTCAACTTCCATCATTACTTGTCTTAAGTCTAATAATTTTAAAGCTTTATCGACGAATCCCGAAAGATGTCCACTTGACTGCACAGTTTCCATGTCCCACAGCATCCGAGAATAATTATACTGCAAAATGAACGTTTAATGTAACTGTCATCGCCTTCTGTCAAACGTCATCATATTAAATAACATTTGCTCTGTAATTGAGAATAGAAAAGTGTGTCTAATACATATTCTTTGACACATGCTTCCTTTGAAAAAATATACGTATGTGCTGGATATATTTTTCTACAGAATTATACATAGTATGTTTATAAAAAGAATTACATACTTTAAAAATTATATACACGAGAAGAACGAGCAAAGTAAATTTTTTTTCGTCCAATCTTTTGTTTTCGAGGAACTTAAGTTTCAAAATAACGCTAAGCACACGTGGACTGTGAATGTTATACTTAATCACCAACCTGACTTCATAAATGGCAAAGTTTAAGAAAGCATGACTAATATGTAGTTAAAATTTATTTTGTACGTTAGAAATTGATGAAAATATCTTTGTCGCCATAGACAAAATTTATTGTGTCCGTCGTATGACGGATGTACGAAGTCTGACTAATGTTACTCGACGTTTTACTTTTTCAAACACACGAACAATTTTTTATTTTAAGGGTGTGTGTACTCTAGTGTAACTGCCCGTTTTTCAACGCCATCTTCGGGAATTTATTTAACAAAAACTATAAGTTTATAGTATCTGGCGTTTTGCCTGCATATTAAGGTATGTTTGAAGTAAAACTCTATCGCACATATACATACATACAGTCGGTAGTGCAACCTTATTCAAAAAACTGCTTTTCCGACAGGCGTTGGTGTCAAAACTTTTCTAGTCCTCCAAAATGGAAGAACTAAGGTTGACTTTGTTTATTATATCCGTCGCTATGGTTGGAACTACGGACAAGTTTCTATCTTGTATAAAATTAATTCTATAAAACGAAAGCAATCAAAATGCTATCACTCGGCAAATTTTTATTGTTAGGTACGAATAAAAATATTCCTTTCTGAAACACGCGGGCTCAACACACTTTTTAAACTTCACTTTCTCGAAAATAAAGTCACAGCTGAATGAAATATTTTTCGCACTTTCAACTTATTTTGAATTATTCTAGAATAATTATTTTGTATTTTGAATCTCCACTGGGTAAAGTGTGATAGGTGATTGTTTCCAAAATATGTATCGCATTGAAAAATATATTAAAAAAAATTGAATTATTTGTAAGACCACATTCTTCAGATAAGTTTACTATGTTCTACACGAACGTTTCAAGTGCCAACATTACATTTTTCTCTTATTTCTATAAATTTTCTCCTATTTTTCCTTCGATGAAATCACATATTTTTGTCATTTTATTTTTGTAACTGATGAAAAGACAAACTCCTCAGTAAATAAATCCATAAGTAATGCGTTGACCTTGGATAAGAAATACCACATTCTGTTAGTCACGACTGCACAAGACAAAGAGATATATCTTATTCCGCTTTTAGCCGTGCACTTATCGTGCTGATAATCCGATATTCTTTGCTGTTATCAATTTTGTTTTCCTTGCGTTGCAAATATCTGTGCTTTGCAATACGTTACTGGCACACTCGGTCACATGGATTGGGAAACATTGCTCCTCGAAAGTTAAATCGTTCTCTGAATTAAGTTACTTATTTGTAACTTCAGAAATGAGTGTCAAGTTGGAAGTAAAGGCATACAGGCATAAAATATTTCGCATCCTGGACTTCGGCGTAGACCACGCCATTATTCGCTACCGCGGACGTCATCTAGCCAAGTTCGCGGTTACCACCATGTCGTTATAAGGATATTTTCCAGAAATGTCTAACAATCACCTGTTAACCGAGTCCTTTCTTGATGAGAAACATTCCCCGTATATTTTAAACTGTATCTTGGGAGGTGATTAAACACGAATCAACTTGTTTCAACGTCAACAAATGCTACACAGTTGTGTGGAAAGTGTGGAGTATTCCACACTTCAGATTTTGCTGTGTGTGGAATTCCTCATTCGGGAATTTGGAAAGCGTTTCACAATTTTGTATTTTTTGTTTGTACTTTTTTTAGGCTTTTAAAATTTGATCTTTAATTTGTTCTTATCCCCCCTCCAAATTCTACACTCAGGGAAAATTTGTCCCACTGACTCTGCTTACTAAATTATTTTCTCACTGTGCAAGAGTGATTATCAAGTTTCCCCGATTAATTCACTCATATCACCCAAACCAAAGGCATTTTTAGGCGACGAGTTAACTCGTAGTTCCCGGTTAAAATTGACCAAATAAGACACCTGCCAAAGTCTCACCACCAATCTCATTTTCTATGCCTAAAAGATGTATCAAAAAGATGCGTTAGTTATAATGCTTTAGGCGATTGCATCTTTTTATTTATTTATTTATTTATTGTGGGTAACAACCCTTTGGTACATTATAATGACATGAAAAGACGTGAATAGAGAACGGATAAATAAGGTAAAATTAAAATTAAGATTAAAATAACAAATACCAGAGAAACTAACAGAATTTTCAATATCTCTGATGTTTTTCCTGACACGAAACTGTATTAAGAGAGAAAAGTCATTGTTTCAAAGCAGCAAATGTTGTTATAAAGGAGTGGTTTTGTCAAGATTACATTTTTCCAGATTTCATGATCATCGTCACTTTTACAAAGAGATGATGTATTTTTATTATCATATTATCGCAGCTGATAACTCTGTTCACGATTTTCATAGCGGACATGGAAGAGGATCTGAACAAGGAACAGCTGGGAGGGGTTACGGTAGGAAAGGAAAAGTCTATGGCTTACCCTCGCGATAAATTATATGTGGAATCTTCTTGTTTGAAAGTCAAATGAACATCAACGTGTCATAAACGAGAGAATATATCATCTTGTCATCTGCAGAAGCACGATAACCGGGACATATGGTTTCACTTGAAAAAAGTAATAGTCACCTTGAAATCTCGAAAGCTATTACCTTGAAAAACTTATTTCTCCATAACAACATTTATACCTTCCACAGAAACAATTTCCTTCTTTTACATTCTTTTGTATCATCAAAATCAACGGAGATATTTGAGATGCTCAATTTAAATGAAACACCCTGTACATATAATTTGTAAAGCTTCGAAATAGCGACTCGAAGAAAATGACGGAGATTTTACGGGACCTAATACACTCATAAATAAAAATGATTAATTATCAACATCCAGTATTGAGACTTGCAACGAACTCATTAAACTTCAATGTTACATTCAGTGTTTTAATTATACAGACTACTTATCCAATTGGAACATGTTGGTATTTGAAGACATTCGTCAAATGACTACCCAGAGTTGCTTAAAAAGGCGAGGAAATATTAGCCCGTGCAGAAATACGCTCAATATCTTTAAGGCTACAGTTCTTTTCAAGTGAGAGGAGAATGATAGGTTGGGATGAAAAGTATCGATCTCATCATGAAACTTTCGCAGGGGAAAGTTACTGAAATTCGATTGTGCGTATGTGCGTAAACACGAGTAGGAAGGATACACTGTATGTTCGTGTCCTCGTCGATCAAGTTGGTGAAAGTATTTTGGCACTGAAAGTGAGAGTCGGAGACATCGTCTTGTCAGACATGAAAAAGCCGGGGAAATACGGAACGGTCGAAAGACACGCTAAGGACTTGCGCCATACAAAAATTATTCGACAAGACTGTAATTTATGGTACGTATTTTTTGTCGTCAATGTAATAACTTTGTTCTTGTCAAGCACAGTATATAAGCACTCTGAAATAATTTACGGGCTCACACCATTTTTGGATAATTGTTTCTCTTGGAACTTTCTGACGGTGCGAAATAGAATAAAACTTTAAACATAAGAATTACTCAGTTTTTATGCACTATCAAAACAAAAATAAAGTTATATTACAGAAACGAAAAAACGAGATAACTTTGAGAGCTGATTTCACCCGGAGACAATTTCCGCAGAAAAAATGACTGCTTGCGCTTTCTAATATGCTTCACATTCACACGAAGGTTCATTCAGGGGCTATATATAGCTAGGACTAGAAAAAACAGGGTGAATTTAGACAATTTTTGTTTCATTGAAAATATTTTTTAATTTACAAATCTTTATATGCATCTTAAAATACGTACTTTAATATAACAATTGTGTAAATTTAATTGGAAAACTCAAAACATGCAATATGTAATAGCGTTTTTCTCAAAATGGTATTTTAAAAAACAATATTTCTCAAGAACTAGTGAACCCGATTCAGTTGAAACTTGGAACAGAGATTTTTGATAGAATTATTTAGTTTTTGTCGTAGGATATTTTAAGTCACTTTTTATCAATTGAAAGAGAATAGTTTTTTTTAATTATTTATAGAATATCTATAGGAATTTTTAAGCTACCACAAAAACTAGATTCTTTTAAATCTTCTTAGTTTTCGAATGAGATTAACACAATTGTTACATTAAAGTATGTATTTTAAAATGCACATAAATAAAGATTTTTAAATTGAAAAATATTTTCAATGAAAAAAATTGTCAAAGTTCACCCTAGTTATTCTAATTCGAGGTGTATGTAACCCCTTAAAATCAGAATTTTCGATTTGGGAACCTTTCTTTGTCAGCGGTACATGGAGGTCCAAGGCCTCGACGAGTCCACATCCCATGAGAATAGGAACTAAGCATAATCCGTATATAGTTATCCCTTCCCCAAAAACGAACGTAAGAAAACCGCAAGGCAAAAAACCGCCCAAGCAGGGTAGAACTGCATCGGCGAATGACCGGGCTTGTACTGAATTCGAGTTTGTTAAAATATGCGTATGCCAATATATTCGTTCCAGATCTATCCAGAATCTCCCAGACCTACAGGTCAACAATCCCAACTTTCTTTGTGATTCATGTAGGATTGTGGACCCTACTATAATATATAGTATTGTACTATATTTGTGTCTAGTGTACTATACGCTGTTAGAAAAGAAACGTAAAAATTCCATATTTCCAACAGGTCGAAAAACTTCTACAATTTTTACTTATTTTTTATTTTATGGTAACATCAAACTTGTTATTTGCGAATTTGAACTTGAACAGAGAGGATTTTTTTCTGTAATAAACATGAAGTGACGGGAAGGAAGAAACATGGCCAGTGTCTCATAAAAAATGAGCACCTCATATATGCTAATTTGGACTTACAGTGCAATCGAACCTTTGACATATTTGTCAAAGTCAATAAATTAATTACTAATGCAAAATGTTAAAAAAATATACGTTTAAAAAATAAGATGTTGTCATAATGTAAGTTTCATTTTGTACCACTTTCTCTTCTTTTTATTCAATTTGGCCGTAAAGTACTATATTTTCACGAAAGTAAGTTGGCAACCTTTCACGCCAGCGAGAACACAACGGTAGCATTGTTGCAAAAGTGTAAGGATAATGAAAAAATAGGTGTTTTAAAATACTGAGAATTAAATTACCCGTGCAAGTTGGTCAGGACTGGTGCCATTTATAATGACCGATTCTGCGGTCGGTGGCAAATCTCTAAGTTTGTCAGTAAATGGTAAGATGGTGACGTCCAATTCTTCTGCGGCCTTTGCTCTGGCAGCGAACCATTCGTCTGCGAGTTGCGTCCAGTTGGTTGCAGCTATTTCCGCTTCCCTTTTCGATCTGTCTCTGACGGGACTTCCTGCACGGAGGAACAAGAAGATATAAACGAATTCCTTCTCAGTTCAGAAAAATATATCTTTACAGCTGAATATTTTCGAAAATATTCAGTGTTCTATTAATATATCTATATATTTTCATCTGGTGGTCTGTATCATATCTTCTGGCGTTACAGATCTACTGTGACAGTGAGCTGTGTAATACTACTTAAAATAATACTACTTAAAATATTGTCGAAACTCGAAATCATTTCAGGAAACTGTTTTATGCACTAAAATAATATACCAACCAAAGTGTATGGTTCCATTTAAAAGAATAATAAATAAATCCCTTCTTATGTCCCATGCTGTAACACATTTGAAAATTAAAATAAAAACTGGTTGACAATAACAGACAATTAATTTTCAAAATTGGTACACCGATTGTCACGTCATCACTAGCTGTAAGTAATCCTAATGGTATAGGTTAGTAACTTTTGCTTCGTACCAAATGCTTTGTCATGCATAAAACGTGTTTCAGCTATATGTTTAAATGGCAGTCTGTTATATCAATTGAACTGTCCTGTTCTCTACCTAGAACTGTTAATAAGGGCAAAAAATGTGCATTCAGTGATTTTTCACCATACCAGTAACCTTTGAAACCGATTTCACACAAAGAAACTAGAATATTAACATTTCAATGAGTAATATTTAGTAATCGTAAAAGGCATTTCAAAAGCTTCACAACAGTCCATTTAAATACGCACAATGTCAATTATATAACGACTTACATAACTAATACGTAACGTCTTTGAATCTATAATAATTATGGTACGTTTGTTAAAATACAATACAGGTGATTTAATGTAGAATACACGCCCAAAAAGAAATTCCACAAAGAATTAATTAATTTCATTTAAATTCATTTACATTCCTTTTTTGTTATTGCAATTTTGAGGTGGATTTATCACTTAGGAATTATGCAAATACTTAGTGCTTATCTGTTTCTGTCAACCTTTAAGTTTTCATTATAGCTTTTATAATCTATGCGAGTATTTCACACTTTTTGCGCGATATCTAGGCTAGAGACTTCCAACTGGTTGTTTCACAAACATTAATCAATAAACCGCAATTATACGAAGTCTCGTTTGAGATTCATTGGTGTACGAATACTTCCTACACCTACCGTTCAATATTTTATGCAACTTCCCTATTACTTGCTTATTTTATAATCGCAACCAACTTATTTAACTTCCATCCAAATAACTCCAAATAATTATTGCTATAAAATATAATTGCCAAAATGTAGCCTGTAAAAATTGTTACTAAATGTATTAAATATGTATTCGTTAAATTGTGCCAAATCACAAGACTATATAGTAAAAAGGTCAGATTGTAACGCAAACTAAACATAAAAATATTATTAAATTAAAGCTGCTTTAGAATTTAATATACACTCTTATTGTCCCAAGAGAATCTATAAACTGTGTCAACGATATTAATTTATGAGCACATGCTTACAGTAAGCATCAGAATGAATTATATTATTTCTCCGTTACAGTCGACATATTCCGTAATGAACATGTCTAAGATACGTTCAATTTGCTACTATAAATCGAAATCATTCAACCGCTTACAAAACCTATGTACCTACATACTTTTCGAACAAAAAGAGGTTTTGCGGTTGCAGGTGTATCGCTCCGTTTTCAACATAAATTAGTCATAACTTTACCTAGTCATTGTTGGGGAATATTGATTGAACATAAACCTATTCTAACACTGTAACATTAATACGAGAAGCACAAAAAATTGCTAACGTTATCAAATTAAAAGGATATTTGTACAGGTCGTCACCGAATTGTTAGTACAACCCTAATGGAGATAATTCTGCGTGTAAAAATAAATTGAAAACGTAGAATAATATTGTTTTAAGCTAAGCTTAACGTTAACGAATTTTTTTTTAAGAAAACATCATTCTTATCCAAATAAATACACATGTAGCTAGTTGATACACTTAAATGTCGAAATTATCGCAGAACTGACACGGAAGCATAAAAGGAACGCGCAAATAAGTAGATTAAGTGTTAAGTGTAAAGTTTTGACATATTTTAACCATGATTCGAACGATCGCATGCTTGCTGAAAAAATTTTGCAGATTGCCGTTTTCTTATTCCGCAGATTAAGTTGAAAATGTCAAAATAGCGGTTCATCCACAAATGTCATTAGTTAACAGGTCATTAGCTTTGGAATACTGGTATTCCAAATTACCAGCACCTTAACAAAATCGATACTTTTTGTTATTTTTCATTTAGACCATAGTTTCAGCTACTTTTTATTTTTTAGTATTACTGAGAGTTTGAAATATAGAAGTTTATTAGTTTTCCTATGATATTATGCAGTTTCATTTCTTCCTATCCTCTGCCGTAATTTTTTATTCGTCTTAAACAAACTGGTATTCTAAATATACTGCACTTCCTCTACTAAAGTATTTCGATAATAATCAATTCGATAACACTAGGAATAGTACTAAAAACTATCGAACGAAGTATAAATATTAGTGATGGATCTGTGAAGAAAATGTACATACCAATACCATTCTCTAACGTTCCAAGAAGGAAGACGAGGAAGAAGACGTGCGTGACGATCCATTTTTGATTTGGCATGCTATCTTAGGCTCTTTGGTATTGTCAACTGCAACAAAACATGCAATTTATCGCTTAAATTCAAATTATATATGTATCTAATATTAAAAAGTCTATTAGTTATACATAACTCTATTAGTGGTTACATTTATGTATTTTATCATTATTCTAATTATTATTAAATTTTACTAAACATTTGCTCCATTACATTATTCGAAATATTAATTACGAATAGTGAAATATTTATGTTATATTTAATTCAAATTTTAACGTCCATACTTTTGTTTCGATATAGCAAAATTATTCATAGAAATATATTAGGAATACTATATTTGAATGATCAGTTTGTTTATATGGCAATATTATATACTTTTATTTTCGTGTTTTAATATTATGTTACTTTTGATGTATATTTTAGAGTATGAAAATCAATCGGCATTCAGTTTTCCGCCTTTAGCTTATACATTCAATAATTAATGTTGGTAAAAATTTACAATTGGTAATAATTGAAAATGAGAAGGAAGACAAAAATCTTGCATATATCGAATATCGATCCGTTATAAATACTTATAGATACTTCGGCTAGGCGCTTTAAATTTTGGACGACGCCTATGATTACTGTTATTCCTATGTGGGTCACAGATGAATACCTATACGAAATTAACATTCGAGCAACAACCTTCAGACATGAAAGACTTTGATAAGTAGGAGTTGAGATCACAAATTATTACAGCTCTACCTGCATTTTTCTATTCAATAAATAAGAATAACCACTCATTTATTGTGTAGAATACATAATGATTTAACTGAATAATTTAATTAAAGATTTCCGAATGTACCTTCATGTTACATTTAATCTAATATTCTTATATTCTTTTGTAACTCATTTGTTCAGTTTAACCCAATTCCTGTGTATACACTTTTTGAGCCTTCTTTTGTTACTTAAATAATACCACAATACAAACTATATTACCATTAATAATGACGTAATAATATTGAAACACTAATAGTTATGAAAGATTTACTTTCAAACTTGACATACGTAGTACATACATACACTTTTTTATTTGAATTGACGAATGAGTAATACAATGAGTAACATAACGTGTGGCATTTAAGTATTCTAATATAAGTACTTGATAAATTATTACTCAACAGAATTATAAATTGTTATATTAACTTGAAGCAAGTGTAGTTGTGTAAATATACAATTAGTGTAATCACAGTAAAAAATAACAGTAAACGATAACTTCGGGGAAGAGTATCAAAGCGTGTAACAAACCCATTAAATGTAATAAATGAATTAGCAGATTCGGTGTTGAGTACAATCGAATTTTCTGTTTTAAACAATTATTTATAGAGACACTTAATTCATTATGAACGTGTATGTACATCGTAAAATTTGGGAACAATCCGCCCAATCGTTTTATGCTCTATAAATTCCGCAAAACACACCCCTAAGGAGAAACACCCCTTCTTTTCTTTCTATTTCATTCCAATTATGTAAATTTATAGCGTACGTTTCGAAACTATTCGACCAAATTTTGCCAGTATACTCTAGTAATTATGTATACTGATGAAAAGGTATTGCACGAACATACATCAGCAAACGCTGACGTTTTGAATTGCAACCTTTTAAATGTTGCACGTCGCAGGAAGTATGCAAAGTACGCTCGTTGAGCAAGGAGACATGCTTCACAGCGTCGTCTCATTTGAACCTCGCTTCACCTGCATTAGTGTACACAGGTGAAAAGGATCCACTCTCTGCAAAATACCTATGAACTGCTGCAAATGTAGCTTCGAGTGGACAATGGTGGTGTGTAAAAGTTATAGGAATACGATTCCCCAGCAAAACTTTCCCTTGCTTTTTTTTAGTCGGGTAAAATTAACCTTCACACTGGTAACTGTGACACTTATAATTATTTCGTCAAAAGGATACGTACCACACGCTTTTCAGGTGAAAGATAATTACACTACTGTTTATGAGTATAAGGACACCTACTCTGTGTGGAATAATTGTGAAAAACATTGAAGAAGATTAACAAATTTTACTTTATTTGGTACGTATTTTAAATTAGAAGCAATGAAGAGTATTCAACCTATACCAAATATCACACTTTTTAGAAATACAGCAGGTGTCCCAATGGGTAATAGATAAAATATGGATAATATGTAAGTAGTGAGGCGTTACTCATGATTTTTTCGTTGGTGTCACTCAAAGGGTTGTTTACAAAAAATACCCTCAAATAATTGATTCCTTTATGTCTACCCTTAATTATCACTCCAAAATTTGGAAAAAATAGATTTAGTAGAGTTAGTAAGTACCTAACATTTGCAACTTGTCGCATTCAAATATCTTAAGTAGTTTTCGAGCGAAAAAATCAGAAAGTTTGGGGTTGTTGTCCCTATATCACCCGTACGGGAGGGGTTACAGGTCTGAAATTACTCAGTAGTTTTTCATGCAAAGAGCATTATTTTAACAAGCATAAATGATAAAATTGGTACTGGGGCCGTTTTCCTATGCTTACTCTGCTAGGCCCTTTAGATTCTGATTTTATAATTTTTTTTGTATTTTTTTTTTAGTCACATACATCTGGATTAGCTAGGCATAATTGCCTGGGACACAGTTCGTGACCCCAGAGTTTACCCTCCGAAAGTTTTTAGCCGACAAACAAACACACAAACACTTTCCGCTTTATATATTAAGATTTCTAAAGTATTGTCACAAAACTTACAAAAGTATTTGACATCTCAGATTTAACATAAGGTGAGTTAGTTTTAGGTGGATGTATTAACACTTTTAGTGGTGGAAAGTTTTGAAAAATACCCCTTCAAGTCGATTAGGCCATTTAATCCTCGAAACACATTCAACCCATATCTAAATCTTGTATAAACATGAGCCCAATTATATTATTTTCTTACATAAAGCTGTAAAAGGAACTTTTATCTTGAAACTTTTTTCTATCTCTTACAGATTGCGTATTACAAAATAAAATCGAAAAATAACCGAATTTCACCCACTTAGAGTGAATTTGGGAGCAAAGAAAAATTGCGTTGTAATCAGGAGGAAATCCCCTACATATCCACAAAATTTCAGAATTTTTGGAATTCTCGGGTTCGGGATCTTCCCTTGCAAGCCATAGTCCCACTTTAGGCTTAAAGAACAAAACCTACAGAAAATTTAAAATAACATTAATTATGCCACTCACTCTGAAATAACCCATTAAAAACAGCAAAAACAACAGGAAGAAGTAAAACATACCCAACAGAAATAAAGCTACTTTTCATTAATAATTCAAATCTTCAAACAAAATTTACTCAATTTCAGATCATTGAGGGTTGGTAGCTTTATGCATAACTTGGCCTAATTTATTCTGTCAGTTTCTCTACTTCGAATATGTTTATGCAAATATCTAGTAATATATAACATTTATGCTTGCAATCGACATAAGTGTTACAGTTTACCTAACCATCGCGTTAGGTTAAAATGCATTTCTTCTTCGCAGCTGTTTACATACCACACACACTGAAGCTTCAATTTTACCATCACAACCAACATCGCTGACCAGATTCTCAATGTCAAATAGATTTCAAGATATCTTATATCTGTGACATTTCATGTGTATAACTTATTTATTATCTCTTAAAATTCATTCACACTTCAATGTAAATATGTACGTTTTCGAAATTTTTGCACTTTCGATAATAATGCATAAAGAGTGATAAAGAGAATTCAGAAAGAAAACACGCGTGCAAGTAAGCGTACTGTGTTCCATATTCCACTCAGCCTTCCATTCGCTATGGTGGTGTTTATTAATTTCATGGCCGATTTTTCGTCAGTGTAATGGGAAGTGTCTGATCCACACCTGTCAATAAAATAACGGTACACCCGAGCTATTTCGGATTTCTTAGCACGAAGGAATTCCAAAAGTTCGGCTGCTGAATCAAACGGTAGAAACGAGTAAAACGGCCAAGTGGAATAAGCGGTTGACCGTTATTCGACCCACCAAGGGACCTTGTTGTTGAAAGAAGGCACTTCGGCTATGCTCGTATTTCGCGCCCATTTAGAACGAAATCGCAGAGGCATCTTTCTGGATCTGTGCTACACCCTACCTACCGGCTGAACTTTCCCACCTCAAGTCAAGGAGAAATTTTACGCTAGTATGGGATTCCGAGAACTTTCTCTCCATTCAGTATACAGTATGGTAATAACTAATACACATAGTAAGCAACGTTTTTACAAAAATTACGAATTCATCGGATGAAATATAATTCTACGTAGCTTTTCTCGTAATTTTTTAATAAAAATATAATACTTAAGACTTAGCTACGTGCATCCAATGTGGCGAACTGTAACAACGACGACCCCCCGGAATTTGATTTTTAGCACCTTACTTTCAATGTACTTATTCTGTTCTCTTATCAGGTTCACTGGGTCTTGATTATTTTTATATTTCGAAATTTGAAACTTGTATGGAAGTATGATTACTCCTTTGAAAACTTGAGACAGATTGATTTCAGTTTGTCTGATTGCAGCAGGCATGTATATCTTCCAACTTTCCTTGTTTACTATGTAGATCAAATTAGCGTTCTTTACATTCCGATGTACTTGCGTCATTCCATATACCATGTTAAGCCTAATTAAATCCCCATTAAGTCGAAATTAAGTAATTAAGCTATAAGCAAAGATGAAATTTAAATCTATTAAATTAGATAAAAAAATCCTATTTGCTACTTAATCGTTACGTAAAATGAAATGGAGGTGCAACTCTGACGTCTGTCAATTTCAGGAATTTAAAAAAAAATAAAACCGACTTAAAAAATGAAACTGCACTAAAAAGTAAAAAATTATATTTTCTCTTATTTAATCTACGAATCTCAATTTTTATGTCGGCGCCTCATCATTTGCACTGTGTAAATCGGGCGCCTACTTAAAAAATTAAGATTCGTAGATTAAATAAGGGAAAAAATATATTTTTCTTTTTAGTGCAGTTTTATTTTTTTGAAGTCGGTTTTAATTGTTTTTTTTTTTTTTAATTTATTTAATCCCTATACAAACGTGCGTCCACGGAATTAAATATCCCTAGTTGCATTAGATATAAAGCTGCCTATTGGCTTACAATAACTATGTATATCGTACTATAACACGAAGTGAATGTGTATATAGGCCCCAGTACCAAGATACTCAAAATGTGAGCGTAAATAATTTTGCTTTCGAAAAATGATGAATCTATCTGGCTTCTACTTTCTAGGCCACCTTCACTGTTTTTTCAATGCAACGATACATTTTCATTGGCATATTTTTGTAGCTGTCGAAAAGAGAAATTTGTGAACAACATACTGACTTTCAGATGACTTTCCAAGGAAAAAAATCACGAACTTATAATATGCCTATCTCGTGTATTGCACTTGCAACCGCTTGAATATAGAACTTTCTCGTCCAAGGTCATCTGAAGGTCAACATGTCACGCATGAATAAATATGTCTTTGTACCAGTCATATGCAGATGAGAATAAAAATGTATCGTTGGCTTGTTGGTAAAACTGGCCAAGTGTATATTTCTTCATTTTCGACAAATTCGAATTTAAAGTTGAATCTATTACAATAAATCAGGTAATAATTGAAAGCTATTGCAAAATGCATAAGTTCTTCCCCATAGGAGTTTTATTAATCTATTGTTGCAACTATATAACAAAAATTATGTTAAACGATTTTATTAAAAGTTCACTAAGAACTAAAAAATAATTATTTTCTTGTACTACGATTTCGATGTTGTTTTTTCACTTTAAATAAAATCGTGGAGCAAGATATTTCATAACAGACTATGAATCAATTTAATACAACATCTAGCGTCGACATGAATTTGATGTGAGATATCCTGGTCCATGATTTTATTTAAAGTGATGAAACACCATCGAAATTTTTAATAACATCATTTAACATAATTCTTTTTTATATATTTTTTTATTTTATAGTTTTTAGTGTTTGTGGTTTTTTATTTATCTAATTTGACTTTTTGTCGTTCTCATAAAGAACGCGAGTGGCTGATTTCAAGTCGCTTGGATTTGTGGTTATGGGTTATATTTATTGTTGAGTGGATAAGTTTTCACCCCCTCAGTTTTTTCATAATTTTGTATTGTCATCCAAACTACGCATGCCTGCAAAAGTTCTAAGACAATTGGATTGATGGAAGTAGGTTAAAATTAAGTTTCTAGATTTCAACCAAACATACAAGAAACAAACAGAGAATCGAAGCTGAATAAAATCGTTTAAAAAACTTAGAAAGTGAATGATTCCATTAATCCTTAAGGATTTTAGAATGCTGGTCAATTTTAGCAACAAGCCGACGATATCGTATCAGTTAAAAGAAACATTGGTGGGCTTGAAATCTCGAGTAAAAATGCCCTTAAGAAAATTTATTTAATTATGATATTTACCCCCTAAAAAGAAACAAATTCATTCTGAACTACATATTTCTATTGCTAGTAGGAAATATATTTCAGGCGTGAAAGTAAGGTGAATCACCCTATAGATAGATGAAATGGAATTACTTTGGCACAGTAATTATTTTAACTGTTAGGGTAGTCGTTTACTCTGTTTTTCAGATTCCCAAAGGAGAAACCCCTTTAACCATCCTTGTTAATTTTCCATGATAGTTAAAAGAGATAATGGTGGCCAGTCTAAAATGCACACATTTTCTGCTCTGAATTGGTCTTCCTCTATGAATATGTGCATGCTGATATTAGAAAACGTAGTATCCCCTCTCCATTATCGTTTTCTTTTTTTTTTTTAGTTTTCATGATTAAAACAATTCCTTGAATCTGTAGCAGCCTACTTATTTCCTAGAATGACGGCATTCACAGAGTCATATGATGACATACTATTACATTATATAATACGGATATGTACTGTCAAGCTATGTAAAATCCTTCTTCACTATGTAATATACAGTGGGTGGCCAAATAATTATACTCAAACAAAAAGATTTGCGATTTTGTAAGTTTAAGTGATGAATTGGCTGTAACTCTGTGAAAAATGGTCGCAAAAAATATTTAAAAAACGCATTTTAACGCTTGAAGTTTGTAGTTTTTGAATCAGGGACTTAATTCGTTTTTCATCCATTATGATACTGTTTTATCAAGATGAAGTGCAGGAAACGAAATTTTAGAAATTTTTGCCTAGTTTGAACGTATGCACGGGCCAAAATTTTTTTTCCCAGTAAATCCAATGAAGCACTCTTATAGAGCAAACATTTATCTTTAATTTCGATTTCTTTGTTTTGTTGTATGATTTTTATTGACCGAGTTCTTCGCGACCAAAGCCAAAAAAGTACTTTTCACTTTGAACACCTATAACTTGCCAACTCATGATCGTATACAAATTTTCATTAGTGTTTTGGAAAGCTAAGAAAGTTTCCTTTCAGAATCTTTAGTTGCCAATTTAAGATTTTTGTTTAATCGTATTAAATCCATTTTAAAATGATCCCAAAAATTGACGAAAATGTTTTGAATATAATAATTTGGCCACCCTCTGTAATTTTTTTAGTTTTTCCTTTTCTTCTCTAGTCATTCCTATCTAGTGGATATAAATCTATAATTTTTGCTTGAAAATAGGGTCTTTAAAATTTAAACACATTATTTAAACATTATTCTATACATACGTCATATCATTCGGTGCAAGTGAATATACAGCATGAGATAGTTAACATGATATATATCTTGAATAAATTCTAACTTAATGAAAAGATTAAAATTCATATTTTTACATATCTACATAGCTAACTTCGTCCTAAATTTTAAGTATTATGTTGATATAACTGGCCTAGTCTGAGAAACCTCACACCATGTGATATCAATTTTGAGGTATAATTCTTTGTAATGAAACTCTTACTTTTATTACCATCCGCAGTTTAAACTTTATTTCGCCTAGTACTATATTGTTACTTTAATCATTTCTGTGGCGTAGTTTTTGGATCGTTAGGATGTTTTAACTGCAATGTTCAAATTTTTATATTCAAAATTGAAAACGATACCAAACCTCGAGTAAAACAAATATTAAAATGTATATATCCCAAGTCTAATAAATAATTAATGGGATATTCACGAATGTGTGATGAGCGTAAAAGTATATTGCATTTAAATTCGGCGTGATCAAATATATCAATAATCGCAGCCGATGCTCTGCGAATAAAATACAACAATGTTTACTTCATAATGGTCATCATCACAGATGTTCTTAATTTATTACAACTTTCTAAACCATTTCCATAATTTACTATTGAACGTATCGTAAATCATTGTACACAATTATCAGAGTAGAAAGGAAGATCAAAAATGAAATGCAGTAACTGCGAAAGGCTGGGTGCGCTTCTTGTTTACGGTACAATCAACAAAAATGGAATGGGAAGTCAAAAGTCTTCGCGCTGCAGAATATCTATACTGTGCGAAAGTCATCGTGGCACATTTCTCAGAAATTATGATCAATGGTCTCGTAAAAGCATTAGTATTCAGAAGAAAGCTTTGCACAGAATATCCTAGCAATACAAAATGAAAATGTTTCAGACATGCCGTGAATCAAGGAAACATTGCTATCGTCTCAAAAGAAGAGGGCCAGAAGCTAAATGCCCTTTCGAACAAGCCCTGCCTTAATTAAATTTTGTAGGCCTCGACGACCGCGTTTTCGAGGTACACATGTACACAGTTTCAAAAATGTTCCGTTATCTGCAGTGTGAAACTACATATGCTTCCACGTACAAAACATAAGGCGCTTAAATAACACGTTCACTTTGTGAATCGACTGTCATGAGCCGAGTACCACGATAATTTACGAGCGTGTCTATCTCTACTGACATTAATTAACAGTCAACGACCCCCTTTTCTTGTCTTCTTCTGCATAATGCTTTATCAATAATCTTAAACACCGCAGACTCAGATACACGCAGCTTAAAAAGAAATATTTGTCATTCCACTGCACTCGTAAACACGAATATAAAAAAACTCAACACTTATACAATTTAGTATGTGTTTTAGCAGTCATGCCTATGAATATATTATGCTTATCTCCCAATCTTTTCGACAGATGAAAAAGAAAGCTCTGTATTGTAAACATAAAAGTGGGCTATAACGTGTAAACATTTGAAATTTTATGAATGCCTCGGTAAAACTTATTATGCTAGAAATTTAAAAACATTGTTGGTAATTTTAACATTTACGTGTGCCAGTGTTGTTTGGGAATTGAATGCCGAGTGTGATAAGATCGATTAAAATTGAACAAAGAATGGTACCTATCTCTTTTCAAGCCAACGAGCGAGTCATTCAGTAATGCCTCCCAATGACATTTAAACAGGAAATGGTGAGTTTCAATGCTCAGGGTTAATACGATGCACATACGTGCAATACTACTTGCGCTATACTAGAACTGATACTTGAAACAAGTAGATAACTTAAACTTTAACAAAAATATGTATTTGTAAATATTTCTGTAAATTTTTAGACCTTAATAATAAAATTTAAAAATTTGGCGAATTTCAAGCCAAAAATCGCTTTTATCCACAATTATTTTTTCAAATACCAACATATCGAAGTTTACATTTCTAGAATAAGACTATTAGAGCATGATTGCATGAGTAGTACAATTGTACAAGTATCATTTGAAAGTTAAAAGATTAAAAAATACGAAAATGTAAATTCAAAATAGACGCTGGGTGCAGTGAACCCCATGTGATCATTTTTTTTTTATTATAAGACATTATGCACTGTTTTTGTCCGAGTGATATTTCGAGATATTTGTGACGAATCAACTAATCTTTTCTAACACGAAGGAATTTTCAACTGACGAGTAAACTCGTCTTCCCTAGTTAAGAGGTTAAAGGAACTAAAAGGATACTATAAATATGAAGTTTCTTGCAGTTTATTAATTTGTCTGCAGCCATAAGATTTTTGGCGCATCAGCGTGTTTCACAATACTTTCTTCTTTTGAGACCTAATCTCGTGTTCAGAACAACTGGTGATTTCTGAGGCTCATCACAACAACAAAGGCAGAGATAAGCCCATTGTCAGCAATGCCAGTCAGGCTTGGTGTGATCCTTATCTATTACTACGTATGAAACAAAAATGCCTCGAATGAACACGACATGCATAGGTATAGACAGCTACTACTTAATTTTTATTAGGACTGCATACAGTACAACTTGTGCAACGTATTTCTGCACTATGATTTTAAATATGTTTAAAAGTACGGTAGTTTTTTTACAATCCAGCAACATCGTATAGAAATAATATCAAGGAAATATAGAAAAATTGAATTATTATTTTCCATTGCAAATTCAAAACATTTTTTAAGTCATAGCAATTTTTTAAAAAATAGTGAAATAGAAATTAGTGTCGTCAGTAATAGAAATGCCTTATCTTAATGTTATTATACACGATGTTCGATAACAGATAATCGATGCTTATTTCGTATTTCATTGACTTAAATAAGCAATAAATTCAATTCTTTCGATTTCGAATTAGATCACTCTCATAATCACCGATACGTATACAAGGGGTTCGACTACTGATGGTCGTTCGTTTTTAAACTTTGCAGGTTCGGAGGGAATTTCGATAGAAATATCAGGCAATTTTTTTCTGACACTTTTTGGTGCTTTGAGGTGAAAACATCTTCTAAATGTTAATGTATGCTTACCTATTGCACATCATGAAAATTATAGTAGATATAAAAAAAATGATAAGCAGACCCAAAACCGTTGTACAGAAACAGCTACCATGCAGCTTCTTCTCCGAATTTTTTAATGAAAATATCACCTTTTATAGACAAAAGTATGAGCTTTCTAATGTATATAATGTTTCTTTGAAAAAAAAACATTTCTCCACGGAAAAATAATTCTTCAAATCCGTCCTATTTTTTCGACAACGAGGTGTATGTTGTCCCTTAATACTTCTATTGAAGTTCTCTACAAAACTGAAGTTCAAAAGAAATCGGAATCGTCGAGTTATTTAAGTTCCCTTGTATGTAAGTATTAAATAATTCTATAGGAAGTGAACAATTTAATGCTACAAAGTTGAGCGCGGAATTGCGTGTTGCAATCCATGACAATCTACTATCGCAAAAGTAGTTAAAAATCATTTGAAAAATGTGGTTACTTTCCGCCTTAGAAATGTCCAGTAGCGAAGGACAAGAGTTCTCGGGTATGTGGAGATGTAATGATAAGTTATGAAATCATAGCGTGAAGTGCCATCGTATTTCATAGCACTTCTTGCTGTAAACCTTACAGCACTGCCACAGCTGCTACTATACGACATAACGAAATAATTGTTATCGTTATTATCGACGATTTAGTAATCTGCAGTTCATTGATTTTGTCAATTGACTTTTTAGTTTCCAAATGTTCCCTGATATAGTGTTCGACACTATTTTTTCCCGACTATATGATTATATATACTTTAATTGAAACATAAATATTCACAAGAAAAGGCATATACAATTTAAATACATGAAATTTACATACAATTTTAGAAAATTTATAACGAGGACTAATTTATTGCGACACACTTTTTTGCGATAAAGTTTGTCGCTTTGAATATTCACTTGTTTACTGATTCTTAAATTTGAAACTGTACACCGTCTTCTTCTAATTAATAACTGATCTTTTAAAACAATGCTATTTATGTATCAGATGATACACTATTTCTATTTACTTTACAGGAATTTCTTTTAAGTTTTCGCGTAACCAATCGGCAAAAAATACTGTTCAGCACTATACTTCAACTAATTATTAAGTACATAAATTATTCTACATCGTAACGGTGACAAATGTGGGCAAAATGTAAACGGCGTACAACAAATGTTGAACCCAAAAATATTACTTCATTTGGAAAACAGAGCTTCAAATTACAAAATGGTAAAGTGTACTTTCTTATTCATTTTGGTGGGAGGCATTTCCAGGTTCCGAAATATCTTATTATGTATCTTACAACACTGTATATTTCGGTAAAAATTATATGAACGTACTGGATGGAACAATTACAGTGAATTTTTTCATGAACAGTACAGTTGTAGATCCAATACCTTTCAAAGCAAAAAATTCTATGCTTTTCGCCATTTATTATACAACTACGCACGCCCAAAATGATTATCCACTCAGGCCTTTATTATTATATAATCCACCAACTACACAGAATGCATTTCATGGATTTCGAATTTTTACACTCGTCATATCACTATTTGCTTGTTTTGAGCAAATACAAGTTTCTGAAGTCACTTTCTGTTATTTTATTTTGTTCTATTTACTTAGAACCACAGATGGCCAAACTTTTATTTACATAAAATTTCAAATAACGAATGAAGAGTAAAAAAAAATCGTAATTCATTCGTTAACCCGACTTAACTTTATTCGACAAATGACGAATAATTTTTTTAACTTTCATTCGTTATTCCAAATTCTATTTAAATAACAATTTTGCCCATCTCTGCTTACAACACACTTCAAAGATTTGTTTGAACCATTTAAAAGAATTATAAAACAATAATGAAATGCAAATCATATCGTAGCCACCACAGACACTCGATTTTAACTCAATCGAATTGGATAGATTTGCATATGATGAATCGCATTGTATTTGTACAGCACATTATTTGCCTTAATTTTACCAGCATACTTTACTGATCATACTGATAAAATAGTGTAATACAAACATTGGTCCACAAAATGTTTCCCTTGTAAGTAAAATTGCCAACCGTACTATAATATACAATATTGTATATATTTTTGATTAGTGTACTCAAAAAAATATAGTACGTAAAAATACTATATTTCCGATGCATCGATAAAATTTTACAACCTTCATTTATTTATTTATTCTATGACAAAACTTTAATGATTAATAAAATCTATCATTATGTTCGTTAATATGAAGTGGAAGGAAGAGAGAAACGGAACCCTCATTTCTCATAAAAAATGAGCCTGTGTTAACATGGTCCACCTATGTTAATATGGTACGTTAGTACCACTTTCTCCTGAAATTACTATATTCTTTCACAATGCTCTGTATTTTTTATCACAATCGGTCGAAAAACACTGTATTTTCCTGCCAAAAAGTTGGCAACCCTACTTGTAAGTTACATGCATACATTGAAAGTTGTACGTCAACAGAGAAATTCTAGCAATACAATAAACTGTCAAGTATGTAACCATTTTTTACGATTATATAATAAATAAACAAGTAAAATAGCCAAATTTGAGCTGTCATAGTTATATACTGAACAGTACTAAGAATAATGGTACATAATTATGTATTCCGTAATTTTCAAGTTCAAGATATATACTTCGAGCACTTTCTTCAACGTGTTCATACACGTTATAGTAATTCGAGAAAAAAAAAAGAGAATTTAAAAACCTATGTCGTTATGACACTTTTTATTATTAGAATTGAAAAAAATATAATAGGAAATGTTGAACAAACAGTTTCGGCACACATTGTATACTACGGACATGTAGCAATATTACGTAGGGTGTGATAGTAAACCGACACAATTAGTGTTTGTATCCAGCTATCAAGAAAGTAGTCTATTTTAAGACTTTTCGACAAACATACAAATTGTATCGTGGAGATAACCCCGACTTAAACTTACCATAAGATGCATTCAAGAGCTCACTGTAAAAAATAAACGAGGAAATTTTAAGTATTTTGCGAGGAATGCAGTTTACGTTGAAACAGAGCCGTACAGTCACGACTTTCTCATGGACGCTCGTTAAATCACAACGATACGCCTTGAATACAAAGAAAATAGAAACGAATCTCTTGTATTTCCTGCAACGACGATTACTAAGAACTAAACAATCTTATAGTCTGTTTAACTTTTATCGAATCAAGTTTAATATCTGCCATTTTGTACTGTTATACAGGTTCACTAACAAATGGTGGGCACATTTTTTAAGCATTACTCGAATGTGTTAAAGCCTCATTTTTTATTTGTAAGCAAGACTTATTTTATTTATTCATTTTATATGACTAATAATGCAAAAATGGCGTATATTAAGCTAAGTATTTTTAATACAATTGCGCTAGTCTATAGAAATGATTTACATAATTTTTTAACAATTTCTCACGCTTCAAGAATAAGGTTTTAATTAACGTTTCACTATCTTGAATGTATGCACCACATTAGCACCATTTAAAAAAATATTATTCCAAAAGTTGCTCCCTCCATTCTTAATATATCTTAATCAATATATTCATGTAATTACTTTTCTAACAAATTCGAATATACCTGAGTAAAATTTATAAATTCGTGAAACATCGATGAGTTGCTAACTTCCTGAAACTTCCATATTTAAACTTAAACGGTGTTAAACAGTATGCGTGTAATCGAAACATAAAAGCGTACCTAAATTAGAAGATAGTATAGCAACTTTATTAATAATCTTGTACTGTCGACACAAATTACTTTTTCAAAAAAATTTATAGAAATTTATGGAATTTGTATTATAAATATTCTGCGCTGTCAGTTAAGCATCAGTGTACCGTTATCTTCGTAGTGGGAGACAAAAGAATTCAAGCACAGCATTATTTTATTACAGGAAACTAGTTTTACATCACATCCATTCAACGAATCGTTCATGACCATGTTTCGTGACCAACCGCCGATCGTCCCATGTCCGAAGCACCTAACCTACTTAATTCTTGCTCTCTCTCACCGTGACGTCATTTACTGCCATCGTAAGTAACTTCATCGAGACCCCCGGATTCACTTTGGATGCGTATTCAAAACTTGCTCCGCGATGTGTTTTACGTTATAAGCGCACCGTGAAGAAGACCTTCCCCAACTGTTGTTTCTTGCACGGAGAACCTTCCTCGACAAATATTAACGCGGCGACATCATTTTTGTAGCCTCGTATTCGACACCAATGCGCCGTTTAATCTTGTACACTTAATTTGTAGTCAACAACTGAAATTTGTAGGGTTGCCAACAATGCCATTTTCGCCTTGAGACTCCAGCTTTAGTGGCATTTCGCCAGTCTACAGTTTTGCTGATTATTTCTCCAGGAATCTGATAGATATTGCCCTTTAATCTTGAAAAGCAGTTAATTATTCTGCAGCATGAAATTATGTATAATGAAGCTTTAATTTTTCGAACGCGCCCAACATCACTGAATGGATTAAATAGTTGAGTTGGTAAGGCATTAGAAATTTAACGCGAAAATTTTTATTTACACACAGAAAAAAAATTTAGATAAAAATTTAAAAGAAAATTAAAACCGGCGTCAAAAAAATAAAATTGCACTTTTTTTAAGCCGGTTTTACGAACAATGGTATTGTACAAGTGTTATGTTCACAATAAACATTAGTTTACAATGTCGTGCTCTGTTCCATTCTGGTAGGAAAACTCTCTAACATGATCGTGGCATATCGATTTCCTGTCTACATAATATCCTAATCTATACGAAGCACTATTGAAGCATTATTACTATTGTGTTATGCAAGTCTGCAAATACTTGGTTATACTAGCTAGACCAGAGCGATTTAACGAAAAAGTAGTTTTATCTTAGCATCTGAAATCATCAGCATTTGTAAAAATAAAACATTCAAAACGTATTTAAAATGTATTGCATAGTAAGAAAACTTCCAGAAAGATATTGATTACATAATTCTTGAAAGGTATTGTTACGTTCAAAGATTGTTAACATTTTGGCAAAAAATGAATTTTCTCGTGCTGATATCTACTCAATTGGTATTGTGTTTTAAATTTCCACGAAACCCTAAAATGAAAAAATTAATAAGAGTGAATGCAAACTGTAGTTGAACTGAACACTTAAAGTGGAACATTTTAAACCTGCTTCTTTTTGTTCGCGATATTCTGAAAATCTTGTTTAATATTTTCTCTCCATCTTCTTTTCTCCAATAAAAAGGATTATATCTTTTTAAGCAGCTATAATTTCAACTACAATTACTGTGCTTATTGTTTCAAAAACGTAATGTTTAATGATTACATGATTATGTCAAAATCACATTCTACTCCGCCCATCTTCACAAATTATTTATTACTGTTTAAAGCTATCAGCGTTACGTCGTTTTACGCATGTGCGTTCTTATTCATCGTATTATGATTATATTACTAATGGTTTTTACAAATATTTATCTATCTGTTTGGTTCTAGCCCGTTAAATAAAATAATAATACTATTTAATTCAACTGTAGATGTTGTCACAATTAGTAATAGGTACTACTTATTATTCGACTTTACGTTATAACCTGCCAACGAAAATATTCCCCAACACGCGATTTAAACCCCTTAAAAGAGCATTAAATAGGGTGCCAAATAAACAGTTTTCAATTTTTTAACTTAATTGTTATAAAAAAAAAATGAAAAAGAAAAATTAAATAAACGTAAAATATATTAAATTATACATCCTTAGAAAGAGACAATTTTTACTAGTTTTTGTTAATAGATCTTTCAATATCTTTCATAGTTCAAAAGTTATACGAAAAAGTCACTAATAAAATCATCGATCCACTGTGCAGCGGGGTCATCGTTTCCTGCAGTGGTGCGGTGCCCTCGAGGTTTTCCATAAATATTGATAACTGATTGAAGGCATGCATGTTCACTTTCTAAGCCCAATCGTGTGATATAAAAAAAGCCACGAATGCATAGCCAAGGTCTTATTTCTACTATAATACACTTCAAAGACAGAGGCTTAGCAAGATCAGGTTTCATTCCTATTTGAGCAATTACACTAATTAACCGTTCATTACGTAAAGTTGCTGTTAGGCATTATATGTATATTCACTATCCTCTTAGACACCTCCGAATTTCTTAGTGCGGCAAAACCGGGAGGTGCATATAGGTACCGCCACAATTAATGAATTGAGACACCTTTTAAAACAGAAAAACTTTTTTAAAATTGGTCCGAACGTCTTGAGTTTTTGTAGAAGCTAGATTGATTAATTTGGTAGGTGACGTGTTCGGCTGCTTTGAAAAAATTGCAATTGTTGGGAATAGCGAAGAAAATAGTGAAGATCGGTTTTTCAACTTTTTTTATCTGAGTATGTAATGAAAATTTAAAAATTCCATTTGTAGATTTAATAAATCGGTTGATACAGAAACAAACGACAGGCATCGAAATATGTAAAATCGTTAGGTTTATTACACTTATAGGCCGAAAATTGTGATTTCCACCTCTTTTTAACTGTTTGTAGCACATAGCTACGTTAACCGATTTCGACGAAATTTTCAGCACGTATACAACTTACTTAAATCTACAAACGGGATTTTTAAATTTTCATTACCGATCTAGATAAAAAAGTTGAAACAGCGACCTTCAATATTTTCTTCGCCATTCCGACTAATTGCAAATTTTTTTCCAAACGACGAAACACGTCAACTAGTAAACTAATCCCTTTAGCTTCTAAAAAAATTCAAGTCGTTTGGACCAATTTCAAAAAAGGTATTCTGTTTTAAAGGGTGTCCCAATACTTTTGACGGGTACTGTACATCTTTGCCGCTCGAGGTGTATCGCATTATAAAGTTGCGAGGCTAAACTAACATTCCTAGTGGCTCCCGGTGTTAAATAATCAGGCACCGGTTCGTCCGCGAAAACTCGCATTCCTAGTGACACCCGGTGTTATTCAGGCACCGGTTCGTCCATGACATCCACCTTCCTGCGGTTCCCGGAGTTAGCCAGGCCCCAGTTCGTCCGCAACTAACAAACTCTAAACAACAACCACAAATCCTTGGCTTCGCCAATCTCATTGCCCTCAGCTTCGATTCCTAACAATATAAATATGTAGGGTAAACGCACCAATAAATGAACACTCAAGGTTAATGAACGAACTCTATTATAAAATTATGTTTGCAGCGCGATTAATTCCACGTGCTGCAATAATTGTTTGGATATGAAGGAAGAAATTAAAAGAAGTCTCTAATTAATTAGTTGCTTATTTTAATAACTTATTTTACTCAGTTTAATAAAAAAATGCCCATTTACTGCTACGTGTTCATTTACTGGTACATCCACCTTGCATATACAATTCCTGGCATTACTGGCGTGTCTATGTATCGCGTAATGATAGACTAATGCTGAATGGTTATTATGTTTATAGATCTACAATTTTGCAATTTACGAGATGGAACAAAAGTATTGCAAAAGATAGAAATATGTTTATTAACTGAAAAATTCGGGCTGTACTACGGTATGACCTAACCACCCTAATGAACCGAAATTTTGAGGCGTTGGACGGGAGAGTGACTCTAGAGAACCTCTAATATAAAATTTTAGCCTTGGGTATTTGTTAGTTTCTGGTATATTAATAAAAACTTTCAACATAATACATTGAAATCTGCCTATACAGACGTTACTAACACAATTATCTTCTTGTCGCCGTCTACTGTTTCGACTGTTTCGAAACCGTCGGTATTAGTATTGGTTGGGGCTAGATTAAGGTGCGTCCTCACTAGCGAACATTTCGCGAACACTGTTCGCAAACAATGCTCGCACGTTGTTCGCAAACTTTTGATAACTATTGTTCGTGTAAAGGTGTGTCCTCACTAGCGAACAATTCGAGAATAGACGATTGCTAGGAAATTCAATTCCCATATTGTTCGTGAACAGTTCGCGCAAGCTGGTTCAGACGCACCTTTAGTGTGTCAGAGATGGGGAAAAAATTATTTGAAATAAAAATTTGTGTACGAAAATACTTGCGGGCGCGTAAAGCATGGTACCGAAGTAATGTGAGTTTGGGAATACTAAAAAATGAGATTGCAGTTACAAGCATCGCGCGATGAGGTCAATATCCGAATATCGCTATTGTATCGGCGGCTGTGAAACAGCTGACGGCGACAAGAAGATAATTGTGTTAGTAACGTCTGTATAGGCAAATTTCAATGTATTATGCCAAAAGTTTTTTATTAATATCTCAGAAACTAAAAAATACCCAAAGCTAAAATTGTATAATAGGGGCCCTCTTCCCCTCCCTCCAAACTCCTCAAAATTTCAGTTCATTATGATGGTTGGGCCATTCCGTTGTATATCCCCGACTTCAAAGATATAATAATGTGCTAAAAAGTGAAAAATAATTTTTATCCTTATTTAATCTACGACTCTCAATTTTTTTAAGTTGGCGTCAGATTTACACAATGCAAATGATGAGACGCCGACATAAAAAAAATTGAGAGTCGTAGCTTAAATAAGGAAAAAAATTATTTTTTACTATTTAGTGCATTTTTATTTTATTGAAGTCTGTATTAATTTTCTTAAAATTTTTTTATTTTGTCCATTTTAGTTATTTAAGTTAGATAACTACATATATTTATTAAATATAATACATAATATATATAATAATATAAATATAATATAATATAATATATATTATAGTATAATAAATAAATATAATATTATAATGTAGAGGGAAGACGATTCCGGGCCATCGTTCGCTCCTTTCTTGCCGATGACGAGATCAAGATGGAACAAGAGGGAATCAGAGGGACTGAAAGCGAGCAAGGAACGGTACGAGACAGACGACGCGTTGATATTTTGTCTCGCTCTGTTTTTCGGACGCCTGATACTCCGCCCTATTTTTTTGTGTAACTTCAAAACTACTTGACCGATTTTAGTAATTCTTTCTCCATGACCTACGTTGATTGAATCCAAACTAAATTCAATAAGCTTCGCCAAAATCGGTTCAGTAGTTACGGAGAAATTCACGGACACACACAATACGTATATGTACATACATACATACAAACACCTCGAACTGAGCACCTCTTTCTTTTTGAAATCGGTTAAAAATGTTTTTGTCGAATTCGGGATATAGAGACTTTGATCAAATAGTCTTCCACGGATATACACGTGGCTCCTTACGTTCTATGTACGTAACCATCTTATGTAAATACTTTGTTTACGTGTGGTAGAAGGAAAAGCAAGCACTAATTGTAAGTTCAAGTGGATCATTTTACTATGCGGTCACTTTTTATTACGTATACGTAATATGGCTATTGTTTTAATTTTTAGTTAGCATATTTCGAAGACGAATGTATGTACATATGAGTGTAACTTTCCTTCAAATTTGTCCTGTATATTTATTATAAAAAAAGTATTCAAACTTCCTTTGGTTATATATAATATATTGCCAGTGATTGTGAAAGTGATCTAACACTAAGTCTAATATCGAAAAAATTGAATTGCTTATTTTATATTACACTGATCTATATAAATCAGCTGTAAATTTAATTTTTTTGATTTTCGACTTGGCCCACTTTAATAATCACTAACATATATGGAGCATTAGCATTAAAACCGAGATTTACACTGTTTGTCCTCTGAATAATTTTAAGTGTCGCCATTTAGTGCTTGAACCTCGTAACTTATTTTCAGGGAAAATTTAAATGCAACCTTAAATAGGACAACTCATATATTGTATCGAAATTTTGAACGGATACTGTAATGTGCGTTTGACGATTGCATGAATACAACAACATACGTACACAAAAGTACATATACACGGCAGATTTATTCTTTAAACAGTCATCGCGTGTGCCAAAATTTCTTACACATATATTTTGAACTAACTTGTATGTGAGAAATCGTTTCTGGTTGCACCACGATTTCGGAAACACCTTGTACATCAATGACCATGCAAAATTATTCATATGAAGGGTAAGGGGAAAAACAAGGAATGCCACAAAACAGCTTTCTCGAGAAAATTAAGTTTTAATACTTTAGTCCACTAGTAAAAAAAACAAGGTTCAATGAATCCATCTGCATTCTTCATAACATGAGGCCCATACCCTAATTAGGCATCAGAAAAAAATAAGCAATAAAATAATAATCGTTTTACATTATTATAATATTTTTCCAAATTTTTTCCACTTCTGGAAAGTGGAATACGTTGCGTTGGTATAAATCAACAAAAAATTTCGCAAATACTCTCGGTAACGAAGATCTTACGGCGGTACCATGTATAGGAAAAGTTTGTTCAGAATCGTGTCCCCGACAACATATCCAAAAATCGTTGAAATCGGTGAAGAAACACCTGTTCTCCATAATTACCAAAGTTTTTAATGTGAAATACTACCGAAAAGTTACATATATCCGATTAACACGGAGTTCAAAGTTATATAATATAACTACATATCTCATAAGGAAGGTTTGGAACTTGTGGGTCGTCGATTTCAATGAAACTTTGTAGCGATTTTATAATGAAAATGAGCAGCCTCGTCCAAACGTTCGTACTACTGGATACTATGTATTTAAACACGTGTTGTTAAAAGTTTCATAGATTCAGGAGAGTCTGTGGTTATTATGAGAAATGGTTCATTGCATTCAGAATTACTAGAGAGGGTAGAATCTCTCAATCAGTGTCATCACTATCAGTAACACATAGTCTGTGATTCGTGCGTCCTAGTATTCTATATTTATTTCATTTTTCAATCTCGTTCTTCATTTTAAGTACCATTTTTTACAATTATTTTTTTATGGTAATTTCTGAAATTTGTTGACATTCACAGAATTGTTCTTTATCGAACACGTCTGTTCTTAAAAATTAAAAAATCTCTCGCTTGGAACCACGAGAAAATTGATTCATTATCTTATAGAGAAATTCCATCATTGTTGTGCATAATAGTTTGCACTCATTAACGTAAGTGATGTTGCTCGTCAATTATCCCCTTGATACAATAAAATACCTCTGTTTTACTGTAGGACTAACTTGTAATGGATGCTTTTACTGAAGGAAATATTTATGCTTTTTATGTTTTTCCGATGTATGTTATTATTTAGAGTATTCACCTTCTTCCTCGAATACTAATAGATTGTAATAATTATTATAAGAATTTTAACAATCCTCCTTTCATGTTTTATGTTTTGTACTTCCTAAAAAAAATTATAATAAACCGCTAGGTACCTTTGTAAGTAATGAATGAGTAATGAAAGTCCTGTTTAAAAATAATTGTAACGATTATAACTAATGATAATTATAAAATATGACGCGTATAATGAGGGAAAAAATTAAAAAACAAAATGGAAGTAATAGAGCATTATACCTAACCACTTAGAGTTCTGCGGTCAACCTTTCACTTACAGTAATTACGGAACTTGATTTTATGAATTTATTTAATTTTACCCTACATTCACTATACAAATTTGGGTGATATCAGCAATCACTGTAAACTTTCGGCATGCTAATAGTAATGAATGTTTATTTCTAGACAAAAAGGTATCAAAATTGTACCCTATTTCACAATTTCTAGCAAAAACGTTTTCAACGTCGAAACTGTACTTAAAGAAAAAGGAGAAATATATACGTAATACATCACAAGAAGATATTCAAATAAGAGACTAATATTATAAAAAAACATATATAAAAAGGACGAATTATTACAGATATAACCGAAGCATATATTTATTTTTGCGTAAAATTATTCGTAATTATTTAAAAATGCGTATCCCCTACATATATTCTATAGTAAACTGTTACACTGAACAATTTACCATCTTAACTTTTATTTCCACAAACAGAAGTAGAAAATATTAGCATTTTACTTAACCCTGAATTGTTTGTAACCGCGCAACACCGAAAGCTGAAAAGTCAACGTCACCCACGCTTTAGTATCGCTCTGTTGTGGCGGTAGAATTGAAATTCAGCGTAACCCAGCACTGACAATCAATGTCAGAAACATAAACCGTCTCCATGATAGGAGGTACTCGAATTAATTACTAAAATCACCTTTAGCTAAACGAACAACAAACAATGGAATGAAGGAGTCGTTGCCAAGAAATATGATGATACTCACGGAATTCTCAAAGCCTGTAGAATCAACACGTGGTACGTAAAGATAAATCCCTCCGAATGTACGGGCACGTTTTCTAGAGCACCAAGAATAGAGACACACAACGCGCACGTACACGTGTTCGCTGTACAACACGCACTATTGACTGAAAGCCAACTTTCTCTCTTTCTCTCTCTCTCTACGTGTTCGCGCACGCGCCTGCTTCTCGCGAGCGTAACTTCCCACCTGGCCGCGGCGACGACTCAGCGTACACTAAACAACGCTCAGCGCGCGCCTCAATATTGTACCAGGTACCTAATACGATTTGGCCCTCCCCTCCACATCCTCGCGGCCACCGCTATTTCCCGCTCTTTCAACTGTCTCGCTTCTGAAAAGGTAAACATTCAACGTTGGAATACGACAAATCCAATTGTTTCAAAAAATTAAATTTTGGTATTTACTAAAAGACTAAAAATCTAATTTTTTTAAAAATGTGGAGTTGGTTAGTTTTGCCAATAGGACAACGAAGTGATAGTTACGGAGAAGGTAAATAGAAAAGAGTAAACAGGGAGAGTAAGATTAAAAACTGTACAGTAAATCTTATATAACCAGAACAAATTATTGTTGGAAATTATAACTTCGTTTTTTATAGTTTACGTCGTTAAATACGTATTATCAAATGTAAAACTGCCACTTTTTGTGTGGTAGTACTGAATTTCAAATGCGCTATTTTACGACGTGTTTATTGAAACGCTTTTATTTTTGTATAAAATCATTATATATACTAGTTTGCATTAATCGCGTTTAAAGGGATAAATTGGTGCTATAATTGGTCCATCTATACCGTTATATAAAAATGTTCGTGGCATGTATGTATATACGTTTGAAAGTGCAAAAGTAAAAATCTGCTTAATATATAGAGCAGAAAGTTTATATGTTTGTGTGTTTGTCTACGGTAAACTCTGGAGTTACGAAATGTGTCCCAGCTCATTTATGCCTAGCTAATCCAGATGAATTTGACTATTTTCAAAAAAAGAATAAAATAATAAAAAAATTTCTTTTATAAAATCAGAATATAAATTTCGGACGAAGCCAAGTAATAAAGCTAGTAAGTACGTAGTTCCAAAATCCACGCGCAGGGGACGCTAGACTTAATTTAAACTTGGATTATCTAATTTATACCGTAGCCAAGCATGAGTATTTTGCTAGTGACTCCTAAAATGATCTTAAATTATTATGACTGCTGAAAAAATAATTTTTAGCACTAAGTACTTGTATTTTTACGCCTCTATAATAACAAGTAAATCGTTTTAAAAGTATGGGAAATATATTAACCATAACGAATACCATTCTACGTCATCAATATAATTTCTATAAAATTGCAGTTTGTGCTACACAACATTGTTATGCACAGTGATCCAGTAATCGAGATACATTGAGTCACTATAAAATACAATTTTAGGTAACTTTAATCGAACGTTATAAATATTTCTACTTTTCACTTTCGAAAACAAGCGTCCTTTTCTTATATAATTATAAATTAAATTGTGAATATCTCGATATATATAAAGGTTTATTGATAAGAGAATCAATAGCCTCTCAATGAAGACAAGAAGCGCATAGTACGCGAATCTGATAACAGAAGGCGTCGTTAAACAAATACGGTTCATTTCATACGGAATACGATTAGACTTACATCCCTCGCCTGGTATTCATACTAGTCGACGCAGAAAAATAAGGGTTATTGGAACGTATTTAAACCGTAGAAACACATTGAATATTACCATTTTCCAGAAGCTTCTCGCTAGTGTAATATCTTGTTGATTTTATGTAACAAATGTAGTACTGAGGAATGGATATCATCACTCCAGTTGTTCTGACTGCAGCATCTACATGTACATGGTTTTAAGGTTTTCACGAATCCTGCAAATTAAATAATTATATCGTGAAATGAAGAATTGAGTGGTTATAACCTGAAAGTAACACTGACTGGCGTTGACGTGTTTTCGCGCCGGAGAACATTCATCCAGTGTTAGGATTTGACGTGTTTTTACATCCGTATAATGTAGAATGAATTGGCGAAATTCATAAAAAAAAATGCATCTATTCTCGACCATATTTTATTTTTAATCGTATGTGATATATAGGTAATACGATTAAAAATAAAATATGGTCCAGAATAGATTCATTTTTTTTTATGAATTTCGTCAATTCATTCTATATTATACGGATGTAAAAACACGTCAAATCCTAATGTGATATATAGGTAATTGGTTTACGGAATTCGGAAGTACATAATTTAAAATAACTCGTACAAGGTAGTAGATATGTATTTGGACACGTTTTGGTCGGAAAAATCTTGCCTATCCATTGATAGTACAGTGAAGATTTAATATTTTAATCTCTATATATATGCCAAATACCACTGTCTCACTCACTGACTCATCACGATTCCTCTGGAACCACTGATCTTATGACCTTAACATTTGGTAGGTAGGTTCCTCTTAGCTAGGGCTGCCATCCGTCCGGGTTTCCCCGGATTTGTCCTCTTTTTTTAAAGCGTCCGGGGACGTCCGGGAAATTTTCTCTGATGCTCCGGGTTTTTCGATGCTACTCGCTCAGAAAGTCATAAATATTTTATCTTTATTTCTTGATTGCGGCTACGGTTTATAATTTACAGAAATTTTTGTTTTGGGATATCGTACCTAGTATAAGAAATATATAAAAGTATCCGAGTTTCAAATGGAAATGTCCGGAGTTTTAATGCTCTGTGTCCTAGATTAATGATTTTACGGATGACAGCGCTACTCTTAGCCCCTAGGTGCTCCTTAAGAAATCATTTTAAAAAACTCCCTCCCTTTCGCCGAGAAAAGATATATACGTAACCCGTGCAACGCCGGAGACTTTAAGCTAGTATATAATATAAGAGTTCAAATTTTCATTAATGACAACATGTGCTCAAAGCGCGGGGCGAGCTCGACAAAAGAAGAACGTTAAGTCTGTAGATAGAGGGTGGTGTAGAAGTACATATACTCGTACCATTGAAATAATCTCGTTGGAACGAATTTATTGACACCATTTTCATCTTTGTTTTGAGGATAAAGTTCGGTGTTTTTTTTTTTTGCGGTTTCGAACAAAAGAAGCCGATGGTAAAATCCCATCTACATAGTTCGAGGATGGTGTTAGCCATGTAAAGACCAAAGTTCTAAGTAGTCACACTTATCAGTTCCTTGAGAACATAATACCAGCGTGCCGGAGGTGAAAAGAAGAGATCCTCTACAGTCTACGCCCCTCTTTATATTTACAAATGCAGTGCACCATGGCTGCGAAATAAGAAGTTGTGAAATACATTTGGCGTCTTAAGGTCTAAACACACTTATCAGTTCCGTGACAACGCAATCTCAGCGTGCCAGTGGTAAGAATAAGAGGGGCGTAGACTCTAGAGGATCTCTTCTTTTCACCTCTGGCACGCCTGCACTGTTTCGTCACGGAATTGATAATTGTGTTGAGACCTTAAGGCGGCAAATGTGTTTCATAACTTATTTCGCAGCCGTGGTGCACTATATTTCTTCATTTTCGTAATAACTTATTCTGATATAAAATTATGACACAACAGTGAATTTACAGTCACAAAATATACATATACTATATCACCCTTTTATATCATTATAAATTCATGTTTAGAATATTAGAATTGAGGACCTTGAAGGAAGAGGAGTGCAAGTTAATTTTTAACAGTTTTTGAGTTATGACGTGTAATATACGTAGTAAAAATTCTACATCTTTTGGTGCACGTTTCATGCAAATCCGACAACAAATGAGCGATTTATTGCAAATCAATAAAAATACTAATATTAATATTAATATTCTTATTATAGAATATTTCTTTGCCAAAAACAGAACTAAAAACTTATCATCTGAATAACTACCTACTACTTATTGTGTGAAAATATATATTTTTCAATTAGCGTTCTCTTTTTAATGTAAAGTGCAAGTAATGATTTTATAAACAGATTTTCTAATTTACTCGAAGTTGGTAACGATGGAGCTGCGTCCCTCTTGTAGCAAAGTCCTCAATTTTGGTTTATAGCTGTGCATCATACTATTATAAGTTTTCTGGCTTTAACTTTCATGACATTATGACATCTATTTTCGTTTCAACTAGCTGAAATGCCCATTTTTACCCGGTTTAGTGCAAGTTTTAAAATAAAAGTACGAAAAGTTGCAAGCTTTCTTATATTTAGCGAGAAAGGCAATAGTAAAGCAATAGGCAATAGCGTCAGTTATGACAGACAGATTTTAAAAAGTCTACTTTTGTTTATAGCAAGTAAGGTCGTTCGCGAGTTATAATTAAAAAAGCACAACATTACATAATAGAGCGTAAAAGTGGGCGTGGTCAACAAAACCTATACTAGGACCTCCGCTCGGATGTGTAGAACATATGTGCCAAATTTGAACGAAATCCGTGAGCGGTGTAAATTTCTATCACGAACACACAAACAAACAAAAAGACAGAAAATTAATTTTATATAGGTATATATAATAATGAATTGTCGCATTTGCTAGAACCATGCTCTTTATGAAGTTATGACTTGCAAAACTATTGCGCCAAGCACATGGAATTATAATTGCGTATGACAGTGCATTTTAGAAAAGCATAGGTACAACTGTTTAACCAATAGAAGCATAATTGAATAAACACTCGCCTTCAAGAATGATGAACATACCATGGCTGAAAATCTTACTGTGTTAATCATCAATTAGACGGAAAAAGCAAATGATACTTCATATCCGATGTCAATTCTTTGTCACACTATTCAATGTGCCTACTGTTGAAACTACTGTTTGAATTATTTCTATTCGACTATTCGAATCTGCATTGAATAAAATTCGAATATTATATTCCAATTATCGAATACGATCCGAATTCTTCAATATTCTAATACTATGTACGCACAGTTGTGCGATTACAAAGGAAAATCCCAAGAGTGACTTTTGATTTTTACTGAAGCCGGCACATGTCTGTAAAACATTAAAGAATATTCGAAATCTATACTTTTTTGTGCTTCTCTGATGATGTTAAAAAGCCCCTTCCTGTTAAAAAAGAATTAACAGTGCACAAAGGCAATGATAAAACAGTTTGAGTGGCACAGCCTTTGAGTTGGTAGCGCCGGTTCTTATTGTTACAAATCCATAGTTATTATATATTAACTGTTACTATAGGAAAATATACAGTCTTATGGGTAATATGGCCGAACCATGAGGTTTTATTCATACCTAAGCACTTTCAATAATATCCAGGGACATCAAAACTTCGAAGATCGCTGGTCGAAGTAGGCTTTCTCTAATAAATCTTAAACTATTCGTCAAATTGGAAAATGTTTTAGATCAAAATTATTGAACTTTGAATATAGAACCATCTGTATAAAAAAAAGAAGTAATTACGGTATTCGAATATTGGAATACAGCCTTGATTCGTATGTAGTATTTGAATATTGAAATATTCCAGGATTATTCACAACATTTGAGTACCTATGAGACATCCAAATATTGAATTATTCAAAGAAAGCTCATGCGCTAATCGAAAACTCGCGGGCCTTTTCTGATATTTTTGTGTTGCATCACAGACGAGGTATGGAATAGACCTATCAACCAATGTATTTTTCTGTCACCGGTTTGGGGGGTCCTAGGACTCCCTTACCATTTTAGTATCGCATGCAACGTTACCGGTGAAGTCTCGAAACAGATTGTAACGCTACGCGTGGTAGGAATTAGAATTCAGCACTGGTAAAACTAGGTTATGTTTTGAGAGTCGAAGCCCGCGATTTACAAATGTTTCTGTTAAAGTAACAATTTAAAAACCGTCTTATGAATATATTCCGTTCAACGAAAGAAAAAGGAGAATGAAAATAAAACGATATCACATATTTTGCCTTTTAGCCTTGCCTCTATCTTCAACTCTCACTCTAAACAAGTCACACGTATACAAGCACGCACACATCTTTCAGTATTTCATCCATTTCAGTGTAGTTCTTGAGTTGGACGCTGTTCATGAGCAGAGGTCGCTAAAGTCAGTCCTCAAAATTATGGGTCGGTAACACAGTTCTGGTGGTGACACGAAGTCCCATAAGGTGGTAGGTCTATTCTATACCTCGTCTGTAGTTAAACCGACGACGATGCGCCGTGGACACGAAGGAAATTACGAACGGCTTGGTTTACGAGAGACTCCGCGGGGTGGTTAACGAAATCGTTGCTTTGGATCAAAACGACGATAAGGGATATCGTAATGCGAGACCTAGTACCTGAGAAAGGCGCAACCGTTTGGGAAATATGGCACCAAGATTGCTATTGGAGACTTTTTTTTTTTAATATTATTGGAGAAATAAAATATAATTGTAGGAGAAATATTTAGAATCGAATCTGGGCGGATAGAATAGAGATTAACGAAGATAGATGATCGCAGCCAATCGGCTCGTATTACTTGTCATGTAATTAATAATTATATTACAATGTTACTTGTGATACGATTAGTAATTATACTTCAAATAATACAGATTGCCCAGGTCTCACCGCGTGGAGGCGCTGCGAGTGGAGACCCGCCCTAACCGCGGCCCATCCGCCCTCCTTTTATACAAAATTTTATTTTCATTTCCATAGATCCCCCTGATGCACGGTTGCAAAACGATCCTCTATCGCTCCACAAGCGGGCAACAGAAGGATTCCTTCTGTAAAAAACTACCGCGATGAGCTAAACAGAATTTAAAACATTTCATTGTTTTTTCATTTGAAATTTTAAGAATTTTCTGGTATATTTCTACCATGGTAATTATTCACTAATTGGGAATGAAACAAAAAAAAAGGGGGTAAATTTGAGGGAAATTATTAGAGAAAACACTGGTAATGATATATCATTATAAGGTACGTTATATGATATATCATTATTTAGCAAAATGTTTTCCTCCCTTTTTCTTTGTTTCATTCTTAATTAGTGAATAATTATCATTTCCTATTCATTAATAGGAAATATGCCAGTGCATATTTGCTATGTCTACTTAAATACTAATAATTCCTAACTATACGAGCGCTCGTATTTAGTAATTGCTACTTATATTTAGTTAAACGCTACAGTGTTTATCTTTTTCCTTAAAAACTACTTATTCTATGTGGCCACTAAACGTCTTACCTAACCATATACATATATACTTAAATTTAAATAATGGCCTGCCTAATAAAAATCTGAAATTGTCGTGTGTTTCATACTTCCCTCGATGGACCCACGATGTTACCTGAAACATTCTCAAAAGTATTAATAACAATTCCTTGAGGTTTCGTTTCTCAAGGATGATGAACCTGAAATCCTATTTTTGCAATATTCTTCACACATAATACTCTGCAACAGAAACTTTCTCAATGGATTAGTACCTACAATCTATTTCGATTAAGTAATGTAATTTCAACAGATATAGTCCTTTCATTGAATCACTATTGCCCAACTATTGAAATATCATATTTGAAGCTACAGTCTAAAACTCAATATGGAATATCGATTCGGTATTAAAATGAAAGAAAAGATTAAAAATACTGCTTCATTGTCAGCAAACGAAGTAGGCAATCAAAACTTTGGTAATTCGTGAAAAAGAAACTACTAATGATATTACATTTTATTCCGAAGCAATTGATATTCATAATATTAAGCACATTCGGTGCTTTGTTACATCAACTTAATAATTTCCTTCTAGTTTTTCATTAATTGGCAGCTTCAAAGTTTATGTATCAATGACTCGACTATCAATCATAATATACAATAGGTAATCAAAAACATTTATGCAAATGTTGAAGGTTTGAATAATTGAACTTTACTGCACCGTAATGGAAATTACTTTCATACAGAAAGTACCTAGCAACAACAAGCACGCGTTAAAATTGAAAATTTACTATCAATATAAAGCGCCGAATTGCATTTACCTACTTTTTCAGTGCAAATTTCGTTTTAACATCATCAAATTAAACAACAATCGCGGCTGAATTTTGATCAATGCAAAGGAATATTGAAAATGTATAAAAATAAAAAACTACAGTTCTTATCAACATGAAAATAAATACAACGATTGACGAAGTTACTATGCAAACATCAGCAACGCTAATGAGGAATAGCTACTACTACTTGTCAAAGACTCTAATTAGAACTTTAATTGAACGGAGGTGTGTCAGAAGTCTGCAATTTCCATTAGAAATAATGAATCACACCTTTCATCGCCATTCTTTCAGTCACAGAATAAATTTTTCCAAATGCTATTCCATGAAAATTGGAACAACAATTTTAAAAATATTCTAACAAAAATAGAAAACATTTGTCTGCAAGATATGAATATACTTTTGAAACAATATTTCCAGTGACAAACACTCGATTCAAGGATGGGGATGTGGTGGTAGGAGAAGGAGGATAGTGCAGCCACTCAGGGCTGCTAGAAAAAATGATCAGTAGCCAGAAGGGCAGCTGATCATTGTCCACTCGTTAATGCAAGAAAACCGTTAGTGGACCATTTCTTTCTTTCGCAACGCTAACTTATTACAGACTAAAATCAACTCCCGAGCATAGTCACTAAGACTTTGGGTTACTCGCAGCACTAATTTCTAAAAAAAAATCAAAATTCCCGGATGGTGCTTCATTACTGAAAATTCTACTATACTCGATACAAATACCGAATAACAAACGATAAAGCTCCGAAACAACTACACTACTCTAACAAATATAAAAAGCTACCGAGAACCACCACGTGAGTGGTTTCATTTTTCGCAACACTAATAAAAATTCAGTGCACCTGTGTCTCACAATACGCAACTCTAACTTTAATTCGTTGCAGCCTTCCTGAAGGCTGTGCAGAGTCCCATGTGCAGCAAAGCCAGCTGCTTGGGACTCCTTTTTCCCAGGAACATGTCTTTAGACATGTCCCAGGACAGCTTCGGGGCATTGGGGGTTGGGGGGTCGCAACTCTAATTACAAACGCGATCAGTCATCATCGCAACACTAACTCAAAAAAAATATTAAGAATCAAACTAGGACGATTAATTAAAACAACTCGGGGTTATTCCACGCGAAATCGGACACTTTTCGGAGTAACATTTCGGATGTTGTGGTCTTTAGTGATATTTAAACGTACCTCAAAGGATTTTTAAAAATTTTGAAAAATGTCGATTTTACAGCTGTTTGAAGTTAAGTGCTAACTTTTTTTCAATACATTATGGCTTTGGAAGCAGTAACCGGGTGGAGATGAGCTTTGCGGTGTTTATAGAGAAGATATTGAAGTTTTAAGAAAAAAATATTTCAGTTTAAAAAATAAAAATTTGAACCATTTTTGTGCAATTATTTTAACCAAATGCAGGTTTTTAACATCGGGCACGATTTTAAAAATCTGAAAAAGTAGAATATAGTTCTATCCTTCCCCTTGGTGGACAAATTTTCAAAAATATGGACATTTTGAAATTGGCCCTGTAAAAATTGCCGAAAGTTGACGCTGCGTCAAATCACACCGGCTCGAATGGCTGAGCCTTGCGGTACTCGCAGCTGCCAAACGGCTATATCTGCTATTCTTATACAGTGTTCTCGAATATGGTAAGTATTTGTAAAAAACTGTAGAAGGAAAACTTTTACTGTTTTTTATACACAACATGATACGGTAACTCAATTTTTGGTATTTACAATATTTTTCTAGAAACGAAGAAGACCCTTAGTTTTTTAAATGGAATGCTATATATTTAATAATCCAATATGAAAGCGACTATCAAGACAAATTCAACCATATGGGGTATACTATGAGCTTCAAGGCTACACATGGTTAGGAATGAAATAAGTATATCTATCTATCTAGTAGATTGAATTTCTTCTTCCATTCCTAACCATGTGTAGCCTTAAAAGGTCATAGTATAACATATGGTTGAATTTGTCTTGACAGTCACTTTCTTATTGGATTATCAAATATATAGCATTCCATTTAAAAAAATGAGAGTTTCCTTCGTTTAGAGAAAAATATTGTAAATACCAAAAATTAAGTTGCCGTATAAAAAACGTTGTGTATAAAAAAACAGTAAAAGTTTTCCTTCTTCAGTTTTTTACAAATACATACCATATTCGAGAACACTGTATAAGAATAGCAGATATAGCCTTTTGGCCGCTGCGAGTACCGTAAGGCTCAGCCAGTAGACCCGGTGTGATTTGAAGCAACGTCAACTTTCGGCAATTTTTACAGGGCCAATTTTAAAATGCCCATATTTTTGAGAAATTGTCCACCAAGGGTAAGGATAGAACTACATTCTACTTTTTCAGATTTTTAAAATCGCGCCCGATGTTAAAAACCTGAATTTGTTTAAAATAATTGCACAAAAATGGTTCAAATTTTTATTTTTTTTAAACTGAAATAATTTTTTCTTAAAACTTCAATGTCTTCTCTATAAACACCGCAAAGCTCATCTCCATCCGCTTACTACTTCCATAGCCATAATGTATGGAAAAAAAGTAAGCACTTAATTTCAAACAGCTGTTACATCGACGTTTTTCAAAATTTTGAAAAATCCTTTGAGGTACGTTTAAATATCACTAAAGACTACAACATATTCGAATTTCAGCAACATCCGAAATATTACTCCGAAAAGTGTCCGATTTCGCGTGGAATAACCCATGGATCTGTCGCATCGCAACTCTAATAAAAAGAATACCACGAATAAAAAGTAATGCAATGAATCAAACTCTAGTAATTCCAGTTCAAAATACAAGAGCAATCTAAAAAATAATCGCGTCTCTTTTATCGAAACACTACAAGCAACCACGATGGATATTTATTCGCAACGCTATGCTGGAACCAAACGCGGGGCATACTTGATTCGCAACGCTAATTCAAACCGTGATCAACATTTAGTCGCAACACTAACTAGCCCCGTAATATTCTTCGCAACTCTAATTCAGAACGCGGTGTGCTCAATTTCAGGGGAGGGGGTGTCGATGGGTCAGCCTATGGCCAACCAAACTACTACTATAGTGCTCGACACTTTTTTTCGCCGATCCGTCACGCGAAAAGTTAAAAGAAATTCATGTAAAATAATTAGTGTGTCACCTGATACACATAGTATTGTTGTAAGTTAACAGTTTTGGGTCAGAAGAAGATGGCGCAATGATTCAAATTTGAGAATGAGTAAACAAGTGACTATTCAAAGCGACACATTTTTTTGCCGATAGTTCCCTGTTCATCAGCCGTCTGGAGTGTCTGGACTTGTAACATTCAATACCTCTTTCTTATAGATTCTTGTGCGTTGAATACGAATTCGCGAACCGTTTTATCACCATCACCCTCAGTTTTTGAGAAATCCGATTTGGCAAAAAATGCAAATTTTCAACTTTGAATATTTTTTTAGTTCAAACAGTAATAGTTACTCTATTGATTGCTCCACCAAATTATTCTATGCACCATCCCGAATACAACGATATAAGTTATTATGGCATTATGAACATTTAAATATGTTTAAACAACGATGCAAGGGAAAGGGCACCTGAAATGCACCAATTTATCAGATATCTTTCAATTTATTTAAAGAATTAAGGGTCTAGAAGAAAAACTGATGTCAATCAACAGCAATCGTAAAACACGTTTTGTTTTCAATACAGAAACGAAATGGTTTGGTCGAGTACCACTGGCTATTTCGTTTCTCTATTGAAAACAAAAGGTGACTTACGATTGCTGTTGATGAATTCCGGAGGAAAAATGTCTGCTGCATCGCGTGGAGCCGTCAGATTTTCTCGTAGACCCTTAATGTTTTAAATAAATTGAAAGATATCTGAAAAATTGGTGCATTTCGGGTGTCCTTTCCCCTTGGATCGTTGTTTAAACATATTTAAATGTTCATAGTGCCATAATAACTTATATCGTTGTATTCGGGATGGTTCATAGAACAATTTGACGGAAGAACCGATTGAGTAACTATTACTGTTTGAACTTAAAAATTTTTCAAAGTTGAAAATTTGCATTATTTTCAAAATCGAATTTCTCAAAAACTGAGGGTGGTGATGATAAAACGGTTCGCGGATTCGTATTCAGCGCACAAGAATCTATAAGAAACAGGTATTGCATGTTACAAGTCCAGACGCCTATTGAACAGGGAATTATCGGCAAAATAAAATCGCTTTGAATAGTCACTTGTTTAAGTATTCTTAAATTTGAATCAATACGCCATCTTCTTCTAACTCATAACTGATAATTTACAACAATGCTATCTATGTATCAGATGATACACTATTTACTTTACATGAATTTCTTTTAACTTTTCGCGTGACGAATCGGCGAAAAATAGTATCGAGCACTGTACTACTACAACTACCGGCGAGCATAATGGCAAAGTAATACCTAAGAAGAATGACCCTGCACCCGAAGATGCAGGGCCATTCTTGGTAGCCCACATGATGTGGCCTTATCTCTGGCCGGGCTATCTTCGGCTCATTGGCCACTTCTTGCTTCGGGCGGTCCGCCCTTCTAAAAGCCCGACCGCGACCAGCGACAATGTGCAATGTCTCACTGGCGTCAAAAAGTCGACATAGCGAGGCTAGAAGCGAGGGCATACCCCACTCGCGCTAGTCTGGCCGTCGACTTTTCTCACAAATTTCCTGAAAGCAGGTCATCGTGTAAGGGAACATGCGATCAGAGAATACGACGACCTACCCCGGCCCTACCTACTTATATTTAAGTCGCACATTCGTACCAGAAGGTAAGTTACCTATCCTATACAACACCTATATTTAAAAAATGGCAAAACAGTCTCTCAAACACAATCATCGTCAACCCACTCCACGATTCTCAAGCATCGCCACTCGGGTGCAAGCCTACCCTAGAGAGACCGTCCCGGGACGACTCCGTCACCCGAGCTTGGCCACAATCACACTCTAATAAGTACGTACCAGTTTTCACTGAAATCGGCTGACAAAGGCAGTGACCATTGCGTATAAGTATCATTTACATAGCAATTAATTGTTTTCAATTTCAAACAATGGATTACTTGATAATGTGCATTGTACGTATTATGTACATATATCAATCTTTATTACTTTCTCGTTTTATTGTACGAGATTGATTAAGCTTCATATTCCAAGATTATTTACTAGGATGGTCATCGTGTGCAACAAGGAATATGATACGTTGATATAATTATTGCAATGAATAATAATATAATGTTGTAGTTTCGTTAACATGGTCTTTGATGAAAATCTTTCACCGACGCAAATTCCACCGCCTAACCACACAAACACAGGTGGAAAATGCGGCGTGCACGATACACTAACGCAATGCCAGCCGCCGACATGTAATTATTTAGTAACGAAAATCATCGTGCCGCATTGCTTTCACCCACCCAAGTAGCACATGGGCACGTGGATGAGTTAAAAGGCAATGGGTACGGAAAGATATCCTGAAAATCCTCAACTAGAAAGTATGATTAGTCTATATAGTGTCTAGCAAGGTAAGATATTCTTTAATTTTATATTATTAAGCAAAATGGCTCGACTTTCAACTTGTGAATAGTTTAAAGTTTGATAAATAATAAAGGACTCTACTTTAAATCAAGAAAAAGGACTCTACTCGACATTCAATTAGCGAGAAAAGAGACTCTAAAATTGAATTATTTAAGAATATAACTCTAAATTATGAAGAATTTACTTTAAGAATTTAAAACGGGCGATTCCAGCGTCAAAGTAAATTTCAAGAAACAATAAAGTATGTTCTCATGCTAATTACTTTGAATCTGAAATTTACCCCCCCTCAATTTTCTTCTTGCACATGGAAATTAATTATTCTATTGTATACGCAAACGAGTGACCTTTATAAGAAAGGAATTACAATTTTATGTCTATTATCATCATTTAGACATCAAGTTACTTTTGAATACGTTGTATCAGAAAAATGGAAGAAATAAAAGTCATTATAATCGTCGCAATGACGAAATCGGAGGGCATCCGATTTTTCCACTACATATTAAATAAAAATGATCGTAGCTGTGGAGTCTGAGAGTATCAGAATTCTTCGCTACATAAAAATTAGCATTCAGCCGTATTGATATTCATACCAATACCTTCTGAGCTGCTATGCACGTTTATGTGCATTATTTAATAAATATCTACATCAATGTATCGTGATCAATGGTAAACATTCGCGTTAGGAACCGTTTATCGTGGAAATTATGATTATCATTTGATTTCTATTGAAAAGGCGCGGCGTACAAGAAGACCCTAGCCCTCGTCTAATAAATACATACACAGACAAAATGTAACAATTCACGGGCATGGTTACCGTACCCGCGGTCATTATGCTCGCCAAAGCACGTATACAACCGGTCACTCGTGTCGATTCGGACCAAACGTCCTACGACATGATTGAGAGACCAGAGGAACCATAATGCATGCGCACTCACATTTCGCTGTGCCCCGGTGACGGAGACGCCAACACCCTCACCACTGCTCAGGAAAAGTCACCAAGCTGCTGAGAAATCATTAGGCTGCTCAGCTGCGTCCAAACTGTAACGAAGGATCAGAACACGATTATAATTTCTTTCTAAAGTTACCATTGTTTGAACTATAATAAAGAACCACGAAACAATTCAAAACTAACGAATTTTTTGTATCATTTAGACACTTTAAGAAAGAAATTAAGTATTAAAAATTAAAATTAACAAAATTCTTTTCTTAAAATATCTAAACGATAAAAAGTTTCGTTAGTTTCGAATTTCTTGGTGATTGTATTCTAACAATTAATTTTTTAAAATTTTTTCTCTAAAATTTTGAAGAATGAACTCTACTTTAAAGGAATTAAATGAAATACGTAGATACTTACATCTTTCCATTAATATTCTGCGCACAAATCTCCTCTTCAGATGATGCACTGACTCTAATTTCCGATAACGAGTTTTGTTTTCAAAAGTAACAAAAATAAAGAAATAATAGGCTACCAACGCGCCCCAAAGATCATAATTGGCGAACAAATCTATGAATCTATTCTCGCGATTTGAAAGTTAGAGCCGCGACGCTCGTGAAAGAATATAAATTGCGTGTGAAACACTGACTCTACCCTCGCGTATCCCCAAATTATTAACGACACATTACTATGAGCAACTGTGCTCTTCAAAACGAAAAACTTCGTACGTAATAAACACTGACTCTATTTAACCGCATTGCACGCGGTCACAATCTCTGAAAAATAAGTAGGATAGGAGGATGGGGTAGATGTGGTTTCATCGAGTGTTTGTCGCGAGGAAATATTGCTTTTGTTGGAACCAGCCAACGGACTTTCGCTCCTTGTTATTTAGAATACAAGGTGTGATGCGAAAATACAGAATGCTCGCTTGATAGGAGCAGCTTTACATTTCAGTAACACGATATTATCCAGAATATACTACTTCAGAAATAATTATTACATTTAAATGAATCATAGTAGTGGCTTTCGTCATTAAAGTTGCAAGCACGTTCATGTTATTCCAATAATACTTTCAAATAAATCACGATTTTTATAAATATCCAAAATTCATGGCAAGAATCAAAATTCGTTAATTATTCATGCTTGAATAGCATGTCCTCGATCAACTACGCAGTTTCTATACACAGAGACCAAAACTTGCATCCAAAACCGAACGTAAATGCAATTACCACAGCTTCATAGAGATAGATTCTTAAAAATCATTGAAATATCATTGAATTCTACGTAAACGCGACCGAAATGCAATAGAATTCGATCATTCCAATATTTCGTGAACATCTACTAACGCCATTTTGAAAATTTTAAACAAATCTGATTGAAATTATTCAGTTTATCATAATTCAATCTTTTCCCATTTGATCCCGATATTAACCGACTGCAAAGTTACACATTACCCTCACAGCCAACAATGATTCAATAAAATAACGAGAAAAATACGTATACCACACATATTTCCACTTCCTTTTTGCAAAGAATGACCAGACGCCATCCAAGCACCGTTCAAATTAACCATCAAGTGTCATGGCGTCGCCTGCCCTTTGCTTTTCATTCTCTCCTCAACGTCTGTAATCGAAGGATGCAACAAGTTTGAAACAAAAGCATTAAAACATTCATAAGGCAATTAAACAACAAATAAACTTGAAATATGCACGAAAAGGGATGTAATTGAATACCGAGACACGATATGTGTGCACTAAATGTGCAGAAATATCGGCACGAAAGCAACGAAGGGAATACGCGACGAAAATCTAACGATTTTCTCGCGATATTTAATCAATTTCGGGACGAAAGTGTATTAATAGTAGCAGCAAGTGACGATAGAGAGTAAAGAAGAAGACTAATAATGATTAGAAGTAATTATGTGACGATAGGTAATGTACGCGTACCATTTAAGTACGCGACTATCGAAACGTCTTAACTCAACGATGTCCACGGAACGAATGACCCCCGCGTCCCGCCAACGTACCGCGGCGAATATAGGCTTTGGTGGGGGGAGAGCAGGCAGGCCTCGCGAGGCAATACACGCGTACGTATTTCCGAAGCGTTGGGATATCGGTCTGTTATTGCAGGGCGAGTGACGTAATCGCGGCTCGTGGCCGAGCCGACCGAACAGAGGTGACTTCCAAAGCTAGCATCGTTCAGTCATAACAAAAGCCGTAAAATTGAAATATTACGCGAATATATTTCCTTCGTTTATAAAATATCTAGCATCTACATACAGGATTGTACTTTAATTAAGCTTGTACAACTTAACACAGGTGGCTTGGTAAGTATATATTCGTAAATTAATTACGTGATATACAGTTTCTTATGGGAAAACGTTTTACAAGCTTCGCGATACATTCAAGAATGTCGCGATACCAATCCCGTGTTACCATCTGTACATAAAATGAATACCCATTCTGTATACATTTGTGTGAGCATAACAAGGCGTTTGTAATTAACACGAGAGCTAATGAAAGCTCCACTGGAAGTACAATGAGTGTCACTCAAAATCGTACACTGTAACCTGTAACGCATGCCAGATTTTCGGTTGAAAAATATTGTTACCATAGATGGAAGGATGAAAGTTTTTTTTATGAATAAACACACTAACATAATTGTATTCAATATACACCGATTGCAAGTAAAAAACTTTATTCGTAATAAGAAAATTAAACATATTGGAGAATAATATACAGAAAATGTTAGTCACTGAAAATGTACAAAAATATGTTATTCTGCCATCCTTAGTTAAACTGTCCTAAGCTGTTCTTTCATTTTTTGAGATATGTTGAACTATTTGAAGTTCCACACATCTTTTACCTTTTAAGTATAGTTAGAAAACTCTACGTGCTTCGTAAAGATTTATAAACAGTCTAATGTATTTAACCTAACATCTTTCAAAATGATTACAATATTTTATCTAAAACAATTAATTAACTGGTACGTTTATAATAAATTTGCCACCGGTACACCTATTACAAAAATTATATTAGGCTATTACAAAATAATGACAGCATGTTTCAATTTGAATGAAGGAAAATCAGAATTGTACAAAGTAAATGATAAAACTTCAGTTTTCTCGGTTATTTCAAAATGCTAGACTGGACATTTTAACTAAAGAGGGCAGTATTATCGTTAATAGAAAAAAACAAAAGGGCATTTCAATATTTTCTAGAGTATCCACGATTATTTTCGACTGCTTGTAGTCGCCGTGGAACCGATTGCACCAATTTTTCCCAAAATTCCTTCGAAATGGTTGCCCACTCTTCTTGCAGTGTAAACCTCAATTGTTGTTTAATAGAAACGCAGCGTAATCTAACTTTTTTTTTCCAGTTCATGCCACACATGTTCTATAATATTGATATCTGGTGATTGTGGAAGCGTTTGTATCACTTTTGGACAATAATAGAGTAACTAACTCTTCGCTACGTAGGAAGTATGTTTGGGGTCATTATTGGCATAAAATCTGAAAGTATTTAAAATACCCATTTTTTCCGTACTTTGCTTTACATTATTTTTTTAAATGTTTAAATACCCCCATTTGTCCATATTTTCATCTACAGTTAGTAAAAAAGTACTTGTACACTTTTTAAAATCGCATAACTTTCGTAGAATTGATCCAAACGACGTGAGTTTTTTGAGACGCTAGAGGGATTAGTTTGCTAAATGATGTCATTCGTCGTTTTAAAACAAATGTACTTGGTCGGAATAGCAAAAAAAAAATAGTAAAGGTCGTTTTTTAAACTTCTTTTTGTGAGCCTGTAATGAAAATTCAAAAACGCGTTTGTAGATTTAAGTAAGTTATATACGTGCCCAAAATTTCATCGAAATCGGTGAACGTTGCTCTGAGCTACGAACGCTTAAAGATCGCAGAATAAAGTCGAAAATCGCGGAAATTCCCGAAATTCTGCGATCTTTCTAGCATCATCTTAAGGGGGTACGCCACGTTTAAAGGGGGTTTAGAAGGGGGCTATAGCCCATAGGACCCATTTTCTGGGGGGGCCCCTTCTAAGCTGTTCAACTACAGCGGGGGGGGGGGGGGGGCACGACGGTTTGATAGCCCCAGGCCCCAAAAATCTTAACGCGGGCCTGGGAGCAACAAGAATCACTTTTTTTCACGAAGTCTATGAAGCAAACTTCCGTAAAATCTTATTATCCACTGGCAAGAGGATATTTGTTAATTATTTCTTTTTATAAGTTACTACTACCGTACCATTTTACATTTCTATATACAGTGAGTAAAAAAAGTATTGGCACACTTTTTAAAATCGCATAACTTTTTTAGAATTGGTCCAAACGACATGAGTTTTTTTGTAGAAGGTAGAAGGATTATTTTGCAAAGTGGCGTGTTTCGTAGTTTTGAAAAAGATGCAATTTGTCGGAATAGCAAAAAAAAAATAGAAAGGGCAGTTTTTTCAACTTTTGTTTCTGAGCCTGTAATAAAAATTCAAAAAACCCGTTTGTAAATTTAAGTAAGCTGTATACATGCTGAAAATTTCATCAAAATCGGTTGACAGTGCTCTGAGTTACAAACGTTTAAAGATCGCAGAATAAGGTCGAAAATCGCTTGATTTCGGGAATTTCGCGATTTTCAACCTTATTCTGTGATCTTTAAACGTTTGTAACTCAGAGCACCGTTAATCGATTTCGATGAAATTTTCAGCATGTATACAGCTTACTTAAATTTACAAACGGGTTTTTTGAATTTTTATTACAGGCTCAGAAAAAAAAGTTGAAAAAACTGCCCTTTCTATTTTTTTTTTGCTATTCCGACAAATTGCATTTTTTTTTAAAACTACGAAGCACGTCACTTAGCAAAATAATCCTTCTACCTTCTGAAAAAAACTCATGTCGTTTGGACCAATTCTAAAAAAGTTATGCGATTTTAAAAAGTGTGCCAATACTTTTTTTACTCACTGTACATGATATTCATAATAACACAGACGTGGTAATTTTTCACACAGATCCATTACCATTTTTGTGTCACATGCAACGTTATCGATTCATACTGGAATTCGATCATTACCCTACTAGCGGTTAGAATTGAAACCAAGTGTGATTGAAACTGTTTTTTACCTACACACGGAAATGCAACAAATTTACAATCCAATCTTCGCTATCCCCCCGAGTATGCAACCAACGTTGCAAACGAGTTTTCGGTATCGCTCGCAAGTGCCACAAAATTGCACGGTATCTCACGAAGTGGAATATATGTAGTGTAGAAATGATAATATAGAAGTGATACTGGAATATCGTAGAAAACGTATGGGAATGGTGTGAAATCTCTACAGCCTGTCGATAATGTACTTGTACCTAAAACATAAAAAATGATTTATATTATTTATGAGACAGACTGACGATTGTCGTCGATCTTACTCTATACACATCTTTACAATTCTCTTACTAAATCCTTCGGCGACTCCCCCGTCGATTCGCTGACAATTTCGCGAGAATACATTAACCCTTTGATCTCCGATTTCGATATTAGGGTAAAGAGACTACTGACATTCTTTCAAAATAATTTAATTTAGACTCCAAAGGGTTAATAAGATACTTTACTTAACAATTTCACATTCCTTAGTTTCTGAATGTGTTTTCGTCTAGTAAGGTCTTTTTGCGTGCATTAGGTATGATGCTTTTCCTTCCAAAATACACGCACAAAGATTACGTTTCACTTATACAAAGTACTCGTGTCTAGTATGATTACTAGACAAATTCTATGGCATGTATGCTAGTCCAAAATAGAATTCACTGGTCAGTGAATAGTGAATACGTTCCATCATTGCTAGCTGGTAGTATGATCCTAGGCCCTCCTTAGGGCCTCTCCCACGAACTGGGACCTCCCTAGGGCCTAGAATGCCAGGTCTGAGCTGAAAAGTGCAGAGATCCGAAAATTTGACTCTACTTTCGCGATGGAAAAGCAACTAGAGCTAATACTATTCTAAAGAAAAGCCGCGGTGCTTTTGGAAATATAAGGATGGGCGCGAAAAAGAGCGGGGACTCTAGGATCGCATTAAGGTCTACACGACGACACTTTTGTGTATAGATCAAGTGTATACGACACTCAAAAAAATTTCCGGAAAATCGGAAACTACTTAGAGAACTCCACGACACTGAATTCGACCTATCGTCGCAGGAGTTGCAACAAGAGCTAGACTGAAGACACTGCAACAAGCTCTAGCTAGACACAAAAGACACTTGATTTAGACACAAAAGTGTCGTCGTGTAGATGTACCTTTATGCGTTATCACAAAAGGCACACTTGTTAGAATGCAAGATTGCTTGGCAGACTAGTTTCATTGAGAATCATTTGAAATTTTCCACGGTGATTCTACTCGACTCGATCGATCCAATTATTTTACGAATTATTAATCCAAATTCTAAAAATCGCGAGCAACAATTGCATTGAATTAATTTGTTTTATTTTCAGATAGACCGATGCATGTCGCTATCTACGAGTACGTACCTTGTGTGGTCAGCTCGTTAGATTCTGCTCTTTCCAATACAGGAAATATCAATTTTTGTCGAATAATTAACTGGCTTTCGCAATTAAAATTAACCGTTGAACGACCTAGTTTAACCTGTGCTAAATTCTAATTCCTACCACGCGCAGCGTTGTTATCTGTTTCATGACTTCGCTAGTAATGTTGCATGTGACACTAAAATGGTAATGAGTCCTAGGGCCCACAAACCAGTGACAGGAAAATGCTGTGGGTGTAAGTCTATTCTATACTTTGTCTATGATAAACGATGGAGTACAATAGTAGTCGTTCCTTCCAGTCTGCGGTGCTCGCAATTTCCACGATTCTTTTTTCTTTATCAATCGGCAGCTGAGGACGATAAAAAGATACTCCTAAACGTAAATTCTCATACTTTTTGTAAAATGTGTCTGAAAATACTTCTAACATGTTCTCGGGATTTTTCCAATGAAAACGAGGCCGAAACCGATCTAATTCGCATTATTTCGAGCCAGCGTCGTCTTCGACTTAATTCGAACTCAAGTTAGGTCGCGTTTAATCCGATTTTCATTGAAAATATTTCGCCAATGCGTCATAATATTTTCATAATGATTTGATAGAAAATATATGTAGTTAAATTTTTGTTAATGTTTCAGTCATTTATTTTCTAATCCCGACTTCGAATTCACTTTTTATTCTGCAAATTAATTGTTCATTATAAATACCTATATAACTGACGATAATACGAATGAAGCTGTATTTGGACTCGTTATCAACGGGTAATTTTTGCAAATCTATTAATAATACTGTTACCAAGATCTAATAAAAAATATACAAATCTTCATTTTCATTAGCGGAGGATTTGTTTTGAGTGCTCGATTATTTACTTTGGCTGCCGGTCGCCGCCCGTAAGTAGGTCGAGGGTCCTTCGCCGTTTCTGCATCTCGCTTACTCTTATTGCATCAATTCACCGTCCTCCAAAACACTAACGCGTCATTCCAAGCCAAATCGATCAGTTCTTGCGGTCGATGTTTCGGATTTTGATGAAATTGAAACATGACGTAGTCCAAGTGAAATTAGGGGAGATTTAAGTCATTATTTTGCTAGATTCGAATTTGTTTAGGAAATGTTTGCAATTTTTTACCACTTCCGCAATATTGGAATCCATAAATGAATTTTTATCTCCGGGCCTGTACATGGCACGATAGTGACTCTTCTTTCATTTTAATTAAGAAGGATCAACCTTCTTGGAAAAATGTATTTTCCGCCATAAAAGTTTTTCGGATCAAGAAAATTATAAATAAATTCCATTTTCAAGTAACCGACTATGTGGTGGCTAACCACACTTGCATTCTTTTATTATTTAAATGATATCTGCAATTGACACCGCACATGTCTGTAAAATTCCTACCTGATATCAAACATCTTATTATTGTTATACACACATATTCACAAAATACTTGATAAAATGTACAGAATGAATTAAAATTGAAATAACACAATAAGACGAAAAAGAAACAAAAAACCGAGGAAAAATGAAATTTCAATGTTTTCACACAATTGTCTCTAGTTTCGGTATTTATCCATAGATTTTCTTCAGTAGCAGCTTATTTTCTTCGTGAAAGTGCAGACTCAACGTAAGAATTGAGAAACTAGGCCCATTGTTGCGATTTCGATTTTTCCCAGATGATTAAATGAATTATCGATTTCAATTTCGGTCGAAAAAAATGACTTTTTTCAAGTATTTCCATCGATTTCAGTCGAATTACTGAGCCGATTTGAAAATTTTGTGAGGCATATCTGTTGTTAATTCAATAATCTTTAATTTGATATAATTTTCGACCAAATCGGACATTCGCAAATTAAGTGGGGCCACCTTTTTGATAGACAAGATAAAAAGTTCACCTGTCGATATCTAGAAACCTTTTCTATAGAAAATTCTTTAGACCTTATTTTCGGAATCAGCGGGTCATTTTACACAAGAAAAAGAATAGTGGCATCTGCTGCGCAAAATGGCTGTAAACTAGTGGAATTAACTAAAATTACTACAAATAAAATAAAATCTAATGTGTATGACTGCAGCGAACCCATTAATCTTTCAAACCCTCTATACTACAAGCGATGAAATATAATGTTAAAAAAATATTATCAAAGATAAACTTTACAACATAATCTTCTACATCATTGCACATAACTTAAGGAAAAAGAAGTTTTCGTTTAAAAACCGAGAGATAATAATTGAAGCAACTATTAAGTTTTCTGATTACTTGTAAGTACTCGTGCTAAACTTGGGATAACTCCTTAATTCCGTTTAATAATTTAATTCCACTTTCACTCGCTATGTGCATTGCGTACGATAACGGTAATGATAATGCCACCTTTGCCCAAGTTGATGAATAACCAATGCACTGCGTAAGAATCCATTTCTCTAAATCAACAAACTGATTCATTTGAATTCTTCGTATTTTATCGCTACTTGTGAAACAGCAGTTAAAAGCCCCTTAATCCACGATTGTCAAGCAGAAATTACACGTACTTGTCTCCATACAATATCACAGAAGCTTCTTCGATTAAAACGATTCCGAGAGCTGCTCTGAATTATTGATACTTTTTATTTGTGCATATTAGTTTATTCTTCCTATAGATAAGATAAACTTTACACAACAACTCGGAGAATGTTCGTAGGTCTATATATGCGTCGACCGTATCTACACTGTCAGGTTATTCAGTCTGTTTAGAGACACACGTCCAACTACTAAGACGTTTTGGTCCCTGCGAAGATTCACTTCGAAACTGTGTTATTTTACAAGTTACAAATATTCGTGCCACTAAAAGCAAGATTCCAGTACTGTCTACAGTAGCTTCACATAATAATGTTCCTAATAACATTATTTCTACCAGTGATAGCACTCAGTAACTTGGTTGTCTGTAACGATGACAAATCTTTCGGTGCTGCCATTGCTGTCGATGGAAATAGTAAAACAACCCTCGGATCTACTGTGCTTGGCAGGAGTCTAGCGATCAGCCAAACGGGAAATCACCCAGAAGACTCGAAAGATATATCGATTACAACTGCTGCTGTACTAACGGAGCCAGCTAGTCGCTCTTACAAATGTTTCTTAAAGACCAATATTAACTGTGAAATGTTTACATCTGATAATAGTGCTGGGAATATAATTGGACCAGCTGTGTTCCCAGAAACAGGACCGAGGAATGGAAAGATTGCTAGTGGTGGTAATATATTATACGATATACTAGACCAATATTCTGTTGGTCGTTGGAACCCTTCTCGTTTGAGAATAAAGGAGCACAATGAATCCCACTTTGCCACAGAAATAATGTGGGTTATAAATGGCAACACGTCGACGAAAGTGGATATCATAAAAGTCTTTCTATCCAACAGTAATTACACCGCTGATCAATCGATACAAAATTCTGTGTTAAATTTGGTATGCTCGCATCAAAGCAGTAGCGATTTAAAAAGGCACAGCTATGTCGTTCGATTTAACTGTTATATTCGAAATGAATTTGTAAAGGATTTATTATATGGAGCTCAAGGTTCGGGGGTTCTTGTGTCGACGTTGAGAATTGTTGGAAAACCTTACGCGTTTTACCAGATCGCTGATATTTCTCTACGCGAGCCGGTTAGAGGAGTGGGTAATTTCCATGGATTTGTTTCTAGTCCGCCTAGCAGAGCGAAGCTGTGCCAGTTAAGAGTGAATAAAAACTGTGGACCGATAATGTATGAGCCACAAAGTGTAGAGGGGTTACAAGGCTTTCCACATGCAGTGAATAGCCCTCCAGATGGCAAAATTGCTAGCGGTAACAATCCGATCTTTAACAAATTAAATCAATATGGAAGCGATCGATGGACCAGCGTCGAGTTTCCTGAAGTGAACTGTCATAATAAAACGCACGTGCAGTTCGATCTTACCTGGTATTTCACGGCTACACATTCCTCTGACAATATCGAGATATATATAAGTAACGAGAAATATACGTCAAACGAGCCACTGTCGAGACGTCATTTGGATCTCAATCCACTATGTTCGATGGATTTTTACGGACACCATCCACCATCACAGTTGACTATGACCTGCCCGATCTCGTTAAAAAAATATCGCCAATTGAATGAACTGAAAGAATTACTGTTATTAAGCGTGTGGAACATAGATGACACCGCTTATGCGTTTTATCAAGTGGTCGATCTTCAAGGGCTTTCCCCGAAACAGTCACTTGAAAATATAAAGAAGAAGTGTCAATTGTAACTGTATGTATGAGGGTCTAATTTGGAAGAAGTAAATTGTACAATTGTATAGTCAAATAATACACAGTAATATAAGAATCGTTAGGTGTAAAAAACACTGTAAATGCCAAAATTAATTTTTTTTTTATTGGAAAATATTCTATTTGCCAATGGTAATACTATAGTGTAGAATTTGATTTTTGGCGCTTACAGTGTTTTCTAGGAGGACTTTTCAATTGTGTTGTTATCGTCTCTACTGACCAGGGTCAACATGATAAAACAGAACAGATCTGAATTAGATATCAACAGAATAAGACGTGTAATCAGAATTACTACTAGCTACTAATTTTTATACTAATAAAAGTTGGGTGTGCATATAAAATGGCACAATTCTTATTAATGGACTCTTAAATGTTATATTAAATACGGGATTGTCCAATAAATGGAAAATATATATGTCATAAATGTTTTACTGCTTCGTTATTTACCATTCTTCTAAGAAATTCCCTTGCGAGGTAAAATACTATTTCAGTTCACCCTTTGGTTTTTTTCAACTACCTAAATTAACGATTACAGAAAATAATGTGTAATCAATTACACAATTCCATTTTAATTTTAATTTGTAAATTGTAATTAGATTACATTTTGCCCAACTCTGTGTGTTACCCATGCATTTGCCGCTACTCAAATGCTCATAACTTCGGGAATTTTACGAATTTCAAAAAATCCTTTTAAACACTCATTCTTAAAAGGTTGAACATTCGAAAATAAAATAATAAAAAAAATAACATTTAGACCGGATTCCTCCCTTAAATTTATGCAAATATGTATTTTTGTGAACAAGGGCTAAACAAGTAGGATTTTGATGAAATATATTCCGTTATTCCAGAGCTGTAAAAATAATTAACATACGTAAGTATTATATGGTAATGTGTAGAAACATTATAAGCGCCGAAATAATGAGTATTATGTAAAAAAAATTTCTTAGGTATATTTTCTATGTTGCATATTGAAAGCAGATACAGAATTCGCTCACAAATTAGCCATTTAATTTAATTTCAATCTTTGGACTCTGGGGACGTTGTTTCAATTGCGTCAGCACAGGAAGTCCTAAAAGAAGCGACTTACTTACAATTAGCACATACAGGGTGTCCCAGTACTCTTAGTGCAAGCCAGCAGGTCCTGATTCTTTATACAAAAAAATTTGATAATATAGAATAAAATTTTTTGTACCACCTTCCGTTATTAAGAAAAATGAGTTTAAAAATTGTTTGGGTATGAGTGCACTTGACTAATTGTAAATCTTAATCTAACGAATTACAATATAGATCGTACATATTTAATTACGATACTTTAGCAAATAAGAATAAGACAGTTCCTGTCTCAGATGAATTTTATTAAAGAAGTTGCTAAAAATGCTACTCACATTATTACGTACAATGACGTGCTCTGTAAATTTAATTATTATGCACTGTTTGCCATGTACTTTTGTGTCAAGAGCAACTGAACACGTATGTACAATTTGGAAGCAATTCACCCAGTAGTTTATTCTTTACAAATTCCTAAAATATATGTTTTTTAGGCTTCCGAAAGGGAAAATCTCCCTTAATGTCGAAACTCTACTTAATTACAATAATAATTACATATATGAATAAATAGTGCTTTCCTTTGGAACATTCTTTGAACAGAATTAGTATTTATATATATACATATATGCAGTATATATATACACCGTGCAAAAGTTATAATTAATTTGTAAAGTTTAGTTATTATGAGGAACTGAAAATATTGATGTTCAACCCGATTCATCTCATAAGTGGTAACGATTTATGTGTAGCAGGAGAGTGTAATGAGAAAAAGGTCAACGAGATTTATTAAATAAAGTAATTCTATTAGTGAATTAATTGATTAATTGTATTAGTCAAACATAAATAACCCAGATAATTTTACAACCTATGATTTTGAAGATCCGTGCTAATAAAATAAGAATTTAATCTCTTCATTATTATTTATACTTGCGTATACTTAGTATTATTTATAACGTGATCTGGCACATTTGCAATATCCGTAGAAACAAGGTGATGTCGCAAACATTCACTGAAATAACAAAAAGTAGTGATAACAAAGAAAATATTAATGGTATATGGTAGCGAGAATAATAAAGCGATAACGGTGAATGAATCATTTATTGGTCGATGATACGTATCAAATCTCTTATCAAGAATTCATTGGATCCCGGCTTCTATTGTAGTTATGTCCAGGCCCGGGGATTGAAGATGATTTAGAGGGGGCTGCAGCCCCGGGCCCCACTGTCCAGGGGGGTGCTAAACGATTAGACAATAAATTGTCTATGAGTTCCACAACTTCCAATTTTATGTTTTTATTTTAAAAGCTCAATTTTTTAAACCTCATTTATGATATCTACCTAAATTTTTACAGTTTTTGAGAATTAAACATATTTAGACATATACACGGTATCCCATTTGAAATTTCGCACTCAATTACAGTGAATTTAAACTTATTATTGTTTAAATTACACCCCTCCTCCCTTTTCAAGCACGGAGGCCCTTGAAAGTTGATAGCCCCGGGCCCCAAAAATCTTAATGCGGGCCTGGTTACGTCTCTCGAAAGATAAATATTTACTTTGTTTACCTTGCGGTAGAAATGTGTTCTAACATTGATTGCATTTCGAAGCCAGAAAAAAAATTATTACGAACGTAAAAGTATCTAGATTTAATTAAACTGACTAGTTTTTGATCATCTAAAATACATGGGACCTAATTTTTTATCAGATCAGGAACATAACAACAACACGCACAGATAATGTATTATCTGATTTATATCCTCCAGATTCTAGAGCTTGTTTTAAATCGTTTCGCCCTATTTTTTGTAATGTCTCTTCTTTCTTCTACTTGCCATTTCAGCTTAAGTCCAATATTTTTCTGAAAAAACCTATTTGTTATTCAGGTGATCAAACAATTAGTAACACAAGAAAAAATTGAACGAAATAATTAATCACTGACAAAATGACATATAATATATGTAGTACTAAAATTTTTGTCCTACATCGTAAGTAAACTATTTAAAAAAAAACCTTAACAGCTGCGAAAGCATAAAAAAATTGGCTGCGTCGTCGATGCTGGTCTCTTGCTCCGATCAGTAAGAGATGGCGTCCAACATGGGCTTTCTGCAAGTGTGCTACCTTACACATTTATTTTCACGAAAACTCACAATACTAACTGCTTTCGCATACAACACAAATATCTCTCAAGCGTTAATTTTTATTTTAGAGATTATTTCGAACAATTATTTGTTAACATAAACTTAAAAGAACGATTTATCTCATGAATTGCTGAAAAATTAGTACCTGATCAAAGAACTAGTTCCTTAACGGTATACATTCTTGTTCCAATCCACCAGCAAAGATTCATTTAGTCACTCATTGTCAGTTCGTTATTGCAAAGTAAACGTGAGAAGCCTTCAAGTGACTTTCGACAAGAAAACTCCGCACTTAATTGGTCGCGAGTGCAAGAGAGAAAGCCTGACACATGAAAGATCTCCCTCTTTTCTCTGTCTCTCACTTTTCGACACCCGCTGGCACTTGTGGCCGACAGAATGTGAAATTTTCTTGTCGAGAGTCACATGGAGGCCAACAGGTGACACATGGATGAATCTGTCTCTTCGTTGCCAACATGAATATGGTAATAAAACCACACAGTTCCATTTAAAAAAATTAAAATAACATTGGAAACTACCTTTGTATCCATTTGAAAATGATTGTTATCATATTATGTAACCTTAGAATATTACATAACTTCTACGTTTAAACATTTTTCATATAACGTAATATTTAAGAGTTTCTCGAAGTACTAGTCTTAAGTATGTCTGCTGGTAGAGTTATAGCGAAGTCTTAAAATTAACGAGGCCTAAACGTAAGTATATAAATATATTTGGGCATCGAAACAAATGCCTTGAAGATAATTTCTCATACGCTAGCTCTTTTTCTGCGTTGGATGAGTGTGGACCACCCCACCACCTATCTGTTATACTTTCTCAGCGCAAGCAACCCTTCGTTCACGTGCAGTGAGCGCGCCGCACAGTGGTCGGAAATCCGGAAAACCTGGCCAGATGCTAGTCTCACTATTTGTCATTTATTTCTATGTACACGTGTGTTTTAAGCTAAGGAACGTGAACAGGCAATTTTCACTTTAAAATTTTGTAATGTCCACTGGGAAACAGGGAATAAATATAAATATTTAATACTCTTAAGTAACTTACTTATGCTGGACTTATTACTAGAAGAGTCAGGCGCGGCGAGCAGCTGAGGAACAGCTGGAGACACTTGATTTTTTCATTGCGTATTGCATCTCATCGTAGAAATTAATATGCCCGATGTTGTAAATAGTCTGTGCAATAGGTCGTGATCCAGAGATTGGCAGTGGCGGGTTTAACGGGAGGTGGCCGAGCAGTTGCTGCCTGGATCACTGCCCAGAGAGTCCCCAAGTCCAATCTAAAAAAAAATTATGATTATATCCGAATACTATATTTTTTTTAGTAAACTATCTATCTCTTCATTTTCTTAAATCCACCACTGTTCGCGAGCGATAAGTTCGGTGTGCGAAATCATGCCAGCATTCACTACCGAAAATTAAAAATTCATTACATCTTCTTGGAAGCATCACAAATTTTATTGAGGAGTAGAAATAACGTAAGTGTCAGAAGTAAAAATTTTCTGTAGTTTCTGGTCAACCATCGTTGGTACTTAATATGATCTCAGCTTCTTTTCGCGACAGCCCTACAAAATTAAAATAGATTATTTTAGCCCTTACAGCGTTTACCACCGTGTTGAGCATGCAATTTATATCCATATCCATCGAAATAATAATTTTTTAACTTCTTTGGCACTTACATCATTCACCATTTCAACTCCTGAATTAGTTAAGGAGTTATCCCAGATACAAATAAGTGAAAATACAATTGCATGTCAACTACTTTTAATAATACCTAATATGTGATTGATATTGTCAGAAACGGTCCTAACGAGGTCATGTTTGGATTCATTTTCACCAGAAAAGCCTCGCTCATGGATTGGCAGCATTCTCACGAAGATCTATTGAAATACACAAAAATTTACGCGTTCATTAGCCTTTGACTCAATTCCCACGCTTGCCTTATCGCTCCTGGCGGTTAGTAACAATTAGGTTCAAGGTTCTCGCTGTCGCTTTACCTCATTCACTATTGACGCATCTTATTCACTGTCCTCGTCGAAGGACCCAAGCGTGGATCCAGTCAGGCGTGAAGTAATTAGGTTCTGAATGCTTCGTTTTCCCTTTCTGTGTAGGAGTGGTTGGAACTCGGTAACCCCATTGCAGAAGGTACAAAATTAAAAAATGGATTCGGTATAGGGACCTAGCTTTCTGCCTCAATCAGTATTGTTGCTTAACTGTCATCTTTGATACACGTACACTTCACACACTTTACATGCAGCCTATCAGCTCCTTGTCTGGCATTGGCGCGTTATCTCGCCAACACGTTGGCTTACTTACAAAGAGAACGCACGAATGTCGGGTCGTCAATTTTAATGAGACGGGTGCACTGGTAAAGGCCATCACCTCATTTACGAATATAACAAATTCAAGGTCAGACACTTGACAGTTTTTATAATATTGGCATTTAAAGTTCTCAAGCTACGGGAAACAGAATTTATGTTGATTAATAAGAAGCATCGACATAAAAAAAATATTTTCTGCAAGTTTAAACCAATATTAACACTGGTCTTTCTAAAAAAATAGTAAAATTCATTTACTTTGGGGCTGGTACACGAGAATCTCTCCTTAAGGAAAATATTTTTACACACGTGGTGGGAGTAACATTTTCTAGAGAGCATATTCTTTTGACACGGTAGTTTTTGATATTTCATTTCGTGTGATACGCGACAATTATTCATTTATAGTAAATTGCATTAGGTGTCAATATTAACTGTTTATAGCTTGTGAAATGCAATACTGTTATGTATTAGTAATATATAAAAAATACGTCAGGTCTTTATAAAATATCGCTAAAAACTACCAAAAATACTTACCAACAAAATTTCACTTATCTTTATTCAGAAAAATATAACTTCACGAAGAAACTAATAAGAAAACATTCTGTTGAAATTTCAATAGATGCTGTTAAAAATGCAATAGTGGTTTATGTTAATGTTACTTATTGTTGTTATTGTCATTAAATTATACGCCATCATAACTAAATGTTGGAAGTAATTAAAATTTACATATAGAGGATGTGCAACATATTTGCAATACTGTTAGTAATTTGGAACACCGAAGCATCTACAAAACTACTAGCGTTATCTAATTTGAAACACCACTAAAAATAGGGGTGAAACTTGTTATCTAATGATATTTATGGACGAACCTTTTAACATTTTAATCTGCAGAGTAAGAAAACGTCAATTTTCAAAACTTTTTCAGCAAGTAACAATCGTTCCAATCATGGTCAAAATATGCCAATGGTTTAGAGTTAAACATTTAATCTACTCATTTGCATATTAATTTTATGGTTTCGTGTCAGTTTTGCGATGATTTCGAGAATACAAAATGTAACATGAAATTTTAGATTTTAATGCTATGTTGCTAATTAGGAATACCGAAGAAGGAGGCTGCCTGCTTCTTCTGCAATGTGAATCACAGCGAAGACAAAAGATGAGAAGAGTGGGTGCAGTGTTTTATGTGGGTACACTGTAAATGTTCTGGCTATGACTGCGGAAGTTACACCTCTGACTATTGCAAACAAATTTTAAAACTTCGAATTGATATTTCCCTTAAATGATTGTTCCTATTATGTGATTTTTGGGTCTCATTCGATCATAAGTATTTCCCCATATTATGCAATAATTGTATTTCTTCCTATCCTTTGCCGTGATTTCTTATCCATTTTAAACAAACTGGTATTCGAAATATACTGCGCTTCCTCTACATCCTTCCAATAAACCCTACCTAAATAACCTTTTTTACTGAAATCGAAACAGGTTTTCTGTTATTCGTTATAGGCTGAAGAGGTATTAACGAATTTATGAATCGTTGCGCAATATCATTTCTATAGTTATAATCACAGAGCTATTAAATGTTCTGACATGCTATGTAAAATGGTATTCTAAAAATAAAGGTTCCTTTCATGATTTCTTTGTATAGAATCTCATGGCTATGCAGACCTATTAAAATTAATTTATTGAAATTGACCTTCGACATACGAAATTTACATCGGTGGCTCTTAACGCGATTGCAGTGTCTTTTGAAATAACGCATCAAAGTAATTGTTTATTTCATTATGAAAGAGAAATGACGCCAGAGTTTATAAAAAAATTTATAGATTTCTTAACAAATTGCAATTTATTTATTCGCGTACCAAGAAATTGAGTCTTAAATGGAACTAGAATATACGAGTCTGTAATGCTGAACGTCTCGTTAGCATATATGTCATAATTGTTATTTTTAATTGTACTGTAAGTCATTACACAAATATTCTTAGAATATATGTGTACATATACATACAATGTGAGACTAAAATGCAATGCTTGAAGTTGTAACAGCGACTTAGGGACGATTATGCAAGCAGTCGATTTAGGCAACACGAAAATGTCAAACCGGCGAATAAATTTTGCAGATGATTCTCTTTGCTTGTTCGGTGGGCTACCTCTACCTTTCTTTTTCTTTCCGCCGCCCAATTGTAGCTTCCTCTTTTTCGGAGTAACATGACGTTCGGGGAAAGTAGAGACTGGAGTTTCGTATAAAAGCATATCCGCGCCTCTTCGGAAACACATTCGAAGTCACAACTTCTTCCATTGGATCCACTGATCAACTACTTCCTTTTCAAAATGAGATTCCTCGTGAGTGTTTTTGCCATAACTTATTTACAAATGAAATCGTTTAATTACTCTAATAATATGTGATCTAAATTGTTCACACATTAAACTACTAACACCCATAAAATTGTCCATCAATTAAATTACGATTGCTTTTAATTCTAATTCAAAAAAATTCTTGTAGGTTATTCTTCAGTAGAGTCGTATGTACTAATTTATATAATTGTACAAATTGATTTCGGTGTACTTTGTATCTTCAAAATATTTATTGTTAAAAGTACAGCCTCTGAATTGTATGAGACTATAAAATTTCGTTCCTTAAACTCAGTGTTTAAAAGTGCATACCTGCCATAAGTAAAATATTTCGTTTGTATCTGGTTTATCTAAATGTTTTGTTTCGTAAATAATCCAAAACGAAGAATATGTAAAGAATATAACTGCATATTAGAAAAGAATTGTTAATTAAGAAATAATTTTTCACAAAACACCCTACACAACGTGTTATTATTCAATATTCTCTCAATAGACTATCATCCACTATGCAGTTGAAGTGAAATACGTTTGTCAATATAAAAGTGTTACTATTGCATAAAATATATTTCGATTAAAAAATGTGTTAAAGCGTGTCTTAAGTTTGCCACATATTTTGGAAAAACATCAACAAATTTATAAAAAACGATATGTGTTTCAAATTTTCAACCTGTCGATAATTAACCCTAGAATGGATACAGGGGTGGTGCAGCACCCCAGCACTTCATGCAAAACATTAATGCAAAACTTGCAATGAACACGTATAAATTAATTTGTATAACATTGTATCCCAGTTTAAGTCTTCTTTATAAAATATTTATGGGGTGGCTAACAAATCTGGCGTATACATTCCTGTGTTAAGAAAACTGATGTTTTACGCGAATCTTTGAAAAATTCAAAAGAGACTATTCACATTATAATTATCCATTCATTATATATTTTTGAAAGAAGACAACGTTTTTTACAGATCGCCTTCGCCGCAGTGTTGGCTGTTGCTTCTGCTGAGGTGCTTCTCCAAACACCTACGGCCATCCTTAAACAGTCTCAAGATGTATCGCCCGACGGATCTTATTCCTATTCTTACGAAACCGATAATGGCATTGCTCACAGTGAAACTGGAAGTCTCGTGTCTGTAGATGCAAGAACTGCGCCCGTTATTGTTACTCAAGGTCAATACCACTACACATCCCCCGATGGTACTCCAATTTCGGTATCATACGTCGCCGATCAAAATGGATTCCAGGCACAGGGTGATCATATACCGCAAATCTCTCCTTTGATAGCAAGGGCTCTCGAATACATCAGAGCTCACCCACCGCAGCCAGAAACTCACGTTCTAAACTGATACTCATTTCTGTCTGCCTCCGTTTAATTTCACGATTTGTATATACAATGTTTGTTAATACAGATATTATTAAATACTTCTGCAGTTTTTATTACCGCTATACACTCCTGTACATTGTCCCCTTGGAAAGATTTCCGAAACATTGAAACCTTAGTTTTGAGTCACTTGTCAAACCCATCGCTCTTAGCGGTCGATGTTTCCGATTTTTATGAAACTGAGATATAATGTAATCCGCGCGAAATAAGCGGGGGTTTAAGTCATCATTTCTCTGGTTTCGAATTTATTTGAAAAATACAGGGCACGAAAGTTTGAGCGATTTGTGCTCAATTTTGTGAAAATCAGCTCTATGAATGAACTTTTATCTTCGGAACTGTGTATCATGCAAAGTTGCTTCTGCTCCCACCTTCATCTGGATGGACTGACCTCCTGGAAAAAATTATTTTCATATGAGTGGCGGTGCGCGCAAAGTTGTTACGCTGACCTCTCGAAGCTACAGATTGAAGACGCGCTGCTCGGTCGGTAATTGATGTCTGACCACTTAAGATTTTAAGGGGGTTGCTCTGTAACTCGGGTGGAAAATGGGACATTTTTATTGATTTTTTTCTAGGTAAAGTGTTGTATAAAAATTTTACGGGTTTTCATGTATTTATACTACGATAAAGAAAATTTAGTTTTGTATATGTGTTGTGTATATTTATTTTACTTGACGCAGGCCAAGTGAAATGGGGTACCTACTGAATTTGCACAGCAATTATCATTGGGATGATGAAAACACAACTCTGTTGTGTAATGAAGGCATCAATAGCACTACAGTTTCAACGTACGGGCGGGAATAATTAGCGGCAATTTAATTGGGCCCATATTTTTCAACAGAGGCTTAAGCGGAGGATTTTATGTTAATTTACTAGGCGCACACTGTTATGTGTTGTTAGAGGAAATCCCGCCGGATATAACACGCCGCGTGTGGTGTATGCACAACGGTGCTTCGTTGCATTTCAATCGAGTCGCTAGGCAATTTTCGAATGAGAAGTGGATGTGGAAGTCCTGTTGCGTGGCATGCTTGCTCTCCGAACTTAAATTCATTGGAATTTTACTTCTTGGAACATTTAAAATCAGGGTTCGAAAGAGTTCTGGAACTTTTCAATAGGTTCTATTTGAAACGTGGAAAAATTTTTAAAAACTTTTTTTAAAATGTTCTCACATTATAAGCTCCCATCAGAACTGATTAAAATAAAAGTTCTTGAAAATAAAAGTTCTAGTTGGAATGGAACTTATAAAATATACAATTTAAGTTATGAATAAATGTTATTTAGGTATTATTCTTGGCAAGTTCTGTTTTCTGTCCAATACTTCAATACAAGTATAAAATCTAGTTTTCTTTGTTTTTTACAAAGCTCTTGAATTACATCAGTCGTCATTAATCTCCTGTTTCCTTTTTCTTGGGGGGAGGGGGTACCAGGGCCCCTTAGCGCCCCTCTCTGAGTGCGCTACTGGTTTAAGGTGTTACACCTTCATAAAGTCGTGGATCCACTTTCAAGCTAAGCTATGCTATGCTATATATTTTTAAATAAATGTAGGTAGTAATACAACTTAAATAAATGAAAAATATAAAATTTAAAAAAAAGTAAAACTGGCTGCCAAAAATAAAAATGCACCAAAAAGTAAGAAATAATAGTTTTCCTTATTTAATATACGACTTTCAATATTTTTAAGTCAGCGCCAGATTTACACAGTGCAAACGATGAGGCGCTGACATAAAAATATTGAGAGTCGTAAATTAAATAAGGAAAAAAATTATTTTTAACTTTTTGGTGCATTTTTGTTTCTTTGATGTCAGTTTTAATTTTTTTTTTAATGTTTTATTGCATATTATTTGGAATATCAGAAGATATCCCAGATTTCTAATGTGGTTTTCTTAACAAGTCTTTTCGAGACTGAGACATGAGATAAACATTTAAAATGTACTCGAAAACATTGAAATTGACTGGCTCGAGTTTTTGAAGGAAATACCAGGACTATTTTAGAATTGATTCATCTGTCCATTTATTACTCGAACGTTGATGTTTTTCGTCTTAGTATGTGCACGATTTTATTATAGACTAGGTGATTGCAGAGGAAACTGGGAGATGGTGAGAAATGATACTGCAGTCTTTTCTCGCGACTTCTTGTACAGATAGAAAGAGAAGATGGAATCGTTCATTGAGATTTTTATCCGGGTAACTATCTCTATCCTTTTGTTTACACGTGCCACGGGCGTAGACTTCAATCATTAGAGCATGATGTTTCATCGTGTGTGTAAAAAGCTTCAACCTGATGAGATCCGGAAGAGTACATCTTACAATTAGAATTGATAATAACACCTGGATTTCCTGAATGGATGGAGGCATTGGTAGGCAAATTTCCCCACACTTTATGCATCCACATTCCACAGCACATTTGATTGACTGCACCTTTCAATAGGATTTACAAAGGTTTACATATAAATAACAAAATCGACTTAAAGTTCGTTTAATGTTACAAAGTATTATGTGACGATTACGTGCGTATATTGATTCAATTAAACATAAATATATCAATGAATTACAAAGATTTTTCAATGTATTTATAATTGAAGTTGATGTGAATAATTCATACTCAGATATTTTTTGTTCAATTATTCATTTGTGCATAGGTAGTGCAAATTCATTAAAATAAATGTCAAACAGATGCAAACGTTGTTATTTCACGATCAGGTAAAAATGCTATGTCTCATAAACTATAACTCCTCTGCTGTATGAAGATAAGAAAGGATGATGAACGTTGATCCGAGGGCGGATTATACCGGTGTGCTCTTCTTAGGTAATGCTGCGCGGCATAACTGAGAGGTCATATCACGCCTTAACTCGAGATTCGTAGTTTCTCGACCCACCCATCTTCAAACGATAAACAATGCAACACGTCGATAATTCCACTAAGGATTTTAGGATGGTCACTTTTACCATAAGGTCAAAGATATTTTCTCTAAACTAACGCGTTTATATGCGAAACTCGCGAAAAGTATGAAAGCTATCGACGTCAAAATTATACTGAATATTGGAACGTTACCTTTTAAGGGGTATTTACACTGTGACGTGTATAGAACTTTTTTTACACAAAAAGAATGGGTTTAATAAATTGAAGATTTTTCTATTTATTAATATGTGTTTTGGGAATACAATAATTATTTTTCCATATTTTTTTAATGCTTGCTTGCCCCAAAATAAGGGGGTGTAATATGCACTGTGATAAAAGAGACGCCGCGACTGCGTGGTCGATTTTAGAGGAACCGTGTGTCTGAAACAAACAACCAAATAGGATTCTAATCCGTATGACTGTCGCTATGGCCCAAACTAGAAGCACACATTTTCGTTGCTTTTCTCTCATCTTTTACATCGCAGAATGATTAAAAAATTTAGCTAATTCGATAATTCTTCGTCAATCTAATTAATCTTAGTCCCTGCTATAGCGACAGCCATACGGATTAGAAATCTATTTGTTTTTTTTTGTTTCAGTCACACGGTTCCTCTAAAATCGGCCACGCAGTCGAAGCGTCTATTATTTTACCGCGCACGCCACACCCACTTATTTTGGCGCAAACAAGCATTAAGAAAGTATGAAAAAAATAATTTTTTATTCTCAAAGCACGTATTAATAAATAGGAATAACTTCAATTTAGTAAACACATTCTTTTTGAGACCAAAAAGATGTTCCAAAAAGCGGTATTTTATCAGGGCGTCGCAGTGGAAAGACCCTTTAAGAAATCCTTCAATTGAATGCAGGTGGGCCGAAGGTTCGTTAACTAAAGTAAATTAACCCTCCGCAGTCAATCATAAATTGGTCACATGGGGTTCACTGCACCCCAGCGTCATTTGTGAGTTACCATTTTCATATTATTGAATCTTTTAACTTCTGAGTGATAATCGTACATTTGTAATACTCATACAATCATGCTAGTATTTGAAAAAATCATTTGCTTGTAAAGGCGATTTTTTCTAAATACACCAAATTTTTAAAATCCATTATTAAGGTCTAAAAATTTACAGAAATATTGACGAATACATATCCTGGTGTGCGATACACCCCGTGTGACTACGAAGGGTTAAAGTAAACTAAAGTAACTGGTGAGGATAACTCGTGCGTGACTCGGGTCTGTTTCACACGCAACTAACGACCCCCAACTGTAATTAGCAATGATATTTACACATTATACATGTAGCCCCTGCATATACGCATAATGATAGAGAAGGAGATTAAGGGTTTCATATAAACCATTATGGTAAATCCTCCTAATGGCGATGCTACACACGGTATCCGCCAGTAGTTTTTTTTTTATGTTAATATAATGGGTACATTGTTACACCAATACTTGTACCGAACAAAATATCACAGCACTGATGTCGAAAGTATTTTCTTCAAACAAATGGAAAAGTGGATAGATCTAAGCTGTATAATTACTACAGAGATTACATTGGTACTTACAGCTTCGTTCTTAACCATTTATATTTTTTAACGTCAAACATCAACGTAAAAACCAATTTTCGGGATAACTAAGAATTATAACCGTTTTGTATCTGGTTGAACGTAAACAAGCAGCATCTGTGTAGGGATTAGTTAGAAATAATGAACAGATGGTTTCTTGAAAATATTATCTTCATTAATTCAATCAAAGTTATAAAAGTCATAACTTCAATAAAAGTTTGAAATTACAGATTAACATGTCAACAGGAAGAAAGTATGTGTCTTGAATACTCACCTTTGGCAACGAAAGGTTATCAGATTGTAGAATAATTTACATAAATAAACGATGAGGATGTGAGTGATAATGTAATAGAAAAATGTGTGGATTTTGTTAACCGAATTTAAAAAGGCATTTGCTGACATAAGTGCACGTATCTATCTATTAAAAATAGGTCTCTGTCGAGAGACAACTATTACTACATCTGACAGTTTGAAAAATCTAAATGTACATATATTTTTCATTTTACATGACTAAAGAGGAAAGCTAAAGGCAAAAGATAAAAATAATGGAAAAATGTGGGCGAAATTAAGGCACTTTAAAACAGATTGAGAAATGTATAGGCATATTGAATAATAGATAGGTTTGTAGGAGTTAAGAGGAGGAACTAGGGAACAAAGGAGTACGTTAGAGGTCTTTGGTTGCCAACCACCCAATAATAATGCCTCGATACTAGATGGCTTGCCAAACCTCGAATCTAATCATCGCCATCCGCACAGATTTCACGCTGTGGAACTCTGTTCTGTTTGGGCATTTGCTTTGAACAGCTCACTACTATTCGGTGTACTTATAGTGATGGTCAAAGAATAGTTTAAAATTCATTTTGTACATAGATTTTTTGGTACCACTGGTCTATTCTAGTCCTCGGTTGTCACACTGAGTCAAAATGGCCAATAATTGAACTTTAACCCGGCGTTGGTAAAGTGGGGTGTCACAGACCCCAAAGATTTTAAATTGAGTATAACTTTTCAACAACGCGTGGCAGTGTTATTTAGTTTGTTCATTATATAAGCTAGGAAGAGTATATTTTTTGTTGAAAATTAAAGATGTTCAATTATTTAAGTATTTTTGAGTAATAAAAATTTAATTATAGACATGGATTTCTATAATACATTAAATTATTTGCGGAGTCTATGGGACCCCAACTTACTACTCTTATTACATTTTCCCACCTCACCTTACTTTAAATGTTAATTTTCAACGATGAACATATTTTCCACAATGTTCAAACTTTATCTCAGAATTTTTGCGACCTAATTTAATAGACAGTTTTTAAACAGCAGCTGATTGAAAATTGGCTCGGGTCGAATCGACCCATTGTGACAACGACGTTCGAAGAAAATAGGTGTGATGACGGAGGGCTAGGTAGATATAAATTTGAGTATATCTTTCTGCCTAATAAAACTTATTCTTATTTCTGTTACCAGGCGGCGGCCGATGAGCAAAAAAATACGATTTTTTCCAAACATCATATTATTTTTAGTTTCCCACAATTTTCATACCACACACGCGTAGATTTATTTGTAATTCTGTTACGTATACAAGGTATCCCAGAACGTTTGTTACCTGGACCTTTTTCCTTAAGTCCACCACTGTCTGTTACCATCTATAGTTTAAACTTCAATCTTTTGTTTCACCAGTACTATGTACATACATTTGAGAGAAATAAATATAAATAATACTGAGGCAAATAAGGAAAACGCTTTGCAAAAACGTACAGCAGAAACATTGCGCTTTACATGCGAACTGCAACTAATGGCGGTTTGAAGGTCTCTTTACACACATCAGTGACGTCTCAGTTCAGTGACATCCGGTGCATATCGAGACTATTCACGCTTCTCCGTCACGGTTTCGTATACAAGTTCTCGATTCATGCACACCAATATGACTCGCTTTTCTAACTTGGCAATGATTGCCACAATTGTTGATAAAGGGGAAGAGAATCAGAGGAAAGGAAAATGTATATAAGAATATGAGGATTGGACATTAACGCAGTAATTCTTTAACTTGTCCGCCAACAGTTTCCGATTGAAAAAAAAATGTGAGGAAGGATGATAAATTTTGTGTGAAAATTTGAGAAATTTTTAAAAAATCCAGAGGAAGGAACGTAAAACAGGAAAAATATTATCAACGAATTCCTACTTCACGGTATGGAATGGATTCAAGACTGACACTGAAGGGCAAAACGTACTACTGCACCAGATATATTCGAACGTGTTCACTTAATTATAAAACCACAGTAACAACATTGTTTGTTACTGGCACGGACGAAACTTGAATGAAAAATGTTTATTCTACACTTTTAATTTATTTTTACATCAAGAATTACTTCCTGCACGCTTGTATCATCATTTCGGCCGCACCCGTATTATATTATACTACTACCTACTATTATAATTTTAGTTTCGGAAACAACGTCAAAGGAGTAGAAAGCTTCTTACGGTTTTTAGAAGAAACAAACCTTCCACAATTAATCTAACTGTAATACAATAATCAATATAATTCAAGCTATTAAATTTAATTATATGCTAATTACACACATAGTATAGATAGTATAATGTATAGTGTACAGCTCTTGCTCAAATTATATAATGCAACGTAAATAATGTAATATAGTAGTCGCTAATAACCCCAAGAGTTGCATGTGACTTTAAATAAATAAAAAAGAAAATCAATTTTCCGGATTTAGTTTGGAATTTTTACCTGTGAGCCAGTGCATACATATCCCTTCCTTTGCCCATATTTGATCAATCTCCTTTCGAATATGACATTTCCATGTTAGCGTTTTGTCCAAATACATTCCAACAAAGTTGGGCAAAATGTAATCTAATTACAACTTACAAATTACGATTAAAATGTAATTGTGTAGTTGATTACATTATTTTCTGTAATCATTAATTTAGGCAGTTGACAAAATTGTGGTCAACCACCTAAATTATTAACGATTACAGAAAATAATGTGTAATCAACTACACAATTACATTTTAATTGTAATTTGTAAGGTGTAATTAGATTATATTTTGCCCAACTCTGCATTCCAAGGTATTTTACTATATTTACTTGCCGAATATTTCTGATGTTTAGAATAAAATTGCAGAAGCAATTATCTGCTTATTTAAGGTAAATGCAATGCCGTCAGATATATTCGAATTGTAAGGGAAGTTACGTGCAAAAATATTGATAGATCGAAAAACAAGAATGCGTTGATATTCCAGGTAGGGAGTGTCGCAAGGATTGCCGATGCAGCGCAGTGAATCGTGCATCCTGCTCGCAACAGGCAGCTAGTGAAAGGAATACGCCCTGTGATGATCCGTGGTAAATCCGGCGATCTGAATCCTGTGGCGAGGTCGCCGCGGTTCGCGTCTTACGTGACATTGCAAAGCCCAGGATCTAATAACGGCTGCCTGATGGCCGCGTATTATCGCGTTAAACTTCTCCGATTCTTATTCAATGGCTGCGAGGAGCCGTTGCTAACTAGGCGTACGCGAGCGAGAGGACTGTATAATGGGCGTCAGGGAGGAAAACCTTTTAAATGTTAATGACATAGTAATAAGCCAACAATAGTTGAGAAGAAAGACATTAATCTTTAGAAAAATTTCTATTCATATGAAGGATATATTTGAAACTTGCAATCTTGTATCTGGTATCGCACATTATTGCACATTTGCTTCATATGCACGTATTTTAATTAATAATTGTTATTATTTCCCACATATATTATATTACTTCACATATACCTATGCAATTAATTATTCGGTGGGAGAAGGAAATATGTGTGAAGCAGATATTCATTCAAAATGGATTACCTATAAAATGAGACTTTTTTAGACTTATGAAACTAGGGTAGTTTATCAATTAATTACAAGAAAATAAATTGAAGCTCAGACTTGTCCTTTGACACAAAGTTTATTAACAAAAGAATATTTTTATTTAGTCATTTTAAAAAAGTTTCTTTTGTTTTGCAGTGATAACTCAAAACCGAAGATTCCAATCGATTCAAATCAAATTCGAGCATGTTCACAAAATGTGTAGTTTCGACCTGAACCTAAATTAAAGTTAATAACAACTTTTATTCTTTATGAGAAAAAAAATAAAATCTCAACCTTTGTCTAACGAAAAATGCACTTTTTTTTTAAATTTGCCATTTCATAGATGTCATTTTCATAATCTGCTTCTTTTATAGGTTCAGTGCAGAACCAGAGGTATTCTGAAGTAGAATTTACAAGAAGGTCGCTGAATTTCGTTTCGTTTCGTCACAATCGCTGCAAAACAAAAGAAACTTTTTTAAAACTCCTCTTTAATGGACCCTCTGTAACGTCATTTATAATGCATATTTTTGGCGAAGCAAATAGGTTTTTTTAAACATTAAGAAGTTACTAAACACTGTGTCAAACGAAAAAAAGAATTACTTTAAGTAAACAAATAATAATATGTAATTGATTGCTAAATAAATATGTTATATCTATGGAATGGAGAAACAATAGTATACCGCCCAAAAAGTAGAGATGGACATCGTAAACTTAATATAAATCCATCTTTGTTTACAAATCTTGCAGCAACACGTTTTAATTGCAAAAATGATAAATTCAGTTCAAAAGTTAAAACTCGAGAAAATATATAGTGCAAGTGGCGTCTGGCACGTGTGGTTCCTTGCTGCAACAAAATGATACATTACTTGTCTATTCATTTTATTATTTCATATCGAAATGTTATATGTTAATATACATTGCATAAAGTATGCAGATGTCTAAGATATAAATGCCCCTACAATTAACCGGATTCATGAGACGGTCACAGATGCAATCGCTACCCCGCTCATGAATTACGCGAATACTTAAGATATATTCTCCCCTTCAACTTCTACAAAACAGCGGGCGGGGCGGAGAGGAGGTAGAAACAGAGTACTGTGACGACTATAAAGCCTCATCGTGATCCGTCTGACCGCGTACTTTTACATACCGGCAGATAGACGAAACTCTTAACACGTGCCTTTTCAAAGATTTCAGTGAACCGCAATCGACCAACGCTTATTAAGGATCGTGTCGCGGCTGTTGCCTTAGGAAGTCGTCAAGGATTTTGAACTTGTGCTATTGCGCAGCCACCATGAAGATTCTGGTAAGTTTAGTCTCCATTCTGAGTCCATTTTCTTTATGACTTTGGGACTTAATACTTGTGTGCTACAAACAACCACATTAACTGTGATTTAAGTACAATTTTCTGTGAAGCTCTCGAAAATATTCTCGAAAGTTTAGTCTCCATTTTGAATTTTTTTGAGACTTTTCGATTAAATACATGTGCCTTGAAAGCAACGATTTAAATGAAATTTTCTGTAATACTTTCGAATGATTTTCGTAAATTTTTCCCCAATTTTGAATATTCTTGTGTGACTTTCCAGTTTAATTAATTTAATTTTAATTGTTAGAGGAAACCTTGTAGCGACGAATCTACGAGCGTCCGAGGTTTTGAAAACGTGAAAGTACTGAGTGTACTCGGCAAATAAATTATTTTATGCATTGTTGAAAAATAATATTTCGTATGATTAGATTTCCATAATCCTTTCGTGGAACCATTTATGCGATAATAAACTTGAATCGACTCTTCTCTTACATTTTCACAACGGAATAGAGTAATTAAAATCCGTGAGTTATAAACGTTCAGAAGTTTTGCAAGGTGCAGTATTAGAAATTGCAAAGGTAGACATTCAAAGTATCTTATACGAGGGATACATTTATATATTTGTAGCTTTAACGTTCTTATAAAACTGTTAATAATATTGTACACCAATCAAAGGAAAAACTACAAGTTTATTAACAATTAAACACTTCGATAGAGAAGTGGGACTTCTGATTTACATTTGAACGCTTTCCCATATCTACCTATCCCTAACAATATTATTTTTACATACTGTTTTAACTATTTATAATTCACCAATTAAAGCTACTGCAATTACGCACGTAGCAATCTCAAAGCTTAATGAAAATTTCAAGAAACTTTTTCAGATATTTTTGAACGACTTTAATAATTCGCTGCTCTGAAGAAGTTGATAATCTGAAAGATGTACCTATTTCTGATAAGTCTTCCCTTTTAAATTGTTGACAAATGCAGAAATCATTTTAAATCTTCTTTGCGGGAATATAAACCAATAAATGGCATTTGTGTAAAATATAATATGAATAAAATGTTACCGTATATTAATAAAATCCTTCGAATCTCGGCTAACAGCACAAAATCTCAAAATGATTTACAAATGTACATTCGTACACTTGATAGATATAAACCGTGTATAAAAAAAAGTATATTTCTTTTAAAAATTATAGAAAATACCTCTAATAATTCAAGTACGTCCATGCTTTAATTTTTATATAGGTACTTACACAAATTAATTTTATGTTAGAAAAATTAACGTGTAGAATATGTACATACAAAAGTAAATCTGTACTAAATGATACTAAAATTGTTAACAGGGACATTTTTTAAAGTAATATTATGTATAATTATATCTAATGGGCCTTTTCATTGTTTGACAAATAACGTTTGACAAAGTTGTGTTGATACAAAGGAAATAAAAGGGCGAGGCAAAGAAATTGATAAATGTATACGCTCTTTGGCCTAGGTACAATCCTAGTTGCACAAGAAGGCTCTATTGGTGCGAATGAATTGAAATCTTAAGTAGAATGAATAGATCAGTAGCGAAGATACAGCAGTGAAAATGGAGAATAGGATACATCAATTGCATATAATTATTCATAAGTTGCATACCTACCTGCCCACTTGTGAGTCATCTATCGGCCCTTCTTCATGACTAATATATGCAGTTAAGCAAGTCCACTCTCTGTGAGAATTAAAATTGCTTGGAGAGCCTTCATAAATCTGAAATTGAATGATCGTTTTACCATGTAACATAATCGCCTACTTACTTCCACTAGAACTGCATGAATGGTATTTGCTTTTAGTACTTCTATATATAAATTGGTGGTTTAAATAGTAGAAAAGACTTCAATAATATAGATAATAATATAGGTAAGGATAAACTATTAAATTCTCTGACCTCAGTTGCAAAAAGCTACTTAAAACTCAATTAATGCGATCATAAATTAACTAACTGATTAAACAATTACGTATTATCTTTTAAACCATTTACAAAGCTGTTCGCAATATTAAATACAAGTATAAGGCATGATATAAAACCATGTACCTACTAATGTGCAAAAGCTACTTGATTAGATACTTTCCAAAAAGTTTCAATCTGAAATATTAAACAAATTTTCTTCATTTACATCATTATGTATACATTTTAGTATCGGAATAATTAATTAGTTACAAATAACGTACACCAGAATTATTTAATGTGAAATGAAAAATGTACAAGTACATGACCAACGTACGTTATACATTTCCTTTTGTTTTATTATTTACTTTTATAACTTTGAACAAACGTCTTTGAAATATCCTTAGATACCTAATAATTCGTTTATATACATATTTAGTGATTAAAAACTGGTAAAAATGTTAATAAATATTTTCGCCGATGGAAAGTATATTGTAATTAATAACAATCTCATAATTTATTTTCCAGATGGCTCTGTTAGGATTCTTGGCGATGGTGAACGCGCAAGTTAATAGATATCCGTACAATCCTGATTATTACGGCCGGCGTTTCGCTATATTGCGACAGTCACAAGACTCTTCTCCGGATGGATCGTACTCCTACAGGTGAGATCGTCCTTCTACAACGTCCTGAACGTCGACAGAACGATAAGCGACGTCGAGGCACGCTTCCTCAAACGCGATCTCGACACGCTTCAAGACTCTCGTTTATTCTTGCCTCTAAAAACACGCCAGTGCGCGTGTGTGCATGCCACTTCTTCATCGGTTCTATTATTGGCTATTTTGTGAGAAGGTGTTGTGAAATTTTTTTGTTTTCATACACTTGTGACGGAACGTCTCCTTTGTGATACACCTGTTACCTGTTCAACTGTTATTCTTCCTTTCTGTATTTTTCAATCGAAAACTATAGGTATGTGTTGAGTAAACAATTTGGATCGCAATTTCGCATTTTCTTGTCTTTTTTTTTTTTTTTTTAATTTAGTTGCTTCTAGCAAGCGAAAGAATCATCGTAGTACGTTCATGAAAAAAGCGATACAAAGATCAGTCTTTCCTCTTTATGACGAATCTTTGACTTTTTCCATTCGGTTAAAATTTCGGTCTGATATCCTTTCCAAAATATGCTTTAAAATTGCACAAATTCTCGTTTCCCTCAACTCGCCGTATCTACGCGAGGGTTAACTGGAACATCGATGTCTAAAGCTCATTTAGAAGCGGAGAGCTTGCCGATTCTTTTGAGTTCCACCGGAACCAGCTGCGATAATTTTTTACCTGTGGCCCTTTAGTTTGAAATTACCGTGCAAATGAGATATTTGACACGAATTACATGCTTGTCGCCAGCTTTATCACCTCAGTTTGGCCTAAACATATGTATACTCGCCTTTGAGCATTTGTCAAGTTAATAGTTTATTTAACTAGTTAGTAAAATGTGTACCAAATGTGTTTCGGCGCGGAGGGCTTTCCAAGTCGAATTCTTTGAATACACTAAGACTAAAACATTTACAGCATTCATGGAATAAAATGACAACGAAAACCATAAAGAAAGCTGATAGAATGAATGCCAAGATTGATAAAAGCAGTCATCACGATGCGCGATGGCTACATGGACGAAAAGAAAATTTGATTTTGTTACATACATATGTTACATACTTAATGTTTCTCTTACAATATTGGATATTTATATTCAATGTAGTAGGAGAAAATTTCGTTAAAAACATTTAGTACTTTTGTAATGATTTATCGAGTTTATTTCATATTCGATCAGTGTTCGTTGATTTATGGACGGGAGTCTACATATGTATATATGTAAAAATAATACATACATGTAATGTTGAATAGTGATAATTCAACTATTACGAAAACATACATCAAAAAGTAGTTTTCATTAATTTAATTTGGAAAAAGTTATTTAGTAAGAAATATTTTAATGCTATAGTAACAAATAATAGTGCAGTTATATTTATTATCTTCTTAGTAAAATATGCCCTGTTTTTACATTAATTTAATACAGTTATGCAACATTTATCAAAACGTAAATTATTCAAAGGCTAAAATTAAACTAACGAATGATAAATGCAACGTTACACGTTTGACCGATATTTGACACTTTCTACTGCACTTTAATCTTCTAATACGTCTGTTTGTGAGTTACTCCGAAGATTATAGATCTGGTGCGTGGAGGATATGATAGGATTTAGAATCAAGTTACCACCTAATTTTTCAAGCCTTAGGTACTTAAGCGAATAACAGAAGTGTGGACTATCATAATATCGATGCAATTGTTCAAGATAATTTTTATCGGAAGACAGTATTAATTATTTACTTTCATACACATTAGTTATTTATATCAATTCACATTTTTTTTTATTTCTGTTCTGCCTAAAAAAATTTGTAAAACTGTAAAGTATATTTTCAATTTTTTGTGCCCCCCAAAATAGAATGTATTATACTATTATAGAATATAATCTAATCATATGCATTTAAAAAGATATCTCTATTTCTGTATTCAGAAAATAAGTAAAGAAAATAAGAAGTGAAATAATTTTCTCTGTAGTTAACTATTGACTCAATGTTATGTAACAAAATGAAACACCTTTGAAAATTAGGTTACCAAATTGATCGAAAAAGTTTTTTGTCGTTAGACAGGTAAAATTAAATTGATTTCATTCGTCGAATAAATTAAAAGAGAATGTGGGGTAATTAGAACAACCGTAATACAGACGAACGGCTGATTGCTTAGAGAATACTAAACACTGTTTATTATTAGTCTAAAAATTGAACACGAAAAAGTCATCTGCGCACGAGTAAGCTACTATCAATTAATCTATTTTTATTAATAGAGTGAAAATAAATGGACGCATATCCGAGTGTTTCTACAAACGTGCAATATTTTCAAACCATACATTACACATATACTGGGTGTTCGACATCACGTAAGAGTAAAATAAGGTGATTGTACGCGAAAAAATAAGACGCAAATTATGAGGAATAAAATTTCAGTGGAGACCTTGTGTTTTGGTTATTAATATTAAAAAATGCGGGTGAAAAGCGCCTGAAACACGGCAATTCGTCGATCAGCGCGTCATGTTGGGTAGGTTAGTAAGACCTTGTACAGTCACCGTCATAGGAGGAAAGAATAAATGATGAACACGTCGTAGTTTTTGGACAACGACTGTGCGGGCATTACTGACCAACGCGTGCTGCTGCTGATCACCGAATTGCCTTGCTTCAGGCGTTTCTGACCCGCAGCTTTAAACATCAATAACTAAAAAACGAAGCCTCCACCGCAGTTTTGTAACACTTAATTTTCGCCTTATTTTGTCACGTAGAACCACCCATTTCATGTTCTATTATCTGTTGTTGACCGAAAAATCTGAAATAAAGAAGTTAGGTGATCTTACAAAGCAGTAGCATGTACACGATACTTTTACTGTGAGGAATATTTTTAAAATATTATTTTAATTATCAACTTTCTCCTCAGAATAGTAATAGAGTACGATTTCCCGAAAACATTTGAGTCGAATCCTACCCTTGTTAATGAAGTGCCTATTATTATAATAATGCATTAATTTATAATCTGTTTTGCATTCTTTGAACATATTTGGATATTCCTCTAATTCCTTTAAAGGATTGATAAAATTCTTCAATGGAGAATCCTAAGATTCCTAAACTTTCTTTTACCCTTCAATATGATCGGTATTTTACTTCGTTTATTTTATCGTGAAAGCTGTATTTTAATTCATAAAATTTACTTTTATTCTCTAAGTGAAAAAGAGAAGATGAGAGGTATTAATTGAATCATTAAGAGCAGAACAGAACATAGATATGCACGGGCAATTAGTTTACTGAAATTTGTGTCTTCGAGAAGAAAGAAGCAGGAGAAGGTTATACAGGATATTCAGCTGTGAAAAGATATCTGATTAGCTTTGATGTTAATCATTCATGTTACCCGGCTGCGCAGTTAGCAATAATACATTACACAATAGAATAATTACAATCGACCTACCTACCTACCTACCTACAATCTACTGGACTTTGAGGGCCGTGCTAGAACTGTGCCCCTCCTACGACACCTGTCATTTAAGAAATTGAATAAGCTCCACCTGGTTATCTCGATGGAAGCACACCTGTCAAAGGATTTGATCATTGTTATAAAATTTACACAAATAATTCGCGCTTCGTTTTTCATCCCAAATGACTTCTATAAAAATGTTGTGGCTAAGTTTCTTCAAATCTTATTTTATACACAGTGTCCCATTTAAATCGATCCTCGCGAATGTCTCCAAAACTACCGGCGAACGTTTCAAATAGAAGTGAAGCGATTTCGAAGAGGGCATAATTTGATATCAGCAGTTTTTTGGTAGGTGGAGGCATGCAGGACACGAAGGTCAATTATTAAACTATTATGGCAAAAAGTCGTTAATTTAGGATATATTTTAATTTCAATACTACTGTGGGTTCGCGCGTACCCCGATCGAAATTCAAAGTCAATTTTCTCAGAAACTAAGCAAGCTATGATAAAATTTTATTCTTTATTCTTTACTTATTCTTTCGCGTAATAACGACACTGTTTCACTTGTACCAGTCCTTATGACACGGCCTGTATAATAAAAATGAACATCGAGCCTGCCACTTTAATCAAGAATATAATAAATTTTGGTGTACAATGTATAGAACAATTTGTCTGAAGTTATTCTTTTCTTTCAGTTACGATACAGAAAATGGCATATCTGTGGCTGAACAAGGTGTACCGAAATATACTGGACCGAATCAGATCGAATCTGTGCGAGGGCAATTTAGTTACACCGCACCGGACGGTTCACCCATTTTAGTAAGCTACACTGCGGACGAAAATGGTTTTCAAGCAAGCGGTGCCCATCTGCCAACACCACCACCGATACCAGTTGCGATACAACGTGCTTTGGCTCACAATGCAGCCCATCCTGAAGAGGAAGAGCCCTACAGAAGATACTAAGAAAGATCGTCGCTCATGTCTCGATTATAGAAAACTCATACAAAAATGAAATTGGGCAGTACAACATAGATAAATAAAAGGAGGCTTCTGGAGGAGTGAGCTTTGAAAAATCTTTAACATTGCTCTGTTCGTAAAATTAGTGTAAATTGGACGCTACATCATGAAGTAACATATCACGTTACTAGGCGAATTATCTTAATGTTGTAAAAAGAGAACATATATGTTATAATTCTAGCTCTATCATAGGACAGAATAGGTAGAGTATACAGACATACCAAGAGAACTGAGCCAATTTTTATAATATTTAAGTTCTCCTCTTGAGTGGCATTCTTTAAGTATGCGTTTAAAAGAATTTCAGATCTTATAGCTGCACATGGTTCACTTATTTTTAATATAACAGTGAATATGTAGAAATTAATTTAAAAAGTGATTTAAGTTCAGTACGAACTTTGAAATAATAATATTCAGCGACGGGCATTTAGAAATTTTTATTTTGGTTCGTCTGTGTTTTTCATACGAGCAAGAAAATATGCGAAAGTTGAAAACAAAATTTAAAGGTAAAATTAGTCATGTAATTCACGTAGTCATTCCACAATGTAATATCATTAGTCTGATTAGTACATTCTGCGAATACAAGGAGATCATAATTTTATGTTTACAAAAATTGGGACCGTTTTTCCTGTTTTGTATTAATAGTAATAATTGTACTACACTATTCTGTTAAAAATTAGTATAACTTATTTAAATGTTATATCGATACAAACTTTTCAGGGAATCGATTTGGAATTAAGTATTAGACTATTTATCTACTCTTTCCATGTTGTACTGTCAGATTTGATTTTAATATATTAATCCACGACTTGACCCCAACTTAAAAGCCTGCCACGAAGACTACGAAGTACTTCGCTTTACTGATCCTATTACAAGAAGACTACTTTACTTATCATGCCTAGACATACGTTTTATTTAACCTCTAATCAATTTATACTCTTAGAAGTGAGGGAAGTAAGGTTTACGCCGCGTATTCACCCGAACATTCGCCCCGAATGAGCGCCGATTTGCTCACAACAGTCTCCATGACCACCGATCCGAACGAGAACAAAAATCGCGAATAAAAATATGTGGACTGTTGTGAACGAACTGCATTTGCTCCGAAATGCAAATCGGCGCTCGTGCGATGCTCGTTCGGCGCGAATGCTCAGGTGAATACGCGGCTTTATGTTTCCACTTTCCTTGAAAGTAAGGACAATCGCATGAGGAAAGCGTGAAAACGGGAGGAGGAAGAAGAGCATAAAGTTAAGCAGACACGAGTATGTTTATGTATAACGTTATATAACATTATGCCTATTTTATAATAATATATAATACATATGTATAAATATATACTGAAATGAATACCGTAACCATTTGTGTGTTTCATATGAATATCACAACCTCTATAGGATGTAATAAATTGATTAGCTTTGTCATACAAAGTAATATGAAGTAAATACTTTTTACTGTATCAACAGGTTTGCAATAAGTGTAGAATGTTTTGCAGATTACTGCGTTAATAATAATAGATAAGAAAATACTTTTGACGTATGTAATTCTAATAAAGAATAAGTGTAAGCTGGGTACCAGCTAATGGCAAATAATCTGCTTCTATTATTTCTTCTATACTTGAACTTTCGAGTCTTATATTACCCACGTTACTCCTGATCCAATTTATGTTACTCATTTCTTTTTATCTCCTGTATTTCGGTTCATTACATTACGTTCCCTTCCCTTCTCCCGGTTTTCCTTAATACTTCCCCACCTTCTGTATTATCACCTTCCGTGCCACGGTGGAAATTCAGACCTTTGATAGGAAAATCACTGAAAAGTGACGACAAAAGTAGATTGCGATATTCAATTATAGGGAAATAGTAATTGTGTTATATTCTTTATAATTTCAGCTTCTTTTGTTCTGTTTTGGTCTTGACACTGAATTGAGAAATACCCTGGTGGGGGTGGCCACCAGTGGTTCATATTATTATACTTGCCTCATCTTTTCACGTTCCTCTATAATATAGGTTGATGAAAAAATAATTGCGGGTTTCAACTTGTTTGATGTGACAGTTTGGGGAAAATGTCGATCAATTGTCGAATGGTGAATATTTAGTTCTTCTGCAACCTTTGGACTTGTTTTGCGTGGATCTGATTCAATAATAGCCCTCAATTGGTTAACGTTCACCGCAGAAGAACGACAGCGATCCCCAAAATCAAGACTCTCCTCTCCGTTACGAATTTTTTGGAATGCTGAGCTGTACGTTCGTTGACGGTCCCCTGGCCAATAAATGTTAAGACCCATTTTCAACTCGTACAATAAAATCGCTCGAACTTGCGTTTTCTTCATCGTAAGCCGGAGATCCACGTGGAAGCTAAAAATCGTTTCCACCAAAAGCTAAGCTAAACTGTGCTATGTTTTTTCAGAAGCTTAGCTTAGCTTTCAGGTGGATCCAATTAAAATGGTAAAATAGTACATGAATTTAATTATATGTAATTTTTATTCCAAAATAAGTATGAAAGTGCAAGTTAACAGAAACCGCAACTATTTTTGCATAAACCTATCATCTCATCTTTCTCTATGATACATAGTTCGTGCGATTCAATCATCAGTCGTAGAGTTATGCGGTTTCTAGACCAAGTGTTGGCGAGGTGGGATGAGCAAGAACCCTTCCCTGGCGGAGGGTGTGGCGAGCGGGGGTAACCTGGGGGGTCTCCTACATCTGCAGGCAAGTGGTAGAAAGGGAAGGGAATTCGTTGCTGCAATTACAGGTGTCAATCCCATTGCTGCTTTAAATAAATTCCTGGAAGCTCATTGGTCATTATGTTCCAGTGCATAAAAGACCAGCCTTCCTCGATATCGCTGGCGTGTATTGTAGGTACATGGAAGATGTACATCGCTCTCGTCGATAAATTTTAGTAAAATTTAAAATAAAATCGCACGCCAGTGTCGATTGTTCCATGATGGAAAAATTTAGGTTTTCATCGTTGACCTTCTCTTTATCGATGTTCCTAAGGATAAGTTATTTAAATTAAAATATACCTACATTTGTCACTTAAACTGTGCACTGTAATAAATATACTGAAAAAAAGTGGAGTAATTTAGAGAAAATGGGTCACAAAAGAAAATTACGAACCACGCCCTTTGGAGTGACGATCGCAAGCCGCGGACTCCTTCGCTGTTTATGCTTGCAGCTTGCGTTATTATCCTACACGTGCGCGCTGAAGAGGCTAAACAGAGACAAATTATAGTTTTAATAGGTGTGAGATTTTAGGAAGAATAACCGAAATGCCAATCGGATTAATGCTAATGGTAATCGTAATATCACGTTAAAGGTGAGTCAGTGAAAGCAAATCATCGGTCTCCTGTCCATTGCACAACGATCGACCCATCGACCGACCGCACGAATGTAGGTAAAAGGATTTCAACGCATCCTGCGCATCATGTAGCCGATTTTATAATTTGTGGATTAAATCTGACACTTCATTAAAATTGTACTAGTATTACGCGCACATTCACTCTAACCACATTTGATTTTGGTATTAAAACACAAAATATTATTGTAATGAATTATTATCATTAATGACACTACTTTACTGTTAGCAGAGATGCTTGAAAGAAAATAAGGAAATATGATTCGTTTATCGAGACAAGAGTTAATAGTAATGAAATATACAAAGTGTAATATTCATCATTGATAGAAGAAACTTACAGATGAGTTTAATAATCGCAGGTTGTAAACACACTTCTACTTACGTTTGTAGTAAATGCTGAAAATCTAATTACAATAGTTTTTAGTGTATATGATACAGTTTATATAATGCAAATATTTATACAATCATGAATTATGATACCTGAAAACAACATTTTCGGGATTCATTTCTACATAGGTACTATTCTCAATCACGTGCTTTTTTTAAAAAATAAAATACAATATAATTAGAATTAAAATGTTTTGAAGATCGAAATCGCAAGACTAATCATTTATAGCGATAACGAAAATTAATTGATACAAGAATGCTTTTGTGTTATACATAGTTACCAAGGAAATATAACTTTGAAAATTGTTTTTCCTTAACCATTGAACTATTACTATATCATTAACAAAGTACTATGTAAAACAATGCATGCAGAATTGAGAAAGCAAAAAATAATTTAAATATTCGATTACCTGGAAGAAATTTAGGAAATTTTAGATATTGATAAAAATAATTTCAACTAAAAATAATTAATTTTGTTAGTATGAAAAATAAAATTGAAACTGTTTATTCTAAGTCTAATTACTCGAACTGTGTAAGTGATGTTCCAACGTTAAGTAATTTTAAATATACATATATTTTGCTACAAACGCAATTGCGGTTAAAATACTCCTAGAAGTTGATAGTTCACTATATAGGCGTGAACATGACAGTATAAATTCCTTTCATCTTCCGTCACCTATAACAAAAAAAGGGGGGTAGAGCACAAACGGAGGAGTCATCTAAATGCCAGTCATAATTTGTATATGAGGTGTGCTCATAGAAACTAAAGCATCTTCGTTGTAATTCCGACTCCCTCAGAGCTCGGATGAATCAGCTTTGGTATCATTATAAGAGAAGTTCAATTCATAATTTTTAAGGATTCCTTGCAAATTTCCTTCCGGATCAGAACCTAGAAATTTTAGTCTTACCACTACTAGATTTTCTACTTTGAAGGTATGACTATTCATGAAGGTAAAATGAAATAAAAAACCACTCGTTAACATATTGGCTACCACGCGATTTATCCATGTTTTCTGCTTACTCGCATAATATTTCATGGTTTAGTGATGCGTGTAATATTCCACATAATTTCCAATGGCAGTAATATAGTTCAGAAGTTTGCAAATGTGTAGGTTGATTTATTAATTGTAATCGTTCTAATTGTAAGTAAAAATCATAAGTTCCAAGCGGTGGTTACTCCCATGCCAGCCAACGTAAAGATGCAGTAAAAATTAGAATTTGTATAGTAAAAAAGAAAAAAGTTGATACCCTAGATATATTGTTTGTTGGACCCTGTAGATTATAGCTATTGTAAGTTATTATGATAAATATTGAAATGTTATTTCATTTTCAATTGTTATACGTCGTTTTAAAGAAGAATACATTTTTTACTATACGTCTCAATTAGTTCTTGAAAATGGATCTCAATTTGTCATTTAACACCTTACACGATAAATTAACGATTCTTACCAGTTTTCTTGGGTTCATTATAATCTTTCGACGGTACAGTCATATCTGCACTTATGGAAAACGTATACAGGCTTTAAAAATTAGATACGAGGTGCTTGGTACTTCGAGCATTTTCTTGACACGTAGTTATTAGCGTGTCAGTCCGAACTAATCCAACAAAGGTCATTTAATTAACACACGCTAACTTTGATGAAATTTGGCACCACCTATGATTTCGATTACATTTCACTTGCGTTATATTATTTCTTATAAAAGTTCTAGTAATTTGGTCTTTTCTATTTTTTTCTATGCCTATTAGTTTTCGAGTTATTCGGCTAGAAGTTTTTCACCCCCAACTTTGAAGGGTAGTTTCACCCGCTTAACGGATATCTACTAACAAAAAGAAATTCGTGTCAAATATTTTCGAACGCTTTACCTATGTGCCAATTAGTTTCATTAAAATTATCATATGTCAATGGAGTGATGTTTCTCATAAATTGTACCTGAGATGTTATCGAAATATATTCGTTCACAAAAATTAGTCGACGTATTCGTTTCCCACGAGATTACAACAGCTCAATGGGATTTAGGTGCGTGCTTTGTGAGGTCGTGACATAACACGTACTTTATTACTTTAAGACTGTTAGTGGCTTACTCAGATTTATGCTAGGAATCATTGTCCGTTATTGGAATATCCGTATATATCAGACTGTAGCACTGGAAAGTAGCAAATTTTATACTCTAATAATGTGCAACTTCTTCCGTTTACAGGAAGTGTTCGAAATGCTCACCTTCGTCCTTAGTGCAAGCATGCAGTCATCAAGGGCAGATTTGGAGATTTTGCGCCCCTAGGCTGACAAGCATCTGCCGCCCCTTCCCTGAAATACATATCATTAAAAATTTTAATCTAAAAGAGCTAACAATTTTAAAATTAATTCAATATAACAACTCGCATATAAGTTATTGGTATATAATTTGCTACACGAATAAAATTGTCTCGAAGCTGTGTTTAAAGATCACCCAGTCAAAACAACCACAATAAAAAACTGGTACTTTTTATTAAATTATGTTTACTATTTTATTCCCATATGAAGCAATTAGGTATATAGGTGGCCCGACCCCCCCCCCAAAAAAAACTTGCCGCGCTAGGCTGTAGCCTACTTAGCCTATATACAAATCCGCCCCTGGCAGTCGTCGCGTTGCAGATTTTTTGCAAGTATATAGAAATGTGACTAAAATATGGTGGCGCATCGTGCGACGTAAGACATCAAGTGGTACTTTTCCAATAATTCACAAAATTGATTGCTTGAGAAGTTTACAGAAAATTTACTCTAATTTCCCATTACGAAAAAGAAGTCGAATTATAAAGAGTTCTACAAACATTTAGTAGAATCAGTAATGCTATCTGTGTTTCCCATTAAGAATTATTGGAGCATAAAAATGCATATAACTCGGGAACAAAGTGAAATAGGGCACATGAAATATGCGATATGTTAAAAAACACCCTGTACATTTGAAAAAGATGCAATGCTCCGGACCTGCCTTCTATTTTAATTAGTGACAATATTTTTCCGTAACCACAATTTAAAATAATTTAGAACACCTTGAGACATTATCGTTGGATAATAATTATTCCTTTTTCAATGTCATTTAATATTCAAGAAATTTACTTGTAATTTATTCGCAGAATTGATAGTGAATCGCAATGAATTAAGAAAAAAGGATCTGGCTAGTGATTGTGGTACTGGGCCCACTTTAAATCGTCCACCTCGTTTTCTTTTGAAATAAATGGTGCCCTTACATCCATACCAACCACGTTCGACCAGCTGACGTTGAACTGTGTGTACACTGCCCTCCCCTTCCATAAGTTGCGAAATTTCGGCTAGAATTTACGGCACCGTACGTGTTGGGTCAACATTGGAAAGATGCTTGATCATTCAATTCATCGCGTGATACTTTGTCTTCAAACACCAAGCGAGAACACTTCGCGCGTAATTCTTTCCCTCTCGCGCTCGTGATCGATGAAATGCGAAATTTTCTTGCCGAGTCACTTGAAGATCAACGTACGATACAACAGTATATAATAGTATATAGTAGCATAACAACACGTGGTTCCGTTTAAAAAAATGAAAGCAACCTTGAAATTTCATCTTAATTTTTTCATCCGTGGACAAATAATTACCACTGTATATTATACTAGCTTTACTACTCAGTTTCCTTAGCCGAAATTTAGATTCTGATTTTACAAAAAAATTTTATTCAGTTATTTATTTTTTTGACAAAATAGTCACATTCATCTGGATTAGCTAGGCACAATGGGCTGGGACACATTTCGTGACCCCAGAGTTTACCGTTCGAATGTTTTTAGGCGACAGACAAACACATAAACACTTTCTGCTTTATATATTAAAATTATCAATAAACCATATAATCGAGGGCTTAGCGCACAAATATTGTATGTCCACTTTTTGTGAAATTTGAGTTTATATATGCAACAAATAATTCTTGACTGTTTCTTTATGTTGTGTAAAAATCACATTTGTATCTACATCAGAAATTTGTCAAAAATAATATTTTTCTTCATTGTATGCCCCTGAATCTTAAGTACCATTGCATGTTTAAACCTAGTTTTCCTGAAAACGCTAAAAGTGGACGCACAGTATTTCCTCTCTAGAAACCATAAAACTTTTGTAATATATGTATATAAATTCTTCATGCAACGCAAAGTTAACGGTATCTGATAATAGGGAGTTAAAACCGGTATGATTTTGAGACCGGTATTACGCCAACAAAGCTGTATTAAAACCGATGTAGTACCGAAACAGATAAATACCGAGACCGATATAGTACCGAGACCGATGTATTACCGAAAACTGATATAAATACCGGTATTTTTCGGTTTTTCTTTTGGTAACATAGTAGATTAAGATTTTCCGATAATACCTACATAGTTCATAACCCTTATAGAAGTGGAACTATTATATAAAAATACCGGTATAAGGTTATCTCTTATACTTACAAAAATACCGGTATGATACGTTGCTCTGTGTTATCACTTTTTAGAATATCAAGTAAGGATCATGCACTACAGTTATCACTTTACCACTACACAGAAAACTAAAATTTTAACTTTAAAAATTTTGTTGTAAGATGTTTTTGTATGTTGGCGGCAGAGGTTTTCTTTGAACTGTCATTTACTCATACAGTTTTGATTTTAAAATTAGAAGTTGTTACAAGTAATCAGGGTACACGACATCTTTCAATTACAGAGCTTACCTAAGGCGATTCTAGATCTTACAGCGTGGCAGTCAGATCTCAAGCGGTACTTGAATCCAGTTTGACCTTTCTCATTTTATTAACCACGTCAGCTCAGGCATGCCTCATCATCTCAGCAAGACTTCGACTCTCATAAAGATATGGCTAGAATGGCATACCTTCGGGATCCTCCCAGATGAGCTACGTATCTAGAAATTATGCAAACTGATCCACTGCACATAGCTCTGAATCCGCTTAGCAGTTGCCTTCCAATTTGCATCCTCAACCGATACAACAGCTTTGCTTAAACCGAGCTCCGTGAAAACCATACTACTCTAAAACACGAATCAGTGAAAGATCGTAGGAAAGATCGTTTTCATTTTATCGATATAAAGTAGTCTCAAATTACAATAAATTTGAAAATCTTATGCCTGCAGAAATATTTTTTTAATATAAATTCACCAATACTGCCATGGACTCAAACGCATAAAAATAAGTTAACACACACTATTGAAACCAGTAATATTCATTATTCATTAAATTTTACTTCTGTTTGATAAATATTTATCACACAAGTTTATTTTTTGTCGTGAGAAATATGAACAAGGTTATTGCGGGATGTAAGGTCAATCGCGAGGCCATTTTTTGTATGTAAAATAATGTTTTTAATATGTATAACGTTTTTATATGATACTATTTTATTTTATTTTCTTCTTTTATAAATATTATATATTTCATTCAATATTAAAACATTTAATATTAAAATATTAAATAATTTTATTGTTAAATAATTTTAATATTTTAAAATATTATTCATTAAAATATTAAAATATTAAAATATTTAATATTAAAATATTAAAATATTTAATATTGAATGAAAGGAAATAAAGCTAGTGCTTGAAGTGCATAAGCAAGCCAAAGGTATTTACAAAATATTTAAGAATCTATCTATATAAATACACTTTGCGACACGTATTATGAACCGTATTATGCAGAAATAAATCGACGGTTATGGAAGACGTTTGCATTGGAGAACTTGATAGTAAATCTCTGTTATTTTGGTTGTTTCATCAACACCCAACCGTCGACCATTAACTTTTATGAACATAATAGCAAAATACCTGTGCTTCGCTACGGTATAAATTAGACTTTCCATTCTCATTTAAATTAACATTTAATTTCCAATATAGCCCATAGCAGTCTCATTAAAACAAAGGTTCTTCTGGTATATGGTTCATTGAAATCGGTTCAGTAGTTTTTCAGTTTTGTGCTTTCAAACATGCATGCATGGCACGAACATTTTTATATAATGGTACAGATACGCACATGCGCTGCAAACATATTTTGTTAAATCATATTAAACACTGTAACAATATAATTCGTACTTCTTTTAAGAATTATTCCCATATAACTTATTGTTAGCTACTAACCTGTCACGCAACACCATTTCACTAATTGAATCATTTCTGTATATTTACCTCTGATGATTAACGACACTTTACTTTGACGGCATCCATGTAACGAATGTTATTTATTACATTTCTTACGGATAGAAATCTTTTAGGTGTGTAACATATGAAAACCTGTGCAAATGTTTATTATATGATTACACAAATCCACGTTCTTCCTTTACTAACGTATTATGTGAATTGCAGCACTTTGATATATTTAAATAACTAACAACCGTTAATAATAAATAATAATAATAATTTTTTGTAGAAATTTAATACGTTCTTGATTTCCAAAAATCATTTATCTTTAAATTTGCAATTTAATATTTTTCATAAACTATAGAAACTTAGTTCTAGAAAAATAATTTCATTAATAAATTTACAATTTACTCATTTTATCAGGCATAGAATTAAATATTTTAAGTTAAAAAAACTTTTAAGCTTCAAAATAATTACTAAAACACATTTAACTCTAATTAATTTTGTAAAATAAATATTACACAAATACAAACAACATGAATATTAAATTAAAATTTAAAAATTTAATTTAATTATTTCAATGCAAAAGAAAAATTCTACTTAAACTAAAATTTTTCTACAAAATACACTTTCCAGTATATTTACTATGTTACGACTTTCCTCACTTATAATGAAAATGACGGGCAATTTGTACATTAAATAAAATTATCTTCAATAAATTTAATTTAATAAATTTTAAATTTTTAAATCCAATTTTAAAAATATATTATATTATATCCGTAGAGTAATTTGTGATTTGAACGGAATAATACGAACTCGATTTTTAACTCGAAAATTTTTGTAATTTGGAACTAAATATCAATGATGTAATTTTGAAGCCACAAAACATCGAAATTGGTATCTTTTGTCTGCCTCCCGGTTATACTTACAGCTCTCGAGATCGCTCAGGTAAGTATTATCGGTGAGAGTATAGTTTTTCCAGGAACTGACCCTAATTACATATGTGGCGTTTGGTTCTGCACTCAAACAATCCGTTCGGCAAAGAAAGTGGGTGGGGTACGCTAAGAGCGAGAATGACAGATCACCAGTGGAAGACAGCCTGTCTTGCTACCGACGGACAGCGAAAGAGTGATAAAGCACTAACGAAAACATTAACACTTTGGCGTCGGCTTGTTTTCTCGTCCTGGACTTGCATCCTGTGCAAGGTTTTGGCGTGTTTTCGCGTGGATAATTAGTATTGAAAAGCGTGAGGACTAATGTCTAAGGGTATCAAAATGTTTGGTTTAAGAACAAACTGAACTCGCAGTTCGCTTTGTACTTCGTCGCCTCAGGGACCGCTCGCTCGCGTGCCGTCGAGCAGAATAAAGTCTGCGCGCGATGAGTTATCCACTAACGGAAATTCAAATTTGTATATTTTTCATTAAATATACTTGAAAGTAATACCAATGGATTAGTGAGCTTCTGCTAGTGAAAATGAGTCTAAACTCGACATCATTCGGACTATTTTTAATTATAAGTTGGTGCATAGGGGAGTTCTAATGAAACTATAGATAATTATTTACAAAAGCTCAGTCTTCACTGATTTCGATAACCTTGGAATATGTTGTCAAAGTTGACATTCTGAACACCTTTTTCCTATAGGTAGCTACATATTACCGTCGCTCGGCATTAGTTTTCGAGATATTTGCAAACAGCTGCGAAACTTCTCGGAGATTTATATATTTTTTTATCTTAAATTTCCCAAAAGTAGGCGCCACCCTCGCGGAAACCACATTTAACCCAGACCAAATACCGATTTTAATTATATTCTTCTGTGAAATTTCGAAAACAAGTGTAACCGGTGTTTTGGGAATTGTAGAATTTGAAAACCGTTTTTTTTTCAAAGTCGATTTTTGTATAAACCCTAATTATTGTATAAGTAAACATTGCGAAATTAAGTATATGTAAGTGAACATTGCGTAATAATTAATGAAGGTGCCACTTAATTTTAAAATAATATATCGTTATTTTGTTATTTTCATATTTTCCCATATGCTGATGTTTTAGATATAAGAAGCCAGGGCAAAGTCGGGTAGTTTAAACTAGTAGATAATTATAGAGCGTTTTTATTAGTGCCGGCACGCGTTCAAATTGCAGAGCGAGCTGGGTAAAGCTTTTCCGTCAGAAGCGAGTGTTTGGAAAGGTCTGACTGCCTTTAAATTTGCTTTTATTCTGAACCGTACCAATGATGCGTCAGTTTTATTTTTAACGGATATGAGTTGAAACTTGATCGAATATTTTGAATAATACATATTTCAATTCACCTCTAAATTTTTGCAAGTCAATGAGACTCTACTTTGACTGATTTCATTGGGAAAATTTAACCGGTTTGTCGATAATATTCTCATAAATATCTGACGAAAAATAAAACAATTTAAGTTTTGATTAGTGGGTGAATCACCAGCTGCGCGGAATAAGCAAAGGAAATTGTGAGAATGAATAGCGTAATTATAGGCTAGGAAGCACTGTAATCGTATTTATTCTACGAACAAGGACTTTGTCTTGGCAGTGACATTAGAATGCAATAGAATCATAAAATGATTACTATGGAAACAGCATTCTGCAAAGTAGTTTTTATATTTGTTCAAATAAAAATTTGCAGTGGCATTGCGAACACAAAATTTTGACGCGATATGTAAACTTGTTAAAATTAAATTTCTCAGCAAAATTTCAATTATAAGGGAAATATGTATTAAAGCACATGAACGCGTATCTCATTTTCTTATTTATCGCCTAAAAAGATTTCGGAGATGAAACAAATCTTGAATCATTATTTACAGCGAATAAACTATACTACTATAATAATTGTGAGATTACTTTCAAACAGATTTTATACGAATTATTTATTATATGTCGATACCTTATTAATGATTTCAATTACAAATTTGACATATGTTATTACGATTTTATCTACTTCCCAATATGGGATGAAATATTTTACCCCCTTTGTTCGCCTTATACTATGACGTATTCATGTGCAAGACATAACATACAGATGAAACGCCCGGGAGTGGTCTTACTTGAGAACAATGCGACCCTAAGTGCCACGAAGAATGAAGAACACGCCGCGAATGTAATGAAAATATCTATCAGAAGATACACTACTATTTCTAAATAACTGATTTTCTGCAGTGATAACATTAACGGGATATAATATATTTATAAATCGATTCCGTAATACTTCGATATCTACGGAGATACATGTATAAGACAAAATGCTTCTAACATCTATTTAACAATCGATTGATTATTAACCGACGAAGTGGGAAAATATCTGTCACAGTTGTGAAATCAATTATACGTTACGGTAAAATTATAAATAATTGAGAAAAGAAAATTTAATAAACACTATAATAATTTAATTTCAATTGTTGCATATGTAGTGTATTTCATTAATTTTTGTGAATATTGTTTTGTAATACTTTATGTGTTTAATATAATGGGTATAATATATTATTGATTCATAGGTATTAATTTAGTTTGCACATAGAAACCGGGTGAAGGTGTATTACAGTCTGAATTGATAGGTATTAAGAAACGTTAATACGATGTAATAATTTCCCAATTTCCCCTTTCTTCCCTTATTTTATCAACTTACTACCATTATCAGTATTGTATAGTAATTCATGTATTGAAAATATGAAAACTTTATACTGAAGATATATAGACCTCTAAATCTTTTAGAAAAAGTAGATTTACAACCCAGTAGAGATACACGAGAAAGTAAGTTTACAACCTTCTATGACCTGGAATAACCTTTTGCTATAACCTCTCGAACTCGTTTCAGCAACCACTATCTGCCTCAGGATTACAAAAATGTAGCATCTCATCCAAACAGAACACTGGATCAAACAACTTGGTTAGTACCACTTCTCTAAACACACATATATATGCACAGCGTATAAAAGTGTTATAGGTAGAAGTACGAAAAATTGAAAAAATTTAGAAGAGTTAAAGAGTTACGAAAACCGCTAAATGTTCGTTTAAAACCTAACTGTTTCAAAAATATCTCTTTTACAAAATAGGTCAACGTACGTTGCTTCGAATATAATACATGTAAAATGTATATAATGTTTATTAGAAAATAAATTAAACTTTTCTAAAAGGCTCTTGGATGCTTTTAATTTTTAAAGAGTTCATACTAGATTCGCATTTGCAAGTAATTAAGAACAACAATAATTTAAACTATACCTCCAAGTTTAATATTGATAACTAAAAAGTTTAGTCGATAATTGCGTACGTTTACAGTAAACATTTTCTACTTATCAACTTCTAAATTGACGTATCTTTCGGTAATAAAATAATCATTCAATCATATTAAAACTATTAGTGTTACTATAAAAAAGTTTATACACACAGGACAAAATATAAAATACTTATCTGTAATAAATATAGTTATACAGGAATAAATTTATACAGAAATAAATATATACCATCATTATACCCGTAAACTACGAATACCAAATAGACTTTAATCACTACTCTCTGTTTTATGTAAATAATGGATCAGCAACAGTTTGTTTACCAACGTTATTGCTAATAAAAAGAAAACACAAATACTGAATAGAAAATTGTGAGCAAACGTCGACCATGCGATTCTCTACGTGTATTCAAATGAACTCGATCGATGACGAAGCTAATTGCTACTGCCTGACGCTCGTAGTTGGAAGATTCATGTATGGTAACATTAATTCTAGCATCTGAGGTCCTTGGGAACAGGGTTGAGGTGGGGCAAAATTGTGAGGGCGAGCAGAAGCTACGAAGAGAATGGTTGAAAGCATGGACAGGGAGAATGGGAAGGGAAAATCATCTGGAGCGTCTTCATATAAATGCCGGCAGTAGTTGCACATGGTACTACAGGTTCGATCTTGTTCAAATCGGCATCAGGAACACAGGAACCGTCATCATGCAACATTTAGTGAGTGATCGAAGTGAATGAATCTTGTCATCGTAATTACCAGCGTATCAAAATCATAACTACTAATATGTAACTAGATTTACAACATACTACCGTTTTCAACACTCAATCAAACAGACTTCGTTGAACTCTTAAGTTGATGCTATCCGATTTCAAAGTCTCATTACTTAGTTCTTTATGCTTCTATTGCATTAAAGCGCTCCATATACAAGTACACCATTTAACAGTCATTTTGTATTCGTTTCTAAAAAGCATAAATCAGATGTTCGGGTAGTAAGTATATTGGTTAAATATTTATCAGTTAATAATCATATGTAGATGATTCATTGAGGATATACACATTATATTACACCTTGCCATTGACTTTATTAAACATTAATTTAATAGCTCCGTAACGTTGCAGACAGCTAAACAAATTACTAAAATATTAACACATCGCAGATCATATTAGGCAGGTATAACATTGCAGAAGTACTTACAAATATAATACGTAAATATTTGTGTGGATTTCTTTTTTTAAATAACAAATTGCTTCTAGCTAACTGGATACATGTTACTTTCTATATTACGATATTACACAAACTTTACGAAGTTTTTTTAGTTAAGGTAAATTAAGGAAAAGCACAGGTTTGAATACACATTTGGAAACTATGAAGCTTATGGTCTCTTTCACTATACATCGTATGATTGCAGTTATTGGTCTCCGCTCTGATCTGCTGCGCTGCAGCACAATTCGGAGGATATCGTGGATTCCCGAGTCAGAATGCGTACAGGCCAACGCCTAAACCAAATTTCCAACAACCAATACAGCCTCAGTACAACACGCCGCAATACAAGTAGGTGCTTATATGTTCGGTTACGCAAGGGCGTGGTACTTGTGAATAATTCGAACTGTTAAAAACTACCATTCATAAAAGTTTCTTTTCTTATGGAATTGTTGAAAAAATTCCTGTTATAAAATTTTCAGTAGTTACTGAGTGCAATGTCTAATTAAAATCGTAGTGCACACCCTTTAGAATAAAATAGAATGCAATACTAATGTGATAAGAAACGTTCTAGTAAATTAAAAATTGTTAACTCTTTTGCTGCGTACTTAATATTTTACGTTTAAAGCCACTGTGAAAATTTGTTTATTAAACTGGTACCGAAACTGTCATTGTTAACTTATGAATAGTTAACACGCTTCTAAAAGTATGTAAATGACGAAATATTGAAATGCTGCTTGTTACAGTTCTCCTGGAAGATTTATAGCAATTCGTAGCGAACAGAAGGATTCCTACCCGGATGGATCTTATACTTTTAGCTACGATACCGAAAATGGAATTTCGGTTTCCGAAAGTGGACGCCCTCAAGGTACTGGACAGGGACAAAGCGAGGTAATAATCGTATGATACATAATTATTTAACACAAGATAGTATCACACTATAATAATGACAGTAAGTGCAGTTATGTATTCAGAATATTAAATTCTTTCGCTACATGGTAGAAAATTGAAATAAATAAGACTTTTCAATACAAATATTTCACTAAAGAGTTTAATGAAATATTTGTCAAAGTAAATTACTTTCTATGAAAAATCGTTCCACGTTTATGCGTGCAACATTTTCAGGTTACATTTTTAAACCACATATTGTTATATTTGTACCATATTCTAAAATTGTTTATATTAGTCATTATCTAGATTCATAAATCTCCGAAGTTACATTTTTAAAAATTGTGATTAGTTTTCGTTATTTTACCTGCAAAATCGTGTTATAAATTACAATTTACTGATAGTGCATATAAATGTGATATTTATTTGAAACATGCGAATATGCTTAGTGCGTATGAGAGCATCTAATAATAAAAAGTCTTAAATTGCCCACCGAAATTAATTTTTTCTATTCTACAGAAATAAACGTTTACGAAACTTTGCTATGCATGTGCACTAAAAACATTAAAGTTGCATTAAAATATTTAAGATGTGTATACAGTATTCAGTAACAGCTAGAAAATGAAATGAGTGATCTGCGTGACAAAATAAAACAAAAACTCGAGTAACGAAATTGCAGTGGAGGTTTCTTTTTTCAATTATTAATGTCTAAAAATTGAGGAGAATTTTGCATAGGTGCAATCTTTTTGTGAAAAAAATTGCGTAGGTCAGTAAAACCGTGTACTATCGTAACTATTTCTACCAAGTAAGTTATACTTGCTACATCGTTGTTTTTTTTTATGGCGACTAACATAGTCAAAACACACTGTTGCTCGCTGAATTGCCGTGCTTCAGGCATTTCTGACCCGAATTTTGAAACGTGAATAACTAAACAACGAAGCGTCCGCTGCAATTTCGTTCCTCTTGATTTTCCTCTTATTTCGTCACCCATTTCATTTTCTATCTGTTACTGAACACCCAGTATACACATTTTAATAATTTTTATGTCTCTTTAATATTTTCGGTGCATGTGCAAAATTTGGAAGTGTAGGCAAAATTTCGTAAACGTTTATTTCTGCGGAACTGAACAAATTAAATTTGAATGGGCAATTTAAAATTTTTTACTATTACATGACGTTAATAACGTGAAAAACTAAAAAACGAAGCCTCCACTGCAATTTCGTTACTCTTCATTCTCCTCTTATTTTCTCACGCAGAATCGCCCATTTCATTTTCTACTACCTGCTGCTGAACGCCCTGTCTGCCCTCTAGTATTTCGAAAAATCCGAGAAGAGTGAAGTTTTATCATTTTCAATTATGCCTTCCTCCTAAAAAAAAAAAAAAATAAATTAGACTGTTTCTACATCTCTACGAATCGCGTAGGGTTTTCTAACTTCACTTAAAAGGTAAAAGCCTCTGGAACTTCAAATATTTCAACATTTCTTGAAAAATGGTAAAATGCTAGATAGGACGTTTTAACCAAGGAGGCCAGCTGTATACAATAGCTTGTCTTGATTCGGGCTTGAATTCGATACGCATCTTCTTTCAGGTTGTCCAAGGTAGATATTCATATACCGCCCCAGATGGAAGCCCCATCACTGTGGAGTACACGGCCGACGAAAATGGTTTCCATCCGCAAGGTGCACATTTACCAACACCGCCACCAATTCCAGAAGCTATTAGACGAGCTCTCGCTGCCAATCCACCTGGGCCTGACGATTCGGAATATAGACAGCCGTACAACGCAAACGCTTACCGAAGATACTAGGCAAAATCTACTGACCAAATGATTACAAAAATTTTGGGGCCCGAATTTATTCTCTGTTGTCTTGTAACTTGGCGCGATGTTTGTACATATACCGAGAGAAACGAAAGGTGTCAATATTTCAGCATGTAACAGTCATTGTATGATACATGAATAAATTTTTCTATTTGTTTACAGAACTTATTCTTAGCCTCTTCTATTTACCCAAAAGTTCTACGAATGACTACCACGTTACCGATCCCCTTGCTTTATGTAAATCCTACGTGCTCATTTTCCGTGGTACATAAATCTATGTAACCTGGGCGAGATTACGTGACTATCATTAGAACACATGCCGGCCAAATTCTATTGAGACACGATCTTTATAGGACCGGTACGGACAAGTGATCTTTAAGGAACCACTATCCGTCTTTCGCTCTTTCGCATCTGCTCTAGAGAGCAGTGAGAAAATACATATGTATAAGGCACATAACGGAGGCTGATGATGTTTCAAATATTATTCAATTAGAGAAACGTATTTATTAACGTAAGTGTCTACGATGTATAAATGAAGCAATATTCAAAAATAAATATTTCATTCGTTATTCACGACAAGCAAATACAAATAGTTAATAACAGAAAGTATTAAATATACCTCCGTTGTACTCCATCTATTTGCAACAACAAATGCATCTGTTTAAATTTATAATATGCAAGCAATAAGGTGTTTCGGTGAATGATAAAGTAATGCAATATAAAATACTGATGGGTAAATAATATAGGGATATACCTCAAAAGTAATTTCTTCAGTAACTATTGAAACATAAAAATACATACCATTTTTTTCTCAGGGTTACTCTTGAAATGTACATAATCGATGGTTTAATGCTAAAATATTGTATGTCTATTTTTTGTGAAATTGTTGACTTGTGTATTTCTTTAATTATTTATTATAAGTTAGGCACGCTTGCATTTTTAAAGCTGTTTTTCTCGAAAAGGCTAAAAGTGGGCATACAATATTTGTACAGTGAGCCATAGATGTTTGTATAGCTCGCAGTAACATAATTACCTACGAAGTAACCGATAACGTAACATACGAACTTTTACCATAGTACCAGGAGAGAGATGCTGGTTGAACTTCAAGTGCACCACGCCTCTGGCTGACACGTAAGAATCGTGGTAAACGAATAGGGATGGGATGAGTACAAGTGAAAGTGTTCTATCGGATCTTCCATTATCTTACATTTTTCTGCAGGTCATCTCGGTCAAGGACTACCTAACATGAACGATGCAACTTGGGCAGGCCCCACACTTCTTTTGAAAGGTCCACGTAACCGTACGACTAATTACGAGCCATTTCACATCAAGCCACACAATATTTCACACCATAATCACTGATCTCTTTCAAAATCAAATTCACAAAACTTCTACTCTAGAAATAAATTCAAACTGTTCATATAAAGGTTCTTCACAAAACAGTTACGAAGAACCGTTACTCCGAATAATTGTTTTAGGGAACCGAAATTTCTGATTATATCGGATTTGGTTAAGGTTTTGAAACCGTCATTTTTTCGGTAATAGAACCGAACAAGTAATACAAAGATATTTGTTTTAATTATAATTTTATATAATAAAAGTGATATAGTTCGGTTCCAGCATTGCTCTGGAATTGATTCACGTATATAGATTTTACTGTAATTAAAATCGCTAGATATTACAGTTGCAGATTATTATATTATTATATTATGGGATCCCCAAGTCATCCTACATTGATTCATAGGTGACTATATTGCATTACCCTTTTTTGTATATCTGTAAAAAATAAACTGAGATGAAGGGCTTACAGTTTACACACATTCGATTTGTTTAAAAAATACTTTGCCACGCCCTTATTGGACTTACCAGAACGTAAAATGCTAATGTGATAGGTGTATTCAAAGTAGGGCTCTAATAAATATTCGAATAATCTAAGTATACGAATTTGAGATTCGAACAATTAGGATTATACCGAATAGTTATCAGAACATGATATATTTTTTCACGCTGTATTTACAATTATTTGTTTTTCAAACAATAAATTTGGAAATTTATTCATCTTTGGTAAATTTAAAAATTGTATTTATTCGAACAAATTATTCATATAAATAATGATGAATTATTCGAATAAATAGACGAAATAATTCATTAGCAAGGAGTAAATATTTATTATTTAAATAAAATATTGTACTAAAAACATAATTCAGATAATTACGTGTACATTTACTCGAAAGACTAATAAAGTTCTAAATTTATCAATAATGTTTGAATAATCCAAAACTCCTAATTATTGGAATATTTGATTTATTCGAAGAGACTATTCGTATTTGAAATTATTCGAATATTGGAATATTTACAGCTTTAATCCAAAGTGCATGATCGTTGTGATTTGAGCAGGAAGATTCCAAAACGGCGTGTAATTTTAAATGTAATTTTTATTTAGGCTATGTACAACACATACGTACAATACGTGACCCTTGCTTAAAACTATTTTACGCTCGCCCGGTATGCATTTTCACTTAATCTTTAACGCCACCTAATCTTCCCTCGACATACGTAGTGCGTGTGACAGTTGACACGTCTCTATGCATGCGTTCCTATAACGCACACACGTGTATGTGTGGGTGCATATGTGTTCGTATATCGTGTGATATGTTACAAATTTTTAGGAACATTTCGCGTAGAACACCGCGAGTGATATTAATAATAAGGTTGCAGCAAAACTACACGAAAACAATGCATTCATTTGCAGCTCCATTCTCGACCATTATATTGATTAGACACTTATTGAAAATGACACCAATATAGACGATTGTTGATTGGACAGACTCCAAATATCACCACTGACAGGCGCCACAGAGAACGTATCATTTTATAATAACTTTAAATGCCTCTATAAAAGAGAAATTTAGTATCTATTAAATTAAAAACCGTGGTCCTCAAATTCTTCGATAACATTACTAAAACTAAACTTTTCAAGTAGAAAAGTAATAAATAATAGAAACAACGAAGAAGAATTTTATTTTAATTAAATCATGAATGAACCCTCAGAACCTAGCACTGGACTTGCATGTTACATAAACATATTTTATATAAACAAGAAATTTTCCAGCAACTTTTACATTATCTTAATAAAATTCGGTTTAACCATTGGACCTGTAAAAGTAATATTTTCTTCGTTAAAAAAATGATTTTGATACAGTCTACATAGATGATTTCCAAAACACTTACCGTCTGTATTTTCGTAAGGCAGTGTCGAGTACTTAGCAGAATAATTTTGAGTCTAAGGAAAACGTTCATCGTTGTTGATTAAGCAAAAAAAAAAACAAGAATTTTCGTAATTTTGACCCTGGCGCCCCTCATATTTTAAACGCAAGACATTATCAGTTACTCTTATTCACTCTCCCTCCCCTCCTCTCCGATTATTTAAAATTCTGGCCAACATAAGCACACAAATCAATGCCTAATATTCCACTAAGGGTAGGTAGTCTTACACTTTTAAAAGGACATTGAAAAATCGCATATGCTAGAATACCTGTTGATTACACTGTATACGTATCTCTCCATTATTTACACTCTTCTCCATTAACGAAAGAGTTTCGGATCGTTGTTAAGAAACTAACGAAAAGTTCAGCGGACCGCCTGCACATTGGCTTCCACTTTGCGCGTCCATTCCGATTACTTAACATATGTATCATACGTGTATCATATTGTGAAACGAAAAACAGCTTTTTGTGTCTTTAATGCCTGATTTCATTTGCCAGAACTATAGTATAAAGAAAAAATGAATTCAACGGAACAAGTAAATGAAGAATATTCTTCAGAATTTCAAGAACAAGTGTCATATGTTTCAACGCGAGAGAAGTATTCCTAAATTTATTCGATACACATTGAAGTGTATCCTTATATAACCTTGTACTAAAAAATAAGCCAATAATTGACCGAAACACGTAATGCGTTACCAGGAACGTAACAGGAAATCAATGGCTAAGATATTAAATACTACGTACAAGTATCGGTTAACCGAAGGATAATAGATAAACCCGAGAACGTGTTATGCTTTGTACAAAATAAATGGAATTTTGTATACATAAATGTTTGTACTAATAATTGTAGTGTATGTGCGAATATGTATATTTAATACGGCATATTACGATATTAACAAAGTACTTTACCAAAATACCATTAACATTACGATGAAACGTCAGGTGTCTCGTTAATTTGAACGCAGTAATCAGAGCTGACTTCCTATCATAATATTAATAAAGGAATAATCCCGACAACACTCTCGAACGGTAACACGGTGCACAATAGAGACCCGTTAGTTGCGTCGTAAACGGACCCGTTAGTTGCGCGCGAGCAATCCCCGCCACTCCATGACACTGACTTGAGCCTGTGAACTTCTCTAAGCTACCTGCGCTCGTTGCTTAGTGCTAGCAAATGAGCAATCGGACTATTTTGAGGTAGATAGTGCTGTACTCTACTACCACAATGTTTTCATATGAATCCAACTCAAAATAGTCCCCTTCCAGGCTCTTAGCCTCCGTTTAGACTCTTTTTGATTCCGAAGATCACGCATTCGAATGAAATAAAAATTAGAAAAATTTCATTCTTCGTGTATCGAAGGAATAACTCAGCGCTCGTCAGTCACGTGCGCCGGCAGACGAAACGTACATATGTTCGTTCACTTGATCTCGTACCCGTGGGTGTGAAGATCAACTCCAGCGCGAGTTGAGTTTAGACGGTCTCTGAAAGAGAGAAAATTAACGAGTCTCCACGGCACTTCGTGCTTATTAGAAACTCGAGTTTTCGTTTCTTGAAAAACGCCACGAGAATTGCGTTAATTTGATTTTCATTCCATCATCGTTATTCGCTTTTACGTCTTCTACATGGTATTTTGAAATATTGTTCTCCCTTTCATGCTCTGATAACACAATTTGGCGGCGCTGAGTTGCCCGAGTGAAGACACGGATTCAAATACTTCTGTAGAATTCTCGAATGGTCCACCCATGTACGTCTACAATTATGTTTGATACTGTAGCATCGGCGCAGCGAGATTCGGATGATGAGCTGTATTCATTCTGAGAGCAGAGATACTCTTGTTGTACCACTCATCCTCCGCTGACATTCCTGAAATTGAATAATAAGTTACCTTACCGCCACTCATGATTCAAGCCAAATTTCATGTTCTTATAAAATAAATTTTCTATTCGAGTACTTATTTAAATGATTTGCAAAGAAAAACATTTAGCATTGTGGTTGGTTTGGAGCATTACTGGTTTGAAGAGAAGTCTGATATACGAATAAATATCTACCATATTGTTTTCCCATCTTCAATTCTTGAGCCTTACTTGACACATACCTGACTCAAGAATTAAAAACAAAGCCAACTCTTGAAGAGCAACGGACATTCTCTTACGTCCATTAATATTTTGCAAAATATAAGAAATGTAAAAGAATTCTTTATACAAAAATTGAATCGTTTATTATGTTCTACCAAACTACATTGTCCAACAGCCACTTTGGTCTGTGACATTCGATAGCTGTTTTTTATTGACTTTTGTGTCGCCATCACCCTCAGTTTTCGAGAAATTCGATTTTGAAAAATAAATGCAAATTTTCAACTTTGAACATCTTTTGTGTTGAAACAGTAATAGTTATTCGGTTGCTTGTTCCGTCAAATTATTCTATGAACCCTCCCGAATACAACGATATAAGTTATTAGTGCATTACGAATATTTAAATATGTTTAAACAATGATCAAAGGGAAAAGAACACCCGAAATGCACCCATTTCTGCAGATATCTTTAAATTTATTTCCAAAACTAAGCGTCTAGGAGAAAATCTAAGTATTCCACGCGATGCAGCAGGCATTTTTCCTTTGGAAAGCATCAACAGAAGTGGTAAGTCACATTTTATTTTCAATACAGAAGCGAAATAGTTTGGCAAAACGTGCGACGCCGACAGTGGTACTCACGCGCGTTACGCGATTCTGTGACGCTGAGCGGCCCACGTGCCATTGACTACCACTGCCGGCGCCGCACGTTTTGACAAACCCTTTCGTTTCTGCATTGAAAACAAAAGGTGTTTTACCACTTCTGCTGCTGGTTTCCGGATGAAAAATGTCTGCTCCATCGAGCGGAGTAGTTAGATTTTTTCCTAGACCCTTAGTCTTTGAAATATATTGAACGATATCTGCAAAAATTGGTGCATTTCGGGTGTCCTTTTCCATTTGATCTTTGCTTAAATATATATAAATGTTTATAATTCAATAATAACTTCTATCATTATGTTCGCGAGGGCTCATAGAATAATTTGACGGAACAAGCAACTGAATAAATATTATTGTTTAAACACAAAAATTGTTCAAAGTTGAAAATTCGCATTTTTTTTTCAAAATCGATTTTCTCGAAAACTGAGGGCGATAGCGACAAACGGTTTGCGGATTCGTTTTCAACGCACAAAAATCTATAAGAAACGGCTTTTGAATATTACAGAACAGAAAAAAATGTTTAATGTTGTTGGACAGTGCTGGCTATTATATTTTATAATTACTATTTAAACATGAGATGATCATCTCTACTTCTAAGCTTTATGGATTCCGTCCTTTATATAAGAGGAGAAATTATATTGAATTTCATTTTATTGACGAATATACCACACCTACTCAACAACGCATTATACTGAGCGTCCCATCAACACTGTCTACATAAAATATCTCCACTATTTCAAGTAACAAGATAAAATGTTATTTATAAAATTTATATGAATTCAAAAGGGACGTAATATGGTAGCAATAGCTTTTAACATGTTTTACAACATATGTGATACAATAAAACAACGTTTATAATTAATTTTGAGTAAATAATTCTTAGTAATTCTAGTAAATCATTCTTTAAATTTTTGAGTAAATAATTCTGAATAATTCTAGTAAATAATTCTTTAGACGCACGCGTATTGAATCAGAGAAATACGTCGAAAAATTCAAGTTAATAAAATTATATTTATGAACAATTTCCTGTAGTAATAATCAATAATAATAATCAACCTTCTATACGCAATATGGCATCGTATTATAATCTCGCAAAAGATTGTACGAACTACGTACGCGCGCATCTGTTTAATTCGAGAGAGGAGAAGAAAGATATTCATTCATTCTTCCATATCAGACACGGCTGAATAGGGGAAACTAAATTTCTTTTCTCTCGAAAAGCAATCAGATGATTCAATTTAAAGATTTTCCGAGGAGCTTTATCGTAGCCGTTAATCGACCGATTTGCTATCGCATTAAGACGTTAAATCGTTACGAGAACCTGGGACGCTGGCAGAAGATCTACGCTCAATGTAGACGTTTATATGAAGAGCAGTAGACAGCCAATTCGCGAATAGTCTTGATTCGATTTAAAAGCGATATTCCATCTTGCGCCGGAAATGGTGTAAGACGGCGCTCGAGCGGAAATGGAGAGAACGTCTTGGACTGAACGAACGAACGTTTGTGCGGACCTCTGATTGCCATCATTTCCGGTCCAGCTTTTTACAAAATTATTCAATAATCTTGGGTCAACACCTGAGAGTACTAGAAAAGTTCAAAGAAGTATTCTATGAATGATACCCTCACTTTTACGTTAGTATTACTTAGAATACTTATAAAAGTATTTCTTCTGTCCAATTGTATGGGAACAATCAATTTAAATAATCATCGATTTATATACCAAATAAATAACGTTGTTGCGTTCCAACAATATTGTTCTTTTCTGATACTGATGTTATAAATGCAGTTTAAATTTCAGGTATTAATAACGCGTAGCGTCAAAAAGCAAGCATTCATATTTACATCGTAGATGAAGTTGATTCATAATAAATCTATACCTGGAATTAATTTTAATTGAACATAAAAGAAAATGTATCATTGTTCCGAATTGTAATCTAATGGTAATTAAGATGATTCATAAAAATGTTAAAGCCATTCTTCAATAAATTTTGCATAATCCTTCGCGAAAGTAAGTGTAGTATTACAATATCAACACTTTGAACACATAAGCTTCCTTACCAAATGCTTCAAAACCGTTCAAAATTCGTCTAATACAAAAATGTTTAGTCTCGAATTAGTCTCTGGAAGTAAAAGTGAAGTGTGATACATACAGTTACTAGTTGCCTGAATAAAACTATGAAAAAAGTTGTGTGTTCTGTTGCTAAATTCATGCTTCAAAGGTTATTTAAAATTATGTATGTCCCCATGGGTAATATTCGAACAATTATGGTCAATGATACAGTAACTGATCAAGTTACTAGATCCATCTGCATAAATTGATGATTTTACATCGAAACTATTAATTTCTAAATGAGCGCCTAGTTACATAGAACACTTATTATTTTTTAATTATTGATGTTTGCAAACTGCAAATATATATTTGCTAGCGCTGTAAGCAACATTATGTGTCACATGAACCATAAAACTTATTTTTAAGATAAATGCTAAGTAGTTAAAATAGCGTCTAAACTATTGGCATTATATATTGAGAAATGATTTCAAATCTCTGATGGATGGACAAACGAGTATATATTAGCACCTAATCTTGCATAACATTGTAAATATTCTAAGTGCCATCCTGCAAAAGTAATAATCCTGCATCCACCAGAGTAATATAGAATTCGATGGGATGAGAGTAATATTTACATTTATTTTTACTCTTATTTCAGCCTCGATTAAACTTTTCCGATAGAATATTATACATTTTATATCGATATTTTATTAAATAAAAAGCGACGAATTCATCATTATCCTATAATGTGACCTTGATGCAATTTAACGCCAGGAAGTTACATCACAAATGCAGTTTAAGTATTGACTGGCACAAACGGCTAGCTCTATGTATGTATGCAGTTTCGCAGTTAGACCTCCCCCCATTGTCTTTTTGACAGCTACACGAAACGGTTGAAATAGAAGCAGTAAAAGATTCTTACCTAAAGGTCTGGGCAAACGTCTAACCTACTGTGATTTCCTTTTCGATTATACACCATTTTTTGATAGTCAGTTTCTTTTAACACTGTATTTTTCAGAGGCACAGTATTGAATACTCTATGCATACAGAGTGGAGCAAAATTCGTGGTGCGATCGAAAAAGGATTTACTGTACGTGCAAAAATAAGTAAAAAATGTGGGATAAAATTTCATCGTGCAGGGCTCTGTCTTTGAAGCAATCGATTTTGAAAATACGCCGGGTACGCGATACGATTGCGCAGCTTTTGGCTGGCGTGTCTGTCTATTATTCACTACTTCCACTTGGGCAGTAGTAATTATCAACGGTGGCCTGGTTCGAAATTGTACTTATACAGGATGTCCTGTAATTAGTAATACAACCACGAAGATGGGGACTTTAGCAACAAAAACGAATCGAAAGAGTAGAATACTTTGTTTTTTAGAGAACCCTCGGTTTTCGACAAAATAAAATTTGAAAATTCACCATGTTCCTACGCGCACACAGGTGACGAAAAATTGGTAGATTGCAACAATAAATGTGACATCATTGCGGATGAAAAATTCTTTGTTCAACGGTAAATCGAAATGGTAGAATAACACTTTTTGAAAATCTGTCAAGTATCTGCATGCAGATTTTTTGTTTCGTATTATATGGCCTCACAGATAATAAATAATTATTTAATAGACTTTATTTACAGAAAAGGTTTACATGCAAATGAATCTTCGCGTTAAAATTGATAAAAATATGCAGTATGAAATTTTCTCGTAAAATGTTTCGTTTTCTTAAAAATCGATTTTCCAGCATTATTGAGTAGGCAGACAGTTGTACGTGACTTGGCTGACGTGTCTGACCTGTCACACGTTGCTTCTACTTTACTGGTAATATTTGGCAACATTGGCGTTGGTCGATTGCGAACAATGCTACATTTTCAATGTATTGTCACACTTTTTCCATAGGCAAATCACGACCGCTTTGTATATTCATTATGCATAATTTTTTTAGTAATTTCAGGTTGGACACTAGGAGTACATGTGTTTGTAATATTTATTCCCATAACTCATGTGTGCTTCTGAGCGTGCTTTCCCCATTTTCCCCGAAATGTATTAGTTTATGTAATTTAATTACGTGTGCTTACTCAGTCGTAATTCCGAATGTAACAGTGCATCACATTGTTCGTTAATGGGCACTAGTATCAATCAATAAAGTCAATACTTTATTTAATATTTTATTATATATATGTTATGTGTTCGGTGGATTGTTTAGGAAAGATAGTAGCAACACATGACATAATTGTATTTTAAAAATTAATTTCCTTATATGAGTAAAATAATAATATGTATTAAATGTTTTTGTCTTTTAACCAAAAATGTTAACTAAAATCAACCAGAGTGTTAATAACGTAAACAATATTATACTTTATATGATATGTGTGTAGTAATTACTGTTACATAAAACGAATTATGAAATTAATAAAATCTCGTGTAAGATACTAAATCAGATATAATGATTATTTTATTTTGTTATAATACAAAATTGTTTACACTCACCCATTGCGTCTTGTCTCATACCAGTAACTGCCGACATATTCGACGCTGAATGCGACATGGAAAATGGTTGTGTCATACTTGGATAAGATGTGGTACCCATCTGTACAAACAAATTCGTGTGTGAGTAAAATATTTTTCACACGACGATAGTAAAATAACAGAGTTTAAAGTGGAATCAATAAAAAGCACAAAAATAAACTGTATCACTTAAAATTACAGGAAATTAAGATGAAGAATCAGAGTGTAACTTGATATTGACAAATTCAAACATTTACAGTTCATTTTTCTACGCTTGAACTTCTGCTTTTGGTGTCGTACTTCTAAAGAATGTGTTCTTATTCACATTAGTGCTGTAATTACAAAATTCAGACAATAAAGCAAAGTTATGCAGAAACCTACCAAACCTCAAAATGACAAGAAATTAGTTAAACACAGTACCTACAGATCCCATAATTTTGTAACCTTTATTTTGCAAACAATTACCAACCCATACAACAATTCTTACATTATATAATTATTAAAACTACCAAGCCACAGTTTTCCTTCTATTTTAGGCTTAAAAAACAAAAACTACAGAAAATTGAAAATAGTATTAATTATACTACTCGCTATTAAATAACCAATTAAAACACATTGTAAAATAATAACAAGAAATAAAATATTTCCAATAGAAATAAAGCTACTTTTCTTTAACAATTAAAATCCCCAAACTAAATTTACTTAGTTTCAGATCATTGAGGGTTGGCAGCTTTCTGCATAACTTGGCCCAATTGTCGCTCCTTATACAAAATGAAAAGAAGTAGAGTTAACTTCATTTTTCACAATAAAATTCTAAGTGACACTTGTCGTGACTATAAAATACACTATATTATATCATTTCACAACAGAGTATATGTTGTGCTTATAATGCAAATTGGTTTATGGGATGATTCTCGTGTAAAAGTCGCCGAAATTTATGATTTTTTTTTTAAAAAATTATTGTTAATATTGCATTAAACTCTATTGGGATATAAGGAGGCATCTTTAAACTTGCAGAAAATATTTTTTATGTCGATCTTTCTAATTATTTATTAATTATTGTAGACTCTCTCCGACGATGTTGGCGTCAGGTGTAGCGCCTGTCACAGCCATCTGATTGCGAATAGAAGAAATTTTTCTTAAAGTTAAATAATTTACGCTGGAACTGGGCCTAAACTTTGAATTTTAATTTTTATTTATAATACTTTTTTGTCGATATAAGGAATATTATGAAAAATTTGTCTAAGAAAAAAACTTTTTCTTTCAAACGCTATAACTCTTTCAATTTTTCATTTTTTTCTGAAAAGAGGACCAATCCCAGCGTAAACTATCCACCTTTAAGAAATTTCTATTATTTTTGCAATTAGATAACTGTGACAGGCGCTACACATCCCGGCAACGGGAGTTACGTCATCGAAGAGATGAACAAGATTCCACAATAATTAATAAATACCTAATAAGAATCGAAATAAAAAAATATTTTCTGCAAGTTTAAAGATGCCTCCTTACATCCCAAAAGAGTTTAATCCAATATGACGAACAGTTTTTTAAAAAAAAATCTTAAATATCAGTTAATTTTGGGGCTGTTAGACGAGAATCCCCCCTTAATAAAACAAATACACAATTAACTTCATGTATTACGTACTTACATTAAAATAACAGCAACAAATATTACAATATTATAATTTCTAGAAATACAAAATCACTAAGAATGGAAATACTAGGAAATAATTATTAAACAAAAAACAATTGCGTATCGTACATTATCCTTTCAGTACATGGAAAACACGAACAAAAATCTTCGTAACATCGATACGACTTCAATAGACCGTAATCTCCAAATAGTTGAAATTTATTTTCTATCATTTATTCAACAGAAACCCGAAAAGCTTTGTTCGAATATGGCGACACGGTTATCGTGCTGTGCCAGATAGTCTATTAAGAAAGTAACAACAGGAAGGTCAGAGCGAATATTAAAGAGTAATCTTATTATGTATATTGGAATTCAAAACGTGGCTTTCGAGATCGATTAAGAGAATCTCGAAGCTCTTTTTTATTGGCAAACCGACACGCTCGACGAATTATTGGCTTAATTAAACCGGTAGGCATTCGGTAATCCGTCCGACCCAACTAATCAGTCAAAATGCAATTTAGGTACATCGACCGATAGCGATGCGCTGGACGTACGCTCAGGTGCACTTCAATTTAATACCTCGGTTAAAATCATTAACGAGAAACGCATCGAATTCATTTGTGGGGCGGGGAGGGAAGGTGGGGCTGGCGATTCGGTTGCTACTGGATTTGATGCGTCATTTGCTGTACAAGCAACTCACGTCAAAACGTATAAACATAATGTTAATTGAAATTTTTTTGCTTTTCATTCGACTGATGCTACACATTTACCTAAATATTATGTAATACGATACAGTGGTTACACAAGAGTATAATATTCCTCTTTTAAAAAAATGAACGGTGACTAGAACGCGTACTAAATGAATGTTTATAAAAAAAATTTACAAAATCTTTCGACGCTTTTAATCACTGCTATAAAAATTAGGAATGGTAAGGCAAGGTGATATAGAAACGCTGTCCAAGAACGAAGGGTAATGCAATTATAGTTGATGAATATTTTTTTAGTAGTAACAAGAGTTACATCAGTATCAAAAGGAATTGTTTAATTTGCACGTTGCTGACGCGGGGTTTTACCACAGATAATACAAATCGATAAAAAGTAATAATTAATACCGTAGTTAGAGTGAAGCATATGCTAGAAATATATTACTAACATAAGATCCATAATTGGTAGATACTTTAAGTCAATGGTTCTAGATGATATTTTTCTCAAAGCAGATTGTAAAAAGAATAGTTTTCTTTTGAAAGAAATATTTAATTTTGATTAATATATTTGAAATATGTAGCTTTGTTTCATGTCACTGACGTTTGATGCTATTTAGATAAGTTCCTCTTTTCACTTACGATGAGATTACTATAAGAAAGTTTCGCAATAAACACTTACTTGAGGATAGCGATTTATTCCGTTTATGCTATTATGAGGATGAGGATACGGTTGATAACCTCTGCTAGCGCCAGGGTAGATATTCCTCATCATGGCGCCTTGACAAGCAGGAATTGGAGTCAAAGCTTTTTGGAGCTGTTTCTCTTGCTTCCGATATTTCGCTCTTCTGTTTTGAAACCACACCTTTTGACAAACGGAAAATAAAGTTTAAATCTCCTTTTATAATTAAGAATATTGCTAATTGACGAGATTTTCATATATTTAGTTCTTGCTTGAGTAAAATGGTTCGAGTCACGGTTTGGATTGAAATCCTGCGTATAGTTATACAGGTTGCAGCATGTATAATTATATATTAAATGGATAAAAAGAACTGCACAACTCTTTGTGAGGAAATCGGATTGAAAGTTTCGTCTTCTCTAAAAAGGAAGTCCATTTGGAAAACTAATCGTAGAAATAGTTGAAAATTAGTAAAAATGTGTACATACTATGTCTGAAATTATCATATGAATAACAGCTAAGCTGTAACTTTGAATAACTTCGAGTTTAATTCTCTGAAAAAGTTCCAAGCACTGCACCTTGAGCATTTAATAAATAATTCTACATACTGTGCACTAATTATATGCAAGATTTAAATATAACTAAAACAGTGACACAAAGATTGTGGACTCCCTTGCAAGTCATATCGCCACACCATAATTCTCTATTTCCAGAACTCTTTCGTACCCATCAATACACTAATGTTTCGTTATATAATTTTCTCTTGCGCAGAGAGCCAATATCAAATTCAATTTCCAAAACGCATAATATTTATCGTCCACGAACAAAGCCAAACGACATTATAAAAATACCATATATCTAACTTAAAAGTTTCCCGTTCTCATGCCAATTTGCTCAAGATCGGTTGTTCGAGAATGAAGAAAGCATTGGATTTTTACTAGCAAGCTCTCGTCTCCCCCAGATAGTTTACCCATCGCCATTTTGCATCGGGCAATTTCCATTGTTTCGCGGGATTAGTAAACCCATATTGGGGTTGCCTGAACTGCCACCCGCGATTCCCCAGCATCTACACAGAATCCCAGAACCCCCAGCATCCCTTCCCCTGCACCCTTGCTCGTATCACCCCTCTTCTTCCCGGTTCTTATTATTCCCTGCCAACCTACCCCTCTTTCCAAGTAACACCCCCTCCCCCCACCCTCGCCGGGGAATGAGGGAAGCCTGTCCCCTGGTTGGGGTCGGCTTATTTCCACCCTAGTGGTGACGTTACCGGTCGCTTCTGATTGGCCAATGCCATGCCTGTGACGTCACTCCAGGCTTCCTCATTGGCCAACATGTTTTATCGACATTTCTACCGTGCACCCCCTCCCCTTTGTTTCTCTCTCTCTCTCTCTCTCTCTCTCTCTCTCTCTCCTTCATCCCCTGTATCGCGCGCGCGCGCGTGTGCACGCCATTGCAGAAGTGGGTAACACGAGGGTGGCTCGATCAAGTTTCCTCTCTTACTTCCTCCGTTTTTGCCCGTTCTTTCCTATGGTATCCCGATTCATCCATTTCTCTCTGTCTTGTTCTCCATGTCGTTATATATTTCGGCCATTCCACTGTTTTCAGTATTTATACGTCTGCACGCTTCACTCTGCGGAGCCCATGGTGGTTTCGAGGTGAACCCCGCGGAATGCCTGCGGCGATGCTTTCAAATTCGAAAGGGGAAAGAGGTGGGTTAAAAGGGAAGGAAAAAATGTACGTGGGCCCCGAGCAATGGGTATAGAACAGACCGTGGGGCAAAATTCGACGGGAAATTACAGAGTTCCCATTGTGCGCGTAAAGGGAGATGTTGCGAAAGAGCAACTCTCGCAATAGCAAAAGGAGAAATAATTGGAGGAGCAAACAATGCTTTTAAGGAATTTACGGAAAGGAATTGTTTATGAAAGACAGAAGAAAGAAGATTGTTGTACCTATGTACAGAGTACAGCGTACAACCTCTTTGATTTTTTTCAACAGTTAAATATTAAATGGAGAATATGTTCTGTTTAATGCAGCAGGTTAAATAATTAGTTAATCTTCTGTAGTTTTACTCTTTAATTATTATGAAGGATCGGTAGCTAAATAAAATAAGTGAGATTCATGTGACAGGCATTTTCATATTCCCATTCGTTCAAATGCCCTCAAATGGTACTCGAAATGGCATTTTTTCCTACAATCCTTCTTTAAACTACAATAAATTTTACTTTAACAAAAGTGAGGAGAATGTTATACTCAAAAAAATTAATACTTCGTTAAGAAGAGAGAGTAAGCTTTTCATATGTGTTAAAATATGCTGAAAATTGATTGCAATTTCATAAAGACAAGTGCATTGTTTCCTGCAAACGAAAATGATCATTTACGAATATATTTATCTAGAGATTTTAATTTCAAGAAAAAAACTATCTAAATTTTTATTTATGTCGGAGATACCCTCAAGGGTTTATAGATATAAGAATACGTAATTTAGAAATATTTATAAATATACGTCAATTTATGTGGATAGAATAAGACTTTCTGAGAGATTTTCTAAAAGAGGACGCCTTTTATTTTCAGCCACTTCGGAAGAGCTTTTTGAGAACATACTTGTGCGCGTCCCTTAAGGTGGGCACCATGCAAGAACTGGAAAGCTAAGAGTTCGTAATTCAATAACTGTGCTCTCCAACCCTCCCTTCCTTCCTCCGACTACGTTCTGCCATAGAGGAAGATAGTATGAGGAGATAGGATAGCGAAAGTACCTCTCAAGGGGAGAACAGCTCAAAATGTCTGCTACTTTGAGGACCACGACCGAGAAAACTATCTTTCTGTATGCCTGAGAGAATATTGTGCACTCTGATAGGTAACCCATGTACAGAGAGAGAAAATGGATCTGGAGATAAAGGATTCCTTTCTAGAAGAAAGAACTTCTCTTTCTTTCTTTTTATACCATTCTTCCTTTGTGAAACATTTTTTCTAGAAGTTCGAGTGAAACGGCACTGAGTGCAATATTATGATGAATCTGACTTGATTTTGGCGAAAATGTGTTAGTATAAGAAAATGATATCTAGTTTTTTAATGAACACTGTTGCATATTTGCATGTTACTCACAATCAGCTAAACGCTTTAAATTCTTGTTTAGTTGAAAATACTTTTTCTGTAATAGTTTTATTTAATTAGTTTTTCTACTTTGACATTACTATTTAAATTTTTTTACTGATGGCTACAAATTTTCAACTTTTAGATCACATAATAGAACAGTTCACGATTTTCGACTTTAGTTAACTCTGTGTCACAAGTGTTATGCAATCAGATTTTAAACGTTATAAGACCGTCCACTGCAAAATTTACTACGAAAAGGATAAGGATAACAGTTTCTATCCATTTTCTCATTTTAATTAATATCGAGTCTTATTTGGATTAAGAATGCTAATATAGTATATCGAAAAAGTTAAAATGAAAGGCGATTTTTGGTTTAAAAATTACGATATCGAAAATTTATCCTATCCGACGGCACGTCAAAATAAAAATGTATGTTGGAATGAAAGACAAAATATGTGCTTTGCTGCTTTCGCAAATATCGTAATAAAACTGAAAACACACGTTGACAATTTCTATTCCTTTCGTGAATTCTGTTATTTCCTCTCAGATAGGAAGTCGATTTTCTCGTAAAACGCCCAGTAGGTAGGCTTCGATCGGAAGTCGAATCGAAGTAAAAAGGTCGAATGAAAACTCAGCTAACTCAATATCGGGGCTCGGATTCACCTTTCTTTTTCCTCGGCGTAATGGGATTTCTTGTGCGGTGATTCGAGAATTATTCTCTTACCACGGTGTTACCCTTTTTTTGTCATTATCATTACCGCGGAGGCTTTCGTTACTTCTTGAATCAATTCTCGATAGCTTTTCTATCGTTTCGATGACACCACTTAATTTAGCAATTTTGCTCCATGTTTAAACTATGACATTAAAGGACATTATATTAATAATATGACAAAGCCTTCTAAAATTCAACTTCGACGAGTCTCTCTTACGAGCTTATTAATAATTGTATATTGATGTAGGTATTTATGTAGTTTTAACATGTAAATATGCTAATTACAATTTTGAAAGCATCGGTTGAGCTTCAGGATTACCTTCATGCAACTTTTAAACAAAGTTAGAATATTAGGAAGGGAACACGAATTTCTACATAAATTTTAAATTTCAAAAGTATGTAATAGGCATTCAGCAATTATAGCAATAATGTAGGGACGATCGTGTAGGAAAAAATTAAATAACTACCTATACATGCAAAGTATGCATCAGAAGCAAGAAGATTAAATTTGATACTAATTTTTTTACATGACCTGGTGAATTAGGAGTAAAATTATTTCTCCCGTTTATTATTCAGTTCATGAAAGACTCGATTAACACTTACAACTACAATAATTTAATTCATAACATTTGTGTATATTGTCTGTGCCTTTCTAGTATTTCTAAGGAAGACTTGGTCAAACATTATTTAAAGTATAGAATAAAAAATAACATTTGAAATAAAAATTATTTGAATTACTTTAATATTTCTCTTTTAAGGGTAACTTGGAAATAATATACTTATCGTGTGATAAGATTGAATAAATAATTTCATAATAGCTTTCTAGTTTAGTGTACTGTGTTAAATAAAATAATAGGGGAACTGGAGTACGAACAGCTGTGTTTTGAATGTCCCTAAAATAGAAGATGATATTGTGAGCAAATAACGCAAAGTGCACTATTGAAAATATAAAATAGTAACTTAATTTTAAACCTTAGTCACCAAATAACGAAATAATTCAAAAGAATGTTATGTATCCAATCAAATAAGATTATGGTATATTGCTTAAATAATCATTTTCAACATATTTCATTCAAATAACTTTGAAGTCTGTCTAAGGATTAGGGGTGAATTTTCGACACCCCCTGTAAGCTTCTGCATTTCTTATCTCTCCCACACATGTACACAGGAAAAGCCCTAGTCCACATTTTGCAGGCACTATCCGTGAAGGGTACGAGGTTGAAGAGTATCCATCGCAAAACAGGGGTTGAAAACATAAGAGAAAGATAGCAATATAACCTGAGGGGCTTTGGTTCCTCTTATACCATTCCTTCTCGCATCCCCATCTTCTCCTCATCTTACCCCTCGTCACCCAGCGAAGAAAGAACCTCGGCAAGACCGAAACATTTCAGATCTATCTAGGGTGGAGAAAATTCAATTTAAAATGGCGGCTCAGATATAATGGCAGCCTCCGGTACAGCGCCACCCAACCACCCTTCCTCCCCAACTCATCTCAACTTTGCCACCGCCGTTCCCTACCCATCTCTCTTACATCCGAGGGCAGCCAGCTCGCGTGTCGCCATCTTTCAAGACACAAAATGCCATAACTAATTGTAAGGCGGGAGGTTTTAAAGAATTTCTTAGCGTAAAATATTAGAGGAATAAACAGCACATCTGGCAAATTCATATTTTCGGGAATACTTTGGATCGCGCCGGCTGTCTCAAAATACGTAAATATAACTTCAATAGGCAATTAGGAATAATGATTATTTACCCTGCACCGGTGAGGCAGAGTTTTATTTTTATATACACGGTAGAATTTCAACTTCTTCTTCGGTAAGCATTCAAATATTTTCGGGAAGTATATTAATACAAGTGGTAGGAATAAAATCTTATTTGTAAGGAATATGAACATACAATTAGTTGTTTTGTATCCTTACGTGAAAAAACGTCGAAGTAAACAAGCATTTCAAGAATCATCATGGAGTCCATAAAAGCCCACTACTAGTTGAAGATTAAAATGGTAAAACTTAGCTTCGATATTACAATTTCAATGTGGCAACCATTCGGGTCATTTAGTTGATCAAAACTTTGTATAAAATTAGTTCATAGCTTGTATGAGCAGTGCGTTCAATACATGGAATACGACACTTTTAACTTTACACACAAATCAAATTTAAAGGTTTCGTATTTTTTAGGTTCTGTATATGAATCTATATGTGTAAGAATGAAACTGATTTGAAGGACTGATTGTGGGGATAATTAGAAATTAGAGAAATTGCATGAATATGCCTGAAATTACTATGGATTGCTTACGAATTACAGTTTTGCTGCTACTGCAGCTTAAGGATGTATCGAACCTATCTTCAAAATGGTACCAATTTGATGAAAATTTGTGAGATTGATCTTTTTAATCATCTTGGTGTGCTCCAAAAATTTTAAACAAATTCACTAAACTGTTGCCGAGTTATAACGATTTTAATTTTCACTGATTTTACACGTACTCTTATGGAAACAGACGATCTTGATCGATAAAACGGTTGAAAAAATGTTGAAGAAATGGTACCAATGTTTTCAATTTTTTTGTATATGTAGTATATGGATAGATGAAAATATCTGCCGAGTTTCAATTAGGTACGCCCACTACGTGTCATTTTAAGGAAATAAATTATAACTTGAGAAAATTGTGAATTCAGGGCATATTCACTACCAAAAGTTTACCAAATAATGCTTGAAAAAACATTTGTAAAGTGAAAAATACCTTTCTGGGAGTAAAAATAAGAATCCAACTGTCGTTCGAGTTCCTTACATCTAGATTTACTATACGTAAGACGTAGATATCCAAGTATTTCAAATTTCATATACTTTTGTGATATTGTATGTCCTTAATTAGGTTTTTTTTTAACATATTTGTGTATACATACATATACCAAGTGTCAAAAAAGGCAAAACTTTCACATCGATTTTCTCGCAAACTCTTCAGTAGTGAAACCTATGGTTTTCATACATTATTACACATATTATATACTACCTGTATACAAAACTGGCCGACCTAAGCCACTTGGTAACCCGAACCCCATGTACTGCCCTTGTAAGTGACATATCGTATCGTGTACCCGATACTCTTTATATCATGTCATAAATAATAATCGAAGAATTTATACCTGGCAAGCAGGTCGACAACTCTTGTAAGCTGTATAAAACGTCCTACAACTCGAAACTGATTAATTTCCAAACGCGTGATGATTAAGTCGTTTTCATTTATTTTACTAACAACATTAATCACCAAAATTTCAGCCAAAACCCTTTCAATGCCTAATAGCATAAAGCTGTGCTTAAATATTCAGATAAACAACTGGAACAATATTTTAATTATGTTACATATGGGGGGCTGAGAATCATAGTCGTGTAAGTCCAAATTTTGATAATTGGAAAGACTCTCTTGAAAGGCTCCATCTGTTTACTTTCATAGTGAATTAAGTAATAACTTCAGTTTTGACTGGGAAATAAGAACATTTCTCTTTAGCACTTAACTAACAAGTTAACTAAGTCCGACTAATTTCAAGTGTCGTGGCTCTTGTCAGGACAACGCATAAGCAGTATAAATTAATATAACGAATGTGCTGATGCTAATTGAAAAAATAAAAAAAATAGCAATTCAAATTTTCTTAAATTCTTAAGTATAAACAAATTTATTATTCTATTATTCTATTATATAGAGCTTTTTATACCAGTAAACGCAAAACATTATTTGACGAAAAGCACCCTGCGAGTGACTTACACCACTATGAATCTCAGCCCTCCAATTATGATAACATTTGACTAAATTCTTTAGGTATCAATTTATAAAGTGGAATACTTTCAGGAACCCGCAGAACACGTGTGTAAAGTAAAACAAATAATGACTTCTCGGAAAAATATTGCGACTTCAACCTACCATTTCTAATTTCGAGCGATTCGATCCTAAATGGTAGAATTAAAGTTACGGCAGGGAAACGTGCAAACTCTATCAAAGAGTTCGATAAGGGATTAATTCAAATCAAGCACATGCCGATGTATCGAAGCTAACAGCTCGAAATAACATTTAAGGCTGCGTATCAGTTTTGCATTCGAGGGTGAAATGAACAGGTTCGAAAGTCTCTGCGGCTCCGGTGAAGTCACTTCCTGCCTGGACACTTTGTGCATGAATTATAACCAGCGAGTAAAAGCAAACCGCGTTTTACTTGGCATCGCAGTTTAACAGGGTTAAGTCGCCGTGGTTCCCGGGCTTTTAACTCAAACAACACCATCCTGCATTATATATCAAAAGAACGAAACGCACTGGCGACTGTTTTAATATGTACCGCTCAAAATTCGGCGGCCAGCTATGCCTGCGTAGGGACGTACCACGAATGGTGTACCGTGCTGCCATGCTCCCCCTATCCATCCTCCTTTAATGCCATTAAAAACCACACTACTACTCTGGAATCTGTTGCATTCCCTCTCCCCATTGGTGTTTTGAATTTTCAACGAATGGCACAGACCCCTTCTTGTACAAAATTTAAGCGCGTGTAAAATAGTGGAACGTTATTATTTCATTGATGGGTCAGACATCATTTCCTTAAATGTAAATCTGGTAGTGTTAAAAAAGATTCGAAATCGAGTGGGGTTCTAATGAATTTGTTACTAAACTATAGAACAGATCAACTAGAGTATACCGGAGAACTCAGATCAAAGTGCACCATTATCTTGAGTGAGTTCTAAAATTCTTTATATTTAGAATTTTCTAAAATCTTCTTGTCTTGAATTTGAAAATTTTTAGTGAATACTATGGTCTCAGTTGTAAGGTTAAGATAAAAATTAACATAATTCCATTGTTCCTTGGTAGTTTAATGTTGTTTTGAAAACTCGTTAGAGGAGAATGCTGAATGATTAATAATTACTGATTTTTTTTTTAGTAAATAATAAATTTTTGCATTTTTGGTTAGATACAATTTTCTCTTTGCAACGTTTACTGTAAATATCAAAAGCTTTATTCGGAACGCTTCAGTTCTCTTTCATCGATTCTGCAACCCTCGAAAGACATGGGGTGTCTTGGATCGACATTTGCGCCCCTAATTTCATTTTATCACCCTACATGCGTCTTTGATTCAATTACAGCGTGAGTCAGGGTCAGAAAGACGGGTGCACAAGAAATATATTTGTAAATTTCGGCAATGATCGAGAACCAAGGTACAAAGTTTTGCAAACCATGAGAAAATTAAAAAGATCGTGCCAAGTATTCTAGCAAACATTTTATAAAATCAGATCATTCAACAATATTCAGATTAAGCGTATCGCTCTGTTAAAACTTTTTGTTAGATTAAACTGATAAAATTGATAGTGAAATGAAAACGTTACCAAAGTAAGAATCTATTTTGAAATAGATCCTCTATATTTGCTTGGACTGTTAAACTGCAAGAATTACGCTTTCAAATGTCGAAAATGATTGATTAAAATCTAATGTAAACCGAAACCGATTTTCTTCAAGTTTTGTACATTCATAGTCCCATGAACTTGTGATCGATTCCAGGTTTTACCTTTTCTCTAGATCTCTAGGACTAAGAAAGGGCGGGAGTGAAATTTCGTATTTTACGAAATCTATCGAACGCTATAACTTTTGATTAAAAACAGATATCTGAACTGGACTTGCGCCAAGACTCGCAAGAAAATCAAGTCTTCTGATCGTGTATAGTATTATACACTTTGTGTGTGTTTTAATATAAGTTTCGTGCCATTTTCTGGTCTTCTTAAATCTATTAAATTCCGAAAAATTGGAATTCCTCAAAAAGGTATGGTATATGACAAACCTTTAGAAATTTCTTGAAAAATAAAGATACTTCATTAAAAAAAAGATATGTATGCAACTAAAATATTTATTAATTACTTTTAGAATAATAATCGTTCGAGAGATTTAATTTTGCTAAATTTTAAATTTTACCACCCCTATATTTTACATTTCTTGTGAAAAATAAAAATCGATTTTTCTCGAAACTGAATTTTAAAGACTTAGACGATTTTCCTTGTACGCCCACGATTAGTACTTGTGACCACAAGAAAAATGAGTATGAGAAAACATCCGATCAATTACCCCGCTGCTTCCTCGTTGCTCTCGATTAAAAAATGCAACACACCCACCTGAATTCTGGCCTCGTTCAATTTGGTGGACCTCGCCAATTCCTCCCTGCAGTATATGTCCGGATAATGAGATTTTGCGAATGCCGATTCCAATTCTGCCAGCTGCTCCTGCGAAACAATTGGAAGGCCGTAGTGAAGCCGATCTAAACTACCCGGCAGGAAATTTGAACGCTATACGAAAGGTCCTGGATCGAGGTAATCGAAACTTCGTTATTGAAAAAGGTAGAGCGAGTTTAGTTGAAAGTAATCCCGCTGTCAAAGGTCCGAGCAATAAACGGGAACGCTTGTGAAAAATGTGAAGCTCGTGGCGTCAAAATTTGTCTAACGCGTATGTTCTACAAAGATTATTTCAAAAATGCGCGTAGTGATCATTGATGTTTAGACAGAAAATTAATTTGGTTGGTAAACAGGGTGCTCGTTAAATTGTGGGATGAGCAGTCAGGATTCCGCATAAAAACAGAAATAAAATGTTTACATTCAATTTTTTGATTAGTGACATTTAAGTCCCATAATACAGATTGTATCAAACTCATTTAAATAAATTCGTAATGTCTTATTGTTAACGCGATGTGATAACAGTCTGCTTCCGTCTTTAGTTTCAGGCTTAACCCTTCGTTGACATACCTCTTTTTTCGATCAACGTCGACATACCTGGGTGGCTCACACACAGATCAATTTTTGAACGACTGCCATTCTCATCTAAAGAATCCAATAGTTATGAAATAAATCATGGATCATTTGCAATGTCTCTAAAATGTATTCCAATCGTTTTTTTATTGAAATTTTATCACAGTTTTTGTAGAAAAATTCTAGATTCCCATATGTCGAAAAAAAACGAAAAAATCTTTAAAAAATTGTAACTTTTACAAATTTCCATATTAGAAGCTAAAAATCCACAGAGTTGTTCGGATATAATATTTTAAGAAAAAAATAGTTTATAAATCGGCTTTGGAGAAAAGGCAGAAGGTACAGAGCGTCCAAATCAGTTTATAGGTGGCTCACACACAGAGTGTCAGCGAAGGGTGAAAGTCGTTCTTCGTGAAACTTGTTACCAATCAAAACATCGATTCAAAATTTTGTACTTATTTTGTTATGAGGCCTCATCTTTCGGAGGTTGTGCCACCATTTACCGTACACCCTGTATAATAGATGTATATATCTGCATAACCGACGTACACATGGGCGTCCGGAGGGGGGTGCAAAAGGGGCAGTCCTCCCTGGCTTTCGAGAAAAAATCGCTTATTTTTCAAAACCGATCTTTATTTAGTTTATACTAAAAAAGGCAATATTTTTAAATTTTTAATTAAATTGCCACTACAAATTGGGTTAAAAAGGCAAGAGAGGAATATTTTTGTACCATCATCCCAAAGCTGTCTCCGGTCGCCCTTCGATGTACGTACAGTGAGATATCCTATAACGAACGACCTTATAACGAACGACCTTATAACGAACGAATGTTATCACGAACACTTTTCCTCATTAAATCAAAACCCTTACAACGAACGAACATGTACGCTGCACAAGGTACATTTTCCTATACGTGACTGGACGCAACGTCATGAACTTCAGTGTCTATTTTCTCGAAAGTAAAGAGCAATATCAAAAAATTTTATTCTTTTTTGTCCACTTATTTCTTTGTTACACGTCGAAAAGGAAAAGTAATATTTTTTAATATCTCTACAAGGAACGCGGAAAAACACAATCGACCGTACACATGTGTGCAATGTATAAAATTGTAATATAATAAATTAGATTTATACTACGTATATTTGTATATTCTTATTTTTCATATGCAATATTAAGAATGTACATAGGTATGTAAAATTCTAAACAAGGTTCTAGAACGAATCAGCTCGTTACAGGATACCCCACTGCACTCGATAAAGAATGTGCAAAATGATATTCAGTTAATTTCACCAGTCAGTAATTTTCTATCCTTCAGTATCTATAATCACTGCTGTCACTACTATATTATAATCACCAGTATCTATAAATGTGTAATATTTATGAAATAGTGCAACTTGTCGCGACAAACCTGAGTAAAAGTAGTCCTGTGCCGTCGCCGAGCAGGTGTTGGACAACTGGCGGTGGTAGGAGTGTGGCCGATGTGAGGACTCGAAGCGCAAGGGTCGGGCTTCAGCTTTTTGAAAGCTCCTTCCACACCTGGAATGAAAAACACCGTTTGATAAAAGTTTTCACGTGTTTGAACAGTAAACGGAAAACATAATGCATGTTGTGTTATTATTTTAGCGTGGTATTACTTCGGTGCCACCAACTATATCCAGATTACACATTTTTCGCCACTTTTATCAGGTTGAAGACGACCGGTGGGTCACTGCAAGCGAAATGTTCAGTTCAAAACAAACTGAGGGGGATTTTTATTCTGTTAAATGAAAGTACGCTGTACAATTCTTTCACACCACGATTCGATAATCATTATTACAATGATTATAAAGCACGAGAGCTCGTTCGCTCATTGTCAAGTGATGTTAAGTGTAAATGTCTTTTCCCATTACACTACACCTACTTGTACTTTTATCAGCGAAATGGCAAAAGCTCATTGCTGGCCGAGGGAAATATACTTTGATTAGAAAAATTTATAATATGTTTCGACTTTTAATGAAGACTTTGGTTATTGAAGCGAATTAAATTTTTCGCCAATCTAATGTATACTCAGCTTCAAGCATTTGTTACGTTAGCATTTAATGCAAATGTGTTTCAATGCGGAGGGTTTTCCAAATCTAATTCTTTGACTATACTGAATCATTTTCAACATGAATGGAATAAAATAATAACGGAGACCACGAGAAAATTAATGGAATTAATGCCAAGGTTGGTGAAAAGGTCATACGATGTTACATTGACGAAAAGAAAATTTGATTTTGTTACTTATGTATATATGGTAATGTGTCCATTGTAATATTGAATATATGTATTCCATATAATGTAAGATCTCACAGTGTATAATATTCACTAAAATCATTTGCAAATCCATTTCATGTTGCATCCCTCCCCCAGTATAAGAATTCGTAAGATTTGATATTCCAACCCCCATCTCACGTAATATTTCTTACACTTAATTTTTTCAGTAATTAAAATTCTTTTAAAGGTTTATATAATTCATTTAACTCGATTTCGGGAAATTTAAACTAAAACTACCTTTCTGGAACATTAATGATAGAATTTATATTTATTGAAAATTGGGATAAAAAATATTACGCAAGACGCTACCTGACTCCTCCCCGCTTGTAAGAAAACGTAAGAAACTCGCGACCCCCCCCCCCCCCAAAAAAAAAAGCCTTACGTAATTTTCAGGATAACCCCTTATTAGATGGAAATATTGAATTGTTTTGTAATCTATTAAACCTTTACTATTGAAGGAAACTCGTGGAATAAAGAAATTGATGTTTTGCGTTACTTCAGTGTATGAAAAAGTTAATTATTTCATGCCTTCTGACACTAGTTATCAGTAATATTTATATGGAGTCTGAATGAAGTAATCTATATGGGAATATTAATTGAGCGTAATCGACTGAAAAACAAAATAAGCATAATGTTGTCTGATAAAGTAAGAAAGTTTTTCAACCCTTACTGTAAATGTCTCTAAAACCTTCTTGCACTAACCAAAGAAATCTTAAATTCAACATCACTGCTTGATACGAATTATTAATCGTATCCTCGACTAGAAAATTCCACCACTAAGTTTTCTTAAGTTGATATAGTCGATCCTCAATGCAACAACATTTAGTATTAACAAGATCGATGTAGAATGAAACGAGCAGATGAATTTGAAGAAAAATACACGATCTCGTGTGTTAGATTGTTAAGCAGTCCTACATTCATTAAATCGTCGACGCGACGCACTGCCCCGATACAGAAGTCCGCGTTCGTCTTGGTTGTTTCACGGTATCGGCTTTATGAACGAACGTGCGAACGTACGGCCGGGGTAACCGTGGCGAGCGAAGTCCCTCGCACTATGCTAACTTGGTTAGGGCGTTAATGACCTAATCATGTTACATGCTGATTCAATGTTCAAGGATGAATGCTGTCCACTTTACATACCTTGCCCCGTTTCCTGGTGAACAGCGAAACTCGGTCAAGTTCAGCGAGAAGACGAAGGACCTCTTACGATCTGTTTCTCGCCGAGATGATGAATGACTGATAGTATTCAACATGCCAATTACGTCGATTGTGAAAATTTCATAAGAACACCGTTATATCTCTCGAGGAATGATTGTCAACCATTTGTGCATCACCAAAATTATAATCTCGTGGACTTAAAGAATACTCTTTGGACTTGTGCCTCTTTTTTTACCCATTTTGTTAATCCCTTTGAAAGTGTTGAAATTCTATGATGAGTAAATATGTTTCCGTGGTAAAATAGCTTAGTGATACCCGTTTTAATTTTAGAGCCTGATACACTGACTCGTAATGAAATTTTTTGCACAGTTTATAGTGTAATATACCTACTTAATTATTCGTAATAGGTAGGTATACGTTTTCATGGGTTATGTGATTTTTTCAGTATATATTCAAAGCATGAATGAACATATAATTTAACTTTGTCGATTTTCTGTTATTCTTTTTCACTTTTTTTTATCATATTTCCTAAGTACTTTCTGCTATTCAAATTCAGGGGATTGTGCCTTGAATTATTCTGCAATTAATCTCCTGAAAATATCACACTGCGATGTGTTATTTTTCATCTAAATAAGTTTGAAGAAATGGAAAAAGGTTAAAATTTGGCGGGATGATTGTTAATCAACCTGGTGGACCGTCCACAATGTTCCAAAATTAGATGCTACTTTTTGGCTGATCACAGGTATTCGCGCCTTTTCTGATGGTTTTTCTAAACAATCTAAACGAGGAATGCTTATTCTAGAGTACGTCATTTTTAATAGAAAAACTCATATATTCTTTACAGATCATCGAAAATGATTTCTTCCATGTCCTACTGAACAGACAATAATGTTTTCCCGGTTTCGCGAGTGCTACTAGAATTTTTCATGATTTTATTGTTTCTGGGGTTATGTGTTTTAAAAACTGTATTTTCCAACGTAACTTAATTATTCATTATTTATGCGATATTTATTACGTTATTTATTATGTTAATTATCACAGTTCTTCCCAATATTCTTCAAATAATAGCTGATCGTAGAATCAATTGTAATTCGTTTTTGCGATAGTTTGTGAACAGTTGTACCTTAGTTTTGCATCACTTAATGATGCAAATATTTTCATGCACCTAGATTAATTGCCACCCGAAGCTCGACTTCGACCCTACAATTATGTAACTAATATTTTATAAACCATCTTTGGCACTGATTTATACTGACAATATTCTCTGCATACATTTAATACATATTTTTTGCTAAAATTAAATTACTTTCTTTTTCAATAAAACAAGGAACTGAATATGCTTCTTCTTTAGTTCCACTTGGAATTTTTGAAATATATAAAATATTCCACCTATTGTAGGTATATCATAATTAGTTATATTATTTTGTTATACAGCTATCTGGAAGACGGTATTACTTATAGGATCTCTGTTTCTGTCGAGAAATAAAATGAGATTGATGAAGAAAATGATATATTTTCTCAACATCATCGGTTCCAAAATTTTGAGATCCTCTAAGTTATTCACATCCAATGGAACTTATGTTTCAACGTAAATTAGAATAGCATAATAAGATGAATTGAAGAATATCATTTGTTGCGTGAGTTTATTAAAAAAATGTAAACATGGAAGGATACTGAATTGTGTGACTCAAATCACTAAATCTGTTATTTTTCCAGTTTTCAAGGATAGGTTCTACCTAAGAAAATATTATATAAAAATACATATACTATATCGTAGACAATATTATAAAAAAATACTGATTTTTATCTTTCTTGACTTTTTCTGTAACATAAAAATAACAAAGACATATGCAATTCCACTTTTAGGTGAGTCACTTTGCCCACTCTAGAGTCTCATATTAAAATTCCTCACACTTCAAATAAATTCTGTAGATCTTCATATCATTTTTGGAGAAGTGTCATGACATAAAATTATTCCTAATGATGTTAAATACAGAATTTGTAATAAAACACTAGTTTCAAGTTGATAATAGCACATAGTTATATGTTATCTGTGAAGTTGCAAATACCTATGCAAAGTCTGAAACTCTCAAGAAACGAGGAAACCGAATTAAGTGCAAAATTTTAATCCTAATCCTTTTCCCAATTTCCACCAAAGGAATATGCACGAAATAAGTAGGAACAGGAAGTTAACTGTAATTGTATTGCTCGCAAGTACCTACCATCTGTCCCAGGTGAGTGCGTTCGAAATAATTACTGACGATTCTAACGAGATGAAATATACGCCACGACAAAGGCACGATATATAGTATCTATAGGATCACTACTAATGCAGATTCTAACAGCCTTCACAGCTGTCCTACGTTGGCATCTGCCATCAAATTCCAGTTAACCAAGTGATTTTTCCTGTAATTGGACGTCCATCCATCAAACTACTCACGCTTGGTTGATGGCATTATAGAGTGCTGACATTGTCACTTTAAAGCACTGCTTTTGTTATTTTATATTTCTGTCTATGAGCTTACTGGGTCGATAAATCTAAATTCTTCGTTCAACTACAATAATTTGTATTTAATGAAAAAGTTATCTGATTTGTAATATAAATAAATAAATGTAATATGACCAACACTAATACTTGTAATTACACCATGAATTATTGAATTGGTATTAATGTTTTTAGCAAAAGCCAAGTAATTTGTCGGTTGTAGAAATTTTAAACACGATCATGTATGTATAACTGTGATTAGAGACTTCAACTTATTTCCCACTTGATCTTATTGGTGTACTGTCGGAACATGCTTTCTAAATAATACCATTTTTGTCTAAATACAATTTTATTGTCGTTTACTTCAAAGTTCTTCTCATAAATCGTAATTTCCGTAAAATGACTGTAGGATAAACTTTGATTTGCTAGTATCAATAATAACGAGCCTCCTTTTGGTGTTAGTTTAAAATGTTTGTAACATATATTTTCCAAAAAAGGATGCTCTTCATCTCTTCAGATCCAGCATTCTTCGCACCAGTTTATCATCTGTCAACCTGTTGATAAGGATTGATTATCAACTACTTCAATTTCTAACTATTATTTTCTAGTAGTTCAATTTCTAACTACGCCAACTCTATAGTTATATGTAATGTATAAGTGTTGTGCACACAGAAGTAGCGAATCGGTGTGCAGCATAACTAAAAAATTATTCAGTCGAATCACTTATCCCTACGCAAACACATGGATTACTTAATTCCTCGCTGAATCAACTAACATATTTAATGATATTTCCAATTGTAATTACTTCTATGGCATAATTTTTTTTAAAGTGATGCCATTTGTTCAATTTTTCATCTTTTTTTGCATATTTACAGTCATCAGACGCTTAATTTCATAAAGAATACGAAATGTACTGGATTTTTGTTTTGAATGAGTTCAACGGAGGATGGGCTGCACGTCGATTCACTACTTCGACGCCGAGGACGAGAAATACCTCCACAGTTTACAACAAATGAATTATTTTAGAGAAAACAACATTTTCCCGACTTCAAAAAAAGTTTCAAACGTTCACGTTCTATTGAACCACTTCTTTGAAAAAAATTCACAAAAATCGCCTCACTTTCGTCAAATTACACGAGTCTCCCCCTTTAAGTGCTTAGAAAATCGATTCCACGATTTTTGCATATTCAAAGAGTTGCAGGAATATATTCTGTGAGCCATATTTTACTATAAATGTTCCAGTAACGAAGAGCCTCAACACGGCTATTACCCAGAAGAACTAGAGTCCTGATGCTCGTGGCAACAAGCGAAAGTTGAAAGGAGCAGTAGAGCAATGTAAACATAAATCGTCTCTTCGTGAAGACGTCGTTGAACAGACAATCTTTGAATTGGATGAAAATTTACTGGCGAGATGCGTCAGACGTGTATGAAATTCAAATGAAAGTTTCAACACCAACGTTTGAAGAACTGTCTCAAAAGTTACTTACAGCGGAGCTTGTATTGCAAAAATTGCTGCGTACATTTTCATCGAACTATATGCAAATCGACTTATATGCAAATTATAGATATTGCAAATATTAAAGTGAACAGTAATTGCGTTGCATACTACAAGGAAGGCCACAGAATAACTGGTAGGCGACGGAAATTGTCATTCCACGAGGCTGCTCCCGAATTAGCACCCTCTCATAGCTAATTAGAGGGTACATTAACTGACCCTGGAACCGATGATAGGGTGATACATCAAAAAATTCCTTAATTGATTACAGAGAGCTTATACTGGACCTTTAAACGTGTTTTGAGACAAACACGATTTTCTAAGTCGATAGGAATCGTACCTCCAAAATAGATAGATCGATTTGAAATTTGCCCAAAAGATTTTGTGAACATTAACCCTTCGTGGTCACGCGAAGTGTATCGCACCTCAGGGTGTATCTTGGCCAATATTTCTGTAAATTTTTAGAGCTTGATAATAAAATTTAAAAATTTGGTGGATTTTAAAAGAAAGGAGTATTTAATTTTTCAAATACAAATTTCAACATATCAAAATTTACATTTCTAGAAAAAGACTATTAGAGTATTACGAATCTACAATTATCACTCATAAGTTAAAAGATTAAAAAATTCGAAAGTGGTAACTCAAAAATGACGCTGCGGTGCAGTGAACCCCAGGTGACCAATTTCTGATTATAAGAAAGTGTGACCATGGAGGGTTAAGTTGACGTTCTCACTTTTTAAGATTTAAATCTTAGTTTTTTGATAATTATAAAAAAGCACATCTTCTTTAATGGAAATTTGGTATTATTCTTCTTCAATGGGCTCCAGTTTCTGAGAAAATGTAATACCTACTCAAAATCACTGGCTGAGAAAGATCACTATGTTTCTGCAGTTTTTAAAATCCATTCGCGTTTCTTTGTTCAAACATACCATTTTTACTGGAGTATCCACCAGGCAACGATTGAAGACCACGTGTCTCTTATCAACACCGATAACTCCTTTAGTTATTATTACTTTCCAATCCCGAGTCAGGAGAACCTGATTAATAAATATACATATCTTCTAGTGGAAAAAAATTGATATGCCTTCCACCAAAAACAGTTTCTTAAAGAATTCCTGACTTTGTACTTTCAGGGCCTCTAGGTGAGAATGCAACCCCTTTTGTATAGTGTTGTGCAATTTGCTGTGTTCATATTTAGTAGAAACCAGCAGTTAATAGCTTCATTGATCAGTGACACAATTAATATGTTCATGATATTCGCCATTTTGGAAAATAACTATTTTATTACTTTTAAATACGGTATGTAGAAATACTATTTACTGTATACCTACGACACGCAGTTATTAATATTTGAAATTTGGTACCTTTTGTATGAAAAAAAATATCGGTAACACTTTCATAAAACGCATGGTAATCTCTTATCTGCGTTCATCTCATATTCAGGGTGTTCGGCAACAGGTAGTAAAAAATGATATGAGTGATTCTACCTAACAAAATAAAACGCAGATGAAGAAGCGTCTTTTTCCAGTTATTATAAAATTTGAAAATTCGGGTCAAAAGCGCCTGACACACGGCAATTCGGCCATCAGCCATAAGGCAGCCAGGATGGCATGAATAGGGTTACCATATTTCTTCACCAACAAGTCAGGACAAATTACAAAAAAAAAAAACAGAACGAATTCTTTTTAAAAAAGAGTACCTCTATTGTAGGTGTTACAAAATGACAGAAAATGTAAAGCACAACAGTAATTAGAAGTACGGCATATTTTTCTGTACATAAAACTTTCATCAGAAATGTTTCATTACTTTTCATTTCTTCGTAGAATTCCATAAAAAATTAAGGAATAAAAAACCGGGACGTATTTGTAAACCGACCAGGATACCCGGGACAAGGGTTAAAACCCGGGACGTGTGGTAACCCTACACGTCAGTGACAATCAGTGGCGCACTAAGGATTTGAACGAAAAAAAATATTTTTAATGCAAATTCAATAAAATTGATTAGGTGATTATAAAAATTGATTTAAAGAATAAAATCCATTTTGGGGGGGGGGGTGCTAGGGCCACTTACCCCCCACCCCCCTGGGCGCGCCACTGGAGACGATTATTCGCATTTCTGTGTCACGGATTCGTATAGATCGCAATTAATGATCACCAATATGATTCGCTTTTCGGAGAATAACTTGGCAATGATTGCCATCAATATAAAAATTTGAGAATTAGATATTGACGCAATAATTCTACATGTTGTTCATTGATCATTTTGAATTAGAAAAAAGTGAAGTATGAAAAACGTGATCTTTTAAGAAAAATTCAAGCATATTCTTGAAACTGGCGACCAAATAAACTCATTTATGCTTGACACTGTGATCTTCAAATAATTTTGGAGAAGAAATAAACGTCCAAGGCGAATGGGCGGCGAAAGAGGAAATAGAAGAAATTTGCGTGTCCCTTAACCACCATGTGTACCTCTATAAATTTCTAAAGCAGTAATAATTACTTTGCACGTGAACGATAGAAATATCGCAATATCGCATATTAAAGGTTTATAAAATCCCTGTTCATTCTCAATCACTTTTCAAATTTTTTTCGTAATGATAGAAATACTCCAAATTTCATTAATTAAAAATTACTTCCTTCGATTACTTAATAGATTGTAATAATTGCATAATTAGTTGTTACATGGTTTAAAAGGTTTCACTTGTGACAACAAGGTGCAAAATATTCCAAATATATTTGACTTGTATCATAAGCACCATGGTGCAATTATTTTTATTAATGAAGTTAATTTTCTCTTTACCGCGTGGTATGCAATGCCAACTGTTTAAGAATCTGTAATCTGAAGGGTCCAGCGTGTACACGGTATTCTTTCAAGACATAAAGGAAATTTCGCGATGGAAACTGACCTTTTTGTAAGTTTATTCAAGTAGTAATATTAAATCTTCTTTTTTAAAACAGAAACGGAAGCCGTCGTTTGTAGCAGAGAGATTTCGCGGGCTCACATTTTAAAAGGGGCAAGGGAATCGCGCGGAAGACCATCACTTGAGTACTTTTAATGCCCCGGAGAACGCAAGGGGGTTAACGACATTAATTTTTCCATCCCCCGTTTCTCTCTTTCTCTACTTCCTCCCTTCTATTTTTTCTCCTCTCGCTTAACTTGACTCGCTTAACTTGCAGAGTTTTCATTTGCATGAATACCGCGGCAGTCTCATTCTGTTCCCGAAAAGTCTACCCTTAGATGAAAGAAAAAAAAATGAATCATCGAACGTCTCTCATTGAATTGGACCCATCATATGAAATGTATTTAGAATAATAAGATCTGCAGAAACGTAATGAAACTTCTCCGAACGACCTGTTGAGCTTCATATTTCCTTAAATATCACTTTCAGCCAGGGGTTGCCGAATCTTATTGTCGGGTCAATGTAGAAACGGATAATATATTTAAAAAAATGTAAAACGATGGAAACCTGTAAGCTATTTTCCCTGTATAAATCGAAGTTAATTAAGTGAAACACGAAATTCGGCCCAACTTATAATAAAGAAATATATAAATTAATTTATGTACAACTACAATTTTCACAGAATCGAATATATGTTATACAGGCAACATTAAATAGAAATGAATTTCATTTCGAATTGACTTAACGATGAACTGTAAAGTATTAGAATATTTAAATAAACATTAACGTAAAAGGGAAGCTTTATAAATTTTTAAAAATATTTGTCGTTAGTACATTTTAAACGACAGACTGGTTAAAAAATAATATGAGTGGGTGGACAATGAACGAGACATGATAAGTAAAAACTGCAATCGTTTCTACAGTAGAACCTCCAGTATCCGAACATTTGGTATCCGAATGATTTATCATTCTATTCTTCCATTCTTCTATAATAATCAAAATGAATGATATTCAGAGCACTTTAGGATGAAATTGACGTTGCACGCGTTAACACCTTAAATACAATGCCGCCTAAAAGGACACGTGTGGTATTAATTGTTGTAACGAAACGGGAGGTACTTCAGAAGCTAGAAAATAGCGACAATGCCGATGAATTATCAAGATATGGTTGTAAAAAAATCGCCGCATGTCAGAATTTTAAAAAAATTGAGTTTATGCATTAATTGAGTCGACGTATATAGGACTTATCTATTTATCAGAAAAAAATACATGAGAGAAAATGTTATGTTATCGTATTACAGCGTTGGGAGATCTCGGGTAGTAATTACATTTATATTACTTTTCAATTTTGGTATAATTAGTTGTATTATTCCTTCTGAAATATAAAATAATCAGTTAGTGGAAAGTGAAGGTTACACTATCCGAATAATTGTATCCTACTTATTAATTCGGATCCTGGAGTTCCTACTATAATATCAATTGACGCTTTTAAATACCAATAGCAACAGTAGCTGTAGACGTATCGAGTTCGTTAGTGCCTCGCATTCAGAAAAATACGTACTATGCACAAAACCCTGTACGTACAATTTGTTGCTTCTGTACGCTTACTCTTGCTCGCGATAGAAAAACTTTGAACCTGTTAACGGAGGCAAACAGCTGGAGCGTCCTGAATATTGTAATGGTAGGTACAAGTCACTGTGAATCGACAGACACGAAAATAGGCAGGCGGATAAAGATGGTACTGTTCACTCTTTCGATTCAATGGAACACTCCTCGGTGACAATACTTGACGTGTGTCTACGTCCAACGCTTAGAGCAACCCCCATTAGCACGCCCTTAGTGCTAAGCTCTTTAAACCCCACGAACACATAATAATAGACTATAGAACAGGTACCACCATATGGTCTAGTCCCCGCACCCCATTGTCGACACTTGGCCGATCGCGCTTTCAATGTACATGTATGCTCAAGGCTTAACAAGCGGAAAATTCATCTATATCGAGATGCCACGTTGCCCATTTCTGCCTCGAAGTCACTTTTAAGAAGCTAACGCTCTGAATGAGTGGGCGACGCCTTTCTATTTCACCTTTTTATCTAAAGAAGTTTTATAGACGATTCTAGCTACTTTATTAGCTGTTTGATTACTATGCAATGCTTCATTCCAAAAATATTTTATGGATCTGGTAGGTCATCCCAGAAGTTCCTGCCGCGGTATGTTTTCTAAATAGAGGGATAAGAGGTCGACTGGTTTAATAGTAGGTACATATAGAGGAGCTAAGAATCATAGTGGTGTAAGTCCAAATTTTGATAATTTGGGATAATAACAATTTTTACGTCTTAAAGGCTCCATCGCCAGTAAGGCTGCTTACTTTCATACTAAATTAAGTTGTAACTTCATTCTTAACTAAGAAATACGAACATGTACCTTTTGTACTTAACTAATAAGAGCGTTTCGAAACATACTGGTGTAAGTCCGACTAACAAGGAGAGATTTTTAGCTATCCGCCTCCGATTGCATTGGTTTTTTGGATATGTTTTAGAAAACCAAAAAATAAGATATACGTGCTTTTTGTATTATTCCATTTTCATATTTAGGAGGTTAAACCACCCCTCAAAGTTACAAGATTTTTTAGGTATTCCCCTCCGATTTCTTTGGGTTTTTTTATATACTTTAGACGATCGAAAAAAAAGAAATACGAGTCTTTTTATATTTGCCCATTTGCACGATTAGGGGGTAAAATCACCCTTCAATATTGATCTAAAATTCGGTACGAAATTACCTTTACCTACGAATTCGTTTAAACTACATCCAACTATTTTCACAATTCTTATAATCGTTTATTTTAAACGAAACCCCCTAATAACTCTAAATAAACATTTAGATTATTGTACGCATTGGTGAATAGAAGGTTGTCCATTTGTCAGTTCACTATTGAAACCTCATTTTAAATAAGAATTTAAAATCAACCTTAACTGCTGGTTGATTTGAGGAATCAGCATCTCCCAGTCTCAAAAGGCTTGAATTAAATTTGATTGGTATGGACAAAACAATCTTCACGGGTAACACCATTCATTTTCAGTTCCACGTGTTTATACAAGAAGAGCGTGAAGATTAGCGACAAGTAAGAATAGAGGAGGGAATACTTACCAACACTGGAAGTGGCTCCGACGCTGCTTCTTCCCGGCGTCGCGGCGGGTGTAGGTGGGCTGGCCTCGAGGCCCTGGTGGACCCCATAGAGGCCGAAATCTTGCTCGTTCGAACTGGCGCTGCTGCACTTTCTTTTCTCTTGGTTGTGATTCAAATGGAAGCTCTCGTTCTCGACGAGGCCGACGCCGAGCAAACCGAGATTCGGCCTTAGCTCGTCCATCAGCTTGTTCTGGCCACAGTTCGCAGCTGCCGCGGCAGAGAAGTTCAGCTGCCTGCTGAAAATCGCCGGGAAGATGTTGAACTGCTGATGATCGAGGCTCAGGGCAGTCGTCGACAGGGACGAGCCACCGCCGCCGCCGCTGACAGAGGTGCCGCCGACGGAACCGACGCCGCCAGCACCGGGTCCCCCGGTACCTCCAGATAGGTCGTTAGCCAGGGTGATGCCGGGGTGACCTTGTCGGGGTCTCGCGATCTGAATGTTCCTGACGTTCTTCCACCACTTACCAGGGCATCCTTCGCTCTTCCCCTTCTGGAGGAACCACGATAGAAACCTCTTTGTTTCGCAGTGTAACCAAATCGACGGTGGGATCAACAGCGGTCCAAAGCACACTAGTAGAGGCTGCACAATTTCTTTTAACTCTAATTGTACGCTTACGTTGGCTGGATGATTTCTCTTACTCTTGGTACTCTGATTGCAGAATGATCCTTTACATTGAAGATCTTCAGGCTTTGAAAGCTTCAACTTTAGATAGACGGTTTATTATAAATTCATGCTCTTTGCAGATGGGTGTCTTAGTACCTGGGTCACAGGTTCGAATAGTGGCACGACTCCAATTCGACTAACTTCAATGATATGTTGTTCTAAGATATATCGTTTGTAGGGTCGTGTATCGATTCTTCAATATCTATGATCACCTCTACAGGTATGAAAAGTAAACTAGAACTTTGCAAACAACTCTTTCAGTTTACACATAGTCGTAGAGTTCACTGCTTCAACACAACATCGACGACACTGCTCGAGAACTAATCTTGCTGATTCAAACAAGTTTTCGTGTGTTACTTCTTGGTCTAGTAATTTCTCCGATATCAACGACCAATTTGCGAACAGCTTCCACAGGCTCCAGTCTCGGTTTCACCGTGTAAGGGTAACTGCAAAGCCTTCTAACTTCCAAATGTCACCCGCAAATGTCCTGCACAAGTAGATAGTTTCACGCTGCGACCAGTTTATCTTATTCCCTCGTTGAAGCTCCTTCTCCTTATAAACATCAGATGAACGTCTTCGTGTCTTTCCGATCGGCGATTCCTTTCACAGCAGCAGCTTCTCCAGCGATGCTTCCACAATCTTTCGTGACGGGTATCTCTGAGGGGGTAGGTTTCGACGATCCAGTCGGTCCAAGTCCACAACTTAAGCGTCTCGATTTTCACAAGATAAATCTGGTAATATCGAATACCAGCTCTTCGATACTTCGACGACGGTACAGAGAGAGAGAGTATCGAAAGGGAACGTTCAGGTTCTTTTTTCCCCCAATAATACCCGACGGAATGTGCGCGAGTGTGGAGTGAGCAGAAATGTAAAAGGGGACAACAGGGACGAGACTGGGGAAGGGTTGAGAAACGCGACTAGTTAATCGCAAGCGGACGTTATCGCTACCGTGGCCTCGATTCGAAATTCAAATCTTATTATCTCGTCGATGCAATTAGGCGGGTCGGAACTGGATGGTAACAGAGGGGGGGGGGGGGAGGGAGGGAGGGAGGGTAAGTAGCACGGAGGACAGTATGCCGTGGAAAATTAGAATATCGAAATAATTGCCGGAGGAATGGCGGGCGCCCGGTGGATACTGGCTAGGCGGAAGACGCGCGTCGCGGAGACGACGGTAACGGCGGCCAGCGGAGACGTGGTAGAAGCGTCCGGCGATGAATCGCGCCCTTCCTTCGTGCCGTAGGATAACGCGTTACGTGGAGGAAAAAGCCGAAACGATAGGAGAGTCGGCCGTATTAGAGGGGCGACCGCTCGCCGTGAGTTCTTGTGGGATTCTGTCCGCGAAATGCAGTTATCCCGGTGACTCCGCGGGGGGACAGAGAGCGTTTAGAGGGGTTGCTACCATGGTAGGGGGGTTGGTTGCCTATAACCAGCGCTACCCCTCTCGCCCCCGCGCCCGCTCGGGCAACGAAAGCACGAGGTTCTCGTTGCTTTAGCCCATTGGATGCTCGGGGGATGCGTTGCCCAGACGACCGCCAATCCTAGTCTGCGTACTGCCACTTGCTGCACCCCCCACCTACAGAGCAAGATGGCGGAGTTACCAATAAAAATTCGTCCGGAAAATAACCTGCGAGCGATTTTCTTTCTACCCAGCTATGTAGCTTTTCCAACCACCCACACACACGAATCCCCACATGCACGTCCCACCAACACTAACCCGCCAGTGGAGGGGGGGCGTCTTTTCTACCACCCCCGCATTCATGTTTCTCATCCTTGCCATCCACTTTGGCTTCGTCTTCATCTCGAGGCACACACTTACCAACCCTTAACGCTACGCCCTATCTCCCTTTTTTCTTCTTCGCACCGCTGTCTACCTTTTTATTATCCCGCGGCAGATAGCTTTTTTAATTCTTTGCTCCCACCGCCCCACCCACCCCCTACTCCCACTCCTCTCACCCTCTCTCTCTCTCTCTCTTTCCCGTTTTCGGCATTTGATTGTAACCTACACCCGTGCCCGAACCAGCTACGTGTACGAGTCGAGCGAACCCTTTGTTACATAGCCGCGCATCGTTTACCCGCGTGTTGCGCTTGCTTCGAGTTTGTAACAAATAGGATGGGTTTTATAACGAATTTTCGGCCATCTTTGTATTTCGTGTTCAGCTTTTCGGTAATGCGTAACTCGATAGCGCGCACAGCCTGTCCATGCGTCCGCGAACATTTTGTTCTTGCTTCCTTTTTGTCCTTTTTTTGCTCGTCCTATTTAGCCGCTCCGCGCTTCTCTTTTGCTCCTTCAACGTGAACGGGTCTTTTAAAATTGATTTTCGGTAGTTCATCGTAACGCGGCCTGTTTCCGAGGCTTGTTTTCTAGTTTCCAATTTTCATTAGTACTTAATTACAGAGGAGTCAGATTTTGTGATGTGTGTAGGTGTCTGCGGAATAATATCCATGAGCTTTGAGTTTATTAAGGAGACAAAATTTGTCTCTGTTATGTTTCGGGTTTATTTATTTGGTATGATTGGACGGAAAAAATTCCATTTATACAGTGAATGAATTGCTATAAAGCCCTTAAGTGTAAAGCATTGACATTGCGAAGCTGGAAATTCAAAAAATTCTGAAGCTTTGTGAATTTGTAGGGAATTTCATCCTGATCAGAACGCAATTTTTGTTTGCTGCCCCAATTCACTCTAAGGGGGTGTAACTGACCTCTGAAAATCCGGTTATTTTCCAATTTTGTGTTACAACTCGTGAACTATAAAGTAATATTTTTACCAAATGATAGATCTAATTAAAAGAAGTAACTTTTGTCTTGCAACCTTTTCTCTATATTTTACAGTTCGCGAGTTATAACACAAAATTGGAAAATAGCCGAATTTTCAGGGGTTAATTTCACCCCTTCGAGTGAATTTGGGCGGCAAACAAAAACTGTGTGTGTAATTAGGAGGTTGTAATGCAGGTAATTCCCCTGCATATTCACGAAGTTTCAGAATTTTTTGAATTTTTGAGTTCGGGATCTTCCCTTGTAAGTGGGGTAAATCTCTGTATTTAAAATTTCAATATTGATTCGACCGTATGTGCCAAATGTTCTTTCATTTTTTCTATACTTGCTTACGCTTTTTATATTCCCTCATTTCCCTTCTAAGAAGATTTTTAAATAATTAATTTAGTCGACATCGCTAGTGTTAATATTTAAAAATATGTTTTCTTGGTACACTTAATTTTAAACTGTTTCATCATTGAAGCCGATGTGTTTTTGTCGAGCTTTAATTAAATTGCTAGAAACCGACATTTCTTTTAAGTGGAAAGTGCCATAGATATTTTTTATTCGATATTTAGTAATTACACTTATATGAGTGATGGAGAAAATAACGATACAAAATCGGACGCTCTGTTACCAAAAATAAACCAATCACTGTCGATTTTTATTTACTCAGTTGATAAGTATATTCAATTTCAATTAATTCCGAAATGAGTTATAAATCACTTGACTTATGGAGAGTTTATTGAAGAAGTATATTTATATGCTTCGCGAGAAATTCCGTTTCGTTTAATGGAGTAGACACACTGTAATTTCCAAAGAAAAGCTCTCTCATTTGAATATCCTTACTAAAGTATCATTTCATTGTCCTTCGCCTTCAACTTCGAAATTTATGAAAACTTCATTGTATTCCTGGACTATCAATGCCCGGAACGGTTGGACTCCTAATTCTTTACACTTCAACAAAAATACTTAATAAATCAACACTGATGTCTTTAAAATAAATAATAAAATTATACATTCACAGCCTTTTTAAAGCATTACTTAGAAAAGTAAACGGAAGAGTGCCAAACTTACGAGCATTACAACATAATATTTGACCCTCCAAAATTACGAAAATGTCGATTAATTTCCAAAGTTGGAAATATAACACGTAACTTATATATATTATTTCAAAATGTAAAGTAAATAGTCAAGTTATTTTGTTATATTAATACAAAATGTGGAAAATTATAACTGCTTCTTGATGCGTGCATAGAACTTCCCCATTTCCCTGCTCCTGCATGAAATTTTCAATAATTTCAACCCCTCCCGTCATCCAGAATGATTCACGTTCTCAGGCGTGTCTAAAGGTGGTTCCTCGTTCTTCGACGTATCTCCACAAAACCCTTCGATTCGTCTACTTCACGCTCTCCTCGTTCCACCCTCCACTAGAACGTGGCGACAGGGTCTCCTTGCTTGAGGGTGAGATTGAACAGGCATGCGACCGAACAGCATGAGAAAGCGCGGCTATGAAGGAGAAACGTAAAGTTTCGAGAGCTTCAGCGTCTTCGAAGTTTGTCCAAGTTTCATAAAAAAAGTTAGCCATCGTTTCTGCCGTGATAGCAAAAATCAGTTCATTAGTTATATTTTTGATATGCAGGTCACGCGTGAAAGACGCCGTGTAATAATTCTCCAAGCACGAAAACAAGAAATTCCTTCAAATCGTGGAATACCAATAATTCTCTAGATTTAAAAGCTTAGCTTTATGAAAGCTTAATTTTGTGGTACATGGAAATATGTATACGCATGTACAGAAGATGTATGATTAATACTTTTTCAATCTAATACCTTCGGAAATAAACGAAATGTAAATCTCCCGTTTGTTTTTTGGAAATTTACATTGTTTAGTCTCGCGAGAAGGTTTATGATACAAATTTTCTCCGAGTGCAGATCCTTTTTTCAATGGCAACATGTGTTTTGGAATATTTACATTCGTAATTCATTTTTTTACGAATATGATATTCCTCATGTAGCCTAAAATGTAGAATAACACTCGTCCACGATGAAAACTACTTTTTATCCGTGTCTGATAGCATACTGGGCATTTCTACTTGCACGTTTTATCTGGTAAAGACACAATTGACGAAGAGTTTCGAAAAAGACTTGCCCCACTCTTTATCCATTTTTCCTTTCATCATGACACAGGCTGAAAAGGTTGTATTTAAAGGCGTGTGAGGCTCTTTTAAAAAACTCCAAATGACTTATTTACGGTCTGTGTGCATTCACCTCAGAAAAGCTCAATTGGCTAATTATTTGCTAAAGGGTCCTTCAAACAATTCAGAAGTATGAAATAATATTATGTGGAGTATTAACAAACTTTTTGTGTTCCATTTATTTCGACTGAAACATAATTGTTACTTAAGTGTTTGCATTTAGTAGAAAAATTATGAATATAGACGCATAGTTTCCTCCCTTTAGCGTTCTTCTTTAAAAGAATTATAATTTATTTGGGAGTCTATTAGAAATGGGACTATTTCTAATATGTGCACTATTCGATATTTTAGAGTGTTGTATTTTCAAATTAAATGTAACTATGTCTGTATAAACGGATGAATGAGTGGCTGTTGTAAGAACGTCCAGAGGCAAACATAAAAATACTGTTTTAAAAAGTTTCTTCTATGGGAAAATCTAGGCGCGATTACGTTGCGCGTCCGTGGATGCGTATTAGTTCGTTAAAGCTATCAATGTCTCGGCCATTAGAAGGGAAAGCCACCACGCGACAGTCAGCAACCGTCAGACACTCTGTGGTTCTGTTGGAACACTTTCCTTAATTATAATGTATTTTCGGTGGTGAACCACTTCAGTCTAGAGCTGGTATATATGATCGATAATTTTTCCTTGTAATGGACACTTGCAACTGAATCTGCCATTTATCTTACAAGGGAAGTTCGGCAACTCGAAAATTCAAAAATATCTAAAACATTGCAGAAATGTAGCTCAAGGAATCCTAATAACGTAACTATTTTTTTTATTCGGCAAAAAACGGTCTTAAGGGTGAAAATACCCTTTCAAAGAAATTGTGAGTTTTCATTATTATCGTGAATATCTGCGAACCCGTAAAAGATATCGAAAAAAAATTCAATTAAAAATTGTATGGCTTTCGATATCCTACAATATGGTGATAAAGAATTGTCAAAAAAGGGTGGTGGGGATAAATTTGGAAAAAGAAATGTTTTTCGCAAATTCTTTATCGCCGCTTTATAGGACATAAAAAACCATAGAACTTTGAATTAAACTTCTTCTTGATATCTTTTGCAGTTTCGTAGATATTCACGATGATCTGAAAATCATTTCAGAATTAAAAAATAGTTGCGTTATTAGCATCACTTGAAGTACATTTCTGGAGTTTCAAATTTTTTTAAATTTTCGAGTTGCCGAATTTCCCTGTTAATTGAAAACTCTCGAGGATAAGAGTTTTATGAAACGGCAAACAAAAAAATGCGTAAATAATAAATACAGTTTGAACAACCGCCGTGAGCCAGTAAAGTGCCTTGAAGAGAAAGGACCGATGATTTGAAACTGTTGTTATCATAACGGGATTTATCATAAATACTAATGAAATCTAAATTCTCTTATTTAATAAAAACTAAGGAATTCTAAATGGACATAGAAAGATATAGAATTCACATTGTATCTTAGGCACATAAATTTTAAAAAAGTGAAAATGAGAAAAGAAACTTAACCACCCTCTTGTTAGTTCGTGTATTTATTTTAACCAGTAGGTAACTGATCCAGTAAGGATCATACTTTATAATTAAAAGCCATGCACATGAAGTTGAATATATGATTTAACAAAACACGTGAACGTAACGTAAATGATATTGTTAAATTTATTACACCATTAATTTTATTTCCGAAAATGCCGCACCGTATTATTACAAAATGTACACAGCAGAACATTATTTCCGCCAAAATGTTAATTCTAACGTAATAGTAACCAAGATAATTAAATTCTCTTATTTATAAAATTAAAAGAATAATTTCTGATTAATGTTTTCTACTTAATAAAATCGTTATTATGTGCTATAGAGTAAAAAAAGACCCAGAAAACATTAAAGTTGAATAGCATAGTGCGTCCCCGTTTTACTGTGACATACGTGTATTTAGATTTAATCGAGTGGTTTTAAATATAGTCGCGTATGAATTCCACATGGACTTCTATGTAACGCCAAACCACTGTTTGTACATGGTTGCCGTTTCACGGATCTAATTTATAAGGGGTAGATCGCTTAGATTAGATCAGCTCTTTTGGATTGGAAAGCCGACTTTACGGTCTACATGGACCATATGCAGGTTGTACTTTATAAGGGTGCTCCGAGCATACCACTTAATCGATAAGATGCAAAGGTGAAGATAAATTTGGTTATTTCCCGAAATTCTCTCCTTAACAAAGTGAATTACCTTTACCAAGGGACCACGCCACTTTTATCATTAATTTAAACGGCATTGTCATCCTGTCCGCATTCTATTACCAATCGTTAAACGGTAAAAGGATATAAAATAATTATCTGGTTTATAACAAAATCAATATACAAAGAAACAAAAATGACGCGTGCCAATTGAAATGTAAATATGGCAAACAGTGTTGATTCGTAAACCACAGAAATACTTTACAGATCGATGAATAAAATCCAGCTTCGGCTTGACAAATAATCATTTTTCGCCCGTGTGGAGATCCGCCCACTCATTTGCTCGTGTGACGCACGCGCATAGATAAGTGTGTACACTCGTTTCTGTTATAAGTGTACGTCAAGTCTGCGACACTTGGTTAAACGCAGTGATATTTTTTTCTGTATTATTGCCTAATGAACTTCAAATTAGTATATTCTATTTTTCTAAGATAATCGATTTTATTTAATGAAAGTATTCTTTTTTATGGAGAAAGGTCCGAATTCTCTTGCGTCACTTGAACATATTAGTAAATATTTTTATGCAGCTTATTGTACAAGGAATTTGCATCTTACATCGCGTATATTCATGAGGTATTCGTTTTATAACAAAATGAATTTTTAGTTTCGACCGTAATAATTGATAGTAAATTTTAATTTCGGCGCAATGGTTCGGTCAATTTGAACTGATAAATAAAACAGCTATTTTGCAATATATTCGTTTTATGTATTATGTAAAAATTATATGTTGTATATTAGAGTGTTAGTATATTTGTATCCTAGCACTTGTAAATAGTAGCGCACGTTAGTGTTAGTATAAACATAGACACTGAAAACAACATTATTATGAAACTTTCCAGTGCTGTATGTTGTGGTATAGTTTAGCGTATAGTTTATTATATTACCACGTTTACATTACTCCTTCAGTTTAGAACACAATTATTTGTTAGCACGTATAAGCGTAGGTCATAAATACATAAACTCTAAATTGTGAACTCACCAGAACTGATACTATTAAATAATAATGCATATAAAGAATGCTCATCAACACGCGGTTTTAAATTAGTATTATACAGGATGTCCCAGTAATCATAGTACAGCCGAGAGTGGGTTGATTTGCCGTGCAAAATTAAATATATAAATACGAAGTATAACAGAAAAATACAACTTCGAAAATCTGTGAGGAAAATTTTTCAAATATAGTTTTCTTCATAACTGAGGGTTGGTACAAAAAAATTCATTCTCTATTTTCGATTTTTTTACATAAATAATGAGGCCCTACTCGGTTATCGGTACTGCCATCACTGGAACACCCTGTATAAAACATTTCACTAACAACGAAACGTTCCCAGCCCGAAAATTCTGATTTTAATGAAATTTCGTGTGAATGTAGAGCATATTGGAGTATGCAAGGAACAATATTTTTTTCTGCAAAACTTCACTCTGAAGGGGTGAAATCAGCCCTTAAATTTATCGCGTTTTTTCTATTTTTTTTTACCTAACTGTATTTTTTCCGTAGTATGATAGAGCATAAAAAATGGAACAATTCTTATATTCAAAGTTCCGTTCTATCTCAGGTCCTTACAAAATTATATTAAAAAACGAAAAAACACCTTAACTTTAAGAACTGGTTTCTTTAAAAAATTGTTCCTTGTATGCTCCAGTATACTCTACATTCGCACGAAATTTCATTAAAATCAGAATTTTCGCGTTGAGTACGTTACCTTGTAAAGCAAACAATAGAATAAAAAAAAATTACACGAAGAAAATTTCATTTAAAAAATAAAGGAGAAATCAGTAAAAGGACCCTTGCTAATGCAGAGATCTCAGCTCGTATTGTTCATATTAAATCGCAGATATATTAGTTTGTTGAAGCGTGAAAAATATTTTCAATACTCCAAACGTGATCAGACAGTGGTGTGTTTCTTAAGAGAAGTTCTATACTATTGCTGACAAGGCATCAGTTTGTTCGTGGCTAGTGTGACAGATTTCGACCACGCCCTGTCGATATGGTGTGCACCCCCTTTTCAGAATATCCCTGCACCCTCGAACAGTGCATCGGAAATTCACTGGCTTTGATCTGCACGCAGTGCCTCTTCGAGGATCAGACGTACCATCTATGTTCAGATGAATGTCCGTCAAAGACGTCCAAATACTGGGCACAGACTTTCGCTTTCTGCTTCGCCCGATCGGAAGCCTATTTCCAGGTGAAATGGACCAGAACAAGCACAGAAACAATATTTCTCTCAAATATCGGGAGGCTGGCGAATAATCCTAAAGTTAAAATCTACAAAGAGTTTTAATTCATAAAATCGTGCGTATATTTTTATTTCTATTATACTGTGAATTTGACAAACAGCCTAACTCTGTCTTTTCATTTTGAAGGAGGATCTAAAATCTAAAAGAATATCTCATAAAAAAAGCCGATATTAGTTCTACGACTTAAATAAATATTTAATTTCATAAGTATGCCTATTTTCAAAAATTGTATGTGTAACGTGAAAATTTTTAAATAGATACCTACATGGTTTTCTTTAATTTCAAAAAGTAGTAAATAAAGATAAAATATGGGGTAAGCGATTAATTTATTTTCTGCGCCAATGTGCTTCAATTTTAAATAAAATGGCCCGCTTTTTGGAAAGCGTGTTGTCTCAGTATTTCGTTAAAATAAAATTGATTTGGGAATGATAGCGTGCCAAGTGTGCACGGGCCAGCAAAAGCAAACACCTTTTTTACGTGTGAAACGCAATAAAGCAAAATTAAAGCCCACATTCATAATTTTTTTTGTCAGGAAATATGGGCGTGTTCTGGGTTCTACTTTCATAATTGGCCTATTCAAATCGCGAGCAATATTTTGACGTGGTTTTATCGGTGGCACGTGCAGCGATCAAATTGGCAAGCACGTGTCGCTTGACTCTCTGACTTTTCGATAATAGGCGCTTTTGTCCAATTTAAACCTTCCCTTAAGTGTTAAAAAGCCCCATCTACCATTGCTAAAGATATAATCAGCACATTGCCGGTATTCCACTTCTTTTTAGCCAATGGGAAATATTGTTCAATCAAAGTGCTTTACTAAAGAAGAACGCAGTAATTCGTAATTGTATAGTGTGTCGACAGTATTCATATTAAAATCTATCCCCTGTAACGTCAAAATTCAAACCGAAAAAAGTTACCAATACTAAATCAGTATATCAATATTGTCTCGTGACTAAAAGAAAATAATAACATTTCCAATCCTCTATCTCCATTCGTTCCATATACGATCTTTGCGCTTCGTTTTTATTTTTATCAATTTCTCCTTCGTTTTTAATAATTGAAAATAATACGGTTTTGCGAGTAAAGGAAACGGTTGCTCCCATTTTTAGAATTCTATATGTGTATTCTGTATTCTCCATATTATATTTATTTTACTCATTTATTTCGCGATATTCTTATCAAATGTTACGTGCAGTTTCTTTTATAAACGTACAAAGTTATTAAAAACTTCTATTAATAAAATCACTGACTCAAGTTACTATATTAATGATGAATGAGCGGTAACTAAACCTTTTTATACATTTCTATCACAATAGAAATTTTAACTCAAAACTATATAAATATGTAAAATAAATAAAAGAGAATAAAAGGGAATAAATTTTTTAGGCATAAAATAGTATTAAACTTTTCTGTTAAAATTTTGCTGTACACTCTTTCAGGTTTCAAGAAAATCATGAAAAATCGAACAAATTGGGTATGATTTATTCATCTTGCTGAATTAATTTTGTAACTGGAGTCACTGAAATTTAACCACAAAGTCGTGATAAAGTTGAGTTTCAGTCGCATAAAGTCAGTATTAAACCATGGCACTGTCGAAATGATGTCGATCAAAGAGCTGTTGAAACCGTTATTAGGGGGTCAAAGAATTTACTAGAGTTAAAAAGTTAGCGAAAGAGAGAGAGAGAGAGAGAGAGAGAGGTAAAGTTTGTTAGATTATGAGAGTTAAGGGTTTCATAGGATTTAGACTTAAAAAGTATTTTTTAAAGACTATATCGAGCTCTGTTTAGCACGTGCTAATAAACGAATTATTAAGCACATTTCCCAAGGATTAGATACACTAGGAAATCATTACACTTTCTGTTACAAGTTAGAGGAAAGGTAGGAGAATATTCCACGTTCTAATGGCAGAACGGTGGGCCAATAGCGGGAGACAAAAATTCAGGAGAAACATTAGAAAAGTGTTTCCGCCCGCCCGTGAGAGGCGAGCTGGAACGATCTTGTGGAAGCTCCGATTCGATCCCTCGATCCTCAACAGTCTCTACCCCGAAGTTTTCTCTGCTTCATCCCTCTTTGTCATCATGATTCTCCGCCTTCGGCTCCCCTTTCTCTCCTCCCCGTTTCCTTTTTTCCTCGCTCACGTGTTTTGCCAAGAGCCCTCACGGGCGGAAGCGTCACGTACAGCTCTGAAACAAAAACGTAGCGACGTCAAATGTGATTACGAAAGCTGCGAGAGCAGCTCGAGAACGCGGATGCTGCGCTAGGTTAGGTGGAGAACGCGGCGTGGGCGGATGGAGGATGCCTAGAAAGGGTGGACCAGGAGAACCCGGGGGTGCAGAAGGCAGAAGATACTGGAAAGAGAGAGAGACCGAGGTAAAGAGAGCTGGCTCAGGGCTGAATCTATATATGGACCAGCCTTAAAAATTATTTACTCGAAGCTTTTTAATAGAATGTAATGTTCAAACTGATGGTTTTGTCATTCAATTAAACACGGGTATATTCAATTATTTTATCGGTTGCTTTAACCATTACCTTGCATGATTGAAGATATGAGATGTCAAGGAAACACTTGGGTGTATCACAAGCTTCTTATGAATCATTTAATTGAATAACAAGGTTTAACTCAATCTTGAATGGTAATCTGCACATGGTAAAGCTTGTTGTATGTATAAACCAAGATTTTCTTGAATTATTCTGGATGTTCATTCTGAAATCGTTCATTTCTCTTTAATGTCTGCATTGAAATTTGGAATAGGAGAGAAATCTGTAGTGGATTCTTTCTGCAAAGTATTTATATAACTGAGAAGTTAGTGCTATTTGAAATTCAAATATAAATGAATATTATTTGTTCAATTACTTGATGATAGCAAGTATAGTATTACACTGTATTCGTCTTCAATTTTCTATTTTACAAACCATGATCTATATTATATACAATTCTGGAAATCACGTTTATTACTTAATATGAAATGAGAATTTTACAAAATTTTTTTAAAGTCCTTTCAAATTAAGTAGCACTCCAAATAAAACGTGCAAATCTATTGGAATACTGGTCTATAACAGAATCTGGAGCAATGATGATTTAACTTTGATTTGACTTCATTCTTCTTTATCCGTGTTACATTAATTTTAAATTTTTAAAAAATGTATGATACAATTTGGACAATTGTATCACAATATGGAAGTCATACGAAACACTACAGACTTTGTTTACACTCCATATAATTTATTCCTTACATTGTAGCACTGACGCACTTAATTTCTCAATTATTTTATTAATCTGAATTGATGTTTCATATTTCATAAAGTACCAAATTGCAGTATAGTCGGTGACACAAGAACACGTGTACCGAATATAAATTTATTAAGTTACATATCACGCACACGCGATACCGAATACAGATAACTTTATAATTTATCAATTTTCAGATCAATTCTTCAGCACAATCACATTTAATTTCTCCTCTCGTATCTGCACCATATCGGATCGCGTGTTTAAAGCCACAATACATTCATCTTCATGATATTACTCGCGTGAGTGTGAAAAATACGTTGATGATTCAAAGAGGAATGGAGGGAAGAAAAAAGTTAGAAGTTCAGGGCTCCAGGAGTCCGCCATCCACCTCTGGGCTCGCTAGATAGCTGGGTATGGCTCGATAGGGACGAGGCAGGGGGGAAGGTGGACGGTTATCAGGGGTGGAGAATTGTCATGGAGGCGGGGGTGGTTCGGCTCGGGGTTGATTCTGCGAGAGCTTCGAGCGATGGCTCGGCCCAAATGTGTGCCTCCGCGTATCTGTGCGTACGTGCGTGCGTACGTACGTGCGCGAAAAATCAATCAGTACGTTCGACGCGCCGAGCCGTGGACAGCTATGATTCTAGGGATGTAAATGGGATAGTCGTTGTCGAGGCGAGAGAAATGCCCGACCATGTTTACGCGACGCCTGCTTGTGATACTAGGGAGAGATACAAATGAGAGATGAACATAAAGAAAGGTGGAGGTTTAAAATAAGAACTCCATAAGAGGCATTTACGAAAATTTTGAATAATAGTCGAGGGAAAGGTGGGAATAATAAACAAAGAGAAGTTCAAATTTTAAGGTAGAAAAATTGTAAACTACAGATTTAAGCACTCTTTTTTTCTAAAGTAGGTAATAGAAAATGAAAGAAAATTGAGTAAGAAATTTTTCAAAATTTACAATCGATCTTTTCGTGAAATATTTCACTAACTTCTCGAAATATTACGAGATTTAAATTAATTATTGAAATTAAAGTAATGTAACAATTAAAGAAATAGCGGTGCTTAGTAAAGTGTTGAAGCTACAATTAAAGTTATAATGTTTGGAAATTAGAGAAAATAAAACGAAATATCTGTTACAACTGCGTTACCCGTATAATAAACATTTAGATGTAAAATTTTAATAGCGGACTAAACAAAAATTTGGGAAAGGGGACAACTTATTTTTAAAACGACACCCGTTAGAATTAATGTTTCAACGTTGGTGGCGGAGTGATGGTCGCCAAGCCTCCATTAAAAAGTTGTTAAACGCAGCCTGACGGCGCCCTGCGGCAAATTGGAACCCCATCATAAGTCTTCCTTGTATATAATGTATATGGCTGTTAGAGCAAGCCATCTACAAGATAGCGATATCGAAGTAATTAAGTATTCGATGAAGATATTTTGATCGACCTTATGGGTGAATCTGATATCAACCAATGAATGTGTATGTAGTTGCAAATATCCAGTTTTACATAGCTATTGTGTTAAAACAATGCCTAAAAGAGTGTTCTTACGCTTTTTACGAAGAAAGTTCCAACTGCTAGTATTTCTACAATGTCTATGTATTTTAGAAATACTTTACTTCTGTGAATTAACATATATTTTACAAATACTGTAAATAAAAAGTTTTGCAAAGTAAAAATAGTTTTTTTGAGTACCTAAGTGACTTTTTTGGAAACGATATTTTTGATTTTACAAGTTAGAACTGAAACAATAAATGAAATCAAAGAGATGCAGTCTGAAGATATGCAAGTAGCAAACAAAAGTTTAATTTTTTTTTCCAAAAAATACATATTTGCTCAATGCATATTTCTCTTATACTGTCTGTACCTACTATATGTATATACAATTTATAAAAGAATTATAGTTGAAATAAATTAATTTCTATAGCGCACTTTTTCATATTTAGAAAATTAGATAACTGGTTACTTAAATTCTTCGAATATTAAAATAACTTGGTCAAGTTTAGAATAAAACTAATTCAATAGTATCAGTTTTATCATTTTGACCGTTTTCCTATTGTAAAACTATAATAGGTAATATTGATACTTTTGCTAAGCCGTAAAAGAAGTTAAAAAATTTTCAAACCAAATTCAACTAAGGAATACATTTTTGTCTTCTTATTGTAGTGTTTCATGTACATGTACATTACACATTTATATATAAACAATAAGATTTATATCAATATTATTCGGTTGCTTATTTACATATAATTCATTCTCGAGTTTCTCGTGTATACTTACAAGCTAGTATAATTTGCAGATTAACTTTACCCAGGATAGGGCAGTGTGATTTACAAATTTACACCTTGTTTAATTAAATACGAGTTATATCCCAATATCCCAAAGGAACCGAATCTGTTAGGTAATAGTAATCTCGTCGATTTGCGACATGTCCTTAATGCAATTGCTTAGTATTAAATTCTCCTTTGATATTTCTCTTCAAACAACGCCATATAAAAGGAAGAAGAAATGCTTTTTACAGTTTAGCGTTTCGAAGACGCGATAAATTTATTTGACATTTTCCTTCCATATCTCTCATCTTCTCTACTACTGCTTTTTTCGAGAAAAAAACTCTCGAACAAGTTCAACGTTTTCTACGTAACGCTGACTGGAAACTCTTGGCCAAAGCAACGAGAGGTTCAAAATAAGAGAAAAGCGCGGCGTAAAAAGCATCGAAGTGGTAGAGGTTCGAGAGAGGATGGTTTAAAAGTACGTGGAATGGAAAAGGTGTGTAAAGGACGTAGGGGGTACTAGTGTAAAATATAAAGCTAGATAAGAGAGTATCGAAATTTGTTTGTTACCTACGTGCTCCAAAAATCGGTCGCCGCGTAAAAAAGCGAAAACGAAATATCTTTGGTATATAAAGAATGCAAAAGGGGACAGGAGAACAGAAGTGGCTGTGTTCTATCGATCCCTGAGAAATAGAAAATATTTCGTTTTGAAAGCAATCGCGAAGAATAGAATAAACGAGGACAATTTCGAAAAAATTGGCAAAATAAAAAAAGGGAAATTGTGATCCATATATTTTTCAAGCAATAATATTTGGATGGTAATTTCTATTATCGACATTACGGTGAAACAAGAAAAATTAAAATTACGTAAAAATACAATTTCCCCCAAAATGGTATTTTTACATTATACTACACAATAGAAGACTTTTTTCGAGAAAATCAGTTTCCTCGTTCTTGACAGATTTTGAAAATAGATTTTCTTGAATACAAAGCTTTGTTCGAAAAAATCACTCTACAGTTTTCGACTTATTTTTGCACAAACATTAATTTTTCATACAGTTGTATCATATTTACGTGTTACGAATTCTTAGCCCGATGTACGCGTATCCGACGAGTTTTCAAACTGAATTTTTCTCGAAAACCAAACCTCGTATGAAAAAATTTGATTTCAAATATTCGATTTATTTTTACAAGAGGAATGACCACCTTTGGGATTGTGCTACGAATACTGTTCCACCCTTTATTTATTGTAATACTACTATCGAAGACACAAAGTGAGAAATGAAAGCAAACAGGAAACAGCTGGCTTTTAAAAATATACATGGACTCAATAATGACCTCGAAATTTGTTTTTTTGATTTATATAATCTTTGACATATATAGTCTAACTTTAACTAACAGTGAAAATTCAAAGTTTAACTTCAAACTATTCTTTTCCACCTATACCTACCTACAATAAGAGTTTCAAAATTTTCAACACAAAGTTTTTACGAATTCTATCTTTTAAACTGCATAATTACTTCGTTATTATTTTAATAAGTTCTTAAATATTATTAAAAAACGTATGAACATCTTATCCGCCCGCGATCTCACCATTACAGTGAGAAGATTAATGTGTTTTATCGGAGGGAACGGTTATTCCGCAAGCAGACGATTATAAACGTTGGCCGGTTGAACTTTCCCGAAGATTGGTGGTTATCCTTCGAAAGATTATCTTGAAACCTGGTGGTTTTTCCACGCATACAACAAAGACAGGCCAGCGTTCGTGAGGGCAAAAAAAAAGGGGAGTGTAAAAACCGCGGCAAATCGAAAAACCGCGATGCGGCATTTTCAATTCTTTTTGCCAGCGAATGCCCCTCTTTTTACGTACGCATAGGGTAGATGGGGTCAGCTTTCAGTGTAACGCGGTTAGGAAAATATTTTTAAAATAATTGTGCACTTACCTCGATGCAACAAGCCGGGCGGAGAAATGGCCAGTGAATTGAGTCGAAGGAGAACGGCAGAAAAAAAAGGACGGGCTTTATAGAATCTTCCACTCTTCCCCTAGCTTTACTCCCTTACGTGCATTAAGCGAAAAAAAGGGGTGACAAACGCTGGTACGAAATACAGGGATGTGGTATATCTATAAATGAAATTAATATTTTGATTAATACGCACTTCGGTTAGGAAATATGAATTTCCACAAATAAATGTAAATATCGACAAGTAGTAACTTCTAAACGTAAATGTGTTTCTTATTTAACGTAATTATGAAATTTTGTATTATTGTAAATGAATTGGTGTGGGTAAAATGTTTAAAACACTAAGATATTGTGTTTAAAGTGGGGTTAATATTCACTATCAAAACATATTTTGTAAGATTCAAAAAGTTAGATTCACATGTGTAAAGCAACTCTGATTAATATTGGTCTTTGAAAATATATTGAAACAATCACAAAACAAAGAAAATGTGTTATAGGTTCTGAATTATTTCGACGTTTGTAAAGCTGCACAAAGTGAAATTAACTTTCTCCTTTTCCCACATTTTCTTCTTTCTTTTTACGTAACTACTCAAAATTATGTATATTTCTTAAACCGGGGATCATTTACATTATTTATCAATTCAGTATAACCGGACGCTTGATTAAATACGTATTTCTTTTTTATCACTTTCAAATACTGTAAATATGTGACTAATGTTTCTAATCGTGACAGTTAGTTTCATCGTTAGATCGATCTTTCTAATTCGTATATTTGAATATAGTGTAATTTGCTATTAATTCAGCTAATTTGCAAAACTTATTTAAAATCGCTATGAAATTACTCGCAAGCGATTTCACTTCAAATTTGGTGCAGGAATAGTCCGACCAATGAGAGATCGATTCCAGGTGTTACTTTTTCTCCAGGCTGTAAGAGGATTTTTTAAAAACTCATTTTGTGAAAACACGCCGAAACCGTGCACAGACTGTGAATCCCTCGGCGTGAAAACATGCCAACGCCAATCGAAGTGTTAAAATACAGTAAGACCTCGATAATTACGTGCTCAACGGCCCCGTTAGATTAATGCGGATCATCCCCTTCATTTCTTTGCACTGCAAGACGTGAGCGACGCTAAACGGTCAAATTTGGTAATTTTGAACCATCACTCCTGTACAGAATGTCCCACGAAATGGTGTCCCACCATAAAGTGTCGCCACGAATTTCAGAACTTTCCTTGAACAGTAAAAAAAATTTCGGACTAAAGTTAAACCATATTTAAGCATGCACAAGATTCGTAAACCAGAGTTTCTTTACCTGCATATTTGTTTTTAGATATAGATGTTACCTTCTGTTTTTTAAATGGAACTGTATCATGTTTTTAATAGTTTAATAAATGGGATAAGTTTATTTAAAAAAGGGAAGAGGACATCTTCATCTCCAGAAGAGATGCAGAAGCGGATACTCTGGTTTACAGAAGTTAAGTGTGAATTAGGTTAGTTTTAACTTTAAATTAAATGTTAATTGTCTTATAGATATATACAAGTAGCTCTTCTTCAATGGCTGAATCTTCGTAATGATATGGATATTTTGCTTACGCTGCAGAAGGAGACACTTCATGCGGGAAATGCAGATTTTCCAAGACTTTGAGGAGCTGCTTCAGCTGTTAAAATTGAGATTGGGCAAAAATGAAAAAATACGTGTCTCTTAGATTTTTCCGCTTAACAACATATTCCAAGGAGAAACATATCGGCGCTAAACACCTGGATAGTGTCCCTCTTGAGGAAGAAACTACCCCTTTTGTTTGTGCGTATGTAATTCTTAAATTACAGAAGGTAGCGAAAAATACTTTAAACAAAAGTTTTACTGTTTCTAGAGCCCTCTAAATCGATGAGAAAAAATTCCCAAAAATTGGTGTTTACTAAAACTTTATTTTTATCCCTACTTAGGTTCCTTATTAGTAACAAGCAAAAATATCGAACCCGCACACGCCAATTTTGACGAGACTCTGCAGATTTGCAGAATAGTGAAAAATATTTTACACCTACATTTTTTTATTGGCAATCGTGCATGTTGAAGGGGTAAAAACAGCCCCTAAAATTGGGGGACGAAAACATATTTTCTGGAATATCTCAAGAACTATTAGGCGTAGGAGAATTCTTTTATTTTGAAATGTGAGTTTTTTAAAGACGAATGCAGCCCCTGCTCAGTTTTTAGAATTTTTCAGAAAATATGTTTTCGAACCCTAAATTTCGGGGTCTTTTCAGCCCTTCAATATGGATGATTACCGATAATCAAAAATACGTGTCAATTTTTGTTACTATTCTGCAAATCTGCCGAGTCTCGTAAAGATCAAAAGGCTTCCGTTAATAAAATTATTATTATTAAAAATAGGTACTTAATACTTCTGTAACCGATTAATAAAGACTTTGAAACATTTCTTTCGTGTTCCTAAAGCTATTTTACAACACGTGCAATCCATATTCCTGGAGTAGTCCAAAGCAAATATATGTGAATCCGTTAAAGATTCATGGCTGTGCCACGTTAAATTGTTCACAATACCTACACAATACACTACCACCTGCATACTTCGGAACTGTATTGATGACCATTATTCGTAACATAAAATATTAAATGCATCGTTGCATTATTAAATCCTCAACGAGGACACATAAAAACTCAAGCAACAGTGAAAGTACAATATCAACCCTTGCCGTTGTTCATTATCACTCAGACACTCGTTTGAATTCAAATCTGTGAGGGAAACGGAATCTTAGAGAGTGCAGAAAGAAGGAAGTTTTTCTCCGCGAGTTTTAACGCCGCATCAACTACAGAGTTATTAGCAACGAAAAGGTACGTTGCGGTTTTACAGTTTAAGGAATAATTTAGTATCTTTTAAGGATTTAACTAGTTACTAATATCGCTGGAGCGTGTGAAAATGGAGGAAGAACTCATTTGCTATTTTAGTCTAGATTATTTTAGTGAGTCATTTGGTGAGAATGTGATGTCTATTACACCGATCACAATCTGGTGCTACTGTTTTGTTAAGAAGCTGTTGATGAGTTAATTTTGTGTGACATATAGCGGTTGAGTATGAAGCGTGGAATATCTTCGAATACGGTTCGACTTCTGAATGAATATGTTTGGTTCCGCAAATTTCCCTGAAAAAAGAAGTTGCCTGTCTGTGTATTATGGATAATTATTTGACGGTTGAATTGTGCGCGAGTTCAGCTCGAAGTGAAACACAGAATGGAAGGTGGTTACCGAGCAGAGGTCGGGGATTTCGAGAGTCGTGTTCAACCATCCGGAAGCTATGAATATATTATTTGACGGGCAGTTTCGGTAGTCTCCGATCGGATGGAGCGTCGATCATGGCTGGCGCATCCCTTTGGGCCATTTTCATGCGTCAAAATGCGACACGCCTCAATCGAGCGGCTGCCACGGAATGAAAAAAAATATTGTTAATCAGCTAAATACTTTCATGAAATCACGCTAGAGGCAGTTGCAGAAGCGACAACCGGCTCCACAGCTGTCCAAGTGGTTGTAGACTCGAGTACCTATCCAGTACTACTGTGTGTCACTTTCAAATCTGCGAAACTGTGCTCGCGTTGACAATTTTTAGTGGGTATATCAAATATACAGTACTGGAAATATTTATTGCATTACTCTCAAATTTATGTGGTGAGCACAATTTACATAGCAATATGATTGATAAAATCATTCGTGTTCTACTTAGATAATGAGCCACACATTTCTCCAATAAATAAATTTTGCAATAATATTTTTCTAGTACTAATACAGTGGAGTATCCTATAATAACCGACATTATAATGAACGAATGCTATAACGAACAGTTTCTCTCATTAAATCGAAACACTTATAACGAACGAGGAAAAATACAAAAATAAAACATAAATAAAATAAATGAACACATTTTGGTCCACTTTTAGCGTTCACGAGAAACAAAAATATTTCAACGAAGAAAAATATTATTTTTGACTTCATGAAGTATTTTTTATCATGAAGATTTTTATACAGCATAAAGAAACAGTCAAGAACTATTTGTTGCATATAAAAACGCAAGTTTCACAAAAACTGGGCATACAATATTTGTGCACTAAGCCAAATATTACGTGTACAGAAATGTGTATGTATCCTATAACGAACAAGGTTCTGAGACGAATCAATTCGTTATAGGATACCCCACTGTACTAAGATAGGTATGATAACGTGTCTATTTGAGTGAGGCAATACATATTTCTAGTAATATATACAATTTTTATCACAAAACAGAGAAAGACTAAGCATATATTTCTTGTTATGTATAGTAAATGGCACTATCAACGACAGAATATTCCTTAACGAATTGTAAACTGTCATTGAGAATTAAGCAAACTTATTGACTAATTGTGTAAATATAAAATGAGCTTTTCAAATGCTTTTCTAAACACTTTAATGCAACGTGGTTCTTACAGAAATCGTCATAATTGTTTACCTACTTGCAATAGTACGACTCAAAATTTGTAACAGAAATATCTGTTTGCTCCTCCCACAGTAAATTGCAATCATAAAAATTACCTGAGTGCTTCTAATAATCTGACTATATTTGCAAACACGAGTTCCGTCGAGAAAATATTTATGCCTGCCACTGTTTTTCTATTGCCTGCGTTAACTTTCTACTTTGTAACCACAGTTACATCCGATTTTAATAATTGATTGATTAAAGTTTTCCGAAACTAGCAAAAAAATTAAAGAATTTGAATTTACGGCGATTTTATTGGAATTCTTAGAACGCTTCACGAGTATACGTCCCCTTTATACAACATTTTCGTCTATTTTATTTGTTTATCCTAACTGCACAATTAAACGAATAATAATAATATCCGTTGAGTTTCGAATAAGAGCAAATATAAATTTCTGTCGTAAGAAGGAAAATTATTAGACCAAAATTCAACCAAATAAGCTACTCGAACCATAACGAATTTTGTCTAACTCTCACATCTGAAATAGCTATCGTCTGCATTAATAATAATACTTAACTCTTTAGTTTTATTAAAACCAGCTTAACAATTCTCTAAAAAATCCTATAAAACGTGCATTAAAAAATCTTGACTACAAGTGTATTAAGTTACAAATAGTTGCAAATATAAACGCAGATAATTGAAATGCTAGAAATTTTATCAAATAAAGCGTAACATACATAATATAACGATAATTACTCCACATAATAATGCTATAATATTTTCTGTAATAATATAAATATACCTACTGTTTGTTTATAGAATTGCAAATCAAATTATGAAGTTTTGTAGTTCGGGGAATTAACATTAACTAACATTTATCGCCGATATGATGCAAACTCTGCGGCTCGAAGAAGAGTGGCCGTTTGTCATACGAATGGAACGCATTCCCTGGGTGGTAAATCGTTCACGCAGACGTCACGATAGGAGGTCCCGCTCGTTGTAATCGGGTAGAAAACTCAATCGCGATCTGACTTTCGCATCGGTAGTTCCACTCATTGTTATTGATTCAATTCTCGATAGGTGGTTATGGATAAAGATAAAAGATTCGTCAATTGAATCGGCCTTTTGGCACACCACAGGCTGAGGATCCTACGACAGATTGCCAGGTTTATTTTCAGCAGGACCTACGCTTTTATAACGATATGGACTTTCATGACTGCCAAAAACTCATTACTCGTGGCTTTCCACTGCTTTAATCGTCTTCCTTTGTATTTCCATTACGAAACTTTTTCAACGGAATCATCTCAATGGTGACGATTGAGTTTGTCTGACATTTTTACTATATTGTATTAAGAAGCGCTATTAAAACGCGATACTAAAGTGATAGAATTTGTAGAATTCATGAAAAAGCGTGGAAATAATTGTGGCGCTGTAAAGAAGACTCGCGCGGTTCCTTTATTAGGAATGGAAATAGATGAATAGAATGTAAATATTAAATTATCATCAACTGTGGACAACATCCAATTTGAATGCAAAGAGAAACCATTATCGTAACTTCCCAAAAATCGAAGCTCATCAATGTGCAAAATTATCTTTGAAAAAAGGTAGTTCCAATCAATCATTTTGTTGCCTTCTTGCAATTTCATTAAAAATTCTATAGAACGCAACGAAAACTATTCGAGTGTTATATAGGGTGGCTCTGGGAGCAATATTTAAGCATAAAAAACTATTCAAAATATCATTACATCGGTTAATACCTGTATCATGCAAACTACTTAAATAACAGAGTGATGAGAACACTAAAATTCAAATCTCGTTGACTTGTTGGTAAAACTGACAACGTCCCACAGGGCAATTTAATAAAAAAGGCCCAGGTGGCAAATGATCTGAGGGACCCATTTTTTCAGAAACATGAAGAGGTAGTTTACTAAAAACGGGCTGAGTGTAGTAGCGCAGAAAAAAATATAGTGTTTGGAAAAGGTCATAATTTTTTTTTAGAATATGGGTCCGCTGGGCCCTTCTAGGCAGGGTCCCAAACGGCAACTACTCTTCATCGGTTACCCGTTAAATCCGCCACTGCCAAGTCCACTTCTTTTAAAAAAATGAGACTTTAGTCTTTGCCGAAAGATAATGCACCTGATATTTGCTAGAGACCCAAATCTCTTTTTTAAAAAAAAATCACTTATCTCTTCAAAGCTGATTCTTGTACCCCGAGTTGTACACCGAAAGGCGTACCTTTCGCAGACCTTTTACCTTTGCAATGAGCGATTTTTTAATGAAACCGGGCATAGCTGCTGATCTTTAGAAATTAATCGAAGAACTGTTCGCGTGGCCCTGGTTTTCTGGGGCACGTGCCCATAGATATTGGTATTTCGAGGTACGTTAATACCTCACTATTCAGACGGATAGAGAGAGAACAGAGCGAAACATCCACTCCTGTACATTGTTTGCGGCTTGGAATCAATAAAAGCATAGCTTTAGGCGACGGTGGTTGCCATGCCAACCAGAGACCCATCCGTGTACCCTATTTCTCTCACTCCCGTCGATCTGTCTCTTTCTCCCTTACGCACACACACCCTCTCCTTTCTCTCCGTTCTTCTCGCAGTTTCTCGCTTTCTCAGTTTCTCTGTGAACACGCGTACCACCTACACTATCTTTCGTTCTCTTTTCCTGATCCACGGAATACCTCCCCTCCCGTCCCGCCTTCTTTCTCTATTTTCGCATTTCTGCCCTTTCTATCCCCTCCCCGACCCTTCCTGTTTTTCTCTTTGACTCTTCGGCCCTTGCACACACGCCATCCAATTTTCTGTTTCTTCCTCTGTCTCCGTCCTCGCATACCATTCCCGCCCTACTCTTTCTCGCCACTCTCCTTTCCCTTTGTCCGCTTTCTCTTGGCTAGCCCCTTCTTCCCTCCGCGCACACCGTTCACCTTTTTTTTTTCGGCTCCGCTCCACGCACACCGGCGCAACCGCGCCAGCGTTATTTTCTGCTCTCCCGTCCGCCTACACGCGTGTCTCCATTTTGTCTCTCGTTTTCATCCCTCCTCTCTTTGATTGTCACTTTGTCCTTGAAACTCTCTTAAACACATTCCTCTGTACTCACCCTTTGAGACGTGCTACCTCAATAATTCCTCCCCCCATTGATTTCGATCGAAACTGCATTGTAGCGCTTTGAGTACTCGATTCTTCAAACGTGTACTTTGCAAATTCCGTTACGCAGACATGAAATCGTTAAAAAGTCTTCGGAGATTTAGATCGGGTGTGTAGGCAAGAATTGCGAAACTTAAAATTCTGCAAGCTGTTAAATCATCCCATAAGTAATGTTGTTGTTTTTTCTTTTCAATTAAATTATTGAGTTACTTTTAATTAACGATGTATTGTGCTTGTCTGTTAGTTAGCTAGTGGACATCTTTTTTAAAATATTTATGGTCTTTCGAGTCAAAAACCTGAGGCAGGTCTGATTCTATATAGCTGGTAGTGTTTCATTTTTTACCGATTAAAAGATTTTGTAGTGATCAGAACAAATGGAAGAAATTTCTTAATGCAAGATTGGAAAATAAGGTGAATGTGGATCAGCTGCCAGTTATACGGCTTCAATTTTTCTATTGCTCTTCTAGCCGTACGTGATCAAACTTTCTTCTCCACTTACCAAAGATGGTCGTTTTTTCCACTAAAGCACTGTGATGAAAATACCCAAATAGTGAAAGACCCTTTCAGAGTTGACACGGCCCTGAAGTGAGAGTGGCGAGGCATATTTAGCACCTTAACCTGCGAGGGTATCGCTTACACCTAGGGATTGTAATACGATTCACCGGTAAATCGCGAGAAATACCCTCGAACTTTTAACGGTAATTCACTATTTTTTCACCAGCAATTTTATAAATTACTTATAGCAATATAAACCGTATATGTGTTCAATAATTCCTTCGATATCTACTACATTATCAATAAAAGAAAAACTTTAAATTCTAATAAAGACGAAAACCGAAGTATACCACGAAGAACTAACTCTAATCCAAAACTAAAACTGTGAATCAAATTTGTACAAAAATTAGGTCGCAATTAGGAGACCAAAGATTAGACAAATTATGTTTCTCCGTGCTTATTTGTTAAAAAGAATTAATAAATAAACAATATTTCATTGACTATGTAAGTTAAGAGTTTTTTTTATTGTGTTCCTGGTGAAGATCCATATTTAATAAATATTGTCAATAGTTTTCTAATATATGTATTTATCCTACATCATTTTATATTTTATGTTCAGAATAGTTTTATTTGCATATATTTTTTATAATCGATTGGATTTCAATAAAACGTTTTTTTTTGTAATATTTACTCTTATATTTTCAATAGCTTAAAAAATACCGATAAACTGGCTCTGATTGAAACTTTTTACAATTCACAATCCCTACTTACACTATCCTCGAAGCAGATGGGATTTTGTTGTACCGATTTCTTTTATCCAAACCGCAGAATCTTGAACATTAAGGCCAATTGTCGAGATGATCCCATTTGATTCCGAAGTTACAAATGGCATCAATCGATTCGGCTTAGTGATATCTTTTCAATGCTGTATAGAAATCGCTGCACACTCTCAGTAATCATCTTACAAACTTAACATTGCAGGACCGAGTGCTCTGACACAAAGGGGGCGAAATATGATATTCTACAATATCATCATCAGTCTCTCACTCATTTATAGTCCGTCTCATACGCCGCGGCAACAGCGGAATAAGTGGAGGGGTTACCGATCACCTTATTTCGATGCAGAAAACCCGTCCGCATTTCGGAACACTACGATACATACAGGATGTATCTTAACAGGTGAGACAAATTCAACGGTGGACGGGGGACAAAAAAAAAGAAGAATGTCCATATAAATGTGCCCTATTTGATCTAATTCCGGAGTTGTAGTTATATTTGTACTTCAGTACTGTGCAACTTCTTACCTTTATAAGAAGTGTTCTAAATGTCCACCTTCACCCTGAGTGCAAGCCTGCAGCCGTCTTGTTGCAGATTTTACCTAAAAAAAAATAATAAATGTGAGTAAAATGTGGTGGTGCACCGTCATGCATAAACCACATGCGACGTATGACATCAAGTGGAACAAACTTCAACTTCTACCAATACTTCACTCAAATGATTCCTTAAGAAATTTACAGAAAATTAACTAGTTAATTTCCCATTACGAAAGACAAGTCTATTTACACAGGGTTATACACATATTTAGTAAAATCAGTTACACTATCCCTGTTTGCTAAAAATGGTCAGAACTCGGATACAAGGTGAAATAGGTCTACTTTTTTCATCATATTTGTGTCCACCGTTGAAGTGGGTCTCACATGCTAAGATACATTCTATGTTTACAAGGTGTACGGCAACAGGTGTCAGAAACTTTAAGGGCCGATTCTACGTGTCAAAGTAAGACGAAAATCAAGAATGGCGAAATTGCGCTGGAGGCTTTGTTCCCGAGTTATTAATTGTTAAAAGTACTCGTAAAAAGCGTCTGACGCTAGGGACTTAACTACTGCAGCCGCCGTGCCTGGCCTGGCTACATATAGCGCGCCGGCAGTAGTCTAAGTCCCTAGCGTCAGACGCTTTTTACGCGTACAGTCAAACTCCATTTATCCGAACGAATTTGGTCCCAGTGTGTACCTGATTTACTGAACAAGTTACTGGGCTGTTATTATCCAAGTCCGGATCCCACAGTGTACCAATATCGGTGCAGAGAATACATATAAATGTTTATTGTCGCTACAAACATCAAGGTTTTCCGGAAAGAATGCGCATTGAGCATGACAGGATATTTTTAACAGGGATAAAAAATAATTTGGTTTGGTAGTAACACCACTGAAGGAATGTCCATTATTTCTGGCGGTGATTTATTGAGCTGGGAATCCTCCTGGAAGCTAAGCTAAGCTATGCTGCTATGCTATGTTTTAGCTTAGCTTTTGGGGGAAACTAAGTTTAAAACATAGCATGTCATAACATAGCATCGCATAGCATAGATTTTAGGTGGATTCCCCGTTTTATGGAAAGTCCCTCTGCTGTAATGTTATAAATATTATACTCAATTTCTGGATATTTTTAACTTTTCTACCTCTGTAATAGGGTACCTCACAGATTACATAACGAACTTCGTGCCTTAAATTCTTCAACCTTTTAACATACACTTAACAAAGACAATCCTAATTGAGGTAAAAATTTTGTGAAAAGTCTAGGCTTTTTACAAAAAAGTTTACTTTACAATTACGAAAGTGGTGTAAGTAACAAATCTAAAAAAAATAGAATTCATCACTTTCTTTGTGTCACATCACCTTACATTACAAACAAACAAGAAATAAATTCAATTTTTTACTCATAGCAGTTTTATAATCACCAGCACAATAATTGTCCTGCGACAAACGTATATACAATTTGAGAGCAGTCCATCCAGTAGCTTATTCTGCATAAATTAACGTATCCTGATATTTGCAAAAAAAGTTAGTAAAATAATTTCCATCATTTACGTGCACACATATTTTTCCCACATTATTTTCCTATGAAAATACATTCATCCAAATACTCGCAATCTGAGTATAATACCCAACGCACGTATACTCGTTTTGCTTTGAAAAAGCACACGGTATAATCATTTTCGCGCACAGGAGATTCTTGCAGCGTATAAATCTGATTTTGCCAGATTCTTCATTTATTTGTAAAATTCAAAAACAAAGAGACCCGCGGGAGGGTGTAGCGGTTCTGAGCAACTCTTCGAATACGCAAGCTCCGTGAAGAACGTCGATAAATGTCACGCGCTTTCCCCTTGAGAAGAAGTCCACCTGAAAACACTGTCGGGAAGATCGACGAACAGGGATCAAACAGCAGCCTGCGTTACATTTCTGAATCAATAATCGACGGATCGACCACGTAAAGTCCAGGTAAAGTAACATTGCATTCAATAATTCATCCCTGCACCGTGATTCGCTCGATTCGGCTCGAACGGCGAACCCCAGAGTTTATCTCGCCGCTAGGTTAGGATAGGCCGACCTAACCCAAGCTGAAGCGGACACAAGGGTGGTTACCCTCCTCGATATTGCGCTGAAGATCGCGCTCCGATAGTCTCACGTCAGCGGCTCGATCTCGCAAGACATTGAGCGGGGGTTATTTAGAAGTGCATTTACAAAACCGGTGTCTGATTTCGTAATGCGATATGCTTTTTATACAGATGGATTTAATGGCCGAGGAAAGGTTTAAATTCAAATGGATCGGAGTCTGAAACTATGTGAAAGAAATATGGAAGATGTACAAAATTTTCATGGGTTTCAAACGGTCAGGATCAATTTGGCCAAGTTAGGCAGAAAGCTATCAACCCTCAATGACCTGAAATTGAGTAGTTTTACAATGTTTTTTAATGGGGTACTTAATAGTAGTGTAATTAATATTATTTTAAATTGTCTTTATTTTTTCATTTTTAAGCCAAAAATGGAACTACGGTTTGGTAATTTTGATAAGTAATGGGTTGGTCATTTTTTGCAAAATAAAGATCACAAATTTATGGGATCCCTAGGTACTGGGTCTAATTTTTTGTAATTTTAAGGGTTGATAGGTTTCTGCGTAACTGGACTTTCGGTAACGGGAATCATAATGAAGTAAAAATTAGAGAAGAATGTATCAGGTTGGTGCAAAAGTTCGTTCAATAAATTTTTTTGCTACACCTTCTTGTACTTGAACCAGGAAAGTGAGGAAAGATCATAGATGTCCAACGCAAATAGTTTGATTAGAAAATCGTAATATATTTTGAATTTCAATAAAAATTGTGGATCAGTAAAGCGAAGAAACTTACGCACTGACCAAATAATAGTGTACCTAAAGGAAAGTGTACATTAAAGTGATATCAAGCAGAAAAATATGACACAAATGATTACTTCTAGTTTTTCGGCTATGTTGTATAATTATTTTTGCGGCATCGTCCAAAATTTTATTATTAAATCAATAATTACTTCTTATTTAGCTACAGTATTGCATACTCTTCTATCTGAGATCATTACTTAATATACGTTTTGTTCCCCAGAAATAAATATTTCGAATATTATAATGTCGAAAGTCGATCATTTTTCGGATGTTTTAATTTAACCCAAAGCAATGATGTTTGCAATCACTTGTGTTACAAAATAGTTATAAATAAAATTATGAAGCTATCATATTAAACAGTGTCGAGCCATATAAAATAATAGAGAGAGTTTATCAACAGTTAAAAATTCTCGCCCTCAGAAAAAGCATGTACAGTAAAACACTTAAATAATAGTTTGCATTATTCTACACTAAAAAGAAATCCATCAATAAATAAAATACACTGCCATTGATAAGAATTAATTGTGAGAAACGTTAGAAATATACTAAAGAACTGTAACAAATATTTTAATCAGTATTTTAATTTAAAAGCAGTGAAAGGGATTCAATCTGTACCAAATATCACATTTTCTGCAAATATAGCAAGTGTCCTAATACTTACGAACAGCAGCGGATATTGTGAGTACCCCTGATTGTCGAGCAAGCATACATGTGACAGATTCTGATCCAAGGTCCTTAGTAAGGTACTGCGCGAAAAATCCGAAGCGTCACAGATCCCCTGTAAGGCGACACAGGTACATATGGGCTCTCTCGGTGAATGGACCAAATGATATAAATTATTTATAGATTTCGACACCAAAGCGAGGAAGGGGAGTTGAGGGTGTTCTGTTCCAACTGGGGTGCGTACCCGGGGGGTCCACTTGCATCGAAAGCCCCTTGAGGCACCCTCAACATATGCATTCTCACTCAACAACCGTAAGCCTATATAAAATTGATTCGTAAGTACCCCGGATTCCTGTCTGTCTCGCGTGCTTTTTAACACCTACCTTCGTTTGTTCTGTATGTACAGTCTCGTCTGTTAAGCTTGAGCGCAAACATCGCGGGCGAAGTCACATCTATTTGCTCTGTTCCATTTATCAAGTTTGAACAGTGATCCTAAGATTCTATAAAAATGACCACTGCGTCTTAATATATCAAAATCATTTAAACATTTCAGGTTTGAAACACTGTGCGATTTAAAGATATTTCGAAAACTGTTTCTCTCGTCCTGATTATTATTCCATATTTCTTTCTAACTTCAGATTCTTGGCTAATGTGACATTTGAATTACAGTTTGTTACATAGAGGTGGTATATATTTTTCACACACTTTCGGAAGAAAGATATTGATCGCTTCCATAGCTCCTTGAAAAACTATTCAAGTTGCTGACAAGTGATGTGTAGCAAATTCGAAGACGGGCCCAGTGCCGTATACTGCGCCCCCCGGGGTCCAATCTAAATCAATGGGCTTGTGGGTAATCGCATAATAATTACTGGGACCCCCCCTACCGTCCATCTGTCGCTAGCTAAGGGCTGTTCAACCCCTAGAAGTGGTAATAGGCAATACTACAGCAACATAGGCGATGAACGTGTCCCAGCAGGTCCTATTGTTATTAGGCACTGTAAGAAGTATCGTGCAGTGCCATTCGTCAGTCGTCGCGTCCTTTTAAATTTGCATCTCATATTTGTTCGTGTAAAAAGGATTCAGAATGCACTTGCTATCGACATGCGAATGTTTTTTTAAATTCTCCAGTTTTTTCATATTTCTTAATGTAAAAAAAAAATAAAGGCAGATCAAGCTATCAGTTTTTGTGTTTTTTTTTTTTTTTTAAATACAAGCGTTGATGATGCTTTTGAGTATTAAAATTTCTTTTTTTATATTTTTGACAAATAAATTTTTATTAGATTGTTTCAGACGCACAAATGATAACCATACTGCTGATCGGTTCATGTATTGCATTCTCGAATGGTTTTCGTGGTCCGCATCATCCACAAAGCACTGGTTCCGGTTCCCATCATCATTATTCTCCCCAGAAAAACATCAAAATAACACAAGACACTGGACTTCTTCAAGATGCTACGTTAGTTAATTAATAACTTGTTACTTCACAAACAACATTTCTTTTTTAGTATGTTCGATGTGTTGGATGGTTTATTAGAGTTTTATTATTAAAATCAGTAGGAAAAAATGTTAACATTGACAACGTTAAAGATGAATTAAAAGAAATTTGATAGAATTAAAAATTAGTACCTATATTACATATGGATTTTGTATCCATAGACATGAGAAATGAACACGTATAATTTCAGGCACTTAAAAGAAGACATGGGATCTATAGGAGAGCAACTAGACTTTTCTAATATGACTGAAGAGGAAATAGAATTCCACTACTTTAAGTACGTTCATACAGTCAATGAAATAATGTGTTTTTAATGCTACGTAATATTTTTGGTGCTACGGATACGTGCAATAATTCACGCTGATTCTATGTATGTGAAACTTCAGTAAATTCATTGTACAGTATTTAAATTTGTTACCCTAAAAACTAATATATTATCTGATATTATATTATATGATGATGTTATTTAACATAGATCTGTAATTACTGTACTATTTATAGAGTTCATGACGTCGATAATAATGACAAATTGGATGGATTAGAAATACTTAATGCTATCCAGCATACGTTTCATAAAAATGAACACCACGACCCAGAACCCATGAGTCTAACAGAAAAAACGAAACACGTGACCTATGAAGATGACCTTCCTTGGATTGTTGGTACGTAAATTCATTATTTATAATGAAAGCACTGTTTATATTTATGGTAAATAATAAAATTTGCATTATAGTTTCTCCATAGCTAGATTATAACAAAGATTTACTTTTTAGTCATTTTTATTAATAACGTGTAGAGAGCATTAAATGATCAGACTAGACCAGCATATTCTCTTAATTCAAATGAAAAGAGAATCTAAGATCCAAAATGTTTCATGATAAAGATATTAGAGAAATATTTAACACTTTGAGTGGCGCAAGATTTTGTACAAGGCGTAAAAAGTGAACTCATTGCTTGGTTTATTTTCAAAGTAAACATTCGGGAACCTCTGAGTAATACTTTTAACGCTTTCCAGAAAATATCGACGTGCAAACACGTGAAAGCTGTGCACAAATCCTTCAGCGTGAAAACACGCCGTCGCCACACAAAGTGTTAAATAGTTGTTCAATTATGAACAACTTCATAAGGAGAATTTAATTATATTACAACATTGTCAGCATGGCAGGAGTACGGTTGGGACTATTTGTCGAATTTTTCTCTACTCGAATATTCGAGCAAACCGTGTATTCGAACATCCATTGAATAAAATTCGAATATTATATATGAATTAGGTATGTATTCGAGTACTTGAATACTGGATACATCGAATATGATCTGTACCTTCAAATATTCCAATATTACGCTCCAGCAATTGTGCATTACAAGGGAATACTCTGAAAATGAAATTCTTTTTATTCTGGCTGCTATAAATTTGAAACGCGTTAAAAAATATTCGAACCGTGTTTCTTGTTTTTGTTAGTAAAGGATTTAAAGAGGTGGAAACTGCCTAGAAACACCACCAGTCGTAATAACCTTCCTCTAATTAATCCCAAATTATTTGTTAAATCGAAAAATGGTTTACACAAAAATTACTGTTTTAACTGTAGAATTGCATCAAAATAGAAAAATCTCTGTATTCGGATATTCGGATACATCCTCAATTCGAATCTAGCATTCGAATACTATAATATTCGAGGAATAATTATTATAATAAATATTCCTCGAATATTATTAAAACATGTCTGTTTCATCTGGATACGCGGGAACATTCCATAGGCAGTTGAAGGTACAAACAACTTTTAGAGATAGATGTTCCGTAGTGCAAATAGTTTTTTGTGGGTGGAGGAATAGAGATTTTAAGGTGTTCTACATTTTTATTCACAATGTGATAGCGTTTGTTTGAAGCGCCTTCCAACCTCCTTAGACGGACGATATGCACCTCTATTGCGCATAGAATGTGTTACAAAATGTTTTCATCTTCGAAGCACTCCTTTGGAGCTATACTTTCGAAATTTTGAATTTATATATTAAATAAACAATACTTATTATACTAGACACATTAGTTTAGAAGAATGTGTTGTAATTACAGACGATAATTGTCTTCTAATTTACTACATTCTCCTATAACATGATACTTGTTCATAAAATTATTTCTTTAACGATATAATTATATCGCAATAGTTGACAGGGCATATTAATCCATAAACCCTATTTTAATACGCTGTTAATACATTTTTACAGAATATAAATTTTCTGATGTTAATATATCCTATCGAAAAAATCATTATTTAAAAATTTAATTAAAAGTCATTATTTAAATATTTCAAATTGCACTCATGCCGATACAAATAAGAATGTGGTAGCCATGAACATTTTAACTTTCTATCGCAAAAGATTAACATATAGGGTAGCTCTACTCGTAGTTGACAGTGTACCGATAGTTGACACTTTTATTTTCAATCACGAATAAAAAGCTTAAAAATAAAATAAAAAGTAAATAAAAAGTTTATTATTCGTGACTGAACATAAAAGTGTCAACTATTGGTACACTGTCAACTACGAGTACAGTTACCCTACATAATATATATGTTCAATAAGGATATATGATTATTACTAATACCTACTATTTGTTGTTCTCAAGAATTAATAGACAAAACGTTGAAGGAGGACGATCTTGATAACGACGGATACCTCGTATATGCCGAATACGTACTTGGAAGGCAAAGGGATCACATTGCTCAAGCGAAAAGGAGTCAAGTAAGAGCAAACAAAGAGCAAAGTGTGGGAGAATAAAATTCAATGTGAAAGGGCACGCAAATGTAACGATTTATCGTATAATAATATACAACTATGTTTGAAACTCTGTGAAGGACTGTTCTCAAGGGTGTGAGGTTGCTATGCTAATCATCATACATCGTGGTCGTAAGAGACGGCAGTATGACAATATAAAACCAATCATGTTTTCATTTAAAAAAATATTGTACAATTGGCCATTGCATATGCATCGTTACACTTGTGAAAAAATGTCGTAGGAAGGTAGTCCTCTTTAAATCATTCAACTTTTTCCTCTCACATTTTTTTCTAATAGGAGCCTAAAAAGAGATATGACTTTGACCATTTGCGTATCCCAAAATTGCGAGACTTCTCGGAACATACGATATCCTGATACAAAAAGACAACGAAAAGTCCCTTACCGTTTTGGGATCCGAGGCTTCGTTCTCGAGATATTAACAGTTGAATATTAGCGGTCCAAATTCCGGGGCGCACTGTTTAAAGCCGAAACAGCTGAGCGGAGAGCAGCGACAGCTCGCACGCACGCGCAGGAGGCTCGCGTAGATACAGATTGGGACACCCTGTATATGTAATACCATAGCAACACACTACTCTCTCTCTCTGCTTTCAATGCGTTGGCCTATTTTTCGATACTATTTGACGTCAGTTTGTCTAGTGTCTCTGCAACATGTACAATTCATCGTACGATAAATCGGTACGTTTGTGGGCTTTAACTTTTTGATATATACAATGTGTTAAGAAAAACCAAGGCTATAAGCAACTTTATACCTGTAATACGAAAGCAACAAGAATATTTTCTCTCTTGAATGGATTTGTTTGTAACGTCGTTCTTTCTTTTACTGAAATATACAGAAAATGTAATTTTTAATGCAAGTGTTAACTATTTCTTATAATCAAGAAAAGATCAAAAGTCTGTAACTGTGTAATAAGAACTGTGTAATAAGAACTGTGTAAATAAGAAGTCCCACGGGGAAATTTCATAAAAATTTGTTCAGTAAATCGTCCCATATAAAATCTCACAGAATTTGAACGTATTAACTCGAGTTTATGGGAACGACCCCATAGAATCCCATAATTGGTCGGAGTGCGTTCAAACTTCGTGAGATTATAGAATACAAAATTCTACACAACTTTCCCTGGTAACATTTCCCCGTACGACGTCTTATAACAAAATTACAGCCTTTTGAAATTTTCGAAGGACGCGTAGGGTTAGTGAATTGCCTACGTACAGGCGCGGGTCGCTAATAATCTTCAAAAGCTCGAGTCTCCATTATCCAACGTCGTACGGAAAAATGTTATACGGGATAGTTGTGTAGAATTTGGAGCTCTATAAGCTCACGAATTTTGGGCTCGCTCCGACCACTTCACAGTCTTATGAGATTTTTTGAAAGATTCAATTATTAATCATTTTTTAATTTGTTATTGTAGGAAACTTTCAAAATGGTAAATGAAAGTGTTTCTCTATGCGTGCAATTATAATTATAATTCCTACCACTAGTAGTGCTGCACTCTTATTTAAGACTTAATCGATAACGTCGAGCATAACACGGAAATAATAATAAGGTTTATGAGTTATGAGCCCCAAAATCGGATGGCAGAAAGTAGCACTAGAAGATTGATTTATTCTATATCTCTTCTGTATCTTTAACATGGAATTTATGATATAATTTCATTTAAATTCTAATCCCCACCATTAGGAGCTGAACTTTCATATAATACCCAGATAGCATACAACGACTTGAAGACGTCTGTTAATGGTCTGAACGTCTTACGACCTTATTAGGACGTTTTTAAGACTTCTGTCTTAAGCGGGCCCTACACGATGAGACTTGTCTTGAGACATGTCTCGAGACAGGTCTCTCTGTCTCGTGCTGGCAAGGTGGAGAGAAGAAGACAGAGAGACCTGTCTCGAGACAAACCTCATCGTGTAGGACCCGCTTTATGGACGTCTTTAGGACTTCTGCACGTAGGTACAACTCTATTATAATTGACGAAGTATAGGATAGATCTATCACCCAATGTAAATTTGTGGCACACGCTCCGGAGGGCTCGCGACCCCCCTTATAATTTTCGTGTCACATCCGACGTTATCGATTCAGTCTGAAATAAGATTACAATGCTACGAGTGGTGGGAATTAAAACTAAATATTATCGGAAACATTTAAATTATTTAAAATCTAAAATGGTCCGAATGTTACAACTAATTTCAAGAAACATGTTGCATAATTTACTAAGTAGTAGATTTCGATAGAATTCCATCTTTACCAACTTCGAGTAAATTAGAAAAAACTGTTTATAAAATTATTGCTTTGATTTAACATTAAAAAGAGAACACTAATTGAAAAATACATATTTTCACACAATAAGTAGTACCTAGTTATTGAGTTGATAGGTTTTTATTTCTATTCTTGGCGAATTTTCCAAATCTGGTGCTGGCCCAAAACAAGAATATTTCACAAAACAGCTATGGGCGCAGGTTCAAAATTTGCAATAGATCGCACATTTGTTATTGTATATTACATGTCGTAACCACGGTGTAATAGACAGGTGTTCCGACTCTGTACCTTTTACCCCAGCGAGGCGGCAGGTGGAGGAGGAACCCCCTCCTGCCAGGCAGTGTCCACGGGAAATATGCTCCCGTAGTCCGGACTACGGTCAGGAAGCGGCGTGATGGCTAGCTTGGCTTGACTTGACGGTGGCGTTGATTGGTTTGTCGTCATCGCGGATGCGTTACGGACCGTAGTCCGGACTACGGGAGGATATTTCCTAAGGACACTGCTGCCAGGACTGTTTAGTTCAGAGGTGCACACCAGTGTTCACGGGAAATGTCTTCCCGGAGTCCGAATCGCATCATAGCGACTTGACAGTGGCGCCGTTACGTTTCCCATCTTGGCGTTGATTGGTTTTTTCCTCCCTACGACGCGAATCTGGACTCCGGGAAGACATTTCCCGTGAACACTGGTGCAAACGGAGCCGCTTTTACATCCTCGCGATTCTAGGCGCCGTGGGTCAGAGTGGCCAAGAAGTCCGACCAGCTCTTTGTGCACCTCTGCTCTATCAGGACCGCACAAAGGCAAACTCCCAGCCATAAAATCCTTGAAGGCAGGACAGCGTGGGGCCACTCGCCCTCGTCCCGATGCTAACTTCTAAAAACTACGTAGATATGGTAATGTGCTACTAAATGCACGTAAATAATATGAGAAACTATAAAAGATTACATTATTTATTTTTCCATTGACTTTTCTTATGTGTTATTTAAAAATATACAATCACTCCAATGTGCATAATTGATCATCGGTCACAAGAAGGCATTTTTCCCAAAGATCTTTAACTATTTGTATCTATTAAACAGAAATATTTATATTATACAGCTGCTATAAAATGACTCTTAATGTAATATATTTATTCAGAATACCTTATTATCCTCGCCATTGACTGGTAAATCATCTACACGTATAAACTCAGGATACCGCAGTATCATTTCGCGAATTGCAGGTACAAATTCTTCACTAATATCTAAATATTGTGGTTCATACTCATGATATTCTTTAGAGTTTTCACTTGAATAATGTATTCTAAAGGTGTCAGCCTCTTTTATTAATCTGCGGGTAAGTCAAATGAAAAAGTTTTCTTCATATTAATATATCACGCTAAGTTCAGTAAAATATCTTTCTGTATGTTCTAAAGGTTTAATGATATTAACAACATGATATCATTAAGTTTATCAATACAAAAAGGTTATAAGTACATTTGAAAATAAATAAAAAATTATTAAGTCATACCTTATGCAATGAGATCTTAATAATCGTATTCTTGTGTCAGGTTCTATTTCTACCCGATTTTCAACAATTCCATTTGCAGTCATCTGTTCACCATCTTGTGCAACAGAACAGTCTTGTTCATTTAGCGAAAGAACAGGTGGTAAGAAATCATGGATATGATATTTAGCCATCAAATCCGCTGCTTTGTCTATGTCAATGTAGTCTACTAACTTGTGACACAAATCTTTAACTGTTTTCTTGAATTCCTCTTTAGCGTCACTCTTATTCTCAGAATGTATAAAACCAGTGTATCTTAGATAATCGAGGGGCAACCCTTTTCGAAATGCAGTATCATTCTCTATGGCAGTTTCTAAACCGCACGGAAGCAACTTCTCTAGGAAATCGCCCCAACTATTTTTCTGATACACGCTCAGAGTAATGTGCAGACTATGAGTGTCGTCGATAGTTTCGCCCTGATGAATTGTACCACGTGGAAAGTATAACAAATCTCCTGCATTTACAACTGTATCTAATATAGGTTCACCAATTTCCGAGTCGGAAAAATTTCTCGAAGAATACCTCGGCAAATATTCGTTCTGATTTTGTGGTTTGTACAATCTCCACCTTTTTTTACCTTCGATTTGTAGTATAAAGGCTTCGATATCATCATAGTGAGGTGCAAAACCTTGGCTATTAGGAGGTGTCAGGTATGAATTTGCACCGACAAAACAACCAAAAAATTCTTGCAGCGTAGCTAAGAACAATAAATGTATTTCATAATTTTTAATGATAAAAGGCATACTAAATGCATGTTTCACAGAAACTAATTTAATTTTTTGTTCTTATATCAAAAGTAATGTGAACTATCCCTCTGAGAAACCTTTTATTGCGGTTGAAACTTATATTTATGGAAAGTACTTATTGTACAGAGTTTTAACGATACCAATTTTCAGTTTAAAACTGATTTCATTAAAAAGTTATGAGGCGAAAAGGGTTGTTAGATTTTTAAAAGTTAATTAAAGTATTTTGTAGAGAAATCTTTTCTTAGATCTCGAAAAATATTGTCTTTTTATATGTAATACATTTAAATACTGTGTTACTTTCCCAATGTGTATTTAGAAAGAGAGACGAGGTTCTGTCTGGGTCAGATATTCTTGGCGCCGCCTTGCGTTGCAGATCTTACGCGTTTTGAATTAAGAATTTTCAAAATATCTCTGACCCTAAGCTCAAACATTACTGTTTTTCTTTTTAGAAGAATTATCGTGTTACAGTATTCGAAACTACGTACAAATTTCAGGCTTTTTTGCTTAATAACTTTTCAACCGATAGATTCCTAAACTCAAAATTGATATTTCTGCATGTTGTTTGATACATGGTTTCGATCAATATAAATTTACAATGGAAAAATGGTTTCCCGGAGGAAAATTTTCCCCCAAAAGTGATATCCAGCTTTCCCATATCACTACCCACCATTTAACGAATGTAATTTTGGAATGTATGTTTGTGGATTTAACATTCTAACGGAACATCCATTCAAATAATAATCCCATACAACACTTGGAACGGCACGACCGGCAGGATTATGCGTGTCTTTTACACCATTCTCATACGATGTTATGTCAATATTTTTTGAGAACAAAATATGAGATTCTCTCAATATTTTATCCAACAAAGGTGTACTCATAAGAAATTTGTAATAATTGGGACAGTTCCTTTTTATGTACACCGGTGTTTTTTCCCAATTTTTTCTGAAAAACATTATATATCGCGCATTGAAATACATAAATACAATTTAATAAAATACAGTTATCCCGTGCTTACTCAAAAAAGTCTTCCACTTTTATAGGATGTATCATCCACTCGAACATTGAGCGACTTGTGTTCAAAGGATTTTCATGATTTTCTTCCACCGTTTTGGAATTATCGCACGCAGACTGTTCATTCGCCATTTTTAATAATACTTTCTTTTTACTTGGCTTCCGTCGGTTTTGTTTAATCTGTTTCATTTTTGCAACACCTGTATTTAACGTTAAAATGGAACTCTTTAATTTGGTCTTCGATTCCGGTCCTTTCGAATCGCAAATTAATGTTACTTTCTTATCTTTCGCTTTAAGTATCGGTTTCTGAATTGATTTGTTCTTCTTAGCAGTGGTGGAAGCGTTAGTTTTCTTAGATATAAATTTACTCTTTTGCTTCACACCTTGACCTTTATTTACAGGAATCTTTTTCTTTTCGCTGACACTTTTCATCGTTGACGACTGCCTTGTTCTCCCTTTTATTTCATCTTTCGTGTCCTTTCTCAAAGCTACTTTCTTCTCTGAAGAGCCGTGCTTTTTCTTTAATTTCTTCGAATTTGAGGATAATTCTGCATTTTTACGTTTCATAGCGTACATGGCGAATGCTGATACTGTTTCACGATATTGGAGCATCTACAAAGAAATTGTGGTGTAATCATGGTTTTAAACAACATAACAAAACTTTGCTTAACGAACGCGAAGTACAAAGTGTTACTAATATCAATGCACTGTGACATTAGAAAACTTCTACATTAGATTGCACATGTGAACTTAACGATGCGAATATAAGGAATGTAGATAATCAGCAGTGACTATAAATACTATTTAACTGATACGTTATAATTGTTAGAATGACTTGTAGCATGATAATGAGTCACTACTTTAAATGAATAATATGACCGGCGTAATTTAAGGTTATGTTTCGCTGTTTCCTTCCAAGTAGCAGTAAAATAATATTTGCAATTACCGTGGAGGATGTTTAAATGGATAAAAGTTTTAATTACAGCCCGATTAAATTTAGTAGTTCTTCTAATATTACCGTCGCTAAAAATCTTGCAGCTTAAATTTAACACAACACGTGCCACTGATTGCACGTCATTTGAGCATAGTAAACATTAGCTCAATAGGCACATTTAATTGATGAATTTAATGCGATATTCAACTCGTAACATTTTTGTAATATAGTGCAGTTATATTCACTAAACCCAAAATTTAAATACTGCTGAAATAAAAGTGCTCTGTCAGTGGCGCACTCAGGGGGGGGGGCTAAGGGGCCCTGACACCCCCCAACGAAGAAGGAAAACAGGGATTAACGTAACCACGATTGAAGTAATTCAGAGCTTTGTAAAAAGAAAAGAAAACTGGGTTTTACTATTTAAATAAATTTGTATAATCATCTAATGAATTTGATTGAATTTGCATTAAAATATTTTAAGATTGAATGCGCCACTGCTCTATGTTACTTTCTGGTATTACACAGAATTGCTTACAGAAATACCTACGGGTCAAAAATGACCCGGCTTCGGCTAGACGAGGGTCATTTGTGAAATTATGTATGTAATTCTTATATAAGAATTAAAAAAATTATAAAGGGGAATTATGAAATATGTGAAATTTAAAACTACGATAGGGAAATATAAAATTGAAGTTAATTAAAAAATTGAGAACTCCTAAAAGAAGAATCCCCGTAGTAATAAATAACAAGCAATGTCGACTGCAATTATTTTCTAAGCCTAAAATATCGAGTTTTATGACATCATTATGCAACATATAAAATGAATGTATTATAAACTAATTTATAATTTTTTAATGGCATTTGCTGCACTGTGCACACATCAAACATGAAATATACTTTAGCAATCTAAAAATTATTACTTTTAAAATGAATATCAATCCTATCTATCTACTATGTTTACTGAATTTTGATGCATTTAAAGGAGGAACCCCAATCGACAAGCGGAAATTCATATGAAAATCAATGAGGGTTTTTTTCGGAAACAAAGAGGATCCATTTCAAATTGTGAGGGCATTTTTTATATTTATGAACAAAAGAAAAAACGATAATTAGCAAAAAAATATTAATTTATAGCGCTCCATTTCAAAAGTGCTCTGTGGCATGCAGCGCAGCGGCTGTCCTATTTATCTGAAGCAGAAAAATCAAAAAGATTATTTGAAGGGCGTGCGAATTGCGCAGATAATGGAGCTCAATTAATAGGAAAAACTGCAAAATTCACAAGATAGCGGCAGTGTACAGAAAAGTATTGTTTCGTCACAATCGATACTTTTCTCCAGACTGCCGCCATTTTTTGAATTTTGTAGTTTTTCCTCCGAATTGAGCTTCATTACCTGCACAATTTCCTATAAAAAAATAATGTTTTTGGTTTATTGTTTCAGATAAATAGAGCAGCCGCTATGCTGCACACCGCGCAGCACTTTAGAAACGAAGTGCCTGATAATTGTATAAATAATTCTTTAAATTGATATTTATTTTTAGCTAATTAATGGGTTTTCCATTTGTTCATAAATATATAAAAGTACCCTCACAATTTGAAATGGATCCTCTGCTCAGTTTCCGAAAAAAAAAACATTTTCATCTCTATTAATACTTTAAATTCTTCGTTATATAAACTTTGTGTATTAAACTTTTTATTTCTTTAAGAACCATCGTTATAACTGCAAAACTATATATTTGCTTACATATATAGTGAAAATTAAATATTTTTTAGGTTCCAAAATACACTTCTAAGAAATACATATGCGTGTATGCCTTCCCATAGGTACACACAGCACGCAAAATTTCAGAAACGTCTCACAGTAATATTGCGGTGGATAATTCGAAATATTGCAGAGATGTTGCTGTGCAAAATTGCAGCAACGATCCTGCAATGATGCGTGCTGTATGAGTTAGTGTACTTTCTAGCAAAATTTAGTTACAGCTCGATAAGAATTTGTTATATTATTTTCCTAAAACATGTTTCACATCATCGGTTACTTCTCGCAAACTTTGCGTTCAGGAGTTTCCGATTTTCAGAAATAAATACTGTATTGCAGTTCGTTACAAAAAGTAGCACGTTTCATTTTTCTTACAAACAGCAGCACGTCCATGCATTTTTTGAGACATTTTTATAGTAACTGTTTTGCGTGAAAATCGCGCAAAAAGCTTGAGCAAGAAATGCGTTCCTTTGCAATGATATTGTGGGATTTAAACCTAATATATTCAAATATCAGGTTTATTCCCGGAAATAGAACCGAATGTTCTACTCAAACGAAAACGCATTACTTTTCACAAAGAAAAGCGCATCAAATGTTTGTATTGCTGACATATCAGCTATACGTTGTTAGCAAACTGCAATACTCAGTGTATCATATCCATATACATTTAAATTTTTGAAAAGCATGTCGTGGCATTCTTAACTTCTAACGTGGCATATATACTATAACGGATACTATTCCTAAAACGAGAGAAAGACGCCACATAGTGCTAAATCTCAGTATTATGACAAGTTGCTCCACGTTTGTGTACCCAACATTGTTAGAAAAACTCATGGTTCTGTTTGAAATGCTTCTGCGCTTATGAATTATTATGATGTACGTACACTCTCCCGTTTAGAAATCAACAAATACCTCCTGTGTCTATACAAAACGTGATAATTCACCCAGATTATATATTTTTCGCCACTTTTATTATCACCTTATTTTGACCTAAGTTTATACTTAACTTTAACCACTTGTTACGTACATAAGTAATTAACCATGTAATGCAATTTATTTAGCAGAAATGTGTACCAAAGTGGGTGGTAGAAAATTGTGAAAATCTACTTCGTTCTATAAGTCCCAAGAAATTGTAAAAGTGCAATGCTTTGCCGCAATTTTGATGAGAGGGGTAGAACAAAAAAAATGTAAGTAATTTTTTTATATATGTAGAGTAGATTTAAAGATCAATTTAATTTTCTTAAATAAAATGCTATACATTTTTAGCTGTAGAATGATATGTGGAAGTTGTGGTGTGTATACACCTACAAGTGATGGTGTTACAAAATCTATACTTGCTAATGTTACAAAATCTTAATGGGGGATTATCAAAATGAGCCTGCGTTTTTGAGAACATTAAGTGCAATGTTTTGTACGCTAGAATAGTTCAATTACGTTAGCCATAGTATCAACCAGTTGTACCATAGTTGCGGCAGTAAAGTGTTCGACTATGGTGATAGCTATGGTCTTCGTTTCGAATCTCCTGTACCTCATGATTTTTAATAGACTTAAAAAAAAAAGACGTTCTCAGTTCGAAGTGTTTGTATGTATGTTATACGTATTATGTTTGTTGGCGAACTTCGCCGAAACTACTGAACCGATTTTGGTGAAACTTATTGCATTTAGTTTGGCTTCGATCAACTTAGGTCATGGATAAAGAATTATCAAAAATCGGTCAAGTAGTTTTCAAGTTACACCAAAAAATAAGAAATCTGTTTTATTACAATACATTGTATGCACGGGCAGGCAAAGGACGGAGTATCAAACGTCCGAAAAACAAAGCGAGATAAAATATCAACGCGTCGTCTGTCTCGTACCGTTTCTTGCTCGCTTTCAGTCCCTCTGATTCGCTCTCGTTCCATCTCGATCTCGCCATCGGCAAGAAAGAAGCGAAAACGATCGCTCGATCGTGCGCTCCTCTACGTTATAATACATATTAGATCGTATTTATTATATTATAATATATATTATATATTATACAACTTAAATAACTAAAACGTAAAATGAAAAAAAATTTTAAAAAATTAAAACCGACCTAAAAAAATAATAATGCGCTAATTCAGAAAAAATAATTTTGTTCCTTATTTAATCTACGACTCTCAATTTTTGAAGTCGGCGTCAGATTTACACAGTGCAAACGACAAAGCGTCGACATAAAAAAATTGAGAGTCGTAGATTAAATAAGGAACAAAATTATTTTTTACTTTTTAGCGCATTTTTATTTTTTTGAAGTCGGTCTTATTTTTTTTTTTAAAATGTTTTATTTTTTTTTTTACCGTAGTGCCATTACACATTACAGCTTAAACCAATTTTCATTTTGTTCCAATAATGATATTAATATTATATATTAGTATAATAATATCAATATATATATCATTACATTAATATATAATAATATAATTACAAATTACATTTTCGGCAATACTGCTCGAAATATTTCCTACAATATTTAGAATTTTGCATGGAAATGTTACTGACAATGAGCTGTTTCTGCAATATTGCGTGTTGTATACGAGTACTCAAAAATAAAATCGGTGATAAAATTGTAATATGTTCATTATGCTGGCCCTTATTTTCAACCTGCGATTTCTTTTGCTCTCACCCCCTAATATGGTTCCGTTTCATAAAAAACATAGTCCCTGAAGAAGATTATTCAATTATTGCAGTCGGACAACAGAACAAGGCGCCGATCAGGCCGTAAAGTTTAGAATTCATCGATGGTTTGAATTTGAAGAATTTGTCAGAAATGGTAGGTCCTATCGAAATTTTCTTCAAATACTATTAAAAGAGCACTCAATTTTCTACAATTACTGTATATATAATTTTTTCCTGCTTCCAACCATTTTTTATATAATAGCGTTTGAACGCGCCGTACAGGTGGAACGCGCGAGGCGCGGATTTCGCTATATTCAAACGCAATTATCTAAAAAATGGTTGGAAGCGCGAAAAAATGATATATACAGTAATTATAGAAAATTGAATGCTCTTTTAATATTATTTAAACAAAATTTCGATTGGCCTTACCATTTTTGAGAAATTTTTTAAATCTAAACTATCGATGAATTCTAAACTTTAAGGCCTGGTCGGCACCCTATCCTGTTGTCCGATTGCAATAAACTTTTTCAGGGATTATTTTTTTATCGAATAGCACCGCTCTAGGGGCTGAGAGCAAAGAAATACAAAAAAAACCACACATATAAATAATGGCCACCTGGATGTTCATGCATAAAAATATGTCACGATAAGTATCCTTACTCACAAGTAGAACCAAAGATAAAATTGTAATATTTGATTCATAAAAATGTAGAATCATTTTTATTTATACTTGTTAGATTGAATGTCTAACGAGATAGTTTTTAAAGACGAGATACGTTTCAGTTTCCAGGTTTTGGGATAAGTGCATAGTTCATCGCAATCCTCATATCAGAACACACCTTTGCCTTCCGTGTTTCATGGTCAAATTAGTCAGATCTAATAGGATCAAAGATCCTACCTATTCTTTAGCGATACGAGGTCGGATCGCTCTCAATTACCAAATTCTTTCGCTTTCTCAACAATATCAGATGATGCTCGATAGCCATGTGACTTTGAGTCACCGAATATCATCTGATGCCTACCCATAGGCAGATTACTTATGTTGAGCCTCATCTTGGTTTTAACCCAGCCTTCAACCCCCTGAAAGCAAAATAGCATTGGGCTATCTACCTTCCATACATCTTCAATTTATTTTACTATACATTTACATGTTGATTTTCGCATTATGAAAAAAGTTACCCATTAGATTTTAAATTTTCTCGCACTTTGAATAAAATGAAGTCCTTCATCGCGAACAATTAAAAAAATAATTTTAGCTAATTATGTTACAGCAAAAAATAAAATTCGAAACAAGAAAAATTAATTTCAGTAGCCACTTGCTCCTTCTGTTTTAATCTTTACTATTTTTCTTTTGTACATTTTATTCCTTCAGTGCTAAATTTCTGCTTCTTCCATACTTTGGCTTGTTATTTCTTCGATACGCTTAATTCGCGCAGAAATTAAGTTCGTGGCCAACAGTCAATGGCACATCATTCTCAAGTTTTCCAAAGAGAATGAAATTAATTTATAAATTAAATTGCAAAAAAAGTATCCCGGGTGATAAAAAGAAACCAACGCGAAAAAGTAGTAGCACAGGAATGACACGTACTCACAAGCACGTCGATTAATTTAAACCAAAAACCTTTGTCCGTAAATCGACAAGCATGATTCTTGAAGTTTGAATCGCTTTTTGTGTTTATTGCCTATGTACAATGTGATAATATAAATATAAAGAGAAAAAACACATACGATGAAAATTAGTTCTTTTTATGTGCATCAAACGAATCCGTGAACATGAATCATAAAAAAAAAGCTGAATTAACCATGTGTCACATAAAATCGAGAGATTGTGACGGACGAAACTTCGGTGGATTGCATTAACACGAAAAACTGCATTCGGTTATGAGGAATAAAATCTGCCTGCTGTGAACAGAGGCAGAAACGCAACTTTCAAATTGTCATTATTGAAAATTGTTTATCAGACATTCACAAACGTGTGTGCGTGTGGAGATATATATGTAGATATATTTGTACCTTACAACTAATAAATATAATATTTCCCGGCATTTTGATGAGACTTTAAAGTATAATTATGTATACATTTCTGGGCATACGGTTGGTGATAAACCAGCGACATGCCCCTTATCTGTTCATCACAAGTATCTATTTACCTAAATATAAACTATTATCGGTCGTGCCTCAACACACTTTCACGATGGGCCCTTAATATCCCTAGCATACTATTCTCAAGGTGACCACCCCCTATCGTAGAGCAAACGTGAGCTTTTCACGAAAATTTTGATTTCACGCAAGGCGCCCTTTGCGTACAGCGTGTTCGCGTTAACGGGCCAACAATTCTTAGTAATAGAGACTTAACACATCGGTGTTTATGTGATTAAATGGAAATTTGGACTTTTCTATTTTTCAAAAGCTTTTCACTGTAGTGTACACTCGTTTTCCCTTTATACAATTTCAAGATATGTAGCTATCTTTAGGAATGCAAGCTTTAAGTTTTATAAAATTGCCTTGACAGTGAAGCAAATTTGTCATTGCATTGGAGTAATATAAAAGCCGAGAAGATCAAGTGGAAATAATTAATCTTAAATTATTTATTCGCGCTACAATCCGTTTCAATCTACAGCTGTTTCATAAGCTCGCGTATCCGAACCCCTTAACCATCCCTTGCAGCTATCGTGCACGTTTTAAAATTCAGATGCAGCATGATTCTAAAATATCTCACCCAACTGTTTTGAGATGAGGATTTAAACATAGCGAAATTAATAATGAATATATAAAAACTTCGCCTTCAAAAACCACCCTTCTAATTCGAGTTATATATATAGAAGAGGCACACTGAAAAACAGAGACCCATTACTAATCTATATGATATTCGAGACTGCACTGCCAACGATTATTATGCAATTAAATAATTACCCAACTTCTTCGAAACAGGTAATTTCTGAACATATTTTCTTTAATACGCAAAGCCAAAAAAGGAACCACAATTTTCTTAAAAATTCACAGAAACTTTTCTCACCCTTTATGGCAAATCACTCTCAATATCTGATCGAATAGTTTCGGCACACGCTGCATATTTAAAAAAAAAAAACAATTTCTCCGTGAACACGCTAACTAAACAGCCAGTTCTAAAGAGTGAACGAGTTACAACATTACAGTACATAATAATATGCAACTAATAACACGTCACATATGTATCATATATAAATCGAAATGCGTAATAGTCATATTGTGCAAAGTATAAACTTTATTGTACGGGAAGGCTGGATGTGCAACTACGGAACCTAGAAAATGATCACCTCGATTACATTTTCATATGCATTCGGTATTACATACTTCTCCATCCTCGTTCTCTTCCACACACTCTAATTCCTATACGATGGTCTCTCCCTTTAAAATTTGGAAAATCGCTACTCACATTAATAAATCCAAACTTATTATTTGCCACGTCAAACACGCGCGGATAAAGCGTCAGGCACTTGTAGATATAAGAAAGATTTATACAGTTTTTTTTTTTTTTCTAATACGATCGGTATGTTGAATGTAATTGAACAGCGCAGTTTGTAGGACGGACGACACTGCACTGACTGTGACATGTAAGTTACTTTCTTACGACTTAATAATGTGGTTTACCTCGCAAATAAAGCTTAATTGAAAATAAATTGAATGTTCGAATGGTGCAGTCAGTGAAAGAAATATTTTATTTAAAGCCTCTGTGTTTAAGTATATATTTGATAATATTCGCGATGAACTGTTGATAGAGAAACATAACTGTGAATAGTTCTAATATTGAGAAAATGATACTGAAAAGTGATACTGTCCGAAATAAAGATGAGTTAACAAAATAGGCGTAAAATGATATAAGCATACAAGATTGCTGTTTTTAAAGAATTAACTGCAGAAACGAATCCAGGCATTTTCGCAATGCTTCTTTAAAGTGAACGTGTTCTCCAGATTCTATTGGCGATCGTTCAAGCATTCATATTGAGACGTTTTTCTTGAAATTGTATTTCTCCAAAATTCAACAGGTACAGTAGCATTCTAATACTTATTTCCTTTTACATTGTTGTATAAAAAGCTCGAAACTAAAGCAGCATACGTGCAACGTGAGACGATAAAAATTTGAACGAAATTGCAATCCTTTTTTTCAACAGGCTTTGATTGATTCGGTTAGAAATCTTCCAACTTTTTGATAATAGGTAACTGATATCTCGTCTCCTCTATGATCAACACACTCGATGAACGTTATCAATTGAAATGCGTGCTTTTGTGCCATTTATTTCCTTCGTTTGCACTGCTCGTATCGTTAACAATGCCCTTCGACGAGGCCAATCATAGTTTAGACGTGCCTCAACGTTGCTTTCTCAACAGTCTTTCAATTTACCATTTGTAATCTAAATATTCCCTTATTGCATAGCTTCTTTGCATTCAAGACACCCTTTACACGTGCACACGCATTAGCTTATGCTATCACATTTTCATCGAAAGAATTATGCATTAAACGCTAGAAATTACAATGTATTAGCGAATTGAATTTATACAAAAGTAAATGCAATTTCTATCCTGTTCGATCAGCAACACATTAAAAATAGGAGAATTAAGTTTCAGCAATCTGGTCGTTCAATTTGAAAGATTGTTCCTCATAATTTTACATTCGTTCATTAATACCGCATCGATACCTCGCTAATTTGTCGATGGAAACGTATGAATTGGTGTCTTCGAAATACTTAAATTTCGAATAAAAAATAAAGCAAAATGAATTAAGCTTGCATTGTAAGACGTAATCGCGATGGAACTAACTGAGCGAATTTTAATTGACTGGTGCCTCACAGAATTTCGTAAAATGTACTTTCATGTTCAATTCCTTTCAAAGAAATTCGCATCACTTTTGTATTAACAGGATGTTGATTATAATAGATCTGAAATGTCGATCGCCATTGTGATTACAAACTTCCGAATCAACAACATCCTTTCGAATGATGCAATGAAAGTCGTCCGATAGACTTCCTACAAACAGCAAACATATTCGATTGCAGCTCACATGCTTTCCCAAACTACTAACTTGCATAAACCCTTCCTTACAATAATTAAGGTGCTCGAGCCCGCTGGTACGAAGAATTAAGAGAACTCGTGCTTTAAGATACAGTAACGGAATAACAGGTGCGCAAGCATTCTTCTTTAAAGTCACTAATGAAGAAACGTGTGTAGACAAGAAATCAAATACACACTTGACAAGAAATTATACATAAGTAGTTAGCTTAGCCTATAAAGCGTTACTTTTACAGTTGGCTAATTATTATCATCATTAATGATCAGTTTTAATCAATATCACCTTATCTCAATATGCTTATTCGTGCGATATTCATTGGTAGGTACGACACATTTGCATTTAGAAACAGAAATATCTAGATAGTTGTAGAACTACAGTACTATAACATGAAGCTTGGATTAATAATATACAGTGGGAACGCCATCACTTTGTTCGAGGATCCGACATTCTTAAAGCTGACATTTTTGACATCTATTCTCTTAAGCACTTCCGCATACGTTTTAGTACTCAAGTGAAGTTAAACTTATACTACAATAATATAAGTTCTCGGCGCTCTCGCAAAGGAATTTTTCCTTCATGCTTGCGCAAAAAGAAGACGGGCAATGGTTGCAATTTCATAGGAGAAGCAAACAAAGACGTAGAATATCATGAATCTCTTTTCCCTTCTCTACTGTACGAAACTATTCGACCTCCCTTCTTCATTTCTTACTATCTTCACCGTTGTTTAATACATCCAGCACCTTTAGCAATTATTTGCCTTTCCTAGAAATCGACCACTATCCTTTTGGCATTAAAACATCGTGCTAGATTCGTCAACAGATTTTTTGCTTTCACCGTAAACCTAATAGATTTTTCTCAAAAATCATACTATCACTATTTCAAGGTCTTCTCTCTTTGGTGGCGCCTTACGAATCACTTACAAATACTAACGAAAAAGGATCGCCACTTCCCTACATAATTTTGTGCAGAGATGATATTAAAATGGAATCGATGACGAATTAATACTAATACTGTAAAATGATTTAGTAGACATTCAATCGCTTTAATAATTAATTGTTTATCGGAATCGATTCGCTTACTCCTTATACATTAGTCTATCGACGGACGCCGCTTAAAGACACTGACGATTATGATCTCTTGGGAATAAGATATTTTTTCCTTTAAAATTTAAGACAGCTTATTAATTACAAAAATCGATCACCTGCTGCAAATACAATTAATTACGCCGTAATCTGTAAAGCTCTTCGAAATACAAAGATATTTGTCATCATCTTGTCCTTGGAATTCATATGTATCGTTAGCACGCAGCTGCATTTATCAACAAATGCATTACAGTGTGTATTTTTTCATATATACACATACATACATACGTACATAAATGCGTGTATACGTATGCGTATATATATACGATATACAAATATAAATTATTTGCCTTATTTTAAAATGTCTGGGACACATGGTAGGAAGTAAACTCTTTTGTTCAGTAAATAGACCGGGTTATTTTATTACACGCTAAGTTAATTTCATAAACCCGTTTTCTCGAAAGTTTAAATTGTCTGATTGCTTCCTCTTTCCAACGTATTAGGTACAAGTTTAGTTTACGGTTTGTTCTGTGTTATCCAACACACAATATTTCATAGTTTTCTTTTAATGCAATTTGTCGCACCAGACTAAAAGGATCGTTAAACAACATACAACTAATATCTTAATTCATCGCGTCTAAATAAAAGTTAGAAAAACTCCTCCAAGAATTCCGTGTTTCACCTATCCAGCGTTATTCGTTAAATGAGGATTATTTACCGAGATATATTTACAAAAGGAGGCTAAATTCCTTTATCAGACGCTGAAAGATATCAAGTATCGTGGCAGATCTCTGAGAGAGAGAGAGCCAGCTTCAGCTTTAGATACAAAAAAAAAATGAACAATAGAATGAAATTGGACTCTCAAGTTTATCTTTGATCTCTCAGTTCTTCGACACCATTCCAATTTTAGTATTTACTTGCGCATCGATTACATGTATACTACAGCGGTTTGTAACACATGGATTGGCTTAAAATCTAAAAGATCTGTATGGCCTCATTACGATTCAAATAGATTCACAATTCACTAACAATTAGACTCTCCGCGTTCCGACATTTTGGTTCTTTTACGCTCCCCGACAATACAAATAATACAGCCTTCTCTTCATAGTTCTGTTGATCGGAGCTTTTATTAGCTATTATTCTGCTACGCCATGCTTTACTATTCGCGATCGCTCGTTTGCTGCCTTCTGTTATTTGGAACTGATTCAATTGCAAAGCTGTCGTCACGAACGCCCAAAGGTTGTACTCCGAACTTTACCCACGCTCAAATCATATTTAACAAGTTACCTAATTTTTTTCGCAAAGAAATTAGGTATTAAACGTTACAACTAACTGATACTCTAGATTACAGGCTTAAATTTACAACTAGAATAAATAGTAATTATTGATAGAGCAAGGTCCTTTTTATACTTTCCGAGCTAATATTAACATTGTATTATTTGTAAAAACTAGAAATAGAATCATTAATACACAATGCTCTATAAATTCCATGTGTCACTGCAAGTAGTAGTATGTTGAATATTTCGTTCGGTGGAAGTACTGTTGATTAAAAGAAGAAAGTAGACATACATTTTTCCTTTCCTCACCCCCCACCCCTGTTCCAAAGTTTCTATTAAAAATACAAAATCTTGGGCGCGATATCCCCTCCCTTTTAATTTAAATACTTCTAAATCGGTTCGTAATCGAAAAACTCCTGCATCGTACCGAAGAGCACTTTTTCTTTGTCTTTCTGTTTTCTCTTCTTTTCTTTTAAAAAATAAGCTTCGCAATTCTTTTCGGTTTCTACTTGAATTATGCACTGATATATACAGCTGTTAATACTGTTTTACGAATAAGATTAAATCGACTTTGTAATCAAAGAAATTGCACGCGTTGTGTTTAAAATGATGAAAATCATTTGAAACCTTACCAGTGTATTAATGATTCTAAAAATACATGGTAAACGATTTGTGGCGCACGGCAGTCAATACGTATTTATACATTTAATTACCCTATCTAGTGGCTCTAAGATGTTGTTGCTTATAAGGCTCTTAATACAATTATTTTATTACTCAACGTTATTGTTTCATTTAAATTGATTCCATTTGCACACGAATCATGAATGAAGAAATTGGTAGAATACAAATTTGAGGACCTTAAAATTTGCGTTAAACAACAAATAAAACGTAGCTTATCCTATAATTTCACATTATATTTTCTCATCTAGTTTTGCAATTATTTAATTATCCTTACCCTACTCCAATCTTTTTTTTTTACATTGACGGGACCTTGTCATTAGCCCAGATCTAATGCCATGTGGATTTAACTTAAAGATACATATGTAGTTCGTTTCGTTTTGCCTGAACAGATAACCCTCCATTGTATTAAATACCAGATGAAATGTATTAGTTTTACTTTTGGACAAAATGTTTAGATCAAAATGTGAAGTTGATATGAGTAAAGTGCTACCACAGTTCAAGCAGCATCATAACTTTGTTGGCATAAGCGTATATGATGACTTCCTGTGCCACATGCGAAGAATGTCGATAAAATTCGTAAGAAATTGAATAAAATCATACGCCCCCGGTGCGTTAAGTTAATTATATCGTTAATCGTTCGAATGGTAACGTACTGTTTTTCTGTCGCCGCAGTCGAATCAATGTTTCAAGTATTTCAAACAATCCGAGAGAATGACATTAGGTTTGGACGAAATTCGTACAGAAGATATCATTCGGCAAATGTGGCACACTGTTCTTTATGACACTAAAAATATTACATAACACTTTGTTTAATTAACTTGCCACAACTTTGGATTTTACTATAACAGATTCCTAGCTTATTTTGGCCATTTACTCGGAGACCTTCGACAATTAACATTTACAAATCTTTTTACTTATTTGTATCTTCCTATTGACAATTCATTACTTCACGTGGCCAACTTTTTTTTCTCTCGTGCCCACAATAAATATGATAGTACGTGATAAATATGATATTTATAGAGGGTTCTACGAGCATAATTACGAATATGCTTAAACATGACAATAGTGCATGCCAATTTATCATCATCGCATGACTTGTAAGTCTAAAATCTTTTTACGCATAAACAATAAGATAACAGTCTCGCAAAAAGCGATTTATATAATTATTCATCATTCTTTCTGCGGTGTGTTCGTTTCTTTTTTTTGTATCCTACAAAAATGCTCTAAAAGAAAAAAATAAGCGTAATACGCACGGCAGCTGAATTGTTTGCTGAATTGCTCATTCATGCGGTTTTTATCACGAGACGACCCATCAGACAAGCTGCGTACGCCTTAATCTAATCCGAAACATGATTAACTAAAAGCACCTCTTTTTAAACCTACTTCTTAAAATGTTCAGAAAGTCCGACCAAAACCCAGGCAGCAATATATTAAATAGAACATTAAAAAAGGGAGGGTGGGGGCGGGGAGGGGAAAGAAGCAAAGTTCAATATAAGATTGCTCGACGTGCTTCAGGTATTGGGCAGACTTATTTGATTACCAAAGTAAGCAAAAAAATTGACCACGTAAGAAGATTGTCACGCATTTAAGCAGTCTAAAAATATCCACATGCAAGATATGATGACTATCATACTGTGGTATCAGTCGCATGTGTTGAGAGAGGGTTAAAAAAGAATTACGCGAAGTACATAACCCGCTTTGTGTTTGCATGAACTGTGATAGCCCTTGCCATTGCACCTGGTGTTCTGTCTTCGCTGCAGCCAGATTGATGAGATCCTTCTCCACTGAAATATAGACCACTAATTTATTAAATCATTAATAATCGTCGATCCTCTGCGCACTACTAATTTGTATATTACAACTGGAGAATGATATATTATTGATTCTTTGCCAATAAGAAATTCGACTTACCTATCATGCTCTTTCTCTACTAAATGATATCTGGCTCGGAATGCTACAAGATGAGCATAATATGCCGGTGCAGGTATACTAACGGATCTTGTACACCTAACATACGTGTGGCACAATTGATAAGTAAGAGATTGTAGCTCGTCACTTTCGAAGTGATTATCGTCCCAAAGAACGTGATAATGTGATGGTCGCGACGTGCCCTGTACCAAAAATAAATACAGTAGTTACATCAAATAAGATTAAGTAATACCCGGCTTGGCAATTAGCTGCTCTTTCCGCTCAATTTTTGGAATCAACGCCCTCTTTCTCCCGCCATGCGTTTTAGCCTCGCGATGACCGTAATTTCCGAACCACCTCAGAGGCAACACTCGTATCAATAGGTTTCCGCATCGTAAAACCTCAAACTTCACTTCGAAAAGCGACATTTAGTATTATCTACCATGTCTCAATGGCCCAAACAAAACACGCTTCAGTGCGCGCGAAAATGCATTTGCACAAACTTGATTAAAATTTTGACTGTGAAATTTGAAAGCATTTTTCCGATTTATTTTTTAACGCGATTTGTCATAAATTATGCGCAGAATAAGCGTAAATGAAATACCACTGACAAAAAAGAACGCTTAGATAATAGTATCCCATGGGACGATGTGGAAACCTATTGATACGAGTGTCGCCCTAATGCGACACCCGCGGTTCATATGGAACGCGCCTGAGATGGTTCGTGCGCTGCGGCCGTCGCGGGGTCCAATACACGGGGCGGGAGAAAGAAGGCGGTGTTTCGGAAAGAATGGTTAAATCCCAAGCCTGATTTACATCGTCATGGATTTGTAAGTTTACCTGGATGCCTTGATGACTACATAGATAAAAATCGAACTCGGTTGGATGCGTTATACAAATATCGACAGTTGTACCCGCCGGGATGTTCCCACTTTTGCCACTCTGTTCTTTCTTCTCCGCACAGAACAAGCGGGTGTGGTGTCTTTTCTGCACTACAATAAACGTCACTCCGGGCTTGTAATCAGCTTCAAGTTTAATGCAGGCTTCGCGAATGGCGGTCAACTCGTGCTGCAGAACATGCAAGAACTGGCCTTCGGATACACCATCACGGTACAGAATTATTCTGTGCGGTTTATACCCCCCAGTGCTTTTGTAAAACCTAACAAGAAGTTCCCTTAAAAAGAAATAAAAATATATACCGTTATTATCACGAATGTTTGAATCGTAACATAATGCTTCCAAGTATGGCAGGCCTTTTATAATAAATTCACTTACGTCACCATTGAACTAAGCTCTTGAATAATTTCCTGCCTATGCTGTTGAACTCTAACAGTAGCTGCGTATCGAGACGGGTGAGCATCCATGCTGGCAACTACCGCAGCTATGCTAGGCTTTTTATTATCTCCAGCAGGAGGATGAGTTACATCAGCTCCAAAGAATATAACAGGCTCGTTAAACACTTTCGGTCTCATACTGGGTACTAAAATATTATTGATCCCACCCAACTTCACGTTAATTTTTAGACACAAATTGGATAACGTTTGCGGTGACGTTTTATTAACATTTTTCGCCTGCACGCACTGCGTCGCCATGCCCAGTAACGTGTCTCCCACTCTCTTCACTTCGGCTGCGGGTAAACAGAATATGAAATCTTCATGTAAGAACGTCGCTGGCGTTGGGCGATGTGTAAAATATAATATCTATACAATTACCATATACTGGAGTCTTCCCGGGCAGTATAACACAAACAAGTTGCAGCGTTGCAAATGTCATTTTTAGATATTTAAACATGGGCTCCACTTGATCTGGCCCGTTAGCGTATTTACAAAAACACGGCTGCCCAATAATTGGCATTCCGGCGTCGTTGCTTATTCTTTGCAATTGTGCTATGAATAGTCGCAGAGCGTCTTCGCGCACGGTCCTTTGTGGCGCGAAGCAGGCGATTGCCCAAACTCTGATTTCCACGCCGGTGAAGAATTGCTTGCCGCGCATGTCCCAAACACCCTGAGAAGGCAAAGCCTGTTGCTTCGTCTTCAGCAGGAAAAAGAAAATATACCCATATATACATCGTGGAATATCGTGGATTGTATTTTGAATCCAAATAAATAAACGAGGTAGATGCACCAGTATTTCTACGCAATCCATGCAATCACTGCTTCTTTATCTCTTTTTATGTAGAAGCTACATGAATATTATTCATGAAATAATATGAATGGAAGTTTGTAGAAAGCATGGGGATAATTCGGAATAAAAAAGTATTCATTTTATTTTGCTACTGCATGGAATGGAACTGGTAGCATCAGGGAGTAACAAGTGATATTGGACTGTGAATATAATGCAAATTATATTAACCCTCGCCCAGCGGATATCAGATTCATTTAACACTCATGTTACTGCAGTTAAAGCACTGTATTTCCCAAAACAATTAACTGCGGAGCATAAAATGAAATGTGTTAAGTCAAAAGGTTGCATTCTGAAGTTAGTTTCTAGTACACCAGCAGCTGTAATCAATGTATTTTCCAGTAAGTCATCAAATTCTATTCTGTTACAGTCAAAACACTGCGGTCACAACTTTTTATTCTCATTTCTATTTTCTTTCTCTTATAAAATTTCCAAAATTTCGCCTTTTCAAACTCTCTTACTATCTCCAGTCTATCGTTTACTTAGTGAAACTCTCAAAATTTCAATTTGGCCTAGTTTATTCATACCATTGAGCGTTTAGGGATCAGGCCTGCATGGGTTCAAGTACTGACTTCTACCTCCTCCATATTTCTTTCGAATTTACAAATTGTTTGGTTGCTCTGTCGTCTTTCTTATTCTCTTGCAAAAATCTTTTATCCCAACTAAAGCCAAAAATTACTTTAGAGCATCTCCGGCAGTCACATATACTACACACAATCTTTTTATGTAAACAATAATTAAATAGTTGTACTTGGATCCTCTGTTCGTTATAAAGTTGCTAGCGCATAGTTAGATTTCCTTATTATGCACAATGTTCAAATTAAAGGATAGTAGATCGCGATATCGGAACTATCAATTGGTAAAGAAAAATACTATAACAAATTTGTAGAGAGCGAAAGCAATGATTACAACGAAATTAATCAAAGCGACACAGAAAACGAAAATAATATTGTTGCTAGATATGCACGGAGAATATATTAGTAACACAAAGAAAGATTTCAGGAAAACTTAATGAAGATCCAACAAAGAGAAATTATAATGTTTGCAAAAACAAAAACTCATAAGGTGTACCGAAATAAATTCAAGTTTTAGATTTTTATTAACCATTGGATGATTAAAAAATCAAGAAAGAGCAAATGTTAAACGTTATAAGAAAGGTAATCGATGAAAAAATAATGTAACTTTCACAAGACAAGTTTATATTTGCGCAATGCACTGTGATAGATTCAAAGTAGTTTGAGATTTATGGGTTTCAAAGACTTATTAATGAGGAAATAAACACTACCGAGAAACTAAGCCTTTTTAGAACTGTTTTTGCGGAGATCTAAACGTCAGTAGTACTGTAACTGTTTAAGTAACTGCTTAACTAAAATATATGAAATCAGAATCATAGTCAGAAATAAAATTGTGGGAACTAAAACAGCACGTGGTTAAAATACTTTCAATTTCTAGAACCTGCACATTATTTTATATTACAAGTGCTATGTTCTCAATAAATTACTTAAGAAAAAACACATATCAAAAGTTGTATGTATTATGAAAAAACTTATGCAGATAAATGGCCATTCAACGAACGTAAGAAGAGAAATATTTGCGAAGCAATTTAAATAGAAATTATTGGCACAAAACGGAGAAACACCGGCATTTGCGGTAATAAAAGAGCGAGGAAAGAATTAATAGTAGAGGCTGTATCTGCGTTGGCAATAATGGCCAATACACGTGAAAATGTTCCAAGTACCTGAGACATTAGAACAACCATACAATAAAGAAATCGAATACTGTATTTGTACGATTATTTAAAAGTATATATCTTTTCAACTGCACGTTCCTTTCCTTTCAATCATTTGTATATTAATACTATTCTTTTAAAAAGGAAATTTCAAGCTGAGTGGAATCGAACTCGAATGTAAAAGCTTATTCTAAGATGTGTAAAAACGAAATTATATTATCGACCGTGCGGTTGTGTGCTTAACGATCCACCATCCGAGGGTTAACGAAGAATGTAATTTCTTTGGGTATAATTATTTTACCATTACAGCTGTTTAACTTTACAGAAAAGTTAAGTCCTCATTACAATCACAGCCCATATATCAAAATCAACCAGGTCTAGAACCCATGCATTCATTTGGTGACTTTATTTTACTGATTCCGGTTTACCTTTAAACTCATTTCGAATATAAATAGTTAAGGCCAAGTGTATTATTGCTTTGGGAAAGATTACAGTACTTTTCGTTCCATCGTATCTTTACTAGAATTCTTATTCTAGCGTAAAAATGTACAAATGTCTAAAAGAAATTTAACTCAGCCTAAAATCTTTATCAGGCAAAAATCTGACTTATATTTCCGTTTTATATATCTCACAAAAATTAATATCGTTTCAGGCATTCGAATGCAAGTCGCGTTTTCTTGGAAGATTGTTCTAAGGTTACCCCACGCCAAATCGATCGCCTTTTACGGTCGGTGACTGGGATTTCAATGAAACTAAAAAAAATCTTGTAGTCCACGTAAAATTAGGGGCGAGGGGTTAAGTTAACATTTTGCTGCTTGCGAATTTGAAAAAAAAAACAGGCTGTCGACGTTCATAATTTTTGTCTATCTTGAACTACCCCTCGCAGGAAGTTCATTCGTTCCCCTTCTATCTTAATCGAAAAGGATTGACTTCTCTGAACAGATTTTCCTTTAAACCGAAAAATCGTATTACAACACGAAAGTTATAAATAAATTCTGGTTTAAAATATCGCTTCACCGTCGCGTTTTTAAAGTCCGAAAAATATGACTGGATTCTTTGAAACTTACTCGTTTCACGAAGCACTATTGTTAGCGCAATATAACAGTTTCGACCGCGTCCTTATCTGAAACCCTTAAACCCTTCGCTTAAAATAAGCTTATCCACATTGTATCCCTTTTGCCCTGCCCACTTTTGTTGGAAAAACCCCACCACCTTCTTCTAATTTCAATCGGCAAGAACATTTTTATTTCACGTATAATCAAAGAAGCAGCACGCTGACATTTATCAATCTGATTAGCCTGGAAAAAAGTATCATTGGCTAACTGTAGGCCAGAATATCTATTCTGGAAGTATAAATGACATCATTGAAACGGCTACGAGACTTGTTGATCTTATTTGTAGACGTTATGTAAATATAGTTTGCAAGCAAGTTGGTCAGCTGCCCGTAGAAGTCGTGCACACCGATCGGTTACACGAAACTGTGCGCACCGCGGTCTGTAACAACTCACTGCGACGGCAACTGAAAAGTGACCACTTGAGACGAAGTCTAATTTTATAGAGGAGATATTTAAATTCAAAGAATTTAGTCATAGTCACTTCGGATTTTCTAAAACGGTGACCTTGGATGAAACTTTATATAATTTTGATATTACGAAAACGAAGAGAATTCTTCAGAAAGACAAATCCTTCTCGGTTAAAATAAAAGGAAGACGAACCTCGTGCGAGGGATAGCTCCGAAAATAAAATTCATTTATAAATCCTATTTCCGCGAGAATTGCAAACTTTCACAGCCTACAGCCTGTATTTATTAAACAAATTAGAAACCAGCGAAACGATGACTTAAAACCCCCTTAATTACACGTAGACTACATCATACTTCAGTTACATCTAAATTCCAGACATCGGCCGCAGAAAATGATCGATTTGGTGAAGAATGGCCCTCCATCTAATGTTTTGCCAGCATTATAACTAGCTTAATTGGAGATCTCAGGACACACAACTACTAGTATGCATCTTACTGTTATCATCTACTCTACTTAAGGAGGCGCATGCTCATATCACGGATCATTAATCATCAACCACAGTTTTTAATCGATCAACTAATCAGATTAGGCTATATACAATCAATCGTAGAGAACCAAAAGACTACAGAACACAAGATACCATTCGACTAATAAGGAGGGGATACAGCTTTCGGGTCGTCGATGTCAAACGACCTTTTCATAGTAAATCTACAGCGAAAATAGAGACAGACATAATTTCAGCACTTGTACCAATACGCATTATTTACCGAAACATTTATTGTTAATGTTTCCATATTATCAACCTTGTAACATTTAAACCAAAAGTGCCATTACAAAATTCTATTCTACAAGTTTGACATCAAGGTCCATGAACTTTTAATTACAGAAGATGCTACAAAAATTGACACATTGGTTCATCGTGGATATTCCATGAATATTGAAATGCCTTTTTACCAATATAAATCGAGTTTGCTTTCCCGATGATGTACAAAAAAAAGGATGCTCCTATAAAGCAATAACATGTATAAAATGCTCTTAATGTAGGAGATATTTGGTTTTTTTTATGTTTCTACCATACATATCATTCTACTAATTGTCAACCACATTTCCAAAGTAGTATGAAGTTATAAGTTTTTTATAACTATCCTTCTGATGCAGTTTATCTTTTCTCCTGCGTCAAAAATTTGGTCAGTGTAAAGTGCCAACTTTTAATTAGTAAGTGATAAGGAGCACCGTAAACAATCACTATAATTGTAAATAACGATAATCGTTATTTATCGAATAAAAAAAGATGGGGAAACATATAGCTCCAGCAGAGACTCGAACGCACGAACCTCGAATTACGAATCTCGTCCGTAACCCGTTCTGCTAACACATGGTGGTAGAGTAAGCTCAGGAGTACCTTCAATTTACTGAAACTTTAACGCTAAATATGGGATGTGTTCTCGTACTTTCAAAAAAGTTTGAGTGAAATCAGCGACCCTATAACAATGACTTCTCCTTGCGAGCTAAAGCGATAGCCCAAGTGAAAAGAAATACTTTCCCAAATGTTACATGGAAACAATAGAAAATCAAACATAATAACATCAGCAGAGACACGAGCTATCATTTAAACACCATTCGAAGTACCTTCTCTCATCTGTTAATTAATCACTTGAGAAATTAAAACCTGCGATCAGTCATCAATGATTCGTGACACTCTTAACCCATTTAAATCATATTTAAATGGCTCCCACGCGCTACAGAAATCTGACTTAAGCATCCTGTCAGTAAGAGGGAATTTCAATTGTTAACTGCTTTGAAAATTCATTGAAAGAAGCACGTATAAAGAAAAGTGTTGTGTAAAATTATACACATGATGTGCATACAATGGATGATTTTTGGCTTCGAAGATATGCGACCAGGACTCGCAATGAAATTGCACGATCTTAGAATCAGAAGGAGCACTGGTCGCCATCCAATTCGAATGGGTTAAATAAATGATAACTATAAAAGGCGCCCAAGTATCAGTGCATCGATCCCTGACGAAATTAATTGCAATGCTGACAAAACATCGGACTATATTTCCAACGAGCACGGTTTCCAAAAATAATACAAGAGCCTCTGCAAATGTGTAATTTGCCTAGACCTGACTGATTGTGTTGGAAGTCTCTCACCTGTCCACTGAGGGAACTTACGCGCCCTCCATACTGTAGCTTGGGCGGAGCTAAAATACGACCCCTAACTTCCACCATAGTGTTCGATATTGTCAGGCCAAATTCTTGAACGTATGAGTCATTATTGAAATCAGCTCTCCTAACTAGATTGTTTATCTCTCGTTCCCGATCCGGAGCAGAGCGGGCTGTAGCTTTTATCATAGTCGATGTCTGCATGTCAGTCAATTTCTTGATACAACGTTGTCCAGCAACAATGTTACATACCTGGCGATATATCACGTATATAAATGTTCAATCATTAACCGTACGGTAAATATCACATCCAACAAACCTCGAGTGGCAAATATGTATGTTTGTGTTCCTGTCCAACTTGAAGGCAAGGAAGATGCGGATAACGTAACTTCATCTTGTATTTGTCTAAGAAATATTTCGCAACAGTGCACTCAACCGTTTGCCCATTTTCCAATTGCAATGGGAATCTAAAGAATTCGATAAGCTTTATATGTATTTAAACATGACACAATCGCGCTCGCGTATACTTACGACTGCATTTGGGCAGGTTTGCGCGTAACGTTGCATACTCTATACTTTCGTCTCATAGTCCCACAGTGTGTAATTTCAATTTTGAGACCTTTAATTTCTTTGGTAAATTTCACTCGCTGGGAATCTGTAAGAGGCTTCCTTTGTTCGTTTATATCTCGAATATCTAATACTTCGCACATGAACTCTATGACAGGTTGTGCTTTGTAAAACGCAGTTGCGGAGACTACAAAATGAACCATGCATAACGTGAATAATCAATTAATATATCCACGAAGTACATAGTGGTGATGAAGATATATCTACCATCAATGTTCAGCATCATTTTCCATTGCGATGGTCTAACGGACTGATGGAAGCCGAACCAAACTTCTCTGCCACCACCTAACGGGTGATAATATCCATCTGGTGTACTAAAGAATGATCTACCTACTGGAGTATACGTCATAGATGGTAAATGCCTCATTACAACATCCAAAGCAAGTATAGCATCGTATGGGATTTGTCTGGTACGTCCTTCTAGAGCTTCCTCTAGAGCGAACAACGAGACTTGAGCCAACCATTTAATTACCACTCTAAAAACTCTGTCTTTACCCTCGCCAGGCAGTGTTACCTGCAAATAAAATAAAGAAAATTAGGAAACAGGTGGCAAGAAAGTGTGCGGAAAATTTCGTCAGTATGCAAAGTACCTCTAATTCTATCTTGTCGGTACCAACGGGCAGAGGATCTCTTGTATACAAGTTATTTCGACCATCAAACACAGGCTTAAGAGTTCCGAATATTTTACTATACGCATGAACCATTGTTTCTATAATTTCTCTATTAACTTTTCGAGGACATTTATCCGGCTGAATATTAATATCATAATGATGCACATAGCCACGCGGCATTGTAATTTGGAAATGGTTGGCTCTTAAATTGATTGTCCTCCCTTCCCGTCCTATATCTGGCCTTCGAGGACATGAAAATGCTGTAACAATGTAATCGTGAATAATTTAAAACAACTGCGATTAATATTTGTCAAATATATTACTTGGATTGAATTCTTATTAAACTTTCAAATTAAATACATATAATACTTTCTTCATTAAAATAATTGAAAATATAGCGATTTTCTACTTACTCGATTAGTTCAATTTCACAATTTATTAACATATACAGGATGATTCTTGCAAAATAACAGATCCAAAGCTTGAGGATATACAGAAAAACTATTCACACGAAGAATGCTCGGTTCCAAAAATGTGTAACATGTATATAGTGGGAGTAATAATTTATTAAGTAAAGATTGTAAAACTTCAGGATCAAGTTCGTTTTCTTCTTTTTCAATGAAACTATCTTTTCAATGACGACAAGGAAAGCATTATGAGATAAATTTAACCATGCTATATGACTTTATTGAAAAAAACTGGAAATAGTATATACTTAAATTTTAGCAGTTTTTCCTTCCTCAAATGTTCAACTGGTCAAAAAGATACGAAGCATGTGATTTGCAAATTTGCGCTTCAGCTCATAAATACAATGGTAAGTATATTTTGTCCTCAAATTTTCAAAAAATCTATTGTAAAAGCACATAAATCAACATGAAATATCCCTAATATTTTCATCGGTAAAATAATTGTTTCTAATAAACAACGCCCTCTTTCTAACAAAACGTCTTCCATATTAAAACTTTTATAATACGTCGTTATATCTTTTGAGATATCCTACCGATTAATTTACTAAAACGCAACATACATATACTGTAAACGCAAAGATCAGATGCATAAAGTAATTTAAAGACTTACTTGGTAGTTCGGGGGGTTGCGGAGGAGTGTGTGTCTGCTGAGTTGGAACAAGGCCTAAGGAACTGGAAGCTGTGCCACTGCTCCCAGTTGCTCCAGCTGTTCCAACCGAAGAACTCGTCGAAGGTCCGGGTGGGGCAGCTGAAAATATCAAGACATCGTAAACAACCGAATAACCAATGCTGCACAAATTAACATAATCGATCAATCGCATCACAAGAAAATTTTGAGAATATTAACTGAATATGACTGCGAAGAACAGAAAAGCATTCAGCGATTACTATCGTTTATAAGAAGAGAGCTCACAGCTATAACAAAGATATGCGCTCTGTCTTCGAACTAATGTATTAAAATTGTTAGAACACTTCAAAAAATTGAGCTTAAAGAGTCCTTTCGATTTGATAAATTTTCTCACGCGTCATTTTCTTAAAACATATGTTACACAGCTTGGAATTTCAACAAGCAACATATTATGACTCAAAAATATGCAGAATATTGAAACATGGCGGTTTCATTACATCGGAAAGTAGGTACATAGAAATTTAATTTACGGCTTAAAATGATTAATTTAACTTAACAAGTATTTGTAAAAAGTGTATGCAGTAAATTTTCTTATACATTATGAATAACTGTTTTTAATATTACGGCACGAATGTGTGTTTAATGATGTAGCATCCCTATAAAAACTTAGCGAGTAGTAACATTTAAAAAAAATCTTAGTTGAACGGTACTTAACACGTTCAACCCAATGAATGATTTAATATACTTCCTTATCTGATGGCTGTAATACCAAAGATAAACTTGTGTCCGACATATCTCTTACTTAATGCGGCTGCACTTTGATTAATAATAGTTAGATCATCTCAAAGAAGTTTATATCAAACGAACAATAACCTGATGCGCTTATAATTTCGTTAACAGCACAAGAACTACTCGCGTGTACCACGCATGCACAGAATAATATAACTACTACGGAATCAGACCGGGTCGAACCGGTTAAAACAAAGGATTTAAAAGAAATAATGGTTGTAGCACAAAATAGAATAGACGAACAATGGATTTATGATTTACCCCGCAACATATTTGGTAAACTAGGAATAAGCTACAGCATGTTTCGGTTACTTGTGTATTCATTCTCGCTTAAAATTCAACAAGAAAATTCGGTGAAAATTAGCACCCTCGATAATGTAGCAAATAAAGCAATCTGACTTTAGAAAATTATTTACAATAAGCGTACGCAATAATCTCACGAAACAAATGCTGAAATTTAGGAATAAATCCGACACTAAATCAAATCCAAATGAGTAGGTTTGCCTCGAGATTTATTCTACTGTAAATGTGTGTAAAAAAGTGGAGGAATTCTGAAGGATATGGAAGGAACATAAGAGAACTTAATTCTACAATTTTATCAAGTTTACTTGAGATAGCAAGAAGGATCGAATTTATTTCGGCTAGTCGTATTTTCTGAATCTGCTTGAAATATCTCGGGTGCTCGGCTTGGTTCAAATATTCGAGTACGTTTTTCCCCAAGTATTGGGAGAGATCTAATTCATACGTTATCCATACTCTGACGGATCAGAAGTCACGACACATTGCGCCTGTTGAACGAGATTTATTCGAAAGAATTTCATAAATTTCCGTCAACGTTTTAAATTCGAATCTAACAGTAAGGGCGAATTTCATTAGGGCATGCATCGCTCGGGAGAATTTTGATTACTTGGTGGTAATCAAAAGAGGAACAAAGAGCCAGAACCACTCGACAACGATATCGTATTCTTGCTTAAACAAACACAAGGGGACCCGTTTTGGATTGTTTTTTAGATATTTTAGAAAAAAAAATTGAATACACGGAAATACTCACACTGCCCTACAGGATACATTTTTGCAGCTGACGATGAAAAAGGTCAGATAACCACTAATAAATAAGTAAAAAGTTTAACACAAAATCCACCGACCACACGACACACTTCTCTACAACGCACACTGTGAGCGAGACTACCTTCTGCAATGGCTGCCACCTAGCTTCACTCCAATTGGTCTTAACTTAACCAATCAGCGTACAATTAATAAAATAGTAGTTGATAATATTTGGCGCCATCGCTAATGATCATTACAGGATATTCTCGATTTCCAAGAATTCTTTAATTTCCTTGTCGATATAAATAATTTATAACGAATCCTTGAAACATCGACAATAATTTGTATTCATTATAATGCAACGCTATATAGGCTTCTTTTTCATAAGCTTCGAAAGTTGCCAAAAATTATAACACTTCACATATATATACAAATAAATACGAGATTTTTTTCTTCAAACATTTATAGTGCAACATTTTAACTCTGCTTTTAATAAAATTGCATTCTAATTACAAATGCATCTTTGTATATGTTGGAGGCACTGCAACTAGAAACATTTCCCCTAGGGTTGCAACCGTTGGTGACACGTATTTCACGCAATCGCGTGTGTTCGATTTCCGAAATGTCGCTTCCTCTTAGTGGGACTCGCACACGCTCGCAAGGGATCATAAGTGCAATCGCAAAGCATTTAAGAACTTTGTCCTTAAAGCCGGTAAAATCAATCGGCATAAAATTCGATCCCTTTCACAATGCTATGGAAACGAGGTTAGTTCACTGAGATTTCAGTTGTTACACGCACTCGACTAGAATCTAATCAATTCTTGCTAATACAGCGAATCGATTTCCTTCTTTTATTTTAAATCTATAATAAATAACACGACCTATTGTTAGCCATGTATCTATTTTTAACTATAAATTCTGCGCATGTGACTTCAACGATATACTTTAAGATAATCGTGCTTTATAACAGTTCGATCTTGAGTGTAGTCAGATTCCGAAAAGTAAATCAATAATTGTTCCCGAAATTACAAATACTTTTTCATAAATAACGATTAATTTCATCTACAATGAGGTTTGGTTAATATCTTATGACGTCAATACTACGCGCATGTGCGATATGAAACTTCTAGTAGCAGACGATGTCCATGTCCGCGTTCTTAAATAAACTTCAACGCTTAACACGATTGTAATAACGCGATAAAAGGGCAGTATTAAAAATTAAGCAGGCTGTTCGTTATTTCAACTGAAACCTGTAATAGACGCGTAACGCAGTTTGTTTTTGGTGTAAACACTGGAAAGGTACATTGATCTTTTGTTCGCGATTATGTATATTTTACGGAAAAAAAATATATAATGTTGATTATATGGACACACGAAACTTCGAAAGATTATCTTTTACATTTATTTCATACTTCTTTGCACGTTTTATAATGTTTGTTGAATTAGTAATTATAAGGTCTCTTATGAACATCTCGGAGTGTAATTATTTTCGGATTCCATTTCGTGTTTGCATGTTCTGTTTGTACCGAACTCGGGCTGCTATGAATGTGTATTTGTGATTAGTCGGTGCATGCAGTCTGTGTAAAGAAATGGTTAACATTACGTTCGGTGATATGCTCTGTGCCACATCAGCTGTTAGTGGCGCATAATATTTATCGGATGTGAAACTTTCGGGCGAAGGAAAATTCAGTGTCGAAAACCAGAATAGAACAAAAAGCTGACGCTATGAAGAGTATAACGCAATTACTACTTTTCTATAATTTAATATTGCAATCTACTCAAGGCCTTGTTTACCGTAAAGCGCACTAGGCGCAAGTTCGGGCCTCGCTCTCTATTTTATAACCTTACTCCTCGCAAACAACAATATAAAAATTAGTCTAGTTATAGTTACATGTAAAATATTTGTTTTTAAATATTAAAATCATAATATAGGAACAAGAGGCATCTGAAAAATTTGCGCCTAATGCCTACAAAAGTATAAATGCGGCCCTGAATCTACTTTTCTCATCACTTTTTATAGTCTCACCGAAAATTTGAATTTCCACGTCAGCGTGGAATGTGTTAGGAAGTGCGACTAAAGAGTTTCTGTACGCTATGCGCACTGAGCGTTATAGTCTAATGCTCAAAAGGGTTAATTAGAAATTTCTTGGTTTTATAAAAATAATAAGGTGTCGTAGGTTTTTAAACGTCAGAAATCCAAGCACTTAGTGATAGATAATCTGTAGCATATGTGCTGCTTATAGGTGCACACTGCTCTGATCCCCCCTCTATTTTGGTTTATTATACAAATATTTTGATAAAAGTTAGTATATGACGGACAACTATTAGAAATTGGTTAAAGTATTCAGATCGTGTATTGTGACAAGATAATATTGGCAAATACATTTATTAGTTCGCGCAGTACTTTCAGTTTAATATAATACATGTTTAAGAATAGACACAATGATTGTGGTAATAATACAATATTGAATACTGAGAAAGTGTTAGACGCGGTTTTCATATGCGAACAGATTGGAAGTAGTTGCACTGTAAAAGGAACGATCACGAAAAGATGATCGATAAATGCATTGTACCACTTAGGAGTACATTTGAAATGTTTAATGCTTAATTTTACTTTATCCAACAACAGATTTGTAAAACATTATAACTATACAATCAGAGCAGTATGCCCGTATATGGCAAATGAGGGGCAGAGACTGTTAGTCAAGAGGCGCTTGGAAGCCTAATTTTCAAAGTCCTGTGATTTTGTTATATGATATCATATAGCAAAATGATACTAAGAAGAAATATCGTCCTCCAAAACACTGTAAACTTATACTACAGAGTTCTGCATCATTCTATACATTTGAAACTTGCATACTAAATAACTATATATATATATTTCTTTATTAAGAAACTCTTCTCTATGCTTATATATAATTTTTATAAATTTGTAGCGTATCGTGTTAATAGTTCCTAGAGTGTCTCTCTACTCCCTAGACTATATTGCTGTTAAGCAACGTTACTTTTTTTTTATAAATTGATAATTAGCAAAGTGGATTTATCCGGAAAAGTATAATTTCAGTTTGTAAAAGTACACGGTTTCGTATTGACTCTTTATTTAATGAATAACGTTAACTTAAAATGTAGTAATTGTATATTACAATTACAATCGCCAAAAATTCATATAATCAACTTACCATTGCATTGGCCACATCCATATGCTTTACCAAGCATAGAAACAGCCGTTGTTATACGAAGAGTACTTAAGTCTGGTATTTGAAGGGGTAGTTGCTCTATTTGTGCCATTTTGCCTGGAACATTATACAACATAAAATACAATACATACATTATATGGTTTTATATTGTATGAGAAATAAATGATATTAGAGTTAATAAATTCATTATAGTAACTTATGAAAAGATCCTACAGTTGGACCCTCTGGGATTTTGATAAAATGATGACAATTTTCCAGAATATTTAGTGCTAATGTGGATTTTTAATAAACAATTCACGTTAGTCTCTCAAATGTCTATAAGTTGAAAGAGTTTACAAGAAACTGTGTTGGGTAGAAGCGAAGAGCAATTGTTTTGTCACCGCTAAAGATACTTTCTACTGATTTTCGTTTTAACTATTTGAATTTCACACAACAATTAAGTTGTGTGAAATTCGAATGAATAGAAAGTATCTTTAGCGGCGACAAAACAATTGCTCTTCGCTTCAAAATATCACAAATATTGTATAAATTTAATATGGAAGTTTCCTTCGCAATGAATGTATAATAAAAGAAATACAATTTGGTGGCAATAGGATTTCAAATCCTCACCTTGTATTTACGCAACAACTGCTCTTCGCTGCTATCAAACATACTTTTACGTAAATACTTGCAACTTATAGTCACGCCGGTGAATGTTAATTGTTTACATAGAATGTGCATTAGCACGAAATAATCTACAAAATATCACCATTCTACCTCTAGATCCATTCTTTCAAATTTCAAAAAAATCCCAGGAGAACCTGCCAGTGGGACCTTAATAGTTGTACGAGTAATAGAATATTCTGCAATGAAAATAAATATGTGTACTATATTTACAGAGACTTTTTCTTTCACATTACAACTCCAAAAATTATCGCGACAAATCCACGGTGCATTGTGAAACCTGAAATCGTCTCTGATCGCTCTGAACCCGAAGTCACAGTCAAGTTGTGTGAGTATTCTCATATTATTTTGTTTAGAAGCGTTACAACATTAACGCATTGTACGCTGGTCCTGCCTGAAACAGGATTTCCAGTTGGCCACTTGAAAGAGCAGCGTACAATGTGTTAAATAATAATCACTAAATGTCTTTTCTTTTTAGTACATAAAAACGTGTCGAAATAGTATAATTAATAGGAATGACTTGAACCGACCGAATACAACAGTATTATTAAAATGAGTAGAAGCGTGCAAAGAAAAATACAGTATTGTAAAAGAAAGACATTCGTCTAAGATAAATGTGATGTTATATTCTTGCGTGTCTATCTTCTAGTATCAGGTGATAATGTGGTATTCAAAAGTGCAAACTTGACGTCTCTGAATATTTTGCAACTTTTCAACAAACACATCACACCTTTGTCTGCATCTGAACCTGAAACTGGAAGTGAAACAGCACTCGAAGACAAGAAAAAGAAGAGACGAAAGAACAAACATAAAATTAAACCAGGAAGCAAACATAGAGGAGTATACTTATAAATTTATACGCGACATAATAACTCGCTTATATATCGGTTACTTTTTCAATACTAAGAAAGAAATTGGTTAAACAATAAAATATCTTTAGTGGAATCGACCTCGTCGCTTATTTGAAACAGACCAATTTTCTTCTTTCTCTTCATTTGTGCAACACCACTGAAAATTTAAGCCCCGGAACAAAACTGTACTTCGATTACTTTCAGCATTTAAGTATCAAGGAGGAAAAGAGAGGTTCAGAGATATTTTCAATCGTTTCTATTGTCTACTATTTTACAGATATCTTTGCAATTGCGCTTAATAGCGCTTCGCGATAAGATTTAATTATTTAATTACTTATTTTCACTAGAGCAAGGATTTATATTAAAGGGAACAGTTTAATTTTTTAGTGCAAGAACAAATCCATCATTAAAATGGCTAATCATGTGTCGAATAGTAAAAATTATAGTATAAAACTTATCGACACCCTTTACAATCAGGTTCCAGCTTTTACAGATGTTTTTGATGAAGAAACGTGGTATATTTTCGTTGCTTGCTTTGTAATTGGAACATTTTTTGTTGCATTTATTCTCTCGAGATTCATTACAATAAAACCTGTCGAATGAATTGAGATGCGTTTAAAAATACTGTATTTCCTAATTTATACACATGCAGCATTAAATGTTAATAGCGCACGGTCTAGAAAATCAAGTTACGATCGATAGATATCTACATAGGCAGTATTGCATCAAAATGCATTCAAGCATTTCAAATATATCATTATTACTTGCATTATTTTCAGTGGCGCTCGATACTAATTTCTTAATTGTACGTGAGATTTCTTCGTACTTACAGTACGAAGACATACAAATTGGCCTTCACGTGAAAAGTTCATTGTAATTGAATGTATCGATTCATTGTATTTTTAATGTAATAAAACATTATATAACACAATAAAATGTTATTAAAAATTCAGTTACATGTAATATATTCTCATTGCAGAAATCAATTGCTATTTATCACTGCGCACATAGCAGTAATTTTATTTGAAAGTGTATACTAATTGTAACTTTACATAGTTACACTGGAAATGTTGTGCAATTAATTGTGATTTCTCATTGCATAGTTTGAGTAATACATAAACACAATTTATGCATGCCTAACTTCTGTTTCTGTCATTAATATCTGGTGCAATTATATTTATTATTTTATATCATTTGCTTGCAATACCTTTCACACAAAATTTAAAGTTTAATGTGTTAAAAGTTATATGTGAAAAGTCTGTAATTTCGGATCGATTTAAAAGTTTGAATATTCACTGGAAATTGCATTTCAAGATCCCAACTTCTACTTCATTTTGCCTCCCCCTTATCTTATTTCTTTTTTCACGTCCCTCCTGCCCTTCTCCCGCACCTTTTGTGTGTGCACATGTCACCCCCCTTTATTCTCGGTCTTTCTTTACTGCCTCTCCATCGACCTTGCCGATGCCCATTTCCTTTAAATTTTTAGCAGAGCCGTTTGCACATGTCCTCGAATCTTAATTTGGCGATCGAAAGTGAACGGTCGATGGTTTAAAATTTTTCGCATTTAAATTTCAATGTATACAATTAGTTCAAATACGCACGAAATCGTAAGTTACCTTACATTTTTCCGTATTTATCGATTTTTTTTTTTCGAATGCACATAATCGATCGTTTAATCTCACGGACCCTTTTTTAATAAACACGTGATCGTGCTCGTCATAAATAATGACGAAAAATAAAACAACGAATCGGGTTTAAAAGATTCAAAGAAATAAGCAACATTCTCTCTTAAATAACAAATTTCACGATAACGTGTATTTATTAATAAATCAATTTCATTGATCCCAGTTTATAAATTCCGTATGACTTATTAAATCGATGAATACCTTTGTCCGTACTTGATTCATGATTAGAACTTAAAAAGTAAATCTACAATTTTATTCACCGGTGAAAAACGTAACTTCTGTTTCCCGAGAACAAAGATAATTCAATTACAAAAACAACCCCGTGATGCATGATGTCCGAACGAAAATATACATATTATTAAAAACACTCACCTATTTCGTAGAGCCGGGATTTAAGTAAGGATACGTGAAATCGATAATCGCACTGTTACTCGTTTCACATGAACATAGTCTCTTTCTTTTATATACAAACTTCGGCGTAGTATCTGCGCGTTAACTTTGTAACAGTTAAATGTATGTTGCACTGTAAACTGTAATGTACTGCATCTTCTACGATGAAATGATTCACACGCATCCAGTATTTAGTTATCCATGTAAAGTCACACTTGTACGAAAACTCATGCTCTTCTTCAGTTTACTACGAACGCGTTCTTTTTCACGAATACGATACGAGTAAAGAATCCCGCGTGCACAAGAATCGTGTCGAAATGTAAGATACTCGGGGGTCTACATCTGTGACAAATGTCGATCAATGGTGATGTTTACACACTGACTTAAAGTAAACAAAAAATGATGGAACAGCCAATAAACTTTTTGCGCGTATACAGTTCAAATCGTGTTTATCAAGCGAATTGTGCTGCACAATGCACATAAACGCGATATGTATTTTTATGAAATTTTTTATTTTGAACGAATAAAAGTCACGTATTTTACGTACTTCCCTGTCGAAATTTCACGTACTATTTTGTCGAGATAATGTGATCCGATTGTTTTAAAGATTTTACAACGAATGATAAAAGAATCAAATACATTAGACACATATACAATGCGATGTATTATTTATTTCTTAAAATACGTGCCATTCATATAAAAAGGGTGTATAAATTTTACTTTGTGCCTCACATAAATAACCGATAAGTAAGCATTATTATTTACATATTAATTTTTGTGGCGTCATCGGCTAAATCCCTACTGGGTCGAAAATGCCTCGCCATTCTTATCTAAAGCGTGCATCGTACTGAAGGGGCCGATACCGTTGTTCTTTAAAAGAATCTTCGCATAACTCAAAGGAGTAATCTTTCCTGTATGAAAAGATTTAATTCATATAAGAAATCTAAGTAAAATAAGAACGTAATCTTACGTACGGAAATGTAAAATTACTGATAGCTTGTTTAAGCGTATGGCAAATATATGCAACTGTTTACGATCGCGTAGATACACAACTTGTTAGCACGTACCTATGATATTGTACTTTAATTTCATTGATTCTGATCGTAAGAAAAAATTAGGTCGTTGGATCGGTCAAGCACAAAATATTACTAGTAACGAACCCGTAGGAAAATTCGTACAAATGGCATTTCCCTATGGCCGTACACCATACTTGTGTATGATTTACTCGCAAGTACGAGAACAAACTAATGATACTGGTTTTATCATCTAACCTTCACCGTTTGTTTTCCTTAGATCTCGGGTATGCGCGCAAAATATTTGGCGTATTTGTCCTTTTGTGAATTATTTCCGTATAAAAGGGAATCTACACTCGAATTTGCCACAAACGAAACAAACTGCGAGAACGAATAGAATTGTAACGTATTGTAACTTCCAAACGCGAAACACTTCCAACGTTTCTGTACAGTTGAGCTCCGGAAATTTAACGGAATGGTCACCGCCGCTTTCACTCGCGACGCGATCTACCCAGCCACGGTTTCAGTAGAAGCGAAACGAAGCCGCCAAAAACGATCACCAAGTGTCAAGGTTGCCATTGTACACGAACATGTCGAATGTATCCGAGTGGTCGTGTATATCGAGTGCGCTCGCACACAGTGAAATCTTTCTCCATCTTTATTTGTAGTAGCGCTATCACACAATAATATTGTCACGGTACTCGCGGTTATTTTACGATGACACTGATTCCCATGCGCAACAGGGCCCGCTGCAAAATTTCTCAGCACGCTGCTACATTTGCTATGCAGAGAATACGTGTAAGTCTTTCACAAAATTCACCGGGCGAGCTTTAGCAACATTCGCCAAATCAGCGATCAACATCCGTGGAAAGACCCCCACTACTTGTTCGATTCATCAGGTATTGCGCATGCCCCGTCTGGTCAGGATTGTAGCTAGTAAACAGAATGAGGTGCCATTGTCGCATGCACTTGTTTACAAACAATGAGATACATATGACGCTTATTGAGTCTCTTCGTTTAATGCATGTAGTTCAATTGTCTGTTGTGTGTACTTACACGTTTTATGCATAGTAAATAATCAATATTGAATCTCTTCATGTTTACATGATGGTTTTAAAGGAACGCTTGCTTTCCCATTAAGGAAAATAAGATTAAGTTCGTGCTTTCTAAACAAATGTACAATGCTTATAAAAATGATACGAATGTGTGGTTTGCAAACAAATTGTTTCTAAACTTACGACGCAGATTCTAATGCTCCGTATCCTTGGCGATAGCAGGACAAAGAAAGACCCCCATGTGCGTCTCTACCGGTTCCGTAACAACCGCCCAAATAATTTGGGAAAATTTTTATTTATGATAAATATTTGTATTTTTCTATAAGTCTAATTATTTTCAGTCTACTAGGTAAATAATAATTAAAATAACAGATTGGCTTGGAAGCTATACGAATAGCAGTACATCTTGATGTTGGTGATAATTTATTAAGTACATGGCATATAAAATATATGTATATAATAATTGTAAGTGATAGTACATTGTAAAATCGTAAGATCGTAAAATATTCTAATATTTTTATTTCGTGGAGTCCAATAATGGTTGGAGCAGGGCAGAGAGTAGGGACTCCCGTTCCTGAAACTTCCCTCACCGGCCATGTCGATTCTTTCTCCGACCCCATAGTAATTATTTCGAAGATTTAAGTAACTGCCCGACTAGGTACTTCTAAAAAATCACAATTCCTTTCTCTGCTCACAGCTTTATTCGATTGTGGCTCATTGTGGCCGCGGGCCTTCAATTAGAGTTCGACTTCACATGGCCTTTGATTTTTCACGAACATTTCTACAATATTTCGTGAACATGGTTTAGGGCAGTGTGTTTAAATTATCTAAGGGGGCATTAAATATCAAGGGGCGGCATGATGGCGTTAGACATTAGGTTAATAATATGAGGTTGCACATGATTACCCAACACAGTTCATTAAATGTGAAAAGTGTCAATGCATACACAGATTTTCTTATATCAGTAGATTATTTTTATCATGTAATTCATACATTAGTGACTTAATTCAATGAAAATGAGAATGATGAATCGCGAATAATGAATTTAAAATATCCAAAATAAATAAATCATTGACATAGAAGTGGTCTAGGCGAGAACTTATGGTGTGGTTATGCCCTAAACCATGTTCACGAAATATTGTAGAAATGTTCACCGGAAAAAAGGCCAACTATGTGAAGTCAACCATTAATCGAAGGGACGCGACCATAATCGAATTTACGTTTCGTTGTTCATTATCTTGTAATATAATAGTTGAACAATTAATTGTTGTAGAACTTAGGTCATCGTGTGCCATGATTGAAAGTGCTGCCGATTACAAACCAATAAAATCAATTTTTCAGTTAACCGAGTACCGCTTCTATTTAGTGAAATTGTCAAAAGAATTCAATCTTCAAAATCACGTAATTAATTACTGGTCAAGTGTTTACGTCTTTACGGGATACTTTAATCTTCGATATTAAAATATACCTACTAATATTTTTCGGAGTGTCCAGTAGAAAATATTCAACCTTAAGGGCTTTTCACATGAGACGCATTTGTGGCTAGCAACTTATATATCGGATATGTCCAATTTTTTTTCAATTCCTTTTTATAGTTTTAAATTAAAGTTGTGTTTGCCAAATGAATATTCTCGAAATACCAGTCATGAATGATATAGGTAAGTGTGTGATGTAAATAGACCCTTTAGTATATATTCTGAACTCATATTTTGTTAATTATATTTTGAAAGACACATGCCACTTTCACGATTATTTTTCAGTTTCCCCCTTTAAACATAGTGTTCAAAATAAATGTCGTTCTATATCGATTCTTATTGTTATCCAATAACATGTTTGTACGCCATATCCAAAATACTCCTATTGGTTAATTACATTCCCACCATTAAATATTTAATAAAATATAAATGTGTACTTACCGGATTTTCAATGTCTTGTCTGGTTAATCGAAAAGTGCCATCAAATTTGTTTAGTTATCTGTTCAGTTTGATATAACATTTGAAAATATTTTGATATAATCTAATGCGTTTAAAAAATTTAGCAAGTATGTTTATTTCCTTAATTTCCGGTATATAAATTTTTACATGTCATTAAAATACATACATAATATTTTACAATATATAGGTTACTAATTACTGCTTTTTAATAATAACGCTACATATATGAGATAATTGCAGTATGTATCGAAGTAAATTTCATTAAAACAGTAAGGAATTTACTATAGAGTATCAAGAAATTCTACTTAATTAGTTTGTAACTTTGTTTATTAACTCCTTCCTATTATACAAATCCAGAAATATCTTATACTTGAAAACTTGATTGTATTACATATATTTATATTAGAAAGGATAAATTTCAGTATTTTCGAATCGTAATAAAGTATATTATTTTTTAAGGAAGTATTTATTATACATAACTGATTATAACATAATACACTGAATATCTTCTAAGTGAAAATATAGCCGAAATCAGACTCTTTTAAAATTCTTTTCTCTTAATCTAAAGCCATTCCTTCGTCGTCATCGTCTTTCTTATCAGGACTAGATGTTGGTGAAGCTTGCTTTGTATTCTTGTCCTCTTGTCCTTGCTGCGTTTGTTCTTGGCCAGTCTTAGCCTCAGACTCAAGAGCAGTGAAGAATTCTTCAACATTTCCATTGGCTGCGGCATTGACAGCATCCGATCCCAAGCCGAATTGACGGATAACAGGTCCCCCTTGACCTGACTGCAAAGCAGACCAGAACATTGATAGCGCCTGGAAGAACTGGGGAGAACATATTGCGCCACTCAGGTGATCTCCTGGTGGTAAGTGTGGGCCCAATGCACGCTCCCAACTTTCCGATGCAGAGAATGTCTCACGGATGGCATGGTTCAGCTCAGTTGCTACGCCCCTCTGCCGGACAATAAGCTGTGCTGTAGGTGGCCGAAAACAACAAATAATCCCAGAGAAACTTCCCCAACTGCTCAGTAGAGCCAGAGCCTCTGACAGCCAGGAAAAGTTCGTGTGGAAAACATTATTAAATAATGAAAAAACCATGCCTCTGTCCTTTGAGCTTATAACATTACTTTTTAGTGTACGCTACGTTTTAGTTACCGGTGATACCACAGACTCTACGACATGAAAAAGATTTACACAATATTACACAGCTAAAGTCTGAAATTCAATATTATTGATATATATGACTGCCTTTTTTTATCGTTATTATGTAAAATGATGTATTCAACCACATTAAAATACATTAAAAAAAAAAGAGGTGGAGAGTTTGTTTGCATATATTATGAATTTTCACAATTTATTAACGACTGTGCAATATTTATTAGATAATGTTGTCTTCTTTGTAAATAGTTGAAGCCCTTATTGATTATAGTTTAGCAGGAAATAATAGATCATTGATAATCGACCGTAAAGAATCTGTTAAATGCTATTTTGTAAAACTCGGAAATAGTATTGTCGTGAATAGTTAATATTAACTATTGAAAGTTTCACAGTCATATTATAGACTTTAATGTGAATACTCACTGTTTAAAAATGAATTAAAAATTATTGAAGTTATTAAAAGTTTATGTTTATGCTTGTGAACTAAAAATTTTGTAGAACACAAAGAAGACAAAACTGCACAAGAAAAAGCTACTTTTTTCAAAGCTCCATAATACAGTTGCAATACTTTTAAGATACTGAACAAAACTGAATGTTGTTCCAAGTGCATTATCAAGAATATCATTCTATTCCTGATAACAACGGCTGTAAGAAAAGCTAGAATTAGTGAAAAAGAAAAAAGCAGATAACTTGGTTCTGTGAACTACTACTTAACCTTGAATGAAGTAGTATTACATGATAATAATAAGAATTTAATGGATTCTCGTGAATTATGCATAACTTTAAACTATGTATGAAATAAACAACATTTAGTGATATTTCTTAGATTGAAATAAATAATCTTTTAAAGAAACTCTGCAATGGAAGTTTCTTATCTTATCAAAATGAGCTTTGCACGAGATGTTTACGAACTCCATTATACATTATTTTTTTAAAGATATGCATGAAGGTATGTACTTTTTCAAATGACTTTTTCAAACTTTTAACGTTGTAATGATAATAACAAATACAATATATAATTCAATATAAAAGAGTTAAGGAAGGAGTTACTACGAAACTTTTAACAAAATCGTGAGTATTTTCTCACTTAGTTTTACGATCTTTATTAATCTGACCAGCTTTGATTTGTAATTAAAGCTGTACGAGAACCCGAAAATATCGGGAATCTGGTGGTCGAGTTCCCGAAAATTCCAAGGACCCGATTGCCGTTTGGTAAGAAAAAGTGCAGACAGAAAAAGGCCCGACTCAATTTCAGAGTTTTCGCCAGTGGCGGATTTAAGACAAAAGGCCCAGGTAGCAAACGTTCTGAGGGGTCCGTTTTTGGGAGAAAATGAACAGGTAGTTTACTTAAAACGGGCCAAGTGTAGTAAAATTCGTAACAGTACGAAAAAATGTAGTGTTGGGATACCTATACGTAATCATCATTTTTTTTTGGTCACGAGACCCTGTAGAGGCCTTCTATGCAGAGGCCTACGCGGCAACTGCTCATCACCCACCCTGTTAAATCCGCTACTGGTTTTCACCCACCTCTATTTGTAATATTTTTAATAAAACATGCATGACAGAACAGAGTTGTATCTTCTAGAACAATTTTATTTTCCATAAAAAAATACTCATTCTAAATATGGAAAGCATGATTCTAAATATTTATTACTGTGGTAACAACCTATATGTTAAACTTCTGTAGGCATATGTGGTATATACAGAAACATTTATTACTCGCGGCTAAACCAGCTGATTTGTTTAATTGCTGGATCGAGAAATCGGGGGAATTTTACAAATAGCGGAGAATATATAATTGATTTACTTCTCCGTTATTGGAAAATGGGACAGTGCACGTGTGCGTTAAATTTCATCCTCGTTTCCTTCCGATAAATAATGATAATATAATATAAAGGGTGTCCCAGAATTGAGGGACAATCCGGAACATGCAATATCATGATGCAAGAAGACATCAAAAAGTCCTAGCTCAGGCCTAGCTCAGACTGACCACTTTAGAAGTCCACTAAAAAAAACGGTTGTGCGTTGCGTCAACCGCCGACAGCGACAATTTCCTGATACAGATTTTTGTCGCCGATACGGACTTCAAACGTGGTTGATTGCAGCGACAGCCCAACCACTGTTTGCGGTTGTGGTGGGCTTCTAAAAGTGGCCGTCTGAGTTAGACCTTACCGTTTTGGGATCCGGGGCTTCGTTCGCGAGATATTAACAGTTCAATTAAATATTAGCGGTGAAACTTCGGGGCCTACGTATACATCTAGTAATCCTTCCCTACGTCTTTTGTTGTTCAATTTAATATCATATTTACTTCATTCAAATGTTATTTCTGATAATTACAGTATCTCAATTTGTAACGATACGTTGTTCATGCGTATTTTTAAACGTTAAAGTAACACTAAAAACTGTCAAAACTTTTTATTTGTTAGCATTGTTAATAATATATTTGATACCGCAAATGAATGTAGAATAAACGAAGAATGAAGGTTGTTAAAAGGTGTGGATTTCAATGCGAATTGTTAAGAATAAAAATTGATCGACGTGAAAATGATATAGTTGTTGCACTCCTAAACTATATCATACCTGAAATATTTTATTCGTCAAGCATCACCTTGTAACTATTCATATTCTAAGTCTCTATTAAGTCACAATAAAATGTTCAATTAAGCAGTTTAATAATAAAGAAACTTATCAACAAGCTACAAAATGTACCATACATCGAATATAACTATTTAAAGGAAACAAGATATTACCTGAACAACTGACTCCGCTCCTGCTGGTGTTGGAATTTCTGATAAAAGATTTTGAAGGTCGCTAAGCTGTATTCTGTTGTTGGTTCTCGTCGTTGCCCGAGGTGTTGGCGGAGTTGGCATTCTTGTCGATGGTTTATTGTCACCTAGGCGAAGATTCGTGTTAATCAGCAGACACTACTTCTATAAAAGATGTACTCACCATTTGGTTTAGGACTATCATTAGTAGATGCCGGCGAAGACACCATTTGCGTCGTAGATCTTGGAGCATTTATAGCAACTCTAGGCGATGCAGTTGTCGTAGAAGCTTTAGTACTTTGTACACCCTGAGGTCTATTCATCGTGCCGAGTAAACTACTTAGACCACCGAGCTGTCCTACGCCACCAAACAATTGCATTAATTGTTGCTGTGACATGTTGCTCAATATATTTTGCAGATCTTCAGGGTTTGTATTGTCACTTCTTTGCGATCCAGGAGTTGGTGGATTATTAAGTATTTCGTTAATTTTTCTACAATGCTCCTCGTCTTTATCTGTTTTCAGGTCCTGAAATAAAGATAAAATAGAAAAAAGGAATATAAGTATTTCGTATAGAAAATTTCATCCATTTAATTATTAGACAATGTTATCTTTTTGAGTCCTTTAAAGCTTGAATGTTTCACACAATTTCAACTATGAAAATTATAGTTAAACTCGAAATATGAAGATATCGCGTAATGATAATAGAATATTACACAAGGCCACTCATAAAATTCTGTTGCAAGTTAAAGCCACTGTGCCTCATATACGAGGCCATCGGGCAAGGAACACGCGAACATTAAAAATTATCTTACCTGCAGCCAAACGAAAAACTTTTTGTTCGATGACTTGAATCGTAATAAATATACCCTTCCAGTTTTACACTGAGGCACGTGTTTAAATTCGCAATCATCGGGGAAGATAATTAGGTCCTGCAGAAAGACAAAGGCATTTATGGAAATCGTTGCATAGTCGAAGGAAAGAAATTTAACGAATTATATAATTTTACACGAACTTCACACTTGAATAAAACATAAGGGGGATAAGTGTTCTTACATCTTCAATGGATCCTGTTGTACGGTCTTTCCAACAGAAATGCATCAATGAGTCGTCAGATTGATAAACGTAAAGTTGGCCTTTTCGTGTATCTGGATAAACCATTTTCCCTTTCATGGTCATTTTCCCGGCTTTGAACTCGACCAAATTTTTGGATGTGCCGCGAGACGCATTATTTCCAAAGAGAGCACCTCCTGACATGTTCGATTCTTTAGACAAATGTGCCTTGTTTTGATAAATATATGAAACCCCGACACGCTTAATTTTCGTTACACGGCGTGCTGATGACACTGCACTTTAAAATGGCGTGTTAAAAGATTTCCCATCTAGCATCGAATTCCCAAATATTTGCGCCACGTGGTGGCAAGCACCAGAAGCAGTTGTATACGGGCTTCTGAGATATCGGCAGAGCATATGTTTGCGATTTTATCGATAGAGAATATGTTTGCGGTTTATCGGTAGAGCATAAGTATGTGACTTAATCGGTAGAGCATAAGTATGTGACCACAGACCAGGTATAGAATAGACCTTTCACTCTTTTGTCTTCGGTGTCACCGTTCTGAAGTACCGATATTCTGAAAGAACCACTGGTTTTCGAGCGCCCTCTCGGATTTTCGAGCGGTGGTTGCGGGAAACATAATGTATTTCTAGCATTGACACAGGTAAAGCTGCTGGTATCACCGAGAGAAGTATTGAAGCTGTGTTATACAGGGTGTCCCACTAACTCGGTTCACCTCAAATATCTATTATTTCAAGCAATAAGCGAAAATATTATTTATAGAAGTTGTCTCGTTGTAAGAAACACAAAACACGGTGAAACTAGTTTATTTACAGGGATAGATTGGATGTGGAGGCCAATTTTATTTTTTCAAATGGACTGTCAAATTTTTTATCGTCAAATTCAATAGAATAGGGAATTCTGAGCATGAAAGTATTAAAGTGCATTAATCCTAAAACTTATTGTTTCTGAGATATTCAACATTGTCCATCCTATTACTTTGATTATGAAACATATTCGAAGCTATGCTCAGTTCATTTCGGATAGCCAGCCGATGAATGCGGAAATAATACAATAAAACAATAAATACGAACGTGAAAGAGCGCTTTTTTACTCTTGAAAGTATAAACATGCCATGTGAGGCGTGTGTAATAAACCAATTGAACGATTATTCGGCGCAACATTTAAACAATAGTATGTACACCACAAGTGCCTTTCTTTCACCTTAGTTCCGCCGTTACTTCAAAGTGAATCTACTAACGAAATTCGGAAATCCTAGACGGAAATGGTAATGGGGCTCTAGAGGCCCAAAATCGAGTGACACGGAAGACAAAAGAGTGAAAGGTCTATTCTATACCTGGTCTGTGATAGGATAGACCCATCACGCAACGCAACTTTGTGTCACACGCTCGGTGAGCTCGCGAGCAACCTTACCATTTTCATGTCACACCCAACGTTATCGATTCAATCTAAAATAAGATTGTGACGCTACGCGTGGTAGGAATTAGAATTCAACACGGATAAAACTTTGATCATTTGAAACCCGTGATTTACAAATGATTCTGTCACAGTAACAATTTAACGATCGTTTTATAAATGTATTCCGTTCAACGACAGAGAAAAAAGGATCACAACAAAACAAGAACACATACGCCTTTTAACCTGCTGTCCTATTCGGGTTTATATACAGCAAAACAAATTTATTTAACATAAAAATTTACACAAAACAACATTATTTGTGGAAGACATGTTTTGATGATGTAACGTGGAATACCTCGCCAAGGAATATATTTGAACAAGATGCTGAAGCAGAGAGGACTTTAAAAATTGTAAAAATCCCTTCAGTTCCAGTATCTCGCAGAAATATTCCAACTTGCACTTATCCTTCTATTTTAACACTATACTCGTGTTTTGGGGCCCGGTAGGAAAAATCGAACAACATTTCAAGTTACATATTTTATTCTTACATTTTACCATAGTATTGCAAGTTAAAGAAATTCTCATATCTAATTAGAATATTTGACAATCACAGCTATCGGCTCGGTTCTCACCGATTACCAGGTCTCACCGCGAGGAGGTTGCTGTTCTCGGAGACCCGTAGAGAGATAGATGGAATCAAAGTTCCGTCGATCTCCCTGTACATGAAACCCTTAGCCTAGTAAACCGAAGAGATGGATGGAAACAAAGTTCCATCGATCCCTCCGGTTTAGATATAGAATCTAACTCCTCATCGGAGATGAGAAACCAACAAAAGAGCAACAAAACTAATTCAGTGACTACTGGGTAATCCGCCAGGTCTCACATTGAGGGGTTGCTACGAAATACTCCAATCCCATCCACCCTCCATTATAATCAACTCATCGAGTCACGCATTGCAAGCAATGAGAGAAGCGACAATCTCAGTCTACTATTTAAAAAAAATCCGTGGACGCGAAAGAGAAATAGACCTCCGATTATCATCTATCTCCCTGTACGTACATAGTTCTTTATAATTCTCTTACTTAAATCTAAACGCATGAATCCCTCGGCGACTCTCAAATGAATCCCGGAATATCTGCCGAAAATATATTAACCCGTTGAACTTTGGTTGCAATATTAGAGGGAAAAGGCTACTGTATTTTTTCAAAAGATTTTAATTTAAGGTCCAATATACAGTGTTCTCGAATATGGTAGGCATGTGTAAAAACTGAAGAAGGAAAACTTTTACTGCTTTTTTTTATACACAACATAATACGATAACTCAATTTTTAGTGTTCGCAATATTTTCCTCGAAACGAAGGTGGCCCTCAGTTATTTAAATGTAATGCTATATATTTGATTATCCAATATGAGAGCGATTGTCACGACAAATTCAACCATATGGTATACTCTGATCTTCAAGGGATTGAAGATTAACGGAGACCGAGGTAAAGTGAACCTCGGGGTAAAATGAGCTTTCTTAATTTATTCTTTAATAAATATATAAAACAATTATATAATTTATATATTTACAAATTTTGGGGGCGTAATAAATGTGCATAATTATCATTGTGATATTACACACATTTATTCCGTCTCCAAAATTTGTAAATATATACTGTTATTAAAGAATAAATTAAGATTGCTCATTTTACCCCGAGGTTCACTTTACCCCGGTCTCCCATACACATGGTTAGGAATAAAAGATAAAATTCAATCTACTAGATAGATAGTTCGATATATTTATTTCATTCCTAACCATGTGTAGCCTTGAAGGCCATAGTATACCATATAGTTGAATTTGTCTTGACAGTCGCTTTCATATTGGATAATCAAATTTCCATTTAAAAAACTGAGGGTCACCTTTGTTTCAAGGAAAATATTGCGAATACCAAGAATTGAGTTACCGTATTATGTTGTGTTTAAAAAACAGTAAAAGTTTTCATTCTTCAGTTTTTTACAAATACTTAACATATTCGAGAACACTGTATAAGAATAGCATATACAGCCGCTTGGCCGCTGCGAGTACCCCACGGCTCAGTCAGTCGAACCAGTGAGATTTGACGCAGCGTCAACTTTCGGCAATTTTTTCAGGCCCAATTTTAAAATGTCTATATTTTGGAAAATTTGTCCATCAAGGGGAAGGATAGCACTATAATCTATATTCTCCCTTTTCAGAATTTTAAAATCGCGCCCGGTGTTAAAAACCTGCATTTGTTTAAAATAATTGCACAAAAATGGTTCAACCTTTTTTTAAATTAAAATATTTTTTTCTTAAAACGTCAATGTCTTATCAATAAGCACTGTAAACCTCATCTCTATCCGTTTACTATTTCCATAGCTATAATGTATTGAAAAAATTTAACACTTAACTTCAAACAGTAAAATCGACATTTTTCAAAATATTGCAAAATCCTTTGAGGTACGTTTAAATATCACTTACGACTACATCATATTCAAATTTCAACAATATCCGAAACGTTACTGCAACAAGTGTCCGATTTCGAGTGGAATGTCCCATTTTAAACACGCCATTTCAATTATTTCACATTCCTTGCACTCGGAATGGACTTGTTGGGTAAAGTCTTTTTGCATGCATTTTGTAGGATGCATATCCTACTATACTGCACTGCGTGCAATTAGGTAGGATGCTTACCCTTCCCAAATGCGAGCACAAATATTACTACACAGGAATATAAGGTACTCGTGTCTACTATCGCATGCAAGTACAGAATATGACTCACTGGTCGGCGAATATGGTCCATCCTGTCATCCTCGCTAGTTTCCAAGCTTTGGGCCCTCTCTAGGGCCTATGGTAGGCCCTCTCTAGGGTCCCCCTTTGAGCCCTCTGTAGGGCCCACGCGCTAGGCCCTCTATAGGGTCCATGGGGTGGCCTCCCCCAGGGCCCACGAGCTAGGCTCCTTCTAGGGCCTAGGATCTCCTTGGTAAGCCTAAGCTGAAAATTGAAGTTAAGCGAAAATTTGACTCTACATCCGCGATAAAAAAGCAATTAGAGCACCGGTGCTCTGGACGAACTTTGAATGCGCAAAAAATTGACTCTACTATCGCGAAGAAAATTCAACTTGAGCTTCGATGCTCTGGACATGTCTTAGATATGCAAACATTTGACTCCAAATTCGCGGTAATACTACTCTAAGTAAGAGCCACGGTGCTCTGCTAAATATGTACATGGATGCGAAAAAATCGGGGACTCTACGACCGCATTATGCGCGATCACAAAGGATCTTGCTAGACGGCAAGATTGCTCGGAAGTCTGGTTCCACTCCGAACCTTTTCAAAATTTTCGCGGTCACTCTACACGACTTGATCGATTCAATTATTTTACGAATTATTAATCGGAATTGTAAAAATCGCGAGCAACTGTTGTATTGATTTAGTTTTATAATTTTAAAACAGACACATGCATGTCACTATCTACGAGTACCTTGTATGGTCAGCTCATTGGATTCTGCAATTCCCAACACATATGCGCAGCGGTTTGGGGCCCATTTCATGTAATTAACATTCGTTTTAACACCATTCTGCAATATATCGTAAATATGGTTTAGAAAAGAGCCACGTCACGAGGCTACTGCCAATACGCCCTAGACCATATTCGCGAAATATTGCATATGTGTTCCCGAAAGGAATACCGACCAGTGAAATAGGCCCATGCATGTCGCGCATTTGTGTTGGAAGGGCCAGAATCGAAAGAGCTGGCTACGCTATGTTTTCTACAGAAACAATTTCGATCTATTGCATTCACCAATATTCAAAGAATTGTAAAGTGACTTGCCGTTCGCTGTCATCAAGAGTACTGCATCTCTGCAAACTCGTAACCTCTGACCAGCAACCCTGAGGCCAGCAACCCTGAGACCAGCAGCCCTCTGACCAGCACCCGTCAGCTCAGCACCCCTCAGCTCATCATCCCTTTAGCCTTCAGCCCAGCAGCTCCAGTTGGACTTGTGCATGACTCTACTTTCGCGGTGAAAAGGCTATTAGAGCACCGGGCTCTCGACTAGTTTTACTTGCGCAAAAACACTGATTCTACGATCGCATTACGGGCGATCAGAAACACTATTACTGAAACAGACAATTTGTATTTAAACAAGTTCCAAAAAATTTCCTTTAAATTCCAGGCAGCCGCATGGAGCGCCACGCAACTCGGACATTCAGAAAAATTTCGAGCAGCCCTGTGGGGCGACTACTGTTTCTGAAGATTAACAGAAAAAAGTAGTGGCCCCTTTGGGCGTCTAATACTTTTCAATTTTAATGAGAAAAGAAGCGGCAGCCTTTATGGGCGCTTAACGATGCCTAATCACAAGCCGGAAGAACAGCAGCCTCTTTGAGCGCATAATAATTCCGAATTGTAATTTGAAAAAAGCAGCCCCGTCAGGCGCTAATGGCATGGAATGTCAGGAAAATTTTCTAATTCTAAGCCGTAATAAGTTCTACCCAGCACAGGCCTATGAAGGGCGAGCACACCATGCGCGAAATCGAAATCAGTGATCGAAGGCGAATTGTATTTCTAGAAGAGTGCGTTTGGCACTCTTATATTTAAAAAGAACGAGACGGGACATAGAAGCTTATCGCCCGAAGTACGCAAGTGCATTTCTGAATATATATCCAGACCGAACCAAGCTCACCGAATAAGTAAGTTTGGCTCGATCTGGACCCTTAAACTAGATCGTAGGCTTTAGCTTGATAACGTTTTGCAGGTCGCAATGCACTGGAATACGTTACCAAGTCCAGGCACACCAACGTGGAGGTACCTACGAAAGTGACCCATTTCTAAGAAATATTTCTGGTCCATATTCGACCAATGCTTTGCGCATTTTTGAAAATTTGGAAAAAGTCTTACGACTAAAGTTCTTAAACTAAGACTTATTGCTAGGTTGATTTTAATATTGTAAGGAGAGAGAAAAGTAGAAGTAGCGAGCATAGTGACCATGTTGTACCAATATTAACTGTCATTCTCAGATATTATTATTTGTATGAGAAAGAGCTTCAACTTATATAATTAAAAATCCTTAATAAATGAATGCTTTCGATTCTCGTTTAATTAAGAGAATCTAATGGTTCGAATGTAATTAAACTTGAGAAGTGTAATTCGTATTCAAAGCATCAAGCTTTGATTATAAAATTCAAGAAAAATAATTTAGAATATTTGAAACACATTATTAGAACTTTAATCTCGAATTACAAATTTATTTATTGCTTTTGTCTGTATTAAACATTTGGAAGCATGCGCGTTATTGTTACAGTTCGCGAGTACAAAGTATGTATTCTTAGTCACTGTGATCGCTACAGCAATCATTTGTTCAATAGCATGCAGAAAAATTGAAAAAATTAAAATATACGACTCACCCGATCGTTGAACACAGTCCGAACAATGTCCCTAAGCAGCGGGTCAAGAAGTCTTCTAGATACTGGGTGAATTGTAGTAGAATCTTGTTAAGCGACCTCTCACATGGTCCAGGAATCGGTTAAATTAATCCAGGAATCGAGATATCGCGAAATGATATGCTCATGCGTTCGCTGAGATCCGATCATTGTACCAGGTAAAGTTCAACTGGCAGATGACTACTTTGGTAGAGGTTGTTGACGTTCTGGTCAGATTCGTCGAGGCCAGAAATAATTTTATATATGTTCATTGGAAAATTTTCGAGTAGGCATCGAGAAATCAGGAAATAATAGCCATCGTAACGTTCACGGATATTCACCGATCCGATCACTCTCGCGGATAAAGATAGCTCGCTGATAGCTCGCATCTTTCGCGTCACTGTAATTGTCACATTGGTAGAGGTCGCCGTCGACCTCGACTGTTTCCCATCCAAGTTGAAATGTAATTACTTTGATAAATTATTATAAATTTTTATTAATTTTTATAAATTATTTATATAATAATGTATTTATTATATAAATAATTTATATATAAAAGATAGGGATTCAATAATGAACTTATTATACAATAAATAATTTATATGTATACGTTTATATTCATGAATATGTGTACCTATGAAAACTATGAAGTAATATAATATATTCCATTAAGTAAATATAGTAAATCTGTATTAATATATATATAAATCATTTATATATCAGGAAATAAATACACAACAAGAAGAAGATAAATGATTTATACATAAATCGAAATTTATTTTCTGCATGCCATTAACTATAAATAAATCTTTCCAACTTGGTAATATATAGATTATTTATGGGTTTATCGAATTAATAATTAATTTAGTTCGATATATTCCATAAATCTATTGATAATAATTTAAATTTGATTAATAGATATTTACACACACACACACACACGCACAAAAGATATATTTAATAATATATATAATATATATATGCATATAAATTATTTATTATATAAACTAATATATCAAAGACATAAATATAACTGCTACTACTGTACAAAAAACATACTCACCAATATTATATAATTTATATATTTATAAATATGTGGGCACATTTATATTTCTTGTGGGAGTAATATAGTTAAATTAACTCTCTAATTTGTTGCATGTCACGAAAATTATTAATAAAGTAAAAATTTTGATCTAAATAATTCTAGAAACTCGTTCATTGGAGGATGAATGAAATAATAGAATTTTAGGTAATATAAAGTTAGGTGGTAATTTAAAGTGGGGGTGGTCAATTTTTGTACGAAAGGATTTGATTTATAAATTATTATTTTTATTATATTAAGATTAATAAACAAATTACTTCCTTGGCAGAATAGTGCCTTAAATTTAGAATTTAAAATACGTGTATAAATTATAGGTAGTAATTTATTCATTAGTTACACATTCTTTCAATATACTTTATATGATTGTTTTATTGTTGCTAATAATAATTGGTATAACTTTTTTATCTTTATTTGAACGGAAAATTTTGGGTTATATTCAGGATGAAAAGGGACCAAAGAAGGTAGGAGTGGCAGGGTTATTACAACCTTTTAGTGATGTTATTAAATTATTAAATAAAGCATTTTTTTATCGATAAGGTAAATTTATAGTTATATTATTTCAGGGTTGCATTGATTTTATTATTATCAATGACAGTTTGATTGATTTATTCATTTCTTTTAAACATATGCTCTATAAAAATTGGAATTTTATATTTATTGAGAGTATTAAGAATATGTGTTTATCCTGTAATGATTGGAGTTGGGCTTCAAATTCTAATTATTCAATGTTAGGGGCGATTCGATCAATTTCACAGTCAGTTTCTTAGGAAGTAAGTTTATTTTTAACAATGTTTTCTGTAATTTTATTACTTGAAAGTTATTCACTATTGGATTTATATAAATTTCAAAATTATATTAAATTTATTTTATTTTTAATTCCAATTTATTTAATGTCTTTAATTGGATTATTAATTGAATTAAATTGAACGCCTTTTAGTTTAGTTACCGAGTATATTAGAGGTAGCTTTGCATTAATTTTTATAGCTGAGTATTTAAGTATTATTTTTATAAGATCTTTAATTTCATTGATGTTTATAATCTTTTATTTAGCTAGAGTTCAATTTTTGGCTGCACGATTATATCATATTTTTTTGTTATCCGAATTCGTGGTGTTACACCACGTATCCGATATGGTGAATTAATATGTATATATGTTGAAACAAATTCCTTTCATATGCTCTAATTTATTTAGTTTTTATTTTTGGTTTAAAATTATTTTTTCAACCGTGGTTAAGTAAATAGAATTCTATATTTTCAAAATATATGTCTAATCAAACTCATTAACTAGATTTTATAGATTAATGTATCTCGATATTTATTTATATTAGGATTAATCAGAAAGAAGGAAAAGTATAAGGTTGTAAAAATTTGACTTATTCTTTGTAAGGATACTCGCGATATGTTTCCCTCCAAATCAAGATAGTAAGATAAATAATGAAACATATCCTCGGAATATAAATTGATTTTTGAGATAAAATGTTCTTGATATTATATGATAAGTTTGGTAAATGGTAGAACTATTAAGATTAAAATTAATACGATTAGACCAATTACTCCTACCAGTTTGTTTGAAATTGCACGTAGAATTGAATAGGCAAATAAAAAGAATTGTTCAGATTTAATATGGATGGGGGTAGATATTGAATTAGCATAAATAAAATTATCAGGCACTCCTAAAATGTAAGGATATTGTATAATAATTAAGAAATAAAGTCTAAGGATTACAATGAAACCTAAAATATTCTGAACTGTAAAGTACAAATAGAATGAAATTTTGTATTTCTTTCTATTTGTTTCTATTGGATTCTTTTAGATGAAGAAAGAATAAATGTATAATTACTAAAATTACATTAATTAATGGTAGAATAAAGTGAAATGAGTAAAACTGGGTTAGAGTAACATTATCAATAGAGAATCCTCCTCAAATTTATTCAACTATTATTTGACCAATATAGAGAATAGCTGATAATAGGTTAGTAATTACTGTAGGGGGTGTATGGTTGCAACAGACACTGGTAATCTCGTTTTTATGATTGGCATTTTAGATAAACATAAATTTCTAAATATTTTAAAAAACAATTTGGAAGAAAGTACAACTAAATTGGAGTTATTGGAAAATTTTGATTTCCAGCAAGACAATGACCGCAAGCATACGGCCAAATTATGCAAGAATGTTTATTGCATAATACACCGCATGGGTTACATACACCCCCATAAAGTCTGAAAATTAATATTGTCGAATATTTGTGGGCGAACATCCGCAGCGAATTAAAAAAATACGACGTAACTTTGAAAGACGTATTAAAACAAAACATTTTAGAAGTATGGAATTCTATCGAATCTAAAATAACTAAAAAACTAGTGCACAGCATGGGACAACGTCTGAAAAGCGTAACTGGAGCCAAAGATGGCCTAAATAAATATTAAAATAAAATAAGGTGCGTATAATTAATGCCGTTCGAATACTTTTGTGACCCTGTTTCAGTACATCTTTGCAATAAAGGTTTCATAACTTCTGCAAATATTATCCGATTCATTTCAAATTTGGTATATATAATCTCGATACTTATGTCTTATAGTAATTACAACATTACTTTTGGAACTTAAGAGTAACATGTATATTTTTATTGTTTACAGTTTTAATAGCGAGCGTTCGAATACTTTCGTGGCTCATTGTATATTGAATACAATTATGTCAGTGTGTTTATTCATAAAAAAACCTTCATCCTTACATCTATGGTAACAATACTTTTCAACCGAAAATCTGGCATGCGTTACAGGTTACAGTGTACAATTTTGAGTGACACTCATTGTACTTCCCGTGGAGCTTTCATTAGCTCTCGTGTTAATTAAAAACGCCTCGTTATGCTCACACAAATGTATACAGAATGAGTATTCATTTTATGTACAGATGGTAACACGGGATTGGTATCGCGACATTCTTGAATGTATCGCGAAGCTTGTAAAACGTTTTCCCATAAGAAACTGTATATCACGTAATTAATTTACGAATATATACTTACCAAGCCACCTGTGTTAAGTTGTACAAGCTTAATTAAAGTACAATCCTGTATGCAGATGCTAGATATTTTATAAACGAAGGAAATATATTCGCGTAATATTTCAATTTTACGGCTTTTGTTATGACTGAACGATGCTAGCTTTGGAAGTCACCTCTGTTCGGTCGGCTCGGCCACGAGCCGCGATTACGTCACTCGCCCTGCAATAACAGACCGATATCCCAACGCTTCGGAAATACGTACGCGTGTATTGCCTCGCGAGGCCTGCCTGCTCTCCCCCCACCAAAGCCTATATTCGCCGCGGTACATTGGCGGGACGCGGGGGTCATTCGTTCCGTGGACATCGTTGAGTTAAGACGTTTCGATAGTCGCGTACTTAAATGGTACGCGTACATTACCTATCGTCACATAATTACTTCTAATCATTATTAGTCTTCTTCTTTACTCTCTATCGTCACTTGCTGCTACTATTAATACACTTTCGTCCCGAAATTGATTAAATATCGCGAGAAAATCGTTAGATTTTCGTCGCGTATTCCCTTCGTTGCTTTCGTGCCGATATTTCTGCACATTTAGTGCACACATATCGTGTCTCGGTATTCAATTACATCCCTTTTCGTGCATATTTCAAGTTTATTTGTTGTTTAATTGCCTTATGAATGTTTTAATGCTTTTGTTTCAAACTTGTTGCATCCTTCGATTACAGACGTTGAGGAGAAAATGAAAAGCAAAGGGCAGGCGACGCCATGACACTTGATGGTTAATTTGAACGGTGCTTGGATGCCGTCTGGTCATTCGTTGCAAAAAGGAAGTGGAAATATGTGTGGTATACGTATTTTTCTCGTTATTTTATTGAATCATTGTTGGCTGTGAGGGTAATGTGTAACTTTGCAGTCCGTTAATATCGGGATCAAATGGGAAAAGATTGAATTATGATAAACTGAATAATTTCAATCAGATTTGTTTAAAATTTTCAAAATGGCGTCAGTAGATGTTCACGAAATATTGGAATGATCGAATTCTATTGCATTTCGGTCGCGTTTACGTAGAATTCAATGATATTTCAATGATTTTTAAGAATCTATCTATATGAAGCTGTGGTAATTGCATTTACGTTCGGTTTTGGATGCAAGTTTTGGTCTCTGTGTATAGAAACTGCGTAGTTGATCGAGGACATGCTATTCAAGCATGAATAATTAACGAATTTTGATTCTTGCCATGAATTTTGGATATTTATAAAAATCGTGATTTATTTGAAAGTATTATTGGAATAACATGAACGTGCTTGCAACTTTAATGACGAAAGCCACTACTATGATTCATTTAAATGTAATAATTATTTCTGAAGTAGTATATTCTGGATAATATCGTGTTACTGAAATGTAAAGCTGCTCCTATTAAGCGAGCATTCTGTATTTTCGCATCACACCTTGTATTCTAAATAACAAGGAGCGAAAGTCTCTTGGCTGGTTCCAACAAAAGCAATATTTCCTCGCGACAAACACTCGATGAAACCACATCTACCCCATCCTCCTATCCTACTTATTTTTCAGAGATTGTGACCGCGTGCAATGCGGTTAAATAGAGTCAGTGTTTATTACGTACGAAGTTTTTCGTTTTGAAGAGCACAGTTGCTCGTAGTATATGTGTCGTTAATAATTTGGGGATACGCGAGGGTAGAGTCAGTGTTTCACACGCAATTTATATTCTTTCACGAGCGTCGCGGCTCTAACTTTCAAATCGCGAGAATAGATTCATAGATTTGTTCGCCAATTATGATCTTTGGGGCGCGTTGGTAGCCTATTATTTCTTTATTTTTGTTACTTTTGAAAACAAAACTCGTTATCGGAAATTAGAGTCAGTGCATCAGCTGAAGAGGAGATTTGTGCGCAGAATATTAATGGAAAGATGTAAGTATCTACGTATTTCATTTAATTCCTTTAAAGTAGAGTTCATTCTTCAAAATTTTAGAGAACAAATTTTAAAAAATTAATTGTTAGAATACAATCACCAAGAAATTCGAAACTAACGAAACTTTTTATCGTTTAGACATTTTAAGAAAAGAATTTTGTTAATTTTAATTTTTAATACTTAATTTCTTTCTTAAAGTGTCTAAATGATACAAAAAATTCGTTAGTTTTGAATTGTTTCGTGGTTCTTTATTATAGTTCAAACAATGGTAACTTTAGAAAGAAATTATAATCGTGTTCTGATCCTTCGTTACAGTTTGGACGCAGCTGAGCAGCCTAATGATTTCTCAGCAGCTTGGTGACTTTTCCTGAGCAGTGGTGAGGGTGTTGGCGTCTCCGTCACCGGGGCACAGCGAAATGTGAGTGCGCATGCATTATGGTTCCTCTGGTCTCTCAATCATGTCGTAGGACGTTTGGTCCGAATCGACACGAGTGACCGGTTGTATACGTGCTTTGGCGAGCATAATGACCGCGGGTACGGTAACCATGCCCGTGAATTGTTACATTTTGTCTGTGTATGTATTTATTAGACGAGGGCTAGGGTCTTCTTGTACGCCGCGCCTTTTCAATAGAATCAAATTATAATCATAATTTCCACGATAAACGGTTCCTAACGCGAATGTTTACCATTGATCACGATACATTGATGTAGATATTTATTAAATAATGCACATAAAGGTGCATAGCAGCTCAGAAGGTATTGGTATGAATATCAATACGGCTGAATGCTAATTTTTATGTAGCGAAGAATTCTGATACTCTCAGACTCCACAGCTACGATCATTTTTATTTAATATGTAGTGGAAAAATCGGATGCCCTCCGATTTCGTCATTGCGACGATTATAATGACTTGTACTTCTTTCATTTTTCTGATACTACGTATTCAAAAGTAACTTGATGTCTAAATGATGATAATAGACATAAAAGTGTAATTCCTTTCTTATAAAGGTCACTCGTTTGCGCATATAATAGAATAATTAATTTCCATGTGCAAGAAGAAAATTGAGGGTGGGTAAATTTCAGATTCAAAGTAATTAGCATGCGAACGTACTTTATTGTTTTATGAAATTTACTTTGACGATGGAATCGCCCGTTTTAAATTCTTAAAGTATAATCTTCATAATTTAGAGTTATATTCTTAAATAATTCAATTTTAGAGTTTCTTTTCTCGCTAATTGAATGTCGAGTAGAATCCTTTTTCTTGATTTAAAGTAGAGTCCGTTATTATTTATCAAACTTTAAACTATTCACAAGTTGAAAGTCGAGCCATTTTGCTTAATAATATAAAATTAAAGAATATCTTACCTTGCTAGACACTATATAGACTAATCATACTTTCTAGTTGAGGATTTTCAGGATATCTTTCCGTACCCATTGCCTTTTAACTCATCCACGTGCCCATGTGCTACTTGGGTGGGTGAAAGCAATGCGGCACGATGATTTTCGTTACTAAATAATTACATGTCGGCGGCTGGCATTGCGTTAGTGTATCGTGCACGCCGCATTTTCCACCTGTGTTTGTGTGGTTAGGCGGTGGAATTTGCGTCGGTGAAAGATTTTCATCAAAGACCATGTTAACGAAACTACAACATTATATTATTATTCATTGCAATAATTATATCAACGTATCATATTCCTTGTTGCACACGATGACCATCCTAGTAAATAATCTTGGAATATGAAGCTTAATCAATCTCGTATAATAAAACGAGAAAGTAATAAAGATAGATGCATGTACATAATACGTACAATGCACATTATCAAGTAATCCATTGTTTGAAATTGAAAATAATTAATTGCTATGTAAATGATACTTATACGCAATGGTCACTGCCTTTGTCAGCCGATTTCAGTGAAAACTGGTACGTACTTATTAGAGTGTGATTGTGGCCAAGCTCGGGTGACGGAGTCGTCCCGGGACGGTCTCTCTAGGGTAGGCTTGCACCCGAGTGGCGATGCTTGAGAATCGTGGAGTGGGTTGACGATGATTGTGTTTGAGAGACTGTTTTGCCATTTTTTAAATATAGGTGTTGTATAGGATAGGTAACTTACCTTCTGGTACGAATGTGCGACTTAAATATAAGTAGGTAGGGCCGGGGTAGGTCGTCGTATTCTCTGATCGCATGTTCCCTTACACGATGACCTGCTTTCAGGAAATTTGTGAGAAAAGTCGACGGCCAGACTAGTGCGAGTGGGGTATGCCCTCGCTTCTAGCCTCGCTATGTCGACTTTTTGACGCCAGTGAGACATTGCACATTGTCGCTGGTCGCGGTCGGGCTTTTAGAAGGGCGGACCGCCCGAAGCAAGAAGTGGCCAATGAGCCGAAGATAGCCCGGCCAGAGATAAGGCCACATCATGTGGGCTACCAAGAATGGTCCTGCATCCTCGGGTGCAGGGTGATTCTTCTTAGGTATTACTTTGTCATTATGCTCGCCGGTAGTTGTAGTAGTACAGTGCTCGATACTATTTTTCGCCGATTCGTCACGCGAAAAGTTAAAAGAAATTCATGTAAAGTAAATAGTGTATCATCTGATACATAGATAGCATTGTTGTAAATTATCAGTTATGAGTTAGAAGAAGATGGCGTATTGATTCAAATTTAAGAATACTTAAACAAGTGACTATTCAAAGCGATTTTATTTTGCCGATAATTCCCTGTTCAATAGGCGTCTGGACTTGTAACATGCAATACCTGTTTCTTATAGATTCTTGTGCGCTGAATACGAATCCGCGAACCGTTTTATCATCACCACCCTCAGTTTTTGAGAAATTCGATTTTGAAAATAATGCAAATTTTCAACTTTGAAAAATTTTTAAGTTCAAACAGTAATAGTTACTCAATCGGTTCTTCCGTCAAATTTTTCTATGAACCATCCCGAATACAACGATATAAGTTATTATGGCACTATGAACATTTAAATATGTTTAAACAACGATCCAAGGGGAAAGGACACCCGAAATGCACCAATTTTTCAGATATCTTTCAATTTATTTAAAACATTAAGGGTCTACGAGAAAATCTGACGGCTCCACGCGATGCAGCAGACATTTTTCCTCCGGAATTCATCAACAGCAATCGTAAGTCACCTTTTGTTTTCAATAGAGAAACGAAATAGCCAGTGGTACTCGACCAAACCATTTCGTTTCTGTATTGAAAACAAAACGTGTTTTACGATTGCTGTTGATTGACATCAGTTTTTCTTCTAGACCCTTAATTCTTTAAATAAATTGAAAGATATCTGATAAATTGGTGCATTTCAGGTGCCCTTTCCCTTGCATCGTTGTTTAAACATATTTAAATGTTCATAATGCCATAATAACTTATATCGTTGTATTCGGGATGGTGCATAGAATAATTTGGTGGAGCAATCAATTGAGTAACTATTACTGTTTGAACTAAAAAAATATTCAAAGTTGAAAATTTGCATTTTTTGCCAAATCGGATTTCTCAAAAACTGAGGGTGATGGTGATAAAACGGTTCGCGAATTCGTATTCAACGCACAAGAATCTATACGAAAGAGGTATTGAATGTTACAAGTCCAGACACTCCAGACGGCTGATGAACAGGGAACTATCGGCAAAAAAATGTGTCGCTTTGAATAGTCACTTGTTTACTCATTCTCAAATTTGAATCAATGCGCCATCTTCTTCTGACCCAAAACTGTTAACTTACAACAATACTATGTGTGTATCAGGTGACACACTAATTATTTTACATGAATTTCTTTTAACTTTTCGCGTGACGGATCGGCGAAAAAAAGTGTCGAGCACTATAGTAGTAGTTTGGTTGGCCATAGGCTGACCCATCGACACCCCCTCCCCTGAAATTGAGCACACCGCGTTCTGAATTAGAGTTGCGAAGAATATTACGGGGCTAGTTAGTGTTGCGACTAAATGTTGATCACGGTTTGAATTAGCGTTGCGAATCAAGTATGCCCCGCGTTTGGTTCCAGCATAGCGTTGCGAATAAATATCCATCGTGGTTGTTTGTAGTGTTTCGAAACAAGAGACGCGATTATTTTTTAGATTGTTCTTGTATTTTGAATTGGAGTTACTAGAGTTTCATTCAATGCATTACTTTTGATTCGTGGTATCCTTTTTATTAGAGTTGCGATGCGACTGATCGAGTGGTTATTCCACGCGAAATCGAACACTTTTCGCAGTAACATTTCGGATGTTGCTGAAATTTAAATATGTTGTAGTCTTTAGTGATATTTAAACGTACCCCGAAGGATTTTTCAAAATATTGAAAAATTTCGATTTTACAGCTGTTTGAAGTTAAGTGCTAACTTTTTTTCAATACATTATGGCTATGGAAGTAGTAAACGGATGAAGATGAGCTTTGCAGTGTTTATAGAGAAGCCATTGAAGTTTTAAGAAAAAATTATTTCAGTTTAAAAAAAAATTTTAAATGGAATGCTATATATTTAATAATCCACTAAGAAAGTGACTGTCAAGACAAATTCAACCATATGTTATACTATGACCTTTTAAGGCTACACATGGTTGGGAATGAAAGAAGATATTCAATCTACTAGATAGATAGTTATAGGGGAATGTGGGGCAAGACGGTGGGCGGGCAAGACGGGGTACCCCCCATATCTCGTGATACAAACGCCCGAATCAAAATTGAGCATACACGTTAGACGCGTCGCTATCGGCACCGTCATTGACTAGCGAATCAGTGAAACATGTGGATGCGTGACGAAGTTAGATCAGAATTTATAATTTATTGGAACTTCCTTACTTTTTCCTTATTTCTAGCACCCGTGACAGTGATATAATAATATAGAAGATTTCCGGTACATGTATGTGTTTCTGAGGCAGAATTTAGCTGGTTATAAGGTACGTGTGTCATTTTATATTTTTGTAAATTATGTTTCGAGCAGTGTTCATATGATTGTCGTGAGACGCGAAGGGGCATGATGGGGTAATGAAAATGAGAGGAATCCCATCATGACCCTCACAAACCTAGAAATAAAAATCAAAGTTTCTCATTGTTCCAGGATGTTTAGAAACTACAGACGGAATACGAACCGAGGAAAATGATACTTATTTTCTATTAATTAATCGAAACGAACTGATTCCCTCGTGGGGCAAGATGCGGTAATTCATTCCATTTAAAAAACTGAGGGTCTTCTTCGTTTCGAAAAAAATATTGTAAATACCAAAAATTGAGTTACCGTATTTTGTTGTGTATACAAAAAAGTAAAAGTCTTCCTTCTTCAGTTTTTTTACAAATACTTACCATATTCGAGAACACTATATAAGAATAGCAGATATATGGCCGATTTCTTCGCCTTTGGATAAAAGTTATCTGACGGATAGGTACAGTAGAGTGTGATTAACTCGCGTTTCCCTAGGTTAGTTACATCGCAAAAATGTCAATATTAAGCTGCTATTTCAAAGTGAAAATTGTATAGATATAAATATCAATTAATAAATGGTCATTCCTTAAAAATTCACCAGTTTAATTCTGCAACAGCAGCTTAATATTAATATTTTTCCGATGTAACTAGCCTAGGAGAACGCGAGTCAATCACACTCTACTGTACCTATCCGCCAGATAACTTTTATCTAGAGGCGAAGAAATCGGCCGATAGCCGTTTGGCCGCTGCGAGTACCGCACGGCTCAGCCATTCGAGCCGCTGTGATTTGACGCAGCGTCAAATTTCGGCAATTTTTACAGGGCCAATTTTAAAATGTCCATATTTTTGAAAATTTGTCCACCAAGGGGAAGGATAGAACTATATTCTCCTTTTTCAGATTTTTAAAATCGCGCCCGATGTTAAAAACCTGTATTTGTTTAAAATAATTGCACAAAAATGGTTCAAATTTTTATATTTTTAAATTGAAATAATTTTTTGTTAAAATTTCAATATCTTCTCTATAAACACCGCAAAGCTCATCTCCACCCGTTTACTACTTTCAAAGCCATAATGTATTGAATAAAAGTTAGCACTTAAATTCAAACAGCTGTAAAATCGACATTTTTCAAAATTTTGAAAAATCCTTTGAGGTACGTTTAAATATCACTAAAGACTACAACATATTCAAATTTCAGCAACATCCGAAATGTTACTCCGAAAAGTGTCCGATTTCGCGTGGAATAACCCCGAGTTGCTTTAATTAATCGTCCTAGTTTGATTCTTAATTTTTTTTTTATTGAGTTAGTGTTGCGATGATGACTGATCGCGTTTGTAATTAGAGTTGCGACCCCCAACCCCCAATGCCCCGAAGCTGTCCTGGGACATGTCCGAAGACATGTTCCTGGGAAAAAGGAGTCCCAAGCAGCTGGCTTTGCTGCACATGGGACTCTACACAGCCTTCAGGAAGGCTGCAACGAATTAAAGTTAGAGTTGCGTATTGCGAGGCACAGGTGCACTGAATTTTTATTAGTGTTGCGAAAAATGAAACCACCCACGTGGTGGTTCTCGGTAGCTTTTTATATTTGTTAGAGTAGTGTAGTTGCTTCGGAGCTTTTTCGTTTGTTATTCGGTATTTGTATTGAGTATAGTAGAATTTTCAGTAATGAAGCACCATCCGGGAATTTTGAAGTTTTTCGAAAAATTAGTCCTGCGAGTAGCCCAAAGTCCTAGTGACTATGCTCGGGAGTTGATTTTAGTCTGTAATAAGTTAGCGTTGCGTAAGAAAGAAACGGTCCACTCACGGTTTTCTTGCATTAATGAGTGGACAATGATCAGCTGCCGTTCTGGCTACTGATCATTTTTTCTAGCAGCCCTGAGTGCCTGCAGCATCCTTCTTCTCCTACCACCACATTCCCATCCTTGAATCGAGTGTTTGTCACTGGAAATATTGTTTCAAAAGTATATTCATATCTTGCAGACAAATGTTTTCTATTTTTATTAGAATATTTTTAAATTTGATGTTCCAATTTTTATGGAATAGCATTTGGAAAAATTTATTCTGTGACTGAAAGAATGGCGATGAAAGGTGTGATTCATTATTTCTAATGGAAATTGCAGACTTCTGACACACCTCCGTTCAATTAAAGTTCTAATTAGAGTCTTTGACAAGTAGGAGTAGCTATTCCTCATTAGCGTTGCTGATGTTTGCATAGTAACTTCGTCAATCGTTGTATTTATTTTCAGGTTGATAAGACCTGTAGTTTTTTATTTTTATACATTTTCAATATTCCTTTGCATTGATCAAAATTCACCCGCGATTGTTGTTTAATTTGATGATGTTAAAACGAAATTTGCACTGAAAAAGTAGGTAAATGCAATTCGGCGCTTTATATTGATAGTAAATTTTCAATATTAACGCGTGCTCGTTGTTGCTACCTTCTGTATGAAAGTAATTTCCAATACGGTGCAGTAAAGTTCAATTATTCCAACCTTCAAGATTTGCGTAAATGTTTTTGATTACCTATTGTATATTATGATTGATCGTCGAGTCATTGATACATAAACTTTGAAGCTGCCAATTAATGAAAAACTAGAAGGAAATTATTAAGTTGATGTAACAAAGCACCGAATGTGCTTAATATTATGAATATCAATTGCTTCGGAATGAAATGTCATATCATTAGTAGCTTCTTTTTCATGAATTACCAAAGTTTTGATTGCTACTTCGTTTGCTGACAAATGAAGCAGTATTTTTAATCTTTTCTTTCATTTTAATACCGAATCGATATTCCATATTGAGTTTTAGACTGTAGCTTCAAATATGATATTTCAATAGTTGGGCAATAGTGATTCAATGAAAGGACTATATCTGTTAAAATTACATTACTTAATCGAAATAGATTGTAGGTGCTAATCCATTGAGAAAGTTTCTGTTGCAGAGTATTATGTGTGAAGAATATTGCAAAAATAGGATTTCAGGTTCATCATCCTTGAGAAACGAAGCCTCAAGGAATTTTTATTAATACTATTGAGAATGTTTTAGGTAACATCGTGGGTCCATCGAGGGAAGTAAGAAACACAGGACAATTTCAGATTTTTATTAGGCAGGCCATTATTTAAATTTAAGTATACTATATGTATATGGTTAGGTAACACGTTTAGTGGCCACATAGAATAAGTAGTTTTTAAGGAAATAGATGAACACTGCAGTGTTTAACTAAATATAAGTAGCAATTACTAAATACGAGCGCTCGTATAGTTAGGAATTATTAGTATTTAAGTAGACATAGCAAATATGCACTGGTATATTTCCTATTAATGAATAGAAAAAGGATAATTAATAACTAATTATGAATTAAACAAAGAAAAAGGGAGGAAAACATTTTGCTAAATAATGATATATCATATAACATACCTTATAATGATATATCATTACCAGTGTTTTCTCTAATAATTTCCCTCAAATTTACCCCCTTTTTTCTTTGTTTCATTCCCTATTAGTGAATAATTATCATGGTAGAAATATACCAGAAAATTCTTAAAATTTGAAATGAAAAAACAAAGAAATGTTTTAAATTCTGTTTAGCTCATCGCGGTAGTTTTTTACAGAAGGAATCCTTCTGTTGCCCGCTTGTGAAACGATAGAGGATCGTTTTGCAACCGTGCATCAGGGGGATCTATGGAAATGAAAATAAAATTTTGCATAAAAGGAGGGCGGATGGGCCGCGGTTAGGGCGGGTCTCCACTCGCAGCGCCTCCACGCGGTGAGACCTGGGCAATCTGTATTATTTGAAGTATAATTACTAATCGTATCACAACTAACATTGTAATACAATTATTAATTACATGACAAGTAATACGAGCCGATTGGCTGCGATCTTCTATCTTCGTTAATATCTATTCTATCTGTCCAGATTCGATTTTAAATATTTCTCCTACAATTACATTTTATTTCTCCAATAATATTAAAAAAAAAAGACTCCAATAGCAATCTTGGTGCCATATTTCCCAAACGGTTGCTCCTTTCTCAGTTACTAGGTCTCGCATTACGATATCCCTTATCGCCGTTTTGATCCAAAGCAACGTGTCCACGACGAATCACATCATTTAGCAAACTAATCCCTCTAGCTTCTCAAAAAAACTCACGTCGTTTTGACCAATTCTACGAAAGTTATGCGATTTTAAAAAGTGTACAAATACTTTTTTTACTAACTGTATATATATTATGGTCTCCATCTCACGATGAAAATTTAATCAAGCATATCCGTATTTTGCTTATGTTTTACCTAATTATATACGGTAACACGCGTAAGTTTTAATAATACCTCAATATATCGAGAATTACGCACACTTTGATCTCGAGTTCCATGCATCCTGTGCTTTTAAATCTGTATTGATACTGGCTCGCACTCATCTCTCCTTGTAATTAAAGCGGGGGTGGAACCAATTATTTTCGTAATCCACGTTAGAAAACAACTTTTGTTGGAAACATTTTTTCTTAAAACCCTTTCAAACTATTTTTCGATGTCTAGATGTTAGACGAGAGGCAAAAAGTCGGAAGCTAAAATGGTTCCCAAAGAAGAAGCGAAAATCACATTTAGTATCTTGACCTGCAGGAGTATCGTTTACACCACTTGGGTTTTCCCCAACCACTTACATGATGACCGTCTATACAGACTATTGTTGCCGCGACGCAACCCCCTCAACCATTCTTTGCACGCTGCCTGACAACTCACTCTTGCCACAATCACACACCCCAAAAATCAGTCACACCGAAATCACGTCACACGACACTCTTTCTAACAGTACTCGCTCCCACAGAAGACACCTATCTACTCATTCTCCACATTCATTGTACAGCGTGTAGAAAATTTATTGGTCTACACCTCTGGATCGGTGGATATTTGTAAAAAAATTTGTCCGCGAAATTGTTTATAACATTGACAATTAATTTTAAATTTTTTTGTAAACTTCTCTAAACTCCTCACCGATTTCAATGGCCTTCGCATCCGTTGTCAAAGTCATAATTCTGAACAACATTTCCCTTTAACCTTTTTGGCGGTCGGCTTTGGTTTACGAAATATTCGCAAAAAACCTTACTTAACACTAGAATTACCGAGTTTAACACATACATCGGTTCGCTACCATGCTTTACGCGTACCCCACCCTAATCTAGCCCCCCACCAATATTAATATCGTCGGGTATGAAACAGATTTCAATATATTATGCCGAAAGATTTTCATATGTTTTTGATAACATATGTCAAGGTCATTGATATCGGTGTGGAGGTAGCTTTCAATATATTATGCCGAAAGTTTTTTATTAATATCTCCGAAACTGAGGCCGACCGTCAAAAAGTTTAAAGGGAAATGTCGTTCAGAATGACGACATTGACATCATATGTGAAGGTCATTGAAATCGGTGAATAGGTAGCTTTTCGACAATTTTACCAATTTTTTTTACATCAACGTATTCTGCGCGTTGAAAAGGGATAATGTTTGAAAGAAGCCATATGACGCAAAGGAACGCTTTGGTCAGGAAAAATTGTTAAAGATTTCGGAACGATTTGATTGTGTAGAGTTACACGTATATGTAGGCATGGGTCCACCACTACTCTACTACTTGATACGAGACACATCATAAGATTACCATAATTGATTAATCATTTTTTAATTAGTTATTATAGGAAGTGTTCAAAATGATAAATGAAAGTGTATCTCTGTACACAGAGTATGCCGGGTATACAGTTGAAAAAAATTGAAAAAGTTGAAAAAGTTATATAAACCCATGACCGCAAATAATTTATTAGGGAATTATAAGATAGCAGAGATTCGTTACATCGTAAGCGAAGTTGTACAATGCTTCCCCGTTGTATGAATCTGCTGATTAATAAAGAAATGAAGAAATTTATTTCCCTTTTAAAAATGCTGTATTAATTTGACATCGGGACACCCTGTATATAAATTCTTACCGCTATTATAACTTTCATTCCTACCGCTTATAGCGCTGCACTTTTATTTCATGCTTAGTCGTTAACGTTGGATGCGACACGGAAATGGTAATGGGGCTCTAGAGCTTAGAGCATGTATACATGGAGGTATCATTGCCTTAGAGTGACTGCCTTGAAACTGTCGGCAACATCACGTGAGAGAGAATGAGAGAAGTAGATGTCCTATTCGACCGTAATGCGCAAGCGCCGATATCGTGCGACAGAGAAACACATCTTGCGAGTGAGAGAAGTATATGTCCTAATCGTATCGTACCAAAAATGAACCTGAATTTATCACATACTTGTGTGCACGACATACTTTAATTAATTTAATTTATTAAATATTATATATATTTACTTACGAGTAATAGGAAGCCGATTTATCTCGGTTACCACACAACAAGCAATATCGGCATGGCATTTATTAATTTCAACTCGATACATATAACCGTTTTTCAAAAGGTACGTACGAGCGTAAATAACGATATTCATAGTAACCGCGGATGGTTGCCAACGATATCGGTGCATGCGCATTACGGTCGAGTAGGACATATACTTCTCTCTCTCGCACCATGTTGGCGACAGTTTCGCGCTTTCAATGAGACCTCCATGTCTATATGCTCTAAGCTCTAGAGCCCCAAAATCGAGTGACACGGAAGACAAAAGAGTGAAAGGTCTATTCTATACCTGGTCTGTGATGTGACTTAATCGGTAGAGCATAAGTAGCAGCACCACAGACAAGGTATAGACACAGACGAGGTATACCTCGTCTGTGATAGATCTATCACACAATGTAATTTTGTGACACACGCACGAAGTGGTCGCGAGCCCCTTTACCATTTTCGTGTCACTTTCAACATTATAGATTCAGTCTAAAATAAGATTACAAGTTTTTTTTTAATTGTTTTTCCTGTTAAATAGGATGGCGTTTCAAACATTTCGCTTATATTGCCCAACGAACTATAAGTCTCATATCTTTTTCTCTCCTCTGTTTTCTTCGGGTTCCAGCAGCAGCGGCGCACCGGGAGAAAGGTGGTCGTCACCCATCTTTCCCCAGTACCGGCCCCGTGATGTTTTAACTTCGGTGATCGATCTAGCGAGAACCGGAGATTACAAGTTATTAAAATAAGATTACAAGTTGCCACCAATACGATGCCACTTCCGGTGCAGCGACCGGTGCAGTGACTGCTTCTCCTCTGAGTTTCTGCGATTGCTGTACTGGCTGTACGCTCGCTGCACCGGAAGTGGCATCGTATTGGTAGCAAGTGAGAGAAATTCTAGGAACTCTTACAATTTCACCAATATGATGCCACCAATTTCATGCGGAGTATGCGTGAATTGAAATACAACCTATATATTATAGTACTGTTGGCAACCCTAGTTCGAGGGCATATTCCCAATTCCCAAGGTGTAGATCTGTTTTCGTGTAGTCCGTTGCGTAGAGGACGGTGTTTTACGGTCAGTCCGTTGCATACTTGCCAAGCAACATTTCCTTCGGCAAATTTATTAGCGAGAGAGAATAATTATAGTGTTACGTATTTCCGCGGTGAATTTCAATCCGAACGCGGGTTGGTGCCCGTGGAGCGCAGAACCGCTCTGCTCGATGAAGTGCGGGTAATTCGAAATAAAACAAAGTACACGGAACTATTTCAAGTTAAACTTCAAAGTATATTTAAACTGCTCAAGAAGCTGGTTAGTGACGGAATGCATGAGGTGTTGAAGGAAGAGCTCCGAGCTCGTCGACGAAGTCGCTGACAAGACTCCCTTAGTCCTCCCACAGAGACCCTTGTTGTCCAATCAGGACGATGACATCCCTCAAGCTTCGTCAGTGGGTTGTCCTTGACCATCTCTCCGTCCTTGCCCCCTTCCTTCACACTTTCCTCCACTCTCGGCTGGTGGTGGAGGCACGCTTTCCGAGTACATAGTTTACTTAGGCTACGTACAGTATATACATATTTACAGGTAAGCGCGACCCTCAGGGTCAAGGTGACGTCGCCCGAACGAAGTTTATGAGTTTATGACTTTCAACCTCCCCCGACCGGAGTTTCCACCCCTACAGGACATCGGCAATTATAAAAAGGTAAAACTGAATACTAAATGCTTTTACGAGACGGACAGCTGCCCGCTCGAAGAAACTTGGCACGCAGATGTGCAAGAAAAAATTAAGCTATTTACTATCCTCGCCTGGCCTAACTATAATTCAAAAGCTATTGCATGCAGCTGCTAGCATTGTAAGGACACGTACAGAAATTATTAAGGGAAAAACCTTCGAGAAACGCAACGCGCTCTACGTATTTATGAATCCTGACAATGAACTCCTCGTCCTCCGTTTCAAATTTCGCTCCTACATACTCCACATATCGATTACATACAATCCCCCAGCCACTGCCAGCCACGTTCAAGCGATAGCGTAACAATAGGAATGGTGGTAATGTGTGCTCGACGCCAGCGCCGAACGAGTTCCGCCACGGCCAACCAGCGTCGACAACATATTTCTCGGCGACACGGGTTGGCCGTGGCGTCGGTTCGCATCCCCTCGTAGCGTCTCAGGCACGCATTGCCACCACTCCTCTAGGTCTTCCCCCTCCACAAAGAAGTTTACCCAAGCAACTGTTGCTTGGCAAGCCTGGCCAGACTCCGGACTTCGGGATTCCGTTGCATTCTGTTGAAAGAAAGTGGACGATGAAGACGTACATATCTAATTGTTGAAGAAATGGCGAATCCAGAAAATGTAAGTATTATATTGTATACTATTATACGGAGTGATTCTCTAGCTAAAGTCTTCAAAGGCGATGCTGCCAATAAGTCGCGCCTCGCTGAGTTTTGTGGATTTCGACGCTCGAGACGAGATTCCCTACGGCATATTAACGAATTCTTTATTCTTCATCGAATCGATATGGTAGTGATACCAATGAATTCCTGGTGTCCTCCTGACTAAAATCATATCAAATGTCATGTAAATCGGACTATTTTTAACGAAATTTGCTTAAGGCCATTTTCATCCGGCTGACATAAGGACAATAGATCGACGCCATTTTCGCAAAGATCTGATTAGAAATGCAGAACGTGGAATTCGTCCTTTTCACGAAACTCAGCGAGGCTGTATGTTCTGTTTGCGTCGCAAGGTAGAAGGTGATAGAGATCCACTGACCAGTGTTTATAATACCAGTGTTTGGCATTAACTAAATAAAAAATTATTTAAATAAGGATCAAATAAAAGTTGCATTAACTTTAGATTGTTCGACGAATAAATTTAATTTCTGTATTCGATGAGAATTTATTTGACGAATAAATTTCATTTTTTATTCGTCGAGAGTTTCAACTTAAGCGTAGAAAAAATTATTTAACTTCAACCTTTTTCGACTCTGTATTCGGCGTCGAATAATTTTCTGGTATACGTGTTCGAGTCGCCGAGTATCGAGGCGTTGGGCCTGGCCTGGCTCGCGCGTTACAATGTAGTATTGCCGAATGACAAAAATTTAAATGTTCATAATTTTTATTGTACTTTTTTAAAAATACTATCAATGGATTGTTTAAGTCTTCCTAGCGAAAATAAGGCAAAGCACGCCGAAAATTCCAGTAGTTTTAACAGCATCCAATTTTAATACATATATTATCCTGAATAGTGATTTTATTATTGTTACAACTAGTTCGATTACATATGTCGTGTTTTGGCTCATTATCATTGGAAAAATCTAACCAATCTATTAGTACTATTTTCAAAAAGGTAGGAGAAAAATGATGAAGATTCAAATTTTCGTCATTAGCTGATACTACACTGTAACCAGGCTTGCCACCTTATCACCATATAATTCCCGGAGTGCCACACTTTCCAACCCGGAGATTCGAATATAAATCCAGAGATGCAAAATGCAAAAAAAATTTGTTCTCGAATATCTGGAAAACAAATGTGTAATTCTTTTAAGCTCAAACAATTCAGAATTTAAGAGTCTCTGTTTCTTAATTAATAACTTTTATTGTATATGAAATTTGAAGCATTGTATAATACCACAATTTCGTATTACCTAATTTTTTCCAATAAAACCGGAGCCCGGAAATTTGCTTCAAAACCCGAAGTCTCCGGGCGAAAGACGGAGAGGTGGCAACTTTGTGCTCGAACGCGTGCCAGAAATGATTGGACGCCGAATACACCGTCGAATAACGATAAAGCTATAGTTAAAGTTAAAGTTAAAAAAATTATTTGACGCTGAAGTTGAAACTCTCGACGAATAAAAAAATTAACTTTATTCGTCGAAGTTACAATTAACCCCAGTTAATTTTATTCGACGCATGACAAATAATTTTTTAACTTTGATTCGTTATTCGAAATTTTATTTAAATAAAAATTTTGCCCATCTCTGAGTTTATACCTCCCCATCAAACGCGATGAGAAGCGCAGGCGAATTTTGTAAACCCCATTCTTGGACGAGTCAGCCTGTGACGTCACGAGCGGTTCCGGCTTTCCTGGGAAAAACTCGAGGTTTCGGCGAAGACGCGTTCTCTGCGAGACACGCGGGACCCTTACGGTTACTTGATCAATCTCGAGATTTAGAAGGTCGCACCCCCATGTTCCTAGCTTCCGCTTCCTGACCGACTAGCACATCCGATTTCATTTTCGACTTCAATTACGCACAAACCATCGAACAGTCAACACCATTTTTTTGTACCAGTTACCATAGTTCCATAATTGAAGTGATATTTGAATCAATTAGTTATTCAAATTAACGTACAACTTTCCTCAACGTAAGTCACAACAACTCGGCTTTATTTAATTAATTTTAAATAAAGGAAACCAAGTGTCGGACAGATTTACAACCCGCCAGTTCAGCGGCACTTTAACATGTTCATACAATCTTATTAATTGCCATAAAATAATACATTCATTATTTAATTTCCAGATGGATAAAGCGCTTACTGACGCGATGCGAGACGAGAAAAAGGAGGAGACGACGCAGGTGACGATGCAGGTGACGACGCTGGAGACGAGGAAGGAAACAAGGGTGGTAATGGAGGAGACGAGGAAGGAGACGGCGGTGGAAACGAGGGAGAAGGCGGAGAAGTTGAAGAAAGAAATAACAAAAGTAATTATATGGAATGTGGTTTATAATGTGATATTGATAGCTAGACTGCGGATGTATATGCACGTAATATATGCAAAAACCATATGCAAATATGCACGTAAAATATGCCCTATTTTTATCGAATTTGTTAAGGGTAGACCGACAGTTTCCAATTCCTTTAGTGTGGCTGGAAGAACTTGTAAATGTGTCTTAATAAATGTTAAATTTCGAGCAACTTGTGCCTGTTGGAAAACATTCTGAGCAGTTCCAATTGCAACGACATTATTTCCATTAAAAGTTTCAACTGCCTATTTGCAGAAATAAAATAAAGAGTGACCATTAATAATTGTACTATTTTCGGGTGTTGAGAGAAAAAAATGGCCGATCCTCTTAAGTTTTATCGAAATTGTTTATGTGTATCAGGTGATTGTAATGAATGAATAATTAGTCTGTACTAATGACTTATTCTATCGCACGATATCAACATTGATATCGATATTATTTATCATTAATGTTACGTAGCGGCTCGATAATTCATCTATGATCGCATCCAAATACAGTGAGATGGATATAAGAGAAATATGCCTTTTAACAAAGCATATGCAATATGCAAAATTATTTTTGCATATCAACATATGCATTTGCATAAACATCCGCAGTCTAGTGATTGCATATGTGTGAATATTATTCCGTTTGTGTCCGATGTTTTTGGGATTCACTACATGTACGTGTAAAAGTAGAAAATGTAATTATCATGTTACTGTTTCAGTTGAAAAAGTCCATCAAACGCCTGACATACCAGCGCTATAATTATAATAGAGGCAACAGCAGAGGCAACAGCAGAGGCAACGGTAGAGGCTGGGGAGGTGGCTGGCGCGGCGGGAGAAGGGACCAACGGATCAACATAGTCAATATTTATGGGGGATATTCAAGAAGATTTTAAAAAATAAAAAAAGTTTAAAAATTAGTGTCATGTGTGTTTTATTTATTGTGATTTTTGGAAAACTACCTTTAAAAAAAATTATCTCTGCAATCAAGAAACAAATTTTTTTTCTTTAATTTCCATCGCCAAGCATCATTCGTTCTAACTAAAAAGAAGAAATATATTTTTAATATTTTTGTGACGTAAAAATTATTTTACGTATAACACAGAAAAATAGTAACGAAGAACGATCTTTGACGATTAAAACGGTACAAAACACGAAGCTCGTATCGTTCATATTTACAGAGATAAGAATTATTTAGTACAAGTACTTCTACAAATCGCTGAAAATTTCCAACTTTGGGCGTCTGTATTTTTTAAGCAATTTCGAATTTGGCAGAATAATTATTTAAATGCCCCTTATTTCCACATGGACTCTAACATATTTCAGTCTGAAGAAAATCCCGGGGACGACGGGAAAAATAGCCGTGGGGGAGCAATATTTATATTTACTTATAAAAAAATATATTAAAATGATTCTTTAATGATTGTTTATTTCGATAGAATGTAAAACTTCCACATTTTCTATCGTATCGGCATGAACGTTTCAGTACAGATTTTCTAGATAAAAATAAAGTTATAACTCGCCTGCTTCAGAAGGAAGTTGAAGGTATACCTACATATTCGAGATATGGCCAGCCGAGAATTAACAATAAGTCAGTTCGCAGTGTAGGGGCGGAATTCATAAACGTGTCTTAAGATTAAGCACATGCTTAAGCATGCGGCGTCCTCTACTAACCTAGTAGCCTAGTAAAGGGTGCCGAATGCTTAAGCATTTGATTAATCTTAAGACATGTTTATGAATACCGCCCTAGGAGGGTTGATTTTCGCCATAGAAACATTTCGGTAGGTATGGAAGCTAGGGAGGAATTTCAAAAATTTGTAGCAATGTTACTGGGATTGCAGAACGAATAGGAGTTTGCGTTGTAACATATAGATTGTAAGCTGCACACAAATGCATAATATATCATACGGTTTATGTATAGAGGAGTATTGACGCTCAGGGACACTGGCCGCGAATAGTTACACTAACAAAATAGACACGGGCGGCGTACTGCATATTCAATTTTTTCGTAATTTTAAAAGGCAGCAGTAGGCTATTTGTTTGTCTTTTGATTTAAAAATTCTTTATTTCTAATTGCAGGTAATTAGTATGAAAAAGCAGTTTTCAAGTAAAATAAATAATAAAAGAAAAATACTGACCGAAATCCTGACATAGGGTAAATGACATCTACTTAAACAAAAGACCATCAAAACGGAAAATAACGTACTTTGTCGAACTGGTGCGTCACCCGCTTCCCTCGGGGTGAAACCCTGATTCTCTACTTTTTTAACAGATGGAAAGAGTACTAAATATTAAGGTATTAAGGATAGAATGATATCTTTTTTTATTCCATTGCAATGCAACAGCTACGCCATATACATGTCTCACGTTCAGTTAATTTAATTTAAAGAAAAAATTAATCTTAAAAAAAATCTGCGAGTCTTAGTACAATACATTCTCCTGAATATAATTTTGTTAACTACTAAACCTAGAATATCTAGAATAATTATTGATACTCACTTCGCGTAATCAACGGTTTGAGCCGATGGTATAAATTGAAGTAACATACTTTGCGTTCATTTTAACAGAAAAGCTGAAATGCAGCGCATTGGCGCTCGTTTCACGAGAAATTTGTAGGGAACTATTTTTCCAGGAAAGGGGGTTATGTCTCGTGGCAGGGTAGCAGATGAATTAGGAGGTTTAGTTACAGATGTTCCCGAAGGATTCTTGTCAAAATCGTTCCGCGTTTCTTCCTTGGGAAAACAGCCCCTCGGCTGTCGAGAATAAAATTCTCTATCGATAAATAGATCCACTGAAAACAACGGCGTGTTTTGCTTTTCCTGGCCAAGGTTAATCTGAAAATGTGACGAGTACGGTCATTCCGGAACGAGAAAATTCCCGATACAGGGAAGGTGAATTTCCCTCGCGACTAGGAGGCTATGCTCAGATGGAAGCTGAAAATCCGGAGGAACTTTGTCTGTGGGATTCTCTGGGTAAAATCAGATCCCGCTCAATTTGGTCTAAAAATCACTATTACCAATAACAAGATGCGTTTCACTGATCGCGCGGAATTAAATGCGAAGAAAAAGACACTTGAATTCGTCTTCATTTCTTCTTCATCTTTTTAAAAAAGTGATAAGGGAGTCAAAGTATTGATTCGTAGGTATTCAATATTGTTCGTTCTATGCGTAATAACTATCATATATAAATGTAGTTTGGAGTAAAAGAAGGAAGATATACAATGTAATACGACGGATGAACGAACATATTTTTTGTTGCAACAAAGTACCATGAATTTTTTTTCTACATCACTGTTATTTGTGAGATATTTCCGTTCATTTTATAATATTATAAAAATTATAATGTTTAATGAAACTAACTCTTGTTATTTACAATGCAACTTGGGCACAATCACGGTCATAGATAGATAAAGAAATGAATAGGGTACTTTGTTTCCGGTAAGTAGTTTCGTGTCATTGAGCAACTTTTCTTCTGACCAAGATCAGGTACCATCTTACATTCATGGTCTCCTAGTCTCTGGTGAAGTTGCCACTCTTCCTCCACGCTTTGACTACACAACTAAGGTAAATGTACCAATACCTGGACGCTTCAGGGGCTTAATAAATAGCGGTAAAGTTTTCTCCTAATTTAATTTGTAAAACCATCATGACTAGTCATGAACTTTCATTTCAAAAGTTCGCTGTTTTGTAATAATTTTTTTTAAACCCCTCGAAATTGGTCCTTTTTCGCCCGGCACCCTGGTTTGTCCCCTTAATGGCTGCACCAATTCGCAATGTTTCTTTTATCAATAACTTCGTATTCATTAATATTATTGCTTGTTATGGACCTATTTTGTTATACGAATGAGCATCATGTTTTTATTAATGCAAGTCTACGTTTATACAGTGAACCCGTGTCCTCGTTGGGTTCCGTTTTAAGAGGTTGGGACACAGTAACGGGCCAAGAAAGCAGACGATTTTTAGACGACGATAATAAGAAAAATAAACAATCGATTAATATATGGTTTTGTGTTTTAGTTCACTATATTACGAACTATAAGAAGAGCGTATAATATTTACAAAATAGCATTTGTACGGCGTGCAATGTCTCCATTGAAAATGTCTTTTTTTCCGGATGGCTAACTGGTGGGACGGATTCCGGGAAATCGGATGAATTGTATCAAACATCCCCAAAATGTCATAAACTGTAATATATTTCCTAGGCAAATTTTTAAATTATTGCACAAAATATAAACAGAAAGATCACACACACTTTTGTCGAAATTTGATCATTATTTTTCAAACACCGGCCATTATGTCAATTTTCGAAAAAATTGAAATGTTGGGTCGTCAATGCCTAGGAAATATATTATAGTTTATGACATTTTTGGGGTTTTCGTTATAGTTCATCCGATTTCCCGGAATCCGGCCCACCAGTTGGCCATCCGGAAAAAAAAGGATATTTTAAATAGAGACATTGCACGGCGTACAAATGCTATTTTGTAAATATTATACGCTCTTCTTATAATTCATAATATAGCGAACTAAAACACAAAACCATGTATTAATCGATTGTTTATTTTTCTTATTATCGTCGTCTAAAAATCGTCTGCTTTCTTGGCCCGCTACTGTGTCCTAACCCCTTAAGTCTACACTACGTCATTCCGATATTCGGTTGCTCCACACTCCACGTGCATCATACCCTCCTATTTCCGAGTAGACATATGGAGACCGATGAAAGTGTTTCTGTTGCAGTGAACGAGCGTAATCAATAAGAAGGAACAAGTGAAGGTTGAAGGATTGTTCAGCAGGAAGCAGAGAAGGGGTTGATTAGAAAAATTGAGAAATTGGTCAATGTTGAATACTTACGAGTACTCGGCGACACTTCGGCAGTCTTCGCGCGTCCAAACGACTTTCCGATCGATAGGACTTCATTGTTCTCGCTCGATTTTCCTCATACTTGCAGGATATAGTTAATTAACGACTTAGGTATTCAAGGATGTCAGTGGATAAACGTATCCGTGTGACAGGGAGGGTGGTCTGGGGTTGCTACTGGTCCATCTGCTAGAAAAACTGCCAATCTGCCCGAAAATCGGGGGCTACTGTACCAGGCAGTCAGGAGGCGATCCGAACTGCTTCTCTAGCGACGTGAGGGAATCCTTCCGATTCCCTCGGGACTCTCTAGGGGTGGAACGCCCCCGACGAGCAAAGTAATACCGAAATGCGCGCCTGTTTCACAGGATAACAAGCTTGGCGGAGGTTCACCGCGCGTAGCTCCTTGTGCTGGTTCGTCGCGCGATCGATTGCAAAGTTTCGCTACGCGCAAAATCATTTATAAATGATTATAAGGAGCAAATGTTACGTGTCAACTAAGAACGAGCGTCACCCCATTTTGATGACACTTGGCATTCAGGTAGAACACCTGAAACTATTAAACACGTATTTGTTCCGAGGCAGAAATTCATTTTTAGGGTTGAAAATACGTTTCAAAGTTGGGGGTTGGTAAACTATGTAGTCGAATAAATCGAAAATGACTGGGGACAGAAAGAGACGACGAAGAAGAAAGTTACACGGGTCTTTATGAGGAATAACACGGCGCAAGCAGAACTTTTGCAAAATCACAGATGATGCCGCAAGAGAGAAAAAAGTATTTTATTATAAATATTTCTTATATAATATGATATTTCTTTTTCTAGAAATGCGTCAGTATATACAACAAAATGAAACCAACACGCGTATATTTGCCGGGAAAAATTTTCCTCCATTTTTGAAAATTACTGGGAAATAAAAAGAAAGTCGATTTCTCTTGGGCGCAGGTGCAGGGTTGTACAATCTACAGTCACTTTTGGTGGTTGAAAAATGAACATGCAAAACTATACGCTATATTTGGCTTTACACAATTTTTAAATACCCATCAGATGGTAGCAGCCCAACTCCTTTATTGCGATAATCGATAATTATTCGACTAAATAGTTTTCCAACCCCCTATCTTGAAGGGTAATTTCACCTTATGAACATGAATTTTAGCCTTTAAAAAGATGTATACAGTATAAACTGGGGGCACCGTAATATGGGAACACAATTTTCAGGGCACAGCAATCGGGACAACAACATGTATGTTTATTATAATTATAAAAATATGAAATATTAAAAATTTTGACCCGAACAAATGCCGTAAGAAAAAGGAAAGTTCAAAGAACCAATATAAATTTTCACCAGATAAAATTAAAGTAAGGGACGTCTGTAATTAATTCATTCGTGAGCAAGTCGGCGTCAAAGCGCTACATGTGCTTTGAGGAAAGAAAAGGAATAGGCGGAAACTCATCAGGAGTCCAGGCAGGTTGAAGGTATCCCAGGAGAGCCGGATGGAAGAGCGCATGCTTCGCTAGGCCACAAGGGTGGATGATGATGGGGTAGTGGTGGTGGTAGTCGTAGTGGTGACGGGTACAGATGAGATGCCCGATTCGACGGGAAGCTTCACGATATAGATCACAGGAAAGCAGACTGCGATATAATCATTAACGCGAAAACTACGAAAGCAGTTAAAACGGCTGGTTTGTAATTTCAAACGAAGCATACTCAAATTTATAGCCGTGCAATTTTCTGAGATTTTCAGTGACTTTTATTATAGTATGCGAATGATGAAATTCAACGATTTATTTTCCCCTACCTCCAATTTCCTCGCCTCTTCTTTTTTTTAGGCATATGTAGTATACTTAGATATTTAGTTCTAGTGAAAATAGGTGTACCCAATTTTTCTACCCAATTACCCTAATTAACCTGTACTGACAAGGGAAGTTGAGCAACCCAAAAATTCATGCATAACCCAAAGCTATTTTTTGTTGGTGTCATAGTGTGGTTTTAGGGGGTGAAATCACCGCTTGAAAAAATGCAGAATTTTCTCTTTCCTGGAATATCTCGAGTATCGTGAGAGATATCGAAAGGAAGTGTTAACAAGTGCTGAGGGTTGACTTGAAAAAGTATGGATTTTTCGATAATTATTTTTAAGCAGTTTGGTAGATATAATTTAAGAAAGATGTAACTTTTGTTAAAACTTATTTTCAATATCTCTCACCGTTCTCAAGAAATTCCACGAAAAAGGAACTTCTGCATTTTTTCAAGGGATGATTGCACCCCTAAAACCGCACAAATCCACCAACAAAAAATAGATTTGTCTTACGGATGAACTATTCTGTTTGCACACAAAGTTGCATAATTTTCTGAATTTTCGGGCTGCCTAACTTCCCTTGTAAGTGACTCCTGTATTTTAAGCGTGCCACATCTCTAATAAAGCTGACAATTGGAAATGGTAGAAGAAAAATACAGAAAAAAATTGGATGATGTATTTTTTACATTATTTATTTATTACCCTTGTTTCTCGACTTTGGATGACTTCCGCCTATATCTTCACTTACTTCCATCTACACTTACATTTACATTTCCTCTTACATTTACCTTTATCTTTACATTTATAATAAGTACCCTTTGGCCTTTCCACACCCCTCTATCAGTCTTATAAAATCTATACATTCTGTTACCCTAACTTACTCTACTGTCTTTGCACTCTTTATTTGGCGTTAGTTTTCTGACTATTCGCAATTCACCCCCTGGTCCTCCGTTCCGCAATTATCCTCTTCATCTCCTTCAGTCCTTCTCCCGTATCGTCCAGGAGGTCACTGACTCTTCTCTCCCCCTTTCTGCCTTCGCACCCTCTTGTCAAGTGCTCTATGGTTTCTTCTTCTCTTTCACATTTTCCGCACAGCCTGTAAATTGGACTTTATACTTATTATCTATAATTCTATGTACATTTCCGTTTAATGTATTCGCACTGAACTATGACAACACAAACCACTCTACGGACTTAACCCTTCATGGTTACACGAGGTTTATTGCACCCCAGGATATATCTTTGCCAATATTTTAACCCTTACTGAATTTTAACAAAAAACAAAAATCGCTTTAATCCACACCTAAGTAGTTTTTCAAATACAAAATTCAACATATCAAAGTTTACACTTTTAGAAAAAGACTATTAGAGCATGATTTTATAAGTAGGTATAACGAATGTGCAATAATCACTCACAAGTTAAAATTAGAAAAATGGTAACTCAAAAATGACGCTGGGGTGCAGTGAACCCCATGTGACCAATTTGCGATTATTATTTGTGAACATTATTTCCTTCTATTTTAAAATTTCACTTCTCACATTCGGCCAGGTGATTCTCCTCACCCTATAATCCTGCTCTCCCACTATTTTCACCGCTCTTCCTTCAGGCGATTATCCCTTCGTTTTATCTATTGCCCGAACTATTCTCCCTTCTCCTGTACATCGCCGATATCCCGAGCTTGGAAATTTCGGCGTCGCAATCAACACGCCTGGACGAAGTTACGAGGGGCATAAAGTTACGTATAGAACGTAAACGTAAAGCGCGGAGCGTAGCACGTAAGTCATAAAAGCTGGCAGTTGGTACTGCTGGTAGAACGTCATCCAATACAAATACAATCGCACCGGAGGCGAGGCTTGGTGTTCTTCGGTTGATGTGTACGTATCAGCACGTCCGTGGAACGTATAAAGTTCCCCGGAAGTAGAATGGCAGCGGTATTAGAATGTATCGTGAGTAAGGATATTCGGGTTTTACGCTCCAAGTGGTAGAAGTTAAGGGGCGTTTCATATGGAGGGGCCGCTGGTTTCGTCAGAAAAGTTGCGCTGCGATTACCGTAGGGACGATAAAATAGAAACGAGGCTTTGTTAGTTGGTGCTTTGGACTAGAATCGCGGTGAGCTGGAATTTCTGTTTGGGAAGATGTTGGAAAATAGTAAGCCGGTTTGCTGGCTTTGTTTCAGCATTCTTTGGAATTGCGAGTAGAAGCAGGTCTCGATCTAGCTATTCCTCTGCTCTGGGCAAAAATGATTTTTCTGCCTTTTATATTTAACTAGGTTAAAGCAGCCCGCGTTGCCCGGGTAAAACTTTGATTGTCACAGATTCTCAAGGGGGTGAAATAAGCGGGAAGGGGTGGGATGTGCAGATTTCATGGTAGTCCATATTTTCCGCAGGGGTTTAGAGAGAAATTATCCAAAATTTGGTCCAGATCGGTTAAACAAATCGGGATATAAAGTATCTTATATTTTATTCCTAATCCTAGACTACGTGTATACAAAATTTCAGAAAGATCCGTTGCGTAGTTGCGACGTGATTGAGTAACAAACAATTCAAACACTCTTTCGCATTTATTATATTAGTCGGATTATAAATAATTATTTTAAAATATCATGTCTGACAGTGAGTGAAATCTTTCGTAGGTATTTGTTGAATAAACAAAGCATTTTGTTTAATAAAAAATGTAATATTCATAAAAAAAAAACAGTAACAGTACAAAATAAAATATGTAGGTAGAAGGTAGGTACCTGTTTTTTAAATTTCAAAAAAAAATTTAAAATACATATTTAAAAAAGTTTTAAGTGGATGTTCTAACGATTTCTCAGAAAGTTTTATTTTGTTATAGGTTTATACTGATTTTAATTTCTCTTCCTACCAATTTTGCCGCCCCCAAATTTACCGCTCTTAACAGATGCCATGCTTGCACCCCCTATATTGGGCCTTAAGTAATTTATTTATTTACGGGTAATCTCTAGGCAGAAACAAGCTCAGCCTTTGTGTTCTGAATATAAATTAATAGTTAGTGCGATTGTAAGACTATGTTTAGAATACTTACGAAAGTACAAAATCTGTTGTGTTTACTGAAATGTGTAGAAACTTTAAATAAAATAGGTAATAGAACATCTCTAAAAAATAAGGTATTGCGCGAGTAGTCTTTGTTTTAGGTATGCTAGATGTCATCTAAGGAAGGAATAGTGAAACATGCCAAAGGAGCTAGATGTTATGATACTATTGTGACATTTTACGAGTTCGTGCTGGAATCGATGCTGGGTTTACATCGTTACAGCACACTCGCCCCCCTTTTGTTCTCTATTCTACCATCCTTGAAATGACTATATTTTCTGAAGATGGGTACTACGGTTTCTGTTACATCTCCTCTTGCATCCCAATACCGTGACATTCGCGACGAGAATAAAATTAATTTTACACGCTTCTGTCTTTTATAGATATGTCAATTGACTTATGTATTGCCTCCTTAGTAGTTCGACTAAAGATCATAGATGTTACAATATTTTTTACGCGATCTTTACACTTCTCTTGAAATTAAAATATTAGAAAACTATTCTTTCTATTTTAATCTATTCTAATCTATCGTGTATTAAGTTTTCCATTTGTCATAGCCAACGATCAGCTTCATTATTCCAAATTCGTAAAAATTATTTAAAAACGGTGTGCAAATTTGTGGAAGAATCAAAACCCCTAAGCAAACCCTTTGTGCTGGAAATGACTCCAAACAGGGCCTTAATAAGACTATTCTGAATTAACTTCCCGTTAAAAGTAACAGAGAAGTATATACATTACTGACATAAAATTAATCCGATCATTTTTATGGGATTTTTTTTAATCTATTAAAATTTTTTTTTATTGAGTTAAAAGGAAACAATTAAATTTATTTATTGAATCAATTAAAAAATAAATCGAGGCCAACTAGTTACAGTTAATGAATTGTGTGTGATTTTAATAACGTTTTATTTAATTACACTCACAAACTGAATTACTAATTGTAATTAAAAGAATACTTTTTCATGTTTAACACGAATTTCGGAGCCGCACATGAAAGGATCGAATGAGGCTGTTTGCGTAATTTGCGCGTATGGGTATATAGAGAGAAAGAGTGAGAGAGAGAGAGAGAGAGAGAGAGAGAGAGAGAGAGAGAGAGAGAGAGAGAGAGAGAGAGAGAGAGAGAGAGAGAGAGAGTGATGGAGAGACAGAGATAGAAGGAGAAGAATAAGGAGCATGGGCCAAAGGAAATTACAGATTGTGCCAAGCAGTAGGTAATTACATACAGAGTACCGTGAGTTCCATTATACATCTTTAATATTTTTCTTCAACTATTGTACACGAAGAAAGATGATAACAGACGATTCGTACATTCTTTTCAGCTAATATTAGGATTACCAGGTTGGTGGAGAAGTTCGTTCGCTTCATTGATACAAAGTGTTTATTAAAAGTATAAATATATTTCACATTATTGTAACGAAAATATTTTCCCCGACTTTTTACAATTCTTTGCCACTTTTCTGGTAAAAGTTCAATTAGATAAACTGGTAAATTTGGTAATTATAATAAACATTTCTGTTAAAATTTGTGCACTGTACTGTGGATACATTTAAAATTATTTCAAGATCAGATTCTTCAAACGATACATTCTGTTATTGTTATTCAATTCGCCTTTTGTAGTACTTGAGAAATATGCGTACTTGAGAATGTAATACTTGGAGAAATATGCGAAGAAAAATATATAGTGCTAATTAAAAGTCACAAAATATCTCTTATTTGTTATGCGACAAAGATACTTTCAAAGTTTTCCTTATGCGAATAAATTGTTCGTGTTACATATGGAGACTGAATGCAGGTTTCGAAAAGCGATATCATGCATATCCCCGCCAGTTTCAGGCCCAATTTTTCCGGTATAAAAAAGGGTACGTATGCATACTCTGAGGCTCATGTCTAATTTAAAGGTCGTAGACGATAGAAGCATCAGCGCCATCAGGTTCTATTTCCTCTAAACCAGATATATGTATGAACATGTTCGCAGGCCTCACCGCCGTAGCTGCGAATTTGCGATTATGTTGCAGGCCCCAATTCTTCCCTGAAACAAAAAACCAAGGATTTTCTTATTTCTCATATAATTATATTGTCGGTGTACCTTACAACCGAGAAGAAACTTAAAAATTAGCAAATTGGTGGGACTTGAAAGTGAAAATTACGATGCTGCCCAAAAATTTTCTTATTATTTATGAAAAAAGAGTTGTTTACTTTAATTTATTTATAAATGTTTAGGTCCGTCGACGATAGTTGGTAATTGTTTAGCTGTATACACCGGGAGAAGTCAATTACACCGACAGTTTTCGTCTATTTGACCTGCAAAGTTGAAAAAAGTGGTTTTGAGGAAAACGCGTTTAAAGTTATTGGTATAAAAAAGTAACGACAGTTATTGGAAACTTACAGCACTCTGATGCTAATCTTCTATTCCAGGTCCATGCAGCAAACTCTCCGTTTCTTCGTTGAACTCATTTTGATCAATTTGGCGAAGTTTGCGGGCTGTTTGAACCTCCTTGGAGCTGCTTAGGCCGCGGTGCTCCTGTCTCGTAAATAGATAACTCCCTGGACGTCGAAGGTTTCAGCAAAAAATTTAGACTCATGGCCAATATCGATGTCCACAACGATATATTTTTGCCGCTCGAAGTGTTTCAAACTTTAATTTACAGTTATAAGGCATAACTAACATTTTCCGCGACTCCGTGATTTCGCACCAGGTTCGCCCGCTCCCCTAACTACCAAACTGGTGAACCATATTCCTTGGGAAACACCCCCCTCGCCGGCCTCTTACGTGGCTACGGCCGCGGCCGCTGCCGTTGCTCGCAGCAATACTAATGGAATTGTGTTTCAAATCTTTTTTTATCTTCAACTAGGTACTTATCAGAACCGACTCAAAAATATCTTGGCGACCTATAGGAATTCATTTTTGAGAAAGGAGAGTCACGTTTCATTCAAATATTTCCAATTAGCCTTCAATAACCCTATTTCTTGGAACAAGCTATCCGAAAGTCTACTCCAGTTTGGAGAATTCGCCACCGTAGCGTACGGATATAATTTTTCTGCAACAGTCCATGTTGTCAATGGACAGTTATATTTTAAGAACACTTTCTTTATTGTTCCATATGATTGTAAAATGTGAAACCCTGTTCCACTCTCATTGAAAAAGCGAAATATCTGTAAGTAAAATGTCAACAGATTAAGAATACGTATGTTGCATTATAAACAGCTGGTACAAATTAAAGGAATGCTATAATTGCCCGAAAATTTTGGTCATTTTCAAATGGCTGTATCTACGCGAACAATGGTCACAAAAGATATTTAAAAATAGCATTTTAACGCTTGAAGGTTCCCGTTTTTGAAACATGGACTCAGAACATTTTGATCCTGCGGTCGCAAGCTATAGGTGTTCAAAGTGAAAAGTTACTTCTTCGCTTTGAACGCCAATAACTCGGTCAATAAAAATCATGCAACAAAAAAAAACAAAACGAAATAAAAGAAAAATGTTTGCTCTATAAGAGCCTCCCACTGGATTTGCCTGAAACAAAAATATTTTTGACCAGTGCATACGTTCAAACTAAACAAAAAAATTTGGAACTTCGTTTCCTACGCTTCATCTCGATAAAACACTATAACAATGGACGAAAAAAATGTTGCGTCCCTGATTCAAAAACTGGAACCTCCCAGCGTTAAAATGCTATTTTTAAATATTTTTTGCGACAATTTTTCGAGGCGATACAGCAATTTGAAAATGGCCCAAATATTCGGGAAATTATAGTGTTCCTTTAATTTTGACCACCAGTGCATATATACTATATGAGCAAGTATATACTAACTTGTTTTGATGCAGGGCCTTGCTGAGTTGCATCTGCATAATCAAAGAAACGGTTGTAACTGGACGATGTAGACGGTTCGTGGACTATGAATTCGTCAGGGGTACGTACTTCTTCAATTATTGCTTGTTTGAGGAGGCTTATCAGCCTGCCACGTTGATCCTCATCAATGCAGTCGAACCACTTGTTCCTATACTGCGGATGAGTTAAAGCAGCCAATGCGGCATTGTCAGACTCCGCTGTGTTAAAATTCAAATAGTTCTTGAATCTCGTCTGGAAACTGTCACGAAGGCCCGAACTGATTGGTTCACAAAATATCCACTTATTTTTAGCAAGATTTGTTAATTTTGTACGTAAACGCAACAAACATGGCAAAACTGCGCCATAGAAAGTATTGCCCTCTTGTAGAATATCTAACGCATCCGCAATCGGCGCTGTACATTTGATGTGCTCTTCTAAATATGTAAAATCGTTTTCGCTTAACACACTTGCCATTCCTAAGAGTTGTGCTAACTTGGGCATTCTGTCCTTAATTTGTAAAATTTGTTTGAGACATTCGTACAGCGAATTCCAGCTTGTTTCGCTAGGCCGTTTCAATGTATGGCCAATTATTGTTTCTATTATTTCGGCGGACTGTGGCTTTAGAACTGCTTCCCACAAGGCATTACATTTCTGCATGACGACCATATGGATCCCAGATAGAATTTCATTGTCATTAAGTGTGCGCGGAATGGCTTCTGTAACACACAAAAGCAGGGTATATGTAGAACACACCATGTGGGAGGATGGTACAGAAATCATATAATCTGGTTCCACCGGTGTACTTTCGTCTACCATGCCTTCTTCTTCGCTGGATAAATTATCTTCATCTTCCATTGCAATGACGGATTCCTTAACGCCGAACATTCTCAAATCCGTTACACAGTTGCTGCTAGTCGGTGTTATCACTGTCCCAAATCTTGGATTGCATAATCCAAACTCGTTATTAATGCTCTGTAGCATGTCATTAAGTGTATTTGAAGATATTACACTGGTCGAGCGGCGGTAAGCTAAAGTCGCTGATTTCCTTTCATAGATTGGCGAAATCCAGTGTGCCGTTACACCAAAGAAAAATCGTCGCTTATGCGACCACATTTTTGCAACCGTGCAGACATTTTGATTGTACAATTCGTTTTTTAGGTTGCACACAGTGTTTGTATAAAGCTGATTGATAGTTCTCTCCAGTGTATCGCAACTGATTGCGTCAATTTTATTAACAGCCTTCATATATTTAAGTAATTGCGGAAAGTATGTACCCTCCACTGCATTCAATGGAATCATTTCTCTAATGAAGAACTTTGTCACATATATTATAAACAGATCCTGCCTCTGTTTCTTCATTTCTTCATTAGCCACAGAAATCGGCACCAATTTTGGCTTCTTGTTTCCGGATTCCAAATTATATTCTTCATATTGCGTAGAGTGATGTTTCTTCAAATGCCAGCTGAGTTCCGATGTACAACTTAGCCGAACTTTAATATCAGTGATTTTTGGTAAACAAAATTGGCATCGTGCGGTGATGTAACCTCTTGCAGAGGTTTTTTTCGAGACGAGCGAGAAATATTTCCCGCTTAAAATGTAAGGCACGTTTTGCAGTTCTACATACGGAAATTCGCTTGCCGTTGACGTAGACGCGTGAGACGCACTGGCGATGGAAATGTTTTGCGCATCGCACTCAATATCGCTCATTTTAATCAAGTTTATTATATACTGTACTTATTGAATAGTCTTGGATAAATATCTGAATTAATAGTAAACGAAATGTTCTGAAAATGAAATAATACTTGTACAGCGTAATATTATAACGGTTTGGAATTGTTTGAGAACACTGCGATACTCTCTTAATGCTTGCCTTCAAGAGACTGATTGTAAACAGGATTCTTCTGACCAGAGATGTTCTGGAATTCCTAAAGCAAATCTTACTCGCACTGGAGGTGGAACACGTATAACAGTGGTGGTGTCAGTACCGTCTTAACTTCGAGGCGCAAGAGGCAGTCATCTCTGGGCCCCGGAGCTCAGGGGGCTCCGATAAATTGGAACATTAAAAAATATAGGGTTGTAAAAGCTAGAAAAAGTTGGAAATGGGCCCTCCAACTGTGACGGAAACAAAATGACGAACACAACAAAATTTAGATTTTAAAATGAGGCCCTTTTTCGTGGATTTGGCCCCACGTTTAATCTTATTTATTTAATTGTTCTGATACTTATCCACTTCGCGGGTCAGCGTGGTATTTTTTATTTTATTTAATTTAGAATATCGAGCTCGCGTCAAGACCCCCGAAAACGTGCATAAGACGGCACTGATGTGTCACGACGTCATCATACACCATGTACCGCGTATACGTGTTCCCCCTCCACTACGCGTATGTTCTCCTTTCCAGAGTTGGGCAAAATGTAATCTAATTACAACGTACAAATTTCGATTAAATTTAAGTGTGTAGTTGATTACACATTATTTTCTGTCATCGTTAATTTAGGTGGTTGGCCACAATTTTGTCAACTACCTAAATTGAAGATTACAGAAAAAATGTGCAATCAACTATACACTATACACTTACAATTTTAATCGAAATTTGTAAGTTGTAATTAGATTACATTTTACCTTATGCGTAGGGAAAGTCCTCACTCTGTCAGGATAACTCTATTTTCGCCACAATGCTAAAAGACAGTAACGGTCTTCTTCCCGTGCTCCTCACGTGTCCACATCTGCCTGCCACTTGTGGATGAGGTGACGTTGCTGAGGAACGTCCATTGTTCTTGGCACCTTGGCCACCCTTGAAACCTTCAAACCTGGTATAGAAAACTTTTTCTTTATGGCATACATCCTGACCTTTCCCTTCATTTCTGTGTTTTTTTGCATTTTTATGGTTCAAGATTGCACGTGCAAGACATAATCTTTAGGCGCGCCTCGATAACAACTTAATATGTACACTAGGCGTCAAAACTGGCTCCCCTTCGGAAACTTGGCAACTTTGCATATCGCTAGGCATTACTCATTGCACAGATGGGGAAAAAAATATTGTAAATAAAAATTTATGTATGAAATGGAGGAAAACGCCGAAACTGCTTTCCAAAAATGAATCAGGCGATTATCGGCCAGAGCGGTTTCGCCGGGCTCGCGATTTATGACTGTATTGTTCCGCGAATCGGCGGTTGACAACGGTACTTGCGCGCCCAAAGTCATCCTATGTGCCTACTAAACACCGAAAAACCAATATATAGATTAACTGAAAGTAAACAAAGAATGCTTACAATCCTTAAAGGCGGCACCACGTTCTTGACTGCCGTTTATAAATCTAGCAAATAGTTGCTGTCGAAACGTTCTTCGGAAAAATATGAAATTACCGATCGTAAAGATCGAATGAACTTTCGCTTGGCTCTGAAAATTTCATCAAGCTGATCGGCCAGAGCGACTCGTCCCAGCCTCGCGGTTTATGATTCTATTGTCCCGCGAATCGACGGTTGACAACGGTACCGGCGCGTTCGAAATCGTCCTATGTATCTACTACCCACCGACGGAACAACATACGGATTAACTCGGAATGAAAATAACAACAAGAACGACGTAATTCGAAACATAATTAAGGACGTTACAGGAAACGTTTATGTATTTGTATAATTTCATGCTAACTTCTTTAAAAATAGTCCCACTTACTTTTGATATTTGGTTATAATTTTAATCGGGAGAATGCCATTGGTGTCATCTTCATATAGGGCTGGAAGAGACCTCCCCGCTCTGTACAGCTATGTACATTCACCAATGTTCCAGAGAAGATCTAATGTTGGAAAAAGCGACATAGTCAGAATGTCTAATAATTATCAGTACGCTTATAGATGTAGTGCAGTCGTTTTTTTAGTTTAATCAGGGAGATTAGTTTGCCCGAGTACCACTTCGGATAATAGGAGTATCGGTATATAACACGCTTAGGAACAGAAAGATCAATAATATTGTGTAGAAAATGATAAAGTGTATCAACTGACTCGTCAACGTCAAGTTTAGATAGCGCAGCATCCCAATCAATAGAATAAAAGAACGCATTTATGGCCAGAAAACTTGCATGCTTAAAATCATATATAACAATGGGAGCGATAGGTGCGTTATCATTCGAAATCCTGATGGGAATCGAAACAGTAAACTCAGCATGATAAACATCGCATCGAAGAAGAGGATCAACTGTTATGGAGACAATAACACGTCTATAGGTCGAGAAACATAAATCTAACGTGTGGCCCAAATGGTTCCAAATAGGATTATATTGATAAAGATTAAGTAGATTAAAATATTCACACAAAATATCATGAGACTTAACAGATGCGTTATTATTATCATTGTACAATGCGGCACTAGTGAAATTGTAATCACCAAGAATATGAATATCCGAATTGGGATGATGCTGCATAATAAACTCCGCAGTTTGGCGATGAACTTCATAGATCGAAGAGTTGAGGGATGGAGGCAAGTAAACGGCACCGATAAGGAGTGGGTGGTACCCAAACATAACACGTGTAAAGAGCTGTTCTACACAGTTAGTAGGCGAAGTATCCTACCTGTTTACGAACATTATTATACCGGACCAGCATGGGTTTGTCTCTGAAAGATCTACCACTACAAATCTATTATGCTATCAATATTACCTTGTCGATGCGATCAAAAAAGGATTTCAGGTCGATGTCATCTATACGGACTTCAGCAAAGCTTTTGATTCGGTGAGTCATTCTATCCTAATCTCCAAACTTAGAGCTTTGGGTATTCGTGGCTCTGTTTTATCTTGGTTATCCAGTTTTATTACTAACAGATTCCAAGTTGTTAAGTTCAATAATCATATCTCATCCAAGTCCTTTGTTCGATCTGGTGTCGCACAAGGCTCCCACCTTGGACCATTGCTATTTAATCTATTTATCAATGACATCACCGATATATTTGAACACAGTCAATTTCCCCTGTATGCTGATGATCTGAAAGGTTTTTGTAAAATTGTGAACATTAATGATGCACTTCTTCTGCAGAGCGATTTGCTTAAACTTGAAACTTGGCGTGATACGAAGAAGTTAGGGTTTAATATGTACAGGCATGGAACTAAAGTGAACGCAGCGGCCGTTTTTCGGAGGCAACGCCTCCTTTCTCCCGCCGCGCGTCTTCGCCCCCGCGGCGGGCCTAGGTTCGTCGAGCGCCTCAGGCCCGTGCCATATGAACCGCGCGTGGCGCATTGGGGCGACATTGTATCAATAGGTTTCCACATCGACCCAGAGAGCACGATTGTCGATGCGTTTTTGTTTTGTCAATGCGCCACGCGCGGTTCATATGGTACGGGTCTGAGGCGCTCGAAGCTCTTTGGCCCGCCGCGGTGGCGAAGACGCGCGGCGGGAGAAAGGAGGCGTTGCCTCCGAAAAACGGCTGCTGCGTTCACTTTAGTTCCATGCCTGGTTTAATATATCAAAATGTCATGTTATCCGTTTCTGCGTGAAAGCTGATGTTTTCCAGTTTAATTACTCGATAAATTCTACATCACTTATCCCTGTAAATGGTATTAAGGACCTTGGCATTGTATTTACTTACTCTCCACCATTCCGCTGTCATTGTCTCAATATAGTGGGGAAGGCTCTTCAAATTTAGGTCTCATTTTTCGGGTCTCGCGTTACTTTAATAATATTGGATCTATCAAGCTTTTATACGTGTCGCTAGTTCGACCACATTTGGAATGCTGCTCTATTATCTGGAATCCGCACTTTAAGAACCTTTCCTCATTACTTGAACGTGTCCAGCATGAATTTCTTCGTTTCATTGCTTATAAACTTGGTGATTCGTCATACAACTTTGCCTATAATCACAATTATGTGCCTCTCCTCTGTCAAATGCGAATGCCAACACTTGTAAGACGTAGATTCATAGCGGTATTATTTTTTAGTTACAAGATTATTAGTCATGTTATTAAGTGTTCTCAAATTCTACAACTTTCTAGATTTTATATTCCTCCTAAAAAACTTAGGCACCGCTCACTCCTATATGTGGAGCATCATCGAACTCTAATGGGTTAATACAATCCGATTAACCGTATGTGTACGAATGTTAACTCTGTGTCTAATCTTTTCGATTTCTTCGATTGTCCATTTCAGACATTTAGAACTAGAGTCATTAATCATTTCTGTAACTAGCTGCGATTCTCGTTTTACTTTGGCTTTTGTGTTTTATACTGCCACCATATTGCGTATTATTTGTATAATTTTCTAATCTGTGTAAGTAGATCAGGCATGGAACTAAAGTGAACGCAGCGGCCGTTTTTCGGAGGCAACGCCTCCTTTCTCCCGCCGCGGGGGCGAAGACGCGCGGCGGGAGAAAGGAGGCGTTGCCTCCGAAAAACGGCCGCTGCGTTCACTTTAGTTCCATGCCTGAAGTAGATAAATAAATAAATAAATTAACAGAGGGAAGGCCCCCCGCCTCGAAGGCACGCCTCACGAAGTGGAGAGTCTGGAGATTATCTCGACCATGATCACTTTGCGAAACAGTCTCGCGCAGAAGCAGCCTCGCGCTATCTCGAGCATGATATTTTCCTCGCTGCGAGGCTGCCTCGCGACCCCAAAAGCAAAACTCGCATGGTGGAGAAATATTGTGAATGTACATAGTTGTACAGAGTGGGCAGGTCTCTTCCAGCCCTATATGAAGATGACACCAATGACATTCTCCCGGTTAAAATTATAACCAAATATCAAAAGTAACTGGGACTATTGTTAAAGAAGTTAGCATGAAATTATACAAATACATAAACGTTTCCCGTAACGTCCTTAATTATGTTTCGAATTACGTCGTTCTTGTTGTTATTTTCATTCCGAGTTAATCCGTATGTTGTTCCGTCGGTGGGTAGTAGATACATAGGACGATTTCGAACGCGCCGGTACCGTTGTCAACCGTCGATTCGCGGGACAATAGAATCATAAACCGCGAGGCTGGGACGAGTCGCTCTGGCCGATCAGCTTGATGAAATTTTCAGAGCCAAGCGAAAATTCATTCGATCTTTACGATCGGTAATTTCATATTTTTCCGAAGAACGTTTCGACAGCAACTATTTGCTAGATTTATAAACGGCAGTCAAGAACGTGGTGCCGCCTTTAAGGATTGTAAGCATTCTTTGTTTACTTTCAGTTAATCTATATATTGGTCTTTCGGTGGCTACTAGGTACACAGGAGGACTTTGAACGCGCAAGTAACGTTGTCAACCGCCGATTCTCGGAACAATACAGTCATAAATCGCGAGCCCGGCGAAACCGCTCTGGCCGATAATCGCCTGATTCATTTTTGGAAAGCAGTTTCGGCGCTTTCCTCCATTTCATACATAAATTTTTATTTATAATAATTTTTTCCCCATCTCTGCACTGAGTAATGCCTAGCGATATGCAAAGTTGCCAAGTTTCCGAAGGGAAGTCAGTTTTGACGCCTAGTGTACATATTAGGTTGTTATCGAGGCGCGGCTAAAGATTATGTCTTGCACGTGCAATTTTGAACCATAGAAATGCAAAAAAACACAGAAATGAAGGGAAAGGTCAGGATGTCTGCCATAAAGAAAAAGTTTTCTATACCAGGTTTGAAGGTTTCAAGGGTGGCCAAGGTGCCAAGAACAATGGACGTCCCTCAGCAACGTCACCTCATCCACAAGTGGCAGGCAGATGTGGACACGTGAGGAGCACGGGAAAAAGACCGTTACTGTCATTTAACATTGTGGCGAAAATAGAGTTATCCTGACAGAGTGAGGACTTTCCCTACGCATAAGGTAAACTGTAATCTAATTACAACTTACAAATTTCGATTAAAATTGTAAGTGTATAGTGTATAGTTGATTGCACATTATTTTCTGTAATCTTCAATTTATGTAATTGACAAAATTGTGGTCAACCACCTGAATTAACGATTACAGAAAATAATGTGTAATCAACTACACAATTACATTTTAATCGAAATTTGTACGTTGCAATTAGATTAAATTTTACCCAACTCTGGAAAGGAGAACATACGCGTAGTGGAGGGGGAACACGTATACGCGGTACATGGTGTATGATGACGTCGTGACACATCAGTGCCGTCTTATGCACGTTTTCGGGGGTCTTGACGCGAGCTCGATATTCTAAATTAAATAAAATAAAAAATACCACGCTGACCCGCGAAGTGGATAAGTATCAGAACAATTAAATAAATAAGATTAAACGTGGGGCCAAATCCACGAAAAAGGGCCTCATTTTAAAATCTAAATTTTGTTGTGTTCGTCATTTTGTTTCCGTCACAGTTGGAGGGCCCATTTCCAACTTTTTCTAGCTTTTACAACCCTATATTTTTTAATGTTCCAATTTATCGGAGCCCCCTGAGCTCCGGGGCCCAGAGATGACTGCCTCTTGCGCCTCGAAGTTAAGACGGTACTGACACCACCACTGTTATACGTGTTCCACCTCCAGTGCGAGTAAGATTTGCTTTAGGAATTCCAGAACATCTCTGGTCAGAAGAATCCTGTTTACAATCAGTCTCTTGAAGGCAAGCATTAAGAGAGTATCGCAGTGTTCTCAAACAATTCCAAACCGTTATAATATTACGCTGTACAAGTATTATTTCATTTTCAGAACATTTCGTTTACTATTAATTCAGATATTTATCCAAGACTATTCAATAAGTACAGTATATAATAAACTTGATTAAAATGAGCGATATTGAGTGCGATGCGCAAAACATTTCCATCGCTAGTGCGTCTCACGCGAATACGTCAACGGCAAACGTAGTTCAGTGTGTAGAACTGCAAAGCGTGCCTTACATTTTAAGCGGGAAATATTTCTCGCTCGTCTCGAATATAACCAGTACGAGAGGTTTAATCTCCGCACGATGCCAATTTTGTTTACCAAAAATCACTGTTATTAAAAGTCGGCTAGAATCTACGTCGGTATTCATCGCGCATTTGAAGCAAAAACACTCTACGCAATTTGAAGAATATAATTTGGAATCCGCAAACAAGACGCCAACATTGATGCCGATTTCTATGGGTAGGAAAAAAATGAAGAAAAAGAGGCAGAATCTGTTTTTAATAGATGTGACAAAGTTCTTCATTAGTGAAATGATTCCATTGAATGCAGTGGAGGATACATACTTTCGGCTAATATTTAAATATATGGACGTTAGTGATAAAATTAACGCATTGAGTGTCCATACACTGGAGAGAACTATCAATGAGCTTTATACAAACACTGTGTGCGACCTAAAAAACGAATTGAATGCCGTTAAATATGCCTCCACGGTTGTAAAAAGTTGGTCGCATAAGCGACGATTTTTCCTTGGTGTAACGGCACACTGGATTTCGCGAAACTATGAAAGGAAATCAGCGACTTTAGCTTACCGCCGCTTGGCCAGTGAAAAATCTTCAAATACAAATAATGACATGCTAAAGAGCATTTATAAAGAGTTTAGATTATGCAATCTAAGACTTGGGACAGTGATATCACCGACTAGCAGCAACTGTGTAACGGATTTGAGAATGTTCGGCGTTAAGGAATCCGTCATTGCAATGGAAGATGAAGATAATTTATCCAGCGAAGAAGAAGAAGGCATGGTAGGCGAAAATACACCGGTGGACCCAGATTATATGGATTCTTTACCATTCCCCCCCAGGGTGTGTTCTACATATGCCCTGCATGTGTATGCTATAGAAGCCACTGCGCGCACACTTAATGACAATGAAGTTCTATTTGGGATCCACTCGGGCGTCATACAGAAATGTAATGCCTTGTGGGAAGCAGTTCTAAAGCCAAAGTCCGCCGAAATAATAGAAGCAATAAATGGCCATACATTGAAACGGCCTAGCAAATCAAGCTGGTATTCGCTGTACGAATCTCTCAAACAAATTTTACAAATTAAGGACAGAATGCCCGAGTTAGCACAACTCTTAGGAATGACAAGTGTGTTAAGCGAAAGCGATTTTACATATTTAGAAGAGCACATCAAATGTACAGCGCCGATTGCGGAAGCGTTAGATATTCTAGAAGAGGGCAATGCTTTCTATGGCGCAGTTTTGCCATGTTTGTTGTGTTTACGTACAAAATTAACAAATCTTGCTAAAAGTAAGTGGATATTTTGTGAACCAATCAGTTCGGGCCTTAGTGACATTTTCGAGACGAGATTCCAGAACTATTTGAATTTTAACACAGCGTTGTCTGACAATGCCGCAATGGCTGCTTTAACTCATCCGCAGTATAGGAACAAGTGGTTCAACTGCATTAATGAGGAACAACGTGGCAGGCTGATAAGCCTCCTCGGACAAGCAATACGTGAAGAAATAAAAACCACTAACGAATGCATAGTCAACGAACCGTCTTCATCGTCCAGACACGACCGTTTCTCTACGCTTGACGCATCAGAACAAGTTAGTATATACTTGCTCATATAGTATAAATGCACTGCTGGTCAAAATTAAAGGAACACTATAATTTCCCGAATATTTGGGCCATTTTCAAATGGCTGTATCGCCTCGAAAAATTGTCGCAAAAAATATTTAAAAATAGCATTTTAACGCTTGGAGGTTCCAGTTTTTGAATCAGGGACGTAACATTTTTTTCGTCCATTGTTATAGTGTTTTATCGAGATGAAGCGTAGGAAACGAAGTTCCAAATTTTTTTGTTTAGTTTGAATGTAAGGACTGGTCAAAAATATTTTTGTTTCAGGCAAATCCAGTGGGAGGCTCTTATAGAGCAAACATTTCTCTTTTATTTCGTTTTGTTTTTTGTTGTTGCATGATTTTTATTGACCGAGTTATTGGCGTTCAAAGCGAAGAAGTAACTTTTCACTTTGAACACCTATAGCTTGCGACCGCAGGATCAAAATGTTCTGAGTCCATGTTTCAAAAACGGGAACCTTCAAGCGTTCAAATGCTATTTTTAAATATCTTTTGTGACCATTGTTCGCGTAGATACAGCCATTTGAAAATGATCAAAATTTTCGGGCAATTATAGCATTCCTTTAATTTGTACCAGCTGTTTATAATGCAACATAAGTATTCTTAATCTGTTGACATTTTACTTACAGATATTTCGCTTTTTCAATGAGAGTGGAACAGGGTTTGACATTTTACAATCATATGGAACAATAAACAAATTGTTCTTAAAACATAACTGTCCATTGACATCATGGACTGTTGTAGAAAAATTATATCCGTACACTACGGTGGCGAATTCTCCAAACTGGAGTAGACTTTCGGATAGCTTGTTCCAAGAAATAGGGTTATTGAAGGCTAATTTGGAATATTTGAATGAAACGTGACTCTCCTTTCTCAAAAAGGAATTACTATAGGTCGCCAAGATATTTTTGAGTCGGTTCTGATAAGTACCTAGTTGAAGATAAAAAAAGATTTGAAACACAATTCCATTAGTATTGCTGCGAGCAACGGCAGCGGCCGCGGCCGTAGCCACGTAAGAGGCCGGCGAGGGGGGTGTTTCCCAAGGAATATGGTTCACCAGCTTGGTAGTTAGGGGTGCGGACGAACCTGGTGCGAAATCAGGGAGTCGCGGAAAATGTTAGTTATGCCTCATAACTGTAAATTAAAGTTTGAAACACTTCGAGCGGCAAAAATATATCGTTGTGGACATCGATATTGGCCATGAGTCTAAATTTTTTGCTGAAACCTACGACGTCCAGGGAGTTATCTATTTACGAGACAGGAGCACCGCGGCCTAAGCAGCTCCAAGGAGGTTCAAACAGCCCGCAAACTTCGCCAAATTGATCAAAATGAGTTCAACGAAGAAACGGAGAGTTTGCTGCATGGACCTGGAATAGAAGATTAGCATCAGAGTGCTGTAAGTTTCCAATAACTGTCGTTACTTTTTTATACCAATAACTTTAAACGCGTTTTCCTCAAAACCACTTTTTTCAACTTTGCAGGTCAAATAGACGAAAACTGTCGGTGTAATTGACTTCTCCCGGTGTATACAGCTAAACAATTACCAACTATCGTCGATGGACCTAAACATTTATAAATAAATTAAAGTAAACAACTCTTTTTTCATAAATAATAAGAAAATTTTTGGGCAGCATCGTAATTTTCACTTTCAAGTCCCACCAATTTGCTAATTTTTAAGTTTCTTCTCGGTTGTAAGGTACACCGACAATATAATTATATGAGAAATAAGAAAATCCTTGGTTTTTTGTTTCAGGGAAGAATTGGGGCCTGCAACATAATCGCAAATTCGCAGCTACGGCGGTGAGGCCTGCGAACATGTTCATACATATATCTGGTTTAGAGGAAATAGAACCTGATGGTGCTGATGCTTCTATCGTCTACGACCTTTAAATTAGACATGAGCCTCAGAGTATGCATACGTACCCTTTTTTATACCGGAAAAATTGGGCCTGAAACTGGCGGGGATATGCATGATATCGCTTTTCGAAACCTGCATTCAGTCTCCATATGTAACACGAACAATTTATTCGCATAAGCAAAACTTTGAAAGTATCTTTGTCACATAACAAACAAGAGATATTTTGTGACTTTTAATTAGCACTATATATTTTTCTTCGCATATTTCTCTAAGTGCTACATAAAAAGGCGAATTGAATAACAATAACAGAATGTATCGTTTGAAGAATCTGATCTTGAAATAATTTTAAATGTATCCGCAGTACAGTGCACAAATTTTAACAGAAACGTTTATTATAATTACCAAATTTACCAGTTTATCTAATTGAACTTTTACCAGAAAAGTGGCAAATAATTGTAAAAAGTCGGGGAAAATATTTTCGTTACAATAATGTGAAATATATTTATACTTTTAATAAACACTTTGTATCAATGAATAAATTTTTTTCAATAAATAAATTTAATTGTTTGCTTGTAACTCAATAAAAAAAATTCCCATTAAAATGATCGCATTAATTTTATGTCAGTAATGTATATACTTCGTAAGTATATACCCAAGAAGCCAGAAATAAATTTTTTAAAATGTATAGAAAAAATTGTAACTCCAAAAATTCCCATTGCAATACAAACGAAGATGTTTTAAAGTTTATATCTGTTTCTTCAGATCCAGGAGTAGGGGAGACCGGGGCAGATTGTAACAAAAAAGTTTTCAGAGTTTTTTCTCGAAAGTATTTTCCTAAATCAGGAAATGATTTGCGTGACTTACTACTTATATATGTGGTGAACACATTGAGTGTAAGTACGTGACAAAATCTTGGATATTTAGACATTTAGCTTCATCTTAAATAATTCTGAACCTTTGTTACAATCTGCATCAGTACGGGGTAATTTGTGACACATCTGTGTTACCGTAAACTGGGGTGACTTTACCCGCCGGGGTGACATTGCCCACTTTTTTACTCTGACTGAAAAATTACCATATGATTGAATTCGATATTTTTTTTTCGTTTGACCTTGGAGAAATTATTGCTATCGATTACAAAGCACCATATGTTCTAATTACTTCACAATAAAATAAAATAAAGTCTTTCCGAAAAGTGGGCAATGTCACCCCGGGCGGGCAAAGTCACCCCAGTTTACGGTACGTATTTAAATACAAATATGAACACAAATAAACATTTCTAAAAAATAGAAATGAAAACACAGATCATTATTAAACATTTGATATACATGAGTTAAACCAGGCATGGAACTAAAGTGAACGCAGCGGCCGTTTTTCGGAGGCAACGCCTCCTTTCTCCCGCCGCGCGTCTTCGCCCCCGCGGCGGGCCTAAGTTCGTCGAGCGCCTCAGGCCCGTGCCATATGAACCGCGCGTGGCGCATTGGGGCGACATTGTATCAATAGGTTTCCACATCGACCCAGAGAGCACGATTGTCGATGCGTTTTTGTTTTGTCAATGCGCCACGCGCGGTTCATATGGTACGGGTCTGAGGCGCTCGAAGCTCCTTGGCCCGCCGCGGTGGCGAAGACGCGCGGCGGGAGAAAGGAGGCGTTGCCTCCGAAAAACGGCCGCTGCGTTCACTTTAGTTCCATGCCTGAGTTAAACAATCATTGCTTATTCATCTGATTCTATCAAAATCTTCTTCTGTGCTTTTTTTACTATTGCCTTCATACTTTTTTTCTATTTCTTGAATTCTCGATTGTTCTGTTGTTCGAGTACAGTATCTTTTTCCGGTGTGTCAGCCAATAGCTTTCTTTATCACCATTTGGAGCGGAGTAAGTATAGTAACATGTTACAATTTACCCCGAGGTCGAATTTTTGCGTTTTATCTCAGCAAACTAGAAACTAAATATCAGATCACTAAAATGCGTACACATTATAATAAATCAATGTGTTCTGATTCGTTTGCGACAAAGAAACAAACATTCAAACGGTTTCTAATGACGGTTAATTGATATAAAAGTGCTAAGACAACATTTACTTACGTGTTCTAAATACTAAAATTCTAGGCTATTACCACAAAGTGAATACATACCGCTCGTTTGTGTCACTAAAATCGGCGGTGCTAATATCGTCAAGCAGCTCTCGCATGCTGTGGGCTACCAGATTTTGTCGTTCAAAAGATAGAACTTATGTTACAATTTATCCCGTGTTACAACCTGTCCCGGTCTCCCCTACATAATTTTCTATCTTTGCCAAGAGTAAACGAAAAAACTTTTGTTTATAAAGTAGCTTAATAAGATTCAACATTTTGATTTGAAAAAATGGAAAAATGCGTTTTGAAGTTTTTCTTTATTTCTTGGGATTGAGGCCCATCGGGACAAAATCCGCCTCAGAGCGAAGCGAAAATTCATTTATAAAGGGCAATGAAGGATTTGGTACCGCCATTAAGAGTTGTGGACATTCTTTAGTGTGAGTTAATCTGTATATTGCTCTGCCGGTGGTTAGTACGATGAGTTCAGACCCGCGGGTACCATTGTTAACCGCCAACTCGCGGAACAATAGGGTCATAATAAACCGGGACCCTAGCCAGATGCTCTGGCCGATCAGCCTAATTAATTTTTCGGGCCCAGATATGGCATTTTCATCCTCTACTTCGTCAAGAGGGAGAAGATTCCTTCTCCGCCGAAAAATTTTGGGAACGTTACAAGACCGATTTTGAAAAAATTCTTTCCACGTTGGATAAACTCTCTAGTAGGGTGTCTATCATGGAAAATAATTTCTCTTCCGTGGGTCATACTTCTGGCACACTTCGCGAGGAAAGCATTATTAATGAAGTAATGAGTAGAGAGAGAAATTCCTTCAATCTAATTCTTTATAAAATTCAAGAAACGGATGGAAGGACATCAGATGCGTCTCCCACTCCTACTGACTCCGATCTCGTTAAAAGTGTTCTTCAATCCATTGAGCCATCTGAGTACAGTCTGAGTTGTCAGACTGGGGAAGAAGGTTCAAAGACGGATAAGGCCAATACGGGCGACTTTGCCTCTCAAATCTGATGTGACAAAAATTCTAAGGAACAAATTTAAATACTCGGGACCTGTAAAGATTCAACAGGACCGCACCGTGAAACAAAGGGAGCATCTAGCGAAAGTTAGGAGCGAGCTAAAGACTCTGATTGACTCTGGTGCGACGAATAAAACTATTAGGTACATTAATGGTGTGCCAAGTATTATTGATGTTAACCCTAGTCTTAAGAAGAAAAAAACTGCAGAAACCCTTTGATTTATTATCAAAACGTTCGAGGTTTAAGAACTAACAAGGAAACATATCGAACCCGAAAATTCTGATTTTAATGAAACTCCGTACGATTGTAGAGCATGTTGGAGTATGCAAGAAACGATTTTTTTCTGCGGAAAAACACTCCGAGGGGGTGAAATCAGCCCCCAAATTTTTAGCGATTTTTCGTTTTTCGAGTATAACTTTGCAACGGTGCGAGGTAGAAGAAAACCGTAAATGGACAAAATGTTCAGTGTTTGATGCCGTATAACGCGCTGCAAAAGAAATTTTTGTACGTCCAACAATTTATAAATAAATTAAAATTTTCGTTATTTTACATATAATTTCTAACCGTGAGGGTTGGGGACGATCTTTTTCCGTGTAAAAGTTGTAATTCGCAATGGTTTACTAAAATGTAAAAGGAAAAAAATTTTGGTTCATGTGTTAATTTGTTTACAAAAATTTTCCGCCTTTGTCCATATTACTACCATCTGCCACTTGACAATCGAGGATTTCGATGAAACTTGGTATACAAGCACACCATTTGGAACTATTCGACAAGTATTTGTCTTTATTGGCGGAAATTCATGTTTACAGGGTGAAACTACTCCCTCAAGGTTTAGGGGTGGGAAGCTTCTAAAGCTTATAACCGAAAAAGTAATAGACATAGAAAGAAATGTTAAATACAAAAATTACTTGAATTTTTATGAGGAAAATTTGGGGGCTGATTTCACCCCGTCAGAGTGTTTTTCCGCAGAAAAAAATCGATTCTTACATACTCCGACATGCTCTACAATCGTACGGAGTTTCATTAAAATCAGAATTTTCGGGTTCAATATGTTTCCTTGTAAGCTATTCGATCTAACCAGTGCTGTCTCCGCCTTCTGATGCTGAATTATCACTAAGTGGTTATAAAATTTTCCGTCAAGATAGGAGTAGGAATACCAGCGAATTTAGTAGAGGCGGGGGCGTTTTGATTGCTGTTCGTAATACTTATTCTTGCACGCGTATTACTTTGCCTACTAACTGTGTAGAACAGTTCTTAATACGTGTAATGTTTGGGTACCTTCCACTTCTTATCGGTGCCGTTTACTTGCCTCCATCCCTTAACTCTTCGATCTATGAAGTTCATCGCCAAACTGTCGAGTTTATTATGCAGTATCATCCCAATTCGGATATTCTTATTCTTGGTGATTAGAATTTCACTAGTGCCACTTTTTACAATGATAATAATAACGCATCTGTTGGCCCTGATGATATTTTGTGTGAATATTGTAATCTACTTAATCTTTATCAATACAATCCTATTTGGAACCATTTCGGCCACACTTACAGATTTATTAATCACAACACATTAGATTTATGTTTCTCGACCTATAGACGTGTTATTGTCTCCATAGCAGTTGATCCTCTTCTTCCATGCGATGTTTATCATCCTGAGTTTACCGTTTCGATTCCCATCAGGATTTCGAATGTTAACGCACCTATCGCTCCCATTGTTACATATAATTTTAAACATGCAAATTTTCTAGTGTGACGGTCTGGACGCGAGGGCACAGAAGAATTGGAATCCGTAGAAACTGCACTCTTAGATTGTCACGATATGTTTTTAGACACCGTCGCACAAATATACCGTTTAGGTGAAGGGATTGGAATGCCGAAAGACAACACTTCAGAATATATGTATATTTAATGTAAGTAGCCGTTCGTTGGTTGTACAGAGACTGACCGCCCCGCGGCCTGCAGACTTATATATATGTGTCGTACGGTCTACAGGTGGAGGGGTTGATTCGTAAAGGTTGAGTTTCCTCAGCGGCCGGCGGCGGCGGCGGCCAGCGGAGGCGGCCGGCGGTCGCGGCCGGCGGACACGGCCGGCGGCCAAATCCTAAGCACTGCTCTTACGGAGAATCATACAACCGTTTTCCTAGCCGCGTTTGCTACAGCAGCAACCTAGGTAGGCTACTCAAGACGCAACACACCCTAGTAGCACAAAGTATTGGTTAAATATTTTTTCCAAATATTAAAAAAATATTTTTTTAGCCACACTTTTTAATATGAATAAAATGTTGATTCGAAATATTATATACACATGCTGAAAATGTGAAATAAAGGTTTAGAAAATATGAAACATTCGGAAAAACATGTTTTCTTTCTACCATTCAATAAATATTTACTTTATATTCGAAAAAGAATATTTTTTTCATAATATAAAATGAATCTTTCCCGAGCATTCGGGAAAAATGTTTTGTTTCAAACAGTAAGTAGATATTTACTTTATATTTGAAAAAAGAATATTTTTTTCATAATATAAAATGAATATTTCCAGCATATTTGGAAAATATATTTGCTTCTTAATCTAGAATAAATATTGTATGTACGTTTAAATATCAAAAAGAGATTGAACCTCTTTTTAATATTGGATGTATGTATGTGCATCGAATATTTTGTGCTACTAGGGACAATGCGATGAGTGTCTGTTTTCCGCCATGATGGCAGAATCTCCTAGCCGCGCGGCCAGCCGCGGCGGATTTTAGCTCGACTCCTCCAAACTGAGTCGTAGCCGCAGCCGCCCTGCGGCGATCCAGCGCCACAGTGGAACAGAATTCCAAAAATACCGTCAAGGACCCAGTTCCTGATCAGTACCCAATTCCTGATCAGTTTAGTATATAAATACCAAATAATAAGTTTATCATGATACAAATTTATTCCAAAAAGTTACTAAAAAATTATGAAATATTTTTAAATTTATACGCAAACATTTGACAGCTCATAGTAAAACGTGTTTTGATAAAAAAAATATCAAAGTAATACGCTTGTAGCTACGTCTGATTTGTCGCCATTTTGCTGTAATTCAGTGTAAGAGTGCACGTAGTGAAATTTAGGTATTTTCTGTGAGACTTCCAAATATTTTTAGGTAATATATATTTAGTTAACTTGTTTCATACTTTAATAATATTAAATAACTAATTTATGAATATTTTGCATTATTTTTATAGAAAAAAACTGGTGATTAGGTATTGGGTACGGTTTTTATATGCTTCCGCAATTCCTGATCATCTGATCAGGAAATAGGTTATTGAGGCGAGAATTTTGAAACTCAAAGTTTAATTACTGGCTTGAAATTTACTACCCGATTTTTTGGTATTATCAAAAGAATATATAATACTTTAAATTGAGTAATTTCTGATCAGGGTTAGGTGTTGAAAATTATAAGGTATGGTTATTAAATTATCTAAGATATTTAGGTTATGTATACGCACTTAAATGATAAACTATTAGAATTTTGTATTTAAAATTTTTTAAATACCAGCTAAAAGATTGTAACATCTTTGTTTTGTAATATAATTGTAACAAACATAAATGGTTTTCTTAATATAGCTTGTAAAATGTACATAGGTAATCTAAAATGTAATCTAAAACAGCAGGTTTTACGAAAGAGGAAGACTAAAAAAGATTAAAGAAAAGAGTTGTTTTTATGTTTCAATTATAATATTTAGTATATTTATGTTTCGTAAATAAAGATCCCCAAAAAATACGATATTTTAATGATTTTTTATGAAATTTATACGGTTCAATTTATTTGATCAGGAAATGGGTATTGATCTGATCAGGAAATACTCCCAGACATGATTCAGGTGATCAGAAACTGCTCCCCTTGCATTTTTCACTTTCAAAGTTAAATTCTAAAATAATTATTATTTTGTTTGCACTTTTTTAAATGCCAAATTAAAGATAAAACATAGATTTACAGAAATAATAAAAAGTCTTTTGAATTTGGTTAAGTTTCCCCTTTACAAGTTTAAAAACCCGCGGTAGTTACTCTTAAGTGATCAGGAACTGGGTCCTTGACGGTAAGGAAACAAGTCAGAATTCAAAAGTTATGTGATTATATTTTTTTATATATTTCTTGTAAACTAATAATATGAGTTCCTAAAAAGGGAACAAAATCGTGGCGGTTAATTCTGATCTGTGTGTAAACACGTGTCAAAGTTTCTATATTTTTCTTGTGGAAAATTTTGAATCGAGTCTTTGGAATTTTGATGATATAAAAGATACACAAATATTTTGGGAACCGAAATGTATCTTTTTTGGTAAGCAATAGCAAATAATTAGTTACATACAGTTCTTTTCCATAACAAGCCCATTGAAGAAATATCAGCAATTATCGGCTTTTTAGTTACCCTGCGGGAACTTCAAAGCATATTTCTTTTTCGTTTTATAATCAACGTATATTTGGCTTTGCAACTGCGAAAACAAGATTTGGCAATATTTACCAATAATGGAGTAATTACCTGTATCCTATGGCGCACAGTGAGGCTGAATGCCAAGAAATGGGGGAAAATTCAGCAACATCACATTTTTCACACTGAAACTGCCGAATATAATTAAGGAAGTTCCTAAAAAAAGTATTAATATACCACTCATACGGTGGATTAGCGTTATTTAAAAAAATAATGTCAATACTTCCATTAAAACTAGTACAATTTGATAAATATACCTGCATACTATGGTAAGTGAAGAAATATTTGCAAACCTGTATGCATGTTATCCTATATAGGTACCAAATACTGTTCACGAAGTGTTAATACATTCCTACGAAATTATACAATATTTGGGCAGTCGTCCAATCGGCTAATTGGGTGAAGGGGCCAAAGATGCTAGAAATAAAGGTTTTAAAAAGTAAAGAAAAGATTGTACGCTCAAAATATTCTCATCGTAATTCAAACGAAGATTTTTTAAACTTTTTATCGATTTCTTCAGATACACTACTGGTGTTTTGTAAAGTAGCTTCATAAGATTCGACATGTTGATTGGAAAAAGTGGCATGTTGAATTTTTTCTCTATTCTTGGGATTGACGGCCACTGGGCGTTTGGACAAAAGCGGGATCAGGGCCAAGCGAGAATTCATTCGTTGTTTTCGACCGATAATTTCATATTTTCCCAAGAACGTTTCGACAACATCTGTTTGCCAGCATTTCTAAAGGGCAGTTAAGAACGTAGTGCCGTATTTAATAATTTTAGTCATTCTTCAGTCTCACAATGAGTTAATCCGTATATTGCTCTGTCGGTGCTTTCGTACGTACGATGGGTTCGGACCCGGTCGTAGGTACTACTATTAACCGCCGCGCCGACTCATGGGATAATATGGTCATAAACCACGACTCTGGCTTGAGGCTTTGGTTTATCAGCCTGATTAACTTTTTGGAATCAGATGTGGCATTTTCCTTCACGAACAAAATAAGATGTTCTTATGTTAGATCGAAAAATGTTTCCGCGACAATGGAGTAGGAAACGAAATCACTCTGAAGAAGTATCGGTACGTCTCGCGGTGAGACACAGGAAGAAACGGAGTAATCGGCCGACTGCGCGTGTTCCCGCCTGCATCGTCCTCCCTATAAAATTTGAGAGAAAGCACTTATCTCTCGAGTATTAACACGCGTTGGAATATCAAAACAGAAGCACGCGCTGGCGTATTCGGTACGAGAGAAGGTGGGCCATAGCGAGGAGATATTACTGGGCAGAGGTGAAAAGCTGCTGTTTCAAAGGAATGCAGGACCAATTGGTTATAAATTATAATATAATCTCCTCCCTATGGCTTACCTTCTGTCGCAACCAATACGTCAGCGGGTGTTTTTGTTTTGATATTCTAACGCGCATTTATACCTGAGAGATAAGGGATCCGTCTTTAATTCGAAAGGAGGACGACGCAGCCAGCGGACTATACATACTTTTCTTCCCGTGTACTTAGTGGATAATAATTTTTAATTGCTATATTGGTGGCATGTTTCTCACCTGCGTCGGGACAAGCGGACTGAGAACGAAGCAAAGAATCATTAGCTAGCGATCGGTAATTACATATTTTCCAAAGAACGGTTCAATAACATCTGTTTGCCAGATTTCTAAAGGGCAATCAAGACCGTTGTTAACCGCCGACTCGCGGGACAGTACGGTTATAACCCGGACCTTGGCGAGGCACTCAGTTTTGGCAACCAAAATAAAACTATGGAAATAAACTAAATATTTACTGTTTTAATAATTTGTGGGATTGCCTTTTGATTTTATAATAGCTTCGAGTCTTCTTGGCGTAGAATTTTTTTAGTTGGATGTTATGGCAAGTTGTATTTTACTCTACTACTACATACAGGGTGATTCTCCAGCGGCGCCTGTCCTTCGAGGACAACCCGTCCCAGTGCTTCACCGAATTTTATGGCATTCGACCCTCGAAAGTGTTCGAATATCATTAAAAAGTCAGAAATGTCCAAGATTTCCGCATTTCCCATCAGATCTTTGCAAAAACGGCGTCAATGGATTCCTTATATTTCGCGGATGAAACTGACACCACGAACGACGAAAAATTCATTTACATCATTTCAAGTTGTCTTCGTTAATAATAGTCCGATTTACATGAAATTTCGTATGAGTTTCATCGGAAAAAACATAAGGAATTCATTGGTATCGCTTCCATATCGATACGATAGAGAATAAAAAATTATTTTATTTCCGAAACAGGTATGAATCCTTGACCGCAGACCTTTTCAAGTGCGTTCCTCGACCCAAGGTGGGACCCTGAACACTGCGCGGCCGGAGTCTGGCCGCCGCCGCCGGTCGCTGCTAGGAAAACCTTAAAGGTCCAAACACACATATCCGTTCCGTGTCAGTTCCGTTCCGGCGTGCCAGTGGTAAGAAGAAGAGACCCTCTGCGCCCCTCTTCTTCTTACCACTGGCACGCCGGAACGGAACTGACACGGAACGGATATGTGTGCGCAGACCTTTAGGGTGCGAAGGTTGAAGGATGTTTTGGGCGAGTACGCTGGTGACTAACTGGTATGACTATTGGTAGACAGGATGACTCGAAGGGTTGAGCTGTATGTTTATCTAGCTGACTATCACACCTCTCTTCCTATTTAAGAAAATTTTGACTACGAGACAAAATTTTTCTCTGAGGTGAAATTTTCGTGGTTTTGTAGAAAAACGTGTACTTGGAAGTGACTTGTCGAAAGAAACGTGTTTAGACGGCGTACTGAGAGCTTCTGGTGACGGTTGTCTATCTTCACTTTCTATACCTATGTTTTTTTGAGAAACTTGATATTGTACGTTATGTTCTGGCTGTTGTCTGGTAGCTATGTCGTTATATATGTTGATACAGATATTAGGTGTACATGATTTAAATTGCTTTGAACAGTCCGCACTTTTGCAATACAAAAATTATAATAATGAGAGTAGCAAAATATCCTACATATCGGATACTGTTTTCAACAATGTCTTTTCACGACTTTGTTCGTGTTTTATGGTGGAATTTGGATATTTTGGCTTCACGCTTATCTATTGTAGTGCCTGTCTCTTTTAGCATTTCAGTGGTTAGATGTTGTTTGCTTATTATTGAGATCATACGTATCTGAGAAATATTAACGTTATTTAATGCCAATATATCCGTTAGCTCTTGAAAATTTATAGTTTTATTTACAAGGATTGAGAACTTTTGCTCATACTTGGAATGTTTCTCCAATATTTTATGAGCTTTACGGGACGAACTGCTGCTTACACAACGTATTGTTCCGCGAATCGGCGGTTGACAACGGTACTTGCGCGCCCAAAGTCATCCTATGTGCCTACTAAACACCGAAAAACCAATATATAGATTAATTGAAAGTAAACAAAGAATGCTTACAATCCTCAAATGCGGCACCCCGTTCTTGACTGCCGTTTATAAATCTAGCAAATAGTTGCTGTCGAAACGTTCTTCGGAAAAATATGAAATTACCGATCGTAAAGATCGAATGAATTTTCGCTTGGCTCTGAAAATTTCATCAAGCTGATCGGCCAGAGCGACTCGTCCCAAGCTCGCGGTTTATGACTCTATTGTCCCGCGAATCGGCGGTTGACAACGGTCCCGGCGCGTTCGAAATCGTCCTATGTATCTACTACCTACCGACGGAACAACATACGGATTAACTCGGAATGAAAATAACAACAAGAACGACGTAATTCGAAACATAATTAAGGACGTTACAGGAAACGTTTATGTATTTGTATAATTTCATGCTAACTTCTTTAACAATAGTCCCAGTTACTTTTGATATTTGGTTATAATTTTAACCGGGAGAATGTCATTGGTGTCATCTTCATATAGGGCTGGAAGAGACCTGCCCGCTCTGTACAACTATGTACATTCACAATATTTCTCCACCATGCGAGTTTTGCTTTTGGGGTCGCGAGGCAGCCTCGCAGCGAGGAAAATATCATGCTCGAGATAGCGCGAGGCTGCTTCTGCGCGAGACCGTTTCGCAAAGTGATCATGGTCGAGATAATCTCCAGACTCTCCACTTCGCGAGGCGTGCCTTCGAGACGGGGGGCCTTCTCTCTGTGAATTCGTCGGCGGAGAAAGAATCTTCTCCATTTTGACGAAGTAGGGAACGAAAATTCCATATCTGGGCCCGAAAAATTAATTAGGCTGATCGGCCAGAGCATCTGGCTAGGGTCCCGGTTTATGACCCTATTGTTCCTCGAGTTGGCGGTTAACAATGGTACCCGCGGGTCTGAACTCATCGTACTAACCACCGGCAGAGCAATATACAGATTAACTCAGATTAAAGAATGTCTACAATTCTTAATGGCGGTACCAAATCCTTCATTGTCCTTTACAACTGAATTTTCGCTTCGCTCTGAGGCGGATTTGGCCCCGATGGGCCTCAATCCCAAGAAATAGAGAAAAACCTCAAAATGCATTTTTCCATTGTTTCCAATCAAAATGCTGAATGTTATTAAGCTACTTCGTAAAAAGATTTTTTTGGTTTTCTCTTGGCAAAAATAGAAAACTATGTATTACTGGATCTGAAGATATCGATATCAATTTTATAACATCTTCGTTTGTATTGCAATGGGAATTTTTTGGAATTACAATTTTTTCTATACATTTTAAAAATTTTATTTCTGGCTTTTTGGGTCTCGCCACCCAATTGACGGATTGGAAGGTTGCTAAATTATTTTTTAATTTCACAGGAATGTAATAACACTTTGTGAACAGTATTTGGTATATAGAATAGAATGGGTGTAGCGCTCTAGGCTTCACCACAGACGAGGTATAGGACTTCACCGGTAACGTTGCTTCGGTTTAGACTGTTTTTAATTACAAAAAAAAGTAGTTTGTATGTTTTTGGTGCAATCACATCATCGAGAGACTGTGCAGATTTCACACCAATCCCATACGTTTCCTACGATATTTCCCCATCACTTTTATATTGTTCACCAGGTTTCCTATGCCTCGTTTGTGATTGGCCTATCACTTAATGCATTTTTTTGTCACGGGTTTGTGGGGTTACAGGACCCCATTACCATTGTAGTGTCACATGCAACGTTACCGGTGAAGTCCTGTACCTCATCTGTGGCGAAGCCTAGAGCGTTACTAAAGTATCCGCCAGATGTCGAACTACTGTCTAGAAGTCGATATGATCTCAAAACTCTGTATAATATCTGATCCTTAAGCCGGGAATCCACCGGGAAGCTAAGCTAAGCTAAGCTAAGCTAAGCTAAGCTAAGCTATGCTATGCGATGCTATGTTTTAACGTAACTTTTGGTGGAAACGGTTCCATGAGAATGTATTGAAGCTAATTTTTTTAAAACGTAGCATTGCATAGCATAGCTTAGGTTTCCGGTGGATTCCCGACTTTATTCCCTAGACAGTTTCCCTTTATAGCGTTAACTGCAGTCTGTAATGTCGAGGTTAATGAATAATGAATTAATATTAAATTTTTTATTTTTGTCATTTGTTTGAAAGTCGCGCTTTGTTGATTACTGATCTATCACTATAATGGATGCGGTCAGCAGACTCAACTGTTAAGTGATTTCACTAGATTTTACTCGCGTCGACCAATGAACGTGCAACTGCGGAGTAAAATCTAGTGAGATTACTCAACAGTTGAGTCCGCGGACCGCATCCATTATAGCTATCTCAATGGATTTACTAAATAGCTACGTCGCGCAGTGGATTTGAAACCCACTTTTTCCTGGTCAAAAGTCAATTTTTCAAGTTTAATATTTTGAAATTTTTTGCTATAAAGTGAGAACCCGGTTAAAATAATTACACGTTTATATTTTTTATGTTTTATTTCCATACTATATGTTTATTATTTGTTTTCTATTTTTTATATTTTAGATATGCATATATATTCTGCTGCTTTTTGTGTTTTTTTTTTCTCGTATTTTAGTTATATTAATGATATTAACTGTATTTTTATAGAGAAACCCGATATGACTGTTTTTAATTTTGGCCACAAAAACCGGGTTTCCGGACCACTGTGCGCCGTCCTATTCGCTTCTATTCTGATTTTTTCATACGTTTCGTTTACGAAGGCCATACGAAGGCTTTTCATACTTGCTAGTTTCATCCCTCAAATTATGGAAAACCGTATCAAATAATGCCTGAAAGTAAAGTCACGTTATGAAATAACTCAAACAGTAGGTAATAAATCTGTTTTACATTTACAGTACGACTGCAACTTTCCACCGTAAAAAAAAAACATTGAATCAAACCGGAGTTTAGAATCACAAAGCAAATTACCGCAATAAAGTTGAACGGCGAAACTTACTTTCTAATCGCGCACGCGAGTACGCGCGCAGTTGCATTTACGCGAGGAAGCTCAAGGCAGGCGTTCCACTTGCGCCCCCAAAATTTCGTACTCCGTCAAGGTACATTAACCCCGATGAGGATGGTCCAGGCGAGCATCGTTATGTAGAGGCAGTACATCTACGACTCAAGGAGACACCCTTGAAAGGTCAAAAGTTCGTCCTCATTGCGTGCACCCCGCGCGATATCTTCGAGGGTTGGCGGCACTTCTGTCGCCTAGCAACGCCGGTTGCTCGATCAGAGGACGAAGAGGAGAGGGTAAGGAACTGAGAGATTTTTACCTCTTGCATACTTTCCCTCCTGCATCCCCCCCCCCTCCCTCCCTTCAGCCGCCCTCTTTCCCCGACGATGGCTTTATTTCTACGCACTACCCGACTCATCGTCAAGCGCTAGGTGCCACCTTAATTGGACCGAGCAATCGTCGAGTTTCCCTTCTTCCTTTGAAGGGCGCCAGGCCTGTATCCTGAAAAACCAGCCCTCTGTCTTTGAAACGTGCTTCTTTCGCGGCAGGCCCCTCTTTCCTTCTTCGAGTTTCCTGCGTCTCTTGGAAGATTCAGGGGTACTCGAAAACGAGGAACTTTAATGCCCGCCTTCCTTTCGGCACCGTTTCTACGCGTCTTTAACTTTTTGCGCTTCACTTTAACGCAGTGCTAACAATTCTAATCAGAACGGCATCCTCGCGGACGAAGTAATTAAGGAATGTTGTGTTAAGTGTTTCGGGGTCTCCAGGCCGGGGATTGTCCCGAAATAATTGCGAGGGTATAGTTACACGTATTCCTCCGTTAATCGTAGGTATGTAAATTATCTAGCCTGTAAGTTGGAATTCGCGCTTCGAAATTTCACTATACGCGAGAAATGTCCGAGGTAATGGAGATCAACTCACCAGAAGAATAACAATAGTACTTGTTAATGTCGAAATGTGCATGGAGGTAATATAACAAAGTGGTCTAAGTCATTTTCTATCGTTCCACGATATTTAGACATTTTTGTGTTGTGTTCAATTTTTTCTGACTTTTGCCCTACACCACTTTCATAATCACCAAAAAGCATCTGTGAAAGAAATATATGTAACAAGGAAAATAAAATTAATATCACTAGAATCAAGTAAAGATCGTAAAAAAAGAGATTAGCTCAAAGAATATTTTTGAGTAACACTTCTATCGCGAAACGAGTTTTTAGTTAATATTCTAAGTAGTTACTAAATTGATATAATAATTGTAAATTAATGAGAAGGTTTCGTGGTGATTATTTTGTACAGGGAGCAGCATTTCTATGAAATGGGCTGCATTAGGTGACGAAAATAAATGTTTCCTACGGAACCGAAGCAGCAGATGCAACACGCGTAGATATGTATTAAGTACTCTTCGTAAACGGGTAATCTGCTATTCAGGTCATAATCTCGCACACGTCAAGCCAGAACGGTCGTTTTACTCGTAGCTATTTCGGATTCCATACTCTTACCCTGGAATTCTGTAAGATATGACTTCAAGATCGAAAGGGACGGACGCAAGTGGAAGGGTTGGTTTGCGAACGGCCTTTATAACTCACGACCCTCGAGCCAAGTGGTTATTTCCGAAGGTCAGATAATAAGAAATGATATTTCCACTGGCGACAACTAAAAAATCCTGTTATAGCGTTTGTTGCCGCTATAGTGTTCCCCATTGAAAAATGTTTAGTCGTCATAAATTTTGGACATAGGGGGTTAATATGCAGAAAAGGGACGAATTCCAGTTAGGCCCAAATCGCCCGCGCCGACGACCGTAAGAATTTTCCGTTTTTGCAATAAAATAAATATCATAAATTATATGTTCCTGTTTTTGAGTCGTAGTTTATAGTTAAAAATTAGTATTTTTCGATAATGACACTTTCTCAGATTTCTCTTCCATATTTTAGGAGATTTTCATAAATTTTTAAATATTAAAAGATTGGAGAAAGTTTAATTCTCATTAGAGTCAGCATAAACTCCGTCCATAGGGAGGGACTTTAAAGATAGTACCAAAGGGTCACCACGCGTTTAATAATAATAAGCCAGTGAATATCCTTATTGCCTCACCCCGTATTATATCAATGAAAATTGAAGCATGCAAAACAATTAGTAACATTGTTTCAACTAATTCCGGTAACGTCTTGCATTCTGCAAGAAATAAACATTCAGAAAACGCTGATTTCTATAAAATGACTACCTGAGCCGCCGATGAACGTCGTGCGCCCAATTGCTTTGATGTCATAAACAAAGGAAATACAGAATGTGGCGCTTAAATCATGGAATACCTCTTATATGCACCTTGTATACGTGCACCAGTGCATGTGCATACACATGGCTATGTATATTTGTCCATAAAACGGAAGTGAGCTCACGAGATACATTGATCCAGTCATGAGTTTGTATGCAGTGCAGAGGCGTGGATTGGTTGAAACAAGGGAAGACAAGATCGAGAGAAGCAACAGAGAGAAAAATTCATGGAGGGTTGAAATGGGCTATTTAAGGGATGCTCCCAGGGCCGTACGAGAGTCACCATGTTCCCTAGATTCTGATGAGGAAAACATGAGGGATGAAGCAACTGAAGAGAGGCATTAAAGCTGTATATGTGCATACGTCTTTTGCGTGTTAGTGTATCAGCATTACAGGCTAGTTTAATAATTGAAAATGAATATTTTATATAGTAATTATAATAGTAAATTAAATAGTAATAATAATTACTATTTATAGTAATTTAAATGATATTTAATAGTAATTTATATGGTATTTAATAAATAATTACTATTAATAGTTTCTGCAGTTGCTAATAATAGCAATTATTAAATAGTAAAATCTGAAATTCTTGCTAAACAAGGTGGATTTCTAAATGGGAAGATCTAAATATGTGACAAAAATCTGTTGAATGGAAGTTAAACTGTTCAAGGGGGTAAACAAAGTGATAGAAAGAAAGTTAAAAAATTTAAAAAAATTAACATTAAAAAAAATTCCTCTATTTTATACGATTAGTAGAGCCTATTGGAATACGTTATTGCTACTAACTAAATTTCGAAAAAAATGTGGGCTCGTCCGTTGTTGTTCCCAATGTATCACGTGATCATAAAAAATCAATAAATAATTACATGTTTATCGTAGAAGTGATGGCAACGTTATAATAAATTACTGAAAGTGCAAAAATCTGCGAATCGAAGATTTGTTCTGGTTAACTTCGGATTATGATCCATCAATGAAATAATTATTTAGGCAAATTGCAAATAAATCGACCGAAGATTAATGTAGCGCAAAATCAAAAACTGGTAGCTTGATATCCATTAAAATGCTATACATATTTCCACATACATATAATAAAGAAAAATGGCCAAGGCTCAGTTGCCCCTTCGCCATCTAAATAGTAGGTATTCAATATTTCGTCAACGTACTATTAAATGAAAGTGAAAGCCTTATTGGCGCCATTAACGAGCACGCGCGCAATTTTTAATTTTCCATCGATTTACTTGCAAGTCTGTTAAATAATTATTTCATAGGTGCAAAATAATCCAGAGGAAATATGGATTAAACATTGCTATTGGACGAATTATGATTACGATTACATTCTTACACTTACTACATGTGTTTATCATCACATTTTCCATCACTTATAGAATAAATAATTACTGCTTTTTGAATCCTTAACAGTATGCATAATTATGATATAATCGAATCTTTCTATTTCAATTGACATTTGCTACCACTCTCCACTCTAAAGTGAATGTTTCAATTTGTTACGTATGCATGAAGCGCGCAGCAGTATCGCGAGGCTAAAAGATGGCCAAAAAAGCAAGGGGAACAAGGACAGGAGAATACCGAAGAGGTTGCCGCTGGGATCAATGGGCAGGTGCATCTTTCTTGCAGCACAAAGGGCCGAAAATCCTTCCTCGGTATTTCGATAGCTGCGTTGGTAGGAAGACCACCAAACACTACAGCGTCTGGCTAAAACCAATTTCTCAAGTGAAAGATTTTAGCGTAGGTCGGACGCCTCAACAAAATCCCGAGGGTCCAGTATCAAATTTGATGCTCCTGAATTCGCTTTAAGATCGTAGTTTAGTAAGATCATCCCTGTGGGAAACACACTTCCACAGATTCTTTACAGGTTTTCTCGAATAATATTGGGTAAACTAATTGATTAAAATTGAAGTGTTTTCTAATGCACATTTCTGGCATAACCCGTGAGTCTTTCATCATGTAATTACCCTAGTATAACAAATATTTGTTTTTCAAAAATATTTGTTTTCATTGAATATTATTTTTCCTCTTTTTAATCAGCCTTTAGGTACCTAGCAACAGTTTATTATCTGCAATAATGTTCCCAAAATACTTGCGTTCAATAGATACGATTACAATATGTTTCACATGTTTAACACCTCCCATCGAATTAGATTGAATCTATTTACCACGTCACAAGAATCTACTCTCTCTCAAGAGTCTACCATAAACCCAAACTTCGATCTGTTTATATTTCTTTTAACGAAGAGATTGTCATCAGCGCTATCCGCATTTCGTACTCCTGACAGTGTGTTTGATTTTTAACCAAAAACATCATCGTTGGTAGGGTATTATCCGGCGTATGATCGTTACTCTTCCCGCGGCCTGGTGGATGACGGAGGACCATACGAAAGGATATGTTGAATGAAGATGGCCTCGCTACCAAATCGCCGCAGTCCGAACAGATACACACGTTCTACCGGCGACTTCTCCAGGACCTACAATCAGGGCAAGATGGTACACATCTGCCAGCCATCTGCCAGCAACTTCCCGAGGAACCCTGATGGACAGGGGGGCTATCACACACTGGGCCCTCTCACCACCAAATGCGCAAGGTGTGGTAGCCCCGAAATCAGAGGTGCACCTATTCGTTTCTTTCTTACTCGTTTCCCGTTTCCCTTCTTCAATCTGTGGCCCTTATTGCGATTTTCAAAGCAAGGTGGGATCCATTTAAATCTCCAGTCTGAATTAAGGGGGCTTTCTCCCTTGGTGACCCGAAAAATATATTTTTTGGAAATTTATACAGAATAAATTACTGGGTGGTATATATCTCTCTCTCTATATATATATATATATATTAATTATTTTTAAATTATTATTAATAGATTTATGGATTATACTGAAATAAATTAATTAATAATTCGACGAGCCCATAAATTGATATATAGGTGTTATCAAGTTCGAAAGATTTATTTATTGGGCTTTTGGAAAATATATACAAATTTTGTGAGTGTACATTCTAAAAAGGTTAAACCTGTTTTTTTTATGAAATCATGTTTTTCAAATTTGCGGAAGTGATATGCACTTTTAAAACTGATAACGTGATCGATTTGAAATTTTCAGAGATTGCAGAATATATATCCCTCTATTGTATAAATTAGAATAATATAAACAATATTTATCGCAGATTTGATGCTAATTAGTTGAACCATTTTGCAGTCATCATGGTTAACATTCTGGAAGGAATGTTAACATATGGTGGGCAGGTATTTTTGTAATTATATTTACATGAATATGAAACTGTAAAAAATCATTCAAAGTAGGTTTTCACACCCATAATTTTTTTTTATTTTGTAATTAAAACCAGAAGTAGCTTTATTTACTTGTTAAATTTCATTGCAGAGCTACACAACTTTATAAAAAATGCGACTTCTTGAATTGCCAGTGCTTTTGGGTACACGTAACGATCGGAGAAAATATCTGCATATTTTGAATCCACAGTTCAGCCAAAATATCCAGCGGAACGAGCACGTGCAGTTACTAACATCGCCTCGTAACATTTATCGTGGAATTAATCTACATACAAAAGGTCCGCGAACATCCCACGGGCAGTTAATGAGAAATTAACTCTGTTGCGGTTTATGGTTCTGCACGAGCCGCGTGTTAAATTAATCTTCCCGATAGACACTGATTTTCCACCTCGGGCGGACTACACCTGGTGCACTGATTTCGTGTAAAGATTTTACACCTGGTAACAGTTTCCACTTGATACGCACTTGTAACATCGGATTTATATCGCGTTCATTCGGCTTACATAATTGGTGCTCCGAAATATTATAACTCCAACGGGGAACATTCCTGAGCTCTTGTTATTATTTGACCTGTTTCTATATTTAAGGCGAATGCCTAATAAGTAATAATAATGTATTTATAATGAGTAGATAACAGAGTCGGCGCTAGGGTGCTTGACCCCCTTACACAAGAATTTATATGGCGCCCTAAATCATGGCTTCTCAAAAGACCAATTTAATAAAAGTTAAAAGAAATCCCTTTTTGCGCCTGGCGACAGGAGTGCCGCACACAAAAAAAGCACAGAACAGCACTGATGTGACTTACGATGTTTATAAACAATATACCTCGGCTTCTCGAAAGAACCGGTTAATGAAAATTAAAAAATTCTACTTTCGCGTTCGAGATGCCCCTGTCTTTGGCGCCCTTAGCATCAAGCATAGGCTGCTTAGAGCGTTCCGCCGGCTCTGTATAGTAGTAATTATCTGTAACATAAGTGTAATGCAAGTGAAACAAGGACATACGTACCTTGGTGAAGTTTCTGGTCCAGCGCGCGAGTCTCATGACCATTTTGCAGAATTTTTTATGGGCAATCAAAGTAAGTGTAATGCAGAAAGTTTTTCTTAAAATCTTAATCGCCCTTTTAACTATATTTACAAATTTTCTTGTTGCGTTAAAAAATTAGTATGACTTGTCTGTACGAAGACACGAAGATAGTGCGTTTTGCCATGATGCTGCAAAATAGCTGCAGTATCTCCATAACAGTGTATATGTACGATGTCAATGCCCTTTTGCACAGATATTCCGAAACTATATCATCCTTGTCTGAATCGAAATTATAAAAATATCTGCAAAATTGTCTTGCTAATTAACAAATTGGTATTACAATTGAAGGTGGAAAAACAGACTTTTCTGTTAAACATGGCGCCACTTTGTGAAAAATTAATTTCGATGAATAATCTCTATCTAGACGATAGCCATATTCTTATTGAATAATATTTTTCATTAATCATTTCTTTCAGATTTCTAAGAAGCACAGAATCGTGGCAGCATCATGGCAAAACTCACAATGTTCATGTCTTCATACAGACATGCGATACTAATTTTTTATCCACAGAAAAATTTGTGAATTTAGTCAAAGGGACCATTAAGATTCTAGGAAAAACTTTGTGTACTACACTTACTTTGATTGCCCATAAAAAAATCGGAAAAATGGCCATGAAACTCGCGTGCTAGACCAGAATACTTCCTTAAGTGAAAATTGACAAAATATTCACTAACTCGTACGAAATCATATTTGCGTAGATAGCTAAAATAATATTCTTTTTCCACAGGTAGACGTATAAACACTGTAAACCAAAACGTGCAACAAATATCGATCACAACAAGTACGTACAAGAAGGAAAAGAGTATCTACCTCAAATAATTAAGGTGCTAAATGTAACTCACGACCTTCGGAGCTATATTGGCCTGCAATAATTTTTTCAAATTTTTAGGCGTTAAGAAATTGGTCCAATCACCAAGGTACCTATATACAAGAATCGTGAAGCATATTTGGCACCTCAACCTACGACAGTATCGCTTATTACACCATCCTTGATCCAGATACAATTTTATTACCGACTTCTTTCGGTCAAAACCGCAAAATCTCGAACTCTGAGGGGATTTTTGGAGGTGATATTATGTGATTTCAAAATTAAATATGATATCAGTGAATTCGTGTTGACGAAATCTTTCTACCGTATAGAAATCGCTGCACACTCTCAGATCAGTAATCACTCTACAGACTTAATAATTTCATTAGTATCGGCATGTTCATCAAAGCTTCAAAGCTTCAAAAAGCGGTGCATGCTGAACAAAACTTTTGCCAGCAGAAGCGATCCACTCGGTAAAGCCTGCCCGAATTGCACCGATATTTCGGAAACCTTTTCCCACTCACAGAGATTTGAGGATTACCTCAATAGAAGTATCAGACAATTTTTCATTCGTGCCCAGTTTCGGTTCTTCAGGGTGAAAATATCCCCTAAAGCTTAACCCCCGTAGATACAAAGAAAATCGATAAAAAGAAAATTGAATGGCTTTTTATGCTTTATAAAACTATATAATCGAATTGTTTAAAATCTGTAGTCAGGGAACGTTTTCCTGTTTGAACAACAAATTTTAAACAATTTGATTACACAGTTTTATGGGGCATACAGAGCCGCCAAGTTTTCATTCTAATAATTTTTCTACCTCTGCTATACTTTTTAAGATATACAGGAAAATAGGAAATCGCACATTAACCTTTCAGGGCTGTTTTCACCCTGAAGAACCAAAACTGAGCACAAGCGAAAAATTGCCTGATACTCCCCTAGTAGCACAAAATATTGAATGCACATACATCCAATATTAAAAAGAGGTTCAATCTCTTTTTGATATTTAAACATACATACAATATTTATTCTAGATTAAGAAGTAAATATATTTTCCAAATGTGCTGGAAATATCCATTTTATATTATGAAAAAAATATTCTTTTTTCAAATATAAAGTAAATATTTATTTACTGTTTGAAACAAAACATTTTTTCCGAATGTTCGGGAAATATTTATTTTATATTATGAACAAAACATTATTTTTCAAATATAAAGTAAATATTTATTGAATTGTAGAAAGAAAACATTTTTTCCCGAATGTTTCATATTTTCTAAACCTTTATTTCACATTTTCAGTATGTGTATATAATATTTGGAATCAACAATTTTTTCATATTAAAAAGTGTGGCTAAACAAATATTTTTTTAATATTTGGAAAAAATATTTAACCAATATTTTGTGCTACAAGGGGATCCTCTTGAGGTCCTCCACAAATCTGCACAGTTTGAAACGATTCGGAATGCTCGGCTAATCGAACTTCTCCACAGAGCGATAACAAGAAAAGTGTAAGATCTGGTACGATCTACTGCTGTCGCTACGTACTGGCATTTCCTCCGCGCTTTCCCAAATCCATAGCGTGAAGGTCGTTCAATGCATTCGTCGTATGCGTGGCCGGGCGACATCACGGCGGCAGGCACAAATACCGCGACGAACGGACAGACAGAGAGCGTGCCATATTTTTAGATCTCTATCGCGGCTAAACGTGCTTATTATTACATTGCCACGAGCCAAGCGACAATGCGCGTAACAGTGTTAAAAGATCACCTGCGTATGTCATAATGCGCTCTACTTAATTTGCATACGTGGCCCTAAATACAACCTATTCCCTGCATAATTTCGCCGCCAGCGTGCTCGCGTGATTGAATATTCCCGGGCACTATTAAATGGAAGCATTCGATATGTTCGCCACCTTCCCACCCGTTCCACTCCCCATTTGGCCTGAGCTGTTAACCCGTTCGAACGTAGAAACGCTAGTCGAGTGAACGGCTGTTAAATTAGAGAAATTATCTGTAAGCCGTTTCACACGAATCTGCAGATAATGCAGATAGCATTCGTTCGTCTCTGTGATTAAATAGATCTCCATTTAGTATCGCGTTGATACTTAATGGAGACAGGAATGTTGTGTCGCCTGAGAAGATCCGCATACTGTGGAAATTTATTAGCGAGGTTTCGAAGCTGAGGAAATGGGTATTATAAAGTGAAAAGTTAAGATTTTTTGAAAATCCAACTATTATTGTTATTTATTTAATTGTTTACAGGTCCGGGAGCATCTTATTCCTCATCCACGTCTTATATATACCTAGATATATATTAAACTTTCAGTATTTAATTTCTAGCAATAAGTCGCCTGATAGGTTTTGTAAAATTGAGAAAAGAGTGATTGAAATTGAAATTTTTTTCTTACCCGTTATGCCTTCCTATTAATTCGGCTAATAGAGGCTCTACAGCAGTTCCTTGTGCGCATGAAGTGTTTAACGCTCTTGAAGTGAGGTAAAAAAAAAATATAGCGAGGGTTCTATCAAGTGGAGTGCTCGATGTACGAAGTTCAGTGCACCGCTTCCGTCATTTCCACCCCTACATCAGGTGCACGCAATTGCCCTTCGTTGTGCGTGCTGCGCTGGGGTGAAATAACGATGGAGTATCTCAAACGACGCGTTCGTCACGGCAACGGTGCTCGGCGAAGTGCGTGCACATTGTCGACATGCAACCACTGTTTAGGAAATTCCTGTTCGCTTCCCGGCGGAGATGTTCAAAGGGATGCTGATCCGAAGAAGCACCGCGGCATCGGCGCTGTTCTTTATGCTTCTGCGTGTCCCGTCTTATGAGAATTTTATAGAAATGCAAGGTTGCGCGCAGCAATATAATAAAGCGCATGCCGGGTTTACAGAATGCCATGAAATAATCGATCTTGACTTTCCAGTTTCTGAGAACTGCTTCGCTTGTGTGCGCTCATTAATTTCTATGCTTAGGTTTCTTGTGAGTGCCGTTTAAGGGCAAATAAGGGGGTGGCAGATAGAGAAATTATCAACATCTATGTTGCGCAACATCGTTATGAGACCTCAAAAGAATAAATCTAATTTTTCTAATTTTCTACAGTCGTGTGAAATATTTAGATAAAGGAAGGAAAATAGCTATTGTCGAATTTGACGCAATACAGCAGTTCCTGATAGTTTATATTCTTAGGAAAGGATGGCATATTTCACAAGGGGGCGGGAGCTTTTCTCTAGTTTCTACAATTCTGAGTTTAATATTTAAAAATAAATATTTTACTTTGCAAATATAACTAGGCTGTTTTTTATACAGTTGTTTGTGAGGAGTAAGGTTTTAAAATGTGACCCCATAAGGCATAGAAAATGAGGGCCCTGCTTGCGCCTAGTGCGCCTTGGGGTAAATTCGACCCTGCATGGAAGAGACGACGTAAAAGGCTCATGTTAGAAGCTGTAACATTACAGACATGTCTACAGTAAAATGTTACTAAAATCACAGGTAAAAGAGTTAACGTCAGTAGCAGTCTTAGTTAATATAAAGTTGCTGCTCGTTCTAACAAGGAAACATTTCCAGTAGGGGTGGGCAGACAGGGTCGGCGCGAAGCGGGTTTAGCGTGTTCCCCGGACCTCGACTAATTTCACTTTGATCGGCCGAAAAATGAAGCTATCTTCAATGATTTTTTTCTTAATAAATACAACATATAATGAAATAAATCTTTTTGGAATTTATTAAGCTACTCTTATAATATACAAAAGAATTAAAAAACATATTTATTTGTTTCAAATCTTTTTTATGGCGTCAATGTGACACCTACAAAAAAGAGGTAAGTTCGTGGCGCAGGTGATTTCCTGGCTCAGGCTTATCTGAAATCAAAATTTCGAAAAGATTCTTAATATGTATGTCGCTATCGTCCGAAGCTCATTTAACAATTTTTGTTGACAAATAACAAAATGGCCAAAGTGGTGTTTTCTTGAATGTTCCCCGAGAAACATCTCGGTTATTTGTCGACAAAAATTGTTAATTGAGCTACGGGCGATAGCGACACTCATACAGATTAAGAATCTTTTCGAAATTTTTGTTTCAGATAAGCCTGAGCCAGGAAATCACCTGCGCCACGAACGTACCTCTTTTTTGTAGGTCTCATATTGACGCTATAAAAAAGCATGTGAAACAAATTGAAAAAAAATCAATTTTCTTATGAATAATATAAGACTAGCTTAATAAATTCCAAAAAGATTTATTTCATTATATGTTGTATTTTAGTGAGAAACAATTCTTTAAAAACAAATTCATTTTTCGGCCGATCAAAGTTGATGGGGAAATTGAAATAACCACTCGCGTGTTTTAGTAAAGTAAAGATATAAAATATAATTATTCCGACTGAACTTTGTTACACTTTTACTTTGAATTACTTTGTATACGCTTCTAGTTAATTATTGCACGCTCGCTTTGCAGCTACGACAGAACAAAAGTAGGAATATGTATTTCCGGTTTAACTATCCAGTCAATCTTCCAACTTAGTTGCCTTGAACATAAAACCTAGTTCTTATCACTAAAATCCCTATTGTCAAAAGTAGAATGACCCCTTAAAAGGCCCCGCGGTCCACGAAAAGCTCATTGTGAATTTTGCAGTGTCCTTTGCATAGACATTTATTATTATAAAATTTAGAAGTACATATAAATCCGGCCCCGCAAAAGAATGGTTGGGAACATCAAGTCAAAATTGGTAGGTACTACTCGAAACCTTAGACCTTAGATAATAACAAAATTATATAGCTTTATATGAATCTATTTCAGTGGCGAATTTAACGAAAAAGGCCCAAGCAGCAAGCGTTCTGGGACACCCTAATCTATTATAGATTATTATCTGCTAATGGATTATACAACGCGAGAAAACAATGATCCGCTGAAAGTGTCACCATTAAGTGTACGCATTATCTTCACCAAATTACGTTCGCCATCGTTGTATTCATCTCACCACTGTTATCTACAGGTAACAAAGCCGAAACCAGCAAAAGGGCAACGACCCAGGAGCCTGGCGGAACACGGAACAACAGAGGCAGGAATAAGGATCGTTACAAGAGGGTAGACAGCCTCGGGATAAGAAGATAGAAAAGAACGGGATAGTTTTAGGTATCTTTCCAGGTCACGTGACCGTATCAAAGCGAACATATTTACGCTGAAACCAGCAGAATAGCGCGGCGCGCGTGCACGATACAGGCGCACACATCCATTTTTCGCGTGCTCGAATTCGCGTGCACCTGTGTGCGTCTCGCAGTTGCAACGAGTTTATCGCGATCCCAGCTGGCGTGCTTCCATGAATTACGCTCGTAAAAACTCAGCCACGCTTCCCCCGGCGAGCTTAAAGCTGTTGCGGCAACGTGGAAGGTAAGCTCGGCCGGGAAAACTGGAATTAGGTCCTTCGACGTACATGTACGCACTGGATAACCCGACCGGAAGTGGAGCTGCGCTTAAGCCTCCTGCTGGCCCTGCATGCGCGCGTGCACGTCGAAAGAGGACCCGATCCTTTCTACGCTCTACTCTCTATGTTACTTAATTGCGCGCCATCGATCCAGTTCGGCTTCCCCACGGAGTTGAGTCGAATGATTCCCCGAGTACCTGTGTTTTACTCGACGGTATTATGCCGGCAGGGAAGAGAGGAGCAAGGATCCGAGCGATCACTAAAAGTTTTACGTGTTTCTATCTACACGGGGGATTGGGCCGGGTAAAACGACTTTAGTATGGTAAAGATTTTTTTACGAGCAAAGGAACTACGGTTTAAAGTTAGCTTTAGCTGGCACTGCGATCAACGGCGTGCCTTTGATCAGCGATGATGAAGTGGAGGGGAGATCCAACGACGGAGGGCGAATTGTGATTTATTGCAAGGGTGCACTAGCCTTTTTTTATTAATTGTAATTTTCATTTACTAGGTGTGAGTAGGCGCGCATATAACAATAAATGTCACTATAAGTGATTGCACAGGGTTATCCATTTAAGACTGGCGGCGCTCGCGCGAGTACAAATGAGAACGGCAACAAATGTCTCGGAAATGAAGGTGGAGCGGCGGTAACATGTATAGGAAAAAGTTGTTCAGAATCATGCCCCCTACAATGTACTCGAAGGTCATCAAAATCGGTGAGGTGTGCCCTCTTCTATATAATTACATACCATAATTTGTTGTGTACTTGGCAATAAAAATTGTGGTTTTGTTAGTTCGAACGGTATAATCAGTAGCTATTACATCGAATGTAAAATGTAGAGCTAGTCGGGGGAGGGGGGAGGGGGAGTGCAGTGATCCTAGAAAATGAAGAAAAGAGAAAATAAAAAAAGAAAAAATGAGAACATTTTTCATTTGATTGAAATTAATTTAATTTTATAAACCGACTTAAAGTTCGTGCTTTAAGCGCAGAACTGGCAGTACACACTACGGACACACTACATTTGTGATTGTGGTATGTAAATAAATATACAGCGAGGACTGTGAAAAAAGAAATTAGAATATAATTTCTAATATAATAATATAATAATCTAATACTAATGATATGGCAATAAAAAAGTTATACATCTAAATAGGTTAATATTTATTTGTTTATTTCTTTTATTTTTTATTCTATTTCCTTTATTATTGTTATTATTTTATTCGTGGAAAGATATTATCCTTTTTAACTGTTGAGAAATTGTTTGGGGTCCCAAAATATTTCTTGCTCCCGGTCCTTTTATAAAGAATACCGGCCCTGGTCAAACAGTACTCTGTGTAATTAATGTGCCTACCCTATCGTTATCAATTCGAACAAGTTAAGGACCATTTTGAACGATTCTGTGACAGTTTACAGAGGGTATATTCGAATATTCGAATATTAGAACTGCTGGAACAATTCGAGTATCAGGGTTGGCCGATTATTTGAATATAGAAAAATTTAACAAACGATCTTCCTGTTTACTCTGTGTGTATAATGCATATGTATCTACAGCTTGAAATCTATTTCGGACCTCTAGGTGAATACACACAACCCCTTAATAGTCTCGAGGCCTCGAGACAACATATTTCTGGTCTCGTGCTCACCCTCTGAAACCAACTCCGTTAATACAGTTTCCTTGTATCTGCTATTAACTCTGTTGGATATATTAAAGTGGTCCTGTAATGTAATAAACGACCTTTACACATTATTGAGTCAATTTGGTAGATGCTGTTATTGGAAATCTTTGTCATCGTATGTTCCTTTCACTTCTTTGTATGTACAACCGCGGCTGAAGAAGCAGTGTGGAAATTACAAAAAATTAAAAAATTCTACTTTCATCTTGCTTCGATAACTTCATGAAATTATTTTAACAAGGGAAGCCTGGTGCCTCGAGAATTAAACAAAAATTGATACACTTGTTAAAATGTAATTTAGCTAATCCCAATGACTTACCTATTTCTTGTTTTGTCAATGAAGAGTATCTGAGGGTGGAAAAATCCCCTTAAAGAAATCGCAAGTTTTCATATTAACGCGCATACCTACATATGTGCGAAATCGTGAAACATATCGAAAAATATTTAAGTTCAATCTTTTGTGGTTCTCGGGGACCCACGACAAGGTGGTCAAGACTTTGTCAAAAAACTTTATGATGAAGGTGCATACTGCATTCTGATAAAATAAATGTTTTTCGCGACAGGCCCTTAAGAGCCATACAACTTCATTACTTAATTCTTCTTCGATATCTTCGATTTCGTAGATATATGCACGGCAATATGAAAATCAGCAAATTTCCACCCTTAGACTCATCCCGTGATTTGGAATGTTACGTGTTATGTTGAATTACCTATGGATTATTTGATTACTTATGATATTGCAATATATATTTCAGAATATTATGTTTAATATTTTTTTTCACAACAAATAACAGTTGTAGGTATTCCGAAACCGAAATAATCATCTGAATCGTTGTTTCAAAAGTGCTCAGATTTAAAACGTACCAAGATTCCCATCACACATTTAATTTTACTATTAATCCTTCGTTGATACACCTCCTTTGTCGATCAACTTTGACATACCTGGGTGGCTCATAGTTAACACCCAGAACAATTTTTGAACGACTGTCATTCTCATGCAAAGAATCCAGTCGTTACGAGAAAAATCATGGGTCAATTTCAATGTCTCTAGAACGTATTCCAATACTTTTTTGATTCACAGTTTATCAAGTTCTTGCAAAAAAATCTAGATTACCATATGTGGAGACAACACGAAGAAAATCTTCAAAAAATTGTAACGTTTACACATTTCAATATTAGAATCTAAAAATCTACAGAGTTGTTCTTCAGATATAATATTTTGAGAGAAAAAAATAGTTTGTAAGTCGGCTTTGGAAAAAGGTATTTATTTTGCATATAGAAGATACAAAGCGTAAAAATCAGTTTATTAGTGGCTCACACCCAGAGTGTCAACGAAGGATCAATATCTACTTCAATATAAATAATCCAATCGAGTAACAATAAACTATAAACTCTGATCCAAGAAAAATCTTTTCACACCATGATAGCAATTCTTCGTTAGCTACATAATTGAATATCTAAAGAAGTTACATTCACTTACAGAAAAACGCATTCTCCCATATCGCCCGAAAAAGAACAGAGATCAACATTACCAAGAATTTCGTAATAATAAAGTGTCCGAGAGGGAACTTTCATTCATTCAAGGCGACCAATTGAATCTCACAGAGGGGGGACTGCTGCGAATTGAGCCGCATGCAACCACGTGAAAACGTATTAATTTCTTCTCCGGATAATCATCGGCTGTCCCAAGCTTCTCCGATACGATTCCGGTGTATTATAAATCGATGAATTATCTTGGTCGAGTCACGCTCGGCGAATTCCCCGGATACCGTAGGAGGTTTCTCGTGTGCGCCAGATCCCGCATCTGTCGTCGGCTAGTTCGCGACATAGCTAGCCAGAGCGTGTGTGCGGTGAATAGTGCGCCAGACGACCGGCGCCACAAGGAATCCCCACGTACACCTGAACCGAGCGCAGGCCGAGGCGACCGTTTGCGTAATACCCCGACGAACGAACGGCGACGCAGTCTATACTATTTCCGTGGCGTTCCGCTTGCGAGGACTCGACTTCATTCGCCTCGGTCTCCAGCCAAGTGAACGATTGGGCGAGAGTGTCGCTGACGAAATTCGCAGCTCCTCCTAGAGCTTCTTCGTCTGCTCGATTAGCCTTTCGAACGTTCATTTACGACGTTCTTGTACACACTACTTGCTCCCATTACTGGTTCTACCATTGTAGCCGATATGGGTGCGTAAGTGTTTGAGAATTTCGAGGTTGGAAATGTTAGAAACGCTTACCAGAATTAATTATTTACCACAGCTTCGGTTTAGCACTGGTCTTATCAGTCTGTCTGTTTTGGAAAACAGAATTTGTAGCTTCTGAGTTAGCTGTGGCACATTGGGAAACACCAGTGATGGCACACTACGTAATGCACCTGTTTCTGTAGGGAAGTCTTGGAGGACTGTTTGTGTAGAACGATTTGGAAAAATAAATTAATATCGAAGAGTACATTTTTCTTCATGTTCTGGGGAATGTAGAACAAATGATTCACCGTGAACTTTTTGATTTTGTAGCGGATGCTTGGCAATAGGTGGCAGAAAGTTTGAGGGGTGATTCTAAGTGTCAAAAAAAGACGAAAATCAAGAATGACGAAATTGCTTTTGATGCTGCGCTTTCGAGGTATTAATTCTTGAGATTTTAAAAATATCAATTTTTCTCAAAATGGCGGCCATTTGAGTACAGATGAATACAGATGAAAAAGTCATCCTTCTTTAATTGATAAAAAATGAACTATGACGTTTAAGAAAAAAATCTTACAACGAAAGCTAAATAAATGTATTAAAAATTTCTGTTCCAAATTTCAACTGAATCGGTCCACTAGTTTTCGAGAAATATTGGTTACCGTTTTTTAAAGTACCAATTTGAGAAAAACCCTGTTACATAATCAATCTTCTTAGTTTTCTTAGTTTAAAGTATGTATTTTAAGATGCATATAAAGATTTTTAAATTAAAAATATTTTCAATGAAAAAAAAATTATCAAAGTTCATCTTGATTTTTCTAGCCTTAAGTGTATGTGGCGCTTTGAAAAATCATTAAATCAAGGAGGCACAAAAATGCCTCTATTGTGAACGAAATAATCCTATTCCACAAATCACGCTAATTTAAACTCACCATATTTACGCCAACGCTGTGTCAGCAGTTATATTTGAATGACACTACAATGCGTGTACTGTGGAGGATTCTTGAATGTAATTAGCGTAGAACATTTAACGATAACGACGATGGACTAAACAGTTGAAAACGGAACTTTGCCCTATTTTCTTCCCTGTAAAACACTATTTCTAGGTCTCGGGACAACCAGGAATAAACCTTGCACAACTAACAGAATCAAGAGAGGATTTCCCCAGTCACCAACTTTTACCCAATCTAATTTGTTTCATCTCTTGTTCTTGGTAAAACTAGGTATTTACCTAGCCACCACTACATTTCACTTTCCGCTCTTTCCGTTACCGTTTTAGTCCATCATTTTTAATTCGTATTTCTTCGTTTTCTTTGATCTTCAGAAAGGGAGAAATAGAAATCAGGAACAATAATCGATTTCAGTAAAATGTGTGCCACTATTAGAAAAATCAATTTACGTTGCTGTCGATAACAATTTTATAATACATTAATCGACTTCACTTTCTGTAAATTCCTCAGTTTTAGTACTCAAGCGCTAATAAGTGTTTAACTCCTCCATTCCCTTTACTGTTTATTTCATGGAGCTAATCAGCTTGGCTTCTGAAGAAGTCAAATATCGAAGTAGTCGTGTCTACCCCGCGCACGTTTAATTTACCCAGACAACAATGCACAGTGAAACAAATAAAAGCTGCCACTTCGGCGTAAAACGAATGAGAAGCTGCTAGCAATATTCGTTTACGAATGGTACTTACTCTGTGACTGTAAACGTTTCTCTTTTACTGTCCCCTTACAAAAGCCAACTAACGTAACGAATCGCGATAACATTTCAAATGCAGCTTCAGCTGCCAGTTTGCGTTAGTTTGCCAGGCAGACTTACGCGCCGCAAAAATGATTTTATCACTGACGATGCTACAAAAGTTCATGACCGATTTGAAGAATCAATCGTTTCAGACTGACTTCGAGAAAGCTGAGAATGATATACTCGGAATAGAAATATGAAAAGGGTATTAACCCGAGAACTTCGGATGGCGGATCAGACGTCAATCCCCGTCATATCATTCCATTCATACATATTCTAGATTCAGATTTTATTTTAAATTTTGATCTTGTTATGATTTCAAACACTTTTTTTAGGAAGTGATGCTAATAAGCAGTGGGATTTAATGTTGGGGACTGTCGGATTGAACGGCTAAAAATATTTTTAATGCAAATTCAATGAAATTCATTAAGTGATTATCACGTGCCGCACACTCAGCGTCTCGACGCAAAAAATTGTGAAATTTTATACACCCTATTCCAATAAGTCGAAACTGTAGAATAGTTTACTCCAAATGGGATTTGATCTCGAAAAAATCGATTTGTAGGTGAATCAATGGATTTTTCTGAAAATATCCATTTGCTTTTTTTCCATATTGTTGTAAAGTAATTGTCACTTTGGGATGTACCCTTGTTAGACTAGGTCGGACTGCCATACGATAACTACGTGCTCGCAAGGAAATGCTCGGAGTGTCAAAAGTGTATCAGGTATCCAGTTTTTCCGAAGTATATAGGGTGTTTCACTATAAGTGATAAACCTTTTAGGGGACGATTCTACAACCCAAAATAAGACGAAAATGAAGGATAAAATTTCTCAACATCCCGTCGTTTAGTAGGGAGGGGATAAGTAATCTGAATCCTTAGCTACTGGGCGTGTAATTCAGCTATTACAAATTTGAATCTTCGTTAGAACAGAGGGGTCGGTAACATATGGCTCCTTGGGTATCCAAATATGGCTCTTTTGATACTTGCAGGAAAGGAAAAATTTGCAAAGTTTCCACCACTTAATATGAATTAATATATTGTTAATTTATAATCACGATATAATCATCTGCGCTAGCTCTCTTTATTCCCACCAAAGAGTATGTATTTGTGTGTTATTAAATTTGTATGGCTCTTCTAAAAGTAAAGAATATGTATTTTACGACCTTTTGGCCCTTCTTATGTCCCAAGTTGCCGACCCCTGGCATAGAATGTTAGTGGGATGATGACTAACTTGTTTTGGGCATAGTAGCTAGACACCACTTCTTTATAAGAGAAACCCTTCTGTGAATCACGGTTAACTGTACGAAAAGTCTGATCATCTATCACTGTGAGCCATATCTAATAAGGAGAAGTTTTTAGATGTCCGTCTCTGATTTGCTTTGGCTTTTGGATATCATTTAGAGGACCGAAAAATAACATATACGAGCTTTTTTATTTTGGCCCGTTTGCATGTGTAGGGGGTGAAACTACCCCTCAAGTTCGTAAGAAGAGGTACACAATTGACTGACGTCAAGAATATAATCCGTATAGCAAGTTATTCCGCAAGTGAAATTTATATCAAATTTTATTCAACACAATATTACAATATTCTTTTAACTAACAATAGGAACTTTTGTACCAGTTCTTACGAACTTTGAGGGGCGGTGTCACCCCTTAAATATACAAACGGACCAAAATAAAAAAAACACTCATTTGTTATTTTTCGGTCCTCTAAATCGTATCCAAAAACCAAAGCAATCGGAGGCGGACACCTAAAAACCCGTCCATGCAAGACTATCAAAATACACCGGTAGAAGTCAACGCGTTAAATTAAGTAAAATCTGTATTTTTTAGATATCTGATCCTTTCCAATAAGAATATCAGCCCCAAAATTTCTATGTGCACCTAGGACTTTCAAAAAGTTACCGAGGTATTTGCCGAAAATAATATGTAAGATGTGGAATCAAGGGATAATATTCAAGTAGCTTTCCATTAAATAGTAAAGTTCCTGTTATCGATTATATCGGTCGACCAAGAACCATAGGGGGTTAAATTGATTAGGTCGCGGAAATAACTACACTTCGTGAAAGCTACGAAAGTTATCGCGACTAGAATTCAATCGACTCCATTATGTACGAGGTAAGCATGAGATAATTCTGCTTTCTCGAGCTATTTTTCTTTTTTCTCCATCTCTGACGGTGAAAACTGAAGCAGGAACGATCTTGCTAGCCCCAATCCGACCAGTTTCGCCTGCGAGTCCTCGACTGATCCTGTTATTGGATTCTACTGTCGTCTGGTCCAGCTTGGAATGAATGGATGACAAATCGAACACAGGATTTATTCTGTTCCTTTGTTCATCGTTATGCTAGCGAAAGTGATAGTTAACCCAGACCATAATAAGTTGTAATGATCACATTAAAAATATATATATATTATAAGCTTGCTGTGAAAAGAACATACAACTCCATTTACAAACATACTTAAAAGTTTATCTTCAAATACTCAAACCATTTCTAGTTAGAAGGCAACATCCCCAAGTCGGACATTCAAAAAAATTATGAAACTTTGAGGATATGTAGAAGATATACAGATATGTATTACGCAATTTTTTATTGCTGCCCAAATTCACTCTGAGGGGGTGAAATTGGCCCCTGAAAATCCGACTATTTTCGGATTTTGTGTTATAACTCGCAAACTGAGAAAACTGTAAGTTCACAAGTGATACTCCTAATTAACAGAAGTAACTTTTGTACGAAAACTTTTTTCTACCTCTTACGTAAATTTCACTCCCTTAGAGGGAATTTGGGTAGCAAAAGAAAATTTTGACAAGATACATATCCCCAAAGTTTCATAATTTTTTTGAATTTGTATGTTTGGGATCTTCCCTTGTTAGGAGTATAAGTCTCTGTTATATTTCATCTGCTTTATGCTCCTCTCTATATCATGCAACCTTACTTAGTTCAACCTATTGTTCTTTTTAACAGATAATAATGTTGACGTAAATGAGGGTGAAAGATTCAAGTGTCTCATCCTGTATGTCTCAATGAAATTCGTATTATATTCCTCCCGTTTCGCAGATACGCGAATGGCATCTGTTCCGGGATACTAGATAGACAACGGAGACGTGTGAATCATGTTTTAATATGGGGATACGCGTGTGGTACTTGGTAGGCCAGGGAGACTAAGCGACGCGGGCGTCTCGAACGTCTCGCGCCGTGAGGTTCTTGGCGTCAGTCTGTCGGCCCTCCCAGGTTTCTGTTTGCGCTCCTACGATGACCGCTGACAAGGATATCTCGAGAACCACTCTCACGAGCAGCCCTTCCATTGTTACAAATATATATTTTTAGTCCATTATATTCTCACGTTGCATGTGCATATTCGTACGAAATCACAAGGACAGGGATGTTGCAAAATGAAAAAAGGAAAGTATGGAATTGCGTAGACAAAAGTATAAGGGAAACGCTCAGTTCCATATGATGAAAATGATTGTGAGATGGGTAGATGTTCCAATTACTGCCAGTGTCCCTATTGCTACCACGTTATTTATTTTACTTAATAAAAACATAACGTATAAAGAATAGTGTTAAAAAAAATATTATTAAATTGGGACTGTTTTTCTCCTTCTTCTGCTTATTATTATTATTGTATACTAGTCTTTATGCGGTACGATTTTATTAAGTAAAATAAATAAAGTGGCAGTAATAAGGACCCTGACAATAACTGGGACATCTACGTATATTTTAAAGGAAACATAAAGTCACGATATGAATAATTTAAGTTTTTATGACGTTTAGTGCTGCTGGAAATGTTGTGAATGGAGTCTACAGATAAGTGTCGAGATTGTGTGGCATCACCTGATTAAATAGACTTATATTTATATATGTATATGTATACATATACTCGAATGTATTTACACTCTAAATACATTCTCCATTTAGCGTGTATCGAATGGGTTGAGGGACTTTTACACATACGTACAATTTTGTATACTACCAATTGCAGTGTGATTTTGAGATTATTTTGAACTTAGGAGTTGAGAACATCGCTAGAGGGAAGATGCCAAAGGTTTCATATTTTTGTAAAAAATTTAATTTATATGTTTCTATCAAATCAACAAAGCTTATTTGTTATCTAAATCATATACTATGAAACGAACACTACTAAATTAATAAAAACTAAATGTGAACCCATAGAAACAACAATTCTTCACATACACAATTTGGCATCTTACCCCAATGCATTAATCTTCCTTAAATTTAATAAATATAAATAGTAATGAATTCAGAAAATTATAATAAATTTATTAATAAGATTTCAGCAATCTCTTCACATTTTATCAGACGATTTAGATACGGTTGTTGCATTATAATTCATTAAAATTAAAGAGAACTTCGTGCACATCAAATTCCTAACAAATTTTATTAAAGAAACTCCAACTGTCATTTTTCTTTGATTTTTCAGAAATCAGTCCTTGAATTCTTCACAACTGTCTATTTACCCTCCATTTACAGCATCCTTATTATTTATTCATTGGAATGTGTCACCGTCTAATAGCGTTCTAACAAGCGGAGGAATAAAGACACAGAAGAGGTAAATGGCAAAGAGGGCTGACGAAAAGCGGCGAAGAAGAGGGAAAGAGAAAGGAAGGAGTATCACGAGGAAGAAGATGGGGGAAGGCAAAGCAGCGGGGTCGAGCATGAACTTCTTGGAGAGGAGACGATGTTCCTGGAACTCTCGGCATCGTGGCCCTCTTCAGGCTTGAAGTCACGGTTCAGTTAACTTTCTGCCAGGTCTTATTACGAGTCTGACGCTTTATCGGTCTCGCAGCAGCTTTACCTCGAACCTTCTACAACTCCTTCCCCTTCCTCTTCCCTCCCTGCCTGCCTGATCGCCGCTCTCATTTCAAACTCTTCTGCCTTGTCCTTTTCCTCTTTACCTTCTTTAGTTTTCTCTGTGGCCGAGCCCCTTAGATTACAACATCGTCCGTTTTGATTTTAACGATGCTCTTCCTGGTTATCATCAATTTCATTCGAAGCCATCAATATTGCGGTTCTTTTTTTTTATCAAGTCTCTAAGAAACATCGAAAACCGGGGCAAAAGGTAGGATGCCGGCCATCGGAAGAAGATCCTGAATTCCAGGATTATTCACCACGAGGGTGGTCTAGTTGTTAATCCTTTGCGGTCGATGAACCCATATAACGTTTCGATCAGTGCAAGAATATATAGCCTGTACGAAGAACGCCGATAGGCGTTCAATGAGTATAGTAAATAAGTGAGGCTGGAGGATTTCCGCACGCGATGAACGCCAAACGTTTCAACTTTGAACCACCTGCGAGGAAGATGAGCTTTTCTCACAAGCGAACATTACCAACCAGAAAATTCTGATTTTAATGAAAGTTCGCGTGAATGTAGAGATTGCAGAGCATATTGGAGTATGCAAGGAGCAATTTCTTTTTCTGCAGGGTGAAATTCACTCTGAAGAGGTGAAATCAGCCCTTAAAGTTATCGCGTTTTTTTTAATATAACTTTGTAACAGCTAGATAGGACCAAACTTTAAGTATAAAAATGACCAGTTTTTTAAACTCCATCACGCCACCGAAGAAAAATTAAAAAGTCACCCGTTTCTTTTCAAAAATGCGATTTTGGTCTTCACCGAAAAATAATGCACTTGGCATTCGCTAAAGACCAACATATGAATTTGGAAAAAAAAATTGGACTCTGTTTTATCAACAAGCCGACGAAATTATAAAGACGAGATGTAAAATGTATCGCTTAAATTTCACGACGCGTCAAATCACGAAGTGTAAAGTGTAAACACCGCGTCGTAATATAAATTCGTGATGTAGGTTCGACACGCGCTGCGGGCCCTTAGTAACTCGCGCGTATCGCATGGCGCAACGCCGGACCGCGTCCGCGGGGCCTTAAATTTATAAATGGCAAGCGCCGCCCGCAAATTATGATTTCTGCAGTTGCAATTAGGTGTGGCCCAGGTAGAGTATTAGATCGCGGAAAGATGTCCGGGGCAGGTGCTCCCTCGGTTTGAGAGCGATTCGACAACGGCGAATTAATGTGGGCCCCCATACGCCGGGCGAAAAATGATGGTTTCGGTAACGCGGCCGATCGCTATCGCATCGATTCCATTGACGAAATTACACGGCGAATCGGCCAGCCTGCGTTGGAGCGCGCATGCGCGCAACACACGGGCCCACATTGTTACGTTCCCCATCATACATTCTATGCTCGAAAGTTCGGCCGGGCTTCGTTGCCCGATGCGTACCCAGCTCTGATTCAAGATTCCGCGTTGAACGGAAGAGTACGTCGTTTCGCGGGGTATAGCAGCTTGGCGTAACCACGGGAATTATGCAAATTTCGATACAGTTAATCGGAGACGAGGGCCCCATCGGTCTTGCGCGTTATGGCCACTTCCGCGATACACTGGGTGGAGTCGCCAACACGTTTCCACGAAATGCACGAGTTTATCTTTACGCGAGATAAGCAACCCTGTTTCTTGAATTAGTTTGCATGAAATTGATACTGTTAACTTGGCGGTCCGTGATCAGGGGGTCGATAGCCAATGGTTTGTGGCGTTTATAATACCGCGAGATTGATGGGAGGCAACATTGTTTTTGCTTCGTTATAAGTAATAGGTATCAATTATTTGAGCAGTGAGGAAAATGTCTAATATAGTGGCTTTTATTCTGGGTAAACTTGTCGAAGAACTGGGACCTCGCCGATTTCGATGAGCTTCAGATATGTTGTCAAGGTCATTATTTTGAACAACATTTCCCTTTAACCTTTTTGGCGGTCGCCCTTAGTTTCAGAGATATTGAGGAAAAACTTTTCCTACTACTACATTGAATTTTGCATATATATGTACGCCACCGTGGCAGCGTATGCGTCAGTGCGGGTCTGCCGCTTGTCCACTGTTTCTTCATATACCTCGCTGTAACCGGCAGACGACGTATATACCGGGTAAACTAAACGGTTCAATTACAACGGTTTAATTTATTCCAACGCAACGCATTCCACTTTCCAACTTGTCCCGGGTATTAGTTTGGTTTGGGTTAGAATAAGGCGGGGGGCGCGCGCCCGCTTGCGGGCGCGTAACGCGTGGTAGCGAACCGATCGGAGTTTAGAGATTTCAACCAGAAACTTGCGGATGTCCGTTAACACCCCGACTCATATCGGTTCGCTACCATGCTTTACGCGCCCGCGAGCGGGCGCCCCCCCCCCCCCAATCTAACCCAAACCAAACTAATACCCGGGACAAGTTGGAAACTGGAATGCGTTGCGTCGAAAAAAATCAACCGAAGTTTTACACAAATATCTCGGAAACAAAGGGCACCCGTTAGATACGCATGATGTAGGTTGCTGGGCATTGTTTATAGAAACAGAAGACAACCGCCGACAGCGTGGTGCTTCACACACTGTCGCGGGCGTGCACGTATACGTAGAGTACGATTGTATAATAGCGAAAGTTTTCCTGCGAATATTTCGGAAACTAAGGCCGACCGCCAATTTTTTCAAAGGAAAAAGTTACTCAAAATGTCGAGTTTTACAACATATCTGAAGCTCATCGAAATCGGCGAGGTCCCAGTTCTTCGACAAGTTTACCGCAAGGAATTCGCAAATCGTAATCGTTTTGTCGGCATACGGAGGGGAGGTTATAATACATAGGCGTAAACATTAGAATGTTGTAATAAATACCTATAATCTAATTAATCTTTGAAAATCTTTGAAAATTTGCCATGGTGCATTGATACGGAAGAAAATTAAAATATATTATAATATTGTTGCATACTATGCAGGGTGTGTCATGCAAATATGTATTAAGTACATATTTGTATATATTTTATTTAAAAAGATTTATCTTCTTTAATTCTGCAACTAATTTTCAGTAACATAAATAAATAAAACGCTCGCGCGAAATTATTATAATAACTATTATTTGTACTAAATTATCCCCCATTCTGCAGATGCATAAATTTTAAGTAAACAAAAATTTTGACGAAATCCAATTTTATGACTTAGAAAATTCCCCAAGTCGCAATTTTTATAGAGAAAAACGTGAAGTTGTTAAAGTGGCGATTTTATATCCCGTTTTCTGGGATTTGTCCCATTGTATAGTAGCGGTGAAAAGAATTTTTAAACTGTGACTAGTAAGAGCAAGGGTGGATTTGGAGATTTGGCGCTCCTAGGTTAACAAGCAGTGGTCGTTTTAACAGGGCAGCTGATGAGCATTGCCGCCTAGGCCCCTGCATAGAGAGCCCCTTCAGTGCCCCATCTCCAAAAAAATTATGATTAGGTATAGGTATTCCAAGCACTACATATTTTTCGTACTACTATACTTGCCACTTTTTTAGTAAACTACCTCCTCATTTTCCGGAAAAAATGAGTCCCCGCCCAAAAGGCAAGTCTCCCCTAGGGCCCTATCTTAAAAAAGTTATGATTTTAACCACACAGTATATCTTTTTGGACCACTGCACTTACTATTAACCCGTTTTTAGTAAACTATCTTTTTATTTTCCCCTCAAAATGGGCCCCTCAGATCGTTTGGCACTTGGACCTTTTTTTTTAAATCCGCCACTATAGTAACAAGCGTCTGCCTTTTCTAATATCATCAAATATTTTAATATGAAAGAGATGAGACAGTTTTAAAATTAATTCAATATTGCAACTCACGTATGAGTTATTGCTAATTTGCTACACGAATAATAAAAAGGGATTTGTTTTTAAAATTGTTTCACGCCTCTGTGTTTAAAGATCACCCGGTCAGAGCAGCCGAAATAAAAACATTTTGCTATGTTTTTCAATTTCGTCCGTCCAAAATTTGTCGTCCTCAAAAATTTACCTACTTAGTACATAGAAATCCGCCCCGGGTAAAACGAAATAGTCCTATTACAAAAAATTAGGTATATCTTAAAATTGATATCCTATAAATTGGGAGATTATCAGGATACGTGAATGGTACCAATGTGATTTCCTTTTGACGTGCATTAAAAGGAATCTGCGATTACATACACAGTACCTATGTTCTTATTCTTGCAGTTACTATAATTTGTGGTGGCACAGTTTGATTGAGTGTTTTAAAAACATTCTATATAAATGATACTAAGTATAATAGGAATGTGCATAACAAATTACCTGATTTTTATTATTTAATACAGGAAATCACTTGGGAATTCTATTTGGTAAATAATAAACACCCTGCGAAAAGCTTGCAATTTATTTTCAGTGTGATTAGACAGATCTGTCGGTTGCTTTAAAGTTTAAATCAATAAGATCAGAAGGAAAACGGGTCCTCGTGTTTGCGTTTTCTATGTCGTTAGCAAGTTATGCGTTCTATTTAGATTATGTCACGCAGACTGGTTCAGTAAATACTTCGTCTGGAATACCTCGACGTTTTCTCTCTCCTTAATAAACCTAACTTAATAATAATTAACAGCTTTTTTATGAACGTCACGTGACTGCTGGTTACAATTCAAACCACAAAATATTATCCAAACAGTCTATGTAAATTCAGACCTGGATATGGAAGATTCCGTATTTGGAATCAATTAGAAGCAAACAACGAAAAACCGTTCCCACCCTTCCATTTATCCTTTTTACGATCTCGGAGACTCAGGCATAGCGATGATTAATCGATAACTCTGTAGGTCGATTAAAATAGGTCCGGAGGACAGGATTTCTGGGTGATGCGTGAGCAAAATTGCGATTTGGGAAGTAGCCAAAATTCAGCGCTTTCAGCTGCGTGACCATCAAAAAGGCCTTGTGCATCAACGGAACAGATCAGGAAGGATCGAAATAGGCAATTAGAGAGTTCCACGAGTTTAGAAAACCCACCGGTTCCTAGGATTAATCACAACTCATTCCTCTGTGCTTTTTTATCACTTTCATTCTTCGAGGCTAACGCTCATTAAAACTTTTATTCGATGCGTAACTGTGATTTCTTATCTTGGATGGCATTGCGAAACAGTTACGGAATTAACTTTTTTTCTAAAAGAGTATAAAACCTGCAGACAAGCGTATTTAAGGAACTACTGTTATTAATGTTCGTAAATAATTATGGGTAATTAACTATATGCCGTAGAATTTTAAAAATGTTCGGAATTCATATATTTAACCGAGTAAATACTTTCTAGTTGAATTTTTTAACGAGACACAAATTTCAATTGAGTGACAGATTCAAATTCTAATTATTTGGACAATTACTTGTTGATTTGGATCGTACATTTGTTTACACTTTATACAAATGTAGTTTCCACATCACTCTATTAAATTCTGACTTTACCAAAGTGCTAGTTGATTTCAAATATAATTATGAATTATCCTCGCGTAGTTTCGAAATTTATTTTCTCAAAAGCGTAGACATTCTCATCGGTTCATCAAAGTTACACGAGACAGATTTGATACGGATACTTCTTTTAACCCTTTAAAAATTCAATTCGCAGAATAATATAGTACGCTGATAATTAGAAAAATGTAATAACTCCAATTAAAAAAACAGCCTCACCGAGTTCTGATTTTAGTTTCCATTTAGTAGCAAATATTCGCAGTAAATGCTTTTCGAAACAATTTTTCTCGTGTGCACCATTAGGGGTTACTCGCAGTCAGAAGGTAGAAGACGAACGATTCTTTGGGAATTTGTTTCACAAAGTTTACATGCACATTTTTATGCAAAGGTTTTTGTATTCAGATGTGGGACACTTTAACAGGTTATTTATTATATTATGTTTTGGCAAAAAGTATTTATTTATTGGAAAATTACAACTGATTTGAAAAATCTTTGCATAAAAATATGCATGTACTTTCTGAAATAAATTCCCATAGAATCGTTCTCTTTCTACCTCCTGACTGCGAGTAACTCCTTAAAATAATAAAGATTGTCCAAAATAGCGTGGACAAGTTTACAATCGAAAGTTTGAAAATTTATTAAAAAGACTGCTACTGCAAAGTATACTTCCAAAATTACTTTGATAAGACCTACGATGCCTTGAATTCGTTGTTCCCTTAGTTATTTTACGTACAGGTCCCGTATAAGTGCTCGGAAGACTTATGTTCTCAGTCCTCTTTCGTTTATTTCTCTTATCAATTCACGTGGCGTTATTTAGACGAGATATCTGTCCAAAATGGCACGCCTCCTCGTTGCTGCGTCGCGTGACGTTTTTCCTCGATTGCCAATTGTTCAAAATCACTGGACGTTTGGCGCGCTCGTCAGATGGCTCTGTCCCGCACAAATCACGTGACTTTCAAAGAGCGCGAAGTTTAACTGAGCGCCTCAATAACAGATTTGTATTCAAGTACGTTCTGTCCCGGATTGTCACTTTCTTTCGAGACAGGCAGTCTTTTCGACTATTTTTTTTGCAGATTAGAAACGTCGTAGGAGGGAAGACCTCCAAAATTGGATAAAAAGTTTTTCATTATTTGTAGCTAAGGGCCACCCTAATATCTACAATCTAACGTACTACTGTATAACAGTATGCATAATCGTGAATGACTTTGTGTGATGTGCAAATTATAAAATTCACCCTATAATCCGTTACTTGAAATCTCGTTCACATTAATCAAGTTGTATCTGAAGGCAATTAATATTAAAAGAATCTCTATCTCACTTGAAACTTGAAAGAAACCTGAAAGGATATTTCAAGTCAAGTAAATAACAAGTTCACATTGGTAATGTAGTATCAAGTTACTAGGGTTCGAGAGACTCAAGTAACTTGACATCAAGTCCTTTGAAATCCAGTAAGTTGAAACTACATTATCACCAACGTGAACTTGTTATTTATTTGATTTGAAATATCCTCTCAGATTTCTTTCAAGTTTCAAGTGAAGTAGAGATTCTTTCAACTTTACTTGCCTTCAAATACAACTTGACTAATGTGAACGAGGCTTAAGAAACGATCGCTGCCATCGTATAAAACCGAATACTTTTCACTTGACTAATTTTCCCGTATTTTTAAACGTTGAAAGGAATTCTCGTTAAGGGTTTATCAGAATCGTACCGCACAGGCATTTTGTGAATAGATGTTAGCGTTGTACCAATTCGTAGAAACGGAACGTCAACTGCTAAGTGTATAGACTGGCGGCGACGCACTAACTATTGCACATTTGTCATTCTGCCAAAAATCTGACGTCCTTTGTCGCTGCAAAAGTTACGCACGCATTTCTGTCCGACTGGTACTGACATAAATCAAGAGCAGAGTGCAGGATCGTGCCAAAGCTAAGGTGCAATAAACGGAGTTTCCTAAAACAATGACGTCAATCGTATATACAAACAAACAGTTTATATGTTCAGTGACGAGCGGAACGTTATTTGAGAAAAAAAAAGAAAGCACAAAGTTGAATCGAGAAAAAAAAAGTTTTCGCCTCGCGGGAGTGAGGAAAATATTTGTGGTGTATTTAATCAGTGCAGTAAACAATTTGTTCAACGTCTATCTGCGAGAAAGTTATTCTCGAAATTTCTATTGTTAACATTCAATCTGCTATATTCCCAACGCTCTGGCAATTTTTGAAATCCACATTTGAAGAATTCGACGATTTTTTTACTGAAACCAATTTTAGTCAGTTTCGTGGTTTCGCATCATTGCGGAAGAAAGTTCTGTTCAAAGCGTTTCGAGGGAAACGGAAATGGTAAGTAAGGGGATGCTGGAGAACCTCCCATTGAAGATAAAATTTAAAACGTAAACTCGTGTCGGCGTTGCTCGTTTTTATTCACTCGAGTCTCCATATTTTTTAACCCGAAGCTTGTTATTACAAACTCGAAACGGAAACTGCCAGAACATTTCTGGTACAGGAAGACAAAGGTATTACATTACCGATAGATAATTGTTATTGGAGGAAATTTATTATAAAATGAAAACCTCACGAACTTTTTGGACAACCTAATAATATTTATTTAATATTTCTAGGTCCTTTGCATTAGTTGTATGGAACTGTGTAAATTACATTGAAACTAGAAACTTTGTAACTTCTTTTCAAGCTTCCCCTAAGTGCTACTGGATGTTGCATAGATTTCGCGTGCAGCGAGAAGGAAAAAGTTCGTACGTCTAGTAAATAGAGTTTCCCAATGAATCATTGCGGTCAACGACGTGGGGACTCTTACCATTTAGAAATGGAACTACAGAAACCTTGGAACTATGTAGAACATGAGAGATGCGTCTTGAACGTTTCACTTCTGAAAACTATGATTGCATCCCTGTAGAGTGTAGCTGTTTCACGTGGATCAGTGCTCTCAGAAATACAGATTGAAGTGAAACAGAGACCTGCTTATTTCCAACTCCAGATCCTTTACTTCTGGTAATTCAATGCTGCATATTTGTATTTTAATTAAAAGCCTCTTCTTCATATTTCAGTTTTGTTTCATATTTCATTTAACATCTACAAGATATTATATGCATTTCTTGAAACACTTCTCTTGTAATTAAATTACAAGAAAATTAATTAAATTCCAGAGAGGAATCCCAGCTTTCATATTTTTAAATTTCTACTACATTCATTTATTTCAGATATTGTATTCCAAACAGTGCAACGTTTTGAGAGATCTGTACACTCTCGCTGAAAATATGTGTCCTGAAGGAATGCTTTTTACAGTGCAATCTTTCCTGATGAAACTCCCCGTAACGTGCTATCCGTAGCATTATGAAAGTTTCGTGGAAGAGAGTTAAGGGAAGGAGAAGGGAAGCTAGGAGGAGGCAGAAGACCATGGAAAAGAAGGAAAGGACGGATTTGCAAAGGCTGGATCGACCTGTCGACGATACTAAGAAGCCGAAACTTTCCTGGAACTTCCGTTTCTTCAAGGAATATCCTCTAGCTACTCTCCCTCGTTATTCAGACGTATTCAAAAACTGCCTTGCCACAACAAGATCCTCCTACCTCTTTGAGCCATCCAGTTATCTAATGTGCCTTAAACATATGAGAAAGACTTTTTGAATTATTCATACTCAAATTGTTTTCACCTATAACAAATTTACAAGTACAGTATATAAACTGTATAAAAAATATCGACGCACCTGTCGAGAACTTTATTTACGCAGAACTACATTTATTCAAATGTTGACGTTTGCGTGGTAAAATGAATTTTTCAAATCAATTTTTCTCAATCAATAATTATAAAAATTGTGTACAAATTATGTCGAAGTCAAAATTGTTTAAAAAACTCAACGCTCAGTTGTAATAAAGGTTCGTTATACTATCATTTGATGACGCAGAATTCGGTGAGTCACTATTTTCTTGAGAATGGACACCCGGGAACTTACTGTATTTCAGTTCGAAGTAAAAGTAAAATGGAAACAGCTTTGAAATCAATATGGTTAGATATACCTATAGGTAGGCAACAGAATGCCTTTGTTTAAAGTTTTTTCCATGCCCCCCTTTAAATAAGATACCAAAGCATTCTCAGTGCACAGCACTACGTGCGTTAAAACTCGCCAAATTTATAACAAGGATATACAAATGCGAATAGTGCAAAGGAAATGAATATGTCGGTTAATTCCGTCGTTATTTAGGGAAAGGCGTGAAATTTCTAGCTCGATAGTGTACCTAGTATATATGAAGGGTAAGGGGAGAAACAGGGGATGTCACAAAACAACTTTATCGAGAAAATTAAGTCTTAACACTTTAATCCACTAGTAAAGAAACAAGGGTCAATGAATTCAATTTTCTTATTAAATAATTTTCTTCTTAAATAATTTTTTGTTTTACCTTGACGACAGAAGCTTATGCTTAGGCAAAGAGTGGGTATTTTTTTTCAGTGTAGAGTGGACATTTCCTGTTTTTAACGTTATCTTGCGGGAGTATTTGAACTTTATAATCCTTTGTGATTCGTCAGTTCTGTAGCCTCAGTTGCCACCAACAAGATATGCTTTAAATCGCAAAAGCACAAAAAATGGACGTTTCCAGTTTTTTCCCTTTACCCTTCATATGTACATACTTGATTCGTGTGCGTGATCTACATTGTGGGCAGCCTCGATCCATCGCATGGGAACCTTACTTCCGTTCGGAGACATCAATCTTTGCACGCGCTTCGAATGCAAAGCGGAACGCTCCGCTGAGTCGAATGGAGACGAAGGAAGGAAGCGGATTGTCAACAATGTTTCCCTTTATCAATGAGACTTCCTCCTTTCAACCGTGTGATAACTTATGAATAATAAACAGTTAATCAGGTGTGATTAACATCACTCCGTGCTTAATGAAATATGATAATATAGAAAGATAACGTGTAGGAGTTAGGTTGGCATGAGTGAAAATGTGAAAAGTATACAGGGTGTATCGAAATTCGTGGTTACTATAAGTCATAGCAAAGAAAATCTTGCTTATACTGTGTAAACTCTAAGTGAAACCATGGACGTCCGGAGGATGGTGTAAAAGGGGCAGTTGCTCTCCCTGGCTTTTGAGAAAAAATCGCTTATTTTTCAAAACTGATCTTTATTAAGTTTATACTAAAAGGGGGAATACTTTTAAATTTCGGTTTTAAATTTTTAATAAAATTGGCACTATAAAATGGGTTAAACAAGCAAGAGGGGTATATTTTTCTTTATCATCATTCTAAAGCCCCCCCACAACTCTATAATATAATATTTTTTCAGTGATGAAAAATTGAGAATTAGTATTTAAAAAAATTTTCATTCATCTGAAAAAAATTCAAATAATAACAAAAATATGGAGCAGTGGAACAGTAAAAATGTTCCGTGCTCCGGGCGAAACCCCATTGCTCCACTGCTCCGCGCACCAGCTCCGAGATCCACTCCAACGCTCTGATTTTAATTATAGAATCCTCTGAGAATAATAACGTTTATGCCCAACAATGTTCAACAAGCTGCTCCACCCCTTACCGTCTTACCAAAAAGCTTGTATTAACGAAAAACATTTACAATCAATTATATGTATGTGGTAATGTAAATGATGTAACACAGTGTTGCTGTTGGAGAATTTGTGTTTCTGCTACGAGGCCAGACTTTCCAATTTCTGTCTATTTAGTTTAGATTACATATAGACAGTTCAGGAAGTGTGTTGCCGGGGTCAAAGGGGCCTCAAGAATCATAAATCTCGTATATCCACCCTAAGCTCCTCTGTTCCACCAACCACTCACTACCATATGTACAGTCTTTTGAACCGCATCCTGGGCAAGTTCGCTGAGTTCGCGCTTTCAAACCGCCACATTTTCTTCGACTTTCGAAGTGTGCAGCTCACGTCCATAACGCACCGTTCGAAAATTCTCGCGTTCAAAATATGTATACATATAGGAGGCACTTAACGTTTATTTGTTAGTAACATAGTATAGAAAATGTATTAAAAACTACACGGTAATACTGTTGGGATACTGACCACCATACTACCGAGGACAATTTTCAAATATTTTTTCAAATTACATATTGCTATACAACATGCAAGCCAATAATGATTAATATTTATAATAAAAATTTATAATATATACAGAAATTCATAAATAAATAATATATACACAAATATTATGTATAATATTATATACATAAAATTTATAATATAGCTATGCATAAAGTCGAAAAAACTGACAACGACCGACACCTGATAATTACCGAATAAGCTGACAAAAATTATCCCCACTACTATTTGTTACTTATTTAGGACGTGGGAACCTTCGCAACCGAGCGCTCGACACCCGAGAACAATGGGGTGTAAGACTAATTATAAGAATAAAAGCATAAAATACGAAGATATCTCTGAAAAGTTATCTTTTAACAAAAGAACAACGATGCGTCGTCGTCAACGATACTTCCGCGAATGCCACGCCGCGTCACTACGTGCAAAATCCTCCCTTGTGTAGGCCCTGACGCGGCCCCAACAAGGCCTAGTTTATAGCACCCTCAAGTGTCGACCGCGCTGTCACTTTTCCAAGGCCCTCGTTGAAGACAGCTAAGTGAATGCTTGGGAACACATCGAGGAACGATAAAAATCTCTAATTCCTTACAGGGGGGCATAAAAAATAAAGGTGGCATTAGCCATTAAGAATTATAGCACGAATTATGTCGTGTTTGGTAACACTTTCATTGGGAGAACAGAAGGAATCAGATTGACCATTTTGCGCTTCTTAATGACTGGAGCTATCCTTGTCTTCCCGGACAAAACCCATACAAATCAGTGAAGCATGAAATCAGGGGTGGAACATTCGTCTCCACCTGAATAAGAGATACTCTTCAGAACCTGAAACTATCAGCTTATCCGGGACCATAATATCGTGGAATGGCAGAAATTTCATTTCATTGGCTATTAATACATTAACCAAAGAAATCTTCCTTTTTTAGGAATGCTGGGCATAGCATTAATTAGAATTTTGATAAGTTAATCAGTGACAGTTACCGACAGAGCGAGGCACGTGTAAGCTATTTCAACCTACGTTTTCGAGAGGTCGTTATTATCGATCGCCTAATCTTCTCCACCCTGTATGTCATTTGGTGCTAGTTTTATCGAGGAATGCGAAAGAATAATAAAAATTTGTATGGGGTGCCGAGGACACGGCACATATCTAGTTACGTCACTTTGTATCATATCCCTAATTTAAGGTTCAGTAGGTGACAAAAAACACATTTCGTTCTGCGAAAGATATATAAATATACAGTGGTTACTTTTGATTCAGCATAAAATTTTAAACGTATCAGGTTTATTCTGATAAAATAAATAATACGAGTATTAGTTTTAATAGTCATTTTATGTTAGGTGGGTCAACTGACCCGGACTTACCCTCTCTATCTACATATACTATTATTATCTATATAAAGAGAGAGCCGATTTTTATGTTCGCGCGAAACTCAAGACCTATTGAACCGACTTCCTAAAAATTTAACGCTTTATTCCTGAGTTCTCTAGGACAGACATAGGCTATGTAACGAAGAAGCGCTTGGTATGTGTTGCGCTGGAGGGAAAAAAAATCTCCCAAATTTGGAGAGAATGGTGCGCTGAAGGGAAAATAAATCTCCCAAATTTGGAGAGAATGTTATCTTCAACGAAATATTACGAAGAAATTAAGCTTTTTTTCTCAAAATACTTAATTTCCTTAAAAGATATTAATTCTAATAAACATGAATCAGTCGCGATAATATCTCGGGCGAAGCCGAGACGGGGGACGTTAGTACCCTATATTTGAGTGGGTCCCAGATTAAATAGTCACTACGTCTCTGCAAGCCACAGCACATCGTAGTCATTAGCATGATCCTCCCTATGCTATTTTACGCTCACACCTTTCCCCTTTTACTATCTGCACAATCGCCCCTTCTTACCAACATTCTTTACTCGTTCACACCCCATCACATATCCTCCATATTGCACCCCCTACCTTATTCCCTTCACGTATCTGCGCTTCATTCCGAATCCCATTCAACCCCATGGCCTTACCACTTACCACACTTCAATATCTTTATCGCCTCTCTCATTTCATCCAAACTTATCTCCCCCTTCTCTTACCGCTCAGCTCTACTTAGCTTCCCCCTCAACCTTCATCACTTACTCTCACACTTCTTCTATTCATTATCTCTGTAAAACACTCATTCCGCTCATCCATCCCAATTCCTTTATTCACGTCTGTCCTCATCTTTCCCTCATCCCTTATTACGTCTCATACTTTTCCCTTTGAACTGGCTCGCTTTGCCTCTCCCATGCATTTCCCCCTCGCTCCTTTCATTCGAGCATACACTCTCTTATATTCATCTCTTGCGAGGGCCAGAGACATGTGATGACATACTCCTCCATCGATTCTTTAGTTTATATAATTTCGTAAGTGGAACGTAGCACGAAATAATGGCACAGTAAGAACACTTTATCAACTTTGTGAATTTCAGTTTTCAGTGTATTAAAAAATTACTTGTTTGGTTTAATTTTATTTAATGCATATCTGGTAACGTTTAATTATGATTCCTTTATGTTTACTTTATATATGATATTCCTTAGAATATAGAAAAGAAATTCGTTAGGGAAGTGCATATACCAAAGTGTTATATAATATTACTTATGAATAATAAGTAGTATAGGAGCAAAATATGTTGAAAATGCGACAAATAATTAATGAGGCCAGGAGCGAAATAAACTTTTAGAAATTTTGAAGCATAAAATATTTCGTTTGACACGTTTAGATGAACTGGATATGTTCAAATAAAGAAAGAACTGAGTGTATTCGATAATAGTACATAAAACTAAATATGTTTCTATTACGATTCAATGCAAATTTTTCTTAAGATTATACAAAAACGGTATTTGAGATTATGTGAAAAGAAGCGATTTTGGTGTGAAATATGTATTGTGAAAATCTGTGAATATATGTATTAATTATTTATCTAATAGTAACGCCTCTTGACAAAACTTTTCATTTCCACCGCCGTGTATAAATATACATGTGATAAATTTCATTACTAATTTTAAAAAAATATGAAAGATTATATTCTAAATTTACATTTTAAAATCCACGCGAAACTATGGTCTACTGGTTTATTTTGAAAATACTTTTATTTAGATTTTAGTTCAGATTTATTTTTATGTAATCCTAGGGCAAAATGCTATACTTTAAAGTTCTGTATCTTAAAGGTCTTTATTTAAACACGTGTCTAATAAATTTTTTACCGCGGCAACGGGCGAACTAAAATAACTTTGGAAAAATGTTACACTTCAAACGGATTCTTTCTGTCTTTTAATATGAGCTATCAAAATCATATTTAGCGGGTAGTCTGGCTTTACTATGGCAAAGCGTGTCTAGTTTAACTTGTTAACTGGGCCGTTTCTCAACCGGAAATGTTCCCTGTGTATTTTAAAATGCTATATTGAAAAATGATTCAATTCAAATTAACTCGTTTTTGCAGCGGCAAATTCTGATTCGATTTACTAAGGTATTTTCTCTTTTCGCCGAAGCAAGATTACTAATTAACTTTCCGTGATTTCATTTCACCGAAAGTGGAGGTACTTTAGACGAGTTAACTCGTCCTCCTCGATCAATAAGTTAATATTTCTTATTTCTAACCCACAGTTTCCAGTACAAATCTATTCACTCTCTATATTTTACAGTTGAACTATTTCAACTTTAGAGTAATGATTAATTCAAAGCGGACAGGTTAAGTTCGCTACGTGGAAATGGAAGGTTAAATAGATATCTATATTATTTTGTAGATATAACTTTCCATTTTGCGTAGTAACCCAAATTATTTATTATTTTTGGAGTGTCTTGTTGAAGTCGAGTTGCAAATGCTACGATGTGCGAAGGAGGTGGAGACAGCGGAGATGCGTTCTCTGCAATTTTAAGGTTAGGTTGGCAGCGTGGCGTACCCTCGCACGGTACCACGGTGCCGAGGAAGCGTGGGAGTGGAATTCCCTGATTCTCACGAGCCTTATTTTGGGAATGGCTGGTTCAGTCGCCCGGAAGCGAGACTTACAAATTTGGAACGGTGGCCCATTTTTTACGCTACCTACTCCTCTGCACGTTCTGGCTCAACCGAATTCGCCTGACGATTCTTGGAACTGGTCCTCCCGCTTCCTCGGAATCACTTTTCTCAACTTGGCTGACATTTCCTTGAACGATTTTTTTTTTCAACTCGCTGAATGAATCAACCTACATTTTTCCATACAAACGTTCAACGCGGTCAAGAAATTTAACAGCGTTCTGTTATTATACAATGTAGGGGTTTAAAGGTTTTTGCACTTTATTCTGTTACAAATGTAGAGCATTAAACAAAATTTAATTTGTACTCACTGGACTATCACCACGAGAATTCCCGACAGGATCGTCCGAAATGAAAAAACCAAAGAAATTCCTCAATTAGACATGTGTGGTTATCACGCTACGCTCTTTCTATAATTGTTGAGAAACAATTAGACGAAATGCTATAAGTTTAAACCATGGTGTCCCGAAAAATGTTTTTTTTTGGCATAAAAGTGTCCGTAAATAAAAATGGAGTGTATGAAAATTCACTGTAGAGAGTGACGCGAAAGCGAGTATAATTACGAATAGAATCCCGTTTGAATGTTTAGATTCGGTCAAGAATAAAATTGCATTTTTTACAGTGGGGATAATGCACGAAAAAATGTTTCGAAAAAAAAATTGATTCTCTACTTAATTCAATAAACGTATTATAAATTGAAAGACAAATCACACTTGTATCTATTATGTCTGCGCCACAATTCATTATCAAAAAACATCTATTTTTAAGGCCGTTACGCTGTTGGCCCCACTTAACTGCTTGTAAAATCTGTGCCATTAGGAATTTCGTTCTAAAATTTTACCTGGTTACTCTTGAGACGTGGGTTGGAAATATGCGAAAATTATTTTTTGATATTTCGACCGGGAAGTATCCTTAAATCTTCAATAATTCAGTTACTTATTCCCCTTCACGACTTGCCGTGTTTAAATAACCGATGAAAGCAACGCAATGCGATTATAATCTCGTTTTCCCATTTTCTGGACTCTGATGGTATTTCCCCTACGCCCTTCATACATCACGACACTTTTCTTATTTTGTTTCTTACTTTTCTTATATCGCATACCTTCCCACATCATTAATGGAGAGTCTACCATATTCGAAAATTTTAGTTAACAAAATCATGGAAAAATTTTCGTTTACGTTCTGTCAATTATAGTGTGTGACTAGGGTCACACTAATTATATATTATTACGTGTTTCTACACTCCCTCCTTAAAAAGGACGCATCGCTCCCAAAAGGGCGAGTTGTTACGATCGAATAAATGAATAGCTAACGGTTCAATAGCAATCGTGTGGTTGCAGCACTCCGCCGACACCCACCATTCCTATATAGTCGTAGACGAGTGCAGGCAGGAAGTAGCATGACAGCCTTCGAGTGATCTCTCTCTAGGAATTAACGACATTCCTAAGAGACCTGTCATTAAACAGATCTATGCCTTGCATGAAATCTTTTCTGAGAACCGATGAATCGTAATATGTAAATCGCCTCGCTTGCTGCACGTTAAGGTGTACACGAATTGCAGTAAAAGGAAAGTCGAATCAACTGGTTGCATCATTTTACTTTTGCCAATCTTGTTTACGTATGAAACTATCACGCCTGCTTGAATTAGTTCTCCATCCTCTGTTGACTCTTGAACATTTGAACTCGTAGCTTAACAGATAACCACGTGACGAATGCAGAGTCAACTTTCATCCATTAAGATTCCAAACATAAATTATTCCTATATTAAATTCTTAAACATACAACTGTGCAATCTTATAGAAAATGGTTCTGCTTTGTTTTTTTTATATACAACATATTACATGGGTGTTGATAAACTTTTGTGATTGACTATATTTTATATGTATATATAGTTTGATTGAAAGACTGCAGTAGATCTAAAAGAAAGCAGAAGTCTCAGTTTAGTGAAAGCAGGTGTCTACTGTGAATACTAGAATGTGGAATACTTTCTTTTACGAGTTATAAATTTTATTTCGACCGTAATAATTAATATATGTGATTTCGGCGCACTAGTTCGGTCAAACTTGACCGATCTAGTGCGCCGAAATCACATATACTTTCTTTTACGGTTACATATTTCGAGATTTCGAAGACGCCTACATTTTTTTTTAAAGTCATAACATGACCAAAGGAGAAATTCAATCGTGTATGATATATCAAACATTAGATGATCTCCTAAGATCTACTTTGGATGACGTAACAAGCTATTCTTATAAAATAACATGACTTAACGTGCAGAGACAATGTGTGTTTACTTAAAGGTGTTTTCCTATACGCTTCTGGACTCAACGTCAAGAATTCAAAGTCGATTTTCTCGAAAATTAAGCGTGATATCAAAAAATTTTACTCTTTCTTTTCGACTTATAACAAGTAACTAAGTCGAGAAAAAGGAATAAAGTTTTTTGATATCGCGCTTCATTTTCGAGAAAATTGACTTTGAACTTCATGACGTTGCGTCCAGTCGCGTGCAGGAGAACCTACCTTTACGCTGAAAGAGTTCTACTAAACATTGGAACATGGTCGTTACGTTTGTTTAACCGTTTGATATTATTTACTGTATAGGGAGTAAATCAAGTGCCTAATGGTCACGGATTTGAAGGCTGAATTGTTTAAAAACTTACCATAATATTGATTTTCACCTTGTTATTTAAAGTGAAGAGAGTTGAGTGGAACACTGAATAATTCGAATAATAAATTCAGTAAATGGATTCAGTAACTGAAAAAGGAATTTGTTAAAAAAAATTAAATTACCTCGCACATTGTTTTGTTCTATTTTTCGTCCAATGGTCCAGTAACAAGCCTCCCACGTAAATGACATTGATGATGCAAACAGGCTGAGTCATACGTAAATCATACCCCGATTAAACAGAGGCACGTAACTTTCAGTAAATGCTAAAAGCCGCTCGATGGCTTCCACGCCGCTGTAAGTGCGGACACGTTTAACTAACATAAGTACACAAAACGTGTCCTCTATTTCCGGAACGATTCCTAGTAGACCTGTCGCCCCGTTTCTACGTCTCTACGGAAGCCATACGAATTGCTATACTACTAACTTCCAATCAACGAAGGAGATGAGGGCTGTTAGAAATATTAAACAACTAGCTGAAACCACTTGGCGGTGCTAAGGTATAATATAATATTTTAAAATTAACTGGCGACTTCATTAATTGTCACGCAATCGTCACTTACATATACTTCATTACGCAATGTTTACTTATACAATAATGCACTGAACTTAAATTATCACAAAGTGTTAGGGGGGTGAAATCAGGAGGAGGGGGTGGGGTGCCAGATTTCATTGTAGCCTCTGTTTTTTTCACAATCCTTGAGAGTACTTATGCAAAATTTGATGCAGGTCGGTTGAAGGGATTAAGATTTAATAGGGACAATACAGATAGGCATTTTATGCATTACATTGGTGAATATGAAGTGTCCGTTTCGCGTAGGCAAGTTTGAACGAAAGTATTTTTTACTTTTCAACTGTTTTATTCCGGTGGATGTAACCCCTTAAGCATACATGATTCACCCTCAAAGGAACACGATTTCTGTGTGCAATTTCATCGGGACGAATCTGAAAGAGCTGAACAGTGAGTAGCCGCCGGAAGGCTTGGCCCTAGCGAAGAACCGAATTTCCAATAATTTTTTCGCCTTGCGTATGTAGCTCGAATCGAGCAGCTTTTAAGACAAATCTCAATGCTGAGGAGCGCACAGGGCTCCGACGCGAAATCACTGAAATGCCTGGACTGGTTGATGGAATCCGTGTAAAGGCGATCGTCGAGCAGCGAATCGGGGCAAAATCGGCCTCCTCCCGGCGGAGAAGAAAGAAGATATTCCCCGCGCGTCAGGATTTGCTCTGGAATCCCGTTCGGTAATTCATGGAAGCAAAATCGTGCGATCCAATGGCTCTTCCACGAAAACGATGCTCTCGGTTAGGACGAATGCACGATATCGTCGTTTAGAGGAGATCTGGCGGTGCTTTGTCGCCGATTCTCCGAAGCCACTCTGACTCCTTCCGATCTCTAACATGATGTTTGGTCACTCTTTTTACGCAGGAATAACCGGGATCGTAATATACTTACGTAGCTGGACAGCTGAGGTATGCATCGTTTCGTACGACTTACGCGTGGTGGAGAAAAATGTGTCTAACTTCAAAGTTCTTTGATAGTAGGGGAGACCGGAGTAAAGTAAAATGATGAGGCAACGTGAAATACTGTTAGTATTTTTTGTACATGCTGCTAGTAGTGCTGTGCGTGTCCATAATTTTTTGCGTAGTCATAACGATTCGTATAACTCTGTTGTTTGAAGATATATGTACACTGTTCTTATAAAATAAACTCAAATAACATATAGCTATAATGCTGACCTACAACGGTGATCTTTATGGCAACTGTAATGGTGCCGATAAATGGCCCATTATAGGTACCATGCGATTCGGGAAAGATGGGCCACATATACTCGGTAGTGATGGACCGCCTGGTCCATATCACTCATAGTGTCTTCGTTTAAATACCACTACTTAAATTTGCATTATATGTATCTAAAACGAATTTAGATTACAGATTTTTCAGATTAGTGACGAAGAAGAAACAAATGAGATGTATATTTCAAGTGAAGATGATTACGAAGACTCGGTTGCACAGATGTGTGATTATTGTGGGAGAAAGCAAGAAATAAATAAGTGTTTAGTAATGATAATAATATTAGGAACATTTTATCAGGAATAATATTAGGAATACTGAAACAATTTTTTGGATAAAAACAACTGCTACAAGTCAATTTAATGAAAGAATATATCTTTTATGGAAGTGTTCCAACTCACCCGTAATGGTAAGGTAGAAATACCCCACATCCCAAAATGTTATTTACTTATTCCCGTAGCTATTTATAAAGATATTGTGCGATGCTCGTTACGTATCCCCAAAAAGATAGTTCGCTACACGAGCTGATAAGTTTAATATTCCGTACCTACTTTAAAAATATTTAAGTTTGAGGCGATTTTAAAAACGTAGCCCATCTCTACCGAAATTACCCTGTCGCAGAATCGAAGCCCCGAGCTTGTTATTAAAAGTATGCCAAAACCGAAAAGACCGCCGAAGATTTCTGAATCAACATCTCCATTCATGGAGTCCGAGCTCCCTTCGGCAACCTGCTGAGGAGCGAACGCACTGAAAATTCCGAGTTCAACCTGGCCGAGCACGTTGACGCCTACGTCGAAGAAAGCCTACTCGATCGGCGATCTTGAACGAAAATCCCCGGAGCACCGAGACCAGGCAGGTTCGTCGGATCCACACCTTTCTCGAAAAAAACTGCCGGCACTAAACGGGAAGATGGGGAACGGTGCGCAACATCAATCGCACGCGTCTGGTGAGTGCGGAGGGGGCGACGAACCGGCAGGGAAGGAAAAAGAGAGCAAGGGGAGGAAAGAGAGCAAAGAGAGCGGGCCACCATACAGCAGGGAAGAGATCTCCTCCATTCAGCAGGCAGCAGGTACGATTTCCAATCGAGGACCGCTTCCTTGAAACGGGTGCTCCTTCTGAGGGATCCTGAACGGCTGCACGGGGGACCGCGGCTCGGAATACTGGTTCTACCCGTGGCTCCATTCAAGCGTTCTTGCACCACTGGCATCCCTCCGGTTGCTCGCCAAGAAACTCCTTGATATTCCGCTGCTGCACCGATCCAGTTTGTCCGTACGCGTTGATAATGCCGGCTGGGTGAAATAAAATGACGAGAGATGTGTAGTTCGGAGGGCCGGCCAAACGAGCTCGTCAAGGAGGTTCGGGGTTTAACGTAAAATCAGCAAAATACCCGATCCTTTATCTTCCGTGACGAGGAGAAAGCGTAAAATTGTTAGGATTTTGGACTGTAACTGTGAGTCAAATTTTAATTAATGGGATCTTATAAACGCGCAAACAACAAGTAAATAATAAAAATAGCGCGGTGTCACACTAAAGTTCGTTTGTTGTAACAGTAAATTAAGGGGCTGTTCCGATCTAGAGCCCATAAAAATAGGCGATCTTTAGGAATTAATTAAAGGAAAACTACTTCGTATAATTTAATGGGACTTTTCGCATTGTATTGGGAATGTCTTAAACTATGGATATAGTTTTTTTGTTTTATAATTAATCATTGCAGACGGCACAGGAGAGTCATTAAAGTAGTGGCGTCAAAATATTCATCCGAAGCGGTGGAACCTGTCTTGGAAAAATTTAAAATTGAAATTTAAAAATGTCCACTTTCTAAGTACAAACTTAATAAAGATTAGTTTTTAAAAATAAGCGATCCCCCACCCGCCGCGTCCATATATTGTACATACACTTTGTGCACTGGTGAAGCATTTTCGTTCCGCTATGACCCCTGCCTTTGTTGCGTTTTGCTGCACTGCTCAATTTATGCTGAAAATATTTAAACACAGATATAACATCATAACCAGTAAAACTATCTACAAGATGTGATACCACTGAAATGAAATAAAAGTCACTTAAGGTTTATTAAAATTTCACAGAACGTGAAAAATAAATAATAAGCATTAATGACAAAGTCCAGGTCTCTAAACAGCCATGGAAATTCCTTCGAATAAACATTTCAGAAGCTTCATCGAATCGAGGATAGGATTAGGCAGAGTAGAACCGTACAAATGATTCTGAAGCTAAGGATATTTTTTACTACAGCAAAAGATTGTTGTATTTACGCCATTCGATCGTACTAAAGTTCTATAAACATTTTAAACTGTCTTGGAAGTTACCAAAATCTCAGAACGCCCCGAGTGTACATACATTAGCGATCGTAATAAAGCTTCGGGTACAAAAAGAAGCTCGCAAGGGAAAACAGGTGAAAAGAAAGCAATTTTACTTTATGCTGCCAAGTATAGGTGGGGCCACGTGGATGAAGATGAAATCGCGTAGCGCGTTGGTCCCAGGAGGGCCGCGCGGAGAGGAAAGGGTGACGGAGCCGGTGGTTAGGCCGCGCAAGAATGAGAGAAGGGGGCCTGAAGCAGGCCCCACTTCTTTCTCCAGGGAGTCCCTCTGGGTCCCACATTACGTGGACATAAAAGGCAACCCCAGCTTGGAGACCGTCTCTCTGACACATTGACACAGCCTTTGAACTGCTACGTGCGTGCTCCCTCCTGCCTCCCTCGAGAATCCCCTTTTCTTTCCTCTTGCCGCGCCGGATCATCCGCTCCGCTCTTCGTTTCCGTTCGAGCTTCTAGCCTCGATATCGCTGTTATCTGATGATCTTTGTCTGGTCAGTGGTTTTTTGGCGCCGGCGAAGACCGCGCTTAGTACGTCGTTGCCCGCTCGTTAACGAGATCATGGAGCATTTTTCAGCATTTCTTTAAATGCAGAGGTCTGTGCTTCACGTTCACTTAAACACACGGGAACGTGTGTATTAACGTTACACTTTTTTAATTACTGCAATGTTAAGAATGCGAGTAGGTACTAGCGCTTTCGAAAATGTTATAGGAGTGAATGCGAGTGATTCATACGCCATTCATTTTATTCGCAATTTTTTTATTCTATCTGGTAGTTGTTGTAAATAAAAAAAATGCATCTTCGATGGGAGAAAAGGGGATTGAGTATTTTGAGGTAAATGTTTCCAGTTTCAAAAAATTATAAGGTAGAATGATGGATATAAGCTGTCGAAAAGATTGTGGAAAACATTTTTTATTATCTTGGTAAATGAAAATTCGAAGTGATACAAACGTGTGTGTATAAATTTATTATTAATATTATTATATAAGTATTGTACTCAAATGTTTTCAAAATCAATTGCAATTTTCATACGTCCTGTAATTTATTATATTTTACTGGATATTTCTTAAAATTGGCATTAAAATAGTTAAATATATCTTTTGACTCGTACCAATCGTTGCAATGTTACTGCCAGCGATAATTTTCTTTAAAATCACTATTAATGAAATAATCTAAACGATTCAAGTTGCATGAACTATCTTGTGTGGAGGTATATGAATTTCTTTGGAAAGGTTTCTAATTCACTTGTGGTCATTACGATGGTTCACCATCGTAAACAATCAAATTTAACTTTTTGTGTACTAAGAGATTAAAATTGATTGAAGTCAGGAACTTTATGATTATCGCTGATAGTGTTAATTTCGAATTAAGAGAATATTTTTGTCATGGAATATGATTTTAGTGAAAATCAGCGAGTGACCCCAGATTTTTGGCCGATAGTATAAATACGTTGAATCATCACATGTGGATGACTCCGTGGGGGAAAGATTCGTTAGAGTTAAGTCATCATCCGTCTCTCGTAGCTGAGAGCGCGGAGGATGCGCGGGTATATTCTCTCGCAGCAAGATCTCCTTGATATCCATAGGCTGGTACCTACTGAATAAGGTGAGAGAGGAAAGCGCAACTGGTTTCACGATGTATCGGGCAAGAGCGAAATATTCGCCTTTAAACGATCAAATTTTTCCTTTTTCCAATGCATCATTTACTCCATAGCTACTTCGACAATTTCCTAAATGTGTTTAGAATGCATTTTAATGCAGGAGATGCAAAATGTAAGTAGGAACTATTTAGACTTAACGCTATCAGGGATGATATTTAGTGATACCAGTTATCAAAGAAGAAATTTTAAGGTGAAACTGGAACTCAATTTGTGTTCAGGTGTGTAAATAATAAAAGAAAGGTGATGATAATACCCAATATGGTAATGCCATCATATTGGTTCGTGCCGTGTGAATTTAATTTCACACTGATCATTTCCATCCACACATCCTTTGCAACTTTAATATTTTATGTAACGAGTATAGTTTTATTGGAATTTAAAATATTTATCTTTTGTATCAACGTTCGTATTGCATCATTAATTTGTTCATTCCTGAATGTTATCGCATCAGCTTCCAATTATTTTCAATTCTTCCCGTTTCCATTAGATCCTCAGGTTGCAATTATGATGCAAACATGACATAAGATGAATTATTCATCGTAAATATAAAGCAAGAAGTTCACAATTTAAATGGCTATAAGATCTGAGAAAATCTGAGAAAATGGTTAAATTATCCATCCATAGCGCAATATCACTTTTATACAGAGGATGTTTGAAATCTATTGTTGAATTTTATTCTTGATGACTGTATCTCCAGGATATTCAATTGTATCAGCGTAAAATGCAACATTTAAATATTTTATTGCGTCAAAAATTAATCCTTATATCGACATCCAATTCTGATCTGCATTTTTCCTGTTTCTTTCGTTCTTTTTGGTTTCCTCCCTTTCCTCTTTATTTTCAATCTGTTTCAGGACAACATCCACACTTCTGTACAGCTTTTTACGAAATACTGCAATTATTTAAAATTTCTTACTCATATTTCAGTGTAGTGAATATTTCATGCCTTTTTTCTAAGCGATGTCTATGTTCTGTTTAAAAAGATACCTAAATAAGTGCAAAAAATATAAATTTTTATAGAACAGTACAAAACATGGTAAAGAAATAAATAAACTAAAATATCGAGTAATATTTCTTTAAATATACTAGTGAAGAATACTGGAATATTCTTTTACCACGCAGAGAAAAGGCAAAGATGCTAAATTTTATGTAAAAAAATTCTAATACTGTAATGACATAACATATTTGTTATGAATATACAGCGTATAATTTTCATCAAGTTATGATAATTACGTGCATACAGTTAAACATTATTCATTTCATTAATATCAAATTCACGTGATCTGGATAAATTTTGATATTTACGAACTAAACATAAATGATGTTTCCACGGAAATTGTAACTCTATTTACATTTTTCGTTGATTAATTTGTAGTTTACACATTTCAAGTGTATCTATACCAAAAAGTAAAGCAATTATTATTTAATCATTTAACCAATTTACTTTCCTCTTAGCTTATTAATATGGTAATACTTTTATTGCACTGCAATACTTCTATTGAAATGCATAGAGTTTAGAGCTTCCTGTTAAAGTTAACTCATGGCACAATAATTAATGCCAATTAATGAAAATACTGCCACCTTCGTTAATTAACTAATTAAGAAAATATGTAAAGTACCACGTATTACACTGTATTTATGTAAAAATATATCAATGCAGTGTAAACACAAAAATGTAGATATTATTATTTAATTTTTCACAATACTTGTTAATAATAAACATTACAAAAAATCCTTCTGCCCCTAAATCGAATGAGCACGAAACTCGGTTTATGTTGCATATGCAAACGACGAAGAGATGGTTCCTGATAAAAAAAAAATCTAAAAAGTAGGTATACAAGAAATTTCTTTGATTGGTGGTTTAATCGATTCCGTATTAAACATATTTTATTACCTGCGACTTTAATACTCGTTTACATGAAAAAAGAGCATCTTACTGCTTTGAGAAATTAATGTCCCAGCGAAGACCTTCACATACACTAAATATCAAAATTTTCTGAAGTTGCCAAACCTAAAAGTCCCCTTGTTAGATGGACACAAAGTGCAAGATTTATTTTATGCTTTCTAAAAATCGTCGATTTATTGTCGTAATTTTTAAAGACAATAACTGTCATTACTGCTATTGAACCATCGCGCAGTTACTTTGCAACGTAAGCAGGCATGAAAATGTGCCAAACTACCCCCCAGTAAATCCATAGTCTCCCATTTCCACGTTCAAATCGACCTTTCCCAAAAACTAAGCAGCCACTCAAAAAAGTTTACCGTATACTTTCCGCTCGCTTCTCCACCTCCCTCCCGGAATTCCAATTTACCCAACACCCTGTATTACACCCCTGAAATATTCGGCGATGGTAATCCCTCGCCACCTAGCTTCCGTGCGATATTATCTCGAATGCCTGGAAAGTACTGAGCGCCGCTTCCATTTCCCGGCCGTTTAGCGCGACTGTAACGAAGTCGCTTATTAAGCGAATATTAATTTCCCAGCGGCCAAAAATCGATGGCGCGGCGACGCGCGGGTATGGACAGCTGCTGGATCACGCGAGGCCTGACCAGGGAAGGGAGCGGGCGAAAATGAAGGAAAAAGGACAAAGCGAGGCAGATGAGGCAAGGTGAGAGACGAGGTTGGCTGGTCCGCGAGGTTTAACCGTCTAACGAGTAAAAAGCATGAATGGACGCCAGCACGGCGCCGTACATTATCTTGCCTCCTTGTCTCTTTATTATTATTCTCTTGGCCCCTTTTATCATCCCTCCTTCGCACCGTCGTCTCCTTCTCGCACGGCCCGCTTCTCCTTCTCACCCTTACCAATCCATGCCCGGGCTCCTCTTTCCTCGGATCACGCTTATCTTGTTCCCTCGTTCTCTTTCACTCTTCCCGCCCCCCTCTCCCCTTCCCATCAGCCGTGTCTCTTGTTCCCCGGCCGTGATATCTCGCTTGTACAGGAGGGAGATCAGATTCACCGTGCACTGACAAGATCATATAACCTGCTCCTACGGGTACGTACACGAGGTTGCACCAAGGACCTGTTGATACCCTCTCTCCCTTCGAGCCCGATTGCACACCATTGCAGAGCTTTCGCGAGACTTTTGGGAAATCCTTCCCGATGTAATCCCTTTGCTAGAGATTACGTCTACCGCCGAAGGACAGGCGCGTGTACAGAAGCCGAATTCGGGGATGTAACGTGAATTATATTTGGAATTCACGTTGGGGAATATTTTCGGACTTAACCCTTTCGCTGGGGTATTTGACTTTAGGCCACGCATCGAAGAATGCATTATATTGTAGTGAGAGACTCAGCAATCTTCTCAGATGTAATATTTGGTCGATTGTTTATTTCTTGGATTTCATTCTTGAAGTCCTCCGAGACAGTTCTATCGGTTACCGTAAGTTGAAAACTTTTTTAATCGTCGAAAATATACACTTTCTAAGAATCGTTCGGAAATTTAAATACGCAGCGAAAGGGTTAATATATCTCTGGTGGGTGGGCAAGCGAGTATAAATCAGAATTATTAATTTCGCAGGAAGATACTGAGGAGGGGAGGACAGGGTGTGGTAGACATCGATTTTGACGAGCCTTGGCACGATGAATGTTAATTATATTTATAAATTATTATTTTTCTTTTTAACGTGGGGAAATCTTCAAAAGACACCTGAACGCCTTCAGAAGGGAATCTTCCGTGGATGCCAGGGTAGTCTGGGATTTTTATCCACTGAAACCCCATGGCGACTATGAAATGTTTAATAATTTACATTTAAATATCTCCATTATTAAGCCTGCTGGCTTAAACGCTCGGACACATATTTACTTATTTTCGACATAGATCGATCGTGCCAAGGTTCATCAAAATCGATGTCTATCACACCCTGTCCTCCGGTTGTTAGAATATTTGAAGGGTAAGGGGAAGAAACAAGGAATGTCACAAAATAGTTTTATTGAGAAAATCAGGCTTTATATTGTTTTAAAATCTTTCAAGTGCAGAATACTGTAACGAAATCAATGTCCAGTTCTGCACACAGTGACGACCGTGGGTTTCTGACGTAGTGCCAGCTTACACTAATCAGAAATACATAGTGCAAGTAGGAAGACTGGGGACATTCGTTGTTTTGTTCCAGGGGAGGGTGGGCTATTCCCTGTTTTTGTATTTTCTTTACTCGGTATTCCTACTTTATAACCCTTTGTGATTGGAAAGTAGAGTGGCCCTTATTCATACGTGTCGAAATATTTGTTTGTATTTCTTTACTCTCACCCCCCAGAACGGTGCCATTTCATAAAAAAATAGTCCCTGAAAAGGTTTGTTGCAATCGGACAAAGGAAAGGATGTCGACTAGGCCTTTAAGTTTAGAATTCATCAATAGTTTGAATTTAAAGAATTTCTCAAAAATGGTAAGCGCTATCGAAATTTTGTTCAAATAATATTAAAAGAGCATTCAATTTTCTACAATTACTGTATATATAAGTTTTTCGTGCTTCCAAACATTTTTTAGATAATAGCGTTTGAATATAGAGAGGTCTGCACATCGCGCGTCCACGTAATTGTAGAAAATTGAATGCTCTTTTAATATTATTTGAACGAAATTTCAAAACAATATTAAAAGAGAAGGATTCGAAATAGAAGGAGCTTAATTATTTGTTTAATATCATATTTAGGAGTTTGTGTATCTCACCTAAGTAAGTAGTGCAGTAAATTTCTCTGGGACTCCATGTATGTATGCTACTCCCTGATCCTTATATTTAATTAGCCAAATGTTTTAATTTTGCAGTACAATATTTATGCACTTATACACTATTCATTCCTTTAATCTACACTATACTCTCTTTAAATAGTAATATTAAATTATAATTTCCCCTTTTAAATTTTGAAATTTTGCAACTTCGTTAACTTTGAAAGAAGATGCATTCCCCTTTACATGCGTTCCCATGCGCTAATCTACCAAGTCTGGGAGCGTTGCTGATACCGGCATAACATAATCTTCATTGGAGGGAAAGCAAAGCGAAACGCCTCTATGAATTCCGGTGAAAGAAAATTACACGTAATAGGAGACGTAAATCACAAGTTATCGTTTCGTTGGGCAACGTATCGATCCAATAAGCATAGAATTAATCACGCGCATATGCATTATGTATTAATTTTGCACAATATCCGCTGGCAGAGAGAAGCGAATGAATGGATAGCAATTCCACCCACGTGGCACGATAAAGAACAGGGCGGCGGTGCGATATCAATTATCGCGTCCGGTTTATTACTTTTTTCGACTTCTCTCAATGGGCGAGCACGAAATACAAGGCACGAAAGGCGCGCAATCGAAAGCCTAATCAATCCATCGATAGAACTTATCAATTATTGTCTCGGGAATCCATATCTTGCTTATCGATTTCGTCATAACGATGTAATTTCGAGAAATTTCTTGTGAAATTTCGCTTCCCCCGTGTTTGCTGTTCAGCGTGTAAATGACCTACTTGTGTGCACACAAACGGTGACACAAATAATTACGTGTAGAATTGTATCGTTTACGTAATATGTACACATAAGATCAAATGGTTTTCATGTAAAGATCTAAATAGAAAGTGATCTAATAATATTATAACAGTTGCTTTTGTTTATATTTGACAATTCATTTGAGTTATGTGAAAAATTAAATTACTCGGTATCAGTGGTAGTTGATTATGTGTATTAGACAGTCTACTGGGTCCATGTTCGTTTAGCTACTGCACTTGTGCATAAGTGTACAAAGAACGCAGCGTCAACTACATACCAATGGTACCTACGATCTTGAACTTACACAGGACGATCCCCAACACCCAAATTCCAAAAAATTATGAAACTTCGGGGATACGTACTACGCAATCTTTTTCGCTGCTCAAATTTACTTCAAGGGGATGATATTAGCCTCTGAAAATGCGATTATTTTTCATTTTGTGTTATAACTCACGAACTGTAAGTTTCCAAATGACTGTCTTAATTAAAAGAAGTAACTTTTGTCTAATAACTTTTTTTCTATCTCTTACAGTTCGTGAGTTATAACACAAAACGGGAAAATACTAATAGTCGGATTTCCAGAGGTCAATTTCACCCCCTTAGAGTGAATTTGGCTAGCAAAAAGAATTGTGTGATACATATCTATATATCCTGTACATACCCCCAAAGTTTCATAATTTTTTAAATTTTCGTTTTGGGAATCTTCCCTTGTTAGTTACAACATCCCTGATCTACACTATCAGTGTTGAACCCTTCCCTTGCAACATCCTGTATACATCTAGCCGAAGAAAGCATTTTACTATATTTCATTAGAGATAATGCTTTCAATAATCTCCATGGCCCTCAATAATTAATTTAACAGCTTTAAGTAATTCAAAGCTTTCAACAATCTCCATTTTTCCTTGGATAATTTAAATTCTCAGTAAGACAGAAATTCTTTCGTCTCGTGCCCCGAAGAGATCGTCGAGGAAGGACGCCGCCCGTCTCATCATAGTCTACCAGGCAGGTAGTTCCAGGAAAAATGTTGAAATTTTTCTGGGATACTTCTTCTGGGACAGCTGCAACGCCACCTTATAGGAGTCTTTGTCTTCGCCTGAGCGTGGCATCTGTAAAGCGAGGAACCCGGTTTGCATCTCGAGGAATGGTAGTCCTAGCAGGTAACGGAGAAGACGAAGAACAGAAGGGGGGTGGAATGGCGAAAAGCAGGGAGTCGATGGTTCCGCGGGTGGAGGGGTGAAGCGAACCAGGACTACCAGGAGTCCCCCTGGCCGGGATCGTCCTTTAAAGGGACGCTGGGCTTTTATGAAAACGAAAAGATACCTCCCCTGTATACACGCGCAGAACGGTCTTCGTCAATATTGCTGAGGGGGTAGCTGAATTTTTATTAATACCGCAACGGTTGAAAAGAGCGAAGCTTACGGTAATTGGCGAATTACAGAACAGAGAACACGATGGAACGATTGTTATTGGAGTTGATCGAATAGTGGGTTGAATGTGAGTGAAGATTGTGCGAATAGTAACGAAATATAATTTCGAGGTTTTTCAAAATTAGATTGTGGTATTGGTTGTCTGGGTCTGCTGTTTAAATCTTTAACCCTTCTATAGAGATCGAGTCATTTTGACCGAGAATTGAGTCACAAATCATCATTCCTTCTTTACTAATGTGTTACTTTGACTGAAACTCCTTCATATCTTTAAATAACTAATACCCGTCAATAGTAAATAATAATAATAATTTGTTTTAATTACTTGTTTGTCATTTTTTTATTGTAGAAATTTAATAAGTTCTCATAATATTAAACCGTAATAATTGAATGAACTGAGTGTTATTTTTTAATGCTCGTTTCTTATAAATATATAATACTGGGTCACTTTGACCCAAATTTACTTATCCTTGTAACTTTACAAATTTTGTATAACGGTAAAAAATTGATTTCTTTGAAAATTCTTTGATTTTTTGAAATATAAATATACCAACGTGGGGGAAATAATGGAATTTCTATGCTGAACAAAATTATAGCAATGTTTCTGACCCTCAGTTGGCACAAGTTAACGGTAATTTATAATTTTATCTGTAAAATACTTACAGAACACGAAGTTTGCACAGATTCTTATAATTTTCTTTCTTTTGTATAATTTCTGAATCCTAAGACCGAATTACAAAAGCATAAACAGAATAAGTGCAATTTTAAAAATCAAAAAGTGTAGATTTCATGGAAGTATTAGAAGCTGAGGAGAAAGAAGCTGATACAAGTAGTACCTAAGCTAAGCATAGTACAATATTCTCTGCACAGGAAGCAATTAAACAGGAAGATATTTGTTAGCTATAGAATATACAGAAACTCATATTCTAAATGGATCATGTACCTCACTATTTTTGCAATTCACGGAAACAAAAATAATTATTAAATTGACGTCAAATGGGCGCTGCCTTAGTTGTAGTGTGGACCAGAATCGGAGACGGGACGGGGAACAACAAGGAGATCACGAAAAAACTGATATAAATTTTCTAACCGATGAATTGAATAGTAAAAAAAGATATGAACCTGTAGCATGCAATATGCATTTACTTCCTACGCACTAAATCGCCACTCCTCAGCTACTGTTTACGCTTCACTCTGCAATTCAAATGTCATTGCTGAGGTAACAAACACTATGTTTCTATTATGCGCACTAACGGGTTCGAAAGTGCAAACGCCACTTGTTTTGTGCCTCTTTTTACTTTTCTACCATAAAAACTCGGAAACTGACGAAATAATCTCTTCGAAATTTTAGACTGGTATAATATACATGCACCTTTATCATTGAAACCATGATTCAACAGGATATCTGTAAAATTTGGCTACTTCACTTAAAAGTGTGGCCATTTTTAATGTTTTCAATATTTTTCTTTCGTGGCAATTCCGACGAGATTTATAGTGATACAAAACACAAACTTTAATTAAATAGAGGAAAATTGAGGGTGCCATAAGCACGAATCTCTTTAACAAAAACATTTCGGTTATTAAACAAGGTGATTCACCAAAGTGTGCCACCTAATTTAGTTTTTTGTAAACTCTTTGTTATATGAAAAAGTGGTTAAAATAAAAGTTGCATGGTATCAAGGGGAGCACGCAATGTAATGATTAGGCATTTGCACTGATTAATAAACTATGCATTTATATTGATTGTAATGCACAACACTTGGAGCATTACTTACATTGAAACTCATTTAAAGAAAATCTCAGAAATTATTAGTTTTTCCACCTGCACACTCTAATAGATTTTTACTCAACGTTCAACGCTCTTTCCAATTGCGGCGTCAAATTTCACTCATTACGATTAAAGAAATCAAGGTGACCTTCGCAATTCGATAAAAACTCAAAATATCAAAAAACCAATTATTGCACTGTGTGCCCTCCTTGATACCATACAACATTTGTTTCAAGCATTTCGTAATTTAGCGAAGAGTTTATAAGTAATTTAGGTGGCATACTTAGGTGAGTCACCTTGTATACCAATGAAATAAATTGATATCTTATCCAAATAAGTAGTGATTAAGTAATATAGATAAATAGGCATGAAAAGTTTGAAGATCATTCGTCAATATTGTTTAAGCAAAAAATTAATACAGAAAAATCCTTGTTTAGTCCTCTACACTAGAAGATCCCCTTAATTAATACGTCCTTTATTAAGTCTTTTTAATCATTGTCAATCAATGACTTTGAAATACACTGAACATCCATGTTGATACATTTCATTACACGTTCTGTGCTGACTTTCTTGTAAACTCCTCCAAACTTCCTATATGTAAACATGTTTCTATAACTCATACCTTCAAAATGATATAAGTGTTTATATTTGTTAACTAAAATGAGATATTTTTGCGTAAGGTGGCTTAGCAAGGTGCGCAAGCTTTGTATAACCAATTTTAATCTGTGGACGTACGTGTTCACGTAATGTTGCTAAAATAAGCTGCAAGACCCCGTTTGCAAATCACTGTTAATGCCAATCAGTGAGAGGGGTTTTGGATCACTTTTATTCATCCACGAGTAGATATTATTGAGTAAAATCGTATAAAAAAAAGTTGAAGCGTTTGTGAATGGTAATAATTCGCAACTAATTTTAATTTATATTTAGTATTTATTGTATTTAATTTATAATAACTGCGGTGCATAAAATTGCTCTCACGGATTATTTGAGAGCTGTTACACCGACGAAACATTGTATATTGATAATGCCTCATATAATAATTATAACTATACAATTTGTATATCAAGAGCTAGTCCCGTTTAAATAATTAATAACAATTATAATAATGATGTCAACTGTGACGTACTACAAATGCGCTCTATACAGGGTGTTCGTATTCCGGGTTTCAATGTTTACTTTACTATAAGTAGTTAAAAACGAGAAATGTCCACGCTGCACTGGAACAAAACACGGAATGCCCCTACTCTTTGCCAATGCATAGCTGCAGAGCTCAATATAAAGCAAAGAAACTCTGATAAGCAAATTGACATCTTCTGTGCGAGGAATATTTGGTACGCGACTGTCCATTCGCCGTTCAGGAAGTAAAGGAAATGCGAAGATTACGTGATATTTTTTATTGGACCACCTGTAATGGTTGCTGGGTGAATAATCTCGTCACCATTAAAAAGAAAAATGGCGAGACAGTAATAGAAATAATAAAAAAAATATATAAAAAAAATTCTTTAAGCTAAACGATGTTATTTAATTTGATCGAAAATGCAATAAAAACTAAAAAATAATTTTTTCCTTGTACTACCATTACGATGGTGATATATCACTTTAAATAAAATCATGGGGCAGAATATTTCATCGCTTTTCATCGCTCATTTCGACACTTGATTCTGTATTACCTAAATTGATTCATATCGTGTTATAAAATATCCTACCCCACGATTTTCGTTAAAGTGACATTTCATCGTCGTAATTGTTGTACAAGAAAATAATTATTTTTTACTTTTTAGAGCATTTTTAATCAAATTAAATAAAATCGTTTAACTTAAAATTTTTATTATTTACATTGTAGTATTTGAGTTTTGCAACTAAAAGAAACTTGAAGAATTGAATTGCATCATTTCCCAATAAATTGTGTATTTACAGAAATCGCGATGCTACTTAATACCTACGAGTAGGTAGTACGCGACGCAGCGACTTTTCAAGTCTATTGGATTCGTGGAAGTGAGTTAAAATTAAGTTTCAAGATTTGAACGAAACATACAAACGAACTAATATAGAATCGTTAACAAGCAAACCAACATACAAACGGACAGAGGAGTGAAGCTAAATAAAATCATCTAAAAAAGGAGACATCGAACTTTCCAATAGAGCAGTGTTTGCCAACCTTTTTCGAATCGCGACCCCCTATTATAATAACTTGCGACTCCCCCCATATAAGATAAGATAAATTTAATAAAGTAAATAAAACACATTTGAAATAGGTATTTCAGAAATATAATTCTAACTTAATAATATTTAATTATCTTAATGCATATATCTAAAAAAAAAACAGTTTCTGGGTCCCGACCCACAGGCTGGGAGCCACTGCAATAGATCATACAACGGAACTCCTGTCTTTTTCAAAAGCAAAATACGAAGACGTCATGGTCTTAAAAAAATTTTCGATCCTAAGACTCAGCGATTTTATTTCTTACTTTTTTCTGAGGCCTAATTAGGGTTAAAGCTTCATGCTGTGAAGAATGCAGATCAATTCATTGAACACTCTTTCTTTACCGGTGGACTAAAGTACTACATGTATTACAATTGAATGTTCTCGATAAATCTGTTTTATGACATTCCCTACTTTTCCCCTTATTTGCCCTGTACGAAGAAAACACAAAAGAAAATTACGTATTGAAAAAATTATCTGACGTTGTAAACGAAAGAAACATTTTGTGAAAAATACTTCATTGGAGAATAAAAAAATTTTGAATATATTTTTGAGTATCGAAGTACGTATCTTGAAAGTACACTTGTCGCAGCTTTTATCTTTAATATAATAAAACGTTATCAAGTCGCGAATCTAAACGAGGAGCACAATTACTCATTTCAATTTGGCAAAGGCCACTTGCAAATAAGATAATGAGAAAGATTATTCGTACATTCAATCTATTGACCGATATGATGCGCTTGGTTACACTAATCACTTGCTTTTTGCTCGTAATTAGTATTATAATGTGCGCAGAATTAAGTAGGTAAACAGAGGAATTGATTAACCATCTCTCTACACTAACTCTTACCGTTTTATAAACATTGAATCAACACGATCGTTCACTCTCAGTAATTTACTTATAACACGTTACAAATTATGAAAATTGAATTAAAAATTGTTCCTCTTTTAATCTTACATTTGTAGAAAGATACAAAGAGATATTGATGAGAATCGTGCAGTACGGACCAAAGTTCATTCTCGCTTCCACGATTAATTAAATTAAAAATTAAAAACACTCCCTCTTTTTATTCTCGTGTAATCCCTTCAAAATGTAGGATTTAAAAAAAAAATTAACACATAGGGTAAAAAGGCTTTTTAGTATTTATTTATGCATATTCTAAGATGATAACATTCTTTTTATTGTTTCTTCGTCGATATACTCTTGAATAAATATATATAACTCTGGCGGTGATAAAAAAAATTGTACATGATATTCCAAGATAGGCTCATCTGAAATGAAAACTCGAAAGTTTATTTTTTAAAATATATGAGTATGGTTATCGTATCACCAATCATTACTGCAAAATAATGAAAATTCGATATTCATTTTATATTATGTAAAAAATATTTTTTCCCGAATATAAAGTAAATGTCTATTTAATGATAGAAACATAAGTAAAAAACTGCAATGTAGAAAATGTTAGCAAAAATTCGATATTTATTTTATATTATGTAAAAAATATTTTTTTCCAAATATAAAATAAATGTCTATTTAATGATAGAGCCATAAGCAGAAAACAGCAATGTGGAAAATGTTAGCATAACTACTTATCCCGTTATGAACAAAATTTGGCTTATGCTCGTTTGCATGCAAATCTACAAATGACCCGAAGCGTTCGCAGAATCTGTGCTGCCTGAAATCTGCAACCGTTTAAAATTTACAGGAGTCCGCTGGAAGCGGACACCTCGCAGAAGGAAAAACGGACGGTCGAAGTGGGCGAGGGAGAAGTCAGGTTCCTTTATTCGACAGTGGGTTTGGTTGTACACCAGCTCAGGATAGATCCTTGAGACAAAAGGGTCGTAAATTGCCGGGAAAAACGGGGATGTCGATGGTATCGGGGCGGGTCGGCCTTTGGAGTGCGGATCAGCTAGGTCTCTCGGGGATTTCGCAGGTCTTAGGGTGAGAATGAGCGGGGAAGTAGCGACGGACCGGTTCGAAATGAAAAACAAGGACAAACGACGAATTTGCGGCGAGAGAAAGTATCGTGGAAAACGGATCGGTGGAAAGGGGGTGGGATCCCTCTAGGTACGTCTATGCTCGGGGAACTCTTGGTGCCACGGTGAGTCGTGATTTCCACCAATTTCCACCGGAGAAGCTCCATTCGTACACCCGCCGCCCAGGGAAAAGTGCATCTATTGTTTTTCAAGGGGAATCCTTTAATAGCGCGGCTGTTACACGAATGGTGTTCTCACAAAGCCAGTATTTTAAAGGTTCATCGAGGACCCCAGCTGCTCGAGGTGATTCTATTCGTAATAACTTTTGGAGACACAAAGCTTATAACTGTGCTGGTTCTTATGAAAGTGGTGTAAATAAAGAAAAATTGAGATTTCTAGTATCTAATGTTATATTGATTTATATTTGAATATTATGAAAGAAAAAGATTGTTGCAAAATAGAGGGGAAGTAAACAATGACAGGATAGTGTCACTTTCATAATGAGCCCCGACAGTGTCACGTTGATTTTGATAGTGGTGTAAGTCATTTGTTCGTTGTATGTAATTTGTGAGAAATAATTAGATATTTTTGTATTAGGATGAAAAACAAACAGGAAATATACTTAATAGTGGTAAAGAATACATTACCAAAAAGGGTAAAGTTGTCATTTAGTGTCAAAGTATTTGAAAATAAAAATTGCGTTTGTTCGAAAGAAATGCTTCAATTTATTAAATTGTGAAGATCGAAAAACAACGTTTGAGCACTTTTGAAATTTGGGTGACATTCAAAGGTTTAAAAAACACATTTTCGTACAAGTTACTCGTAAAATGTTACAATGAGAAATAAGTTTAATATTAGAAGAGATTTTATGTTGCGAAACATTTTGTGCAATAATGGAGAAATATTTGTTAATACTCTCAAACGCAATAGTCTAAATATCTCGAAACAAAAAATACATGACTTACACCACTAATCTTATAACAATGTTTGTCGAAAAAGTTATTTCTGTTTAAAAGTAATCTACATTTTTCTCTGAGGGAAAAATAAATTATTATTTCGCAACACACACTAACTAAAGAATTGCCGCAATACAAACACAAAACTGCAAAACAAACGATTCATTGTTGCGCAATAAATTTGTGTATAAATTCGTGATGCAAAATAACATGGAAAACTTTTACAGGTCGAGAGGCTGGTAACATATTCAAGCAACTGCTCCTATTTTTGTACTGTAATCGTTCTTCGCCATCCACTTCTTCCGAGAAATCCGTTGAACTCTGTTCTCGTCTCTTGCTAACAGGATAATTGGACAGCGAAGTGACAAGCGACAGGTGACACTGGAATCGTAACCGATTTGGATAATCATTCCAACGACGACATCCACAATGAAAATTGACCGCGCGAACCGTGGCCCGTGAAACGTTTATCAAAAGGTCGATCATCCTGCTAGAGTAACCTCTTATACGTTAATAGACAATGTTTTATATAAGACGGTTCTTATAAAGTGGTCAATGTGAATGCCTCTTCAATTAATATGTCATAACTTTTGTGAGGGGAGGTTCTGAGAGTATTAATGAGATGGAATCTTTCTGTCCACATTTTTTGTATGCTTAAGAAGGTCTATTTACGGTTTATACACATCAGTGACGTTTCAGCTCAGTATTACTTATATAAATATAAATATATGGGAACTGGATATTGACGCATTAATTCTACAAGTTGTTCGTCAATAATTTCGAGTTAAAAACATGTGAAAAATATACGAAAAACTTTATGTAGAAATATGAGAGACTTTTAAAAAATCCAGAAGGGCCATCAATGACGCAAAAATAATATTATCAACGAATTATTAATTCGTATTGTCAGCCGCTTTCATAGAACACAAAATATGTATACTTTCCCATTTGCAGAATTGAATGTTACCTTCGTTGTTTGAGGGTCACTGAAAATTTAAAAAGTTGATGCAACTAATCTTGTTCCTTGCAAATGTATACCTGTAAAAGGATTTTTCGAAATTTGAAAAATTCAGTATAGGTGGTGAATACAAAAATAAGGCAATTTAGTTTAGTTACATATATAAATACCCTAACAAATTTATACCTGTGGTAATAGTTTTCTTGGTTTGTTTTTATTGTGTTAAAATTTGTTAAATATGTTAATGAAACTTATTTATCATCCGCTCCTCCATAAACTGTTGAATTAGTTTAATGTTAATATATTAAATCATTTAAGTATATTATTGAAAATTATTTGTTCAAATATAGTAAATACGCGATACAATATTATTTACATGGCTATGTACATTGTACTCCCAACATTTTCTACATTATTAATTTCTAAAACGAAACAATTCTGATATAGGAGATATATATAATTAGGTCATCGTAGCGTTTCTTTATTTCCAAATCACCGATACAGATGTTAATGTTTAACTTGATTCGTCCAGAAATAAACGTGTCTCTAAAGTATCCACTGATTTCCAGTAGAATGTGTTGGAAACCAATTTGCGGGGGTTATACAAAATTTAAAGCATTACGGTAACGCTGCGAAATATTGCAAGTAAGGTAAGTGCAGGTAATAAGGCCCACCTATCATTTATCCTTGGTAGATCAATCTACAATACTGGTAGTGTCATCTATTGCTTTTATTACATACGAAAATGTCATTCGAAGAGTTTCCGCGCGATTAATATAACGTTTGTCGGCTGTAAATTCAAGAAATGTTCCGCCGGCAATTACCGTTGCTACATTTATAAGAATTACGTCAGTTTCTTGGCTTTGTATCGGGAGTACTCATTATCCAATTACTGTACCACTATATGTATGTATAAGTACATATGTTGGCAACATATTCCCAGAAACTTGATGATTTTGTAAAGTGCACGCTTAACACATAACCTCGACAATGAGGAAGTGACCAAACAGATAATAAGGCCCACCAAAATATTATGTATGCTTTAAGGCGCAGGAAGTAATCAGAGACCCCTTCCAAAGCAAGAACGATATTGAGAAGAGCTCCGAAGCACGTGTCACTTCAACCGGAAGAAAAAAGACAAGATTGTGTGAACAAGAGCCCATGCCATCCACCTCCAGAGAAAACGTGGACAGCAACTCTGCAGATAATTGGTTTTGCAAATTATGCAGAACTGCATTCAAGAGTGATATGCGACAGTGTGTGATGTGTCTCACCTGGATACACGAGGCTTGCGTTGGGCTCACACTTGAAGAAGAAGATGTCTTTGTTTACCCGAATTGTACATACTAAATAAGTGGGCCTTATTATATACACTACACGAAACAAAGCCCGTTTACAAGGTTTTTAAAAACCTATTAATTTTCGTATTTGTTGTGTTCATATATTGTTACAAATATTACAGCTTATAGTTTAATGTCTACAGATTCCTATAAAAAAAAATTTCAAGAATATGTACATGTTTTTTTTTTTAAAAAAAAATTATAGATCCTTAGGTGGGCTTTATTACCCGCACTTACCTTATAAAAAACGTTAAAGCTGAATCGGATCGTCTGGAAATGGAGCCTGAAATACTGGTATAATAATTATTTATCGTTGCCCCAGTTTCTTAAATACGAGTTCCAGGTTATTACTCGCGGAAAGGAATGAATGCATCATCAAAGCGATAAGAAAATTATGGAAGCAAAATGAAAGAAACAAGTGGAATAATTTTTACTATCAGTTGTAATTGAATTAAAATATTCACTACCCAACAAGATTTCACACAATTCAGCTATAGTGGCTTTGTAACAAGTTTTCGGTCATAACTTGCAAATTAAAATTGAAGTTGTATGTACATATTCAAAGGATTTTGGTTTACAGTATTTGATGCTTCAATCATTAATGGATATTTTGCGTATCAGAATTTATTTTCGTTGATCTGTTTATATGAAGGATTTATTTCATATTGATGGAAACACTTTGCAAAATTGTGCCTTTGCGAATGGCAGTCGCCATTTCCGAATCCACTGTGGAAGGGTACCAGAGCAACTAAATTAACTTTTCACGATACATCGTTCAGTTTATGCAACCAATTCTTTATCTCGTTTCAAAACCACAATTTATTTAGTATAGATTGAACCTTTGTACTAAAAACGGATAAAGATAAATACGTTTATTTATTATAGATACGTTTACGCGTTTTATGTATATTAATTTCTGAAGTATTGCAATTTTGAATTAAAATTACCTATTAGAAAATGTTAATCCTTTAAAAAACTTTGTAACTACTCGCAAAGGATGGTCCATAAACTGGATACATAAAGTGGTGAAACTTTCTCTACTTTTTAAAAGGTACATTATTATTAAACGGTGTAAGAGTTTTCTAATTAACAAAATTCTCTTTAAAGGACATAATTACCTCTAGATACATAGATCAATGAACGGGTTTTGACTCGACGAAGCGAAAATGAAAAAAAAATCACAGGAACAAAGATACAGGAAGACTTTATAGTCTGTAAAAATAATTATCGACTATTTTACAAAAGTCAAAGACCAATCTTTATACCGTTCTTATTCATTAAATGCACACACTTATTATTTTCTCTTTAACAAAAGTATAAACAAAGAGCGTATAATTTTATTTAAAAAAGCACTGACAGCTTTAAAATCTGATTAAAAATTATTTTATACAATTATATTTGTCCGTTTGCCAACGAATACAGTTTTATCGCCATCAGCGTACAGCAAAATCAAAAGCAACAGGTGGTATGTTGAGATAAATTTATTCTTCTAAGTAATACACTCTGTGCAAACATAAACACACGCAGACCTACAGTTCCAAAGAAAATAAAATGAAATCCCCCACGTTCCGTGAAATCCTTCTCTTTATTCTTTTAACTTTTATTTGATTCTCAGTCTTCGGCCGACGCGTCTTCGTTTAAAAAATAAGCTACAGCATATTTTCCACCAGTGAATACAAATTGATCTCCTTTCTTCCTCGATGAAATCACGCTCCTTCATCCCTCATTTTCTTGCAGCCGCCTTCTTTGCTCCTCCCGAGCTCCTCTTGATTTAACACGTAATGCTAGGTGGAAATGCAAATAAGATAGATAACGACATTTACATGAAAGCTAAAAGAACCGGGAATTATGTTTGTTAGTCGACATAAGCGGCGTCAGATTCGCGGAAGGCGATGTAAAGTGTAAAGATACTCGCAGAAGCAGTCGCCGCCATTTGCAGAAGCGTGAATCAGTAATAGTTCGTGATATAATATTCGAAAATGCATTGTAATGAATGTACACGGGTAGAACAAACATCATGTTATAATATAGACTCCCAGTTCATCAAACACTTAAGTTATTAAGTGGCGCCAGATTTTGAAAAATGCTTCTTTAAGAGCATTTCTGTTTTGGAAGCTCGGAAAAATGTGTTTTTTTTAAGAATTTATAGAGAATAAGATACTGTGTGTAAGTTTGGTAAATTATCTACCCAGTAGTTTATTAATTAAATGATTTTACTTAGCTTCGATCCTCTGTATATTTGGTGTTTGTTTGTTTGGTGTACGGTTCCAATCTGGCAGCTCAATTTTCACCCACCACTCCAATTGTCTTGAAACTTTGTAGGCGTACGTGGGTGTAATGACAATACAATTTTTTATATAGGAAAGATAAAATACAAAGGATAAAAGAAGAAATGAAACAAATAAAAATGCACCAAAAAGTAAAAAATAATTTTTTTTTTCTTATTTAATCTACGACTGATCAGACTGTTGCAAAGAATATGAAAAATATATGAATCATATTCGATACACTCGGTGCATTTGAGGCAAATGTTAATTTCACGAATTAATGCGTTTCTTGCGCACCGCGGCTCATCTTTTCCCCTTCGCTAACGCGGTGCCCTGCTGAAATTGGTCAAGGCACGGATTAACAGAGGAAAGTTCTTCGAACAACGATTACACCTTGACCCGGCGCAATTTTGGCAAGGGCGAAATCAACAATTACTGCCATTAGCCTACTTGTTTACCACCTACATCGATTACCTTGTGCATGCTAAAAATGTGCTGAATAAATTATACGAAATATCGACAAAATACAAATTTCATACTACCTTCGACACTCACCCTGAAGTTTATACTGCATTTATGCATACTAAAGTATATATGCTAAAGAAAAAGCACGGTAATGTCAAATTTAATAGTTCGATGAGTTCTTGGAAACCATGTTTGTAATTTTCATATATATATAAATATGAAAATTTCACTGTGTTACAAGTCAGTGAAGTGACATTTCACCTACACTTCGAATATCAATGTCATTCATAATTACCGTTATTCCTTTTAACTGCATTTCGAAAGCTTTCGGAACTGTATAGATTTTAGAGCACACAAATATAAACTACAATTATACACATAAAGCACGTCTGGATGTGTAGTATTGCAATCGTTCCATTTAGAAGTTGAATGATAGCAAATACCTAACGTAATCCAAGGATTGTGCAAACAGAAAGCTTGTGTAATGCTTACTTTATATCTTCGTACGTTCAACTTTATAATTTCTTTTATTTAAATAGTATATTAAAAAATACACGTCAGTTCTGAGTTCTAAATGCCACGTCTGCAGTTGAAATAATACCTACAAAAAATAAATATTTTAACAAAGGTTACACGTTATTACACTTTTTTACGTGCCTTCTATACAAGGCGGTCCGTGTATTACATTCAAATACAGTAGGGACTCGTTAGTTGCGCGTGATTTGAGTTCAACGACACGCAATTATTGAATCCGTAGCGCATTCATCTTCGAGCTCGACTCACACTGCATGCAGCTCTGCTGATTACAGACGAGAGAAACCGAATGAGAGCAAGTAGAAAAGCAAACCTCTATATTGCATGCTCGCGTGGCTAGTATTATAAATTATAAGTCATCACTCAAATACACGAAGAACAAAATTTTTGCAATTTGTATGTTATCTTGATAAGAGAGAATTTAACGGATTGGCAAAATTCTTCTGATAAAAATGTGTCCAAACACGGCCCCGATCGGAGTAATTTCGTGGTAATAAAGCCGGGTTCACACGTGTCAAATAACTCGGCCGAGTAAAATGATTGAAACGAGCATAGGACTCTGAAAATCGAAAACTTACATGCAATCTTGTAGTCTTAGGTATTACAAACAATATGTAAATAGTCCACTACCGAAATTTTCATTATTACGCAAGTTACAGACCGTTAGAGCAAACAGTATTTATTATTCAGCAGCAAAACAAATAGTTAATAAAATTATCAAGGTAATATATTTTATTCGTGAAAAATTAGGTACCAATCGTGTGCTTTGATACTAAAATTGAAAAAATTTACAAACGGTGGAGTTAATCCGTTTGGCCTCCGAATGACTGTTCGCCGGTTCCTCGTATGTATCAATTAATTATGAACCTTAGAAAAGTGTGACAATAAATCAAACATCGAAGACTTTAATATCCTTGTATCAGAACGGGCCAATTTGCCATCGACACGATTGGTAACTCATATCGGGCAGCTGTAGCGATTTAATCCGGCTATCGAGATACGGGTTTCCAAGAAAAACAGATCAACAAAAAACAGTAGCGAGCGGTGATTTGCGTCACGCAGTCATCGCTGATGAGTCGATGACGATTCTGAGCAACGTGTTGCGAGGGAATTGCGTACCATACAGGCCATTCAAGTAAATAAAGATAGAAACTGAAATCGAGGTGCGTGCAGATAATGCTCGCTATCGACGAAGAATAAATAGACTCGTGATATCTTTTCGAATTACAAAACGGCAATGGTTATCTGTGCGTGTAACGGTTCTGAGCGTATTATTGTTCTTTCCCGTGAAGCCCGCGATTTTGAAAGTCATGAATGAATTGTAGAAATGTAACGCTCGTGTCGCGCATGAAAGCTTTGGTATTCTTTGGGACAAAAATTAAGTGCGAGGAATGGCGACATTAAGATATTCGTATTCCGATGGTAATAAACTAATGAAATGAAAATGTTAGTAAGTCTCTGAGAGTATTATACAGTATTTGTTGGTAAAAGTGAGCATGATTCTGAGATAAGCAGTTCATGGTATGACTGTGATAAAAAATGCCATTCTGATTGTGGGATATAAATATTAAAATTGATGGTTGAGTATTCACAAATGTGTTTGCTATTGAATAAAACAAATATTCGGAAATAAGATGTGTATGTTATAAGTTTTCAAGGAAATCTTGTATAGAAATAAAAAGCTGGGAAGATGGTTTGGGCGTTAAAATTATAGGACTGCGTAAATTGAAGCAAAGAGAAAATGTGACGTGATATTGTTAACTTAAGAAGTTAGGACAACGCAAAATCGATATAATGATATGGGTGTCATTAACGTTACATGAAATGTATTTAGTGTTAACACATTTGTAAAATCTCTCAAAGAGTATCTCCTACAATGAATATCCCATAATAAATAATAATTCATATTATAACGATATGAATATAAATATAAATTAATCATCTGCGGTCAACGACCAAAACATTGCAGATAGCGAAATTTCAAAATTCCATTTAACATTTCTCATAAAGTGGTGTAACAAAGAAGAATAGAAGTAACAACAATTGAACGCAAAATCAAAAAGTGACCATAAAAGTTATCATAATGAGTGAAAGCTTGTTAAGTTTTAACAGCCAAAATTCAAAACATATCCGATAGCATTACCATAGCTGTTTTTCTGTACTTGCCTCAAATATTATTTCACATCTTTGTCAATATAAAAAATAAACAAAATGTTGCATCCTGTGTAAACACTCTAATAACTAATTAAATGTATAAAACACTTGTAGTTTCCAACATCTTTGAAACATTTAAAACGGCAACTAAAAAATTGATAAAGGAACAAAAGAAGCTACCCTAAAGTCAATGTTTCAATTTATAGGTATAAAATCATACAGGGGGTCCCAGCTAATTGTAAAACATTTTTTCATATTTCATACAATGAAAGAAATATGACAAGAAATGGTTTAGAAAGGAAATAATTTAATATCGGAAGCAAAGGATATTAAATTCAAGGTCTTGCAGCTTGGAAATTGCTCTATTAAATATTGAAAATCTTTTCAATTACTTACTTTCCTACAAAAATTTTTTCGATTCTTTTTCTAATATTAGGTATATTGAACAACTGCTATGTAATATCCACGTGCTTACTGAACTGCTGTAACTTTAGAAAAAGAATTGGTAAATATTTGTCACTAAATAAACCACTTTTTGAGCACCTCACAAATTAAATTCTAACAATAAGACGCGAAGCATTGAATTTAATATTTTTTGTTTCTAATATGGTAAACGTTGTTAATATTAAGGAGACCCATTCAAACGTATAGAAATTTATGTACAATTCCATTTAAAAAATGAAGGGGTATAAAAGAGCGTAACGAACAGTAACGTGCGAGAAAAACTTTGCTTGTTACCTTTAACGATCTCGTAGAAAAGCATTTGTGACAGTTTTGCTTGGAAAATTATGAAAATCCCACAGTTCAGCAAAAAGATGCCCATACCAAAGTTTTGAAAACAATAATACTTTCATTGAAATAGTTTTCTAAAACATCACCGACTGGAATTTATAAACATTAAGTAATTAAAATGTGGCACAATTTTCTTTAACACACATTACTGCATTAATCTACATAAATTTAATTGTTCATGCAATATTTTTATACTTATATCTTTCCTTGATAAAGGTCCAAATCTGGACCGAAACGTCGGAAACTCTATATTTTATAGAACAGTGAATAGTTGCAAAACGACTTTTTGAATTTGTATAAAGTGACCGAACTTTGCGCCGAAATCATAGTAATTTAATCAATACGGTCGATATTAAATCTTAAATAATTTTTTTAATCTACATATGTTTGTACGGGATTCCTGTATTGGTTCTAAGAAATCTCTTTTTCACTTTTATCAAGCTACATCCTAAGATAGAATAACAATTCTTTAATAAATCCTGGGAGCATACTATAGACTTTAAAATTCTTTGTGCGATAGCCGTAATTCAGTTCGTTCACACGTACATTGATAGCACACAAACAAAGGATATAGTAAGATACGAAAAATCACGCTATAAATAAATCTTGGTTTGTAACATTGATGTAAGAAACGATAGTACAACAATTCTTATAATTGTGCATTATTCGCGAACACAAATAGATGTGTGGCTCGCTGCATCTCCGTCGAGTACAATATCCTGCTTCGAAGGAATTACATCATCTGCAATGTGTTAATTAATGTTCTCCATTGCGCTCTAGAATATGAGGCGAATAAAAATGGAAATTTTCTTCTCACTTTGCTGAGCAACAAATTGCGGCAACAGTCAATCGAGGTTGAGAAATGAAGCTACACGCAAACATGTCGCGGGTATCTTTCGCGGAGCGTATTTTTTTTTGTCTCAATTTCTGTCTCGTTGGAAGTTTCGCAACGAGATAATGCATCTACATGACAAATGCTTCTGAGCTCGTTTGTTGAACTTTGTAAAAATAATCGAAACAATTTTATGCGAATACTATCATTTGAGACTGTTAGTTAATAATTGACTGTGAATTTTTAATTTTTGTGAACGAGAAATTTTGGGTAATACTTCAGGAAACATTGAAAACAGAAAGTAGATTTATTTTAAGTAAATATAGTCACAGAATAGAAATTATAATAAGACATTAATTCTTGGAAAAATGTATGAATTGGGGGAATAAATTTAAGTAAATCTGGTACTAATGATATATTAGTAATACATGCTATGTATTCTTTATATTCCGTTATTTTCAGGCAAAGATTTATATTGATATCTATTTTTTATTAATATAGAAGAAAATATGTGTATGTGTGTTATTTTAATAAATAAAACAAGTATCCTCGACAGTATGGTATGTCAAACATGCGTGTCGCAGACGCAACGTTTTCTCAAAAACGGGAAAAATGGTTCCATCACTTCATCCATGCCAAAACCTCATTAATTTTTTTTAGAAAACGGTGTGTTCGCGACATATGGTTCCTTTTAGACTTTCTCTCCTTTCAACGAGCAAAATATATTGCTGTCAAAAAGAAACATTAACATTAATTCTCAATGTTACCATCAATTTTGCAGCAAGTCTTTTTTTACAAATATCCACCGATCCTGGATGTAGATTCACCCTTGAAAGCACTGACCATCACCTTTTGAACACCCTGTACACAGACCACGCCATCTAACCCTCGCCCGGAGGATGCAGGGTCAATTTTGACCCACCCTAAATATCAAACTACACGTGTTACTTATTAGAATTATTTCTTGGAGGGTATAAGGATTTTAGATTATAACAAAATTAGATTCTAAAACAAAACCTTATCCTTTATAAGGTGTCTCCCTACCTTGACGGAAGAAAAATGATGCGAATTTTGGGAATTTTTTAAAACAAAACCATTAAATATATTTACTTCCAGCTTTGCGGCTTTATTTGTTAATCTTTAGAGAATATGAAAAGAAATTGTATGCAAAAATTGTGGTTTTATCCGGGGGTATAGTACTTCAAATAGCGCGCCTTAAAAATATCGTGCACATGGAAAAGTAAAAAAAAGTGGCAGGGCCTAAAACAGACCTCGATTTTTGCAAAAAATTTTCTGCCTTTTTAAGTCGCAAAAGTCTCAGTTTGCGAAAACCAACTTAGTTTTAGTAACAACGAGAATGGACCATCTACTGAAGATATATACCAAGTTTTTGAGATATCATGCCAACTAATTCGAAAAACATCGTTTTAAGAAAAACGCGTTTAAAGTTTTAGGTACCGTTTTTTTTTTAATTATTTTCTTAAATGTTGCCTAAATCTGTACTAATATAAGCAAAAAATTTTCAATTAATATAATTTGAGAGTTTCTCTTAAAAAAAATCCCAAATATCGCGCTCCCTTTCAAGCAGTCGAAGTAGGGAAACCCCTTAACGCATTCGCTAGTGCTACATAACATCGAAACTTATTTACGTAGTATCTCGCTGAATATTAAATATAACCTGGCATTTTTAATATCCGCTACAAAAATAGCTGACCCCGTCCACTCCGCGACATTCCACAATGATTCCTCAATGGAGAATTTCGCGCGCGTATCTTACGCGAAAGAAGCAAGCGGCTATTGACAGCTCGGGCCGCGTAACAGGTGCAACAATGCTGGCCCGGAAGAAGTTTTCCCTCGGTCGTGTCGGATTTCAGCGTGGAGCGCCGAGCGCACACAACGGTCGCCAAGCAGCTCACTTTCGTGGAATTCGCTCGATAATACAGCCGTGAGATCCGCGCGCGTGCAATACGGCGCACCGTATCGAAGGTTCTTACGAATTCTACGTGTGTTTGAGTGTCTGGGCGCCGCGCGTGTGGGTCCCCGTCGCGTGACTCATCGGCGATATGAGCGAGCAAAATATTCGGTGCGCAGGCACTCGAATTGGAAAGGAAAAAAAAAATTGCAGGGGACGTGATTCACTGGCCGCATAATCCAAAACCGTCCAGACATCGCGTACGCCGGACAGCAAATAAAAATACATCGAGCGCAGCGCCGTTTCTCTCAGGGTTTTCTCCTTTCGCAGGAAATTCGCGCCGACCGACGCGTAACGCGCGTAAACGGTCATTTTTGAGACACGCCGCGACGTCTGACAAACAGGCGCGTATTTTGCGGTTCCTTTTTTTTGTTCCATCCGTGATGACACTAGCCACGTGAAAACTCGGATATATATATGTATCGAGAGCGGGGTTTGTTGTTAGTTTCGTACGATTTAGTGCAGTTTTCGAGTTAAAGCAGTGCGACGTAAAGATATATGTCAATGAGGACAGATTATGCAAGCATTGAGTGAAATGCAGTATGTTACGCATTTGCAAGAATGTTTATGTATCCATGAAGATCTCGGTCACGTTGACTTTCCCCAACTGCATTAGATTAATGAATAATGCTTGAACGCATCGGGGAATTTGCTTAAACTTATTATTAAAGCGAGAGGATGGAAATATTCCGAAAAGTTTACAATAAAGCCGGTGGGAGTTTAATCCCATCATTCGAAAGTAATATTTGCGTACCCGTTTAAAAAATATTCCATATTAATATGGGAATTTTTTTTTTAAAGACTCTAACTACGTAGTTTTACTTTATTAAACTGAATTCATGAAACATTGTGTTTATTTGGAAAGCATGATATTTTTAGTTGCATTTCTGAAAGCGTTTTTGTCTACAAAAAATAAATATAATGTAGTATTTATCGATTAAAAAAAAATCCTGAATTAGCAACACGCACATACAGCCAAGTAAACGATATAAGTATTTGGGTATTCTTGTAGCACTTGACGCGACAATTTTCTGCGAGTCGCAAAATGACTCAAGATCGCATCACGTGTGAGATATACAATAAATTTTATTTTGCGCCTGCGAAGCGGACGATAACACAGGTGTACTATGGTAGACAAGTATTGCATAACAAACATTAATTAGATATTTCTTGCAAAATAATGCGTATGACTAAACCTGCGACTAGACAATTTAAGTGGGCTTGGATTAATTCAAGACTTTTTATATTTCACGCGTATGAAGCAGGTTGAGCTAAAAGCTCCTTTTGAGGAAACGTAAAGCCTCCTTCCCACGTGCGCAGCGCTGTCGTTGAAATGGGGCAAGTGCTTTCTGTGCTACAGGTTGCACATTCTCGAGCATGAGAGCAACAGATTCGTGCAGCTCGTAATTTATTTTCTGAGAAATCCATAAATGAAGTTACATAGGGTAAGGGAGATTGTAACCCATTGTTTGATTGTAAACCAACTCTAGTGAGACTCTAGAATCATTAGAGCAGGTGTTTTCTGTGAATATCTTTTACTTGGGTGCACGCATGTCTGTGCATCACATGTATGAGAATTTTTCACTTATGTTCGATCCATTACCTGGAAAATTTATCGAAATAAACGTTTATTCATATTTTCATTCTATTCGAATTTATGGAACATGTTAAACGTATGATGAAAATTAAAGAATTATAGATTGAAGTGCGTATATTTATAATTCGTTAACATGAAATGGGTAAAAATAATAGCCAAATTTGAAAAAATTAAAAATACTATGAAAACAATAAATATTTAGGCTATGAAAGAAATTACTACAGTAAAGTAAAAATTTTAATTACCAAGAAATTAGAAAGGCATTGCAGAATATTAAGAATTATGGTAAAATTGTATTTGTTTCAAACTCTAAATTTGTATATCATTGATTCATTAAAGAGTAAGTTAAATTAAAATAAAAAAAGATTAATTTCAGTCTTCTAACCTTGCAGTTTTTTACTACAAGAGAAATGACAAATGATAGGAGCAAAAGAATTACAAAGAAACTTGACAAAATTAATTATATAGTTTAACTGTTAAAAGTTTGTTCAAATAAAATTCCCATTCTCCTTTCATCATTTATATATATATTAATAAATCTTTAATAATTTCAGCTAATTAATCAAACTTACATAGCGATCTAAAAAAGTTTTTATTCACAGCTTCTCAGAATTTACTCATTCATTCAGTAATTTTTTCCACCCTTCAAAATAGCCAAATTAGCAAGAATATGCAACGTTAGGAGATCTACGGTAGTACATTTATATTATTTTTAATTTGGGTACCGTTATTTGCGTTAGTCTTTCTAAAATATGAAATAATCCCCTTGGAGAAAGCGAGCATTCTACTATGTATCCGAAAATTCCCTTTTTCGAACGATCATGCCTTCCTATTAATTCGGATGTTGAAGGCGCTACTGTATTTATATGTAGTGGTACAGTAGTGGCGAAAAGAAAGTTTAAACTGTGAACGATAGCAGTAGTAAAATCAGTTTCAAAACGTTCTTTTGACCACCACTGTACGCGTACTCTAAATCGCACGAGCCTAAGTTTGCAGGGAAGGCAGGCAAGGAATTCCCTGAGGAGGGACGAGTAGCAGGTGTACAGAAGGCGTTGCACGAGAGGATCCGTTCCACCTGCGGTTTCCACGCTTCAAGGTCCTATCGAGGAAGGTATATGTAGTGGTGGTTGGTCGCAAGATTTCGCGTACTCAACGTAACGGGCAAACAGTAGCACCGATAATCGTACAGTCTCGTAGACACTTGCGTAAGTGCGCGTATAACGCGTTACAGAAATAGATACACTACAGTCGAAAAGTCTTGGATTGACTCAAAACTCTTCTTCTTTTTTATACCACGTGACGAGAGTCAAGAGGATTGAAAATGGCAGGATTCGAAGCCTCAAACTCAAGAAATCCTGAATGTGTTTTGCAAGAAGTAGATTATTCCCCACCCCAGTAGTTTATTCTCTATATATTTTTAAAATAAGGCAAATTTGGAGGAATTTTTTAAAAGAAACGTAGTGAGTATTATAATTCCAACCTTGGTCATTATTTGTAAAACTGGAATTTACAACGCAGAAGAGTAACAAATTCTTTTCCCGAAAAATGAAAACTTTCATTTGAAAGGCTACCATTTTTTTGTTTTTCTATATTTTAGTTCATACGATAACCATACACATATAAATTAAGAATAATTTGGTATTTTTTGTTTCAGTGGGCCCGAAATTAAGCACTATATCTCTGCGAGGCACAGTATATACGAAGTGAGAGGAAACTGGACTAATCTTCAGCGGGCGAGTAACGCCCGTCGAGGCTCCAGATACGGACTCGTCGCACTCAAACTCTTAATAAGAACATTCCTTGGGAACTGGGAATGCCGCGAATGTCCTCATCACATTTGATTCCGACCACCATCTATCCTTCATTCGGTCACCTACAATAGGTCAGCATTTTTTCAGCGTGCTCTCAATGTCCCACACAGAGCTTCATAAAAGCCTGCTACGTATTCAGCGCGTGGCGTTAAGGACAGACCGGGTTTAAATCGAAATTTTTATGCCAGACACGAGTGGAATACAACTGGCGGAGCCTAGTGCTCGTCCAGCTCCACGCAGGAAGGTGTTAAAGTCGAAAGAGTAGTTACGCGAAATGGGTTGGCAGTCGTAGCTGAACCAAAAAGAAAGGGACTCTAAAAGCGGCTGCTCACACTCGCATTCACCGAGTCCCGAATGCCGAATGTTCGTCATTCAGCAAATACCTACATAGTAGTGTAGGTGGATGACTGTTAGCCAATAGCCGGTATTCGTCGAACTTCGAACATTTCCTGTTCCTTGTTAGTAAACGATTGCACATCAACGCACACGAATATTCGGTGTGTAGGACCTTCCTCATACCGAACTTTGGCAAACCGGTGAGCAGTTCGAGGAGTGCGGGTGCCCGACGTTTCGGGCTCGGGACGGGCCGGAAAAATTCGGGCGGGATCGGGCGGGATCCCGATACTTTCGTATTGCTCGATATACCGAACGTTTCGGGCTCCCGAACCTCAGGACGATCCGCACGCGCCAGCAGATACCGAACGTGTGGAGCCGCTTAGAGTTGGGGCATTATTCGAATAAACTATTTTCGAATAATCTTCGAATAAAATAAAGTTATTCGAGAATGACGAATAATTTTTTATTCGAATAATGTCCAACTCTGGAACCTCCTTAAGCATCATTTCGAGATAAAGAATTGCAAGATTTTTATTGGAAGTGTTATGTCACCCTGTAAGTAATGCGGTGTTTCTAAGAATTGAGTTTCTGACAATATAACTCGATGCAAGCGTCATTTATACATTCGGTATGAATACTAAATGTCTAAAGTTACTTTTTATAAAAATAACTCACTCCAAACCCTGAATATTTTACAGTTTCTTTGTACATGTGGACCTGCATGATTTAAGGCAAGTATCCTTCATAAAGCGCTAAATTATGACTCAACTTCTTCTTCTTGAAAAATTCATTTCCACGCTAAAACGTATTGTAATATGTATGACATCATAAGGATATTTGAACACCTTCAATGCAAGTTATGAACTACTTTACTGAATAGTTAATATATCTATATACACTAGCTGAATAAGTAAAGTAAGGTTATAAATATAATTGAGGAAGCTCACATGCTTTATATTTATTATAGAGCTGTAACATTTTCTGACAAAGCAACGAATCGTTCAACTACAAAATGCCTATGTATTATGTACCTATATCGTCCATTTGAAACACTATACTCAATTTATTGAAAGGCAAATCTTTTACGATGTAGCCTTTAGAGTGGAGACCCTATCTATTAAAAAACTTACCCTCACCCAGAAAAGATCAATAGCAGCTTCCATGTTTTTATATATAAAATAATTAGTTCTAGTCTAATTGTAAGTAAGATGTATTGTCTTGTAAATTAATATTATCTAAGAAAATATATTATTACCGCTAACCAAACGTTAATTTATAATAAGAATATTATAAATTAATGTTTGGTTAGCGGTAATAATATATTTTTTTGAAATTTATAAAAATCCATGTCTATCTTTCCAGCTTAATCTTTCATTCACATCTATTTATTTCAGAAACGTATTCGATGTTAGAAATAAATTAGGGGGAGAATAATTACTTAAGCACAGTCTAATCGCAAAAAAAGTAACTTAGAAAACATTTAAAAATTTTCAAATAATGTAAATAGATAAATCCGTATATCCATTTTTTATTACATACGGCAAAGTGTAATTTTTCACATTCAATATTTGGCAACAAATAATAAATATGTATTTTGTAAAATTATCATCTTTTTCAAATGATACGATATATCAACGTATTTAAAATCTGTTGATGAATTTTTATTGACATCGATGTAAACCAAGACTTTTGGGATTACAAAATAGATCATTGACGTTTTCCAAAATGCAAAAAAAAATGAATAAGATAGCCAACTAGAAAATAAAAACTGAGCATGCTGAAGAATCGATGGAAAAAGGGCCATAAACGGGTACCTAATATAACAGAATAACGAGAAATGAATACAGCTAAAGCAGAAGAAAACAAACACGGCGAGAAAGTCAAAACGATGGAAGAGAAGAACGAGGATAAATTCTCGGAAACGGGGGAAAGAAAGTCCGAAGAATAAAAATAGACAGAACGAGGAAGACTGCTGGAAAGGTAAAAATAGCAAAAAAATTCACGCGAAATGGGACACGGGAACGAGAGCAGGACGAAGGGAGGTTATCGGAGGAATAGGAAAGGAAGCAACAAGGGGGCGCGGAGGGGGAGGACGAAAAATTGAGGGGTTGGGGCAGGGATGAGCGTAAAACAAAACCGATTAAACGAGTAAAGAGATAGAAAAAAAGTGAGGGGGGGCATAAAAAACGTGTCAGGAGATGATGCAGGGAGGCGATGAGAACGAAGGACAAAGAAGGGCCGAAACGGAGAGGAAGTGAGAAGGGGAGGAAAGTTGCAGGGGACAGTAGAAAGAAAGGAAACGTAGAGGAGACGAGGGAAGGCCTCGACCGTTGATTGTCGAGCCGACGTAAACTGAACCGTGGAGCATACAAGTCGGGCAAGCCTGTACAGGCGAGTAACGAACCAGCCAGCTAACCAGCCAACCAGTCAGGCCAGAAGACTCAAGCCCGTGGCCTGTGCCCGATCGGAGTTCCGGAGGAGTCCGACTGTTGTTCGCCCGAGACGGCGGGACATTCCACGAAATGCCCTGCCGTTCTACTCCTCCCTGCGCTTGCTCCACTCCCCTCCTTTTGCCGCGCTCGATTTCCCCTCGTTGCCTCAAGCTCCGAAGATCCGTAAGGGGTACTCCACGAGGCTAGCGATGGCTCTGATCTGTCATTTGTTTCTGCCGAGATTTGTGCTTCGATTTTGTTTATTTTTTTTTCTGTTGGAAGACTATTTTCTTGCGATAGCGAAATTCTACCAAGTATAGGTGCTGGAAAGTAAAACGAATTTTGGGAAGTCAAATTCTTTCCCTTATTGGAAGATAATTTCCGTATTAGAAGATAGAGATACTTTTTTTTTTTAATTTTCAGTCCGCACGATATTAATTTGTTGAGGGAGCAGAAATACCTCGCACAATGCAGAATGGTAAATTAATAATAAATAGAGGGGACGGGTTAACTGAAGAAGTAGGAAAAAGATAGTTGGACTTAACGCGTTAGCTGATAGATTTGTATGAGCCTCAATGGCAAATTAATCCCATCGCTGCACGTAACGTGCACGATCTTCTCGTGTCACATTGCAGTCACTTATATGCGGATTCTCAGCGTACGCACACGAATACACGCGTCTCCCTCCGTGTGCCACTACCACGAACACGCGCCACTTATTGCTCCTTCTGCAGGGCCGTATACACGGTCCTTCGTACCGGAAATTGTCAAGGATCGCCAAACTACTTCCTAAACATTTTTTAATAAGTGTAACTCACATTCCTACCCCTCGCTGGCACTTAAAAAATTAATCGATATTTTAGATTAATTATATTGTACTAAGAGTGAAACTAAACTGAAAGTCCTTTGAAGACTGGATGCTGCAAAATTTATTTATATTACAATTACTACTCTCAATATTGTAATCTTGCAATTCGAAAAGACCACGAAAACATTGAGCAATGACGAACACTTTGGAGCATTCGGTGTCGTAGGCGAATCGAGATCAGTGGTCAATGGATCCATTTACTCGAAATCAGATCTTTCATCAAGCTGCTTATGTAATATAATTTTAATAACCCTTCCTGACACTCTGGGTGTGAGCCACCCATAAACTGATTTTGATGCTCCGTACCTTCTATATGCAAAATAAATACCTTTTTCCAAAGCCGACTTACAAACTATTTTTGTTTCTGAAAATATTATTTCCGAACAACAACTCTGTAGATTTTTAGCTTCTAATATTGAAATTTGTAAAAGTTACCTTTTTTCGAAGATTCTTCTCGTTTTTTCTCGCCTTGTGGTAATCTAGATTTTTTTTTACAAAAACTGTGATAAAATTTCAATCAAAAAACTATTAGAATATATTCTAGAGACCTTGAAATTGACCCATGATTTCTTGCATAACGATTGGATTCTTTAGATGAGAATGGCAGTCGTTAAAAAATTGCTCAGGGTGTGAACCACCCAGGTAAGTCAAGGTTTCTAACAAAAAATTTAGAAATATGATATCCTCGAAATTGAAAAAATTTTTTACAGTGCATTTTCAAATTAAATTACCTCCCAATTTGAGAGGCAATATACAATTTGCAAACCATATATTATCGTGCCTCTGGGACGATTTATTTCTCGAGTCACACTCAAAAGAATGAGTTCACAATATCTACTTGAAATGCTCTCCATGCAATTTAATGCACACGCGAACGTTGCTCGTCATGAATTACCGTATCCATTCAAAGGTGTCAGGATGGCTGTATAGTGCATTCATTGCAATTGACTGCCGATGCGAAGAAATTGGATCGTTTACATCGTTTTTGGGGGATTGCAGGATCAAAACTTTCATTATAGCTATTGTGAGAGAAATAATATTTATAAACACCACTGGTTAAATAAAAGAGAACACATTGCGTGGTCTCCACATTTAAATCCCTTTCAGATTGTTACTTACAGAGGACATCTGGAGCACTTACTCTAAACAAAAATTATGTATATAATTTGTGAACATATTCACAAGGAGATTATATGTAAAAAAAAGTGTATAAAAGAAAAAGAGAAAAGCGTTAGGTCTAAAAAACATAATGCTATAATAAAAAATGTGAAAATTTTATTCAAAAGAAGAAACATGAAATAGCTAAATTAAATAGCTAAAATTGTGATTCAGTATGATCAAAGTTTCATTACCGTCAAATGTACCAATAGTTGAATACAACACGGCAAGATATTCGTAGACATATTAAGCTGTTGCTAACCCACGTTTCATTTCCCCTGAAAATAAATTAACCTGCACCGCAACGTTTCTGGCAAAATAATTAATTGTTAGATTGGCAACACAGTGATTGCGCTAAAATATTTCAATTTTTTTTCAAAAATTCATGACAAGCACATTATTATCGTTTTTTGCTTTCCCATTTTTATGTAACCATGTTATCAGCACTGCTTGAAATTAATTGTAATTTCGTAGGCTACTTTTTTGAAGTCACAGGAGTCCGACTGTAGATAGTTATCATCTGTTTATCACTAACCTAGTGATATATGTATATTCGTGTAATTTTCCTTGCCTGCTTATATCTTTCCACTCTTTTGTCGTCATCCTTTAACGTGCCGCCACTTTAGATTCCTTTTTTCTAGCATATCGTTAATGTGGCAGCCACACGTGCTACGCACCGCGCGACGAAGTAATGAAATCGACTTTATGGTAATTCCTCTTCATTGCGTTAATATGCAATCTAAAATTCTTTTAAACTTCAAAGATCGTGAGAATTTCTTCATTTGTCGTTTTCATTGCGTTGCACTGCGTTCCAATTAATATCGTTGTACATTTCAGAATGCTGCTTCTATATAGATATCAACCAATTGGATTCACAATTCGAATAATACAAATAGTGACTGTTTATTTAAAATAAAGTTTTAAAATAATTTCATGTTCGTATATTTTCATTCAATTACTTTGCAATATTATGTAACCAATTATGTAACTCAGGCGAAACAAAAATTGGTATATTGGGAAAAATAAAAGTCATTTCGAAACTGTTTCCCAGCGAATATAAAAATAAGCAAATACACAGTATCTAACCATCGTACACGTCATTCGGTCATGTTCATCACTGACGTAAAATTCTAAAGATGCTTGTTACTTATCATGGAATTCCAGATGACTCTCTGGAGTTCCTAACAAGTTCTTAATAATGGGAAATAAAATTGAACCGCGGTACATTGTTCGCACTTCGATCGGGGAATTACTGATCACGGAAAATTAAGGGGAAAGATGCACGTATCCCAGTAGCGGCTCCAATCATTGCAATAAAAACACTCCGTGGTAATAATTAACAGATTATCCGCGGCAATACGAATGTATGTATCGGGCACTGGTTGCAGTTTAATCATCATTCTAGATGTTTCGACGGCTGATCTATGTTTGCGTAAACGCCTCGATGGAGAAATTAAGATTATTCCAACTCTGGCAAACTGTTATATGGGACTGTTGAGTCCCCGGTGCAATTAACAGTTAATATGCTATCATTATCGTGGCTTATCATTCGAGGACAATCAAACGTAGGTATAATTAACGATTGTGCCACGTAGACCATAAGTAAGCTCTCGTCAGTTACGTGAGTTTATCGATCGTACCTGATACCCTACCACTCGACTAGCTTTTCCGTAGCCAATCAACGGAATGAATTCGAACGCAACAAGTTACCTCATTTTATTCATTGATCTCACGGCGAAGTTTGTTTAATTGATTGGAGGCTTTTATTGGCACGCCTTTCGCCAATGACACCGGGTCAGTAACGATCTATTTTCAAATTTCTGCGAAGTGCACTGAGGATTGTTAGGGAATGTGAATGAACTAACGTAGTAGCGCAGTCAGGATTTAATCTTGGGTGAGCCGAGTTGAACGGATGAAAATATTTTTAATTCAAATTGAATAAAATTCATTAGGTGCGCATAAAAATTTATTTAAAGAATTAAATCTTTTCTTTTCTTTTTACAAAGCTCTTGAATTACTTTAGTCGTAGTTACATTAATCCTCCTTTATCCTTTTTCTTTGGGGGGGGGGTGCCGGGATTCTGTGCGAATCAGCATTAGAAATATACTTTTCCAAATGTGTACTGCGTAATAATAATTCTATATATCATTTGAAATTGTCATATTAATATCAGATAATAACTACCTACTTAAATTTAGTTCAATGAATTTAACACCTTGCACGTGGTGATATTCTGAATGCTACCTCATCAAACAGTAAACATCACTGTGAGAAAGATATTTCTTTGAAAATAGTATGCGATTAATTTGCCAAGGTATATTAAATAAAGTATTATGTATTTTAAATCGAAAATGGTGGTTTGAAGAAATTATAATAGGAGCATAAATGAATGATTCGAGGTTGCAAAATAGTCAGTGACGGAAACGAACGAGACCTCAAATTAACATATTGTCAGTCATTTCATTTCCAATTTAAAAGCAGAAAGAGGATTGAAATATTGAATTTGTAAGCAATATCATTTGGTAATTCCATATAAACAATACTATGTGCAAAGACTGTATCATATCGTCTTATCGTTTAAGAAACAAAACAGAACAGGAGCAAGAAATTAAATAACAGAATTTCTATTTTAAATATCACTGTTGGATAAATTTAATACGTTGAAATATTAAGTGTCTTTATGACATAAGTATTGGCGTTTTTAAATACTAAACAACTCAACAAGTTTAGCAATTTAAACATAGTAGTAAAATAGAAATGGATAGTATAAATATAACAAAGAACTGTGAGATCCTTGGGAGTTAAGACGAGACCCTCGACTGCCAGTTACTCAATAATGCTGCCTCGATATTAGATTGCCTATCAAACCTCGAAACTAGTAATCAATATCCCCACAAAATTCTCGCTGTGGAGTGGGAACAGTCCACATCCCCAACGGCTCGATTTTCTATCTTCTGCTTCAGCATGCGCTTCGTACATCGGACTGGTGCTCGGTCCAGCTATACAATAAAAGATTTATGGCACGCAGTATATGTAAATACCAGAACTTAAAAACCGCAACCGTGATGATATTAAAAAATTATTCCAGATGGATGAGAAGGATAGAGATTTCCAAATATTAAACAAAGATGAATTAGTCTTAAATGGAGAATCTACTTACATGGAAAACAAAACAGAAATAGAATCTATTGTATCCCAGAATCGCATTTAAATCAACAGAGACGTAGCAGGCAATAGGTGCTATTAATAGATTACTACTAGAGTAGAAAATCTCTTAATTGGATTGCATTAATTATTTTATTAATTTCTATTAGACTTAGCACTCTATTGAAATTCAAAAAATTCTGAAATATTGTAAATATGTAGGGAATATCCTCCTGATTACAACGTAATTTTTGTTTGCTGCACAAATTCACTCTAAGGAGGTGTAATTCCCCCCTGAAAATCCGGTTTTGTGTTATACTTCGTGAATTGTAAAATAATTTTTTTTACCAAATGATAGATCTAATTAAAAGAAGTAACTTTTGTCTTGAAACTTTTTTCCATCTCTTACAGTTCGTGATTTATAATATAAAATCGGAAAATAGCCGAATTTTCAGGGGTTAATTTCACCCGCTTCGAGTGAATTTGCGCGGCAAACAGGAGCAAATCTACTGCACATTCACAAAGTTTCACAATTTTTTTAATTTTTGGAGTTCGGGATCTTCCCATGTGAGTTTCATTTAAAATAGACTTTGTCACTGATGTCCATTATTTTTTAAGTGAATATGCGAAATTTGTTGTCTCATTGTTAATTTGGACAATGATCTACTGCACTTTAAACTGATTATTGTGGATACTGTCAATTTACATTGCAGTATGAAGATTTGTTTCACAAGTAAAATTTATTGAAAATATTCTATTTAATTTACTTTCCTTCTTAAAATGTGTTTATGTGAAATAATGATAACATATAACAATATAATATATTTTAAGGTGACAGTAACAAACAGAGTGAGTACCCTATCACCACATAATTATGCATAATTCATTAAAGTATAGTCGGGTCTGAAGCACCTGGGAAATTATTTGTGCAACGCTATATGGTTTGAACGTTTGCATTAATTTGAAAGGAGCTCGATTTTTACTCGCTATTTTACTTCCTGCCATTATTAATCATTACAGCCCACGAAGACAACGATTTCTATAACAAGCATGAACTTGAAAATAATATTTAACGCTTAATAAAAGTAAGGCGACGATTGTCGTTAAATTTATAATTACAATTGAGTCTGAATCCTATGTTGAAATTACTGCAATCCGGTTTCAGATTGGTGATAATGATTTACCTGAATACGTATGCTTGGTACTAAATAAGCCATAAGAAACCGCAATAGGACGTATATTGATATCCTCGAGTAACCGCTCCTTTCCATTTCCTGTTCACTTTCATGATTAGTATTTTCTTCCGATCGTCTCCCCCCCCCCCCCCCCCCCCGAAGAGCGGTTGCTTCGTTGAGGTCAATTCCCTGAAGGCCGTCCTTCCGGGACTGGCAGACGCGTGAGAAGAAGGTTGTATGTATCTGCCAGATAACAGCGTCCCCCTGCACAAGCCCCGACGCAGGGACGAGGAAACCTATCCGTGGCGACACCCAAGAAGACTGCGTCTGCCCTTGGCTTTTACAGATCCGGAATAGATAAGGCAGATTATCACCAGGGATTCCTACTTGTCTGCTCTCTCTACTTTCATATCGATATTTATTATAGGATGCGTTCGGGCGCCGCGCCAACAATATCGAATATCTCGGGCTTTCTTTCACTTTTCCTTTGCGCCTTCCACTATCTCCACACCGAGAATGTGAAATAAATGGAAACAATGGATAATCTTCAAACTATGATATCCGTCTCATTATTTACGATCCTAAATTGTTAATTGTTAAACACCGAATGCAGGTGCGTATATGATTTAAATCGTACGACACAAAACACTGCTTCTAATTCATTATAACTGAAAAAAAAAGAAATTCTAGATATGCACCTTATTTCAAAATTATTCGCTTGTGCAACGTTCTAGAAATTATAGTTAGCGTTCGTTGGGATTTGAATTTTTAAATTTTAATTATATAATTGTTGATATGTCATGATCAGTAAAGTATATTTTACGCTTCTGCGATACCTTCATTTCAATTGTAGAGGCTTTGGAAGGGAGAGGAAAGAAGTAACAGCCTCGATATACGTCTCATTCATAGTTCACGCGATGACGCTGAAGAAAATCCATTAAATACCGCGGCAGAAAATCCGCGTGACGTAAGAAGAAGCCGTGATGGGGAATCAAGGTATTTTCTCGATTTTTCATTTAGCATGCCGCGGCGACACAAGGTCACGGTTAAAAGCCTCATTATCGTCTTCAAATATGAGGCACGAGAGAGACTGTAGCAGAGTGCGTCCCTGAGGATTCTGGCTGAATATCGCCAACTTTGTCTCTCCGCAGGCATGAACTTTCTCGTATCGGGCAGCGTTAAAGTCTGTCCACACATTCTTACCACACTGCAGCGCGAGCCTGGCTTGTTCAGATAACACGAAGCCCATAAATAACACCAGCACAATTTGCCTATGCTAAAAGAAGTTAGTTTAAAAGAATCATAAATTTCCTGGAACTGAAGCATATGGATATATGTATCCACTAAAGAAAAGAGCTACCTAAATAATAAACAAGGCTCTTAAAAACATCAATTTTCATATCACACGTTTGACGGCAAAATTGTTCAACTAAAGGATCAATTTAGTTTTTACTTTTCAGCTCTAAATGTACTTCTAAAAGCATTAAACACCGATGCATCATAGATACTTGGAACTGATTAAAAGCGAAAGGCCTGCTTCTAAAGTAGAAGAATTACTAGTCACAGCTGTTCAATAACGAATTGACTTGCAGCAATATTAAAAAGATCAATTGAATCGAAAGAATAATTTTAGTTACGTTCTGCGTAAAACTAGCAATGATTTACTGAATGTTTTATTGCGTCTGTTTCTTTGACCAATGCAATTTATACTGAGATCGACGGGGACATTACAGCATCGAGTGTTCGCCGATTGCATAGAAACCGTTATAACTGACGAGCGAAGCATGGGCAAGAACGTTTGGAAAGAGCGTGCTTGTGTGGACGGGCCTTTACTCTCGTGTCTCTCAGCGTCGAATCTCTCCCCTCTGGCCCCTTCAGTGTCCCCCACCCTGATGGTCGGCGTCCATCCCTTCAGTGGCTCGGCAGCGCGCGTTCGATACACGGAATCGCCTCGTGGTTCTCGGAAGGCAGTAGACTGTCGTCAGCCACGCCAGACGGCGCACTGCTCGCACGCTCACTGCTTTCTCGGAGATACTCGCCCACTGGTTCACCCACGGCTGCTGTTACCTCGCTCCCGCGACCTCTCTCTCTCCGGCTGCTGGCAGCGGCACACTCGGCTTAGCGGGCCGCCAGTTACGCAACAATAACAACGCTGTCAGGAGGTGTAGCATGCGCGTGCTGTGCCACCTATACGCCGACGAACGACCCTGGAACGACGAGCTACCGATTCGTCGCCGCAGCCGCAGCCGCCGCCGCCGCTTCTCCTCTTACTGCTACTGCGATCACTTGTTGAGAACCCGGTAGGAGAGCAAGCGCGCATCCGTTTCGCAACACGGCCACGCCGCGACGATCGTCTTGCCCGAGGTGGGAAAACAGACTTGCTAGTGTTGGGTGGATAGTGGTGGGCAGTGGGCGGAGGTGGTGGTGGCGATTAAGGAAGAGCGTGGAAAGTGCGTGCGGTGCCATCCAGCAAGAATTATGTTGCAGGAAGAGTGATGAGTAGTAACGGTGTATACGCGTTGGGAAGCGGCTTGAGTCTGTGCCCAGCGAGTGGCGCGGATCGAACGCTCGATACGCGACACGCGCCGCCCGGGGATCCTAACTTATGGAGGATCGAAACGATCCCTTCCCGATCGAGTCGAGGATGAACGTGTGAGAAATCATAACGCTACCAGTGCATCGTAACTGTCCGCTCGGGGCGCCGTTCCTGTTGGCTGTTGACCGACGATCCACCGGAGCGAGGAAAACGTGATTTCCACAGCTCTTTATCGCTTTCACGACGGGAAGTTCGCGCCGGAGGAAAGAAGTGGGATACTTGTTGAAGCGAGAGGACTTGCCGTCGTGTTGTAAATCCCTTTATCCTTGTGATCCATGTGAGAGTAGTAGGCGCGAAGAGGAGAAGGATCGAGGAGAGAGAGAGAGAGATCTATCGTTGGAGTGGCCACGAGGTGTACGTTCGGCAGAAGTATATACGCGAAATACGTCGCGATTAGGCGCCAATGACGTCAGGCAAGAGTCGCGGAGCTGTGTAAGCCTGCAAGGGGAATTCGTTTGTGGAGTTGGAGTTTGCGGTGCGTTTACCGTCACGGTGCCGTTGGTGTGTTGGTGGTATTACTGCTGGCAGTAGTGATCGTAGTAGTGACACACAGCCAGTATCTGTGGACGGTGGTACGCTGGTGGTGGTGGTAGCAGTTGTGTAGTGGTCTCTCCTCTTGGTATCGGTGTTGCAGAACAGTGGTGGGGCTAAAGGAGAACCCGTGTGGAATTGCTGCGTGGTCCGTCGTGTAGCCAATTATATTTTCTACGTGTGTGATTCGCGGGCAATGACTAACTGCTCGCCGTTAAGTGTGTTAGTAGGAGATATCGTCGACGGACCCGTTTCTGCGTTGGTGTGCCGTCTACGTCAGCACCGGTCGGACGGGATTTGCATAGCAAACAGATTGACGCGCTGGTAAGTGGATAACGAGAGAGGAGTCGCGACTCTGTGTCCCACCACGTACCAAAGAGAAAAAGATAGTGCGTGCGCGTCTATCCGTGTTGCTCGTGGGCCGCCTGTAAGAAAGGAAGAGAGAGCGCGAAGACCGAAGAGCGCAGACGACGGGGCAAGTGTGGAGCTTAAAATAGAAGAGTGACTTCGGCTTAAGTACGCGCCAGGGGGACGGGCGAATAAAGAGTAACCGGAGAGGGTGACTCCTTTCCGATTTTCTTCCAACGAAATCATTATTGTGCTTCTCTTCTGTGATACGTTTCTATATCCGGGAGTATCGTGCTTGTGATCGTTTTACGAAAAAAAAAAAAAGCAACCAAGATATATATATATATATATATAGAATATACACACGTATATATGTATATGTATATATAGAGAGAGTGATAGAGTGAAACGGCGAATGAAAAGGAATCTCGAGAGGACGGGGAATCGGTTATCGTATTGAGAGGACCGACCAACCGGTAGTAAGTGTTCTGTGATAACAACGTAGTGCGCGCCGAGGGGTGGAAGCCAAGGGCGATTCCCCACCCACGTCTGTCAGCCTGACATCTTTCGATCTCAGTGGAGACGGTGGATTATCGTAAGAGAGAAGTTGGAGGTGTCTGCATCTCGGTCTCTCCTACGATGGATCGTGACTCGCGTTCGTATTCCTGCGGAGGCTGCGAGAGGACCGAGGGTCGAGCTATGCCGATGGAGTAACAAGTGAGCGGCGAAGCGGCGTTGCCATGACGACAGGTGAACCATGAGCTGCTCCTCTCTCCTCTTTAAAGCAGTCTATCTCTCTTTCTCCCTCCCCACTCAACCCTACCCTACTCTCCGCTCCCACTTTTTCGCCCCTATCCTTTCTTTCTGCTTTTTACCAATCTGTCCTCCTCTGTCTTTTGTCTCTTACACTCTCGTTCCTGCGAATTAATTCTTTTCCCTCTTGGAATCTCCTACCTGCTGTCTCTTTTCATTCTTCTCTCTTTCTCTCTCGCTGGCCGTTCCCCCCTCCAGCAACCTCCCTTTCCAGTACTCCGTTCAAGTCGATCTCCTCTCCTTTCATCTTTCACCTTTTCCTATCTTTTTTTCTCTCCCCCTCAGAGCGATTCTCGCAATTGTCCCTCTTTTCGTCTCTGACCTCGTATGCTCGCAAGATACAACGGTGCGACAATAGTATCGTTCGTCTTTTAACTTCCCGCCATAAACCGCATTTATCTACCTGTCTCTCTCCCCCCCACCCATCTCTCCTCCACAAATCTTTTATCCTTCTCTTTGTTCGCGCTCCGTTTCTCTTTTTTTCCTCAACGGTCTTCCCTCGTACGTAATCCCCACTCCTCGAAGGAGTCGTGTAATCTCTCGCGCTCGCTCGCACTCGCTCACGCTCGGCGTGCGCGCTCGGTGAACGTCGTTGTAGCATGCTTAACGCGTAGGCCGCACGATATTCCAAGTACGCTTGGCTATTTTCATGCTACATCGGAAAGACACCTAGCGACGCGCTACACCGCGCCGCCTCGCGACGCCCTGCCATACCCCACCCGGTATACCCCGCTTACCAGTGACATGAACGGCCGATCTCCGAATGCCGTATAAAGCCTAAATCGAACGGTCGGATCGACCGACCGGAATTCTCGAAATTCTTCTCGATTTATCCGTCTGTCGAGCGTGCGAGCACCGCCACGCCACTCATGAATTTTCTTCATGCTAACCTACTTTCTTCTTATTCATTTTTGGTATTACTTTCGGCATGACAGCCACGATGGTTTTAGATAATTACTTATATACATTAGGGATCGCAAGCAGTTACTAACTGCAGTAGTTGAACATATTTGATATGAAAAAATAGTAAGAGATGAAGAATTCGATTTATCGGAATAGAATAGTGGAACACATGTTTGTACCTACTATTTTTCGGGTCGTATGATTACTATAAACAATTGTAATATCAGCTTCCGTTTTTCTTGTACGTTCAAATGGGATTCACGCGCATTCTGAACTGTATACGTATCCGAGACTTTGGTGAAATAGGATTCGCTTATATCGAATATCGTAAGAAATTCTACGAAAGCGTTACTTCCTGTGTTTAAAACGAGCGATTCATCATCACGTTGTTTCGTATCCTGCAGACATTACGTAAAGCAGAGTAGCTACAGGTCAGACAAGAATTTGGAGCAAATTCTCCAGGGTGAATAAATTTTCTCTTCACGCCTATTTCTCGCTGACCACGATTGTAAGCATGTGGCGCTGAACATCGGGAAGCATTTGGAAAACTGTAATTTGTAAGCGAATAGGAAAGTAGCGTTTAAAGTTTATTCAGCACTTATTTGACAGCATAATATCATTGTTCTGGTTATGGTGTGTCTTCTAAAATTTAATTTAAAATTTTAAGATTATATATCTTGCCATCCTTCTTTCTTTTCCATTTTAATCGTATTATAAATTTGTGGTGACAAGAAGCGACTGGCAGGCACTAAATTCTTCGATAAGTTTCTTGCAATAAATCTTGTCTATTAAGGCAAGAGAGGATTTTTCACGCGTCCCATTACATCGACATAAATACGTGTGTCACAGAGCTTCGGAGAAAAATTCCGCCGATATTTATAGGTTTGAGGAGTAGAAGAAATTTGAAGCCTTGTACATATTTGTTTCAAGAACATCCTTCAGCGAATAATACATATATCGGAGGATGGAAAGTACTGAAAAACGAATGCATTCGCGATATCGATCTCCTCGATAATTTCTGAGTGAATGCGATTTGTTAACGGCTCGTTCGTTAACTACATAGTAGGATCGCGTGCATCACGTGCACGAAATTCCTCGCGCTCCTTACTTTTTTATTGGTCGATCTATTAGTGTTCGATGAATTTATTTCGATAATTGTTTCGTGGAAACTACCACATTCCTGTTAATGATTGGTAAATTCTACGGAATTTGGGTGTGTTGTTTTCGGCGGGTCGCTCTTTGAGGAAGTTTGAGAAAATAATTCGGGGAAATTTTCTGAACCAGCTGCGAACCATTGACCCACATACGAACACCACGAAGGTTTTGCCTATCATTGATGCCTCAAGGAATGCCATTTTTTATCAATACCATATGAAATGAGAGATTGTAGATTATTCGTTAACTAACAATTGAGATCGAAGTTCTTTAAAAATTCCTGGTTTCACTTATTTATCGTCACTTCCACTTAAAAACGGCCCTGTAACAATGAAATGTTTTTAACTACTTAGTTTATAATTTCTTCATAATCAAATGTGATTATACCCACAGTTAAACCCATTGTTAAAAATGTTTCGGAAACGTTTTAATGATTTCAAGTACCGAGGGTCAAAGTTCTCTGTTTACATATGTCCCATAACGCATTTCACGCTATAAAAAGACGTGTTCTGTGTATTAAGAGGAAGACAGGCGGAGCATGCTTTTCAGCTACGAAAGGAGCGAGTAAATTACACGTAAACAATGAACGATTCTCGGCTGTGAATGTCCTGCGATATTCTGCGTACAGGACTCGTGACCTAATCACCCATTCACATGTAGTACTTCGTCATTACCGTGCACTGAATGCTATTGAGTCACGAACAAGCCTAGAATTTGTCTTGAAAATCGTTAATGACAAGCCACAACCCGTCAGCAGGCAATATTATTTTTAGCTCGCGTTATGAATGATTCGATTCGGCATGCTTTCTTAAAAATCTAAAATTTTCAAGATACTCTATACTGCAAATACTAAAACTTCATTGTTAAACATAAAATAATAATTAGAAAAGTTTATACAGTTTTGGAAATTTATGAATTCGCGACGAAAGGAAAGAAAATTAGTAACTTAAAATATGATGTCTAACGTTAAGATTAGTAAAATTCTGCCAGTGGCATTTCATTTGTAATATTTTATACTCAAGAGATTATACTATTTGCCATATATGGATAAGAAGACGAGAAGCATTTCTGTTACGGAACATTTGTAAATAATTTTCAGAGTGGTGTGGGAATATCTCTAATGTTCCGCAATAGTTTGCTAAATAGCATGCTTGGGCGTCGATTTACCCATTCTGTAAATTTCCTGGTAAAGTCGCTCTCCATATTCCAACGCAAATGGAATTCACAGTTCTCGGAAAATGTAAAGATAGAAACCCACCGGAGTTTTCAATGGTAATATTCACTTTTCATGCATACATATTCCATAACTATTAAACACATTTCCCCAGCTTTATTTATTTTATCGATAGTCACGGTCGACAGAACATTTTCCTTTCATTTTCACCTATATCGAGCGAACATTACTTCAAGTTCAACGGTCCACGTAAAATTACAAAAATCTCTACGAATCATCAGTCAAAAGAAACTTCATACCTCCAGAATAAACACAGGTGGAAATTCATAATTACTCGATTCCAAAAGATTCCTTGGTCGTCATAAAAATCATGCACTTCTCCAACCGCAGAATTATTGACATTGCTAAACGACCGTGTTAAATAAACCGCGATCGCTCGGCCAGAACGCGACCTGTGTCATTGTACGTTTCGTGCGAGGCTGAGGTATTCAATGCGAGCCGCGAAAGTCGTGGCATTCCGAGTCTACGGCCTACGCTAGTGACCATAGCAGAGAATGCTCGTAATAATAGGTAGCGAGTCGATCGGTGGCTCTAAAAAAACAACGGGGGGATTCCGTGGATACACGGCCGTGAACGGCCTAGGGCACGTAGACGCACGGGGTGCGTGACCTAATCACCCGTTCACCGCTCCATCGGTGCGGCGCAAGTCGAACGACGCGATCTGCGTCGGGTTTACTGCTTGTCCTCGTGGATGGAGGGGACGCGAGAAGGCGGGAGAACAAAGGGAAAGAGGCAAGTGCGGCACGGTGCGGGTTACGGCCCGGCTCGGTTCAGCTCGCCGTGGCTTGACGTGGAACCGAGCGGAATGGAGTGCTGGCGCGGCGGAGGAGAGGGCAGAGGAGGGCCTCGGGGTTTCCTCGTGGCTGGCAAGGCGGCGAGTCGAGTCGAGCCAAGTCGAGCCGTGTCGAGCCGCGCGGCGACGCAGCGGGGAACCGGGGACCGTCTCCGTGTGCGCTTCGGTTAGGGGAAGACGCTCGCGGGGAGGGAGTTGGCACTTCGTCAGACTAGAGAGGATGAGAGAGGCGCTTCGTCAGACGCGCGAGCCCAGCCGCACGCGTGACTCACTTGCCTATCGCGGGAATCTCCCGTTTCCCTGCCGGTGGCAGCACTGTACGAAACATCGCCAGCCTTGCTATGGCCCAACGTGCTCCGTATCGCTTGCGATGCGACGCGTAATGAAATATTCCCGTCGCCTCGTTATTCCTTTAGTTGAAACTGAAAGCGCTCGCGGATTCGCGCTCTTGGTAAATATCGGGCGTTTTAGATGTTAGAATCGATGGAGACTGCGGAGTAGGCAACAGTCGTACCAACGTTCGAACGAGTAATGGAAAGATTGCAATGGCCAGAACTTTCTATTCGTGTTATAACGACTCGCCTGGAAAATGTTAAGTTGATGTAGGCTTCACGTTTTTCGTATGGGCATTGTTTTGAAACGGCTTTAGAGATTCTTTTATGCCGAGGCTTTGAAGACGTTGAAGATGTTAGAGTACTTGAAAAGACTTGCGAAAAAGAGAATCGAATGTCCATCGTTGCTGGGCATGGCTCGCTCCAAGCCAGCCGCTTCTCGTCCAGAAATAGGCTGCAGACCGATGCAGCTTATACATTTTTCTTTTACCACACTGCAGCGGACCAAAATGTTCCCGTTTCGTGAAGCTGTGTGAGAGTTAGAAACGTTTATCAGGGAATTAGAAATGAGTGATTATGATGTTTAACGGCAATCAATAACGTTTTGAGTTTTGGATAAAATTTGATTTGAAAATATGAAGGCAATTTCAGTGGTATCGTAATGTGGGGAGAGATATCGACATTTATTTGGAAAAAATGCAACACAATTTTATTGAAAATAGGATTTTTTATTTCAAAAGTAATGAATCTTTTAATTTGTAACAAAATTTTGTTAACGAATCTTTCAAATGAGTGGTACATGTTTGACAGCTCTGTTGAATTACGAAAGCAACATGCATTCAGGAACGGCATTTTAAACATTTTTGTTTAACGTGAAAAATGTTCTAATTGGAAATGTGTTCCAAGTGAGAAGCTCGAAGTGAAATCGAATTGTCGCAACTGTTGATTGGAATCATTTCTGATTGTTGTTTCGCTGTCACTGAACTATTCCAGTTTTTCACAACGTCGTGTCCCTGCGAGCCTATTTATCATTCGTGTGTCCCGCTTTTTTAACCTTTAACCTATCCAACGGTTCTCAACGGTGAGAGTGACCAAGAAGATTTCGATATTGCAATAGTAGCATTATTTGTCAACTCGGAAATGATAAAGACTAGACAAATATCTGTATGAATAAAAAATTATAAGTATATCGTCCTCTTATTATCATAGGCCATGAAAGCTGTCTATTTAGTTTTTAGACTGGAAAAATTAAAAATTTAGAGATTAATTAAATCGTGAAATCGTATTCAATAATAATCCACATTACATATTATACTTGTACTCTTGCGTGCTTTTAAGCCTTCAAATTTTAAAAATCAGTGACAGATTCAGAACATTCTATAATTTACAATTTTGTAAAGATTAAGAGTACAGGAAAATATGGAAAAATATTTCACCGTGTTTTATAAGAAAAAAGTTGTTATAGTAAATGAAAGTTGTTTTTCAAAACGTACTTTGTAACATAGTCCATATGGATGAATCACGCATCCCCGTGATAAAATCCTCTTCATTCAAGTGTCTCATGACTTCATGAGTAACTCTTTATTATTATGCAATTTATAGTATTGTACTAGACACCAGATTTGCAGGCACATGGAAGGCTAATACGCTCCTTTCCCACTATATACCACTTATTCGTTTTATGTCACCACTTGTCAGTGTCTCTCAACCAAATGCATTTCTTTAAATAGTATTTTGCATAACCTTTTCTGAATAATGCATCAGAAAATTTTCCTTTTCATATGGTAACAACACTGCTGTGCTGTACAAAAAGTTTTATTTGAAAAAGTAGAAAATTTTATGCGAAATACGAAATTTCTGCAACAATAAATAAAACGTATGGATTGAAATAGATATATCGCTCATTTGCTGCAACAATAACGTAACTCAAAAATCATGATTTTCGGAGAAACAGAAAAAAGGTGCAAGTAAGAACCGTTATTTCTATACCAATAACTCAAAAACGGCACATTGGGAGTTGTGTCATTGTTGAGCAAATAAGCGGTATTACCTAAGGGGCAGACAAAAAAGCGGGTAATGGAATATTTATTTGGGAAGGTAGAGGGGTGCCGAGTAAATTGTATGTGTCCACAAATCACCTGTGTGGTATAATACAAAATTTACAGTATTAATAACATGTGTATTACTAGTATTGTATTTTCTAAATTTATTACCTTCATTGCATAGATTTTTAATAAATAGATAAAGTACCTCCATATCACAACATAACTATTGCTTGACGAATTGGTATCTTGTAAATGAAAAATGTTATTACTACTGATAAATGAAGTATTAAATTATTTGTGTCGTAACAAATTACGCGGAAATGAAAGGTGCAAGAATTTGAATTCGTTATATAAATATGTAAATATTTTGTCAAGTGTTTCAAGTGTACGCATAATTTGTCTTAGTTGATGCATTTGAAATAAATGAAAATTTATAATTACATATGTATATATTTATACATATATGTAAATATATTTATCCATATATGTAAATATATTTATCCATATATGTAAATATATTTATTCATATACAAAATCAGACGATGCTATTTGGGAACCGCCTCTGAATGGAATTTTTTTGCTCCATAATTGAATGACCGAACATTCCACCAATAATGGCATGGCCGATTTCATTGGTCCAATCGGAATCAAAGTTTAATCTATCAATTACATCTTTTTATTACCCTTTTATTGGTAGGGTTTAACAGTATTATTTCATTAATTTGATGAATAGTAAAGAAATTGATCATTTGATGAGAGATACTTAATTTTCACCAAATAAATATATGACATGGTCAATAACAAAAAATTACTATGCAAATATTATCTACTAATTATTATTCGTTCTCCTGGACGGTTCATGAATGCTAATGGACAAGTTCAAGCCAAATTAGTCGACGTTTTTGATGAAATTGAAGTATGATGTAGTCGACGTGAAAGTGGATTACCAAAAAAGAATTTCCTGTCACAAAAACAAATTATTCAGAAAGGTGAATTTTCGGTTAAAATGAAAGAACAAACTTGATGCAGTTGACAGCTTTGGAAATAACAATTTATTTAAAGTGCCTCTTTTCGCGATAACGGATAAAAATTTCACATTTTGACGGGCTCGTTTTGTAAATAAATGCAAAATTAGCAAAATAAAGACTTAACTACCCTCCTCCAATAATTCCAACATATTTTAATTTCATCAAAATTCGACCCCAAACGTGGATGGCCCTGGTATAAAAAGATTGTACATTGTAGAATATAATAATTTGTTACGTCGCACTTTCTTCCAATTTTGCATAAGATACTGCAATATTTTTTGATACCAGATGCGTTAGTTACCAACAAGTATCCGAATAAAATACCCATTCGTCTATCATCTCTAATTTAATCGATTAATTTATTAAGAATCTCTCGCAGTCCAAATATCCAAACAACTTTTATGTAATGCAAGGCTGTGTGTTGTCTGTGTTTTAATCGGAAACAGTAAAAACACGACACATTTACGTGACAAGAATTGACGAGCACGTGACTCATACTCATAACACTGAAATTACGCAATAAGACAGTCTGCCATTAAGGTGTCAATAATCCATTTGTTTCCCCCTGTATAGCATACTTCATTTTCACTGGTTCATTTTCTCTCAAAGAATGTTGCATTTAAAAGCGGTTTATGTAACAAAAAATTCCACTCTGGTGCGATTCAAGTTTCAAATATTTGTAGTTGTATGGTATAAATATAATGTTACCTTCATCATTATAAATTTAACTACGAAATAATTATCACACTAAAAATATCTCGGTTTCTCTTAAAATGAATTTGCAAAATTTTCTAATAAGGTTAGTGGTGTCTTCAAAATATTTAATCCAATGATATAGTTAAAGATAGAAGTATAAATAAGACATGTCCTGTAAATTTTTCCATTTCCTTTCTCTAAAAAATACTTTTACCTTTTTGTGAAAGTATTTTCATGCAATAATTTAAAGCACATACCAGGAAAGAATTTGGAATAATAGCTTAAACAAGTAGATTTAGCTGGCATATTTTCTCATTTCAATAATCGTGGAGTCACATCTCTGGAATTCATTCGGTAGCGTGCATTTCCATTAAGAAAAGTTCCGTTTCTCGCAGATTTTCAAACGCGGATATCTTTGATACTATAATAGAAGACTAATCGAAGAGTGTGAGAGTATTTCCGAGTTCCGATGGAATGGATCTCTTCAGGCTGAAAGCTTTTCAAAACGCCAGTGGTAAAAACCATTTTCCATAACCGGTCGTAACATTGTCCATTCAATTCTTTAATGGAATGCAGAGCATTCGCTGACTTGGTGGAAACGATGAATGCCTGACATTGTATAATATGACAGGGAACCTCGTAACGCCATTTCCATTTGTTTATCACTTAACAAATAATATTCCTGATGCTCATCGAGACCTTTAAGGGGTCTTGCCTAGTTAACAGCCGAAAAAAAACATGATTTTCGGGAATTTTTTGTGGAAAATCTGATGTACACTTTTTACAACTATTTGCTTATTTTAAATGTACATATATTCAGCAACTCTCAGTAATTTTGTTATAGGAAAATATTAAAAAATGAACGAATAACAACCACTCTCCCGGAAGCTATTTCTTTAGTGGGTGAGCACGATTTCTTCGAGTCAGATCATCTGAAATTGGAAAATGAAGAAGATTTTGTTAGTATATGAGTTTATCTAGTTTGTGAACGAAGGATTTTTTAAAATAATGATTTCAGACAAAATGGTAGTCGTTTAACGCAAACTCATGATTTTCCGAAGTCTGAATTGTTCGCTTTTCGTGAATTAAAAACATCAAAAACAAAAATCTTTCGTTCACGAACTAGATAAACTCGTATACCAACAGAATCTTCTTCACTTTTCGATTTCAGATGATCGGGCTCGGAGAAATCGTGCTCATTAAATCATTACAATTATTATTATAATGAAGTGGTACGAACGAGTAACAAGTAATATAAGCAATTAAATATCTGAAACAGGTGAAAATAAAAATTGTATTCGTTAGACAAGAATCAATACTGCTTGAAGATTCCCTTTGCAAGTTAGTTTTTTGAAAATTAATTTCGATGATTCGTTTCTTTCGTCGGAGGCCTGAGGACGTAGTAATAGTTCAAATGTGCAATTTATAGTAGTCATCTAAAATATACTCTACGTCTACAAATTTTAATTAGTCAACTGATCAGAATTGTGAAGATACAGCATACTTGAATAAGAATTCTTTTGCTACTTCATCCCATCAAAATTTGCAAGTTGGGCGAAGAGAATTGTAAATTAAATTGATTCTTTTGTGATGATTTGTTGCACGATGTAGTAACATACGCTGTACTATTAGCTTTCTGCCTTTATTCCGCGGGAAGTTTCGATGTGCTTAGTCAGCAGAGAGCACACAACATGCAACGTAACGTTCAAAACGTGCTCGTCGTATTTATCGAATACTTAATGCATAATTGCAGATAAATGCAATGATTTTTTGTGTAGGAACAGTGAAATTATTATGCATTTAAAGTACAATAGTTAAAAATCTCTTTTTAAGAAAAAAAAATAAAATCTAATTTGACGTTAAAAATGGACATTATAAATTGCATAACATATTTTTGTATCGCAAAAAATTGATTCAGCTGGTAAAATTAAAAAATGTTTAATTAACAATTCAAAAAATTATGGTAAAAAAATATTGAACATTCTCTATTACAAAGTTACGGTAACGTAGCAACAATTAGAATCGATATTTAATAGACAAATAGTTAGAAGTACTCTTTGTTAAAATAATTTCAGTACCTTTTGGTATATTTTGGCTGTTATACTGCCAATTTTTAATATTTATTTAGTTAAAATAAACCCAATTACCATACTTCAAATCAACATTATTTATTAACTAAATAACTAATATGAAACCGTGTATAAACTGATAAATATACTTCCTTTTTAATAATCCTTTCTTGCCAACCAATTATTACTTTATAAAAAGAGTAACGCTGCTTAAAACGTGCAACGTTACAACATATAGTTTAGGGGAAAAACTCTAGGAAACTCTAGTAACTATTAACACAAGGCGCCACATATTATTACAAGAACTTCCTGTGGTAACGAAAACAGCTCTCGTATCAGGAAATAAGTGTTCAAATTTCGACCGTTTAATACATGTGCTGTCATGTCCGAGGGGATTTGAAATATATTCCCCTACGATGTAGAAAATTCTAATTCTAAAATGAAACATTTATCATCCCAGTGCTTACATTTCCTACCATTGCAGTAATTAAAATAAATCCCAAAGTTTGACCTCTTATTTTATCTGAGAACACCCTGTACATCTTCCAGCCGAATTATATGGGAGCAGAGTTGGGCAAAATGCAATCTAATTACAAATTGTGATTAAAATGTAATTGTGTAATTGTTTACACATTATTTTCTGTAATCGTTAAATTTAAGTGGTTGACCACAATTTTGTCAACTATCTAAATTAACGATTACAGAAAATAATGTGGAATCAATTACACAATTACATTTTAATCGTAATTTGTAATTTGTAATTAGATTATATTTTGCCCAACTGTGGATGGGAGGGAAAAATTGATAGCACATGAAAAGCATCCTACACTTTGTCGCGCTGAGACTTTTACATTTGGCGGTTCACGAAGGCCAATAAATTGCTGTCGACCTTGTAGGCAGGGGTTTTCGAGCACTAGTACACCAGATGCGATAATAGGTCAGCTTCACACTTACAGGCAATGCCCAAGAAGCCCCAATACATGCAGAGAAAACCGTTAGAAGTTCCCTAGTTTCCAAGAACCAGACTCCATATTCAGCACACGTTTTTAAGGGACCCATTTTTTAGTTACGAGGTCATATCAGGGTTTGACAGATTATCTAGTATCGAAGCATTACTGTACAAAGTAAGATTTGCTAGAACATTGTAGTATAATTTATATACATTTCATTGAGTAATTACTAAATTGCCACGTGGAGTTTGCATCTTCATTATTAATTAATTTAAATGTGAAGGCATTCATCTCTTGATAATTAGTGAAGATCATATGAATGTTGATATGACGTTTTTTGTTCAAAATTATCCCAAAATTCAGCACGAAGTATTCAGCTTGGATTATCCTGTAAGGTAGTTAATATCGTGTTATACGTGTCCGAGAATGTCTGTTATGAATGCACTAATTCAAACACAATGTGGTGCATTGTGGAAGGACAAGTCTGGTCTAAAGTATGATTCACACGCTCTTTCAATGATACGCCATTTCGTAATGGTGGAAAACGCGATGCGACATTCCAAACAAATTACCCTCGCAGTAAATAAATTTGTATGCTCATGCTGACATTTCGGTTACATTTATCACTGTTGCAAAAATGACCTTTTTAAGATTCGATATTAAATGTTCCAAGCCTGTGCATTAAAGTTCTTATATGTACACCAACCTTCGTGTTGCATCGAAGATTTTGTGGAAAAGTATTTTATAATTAGTGACGTCAAGTTGTAAATACAACTGTAACGTGTACCTGTCTTTTTTTTTGTTTAGATATTGGTATTATTAGAGTTTACATAAAGCTAATGCATTACTTACTCGCGACAATACTTTTGCAGATATGCATGCCCGCGGCAAAACGTGTCACAAAATATCAATACTTTCATAATATTTTTGATAAACCTTTACTTGTAATTCGGGTTGAGTAGTGATAAGATAACGTTAAAATCATGATGGTTTTTATGTTCGCTTCGCTACTTGTGTAGTATCGAGTAAAATCGTTATTTTTCTTCGTATTTTCAATTGACATACCACACATAGAAAACACATGACGTTATTCACCATACACCTCAAATAACTTATATAAAGAAAGTACACAAGATTCATATTAGGTTTTAGTAAAATATTTTAATATTCAATATGAAATAGGTAATACTATTTTTATCTATCGTAATTTGTGTCGATGTTAATGGAAGAGCTGAATAAAATAAAGGGTTCTAGTTATAAGTGAAGAACACTTTTTAACATCTAAAAGTTGAAGATTAGAGATCAGAAGACTCCATTTTTCTCTCACCTAACGGATGCAGGGTCCATCTGAACCCATTACTGTTACTTCTTGAAGAAAATAAAAATCTTAGATCGCAAGATCGGAGTCTAATATAAAAGCTTATGCTGAGGAATATTTGAATGAATTTATAGGTAAAAATAGATCTTTTTAGTAGTCGTCAGGATTCAATATAATCTCTAAACCAAAAATGAAAGAATTTCAATATACATAGACAAATTATAAGACCAAGGAATTTCAAATTTATCTCATATACTTATCATATCGTCTCATATACTTATGTTTTAAGATATACAGATTTTGTTTGCACTTATCTCATATATTTATTACATTTTATCTATAATCGCTACGGTTGGTATCCGAAACATAAAAAATATAATTTAACGAAATAAAAATACAGAAGATTTTTCAGTCAAACATCTAAAGGCTGTAAAAAAAGTATCACAGATACTGACCTAATTCTGATACATCACTTTATGTGTGTGTAAAATTTGAAGTTCATCAATTACCTTGCGCTTCAAATATCACGGTTATAAGTCCGACCGAATTTCGGTGTGAAAATTTGGGAACACATTTTGGAAATAATAAGCTTGAACCCGCTCTCACTCTGGAGTCTCACAGACTCCGTGCTAATTGTTAGTTCTATGCTATATTTCGTTTTTACTTTTGGGAGCATACAACAAGGTTAAGATTCCGTTGTTAATACATGCACTAACATAGTAGTAACAATAATCCTATATTTGGAAACAATGGAATAAGGACGAGCAAGAGAGCTTGGAGTCCACCAGATCTCAATGTGACCCCGTGCGGGGGTTAAAAATTCTAATAAAATTAAAAATCGATCTTTTTGAACGTGGAAATGGATGTATGTCCTCGAGGGGTTCCCTAGTTTAACGCTCTGAGAATGAGGTACATTTTGGGGAATTTTTAAAGAAAAATTTATTGAGTATTATAACCCCACACTTTGTACGTTTATTAACTGACATTCGAAGAGTGTACTCAATTTTTTTCATGCTACAATAATAATTGGGTTCAAAGTTACAGTGGTAGTATTAAGAGGGGTAGTCATTTGAAACAAAAACCGCAAAATTTTTCTTAATCTATATAAGTGTGGTTTAACACTATAACTTTGAACAAACTTATTTTTCTTGCCTAAAAGAATTTGAGCCGATTCTTCGAATATCAATCAATAAACCTACAAAGTTTGGAATTATAACATTCAATACTTTTCTTTTAAAAAATTCCCCAAATTCGGCTTACTTTCCTAGCGTCAAACTAGGGAGACCCCGCATCGTAATTTAGCTTCTCCTCCCTTTTCTAGGAGAAACGTCCCGAAAGTTAGAACGAGAGCGCCTCTAACAACAAATTGAAGTAAAGTTCGAGGACCGTTGGGCAAACGTTTAACACACCTAGTACCGTCGACATAAAACGGTTAACAAATTACGAGACCTGGCCAGTGGCCGTGCAACGTACAACAGCCTGAACGGACTATTCATGGCTCGTAATTGATCGTTTGTCGTGCGAGTTACGCTTCATTCCTTGGACTCCCGGCGTTATCTCTCGGCTGCAGCCTTCGTGTGTCACCCGTACTCGCTGCCCGATGACGTTTTTCATTTGCTTATCAGCCCCATGCTAATTTTGGCACAGCGATTCCGTGCTGGCTGCCCGACTTATTAGACTAGAATAATTGCAAGTTGAATGACTTCGGCAATGAGCGGCTTTAACGAGACAGTCGAACTTTATTAATTCATACAGTTTTCATTGCTACAGCCACTCGTCTCCTTCTTCAAAGTGATTTTGCGTTAAGAAAACGCTGACCCTGGAAAATGGGCGGGAGCATCGCGCATCGTGCGTCGCGCGAACGTTAGAACGACTATCGCATCTCAGCAGAGGATGATTCGAACTCGAAGAATAGGCTTCAAAGGGAATTTTAGTGCTGGGGGAATTCTGTTGATAAACTGGCGACTCTCAGCGATAAAGATACACATTTGGGAGACGCATTTCTTTAAGCGAAAGGAAAATTTTAGGAGTTTTTATCAAACTTCTTGTTTTATGCCAAGTTGAATTGGTTACCGCGTGTAATTACACTTAGAAACTAGAGAATTTTCTGATAATTGTTTCTTCGTAACTATTATTTGCAAGTAACTGTTGTTTTTATTGGTAGGTGGTCATAGGAATTTCCTAATTTTATAATGAATAGAACATACTTATCGGTAATGTAGCCTACAGAAGAAAATAGACAAAATTATTTAGTTAGTATTACAGAAAAAGAAACGGGGAGTCTTCTAACTTTATTATGATCTGAAACTCTCATTTTCTTAAAGCAGCGGTAAATAATGCATAGCGAATAGTTTCGGGTGGGTCCAAATGGACTCTGTATCCGGCTTAGGTGCCGTCTTTAAATTGCGCAAGGGTAGTTTTGGCGATTTCTTACCCTCTCCTTTCTCTATTAAAAGAATTCGTAAGATTTTATATTCCAACCCCCTTCGCCTTCTTTACGGAATATTTTTTACATTGTATTTTTGCAGCTATTTAAATTCTTTTAACGGTTCATATAATTAATATTAAAAATAACTTTAAATAAATATATTACGTAAGACGCTATCTGACTTCCACCCCGTAAGAAAATGTAAGAAATTCGTGACTCCCTTACCTCCCTAAAAACTTTTACGTAATTTAAGAACGACCCCTTACGACAGTTAATATTCTTATTAATTCATTGTATCAACAAGGAATTATACCACTTTGGAGCCTAAAAAAGCGGCTATGTGTCTTAAAGATTTTTTATTTTTAGAAAATGATAAAAAATGTAAAAATCTATAAGAAACTATTTATTGTACAAATATTGAAGTACACGAAAAAAATTGTTTCTTTCCTTCTTTTACTTCTTATAGATATTTCATTTTCTTTATCCCCACTCCAAATCTTAGAGAAAGCTGCTTTTTTAGGCTGCAAAGTGGTGTAACTCCTTATCCTGTAATATTCAACTTATAATTAAATTCTGGCGTACCCAAAAAATATGTAGCCCCGAACACTGGCGTAACTATATAGTTATGGGCCCGGGTGAGCCTGGCCCCCGCAGAATGTGAATTGACCTCCCCAAAACGCGGAAAGGTCCCTCCCTAGAAACTATCGAAATAAGTAAAAAACATTCGTCTGTTAAATAATCAACAATTTTTTATTCAGTTTATTCTTTGGTGTAGTGTTAAATAAATATGTAGGTAAATGATTGTTATAAAATGTTATAAAGATTTCATCCATCTATAAAAAAAGAGAGAGCGGGGGTGGGCGTGGGAGAAGATGAGACCTGTCTCCCCCAGACAAAAATCCTAGTTACGCCAATTGCCTTGAAAGAGACAAAACCGCACATCAATCGCGTGAAGTTAGTTCATTCTGTTCCATGCATTTGTGATAGACAAAATTGAATGGAGCTGGGTATATTAAAATTCTTAAAAATCGGTTAACCGGGTACCCAGTTATTAATGGATTAACTGATTAGCAGTCAAGTATACGGGTAATACGATTATTCGATTGCATATACACAACGGTTAACCGATTAGACGCAGTTAAGTGGAGATTAAAATGGATCGCTTAAGAAGCCTTTCCGCTATCTCCTATTTACACTCTGTGAAATGGAGTTATTCACTTTTATACGGACTGGACAACATGTATTTTTAATATTCTCGCTTTTCCTCGGGTGAGTCACTTATAGAATAATATTGATATTTGAAACATTTCCATTATCCTTAGTGGTACAACAAACTGTTTGAGGAAAGACATCTTTCATTCGAAGAGGCAAATAATATTTATGATAAAGATCGCATTCTTGAACTAATAATTCTTAAGATTTAGCACTCACCTTTTGTAAAAAAAGAGTTTTCAAATCGAATCTTTATTCTAATAGGACCTGCATTTTAAATAGCAGCTCGTTTTAATGGAGCCTATATTATAAGTAGGACCTCATTTTCATAAACTATATCTTGAGCAAGAGCTCATTTTATTCCACCTGCATAACTTGCATCTAAATTATATCCGACTGTTGTACAATTTCAAGCATAACATTTTGCAATGATGCATTAGTATCATCTCGAATGAAAATTTCTATGAAACTTGAACATTGTATGAAAACTACTTTCACTCGATTCGTTAAGATTACTCGATTAAGGATATTCTGTGCATTAGAAGCCGGTAATTGGTTCCTAATCAATTAATCAAATATTGGAATACTAGGTGAAATTAGTTCAATCAAGAGTCCCATTCAATCTGGACACCGATATCGAGCAAAGTTCAACGAAACGTAATTCAGTAACAAATTTAGTCCACTAATGAACTTGGAGTGACTATCAAAGGACAGCTTTCAATTTAGTTAATGTTAATTGACATTAATACGAGTCAACTTCTGAATGGCACCCTTCAGACTTCTATATCCTCCTGTATCTGGCGATATCATATGTGTCTTTTATACATTCACAAAGTATCGAATTATTATTATAATTCTCTGTTACCTTATTCCTTCCATACAAAGTTTTGGGGAGCTCATAAATAAAATTATAAAGTAATCACAAGAATATATATGATTGACTTTCATATTTTCATTCGATCCTATTTTTTGTTTTGCAAACAGCAATCGTTCATCGCGTTATGTTCCTCGTTCGAAAATTTTAATTTTCAACATGCAACCGCCAGATGGAGGACCATTCGACATTGATTTTATTGATCTAACGATAACCACAGTTACCTGTCCGATAACATGTCACGCATGCGCGATGGACGCTTCGAGACAAACAGCGATGCGAAAGCAAGAGATTTTTTTGGAAATACCCTTACGGGGGCGCAACCCGATCGAAAAGCAGGCGAGTTTCCACTTGGCTGGAGCGGAGGAAGCTAGTTAGATACAGTGGATCACTTAGCATTTAATCTTGGGGGGGGGGGGGGGGGGGCGAATTGAAGGGACAAAAATATTTTTACCTCAAATTCGCTAAAATTCATTAGGTGATCACATAAATTTATTTAGAGGGTCCTACTTTGACGGCCTGAAAAGGAGCGCGATATTGGGTATTTTTTTTTAAGAGAAACCCTTATGCATATATTTGTACATATTTAGGCAACATTTAAAAAAAAATTTAATTTAAAAAAAGGTACCTAAAACTTTAAACGTGTTTTTCTCAAAACAATGTTTTTCGATCTAGTTAGCATGATATTTCAAAAACCAACCACTCGATTTACTTCAAACTTGGTATATATCTTCAGTAGATGTCCCATTCTCGTTGTTACAAAAACTAAGTCGGTTTTTGCAAAATTAGACTTTTGCGATTTTAAAAACCAGAAATACTTTTGCAGAAATCGATGTCTGTTTTAGACGCTGCCATTTTTTTACTTTTCAGTATTTCTCATTTAATCTAGTTCTGACGATAACCACACTCATACAGGTTACACAAATTTTTAAATTTTCTATTGCACGCAACTACAACGGCTGATTTTATATTAACCATGCGCATATGATTTTCGTAAGGCGCTCTATTTGAAGCACTATAACTCCGGATATAGCCACTATTTTTGCATACAATTTTTTTTTCATACTCTCTAAAGATTGACAAAGAAAGCCACGAGGCTGAAAGTAAATACATTTAATTGTTTTGTTTTAAAAAATTCCCAAAATTCGCATGATTTTTCTTCCGTCAAGGTAGGGAGACCCCTTAAAGAATAAAATCCAGTTTTCTTTTCTTTTTATAAAGTCTCTTCTTTGGGGGGGGGGGGGGGCAGGGCCCCTTGCCCCCTCTGTATGCGCCAGATATAGAAGGGAAGAAGCAATAATAACAGAAACGCATCAGAAGAACGTCAGGGGCTTGTGCAACACTGACGAACTGAATAGGCAGAGCTTTATTCGGTTCGGTGACCACTAAGCATGGTCGTGAAACGATACATTTCACTCCTGGATGGAACCCAACAAGATTAACCCTTTCGGTACCTAGGTCGACTATAGTCGATAACCCCCTTCTTCACGGCGTTTAAATCGTCGCTTATCTTCCAAACCAAAATACATTTTTGTTCATCATCTTTGGTTTTATATAGGTAATCTTAGTTGCCTGTAATTATCAGTAATCGTGGTACAGTCAAGTAGACCCTGATTCTTGATGCAAAAACAAATGGAAGATGTAGAATAAATTTTTCTATATGGTCTTCCATTATTAAGAAAAAGAAGTGGGAAAATTTCTTGGTTATGAGTGCACTTCACTAATTGTAAATCTCGATCTAACGGATTTTCCTACATCGACAATTGTGATTACGATGGTTTAGAAGATAAGAATGAGACAGTCATCTTCTAAAAAAAAAAGAGGTTCGGCTACCTATTCGAAAATTCAAGAAAATCTGAAACTTTGCAGAAATGTACTTAACTCGAGTGATGCTAATAACGTGACTATTTTTTGATTCGGCAATAAAATGGTCCTAAGGGTGAAAACACACCCCTGGCGCGAAATTCGCCGAGCCACGCGCTGTGGGAATTCATCTTAGTACTTCGAGCTTGATTTTCTCGTAAAAACTTCAACAATCCCCTTATGCGTTCAATCCATTATTACTTATACACGCTATGCAGTAACTATACCTAGAATTTGAAATACAAAATCGACAACACAATCCTCACTCACTCTCCGTGTCATATATTAATCATCTTTATTTAGATGTAAAAGAGGTACTACCCCTTGAAAACACTTCCCTCCATTTAAATCCAAAGTATCGAGCAGATTCTTTCTACCCCTTCTGTTCTCTTCGCGCCACCCTTATTCTATCGGCGAAAAGTTATTTCAGCTTGGCAATGATTAGTTACCAGTCATTCTGACAAAGAGTAGGTACTGTGGAATTACGTTATTTAGAATGTGGACATTAAAATTTATCAGCTTGAAACAGTATAGTTTCGCTTTTCTGTCCGTGGCAAGGGAAAAAGTGCTTCAATGTCCCACGTTATGAATTATAGCTCGGCGAAATTCAGACCGGTGTTGTGTCGAGCAGGAACAAAACGAATTGTGACCCAATTTTCGCCCCCCTCTGACAAAGGTGCAACTGCATTCGTGTACACGTGAATTCAAGCTACAAAAACTCGAGCCACGATATTTTCAAGCACAGAATGGTAAATAAGCTAGATTCCATTTGGCCGCTGTAGCAGGCGTAACAGTAAAATATGAATGTGCAATGTGTGTAACCCCGAAAGTGACCCGGTGTACCAAAGGGATGGTGGAAATTTTTATTCTAGCGAAACATGGTGTGACATCAGGAATACTGTTGACATTCTTCTCTTTGAACATTTATAGTCATGTGGAATAGAAATATTCATGAATTCTTTTTTCTTGGGACAGAAATTGTGAGAGAGATGGCTATATGAAACGTTAGGAAATGTTAATGGAAAAATAAAAAATGGAGGCTTTCGCTGGAATGAAATTGCTGGTATTGGAGCGAATTATATTGTTGATATTAATTTTCCTTATTTGGCATGAGGGTGAAAAGTTTGAGCATCGTGGAAAAGCTAGAAGTGCATACAATTAGTGCAAATTGTGACCAGAGTGTTCCCAAAGTAAACTATCAAACATATCGTAAACTGGAGATCATTGGAAGGCTCTTGAAACATTTTGTTATGTAATATCAAAATTAACATATTTACACTTGCTTATGCAATTATAACATTGTACCTTTTGTATAATTGTACTATAAGCGTTAAAATGCATAAATTCTGTGTCCTTTTACTAATTTAATATACGTTAATTAACTGCCAATTTTACCCCGCACTGCCAATGATTCCTCTAGTGTACGGTACCAATATGTTTTATGATTAAAAGAAAAATAAAAGTAGGTATTGTATAAACGTAGGTTGAAATATGATGGACTAAAATGTTCTAAGAAAAATATGAAATAACATTCTGTTAATAACTCGAGGATATTTGTGTAATCTGTTTATTATTTTTGCGGTAATTTAAATGAAGAGGATTTAACTATATTAATCAAATAAGACTTTAAATAACAGTGTCGTGTACGTACGCATAAACTGTTCAAACTAATTAAGAGATCACTAAATGTAATGTCGAAAGCAATTGTTGAACGTGTTTCATATTCTACACCAGTGTTCTTCAAATTTTTTCATGCCACCACCCACTTAGTTCTAACAAATTAATTAATTCCAACCGCCTCCTGCCATATACAGAGTGTCTCATTTTAATCTTTCCACGCAATTATCTTCTAACGTTTAGGATCGCATTGCCGTAACACAACACTATGTGTTCCGACATTTGCAACTATTCCGAGCATTCTAAAGTTGTAGTCTGTCGAATATTATTGAAATAATTGATATAAAAAAATCTGCGTGTTGGATGATCACCCAACATAGTTCATTAAGTGTGAAAAACTGTAAAAGCATATTATAATTTTGTGCAAACTTATGGTATTAAAATTCTAATCGCCCTCCTTTGTCTAACACTCTCGTCACAAGCTTAATTCCTAATGCTTCTAGATAATTTAAACGCCCCCAGGGGACGGCGACGGCGTCCACTTTGAGAGACACTGTTCTATATACACATTAAATGTTAAATTAAACTCGTCAAAATTAAACAACATTAAGTATACCAAAATTTTTACATTCTTGCTGTATGGTTCATAACTTTGAGTCTGATATTTTATTCATTTTCCTAACACTGAATTCATTAATTGAAGTGTCCTTGTAGTAAACTCTGTAAGTGCTAAAAATCAAATTTTCCAGGAGAGAGACAAAACTTGCCTGGCGTCAAATTATTTACGAAATTTCATTTATTTTAATTGGTAAATAAGCTTAAGTGTATAATAACCCAACTCAATCACAAAATGTTCTATTTTTTTGCGTTAATAAAGAACACTGCGATAAAGTTGCGTAGGATTACGACAAATTTTTTTTAATTCTCGCACTTACAGTGTTTTCTACAAGGACTTTTCAATTACTTGCGAAACAATTGTTTAATCTATTTTACAAGTGAACAACTTTATTTTCGATTCATGGTTTTCAATTTTCATTTAGATTACAGTATCAAATGGAGATTATACGGTGAATGAATCAAAATTGTGACAATTTATTTTAAAGAGAGAACAAGCATTTTTCTAATCGAATAATTGTCGCACATGGTCAATTAACCCGGACAGACATTTTCGAAAGGAAAAATTTCATGTAAATAAACCTCAAACACTTAAACACCCGAAGGAGAGGAGATCGACTGTATAAAATAAGTCCTCAATTAAGAGAAACTGCGACCGGCGGGACGAGTTGTATTTGAACTACAGAAAATAGGGGTGTGTGTTGGTCACGACTGCAGCGCTTAAAGATATGGCGTCCTGTAAGATAATTCCTCATTGATACCGCGCATTCATGGAATAGTAGAATTTATAAGAATGAACCCAGAGAAGAGTGCCCGTCACTGTCGCTCCATTCAGTTCTGGGGATTTCCTGTTCGTGGATCCGATAAAGTTGTGAGCGCCGTTTGTTCCACATAACTTCGGAGGCCGCGACTATCCATTTACAAAGGGGCTTCCTCGTATTCAATGAATCTATTATACCCAAGGGTTACGAAATTGCATTAACCCCATTGCTTTCTGTGTTTATAAATTGGCACGTCGATGATTACACGCGGTATTCTATAAACAAAGATCCGAAAATAATGCACTAATAAGTTGTAAGAAAAGTATCGTATTAAATGTAAAGAAGGCATAAATAAGCTTTCTGTTAGAACTGTTCAGTGATGTTTGTCTAATCTGTTTTAGTCGTGATGACTTTACAATATATTTGGAATTATTGAAGGCGAAAGCATACTATCGAAAAAAAATATATAGGCCAAGTGGGTACAACTCTTTTGTAAATTAAATTTATTATGAAGTTTAAATCGATATTTATAAATAAATTGATCATGGGTACTAAATCGTAGGTACCACTACAATCGTACCAGTAGGATTTGAAAACTCATCTTAATATATACAGTAGAAAGTATTTGTGTGTTGTCGGTCGCCTAAAAATTTTCGAACAGTAAACTCTGGGGTCACCCAATGCGTTCCAGCTCATTATGCCTAGCTAATAAAATTTTTTTTCTATAAAATCGGAATCTAAATTTCGGGCGAAGCCAAGTAGTAGTACATATAACATATACATACGTTAGTGCGACCTGTATCTGATTTAGGTATATGTAACTATATAATAATCATTACTTTACATTTAATATTTTTTTCTTTACTTGTTACTAGCTTAAAGCACCCGGCGTTGTCCAGATAAACTTTGATTGTCACAGAGTGTCAAGGGGGTGAAATAAGGGGGAAAGTGTTAGATACCCGGGTTTCATGGTGCTCTATATTTTCCGCAGGGTTCTAGAGAGTAGTTATGCAGCATTTCGTCGAGATCGGTTTAAAAAAAAGGGATAAAAAGTATCTTATATGTTACTTCTGGTCCTAGACTACGTACATAAAAAATTTCAGAAAGATCCGTTCCGTAGTTGCGACGTGAATGAGTAACAAACATCCAAACACACTTTCGCATTTATTATATTAGTAGGATTGATGCTATTTTTAGAAGAGGTACGATTTAAGAGGTGTGCCTAAATCGTACTTTCTACAATATGTCACAAAAATATTACACTGCATTCCACTTTAGAGCGGACTCGTTCCGCGCAGGGATATACTGTTGATTTGGTAGGAAATCGGCAGGGAAAATGCTACGACCAATCGCGTGTGTCAGATCCGTGGGAGCTGCGCAGATCGGTCGCAAATCGGTAAAGGCGCAGGTCCGTTCTTACATGGAATGGAGTGTAGTAACAAATTAATTTGTTCTGAACAAAAGCTGAAACATCTAATAGTAAATGGCTAAAACATCAAGCTACAATATCCAATGTTAACTTGCGTTCAAATTAGTACCAAATACGAAATATAACGTAAAACATCTTAAGTGGTACGATATAAGCAACACTCCCCTATCTAATCATACAATAATTATTTTAAATTAATATACATATATTAATGATAAATCATCACCTGTAAATCATTGACGTGTCAGCAACATTTTCGTACGTGCCACCATATGCGTTAATATAGTAATTTTGAAACACTATTGTTATCTAAAGGTCAATGAACATGTATATAAAATTTGAGAACAATACACCCAGCAGCTAATTATAAATTCCTGAAAATACCCGTGTTTTGAGGGTCTTCCAAGGAGAAGCCTCCCTGTAGTCATTTCTGATTTACTCATGCGACAGATTGCAAAAAAAAATCGTGAGATCTGTAATCCCTTTTAGCTCTATCCAGTCTCTCCTGTCCACGTCCTCGTCCTCGTCCTCTTTATCTCTCTGTTCCTCTTTTTCCGTCTCTGCTCGTTTCCCCACCATCTCTCTTGCCGCGTATAAATAACGCGATCCAAAATTACCGGCCAGTTCGGCGAACAGCGCCGAAGAAACCTCCCGCCGCTCAAACTTTCGAGCTGCTAGGAAAATTCGTGCGGCTCGCTGAAGTTTTGCTCGTGTCTTCGCGACTATCCCAAACAGACATAATAGCATTATCAATAATCTTTGAATGACGGCTGGCTAGACAGTTGACGACGAGGTCCATTTCGGCACATAATATAATTTCGGTTATACGTATCGCGGAATAAGCTTTTGTACGAGGAGTTCACTTTGTTATAATCTATGATGTTTGGTTTCTTAAAGCAGTACAGATACTAATAAATATTGAGTAATGCGAATAGTTTCGGACGAGTGCAAATAGATCCGCCAGGCGAAGGTTGAGATGTTTTCCTACTCTAGTGTTTAAAAAATGGGTCATCTTTGAGAATTATTTTTGGCCAACGTATGGGGCTGTAGTGTCCTCAAACTTACGAATATGTATTTTTATTCGCTGTTTAAAAAATTCTCAGTGGGTACCCTTTTCCAACTGAAGAATTGATGTATGAGGACTGTAGAAGTCAATTTGGTCAACTCTATTTTTTGTAAATTTATACGGAATTTGTAAAGTCACGCGGATAAGTAAAGGGTGAAATTGAATATCATAAATTTACAAGGAAAGAGCATACAAAAATCAGTTCATTTAATTATTACGGTTTAATATTTTAAGAACTTACTACATTTCTACGATACAAAAAATTAAAAAATATTAAAAATAAAAAAGTAAACTGAATAAAATTAAAAAGAATATTATTACTATTTATTATTGACAGTATTAGTTATTTTCAGTACCAAAAATAGATACATTAGTAAAGGAGGAATTAGAATTTGAGACTTGATTTGGGGTAAAAATGACAGAATTACCGTATAAGGGTTAAGCATATAATTAGTGTTTAACTTATCAATTTCTTGTACATTTTATTTTGTGGAATTGATTAGTTTGTCTTCCGAGAGGCTCATATAGTGGCAATTATTCACTTTAGCGTGCATCGTGATGGAAGAAATATGCCTCCTCGTCGTATTCCAACTGTTACTTCTCGAGGAATTCCCAGAAACCACTAATTAAGAATGAATTATAATCATTAGAAATTTCTGGGTATACTGAATCTATTTTCTTGAAGAACGGAAATTAACAAAATTGCCACAAACTTTAGATCCATTCTTTTCTAGCGTGTCATACACGTTCTAGTGTTTTGATAAAAAATCGTCACCGCATAGAATATAAATTAATCTAAGGAAGGTGATTTATTTTAAAGGGAGTAGACGTTTTGACTGTACGCCGTCTCAGCCAAAGTCATGAATCTGTTTATTTTACGAATTTTCGAATACAGTGTTACATATGTATTCCACACTCTATAGTTTCACAATACATAAAAGATAAAAATTCAATTTTTCTAAACATCTAGAGTTTAATTGATAATTATTTGTTAATTCAAAAGGGCGTATCTGCTCAAAAGGTGATTCTGAGGTAGATGACTTTTAGTATTTTGTGTTATGCCATCGGTATTTTATATAATCGGATAAGGTTAAATATTAAATCTGGATAAGAAGGTATCTAAATATTTGTGACAAACCCGTAAAACAAAACGCTGAAAAATTAACTACGTCTTTTATTACTAATACTTGCAGTTACTTACTGCTATTTAATATTAACAACCAGGCATTGATTTCACATATTGGAAATATAAACTGTTATCTCTTCAGTTTCAATGCAGATATGGCTTTTTTTATTTAATATACATGTAGATAAACTATGTATTTTTGTACTACCTGGCAGCAATAACTTGATTACGCGAAAGTGAATTAACTCGGCGCAAGTGGTTCACGTCTAATATTTCGAACCTACCTATTCGCTACGTAGAGATAGCATTGATTAAAAATGATAGGCAGAAATAGGAAGCGTATGAATTTATCCGAAATTCCAATTGCAATAAAACCTCATATGACTAGGTCCTAACTATTAAGGTGAAAATCCACGATGAGATTTTACACGAAACTTTTCTATCATGAGACAAAAATCTCAACAACAACTAAATGTAAATAATGGAAATGGATTTTTCAAAATACACCATGAAACTTGTCTCATGAAAGTCTAATTTCATGCAACTAATGACAAAATAATTAAAAAGTAATAAAATAATTAAATAATTGTCTCGTGAGATTTCTCATCGTGAATTTGCACCTTTACTATGATAGACACTCGCAATAGTTGCATTCTGTCGAGGGAACCGTGCTGCAATCTAGTCCTTAATGTCAACGAATTTTGATAAATTATTATGTTGATTCGAACACGTATCAGTTTATACAGAGACTTGGATTAAATTGCTAGACGACAAATTTTTGAAAAATTTAAAACAGGTTATGTAGCATCAGGAGTTTCAGGTTATATCGTTATGTCGCCTATAGCAGAGAGACTAAAATAGATTTGGTTAATGACGATAAACTTTGGTGATTCGTAGTGGGAAGCTCGAATGGTTAGGAAAACAAGATTTTATTTTATGAAAATAAATTTAAATTCAGTTAAAGAACGCGATAAGTTTGGAAGTAGGTAAGGATAAATTGAGTATAAATATGCCTGCCTGTTATTGGTCAGGGGGCGGATCTAAATTAGATAGTAGTAGAAGTAGAGTAACGGGATGATGATGTAAGAGCATCATTTCTTGGAACGACGTCTTAGTAGATAAATAAGAATTATTTGGTACAATTTAGATGGTAGACAGTATGAAATAACTGAGTTCTTTTATAAACGGAGTGGAACGACGCTCAATATTTTTCAACCTACTTCAGATCTTGCGCATATGTTACACTTATAATAATTGCTGTTAACAAGTCAGTATAGTGTTCAAGTTATACTTCTCAAGAGAATGGCACTTATTCTTCAACATTTTGCGAGAAAAATATGCTTAAATGTGAATAGTGAACACTATCCTCTTTTTATATTATTCATTAAAATATGTAAAACGTGTATTACAAGTTTATTAAAATCTTTACTTGTAGCAGCGGTTTTAAATATTTCATACGGTTTGACATGTTGCGTAAAAAGTAAATGCACGCGCAGAAATGCGTAATGATATCTTGTAAATGTTCTTGTAATTTGCACTTTCGATTCACGAAGGGATGTAAAGCTGCGCACAATGCTCCCCCTTGCCATGGACCATTGCGCCCCTGCGGCACCGTTATACAAATATTCTAAATTTTCAATTGAATGAAATCTTTTAAAATATACTGTTATTAGAATTTTGTGTATAATAATAAAAAGATTTATATTTTAAATACTGAGTCGCCCTATTTAAAGAAACACATTTGTTCGAAAAATGTTAGTAGCTATCTTTAAATATAGAGTAAGGTCAGTTTAATACATTAAGAGTGATGTAAGAAAATTGTGGAACGTTTTATTTAAGTATACGATTGTTTGTGAAAACTATAAAAAGCTAACTGAGATTCAAACTCAGTGATTGTCATGTACTGCGTGTAGAATGAAAATGAGTAGCAGTTTCAAATTTTCTTTTCTTTCCACCAGAGACTAATCGCAAATTGCAACTTTTATTGGACAGCCAGTAGGTACATGTTTTCAGACCACATTAGGTGGAATGATAGAATATATCAACAAGGTATTCTGAAATGCACTTGTTACATTTACCACGGTGGTTTCAGGAAAAAAATACTCCTACGTACATACAGTATTTTTAAATTCAATTATTTGAGAACAGTGCAATAAATTTGTCATTTTTTGAGTGGTGTCAGTAACACAGTGAAAGGTTTATAAAAATTCAGTGTCTCTTCATGGTAAATGAATTGTATTGGATTTCAGTATTAAAAATTGATTTACTTCCTTGTCAGAAGTTCAAAAGCAGGAGCTGAAAAATACTGTGTATGGAAATGTGCGAGAATTTCACGAATCCACTTTCCTGGCTGTGCAATTCAAGAAAGCACTGGTGAGGAGGAAAAGTGGGTGCCCCGCGTCCATGAAATCATTTTTATTCCTTTGATGACGATGCACTGCTTTCTGATCAAAGTTTGCTACACCTTTGTGTGGAACTTCGCTCGGTTTCCGGGTCCACCTCGGCGTTTCAATATTTCTCTTTCGAATATTCGTGCTTTTACTTCCTTCACTACAGACAGCAATCCATGTTCGTTAAAGAGTACACTGCTTTTGTGTTTTTAAGTCTGAGAAAAACGCTTATCATCATTTATTTATTTACTCTAAATATAACTGGATATCCTGGTTGTTGCGGGAGCAAAATTTTAAAAAAGTAGACATTGTAAAACATGAAACTAATCAATTCGGAATATAACGAAATTTTTGAAGCATTGTGAAGTACTTTGAAGATAGTCAAATTATTCTGTTTTATCTCAATTTTGAATTTGAAATTGTTAGATCCACCGCGGAACGCCTTGTCGAAAATAACGGAATTACTTCAATGCCAGTAAAATATTTTGTGTTTTATTTGAAAATTGTTTCTTGAAACTTAATTTGTTTAATTGACCGAACCAGTGCGCCGAAATCACTTTTATTAATTATTACGGTCGAAATAAAATTTTGAATTTTTTATTTGAAAATGTTAAACGTGGGTTAAATAGAAGCACAAACAACGATTCCCTCGCGCTGTGAAATATTCGAATTTGCGTAACTTGATTCGCAGCTTGTAACTTATTTATGTGGCGTCAAATATAAGTTATCCTGAGTCTGAACAGGATACACTTGCTTTCCATTGTTCGAGCTTTCGAAGAATTGTGTTTTTCCTGAATAATTCCTATTTCTTCAAATTTTGCAAAATTACCTTTCTTATGAAACATCGTTCGTTACCGAAATTTTATTAAAAGTTCAAAGCTATGACTGAGCAAACAATTTCACAGATTTTTATTCCCCTAAACTTAAAACCATTGAAAAATGTATACATGATTTACATGTGCAATTCTCTTGGTAATTTTCTTTCATTTTCTGTGTCTGTAATTAGAATCTTTCTAATTACAGTGAATATGAAATTTAAATATAAGTACAAGCATATACTGTGTTCAATCCGAAAGCTTCGGACAATTTTTATTATAAATGTTGAACGTACTATCAAAATTTCCCAAGTAATGTTGCCCATTTATGCAAAACTGGCAAACTGTTGTTTGTGCAGCAAACTGCATAATACAGGTCAACGTAATATTTTTGCAAAAACCTGAAATTTTAATGAATGCTATATTGTATAAGGCTCAAGACTATAAGAAGTTAAAAATTAAATTAAGAATGATAAATTACTAAATATAGCTTTATTAATACTATTTATTGAACACAAAGCCAACTATAGCGGCGCGTTATACAAAGGTCCTCAGTGTACGATCGCGAGCAAGGAAGTGAGGACGTTTGTACTTCCGTCGGAAGGATCGTGCTATCAAAGGTTCGCGAAATGAATTACGATAGTGAATACGCGCCAATATTCAAAAACGCATTACGCCGCAACATATCAAATATAGCGTATGAAATATCATCTAATACATTTCTTTCAACAAAGAATTACATATTATAATACCTAAGTACATACAGTGAGTGTAAAAAGTATTCGTACAGCGACCAATTTAAAGTAAAACTTTGTATATCCATGTGAGTAATAAATTTTAACGGAAAACAATGATTAATCAATGTTCCTCGATGTTTGTAGAATAGATTTTGTATAAACAAAATTTTATTCCCTTTAACATTTACAAAGATATTAACCACAACAGATAAACAGAAATGGACGCGCAAAAAGTATTCGTACAGTTGAATAAAGAATTAATAAACTATGGAAATAAACTAAATATTTAATGTTTTAATAATTTGTGAGATTGCTTTTTGATTTTATAATAGCTTCGAGGCTACTTGGTATAGAATTTACTAAGTTGGATTTTATAGCAGGCTGTATTTTACTCTACTCTTCTAGCAGAGTGGCTTTCTAACTTTCATTAAATGTAATATTATGAGTACGTATTTTTTTGTACAGATAAACCCATAGATGCTCTGTGGGATTGATATGCGGTGCTTATGACGGCGTTTTCGAATATTTTGGTGTGTTTTATAAAACCCTCTGCCTAGTATTATATGCACAATGCTTTGGATCATTGGCATGGGTAAATATAAAATTGTGATTAAGTCCTATTTTATTTGCACTAGCGTGGATGTGCTTGTTCAGGATGTCAGTATAAACTCTATGATTCATAATACCATCGATGAAATGGAGAGACTCCACTCCAACTGCACTCAAACAGCCCCAGACAAATACAGAACCCCTAACAGTATTTCATCACAGGTCGCAAATTTTCTTCCCTGAACTCTGTATTCTTTTTTCTCCATACTGTGAAGTATGTTTTGGAGCAAAATGTTTCGAATTTGTTGGCGTTAATGAATTCGAAATTAACCAGGGCTACCCTTTTGTAAATAATAACTGAAAATATTTCAAAGTTCCTTTATAAGATTTGAAATTCATTAGAAACCGTGGCATTGTGGAGCTAGTAACTTTTATAAATGTTAAGCGTTTATTATTAAACATGTGCTTAGAGAGAATACTAATCTCTCTTGTGTCATTGAGTTCCTATCTTAGCGTCAACATACTTTACATATTTGTTACATAAATTTTAAAATAATGCATGTCAACAGGAGGATGTGTCATGCAATGTTACAGATCGTAAACAAGTGTATTTCCAAGAATATTATTATAACGCGCTCGTACACCATATAACGTCATGCTACGCCGTTCGTATATGTATAAAGCGTCGCATTATAAATTCGAAAAAGCATGAAGCAATGCTTTCGTTTATTGCAAAATTGAATACTGAATATTGTCGTAAGGAAGCAACTACACTTGTTTCCAGGAATGACATCACGATTCTAAGTACCGCCACGTATACAGGGTGATGTTAGTAACCGGGCCAGACTATAGTTTTGCACTGACAATGTGTGAAGTTACTTACAAAAAATCGTTGAGAAAAAATTTACATTATTTAATGCGCTATACTTTTTTAATGATATATGTAATCTTTTTTAGAAGTGCATCTGTGCACTCGCAAAGTGTAATTGAATTTTTTTTCAAAGAGAACTGTATACTTCTTTTACATGTATCAATCCTCGGGTCATTGAAACTTTTATTATATATATTAAAATAATAATTTATTATTAAATAAAACAATAAAATAATATTAAAATTATTATATATTAATAAAATAATAATTTATCATTAAATAAATTATTATTTTAATATATATAATAAATTGGCAACAATAATTTATTAATAAATTATTATTTTAGTTATTCTATAATAACTATTATATATCTATTAATCAAGTAAACACTAACAAAGGTAAAGAAAAAAAGTAATCTCTGCGTATAGAAAATATGCGTAAGATCATTGAAAACTCAAAACCTACTTTACGAGATATTTCATACTACCATTACTAATATCCTTCTAACATTTCCTGTTTATCGCTGAATATCTCGTGAAGTATTGAGTTTTCGATGACCTTACACATACTTTTTATACACAGAATGACTGGAGAACTCGATTTGCATATAAATATTATACAGTTTCATTGAGAAAAATATGCAATTACGATGCGGATACGAAAAAATGTCACATAGTTAATGAAACCATGCAAAATTTGTTCTACGATTTTTTTGTATCTTCACTTGGAATAAAGCTGAAATCCAGCCGAGTTACTACCTACATACAATCACCCTGTAATTCGAAGCACGTTGTAAAGCACAAAGTAAAAGTGAGAAGAAAGTAAGAGACATCGTTTAACAGTGTAGTAAAAATCATTAAGGCGTTGCAAAAAATCGGATGCATAAAAACTCAATTATTGGCAAACTAAACACGAAGACTGAAATGCGGTACAATGTACGTAACGCGTAATTAACTTTTCGATCTGGAAATTCTCACGAGAGCGTAGAATTCGTTAGCGATCGAATATTAAGAGTGCTCGATAATAGGTAGTGAATCTGCATGAAATTATAAGTAGGAAGTGTGGAATAAAATTTCTTCATTGGGAGATTTCCTTTTCGAGAAAGTCGATTTTGGAAACTCATCTGGCAACAATTAGCAGAATTTGTCAACAAATATGATAAAACTTCGAATAAAAGGAATCCTTGTCTAAAAATAAATCCGAATTGTAGATCAATTCTTTTCTGAAATGAGGCTCTGTTTTGAAGAAAGCGGCATTGAAAATTTATTGGGAAGACCTGAACTTAAGAATCGGATTCAGGCTTAAGCTTAATAATTTTTACAACAAGGCCTCATTCTAAAATATTCCATAAGCTCAACTTATTTTTATGCTAGGGCGCATTTTATCCGCAATCGTAGCATACTCATTTATTTAGTTCTGCTAATTGTTCGAATTTCGACGAATCAATTTTCTCGACCAGCAAGTCCCCTGGGCAGTAATTCTTTTCCATATTCCCTATTTATTTTTTCATGTATGACAGAATGAGCACCCTTAAACAGTTGTATCACGAATTACCAAGCACACCGTTTGTATCACGTTTTAATAGCGTTGACGTTATCACCACACGAGTGATTTAAAAATTGAGGCGGCCCTCGGCTCGCTTTGAATAATTGCCGATCAATCTAATGGCCGACGGGGACACCGTTCAGCGAGGTTCGTTACTTACGAATGGAAATCCAATCGGGGGAAAGTCGTAGTCTCGCGTAACCGGCGACCGAGTGATCTGAACTGTTGAACTTGTCTCCTTCCGCTTTCGTAACGTAATTCTCGCATCGTAAATCAGTAAGAATGACCTTTCAGGCCTTGAATATTAAGTGGATCTGGTAAATACGCGTGGAGCGTGCTTGTGCAGCCTTTGGTGCGGCCCATCTAGTCGGTGCACGGATTAGGATTCCAATGGGAATCGATGGTATTGGGACGCCATCAACCGTTGCGTTCCGTAACTTTTTGCACGTGATATCGATCCACTTGCTGCAGGGGGCGCGCAGAGGTTGGGCTCTTGGTTTATTGTTGCTTGCGTTTGCATCGCTACGGTTCGATATTTCAGCGGCGCTTAAATAATTGAGAAGGATGTTCGCGTTGTGCTTCTAGCGTGCTTTGAACTTTAGAAGGCAGCATTCGAATTAGGTTTGGAAAACACCGACGAGGAATTGTATAAATTCTTAGAGGAAAAGCGAAGCGTACATATTCCGTAGGTAGTTTTAACACTTTGAGTACCGCGAGGTTAGAGGAAATACCGTTTTAGGTTAGTCAGACCTTAACGAGCGATCGCTTCTGCTGGAAAAGCTTTGTCGAGCTTGGCTTGCGCTTTGCCTATACAGGGTGGACCAATGAGAATTACCACTTTGAATATTTTCGAAATCGTGGAAGTAAAAGAAAAATCGATAGTAATCGATTCCGTGTGCGAAAAAATTGTAACGACTAGACGAAACAAGTTCTATTCGAAAAATTATCTTACTTCCATGGTTCTGGAAATATTCAAGGTAGTGGATAATTCTTGTTGGTCCACTTTCTATATATGTCGACACTAATGGAAGTTTGAATTTTTATTGAACGAAGTTTTTTCGATAGAAAGGAATCTATACTCCACCATATTCGGGTTATTTTTAATTGTATACCTAATTCGAATCACTCTCGACTTACATCGCGTATGATTCAAAATACCTCGTTCGAGATGGAGTTTGCACTTATTTTCATCCGGAAAACCTGGTTAATCCGTTGGAAATACTCTCGTGAAGATCCTACTGTAGTAGAGAATAGGGAAATTACGTTTTTATTAGTAGATGACACATCTCAAGCGTGATCGCTGAGGCGGCAAAGTGCAAAACGACGTTTGACCTCGAGTTGTTTTTAAAGCACATAGTCGGATACTCTTGGACAATACGTTTTCCAGAAAATACCAACGTGAAAACACGCTGACGTCACGTCAAGTGTTAGGACGGAAGATTATCCTAAATTGTTCCATAGAATATTAGAAAATAATGGCTTTAATTCTATTGTACTGTATACAGTGGCCGATTTAACGGGTGGCCGATGAGTAGCTACCGCCTGGGCCTCTGCCCAGAAGGCTCCCGAGCCTCATATTCCAAAAAACATTATGATTTTATCCAAACGCTACATGTTCTTATTTGCCATAATTTTAACACCACACGCGCGTAAATTTATTTATAATTCTGTTATGTATACAGAATGTCCCGAAACGTTTGCCACCTGGGTCGTTCTCCTTAAACCCGCCATTGAATATAAATTAACCCTTAACTGCTATACTGTTTTTTTTTTAAACGTAACTGGTATCTTGGGGTCGCTGCAGACCCCAAATAAAAAATGGCATAGAAATTTGTAAAGTCGACACTAGATCAACCTCTATAAATATTTTGTTCTTAGGTAATGTATGAAATAATAGAAACGTAGAAAGTTAAACTATTATTATAAAATTAATTAGAAATTCAGTTTACGAACTTAGACAATCAAAAATTTTGCAGCGAACTTTGCGTGCTTGGGGCCATTACTGACCCCAGGATACCAGTTAAGGGTTAACAAAACGAATAAAAAATTTGTTTAAATTCTGCGAAACTATATATCAACTCTGCCTGACCTGGACCTATCGTATAAATATAGTATATTAAACTATGTGTATTACTTATTAAACAAACAAATAATAATAAAGAAATTAGTGAATGATAATTTTCTTTTTTTCATACGAAAACCAAAACCATAAGCTTCAAAGATCGCTAGTTTTCAAATGTAAATAAAAGCCAGCGTATTATAATTAGCTTTAGTAGAAAATTTATACTTTCAACAAGCCAACGATTCCAAACATACAACTGAAGTTGTTCAAGAGTGGACATTACACAACAATACAAAAACATTGCCACATCCACCATAAGATGAAATCCCATTGAAAATTCAGAGAATTAAGTGGAATTAGAGTATTATTATTATTATTATGAATGTTTAGCTGTCTCTAAATGCAAATGGCATTTTCTAACATAATGTATTCTATGTAAAATATGCTAAGAATTGAAGTCGCGGCGAAAGATTGATTAATTTCAGTTAACATTAAAGCCACAATTATTCAAGTTCTTTTGTGATCTGCCACGTGGCTATTGATTTAATATTTTTTTTGTAGTAGATTTTAATTTAAATAAATTTTTATTAAATTTAAATAAACGTATATGTATCAACTTATTCATTGGATTAATGTAAATGAATTTCATTTTGTTTCAGTTTCGATTTTGTTAAATTCAACGCATTGTAAGAAAAAGTGTAGACAGTGATAATTTTCCGAAGTACAAACATCAGTCAGTCCTAATGATACGAATTCCAACACTTTCGGGAACTCGTCCGGATCCCGAGAAAAATTCTCGTCCCGACCCGACATTTTCGGGTTCTCGCGCACCTCTAGTTTCTGCAATTTGTGTTCGTTTCAACTCCGAACATGCAGCCGTTCGAACACTTTCGTATATCGTATACATTCCGTGCACGCAACGATCTAGTGGAGCAATCGAATGAATATTCTGGTCATGATTCAAGTCTGTCTATGACATTATGCACTTGTTTATTTCGTCGTAATATTTGTGACATATTTTAATGAGACCGTTACAAAAGAATTAACGAACCGTAATGGTTATTCCTTCTTTTATAATTGTCCTCTGTGCGGACGATTTCCCCGTTGTTAATTAATTTCACGTATGTATTTATTTATCGCGGTATAAAACTTCTCGCAAGGCAGCTGCCTGTTTCCGAACTTAAGATTACTAAAGATATATTTTATTTATGATATATGTTTTAAGATTTGCTTAGTTTTAATAAGATTTACTTAAAATATCTTTCGCTCTGGAAAGCCTGCCCGTTGAAAGACCCTCGTTACCTATCGTCTAAGCAAATTCCGGATTTCCAAACAAAGGAAGAAGATTAAACTTTTAGAATACAATTAATCATTTTACTGCTTCGTAAAGTCTACGTAATCATCTTTATTATTGGCTTCGTATTAAAGAAGACGTGGAACTTTGTTGCTGTTTCGAGAATCTTGGAAAACTGGTTTTTACATATTTTACGGGGACTTCTCGAAATCCCCGATCGTTTACTACGGTACATCTCGCATCCTATTTAATCATACATGATTCATTGGAATGTTCTTCTCGGTAGAAGAGATTCGTGGAACAATCTAGCTGATTCGTGTGCAGTGGGTATCGGCAAATAAACAGTTGGGATCTGTTTGTGAATCACGCTGCTCGCGCACGGTTCCTTCTTCATTCTTTCATCCGAAAGTATACTTTAGCATTACCCGAATCACTGTTAGCTTCTTTTTCAATCGTTGCAAATTTATTACAATTCGAAAATTAGTACACGAACGCCATATTATTCTCTATTCCCATAGACGAATTATTAAGTACCGTTCGCTCACATAATCGCCAATTGCATATGCGACACGTAAATAGTATAACTTCAATTCGAAAACCTAGATATTTCTAGTCTTTTGTTGATATTAATTATTCGCTAATTTCCTCAAACTAAAATACCCCGCCAATATCAAATATGTACAACGTTGCCATAAGATTAAAAGAAGATTACAAAAATTTGACATACACTGCCGTTTATTAGTATTGGGACAGCTACTATATTCGCACAAAATGTGATATTTAGTATTATGATATTTTATTTTCTGGTTTTAATATAAAACCAAACCACCCATTTCTCAGGAACTAATTGTCACTCCAACTTGACAATTTGTTGTATCACAAGGTATTACAAGGTATCACAAGACATCACATGTTATCACAAGGTATCATTTCCCACAAAATTCAGTTGCAAAATCGTGGGACCAAGAGCGGGCGATTTCTTGGGTCACTCCTTGCCACGTGTTTCCACAAGCATTCCACACAGAGTAGATGCCCCAACACTTATGAACAGCAGTGTAGCTTGTAATTTCGTTTAATGGAGGCATAAACTGCTTTTTAATTAAGTGATGTCATTTCGCTGGTTGCAGAGACCCACAGTGTGGCGATGACAGACCCACAGTTGTCGAATAACAATAACAACAACAACAATAACAACAACGATGGCGAGCCAAAGTACCTGCATAAGAAGTTCAAGAAGATGGCGACGACCGAGGTCACGCCGAGGGTGGAGCCGAGGAAGGACGACACGGCCAACAACGGTTCTCCAGAGGAGCTCAGGAAGAAGGATTCTACCAAAGACTCGAGAGAATCGCTTAAAGAACCAATCAAGGTCGATGCCTCACCGGAACCCGCGGATGGGGAGCCAACTGAGTCCAGGAAAAGCGGCTACGTGTGTCCTTATTGCAGGCTCTCGTGCGCAAAACCGAGCGTCCTGCAAAAACACATCCGTGCCCACACCAATGAGAGACCGTACCCTTGCGTGCCTTGCGGTTTCGCGTTCAAGACCAAATCGAATCTCTACAAGCACTGCAGGTCTCGCGCTCACGCCCTGAAGATGGAAGGTGGCGACGCCAGCAAGGTATATGATTTATTCACGATCCATCTTCCACTCAGCATTATACATTCCCCTTTACATACACCCCCAGGACAAAAAGATGACACGTGTGGGGTTTCATTAGGTTCTCATGGATATGTTCAGAATTCTCCAAATTCAATGAATGGTATATAAGCATTACGTTGTAGTGGGTAATATAATATACAGACACTCGCATATTTGTTATATCTATTAGCAAAACTCGTAAAATAGGAACGGCGAAATGAAAAGAACTACAATACGATTCTTTGTATTGTTTAGTAATGTGTGGGACCCTGAATCCTTCCTTATTCTCGATTACCTCAATTATACGGTTTTGTAACGAATGATATAATTCTGGAGTGTAATTTTGATAGATTACCCCATTCTTTATTTTTCAAAATTTATCCCCACCAATCTTGTTTTTTTTTTCAAAATTCTTTAGCATCATATTGCAGAATATCAGAAACCATACAACTTTGAATTAAACAGATATGTACGATAATATAGAAACTCTTCATTTCTTGTAGTGAGTGTGAAAATAGTTAGGTGCGTTATTCGTATCAACTACATTTGAATTGAACTACATTTCTGCAAATTTTCATTTTTTTAATATCTTTTGTTCGTAGGAAGATGTGAAACATTTATAGAACGTCAGGGAAAGTAAAATATATACCGTTAATTGATCATTAACCGCCATTATTTATTCTCGCCTAACATATGTACCAGAAAAATTCCATTATGAAATGACCTAATAATATTGAAATACGTGGGGTCAGTAGAGAGCCTAATCCTTAGATTAAAAACGAACAGTATTTAATTAAGATCGATTCATTTGTACACAAAGAGCTGCAACAATTTTTATAGGTATCAGAGGACTCTGACATCAGCCTATCCGATAGCGCAAGCAATGGCACTGGCACACCTCCTCCACCACCGTCGTCAACGCCAACAACCACCGTCTCCAGCGTGAAAACAATTAGAACGGGGAAAATCTATAAGCCAAAATTCCACACGGCGCTGCAGTGCGTGAATAACGACACCGAGACGTCTTCCCTTTCATCCACTTCTTCCACCAACAGTTCTTCCTCAACGGCCGCGATCGCTACCCCAAAGCCTAATCCGGAGCAAGTGCAGGAGCACATTGATAAAATCATTACCGACAACCAGGCGATCGTCGACGCCGTGGACCCGCGTCTTTACAAGCTGATACAAAGGCAACAGAGCCTCGTCGAAACGAAGCAGAGCGATCAGCCGTTGAATCTCTCCTCCGCCGAGGAATCATTCGCGAGGAAACGATGTTACAGCGAGAGCTTCGCTCAAGAGAGCAAGGATTGCCAGGTCAGTGCGGAGGGCTCGGTGATCAAGGATCTCCTTCTGAAGAATCAAAATTCCACTCCAGAGGGGACGATGGAGAGCGAGAATTACCTCTGTCCCTCTTGTGACATCCCCTACTCGAGCATCGACAACCTCGACGCGCATCGTAAATATTACTGCAAAGGTAGCGCGAGCCCTCGCAGGGAGTACCACATGGAGATCGAGAAGAGAGAGGCCGAGTACGATTCGAAGTGTTCCGATTATTACAATACCCTGCAACCTTTACCATCCCCCGGTCCGCTTTTGGGCAACACCAGGCTCGTGGACGCGTACGCGCCACCCGCGAAGAAGCAGAAGTCCGACTCCGTGCCCGCCACGTTGCGATCCCTCGAGGAGCTCAGCAAGTATCCACGGCCAAACTCGTTGCAGATGTTCGGCGGTGAGGTGAGGATAGTGGACAACAGCGGCGAGACGAAAACGATGAGGATCGAGCCTAGGCAGACGAACTCGCCCACCAGCGAGCACATCGTCGGTAGTAAATGCGTTACGTCGGAGACCGCATCGATCGTGGTCCGTTCGGGCCTCCATTCAGGGGGCACGATGGTGCACAAACCGCCAGGCATACCTGCCACCACACCCAGTTCCTCCATATCTTTGCCCAATACGCCGAAAATGTTGGCGCCGATCATACCGAACATATCAACCCCAAACATAGCGCCCAGCATGTCGTGCTACAATTATCTGGAGCCCCACCTCAACTCCCTCACCACTATCACTGCCTACAATCCGCTGACTTTGCCCCAGCCAGGCATCACGAGTATTCTTCACGGTGGCAAAGTCATACCGTACGTTCCTGGCATGCCTGGACCACACACCCTGGCACCTACCATAGACATATCTTCGAGTATAACGACAGGCGACGCCGGGTACAAAGTGATACCGGGTTTGCCTGGCCTCCACATGATCCCCCAGCCGTTAGACCTCGCCAGCCCGGTGAAGCTACAGACACCAAGCGTACCTGGGATCCCAGGGCCGATGTCCAGCGGCCATACGCCTATGTTGGGCCAGCCGCTGGACCTCGTCAGCCCCGCGAAGGACTCGAAGCTTGGCTTCAAAGCTCTGGGGAACGATGCTTCGAAGCCTGGCTTCACTAGCCCGAAAGTTCCTAGCGCTAAGAATGAGAGTTCCGTCGACAAGTACCGCAGGGTGCCGTCCGCAGGGGAGATCGCTAAGATAGAACTCGACCGTCATATCAAGAACAGCATGGCCAACAAATACAAGAGCTTGGAGAGCCCCAGGGAAAGGCGGGAATTCACGTACGAGAGGAGCCCGAAAACTGATAAAACTTTCAGTTACTCAAACGGCATCGACGCGGCCGCGGCTTCCCCAAATTCCCACTGCAAGCTGAGGTACTCACCGAAGGAGTCTTCCGAAAGCAGAAAGAGGCTGTCCACGTGGAACATAAGCGAACTGGAGGCGGGTAGGATGTCGGTGGATTCCTCGGGTCACAGTACGCCTACGAAATACGATTCGCCTCCTCCTCTTGAGAACGGGCGTTTGAAGGCGAGCCTCGCTGAAAGCAGGGTTAAACCGATCGAGGACTATGGTGCGACGTTCAATGGAACGAAGATGAAGCCTGACTCTGGGGCTTCGATGGTGCTAGTGAACCTGGACACCCCTAAAACTGATGTGCCAAGCAAAACTTCCGTAGACGTTATTGCGAGGGGGGACAAGTCTGAGGCGAAGTCACCGAAAAACGGCGACGCCACGAAAGAAGAGATCAATTCGAGCAATTTTCTGAGACCGACCTCTCTGCCTTTGAAACCAGGCACGTTCACGCCGAAGAAGCATCACGGTATCACGCCCACGGCGAACACGCTACCGCTGATAAGCCCGGAAACACCGCGACCGAAGAAATCCTACGGGCAACTGTACTTGAATGGGCACGCTTATACATATCTAGGCTTAAAGTGTTCCACCAGAGTATTCTACTGCACTCTGAATCGACCACAGCCGATGTACGTCACGCAGCAACACGGTTTATCCATGTACTCGAACTGGAAGATATGCAAAGAGGCACCGCCCGACGTTGATATGGCGCAGTACGATTCGAGGCACAGGCCGCTTAATTACACCACTGCCTGGAAAAAACAGGAGGACATTCTGACGCATTCTTCGCAAAGGCCCACCACCCCGACCAGCTCTGACAGTGGCTTGGACAGCGACATGCAGGAGAAGGCCAAGAGGGTTAAGATATTCGACGGGGGCTTCGAGAGCAACGAGGACTATACTTATGTTAGGGGCAGAGGTGAGGAGATAACATTTTCTACCATCCTGCTTTTATTATTCTCATATCTTTCATTCTACGGGTAAAATTAAATTCCGGTGTCGAAAGAATCTGCATGCAAACTACGGCATAACAAATTTATCGGCTATGTGATAAAAATGTGTAAACCTTGAAGTAATACTGTGTAAGAAACACATAGTAATACTTATATTGGGTTGCTGCGTAAGTTCTGTCCGCCACTTCGTTTATATTATGAGTTACACGCCCCAAATGCAACTACCAATGCTGATTTATATTGTCAACAACTTGAAAGAGTGCAACGGAAACTGCACATTAAAAGCAACGCGAGACCACACGTAGCGATAGTAACGCAAAAGAAATATCGAAACTGCAATGGGAACTTACTCCTCGTACACCATATTCCCTGGATCTGGTACCAACAGATTTTCACCTCTTTTAATCGCTACAAAACAGTTTAGATGGGAGAAACTTCAATAATTTTGAGCTCATGAAAAGTGCAATAAGTCTCTTTGTAATGATAAATCCGAAGATTTTTTATAAAAGAGGCATAACACAACTTCCACATAGATGGGAAATTGTCATAAATAATGATGAAAAATACATAGTTTGAAGTAAGTAAAAGCTGTTTTCACAAATCGAATTTGTGGAAGACGTACTCTAGCGGGCAGGACTTATGCAGCAACCTAATAATTTATAAACGATAAGGTGAAAGAATTCTTTTATATTTAAGGGTCACAAAATTTTAATAATCATACCAAATGAATGTGGGGGAAAGATATTCTAAAATTGAAGATTCAGTGTGATTGTTTCACCAGCATGTTTATAATCATTAATCTAAGAGCAATATTTACTGATAAAGTATCATCATTTTATATACTCAAATAGTTCGAACTGATTTCTCTGTTATGCAAGGTCGGGGTCGTTACGTTTGCGAGGAATGTGGGATTCGTTGTAAAAAGCCATCCATGCTGAAGAAACATATCAGAACTCACACAGACGTAAGGCCATATACGTGTAAGCATTGTGCTTTTAGGTAAGTTGCTTTCATCACTCCATCCTTAATCCACCTTAAAACAAAATACTCGCACCACATGCATCTTCCTACAATAAAACCCAGAAGCTCACCGCGGCTACTTGCATTCATCTATTTCATCATCGTGGCTTGTACTTGAACGTTGCTCAATAGCTCCTGTCTCTCTCATTTCGTACAGTTTCAAAACGAAAGGCAACCTGACGAAGCACATGAAGTCGAAAGCTCATTACAAGAAGTGCGTGGAGCTGGGCGTGGTTCCCGTGCCGACGACCGTTTGCGACGAGAATATCGATAAGGACGCCATCGCTCGGCTAGCGGCTGGTGGCAATACCGAGGAATCCTCTGAGGAAGAGGACGAGAGCGACGGAGATGATAGCGAAGAGTCTGGGAGCGAGGAGCAGGAAGCTGCGCAGAGTTTGCTAAGTCTCTCTCAGCGCAATGCAAACAGACTTCCGGGACTTCTACCGTCCGGAAGACCAACAACCTACCCGTACACTCTAACCTTCCCAGCAACCACTTCGACCACCAGCGTATCGGTTGCAATAAGCAGCACCCCTTTCAGCAGCCAGGTTGTCAGCACGCAAGCAACCACCCTGGTACGGAGCGAGTTGTCCTACCGTTACTATTTCCCGTCCAGCCGAAGCTCTATGGAGGAGTCGAGGACAACCGTGATACAATCCTCGAAAAAGGAAACCTCGGACGTAGAAGTCGAAGAGGTGGACACGGACACACGGAACAACTTGCCTCAGCCAATGGATCTCACAACGAAACCGGTGGCGCAGCCGTTGTCGTCTCCTATACCGCAGAGGGCGAGGCCAGCGGACATTTTGACGCCCGTCTCGGAGCCTGTCCTGTTGCAAACGATCGTTCAGACTATGGAGAGGCTACCGATACAGGGAAGGGAATGGAAGCCAGACACAGAAGGGCACATGCTTCAGGCGTACCTCACCGAGAGACACGTTATGGACAGTAAGATGAAGCAACAGTACCGCGTTGGTACTACGAAAATGGAGAAGCATCCGAAAGACAGGGACGGCGACCCGAGGCAGCCCAGGACCATGGAGTCGAACAATGTCCCCACGGTAACATACACCGACCCTAGCAAGATGCAGCAGCCTGCGATCGACTCCAGAATCAAGCACGTATCGAAGCACACCACGGACGACGTTAAAATGGAGATCAGGGAGAGGATTTATCAGAACAGTGTGGCGGTAGAACGACGATCGTTCGATATTGAGTCGATTCACAGGGACAAGGAACAAGGTAGTCGGACCATTCCTGAAAGGGATACTTTCGAGCATACAACGCTGGCCAGTCCTGTGAGCTCGAAGACCAGCGTGGAGTACGATATGCCGAAAAACAATAGCTACGTAGAGAGATCGAATTATCCTGTCGAGTCACCTAACAGGAGTACACCGCAGGCTGTCGATCGCCATTCTCCGAAGTCTTTTAACGTGGACGCTAACAACAGGCTTCTATCCATATCCCACCTGAACAACGATATGGATAGGAGTTCAGTGTACAGTTCGATAAAGACAATGAGCGAATTGGAAAGAGCTCGTGAATGCCACGCCGTTAGCCAAGAGATCCGACCAGCCAGTCACGAGCTGAGAAATGTATCGGCGGACCCGCGAATGCAATGCCAAAGCCCGCGGAATTTGGACATGAGGCCGCCCAGCAGAGAAATGCGAACGCCGAGTCAGGATTACAGAGGTCAGATACAAGAATTGCGACCACCTAGCCAGGACTACAAATTGTGTAGGCAAGAGCTGAGGCCTCCTAGTCGAGAATTCGTACCACTGAATCACGATTTACGCTCCAGTCAAGATATGGTGTCCTCGAATAACGCAGAGATGAGGCAGGCCAATGCGGATGGCAGACCTCCAAGCAGAGATATGGTTTTATTGCCGGAGTACAGGCACGCGCAGCCACAAGAGCCGCGAGTTAATTATGAGATGATGCCGTTAACGATGCACGAGGCCTCGAAAATGCAAGAGGTCCCGAGGCCTCAGAACGTAGACATGAGGAGCGTGGACCGTGTCGAGATGAAGCATACGGAAATGACGAAACAGAATCTGGCGGAAAGCATTAAACACACTGTTGCGAGGAAAATGGTTGTCGGGGGGCCAGGCTTCAGGTCACCCTCGCCTACTGCTGGAAACGCCAAACCACAGGCTGAATTTTTACAACCATCTAGTGGGCCTGCACCTAATTATGTTAGGTGAGTGAGACCTGATGCTTTATTATTTGTAGCACCTGATTGCTACAACATCTGTGCACTGCTTCTTATATTTTGGGGGAAAAACAGAAAGTAGAAACTTGTAGTAATTATACGCTAAAAAGCGAAGTTTTATTAAACTTCGAAGAAATGTCTTCTACTTATATTCCGGTCTTGAATGAGATTGTTGTAGTTGATTCAAAATGTAAATCAATACAGTAGTGACACGATACTTTTATAAACCATAATTTGGGAGAAGTAGAAATACTTACTTTGAAGAAATATAAAAATTTTATTTATGCATTCGAATCGATCAATTTTACTATTATTTATTAAGTCTAATACAACTTAACGCTTACTTTCTTTTAAACTCGATTCATTTCTTTTTTTTACTTTTGTTTATCAACGTAACATTCGTTGAAAGAACTGAATCTACCCAATGTAGTTACAGTGTGACTGAAGATGGGAGAAGTGTCTGCGGAATTTGTAACAAGGTGTTCAGCAAACCTAGTCAGTTACGGTTGCATATCAACATTCATTATTTTGAAAGACCATTCAGATGCGAAAGTTGCGCAGTTTCTTTTCGAACCAAGGGTCATTTGACAAAGCACGAAAGATCTGTTTCTCATCACAATAAGGTAATTAATTAATCAAATTTCATTTTTCATTCTTGTATCGAGGAACCATTAAGCATTTCGTTAATAATAACTTCTATGGCAAGCCCTAAAACAACTAATCTGAGTTTTAGACGAAGTGTTAGTTTAATGCATTATCCCAAATTAATTTGCCCCCTCTGTAAACGATTAGTTATTTTACCGTAGTTGTTTGATTGGCATTGACGTGTTTTCGCACCACAGCGATTCCATTTATTACCTAGCGTTAGGGCGCCTTGATACCACGGAAGCAGAGAAAGTATTAACCCCACACAACGCTGAATTTCCTCTGAAAGCTGATATTTATTTAGTGAGTTCTGGGGATATTCGAGAGCATTCTGCGACATATACAATTTATCCAGTTTGATGCAGGTGAATTTGTAGCCTCTATATGAGAAAAATAATTCTATTTGTACAAAATATAGAAAATGAACACTGGTAGTAATATGTACAGGGCTAATTCTAGTGTTAGGAAAGTCCTCCTAGGAGTAAAATAACAAATTAGCTAAAATTATCATAAATAGAATATGGATTTTTTATTTTCGTGCATTTATTATAATTTTCTTAGCTTCCCAGGTAAAAAGCATACCTTGCAAATTTTTTTTAATAATAAATATTTGAAGAAACATGTCCAAACGTCTGTTGCATATAGATAAACAGTAACAGATGTAGAGAAAATTTCGAAGAATTTGATGATATTTGTTCAGTACGTTGGAAACGGGATTTTATAATGAAAACTGCAAAATAGGAATTTATTTATAATTTCTGTATTGTAAGCATGAAAAATATCCTTACAAAAATCATTTATTAGAGAGTCTGATCCTTCCTGAGTAGAAGTACAAATAAGTACGACAATGTGATTAATAATTCCGGAGATAAAAATCTATACACGAAATCAAGACACATAAAAATCGGTCGAAATTAACAACTTGGATTAGCAATGTCCACTTGACTATTAGATGGCGAATCTATACTCATACATGTAACATTTCTAGTGCAGGCTTATTCCTAGAATCGACTGATACATTTTCGTAAAAAAATTCGAAAACACCCTGTACATAATGTTTTATAATCATAATTCTTGTTACAATTAAAGTAACTGAAAATCAAAGTAAGGTATAGACACACGGGCATAGCAAAACAAATTTATATTTCATGGAATTCAAGCTTGTTAGAATATGTTACAAGCGGGAAGGTAAATTGAACAATACTTTCTCTGCAGATACTAAACGTCTGAAAAGACTCAGCAGAATTTAAATTGCACGTTTCTCGCTTCATTGCCAGTCAAAGAGTTAATACACATTTATCATTATAGTCGATAGCCCTTTTCAGGATGAAAGTTGCTCTAAATTCATTTAATCGCCATTTTGAGGTGTTTCATTAATCAAATTTTCCTTCATAAGAATAGCAATAGATGTTAATCGGATGAAGGGAGAGTTGAAGAATGTAGATGAAGGATTGGAATCGATATTATCGTCTCAATACTCGAAAAAAGTTTTAAATAAATAATTCTAACACGAGTACCACCGAATCTGCCTTTTATGAAATGCGAATTTGAATGTATATGAAGCTCATTCTACATTGTTGCAATTTTTTATTTTTCATTGCCGAGTAGGATCGAAATAAAATGCATTCCTTTATGAAGAAAAGCGATGCACCAACCGCAATCTTGCGATGGTTATAATCATCAATTATCATTGTCAGAAACTTTAAGGGGTGATTCTACATGCCAAACTCAAGAATGATGAAATTGCGTTTGAGGCTTCGTTTTCGAGTTATTAATTTTTTAAAACAAAGCGTAAGAATTACTGCGTCAAGACTATTTACAAGGGACATCACCCAACCGAAAAAATATTTTACACGTTTTTTTTCATCAGTAAATGGCCATATCTATGGGATGAAATTAGCCCTCAAAGTTGGGGGTAAAAAACACGTTTGCCCAATATCTCGGAAACTGTGCACTATACAGAAAAATCTTTCAGACGAAAATGATGTAGCCTTTTATAACAAATTCAGCCACGTAATCAGATTCGTAAAACATCAATTTGTTTAAACAATATACCAAAAAGTAGTAATTTTTCACTGAATCTGATTGCGTGGCTAAATTTGTTATAAAAAATTACACCATTTTCATATAAAAGATTTTTCTCTATAGTGCATACTTTCCGAGATATTGGGGAAAACATGTGTTTCACCCCACAACTTTGAGGGCTGATTTCACCCCTTGATATAGACATTTGCCGATTAAAAAAATACGTGTCAAATATTTTATCGACAACTATAATCTACGCAAACCTCATCAAAATCGGCGTGTAACAATAAGCGCGTCAGACACTTTTACGGTACTTTGTTTTCAACAATTAATAACTCTGAAACGAAGCTTCAAACGCAATGTCACCATTCTTGATTATCGTCTTATTTTGACATGTAGATTCAGCCCTTAAAGTTTCTGACACCTGTTGCGGAACACCCTGTATAGTTGGTGGGTAGCACCATCACTTCTTGCTTTCTACACGATAAAATTATTGACAGACTGTATGAATTTTCAATAACATCGAATTGATTCTATGTCAGAATTTCGAATCCATGTCAATAATATTCTCCAAATCCGCCATCCTCATTTGTGATGCTACGTCATTTTCTATTAGGAGCATTTTGTCTTGACCATTCTCAATTGCTATGCAAGTTTTTCGCGTGACGTCGGCTACGAAGGTCTCATGTTTAAACTCGTTAAATAAACGCACGCAAATAATGCAACTGCAAGCGGCGTTTTTTTTTCTTCATAAATCGAGGGATACTATGGATGCAGGACGAACATGTATAATTATTATTTTCCTTACCACCATCACTAAGCTTTCAAGGCATGGCAATTACATTTCTCGATGCTACATTATAATATTAAAATAGCAATGCCAGGAGAAATTACACAAAGTGTCGATGCGAAAAAATGTTGCTTTCATTTCGGCTTAATAAAAAGTTTTGCAAGCTAAAGTAAATCTATACAAGCCTTGACAAAAGTTTCGGTCATGTTATGGCAACATGTATAACTTAGTAAATCAAACAACAAAGTGTTTGCAAAGGGAGACTTAAAACTCATTTTCCTCAGAACTTGTGGCAATGAAAATCCTTTATTTATTTCATGTGCGAAATCTGAGCATTTAAAGATTCCTATGATTCCTATGCTAATAATTGTTGTAAATGATGTGAACATTTAACGGTCGAAAATATTAACTAAGACCGAAACAAATGATTTTTAGATCCATATTTATTAGGACTTCTTTAATTTGTTCTAATGAGTGATTCATGGTTCTTCTGGTATGAACGGTTTTTAACATTCTACTTGTATATAATTGATGTTAATTATTTAAATACGGCATAAATTCAGTGCTTTTCGTACACATGTCGATTGTTAAATTAAACATTGAGAGGTGGAAAGCTTTTTGACTTCACGATGGACCGTTATATTACAGGTCAGTATGACTTCTACTTTCGGAGCTGCCACCACCAGCAACCCTAGACCATTTAAATGTACGGACTGTAAAATAGCATTCAGGATACACGGGCACTTGGCAAAGCATCTTAGGAGCAAAATGCATATTATGAAATTAGAATGCTTAGGTAAATTACCGTTCGGAACATACGCGGAGATGGAAAGATCTGGTGTTAATTTGAATGACATTGATACTACCGACTGTGATAATAGTCTTACTAGTCTTCAGGTACGTGATCTCTTCGACTATTTTATTTTACGCAGAATTTCCTAACACAGTGTCCCTAATTTCCAAATACAATAACCGTCAATATAATTATAAATTGCATTTAAAACTCTCCGTTACTGCACTTATGAATTTTTAATCAAAGGAACGGTTTAAACAAATCTGCAACAATTCACAGTTTCATTGCTTCAACAATTTTTCTTTACTAAAAATTCTGATAGAAGATAAATCTGCCATCAGAAAAGAAGGAGATCAAAATGTATAAAACAGACAAGTAGCTATTTAATATTACACGAAATTATAAGAAGTTAACGAATATAACAATTTTATTATGCAATAGTCTTAGAGAATTAAATTCTATTTTTTATTACTCGCCATTTTAACCCTCTGAGTGAGAATGCAGGGTCCGCTTGGACCCATCCTAAACTGATAGTAAGATCAAAATCCAGTATAAAAGCTTATTCGGAAAATTTTATAAACAGTCTATCCGCTTTATTATAGATGCTGGCTCAGAGACTTTGCGAGAAGGATCCCAGTAAAATTGGGCAGTGGGATCCGGAGACGATACCAAGTCAAGTAATTAGCGGGGGCGAGACTTCCTCGGACGAGGGTGAGCCTATACCACAGCATGCAATGCATCCATGTCCTGTAAAAGTGATCACAGACGCGGACATGTCTCGATCATATCATGTGCCAATCGAAGATCCGATGTCTGATGCCCTTCATGGGAATCCTCAGTTTAATCAGCAGAGGCGCGAGTACAGCGCGAAAGAGAGGCCAAACCCGCAGCCAGCGTTCTCTGTAGATGACGGGAGGTCCGATGAAAGCATACAATCATACAAGTGCCAAGTTTGCACAGTGTCTATGCGTACTATGAACGAGCTGCAAGTACACTGTTTTGTTGAACATAATATTGAATCGGATTCTAGTACAAATATACACGGGGATAGGGGCGTGAACAAGTGTAGAGAGAAAGAGAATACTCAGAAAAGAATAACGGAGGAGTCCGTAGTCAAGGATGATCCCAATAGACAAAAAGTTGAAGACACATAGTGCCAAAATAATATAGTGAACCAGGGAACCAGCGGTGAAGTTGTTTTTTTGAATGAATTCGTTGCCGTACCGATAATATAGTTGTATTAAAGAAACCCCATCACTTTTCGAAGGAGATTTTAGAATGGGTGATACCGTCGTTGGCTAGAAACAACATTTAATGCTTCCATTGAGGATAACGAGAAATATCTTTCTGCGGCGCGACAAGGTGCAATCTATTCGCAATGGACTCTCTTTAAGGGAATTAAATATTGTAGTGGTGTGTGGTAAATACTATTGCCAGAGAAAATTCTTAACCGTCATCGCCAAAATTTGGCTCGTCTAATGTTTATTTCGTCAAAATGTGTGCGCGTTGAAATTTTTATTCATTAAGAACATACATGTTGACGAAAGAACTCGACGTAACTTGGTCTCTTTTCTTTTTCTTTTAACACTTTGGTACACAACAATATGTTCCCGGACCAAATTTAAAACTTGAATTAACGGAAGAATAATATTTGGGAGCGCGAAAATAATTTTATTACGAATAGCTAAATAAACTGTATTAAGAAAGGGGATACGGAAGTCTATTTTGTGAATGATATTTTAAACTATTTATTCAGCTTTCGATTAATAGGAATGAAACGTTTTTATGATTGAGAATGCAAGATTTAATAGAGTACTTTTTTTAATTAATTGCAAAGCTGTGAAAACATATAACGTTATGTTTAATTTTTCTTATCAATAAATTTCTTCCTTTGATTTTGATTCGTGAATTAATAAATTCCAAACGGGGGAAGGGTAGCAGGATGAAGGATAATTTTTCCAATAAGCATAAGGTTGTCTGTAAATTTTTATCTAAAAAAAACGGAATTCTTTTTTATCCTCGAATTGAGGACTATTATTTTAATTTTATATGTACAGTACCATAAATTTCTTTCAGATATTTTAATTTTCTTTTCCATTTTATCGAAGCTCGCAACGTTTCATCTGTACGTCAGGCGCGAATTAAGATTTTTGGGGCCCGGGGCTATCAAACCTTCGAGGCCCCCCCGTGGTTGAACAGCGGGTGGGGGGTGGTTGTGAGCTAATCGCTTAGAACGGGGCCCTCCCCTGAAGGTGGGGCTGCAGCCCCCCCCCCCCCTTTAATCCGGGCCTGCTGTACGTATATAATTAAATTAACAGCATTTAATGTAGTCATATATGTAGGAGACAAAAAACCGACCGATTGAATTTTTGGGCGATTTATATTTTACCGCACCATTGCCTTAACCCTTAAATTGCACAATTTTCCCTTTGTTGTCAAAATATTGTACCCCCATTTCCAGAAGAATCAAAAAAAAAATCTAAGACATTGTTTAGTTACTTTATTCGGAAAAAAGTTTTGTTTATATAACAGCATATATATCAATTAGGAAATATGCCATAGTTATGAAATAATTGAATATAAATATATTATTCATATTATTGTACACTAGAAAGCAAGCACAACTTAGTTTATACACATTTAATGGATCATAAAATGCAGGTGTGTTAACAACTGTTAACATTTTCCATTAAAGGATTAAGTTATCCACATTAACAACCTATTCTTTCCGAAGTCTCTTCAACCCTAACGGTACACCGCTTGAATACCACCTGCAGCTCGGTCGATCCTTACTTCTAACCCTATTTAATGGCTGGCCCGTACAGCTTAGCCATCTTGAAAATTGTAACTGCCCTTGGTCGAGCATTATAATTTTTCTCAACTCGCAAATTTAGCGGTGCACCTCAAATTTGCGGATCGAATATCTCTCGAGCAAGCAAGCCGAACGGCTTGAACCATGGATTTTGTGAAAATAGATAGTTTTTATTGGAGATTGAGCTTGATCCAGCACACAAAGTTGATAATTAACAGAATGGCGTCACTGGAAAGTAAGGGGGAATATTTTGCCCCTTATTTACTTTATTCTACTAACAGATATATTAAATTTTGAAATGTTTCGAAAAACTTAGGTTCATCTACCAATAAAAACTATCTATTTTCATTAAATGAAACCTGAACGTTCCCTTAATTGACTGATATAGTCGCCTGGCAAGCAAAAAATTCATATTTGAATCTCGGCCCTGTAAATCGAATCGGTCACTTCTTTGTCACCTACATATAAATGTGAAACCAAGTATTCTCAACAGTTTTATCTCCTGAAAGTCTCTCACATATCACCGCAAAATCGCTCGAATCCCTCTGATTTGCGCTCGAGACGGCCTCTGTTGTGGAAATTTTTTACGCGGCTCTTATCCACATGTAAATAATAATAAATATCTATATTATACAAATGTATAATTAAGGACATCACACAAAATGCACCAAAAGCTCATTAAAAATTTAACGATTTACCTACAAATGTTATTCGTGGAAATAAGGTAAAACGTGAGGTTAACTTAATATTTTCTATCTATTGTCCTTTAAGTTTCAAGTTTGAATAATTTTACTATATGTTGATTATTCTATGTTTACTACCACACAATATGCATAGATTTTACACACAATATGTTACATCAAATTATTTTTTAAATACACGAAATGCACAAATATGTAGAAGAAACAACATTTAAAAAAGAAGATACATAGTAGAATCTGGAATCAGTTTCTTTGTATAAATTGATTTGGGCATTTAAAACTTTTTATATTGTACTTTTTAATTTCATTATTAAATCTCGGTACAAGAGAATCTTTTTTCCAATGATATTGTAGATTAATTGTTAAAGTTCTGCTTCAAACTTTTAAAACATATGTGTAAACATAATAGCAGAGTAAAGCGGATATTCTAACTCATGGACGCCACGGGACGGAAATCTCCGCCCTTTATATCGTCACGATATTCAAAGCAACAATTTGTTTATTGTTGCTCATGTTTTTGGAAAAGTGAATGCATATATATTTGATATTGCCGATGCATAGCAGCATAAATATTATTCACTGTGACCCAGGCTAAAAAATGAATTCGAATAATACGACGAGCTCGAAAAATTGCTCTTGAGACACACATATGAGTTTAGTTAAAAAAAAATATACTTACTATAATAACATACACATTTATGTTTTTCGGGGAAGTATATTAAAATGTGGAAATTTTATTGCTTAGACGAGTTTTTAAACGTGCATAAGAAAATAAAAATTGTTTTTGATATGTACTGTTAAAAATGTTCGTGCATATTAAATGACAATAGAACTTAATACTTTAAAAACACAAAATCAAATTTAGAAATATTTATGGTCAATAAACTTTCAGTTTTTGAATATGCTGTTGATTGGCGACAATAATTGATTTTTTATTTATTTGTAAATAAACTTGAACGTTCTATTTTATAAAGATTTACATACTTAGCTTTTTTTATTATTCTACCTTCTAGTGAAATTTGATTTATCAATTAAAGGATATGTAAATATTTTATCCTACATTACTTGATGGCCACGTCATATAAAACAAAAGATACAATTTACTTAATTAGTTTTTCTCCGTTGCAAAGATTTTGATAATTCTAAAATTTTCATTTATTCTTACAACTCATCTTTTTAAACTATTTTTTCTTTTTTATTTAATATACAGCAGTGTCCTCTTTTTTTATTTTAGTTATCCATTAAAATATTATCGCATTAGAGGAAAGCAAAATAACAAAAGTTATGTAACACCAAACACTATTACTAATTTTAATTTCCCTTGTCCGAGAATTATACGAGAATTTAATAATTTATTTTACAAAACAGAAAATCATAATTTATATTGATCCAATAGAAGCAGTAATGATCTATTACAAGAAATTTTTCTCTTCTCGTTGTCAGCGTACTTCAAAGTCAAAAGACAAATAGAAAGTTCTAATTCAGAGCATGGTAAATTCTCCTTCGAAAAGTGATGGAATGTAACTTATAAGAGGATAGTTCTCATACTTAGTAAAAAATATAATATTTATATACAATAGTGTTGTATCAGCATAAGGTGCAATGGACTGGCATGTGATTCTGTATTTAAAGTGCAACTGTTGCGTTCAACGTTGAAGAGTATTCTAACATTACAAATTAATATTATATCATAATTATTGGTACATGCAGCATATATGTGTACAAAATGGGTCACTTAAACCTGGAATTGCAAATATTATATTTACACTTTTGTGGTAAAATATTTCATTTAGCAGTATGATATAAGCTGCTTCTTTCTGTAAGGGACCGTTTCCAAAATTTCAAGATCATTTATGTTTTTTAACGAAGTATTCAAATATATTTACAATATATATATGTACTACATACAGATCGTGCGCGTGGTGTTTTTCTTGTGTGTGCGACAAATGAATGGCCCCTTTTCAAAAAAAAAATTCGAATTAATTGGGAATAAAAAGAACGCGGAATGAAAATCAAAAGAGAGCCTCTCTACAATATGATCTTACTGATGTCCCAGTTCTGCTTTTACAAATTTGGGTTGTTTAAAAATTTATCTCATGCCTGTATGCAACGCGCACTTTGCACACGCGCCAGCCGGGTCTGTGTAGATACACATAAATGTACATATATCTACATAAAAGATGTTGAAATAATATGAACCATATCATAGGTTGGTGAAAGGGAAAGAGAGAGTATAACACAAACTCAAATTTATCTCAAGCAGACCATTGCAATATGCAAGGACGTCCGTAGAATGTTTTCCAGGAGGGGGTAACTTTGATATGCGTAATGAAAAAACGAGTAGCTCGCTCGTTTTTTTTAACTCATTTTGTAGTGCCAATTTAATTAAGAATTTAAATCCGAAGTTTAGAATTATTTACTTTTTTAGTATAAAAGTAATAAAGACTAGTTTTTAAAAATAAGCGGTTTTTTCTCAAAAACCAGGGGAGGCAACTGCGCCTTTTGCAACCCCCTCCGGGCGCCCATAGCAATATGGTCATCCACTGCAGTTGGACCATTTGATTTATTGCAATGGTTTGCCTGCTTGAGGAAGAAAGCATGTGTCTGTTATATTGTAGACTTTAAATAAACTTTCCACGTATGCTATGATTGAGTTTCTCTTATCATGAACGTCCAATGCAGTGTAGATTCTTTTAAAAAAAATATAAGTGATAAACGAAACATTATTTTTATTACAAATTATTTGCCATTCCAGTGTTAAGTGTCCCATGCTGTACATATTTGTATGATATTAGTATGAGCAATTATGAGAATTATTGTTGACACAAGAGAAGATGTGTTTGTATATATTTATGTATAATATAATGAATCATGTTAGTCTTTACAATAATTTTAAGTAATCCATAATTGGGAACAGAATCGGTTATTCAGATTAAACTTAAACTATGTTAATTTTAATATGTCTTCCAACCCTCTTATATTCTTCTGCCTGGAATACGTATGTATCTAAAATCTTCGAAACCAGAGTTAGGTAAGATTAGAGCTTTTCGAAAAATGAGAATTTGAATATACATCTGCTGAACCATAATCAACAACTTTATATTGCGTACAAAAATTATTTGTATGGTATTACAAACTAATTTGTATAATATTTTCAGAATTGCATTTGGTAAAATTTGAAGCTTGAAAACGGAAATAGACTATCTTTCCTAATTCAATAAATTTAAATGGATAGATATATGAACAGTGAATGATATTACTATAATAATTTGTTCAAGTAATTCCTAACTCTGTTTAAAGGTTGATACGAAACCGTATACTTTTCAATGAATTTAATTGAATTTAACTGATACAAGTGGACGATCGTTATTATCAATCTGAGTAACCGATTTTCTGATCTTGCTTAAGACATTTAAGGAGCAACATACCTTCCACGAGAGACAGCTATTCTATCTTATAATTAATTATCTTTCTAATATACAGCGCCCAATTTTCAACATCTTACTCAAGCACGACTTGTCTTTCCTACTGCATAATCAGATTTGGATTATCGTAATTTGTACCTAGGTGTGCTTGAGACAGAATAGTAGGCAAATAGAACGACCGCACAATCGTATACATTGAGGTCCAGTTGAAGTGATTGTCGCCAAACAATATCAACGTAGTATAGTTTGAAGTAGCAAGTTGGTGTATATCCATTCTGATGCTATCAACTCCAATTACGAAAACTTGTATGAATTTCTAAAGTGTGCAAGCGTGTATGCCCGCGACGCCAAGCCAACGATGTTTGTATTTTGGAAGAAACGACAAGATGAACAGAAAATAACTTTTGCACTGAAATTAACGTTTGATAAGACGTATTAGACGACCAGAGCCCGCGGAGGAAAAATATTTTGGAACGAAGCTGAAGCCAAATTTCATACGATGTAATATTTAGCTCTTGACTGTGTCATATGTGATTAATAAGGTAGTAGTTCTTTCAGATTATGATCCTGGATATATTTTCGAAACAATTGTCCTTTGTAGAAGTATTTGTATATTTTCAAGAGCATACATAAAACAAACATCATTTACATATCAAATCTATTGATTTAGACCTAGGGGAGGATGAATATGCGTACACTTTTCATCATTTATATCCTACAGTGAAACAAACAATTTGATATAAAATAAAATTTATATTATATTAGAACAGAAACTTACTTTAATCTAAGATGTCCGCAAGTATGTTGAAAGTCACATTTGCTCGATTGTATTTTGAGAATATTTTTAAACGGTTTACATTGACACTACTGTACAAATATTTTCAGTTACAACACAAGTGAGAGATTTTTGAATAATCTCGTGTATGAAATTCATGTTCAGTTACATATTTAATTAAATAACTGCTAATTGAAGAGGAATCTTTATAAATGTCATTTTTAAACAAAATAGGGTATAAAATGTAGCGAAGAGAAAGAACAATGGAAAACTTTAGAGTACTTGGAAATGCTATTTTCTCTAATATATACAAGGCATTTACCATCTACAATAACTTGTGCACTTGTCATCGTTGTTCCAAAGGAAATACGAATACTTGAAATGAACGAAGTATTACAGAAACTTTTATGTTTTTACTACTTCACACAATCTGACGTTTTTAAGGGATTTCTGTATATGTAAATACAATTGTCTTCCATTAGTATTCTAAGTGCCCATCCACAGTTTTTCATAATAAAAACGATACATTCAGAAATTTTATAAAATATATGTGATAAATAATATTTTATATGTTTAACACGTTATTTAAACGCGCATATATCTGTGAAGAATATTTCTCATTATTCATTAAGTTTCGATGTTAGGAAAGTAGAGGATATTAGATATTTCAATTTTTTTAAGTATGGCAGAACGATTCCATCTTCTGTTTTCATAATTTTTAAATGGCAAAGTGAATGTATCCGTTATATCGGAAACTAGAGTTTATAGTATGAATTTCATTTTAGTAATTAGCCTTATAAAGCATCTTGAATTTTATAAAACACGAATATTGTACAATGTTCTAGTTTAGCGCTGTGTTTTTGGAACAAGATGAAGGAGAAGATGAGTTATTGTAATGGTAAAATGCGTTGCCTTACATATTATCACCTTAAACCTTCTGTAAGAAGTTGGCTTGGCTCCTTCCAAACTCAGTATTAGAAATCTTAAAAGCAAGCAGGATTGAACTTTCAATGTGTGAATTATTTTCGATTGAGCTGTGTTTTGCAAAAATATACTTCTAAAATTATCAACTTTTGTCACTTTGTCTAAAGAACGATTTCTGAAACGGCCCCTACCTTTTCACAAACAATTTCAATTTTTATAGTGAATATTGACAGTAACACTTACAAACAGTTGGCAAACTAGTATTTTACGTGTATTATAGGTGATATAGATCATTAAGGTTTTAGAAATATTTGTCTGAGCGCATAATCTAGATTATGCTGATGTGGCAATTGCTTTCTATGCTTTCGTAATCAATTGCTAGATTAACGAGGAATTTCAGGTTCGAGGCGATTCCTTAATGAAAAATGGGGGCAGCGAAATCAATCGAGCGACTGCTCGTGTATATCGAATAATGGGACCGGAGTAAGATTTTATAAAATATATACAGGAACGTAACATCAGTTTTTACGAAACGTGAGAGTGCCAACACTTTGCTAGTGTAGCTGTCACTTTTCTTCCTAATTCTGTGACTTTGTTGAACTATTGATGAAAATGTAATTTATTTATTGTAAATAAAAAACATATATTGCTTAAAATGTTTTATATTATATGATCTGCATTAATACATGATCGATGGAGTTTTGGTAAACAATGTGAGAAAAGTAAACGATTTGAAGTTTATGAAGAGCTATGAAATATATTTCGATTAATATTGTTATAATTTTCTAAGGTAGTATCACAAGCATAAAAGTACAACTTTATGAATAATGTGGGATGGGAATAAATATTTAATTTGCAATAACATTGTGTATTTTTTTATTAAAAACTGCGTGACCCTTACGTGCGAATTACTGTATATATGTACCATTAAAATATTACATTACAATACCGTATTTCCTTAACTTACTTCCTTAAGTTTACAATTTACACTTATCATATGTTATATCAAGGAAGCTTATCGGGCATCAAATACAACAACTAAGCATTACTAAGGAAAATAAATAGTTCATTGGCCTGATACTTATTCATACTATGTGCAGGGTGTTCCACTACAGATGGTAAATCTTTAAGGGTCGATTCTACAGGCCAAAATTAAACAAAAATATAGAATAAAATTTTTTAAAATCGTGCTTCGTTTTCAAGAAAACAGACTATCAATTTTAGTAAAACACGCGTGCACCGAAGTATGTACATAGTACGTAACACTTTTAGGTGCGGAACGCTTACGGAAAGTGCAACGCGAGTTAGGGTGCATTTAGAGTGACCAAAAAGAAGGAATGATCGTTGGCCCCACTTCGATAAAATAAACGAATGCTCCTTTAGACTTGAATTTTGTCGAAGTGGGGAGGCGAGGGGACGTACGATAGGGTGGTCCTTTAGAATTGAAGGTGCGATACAATGTTGGGACGCTAGCTAATTTTATTCGTTTTGGTGTGTTAAGGAAGTATGGAAATTTTCGGCACAATCAGGTTATTCTGAACCCTGCCTCAAGAAGCTTAAAGTTACGATATACTATAAACTTTTTTGTCTATTTATTTTCTTTTTTGTACACCTATAAAAAATAATTGTTCACTGGGAACAGAGGTTCCCGGAATGCATAAATATTTTACCGCCATAGTCCAAAGACTAAAAAAATGGAAAACTTGTACCACCTTCGTTCTTCCACCACTTAACGATATCTTAACGATATTATCGATATATCGTTAAGTATCAATAAGTTACCGATAGTCCCAACTTCAGTTCCATCACATATTTGCTTACGTACACGGTTGCATAATAAAAAAAAAACAGCTGTTTGCAAGAGCGCAGTTTCGTTCGAAACTTTGAGCCTCTCAAGGCAGGGCTTAGAGTTGTTCGATCGAGCCGAAATTGTACACACTTATTTACCACACGAAAGGGAAATAAATCAGGAGGCGTCTCGTGCCGAATTCTTAAATTTAAAAAAAAATTTCATTCTATATTTTCGTCTTATTTTAATCTGTAGAATCATCCCTTGAAAGGTTTACTACCTGTAGTGAAACACCCCGTACATTTAATTAAATATTTTATTATTGGTTAAAATTTTACTGAAAAAAGGATACGCCTCTTGGTACGTTTCTTATACATAATTCTGTATCCACACTCCCTGCATCGAATCGGATCTCTGGGACGTATTTCATTATCATGATGACATTCTGTAGCAGATATTTTATGTTTAATATTAAATTATACGTTTTATATGACTCAAATATTTTAATATATAAAACAGAAAGTGTTCGTGTGTTTGTCTGTCGCCTAAAAATTTTTGAACGGTAAACTCTGAGGTCACCAAATGTGTCCCTGCTCATGATGCCTAACTAATCCAGATGAATGTCACTATTTTCACAAAGAAATGAATGTCACTATTTTCACAAAAAATGAATGTCACTATTTTCACAAAAAATTAATGTCACTATTTTCACAAAAAAAATTAATGTCACTATTTTCAAAAAAAAAAAATGAATACATTTTTTTATAAAATCGGAATCTAAATTTTGGACGAAGCCGAGTAGTAAAACTAGTAATATATAGAACAATATACTAATTCATATCTTATTAATACAATATTAAATCAATAAAAACGATCTAAATGTAAACAGAGTAAAATTTTGTATTTCGTACTATATCAGTGTAATAATGTTTATCAGTAGTCCGTAAAAAAGATATGAACAGATGTATGTAACTCCTCTTTCATTACTGAAATAATGATTTCATTATTTATTAACTCTATAGTCAAAGTCATTTATCTAAACAAGTATGGCGAAATTGCTTCAAAAGATTCCGAAGTGGTAATTTTAAGGACATTCGCCGTTTCAGCCAACCTCAGGCTTCTTCTATTTTTTCTATTTGCATAAAAAGCAAATACTATTGCACCGACTCTTCAAATAAAATAAAAGTGTAGCGACATACTATAGTATAAAACAAAACATCATATTTTATTTACATTTGCAGCAATCACCTAATAATATGCAAAGGCCGGACCACGGAAAATGTTGTGTTACTTCCTTTCAAATTAGGGGTAATGGCAAAATTCTATATTAGATTTTCAGATTGCCAATTCTGATTCCCTTTCAACTAAATCACAAGGAGTCTGATTTAATTCAATTAATATTCTTATTATAAATATTAAATAAAATGGCATATAAATCTAAAACCAAATATCTCTCAATTAATAAAATAACTGAAAATATAATTAAAAATAAACTAACTTCAAAAGATACAGACTGAGCAACGGACTAAATACCTTCTAATATAAATAAAAACAAATGTTCATAATCTTCGCAGCAAGGAAGATAATATACGTCGAAAAAAAAAATATTTAACTACTCGCGTGACTACTTCATAATAGTTTTACAATTTTAAACATTTGTATCATACACATATGCAATTTGCAAAAACAGATTCCTATTATATTTTAGGTATACGTTACGAATTTAAAGAATACTTGTCAGCTCACTTTAATAAATTTCTGTCTTTAGTAAAATATATTATTACCATGACTCTCCACCAAGGCGAACACGAACAAAAACATTGTTCGCGAACGTTTTCTTCTGTTTTTATCGTGTCCAAACCTGTCGCATATAGAACGAAACATTCACATACGATTCATATGCTGAGTTTTGTTCATGTTTGCGGCGGAGTGGACACGACAAGAACAGAGGAAAACGTTCACGAACAATGTTTTCGTTCGTGTTCGCCTTGGTGGAGATCCGGGGTTAAGCAATTGTATTCAGACTATACTGCTAAATATGGTTAAAGAAAAATAGAAATAAATCTGTAATAGATTTATCATTTTACTGTTACTTATACGAAATTATGTTATTCAAGATTTTATAATAACACTACTAAAACTCCATAAAAGGCGTTTATTGTGAGTCTTGCAAATGAATGTCAAACATAACATATTTCACGCGATTATCTCTACAAAATTTCATTAATGTGAGGAATAATATACACTTTAAATAATTCAGATAAGTTGCGATAATTGTGTCGAGTGTTAATTAATTTTGATACAGAAAATGTACTTATTTAGTGTAATAAAACGCGAGCTGAGTGAGGTTAGAAATTATTATTTGCAGTTTAAATTATACCTCCGCAGATGTACACCATGGCCTGTTTCGGGGTTGATTCAGATTTACTGGATTCCATTTTGAATTAACTCTCAAGAGTAATCACACTATATTTTCAATGCACCACGAAAAGAAAGTTTTGTTTATTATTTTCAACGCAACGTGCAGACTCGCACTCTCGAAAGTACATGTAGGTTATGCATGTTTCAAGCTGTCGATAATTGCTGAAGAATGCATTCTACTTTATCAACATATTATTTGTGGTAACCACAGACGCGGTATAGGATAGACTTATCAGTTGATCACATTTAACGCCTTTTCTGTAAATATTTCATACCTGTAAACAGAAATACACACGATTAATAATCGCTCTACTGACAGTACAAAACAAACAGAAAACATTAAAACCACAGACGAGATATAGAATAGATCTTACATTTATTGTAAATTATTGCCACACGGATTGGGGGCTTTCGAAATCTTTTGACAGTAAAACCCAATCAAAAGCTTTGGTTTTTCACGAAGTCGGTATTTCAGTTCGCGTGACACGAACTCCCACAAGATGTTAGATCTATTCTATATTTTGTCTATGGTAGAACATCACTATAGACATCTAGCAGTACTGTCTACGAATCCAAACTGGCGTTCAAATGATCAAAAAAATAAAATATCCTTTTTATTTATTAATATCCTTTAATTCCAGGTTCCGTAAACGTCTGATGTAGACTATGTATCTCTTTATGCCAGGATCCACGGCAACAATACCGTCTTATAATTAGTTTCTTTCTCTTTCTTATTAAATATTTTAAAATGACCCTACATCAAACGTGCAATCTAATACCGCCTCAAACCCGATTGAAATTTAAATCCACACCATGGAACATAAGTTTGCCTATAAGTCGATTTCTTTGCGTCAGAGGAAAGCGCCAATCACGGTGCGCGGGCACCGAACGGCAGCCGCGTTGTGAATCCAAATGGGGAGCTTACATATTCGCTTCCATTGAAACTGCACCCCCTCCCGTTCCCAGCCCTCCCTCCACACGCAATACTGCTAGCAGAATAACATCGTCAGCGGTCAGCCATTGTCGTGAGATGTGAAGATTTCTCTCGTCTTATATTTGTTGCAAAAAATCGAGCAATTACCGCGCACGAAATTGAGGCTGTTTACGTTAAGATGCACACGATCCCGGAATTAGGCACGAGCGTGCCGGCGTTCCTTGCCAAGCTATGGAAGCTGGTCGAGGATCCCGAAACCGACGACCTTATTTGTTGGTCACCCGTGAGTACTCCTTATTTTGTTATTCGCATGGCATCCCCGACGATTTTTCCACGCGTCGCTCGGGAGAACCGAACGCGTAAGAAGGATCGCTAGCCGGCGGTTTATGGGCCTCGCGCAACGTTAACGTCGCATGTGCAATCGGCCAATTGAACGTAAGCGAAACGTTGACCTCCGCGGTACACATTTTTACGTACACAACCTATATTTCGCATTTGTACCCGACGTCGGTGTAATTTATTCCGCACCTAGTTGCGCCATTACATATGCGATGTTATTTCGATGTTCGGGAATCTTTTACGCCGATACTTTGGCAACTTTAATACGGACCAATCGCCTGCATTACGGATGACAGCAGCTTTTCACGCAGCGGCCGAATTTTATTTGAAATTTTATATAAAGTACGAGCCTATTTGAAATAATGCTCCACTGTTTTGTTCCTCGTAATTGTAGATGTTGGGTTTTTACCCACCAGGCTTTTACCTGTAATTGTGGGAGGATGATGAAATAAATACCTACTATTATAAGCTGTTTGGCCCCATAAATGTGCCCTGTTTGGTTGTAAGGCTTCTAGATGAAGGAATTATGAAGATTGAATTTATACCAATTTTAAATATCATAGTTCGATCTTATCGGTTGCAGAATTATCTCGAGTATTCCCTAGTTGTTAATTTGGAATATCAGGATCCGTTTTTGTGCTACAGATAATTTGTAATTTGATTTGTAGTTGTATTCTTATACATTGTTTGTGTTATTTCATTGAATCTGAAAGGGAAATGTTAATTAAGGGAGAATAATATTTATATTATATAATGCAATGATTGTATTCCCATATTTGTTAACAAATGGGAATCTGGTATCATTTAAATGACCTAAAATTTGTGAACGAGATTTGTCCGTTTTATCATTTACCATTGTATCGCATTTATTTATTTCAGAATGGAAGAAGTTTCTTCATCAGGAATCAGGCACAATTTGCCAGAGAATTGTTGCCACATTATTATAAGCACAACAATATGGCCAGCTTCGTTCGTCAGTTGAACATGTGTAAGTAGCGATACGCAGGATTTGACGCATCGAGAAGGCCATGATATTTTCTCGCAGTTCGTTCCATGTACATACATTCGTTTCAGATGGTTTCCACAAAAAGGTTTCCGTCGAGTTGGGTGGTTTGAAGTGTGACAGGGACGAAATGGAGTTTGCACACCAGTTCTTCTGCAAAGGCCACCCGTACCTCGTAGAACATATTAAAAGAAAAGTATGCTCTTTCTCGTCGATATCTCACCAAGCGAGAATCTCTTCACTGATGTATTGTTACGATCCCTTTAGATCGCATCCAACAAAGGGCAAGACCCAGCACTTGCGCCTATCAAGCCAGAGCTAATGAACAAGATGCTGACGGAAGTGAGAAGTATGAGAGGGCGTCAAGAGCACCTGGATTCAAGACTCGGAGCCATGAAAAGGGAGAACGAAGCGTTGTGGAGGGAGCTGGCAATGCTCAGGCAGAAACACTTGAAGCAACAGCAGATTGTCAATAAGCTTATACATTTCCTGGTCACTTTGGTCCAACCTTCGAGAGGTGGCGGTCTCTCTGTTAAAAGGAGATATCCGTTAATGATTGACGACTCTAATCGCCCGCGTAACAAGCAAGCTAAATTGTCAAAGGTTATTGTACACGTTTGTTTAAACGTTTCGCACATCCTAGCGTTCAGCTGCATATAACAGGATAGTTGTACTTGCAGCCACAGGCATCGCCCACGGGACCTGTGATTCACGAGCTCGATTCATCGGAACCAGACTTGGATTCGGAATACATCGTCGCAGAGTATGTGGACACGCGTAGAATTGCATTCTTCTGTATTGTACGAACAACAGAATCTGAATTGCGTATTTTACTTGCATTTTTTAGGATGTTGGAAGGGCATTCGAATCCGGCTATCGAAAGTCCAGAGCATAACAATACATCGATAGTAGAAAACAGCAATATGGAAACTGTTCACCTCGTTGATGGCTCCGATCCATTGCAAGACGACGTACAGCTGGTTAATCCGCAAGAGGTCGAGGCAAGGAAGAAACGCGGGTGTAAGGGTAAAAAGAAGTAAGTTGTATCGAATTGTAATAATGCTGTTTTAACCAGAAACCTGCTAATTAAGCTAAATGACGCGTCATGTACAATCTTTCAATTTTGAAATTACAAGATGGAATTTTGCATGATTTACACAACAAAATTCCAACGTCTGTTATCCGACAAAAAAGTATTTCTGTGTTTTCATTCGTGCTTGCCACTTGTTGCAATTAGAGAACCGGTAAAAGGGACGTATCGTGACTGTTACTATTATAAATCGGCTAATTGAAATCGAAGGTTCACTCTGACTGTAATGAAAACGCAGGGGCATAAATTTTGGTCTTTCACATCCATATCGTGGTAGGGCATATACTAAATGAACACTGCACGTGCATATATCGCAATCTGGTCATATCTTCTCGCAACAGAAAACCGGGAAACCTTTTTTTCATACACAACTTGTTTCTCACATCTCATAACTAATTATTTCTTAATAATATTCATACCATCGCAATTTAAATATTACCAGGAGGAAAAACAAGGTGCCTGTCAAAATTTTGATCCCATCGACGGAGAATGGAGAGGAACCGAGGTTAACATTTTTCTCTTGCCGTCATTTGGTGTTGGTGTTCGTCTCTATAGATTATTGCAAACAGCATCGCAATTTGGTTTAGTTTCGCTTTCCTTCTTTCGCACGAATAGTCAGCAACATTGTGATAATATTCTTAAAAGCATCTCCCTTAAACTATTTGTAGCTGTTTTATAAATGTTCTATCACTGTATTGAGAGAATCTCTGAAGCTAGAATATATCCTTTCGATAGCTTGTTAGTTTTTTGAGGAGTCTTGTTAATCCTTGTTTAACTTCTATTTAATTTGCCATCACACCTTTCATTCAATCCTTTCGCTAGCCACGTCATTTTTTACTCATTCATATTTCATCTTTAACAAGTTTATTTTGTATTTCATTTTTCATTTATGCCTCTGATTACATATGTAGGTGTAATCTATTACTGTAGTGCAGATATTGATAAATTTGCCAGGTTTAAGTAGATGTATGTGCATGAAACCTTAATATTTCACATGGTACAATGCACTCCATGCAATTTATATACATAATTTCTATCGTGGATATAGTTGTACGTAGTACATTTGAAGAATTTGTGGTATATCATGTAGTAGTTAGTACATAGTATCTATTGACGATTACATACACTTTTCGTTTGCAAATTATACAAGTATTAGTCTTCTTTATCATTTCGTATGTTAGAAAAGCAGTTCATCCATGTTGCTGTTATTAATATGATTCAGATTACGCAGCTGCTTCTCTCTGTAAGGCTGTGTTATGTTTTTTCGTTTAATCTTTTACGAGCCATCGTCTTACTGCATATTTGGAAGCATGGTCTTGTATAATGCTTTAAATTCACGTGTGTATGCTCTCGCAATACTTCCATCAATCAGAATTGTAGCGAAGAATTTATTCAACGGTACTACAACAATCTGACTCAAGATGTACGAAGATTGGCAACTGCGTGTCTCGCTGTTCTAGGGAAGAAACGCATTTACTCGAAATGCCACTAGAAGATTCGCCAGTGACCATTGCTTTATTGGAAAATAATCCAATCTCTAAGCCAGTACCCATGGCAACTGTGCGCAGCACCAAGCTCGCGGCTATGGCTGCTAGTATGAACAGAACCGACGCGGAGCCTGAGTTCGACTTAGAAACCTCCGCGGACGAAGATGCTCAAGAGAGCGATCCTAATCTAATGCGGCTCGAGGACATTCTGACAGCGCCAGAGATTATTAGCCAGGAGAACGGCGAGTGCGACGAAAACGTGGATTACTGCGAGAACAACGACGACTCTGGGTCCAGCGGGAATGACAGCGCCTTCGATCAACTGAATAAAGCGGATGGTAGCACTAGACAGGATAATCGAAGAGCATCGCGTGCGAACGGCGCTGAGAAAAGTGAGGAGGCGGAGGAGGACGAAGGGAACTGCGATGCAGCAAGCACAAGCAATTTATCTTTGAGTCGTCTCAATCCCTCTGGCATGCCTGAAGCTACTCCCAGATTAGGATCGATGTAAGTTGATCAGACCATGGGTAAAGAATGTCGAATGCAGCGCATTCCACTGATCTGTAGTGGAAATCCTTAATCAGAAGACAGAGGTGGGAGCCAACCAATTTTTCTATTCTTATTACAACTTGAAAGATTTCAAATAAGTCCTGTTAGATAGGTACATTTTACTAATAACAATGCGTGGCGTCTTGTTATCAGACCTCTAAATTGTAACATTTGATCTAGGAATTTCACGATATTTCACAGAGGAATTTCATATTTGCAATCGAAATTATCGTGTGATTCTTCATTATTGATTCTCCTACCTTTTGTTAATCTCCGAAAGCAACTTCAAAGATCTAGTATTCAACTTCCCTTGCCCGGAGTTGGGCTTTACTCCGAATGAAAACAAATTTTATGAATGTGGATCCAAGTAGAAAACGAACGAACAGTGGACCTTAATCGAATCCGTATTCGTGTAATTTACTTTGTTCGGAATCATTCTCTCTTCTGATCAGTGAAGTTTTGAATTGGGTTTTTGAAGCGTGTAACGCAAAACTATATTTACCTTATATGTGTCTAATATATTTGGTAATTGTAGTATTACGGTCGTTAGAATGTTGTTATGGTTCTGCTTATTTTTCATCTGTTTCCCCGGTTTCCAGATATCAATTTCGTTTCAGTATGTTTTAGTTTAGATCACTGTTTCATTTTGAAAGTCGTGCACTGTAACATTGCCAATTTCTTGCTGATACTGTAAACTAATGAGAAAACACCTTTTTTGTGCACAACAGTTTTTTCAACACATCGATCGCACAAGCAGTAATTCCGATACAGTCATTAAACTTCGGCTTTATCTTGTATCATACATTAACGAGTTCAGCATCTTCATTATAAAGCCTGCTTGTGCTATCATTCAAACAAATAGAAAGATTGTACTTTTCAGGACGAATATTAAAAGGCTTTGCAACGTTTCCCTTGTTCATCATACACAACGATATGGATAAACGTGCGTGAGATAGTCCTAATGCGTATTCATCTATTTTGAATAATTTTAGGGAGGAAATGGATAGCCATCTCGAAACAATGCAGACAGATCTGGACAACCTACGTGACATCCTACGTGGCGAGGGCTACAGTATTGACGCAAACACCCTTCTTGGCGTAAGTGTTCAGATCGTATTCGCAAAAGATCTTCTCTTTTCTTACTTATTATCTATATTTGCAGTTATTTGGCGCCGACGATCCAATGGCATTTGGTCTACCAGTCAATCCAGAACTGAATCCACATTCTGAAAAAGAGGACGACGATCACATTAATGGTGAGGCTTCTAATTACCCATCCTCCACATCGTATCATTGAATATATTAACATCGATATGTTTTAGTTTTATATTCATTAATTGAGCCCTGTGAAACGTACGTTATTTCCCGTTGCAGTTGCAGAGAACATTCAAGGATCGGGCGGAGGAGAACTAATGGCGTATAATTCCACACAAAACTTACTAGATTTCGACGACGATATTTTCTTGAACCCGTCGAGCGGCGTAACTATTACATCGGGCGACGGAACAGCGAACAGCCTTTACGCCACGGATCCTCTAGATCTGGAGGATAACAAAGCTTCGCTCCTCGATTCCTTAACGAACGATGTAAACAATTCATCATAAAGTCTCTCGTTCCTATGGTGAGTCACGTAGTCACTTTTAGTTATTCTTTTAACCGACACACTCGCAATATCTTCATTGCCGCGTCTTCCAATTATTGCTATGTTGAATCGATATCGGTCTTAGGTCGCGTTGAAACACACGTATCGAGTCGTAGAGTTGGTACACTTAGCGTATCTTCGTCGGATTACGTTTTCCCGTCGAGATTCTCCTTCTCTCCGAGGTGCAGCCTCTTTCCAAATAAAAAGAAATTGTCTTAGGACAGATTTTTTTGCAGGTTCTCAGATCAGTGTTGCGTCCAATACTTTGGTTTCGGTATGTTTTATTCTCGATGGATCATCACGAGCATGTTCTCTGTATGTCGGTCGGTGTATTTCGATGACCAAATAAGCAACGAGCTTGTAACACGTACAAAGACAGAATGTGTATCTATAACCGAGGAGAGTGCCGCTTCGATATAGATCGATCCAAATGATCCCGTCGGGTTTCTGGAGGACAATAGTGCCTAAAAAAAAAATCTACCGACGCATAAAATCCTCCGGATTTGCGGCTATGAACACTGATACGATTTAATTACTACAGTATTGTTTTACACAATTCATTAATAATACAGTATCGGTGAAACATCGTGAAAGAATAATAATATGGAAGTTACTTATACTGATACGTTCTACGATTTCAGTAATTTTTCTTTAGCATTTCGACCAGTAATCGGAATACGGTCTCTTTGACAATGTACAATGCAAATCTCAAGTTCCTGCGCGGTTGATCTCGCATAGTTCTTCAGTTCTTTTCTGTTCGCGCGTTATCTCGTATTCGAACGAAACAATGTAGTAGACTAGATGTGAAGATTGTTAATAATACATTCGCTGGGTTTCATCGTACAGAAATGCTTGATGGATGATAGCGTCAGTGGACGATCTCATTTATTTATTTACGACGGCGGGCTTGAACGCACTCTCGCTTATGTTCCCCATGTGAATAATTTAAAAAAGTATATACGAAATTCGTATTTTTTGTACTGAATTCTTCTGAGAAAAGGGAGTACTATATATGTACGGAGGTTCGATCCAGGAGAAGAGCAAGTAATCAGTGCCAAAGCGCTCGATGTTCTTGTAGATCAAGAAATTGTACAGAAAGAGAAAAGAACGCGGTAAGAGTTTTCTTATATTTTTATACTAAAAGTGAACGACGTTTTTCTTCTAATACAAACGATATTCGTATATCCGCGGACGTCGACCGATTGTAAAGCTATTATCGATCCATGAAGTTATTTATTTTTCTTGTTTCTCTGTAAATACACACTTATATGTACACCAAAGTTGTTTCCAAATTGTACCGACGCATTAATTTTATTAAACTGGACAATTTACGATTATATATTAAATGTAAGTGTTTTATCGTTTCGATTCTTTCAAGATGTGAAAAGATCCAGATGAACAATGAGACGTGTAAGTGTGCAAACGTATTAAGCCGAGTTAATTGTTTATTTATTATGGTACGCCAGGAAATATGCATACCTTACTAAAGCGAATAAAACACTTAATGTGTTTTGCTTCCCATACATGTTAAACAGAACTATGATACATTCTTTTACGTCTCACAGATTTATAGACGAAGTAAATTATATTCGTACAGAAATATCGTATGTGGCCACTGCTAAAATAAGCTTGTAAAAGTCCTTGTACTTCTATCTACGTAAAACTGTTCATCTGAATTTGTACATACGTTAATAGGTAACGAGTTTCTCATTCATTCATCAGTTTGTTTGGTCTACAAGTTATGATCCTGAATTTACTTTGTTCTGCGATCGTCGAAAAGTACGAACATATACTTTTTTTCAAAGATGTTATGTCAAGATTAGCGATGCCACTCGCTACGATCGATGAAAAATGCCATGAAACTGTACTAAATAGTTCTTCAACCTCCATGCAGTAACAAGATTGCAGTAATCGCTTTAAAAAAAACATTTCGTATCTACTTAAAGAAATCGTGTAATATATTCTAATCTAAATATGTCCTAAGAGTGGGTTTAGCGAAATCTATGGACGGATCATTGATATGTTTCATTCAAGTTCGAATTAACTAAGGTAGTATTATTGTTCATTTGCAATAACTTTGCCAGTCGACTCTTCGTAATTCATCTCGTTCAAATTTTTCCAAATGCGAGTACGGTGTTCACAAATATATATAACTGTTTTTTCATTGTAGATTTGGAAGAGACTGCTGGACCTTTACCTCGCTGGTAATACCTTCGTTTTAATTAACAGTATGATGCTACGAGCCTTGTGGCAAGTTTTAGTACGTGGAGAGAGAGAGAGATAGAGAGAAAAGAGAATCCAAGTACACACAGTGGTTTAGGATTCCTTGAAGAAGAAAGTATGCAGCATAAAAGAACCAAACGTGTGTTAATTTAGATCGGAAGAGATAATTTATCTTAACGATTACTCGAGCTAATCGATAACGTCATAGAGAATTCTATGCTTTGGCAGGAACAACGTAATGAGAACGCATTACATATATATATATATATATATATGTATAACCACGCAGGATTGTCGCATCGATAAAGAGATGTGTGCGATGATTTGTAAAGGTATCCACAAGCCGAAGAGTAACATTTTTTTACGTAATGTGATTAGAACACAGCATTAAAGATTGAATATTACAACGGTGCGACGTGTACGTACATACATAGATATATGTACATATATAAATCTATACACACACACATATATATTTACTAAACAGCGTGTTAAAATTGTAACATTCGTTTAACATGTCATTATACTTTTCGTAACTGTTGTTTCGCTACGTTTCAAGGTAAAATGTAGAAAAGAGCGATAGCACGAGATGAGATTTCAGTGTCCTCGCACGAGAATAGCTTCACTGCCTTTTTGTTCTGGGAGAGATTTTTTTGCTTTTAATTAACGCTCCTTTGTGCCTGATTGCCTATACACCTTTACTTCTAGTTCGACTTTAAATACGTTAAGGGCTTTCTGTAAAGTTAATATTGTTGTTTGACAAGCTTCCTTCGAACGTAACTTGAAATTCTTTCGTTTTGAAATAAAAATTCTGTGTTCTGTCGCTCAACTATTCCTGTACAGTAAATAATTCCGAAAACCCTGTTGATGGACTTCTGCTAAACACTGAAATCTTAGTCTTACATACCTAACGAACGAATTGACGATTTGAGTTTGTGTATATCAGGAGATAGTATAATCAGAATAGTAGATTGTATCTTTATCACAGTAACATGTTATTTTAATTTAGCGATACGTAGATTTTTTTATATTCATTTGCCAAGACGTTTGTATTACATTACAAATTCCTAGAGAACTTAGTTATGTAATTCCATATACAGTGAAGTGACAACCGTACATTTCTTACGTTTTCCCATTCTGAAATCAGTTTCAGCACGTTTCGTAGATTTATTCCTCAGTTACATTACTTATCTACGTGTTAACATTAACCTTACAGCTTAATTGTTAAGTGTCCGTCGTTTAAATGTAGAATACAAAATGTAAAAATGTCGGAAACCTCCGCTCTGAACGTCTACGAAGAAATTGTAATTGATCTCCTATGGGGCACAATTTTATAACTCTTTCTACTTGCTAGTGAAATTACGGAAGTTTCGTTGGTAGTGCTCGAATTCTCGAATTGCTTCTGCCTTCCCGAATAATATTACGAAACTTCGATTATTGTAAATTATTCTTACGATACTGCTTTTCGTTCGTCCGCGGGAGATCAAGCTGTAAGTCGTATTGAAACCCGATCAATATGATGTATCCTGTACAAAAGTTATAGCTGATACTACGCTGCTTGTAGGTATCAAGTTTTGTGATACATTAAAAGTTTTGTACGAAAGGATAGGCTCAAATGAATAACAAAGTGAACAATGATTCCTCACTTAATGATTATGAATTGCGTGTTTTGCTACTAATTATATAATAACGGTTACAATATAACAGGGAAATTAAGACGCACTGAATATCAGAAGGAAAAAGAAATACTAAAAAAAAAAAGAGTCAACAATTTTTATTAACCTACGTATTTACCGTGGAAGATTGCCACCGATTTCTTATTTTACTGTATCACGAACGAAAATTGACTCTATTATATGCTCTACGCGACAAACGCATACACTTAGAAGAACGATCAATCAACAGTATAATAATGCCTCTGAAATTACGAAACTTTCTCGAAATTCCTTTACTCGGCACGAATCGATTTCTACCTATCATTAGAAACAATGTTAAATTTGTTTGTTTTTAAATAAAATTTAGAAATTGTTTACATAATCTTGTCACACTTATATATCCTGATTTGTATGATCTATCCTCGATATATACATGCATCTATATCACATGGATCATGTACAGTGGTACATACAGATTTTTAACGAACTACTATATCACTCAAAAATACTCGAATCTCGTTTGATTAGAATAATGAAGTATATATATATATATATATATATATATATATATCTAAATAGTACGTGTTAACGGTAATAGTTCAAAGATCTATCGGCAAAAGTAGTTATCCATATTCAAAGTATATTATTTTTATACAACGGTGCTATACATTTACTTTGTAAGCTTTCAGAAAGCGATTCTTACGTTACATATGAAAAATTATTAAATTACGTTCACGTTCATTTGTAGTTTCGATTCAATGGCAGCGACAAAAATACTTGGAGTCAAATTTTTTGTGCGACAACTATTAAATACTATTTTGTACTATACCCGTGAAATTAACTTTTGTATCAGGATCTTTTCGATACGTTTCACTTTGATGGAGCATTCAAATGTATGCGATTACAGTTCTCGTTTGTTCGAAAACAGGTTTTCGTTATATTTTATGGTAATTGTGTTATCGATCAGATAACAGAATGAATTTTCATAGGGTTGTTAAATTTTGTATATAATTACTTAGTTTTATAATTACTGTAATTAGTTGTAATTCTCGGTGAATTGTAACGCTGGACAGATTGAAATTTCGTCCGGAAGCCGTAAAATAATACGCGACTAATACTTTTGTTAGTTACCTCTTAGTTATGTATAAATTGTAACGAAGAATATTTTGTTACTTAGCTAATGTTTCTTTAGCTAGTTCATTGCACGCGATTGAAATCACATTTATCACTCGATGTTTTATAAACACACTTCAATTACATTTTAGTGTTTGTATTAAATAGTGATCAATAAATACTATTTTAAATACATTTAGATCGCACGACCTTTCATTCAGCTAGTAAGGATCGTTGCCAAATATTTGACATAATACGCACTCGAGTTCTTTCGCATCTGTCTATGTACATAATTATTAAATACGCTACGGGTGTACAATTCTATGTAAAATATTCTCTCTCGGTTCGTGTCAAATATTATTCGCTAGCTGATTTCGTGAGTATCCCAGCCCTACCGCGCGTTACCACCTTCGTGTTAATTCAATTAAATTGGAAATATAATACACTAGTCACGGTAAATCTTAATACTTCAATTCTCCCTCACCTTGTCTTTGAAATGCGAAAGGAAGTATTGAAGCCGCCTCTATGGTAGAGAAGGTAACGGAGGTAAAGGTGGAGCAGGTGGTGGAGGTATCTCGTTCTCCGGAGAACCGATATCCACGAGCTTGAACCAATCGACGTACAAGTGTGTCAAGCTTTCCAGAGCAGCCACTGTCATTCCTCGACAATAACGCGTGTCCAGGTAATGCAGGCTTTTGCAATACAGTTTAATAGAGCCAAGCGTGTGATCGGTGAGTTGCGAACAGCCCTGCAACGAGAGAACACAGCCGAAAGTATTTACCAATGATTTCCAGCTTTATTATCCAAGGAATTACCTGTATAAAAAGCCGCTTCAATCTATGCAACCTTTGAGCGAGATACGATATTCCCACGTCCGATATATTGTGGCACTGATTCAAATTTAATTCCTCTATCGCGGGATTGTTTCTCGAGAGGTAATCCAGTCCCACGTTCGTTATCTAGAATAGCGGGACAGTATCAATAAAGAATAAAGCAAGTTTGATATACAATTTCAACGGAGGTATATCTACATACCTGTTGACACTGGCTTAAATTCAAGATTCTTAATTCTGGGAAAGCAAATGCGTGCTTTAAACTGACATCGGTTATTCTATTGCAAGCAGAAAGATCGAGTTCTCGGAGGCCCTTAAGCCTGATCAAAGAGAACCCAGAACACGTCCTCAAGTCGAAAGACTTGGATACGTTCTCGCAGAGTTTCATAACTTCTCGCTTGCGATCGGCATCGCGTACTATCTCCTGCTCGGCCCTTGAGCGTAGACTGATTCTGTGCTTAGATTCTGTAAATTCTGGCTCATATACGACTTGAGCGCTTTCGACGGTCTCATTGTTACCAACGCCCATGCCCGTCAAGCCAGCATCACTCACCTTATCGCAGTGGCTTATTTTCAATGTTTGCAAATGTACGAGCTCCTTGAATATCATCTACAAAAAATAACTGTGTTAAGGTTTAGTAATTTCTGAATGTTCGGGAAACGATCAGCCTGAAAACTATCCTGGAGTCAACTATAGTTCCATAGAATATGCTATTATCCTTGTCGAGATATAAAACGATTGTACGATTGCTTTCACACACCTGTATCGTTTTATCTGTTACGCCGCTGAAGCAGTAACTGAGTTCGAGTAGCTTTAAATTAGGGAAACACTTGGATATGCATTCGATCGATTCTTCGTGAAGATGTAACGCGTTTGCACAGAATATCTGCATCTTCCTCCTTTGTACAAGCTTCTCCACGTTATAATCGTCTGCGGCGCTGATATTAATGCTTCTTGAATCGAGGCCTCCTTCGGCGTTACTATCGTCTACGTCATGATTCGAGCAAAGTCCTCGCGTAATACAGTTACCGGTGAGCTGTTCATTTTCAGAGATATCGAGTTCCCTTAAGTTCTTGAGGAATCCGATGTAATATACACCGCTATCGGTAACTGCCCGACACCTCCTTATCCTGAGCGTCTCCAGCTTCGTCAGATTCTTACAAATACAGAGCAAACTAGCGTCCGTGATACGCACGCAGAAATTAATGTCGAGCACTCTCAGGGAAGTCTGATGTTGCGACAGCGCTTTGATTCCTTCGATACTTAATTGATAGCAGCCTTGCAGCATCAGCGATTCGAGTTTCAAGTCCTGCAGAGCTGACAAAGTAGCCAAAGCTGCACTATCGATTAAAGTATAGCCGAAATTCAAATGCTTCAACTTGTACGCCTGTTGTTTCAGATACTGTAGCGTATTTAAAAAAGTCAGGACAGACTTCGACGCATCGGGAAACGTAATTTTGTTCTGGGAATAAAATTTTTTGTACAATCCACAGTGGAAAGACATCTGACAACCCATCAGGCACAGGGACTTTAAATTCGGGCAGATTGCAACTAGCCTGTTGAACAGAGCGTCGCTCAGGAAACGATTATAACCCAGACTAAGCTCCTGTAGATTCTTAAATGCCTCCGAGATCTCGTTAATGTCGTTTTTATCTTCAAGCAGCCTCCCAGACATTAAGCACTCCCGGCAGGTATTGATATGTAACACTCTCAAAGAGGTGCAGCATTTCAGAATCTCTACGAGCGTTTTCTCAGTTAAATCGCAGCACAACTGGAAATCAATAAATGATCGTTTAAGAAAAAGGACGGATCCACGAGGCCAGATCTTCTGTATCGAAGAACACCAATATACCGTACCAATACAAGACGCTTCATGTGAGGCCCATACTGATCCCAGATCGGCATGTTCCTTTTCAGCTCCACTTCTCTAAAGACGAAGTGATAGAAAGGTCGCGTCGAATGCTGTAATATATCCATTACTTGATTCAAATTATCAGAACGCGGTCGCCAAAGAACCAACGCTTCTTGATCCAGAAATTTCATAGCGAGCGATGCCTCTCGCCATGTGTGATTGACTAGCCTTGCCGACATCCTATCAGATGTAGACAGGTATGATAATATATGTATAATAATCTACAAATAAAATATACCTTATCCATATATTCGAAAAGAGAAACGGGAGAACACAGGAACCACAGTGCATCGTTATATTATAAACCCATCTCCCTACCACGGCAAACACAACTTAAAAACTCATCGATGAATAAAATTCTACAAATCAGTCGCAATATCCCTTCTATCTGGTGAACATTTTACTTCTACTTTTCTAGGTTAGCGTATTATACTTTACTTCGCACGAGCTCTCATCGAAGCGAGGAAAATGCACGGGAAACGAAAGAATTCGAAAGCGGAATCGGAGATGCAAGTGGAGCAGCAAGTTAATCGCGAATAGCTCGATACGATCGGACTTACATCTGTAGGTAATTGAAGACTCTCCGGTTCTGTCATGTTGCTAATACCAGCCTTATTGTCCGACGTTATCGCCATGAGCACGAGCGTGACGAAGCTGCGTCGTGAAATAGTTCGAAAGCCAGAACCCGAAAGATGGGATTTTAATCCACGGGTTAACGTGAAACCTTTCTACAACGACCAGACCATCTCGCTCAGCTGGCGTTACAGCTGTTTTTACGACAGTCACGTGCTTGGCGCATATCAGAATCGCGTCGCGAATGTCACGCTTCCGCGTAATCATATGATCCAAGGGTATATATGTATGTATCAGGAATTCCAATCGAACACATCTTCCAGTTTCGTTTTATCCCCCGCGCCAAGGTTCTGCGTGGAACCATCGAGTTCGCTACAAAAGTAAAACGATACACGCCCATTAATCAACGCGGACACTCTACGAGGAAAACACATAAATTTAATAATAGCCTCTGTACATGTGCAACTACAGCTTATCACCTCGGGATATACATAGAAATAATTCTACGTCGTCGCTGACAAAGAATCTACTGTCGTCGGTAACCGGTCGGGCTATCAGTGCCAACCACCCGCAAGCATGGATTTGATGGCTTACGTGCCGCATTTTTCAGAGGCGCCGAATCTAGATGTAAGCCGACGTCTTTGAAGAACTTCTCAATAGACTAAGGGACTGTTTTTGTCGCCGTTTGCTTTTTATCGCGCAGCTGAAGCCAGTGATCGAGCACAACTGCGAGCAACCGGAAGAGGTGGACGAGTTGGAGAATCAAATACAAGGGAATACGTTGTGGTCGAAGCTGCGACGGTGGTTCTTACGCCAGCGTATTTTGTCCCGAAAGCATCCGTTAACGCGGTGGTGCGTGAAAAGCACTACTGCGGTTCAATACGAGATCTCGAGGCACCTGAAATCACACCCTTACATGATACATCCCTTCAGTTCGTTCAGGTTCATCTAAATTTCCAATTTCATAGAAGCTCTCTTTTTGTCAATTATACAAATTCAATTTATAGAACATCTTCCTACCATCAATACAGCGAATTATAATTATTTTGGAATCCTCCTGCCGCTTTACCTAAGCTGGTCCCGCTGTAAATTTTTATAGGATCTTTTGGGAATCATTCATGACGGTGTTTACCTTCGTGGCTCTTTTGGTCACGCCTGTCTCCCTCACGTTTTACTTCGAGCTGCACGCGGACTGGCACAAGATTAACGACAAGCTGAACATGGTATTCCTCTGCGACATAGTGATGTGGTTCTTGACGGGCTATTACGATTACGGGACGAAAGTGATAGTCCTTGATCCCAGAATAGTCGCGCTGTACGTTAATCGACCCGGCGTTCGCACGTTTATGATGCGAGGAAGCTCAATTAACGCGCCGCTGTGATATCGTTAGACCAACGATAAAAAGCGCGTAGCAATTCATTTTAATGAGCATCATTTGCGAATCAATGAGACGTTGCAGCGGTTATCACGCGGCTGACGTGTTAATTACCTCCTAGAATCGTACGGCGAATTCACCGTTGTAATAGTTTTCATTGCATTCGTGCAGGAAATACTTGAAGAGGTACTTCCTGATAGATATCTTAACCGTGGTGCCCATAGGACTGATGGATGGCACCATACCTAACTCCATGTGGTACTGCACCACTCTAAACATGATGAAGATCCTACGGACTCGAAATATTATCGTCTACTCCCGTAGACTGCGCGATGTTAGTATTTTCGATAACAGCGATCGGAACGAAGCGTCTGATGGCTACAGCGCTCCCGCGATTTCAGGTATACCGGCTGAGCTTTCAATTGAACAAAATCCTGGAGACGTCCATCATTAGCATAATGTGTATTCACTGGGCCGGCTGCCTGGAGTACTACGTGCCAATTTCTGTTGCCACGTTGGGCACCTTAAGCAACGAGTCAGTATGGCGCATCTGACTCACTTAACGGGCGATTACAAATTGACCCGATCGCACGAATCTGCGTTTTAGTTCCTGGATCAGGTCGGACTACTTTCAGAAGAAGCAAACGAACACGAGGAAGTACTTGGTGTGCCTGAACCGCGCGATCATCGCGCTTGTCCGATCTAGCCATTATCTGAGCATGAAGACGCGGGAGGATATTATCCTGAACTTAATACTGACGGTCGTTGGGTTCCTCGGCTTCATATATTTATTAAGTAAACGTTCCACAGCCATCCCTCCGCCTGGTTGGCTCGATGGCTCAATGATTCCTGGTTCCCTTCGTAGTACAATTCTCCCAGCTGATGACTACGTTCCACATCACCATCAAGGGTCACCTGAAGATCATACAGCAGCTACAAGAGTACATGCGGTACAAGGAGCTACCGCACTCGTTGCAGAACCGTTTGCTGACCTTCTACCATTATCGCAATAAGAAGCACTTCCAGAGGAACAAGAACATTATAAACGAAGTATCGCCCTACTTACGTGTGGTGCGACTTCCAGCAGTTCCTACCGTACTATATACCCTAAAGGTCGGATTTCCTAGCCACGATCGGCCACGGCGATCCCACTAGTGCAACGGAGACAGAGATGCATACTTCTCCATTGCACTAGTGGGACCGCCGCGACCGATCGCGGCTAGGAAAGGAATTCCCGCCTTAAGACGGTTCGTTAAAATCTGATAGATAAGACTAACGAACGCTTCCTCTTCTAGGAGCTGGTTTTGCACACCTATCAGAGGCTGATCAACAGCGTGGAGCTGTTCAAACATTTACCAGAACCGGTGGTGGTGCAGGCGACCGACGCGGTGCGTTCCGAAATCTTCATGGCTGGCGACGAGATCATTAAAGCTGGCTCGCGCGGCGACGCTCTGTACTTCATCTCCTCTGGTACCGTGGCGGTCTATACTTCTACGGGAATAGAGGTGACGTTACTCGCTGCTTTGTAGTCCCCTCCCTTCAGGTACCATTCCTGATATCCGCAGGTGTGTCACTTGGAGGACGGTAGCTACTTCGGGGAGATCGCCCTGGTGATGGAGAGCGGGCACAGAATAGCCACCGTGATCGCCGTGGAGACCTGCGAGATCTGCATTCTGGATCGCAGCGATTTCCGCAGGCTCATATCCCCCTATCCTGATCTATTATCTCGCCTGCAGAAAGTGGCCCTCCAGCACCTGGAGAAGAGCCTGTTGCTGGACGAGGCGATGAATCTGAAAAGCTCGGAGAGGCCACAGTACATTAACATAAGCAGCCTAAGGCGCAAAAGATAGGAGTGAGCTGTCCTTGCATCCTGTAGGACGTAGAACGTTAGCATTAGGAGAGTTCAATAGCGTTCTTGTTATGAATATAGTTTCCTAGTCTCAGCCTGACGTTTCTCTGGGCACTTGTTGTGCCAGCTAGCAGCGATGCGAGTTCCTCCGCCTGTAGGGGTTTTTGTAAGACTGCTGGTAGACGGACATGAGCCTCCAGTGTTCCGGGTAATCCGCACCTCTGCACCCGTTCATAACGCTGAAGGGAGGTGCCAAAGTGTCGATGCAGAAGGATCTTCTGGCGAAGGGTGTCCTCGGTCTGGGTACCGTTGCCTTGGCTTCTTTCCTTCGTTGAGTCTCCCCTGTTTCAAGGCCTAACGCTAAGCCAACTGCCGACTTGATCAATCTGGGATCGCCCTTGAGGTTCCTCGGCTCGCAGGCCACGCACTTCCTGAAGGGTGCTTTCATCGCTCGTTCATCTGGCTTCTTCGAGATACTCATTCCGTTCAAACCCTTGCAGAGACATTCGCACCCACTTCCCCTAAGAGCCTCCCTTTTATTCTCATAGTTTCTCTCTGCCCTGGATCGATCCTGACAATGCTCCTCGTCCTTCGTGGCCCCTGAACGAAGGGAAGTCGTGGAGCTCGGGCTGCGCTGAACCAACGTGAAGATCGCTGGCGCTAGTCCACCCTCGGAACCGTCGATATGAGTCGGTCTACAGGGCTCGTAGATCGGATCTAGGGGCGCCTCCCAGCAGATAGCCAGGTCCATCTTCGTTTTCGGCTCCTTGCAGCCGAGCACTGGCCCGTAACGTCTGCTCAACTTCTTGGAACGGCTCTCAGGTCTCTGCTGGCAGCAGCTGCAGGATCCTCCTGAGGAAAGCCGACGGCAAGCCTGTCCCTGAGCGATGTTCTTGAAAACGGAGTCGTCGACCTTGTCAGGCAGAGGCTGGTGCTCCAGATTCTCCGCGTGGAGCCTCTTCGCCAGGGCGAACTGGTCGTAGCAAGAGGGTCGGTCCTCTGGTAACGGCTTCGACAGATCTTTCTCGATGACCCTCCTTTGGGGATATTTCGACGGGACGTGTTTAGTTAGAGAAGACACCTTCAGGTTCCCAGTTACGTATTTCGGCTGGCTGCACTCGTGCGACTCGTTGCTGCTCGCGGAAACAAGCTTCCCTGGACAGTGGGCGCAACACTTCTGAGTCTTCATGTTCAGTTCTCTTCACATCGTTCTATGCTGAACTAGGTAGAGGAATGGTCGACCGCGACTGGAGGAATGCCGCCTCCCGAATCTCAGCGAGCAAGAACGGGTTTGTTTACTTGACGACGGGCTGGCTCGATACCGTGATTCTACATAGTTATACGGAGATAGAATTGCCCTGGGTAATTTTAGAGCCCATAAATCATCGGTAACCGGAGTATTGCGGGTATGGATGCTTTTGGTGTATTCAGAATTTCCGCTCAAGGATATCATCGTAGCGTGCGGGAAATAAATGAAGTCAAGTAGTTTATATGTTAGATTCTGGCGCGAGATGCTTCACAATCAGGAAACTTCCTGTTTGATAGATACAGTTCGCGGTTCCCCGTATAAGTTACGCAATGCTATTATTGCTGGGTGTCCGTCCGTGGCGGGCCGCTGGTCATTTGGCAGGCGAGGCATGCGTCGCATTGGGAATCACCCACGATGACGGGGAAATACGGTGAAACACTTTCGCGCTCTACACAGGCAACTCTGAAGCGGAACTCTTCATTATACGTTTCGCTGAGAATAGTAGCTCTTCGTTCTACAAATTGGAAGAGAAGGAGGAAATGTCTGAATCTGAGAACCTCGAAATTTCTTAAACAGAATCATTGCCGTGAACTATCGATTTTCTTCTCCTCTACTTCGAAGGGAATCGTATTCCCGCGTTTCGCTGATTCCGCGAACGACGATAGCACATTATTTATAGTTACATATCCACCATCTAGCAAGGCTTCGTTGGAGCCGTGCCATTCCCCTTCTACAACACGGAAGCCTTGACATAAAGCGTTTAGAGAGGCTCTTTTGAACATACCCTCCGGAGCAGGTGGCAGTATCACGCAAGTCGTTCGGAATCTTAATCGTTCCCCTGGTTCTACCTTTGTGTTTACAACGAAAGCGAAACCTTAAATCTCACAGTGATTACTGGCCACTGCCCCATGAATGGAGAGGTATTCATTCAATCGATACGCGTCGAAGCTCCGTACTAAAGAACTCCAATGACGTATCACGATCTAAATAGTGCTCCCTGAAAGGAATAAGGAAAACCGGAGCGTCACAGAAACGCTTAATCACGGCGAAACGGTGCAACAACGGCCCGAACGAAACTGGTAAATCCAGCGTTCGTGGGAATCGTGACGTTTGTGACCTCAAGAACCCGCTCGTGAATCAGCTGAGTCAGATCTAGTGAATGGGGGCTAGAGTACCCCCATCGATCTGTTTCCACTGTGCAGATCGGTTCTAGCTGAGCGCCGGCGACGATCGGGCACGAGAAGGCTTTCTTCCTCGAGAAACAAGTGTTCGCGAGACGCAAAGGACGTGCACCGCGTTAGCATTCAAGGAGGACGGATAAACCGCAGGCTTCCGTTCTTGCAATCCTAATTCGCGGTTCGGTCTACAGTTTTTTTTTCGCGAACCAGCCGCGAAGAGAACAAAGGAACCCTGCCGCTGAATAAACTGTGCGCGATACCTGGTGCAAGAGACCGCGCGTGCTAATGTCGAACCTTCAGAACCGTGCTTTTTCTGTGCACTGAAAACGCTTGGAAGGTACTAAAGCTGTCTCGACTGTGAACGTACAAAGTCAACTGTAATTGATTGTTCAGTGCGATAAACTATGTCGCGGATAAAACCAATTAGTGACGAGATAATCTTCATGGACGAGGTGAACAATGAAGCGACGGAGCCGTTGACTAAGGCAGCTTCTTTGGGAGAGCTAGCGGCAACCTTTAGACCGCGGCTCGGCTCTATGCTGGAGACGGACAACACGAACAATCCTCCACCAACTTCTGGGCCAGAGATCGACGACCTTGAACCAGAAGGGAAACCACCGATCGGCTTCGATAATCGAGGAGTGGACGATGGCCTCCTGCCCGTTGAACCACGGTCTCTGGACGTCCCCAGCTTCCCCGATGGCAGAAGCCCGTTCTTCCCGCAGCCACCGCTTCAGACGATACCCGACGTTAATATCTATCAGCAAAAGAAGACGCTGGCTCAGGGGATGATGGACCTGGCTCTCCTGTCCGCCAATGCCAACCAACTGCGCTATGTTCTTCAGACTGACGGAGGGCATCCTTACTACTATCCTTCGCTGGTGATGATAGGCGCTAGCCTGTTCTTACAGATCGCTGTAGGGATAGGTCTGATCTGGAACAGCAGGTACAACGTCAAGGACGACGACCAGATGTGCAAAGCCGAGCGAGCTAATAATTGGACAGTCATCGGTATATTCCTCGTGACCATTTTTAACGTTTTCATTTCCTCATTCGGGGTGGTTGACCAAGCGACGACGGTCCCTAGTGTCACAGTAGGGACATAGTAACGTGACCCTAAAGATACTCTGTATTTGTAAGCCCACCGTGTTCATTTAGTTGTAAGGATAAGCAGTCTTTTTTATTTTGTTACGAAAATTAAAGCTGGATACAGGAAGGAATTAAGCGTAGTATTTCTTTCAATTTCTTGGACAGCTTCTCCTTCTTTCTGGACAGCCCTTTTGCTTCTTTGTCTAGGTCAGCAGAGATCTCTGTCAACCAACTTTGCATCTCTCCGTTGTTGCTTGGCGATCTCAGCAACCGCGATACGCATTGGAATTTAGAACCTCGAGGATCTTTGGATGCCTCTTTGGAGGACAGAGCTTGGAGCTTCTCTTGTATAATGAGGTGTAACAATGAAATGAATTTTGAAAGCTCCTTGCAATCGATATCGTTTAAACTGCTACTCAGAGATTTATTATGCTCGTCCACTACTGTTACCTGAAATTTTTATTACCATCATTCTTCCACCTTCCGCAGCGAGTAAGCTTGCGAAATGTCTGAACCCTTTACCATCCAATCGTAAAATATATATTGTTTCTTCAACCACTTCGTGTGTATGTCTAATAGACTACCAATAGTGGACAGTTCCTTGATATATCTCTGATCCTCCTCGGACAGCGAATTTTTATTAACAGTTGCAAGACGCTTTACCAATGCTAACTCTGACACGCTCAGATGCGGGAGACCGCTGACATTAATACTCGCAGCGTGCACTTTGCTGACCAATTTGGCTCTCTCGGAAATCAGTTCCGATATCTCTTTTATATTACAATTCACTTTGCCAGCTAAATGTAATATACTGTTCATCTGCGCAGTCGGTGTCTCTGGCATATTGTACTCTATATCAGGTTTCTGAAAAATTTGTACATCTAATTCCCTATCCTAATATGCTTCGCAAATTATTTCCAATGAACACAAATTACTTCTGAATCATTAGAGCGTGAACATTCCCTTCCAAGTACACTGCAGGCCACATTTATCCTAACGATAATCCCCAAAATATCCTGTGTTCCAAGAATCCACCCGAAAGCTAATAATAATTGCCTGTTGCTTTTACTGTCCTTGCTCGAAGCATAAAACTCTATAGCTGGGTACTCTAAGTAAGCGAAATACAATTTGGTGGCCCACACTGTGTCTAAAAATACACTGGATCTGTAAACGTGGTTGCCAAATGTTTGCAAATTGCTGTATAATAAATCGCACAGAGATTTGAAGAGGAGCATCAACAAAAGTTACCATAATGCTGAAAATTAATTTCAACCCGTTTCTGCCTGACGGCGTGGAAGCTTAAGACATTCAGGACTTCCCAGAATGTCTCGGTCTAATACAGGAGATAAATTCATCGATTAGAATTATTGTTTTAAGTATTGTACGCATACGGAGAGTGTATAGGTTATGTAATATCGCGCGCAAAACACTCACGACAATTTCGGCCGCGCCGTTGAATTTTGCTAGCCTAAAGTACTCGGGTTTCATCGTGACATTCGCTGACAAATTTAAATGTTGACATAACAGAGACAAAACGCTTTTTATGTCGGACATGCTGTCGCCGATTCAAATCAAACTGACATCCCACGCGCACAGCTTCGACTTGGCGCGCAACCTCTCATACCTTTTCTACATTTACGTGTTTGATCATATGTACGAAGGACAACGTCTTTTTTTTCTTCCATACATCTCGTTTTAATGGGATTTGTTAGTCGATGCGCGTTAGTATTCTAATTTGATTAAAGCTTGAAATTCTACCGACCTTAATTTTACAGATTCCCTTGGTATTTTTCTTTTAATGACACGGAAATTCGAGGAACTAAATGATCGTTATGTATTATCGAGTCGCGCGATCTCCGAATTCCAGGCGTCTTTCTTCGTATAATAGCCGTATTTATCTGGGTCGAGGATAAATGGTTCTTAATTAGAGAAGCTTTTGATGATCCGCTTTCCAATTGAGAATTAATTATAATTTCATAGCGTCGTTAGAGCAGACGACGTTGTTTCAAAGATAATTCTGAATTTTTATCTCTCCTGCGAAACAAAGCTAACAGAATCGGGCTACGTGACTGAGTAAGAATGCTTGAACGGCAATTATCATCGGCCGCGTAATTACGGTTGCCCGCTTTAATGTGGAAGAAATCGGCAGGTAGTCACTAACCCGGCGTTCATGCCACCTGTTGACTGACGGCAGGTTCCCTTTGTTCCCGGTAAGCTCCTAGTACCAATCAACCAACTCCGTAACCCCAACAATGCCATTCCGAGCGACAATGGGACTCGTTTTGAATACAACGCGTAGTATCACGGAGAGTTGGGCATTATTCAAACAAACGTTCGCGTTTTCATCGTTGACAGTAATAAAATTTCTCTAACACATCCTACTGAATCGAACGGGAATGTATCATTTCAAATAACACTGCCGCAGACAATAATCTCTTGGTTCTAAATCGCTGTTTCCTCGCTCAATATTCTTATCCCCATCAATTTCACAAAATTTCGACCACATACATATCTTACACTTCACAGCCTTGTCTTCTCCTATCATACCCATGTACTATTCTCAGGGGCGACCGCAGATTTTTTCCAGGAGGGGGGGGGGGGGCAACTTAGGGATGATTAGTAAAGAAAGATATCCCCCTCTTGCTTTTTTCAACCTATTTTATAGTGCCAATTTAATTAAAAATTTAAAACCGAAATTTAAAAATATTCCCCTTTTTTGTATAAAACTTAATAAAGATTATTTTTGAAAAATAAGCGATTTTTTCTCAAAAGCCAGGGGGGCAACTGCCCCTTTTTGCACCCCCCTCCGAACGCCCATCAAACCCAAAATTAGAAACTGGATAATCAAGGGACGACGAACATGTGCACTCCAGTGAACATTAATTAGCGAGTAACGACGGAAAAGTCCTTATCTCGTAAATCGCAGTCGCGGGGTCGCCCTCCTCGGTCCCATACCCCGAGGCCTTCTGGCCCACGATTACCGGCCGTTAATGTGACGGGGCACCCCACCTGGTGCGCAGGGAACAGGTCAATCGCGTGCGATCGGTCGAACGTGCAGGATCGCCGAGCGATCCCTCCACGATCGGGCTCGCCATTTCATTCTTCTCTTTCGCGCGGTCCAACTCTGTCGGCGTGCAACACGCTCTGATAACGGTCGCCTTCGTGGTCCGGCTTCCCGACGAACGGAGAAGAGCGGGTGGAGTGTATTATCGTTATCGTTACGGGCGACAGACGTTGGCTTCTTCGAGACGCGCAAAGAACCGGCTGTAATAAACTAAAGTGCGGAATAACATTGTGTGACCCGGGTGAATAGTAGACTGGCTGCGGTTTCATGTGCTGGGGACGCGAAACGACTGAATCACGTTCGCAGGAATCACAGGGTACGAAAACTGTCGCAACTGTTCACCGAAAGTACGGAGAAAATGGGACGAGGATACGGTGTTGCGATTCTGGCGCTTGTCGAGCTCTGCTTTCTTATGGCGTTGGTAAGGAGACATGGTTTATCGACGTATGTACATACACGCTGGCTTGCGAACGCACCGAAATATTTTCACGACTGTGCGATGATTTACGTTGGTGTAATGTCAATCTTTTTTGTGATATAATAGACTCGTTCTCCTTGATCTTGTATCGCGTGGGCACAGTATGTAATGGTTGTAGCTCATGTTTACGAAACTTCGTTGCACCGTGGACATGCGATCGATCGATGCTTGTGTACGCAGTGGATTCCGGTTAAACGAAACGGCCCTGCTAGAAGATTCTTGGGAAGGGTTAAGGAGTTGTTTAAGCAATAGAAAGTTATGTAAAATAAACGACTGTAATTATAAACTAATGCTAGAATTTACTTTGGAATTTTGCACGAGAGTCTCTTCTAAGGGGAATCCTTAATGGATCGAAAATCTTAATGCCAACGAGATTCCAAGCGTGTTCGTCACGTATCGGTAGAGAATTGTGATTAGCGTTGGTAGAACAGAAATTAGCGACCGGCCGGTCATATTTACGTAACCTGAGATGTGTTATCGCTGTGTAACAGTATCTTCGTGGTCAGGGTGAACTTGAATGTCAAATTGAATGGTTAATTTTAAACTGTTTTATCACAGCAACGACGAGGGGTCGAAGGAAAGTTGTGGTTCGACTTTTCGGCTCCAGATTGCTGCTCACTCGTTGTTTATGGCCATATAACGCACGGTATAACAAGTTTGCTGATCGATTTCGTCTACTTAAGAGCGAATGGTGCAGGAGTGTATTCGTGCACGACTCTCATAAATTGAAACTACACGTGCCGTTTTTAGATAAATATTCACGATTCACGTTGCCGCTTGATATTTTCCTTGGAACAATGGCAATATAAATAGAAACCTTCCGTGTTCTATTCTTCCTCCAAGCCTTTTCAGAGACGAGTCTTAAGGGGAAGAACATTAAGCTGGCGATATCACGGGAGTAATAGAACTGTCGAGATTAACGATAATTTCCGTTGCTTTATTGTCGTGTTGAAAATTCTGCCGTAACGTTTATTCTTAGACCACACCTTTTATTGTTTTCTTGTTTCGAGGGGATTCTCCTCGTGTTTACTGTGCGCGATGCGCCGCCATATCTGCGCATCATTTTACCCGCCCAGAATTTCCTGCGATTTCGCGGGAGCTTTTAAACTTGGCGTCGTTGAATATTTTCAAGCAGGGGTTCTCAAACAATTTTCACTTAGATTTCTTAAAATTACATTCAGTCCCCTCAATCAATTACTGATTAATATTATCCACTAATTGCATTAAGAACTCCCGTTCAAAGAAAATAAAATATACTAAATACGATTATTCTGGGGATCCACGAGTATTTACTTATGCAGGCCTTTATCTTGCTTCGAAATCTCAGAAAAGAAAGAGACATCGACATTTCAATCCTTCGTAATGAATAGCGTAGAAGTCACGCGCGTCGCGCAAGAGTGATTAATATTCTCGACGATCTTCGTAGAAAAAAGATAATAGTAGTATACGGTACTTACACCTTGGCGAGGTGTCTGGTGGTGCTCGGAGATACCGTTACGATGACACTTGAATTTCTTTCAGACAGCACAAGACGTTGACGCGTATCCACACCAAACTTATCACAGCAAGGGGAACGTTGACCATTATGTCGAATCTAGTGGACGATCATTTCAACCAACTTTCGTGCGGAGGCAAACACGGGATAACGTTGAGAGACCGAATGAAAAAGCCCTTGAACCTGAAAGACTCGACAGCAATGATCGACTATATGGAAGGGCACGACGTTATGCCGTGAAACATCAACCGCGGAGTTTTATAGGTCTGCGAAAACAAGGTACGGTAGTGGAGAAGCAGATGTAGGGGTAGGGCTGGGACTATTCGAATTTTGACCCACTTCACACCATACTATTCGAATATGATTTGGATATCCAAGTATTCGAATAGTACGGTGTGAAGTGGGTCAAAATTAGCTTACAAGATTTCACCCTGACAAATGAACCTAAAGAAATTGATTTATAATTCACGCCATACTATGCAAATACATCAATATTCGAATACTTAAATATTCGACTATTTAAATATTCGAATACTTAAATATTTGACTATTTAAATATTCGAATACTTAAATATTTGACTACTTAAATATTTGAATATTTAAATATTCGACTACTTAAATATTCGAATAGTATTCGAATAGTATTCGAATAGTATTCGAATATTTGGATATCCAAATCATATTCGCCAAATAATTGAGCAACTGAAGTATTTGAATATTCGAATACCGGAAAATTCGACAAATAGTCCCAGTCCTAGATGTAGCGAGAGAAGTTAAACGTAATTAATGACTGTTTTCAAGAAATATTAAACTCGCGGGAATAGAATCTGTTAAGGGACTGGAGGATACAGTTGTGCCTTAACTGAAGATTTCGTGCTTATACGGTTTCTCGTATTATTCAGAATCCTGAATTATTCTAAGACTGCTTATTAACGATAGCTATCTCGAAATATGCCGACTAAGCTGTATGAAATTACCTGTTATTCTTCGTTATCAGTTCCATCGGAGGAGGAGATGCAATCGGACGGCAAGATTGTCTTTCCCGGAGAAATGAATCAGAATCATCAGGCGCCTAGTTGCAAGGGGTCTACGTATTGTGTGACGGCAGACAACTATCCTGAGGATTTAGTGAACAACGCGATCCAGCAGAACGAAAATCTCAAGTACCTAGCAAGCGTGGATATAGTTAGCAGGATTTCATTTAAAGACTATAAAGTAGATTTATATACTTTCCTCTGACATGTTCGATCTCTTCTACAGATTCCCGATGTAGTAGTAGCCAATAGGCTCGACGTGACGGACGAAGTGCCTCTTTGCTTGGCCACGGTACGTACGAATACACTTAAGGGAACTAGGCAGTCGAAAAATCGACTTTTTATTGCATTTTCTGAAAGTGCTATCTTTTCTGAAGAAAATTCAGCTAGGTTTATAGTAAAATTTGCAAAATTGTAGATTTGACAGCTAGAAACGTCAAGCGGCAACTTGTAGCGTCACCTTTGCCCAGGAACTTTAAAGGTTAAAGTCAATCTGAACCTCCATTCGCTCGCAATCAGGGAAAAATGGAGAGAAAAAATTTTTTCCTGATTGCGAACGATGTTTTACACATCCTGTAATTTTTTCCAAGTCGATCTGACCCTCCATTCGTTCGCAATCAGGAAAAAATGAAGAGATAAGATTTTTTTCCTGATTGTGAACGAATGGAGGGTCAGATCGACTTGGAAAAAATTACAGGATGTGCAAAACATCTGCCATTTCGGCGCAAACCTCTGATATGGTCCGTAAAAATTCGAGATTTTCATAAAAAAAAATTAAGAAGTCACCGGATTTTAGTAGCACACAAACAATGTTGGTGCGCTATAGGTTGCCGCTTGATGTTTTTAGCTGCCAAATCTACAATTTGGCAAATTTTACCATAAACCCAGCGGCATTTTATTCAGAAGAAATAGCACTTACGGAAAATATAATAAAAAAATCGATTTTTCGACTGCCTAGTCCCCTTATGCCTCTTCTTTAAAAAGCACGACGACTGTAAAAGTAATAACTGGATTAAAACACGCGCCTCCCTATGCAGGAACATGTGATATACCCTCAAGGGGGGGAGACCAAGGACAACCAGTGGAAGTTTATTGTGAACCAAGATAACTTCAAGCAGGGTGTACGCATCGAAGAGTGTGTGTACGTATCGCAGGAAGGCGGGTTCCGTCGAAGCAGGAAGGTTTATAAATGTTACCAAATTTCTGTATCGTTTGCAGCACGGAGAATGCCAGCTGCAGCGCGATCGGCGGCATTTCGGAGGGCTACAAGACGAGCTGCAAGCAGAAGTATGTTTACAGGCAGCTCGCGTCGATACTGACGAACGGTACGGTTATCCAGGACAACTTCAGGTTCGCATCGAGCTGCTGTTGTCACGCATCCTTCACTGCGAGTCCGTACACGAGAATGGGCGTGAACACCGAGGGCCAGAAAAGTCAAGTCTCGCCTGCTAAAACGCGCAGAAGGAAGTGAATGTTTCAAGGACACAAGGAGCAGCTCTTCTGAGAGAGCTATCCCTTTAACTCTCAGAGAGACTTTGGACAAATATGCATTCAGAGTACATTCGCTGCCGAGAGGCATTCCATAGATTGGAAGTACAGTGTCGGAAATTCTTGAGCCCGAGGGCAAGTAGTGTCTCTAAAGAAAGCCTGTATGCTTAAAGGTTGTAGCGCAGGCTATCATCTTAAATATCGAGATCGCGTACCTTTGCAAGTTACCCCCGTTTCTTTTGTAAATACCGGTTGCTCTTTTTATCACCACTGAAATAAACATTCGAAGCTTGTATTTGTCCGCGGTCTCGCGTTCTGGCTTTTAATATAAGGATATATAACGTTATGTATATACAAAAATATATATATATATATGTACGCGTATAAAGAAACTCTAAGGCACGCGGGGTGATCTGCCAGCTTAGCTGGTGAGAACGAGGAGCCAGCGAATGGTAAAAAGACTCGCAGGCGTTTCTTCGATGATCCATAATCCATGGATGTATAGAATATTTAAGAGGACAGCGTGGCTGTCGGTGTACGTATGTTATTATATACATTTACAGTACAATTTCGTTAAAGCACGTTTTACGTACGCAGCTATTGATCGCGCAGAATATTCTTTCCAAAGCGAATACTGTTTCACGCGCTTCTTCGAAGTTTGTAATCGAATACATCCTGGGGGGGGGGAGCTTTCAAAAGAATATTTCGTATAAAAGGGATGAAGCGCAAGTCTCTGAAACGAATCTGGATCTGTATCGTGTGATACTATGTGATATTATAGTCATTGAGATCGACTTTGTGATTGTTAGTTTAGGAACGTCATTTCTTTTGTACATAGTTTCGACAGTAATGAATATTCTTCCTTGTAAAGTGTTCAAAGGAATGATAATATATTCGTCGTTGGTAGATTTCGGTTCTAATACACCTAAGTTAAAAGAATTTCTATATATATATATTTTTTTTACTTGTAAAAGAGGATATAATTTAAGAGAGATAATGAAACTATATAAAGAAATAACATTTTTATCGTATAAGAGACATTTTGTTATTTCATTGTTACAGAAGTGTAACTAAATATATATTGGAAATGGTTGAAAACGGAAGGTATATTTCGAATTTTGTTTATAATACCTCGGGGAACCATGCGGAGGATCCTAGATTGCAAATACACAGATTTATTCTTACATATTAAATACAATACTTAGAGCTACGTCGTATCCTTCGTTTCAACGCATGTCTCGTTACGGTTAAACACTTATCCATTAGAATTTCTCGATTTTACATTTATTCTTATCCGAACACCAAAACCATATTGTCGTGCATGGGAATAAGTCGGATATCGGGGGGGGGGGGGGGGGGAGTGAATACATTGTATAAGAGATAGATCTACTTACAGATAGTTTTGCTACAAAATTACCTAGTCATGATTTAGATTCAGTGCCAAAATATACTTTTCTATATAAATTAGATTTTAGAGGATCCGCGGATTCCTTCCCCCCTTTCCTCGCACGTTTCACACTGGTCCACGATCATACCTTCGGGAGATCTCGATTTATAAGAGGAAAGTATAATATAACAAACAATGGCTAGTATAATTGATGAGGTGTAATAGAATGGTTATAGACTAGGCAAATACGTATAAATCTCTCTTTTCTTTTGTTCCCTCAATTTCTAACACATCTACGTTCCAAAAATGACCTAATGTAGGTTTATACGCCCTATTCAGGGGTGAATACAGAAATAGGAAAAATGGGCCGTGCTTCGTGAACTTGGACGTTCATCGTATATACGCTAAAATATTTATCCATTAGTCGGCACGGGTGAACCATACGTTTACCCGTACACCCCAGCATACGTCCTCCTCCCTACGTCTCTTTCTTTTTACAAAACCACTACTACGCGACGCGGAGTACTTATAGTCTCACTTGGAAGTATAAAAACGGTGTCTAACGCTTACTAGCAATAAGCCTACTACTTCGAAAGTCATTCTCCTACCGGAAACATGTAAATACAATTAACGCGCGTATATAACAGATAATATGTTAGTACACTACCACGCGGATCGCTAAAGATCGATCGATTTCTTTAAATGGAAGAGTAATTGTAGATCAAAGAAATGCACCTGAAAAAGTGTATAATGTGGCAGTTTTCGTTCCTAACGAGCATTCAGTCTTCGCTGTGAGATTTAAAAAAGAATACAAAAGTTAAATGCACCTTAAAAGTAAAATGTAAATTTCGTTTCTGAACAATATCTCTGCGCAGATCAGAGTAACTTCCATCGTGGCTCGTGTAACTTGCCCTTACGGATAAAAATGTGTCAAAAACTGCGTCGCTTCGTCTCGCGTGCAACGATGTCGTGTATATGTTCGCCTTAGTGCAAGGAACACAGATAGAAAAAACTCAGTCATTTTTATAGCCCCGTTACAAGATGCAGGTCAGTCTAACAGCTTCTTATAACTATTCTCAACATGCCTGAAACGGAAACAATCGGTTGCGCATCAATTATCTTTGCTCCGTAGCAACATTCTACCATTTTCCAGTACAATGCCGATGTAAGCTAGCATACCTTAACACCGTACGCATTGTCATAGCCCCCTTTCATCTGCATCTGCGACTGAATGTTCGATAACTGCGCACTGGTCATATCGAGGTCTCCGCTGCTAATGTGCGCGGTGTGCCTGAAGTTCGTTGGCACTCCGATCATACTGGGATCTAGCCTTAGCCTCTGATGCGACCTCTGCCTTCCGTTGCGCGTCCTTGGCCCCTGCTGCGTCAAACAACAGGTAAAGCAATGCACCCATAAATCTCCGCTGCCAGCCATTGTTCCCTTATTCCTCTCGATTACTTCTCCGAAACCTGAAACAGAATATCGTATAGGCAATGGTGATTCGCCTCGTGAATAAATTCAAACTAAACTGTACGAAGTCTGAATGAAATGAAGCTAAACGTGAAAGCAGTGTTGAATTTCTCATCGAGTTCTTCCTAAGCCTGACTCCGAATTCTTTTACTTTTCCGTCATTGATGTAATTGAATAAGAACTCGCGCGGATGAAATTTGTGTCGCGTTATCGCAGAACGAGTGAGTCAGGCTGGCGTTCGCGAGCTTACCAGGTCGTCAAGTGATCGTAACGTCGTTCGGTCTAACCTTCGCGGTGGCTCGAGACTCGAAGGCAGAGAGGAGCAAAACAAACATTCCCCTCTGATCGATGAGTTTACGTGCGCCTGAAAAGGACATCGGGGCCGTTTGTGTACCATTCTATTCGCGGTGAACCATAACAGACGTGAAACTCCGACGGAGGGCGAAAAACAATCGATCTCGCGAGAGAACAAAGAGCAGGTAGACAATACGCACCGGCCCCCAAGACGCAGACTTTCGCACGAATTTCTACAAGGCATGCAGATCCGTCCTTCTTTTTCCCTTCTAATCTGCTCGTCGGATCATCGTCGGACGATCGTGTATCACCGGATCTTTCAACAGCATGTTTCTGTGCGGATAAAGGAAGGGTCGCTCGGTCTTTCTGTCTTTCTGCAGAATTTTGGCTGACGTTTGGAAGAAATTCGAACCCACGGACTCTAAAGCCGACCGTCAACGTGACCAACGGTCATCACTATAGTGAAATATACCGTAAGTCGCGAGGGGACCGAGGGAACCCGAAGAGCGTCGAATGTAGACGACGATCGCCGATCCATAGAAGCCTCGTCACAAAGAGCATGCTTGGGTAAATCTTATGGGTGCTTTTACGAAGACCTAGAAAATTTGAAATAATTAAGCAATGGTTCTTCGGCAGATCGCGCGAATTTCGGCACTTTGATTATTTCGAAGAATCCGAGTAGCTAAAGAATTTTATAAAGCAGTGTATAAAGAATTGAATAAAATTAATAAAATTACATTGATTTTCTTCCGTTATTCTGGTCCTCGATTAACTTCCTCGGTAATGTTCCACGTGTTTACGAAGAACACAGCATGACAGCATGAGTACGCTTTATTAAATAAATTATATACAGGATTTCTCGCATACAGACATTATCGCATCATCAGAAATGCCATACGTACTGAATAAAATATAAATTAGGATGTTAAGATCTTCGACTACAATAACATTGACTTCAGAGGCCATTCATTTTTGAAGTAGCACGTGTACTCCCGCATACTTCTATATTTCTACATATCGGGGCTTGTAATAGTATTGTACGCTCGTCTGTATCTTATTGCGCGAAAAGAAATGGAGATTTTTATATCGTTCCGAGTCGATCGGACAATGTTTAAGCGAATGAGAAGTATCCACTTAAACCCGCAAATAATTTCTGTCCACAAAACGTTGCCAATGGTTTCTTGTTTGAACCAAGATGAAAAGTAGATTTTATTACAAACCCCTCCCCCAGCAAGAGAGTATTGTCATTCTTTCTTTCTGCAAGTGTGCCTAGAGATACAAAAAGGTCTGATATAACGTATATGTATTCAGTGTGAAATCTGAGAATGACTTCGTGTTCCTTTTCGAACCGCTCCAATTCCTTCCTTTGCTATGCCCCTACAATTCGGGGCATTTTCTTGTATCTGGGTTACGTAATAGATGTTATTACAATTATCACAGTCTGTGTATTTACAGTTTAAACGTTAACGCAACATCCTCCTTAAATTAATTTCCAGTGACATTCTTTTCTTGAGTAGCGCTTTCCTACGAATTTTACGAAAAGTTAGCTCCATGGTTGCACATGGACGGCAGAGCATTACGACAGAGAGAGAGAGAGAGAGAGAGAGAGAGAAGAGATAAAGAGAGAGAAGAGATAAAGAGATTTTCTTCTTTTCTTTTTACGAAAAAGAAGGAAAGAAAGAAAAGAATACTTTGAAAGGCATGCATATCGGAACTAACATCTCTATACCTATCGAATAAACTTTGCGTATCATGTGAAATAATATCAATAACTTAATTATTAGATACTTTATCTTAGAATCGGGCACGTCTTACTTTTACCTTGTATTTACACCTTAAGTATTTATACAGTTAACGTTACTTGGTAAAAATCTGAAACGTTATCTTGGTGTCTCTGATTTAGAAACTTTTCATCGTTTAAACACTTTCGCTTATCCGTTCGCGAGGATAATCGGCACGAATCCTCAGCCCTGAAGTTCACTTAAGCGTTCAACAAAGTGCATCCGTGTCTCCAGCTTCTCAGCTTTAAAACAGAGTCGAAGGACAGAACTATAAAAAAGAGGTACGAAAGAGAAAAGAAAGGTCTACGACTCCTTCGAACTCCTAGAGAACCAGACGATTAGATCAAGCTGGAAAAAGTTCTTCCCAGCGATCGGTTCGCGGCGTTCCTTAACTAAATCAGTTCGTCGTTTCTCGCAACTGAAGATTTTCCATCGGGGACTCCGATCGAAACTGCATTTCCACTCTGCCCGTTCGCTTCACATCGGCCTGTCGCCTAAGTTCCTCCGAAGCCTCGACTTCTCACGTCCAAGCGGATCGTTCCCTCGTGTCTTCGTCCCACAAATTAAGGCAAATTAATGGCCCGCTTTCAGACCGTCCAATTGGACTTGCAGGAGGCTAAAGGCGACCACCTCGGCCAGGAGACACGATCCCTTCGAAGCACAGATCGGTTGCTCGCTCTGCACCGCCCTGCACGCTTCAGTACAACATCCGGGAACGGGGCGAGAGAATAACGCCGGATATTCTATCGCGCGAATCCAAGGAAATCGGTGAGCCTGTCGTTCCAATCGTGGAGCCAGTGAGTCGGCCCGTGACTCGATTGCCTCTGCTTGCACGGATTGATCTCTGTCTCCAGGGGCATGTACTCCTCGCCCCTGATGCAGAAGTAGCTTTTGATCGGGCTCCTGCACATGGGACACCGGTCCAGCTTGCCGAAGCAGGAGGCGCAGATGCAGGTGTGCCTGCAGGGCAACAGGGCCCGGGAAAGTGGGAAGTATTGGCAAACGACGCAGAGCTGCTCCCCCGCCGTGTTCCACAGCGAGCCCTCGGGATCACCGGTGCCGGAAGCAACCAGGGCGCCCCTCGCTGAACTACCGTTGTTGTTGCATGGCTCTGCGAGCGCCAGAGCTGAGCCCAAACCGGAGGACACGTCACCCTCGACGTAGTTCGTGGAGTTGCCGGTTGCTAGATACAGTTGCTGCAACATAGACGATAGTTCGTTAACGAAACGGGAACAAGAACTAATTCTCCGTGCAGGCATCTCGCACAAAATCTCTAATTAGATGACCAATCTATTTTCAATCACGGGTCAACGACAAACCGAAGACACGGCAGCTCGGCTCGGAACGTACGCCCGGGTTTAACCGTTGCCCAATTTCAGCATTAACAGCGGCAACCGGTCCGAGGAGGCCGTGTGTCGGGTTCGTCGAGCCCATAGCGGTACCTGATCCGTTTAGAGGACCACCTCGCGTGTTTATTAGTCATCAAAGAAAGGAGGTCGTAGCAAAGGGAAGAGTTGGAAGGAAACCCACCTTAAGGCAGGACAGCTGCCCGTTAGCTTGCTTCAGATATTGGGCAAGGATCGAGGTCGGCAGCGTGCAGACGCTGTCTTTGATGTGGACGACGTTTACCAGTGCCACCTGCCAATAAAACAAACCAGCACCGTTAATAACAATAACCTCTGTCTTGCTCGTTAAGAATCCGGTTCCTTCGATCTTCCACGGACAATGATACCCACGGTTTCATCGGGATGGGGATCCCCGTTATCCCTGCGAGTCAGGAAGATCACCAGGGGATAGCAAAGACGCGGCGGCGTACCGAGCTCCAGTTCCGGCGCGGGAAGCGACAATCTCAGCGTCTCCTCTCCGTGCGGTTGTCTACTGTATATTTCGCGGTCAAGGATCAGCCATTGTTCCAAACAGAGAGTACTTCAAGTACGATACAATCCTCCAAGTATTTAACAACCACCCACAACTCTAACGCAAGAACGATCGTGCCTGTTGTTACACGTTTCATTGCAAAGGATACGTTTGCGGTGGTGTCAGGTACTGCGCGTGGCCCTGAAGAAGCGTGCCGTTCAAGGAGGCGTCTCTGAGGGTGCTCCAGGGTTTCCAGAGCGCCAGGTGAAGCTCCCTTATGCTGACGCCCCAGATCGCTTGCAGGGAATACTCCACTTGGCTCGACACCTCGCACTCCACCTCTGAAACAACAAATTTCAAGCACGTTACTGCCAGCGCCGATTACACATCCTCCGTCGACCAGAGCAACACGCCGCTTAGGAACGCGGATAAAGGCAAGGATAAGATGCAAAGTAGCTCCCCATCGATTGCAGCACGCACTGTAACACCGCTACAGCGCACAACAAGCGCATTGGTTGTGTTGCCCCTAGTCGTTACTCAAAATCATTGCATAACAAGCCCACTTTCGACTTTTTTTTCCCCCTCGCCTGGCTACGAGATATCTCCGCGAGCCAAGGAGGTTTCCAGGTCATGCGTGAGAGGAGAGACCACGAGCACGCTTCCTCCAGCTCTAATTCCTCTGCTACTGACCATTGTCCTTCGCGCAAGAGTAGCTCGGGTGATTCTCTCCGGCAGTTACCGAGCTACCGTTGAGAACGCGATTCGAAGACGAGTTTCGACTCGTCCTGGCAATATTGGGCATATAAAATACAGGAAAGATCTCCGCGCTAATCTTCCAAGTGCACCCAGCTCCAAGGAAACCCATTAGCGCGTTAAAAATTCAAGCATTTAAGAGGCAGGATTCAAGTGTCACACTCATTCAGCTGCCTCCGAAGTCTCCATTACAATATGAGAATTATTCTTAGCTTCCAGCTCCCTTTTCGGGGCCCAGCCTCGCTTGCATATGCAAATCGATCGCCTCGACCTCGTCGCCCAAATTTGGCAAAATGTATGCGGCCTCGCGATATTTGCCTACATTAACGGAGCGATAAGAAACGCGGTTTACCGGGTGAATTAACGAATAGCCAGTCCCGCGGTTGGTTCCTGCTCGATAAGAGAAAAAGCCTACACAGAGCCTCGCGACTAAGTTAAAAGAAGAACGGCGACCCGATTGTCACCAGGGGGCAACGCCGTCGAGCTTTTCCTTGGTCTTCGGGGCTGACTTTCCGGGTTCCCTCTGCCCGACGGTTAGCCGTGGCCAAAAATTCTCGCTGTTCTCGGTGGCGGCTCGTCGAGATCGTTTCGAGATCACGCGAGGCGCGGTGCGAACGAAAGTGAAAGCTGCCAAGACGGATCGTCGTGGTCTCGCCGGCGAAGTATCAAATCGAGCGTTCCAGGGAACGCTAGCCGCGTTCAGAAGAAACACTTTATCCTTGCAAGGACACGTATGTATTTCTGGCCACTGGATCGGTGGCCCGAAAGCGTTCCGACGTCCCGTCATTCGGGATCTCGTCGCATTTGCCTTGAACTGATCAGATAATCGGGAATGCCTGAAACCAGAGTGTAAATTGCTGTAGGAATATTTATAGATAGACATTGCGTAGAGACTTTGGTATACAGTAGAGCGTCAATTATCCAAACTGCTTGGGATCGAGATGGTTCGGAAATTCGAATTGTTCGGATAATCGAACACGGTTGGGAGAATGAAGCATGCGTGTACTTTACACAGTTTATAACTATAGGAATTACACCTAAAATTACTTATTAAATACAAGACTACTACTGCGTTAATTTATATTACGCAAAAGTCAATTAATCAATCGGCACCGCTGCACTGGTTCGAGGAAACTGTGGGGATAGCAATGATGCAGCACTGCTTCGGATAATCCACGGTTCGGTTAATCGAGGTTCGGATAATTGACGCTCTACTATATTCTATCGGGTCGTAGAATTTTGTCAGATTTTATTTACCAGCTTCCTCGCAGGCCGCAGCTCCGCCTCGCTTCCACGATGACCTGGGCTGGAAGAAGAGCTCCTCCTCAGCCTGCATCCGTGCCCCGAGCGACGCGCAGCCACGGAGGAGAGGCCGCTGTACCGTACGGCAATTATGCTGCAGCGCGAGGGATTCTGCTTAACGGTTCCCCGGCGGGCGCAAGGTTCTCGCAACTTCGCGCGAACGTGTACGCGCGTTGTTCGTTGCACAATCCCGCAGCTGTTTATGGAGGAAGCGCAGGGACACTTGACCGTTCAATGGACAACAAGGATGTTTATTAGCTGCGGTTTTATACCGATGCACGCGCCGCTGATGCTTCCGTTTGCGCGTTTCCGCGTGCAGCCGAAACCGCTCCCCGGACTTTCTGCAACGGGTTATTGTGTATACTTGGGTTCCTGTAATCTAAATGGAGGCCCCGTCGTATTTAAACATTACGGTTGGGAAATTTTTATGGCAGCCCGTAGACGCGTTTGGGTTTCGTCCAAGTCTGCCCGCAGAAGTCGTGGGTCAATACTCGATCGATGAGTGATAATAGTCCACGGGAACTGGACCGTATATCTTCGAGATAAGAGACTTCGGACGACGGGAAATTCGATTGGAGTGGAGATACGAGTGGTTAATTGTGATTCGAGTCGCTGGTAAATATCTATAGCTACGCGCGGGGCCGGCCTTCTCTACAAAGGACGATTCTTTAACGGTAAAAAAGTAAAATCGGATGACGAAGAGAAGATAGTAATAATAAAGAATATGAAATTAAAAGAGAAGAGAAATAAGCAAATATTTAACATATTTAAATATGTGACTTTTATTGCCATAGTATTAATAATATTAGATTATTATATTAGAAATTATAATTTCTTTTTTTATAGTCTTCGCGTACCATGGGATTTTTATTTTAATCAAATAAAAATTGTTCGTTCCTAGTTTCTTTATTTTCTCTTTTCTTTATTTTTGGCCATCTGTGGCCTGCCCACGTGTTTAGTGGTATAATGAGCGCAGCAACTTTGGGACGAACTTTGTGATTGAAGTCGCAGGTGGTTCAGATGGGAGGCGGGGAAAACTCCTGCGCGATTAAGAGCGTGCCAACGACGTAGGAGTGGTAAGAAACTCCTAATTGGCATTTGAATGTTGCACTGGTGGAAGGTATTTGCCTATCGATCCAAGATCGTTCGAGTGAAGATTGTTAAGTTGCAGGAGAAGGTTACCAAAGATTACTAAACTCTGCAATGAGATTACTAAATCCTGTAACAAGATTACAGAGCCCCGGTTACTAAGCTCTGAAATATTCAAGGGATTCTATCCAGAGAACTAATTTCCTAATTACTCCGAAGGAATATCCTAAAGCTTCTCTCAGTCACCCTTCGATCAAGGGACTATTTATGTTAGACAGTCATTTTGGTCGAAAATGGGACATTTCTTTTTCAATTAATTACAAAGAAATAAATTGAAACTGCGATTTGTTCTTGGGCACGATGTTTAGTAACATTATAAACTTTTAAAAAAGAACATTTTCTAGAGGCATTTTAGAAAAGTTTCTTTTGTTGATGAAATTACAAGGGATGAATGCAAATTTGAGGGAGGCACTGGGTTCTCGAATATAATACTTAACCAATCGAGCCATCCAGTGAAAGACTGCAACAAAATGCAACTTGGTTGTACAAAATAATTTTCGATATTACCAATCGAGAAATGATAATGCAACGTAACACGATGTATCATTTACCTTCCAACTGGAAACTGGTTTCCAAATGTGCCAATGAACGAGCTAGCCGGTCGAGTGTGTTCGACTTATCGAACTGCAATTAACCCAAATTCCAGGGAATATTTCGGCGGCTCGCTTTCGAAACGAGACTTTTAAAAACGGAGCTATGCGTGCCTGTAGGTATACTTAATCCATTGACTTTCTGCGCGCAGGTCGACCTGGACCTCGTTGCAAATTAAATCCAAGGCATCCGATAATACGTTCCACACTTTGGAACGATAAGCTCTTCGTTCCTGGGACACATTGCGAGTTGCGTACGTAACAGTAATGCACTCAGGATTTAATCTTAATATTTTTAATGTAAATTCAATAAAATTCATTAGGCGATTATAAAAATTTATTTAAAGAATAAAATCTAGTTTTCCCTTCTTCTTACGACGTCCCTACTTTTAAGGGTGCCAGGGCCCTTGGCCCCCTCTAATTGCGCCATTGATACGTGAGAATATTGCTTTAAATTATAATTATCGAACGTAGCTAACAAGGGAAGATCCCGAACCCGAAAATTCAAGAAATTCTGAAACTTTGTGAATATGTAGGGGGAGATTTCCCCCTGATTACAACGCAATTTTTGTTTGCTGCCCAAATTCACTCGAAGGGGGTGAAATTAACCCCTGAAAATTCGGCTATTTTCTGATTTTGTGTTATAACTCGCGAATTATAAGAGATAGAAAAAAAGTTTCAAGGCAAAAGTTACTTTTTTTAATTAGATCTATCATTTGGTGCAAAATTATTTTACAGTTCACGAGTTATAACACAAAATCGGAAAATAACCGCATTCTCATGGGTCAATTCCAGCCCCTTAGAGTGAATTTGGGCAGCAAACAAAAATTGCGTTGTAATCAGGAGGAAATTCCCTACATATTCGCAAAGTTTCAGAATTTTTAGAATTTCCGGGTTCGAGATCTTCCCTCGTAAGTGCGTCAAAATTGCAAGCTCAAATTTTCAGGGATGTCTGAAGTTGATCGCGATCGATTCAAAGTCGGAGACAAGCCTATTACAACACTTACGCAATGAATTTACGACCCACTCCGAGGCGTGGTATCATCCTCCCAATTGTGACGCGTATTTCAGTCCCCGTTATCAATTTTCCTATCTCCAGCAAGGATGAACCACCAACGTTCGCGCAGGGGGTTAAAAACGAAGCGAGCGGTTACGTGGAACGGTCGATTATCAAATGCCGGTTGCGTAATCATAGCACGGCTGGCTAATCCATTCGCCCGGTTGCACCAGCCGCTCGTGGAAATCAGACCCCCACGCGTATGGTGGCCGTCGCTGCTCTCGGCTTCACGCCGAATCGCCGCGCGTTTAGGAGGCTGCTGTGGATCGAGGCGCGCGATTATCCTTGCCGTCGCGTAACGGAGAAAATTGAGAAATTACTCTCGACTAGTTACGAGATCGCGTCTCGCGATGAAAATAGACGCCGAAGGTCGCCTCTCCTCTGTCATTATTCCTCTGGTTCGAATGGAAGGTGCCGTGGAAAACGATGGCAGATATAGAAAAGCGGTTTCCCTCCACGTGGCCATGAATATTCCATCGATCCACTCCATTTATCATGCTCGCCGTTTTCAGCTATCACTGACACCGTCCCCGCTGACCTGTGAGTCACGACATTTCCATGAATGAACCGATAGAGTTCAAAACCGATTTATAGATTCTCGCGTGTTAATAGTCGACTACGCGAAAGCCTAAGTGCCTTGAGGTTATAGCGAAAAATGTTAACAAAGTCGAACCCCGTGGTTATAAATGGTAACTAATATGGGACACGCAGGGAATTTGTAAAGAAATCTCAAAGAACTTTATTTCTACCATGAGAAATGAATATTCATTGAAATGCAGAAGGCAAATAAATATCTTGCATTTTTTAAAATTTATATTAATTTTCTGCGTCTGTTACATTCTTCGTGACCCCAATGAAAATAGCGAATACATTGGACCTATATTTTTTACCATTGTTGTCAGTTCTGTAATTGCCACCGCGAAATAAACATTCTGTATCGCGATCGTCAGTAGTATCGTGTTCCATATTAGGGACAGTTACCCTACATATTTACGTATTTACCTTTGTCCAATCAGACAGACTCCATAGATGTACATTACTGTTATACGGGGAATTAGCGAAAATGTAGTGCGATGAACTAATGAACCAATAATAATAATAATATATACAAGTATATATGCAGAAGCTGCATATCCGAAAGGCACCGGTTGCCGATCGAGATGAAACATGGTGGGTATTGCGAGGGGTGTGCAAAGATCCGCAATATAAAATTTTAGCTTCGGCAATTAACGCGTTTAAAAGATACAGCGGTACACCTTCCAGATTTTGATGGAATATGTTGTGTAAACGTCAACATTCTGAACAACTTTTTCCTATACATATAACCGCAACTCGGCCTTAGTTTCTGAGATATTCACAAAAAAATTTTGGTAAACTTTTCCTCGTGGATTTGAACGGATTTTTTTTAAATACTTCATCACAGTCCCCTTTCTTAACAGTATTTCTGTTGAATTATTTCGACACAACGCATTCCACTTTCCAAGTTGTCCCGACAACTAGACAAATGTGTATACGTATGTATTTATTAGTACGTAATTTTCTACCTTTTGCAAATGATATATATATATACATACACATACATATATCATATCGGCAGGCCTGCCGTAGTAGAATCTACAGTCTTCCGAGGCTCCTTCTTTTTTGTTTCTTTTGTCCACAAAAACGTGACTCAACGGCTGCTGGACACACGAGTTCCGCAGAACCGGACAAACAGGCGGTGCTTCGTCACTTTATCGATCGAAGCGTCGATCGACACCTATAGAAGATAACATTCGAAAGATTTCCTTCTATCAAATACGAGAAGGACAGATCGCTCCTGTTTCCCTGGATCCAGCGAGAGGATACGTAAGTTTCCACGGAGCCGAGGGAAAGATACTTCGGATCGATAGAAATGGCGTGTGTGACCGATCATTCGCCGCGACCTTGATTGCTCTACGGCCGAACAGTCACGTAGGCAAGCCGGCCGACTTTATTTTCTCCCTTTCGCGAGATGCTGCGCCTTGGGACCGTTCCCCCGCTTGCTCCCTCCCGTTCCCGGCAAGAAACGGAGTCGAGCGATACGAAGCCGGCGAATGGCCGGCCCCGTGCATGTAACAGTTCCTACAACTAGCCTTGAAGCGCCGCCTCGATGTCGAAATCCGCTGGAGAACCAGCCCGGTGAACGCGAAATCCGCCAGCCGCTCGGGCGCCCTTTTCCCGCTGACCGTTACTTCGAACTCTCTCGACCTGGACCGCGTCCACTCCTCTCCGAACAGCGAATCGAAAAGGTGTAATACGGTTTCTTCGTACGGGACTTGGTTTCAGAGAAAAATCGGGGTCAAAAGTGTTAGAGCGGCAGCTTAAGGTCCCGATGCTTCCAACGCTTTCAAACCTGATTTTTTAAAAATAACAAAAATCATGGGCCGTACTTTGAAGCTTGATTACACATTCTCGATTCGCCGCTGTGTGCAGAATCAATTTACGTTGAAACTACTTCGCGCTCCTTTGTTTCCGCGCTTCTATCAGTCGCAGCCGACGATGTTTGATTTCCCCGCGACTGAGCGCTTCTTTCTTTAAACACCGTTTACCTGGCAAAATATCGTGGAATATTCCTATTCTTCTTTCGCTCCGCTTATTTTGTTACAGCTGCCGTTTCCCTGCTTTCGGGTGCCTTTTTCATCTCGAAGCTTAGTAGAAACGCAAGTGGTATGGCGACACGAACGCTAATGTCCGAGGTAAGCACGAAGGATCTCTGCTCCTTTCACAGATTACTTTCTACACTCTGTTGCAGTGTTTCCCGCCGCGTTCTATTGCAGCATCGCACGCTACGCGTATACTCGGTTCAGCGTTCCGTGGAACTTTTAGGACTCCGCGGGGAACTGCAAATCTTCGGTGACACCATAAAAGGTCTACGACAGACGCGAATCGCGGCGGATAAGATCGGAACGATGATTACCTGGTCGACCATGGAGAGCGATAACCGTAGCTTTTATTATTTCCATTACTACGGCTGCTCATTTATTTATTTAACGCGGGACGGACCCATTAAGGCAGGGTACAAGATAAAACGAGTGGAATTAATTACAATAAAAAAAGAACTAGTTAAAAGAGAACGGCAGGCAGGTAACTGAATTAAAGAGCAAAAAATTGTTAAGAGGATAATAGGAGGTAAAAGAATGGAAAGGATAAGATAAGAAAATAAGTAATGCGCAAAGAATGGTATCGAGCACCTGCCGAGTCCCGCGACGCGAGACACGCGAAGGTAATAATTGTTTGAGCCAGCCAACTCGTCGTTTATCTCCTTGTCAACGTTTACAATCCTACGTTGCACATTTCCACTCCTTAAAACCTGTCCCTCTTTATGGCGACAAGCTTCACCATTCGACTTCGGGAGCCAGTTTTAAAGCTCCTCGCAGATTGCTTTCTTATCGGCCCATCAACGATTACCTGTCGTCCACACAGCCAGAACCGTCGATCAACATTAACGATGCAAATTCAAGTTGGATAAAAAGGAACGTACCCGTCGCACCGCATAATAATCAATAGATTCCTTCGCGCCGCCGACCCACGATTGCTATTACCACGCGACTGATAATTCTTAGAAAATTTATTCGCGAGAAACGGGGCGAACAAAGGCGCCAGTTTCGCCGCTTCTTTTCTCGGGCCTACGGGGAGGAACGAAAACAGCGGCGAGGTGGTAATTTGCTGCGATGGGGGACGGCGAGAGGGAAGAAAGGAAATTGATCACTCAATTTCGAGTGACTGCAACGGCGTAAATATTTATGTCGGTTCGCGCAAGCGTGCAGGCTCGAGGAAGCGTGCATGGAAGAGGAGAGGAGGCGGTGTAAAAATAGTCCTTTGTTAGCGGACGCGCGGCTTAGTTCGCGAAACCAGGGGACACGCATGTAGGCGCAAAAATCCCTTGTGCAAGTTTGCGCAAATTTCACTTCGCGCCGCTAACAGTGCCTCGCGCTCATTTCTTCCGTCTAGTGCAGTGGTGTTAAGAGGATGTCTCTACTCATTCGCACCCGCTGTTTCGAGCAACGAACGGGAATTAACGCTTCCACTGGCGTCGACGTGTTTTCACGCCTGGGGGAGACTTTGTTCCGGAGATTGGGAAAATATTATTGGAAATAAAAATTTTGTAGGTACACAATTTTCTTATCTCCGCTTTGTTCAACCAAACTCTTGGTCAGAGTTTCCCAACTTTTTTTGAGTCGCGATCCTCTTTTATAATATTCAAATAACCAGCAAGTAAATTTAATAAGCAAAGAGAACAGATTAAAAATAGATATTTCGGAATATAATTTTAGCTTCATAATATTTCTAAAAAGAAAAAATGTGGCGACACTCCCTCCCCCAAAAACACTTCGCGATCCATCCCTTCGCTAGTTCTCTGATAAAAGTACAAGTTTGTACACATTTTCACTTAAAATATTTCAGAAAGCATTACTGTCTCAGTCTTCCCGAATGTTCGCTCAAGTTTCACACATTCCCCAGGACCTTGCGCCAAATTGTCCGCCCGAAAGTTCCAAGGGCCAGACGCTGGCGATATGAATTCGTGTACCGCGAGCTGCACAGCGGGGAATTAGTAAACCCTGACCGACAGTCGTCCATGGAATTAATTCAGTCTTGAGCTGCTGTGTGGAACCTCCGCAGAGACTCAATTACCTTCTCTTTATGGAGGGCAGAACGACAACGATTACTTATCTGCAGCACGGCACGTCGGAAAGTAAAGCAGATCAGCTCTAACAATAAAAACGGCCATGGTTTCGTCACGGCGGCACGAAGTACCTCGGCTTGCTCTCCGCGGTTAATGTTCCGTGTGCTCGAGTACGTCGAAGCGGTTCGATCGTGCACCGCGAGTTATCCTTTCGTTGTGGGTAGATCGAGAGAGGAGGAAGGAACGAAGAGAGCCCAAGGATTCCCATGCATGAGGTAGCAGAATGGCTCGGCTGTTTCCTAACAATAGGGGGCGTCGCAGGAGGAAGAACGAAAGTAGCTGCCGCGGAGGTGATTGCAGTGATCGAGCTGATTTCGCGAAATTGTCCAGAGACACGCGCATGAAAAATAATGCTCCGCGGGCCCCGCGTGTCTTTTCTCTTTGGCGGGGGATTACGTAACAGCCGCGATTCGACAGGATGTTGCGTTACACGACGCCACGGTACGATGGGCCCCCGCGGGCTAGCACAAGAGGATTTCCTGGAGGCCGGAGTTGGGCATTATTCGACTAAATTGTTATTCGACCAACCTTCGAATACGAATTTCGAATAAATGAAGTTATTCGCGACTAACGAATAAATTTTTAGTCGACTAAGAATTTAAGAGTTTAGTCGACTAAATTCTTAGTCGAATACAAATTTAGTACGACTAAAAATTTATTCCAGTTCATCGAATAAAAACTTAGTCGAATAAAAATGTCGAATAAAAATTTAGTCGAATAATGCCCAACTCTGCTGGACGCGCACTCTGCTTACCCGGCCGGCTTCGGAATCGGAGGTTACGCGGGCGAGGAGCAAACGGCGCGTAAAAAAGGATAGGAATCGATTATTAAGTTGGCTCGTCATCCAGACGCGCGAACATAGGAGAGCGGATTTCACGGCTGAGTAATGGAATCGCGGGGACAGCTTTACGTTCGTGTCTCGCTGGATGATGCGCTATCAATTGGTTCTTGTTTTCGCGGCAAACGCTCTAACACTAGGTTTACGGCACCCGTCAATTTGACGGATATCGAAGTTCGAAAAATAACAGCGAAGAAGAAAAAACCATCGCGGTAATTATAACAAATTTGTGAATTACTTGTTAACACTTCTGGGATAATTTCTGGGTAAAGACTTTTTACTTATTAGCAATTTATTCGGACGATTTCTTAATTCTTTACTAGGTATATAGGGAATGTCCGTAAACCTAGTGTTAAGAGAACGGCAAGGTGCTTGAGAATAAATGATGGGAAGGTGGAGTTCAGAGGTTCGGCTTCCGCAGATGCCGCGGGTGGAACTCTGCACTCCATTATTCTACGCTACGAGAGCTAATTGCGTGCAAAGTTTCAGTCCAGTCGGCGACTGGAAGCTTCTATATTCAATTCCCGAGTGTAAACCGAAGTTCCCATGAATAGGATTCCTCCTCAAAGGCGGCGCAAGACGTCTCGGTCAGAGTTCAGCCTTATGCGAATAAATTTTTACTAATAGAAATGCAATTATAAAAATTATTCGTTATTCTTGCATAACTGGTCCCAGCTGTGTTCCCCGCTTAATTTTCCACGTAGGTAGTTTGGTAATAGGTAATCCTCCGTGTTCATCGCGTTTCGAAGACCAAAGTGGCGTCTGCCCTTCGAAAAGGGCAACGGTGGCGAATGGATATCGTATCAGTGACGATCGCAGCCACTTGGTCCCCGTGGAATCTTGCAATCGGTTCGCGACGTTACGACACCGTCCTGCTTCTTACCTTTCGTAACCTGGACCACAAGCTCTTCCCTCCTGATCCAATCGCGATTACTCGTTGCACAACGAGCACGAGTGCTCTTCAGCCCAATGGGATGCTCTCCCGGCTGAAGAAAGAGAGAGAGAAAGAGAGAGAAAGAGAGAGAAAGAGAGAGAAAGAGAGAGAGAGAGAGAGAGGAGACGTGGATGTTTGCACGGTGGTAAAATGCCAGCCTGCACGCGAATACGCTTTCGATTCACCGCCAGCTCGCCGTCACCCATCTTATTCTCAGTGTTAAGTAATTTTCCAGGCGGCTGAACTTGACACGCATAACGGCCGCATTATTTGCGAACGAATCTCTCGATTGCCAGTGGACCATCGTCCTATCCAAGCATTGGGAAACCCGCGAGAGGATCGTTTGCACGCGGCCACATTCGCTCAAACACGAGGCTCGCGTAATTAGTACACTGTCCCAGCTCGATTGAATGTTAAACCACCTACCCGCCGCTTTCATAATAACGAGTATTAATGACCAGAGCATCCTGCTGGTTATTCATACGAACGCGCTCGTTATTGTTACCTACATATGGGGGGGGGGGGGGGGGGCAGCGAAGAAACGAGCGAAAGACCTTGCGGTAGAGGCACTCGTCAGCTCGCAGTGGATCCGATGAGATCGTGGGTTCGAGTCCCATCGCCCGGGAATCCATTTTTTCCCCCTGAATTTATTATCTACAGCTGAAGCGCGGGGTTCGTTACACATAGCAATGGCTACGTGGGTCACGAAAGTGAAGTGGAAATTGTTTCACCCGTCGCCACGAGTGCTCGAGAGCTTACGTAAGAATCTTTCTATGTTCCCAGTAACAAGAACGCTGTCCTCGTAGGTACGCGAGACTAAAACTCTGCTCTGTCCGACCCTCACGGTTTTACATGGTCGGTACGGCCACGGAATTCGAAAACGCTCTGCCCGCGCCTCGCAACGCTTCCACCGGGCTTCCAGCGCGTGTCGGCTTAACGGGCGGGAAAAAACTCATCGGTCATATCGAAAGGAACCGCGACACCACGCGTAATTAACGAGGGAAAGGTCCAGCGATCGATTTGCCAGCGAACCTTTCGAAATCTCTTCACTCTCCTGGCAAGCCCCCGCGCGTTACTGTCGCTTAGAAGCTATTACTTCAAAAATGCTGGCTAGATAGACGGTTGATACTAGTGACTAAATAATAAGCCCCACGTCCCCGACGATCGCGACGGAGGTGACGTCAACGATAACGCTATCGATGGCCGTCGATAGCGAGCCCTCGGGCACAGATACGCGTCGATACACCGCTCAATAGCCCCGCGCGTAGATAGCAGAGGCTGTGGCGCGGGGAAAAGAACGGCCGCTTGTAACGCAGTCACATCCGTGACCAGGATTCCCTTGGAAGGACCGAAATTCAAGCGCACAGAGCCGCGCGCAAGTGGCTCTGATCGCGCAGCATTGCCGCGATGCGTCACCGATTTCTAGCTCAAGGCAACAGCCAGCGTCACGCGTGTACTTTTAAGCGAGTTTAACGCACCGCACACGTGACACATATAGCGGCGTGTACCCGGCGCGGAAAACAAGAAAGTCGACGGGCCGTGATTAGGCGGCCGCCGGTGGAAAAAAAGTGTCGCGCGACGTCGGCGACGCACGCGATCTAAAGAGAGAAAAATAATCCCGCGGCTACCGAGTCTCCTCCTCCTCGATCCTGCGACCACTTTCTGCGCCCAGTGTCACCCCGCTGCGAATCGATCGCGCGAATTCGCGGTCCGTTCCTCCGATAGATCGCCTGTTTCCATTAACGCGCTGCTCGAGCCGCGATCCGATCGATCCCGTCGCGGACACGTGCTACGTCGGCTACGTGTCCGTTGTCGACGTAGCACCGCGGTTTGAATAAAATACGAGGCGGATCCGCAAGGCTACGCGGGCTGACCGCGCGTAACAAACGTGTCCGCGGTCCCACGGATCGCGGTTTAATGGTTTTATAAATAAATCGACGGCTGCGCGAACGTGACACCCATCATCCACTGGCGAGGAGAGGTTTTTAGGCGTCCACCTCCGATTGCTTTGATGTTTAGATATGTTTTAGAGGATCGAAAAGCGAGAAATAAGTGTTTTCTTATTTTCCCTCGTTTGCATATTTAGATTGAATTGGAATTTCGTATCGAATGTTCGGGGCTCGCTGAAGTATTGAAATTTAAAATTGATCGAGGAATATAAGTTTCCATAAAGCTGCAGCTTTGGATACGTATTTGTCCCACTGGTTCAGTGGAATTTCCACTCCTTCCGCAAACCCGAGCACCGAGTAGCCTTAAGTACCGTCCCCGAGTGTCCTCAACGAGTAATCGATACTTGATCCACAATTCCCCCTACGATATTTACACCAACATTACTGTGTCTGCCGCCCTATTGCTCGACAGACCTGGCGCAGAAACGGTGGACGAGAAAAGGGGAAGGATCTATCGCACGGGAGAATTCGATCGCGAGATGATACCTGGCCGTCAATTATTGTCTCGGCAGGTTAAATGACTCAGAGTGACCTGGCCAAGCGGTCAAGGTAACGTTTCGTAACTACAGGTGCCTTCACACCTGCATACCAATTGCCTACGGGCGTCGAAACGCGGGGCAGAGGAGAGAGGGTCGTCCTTTTTCTTCTCTCTCCCTCTTTACGCGCGTCTGTAACCTACTTTCTGGCTGCTCGAGCGCCGCGGACTCTGCTCTCTTAAGTTAATTAAACCGACCCCAAGAAGGAGGGGAGGCCTTGCGAAAGGCAACCCCGTGTTCTCGGAAAGCCTGGGCCCGAAAGCTATACACTGAATCGCGGAGGTGGACGCTTCTCGTCCTCTCTAAGCCTGGTCTACTCGCCGGCTCTCCCGACGACGCGTGAATTTCGACGAACCCTCAAACACCGGCGAATACTAATTTGACGAGGATCGGGCGGAGCGCGCGGTTACACCACGTCCACCAATTCGTGCAACACACGCGAGATACAATCTCGATTTAATCTCTCACGGAACGACCAGTATTTTTTTCCTCGAAGGATACCATAAGTGTTTTTAATTGGGGGCCATGTTTTTTTCCACTAAAATGTTGACACGACGGCAATGAACCGTCCGGGTAGAATGGAGGACGACGGGGAACGCCTTTTTCGTAACGTATAAGGAATCCGAGATCGGCAATCTCGTGCTCTTTGGCCGTGGTTCAACTGGGCTTGGATCTATAAAGTCGCCCGGGCGTTTCGAACAGCTCCGTGTAAACAAAATCCCTGGGAAAGTCTGATCTCGCGGCGCGATTCGAGCGGCCTCTCAGCACTCGGGCAAAGTCGAATCTTTTTGTCCCTAGAGCATTCAGTTCGGGTCGCTTAAATATTCAAACAGACTTTTACTTCGAGCCTCGAGTGCTCGCGCGGCTTTCCAACGGTCCTCCGTTGTCCAGCCGTCCCACGGAACTGTTTCTCCATTTCCTCTTGATGATCCTAAATTCTAAGGCGCTATCGAGGCCCGGCGGTTGCTTCAGGCATCATCTCGACTGGCAAGTCGATGCCAAAATTGTTTGGGAATGAAGAAAGTTTTCTAGAGGGGGCCAGGTGCACCGCCCAGACTCACCGGCGTAAGTGCTCTTGAAGCTTTCGTGGAGCTTGAAGGTGAAGGGAATGTGGACCTTCATCATCTCCATCTGCGGTATGCGCGGCGAATGTGTCATTACGCTTCCACTCCCGCCGAACATCAATTCGTCGCCGTGAATACGAAGCACGATCATGTTCCTGCAACAAAGGAATTGTATTTCTCATTAACAGGCCCGTTGGCTGCTTTCCCACACACTGCTGGCAATCTTAATACTAAAGACTTGGGGACGAAGGCCGAAGCCGCGGACTATTAACGGCTTCTAAAATATTAATCGCCGATGATTAAGTGGCCCTAAGATTTCTGTGCTAAGAACCAGAGCACCCACTGTGCGGACATCCACGGAAAAATGTTTTCATCCTTGGAAACAGTGCTTGTCGGACACTGTTCAGATGAGTGATATTTTCGGTGCTCGCCGTTCGTCATCTGAACAGTGGGGTGAATCGACCAGTGAATGAACAAATTGACTTTTTTCGTGTATAACAAGAACACTATTTCATTGAAAACAATGATCTTATATTTAGAATGAAGAGAAATTTATTGAGATAACGGCGATACTAATATTATTTGAATCTATGAACGTCTCGGTCGCTTATTAATTTTTTTGTTTCGTGGTTTCGGGTGCTGCCATTCACGGCGAGGAACCTAGTAACAAAACACGTACGATGACAGTTAACCATTATATCGTGTAAATTGTGTTCTGACATAAATAAATTTGTCAGGTTCCTATTATTATAATATATAGATTATATTTTTATATTCTTATGTTAGGTCTCTCACCTAAACTTCCTTTCTTCTTTTGTAGCGTTCTCTGGTCGGAAAATGAAGTATTATTCTTTGTGCTCATTCACTGGGTGCAAGGTATTCATTTATTGGGTATTTTGTTCATTCGCTAGTATATTGGGCATTGATTACATTATTATGATTTATTTCAGACGCCGGTCAAGTAAAAAATCACAAACAATTTTTTTAGACATTTTTGAAGCCTATTCTGTTACAAATTCTTATTTCATTAATAAATTAGGACATTATTTAATTTTTATCGTTATCTGAAACTGAAAAAACGCTTAGCTGTTCGTTCACTGGTCAAATCACCCTACGACAAGCACTGTTTTCAGGGGTGAAAACATTTTTCCGTTCGGTCAGCGACGGTGCGTGCACGTGATTATACGATGCCTATTATTTAAGCACCGTTCCCAACTGTGAAAACATTTCTCCGTGTGCAACACGTCGAAGCAAGTGAAGACGATCAGCCGGGCCCGGAGAAATAACAGTACAACTATTTCTGTTATTTTAAACTCTGTATCGGCACGTATGTACCGTGTAACGGGTTCGGGATTCACACGTAGCCGAGAGACTTCCGTCTCGTAACATTTCTCGCCCGCATTTCGACGCCCCTTCACGCTTCTTCCCAGGCGATACGAAAAACGAAAGCAATAAAACACTCGCACGGAACGCGGTGCATTCGGGGTACTAGATTTCTACGCGGAATTCTTCTATTTGTTTGTCTTCGATAGCCTGGCGTTGCGAAAGCTCGTACCGGGTGAAACCGGCGATTTCAAAAATACTTCTATATAGGTACGCTCCTCCACATTGCTCAAATGGGTTTCGCAAGAGACGCTAATGCCGTTCTGCAGATATGCACCCACTTTACTTCGACTTCCACCCGACGGCCACTTAAGAACTAATATTCTCGTTGCTCAATGGGGCCCCATTTTCTCACACGATTCTCTCAGTTGGCATACAGCTATCACGGTCCGACGACCCTCTACAAGCTTAGGCGCACTTCGCGGCAAGGCTTCTATAAATATTCTTTCCTCTAGCGAAAGCAATGCCGCGGGGACCGTTTAACCCAGTAGCACCGTGGATGTTCCCTTAAGTAGCTAGCAGCGTTTATTGGATGAAATATGGCGGCGGAGCCGTAGGAGTAATGCGGACGCGACACGGTGACGGAGGGACTGGGAAACTGGTGAAAGAAGAAGGGTCGTTTATCACGTTCGAGAGAACCGACCGACGGCGCGTTAATCATCGTCCCGAATGAATTAAAGTGCGAACGACCGCCGCGCATCGTTCGACTGCCAATAACCCCGTGGCCGTGAGCCTCGTCCGCGCGTAAAATCGCGGCGTCGAGAATAATTCGCCGGGCCATGAATAGGAGTAAAGCAGCGGGATGGCCGACAATGAACCTCTCGTATTAACCTTTCACGTATACGGATCGGACGGGTGCTATGCCTTTCCTCGACTGTGGGCATCAGACACTACCACAGACTTCAGCCGGCGGCGATCTTGCGCATTGAGCTTCGAGAGGCTGATCTCTTGAGCTTGTTCCCCGAGCGGGACATAAACTTGCATAGTTTTCGGCCTTTCGAGCGACGGCTTTCTCTTTTTCGAGATTAAGTGTGTTAACTGTTTATAGAAAACGCAGCTTGGCAGCTCGGGTCGGTGAGTGGTTCGTTTGAGACATTGCGAGAGGGGATATTGTTACGAGGACGATCCATGCATTGGGTTATTTATTCCTTAATTTCTCTATTTCTTTATTTTTTCCTTTATTTCTCTATTTCTTTACTTTTTCCTTTATTTCTCTATTTCTTTACTTTTTCCTTTATTTCTCTATTTCTTTACTTTTTCCTTTATTTCTCTATTTCTTTATTTTTCCTTTATTTCTCTATTTCTTTATTTTTCCCTTTATTTCTCTAGTTCTTTATTTTTCCCTTTATTTGCCCATTTCTCTGTTTCCCTACTTCCCCATTTTTCTATCTCTCTATTTCTTTATTTCTATTTCTTTATTTCCTTGGTTCTTTATTTCTCTATTTCCCTTTTTCTTTTTCTCCTTTATTTCTCTATTTTTTCTGTTTCGTTATACCTCTATTTCCCTATTTCTTTATTTCTTCAAATCGGCTCCCCACAAGATTAAATCCTGAGTGTGCCACTAAGAAATGTGGGCTAGGAAGAATATGGTATAGTGTTTTCGAAATTATGAGTGGAATTACGAATTCCTCGAATTTAAACCCAGTAAAAATGAAACCCTGTATTATAATTTTCCCAGCCCAAAGTTTTACCTATTTAACGACTAATTAAACCCTGTAAACCCTCAGTACGTAGTGTTAATTGGAAGTTTAGAGTATCTCGGAGGCATTCGGAGTGCAAAGGGCGGATCCCTTTTCCTATCGCATCGTTTGGACCAGAGATGGGCAAAAAATTATTTGAAATAAAAATTCGTGTACGAAAGTTTTATTTCAAATAATTTTTTGCCCATCTCTGGTTTGGACTCGCATATCCATTGCGTGTGCGAAAAGAGCAGAATAAGTCGAACGATTCACGGATTCGCGAACAGAGTGGAGCGTAGCGCAGGGTCTCTTGATCTTATTCAATTGGAGGCAATTGCCTCGTCGTGTTGACGGTAAGAGGGTCTCCCACTAACAGTGTCCGCGGAACGGGGATCGGCTAAATCCAGGCTTTATCGCCAGGAAAACGATAGAAGGGAAGAAAGATTACAGGCGTCGACTGCTTCGGTGATAAACAACGGCGCGTTATCGGTACGCGTTCGTCGTGTCGGCGAGTTTGATCAGCGATAAAGAGAATTAAGGAAAGGAAATCTGCACCGTGGAAAACGCAAGTCGAGGCGCGACCATTCCATGCCCAGTTAATGTCTCGCTGAATTATCTTGTATTGATAAATGCACATTGGTTGCACATAGGGCAGAGTCAACGGCCCATAATGATGCTTTAATAACACCGCGTGATTTAGACACTAGCATAGATTCTGCATGATAGAACTGCAATTCTTATTGTTAGCGTAGTCGTAGAATATCATACGAAGCTTCCTTTGTGACTGTCCTTAAATTACGTGAGGGTAATTTAGGCGATTTCTTACCCCCTCCCTCCCTCAGTATAAGTGTTCGCCCTCCCCTTCCTTACGTAATAATTTCTACACTGCATTTTTTCATTTATTAAAATTCTTTTAAAGGTTCATATACTTTGTTTAACTCAGTTCAGGGAAATCTAAACTAAAATTACTTTTCTGCAACACTAATGATAGAATCTGTATTTATTGAAAATTAGGTTAACCCACCCTCCCCGAAGGTTTACGTAATTTAAGGACAATCTTCATATATACCTATTTCTCCCACAGCGGGTGAAATGACCCGTCTTCAAAAAGTCATATATTTTACGATGTATGTATAGCAAAAAATACAGCATTTGTCCAAATAACGATTGTCATCTGTTTATTTATTCGATTCAAAAACTGCATAAGAACACGAGAACAGAATGTCCATTTATTTCAGAATTTAGAAATAAACACAATGCAAACGTTATTAGTGTTCAGCGCATATTTTGCAAATGATTGGGTTCTCGATGCCACATTTGCCACACATATTTTTTGCATTTGAAACAGATTTTTGGTAAAAACCCATCCACGGGTCGCGGTAGGTAGGTCGAGTTGCATATATTTCTCAGTAAAATGAAACAAGAGGGGAATAAGTATCGAAGAATACATTGGATGTAAATTACCTATAATAAAAGTCGCGAAATCAAATGGCGATGTGATAACGTTGTAGCGTAAGAAATTCTGGCAGAAAGTTTAAAAGGGGGCATTTGACCCGTGCCGGTAGGATTAGCGTTAAGTTGCACGGCGCGAAAAGGTCGAGGGGAAGTATCGGTGAATGGGTATTGCAAGATAGTAGGTTTGATTGAGCGACTCGTCGGCTAGACGTTGTGCAATTTCCACGGGGCTAGGTACATCTCGTCTGGAAAAAGGCGAAGAACCGGGCAAAAGCGGCGAGTCATCGATGTCGCAATCTAATAGCACGGCTGGCAGAAAATACCGTCTCAAATTGGGATAAGGCGTTGCACAATCCCCGGCATGGAAGCGCGCGGGAGCCCTGCAACGGCTGGGAACGAACCAAGACGGTGGGGTTCGGGTGATTTGAATGCCGCGGGGACTGCGCCGTGGTCGAGCGATAAATGTCCAAAGATACATATACACCGCCAGCAGGGACCGAGGTAAACGGCCACCGCGAGAAAACCACCTTGCGGTAGATAATGATCGGACTCGTGAATATCTTCCCTCCGTCGGACGGCCGAGCGTATCGCCAGGCTTCGAAGTGGGACTCTTGTCCCTACCTCGGCGACCTTGGCGACGTTTCTTTCATCGCGAATCTCGGGTAACGTGTTTCAAAGAAGAACCTGGACCCCTCGAACTCCCTCGGCTTCTTGTGTATTTTTTCTTCTCCTCGCTTTGGCAAAAATGAATTATATAACAGGCCCGGCTTAAAATGGCCCACTGAACTACTTCCCGGGCTATTAAACATGCGAGGACTCGACGGTGAAGCCGAATCTACCTTTTCAGTCGCAGAAAGCACAAGGTCACTTTTATTTAAAGCTCGATTTCTTTTTTATACGAATTTGAATTGAGATGGAAGCTGCACTTTGAACGGGTATTTGTAAGAGAGATGAATAGAATTCCAGTTGATAATGGCCACTTTATAGCCACTGTTTATGATAAAATAAACGCGAAGAATTGCCATTCGGTCGCCTTGAGATGCGCAATAAAGCCCAACGAAAATACACGAATCGAGCGAAAGAAACTTGGGGGCGACCTTGAAGCCTCCGTAAACCGCTGATCTTGAACCAAAAATTTCTCTGCGCTCCTCCTTGGAAATTAAACAGAATTTATCGCGTCTTCGATAACCTCCATAAAAGAAGGAAAAAATCGAACTCACATGCTTGAACCGGACCTACCTTTCGAAGGGGGGAAAGAAGACTGGAGAAAAAAAAAGTCGAAGCAGGTGGGTATCGCGCGTTGCATAATCGTCGAAACATTATGCAATTGAAGAATTGGAATAACGACTCGCGCGGTTGCTTACTCTTCTATGCCCCGCTAATCTTCTCCATAAATATTGTTACTGACTCGCGAAGTATTTCGCGATGCATTAAACTACGATGGGGGGGGGGGGGCGAAGAGTCCGCAAGATTTGCAGAGGTATACGCGAGTTTTATGCCTCTATTGACATCCATCGGGCTGGACGTTTGCCTTTCAATTCGCACGGGCCGATTGATAATACCGTTGCGCGAAGATAGCGCGCGCCGAATGCAGCTAAGAGTGCGTCGACCCATTTAGAGAGGCTAGAAGCCCGCGTGTGTGTCCAGCGCGTTTGAACCTTTAACGGGCCATCGTCTTGAGAACGAGAGGAGCAGGTTATACGGCGGAGTGGGTCGTTAACCCCCTTAACACGGTCACGGCACTCTCACCCCCTTATAAGAGCTAAAGCAACTTTTGAGTCACCGTCGCCCGACCCGTATGTGGGTCATGCGAAATTGTTTTTAGTCACGATTAAGTTATATATACGAGGCAGAGTCATTTTAGCGCGTGTCCGTGACCCGTAAATGGGTCATGGCGAGGTTGGAAGCGTATATCCCTGACCCACAATTATGACCCACCAAATATATCTGATAGGAGTCATCAGCGCAGTGGCTATCGCTTTGGGTGGCTTCCTGACGCTAACATTTCTTATTACCCACTTTCTAAAGTATTGACGATGTTTTTTCGACGCATTGAAATTAATAGAATATAGGAATTGTTACATAAACGTCCTCGAGTTTTCCAAAGTAATATTTCCCCAAGCGGTGGTAGAATAAGTTTGATAATATTACGTACATTCACGAACATTCGCGCGCGGCGGAGAAAATAATATAAATCCAGCCAAAGGGGATTAGAACTGGAGCCGCGCAATTACGAATCAACTGTCGCAGCCGCTGAGCCACCGAGGGTGATGCAGAAAAAGCCGTTCGATCGAGAGTAGATACTGTACATTCAAAAGCCAAACTCGGCGAAACGTGATCCTCGTCGCGAGGCTACGAAAGGCTGTCTAATCTATCGAAATTTCATTGAAATCGCAGCGTTCGATACCCGGGAACGTCAGGGCCGCCGCGCGTGAAGCGGAACGGAGAAACATAGGTAACCATAAATACCTGATGATGAACAAGAAGACCCCGCAGAAGCATATCGAGACGGCGAGTACGAAGAAAATGTTCGACAGCTCCGCCACGGACACTAACATCGCCGTCATCGTATTATCGCAGCGGTTTTCCTCTCAGTGCACAACACGACGCACACGCGCAACGGCACCACCACCGCCTCCCGAATTAACCTCACTTTTAGCAGCGCGCTGTCAAAGTCGCCGGCCGTGTTATCGCCCTCAAGCGCCGCGCACAACGTCCCGTCGAGCCAGCCTCGGTGATTAGCGACGCGGTGGCAACGATGGTACCGACTGTCAGAGCCGCATCGCGTGCACGAATTCCCGTGGCGCGATTACTACGTCGCCGCCCTAACCTCATCGACCGACACAGCACAACGGCCTAGGCGGCTGCTTCCTACGTTTACGGGACAGAGCTGTCGGACCTGCCAGATCGCTCGCTTCGTCTCCCCAGAATCCGTTTCACAGAGCTGGTCCCGCGTTCACGGAGCGTCGCGGATGTTTTCGTCGGAATGACGCGCACTCGGCTTCACGCGACCCTCATAGCATAGCGCAGAATCGCCAACGGACCTGCCGATGCCCGTGACACGGGCAGGCTGTTTAAAGATCGACACCGGGGGAGGGGGGGGGGACAATGCACGGCGACGTCAGGATCGATCGATTATCGGAGGGAGCCGTTGGTCAACGCGAGCTCTCGGAACGCTCGCGATAAAGGACGTTCAGGTATAATCGCGTGCAGTTCTGCACGGCGGAGCGAGGGGGGGGTGAGGGGGGGACCAGCGCGTAAACACCATCCGACGCGCGTTAGCTGTGACTTGAGACTGGCCGTGGTGGCCGCGGTGGGGGCGACTTATACGCCTCAGTACTTCGCGACTTTTTGCTGCCACGAAACTGTGCGCGCGCTTCGGCGCATCGACCAATACGGGCGCGGATACGTAATTCTCGATTAGCCACGGGAAAACGCGGACGGAATTTGATTTTTAAATTGAAACAAATCGGCCGGGCGCGTTCGCGGAAACGATCTGTCTCTGTATTATGCCTGCTTACTCAATCACTCGATTAGTCACCGCGCGATCATTAATTTCCTGTTCCCCGCCAATTTGGCATTTAAAGTCCACTGGACACCTTATACCGAACAACGGCGATAAGGCGGGTGCTAACGTATTCCATTTTTGCGTGATTATAAGTATTTGATCGATCAGAAAGAAAACTAATAACCCGAAAAAAGTAGTTACAAGAAATTCATTATCAATACGATGGAACTTTTTGCACTCTCCTTTGATTGATTTTTTGTGGAGAAGATAACAGGCCGCTTCGATTAACATATTCCGCTCGCATGATTTACCGTTGGATATTTAAAATTCAAAGGCTAGAATCGATATACAATCTCGATCTTACTGCTCGTCGGTTTTTTTTTATCATGAATCCGAGGTAATTTGAATTTAACAGGCTACAGTTTTCAGCGATGTAAGCGCGGTTTGTATCGGCTCTGGTGGAAACCTAAATTGAGCTTAATTCTTTTTGAAACGCACCGAGAATAGTTTCCAAGGATACCGGCGCAAGCAGCCGGAACAGCTGATTTAACCTCGACTGGCGACATCTAGTCAATTGCTGCTTCACGTGGCGAGCGGCACGCACGCTCGTGCTTTCCGTGCAATAATCGAATGTTGATCGAGGTATACCTGATAATCGTTCTCTGCCAGCTCGTTGCGTCTTCGTCGTTGCCAGAAGTAACGTCGCAGAATCCAAATCCGACAATGTCGAAGTTAGTCGGCGTGGACTTCGAGGTTCATGGAATAGTACAAGGTAAGTGACCATCTCGAAGCGATGCAATCGCAACGAGGCTAATCGCGGGTTCTATCCCTTCCAGGTGTTTTCTTTAGAAAGGTAAGTAACGTTCCCGGGTAATGAATCTTCCGTAAGTATCGTAAATACGGAGAAATAAACAATTGCGTCTGCGGTCAATTTGGTACAGAAGCGACATCTGGCGGGTGTGAATGTTACTACGCAGTTACCGGTGCATTCCGACATTTGCAACATTCGAATTAATTATCTTCCGGAATAGAAATTGTCTCTCTGATCGGTAAATTAGATGCCTATTAAAGGCGCGCGGTAATCTATGAATGTTATGAATATGTATAAGGAATCCCCTGCAATTATTTACTGTCTCTGTGATTAATACAGTATACTCAGAAGCGTGGCAAAGAACTAGGTTTAAAAGGATGGTGTATGAACACTGATGACGGCACAGTTGTCGGGCGCCTGGAGGGCGACAAAGATAAGGTGGAGGAAATGTAAGTATACCAAAAATCGATAAGATTAAGCGTGCAGGTGTACCGACCACGGGTGCTCGAATTTGAACCTACTTTTGTTGCAGGAAGCACTGGCTCCGGTATACCGGAAGTCCCCAGTCAGCCATAGACAAGGCGGAGTTTCGAAACGAGAGGGAGATATCTAAGACTACGTTCTCCAACTTTGATATAAAGAAATGAATGCTCATTTCAGCTGCACGCGAAAGTATTTAACTTATCATTCTTAGCCTTACGATTCATCCAAAATTATAGTAAACGTTCCAATGTTGTGTTGCAATAAAATGCCTCGTACAACAAGAAGACAAGCTGAACGGAGGAATCCGGGGTATCCATTCGCGATATTCGATTCACCGTGGCATTTCTGCCAGGGGAAAAACTCCGCGATACCGTTACGCTATTATATCGAAGAACCTCTGCGTAGAATGCAGTCGCTGTCTCTGTAAATGTCAGACGATTCGATCTGCGCCTCCGCGAATACCGAGCCTGACACGAAGACTTGCACTGTGCGAAAGTATAAAGATATAACAGCTGGGAATCTGACAGAACACAAACCGATGGACTCCGTAAAATAAAATCTAGGGAAACTTGACAAGTGAACCACTAATTACGCGCTTAACTACTAACATTAAGAAATTTACAGAAAGTGGAGTCGATCAGTTTGGCTTCTTGGAGTCTCGTTTCTTCCTACCACTTCTAGGTCATTCCTCGAACCCTGAAGCATTCCACACACCGTCTGTACATCAATCTCCAACTACTCAAAAATGGACACACGTCTACAGAGCGATAACTCTGTCCTGTTTTAACTTCAAAAAATTGCAGAATGCCACAAGGTAACTAGAGGAACGTCATCGATAATTTTCGCGTTCCGTCCTGCGACACCGTGACAAGCGTATTGCGGGCAGGTTTGAACAGCGGGCGTTACGCGCTCCGCGCGGCTCCTATCCGCTCGAACTTCATTAGTTGTTGGCCGCGCACCGCCGTGCACGCTTCAAAACTTTCGCTTGGCCGTTCGTTGCTCGTAGATGCAGTGTCGCGACGCCGCGCATCGGCGCACCTTCTGCCTGGGCGACTCGATTAACTTCCGATGCCGCGATGAATCGCATATCTGCACCAAGATAGTGCAGTAGAAAGGAAGACCTTAGTTCGAGAGTAGAAATTCTTGGGAATTTGGGGAGTGTCGAAGTTTCTGCGCGAGGCGATCGATCGGGGCGATGTCGGATCCTCGATCACAAGGCTGAGGATCTAAACGAGTAGGAGAGTGATCGTTGGAAGGATCGTGGGTGATGAGGTGACACTGTCAACAGCGAAAGAATGCCATCCAGCAGCATGAGGTGCTTCAAGAGCTTCTTCCAGCACACTTGGCACCCACAACAGGTGAGCACGAGTGCGCCATCGACGTTAACACCTGTCTCACTCGATCCCCGAGTGAAATCTTCTAAAAGAAGCTAATCATTCTTCATCGAGTGCAATTAAAACGTAAATTAATTAAACATCATTCTTACGATCCTTTGTCATAGAACACAATTAATCTTTCCTACGTTATCCGATTAGCTTAATCTACCGGAATACATCACTGCTAATTCAATTTGGCAAAAAAATATGGGTTAGACCGTTTATGTTCTCAATGCCTCAATTAAGCTTCGCAAACTCGTTCTCGGCACGCACAACTAATTACATGTTCATCAGCCCTCGCTCCTCAAGTTCCTCGCCGACCGTATGGCAGTTTTTTCGCCTCGTTTTTCACCATCGCGACCTTGCATACGCGTCGCAGTAATTGCGGATGCGGCAGAGATAATCGCGCGCCTCGTTTCACCTGTTCCTCACAAGGAAACGATGCAGTTACCAGTTGCAGAAATGTTTTCCCCTGCGTCTGAGGTCACCGTGTCTCGTGCCGCGTGTATATTAATTAACCGGAAAAACATCGATGCATTAAGCATCGAGCGGCGTTCGATGCCCGTAACGGTAGCCTTGGGGTAGCTTCGAAGAGGCAAGAACTTTCGTTCCACGTCACGTTCGACGTCCCGATACTTTCACCTTTCCAGCACGATCCTAATCAGTCGCGGGGGTTCCTTGAACCCTAGCCACCCAGTGGAATCGAATAAGCTTCGATTCCATTGGCCGCGATCATCAGGCTCGCGTTTCGTCGCGTGAAAAATGGAAAGTTCCGCTCGTGCTTCACTTCAGGCATTAACAAATAATACGCAAGCTGCGCAAACATACTCGGCGAGCTTCAACTGCTTCGCATCGAGCGTCATGTTCTCCCCTGGGGGTTATATTTCGAGGTGATCGATCGCGACAGGCATTCTCTTTCCTGGTCCCTTGCAGCTCCCCAACCGATCGCCAATTCTGGAAATAGACCTGCAGCTACCTGGGAAACATGAGCCTCGCTAGGTTACGCAAGGTATCCTTAGTGGTCGTTATATCCGCGTTACAGCTGGTGCGTCCTGCGGACCTGTTGCGCCTCAGCTCACGTAACAGACCCGCGTTGTGTTCTCCACGATACGACACACCGTTTCCTATTTAATTCGAAGGAGATCGTGAAGGAGCTAAGGTGCCTCGAGTTGATGAACAGGTTTGGGTCGAAGGAGATGGGTAGGATCTCTATGATCTTATGACTCTGTAATGCCATTGTCTCAACGCCGCCTTACTCCGCGCTGCGCAAGTAGCCGAGCATTATGAATGGATTAATCAAACGGGAGCGTCAATCCTCCTCCGAGCGATTCACCAGATTGGAGCGTTCGCACGGGGGCCGCTCGATAACGAAAGATCAGGGGTCGGGGCTGATAAGGTCTGATTATGGGCCTCGCTCCGGCTAACTGGCCAGTTCCTACGGTGTCCTGCGCGGGCGAACAACTACCTTTTCTCGCGTTTGCTCCTCGACTGGGAATCCGCTGGTTTATCGACCTTAATCGAACGAATGCTCGTTGATAGCATGATAAAACGTAGCGACCCGGCGCCCTCGTGACACCTGAACGTGGCGCAGAGGCTCCCGTGATACCCAGAAGCATGAAGAACGAGGGGAATTGTCACACCAGTAATTATGGATACGCGTCTAATAACGTGAGTTCGATATCACCGCGGGAAGAGACTAGGAATTAATATTCAAGGTTTAATAGTCCATGGTGCCCGTTTCGACGGTGATCGAGCAGGATACTTGACCATCCCGGTGATCTGTAACGCGCGAATTATACCACTCGGTGGAATTGAGTGATGAAATCGAACAGAGTTCACGGATCGTTGACCCGATCGACGAACGCGACCTTAAGACCTGGAGGAGATTGCTTAGGAAGACCTAGATTCTCTGATTATTCATCTCTGTTTCGTTAACTGGTCGATGGAATTATAGAATCAGGCGAAAGTTCCTCGGGAAATTTGGTTCGTGGTGTTATACAGCAAGGTTTAACGCTTGGATGATTCGATTCTGAGGGATCGATTGCTTTTTGTGGGACGATGGAAGGGAAAGTGTCGGAGATATTTTGAAGCGAAGTTGGTTGAACCATGCAGTCGAAATAATCGTAAATAAGCCTGAAAGGGGAAGCACCTCCGACAGTGGCGGATTTAAGGGGAGTTTCCGGTCTAAAAGTCGATTTTTTTTTTATTTTAATTTTTCGAATTTTCAACCTTTTAGGAATACGCGTTTAAAAAGATTTGTTGAAATTCGTAAAATTCCTGAAGTTATAGGCATTTGAGTAGCGGCAAATGCATGGGCAACAACCGGCCATTCCGCGATCACGTGAAACTTTAAACCCGTTTTTCTCGAACCAGTTTTCTCAAAACGGTGGGACCTGTATCTACAAAAGTTATTATCCGATTCGACTGAAACTTTTTTATTTTCAAGGATATACTTCTGGCTAGGGGGGAAACCAGAGGAAATTATAAAAAATTGAAAATTTATAATTTTCAAAGGCGTTACAAGGACGAATAATATAGGGAAAAAGTGATTCCAAACATCGAGTGTCGTTATTTACTAAAAAAATGTAATTTTTTTATTTTTTCTGGCTTCCCCTAGCCAGAAGTATATTTTTCAAAATAAAAAAAGTTTCTGTCGAATCGGATAATAACTTTTGGAAATACAGGTCCCACGGATTTGGATGAATTTTTTGACGCCTTGAATTTAACGAGTTTCCAGTGCCGTCTGCAATGATTAATTATAAAACAAAAAATATATTTCTATAATTTAAGAAATCCTTAATGCAATGCAAAAAGTACCATTAAATTATATATAGTAGTTTTCCTTTAATTAATTCCTAAAGATCACCTATTTTTTGGCTCTAGACCAGAACCTCCCCTTAAAGAAAAAGAACCAAGTGGCAAACGTTCTGAGAGGCCCATATTTTCGGGAGTTTACTAAATACAAGCCAAGTGTAGTAGTACAGAAAAAAAATATAACGTTTGGACAAATTATAATTTTTCTTTTAAGATCGGCCGCTCTTTAAATCCGCCACTGAGCTCCGCAATAATTCCAGCGATTGGATTTCGAAATTCCAGTATTTTTTAATTCAACACACACACCTCTGCCACTCAAAAAATCGAAAATATTTTTCATTTACTGCAGTCTCTGAATTCTAATGATTCGATCTGTTACGCAGATGGTGATAGTGCCATCCCCAGGATCTATATGGGACTACCCATACTTGAACCAGGTCAGCAGCATGATGTGTTTGGTTTACGGGACGAGACCTGACCCCCAGCAAGACTTTTTCCCTCCCAAGACCCGGATTCCACAGCCCCACGTAATTATCCCTCCCAGCTAAGCCTTTCACCTCTGAGATTTCAGTCCGTCTACCCGCGTCCTTCGATAGTAGATGATTTACGCCGACAAATATCGATAGTCGCTATCTGAAACTCCTTCTCTACATGTCCAAGCAGTCCAACGAAATAATGTAACTTTGCCACCGCCGCTTGAAAAATAAGCGGCTTTCCTTCCATTCCCTTTCTTCCGTGCCGAAAATCATTTCCAGGCTCGAATGCACGGTCGCGAATGATTGCGAAACGATGGGTCGTTCGGTGTAGTTGCACAAGCGTACTGGATGCATTTACCGTGCACGATCGCAGAGAGTTTCTTTGGTATTCTAGTCGCGACAGGTATCTGTGCTCTCGACGAATGATAGTAGATATTCTTTTACTTTTCGACGAAGGTGGAGCCCGCTTGGGGATTACACTCCTACGAGTGATTCTCGCGGAGAGCGTCGAAGGTGAAAATATTTTAGAGATTCCCATTTCAACGGGGATTGGTAAATAGGAAGTTGTGGCCGAGGGAACTAGTATAACCTGATTCTGCAGCTCGGACTTGAAACCACATTCGACGGATAGATTTCGCTTGGATCGAGGAAGGGAAGGACACTACCTCTTCCTTTTCGAAGAATAACAATTCGATACCGCAAAGTGGGGGAACATTGACATAGCTTCGAAGATTTTGCTAGGGTAGATGTGCCAGTAAATGAACACGTACCAGAGAATGAACATTTTTTATTAAAACTGGTAAAATAAGGAACTAATTAATTAGAGACTTCTTTTAATTTCTTGCTCCATATCCAAACAATTATTGCAGCACGCGGAATCAATCGCGCTGCAAACATAATTTTATAATAGCGTTCATTCGTTAGCCTTAAGTGTTCGTTCATTGGTGCGTTTACCCTATATAATATAATAATTAACATTTTTGCATTGGCTTTAAGTAGATACCATAATATTGCATATTCTGAAAATACATACGATTCTTCTCCTTTACATTTTACAGTAGTAATTCGATGGCCATGCTCCCAAGCAGCCATCCAATCGATCTTACATAACAATTCTTTCTCAAAAAGCTTCTTCCAGCGCTCCGACAATTTATCGTCCCATCCACCGTTCGTGGCATCTGTTCAAACATTAATTGCATGGACCTTGAAGCCGCTAACGAGCAGAGAATCGACACCGATAACGAGCGTTTATCGTTGCTGCGTTGAAATTTCGAGTGTCCGCGCGTGTCGATCGGCCAGTTTCATTGCGCGCTTGGTTTTCAGATGGAGAGCCCGTCGCGGTTCGAGCTGACGAAGACGGAGTCGCCGAACGCTGAGGAGACAGAGCTGGGCGAGGTGAAGTCGACGATGCCGTCCAGCAGCGTCGCGACGCAGGTCCAGCCGGGCAGCATCCCGTGCAGGAACGGCGGCTGCAAGAGCTGGACCAGTCGCGTGGAGCCGCGGCTGGAGAGCCCCTGGCACATCCTCAAGACTATCTTCCTCGTCTCCGTGATCGTGGCGCTGGTCCTCTGGGTGATCGTCTACACGTTCCTCGCCCAATATCGGATCTTGTGAGGCCCGAGGTCCGACCATAGCTGGAGGCGTCCGCTTTCTTCCACTCCAGAGGAGAAACTCTTCGCCGCTTTCCTCTCTGTCTCTGTTCTAAGCGCTGAAGCCGCGCGGGACCATCCAGAGGGCTTCGAGCGAAAAGAGGACCACCTGCGTTGGAAGTGGACTTGATTGAGAGGAGAGTGCTCGAGTGGAATTTGCAAACTGTGCTTGGCTATATTAACGTAGATCTGGGACGTTGTTTTGTGTCGGAGTGGAGTCCTTGAGCATCGGCGAGATCGAAAGCTATGTTGTCTGATGGATCACGGATGTTTGCGCGGAAGATTCGTGAGAGATATGGGGTACTGTTGTGAGAGTTACGCGACGCGCTCTCTGGAGCCTGTTTGCGCGATTGTTCTCACCTATAGAGATCTTTGCCCTTCAGTGCTGGGTGTGAAGAGCGTGGAACTTTTGTAAAAGCGACAGATCTGCTGGATCACGACTGTATTATAACGATACTGTAAATATATTTATATATACCATAGACGGGGCGAATGTTTCGTATTGTACATGAGGAAAGTAGTTTTGTTCGGAGGATCCTTGACATCCTTTGAAGCAGGGTACTCTAACTTTCGATATCTAGTATTGTTAATTTTACGAGATATATCCACGTTTTTTTACTAAGTGTTTGTATTATACATAACCCAATAAAGCCGGTAGCAATGTGAAAAGTGTATTCGAAACGGTTTAGTAGACATTGAGCGACGTGAAAGCCCAAGGATCGTACTTGACCACAGATAACTAATTTCGATAGGCACCTTTTCTATAAGTCTATCTTCTTTGATAAAAAGTTCTCGCGATAACACGAAGGAGCTCGCTTATCAGGGTCCATTAAGTTAATATGTGCGCTGGATGTTATCTGTATTTGTTCGAGTCACGAGTCGCGGCGGGAGCTACAGATCGCAGACGTTGGTGCAGGTTCCTGGCACCTTTTGCATCGATGACGACGACACCTGGCTACGGTGGAGAGTGTGAAACTCGTCGCGAGGCCGTGGCGTGAATCTAGCGCGAGTTACTCGCGAATAATCGAATATATGACGCTCTAAGACAAAACGTGTCTCGCCGAGCGACGTGTCCTCGAAGGGGCACGATGAGATTTCGGTAGCAGACGTTTTTCAGAAAGCAGACGAAGGATACCTCATTGCGTGCCTGCATAACATATCCGAGGCGATCTGCGACACCTGACTAGCGAGATATTGAGTTGGACCTAATGAATGATGCCCACAAAGGTATAGAATATGTGTAACTTTTCATCTTTTGGGGGAGGGGGTTAACTGTTTTGGAAGAGAAAACATCCACGTTTAGCAGGGCGATGAGTATATTCCTCTTGCACTAGTAATCTGCTAGTAGCACTCCTTTTTATTATTATTATTTTAGTATTATTTTTTTATTAATATTACTATTATTATTACTATAATAAGTAATGTTATTAGTATTACTATTATTATTATTATTATATTCATTAATATTATTTTCATTATTATTCTATTTATTAATATTATTTTCATTATTATTATTTTAGTATTATTTTTTTATTAATATTACTATTATTATTACTATAATAAGTAATGTTATTAGTATTACTATTATTATTATTATATTCATTAATATTATTTTCATTATTATTCTATTTATTAACATTATTTTCATTATGATTATTATTACTATTACTATTATTATTATTACTATTGTTATTATTATTATTATTATTATTATTATTATTATTATTATTATTATTAAGCGAGTGGTAACCCTTTGGTTACATATAATAAAGTACACGAATCAAGAGCGATGTTATAAGCTATGATAGAATTACAAGGTACGGACAAAAAGATATGAAAAATTTCTTAGGTGTTCGTACCAACGATCTGTGATTCATTATTCCCTGATCCAAACTTAATGCAGCCCCGCAGAGGAGTTGAATCTGCATAAAGCAAATCCGTCGGGGCATCGAGTCTTTATCTAATCTCTGTAACTCTCCGCATCCCGAGAGATAAAACGAGGACGTTCTACGCGATTGGAAACACAGAGTTCAACGTCTAGAACTCGCGGAGCAGACGGTTCCGTGGAACTCGCCGCCATACGGAATCAGGGTTCAGGCGTCCCGGTAGATGCTCCGAAGCCACCACCGATCCAGCAATCTGACGCAGGAAAGAGGGAAGAAGATCGCGCGACACTTGGAGAGCTCGCTGCCTCAAGCACGAGACCCTGGGACCTCCCAGCAGAAGGATCCCAGAAAGGGTAAAGTAGCTACAGCACTGACACCTCCTAGCCGCGGAAGCAGCTAGTATAGACGTTTCTCAGAGAGTACAAACCCTCGATTCCCCGGCACCGTTAACTGCGAGTGATCAATGCGCAGGGGGCGACGTGGCAACGAAAGATGCTTCGATAGCCGCCTCGACAAGCAAGGGAACGGGCACGAGGCTCACAAAGTCCACCAAATCGCGAGTAACGGACGACCGAAGCGTGGCCGTCGGACTGTCGGCCGTCGATCGTCCTGGGACATCGAGAAGCCAACCGAGGGAACCGTTCGCGCCTGATCAGGGCAGCTCGAAAACGACCCAAGAGAAATCCATCGAAATGCGAGGAAATCTGAGCGCCGAGAGGCTGCACGGAAACGAGGACATCGACGACATCGACGAGGACGTGAGTAGGATTTAGCGCCGATCGTAATTCAACTATAATTGTGCGATTTATCGCGTTTCAGTACTCCCTGGCAGAGGAGGGAAGAAGGTCCAAGTTCGTACTTGTCGGCTGGGACAGGTTTCGTTCGAGGCTGATGATGGTGCTGCTAGTTCTCTTCATCCTGTGGGCAGCTATATACTTCCCTCTAATTGGGTCTTGACGACTAAGTAGTATGACTCACGGCTGGATGGAAGGCGAAAACGATTTTTCCTCGTCACAGCGCTGTCCGAGTTTTAACGTGCATGATTTATTCACGAATCCTGAATGCATGCTAATTAGTGGAATAGAATTACCGTGGCACGCTTTTAATTCACGTGTTGCCGATGCCTCGTGCGCGTTATGTATTAAGTCGCCAGCTTGTGCGAGCTCGTAATTACCATAAAGAACGTGTAAATATGTATATACGGTACCGAGATATGGAAGAGTATTCCGTATTAGTTATTCTTGAATAAAGACTGTTCTAAAGATTTCTAGGGTCGTTCTGAGCCCGGAGAGATATTTACAAGGGCGTCCGTAGACTTTTTTCCAGGAAGGGGGCAACTGTAGGGTGACGATGAAAAAAAATATCGTAATGAAATAACGAGTAGCCTGCTTGCTTTTTTAAACTCATTTTGTGGTGCCAATTTAATTAGAAATCAAAATCCGAAATTTAGAAATATTCAGTTGTTTAGTATAAACTTAATAAAGATCAGCTTTTGAAAATAAACGATTTTTTCATAAAAGCCAGGGAGGAGCAACTGCCCTTTTTGCACCCCCCCCCTCCGGACGCCCGTGGATATTTAGAAAGATAAGTGGAGGTTAGAAATGTTAAAATATTTGAGAGAGAGCTGCTGGAACGAATAGGAATTCCTTCTTCCTGTAATTCCTACGTCGCAGGTAATTTATCATTTCGACACCACTTACGTACCATTTCCATGTCGTTTTTAAACGCTTCACAGTGTTATGCAGCTGCAACGGAAGCTGAAATTTCATTTATGGAATTCGTCTGTGATTGAATTGTAAGTTTCTTGCATTCCCGTGCGTAGGTAAAATCAATTTTTGCCATGTTTAGTTTCAATTCTAACCGCTAGTAGGATTTCACTCTGAATCGATAACACTGCATGCGACACAAAAATGGTAAGGGGGGCTCTGGAGTCTAGCTGATCTATGTGAGAAACGTTTACATATGATGCAAGCTCTATTACTCTATTCTATACCTCACCTATGACATCACTACGAATTGTAGGTGCAGAACTCTGTCATGTACAGGCTTCTGAAACTATCGATACCGATCCCATCCAGTACCCATAAAATAAAAACCAGGAAATCTCGATAAATTAAGCACTAAGTGCTTGCTTCAGCACTAAAAGCGAGAAATCTGCAGACACTGGAGTCGATCAGTTGGTCTCCCGAGAGGTTTATATAATTATAAAGAGTCCCTTCTTTTCTGTAGGTATTGTTCACAATACTTTGCTACTAGGAATCGATTCCGATTGATAAGTAAAGCCTGCCCTACACGATGAGACTTGTCTTGAGGCATGCCTCGAGAGGAGGTCTCATGTCTTCTGCTGGCAAGGTGGAGAGAAGGAGAGAGAGAGAGACCTGTCTCAAGACATGTCTCGAGGCAAGTCTCATCGTGTAGGGGCCGCTTATCACGTCCATCAGCGATCGAATTAAGTGAGCTCGATGTTTGACCATGGAGTCAAGATCACGGGCTGACATCACTCTTCCAAGAACATCGACGACGCTTTTCGTGAGTATTGAAGTGACCGTGCAACAACCTCGCCAGGGTCGAGCGAGCGTGCCAATGAGAATTCAGGAGGCAAGAGGAAAGTGTGACCGCCTAGAGACGGCTGACTCGCTGGCCTCAGTTCGTCTTAAATCGCCTACGTCGCGGCAACGCACGGCCCAACTGCGCTGATCCAGATCGAATCGATCCCAGGACGATCCTAGTGTCTGCCAGGGAACCATGAAGACCGGAAGCGCGACAGTGCTCCTCGCGATAATTGCGTTGTCTGTGATCGTCGGTAAGCGAAGCATTTGTTTGATTATAAAAATTGTTAATAGACTTTGAAGATTGTATTAGTGCTAGAGTAATTAAATCTTGAGCGTTCGAATCACGGCGTAGGAAATTAAGTTTTATAGAAGCCATTACAAGTGAAAGGAACGCTTCCTGTTTATCACTGAACCGCTAACTTTTCCTTTGGAACTGTAATGAAAGAGAAACGATTTGAAGCTTCTTCGAACCGTCGAGACTTTAAAATTTGAATTAGCAATTTTCTACTTTTGGATAAATAAAGGTAGAATCTACGATGAATTCGAAGTAAATATAATGTAACTGAGAGAAGGAAAAACTCTCTCAATCTATAAAAGTATTAACATTACGAAAGCGTTGCGCAATGTAATACACTAATGTTATTCAAGAGAAAACGTACGTTATCTCCCATCGAGCGTCTGAACTATTTAAACATTCTCCTATATTTAATCCTTTTTTTACTGCATATCGTCAAGGTTATCGCGAGTTCACGCTCGTAGTCGATCGCGGGATCAAAACGCCGAGCAGAGGCGCGAGATTCTCCAACAGTAGAGAATAAAAGATAAATCACAATAGAAAAAGAAACTGAGGAAAAATCCAAGCGGCACCAATAAGACCGAACACTTTCTTAAATCATTAAAGTATTATCTGTGTTCTGAATACGAGGGCTGATGCGTTGTTATTCGACCTGATTGTTTGGTATCTCCGGAATGAATAACCATGACGACCCCACAGTAGATTCACCAATAATAGATACAAAAGGCGTTCCTCAGGACGAGTTTCCTCGAGGCGGTTCCCATCGCCAAGCATTGCATGCGTTGTAGCTTTTCCCACGGTTTCAACCGAGAACAAATTAGCTTCCACAAAAGTCTCTACCAAAGCTTCGACGGTTCACAGTGGACGTGGAGGCAGGATGGAAGTTCTGGAAGAAGAAGGACAAGGACAAGGACGCGGAGACGACGACCACTACCACAACGATCGCCCCTAGCACAGCAGCTACTCCGACCACTGCTAAGCCGCGAGGTGGTCCAAGCAACGTGGGGCCAGCTGTTCTTGGCGCTGGTGACCCTGGCTTGGCTATTGGTGTCGCCTCAACTGGACAAAATATAAGGAACAATGCCCGGCCGAGTAGACCGAACCCAGGAACAGAGGTGGGCTTGGACATCTCAGCTCCGAAGCCGGGTAAACCAGGAGTAGGTGGTAACACTGGACAGGGGTACAGAGACTGGGCTGCAGACCTAACTGGAGCTGGGGAGCCTGGAAGACAGCCACCGAAACTACCTTCCCAGGGACCAGAATTCGACAGGGGAGGTAAATTGAGTGGGAATTGTATTCTAGAGAGGATCGTTCTTCAGTTTCACTTAGAAGTTGAGGAATGATTGTTGGGAAAGGTAGAAGAGATAATAATAGTTTTCTTTTTCTAAAAGGCACGAGACCAGGTGCCGCTCAGGGAGGAGCAGCTGGGCAACCTCAGTCGCCAGGTACGGTATAGTGTTCTATTAGTGAAGGAAATGGTGTAGGATTTATGTAATGGAAGATTTTTGGTGTCTCAGGTGGTAGACCAGCTCCTGCCCCAGCACCTCGACCTCAACCTCAGGCTCCATCACAGGTTCAGCCAGCTTCGCCAGGTGTGGAGCGGTACCATTTATCACTGAGAAGAATTGAATGTAAAATTTGTAAGAAACTATTTTCTATTTCAGGCTCCAGACCCTCCTCCGTCCCTGGAAGTCCAACAGGCTTGCCCTCAGGTAAAGCATCCCTTCTCACCTGATTACTATCAAGATACAATAAAGGCACTATTCATCCCCAAACTTTCTCCCTCAAAGGATCACCCACACCCACTGCCAAGCCGATGGGGGCACCAGGTCCTGCACAACCAAGTCCCAATCAACCCGGTGGTAATCAAGTATCCACCCTATACGTGGGTCCCCTGAAGCCATCAGGCTCCACGACCCCATCTCCAGCTAGACCTGGAAGCCCCGGTTCACCAGGGAGCCCTGGATCTCCAGGAAGAACCTGGGCCGACGTCGCTGGTACTGGTAGCAGACCCAACTCCCCCACGCCCTCTCCGAGACAACCTGGCTATCCCAATCAACCAGGTACATTACACAGAAGAATGTCCCACAACACAGTGAATATAAACCACATAATTTCCTACGATTCAACAGGCCAAGCTCAACCAAGACCTCAGACTCCCACTCAACCAAGACCTCAGACCCCCACTCAACCAGGGCAATCTAGACCATCCACAGGGGCAATAGCTGCGGGTGGTGCGCTCGCAGGCGGCGCACTCGCAGGTGCAGCCGTCGCAGGAGCAGCAGCTTCGGACAAGAAGTACTCGAGCAACCCCACTTATAGCAAGGGGAACACCATCACGAACGAGGACCTGGAGAAGCTCTCGGAAGCTCTGTTCATCAAGGACAACAACAACGCCAACAAACATATCACGTTGAACCTGCAGAAGCAGACGACTAGCAGCAGCACAGCGGACGAGGCGACACAACCGTGAGTTTACACTCAGAGAGTAAGGAAGTGGTTCTAGAGTTGATGAACAATGGGAACTTGCAGATTGTTCACGGTGAACGCGGAAGGTTTCCAAGGACCGACGGTGCAGAAGGTGATTACGATCTACGACAACTACCAACCGGACACGAACGTGAACGAGCACATCAGCCCGCTGCAGAGGCAAGAGGAGAGCCTCCTGGTGGACACGTTCCTCAGCACGAACGTGATGTCCGCTGCTATGAGATTTCTCGCGGACAAGGGACAGGTCCGCAAGGATTACTACGACTACAAGGAGACGCTGAGGAAGCTGTGGTTCAATTTATTCTCCCGCGGGCAGGGGAAGATCGGCAGCTCCGGTTTCGAGCACGTCTTCATGGCGGAGCTTAAGAACGTGCCCACTGGCACCGAAGTGGTGGGCCTGCACAATTGGGTCTTCTTTAGCAAGGAGGAGGCCACCGGGAAGGTGAACTACAGTGGGTACTTGAAGAAGGTCGACTTGGGGAATGTAAGCTATTTTGCTTTCAAGTAGTCAGAAAGGGTTGAAAGTGGACCTCTTCGAGCAGAGATAGGCAAAAAATTATTTGAAATAAAAATTTGTGTAGGAAATTTTTATTTCAAATAATTGTTTGCCCATCTCTGTCTTCAAGGTCCTCAAAACCTCTAGATTTATTGTTCACCCTGAATACCTCGAGGGAGTTCAATTCTGAAGGCTCTTCAGGAAAAATTGCTCAAACTACATATGCCATTTATCACATCATTTTACAGAAAGCTTCCATCGTCAAAGTACGCACGAAATACAACGGGTATGACAAACCAGTGACGACCATATTCGTGGGTACCTCGCCCGAGCTGGAGATGGCGCTATACACGGTGTGCTTTTACGCACGCCCGGATGGTAACTGTCCAGTGTCCCTGGGAGGGACGAAATTCGACATCGTCACGCACAAGTTCAAGTACAGAGGCAACGACCTCGTAGGAACGGCGTACCCTGAGATATAAGTCGCTTAAAACATGTAAAACACGCGACGAATGCTAAAGGAGACTTTCTCACTGATTACAAAACATTCACGTTACAAAGTTTGTCTGCATCATTTTACCCCCGAGATGCTTGGAAACATTTTCAGCTAATAAAAACTTGCGTCCGAAAGCAGTCGTAAGAATTTGCCACGTGTAAAGAAACTCGATCCCAAAACACGCTCGACCCGAGCTCGCGGAACGACGATCGAACGTATCGTCTGAGCAGCAGCAATCTCGAATAAACAGATAACGTTCAATAATGGGATCGAAGGAGGGGGAAGGGGCAATAAACTAACCGAGGGTATCGCGATGGGGGGACTGTCAGTTGATCCGCAGATTCTGTAACGAGGACGAGAATGCACGCGATTCTACGCACGGTCTGCAGACACAGACACCCGCGTTTCCATTGGACAAATAATGAAGCGGTGCGCGTCGTTTATCGACCGAGCGTCCACACGCGATCGTATCACAGTGAACATGGTGTTTATGGATACAGACAGAGGATGCAACGACACTTCGAAGGTATTTCGTGTCTACGCTTCATTCGTCGTATTGTATTCTATCGTAATTGATAGTTCCAACGGTACCCCATAACAATAAATAAAGAATTTTTAATAAACTTGATGGTATTGAAGTTCACTGTAACAGTGGCGAGAGAAACGGTTCGCGAAATTATAGAATTACAGTTTGAGCGCGTTTGAAATTCCCGCGCAGTGTCGCTAATGGCCACTAACGTCTCCCTGTGCTGGGGCTTTCAAACCGAGAAGACGAAAGTACGATTTTATGGAATAATTTATTGTTACCTCGCTGGTATCTCTGCTCTCTGACCTCCATCACCTCAGGGACGCAGACTCAGGCCAATGTCACACACGTCAGAACACTTAATTCGCGAAATAAATGCTCGAAACTTTAAACGTAACGGCGACACATTTTCACTCCACGGGTCTCCACGCGCAACTGGTCGCAACTCGCGTGACGCTCGAAGGTATGGCGTAACGCGCATGCGCGCAAAATTCAAACTGAAAACTAGTCGGGAGATTCTACTAGCGGTGATATAAACATAAATAAAAACATTTAACAATTGATATTATAAATATTTAGAATGACAAAATAAAGAATTGTGAATTAACCTAATTTTAGTTTAATTATCCCGTTCTGTGGTTGTTTCCGGTTTCATATAAAAGCGTTGATTAATCGTTTATGTAAACTTATTATACGCTGCATAAAGAACCTGCATGTTTATGCTAAAGAATCGCGATACGATCTTTATCGCGCGGTAAATAAAAGCAAGGCGTTTACGAAGGATGGCGATAACGAGCGCAACGGGAAGAATTTTTTTGTTATTGCGCAACGTGATATTATTTTAAGAAAAAGCGTATGATGTGGCGGAATGAATTTAATACACAGTTGTCGTACTATTTGCAAGTGGATGCGAGTAATGTTCCTTTCGCTATTTCCTGTTTTTATTTCCAGTACCAAAAGAACACCTGCAGATACGATCTGAAAACAGCAATTTCTATCGACTGGTTACCGCTTACAGAGAGCTCGGTCATAAACAAGCCGATATAGATCCTATCTCGCCGACGAAACCGATTCCACTGGTGGAGTTAAGTCCAGAGAGATTTGGCCTGCGTTTAAAAGATAAAGTCTCTTTCAAAGGAATCTTAACGACGGGGCGAGAGGAGGGAACAGTGGAAGAAGCTTTAGAATTCTTGCACAACACGTACTGCGGTACAATAGGTCTTGAGTTTAGCCATTTAGAGGTACTACTTAATACCTGACTGAAATAAAGAAGCTCCTACATGAAATCATTCGTTAAAATCGCTCAAAAAGCGAAAACAGATCCGCTTACAACGGAAGATCCCGAATTCGAAAATTCAAAAAATTCTAAAACTGTGAATATGTAGGGGATTTCCTCCTGATTACAGCGCAATTTTTGCTTGCTGCCCAAGTTCACTCGAAGGGGTGAAATTAACCCCTGAAAATTCGGCTATTTTCCGATTTTGTGTCATAACTCGCGAACTGTAAGAGATAGAAAAAAAAGTTTCAAGACAAAAGTTACTTCTTTTAATTAGGTCTAGAATTTGGTAAAAAAATTATTTTACAGTTCACGAGTTGTAACACAAAATCGAAAAATAAACGGATTTTCAGGTGTCAATTACACTCCCTTAGAGTGAATTTGAGCAGCAAATAAAAATTGAGGTGTAATCAGGAGGAAATCCCCTACATATTCACAAAGTTTCAGAATGTTTTTGAATTTTCGAGTTCGTGATCTTCCCTTGTTAGATAGTCCGTAGAGTAAAATAGAAATTTTATAGAACATTTATCTCTTTGTAACAGATGTAAGTGGTTGATTTGTATTAATGTCTGCACAGACCGAGGAAGAGAGAGAATGGTTCGCAGAAACCGCGGAAAAGTCCGTGGCGGATGTGCTTGAAGACGAAACTCGCGTGGCCATAGCAAAGGAAATGCTTAAGAGCCAGGCTTTCGATAACTTTTTAGGCATCAAGTTCGTGAGTCTGAAGAGATATGGGGGCGAGGGCGCCGAGAGCATGATGGCCTTTTTCCACGAATTCTTCCAGCTGTGTGTCCATGGTAAACGAATATATGTCGCATCAATCCCATCCTTCCATTTAAAAACGAACTCTGGCTTCAATAAACCAAGCATCTTCGTTGCAGACGACTTGAAGTATGTAGTGCTCTGTATGCCCCATCGTGGTCGTCTCAACTTCCTCACGGGGATGCTGAACTTCCCGCCAGAGAAGCTGTTTCGCAAGCTCAGGGGCCTTTCTGAGTTCCCCGACGGCAAGACTGAGAACGTTACCGGTGACGTGATCAGTCACCTGGTGTCTTCTACCGACCTCGACATCCACGGGAAGGACCTTCACGTGACGATGCTGCGGAATCCCTCCCACCTGGAGGCGGTGAATCCCATCTCGATGGGGAAGACTCGGGGAATGATGCAAGTCATTAAGGACGGGGCTTACAGCGAGGACGAGAATTCGCAGTGGAGCGATAAAGTCTTGAACATTCAAGTAAGTTATAAGCTCCTAGTTGCGGGAATTACAATTCATCTGGTGTAGATCTCAGGTAAATGAAGAGAAGATGGCTTCAAACGTGCTGCACTTTATAAAGCTGTGAGATTTAACTTCGATCTCAGGTCCACGGAGACGCGGCTTACGCTGCCCAAGGCGTTGACCAAGAATGTCTGGCCCTATCCGGGGCTCCCCACTTCGAGATAGGTGGAACGGTTCATCTGGTCATCAACAATCAACTGGGCTTCACGACTCCAGCTTCCAGGGGAAGATCCTCGAGATATTGCACGGATCTGGCGAAGATGATCTCTGCCCCAGTGATTCACGTGAACGGAGATGATCCTGAGGTGCAGAATATACGTTTCTTCATCTGCTCTCTAATGCGCGAAACAAATGAGATCTTTAAGTGAAAATATCATAGATGGTGGTTCGAGCCACTAGAATAGCCTTCCAGTATCAACGGAGGTTCAGGAAGGACGTTTTCGTGGACGTAAACTGTTTTAGAAGATGGGGCCACAACGAACTGGACGACCCACTCTTCACGAACCCTATTATCTATAAAATTATACAGAGTCGCCCGTAAGTATTCTTTAGTTAGATCCGTGCTTAGAAAATGTGGAAATAATCTTCTCTCCCACTAGATCAGTACCGAATCGATATTTAGAGAAGCTCGTGAAGGCTAACGTATTTTCTACGGAAGAAGCCGAGAACACTGTTCAGAAGCATAACGATTGGTTAAATCAAGCTTTGAAGGAAGTTGACAATTATATCCCACAGCCTGCGTACTTCGCAGGCCTGTGGAAAGGAATACAGCAAGCTGATGCGAGCGTGACACAATGGGACACAGGAGTGGATATAAATCTATTGAAATTCATAGCTGAGAAGAGTGTTCGCATTGATGATGACTCGGTGAGATCACATTGTATGTTCGCTTCGCATTCTGCCCTAAATTCGGATTCCGTAATTTATTAAACACCCCTTCTCACCGCGGAACAGATAATTCATCCACAATTGATGAAGAGTCACATCCAGTCTCGATTGAAGAAAGTCGACAGTGGTGAGCACTTAGACTGGGCCACCGCAGAAGCATTAGCCATTGGAACTTTGCTGTACGAAGGTTACAATGTCAGAATTAGTGGGCAGGACGTGGGTCGAGGAACATTTTCCCACAGACACGCCATGCTTGTTGATCAATCCACTGGAGGTATTAGGAATCTACGTCATTCAATTCATAGAACTTGTTAATTAATCCTCAACGATGGCTCTAGGCATACAGATATCGCTGAACTCGATGGTGCAGGGCCAAGCAGGGAAGCTAGAGTTGGCTAACAGTATCTTATCGGAAGAGGCAGTTCTGGGATACGAATATGGTATGAGCATAGCTTCGCCAACCACTCTGACCATTTGGGAGGCCCAGTTCGGAGACTTCTTTAATGGAGCGCAAATAATTATCGACACTTTTGTAACCAGCGGAGAAGCAAAGTGGATGTTGAGTAGTGGTCTCACGTTGCTTCTGCCACATGGTTACGATGGTGCTGGCCCTGAGCACAGCTCCTGTAGGATGGAAAGGTTCCTGCAACTAACGGACAGCAAGGAAGACAAGCCTGATGGCGATGACGTTAATATGCACGTGGTGAACCCTACGAATCCAGCTCAGTACTTTCATCTACTAAGAAGACAAGTAAGAGAACGAGCTTTCTATTTCCAAAACGACTTCTGAGTTAGAAATTTCTTACGCTTATGCTTCCCAGATGGCGAGAAACTTCCGAAAACCGTTAATAATAGTGGCTCCAAAAGTATTACTGCGTCATGTAGCTGCGACATCGTCTTTCCGAGAGATGGGACCACAAACTAGGTTTAAAAGTGTTATAGGTATACTATGGATAAAGCAGCTGACTCTGTTGTCTATGTTCTAACGACATAAATATCGTTCCAATAGGAGATGAGAAAGCGAAGGAGTCCGACGTGAACACGGTGATTTTAGTGAATGGCAAGCACTATTATGAGCTGAACAATTACAGAGACAGCACGGGACAGAACAACGTGGCTATCATTAGGCTGGAGAGCTTGTGTCCCTTCCCGATTCAAGAATTAATAGAAGAGCTCGGCAGATACGAACATGCGAAAAGTAAGAGAACATACATTTTTATACCATTCTGGAATGTGAATGTAATTATTTCCTGCAGCTTTTATATGGAGCCAGGAGGAACCGCAAAATATGGGAGCGTGGAGCTTTGTCAAGCCTCGCTTCGAAAACTTATGCGGTAGACAAGTGAGTGAATCTTAAATTCCAGTTTATTTAAATGATACTTCTATTGCACTTTTATAGAAATGAAATTATGATTTGCAGTTGAAGTACTGCGGTCGTAGACCTACGGCTGCACCAGCTGTCGGCGAAGGACAGTTACATCAACGAGAAGCTCGAGAAGTTATTGTGAAGCCCTTCGGTATGAAGTGACTTCTGAAATCTAATTTTCAATAAACTAGACTTTTAGGAAACAGCTCCAATGAATCTGTTTGCAGAAACAAATTTAATAGGAGCTCGTTATACTCTATTTTATTTGTACACATGATTCAACTGCTGCCGTCACATTCATTTGTATAACATTATTGTACACTATATTACGAAATAAGTTATTTACACGATCTTCAGCGATCATTATTACAATTTGATAAATTCAGTATACTATCGAATGCAATTCTTTGAAGAATATACATTGAAAAGAATCGTCTTTTACCCTTAATTAAGTACCCCCTTTTTCCTATTTCCGTTACCTTTACGGTAAACCTTAAATCTTCCAAGCAACATTTTTACAATTCTTTCGAAGCAGGATATTAGCTTTTTAAATAATTTGTTTTCATTAAATACGGCGACGAAATTGAGTTTCGATCGTGTTAAAAGGAAGTTTACCTTGGCAGTCAATCATTGCTGGTGTTCTCCGCATCCAATCGTTCGTGTTCCTTTTTTATAAGGGCCTCCAATTCATCCTGGAAAGAGACACAGTTAAATCGAATTACGTCTGTGAACTTAAGTTAAAGAATAGCGCGAAAAGCGAAACCTACCCCCCAGCCTAATTTCTCAGCTAATAGTTGGCAGCCAGTGTCGCAGTCGCCTAACCAGGCAACATCGCGACCGCCATGCGAACTTCGCGTATCAAAAACTAAGCCTTGCCGTAATCCTAGAAGTCGCGATAGACGATCTTGCGTGCCTACTTTCTCTTTGTTGATAAGTAGGCGCGTGCAATTAGGACGTACCCTTGAAAATAAAGTCATCATTTCAATTTCTGTAAACTATGGTTTAAGGGGGGAGCCCTATTTAGGACGCTAGGTATAAGGTGATTCTTGGGAATTCTTTTTCTAAGAAACTGCTCAGCGGATCTTTTCCGAACTTTCAGGGTATTTTAGTTCAAATTCAAACAATAAAAATTAATTTTTACGTTACAAAGTGTTCGGTAGAAATGGAGATATATGAACACGTTCGTTAGGACTCGCACGCCGGAGTTGCAAATTAGCGATTGTAATGTTGGCCCCATTTCTTCCCTGAAATAAAAAAAAAACAAGGATTTTCTTATTTCTAGTATAATTACATTGTCGATGAATCTAACAAACGAAAAAAAAACATAAAAGTTGATGGAACTTCAAAGAAAAAGTTACGATTCTGCCCCAAGATATTTCGTACTATTTATGGAAAAAGAGTTGTTCAATTCAATTTATTTATCAATGATTCACCGACAATGTAATTATACTAGAAATAAGAAAATCCTTGATTTTTATTTCAGCAATCTGCAACTCCGGCGCGCGAGTCCTAACGAACGTGTTTATATATCTTCATTTCCATCGAACACTTTGTAATGTAAAAATTAATTTTTATTGTTTGGATGTGAACTAAATACCCTGAAAGTTCGGAAAAGATCCGCTCAACAGTTTCTTAGAAAAAAATTCCCAAGAATCACCTTATTCCCAGCGTCCTAATTAGGACTCTCCCCTTAAGAAACACACTCCACTGTCTAAACAAACATACCTGTCTACCAAGGATGCGAAAGGCTGCACAACCAGGCTTGATCCCATAATTATTAAAACATCAGCTTGCGCGAAGTCCCGATCAGCAAGAGAATGAAAACGGTCTGGTAACATCTCTCCGAAGAACACTATATCGGGTTTAACCACACCCTCTTCGCATTCTTCGCATTTTGGAACAACACCTTCAATAATTTTTGCTGAAAACAGTTAGTTACCATTAAGTCACGTACCTGCCCTACAATTTTACAACGTTCCTGACATACATGAGAAAGTAAGAATCCTTACCCTTCATCCACGGAAGCGTATAAGGTGCTCTACACTTAAGGCATCGACCCGTATGGAATGTTCCATGAGCTTCTACTAACTTCTCAGGAGGCAAGCCAGCCATTCGTTCTAGCGTATCAATATTTTGTGTGTAGTGCCGCTGAAGCAATCCCTTCTCCCATAAGAGGCGAATAAAGTAATGGCTCGGCGTAGGCTTGAAGCCTTCGGGAAGCAATTCTCGCGCGAGCATGAAAAATGGCTCTGGATTTTCTTTAAAGAAGTCTAGCTCGAATATAGCTTGCGGATGAGGCAAATTATATTTCTCTAAATTGTGATAAAGCCCGCTCGACGGTGAACGAAAATCTGGAATTCCTGCAGCTGCGAGCGACAAACAATTACATACCTTAGGAAACGTCTACTCATCGTCCATACCAGATGTTGTGTGAAAACTTACAGGTGGAGATACCAGCTCCAGCCATGGTGATAATTTTACAATTCTCGTTCTCTTTTATATAATCTATTATACCATTTATACTAAGCTCGCGAAGGACCTTTTGCTGAGACTGGTCGTCATAGTCCGACGAATCCAGGAGCCTCAACTTCTGGGCCAAATATTTGCGAAGCTTTTCCATATCGGAATCTTCTACCTCCTCCTGCTCTGACGAACTGTTAGCTGCCTCCGCATTTGGTTTCTTCTCTAATGCGAACGAAGGAATAATATTATCGTTAACAGTCGATCGGATAGATAATGTAAAAAGGTGTTAGTGGTCGCAGAAAACGTGACATGCACTGTTAACACTTTCGAGGCAAGGGGGCATTCAAATAGATCATTCGACGAGCAAACATATTGTACCCACTAGAGTAAAAACACGTGAGTATAGAATTTCGCCAGAAACGTTGGACAAACAATTGCCGTTGATGGCTGATTAAAGGAAATACGATCTGCGGAAACATATTGGCCTGTTGCGAACAGACATCGACATTTTTGCAACTGCATTGCGAGGCGGTATGCTTGTACACGTGACGCGACGATTACCTGAGAATTTTATCCTTTAATTTACTAATCCGAACGATCGAAAATAGCAAGGAACGACATCGGACAATACCACACTATCCTAATTCGATTAAGCATTTTATTTAATTACGAAACTTCCACGCTTTCATGGATGACATTTAACCTCTTCCGCAACCATGTCGCGCCCACTTGAGTTACACTGTTATCAGCTCATATGCCATAAAAGAAACACGAAAATATCTAAAGAGAGAATAGAATCTCAGTGACAACTATGCGATTTATAACACGATGATCGATTGACATTTTGTATCATAATCATAGGTAGCTCTATTGTCGTAAATAACTCATGAAAGTGAAGCATGGAAAAATCTTGTTCGCATAAAGTTGCGATAAAGAAAATTTTCAGCGAGATACCGTGTGACAGAAAAGATTTGTCATTTTGAACAAGTGACAGTTTGAAAACATTACCATTTTCCTTGTCATCGTTGTGCTCGGGTTCGGACATATTTTTAAGTTCGGGCAAGCGCGAGCAAGTTCGTCAACGAAGCTTACTTAATTGGAATTTGTGCGAGCTAAAAGCGCGGCACTGGAATAAGAGGTCTTTTTTTTTAGAATTCGCTTGAGCGTTACGATTAAAACTGACTATCGAGCGGCCAGCTTGCGTTCGATGAAATATGTATATGCTATAAGTTTTGGGGACCCTGTACCTTCTTATAAGTTAACGAAATCTTTAAAAATGCGATTGTTACATTTGTTCACACACTTCTAGTTAGTATTTTGAATAAAAACTGATAAAAACGATATAAAGTTTCTGTTAGAACCGATTAAAAATATTTTTGGTGACATCTGGGGTTTAATTTTTTGACTAATGATTTTTAACGATGGGCACAGATGTGGAAGGGTGGGGATGGTGGGAGTTTGAATTCGTGAATTTAAAAATTCAATTATGGCAAATTATGGAAACCGCCCTCAACGATTTTAAGCGTTTTAAATGCGATATTTCAGTTCCCTGATAAAAGGTGTTCACTTTTATTTCTATCTTTAAAGATTTCTGGCTTATAATTTGTCTTAAGGCTAGCTTCCCATCAAATTACTCCAGAAATAGGTCATTTTTAAGATTTTATTTACAAAAAAGTAAACGTGGAAGAGTAAAAAATCTTTTTGGGCTGTATTTGTACATTAGGAAAGATAATAAAAAAGAATTTTTTGAAATGTTATGTACTAAGATAATCATCTTATTTTTTTTATTAGGAAAATGCGTTTAAAGTTTAATTGCTGTAAATATGAACGGCTCACTTTCATGCTCTGCAAGAAATTTTAACGCAAAATTATAACTGAGCATTCTTTAGATGATGTACTAATAAAATATAAAAAAAAAATAGATTTTTTGGAAGATTTTAATGGTAGGGTATCCTGAAGATGGTAGAGGACTATTTCAGCCTCAGAAAATCGATTACTTTTTTTTTACTGATTTTGAAAGTCTTTATTCTTTATGAAAATTTTAAACAAAATTTCATGAAGAAATTCAACTAATTATCGAAGTTATATCAGCGAACGTAATTGAGTGCACCGACGCACTTAACTTTGAAGCCGTTTTTCTTGAAACACTGTTTTCAGAAACGGTGTACATCGTAACTCTCGAATCAATGAATATTTTCATTCAAAATTTTAACTGGAGCCATAGAATTCCATTCTCTATCGTGTAGAAATTCCGCATCAACATTGGATGTTTGTAAAACATTTTATAACTCATTAAAGACGATTCTTTCCCGTAAAAATGTAAGAAAAAAAATGAATTCGTGTGTAACTTCCACAATTTTTTAATCAAATTCATCGGCAAGTTTCCACACTGTAGATATTTGTGTATATAATAATCACCTCAAAGCATTTTGCTTTCAGATGATTGGTTCACCTGAATCGATGTACACCACCTGCAGCAGCACACCATAAAGGACAATCTTCAACGATTAATAACATCGACAATTTTATACCTTCCGACGATTTTTTTTTCCTAAATACTCGCAAACGTGCCTACAATAGATTGCCAAAAGCACGACTATAACGATTGTTTGGTATCAAAGTAATTTAGCGTCAAAGAAACTAACGATTTAAAGGGTAATCAGGTGTTCTTATAAACCGATTCATTTATTTTAAACATACAGGGTAGAAAAGTGTCATAAGCACTGAATATGAAACTTTATTTACATTACTGAGCTTTCTTCAATGCATCGCCTGCCAAAATCTTGCGCCTTTGAATGAACATGTGGGAGTACAGCTGCGGGAAGACTGTAACACAATAGATAGTGAAAGTAATTTCCAAGTAAAATACGCAGTGATCGGAATAACACCTGTAGGTTCAAACTTACGGGGTATATACATTAACATAATAACTATTAGTATATAATAGTAACTAAACGCGAAATTCCATGCATTAGGGAGTAAATAGCTCCAGGCTTCTGGGTGAGATTTCGCGTAATTCACAGCAGCGTATATACACATCAGCTCTCCAGTCACTCCAATCGGGTATAGTCCAATAAATAATGTATATCTGTAAAAATTCAAGTGTCAAGAACCGAGATTCCAATGCTACACCATATAGTACATACCTTAACCACGTAAGCAAATATGGAGTGTAATCGATGAGATTCATAAAGTAATAAGAGTATCTGATTATCTCTGTTATCGACCATGCCGCCAGTGCCAATGGAAGGCCAAGAGATGACGCAGCATAATTATCTGGCGTTGCCAATAGCACACCACTCACAACTATAACTCTGCTTAATACCTGGAAAGTTGTCAGCGCAGGATTGGACTTAACTAAGCCTATCACTGCGTGCACTACCTACGAAAAGATTCGTGCGTTATTCATCCTCCGTCGCGTAAATTAGACCGGAGCAAAAGGTAACACGTACCTCCAAAAAGGCAGCATGTTGAAAAATAATAACGGGCCACTTAACGTTCTGCCATAAATTGGCCACCGAATGAGTAGGGAAATCGTGTTGCGAAAATATAAAAAATATATAGCACCAACTGAAAAAAACATTCGATTCTTCAAGCTTTCGCGCGAAATGGTTTTCGTGCAATTTATTGTTCTCAGGTTCCGTCTTCTTGCGAAACATACGGAAAGCCACGATCGCAAGACGAATTTCGAAGAGATTCGCTCGATCGGCGTTTCTTCGATGTAGCTTCACTATACTCACCCGAGAACTTGCACGAGATTGTAAGTCTTCAGATAAAGCACGCCGATGGAGCTGGACTTCTTCGATTTCATATTTCTGTCGGTTAATTCGGCTTGTTTTGCGAAACGACAACGGTGAGCAATTATTGTCTTGGCGACAAGATTTTTGAATCCATCGCCTAACACACGTACTACGTTGAAACTGACGAAATCATATGCGGCTGGCTATATGTACTTTCTACAGGGGCGTAGTAATTGACCACTGAGCCACGCCGACGTATATGTTGTTTACTCAGTTGCTAATATTCAGCTGATATTGTTCGAGACGCTATAATAATGTATGCGTCTCGTTACTTTCGTGAGCAAGCAGCTGGACTCCTTCCACTTTCAATTGAAAATTAATTTTTAGGAAGGCGAAGGTTATTTAAGTAGACCAAGGTGTGCAACATAGGGTGCGTTCCGATTCACGCATACTGCGCATGAAGTGCAGAGACAACCGTTCCGTTTTAGTTACTGCGCGCAGTGGTGGTGCAGAGAATTCCCTAGAATCCTTTCACTTCCGGTGCAGCGAGCATGCAGCAAACGCAGAAATTCCGAGGTGAAGCAGTCACTGCGCGCATGCGTATTTATTTCTGTAATTCAAATTTGCAAGCAAAACATGTGTGGAAACCCATAGCCTAACCTGCCTATAGGACACGTGCATACCGCGTAGCACACGTGACGGCTTTAGAAAAATTCATTTATTTATTTGTAAAATGGTGCTCGTACAATTGCAAATAACTGTGGGAGACGAAGTATTGAATATCTTGGCGGAAGAAGAAGTAGTAGCAAAAGCAGAGAAAGACCAAAATGTTCTATTACAATTAATAGAAAATGCCAGACAGAATCCTGTGGAGCCTGGAAATAATATTGGAAAAAAATTAGGTTTGTTTGATTTTTTCTTAAAAACTGTTCAATATATTTGATCTCTGCAATTACAATATATTTACATAATATTTTAGATACAATTCAAACGTCATTTGTATGGCCAGACAAGGCAGCACTATTATTAATTGAATTATATCGAGAAAGGGAGATGGAATTTATGGGTAGTGCGAAGCGCCACACTGATTTGTGGAATGAAATTGCCCAAGTTTTACAAGATACAGACCCACAATATAACGTTAGTGGTGTGCAGTGTTCAAACAAGTGGTGTGGACTAAAGCGAACGTATAAACTTATTATTGATAAAAATAAAGAAAGTGGAAGTTACAGGTCGACGTGGGGATTGTTTTCAGTAAGTATACATTTTATACGTATATTACACATATTTAATACTAATGTTTTATGCTTCTGCATATATATGAATAACGAGAGAAAGAAATATTTGTTAGTAAATTTCCACTTATATTATAATGGTATAAATGTGGAAGTGAGGAGAAATTTTTAGACTCAATGCATGTCAGTGCAAAGCATTACATAAAATAATAATCTGTTCTTATTTGATTAGGCAATGGATTCACTTTTGAGGAAAAAAGCTTCTATAAATCCAATTGCTGAGGCTTCCAGCGACGGACCAGCACCTCCCACACCCTCAACCTCAAGAGCTGCAAAGAATGGTAAGTACACTTACAACTTATAATAATTAAAATATATGCAAATTCTATTACTATAGTCGTGTTCAGATTTATTGGCCGGTGAGTTCGGTTTCTCGAGCAGCGCGCGAGGAGAAATCAGCCACCACCACCTGACGATCGCGGATTGGCAGTCGCCACCATACCCTTCGGGGGCCGAACGTAGAGAAAAGGAGCACCGAGGCAGGCAAGCGATGTGGTGGGAGAATACCCCTGACGAAGCTCACCGGCCAATAAATCTGAACACGACTTTAGTTCATATTGTATATGTTAATAATGTATACGATTTGATTTTAAATATTATTTTTGGCTTAGTTTTATTATACATTATCCTGAAATTTAAATGTGTTCTTCCTTTCTTAATATAATTTTCTTTTAAATTTTATATTATTTCCAGGTAACAGAAAAAAAAACGTGGAAACGATTTTAGAAAATTTAGTAGACAATATTGGAGAAGAAAGAGAAGAAGTAAAAAGACGACGTACAGAGAGAAAAGAAGAAAAAGAAGTAAGGATAGCAGAAAAATCACGAATGCACGCCGAAAAATTGGCAGTCCAGAAATCATTATTAGATATATTAAAAACATTAGCTGCTAAATAGTAGTAGTATTAGTTTTATATTTTATTATCTTTTTTTATAGTACTTTATATATTTTATCGGTTTTTATATCATAATTCATGTTTTATTATGTCTTTTATATCAGTTTTATATTTTGTTTTCTTCTTTCACATTGAGCGCTTTATTAATATTAGATGTATGATTTGAGTGCGAATATGTGCAGGCTATTCCGCAACTAGTGGTACCAGCGGATTTTTAAAGACTGTTTTCCTCCTGCCAAGTGCAATTATTAGTTTTATATTTTGTTTTCTTCTTTCACATTGAACGCTTTATTAATATTAGATGTATGATTTGAGTGCGAATATGTGCAGGCTATTCCGCAACTAGTGGTATCAGCGGAAATCTGATGACTTTACATGAAAAAATTAGTGAATCATGTAGAATCGCCAGAATTCCACTTGTACCACCACTTGTGAAAGACTCAGTAGAATATATAAAAAAAAAACTGTGATCATTGTCAGACAGTATTATAAATGTTACATTATTACATATTTTATAATAATATTAAATATAAATAAAATATTGACAACACTGATTTCTGTGTATAATAATTTATTATAACATACAGCGACTTTGAGTTACAAAATGAAGCACGTAGAAAGTGTTTCTCTGTATCTGTGTTGTAATATAACACGATGTATTTAATTATGTCATAAACAATACTTTTGGAGAAAATAAAAGATAAGGCATGTTCCTAAATTATCTCTCAAAACAAACAAAAACTAAAATATATACTATTCTATTAACACTAGAAAACCTAACAAGGCATAAACACCTTCAACAAGAATGTGTTACCTATAAAGAAAGGAGCAAAAAAGAGAAAGTACTGGTGATCATCAAACAATGTTTAACTCACAAAAAATACATAAAAGCAATAAAAGAGTATTTGGAGGCAATTTAAGTACTTAAGATTATATAACACAAAACTTATACTCTATCCTAGGGTAATAGTGCTAGCAATATCTATATTTATATAAAATTATGATATTACTACATATGTACATATATGATCACCTTGCAAAAAATATTGTTCATATTTCATACGGGCAAGGCATTCATGATCCTTATCCTTTTCTCATTTCCTAAATGTACCGTATTATTGTGGACAACAGGGTCTCTTTCATCGTCCTGGTCGCATACGTCAGCGGGCATTACATCATTTTTCATGACACAAATATTGTGTAAAACACAACATGCAATAATAAATTCCGGAATTTTCGTTATGTCTGTTAGTGGTAAGCAATCTAATAAAATTCGGAAACGAATTTTCAATTGCCCAATTGTTCTTTCTATTACCATTCTGGTTGATGACAAGCGAAAGTTAAAGTTCATCTGACGAGGTGTCAGATGACCATTGTGACGGAATGGCACCATCACATGTGGATGAATGCCATATGCTGCATCACCAATAAGATGCGAATCATTGGGGAAATACTCCTCTGGCATTTCCAGGAATTGAGCCACTGGAGAATTACGAAAAACTCTGGAATCGTGGACAGAGCCCACCTGTCCAGCGTAACAGTGTGTGAATAATCCCTGTGCATCGCAAACAACTTGCACATTAATCGAAGGATAGCCTTTCCTATTAATGTAACTATGTGGATCCTCACGGGGTGCACGAATCCGGATATGTGTTCCATCAATGGCACCTATTACATTAGGAAAGCCATATTTCGTTTCGAATTGATTCATTACATCTACAGCATTTTCATGTTTCGGCCAACGAATATAATCAGGCGCTATACAATGTAGAGCATAGGACACTCGGCGCAATGCCCGAAAAGCCGTTGCTTTGCCTATTCCAAACTTTGTGGATACAGATCTACAAGAATAATATGCCATGTGAATTAAATGCTGTAATTTTTTACATAACATTATATATGTATATATGTGTATGGAATATACCTGTAAGAATCTGGTGTAGCCATGAACCAAATGGCGATAAGTAACTGTTTTTCTTCTGATATCACCTTTCTACCGGCTGATGCATTATTTATCGCACGCAATCCAGGGCCAATTATTCCCAGGACCATCTCAAATGTCTCTGGGAACATTCTAACAAAGAGAAATTCAACCGATACAATTTAATGAAAACTAATAAAAATAATTAATTCTCTAATGATCACAGCTGCCACTTTTCTAGGTTATTATTTCAAAGAAACATCATCTCACGTTATTTTTTTTAATACAAATGTATAATTATGTACATATTACTTACCGAAAATGTAGCTTGAATAATGAGTTAGAATATCCCGGAATAATACGTTCTACATAACCTGTTAACTTTTCCGCTACTATCTCCCCACGTGTTTTTTTATTTATAATTAAGAAAGTGTATAATATTTCTAATTCTAAATTATCAGTTAATAAACTATCTTCACTTTCACTTTCCTCAGACGAATCACTGCTGCTGCTAATTTCAGTATCACTGTTATTTAATAATATCGAGGATATTGTAAACAAGATTTTTTTATCCATTGTAGCGTCCATCTTGATTTCGCATGAAACGCAGGGAAAAGCGTTCCGTTTTCAAGAACGCATGAACCGCAGTAACGAAACGGAACGATATGAATGCGCGCAGTGACTGCGCTGCGATCTCTGCACTCACTGCGTGAATCGGAACGCACCCATTATATGTAAATTTTTGAATGACGCGTTTAAACACGGCGGACATTGCCTTGAACTTTACTGTTGACTCGTTCGTCGAGTTATTTTTGCTCAATGAGATTAAAAAAAAAACACATAAAGTGTACATTAATTAGCATATTAATATATAAGCTTGCTTGAGAATTATTAAGAAATCACAGTGGAAAGTTTATGCGATTCTATTTCATTTACTTCTTTTATAAACCGGTTCAAACCTTTAAGAATTCGTGTTAACACATTAAGTTGCTTTTTAATCGGCGTATACATTTAAAGCAGTTGAAATATTTCTTATCGTAGATATTATGATATATTCAAGAATGACGATACATTTCAGAAATTTTTTTCATCCGCACTACGTCCCTGATTTTCGCGATCAAAGTTCAACATTCTCCTACTATCCTTTACAGGAAATGAATTGCGTTCGATGCTTTACATTCAATCAGCAATTTTTTGAATTAAACTTCGATACGTTTGAAATTCATAATTGCATCAAACGATTAATTATTTAACAAATTAAATTTTAGAAATGAGATTTAGAATTTTACTTTGGCTACTAAACTGCAATTACTGTAACTATATCATCGCTGTGAACGATCTCAGATGTTCAAATTTGAAAAAAATGATAAATCTTTGACTATATTCGTAAAAACATTGATGAAAAACAATTGCTATCATGTTAAATGATTGAGAATCGATTTTCCCAAGTGAAATCGCGATAATGCCAAATCGATAAATCGACAAGATTTACGATCGAGATCCTACGTTGAATCAAATTTTTGATAAAATAATCTCAACAGTCTGTATCTCACGATAACCACGAGATCTAACCGGGTTGGTAACTAAATACACAACATTTTCGTCTGATCGCTTATTTTCTACTTTCCTTCACACGGGTTCGTGAAGCTTTCGATAACCTGCTGATATTTTTATGTTCTCATTTATCAATGGGCTGTAGCTGTTGATTCTGTATTTCTCGGTTTACCATACACGATAAATAGCAAGCTACAGTTGACTATTTTACAGTTGCCTGTACATGTCTAAAACCATGAAGATGCAGTGGACGAGCGTTCAAAGGCTCCTCGGGAAAGCTAGGAGGCTGAATTTATTAAGCGATCGTCAATCCAGTAGTGGTTGCAATTCTTTTCTCTATGGACCTGACGTAGAAGCGGCAAAAAGAAATGGGCTACCACTCGTTGCTTTGGAATCCACGATCATCACTCATGGGATGCCCTATCCCGCTAATTTAGAAACAGCTATCAAGGTCGAAAATGCTGTTAGAACAAAAGTAATTCCCTTTAACATTCACGCCTTTGAACGTTCCATATAGTAGTTTTTACTAACTTATAACAATGTACGAGTCCCCTTGCATTAGGTATTTGCACCTCTTTCCAGGGCGCCGTACCTGCTACTATAGGAATCTTAGACGGCCGGATACATATCGGTCTAAACCGAGAGCAATTGGAAGCTCTGGCTAGGTCCGATTCCAGAAAAACCATTAAGTGTTCGCGTAGAGACATATCGACGATTGTCTCCGAGAAATTGAACGGAGGAACCACCGTTAGCGCGACCATGTTGCTAGCGAACGCGTCGGGCATCCCGATAATGGCAACAGGAGGTATCGGTGGCGTTCATCGTGGAGCGGAATCCACTTTCGACATCAGTGCCGATTTAATGGAACTTGGGCGTACTCCTATAGCTGTTGTCTGCTCAGGTGTTAAATCTATTTTAGATATTGAGAAAACATTAGAATACCTAGTTAGTATGCCCATTTACGTAATAAGAGATTTTATCGTGGAAGACGTTTCATAGCAACTTGTATTCCCTTGTAGGAGACTCAAGGAGTTCCCGTTATAAAAATCGGCGAGACGAATTACTTTCCCGCCTTCTATTGCACGGAAACGTTCCGGAAAATAAAAGTGCCGCGCAAGGTTTCCAATTCGAAGGAAGCGGCGATGATTCTGAGAGCTCAGAGGGATTTAGGCCTCCAAACAGGATTGCTATTCGCCATTCCCATTCCCGAGAAGTATGCGTTAGACCCGAAGGAGATGGACTTAGCTATATGCAAAGCCTTAGAAAACGCGAAGTCTAAAGGCATAACTGGGAAAGATGTAACTCCGTTTCTGTTAGAGGAATTAAACAGAATCACGGGTGGCCAGTCCCTCCAAGCCAGTAAGTATGAACGGATGTATAAACGAACCGGAGGAATGCGAAAATAATCAGTGATATTCTTTATCTTTGCAGACATAGCGCTGATCGAAAATAACGCGAACGTGGCGGCAGAAATCGCGGTGAATCTTGCCGAAAGAAATGAAAGTTATTCCAGCAACGCTGCGTCCAAGTGCCTTCTGATCCCAGAACGGAATCCGGTATATAAGTTCAAATGAAACAGAAGTATATAAATATCTGCTAAGGAAAATATTGCTCCCTTCTATTTCAATCGTGCGATTCGTTTGACGCAGGTCGTGATCGGCGGGGCTATAATGGACACCACGTTGCAAGTGAAGGAGTTCGAGATAAGAGTGAGTGAAATCTGAAGTCAGGATTATACTAAATAACCAATTTTCCTTGTATTCATACTTCGGAGGAGTTATAGAACGTTTAACAGTATTTACATACAATTACGACCACATAGGTTTTATGTACATTTAAGAAATATTGAATAACACGAACTCATAGTATAGTATGGGGAAGAGTGGCGTGACAATAATAACAGTACGAGAAATGTAAAAACATGAACGAAGCGCAAGCTGAGAATTTAGCACCGCCCTTGATCCTCGCGGGACATTGAAATTAAGAACGTAGGCGCGGAGCGTGTGAAAAGGAAGGGGTAGGTCTAATTGAATACAATTCCTAAGCCCTTCTATCGAGAGAATGCACTCGTAGGAGCTCGCCTAAGGAGGCTCCAGGCTAAGAGTGTCCCGTCGCGCGCGGCAATAATGTTTTTAAAACAATCGAACGCGCCTTCATCGTTACACACTGTTTCCCATACTTGGCTACGGTAGTCCTATAGAATTTACCATGTACGAAACGACGTTACGCCACCGTATCTAACCATTTACAGTTTACAGATACAGTTATGTTGGGTCTGTTTTTTTTTTGTTTCTTTTTAAGCAGGCACTATTCAAAGCTCCCTCTCTTTCGTCCTCTTCGACGTACATACGGTGTTACGTTTAAATATCGATCAGTCGCAAATCGCTGCACATCTGGACGTTTAAAGTCATTCTCGTTTCACGGGATCGTATAATGGTCAGGATTATCGGCCGAGCAAGAACATAGAGATACGAACATTCGCTCCATTCGTTTGAATGTATTACGCCGCGAGGGTTGTAACTTTAATAGGATCGAAATCATAGAGCGAGTACGAAAGGGGGGAAGAAAGAGAACTGTATACGTGTCGTTCCATTCAGGCGAAAGTTAACAGGATAGGCTTACTCTAATGAAAGGTAGCGTGTACAGATCATCGGTTCGTTGGGCGGCTCGCGGTAACACAGTAGTTGCTATCTAAAACGATCGGTTAAAAATCAGTTTACGCTATCTGTCCATTATACATACATGTATATATATATATATATATATATATATATATATATATAATATATATCCCTTATATACATTTAGTGGCAGAGGCTGTAAGTCTGCGAGGTGTAAGCTTTCGTATTATCATGTTAGCTTAGTACATTCAACGATATACTTTCGATGGCCTGATTAAGAAAGAACCCCTTGACTAAGAACGCGGAATTCCTCGACGCCGAGAACTTTTTCTTTCTTCCTTTGTGGTGTCTTGCTTGAACTCAGGGCCCGATCTAGGGGGGCGGCAAAATTGGTAGAAAGGGAAAATTAAAATCAATAAAAAAGTAAAATTCTTTGAATTTAGTATGAAACTTATAAATCATCTATATAATTACTAATTTTTTTTATAAAACAAAAGGCTTCTGTTATTCAACAAATACCTACGAAAAATGTCACTCACTATGATAAATTATATTTGAAAATAATTATTTTTTAATTAAATATAAAGCTAAAGCGGAGAAGCTAGATCGGTCCCTGCTTGAACTAGAAAAAGAAGAGGGGGAGGGATACGCTAGCGTTCGATAGAACATCCCCGCTAAATGGCCACGGTTGTCAGCGAAACGTGCCCCGCTCTCTCCGCGGACAGTTTCTCTCGGTGATCTACGCGTTAGACGCACGATTGCTAATGATACCCTGTTGTCCAGACTGATATAATATTACGAGAAAGACAAAAGGTGAAATCAGCCCGCAGACTGCTCCTCCAATGACCGCCTTTCGTTACCCCTACGGGGGTGGCTAATGGAGCAAAATGAAAACGTCACTGTATTCGAAATTCCAGGATGAAGGGGGGGGGGGGGGTGGGCTTTTCGGCTTTTTCTTAAGCAGACGATCGATGCTTAATATATGCTCTACCATACACCGCTATATATACAGTCTACTAATACACGTGTACATCCATTATCTTTGCGTTCGTAAACGTGTATAATCCTATAGATCCGTATAATCCTAGCTAGGAAGCCAATGTTTACCTCTTCAGTACCGTTAGTTTTCATACCGGCTTGCAGCACTTAAAAATCAATACAGACTACTCGCGCTGCGCGTCGCTGGTTCATATAAAAAGAACTATAGGAATTTCGTGTGCTCGTCACCTATGGCGTAGGGAAGGCCCCTCTCTCCCCGTCGTGCTCCTCGTACCGCGCTACGTGTGTATATACCGGAGTCGAAAAACCTGATCTTCGCGGGCAGGGATCAGTTTGGGCAACATTACCTCGCCACGGTCTACCATAGATGTCGCCCAGCACCCATGGAAATTAACATACGCATCTGTGTATCAAAGAAACCAGGAGATTACGCTCGCGTGACGACAAGCGGTTAACCTTTCGTACAGCACTAAAGCCGCTCGTGCGCTAAACAGTTTGGTCGCGAGCAGCTCGACTCCCGTCGAGAATAACGGCGAGCAGAAGCCGGGACGCCATTTGCTAATTGTCCGTAAATATTTGCAGAGCTCGCTACCGTAAGCTCGAGTAACGATAGCCTCGGTAGACCGTGGCAGGCTGTTCGGGTGATCCCGCGTAGAAATCAGCATGCAACGTCGGCTCGCCCCTTAGGAAACTTACCGCTAGAAATAAATCTACAAAAGTAATCGATTCCGCCGACCGTGCGAGGACGGAGAGACGTGCGAGGAATACGCGTAGAAAGAGGATCTAAATGACCTCGAAGTAGCTGAAAGCCTCCTTCTGCTTCCCTTTGTGCACCTTCGACCCCGCTCCATTCGCTATTTCCAAATTCCCCTAGTCTTGCTTCTTCCCGCCTAGTTTCGCTGGCTGTTCGCCTCCGCCGCCACAACGGTGTCCGCTCTCATCAACACCTTCATCATCTGCGCTTAAACAACATCGCAGGGAGAGCACGCGTAGAGGAACTAGAGCAATCCCGATCGCCAATCTGTCGCGCTAGAAATCATCGGGACTCGAGTAACAATCTCGGGCCGCGGAGCGTGGAACACGGAAGTCCGCGAAGTAACGTTCTACCTTGATCCACCGTCGACTCGAGACACGAAGGTTTCGCTTATTATTAATGGCCCGGCTATAAGTAAATCTCTATTCGAGCTAAATATTTCAAGCCCGCAGTTCAATCGTGTACTGTCCCTGCGATCCATGCAACATTGACACGTGTTCTCGCGGGGGGCGCGCGCGCGTGTGTGTGCCTTTAGAAACCGCCGGTCCGCGGGTCTACCCTTTAAAAAAGAACCAATGCTACGCTTAGTATTTGTATATATTTTGATTTGGTCATCCGTCGCGGTGTTTCGCGTGAGTGCTTGGTCTTGGTTCGTTCACCGCTTAAACGTTCTATCCGTCGGCCGCAGTGTTTCGCGGTGCTCGAACATCGGGACGGAATGGCCCGTCTCTGCGATATAAATACTCCCGCAGTATTCGCGCTAATTGAATCCCGGCCCGTTATCCGCCGTTCCCGAGTAGATTACATCTACCGTTCCATCTACCTGACGCTAACGAGGCGTCTGTCAATTAGACTACGCCACTAAAAATACCCCACCGAATTAAGTCTGTCTGAGCGCACTCCCCCTACCTCCGGGCGAGTTCACGGAATCGGAGGGCGGATCTCGGGCATTTTCTAATTGTAAGGGGCGATCGAGGTGGGGCGGTGTATATCGCAGAGGCACCCCGATAATCGGCGCGGGCCGGTACAGCCCCTAATTCGAGCGAGCATCTATGGGGGACAAAAGGGAGCCTGGCGCGGTTTACCTGCGCGCACAATGCGTCTAATTATAATCGAAATCGCGCGGTGGTTTAGGAAATCAATATACGCGATATCGCTTAAAGTAAAGTCGATGGAGAAAGCACGAGTACTCTGTATCCAGCGTTCAGGGAGCCGGGCGAACGGGCAAACTGCTGCGTCCGACCGCATCCTCGCGATCCTCGAATCGATTATATCCCCGCTCTGTCTAACGCCTCGGAAACCATTCGTCCGCGATCGATCTTTTGCTTAGGAAAATACGACCACCGTCCCTACGATCGAGAAGAGAGAGAGAGAGAGAGTGTGCATACGATTCTTCTCTTTCTCTAGCGTTCCTCGGGAACAGTTCTGCCGGGGGTGGTGTAGGGGTGTCGATAGAAAAATATGAACGGCGTCAGTCCTCAGCAGTCTGCTACCGGGCTCAGCAAGGGGTTCCTGTTCCACGGGTGTCCTGTTTCTCTTTTTCGAATAGAACGCTTACGAAGGGGGTGTGCGTACGGTATGCACGCGTATAGCGGTGTGCGCGATTTAAGTCGAAACGAGTGGCGGATGGCGAATTTCGTTGAGCGGGAAGGGGGTGGCGTTTTGAAAATCAAAGAGAGGAAGGAGTCCGCCTCGGCGAGGAATTCTATTAGAGCTTCACACGAATTATGTACTTGTTAGCTTGAAGGGCTGTTTGTTGAATAGCGAGGGCTCCGGGGTTGCCACCTTTTTTTTTTACAGGAAAATAGCGCAAATTTGCCTCTCGTAAAAAAATGTACACGCTCGAGGAAACTAAAAGTAGATTTTAATCTTATTAGTTTTTTTTTGTTCCAAACATATTTTTACTTTTAGCATTGCAAAGCAAGTTTTTATCATTTTTAAATAACTCGGTGGCGTTATTCGATGAATATTCATGGTAAAATATATAAATAATTCGTTCTTTATTAAATTAAGAGGGCTTCATTCATCCCGCCACTTCACATTCATGGCAGAGAAAACTCTCTTAGTAAATGCTGAAGTGGCAGGGGCAGAAGATAAGAAATTACTTTGAGATGATCATAGTAATATCAATAATCGCGAAATAAAGTATTTTCGCGTGCTTTATTGTTATACAAAAGTATGGATTACGTTTACCAATAACGCGAGATACTTTTTTTTTGAAATTACGGGTGGCAACCGTAGGTCCGAACCGTCGCGATTCGGGCGATCGAACACGAACCTCCCTTCGGATTCGAGGGGCACTGATGCACCGATCGCGGGCACAGAGAAATGAATAATTGCTGAACGGTATCCCCGATTCGCTTCTTCTCGGCTATGCTATCGTTTCTTTGTTTACTACAAGCGCGATATATTGTCTCTTCGAGTGTTACGCTTCCGAATATCTCGATTGAAAAATTGTTCTGCTTCATCGGTATATCTCTTCCCCATCGTTTGTACACTAGGATCTAATTATTGTATTCTCGCTCGCGCTTCCAGCACCATGGAATTATAAAAAGTCCCGTTCCTGGCTCTCACCCCTCGTTGGCTCGCGAGCGACGCTTGGTGCTCGACTATTTCTCTTCTAAAATAGAGCGGCACCAGGTGAAATTTTGGTGCGAGTAACAGACCCGGTATCTTTCGTGAAGCGTACACCTCAAATTACGAATCACTGTCTAACTTAAAAAAAGATACCGACGCTATTGCCGTGCCAGTCGCTCTCGATGAAAGGTGCAGGCTACCGACAACGCGAACACCAGTTGTACAGGGTGTCCCACGGAACTGGGTCGGGCTGTGTCCATCGAAACGATTCAACTTCGTTAAATGAGCATCCGCGACGTATCGATCGATTCGCACATACGCCGATGTTGAAAGGCAACAGTGCTGCTTAGCAGACCTGGCATCGAAATATCTCTCGAGCCCATTCACTTCCCCCACGGATATATAACCATCTACGTCAGCCTCCATTCGCTACAGAAACCTTCGAGTCCCGCGCAATACACAAGGAGTACCGGAAACCCTACCTGAATCTTCCGCCATTGAAAATTATTTGAAAGACCCAGCTAGCCCAGTTCCTCGGCGCACCCTGCCCCATGGTCGCCCGGACAGAACCCGAGGGGCGGCTCGCCTCCCGCTCTCCCCCCGAAAGAGATAAGCCCCTCCGTGGTTGCCGCGACTGTACACGCGAGTAATCTTACTTATATACGGTGATCTCGGCGGACCGGTTGCTCCTGTAGAGGAAACGGTTCGAGGTGTTTCGCCACCACTTCCATAGTCAGGTGCGCCTGCTCTGGCCGCCGGCTGTTATCCCCGCGGCCGGGCTGCCGCCGTTCGACAGCAACAATCTCCTGTTGAACTCCCTCATCTCGTAGTTGTTGTTGCCGTTGCTCTTCTCGCGGGCGTTGCAGTTGTGATTGGCGGACGTCGGGGTGGCCTCCTCGAGGATCAGGGCGCAGTGGCTGTTAGTGTCGCTGTCCGCCCCGCCGTCCTGCAGGTTGTTCGCCAGGAGGGGGTGCCTTCCGGCGTTGCACTCGTCCGTTTGCAGCAGCAACGAGGCGTTTCCTGAAACGGGAGCCTCCGGTTACTCCGGCGGGCCACGGGGTTGATGGAACGACCGCGGGGATACCGTCTTCTGCCACGTTTGCTTGGGGGCGTTAAGCTCTCGGGGTGGACTTTTATGGGGGACACTTAGCGGAGGGGTCGAACGACGTTAGGGTCATTGATTTGCTTGAGACACTGTGCGATAGTTGGGCGTTATTCGAATAAATATTTATTCCAATGATCTTCGAATGAAGAATTAACCGTTATTCTCGAATAACTTCGTTTCATTTACAATTATTATTCGAATAAAAATCGCAGAGGAGACTCTGTTAATGATTTTCACGAGGAAGTCTGATTCACAGTTCGCAAGGATTTAAAATCGATAGCGCGCGATGAAACATAGCCCCTTATCAAGCTGCTCCCTTATCTCTAGCGTTCGATCCGTTTTTTGCGGAACAACGAGTTCGCGGGTGAGCCGCGACGATAACGACGCCTCGGCTGTGGGATCTCCAGCGGATGGATTAACGCGACCGTAGATAAGGGGTGGAACGTTCGTGGGAACCTCTCGCGGAACTTATCAGGCATCGCGGAAAGGATCAGGACGATGCCGAGGGTAGATAGCCGCTGGAAATATGCACGTCACCCTTGCTCGCGGGCCAAGGTGTCGCGGTAGGGTGGATTGAGTATTTCTGTGGCCGTTTGGGGCGAGGTAGGCGTCACCTTCGCGTGCCATTAATTTCCAGGCAAACACTCGGCTAAACGTAAAGAGGTATCCACCCCTTCGTCCGCTTACTAACACCTTCCTACTCCCAAACCAACCATCTATGCACGAGTGCTGCTATTCACGGAGCGTCCTTTGAAAAATTCACCACCCCGATTGCTCGCACCGCGAGCCGGCTCATAAATCATTCCGCCTGCAGCTAGCCGGATGCTCCGAAAGTCCTGGCGGAAAGGTGGACGCTCTCTCCGCCGCGGATCGTCAACTCGAAGCTGGCGCAGGCTTCCCTGGCACTCCTGCGAGAACAATTACTCCCCCGCGGAGGAACTCGGATCCAAAGTTCGTAGCTGCCTCGACGGGGGAACAGGATACAGATTAAACTCGCTAACGATCCGCGAGGACTCCGCGCCGAGATCCAGATACAACGAACAGCGTGGCTCGCTCGTGAAAGGGAACAAACCCGCGACCCGGCCGCTCTTTCCCGCTCACCCGGGGCAATCATTCATTTTTACGAGCGTTGCGTCTCCTCTTTATTCGCCGATAAACAGCCCGATATCTCAGCCGCGAAGGGGGCCAGGCGAATAATTACCAGGTTTTGGGAACGAGGCCGACCCGCCGCGGTCGATAAAGCCAGATTATTACTCGTCCTGTCTTCCGGGGAACGTAACCACGCGATACCGGGGCCTCAGCCGGTGACTCGAGAGTGTGACGACCGAGGGAAGAGATGCGACGCGAAGGGAGAAGTTTAGAAACAAATCGATTCTCATGGAGCATACGCGATTAATTAATTAATTATTCATTTCTTCGAACCAGCGGCGGTGGCCGTGATGGAAAACACCGGTTCTCGTTAGATCAGCGAAGTTAAGCATTGCGGAGCCGAGTACTGGGGAAAGATGGGAGGACCACCTTTCTCCCGGAGAAAGGTGGGACCCGAAGGGAGAGAGAAGGAGATAAGCGATAAGTTTGAAACGCCTTCCTGTTTAAACACGGAAAAAAAACAATATAGAATGAAATACTAATTTTCTTCGATTCACCAAGATGCGCGACGGCCTTTAGATTTCCGGACGCGTCTCCTTATTAGAGAATTCACGGCTATCGCTGAACAGCGTGGCCTTTTGACTCGGTCTCGGCGTAGGACGCCCGCCGGACTTCGAATGGAGTTGAAATTCGTTATCGTTGGTGTAATTACGGGCGCGGGGCAGCTGAACAGTTATTATCCGCGGGCATGCAACGTCCTAGTTGCTCCAGTCGAATTGGAGCCGCGTGGTTGCCCCAACTGCTAGGCTCCGCTTTCAACGTGGAATTACGAGCTCGCTCGTAAAACGGCATCACGTGTTCCCGCTTCCGTTCATTCGTCCGTAATTCCTGCGGCAGCTTCGAATCCCCGACTCGTTCCATGCCTCCGCATGTTAAAGCGTCTTATTTCACCGGTGAACTTATTTTTCTTCGCGTGGCTCGCGTGACGGGGGCGTAATCGATGCGATCTCGTAACAGGCGTTATTCCTCTCGTCAAAGGGAAACGATTAAAAGTTTCCCGAGTAATTTGACACTTCGGCGTGGAAGCTACGGTCAAGTCGCGCGATCGTTCCTTTTGCTTCATTCTAAATTATTGGAAGAATCCTCGCGAGGCTTAAGGGGTAGTTGGCAAACGAAAAAGAACGTCATTTTCGGGAATTTTTTGTGAAAAATGTAAATGTATGTTTCTTACAACTATTTCCTTATTTCAGAAGTACGTGTATTCGGCAACCCTCAGGAATTTTTTTTATAGGAAAATATTAAATAATGAAGGAATAACAGCCATTCTCGCGGAAGCTGTTTTTATAATGGCGCTGCGCGGTGAGCACAATTATTTCTTCGAGCTGGATCATCTGGAATCAGAAAGTGAAGAAGATTCTGTTAACATATGCGTTTGTCTTGTTCGTGAACGAAGGATTTTTCACAAAAATGATTTCAGACAAAATGGCGGCCGTTTAACGCAAAATCATGATTTTTCGATGTCTGAATTGTTCGTTTTTCGTAAATTAAAAATAGAGTTTGCATCAGAAACAACAATCCTTCGTTCACGAACTAGATAAACTCATATACTAACAGAATCTTCTTCACTTTTCGATTTCGGATGATCCGGTTCGGAGAAATCGTGCTCATCGCTAAAAAAAATAGCTTCCCGGAGGGTGACTGTTATTCGTTCACTTTTTAATATTTTCCTATAACAAAATTACTGAGAGTTGTTGAATATATGTACTTTTAAAATATGCTAATAGTTGTAAAAAATATACATTAGATTTTCCACAAAAAATTTCTGAAAATCACTTTTTTCGCCTGCCAAGTAAGCATGTCCCCTTAAGGGGAAACTAGTGTAATCGGCAGAAATCAAGGTTCTTTTTGAGAATTTTTTGGGAGAAAACTATACATGAAATCTTTTTAAAACTTTTAGGCTATATTATTACGTATTTTAAGAAAGGAATTTTTTTATATAAAAATAACGCGGTGGTTCCAAAGGGCGCGTGGTTCAGAGCCCCCCTTAAGGGGACTAGGCAGTCGATTTCCCTGAAAGAAACACTTTCTTTTCAATGTATTTGTAAAAAAATTAAAGCAAATCCAGATGTATCCTTTTACCTAATGTTTCTTATTATCATAGTGTTTGTGCGCTACTAAAGTCCGTAACTTTTTAATTTTTTTATGAAAATCTCGAATTTTTACGGACCATATGAGAGGTTTGGCAGGAAATGTCACATGTTTTACACATCCTGTAATTTTTTCAAGTCGATCTGAACCTCAAAGAGCCAAGAGAAAGCCAAGAGAAAAAAAGATTCGAGAAAAACGCGTTTAAAGTTTCTGCGCAAAGGCGATGCTATAAATTACCGCTTGACCTTTTTAGCTGCCAAATCAACAATTTTGCGAACGTTAATATAAATCAAGCGGCACTTTATTTAGAAAAGATCGCACTGTTTTTGGCCATGTGCATAATTATTTTAATTTTAAATTGCTTGTAGATTATTATTATGTGGAGAATTTCACATCATAAATAGTTTGTTTAGTATACCGCTAGAAATATAAGGTTACATTTATTGCTTACACGGAAAAATATTATACTTTTTAAGAAGTGGCCGAAACTGGTACAATACCGTAAAGTGGCCACAAATGGCGCATCTACCCTAATTCTTTCGGGAAATACAATAAAAAAATCGACTTTTCGACTGCCTAGTCCCCTTAGGAAACCCTCGACGTTTCTACTCAATACTCTTTCAAGGTTCCTGCTCCCAATTCTCTTCGACAATTACTAGCTGTTAGGTTCTCGCTGTCAATCCGATCTCTTCGAGACACCTCTGCAATTGTCGCTGTCTACGAAGCCAATAAACTGCAGGAAAGCTACCGCGACGGGCGAGAAAGAAAACCGTGAACGACCCTAATAAACGTGCATCAGATGTTGCCCACATCTTCCTGCTCTTCCCAGAATACAAGATCATTGTCAGTTAAAGCTACGCGAGTTCCTTATATAAAAAAAAAAAAAGAAAGAAAACACTGAACTCAGTCCTTCCACTACTCTACCAAGTCTCTCCAGAAAGCCATTTCGGGTCTCTATGTTACCCAAGCTCCTCCAGGGTGCACTTCATTTAGCCGCGAGCGGCAACGAATTGGACTAGCGGCGGGATATTGAAGATATCCCCAGGACCTAGAATGGCACCCTAGGTGGGCGTGGAATAGCAGAGTCACTTGACCGCTGACCTCTTCCTTTCCCTCCACTGGAAGGAATGCCCTTTTCGACTCATCTACCACGCTGCTCATCAAGATTATTAGACGAGCGTAAAGCCAGCAATGGATCTTGGAGCTTGCTATCAGACATTGATCCAAACCTCACGGATCCTACGTCACAGTTACGATAATCCCGTGACATCGGCATGGAAACTTTCAAGCAATGTTCCCCGCATAGGCAGCCGCATTTTAACAACTACCGAGTTATTATTATTATTATTATCATTATTTTCAACGGGAAACCCTTTAGAATACAGAGGAATGTAAAAAATAACAAAGGGAGAATAATACCAACGGCCTGAGGAACTCGTACTCTAAACGCACCTACGCAACAGATTTCGGAGTGGTAGATTACCCACGTTACCTACCAGAGGGAGTGACGATGTTAGAGAGGGTGGTGCGTCGAACGACGCTCCCGTTGTTGATCGCCTCGGGCATCACCTGCGAGAACGGAGGTTGGACGAGGGTGGTAGCCGGCGGGGGTGGCTCCCGCAGCAGCCGTATCTTCTGTATCATCTCCCTTATCTCGTAGCGGAGGATCCCAAGGAAACAGAGCTTGGCGAACGCGATCACGCAGAAGCCCAGCACGAACAGCAGGTCGGCGGTCTTCCGCAGCCATCGCATCAGGGACTCCTCGCATCCCCTGGCGTACGGTTGCTGGCAGGTGTCGGTGACGTTGACGCTGGGCCCGCAGCAGGTCTGGGGCCAACGGCCCCCGAAGTCCCTGGGCCCCGTCACGCCGCAGCAATTGAACTCCTTCTGCAGACGGTCCCACTGCTCGCTGAACCGCAGATCCTTCCCGTATTCCATCTGCGGCGCAAATAGATCACTATAAATACGCGGTCGTGGAACCGGGAACACCCGCTATCGCCCCGAAACGCTATCGATTCGGGGATGAGCGCCGTTTCGCTCGTTCATCTAAATTTACGCCAACCCCAGCCGCGCGAAAAAAAAGAAGAGAAAAAAAGCGTGGGGGGTATTTATAGGACGCGCCGTTCCCACCAAAATCGCTCCACTTTCAATTAATAAAAGCTAGTGGAGTTTCCGTTCGAATCAACTGTTATACTTTTGGGCTCTCGTGAGAAGCCAAATTTCGCGAGGAACTTTTAGGAGGCGACCCCGTGGCACGCACGTTCCCCGTCGATTATGCGATCGACCTAGATAAGAACGGGGTTAAGAATAATGACTGCGGACACGGCTGGGAGTCTGTGGGTCTGTTTGTAATCTCCCTGACACTGATTTTTCGTCCGGGTGGTAACGAGGGTGGCCGGCGAACTGGATCAACGTCTCTTAATTGGGACCCCGCCGGGTTATCCACGATATTCGCAAATCCTAAGCTCGCGCCAGTCGATGCAGCTTATTCCAAGCTGCATAAATTGCTCTTCGGTTCAAGTATCACAGGGTAGATAAGCAGAGAAACGTGGCGCAGGGTAGCAAAGGTCTTCCGAGTGGTTGCAATGAAATTTCAAACTGCCCTTAGAATTCTCGGTGGAACCCTTCTGCAACCCTTATCAACAGCGACTCCGTTACTGCCCCTGAATCCTAATGCGAGTCGTGGCTGGAGGCGCGTGCACCACGCGCGAGAATCTGCATAGCCAAGTGCAAACGGTAGATAAGGGCGTTTCAGTGGAAAGATAACGCGCGCGGCACGTCAACCGTGGGGGGGGGGGGGGGGGTTGATAAAAATTTCAGGCCATTCAGGCTCGTCATAGTCGCTTAAGTTGCCGCTTCCGCTCGATAGCGAGCCAACAGCCTCGATTAAAACTTTCAATCCGCAGTTAAGGATTCACTGAACGATCCCCGCCGTTCGCAGGATGGTAGAAGTTCGGGGGAATTGATAGCACTCGATTCTATACCGCGTTACCATTAATTGCTCACCGATGATTTATCGTACCCGCCGCGATCGAAAATCAAAGAATCATTCCCGATTCGTTAACACGAAATACATCTCGACAGACTTTCCCCATCTGTCGACTGTCGGCTACATAATCCATTTATCTTTCTATCAAAAGATTCGGACGAATCCCCCGGGGCGATTTTCTAGTATTCTTGCCCCTCGGTGGCAACGGCATGGCCCCCTTCGTAGGTATTAATGCCAAGCGTCCAAGGTAGGGAAGTCTAAAGTCACCAGGAAATACGTAAATATCCGTGTGCACGTTTATATATAGACCGTATGCTGGCTATGGTATGAATATTATTCATACTGCAGCCTGAGCTATAGCTGCTCGAGCTGGGTCAGCCAACCACAACTTCGCGATCTTCGCTCAAAGTACCACCAAACCGTCCCACAGTGGGGAAATTTTACGATTCTATGGCCAAAAGCACAGAAATAAATTTTTGAATTCGACAAAATAAATGCTAATGTCAATTGAACAACTAATATGAGCACCAAATGCCTCTAATTTTATTGGTCAATGTTTTAATGCAAAGCTCGCGTAGACTCACAAATGTTTATGTTCATGTGAGGTTAGACCGATCGCATAGAATCACTCCGGATTTTCAAGTTGCTTCGAACACTTATATTCTGTTATCCAAAGTTCCCAAAATAATTTGAAGGCATGGATTCCATTCCTGGTGGTGCGTAAGACATCTTTTTGTCCTCAAAATAATTATATTTCGGTTTTTAATGCGTAATTTATACAATTTTTAAAATAGCGTTTTAGAAATAACGTTTTCATATAAGAATCAATTTTAAATACATAAAATACTTATTAATCCCACAACATCCCGCAACGCTTTTCATTCCTAATTTACGTTCAACTATTTTGATTCTATACATGCAATTATTAACTGCTAATAGCTGCTAATCTTGTAATTATATGTATTTTTTAAGCACGATCCAGTGTGTCTTGTATAACATACGACATAACTGTGACCGAGACTGGTTCACGTATCATACATTACAAACCTTTGCATTCTTTTTTAAACGAATTTATTCAGCTTCGATCCTCTGTTTGATTAAAAAGTGGCGAATTTGATATATTAAAAATAAGTTTTGAGGTTTTCACCATGAAAATGGATATAGTTATTCAATTGACATTTGCATTAACTTTGTAAAATTCAAAAATTTCATTTCTGTGGTATTTCGGCCATAAAATCCCAAAATTTCACCACCGCGCGTCCTCGGAATGCGAGACAGGCGTGAATCTATTCTTAGGCAATCTTTCTCCAGATCCTACGGACTATTTATCATAGACGCTCGGTTGATTTTAGGTACACCCCTAGGCCCGTTGCTATCTTCATCCAGCGTTTCATCCAAGCTGATCGGCCAGCGATTTCCCAGAGGCCCACAGCCAACGCTATATCCCGCCCCTCGGAATTACACAGGCAGATTGAATCGATTTTTTGACCGCCGACGTATCTCTAGATTTTTTATGTTTATCGATCGAACGCTACGAATAGTATTTCGCGGCGCGACGGAAATAAAGCGGCATGTAATCGAACGAAGGCGGCATATGGGCCGGGATGGATTTCATCATCCAGCGGTGCCTGGATCTTGGCCGGTCAAGCTCATTTACCATTCGCCCGTTGTTCCGCTCGAAGAAGGGCGGCTGCTCTCCCCGTCTCGCGAGCCCCGTCCTTTCCGCTGGTCGATACTCTATCGAGTGTTACGCGGTGATAAGAGGAGCCACGCCTCCGCGATTCTCCGTCACGGGAACGCTGATTTCTCACCTCGTTTTGAGGTGAAGAAGGAACGATTTAGCTAGCAATGGCTTGAAAAGTCTATTGGGATTCGCGGCTGGTTGCTTTTTAGACGGAGGGGGGCAAGCGGGAGCATAGGTTCGCGCGGATTGATGGTAGCTGGAAGGTGCTCGAATTGGCTCGGCTCCGCTCGAGTGGATTTATCCCGCCATAAGACGGCGGAATGCATCGCGCGGCAGTTGATCGGGATATTAGCGATCCGCGCATTGCCAAAACGAGCCACTTACATCGCACTTTAACGACAGCCGTTCCCCTCGACCAGGAATAATGGCTTCCTCGCAGTCGCCGGGCGGGGAATCCTCGGCACGCGTGTATATTCGTGGAGCGCCGGAAATCTGGCTTTTCCTGGCGCGACGGGGCTGAAGAAGGGACCCCCTTCGAACGTCGCGGCGGGAAATGTAAATCTTCCCCCGTATCTGTGCCCGCCGAGACCCTAAGCAAATTTCCACCCCGCCGGGGTCTTAACCAGTGTTGTCCTTCGAGCAACCAGCCGATGCTTATCGCCGGCCGGCGTATATCATTCACACTAAATTATGGTCAGGGGCAACGGCCGTATAAAATCCGTTTAAGGCGTGTCTGCGATTGATCCGACGCGGCGATTGCCTCCGAAAGCAGGGATACTACACTCCCTCGGCCTGGATTATGGTTTATGGGTTTGTCCTAATACTTGGGGAGCAAGTGTCCACGGAGGGTTGACTCTCCGCGCCCTGGTATCTCGAAGTGGTGGTCATTTTATTGTCGATATGAGGGTGGTGTTTCCTTTCGTACGATCGGGTGTTAATGTCGGGCTAAAGTCTGTTTAACTACTTGGAATCTTTGGGAAATTTCGAATGTTACTGGAAGTCGTCGGTGAATTACGGTAATTGCTAGGGAAATCGGTTTGCAGTTAGGGTATTCGGTTTGGTTGATAAACTCCCCGTCGACGAATTTAATATTCCAAATGGCCGCCGCCTACGGGTCGACCTTTGCCACGTGCAACGTTGCAACGAAACATCATTTTACGTGGGAATTGAAATCGTCAAGCTTAATATTCTAAATAGCTATCACCTACGTGCTGACCAAACGGAGTACATAAAATTCCATGCAGTTCAAGAGGGGTCTTTGACCTTTTCTGCGCTACGACCTCATACGCGAGTAAAACAAATCCCGATGTACGATATTCTCGCCTGGAAGTAAGTGCACGGGGCGCGAGGTAACACGTTCCGGGGCACGTGGCTCACCATATTCGTCGTAACTGATAATTCAGGCATTTGGTGGAAAAAGGGTAAATCATAGGGTAAATCCGGGAGACACGGTCGGGCCGGAGTGTTGGTTGAGTCGTTATATTTCAGACTCTCTACGTAAAAATGCGTTAAAGTGCATACTAATTACTTCTCTACAAAAAAAGGGAATAACGTCATTTCGCTTCTGTCTGTGTTTTTTCTGGATTTATAGGCTTTAAAAGGTAAATTGAGGTTACATTTAACCTCTTTTGTCAAACAGCGGTGTAGAGAATCGTATTCAAAATGTAGTTCTAAGTTTATTTTCGTTTAATTTTCGGGATAATAAGATAGTAGGGTTATCGAGGGACAATGTAGCTAAAGTATTTGGCTATATTGACTCTTCCTCTCAAAGCTAACGAGAAGACTATCTTTCGTTGCAGAAAGGAGAGATGGTCGAGTTATGATTATTTTATATTTGTTTATTTTTTAATTTTTATTATTTTATTATTGTTTTTGTTTATTTAGTTTATTTATTCACTTTTGTATTCATTTGCCTTGCTAATCGTCAGTAGGTAGTTCACTTTTTCTTTGATGTGTTCTTTACTTGTTTATCGTAAACAAATCAAATATCAATGAATGTAATTGTATTCACTCATAAATAATTTTGCTTTATCCTTTGTTAATTTTCCATGAATAATTATGTGAGTGGGCTCTGCCAACGACGAAAACCATTTCTCCCGGCACCTCGGGAAAGGTAGTCAGATGCCATGACTTCAGTTTTCAACCCGATTTACGGTAAATACTGTCTTAAAGCAAATATCGACCAGTTTTTCTGAATCAGCATAAAATTCTGAACATATAGCTTTGTTCCAATAAAATAAGTAATTTCTATATCAGTTTTAATAGCCATTTAACATTAGATCGACCGCGTCTCCCGGACTTACCCTGCGCCAAAATGCCATTTCAAGAAAATCGATTTCAAAATTGTCACAAAACAGTAACAAAACAGCATCTAGCTAACCTAACGCGAGAGAAGTAATGTCCTTGGTATATTATATATATATAACATATACCCGAGTCGATTTAAACGATTCAAAGAAGAAGGGTACATATACCTATGTGCCCTTTTTCCATCAAATGCCTCAATAACAAAAATTACCTTTCCGTAATTCATCATCGCAATCCACGTTTCTCATCACTTTTCATAGACCTCCCGAATATCTGAATTCCCACCATGCCGCGGAACATGCTACGTGGCCCCTTACCCTCGGCTCACAGCGAACCGAAACGAACCCTTTAAGGATACGAACCTGCAGCCGCTGCCTGAGAGTGGGCCGGAACTCGGCGTGCATCCTCTCGAACCGGAAGACCCAGGCGACCCCGATGATGGCGTCGCCGAAGAGCAGGGCCAGCAGCAGGGCCCAGTAGGCGTTCAGCAGCCTGGCGCTGAGCCTCCTGGCGGCGATGCAGCCGAGCAGCTGGACCAGGCCCAGCTGGGTGGCCAGGGCCAGGTACGCGTAGAGGGCGGTCGGGTCGAAGGCGCGGGGCACGCCGGGCACCACGTAGCGCCGCGGGTCGCCGGTGAAGAGGAGGGTTCGCGAGACGGCGGCGGCGAAGCCTAGCGCGCTACCGAGCAGCACCAAGTTACAGGTGTAGATCCAGAGCCGGTAATATTGCATCGCGGCGACGTCCTGGCCAGACACGGGGTGCCCTTGGGACGTCACCGACGCCGCCGCCTCCTCGGCGGCGTACGAGCGACTGCTCTCTCTTCTCTCCTCCCGTTTCACCAGATTCTGGTTGTAGTTGTTGCTGTTGTTGTTATTGTTGTGATTGGCGACGTTGTTGTTGTTGTTGTTGGCGGTGGTGGTCGTGGTGGTGGTGGTGGTGGCGGGGTCCGTCGAGTAACGATGCTGCTGACGGTCGTCGAGGAGGAACAGGTAGGGCGGCTTCGCGCTGCAGTCCTTGTTCGCTGTCTTTTGGCTGTGCGTCGACTGCGGGGTGACTGAACGTTGCAGCAGCATCACCGTCATACTACCGTGCCTCTTCTGGTGCGCGTGTCCTCGTCCGGAAGGATCTTGGGGGATCGTCGAGCCTAAGGCAGCTCTGGGGACCCGCAGCGATGGGAACCGGCTGAGGGGCGCAGCGTCACGCGAACCGCCACCTTTTCATCGCAGTCCTTCACGATTCCCTCTGTGTCCGTTTCAGGCGCGGCTTCCTCGAAAATCACGGGCAGTTTAGTGGCTCCTGCGGACCACAGACAGAGAGGAGAGTGTGTCAGAGATAGGCTAGCGGTGAACGAGAGTTTCGGTGGATGGTTCGATGACTCGTGGGTGGAAGAATCTGTTGAACGACTCGGGGACTGTGCTGTATGGCTTGATGGATTGATTTGGGGGGGAGAAACGTACCTTGGGGACAGTCTGGCCAGGGATTAGATTCGCGACGCGGGGCTAGCGGATTGCGCTACTGAAAGGGAGCGCCGTGTCTGACCGGCGCGGTAAGAATCTACTTCGGCCACTTAGCGCTGTCCCCGCTCTCGGGGAATTTGATATCTCTTCTTACAAGATACTTTCTTTATAACTGGTGTATCGGAAGAATTTGTATATACTCTGTTTACTTCCGAAGTTAAGTGAAACCGTACAGTTAGCCTCGAGCCTGCTCGATAAAGAGTCGGCCAATCCGTTTCATCCGTGGGTAAACGATCGTAACAGGGGCTAATCGATCGCGCGCCGCAAAGCGGTCTTAGTTGCACGTAACAATGCCAGCGGGCTCGCTGGCATCGATTGCCAGATCCGTGTCAACGATGTAAAGCAATAAACCTCCCGACGGAGCGATTCATCTCCCCGGGAATATAGGGCAGGTCCGCGACCCCCCCTCTGCTGGTAATCGAGTGTCGAAAACGGACGAAAATATCGGCAGTGGACGTGAATCGTGCGTCAATAAGGCCGAGGCAATAAAGCTCGCCACGTAAAGCCTGCGGACCCGCTGTGCCATTAGCTACAAGAAAGAATCAATCCTTGGAACCCGATCGGGGAACGATCAAGGACGTGTCCAGCTGGGACAAACAGCCTCGGCGGAGTTGGGGCAGAAATTCGTTGTAAAAAGCGAGACTCGAGGCTCGATATGTAGTTCTCGACGCTCGCGAACCACGGACACTCTTGTTTTTCCAAGCCTGCCCTGGGAGAGGTTTCTCGCTCAATTCCGCGAAGGACACGCGGGCGCGTATTATCCGATGCGCGTCGCATAGATAAAGGGGGGAATTATTAGCCTTCATCGTGATAGATCACGTTAAAGCAGCGTACGCCGCGAAACGGGCACGAACCAGCTCGCCTGGCGTGCTCTGCCCGCTAAATTGTATTTCTTTCTGACAGTCGTAGCGTGCAATAGGCGATTCTATTATCGATCCTCCCCGCCGGCTGGTCGCGTGCCCCGTGCTTCCCTTCGCCGAGAGAAACGGAGGTACGGGCGATGGAAAACGCGGAGACTCGAAGAAGCACCCTTTAAACTGCGACGCCAGAGTCTGCGGTGTTGGTCCAGGGATGTATCGTTTTTCATTTGAATAGCAAATGAGCGAGGGGAGTCGCGGCAGGATCAGTTTCGATTCAGACGCGTGTTGGGTATTTTTAGAAAGATTTCTATCACCTTTTCGCGGTGACGTTTCGAGGCGTGATAGTCTGCGGCGCGCGTGGATGGCGGTAGCAGTGAAAAATCGAAATACAAATTATTCTACCTAATAATATAGATACACTCGCACGTCGCTATTAAAATTATTCTAACGGAATGGAAACGAAATGCATGAAACCTCCAGCCTGCCGTAAAAAGTCACGCGTAGGCGCGAGTTATTTTTAGGAAAAATCGGATCCACTCTCTTATCAGCCTCCTACGCCAAGCCGAGCTCTCCCGGCCTGATTGGAGGCAAAGGGAATACGACGAAAGAAAGGAGCGTTACCGTGAATCGCGACGTATTTTTAAAGCGAATGCCCCACGCGTAAATACGAACACTCTGGGGCGTATGAATAGGGCATTGCCATAATGTGATCGTCGCTCGTATTAATGGGACATTTATAACCGGGGTATGACGCGTACAGAGTGACATTTCGAATCCCCCGAGTGGGGCGCCGTGGTCCCTTAAACACCCTGCGGGCATTTATGTGTTTTAAGCACACCGGAGGGTAATATTCGCGGTGTATCTACTCTGATCAACCTTCCGGATGGAAATGAGGGGAAAGATTTGATCGGGCTCGGTAGCGAACGAACGTCCCGCGGTGAATGCCGCGCGTTCGCATCCTCGATGAATACCAGGCTTTGTATCTAAGCATCAGTGGGTGTTTCGAAATGTCATCCTGTGAACGTCACCCAGACGCACGGGCATCCGATTAGCACGCGTCGCAATGGCAATTAGAGTACTCCTTGCCCCCCCCCCCCCATTAATCCTGCCGTTACGCAAGTAAGGAACGCCGATAAACCAGCATACGTTTCATGAACACGCGTCGGCGTCATGTGAAACCGAGGCTGCCGGGCGATCCTATCTCCACAGGTGATATCGAGCGAACCTACGGCTAGCTAATTTATTATCCAACGATAAAACGGGCAAATCCGAGTTTACAGGCGTTCTCCAGAGGGAGGGAACAGTGGTACCCGCGACGCGTCTCCCGCAGACTTTCCCGCCATTCCGAGGAGACGTTACTGTTCCTTGTTCAGGCATTATTTAGCCCCCACAGCTTCCTCCAATTTCACCTTACCCCAACACCGAAAACAGAGCATCTCCATCTGCGCCCAGCGCGCCTCCAGTTCTCACGGAGCAAATTGCAGCGCGCTAGATTGAGGATCCTCGCGCTCTGTATTCCTGCGAGTTATGAATGCACGCGTCTGTATGGTTGCGTGGGAACGTGGCGGAGATAGCCCTCGGTATAAATCAGAGGCCCGAGATTTTCATCGCGGGTTTCGGAGGAGTTGTACGCGAACTGGTAGGGCAAGTAGTACAGCACGATACATAGGCAGACTAGCTGGAAGCGCGACCGCGCGAAAGAGGCGGGAATGAGAGCTATGGGGAAAGCAGTGTCCTTTTATTCGTGGTGAATCATATAACGCTAACGTCTACGCGAAGCCTTTTACTTTCGATGAAGCTTGTCTAAGAGGGGAAAGCTTTCTCCCGAGGTAGAGTCAACACCAGAGTGTGCGTCTCTGGAAATCGCACGGGGCTCACTCCGCGCATAGTCATGATCGGCCAGAGTTATGGTTGAGTTAGTGGACAACTCGCTCGCATCTGAATCAACGAGGCTCTCGGATTCTTGGCACAGCTCGGGGACGCAGGCACGGAGCCATCGTCGTACAGTTGGGAATCACTGCGCCAGAGTTCTCGAGCTCGTGCCGGGATATATGCGACCGCGGTGCATAGATAAACAGGGAAGGAGTGGTGGACGCGGCACACATGCAGGCCGCGTGCTTCGGGGATCGCACATGCACACGTACGTATGGATCTAAGAAAAGAAGGAGGGTAAACAGCGGGGGCTGGGACAAGGGAAATCTCGCCGTCGATAGCATTTCGCGAGGAACCGACTTGAGGTGGGCCAGGCGCACACGTTGCCAACCGGCCGTGTTGACTATCCGCCGTCTAAAGTGCGCTCTCCGGCGCACAGGGGCGCCGAGTGGTGCATTGTAACGAAACACGGAAGAAAGTTAAGGGCCCATCGATCGTTTAAGCTTAAGCCCTCCGCGCTTGCTCGCGCCGAATACACCGGGAGAAAACGCGGAGCGACAGAGTTTGCCCGCGGTTCTTCGTCGGTGGAAACCGTTGGCTGACCCCATGGTTAGGTGCGATGAGGATTGCGATACTAGCTTGTCGAGTGTTCTCGGGGGATACTTGTAGATGATATAATGGCTGCTAGATCCACTAGTCCTGAACGAAGGGATTATATTGAGCAGATACAGGAGGACGAGAGTGTAGCTTGCTAAGGGCACGCTTTCCTATACTCAAATTCAAACTCGATTTCCTCGAAAATTAAGCGGAATATCAAAAAATTTTGTTCCTTTTTCTCGACTTATTTACTTGTTCTAAGTCGAAAAGAAACAGTAACTTTTTTTTATATCGCGCTTCATTTTTCAGAAAATCGACTTTGAATTTCTTAACGCTGATTCAGACGCGTATAGGGAAACGGGAGAACCTCCAGAAGGTTTCTGGTACAGTTTCTTGGATTAGCACGTTAAGGAACCAGGGCAGCGTGCCCTGTAATTCAGCTTGCACCCTCGAGGATGTCTGACCAATCTAGTGTGCCTCCAGTTCATTACAAATCGGAATCTTTACAGGGAAAAAGGGACTAGTAGATAGTGATCATTGATAGGAACTCGTTCCCTTCTGATAAACGAATCATGCTTTCCGCTTCATCCCCCCCCCCCCCCCCCCCCGACAAGACGTTCACAGTCAACGTCCTGGTCAACGTCCAGCCGCGTTCCACGCAATGCCGATGGAAAGGCAGCGGAGGATCGATCCCCGCGTCCCTTTTCCTTCCTCCTCCTCTATTCCCAGAAAAGAAAAGGCAGAGAGAGCAGCCCGGGAAGCGGAGGGTAACAGAGGAGCCTGACCTTGTCCAGCGACTTAAACGACATCCATGGACGCCTCCGTGTAGGAGAGACGAGCGTGGTCCTTTTTAATTAAATACCTGTCGTCACCAGGCTAGGGGGGGTTGAAAAAGGAGGATCCTGAGGGAGAGGATGAAAAGTAACGGGACGGAGAAGGACGAGGGAAGGAGGCTGGTTAGAGGAAGCGTTTAATTAGCTATCGGTGCGAATGTTTGTTACCGTTTCGAAGGAGAGTCTCGCTCGTGGGCGAAGGGAGAAGCGGAATCGCGAAAAGGGTAGGTGGGGTGGAGCGAGAAGGGTAAGGAGGAGTGGGAGACGAGGGGAACGTTATGCAATCCTCCTCCCGACCTTCCTGAAGGAATTTATCGTCGCTTTCCTCCGACTCGCTTTTCTTTCCACGGATTTATTCAGCGGCTTCCCACTGTCACGGCCCCGCCTCTATCACCTCGGCCTTCTCCCTTCCAACCGGAGGATACGCTGCTAATGGACGACACCGTGCAACTCGACAGAGAACCTTAGAACTATGTACCCTCGGCCGCCCGGCAAGATCTGCTCGACGGAAACGAACGACAAGGGAGCACAGAAATCCAGCTCTATTCCCCGCAATGCTTGTCCGCGAGCACAGAACAATCTCGACAGGCGCCCTGGCGCACACGTGACTCCTCTCCCCTCGGCGTAGGGTGACCGGGAAAGGAAGGGAACACCGAGGCCTCCCGAACGTCCCTTACGGGCACCCTTTACTGACCTTTAGGCGCGCTGAAGAAAGCTCGGGCGGCACACCGTCAACCTGACGCGCACATAATCGTCATCGTCGGAACAATCACAAGTGTCACGATGCAGCGCGGATAGTCCGGGCGAGCGTACCGTCGCCGAGACGGGGACGAGCGTGGTCGTCGCGTCACGTCTATAACCATCGCCGCCGAGCGTCCTCGGGGCTGCTGGTGTCCTCGTCGTTCATGCCAGCGGCGTTCCTCTAGCTTCCGTCGTTTGCCCCTGGTGCGCGTCGCGGGCCCGTTCACCACCATGGTCGAGCGAGCTCCGTCCTGCCGTTCGTCATCCTCCCCGCGGAGGCTGGCGGTCCGGTGAGCGGTGTGGACGCGTCGCCCGTCGCCACGTCGTCGGTCCTAGCGGCACTCGAGTGGCTGCTGGCGGCCGACTGTTCGCGGGGCCAACAGCCGTATCGCATAGCGGAGCGAGCGACGCTGGCCTCTCGCGCCTGCCGGAGTGCCCGTTCAACGGCTACCCGGTGGCCGGCAGGAGACGCACGCTCGGATGGGCAAGTTCCCGCGGCTGGCGTATACGGTCCCACCGAACGCGAGGAGGCGGAAGACGCGCGAAATGGGCTCAGCACCGTGGAAGAGACGCGACTGGCATCGGGAAGCGGTCCCTCTCGAGCACGGGGGTGGCTGTCAACAGCGCCCGAGGTAGGCAACCGGACTGATTCGCCGCTGCACGGTGTCGGCGACAGACAGCGCGACCACCGACCAGACGGAGACCGACGGTCGTGATCCGAGTGCGTTCGACGAGGATAGGTGGACGGGGTGGAGATCGCGAGGGGAGGAAGTGGCGGCGGGGGTGGCCACCGCGGGCTGGATGGCGCGGGAGAAAGGGAGAGAGTGGAAGAGAGTGGGGGGAGGGGGTGGAGAGAGGTAGGAAGGAAGGGGGTAGGGAGAGCTTAGGGTGGTGCGGAGAAAGCTCGAGGGGGTTGAGTGAGAAGGGGAAGGAGACGGGTAGAGGTAGTAGCGTTGGGAGCGACGAAGGCGGAATGAAGGCGGGGAGGGAAGCTTGACGGGGGGACGGAAGAGCGAGAAGGATGGGAGACGGAGACCAGACGTATGAGAAAATTCGAGGAGCTTGTGGAGGGAGAGGCAGGAAGCTGGTGGTGGGGAGAAAGCTCGGCGAGGGGGTAGGGAAGTGAAAATCTGCGGGAGCAGATTGGGAAGGAGAGTGGGACGAAAGCGCGAAGTACAGAAGGAGAATCTTGGTAGAGACGAGGAGGCGACGTGTGGGCAAAAAGGATGCCGCGCGAGAGAAGGGAGAAAGCTCGACGAGAGGGAGAGAGAGGGAAAGCGTTCCGGGGAGAGTACAGAAAGAGAAAGTTGTACGAAACGAAACGAGGGAAAATGTTATATCAAGAGACGGAGAAGCCGGGATGTGTGGGCGGGGAAGTAATACACGAGCTGGGGGGCAAAGCGACGGAAAAGCTGCCCGTGAAAAGATGCGAGAGGCTGACAAGGATAATTTTATGAAAGGCCGAGTGGGGAGAGGTAAATCATGCCGCGAGAGAGAAAGCGAAAGTGTACGTGGATACAAAGGACACCTTGAAGAATTGAAATAAAACGAAGGGAAATTACCAGAACCCGGCAAAGTGAAAATAAAACGATCTTAAGATCGTTTGAGATGGGGGGGGGGGGGAGGAAAATAGAACGTGTGACGAGGCAAAGGGATCGAGCGGGAGTACGACGACTTAAAAGAAAAGAAAGAGGAGAGGGATTTGTTGAAAATGAAAGAAAAAGGTACAGAACGAGAACTCGCGCTACAGGGATTGCCCCTCTACGCTCTCCTGAGTGCCAGCCTTCTGCTCAATGACTTTGCAAGTACCTTCAGAGACGAATACTTGTCTGGTAATTGAGTCGTTGCAGCGCGAGGGAAAGGAGTCAAAGGAGCGAGCGGGAAGAGTTGGTCCACGATGTCTCCTTGAAAAATTCACGCTTTCCCCGTGTATTTATTCCTGGAACCGAGAGGGCGGGGGGGTGGCGTGGAAAGGGGGAGAAATTAATCCCTCGAACGTGATGTCCTCGAGGGTGGCACGTGTTATGGATATAGTCGCAATCGTCGAATTTATAATTCCAATCTACGGCTCGAAATTAACTGTTAACTTTATCATAGAAGTTGATCGTGTTACGCTATGCAAGCTCTGCATTAACAACTTGTACTTCGTCTCGTGAAAGTTTCGTAAAAGTAATTGCATTCATAGCAGGCGCGTAGTTTTAAAAGTCTACTATAAAAAAGAAAGTCACTGTAGCGTAGTTATTTATGGCGGGTAGTTATTTAAAAGTGCGAGAAACCTTTTTGTTTCTCGAAGGGGTGAGCCTCGATAAAAGGGTGGGCGAAAAATTAAATTCGGATCGCTTACCGTTTCACGTAGAATTCCGAAGACGATCGATCGATCGGAACCGGATGATTCGACGCGCGATTAGAGACGGCGCGCATCTTTTCCAAATTCCCGATCAATAATCGACGTATTCTTTCAGGACGATGGTAGAACGCATGCCGGTAGAAGCCGTGAAAGTTGCGGCGGGGTCGGAAGGAACGTCGCCAACGCCTTGACCAGCCTTGGTCTGAGCGGCACGCGGTTAATATCCGTGGTCGGTAACGACCAGCCTGGGAAAGCTATAATTAAAAGTCTAGGAGATGGTGGCCAGACCGTGGAGCAGTTGTCGAGTATGAACACGGCTAGGTACGTGTACCTTCCCCTCCCTAATAAACCATCGACACCCCGCTCTCTCATATTATAACAACTCATCATTTCTTTCTTTCTCAATGAATTCACCCCCGACAAACTTTAATCTCCATGATTCGTTGTTCAACGAGATCACTGTTTGCGAGGCTCGAGATTAAACTTTAACGCTCAAAGACCCTCGTTGAGCTAAACGGTTATAGATTGTAAAAGGGGAGGCTGGAGGGATGAGAAGCATTCTGCGACGCTGAAGATGGTATTACCGGGCCAGCCGAAGCTAAATCGGAGTAACCACTGAACCTCGCGGATGCCACTCATCACCGATTTCCAGCGGCGATCCTTTCTCCGTTTTCGTTCTTTCGAGCGACTACCTTCCTCCCTTCAATATCTCTATTAGAAGTTTAAGCAGAGGACGCGTTTTCTGATTCAAGGTGTACAGTGATAATCGACTGTAAGGGCGAGTGCCGTTTCGTGATAGGCGAGATGGACGTCTTCGCTAGCATCAGCCCGAACTTTGTGAAGAAGCATCGGTCGCACGTGGAGAACGCGAGCTTCGTCGTTCTTGACGGTAATCTGCCGCTGGACACGCTTCGATACGTCCTGGACATCGCAGCCTCCTCGAAAATCCCAGGTAAATGACACCCTTCTCATATCCTATTGATTCTTTTCGCTCGTTTATTGGAATGTTAATCTCATGCGTTCTCATGCGATCGTACCTTTAAAGTATAACAACGTAAACTTTAATATCGTGGTCTTAATATTAATTTCGCGTGAATATTTGTAAAATTACACGGTACAAAATCGTGGTCGCAAAGGTAACAAAAATACGTGATCTCTTAAAAACGATCGAAAACATGATATCGAAGATTACTGGAGCTTGTAGACGCAAGCTCTAATACACGATAGTGATTCACTTATCACTATAGAATTATGATAATCGCCATACTTTATACGTACAAAACTAGAATATAGATACATATATATATAAACAGCTCTCTTACTTCGGAGATACAGATCTCTGTGAAAAATGGACGGAGTTAAATAGTATCACTTGGATCGAACACACATGAACTGTTGCACGATAGTCGTGTCAGGAGAGAAACTTTAAAAGCAGATCTGGAATTCTCGTTCGTTGAGCGACTGCAGATTGTTTAAAGCATCTGCAGTCGAAATACTTTCCGAACGCTACAGTTTAGCGAATAAAATTATATGTATCCGCCTCGTTGCAGTCCTTGATGGCTCTGCGGGTTAGGTTGCATTTGCATGACTAAATTACGAGACTCTCTGCGCAACCTATAACCAGCTCTAGCGTCCAGATACAAGAAGAACGCTGCCAGTCCATGAAACATGAACGAGACGACTGCTAAAGCGTACGACCAAGATAAATGGTTGAAGTTCGGATACATTAACCAATCTCTGCGCCAACATTGGCCCCCAAATATCGATACCGCCAAGAACAGCAGAGTGCCTGAAATTCAAATCAGAGAAATGAGTCCCGGTCGCATATATTTTCTATCGTGTCCTCCGCAAGATTTGTATTTACCTGCGACAGCGCAGCACACGAAGGCGGATGCCGAGAGAAGCCATTCATTGTTTAATACAAACTTCAAAGGCCAACGAACTAGAGTCAACGCGATCACAACTTGCGCGAAGGCCGAGAGCAAAAGGGCGAGCGTGACGAATGTTTGCACCATCATCAGCCATCCTGGTAGTAACCACTCTCGAATCACATAGTACTCTTCCGAGAAAATGTGGTGGCATCCATCGAATTGCTTGTCGAACTGATAATACGGATATCGGAACTGTTCGAAGCAATATTCCCAGAGTCCCATGTGCTTGAAATTGCTGAAAGTCTCTTGGTAAGACTCGATCCAATAGGGGCTGAAAGAAGAGTAATTACGCATCGAGTACTCTCAGGAGAGCTTCGTCAAAGATTCTTATTGCACGAAGAATGTTAATTTCTTAAAATAGCTACCTTGTAAATGCCATTACCAATAGTAAGCCAGCAATGAATGTGATCACTCCGCCAAACACTATTGCGTCTAGCAAAGTAAAATATGAAATCAATTGAGGTTAAGAATATTGTTGAACCAACGCAACAGCGCGCAACAGTGTTACTTACTTGACGCGCGGTGATATTCCTGTTTGTCAACAGACATGTCGATCGTTTGTTCTCGCCGATGGGAAAATTATAAACTGATCTACCGTAACAAAAGTTTTTTTGTTTATAAACTCCGAAAACACTGACGGGCCTTAAACTTGCCACACCTCTCGTTGCTTCACTGTTGCCAACAGTGTCACTTCATTAACGCGCTCCAAGTTGGCTTCACTGTAAATTGACGGTTCAGGGGTTCTCAAACATGAAATTCAATTGCTTCTCTTGTAAATAAGGGTAGGGGCGTAAACAATCCCCTTCAACATTTAATTTCATCTTTATTTAAGTAAAGACACGTTACAAAAATTCATGCATTGTGCTATCTCAATCGAGTATGTTTGTTTTATAAAAGATTCTTTACTCAAGGACGGAATTATGTATACGTAAATTACAGATCATAGCAGATTTGGTACATATAAATTTGCCACTGGCAGTGATTATTTACATTGTAAAATAGCGTAGCGTTCGACAGCCTACTATGCATACAATAGAAACAAAAATACTTTTCATTAGGTATAGACGAGATTATTCTCCTTCGACCCGTTAAAACTTTTGTCAAAGTCGTCGTTTTCAGCCAACTTTCGCTTCAATCGGGGCGCTTGTTTGGCAGGAAACTTTGAGAAAAGTCGACGCGCAACAGAAACAATAACAAAATGAGTATACAGAACTATCTGCACCTAATATATACTTCTACGTATCCCTGTATATATAAAATATTAATACAAAAATACAAATCTTGCTTCGTACCTTACTTTGTACTTACAGTAATAGAAATTATTACCTTATGATCTATGCGATTCGTTCTACAGTCGGAAACGAGCTAATACAGCATGGACGGAATAATATTACAGAATTTTGGTACTAGAATCGTGTGCAAGTCTTATGTAACAGTGATGCCCTACTTATGCACGAGATTCAAGCTGGAATCTGGTTTGGGATTCTTTCAAATAATCTCGCTTCTTACGTTGGACGTTAGCCTCGACGAGGAAAAGCGCACCCGCTATGATGGTCAATACGCTACCCACGGCTGCCATTATGAAAGACCAGCCGAAAAAGTTGTTCGCGTGTCCAGGCATCCAGCCTTCGGTGTTCCCGAGGCAGCCAAATATAATTACCGCCAATGCACCACTTACACCACCTACCAGCAGCAAACCTCCAATTATCGTGATAAGCTGCACGTATCGTTTCTGTTCCGGATCGCAGCACAGAGTGAACAGCAATATCAGTCCGAACGACACCAGGCTCAATAGGAAGCACAAGGTAAAGAAGAATTGGGTCGCTATCATGAAGGCTGCAACAGAGGCAGAGACGACGGTTACTCCTGCGATACATAATTGTTCTGGCGGACGAGGTACGAGGAACTTACAAGGCAGAAGAAAGCCACGAATGTCAGAGTAGCCTGCGGTGAATGGATCGTAGACCCATCTGCAGCCAACGAAGAAGCGCCTAGGCGCGTCCATCTCCTGAGGATTGGGCAGGGACCTGAAGCAATGGGTCCAGAGGCCCAATTTGTCGAGTTTCGCGCCAGTGATACGGTAATCGCTGACCAACCATGCTGGCGTACCGAAAGCTACGCAAACGGAAATGAACGCGAGGATGAAGACACCGACACCGCTATTGCCGGAAAAGCTTCGTTTCTGCATCGCGAGGAATCGTTCCGCGAACGATGGAGATCACGACGTAGGACAGATCGCACGGCAAACGATACGAATCTACTGATCCAGTAAAGATCCCACGGTATTAACCACACCCAAACACGTTATGTTGTGTAGTGGCCATGTAGCGTACCGTCTAACCTAACCTTGTAAAACCGTGAGTATCCCACGAGCCTGAAACCAGCACTTATTACGAGGAAAGGGTTCTCAATCTGTCATTAAAGTAATTAAGGATCGACCATCGAAGACGACGAGGACACGTGAATCGCGAATTTTTAAAAACTGTACGATGTTCTAGTTGCATGGCATTCGCGCGAACGCGACGGTATTTCTTTCAGCTAAGAAGCCGGATATTGTAATATGATACGAGAGTTTTTGAAATGGGAAACGCTGTACCATGCATGAGAGATTTTATGTAAAATCTCATTGTGAGCGTATTGCATCACTGATGCTTCACCTAAATTATTTTTCTCTTATGTCTGTGGAATGTGTGTCAACCGTAAAGGACATTAATATGTAAATGAATCTAGTCAAATGCATTCTGTTACGAAAAGTAACTTTTGTTAGAACTGCGACGTTCGCTTTCGTGCTCCTTTGATAGGTTTCGAGGAGATTTCGGAAAAAGAAAGTTGGGACGAGAATGAAAAGTAGCAGAAGGTCTTTTAAGAATGCATTATTCTCACTTCCGCGTTTATAAGCATCTTAACACACACCCATTAAGATTCTTGGAATGCGCGTCATTTTTACAAGCTTTATTCATGATTCATTCGGATGTAATTCACGCGACGTAGCGTAATCGAATGACGCCGCGATTCTCTGAGTATCATTAGGGGTGTACAAATTAATAGATAAGAAAAGGAAGGAATGGTAATGTCGATTTGTTACGAGTTTCCTGTTTTCGAACGATGAAAAATGAGAAACATATTTATGTAGGAAATGATCTGTGAGTAATGAGTTTATCGGCACTCCTACAATTTCGTAGTATCGTCACGTGTGAACGAGTAACGTGGAAGCGACAGTAACACGCTTTCCAAGTGTGATCGATGTTCGCGAAATTGTAGAAGTCGCCGATTAAAATAGTAGCTAAACTGGGTCAACGACTTACACCTGACGTCGATCTTCGTACACGCAATCTTAGTCGTAACTCACGTTGAATTATTTCCCTCGATAGTGAAATGGGTCAACGGCTGACCGTATTTGCCCTTTAAAATTTAATTCTTCCTTGTCCCTCCCGAGTTTTATCGTTTGATCGGCTGGATATCATTGCGCCGAAGGGAGACACAAAGTTAAAGGGCGCGGTGAATTTTAAACAAGTCGTTTTATTGCTTCAACTTTCGTATATATAAAAGAATACGACAAATATACAACATTTGTTCATGTTAAGGCCATGCAATGGTTCTTAATTACATAGCTAATACTATTATTATTTACAGACCCTTGGTCTCTCGTCATAAAATCTCTTACTTCTACGGACGGATTTGTAGCATTAATTCTACAAAGTAATAAATGCACGACTTATGCATCGAACATTCTATTATAGGGACGTATTTTCATCTCCAAATTCAGCTCGATTACGTTCGTTAAAAGATAGTGTTATCGTTGGATTTATAAGTTAACAAGGACAGTTACATGCAATGTAAATAATACGTATGAAAATAATGAGTATAAATATAAAAATATATAGTAGTCTTCAAATTGGAAAGAAATCTTTGTGAAGTGTGCTCGAATTCATAGCGGAGCCGTGCGTAGATCTTCTATGTTCCAAATAATTTATCGTATCTTAGTTATATCGACAAAGATTACAGTTAGATAGTTGTGTGCGTCTTTTGTTCTTCGTTTAATATTCTGTCCTGCTTCTTCCTATGCCTGCGCCCTTCGATCAAGAAAAGCACGCCAGCCGCGACCAAAGTGAAGCTACCAACTACAGCTAGAGCGTAGGACCAACCAATGTTATTGTGCTCCCAATTAGGCATCCAATCTCTACCGTCGCCTCGTGCGCCGAATATAATGACTGATATGATGCCGCACAGCCCGCCTAATATCAAGTTCGAGCCAGTCGTCCATAAAAGTAACAGATATTTATCGTGATGCCGAGAACAGCACGTATACAATACAGTCAAGCAACTTCCTATCAATAGCAGGGTCAGGCATAGCGTGAAGAAAAATTGCGTTGCGACGAAAAATGAGGGTAAAAGAATATCATGGATTATGTAATATTCCTCTTCGAACACCCACCAGCAACCGTAAAATTTGGTGTCGTACAGGTGATGAGGCTGTTCGAAGCCTTGGAAGCACACCTGCCATAGACCTGCAACAGATAGTTCATTACAATTTAGCATAAACGAAAGTGAACTTTTGCTTTCAATCACCAATGAAAACAATTGCTAACTAAAACGACGATGAAGAACAAACGACACAAGTGTCTTGCTCTTCTTATAATAATGAAAACATTTCAAAGGGAAAATTACCAATTTTAATGAACTTCGGGTTTTCCAATTTCCCGTCTGTTTCGAGCCAATTGGGTGTGGTGAACGCGATCACTATTAAAACAAATGCAACTGCTGTGCATATAACAGCAGCTTTCCCGTTTCGAGTTTTACCCATTATGTCATTCGACCTTTCATACGATGATACTATAGAATTTAATATTTCGTAATTTGTTAAAGGGTAAGAAAATTTTGTTTTCTTGTCGGTGATAGCGTGTGGTTATGTTGAAATATGTATACACACACACGCGCGCTATTGTTCTGTATACTGTCAATGGAATGGAACCTTAGTAGATGTTCATTCGTATGCATTTTTGGCGCCTCACTAGCGCTCCGTGTTGCGGGGGACGTACTTAATTCATTTAGCGGTTCATTTTAAATAACGAGGCCACGATGTAACAGAAAATATTCTTTTATTGGAAGCTTCTAATAGTAAGGACCAGAACAGTTTACAATATATTTTATAACAATAAAACGGACTTGTTTGCTTGCAGTGTGGTACGAGCCTACAGATCTGAGCAAGGCAACGAAAGTGTTCGAAGGGAAATCACAATGGCAAAGTGTTCTGCATTTCATATCTCCGAATAGGAATGAATTGGCAGTCATTGGGAAATACCTTGGCATACAAGTGCCCGACAAAATCGCCATGGACTTGGAAGAGGTAAAGACTATCGCGGAACAAGTAGCTGAATTCGTTCCCGTAGTTGTGAGCACTTTAGGATCGCAAGGAGTACTGGTAAATATTTAACGATCATGAGAAATATGTGTTCTGAACTGATTGAAATCTGCTAATCGTTTCCTGTAGATTGCTCGCAGGGCTTTGGGAAATGATGCTTTTTATGACAAGGAAGGCAAATTGATTAGAAACAGTGCGATCACTTCCCGCTTGTATCCACCGCTGTCTCACACTTCGGAGGATCCGAATGAAACGTACAATGTAAGCGGCTGCGGAGATTGTCTTACCGCTGGGATAATTTACGGGATCCATCGGAATTTGGATGAAAGAAACTGCCTTTCCTTAGCACTTAAGGCCGCTGCGCTCTCTTTAACTTCCTTAGACGCAGTTCCTGCTTCGCTTTCGTTGTTGCGGAACGATGTAAAGTGTTAGATTAGTTTCTATAATATATATTCTTTCTACTATCTTTTTAAATACAAAAAATACGCGAGCAACTTTTTAAAATCACATATCTAATATTACTGGCAACTAATACTGTTTGTACTGAAACATCTCGCAATCTTATCTTATATCGACATAATTCACTAATTGTTTAATCTTTTTTATAATTTTTAATCTACGCGAGTGGACGGACGAGTTTCAACAAATGAGTAGTATCTACTTGTCTCGTTTCGATACATTGGTACCAGTATTTTTCTTCTCCCACTTGGTGACAAATTCATTGACTTTAAACTTTCGTCTGCAACCTTCGTAATTCATGTACCTTATTTTCCCAAATATCTCTCTTTCTGTCCAACCATGGTCATGAGTACCGCATATAGACCACATACAACCTGAAGAAGAGCATCGATGAGTATTCTTCTAATATCATCTCGATGTATAACTCACGCAGAACTGACCTACGTAGCCATTAGGATCACAACCATCTATGCTATATTTATTATTTAAGTAATTGGCCCATTCCAAGGCACTTTCAGGCGTCGTTGTCCATTCTAATATTTTCTTTGCCCAATACATCCTCAAAAAGCCATGCATTTTCCCTGTAGTTACCATCTGATTCTGACTGGCATTCCACAGATCATCGTGCGTCTCAGAGTTCTCTAACTGAATTAAGGAGTATGTATACTTTCTCTTATCCTTCCTACAAACCATAATATATTAATAATAAAACACGCATACGTTTCATAGCAGAGTAGATGCTACACGATACCTATGTTTATTTAATGTTTCTACTGCCCAGGCATAGGCACCTTCTACGACATCATATTTTTCATTGTAGAAACAAAAATTATCGCTTAATTCGCGACGAACAATAGCCTCCTCCATGAAAGATTCTACCGACTTCGGGTGTAGCTTTTCATACTCTTGTATTTCCAAAATACAGCGTTGTACCGATATCATGCCGAAATGAAACCATGGAGACAAATCGCTAATGCCGTTTGACAAAGGGTCATTACGTTCCTCTGCGTAATTTTTTAAGCGACTTTGGAGAAAGCTTTCCAGCTCTTTAATACCATGTTTGTATCCCGGCTTGGCCCATGTAATCTCATCTACCGATATGTCCGCTTCCACATTTTGCAAAGCTGCTTTCCAATTATTATTTTCGAACTTTCCTTTCGGTGGATATGGATGCTGTATAACGGGTGGAAATTCTGTTAAGAATTCCTCCAATTTCGTATTTATTTTGTTCCTAATTGTTTTAGCAGCAAATTCCTGTTTCGGCGATGCGTGCCAGCAGGGCACGATATTGTGCGCATCTACCTTGAAGAAACAGTGCAACGAAATTGTGTGGTAATTAATTGTTACCGGAATGTAACAGAATGTATATGATTTCATTTACTTGACAAATAGGAATATCTTCGGAAAGATTGTTTGTTACGTCGTCGATCCATGACATAGGTAATTTCAGTGGACAAAAGTCTGCAATTACAGCACCTATCTCGTGCTTCTTTACAAATTTAAGGATGCTCTGGTTCGGTTCACCGTGCAGAAGATGAAAGCTTATATTCAGTGTTTTACATTCCTGCTCGACTTCCTTCAATCCCTTCAGAAGAAACTTGTACTGCCTGATCGAGGCGTTCAGATAGCTTGGCATTAAACAGAAACATATATGAAGCGGCGCTGCGTTCTTCAAAGCAACTTTCTGGGAGAAGAGCAGAGCCCAATTATCTGAAATTGTTAAATATTCTTTCAGTGAATGTGTTTATTAAAATTGTACATATCGGAGACACATACCTTGCACCCTGACATCGCGAAACATCCAGTACAAGATCCCTTTACATCCCTCCTTAACGTCATTCAAATTGTTTAAAAGTCTGACCCTTTTTTTAATAAACTTAAATGTCAGAATGGATTCAGCTGCCTGTAAATACGCGAAGAGATAAAAAAAATTGAGAAATATAAGAAAAATGTACAAACTATAAAGAGATATGTATTTATTTTACCTTTTCTCTATTATTTTTAAACTTCTCCACGAGACTGTTTCTTTCGCTCCGTTTAGGACGTTTAGGTGAACTCGATTCGTTCATGTTTCGCTACTTGAACAATCATCAGTCCATATCAATGCTTTTTATAATTAAACCATAAGTTTCGAATAAACGTTGATCATGCATTTCGCAAGATTAATACAATATTTTTCGAAACTAAATACTGTACTGACAGGTGTAAAATCAGACTGCGCAATATTCTTATGGATTGCTATTACGCAGCGTCGGTAAGTTCTGTAGTGTCGGTAACGTCGCTGTATATATTCCTAATAGGAGCTGAAATTCTCCCAAAGTAACAGGATTACAGAATGACGGAGGAGGTAGACGTCGCAGCTGAAGAGAGAGAGAAAGAGAAATGTCGCGCGTGCGACAAGGACGGAGGTAGGTGGCGTGAGTGAGAGAGAGAGGGGAAGTGTGCGCGACAAAGATGGAGATAGATGGCGTGCCACTAACTTTGGTTATGCACTCCTGATACTTTTCGGCTCCTGGTAGCAGGAGAGCATGACGCGAGGAGGTGGCGATTAGAAAAAGAGGGCGTGCTGTTTAAAAAAGGATAGAGATAATCAGAACACGCGGTTTCGTTAGTTCCGGCTGTCACCGACAGAACACGCTTCTTACGGCTAATAGAAAATATTTATAAAAACTACTAGAGGAAGTAGCTAAAGGCAGATATGATCAGTTGCAACTGCGAAAGTGCATAAATTATTTCTATAAACTGCGCAGTTTGTTGAGAAACTCGAGCATGCAAAGTACAGATAATAATTTATTAATTGTAAACGAAATAACACGGGGGGGTCTATATTTTCAGATAAGATTCTAAGAAAACATGAATTATTCATGATAAACGGATAATTCTGTAATTTTCCGTGATAGTTCATTGCTTCGGTAATACAGGTTGCACTTAAAGATATACAATTTCTTTATTCATTTGTTTATTTTTGCAATCCGAAATTGTAGGCCCATTCAAGAGAGGTCGTAATTTGCAACAAGTTTTGGCATTAAAATTGTTTATTTGTTGCTCTAAAGCGCAATTTAAAATATTCGCTCCATTTATATGAACTGGATGCTGGCGTCGCGTAACTGTGGAAGATGTGAAACATAGACATAGATGGTTTTAACGCCCATTTTTGTTCACACCTTTCGCCTCTACGCGACGTTAGGCGTTTCTGCGTCTGTGGGGGATGTCCGATTAGAAAGAATTACTAGAATACGTCCTTATTGTTGGAGAATAGAATATATTATACTTTATACAGATAAGGTAACAGAACCTTGGCACCCAATCGATATTTTCAACAAAAGAATAACTAATTATAAAACATTGATAACATATTTCATTCATTCTATAAATTACAAACTCGCGCGCAAAACAATCATGCAGGCATACAACGTTCTAAAGCAAAACCCCACACGTCCTTAAATTAATCAAACTTTTCAAAGGCTTTTTCAACTGATAAAGAAACACTGTTATTGCTAATAATAGTTGCATAATGATTATCAGGCTCTCTATAATGTGTCTAGGGTCTCAGAATTAAAACAACTTAATAAAATAATGATTATAAGATGTTAAAATCAGCCAATCAGATCTCGAACGCAATGTGCTGTTGAACGAGTATAGCTCGCGGATTGGCTATTACCTCGAGTCAGTTGAGTTGCGTATGGGCTAATTAAATTTTCTTCCAGATTAATTATTAAACGGTATGCAGTCATATCAAAGACAGATGGTACTTTGATAATCCTTGATTTGACAATAGGTATAAGCACAATGTTACGCTTATCTATGACTTTATCTTTATTCCTAACGGATTATAACGGGAAAATGAAAGGGGTGAAAGATTGTTAAACCACAGATCTTAAAATTTATAATTTATCACAATTCTATAGAAAATAACTGGTATAACCAACGTACTTTCTATACATATAAATTGATATGCGCCCAAGAAAACTCAAACTCTGCTAACAGGATCAAATAAAGAGGTTATGCATTAACCGCAATCGTTCTTGCGTGCATACTATTGCTGGGCGACTGAAAGACACACCTAGCTTTATCAAACAGTACAAATTAAAGAGAAGCCAATATTATCCCCCCCGACTAAGATAAGAAAAAACGATTTGCCATAAGATTTCGATCTTCCATCGCGATTATTTCGTTCGTTTTCGGTACTGATAAGGATATAAGGATTATGGCGGTTCGTTCCAGCCAGCATCTCGAATTTAACTCGGTTCAATAATTATCGAAATCCGGATACAATGAACTATAATTAGAGGAAAAGCGTGCAACTCTCACGGGGCTGCACGACGCGAAGGCATCGCCAACGCGCGTATAACCCAACCGTCCTAATCGGTCACAGAAGTAAACGGCGTCACGACACGCACTCACACACGGTGCAGAAAATGCGATGCTTTTTGGACGAGCAATGACAAAGTCACGGGGCGGAAAGGGCGGAGCCAATGAGGAGGATCCTGACATGGTCACGTGGCTCGCGACGCAGTGCAAGCACGAGCACGACCAGGCTATCGTCAACAGACACCAGCGAAACACGGAGGGAGAAGGTTCGCTTGCTCTCGCTACGCCGACAGAGAGGAACAGAACAAGTAACAGCGAGGGAACGAGAAAAAGAGAGAGAGAGAGTCAGACCGAGTGGGAAAGAAACAGTTTCACATGGGCGCTGCAAGAAGAGGGATGGAACATCGAGGAACGATAAAGAACCTATAGAAAACACAGATACCGAGCAACGGAAGAGAGAGAAAGAAGGAACGTTCAAGACGAAGAGAGAAACATAAAGGAACGGCTCTAGAATAGGAAGAGGGGTGAGAGGGGACGGACGAAGGAAGAAGCGGGCAGACTGGCAGACGGACCTGTCCGACTCACGACGATTCGCGATCTCGTGGCTGCGTTTCAGACTTTCAGCTGCTATCCTGCGCCGCTGTCCACCAGACACGTTCGAGCACCAGTGGCGCGCGGTAGTAGTAGCAGTAGATTTGGTTCGGCGTAGAAAGAGAGAGACAGAGAGAGAGAGAGAGAGCGCGAAAGAGAGGGAGACAGACGTATATATACATATAGATATACTAATTGTACGTGCATATATACATAGAGATACATATGTACAATACACGTACGGCACATATGTGTACATAGGAAGAGAGATAGAAAAGAAAAGAGAGAGAAAAGAGATCGAAAGAGAGTAAGAGCGAAGCGGGCGCCGTTACGATAAAAGAAGTTTTTCGGAGAGCGTATTCCGGAGAGCGAGCGTTCAATGGTCGAAGCAGCAGCTATGCGCCACGCCGTCGTAGGGCTGTTGTTAGCTAGCTAGTTCTGACTACGGGAGGTCTCGGGCCGCAAGTTACGACCTCGAGAGAACGAGCGGGTCCGCCTCGCGAAGATGACCATAATAGTCTTTTTGATCGACACGTCGGCCTCCATGAATCAGAGGGCATATTTGGGCGGGCGACCCACGCTTTTGGACGTAGCTAAGAGCGCCGTGGAGACTTTCGTGAAGGTACGCAAGCACCGCAGCTTTTCCCGGCCTCTTCCCGGGCGCCTCGATCCCGGCCCGAGCGGTCGTCGTCGTCATCAATCCATCCAAACCATCCATTCCCATCCATAGCGCTCCGTCTTCGTCGTCGGGGAGGCCAACGTGGATAACGGGCTCTCTCCCCTGACTTTTACACCTTCCTCGGCAGCCCGTTCCCCTTTAACGTTTGATAACTTCATTTTCAGGTGAGACAGAGATCACCGGAGAGTCGCGGGGATCGTTACATGCTCCTGACCTTCGAAGATCCGCCCCAGAATATTAAGGTATGTTTTCCTTCGTGTTTTCACCGTCTTCGCCCGTTCGCATCTTTCGCACTTTTTCGTCCTTGTCGCTCGCCCGTTCCCAATCATCGCTCCGTCTTTTTCTCTGTCCCTTCGTTGGTCTTCCCCTCTCTACCTCTCTCTCTCTGTCTCTCTCTTCTCCTCCCCTCCCTCCCTCCCCCCTCTGGCGCAACACGCACACGCACGCTCTCTACACATGCAGACCTGGATAAAATATGTTTTTTGTATATTAAATGGTAAACAGGTTAATTATACCCAAATGTAATTTATTGTAATTGAAATGAGATTGTGTTGTAGTGGGAATACGGGTTCATTCGATACGAACGCACAGACCTGAGTACCGTTCGGAACGGATGTGGTTAAAATGCTGGTTCGAATAACGAGGAATGGTATTCCAGTAAGATTCTAGAAGAAGAAAATGAGGATTCTAGGAACCGTGAACCAGAGTTGAATAGAATTTGAAATTGGAGCGTTCCGTTGACCACTGGTTGGAAAATTTGTTTCGTGCTCCGCATCAATGCTTCTAAAGCTCGAGCTGTTCCAGTACGTTGCGCTCCATGGTAGTAGATTCCAAGAGCGTAGAACAGATCGCAGGACGATCTTTACGCCGAGTTGTCTCGAGAGCTATAGAAGCAGAAGCTGGATTACTCGATTGAATAAAAACAGAACAATTTATTGCGCCGCTCTTAACATTATAAGAAATTTTAAATATTTAAGTTACTTCGAGTTCCTTCGTGCTGTATTCGAAATACTATACTACTTTGTTGTCCATCGCCAAAGGCATTCTTGCATATTTTATCCAGCTTTGAATAGTTGCCATGCTACAGTGTTCCATACACAAGTCATGCGCCGTGAAATTTTTCCCCATAAATGCCTATTCAGTTTTCCCTTTCGCATCCGCAACACGTCGCCCCGCGCGACGAGCCGATGTGCCCGCGCCTATTGCCGTGTTATTTGCCCCCTTCAATTGCTGAATAATTAATATTCAGGCAAGAAAGCAGCGTAGTGCAGCGTGCACTTGCCGTATCATCCGTTACGGAAGAGCAGCATTGTGGGTAATGACACGCGAGTGGGGGTCCGCCCGCGAGGGTCATTCTCCGTGCGATTTACCCGCGCGCCAAATTTACGAAATTCATACGGACGATCTTGCAGGCGCTTCGCAAACCTTTCCCTGAAACAGGCCCCTCTTGCCACTGCTATTTCTTTTTCTTTCTTACATAATACGTGCCATCGTCTAATTTTAAGTGCCCAAGTTAAGCGCATTATAAGCTGAAGTTGAGACCTTTTTTCATTTCAGGGTTGAATATGGTGATCAGGCACATGGCTCAAGAATGGGCTAAGGTTGAAAGTTGTTATAGGGATTAAGGTACTGTCGCCGGTTTAATAATGGTAGAGAAGTGGAAAGAGGTTCCAAGCGACGCTGGATCTTGAGACAATAAAGAATATTACCATGGGAAGTTGACGAGAGAACTGGTATTTTTGTTGGCTGATAATAATATATGGAGAGAATTGCCAATGCGACGGGTAGCAACTGTTGTAAACTTTTAATGGCTATTCTTTATTGTCTTAATGTCTAATGTTGCATGGGGGTTCTTCTCGCTCCTCCATTATTGCAGAACTTTAGTGACAGAACTCAGAACCTCGTAACAAGCTGCAGTTTCGAAGCTTTCTTGAACCGCTAGCCTTATCATCATTTTTGACCTGCAAAGTAACCATTCGGAATTATAAATTCATTCGGCAGGAGCTTTAATAAGAGACTTTCACCTGAATTGCTGAAAAGTTGCATCGCATTCTTGAACATAAAGTCATTTGTCACGTCACCTTGAATATATCACGATTTTTTAAATCGCAATACGCTCTAACAAGCTTTTATAACGAATGCCTAAAGTCCTTGCAAGAAATCACCATCGATATATATCTATCCTTCTCTTTCCATTTTCAATGAGTAACTGAAAACATATTTTTTCCTTTCAGGCTGGATGGAAAGAAAACTTGGCAACTTTTATGAACGAGCTTAAGAACTTACAATGCGTCGGGCTGACAACATTGGGTGCTGCTTTGAAACACGCTTTGGATGTTCTGAATATAAATCGTATGCAGACAGGTATAGATACGTATGGCCAAGGAAGATGTCCATTTTACCTGGAACCATCAGTGATCGTTGTTATTACGGACGGAGGGAAGTATACGACTAACAGTGGAGTAAATCAGGATGTAAGTTTCCTAAACGTTTACGTAAAAGATTATAAAGAAGCACACCAGCAACTGTAAAAATCTTTCTCAACAGTTCACATTGCCGATGCATTCTCCTATACCTGGATCCGAACTGACGAAGGAGCCATTCAGATGGGACCAAAGATTATTTTCTTTGGTATTACGATTATCTGGAACGCCGGCTGTTGAGAGGGATACTGGTCTAGTGGCAAGTGACTCGTCCCCCATAGACGCGATGTGCGAAGTTACTGGAGGTAGCTTATAATACTATTCAGCGCATCCCCTTTCGTGGAATATGCTGATTTAATAATTCATCGTTGAAATTGTTCCCCGCAGGTCGTTCGTATTGTATAACATCGTTCCGGATGATGATGCAGTGTATCGATTCGTTGGTGCAGAAGGTGCAGTCCGGCGTGGTGATAAACTTCGAGAAAATCGGCCCGGATCCTCCGCTCTTGAACAACGAGGCACAGCACGCGGACGACGATGAGAACGAAGAGGAGAATAACGCTGCTAATGGAGCGCGAGGGCAATACCCTCTTAATCCAGCGGTGCCGGGGAATACAGCGTGGCATTCTTGCAGAAGGCTGATATACGTTCCGAGATCCGCCCAGAAAGGCTTCGCAGTCGGATTCTGGCCGATCCCCGAGAGTTTCTGGCCTGATCTTAGCGCCAGTTCTTTGCCTCCTAGATCGGCGCATCCGAACGTGAAGTTCACGTGCACCAGCCAAGAGCCTATGGTGATAGAAAATCTCCCGTTCGATAAATATGAACTGGAACCGAGTCCCTTGACGCAATATATATTAGCCAGAAAGCAACCAACAATTTGCTGGCAAGTTTTTGTAGCCAATTCCTATAAGTCAAGCGATGTGGGTCATCCGTTTGGATATCTCAAAGCAAGTACCAATTTAACGTGTGTGAACTTGTTCGTTATGCCCTATAATTACCCAGTGCTCTTACCTTTGCTGGAAGAACTGTTTAAAGTTCATAGATTGAAGCCAACAAACGAATGGAGAACGCAATTTCAGAATTACATGAGAACCATGCCCACTTATTATGCAGCAGTAAGTACTTCATATCTACATCTTGAACAGCCCGTCGCGTGCTTTTTCCCCCCCCTCCCCAAGGCACTATACTAACAGCGTACATTTCTGAATTACAGTCTCTGAGGAGAGCTTTGACTAGAATGGGTGCTCCGGCACCGCTAGCGCAAACGTTGATACCCGATAACATGGACAACTCTTTGTCCTACAGTGTCTTAAATTATTTGAAGCGATTAAAAAATCAGGCTAAGATCGAATTCGACAGACTGTGCAACGAGGTGCTTTCCAAGCAACTCGCTGCCGCCAATATGACGAAGAATCTAGCGAACGGTAGTACAACTGTGACGGATGGAGTGAGAGTTATACCAAGGACGCCATTGAAGAAAGACCTGGTAAACATATTTCCTTAAAACTGCCTTCGTTATTCTTCGTCGTAGAAACTAAATCCTCTATTTCTCACTTTAACAGGTGTCCCATCCGCTGTTACAAGACAAATTTACAGGTCTGAGGGATCAGTTGAACGAGTTCGGCGGGTTCGTAGTTGGATTAGTGAGGAACCAGCAACGCGGGGCGCACAGTTACAGGAACGCGTTCGACGTTCCTCGGAAGTCCCTTTTGGATCAAGTAGTAAGAATGCGTGCCAACTTCCTGCAGCCTGGCCTGTTGCACACGAAATTACTGGACGACGATTACGTCCACTCGATGCCCCTGGCGCAAATGGGAAATTATCAGGAGTACTTGAAACGTATGACACCGCCTTTGAGGGAGATCGAGAGTGCTCCGGTCAGGCAGCACATGTTTGGTAATTATTTTTACCGTAACAAGCTACCATTAATTAACGGAGGAGACGTAGTGACTAACGCTTGATTTACAATTGAATTCGCAGGTAATCCTTTCAAGATAGACAAAAGAATGATGGTAGACGAGGCAGATATCGACATGGTCGGCGCGACGCCCTCGACTTCGAAGGGCGGTTTGAAACGCTCGTTGCCTGCCTCGGATGGAGGAGGTTCGCTCGCCTCGAAGCCACCGCCGAATAAAAGAAAACCGGGTCCAATTCCTAAAGACGTGGTCGTCCGAAGACCGTCGTACACGCCCACGAACACCCCGCCGAGTTCGCCAGTACCGTGGATCGACGACACAAAGAATCAAGTGACCCCGACTGCTTCCGACTCGAGTCAAGCCCCGCCGAACGCCATGGCGAACTCCACGCCTAGTGTGCCGACAGCGTCGAGCGTGAACTCGTCGGAGAAGCTGGTGAACGGCCTGGCGGAGATGCCGACGATACCGGTGTTCGAGCCGATCCCGGTGGAGCATACCAACAATCACATGGACTCCCCGCCGACCCTGACGCCGGTAGTCAATAACGTGGACGTCCCGAAGACCGACGGGAAGGCGGAGAAGGCGGAGGCCGTTAAGAACGAGTGCAACAGACTACTACCTCCGAACGATTGTGTTGAGAACAGTGTGAAAGTTGAGAACTCGGTGGACGAGAGGCTGAGCAACCATGTCGAGGAGAAGCGGGAGGCCAAGGCGGAGAAGGACAGGGCTCTGACCAAGAAAGAATTAGAGGAGATCAGAAGGCACAACCTATCCGTTCGGGAGCTGGTGTACAAAGAAGTACGGAGAAGAGGTACAAGTAAGTTGAGAATGGATTTTTTTGTTACTTGAGTTGCGTTAAGTAGCGGGGCGTAGGCGGTATTTATTATTTGTAAAACAAAAAAATCCGTGCGACGGCTGGCGCTCGCATTTGGTAATGACCCCGTGTGATCTTGTTCTTTCAGATTACGCGACACTATTTTCACATTTACACCAAATTCAAGGGACTCTAGACATACGACTTGCGTTCCTGCGCGATATCGTGAAAGAATCGTTACGGTTTAAACGGCGTAATTTGGCGTCGTTGCTAGAGGAGTATTTGAAAACCGTGCAGGAGGATAGCTGGACAGTAAACCACAAGGTGAATCACAATGGTGCCACAAAAATAAGTTAAGAGTTCGTTGCATAATCAGGGCATTATTTCAATAACGATGAACGGAGGAGGGGGATACGAGAGTCGAGTGAATAATGCGGGCAAGTCCGAGGCGGGATACAAGGTATCCTATCAAGCAAGTCGTACATTTGTAAAGCGATAAGCGTAAATAGCGTATTAAGGATTATATGTTGCCAAGGCGCGCGGAGTGATAATAATTGATAAATCTAAATGGAACAAAATAGCATTCTGGATGTCAACCAAGGAGATATGGGTTTTCATGCTCCTTTTACGCAATTGTTTCTCGCGTTGTGACTGTACAGTTGGTAGAAATATGTTTCGTCAGTAATATGTATTGCGACAATAAAGTCTTTGTATTCGTTTATTAAATATTCAAAATTCTATGTTGTTTGTGTAGAATGCAAACAGTTTTTGAGTAAAAATAACAGCATGCCACCTTTAGGATACTATTCGTTTGTTTTTCTTTTCTTTCGAAAAGCTCGTTTGAATCGTTTAAGTCTCGAATGCAGGCGTTCGTGACGCAGCGTTCTTAATTTCTAAGCTTGTACATTTCGTTTGGGAGAGTCTTAACGTACTGAATCGGCATAACGTACTGAAAAAAGGCGCAGGAGTAATTATGGCAGATTTCTACCAACTGCAGAATTGAGAGTCTTGATAGATCGAAAGAGTGACCATGTATTTTCATTGAACGCGTCTTTTTTCTTTATTTACGTCCGTGGAACATTTATAGCGTAAAGTATTGTGATCTAGGATATGTGAATCGAGATATAAGTTTATCAGCACGTAATATCAACTCTGTACATTTTGTTGTATATGTTGTTAATATTATTAAAGCCAAATTAAAGTCTAATTTCTATGAGACGAAACGAAAAGACGCTTATACGCGGATCTTTAGAAATTGATGATACATATCTTCCGTTTAAAGAAAAAGAAAAGATTGTAAAAATTTACATTTTGTAAGTAGAAAAAAACATATACTATATTTTATCATGTAATTCGCTAAATTAAAATATCCTGGAAATAGAACTGTTTTTGTCGTAATGGATTTTTATTTATGAAATTCAATGCACACGGTGTTGGCTTTCGAAGTACGGAAAACCGTCGTAAAGGCTAATTTTTATATACCTTATAGAATTTAACTTATTGAAGGATCTTCAATGAAGGGTTGACAGTGCCTAATGCTATTGAAAATTAGCGTAAAAGAATGATTGTATTTATTTTTAACCCACTTTGACGACGTTTCAATTGGATAGAACATTCGAAAGTCCCGTTAAAGAACGACGGATTAAAAATTCTGCGATAAAACTGTATCTCGCGATCTCTGTGACGAGAGTGATACCGAAATAAAAATCTTTAGAAATTTCGTTTAGAATGATAAACATGCATGAATTTTTACACGAATGAATTTCGTATGCCAGGACATTTCTAACAAAGTGAACGAAATTTATATATTTTATACGTAACTTTCTATTCTTACTCGTGGCATGAATCTCGAAAAGATCTGTTGCTCCACGCCAGTTGGAAGTGGGTTGAAAAGGTATACACACTGATAGCAATGATTTATATAAAATAATTAACAATGTCAAAGTCACCTGTTACTGTCTATAAGGAGTGACGGTGATTTGACCAAATATTAAGTAGATTGTCCTAGATTTAACGATCAGGGAGATTATCTTACGCATCAAATAAATAGATCATGCACGCGTTGTGCTAATTAGAAAAGCATCTCTTCGACAATTTCGTCTATACTTGACTTGCATCGATATAGAGGAAGCTTTCACCAGGCACATCGATAAATTGCAACATATCATCCGCGTACCATTGAATCGCGACGTCACGAGATTTAAATATAACGGGGCTTTTCCCAAAGACTTTCTAGAATCAGTTTTACATGAAACTGACTTCCAGATGCTCCCCCAATTTCCACCGAATGCATTTTTATATCGAGATCGTGATTGCTGAGCCCTTTTATATTTAAGCAAGCGTCGAGTAAGATAATCAACCTGAACCTTTTCTGCGTGGACACTAAATATCTATATTCTGCTCTTTGTAAATCTAGTAGCGAAATTGTATATCAAATAGTATTTATTAATTGAGACCGTTAAACGTTTAATAAATTATTTTATAACGACGGAGCTTAGCTGAGTCTTGATGACAATGATGCTAGACGCTTACTGGCTCCAAAGAGAAATTACTAAGAAAGTTGAATGAGTATAACACAAAGTGCGATTCTATAATGAATTAATAGATAATAAGGAGAAAATATGACGGAGTAAGTAATACAATTATGAGACTTTTGTTACGCAGATTGTAATTTTTTATCGTATCGGGCGTTTATTCTTGCAAATTAAGCGAAGATAGTTGCGAAGAATACTGAGGGGGTAACAAACTACCGTGTAATATTTCCATTCGAACCGTGTAATCTTGTGGATCTGTAAAGATGTTTGTACTTTGTTTCCATAAGAACAGTAGATTTTACAGGAGCGACAAATTTAATACTTTTGCACATTAAAAATGAAATGTGATGGATCGTTTACGATATTATTTTCCATGCTCTATAGTCCATTAGATTAAGGACACGATTCTTTCTTAGCAAGTATCTTCGACCTGTTTTTTAAGTTCATTTGAAATTGTAATTTATTATATCCACGTTACATACATCTTGATCGTATCGTTTGAAATACATTCAGTTATTCTTTCATTGTACCTATACTAACAGTATGTGCGTTGTTGTACATATACCATTGTAAATAGACAAATGTATCGATGGTTACTATTAACAGAATTCATATTGAAACGATTGTTCCATTTTTACGTTTATATTTTAAAAAAAATAGCAAATAAGCTTTAAAAAAAAGAGAGAGGAAAATAAATTGAAAGATGATTGAAACATTACTCCGCAGCTTGTATTTCCCTGTAACGCTTCGATTTGAATAACTATAAGTGCAGTATGTCTGAAGATACAATCATTACGAACGAAAATAAAACATGTATGTACTCTTTTATATACGAAGAAATCAATATTTTTACATAAAGGTGACTTTATTCAATTGAAAGTGCCATTAATAATCTCAACCCATTTTAAAAAATATATTATTTAAGGGCACGCTTAAATGACAGAAATAGACTAAATTAATTTGGGTTATGTTCATTATCTTTTGCATACTGTATCAAATTCGATCTTGCATTAATGTTTGTATGCTTAACAATTGAAACTACAAAGTCCTGTAAAACAAGGTGTGCAGTAGGTTTCCGATAATACGACGATACATGTGACATTTCCCCGAAAAATAACAAAGTCAATGAAATCCCAAGTCTTTCACCCATAATTCGATAAATATTATACATGATTTCGTTTAATACATGGAATAATTAAACAAGACCCTTTACTGTTGCGTCATTTAAAAAGAGAAATCTATTTTGCCTTAAGCCATGAGTCAGTGTAAATGCCCATTCATGCTGTTTAAGCTCCATTCGCTCGGGCAGACGGCAAAGTTTATGATAAACGTTACCGAAGAATTATTAGCAATCGCTGTTTCGTTTATATTCTGCAAATAAATCGTATTTATAGCAGAGATTTCGAAAAACGCGAAGGAACAAGCAGCCCAATTAGAATACTTTGTTACAATACGACATTCATAAAACGGACTTGCATATGAAACTGACTTTACTGTTAAGCTGTACTTTCTGTACTCCTTTTTCTACTTAAATCCTATAAATATTAATAAATATTGTATATAAAACAATAAACTAATTGTACTCATCCAACACGTACGCAAGTAGATGCTACTAGTCGAACGCTTCCGTTACTTTGATCTTCCAAATTTTGAAGTTACAACGTGACGCCGAACCACACGATGCAACTTTTGTCCGTATTATCTTCAGAATACTTGGTTAATAACAAGAAACACTAATTTCTTTGATATTAACACACAATTCCGATTCTAACGAGCGACTTTTAAAGATCAGTGGCAGGAAGTGACGTTAGAAAACTGGCGATTCAAAAAAGCGATATGTATCGATAATTCGAATCGATATGTGCGGAGCATTTAAAAAAATCGGCAAGTAGGGATGTCTTGTGGAAGGGATGAGGGACGGTGGCCGAGAGAGGCTCACATCAAAATGGCCGCATTTTAGTCTACAGACGATTTTTCTTTACTGTTTGCCAATAGCCGTGTAAAGGGCCTGGCAGTGTTCCCTAAAGTGGCAGATCTGTTTCGCAGGAAATTTCGCCGTTGAATAACTTGAAAATTTTCGTGAAATAGAGCAAACTTTGGTAAGGAAATTAGACCGCATAGCTCCGCTGCCAAATAGCCGGGCCAAGCCCATTGTGTCTATTGACTGGTTCGCTCGTAGAAATAGCGATCCCTTCTCGCACCGCCGATATTCTTGCTTTTACAGGCTGCATATGAATACTTCAACTTTCCTTTCCAATCTGGATAATACAGCGTACGTTCGTCGGTACTGTCAGAGACTTTAGTTGTTGTTTTTAACCCCTTACGCGCGAGCTCGTTTCGAGGCTTGAAAGAAATTTCTTAGCTAGGAAATAAAAGGACAAGTACAGGGGAAATGGTTTACAGATTATTTCCTGTTTTTATTTACGTACGATTCTAATAGTTCTGGTCTGTGACAAAAAATGTACACGACACAGTATGAACATGGGAACATGGGATTTTTAGAGAACCAAGTAGAATCACTCGATTAATCTACGCGAAATGAGTAATAAATAGTTTTCGTAGAAGTTTAGGGTTTCTATGAGATGTTACGTTCTCTTCGGAGTAGATATAACTATTACATCGGAGCAAAGAATCTATATGTATTTCCTGTGTCTTTTGTCTAACAATGCTTTTATTTTCAGGTTTTGCATAAATTTTTATTAGATGTTACGTCACCAACATCACACAATGCAAAACCAACTTCGTGATCATAATAGGTTTGCGATTATTCTTTATTACCACGTATCGGAGCCTCGTTTATTATTTCTGTATACAATGGATATATTTTGCTGTTGCTTTAGAATGGGAGGTCCGATGCGACCCATGCAGCAGGCAAATATGGCCCCTTTACATCAGCCTCAGCATCCGTTACCGCATCGGAATCCACATCAGCAGATACTGTCCATGCCCCCCCATCAACAACACATCCATCACATGCAACACCCTGGACCGCCGCACGGAAATCCAAGGCAACCGATGTTGATGGGCATGAATGCACATAATACGAACGGTAGGTTCGAATACTTTCTGCGTCGTGTTTATCCACTTAAAGAAACGACTTTTAGGATTGCGTTTCTCGGCAGGCACTATGGTCAGCGTCAGTCTAAAGGACCAAGCAAACACTGTCTCTGTGACTCTGCAGAATCCGAACGTTCAGTCGTCGCAGTATCCCCAGCAACAGAATCCTCCGCCTCCGCAACACGTTCAACAGCAGCCCCAGGCTATGGAACAGAACAAGCCGAACGCGAACGACAGCAACAACGGAGAGTCCAGAGATCAGAGTCCGCCTACCCAGAATCACGTAAACGTGACTGATCCAGCTTTGGCAAACATGAAAGAAAAAACACCAATGTGCTTATTGAATGAGTTAGCACGTTTTAATAAGATACAGCATCAGTATAGGTTGACTAACGAACAAGGACCAGCGCACAAGAAACGATTCACCGTGACATTGAAGCTCGGGGACGAGGAGTATGTCGCAGAGGGTCCTAGTATAAAGAAGGCACAGCACAGCGCGGCGACTGAGGCATTAACGAGGACCTGGTACCAGCGGCCTCCGCCGAAGCCCACAAAGGCGATGAGAGTCGGGCATCCGGGAAAGTGTTTCGGCGGTTCCGGTAATTACTCGTTTACATTTCACGATCTCGCAAAGCCGAGGCGCAAGTCTTCGGGGCTTCTGAACTAGATTGCCTGTTACAGGGAATCTGCCGCCAACCGTCGAATTAAACGCTCTGGCTATGAAACGAAGCGAACCTGCTGTTTATACTTTTAGACAAGCTCCACCGGCGGGAGTGCAACAGTACGGTACACACGGGTTGGGACACTTGCCCCGAATATTTAATCCACGTTTCCCTACGTACAATCGCGGTTTCCATGCAGAGCCACAATTATACCTTGTGTCTTTGAAGGTAAGCGAATAGTGACGAGTCTCTGTAGCATCGATACCACGATGCGAATGCTCGCGAGTATTACTGAACGCAACGATTTGCAGGTAGGGGAGCGTGAATTTATCGGCAGAGGCCTGACGGGCCAAGCGGCGCGTCACGATGCAGCGAGTAAAGCGTTGGAACAATTGCGGCAATTGCCATTGCCGGAGGAGGTGACGAATACTTGCAACACCGTCGAGAACGGTACGATGGGCGACGCTAAAGATCCCATCGCTGAGCTGAAGAGCCCTGTATCGTTGGTTCACGAGCGGGCACTGAAACGTGGTTTGCCAGTCAGCTTTGAAGTTGTGTCAGAGATTGGTAAGCCTCACATTCGGACGTTCAGGACAAAATGTACCGTCGGGGATAAAGTCACGTTGGGAGAAGGGCCTTCGAAGAAGGTAAGTCTTTAGCATTTAGAGTGCGCAGTTCGTTCTTAAGATAATAGATTGCATAATGTGTAAACGCCGTGTATGAACGCAGGTATCGAAGAGACACGCGGCAGAGTACATGTTGGAAGAACTAAATCGTCTGCCCCCGTTGCCTGAAACCATTCAGAATCGGCCGATGCGAGTGAAACGAAAACCGCCCGCAACGAAGAAGAAGTCACGGAATCTGATAAAAGTGTACCAGGAGCCGCGCTCCGAATCCGAGGCCGCAGAGGGGTTGAATCCCGTCTCGCGATTGGTACAGATACAACAAGCTAAGCGCGAAAAGGAGCCGGTCTATAATTTGATCGAGGAGAAGGGAGCACCGAGACGCAGGGAATTCGTTATGGAGGTCACTATGGGCCAACACTCTGCTCAGGGAATAGGTCCTAATAAGAAGCTGGCTAAAAGAGCCGCGGCGGAGTCTCTTTTGGCGCAGCTGGGTTACAGTAAGCCGCAGCCGCAGCCCGCAAAGCCATCGATAAAGACGGGAGAGAGCGAGAACACCGAATCGAAGCCTAGAAAAGTCACGTTCTTGGAGGACGAGCAGATCAATGAAACTCAATCGCATCCGGTAGGAGGTAAGGAGAAATTGTAAAAGAATCTGCGAACGTTACACGTGTTTCGGGCATTGTGCATTTTCAAAGGGATTTATTAACTTGAATCAGGAACTATTGGACGCCAGTTAGTACCTGGACTATTATTAGTGGATGGAGGTCAAGAATCCAAGTTGGGTAGCGGACCTAGTGTACAAATTGTTGCTGAAGAACTGCGAGGACAACAGCAACAAAACCCAGCCACTGTCTCTCCCAAAGATCAATTGAAATATCTCTCTCAGTTATTTAACTTTAGCGTGGAATTCAATGATTTTCCCAAGGTAGCCATCGATGCGTGGGAGTTCTCTATCCGTAGTTTAAAATAACACTTTGAAAGCCGAAGATTGAAATGGAATATTGATTTTTAATAATTGCTGATTTCAGGGAGCAGTGAATAAGGAATATCTCTCGCTTGTAACGTTAAGTACAGATCCACCGCAAGTTTGTCATGGCAGCGGGCCAACGAGGACTGCGAGTCGTAATCAGGCAGCACTGAAAGCTCTGTGCACACTGAGTAAGCTGGGCCTCGATAATGCATCTAATACGCAGGCGAAAAAGGACAAAGGTGCGTCTGGAGACGGAATACACATTAGCATTCAAGTTAAAAACAATATAATGGATGGAGCTATCGATAAGTAATTATATAATATTTAAGACGTAAGGCGAATAATTTACATTGCCGTTTTAAGGCATTGCAAAGGAGAACTAATTTAAGGACGTTTCGCGAAGTCTGATAAGAGCGAGATATGCTCGACGCCTGACCTTGAAGAAAAAGCGCGTGATTTCATTGCAGGTTTAATATTGGCACGTAATATTAAACCTCAATACCTTTGAATTGTATCGTGAGATTTTCGAGATCGATGATTGAATTACTTTCCGTTCGTGTATCAAGTAAACGGGGACACAGATTTTAGTGTTCCGTTATTATCATTATTATGTGCTTCTATTATTTCTCATTCTGTATTGAGATTGCAAGTTTTTTGTTTTTACTAGTATGTAATGTTGCTTTTACGTAGTCTTCCTAAATTATTTTTACATAGCCCTAATCGTACGTTCTGATCTTCTTTATCGATATATTTGCGTGTAATGCTGCTGTTGGGCGAGGTGACCGACGAGCGAATGGCTCTCCTCGGTACGTATTTCTGGGCCTTACTACACGATAACTTCAAAACGTTGAATCACCGATAACTTGGTCTTCGCATATTACGCCATCGCTTCTTTAAAGTTAAACAGACCGCGTATTTGGAAGATCAGTAGCTTTTTATGGAGGATCAATCTTTTGCAGTGCCTTAATCGCGCCTGGAAGTTGCTCAAGCACCAATAATTTCGATAGAAGTCGTTCAACTAGACGCAGAGAAGACAGCCTTTCTTTTGCAATAAGCGAAGACGATTGACCCCCATCGTGGTAGCCTTTGGTAGGCTCTTCCGACGATCGCGAAGCGTAGGCACTTACGCAATACCGATTGCGTATCGAGTGTATTATTTAAATCGTTTTTTTTTCTACGCTTAGAAAGATACCGGTAGCCTTACCTCGGGACAAGGATTATTGGTGCTTGATCAAGATTGTGATCCTAGCAGTGGTCATCGATTCTATTATATTTATTGTAACAGCCTCATTGATAGGACCACAATCTGTAAACACGAATCGTTTAATTAGGACATGGTAACTCCGAATGAAAATGGTCATTCTCCAGAGAACCGCTGGTTTATGATCATGAACACATTTGTAGAAACGTTAAGCGATAATATGGAAATCTGAGATGAAATGCGGCCATCTCTTAATTTCTCTATTTAATCCCTTGGCTTTCTCGTTCTCGCGAGTAAAGAATGTCTGTTATTATCTTACTACCTGATGCAACGCGCGTATAAAAGAAATCAGTGAAACAATTGCATGGGATCTTTATTTAAATAGACTGTAAAGAACGGGAAAAAGAAATGACTTTAACCAAGTCACCTTGTTTCGCGTTGAGAATAATTTCGCCGTTTTGTTGAGCAAAGCGGGATCCTTATTAGTGGTTGTTTTAATAATTGTATATAACGATTGGTACGTGATAAAAGTCCATGTTTTTTTTAAAAAGTAAGAAAACGAAATTCGACTGGAAATTTTGAAGGGTCGCATGTCTTGAGCGTCTCCAACTGAACAATCTGTTTATCACCTTGGCGAAATTCTCAGCAACTCCGTCAAGTTATTATAACGTAAGAGGAGCAACAGTTTTCAATTACAACAGTGATTATGATTACAAGTCTTTAGCAATCTGTTGGGGACTCTTCAACATGCTCGCCTATTCTACGAGTTTTCCTTCAGACTCTGTAACAATTGAAGAAACGTAATGTGATATACGTAAATGTATTCATATTATTGCCCCAATTTGCTTTTCTGTGGGGCCTAGAAGCACTCTGGGGTTATATCCGTGTTTTCCAAGGTATTGAGAAGTAAACGACATTCGAAATTTTCATACATCCGTTATCCAGCATGGGAGTAATGGGCGTCGATTCTGGATGTATCGAAAATTGTAGAAAAAGAAAGAAAAAGAAATGGTAATAATTCAAAATTTGTCCCGTTGCGTCATGATTATTAAAGGAGTACGTTTAACTTGAACCCGATGACGAATAAATAACGTAACGACAACACTCTTGGAACAACGTCTTGAATTTTGTCTTATTGCCGAAAAATTATAACGACGGAAAAAAAGAGAAAAATCTAATAATGAATGGAGGTAACGTCGAGAGATAGTTTTTATCGTATCTTCGTCTGACCACGGGGAAGAAGAATACGATACCAATGCTTCTCACGCGAGACTTATCTTATATTCATTATTCTCCTTAAATTATTCAGAAGATGTCTCGAACGTAAAGTTCGACCCATAAAAAGAAAAAGAGCGAAAAAAGTAAAAAAAAAAAAAAAAAAATGAACATACAAGCGTTTGTTAAATTTCAATAATTATAATTGTTTGTTTTTTCTTCTGCCCGCGATTGATAACGCGCTCCGATATCACGGAGACGGGAGAAAGGGAAGAGGAGTTGCTTGTATCATTTATGATCATTCTTTTTTCTTTATTCTTTCGTAACGCGATACCTTCCGAAATAATTTATATAGGTCACTCGAAGACGGCGGGTTAATGAATGTTCCTTTTTCTGAGATATCGCTTCATAGGTGGGCCTTCTTCCTTCACCCCGAGATTCACTGTCCTAAAAGAAAAAGAGACGGAAAAGGGACGAGGGGAAAAAAAGATTAGTAACTGTAGCCTCTCGCATGAATTTTTTCCTTGGTTACAGTGAAAGAAAGAAACAAGAGGGAAACATGAATCCTACGAAAGCGTACCCCTGTTGCAGGACCTATTTTATCCGCGTAAAACTATAATACAATAGTTAGTCGTAACAGTAAGTGAATAAAGTATTAATTGCTAAGATGTACGAAGTGGAAGTATCTCGACGGGATTGGGAGGGGATGATAAAGCCTGATTCCGAGAGATAGCGCGGATCCGTTAGAAATAAAAGATCACACATTCTAAACACTCATTTTTCCCAAGCGATGCTTTTCACTTGAATCTATAACTATCGGGCAGTTATAACGTTGAGATTGTATGATATTGATCTATCATTGAAGTTGTAAATCACCGATTGGCAGCAGCGTGCGGACATTCTGTTTCAGTTAGAATTGTACCGATAGTTAAAGAGATAATTACAGCGAAAGCACGAACGAAAGCGCTATTAAACTTTCCAGAGGATTCTGTTAAAAATGATTAAATCGGTCCATGTTAATTTAGTCTTGCGATGATGCCGTATGTGTTTATGTTAGCGGAAGTAGTTAATGCTGCCTTTTTTTAACGACGAAAAAAAAAGGAGACCATGATAGACGATTATTGTTTTTAATGTTATCGCGAAGCAGATGAAAGTTGCGCTTAAAATGAGTCAGTCACCTTTGTTTCTCTTATTCATTCCTTAAGAGAGTACCGGCCGGTAAAAAAAAATGTGATTTTCAGTAATGTCGATCGAGAGAGAACGATCTTACCGAGAAATTAAGAAGTAGAATTATGGCGGTAAAGATTTTACACTGATAAAGTTTTTTATGCCGAAGAATCGTTAACTCCGTTTTAAAAGGAACAAAAAGAATGATTGTTTAATACGTAGATATCTACCGCTTATTTAAACTTTATCGGTTTGTATTTGACATCAATAAACGATTGTAAAAACGTTCAAGTTTGCGTTATTTACAAATATTTGTAAGATTACTCTTGTACTTTTTGTTTTTATCGCGACTTTGGCGAGAGATCCTTGAGAGCGGCGCTTTTGAAATTCGAATCGTTCGATCGCGAGCGAGTTCGAAGTGACTCGAGACAATCGATCGATTCTCGATCCCGCGAATCTAACGGGCAGCATCGATCAAACAGAAATTCTGTAGGTTATGCTCGTTGTCAGTGTTTGAAAATGAAATTTCAATGAAACAGAGATGCTCGGTCAGAATGAAAATGTTTTTCTCCATTGAATTCTATTGAACGCCGACGTAAACTCATTGTTCCGAGAACAGAATGATTTGAAGCATGTAACATTTTCGCGAGTGCCGGTGTTCTAAGATGAAAGAAGGTTAGGTCGTCGATGCAAACGGGAATAGAAAATTTTCTTCAACTCTCTGGTCGTATGTTTCACTCAAAGAATAAAAGGCATTAAAGGAAATTCCGGGGAAATAAATTGTTGCGGAACCGTGAGAAGTGAACATGTTTAAGAACACTTTCCAAAGTGGTTTTCTATCGATCTTGTACAGCATCGGCAGCAAGCCTTTGCAGATTTGGGATAAGAAAGTAAGGAACGGGCACATAAAACGAATCACTGACAATGACATACAAAGCTTGGTACTGGAAATATTGGGGAGCAATGTTAGCACAACCTACATCACGTGTCCCGCAGATCCCAGGAAAACATTGGGCATAAAATTGCCGTTTCTAGTGATGATCATTAAGAATTTAAAGAAATACTTCACCTTTGAAGTACAGGTAAAAGCGCAATGCTCAATTTATCAGTTACCGATCGAATAAGAATTACTATCACGAATCTTTCGCCGTAGGTAATCGACGACAAGAATGTACGGCGTAGATTTAGGGCGAGTAATTATCAATCTACGACCAGAGTGAAGCCATTCATTTGTACGATGCCGATGAGGTTGGACGACGGATGGAATCAAATTCAATTTAACTTGGCCGACTTTACTAGACGCGCCTATGGGACGAACTACGTGGAAACGTTGAGGGTACAGATCCACGCGAATTGTAGAATACGAAGAGTATACTTCTCGGACAGATTGTATTCTGAAGACGAATTGCCTGCCGAATTTAAGTTGTTCTTGCCGATTCAGAACAAGGCGAAATGTTAAATTACTGGTAATGTTACGATGCTTCTCGAGATGTTTAAAGAGAAATCAAGAATAAATCAACAATATTTATAATTCACATTGGTATTTATTCAATAAATATATATTTTTTACATTAACAGATCATTTGATATTATACGATAATAGCTTTACATTAATTAATTTCATTTAATTATTTACGTTATTTACACATAATGACAATTTTTTTTAGGAATTTTAACCCTTTTTAAATATTTGTAAAGCCCCTTTAGGTTCCGCTACGTTATTTAAAACCGATTTTTTCTTATTTTTTAACAAAGTCCGCGACGATGGAGAATTCCCGTTCCCGTAGTTGCTTCCCGGAATAATTATTTCAACCACGCATTAAAGGTTCGTGTAAAATCGCGCATTAAATAACGGGCACACGTACGTTACACCGACAATCGCCGAAGATAAGTTAGCGTTCGTATGTACGCGTGGAGCGTATTAATTGCTAATTATTAAGTATTGATTTTTTTAAATGGGGACGTAGCATATCCAAGGGGGAGGCTGTTCGTTCCCAATGTACCTGGAACTATTTTTCGCAGCGACAAAAACGTCCGTCCCCTCTCTCCGCGCGCGTAGTAATACACGGCAGGAAAAATGGCGGGAAAGGTTGGAAAAATTGTTGCTTATTTCATCGGCTCCCGGGGATTTTCGGGGAATCTATTATACGAGATCTATTTCCAGCGAGGTAAACTTGCGACTTTGCCGATACACGGGATACCGGAGGGCCCCGAATGATCATTAATCAGGGAAACAATAAAATCCAAACGAATGGGCGAAAGAAGATGGCGGACCAATTAAGAGTACCGCGCTGATACATTTTATTCTTTATTTGCAGCGAGGGGTAGTATTTTAGAAATGAGAATGCGAGCATTTCACGGGAAATCTTTAATTGTTGGATAAACGGTAAAGGATCGGCGCCGGGGGTCCCATTCTAAACCCCTGTAACCGGCTGTGTCGTAAAACACCAGCGGAATCCATAAATAAAACAATTGGTTATATACATATGTTTTTCAAATCGACGAATGCTATTATATATTTTGTATTGAGCACTCGTTTCGGTAGAGAGACGCCGACGCCCGGCGCCGACGTCGGTTTTTAAAGCGTCAACGTTGTGCCGGAGTAATCTCACCCAATCCGGGAGACTCATAAGTAAAAAAAAATCGTTAGAATAATCAACCCTCTCGGACACGCTGACACGTCGTAAAGATGCATCGCTGAAAGTCTTTATTTATCGGACGTTTCGGAGGTTTTACCGTCGAGGTGCTAAGATAACGGCAGCGAGAGGGGGGGACGCATAACAATAAGCAATGAATTTTAACGTTGTGAAAGAAGAGGCGTGAGACCGTTTAACGTATATATCATTTTTTAATTCGTGCTGGCTTATATATTATAGCCGTGAATAAAGGGGAAACGGGGCTCTCTTCACGTGGCGATATACCTCGTGTCAAGCGGTTTTTCTCTTTCCTTTGCTCCTTCTTTTTTTTTTTTGAAATGGGTACGGCGGGTCGCGATTTCGAGCGGGATCGGGAGGACGAGCTCTACTGTCGAATTTGTGCTAGTGACATACCAAGAAACGACGGGGTCCACATTTTCGCCGAAGATGGTAGACGGCACTACCTGCAGACCAAAATACGAAAATATCTGTACATCTTGGTGAGTCTGACCGCGCTTCATACGAATTAGCGCGATCGCCGTTGTGTGCGCGCCTGCATGTGCATAGTCGGGCAGAGCTTGTGTGTGTGTGTGTGTGTGGACTTTTTTTCGAAATCTCTGCTGTACCCTCCCGCTCCCCGCCCTTCAATCCCTCTTGTACCCTATTTTCTGCACCTGTGTGGGTGGAAGTATACGTGCAAGTGTACATACGTCCACGCCTAAGATACGAGGTCCTCTGTCAAATTTCGAAATTTTTATGGGCTTTATGGAAATTCGAAGTACATACCGTTCAGTATGGAGACTAGGAATTTTGCGTGCAATACGAGTAATTTATGTCGGAATGACTAATTAACCGTGGTTTATTGAGAAGATTCGTGGGAATCGAGGAAAAATTGTATTGGATGCAACATTTTCATGATTTTGTAAAAGTAATTAATTTTTTCGTAATACATTCGTAGGAGATGGAATTAGTAGATTTGTAAAAGTGTGAGATTTTTATGTAATTGGGGAATTACGTAATTAATCGTGAATATTCGATGTTGGGAACGAAATTGGATATTTGGGTTTATTAATTATTTTGGTGAATAGAAATGAATTTCGATGGAAATCTTTATGTAAGATTTTATTTCGGGACAAGTTAACGTAAAAATCAGCTTGTTTTCAAGTTATTTGTCCGGATAATTGTACTGTAATATCGAATATTCGCAAATAGCAACTTGGGAGGATCCATTTTGAGACGAATGCAAAAGTGTTTTAAATTAGCATTTTATTGATTACAATAAGTATACCGTATGCGCTATATAACCAGCGCATCTATAAATATAATTCGGAATATAAAGCTTTTGCGAATAATGCGAGACATTCAATGAAAGATGCGTGACACATGAAATATTTCAAGGATTTTAGATATTAAAGTAAAAGTTTTATAGTACTAATCATAGAATTCGATTGTTTTAATCTGCGATATAGGGTTAATTTTCATTCGACACGAACGTTCTCCGATTAAAAGGAATTTTCCAAGTAGATTTTCGTAAGAAATCATTTGCAATTATATTTTTATAAATTTTGAATGAGATAAAAAAGATTTCTTTTCACATTTGCCTTGTACTTTTCAATTACACGTATATTAAACAAGGAAATGTTAGATCTTTCATTTTTCAGATTCTTTTCTATGCATCTTTAACATTCTATCGCATTGTAGGTGTCCTCCGAAGATAAGTTGTCGAAGATGGTGTGCGCTACGTGCGTTAAAAGATTGGAGAGCATCCATCGCTTCGCGATGATGGCGTACAGGACACAAGAGAAGCTAAGATTACAATTGTATAATAATATTGACAATACGAGCGCTATGGACGATATAGAAGTGGAAAGTATTAGGGATATGCACGATGCAACGAAAAAGATACAGGATCGGGGACTTTTACATACAATACTAACAAAAGTAAATTAGAACATTTACGCTGTTTAAGGTACTTTGCAGGTGTACGTTGAACTTTTAACGCGTTACAGGGCGCAATAGAAATCTTGGCTGAAGGCGAGCCATTGGGACCATCGGAATTAATGCAGCAGGAAGATAAATGTCCAACCCCGAACATGGAAGAGATGGAAGTTAAAGTAGATCCGATGTTATTTTTACAATACGGTATGGACCAGTCGGAATCAGAATCTTCGGAGGGGTCCGATATCGAAGAAAAAGTATCAAGAGTAAATTCTCCAGAACCATTGCCGTTAACGAATAAGTAAGATTACTCGCCTTACAAAGGAAGATCCCGAACCCAACAATTCAAAACATTCTGAAGAATATGTAGGGGATTTCCTCCTGATTATACCGCAATTCTTTTGTTTGCTGTTCAAATTCACTCGAAGGAGGTAGAATTAACACCTGAAAATTTGGCAATTTCCCAATTTTGTGTTTCAACTCACAAACTGTAAGAGATGGAAAAAAGGTTTCAAGACAAAAGTTACTTCTTTAAATTAAATTTATCATTTTGTAAAAAAATTATTTTACAGTTCACGAGTTATAATATAAAATCGGGAAATAACCGGATTTTCAGAGGACAATTCCGACCTCTTCCAGTGATTTTTGTCAGCAAACAAAAATTGCGTTGTAATCAGGAGGAAATTCCCTAAATATTCTTCAAGTTTCAGAATTTTTTTGAATCTCCGGCTTCGGGATGTTCCCTTGTTAGTATCGATGATTTGTGAGAGATTACACGCTTATTAAATTATACACGTTTTCTATAGATCCGTAGAAATAAAGAAAGAGAAGGAAGAGAGCAACGATAGATCGCAAGAAGATACAGAAGAGCCTGTGTCTAATTTATCGACGAAACCTCACGAATGTACAATATGCGCCCGATCCTTTATATCGCAGATTGGTCTACAAAATCATCTATGGTCTCATTTGCCTAAAGACAAGCGACTGGATGGAAAGCCTATCCTAAGATCACAGCAAGTTTATTCTACCAACGGTGTGCTTCACCTGAATACTGATGTTAATTCGTCAGGCAACTTTATCTGTCCAATTTGTAGTAAGAGAATTTCCACCAAGGGAAATCTGAAAGTGCATTTGGAGACACACCGGCCTAAGGGAAAGTATGGCTGTGACATATGCGGCAGAATGTAAGTAACTAACGAATATTAGTTTAAAGAATTTATTGTTAGGCCCATCTCCTAACGAAACCGCAAACTGTTATTTTCAGCTTTAAAACGCAATCGAATCTGTTCAGACACAAAGAATATCATGGCGGAATACAATTTCCATGCAACGTATGCGGCCGAGTTTATCCAACGAATTCCACGTTACGAGCTCACAGTATAACGCATTCAGATCTGAGACCGCACGCGTGCCCCCTTTGTGATAAAACGTTCAAAAGAAATCAGGATTTGAAGTTTCACATAAATCAGCATACCGGTGCAAGGCCTTATCAATGTCCATACTGTCCGAAAGCTTTTGCCAGCTCCGGTAACTGTTTCTCCCATCGTAAGAGAATGCACCCGCGAGAGGTGCACCGGGACAGGCAGAGAGCGGCGGATTTAATGAGATGAGCCATGGGTAGCCAGTACGAGGAATGGTTTTAGAGAAGCGTAATCGTTTACGGAATTGTCGTGTTAGCTGTTACGAAAAGAACGAGCTTTAGTTTTGAATATTAATGGTGCTGTCATAATGAGCAACAGGAATTTTGTATGCTTTGATTGACTCGTTTACACTTAGCGTTAGGTATATTATTGTTACCAACAAGCACTTGGTTGTTTGCTCTTACGGCGTAACTAGGTATTCTAAAATAGAAACGAACAAATATATATATTTTTTTTTAATTTTTTATCTTATCGATGTTGCTGGATATATATACTTCCATTGTTGTTGACGAATTTAGTGGTTATTATTTATTGACTCGTACATAGTACAAGTGATAATAACGATAGGTTTTAAAATCTCTAGTCGAAATAAGAAATTTGTATTTTTTACTGATTTATCTATATTTAACTTGTATACATTTTCTTCTTCATCGTTAAGGGTAGAGATTATGATTACACCGCCCTTGATACCGTTTCGTAGAAACGATTTTACAATTCAGATTACAGTATTATCCGAATGATTTTCAAACTAGTACAAATGAGCCCATCGGTCACGAATACAATAAAGTATTAAGCTTTAACATTAGGATTAAATCGGTGCGTCTTATGATTTATACGGAACATAGGAATGATTGTTCGGTAGTGGGGAAAGGGGGAGAAAAATGAAACTTGGCGAAATATAAAGTAACTGTGATTTTTTATAAATCGGCGGTACCATTGAGATACAACAGTTAATTCGTATTCCGATGGGTCGAGTACTTATAGATTGAATATTGTAGATACCAGATACGAGCGGTAGTACGATAAACAACGTCACATCAATCGTTTTCGCTCAACAATTAATCGTTTCCGATGAAATGTGTATTTCTGTCTAATACTTCCAACACCGATATCGAATTTATTTTTCGAGCTTCTGAATACGTACTAGATACCGTGCGCAATATTTATTTGCACTCTGTACTTGGTGCCTTTCGGGAGTTAAAAAAACGTACAAACGGGTCGAACATTGAAGTCACTTATCGTATTTGTTTAACGATTCCAGAACTGTTGTGTCATCGGGAGAAGCGGCTTTATTTCTAAAGAACGCGAATGGAGTTGAGCGACGACAAAGGTTCTAAAAGAAGAAGCGTTATTTTGTCCATACAAAGAGCTGTTTAACAGCGAATATTTCATAAGGTTCATATATGAGAAGGTGAAAAAATGACCAAAGAAAAGAGAGAAAGAGAGGACATGCTTGATAATGATGAGAATTTTGTAGCTTGGGGCATATTTTTAGCACGGTACACGAACATCATCATTAAGTAACGTTAAGACTGTATACGAAAAATTCTGTGTCAAATTAGAGTAAAGTATGAACGTAAGAATAGTATACGATATCAATGGCCGTACGTGAGGAAAGATGAGTCTAGTTTATCCAGATGCAGTATTAATAGGATTAAGCGTAAATAACGTAGAAGCCATAGTGGACGTTACAAACGACGGTAATGTTATTCTTTTAAGCAGGACTAACGATTAAAGTAAATGTTAACTAAAGTCTGAGTAGCTCTTAGGGGATCTTAGATAAGTATAGAGGAGTCATGTAAATGTAGAGATCATAGCCTGTGCTTCCGTATGATGTACACATTCGCACATGTGCTAGATAGTTAAAGAGAGACGGGAGGAGAGATGTTGGATGATAAACAACCGCTGGAGAATATACAATAGCCGATAAGTAGTATTTACAACAGGAAACCACGTTGCCGCATTAGGATAGTAGGGTGACCAAAAAGCTTTCATTCCGGAGGAGATTAAACGGACCAAAGTACCATGATCTATTTTTTAAGCTCACTCGACAAAACGCCCACTTATTCGTCGGTTCTTTGAAGCGTACAGTATTAATTTCTATCAAAATTCTTCAACCTTTCAGGTGAATAGAGCGAGTCAACCGAACGCTCAGTGTTGGGAGCTCCGATGCACGGTCACCCTAGCTTGTTAGGGATGCAACCGTATATTTTGCGATTACGTTTTTTGCGGACGCTTGCCAGTGACACGTAGTTGGATAGAGAGAGAGGATCGGATAATTCGCGTGCCACCACGGAAGTAATGAATTTTTTATAAAATGGAAAACGAAGGAAGAAACGAGATCGGTTACGATCCTTTACCTTTATGGCTCAATTTTTACACCTAGTTCTTAGAGCGGGGATGAGCAAATCGCCATCTTTCATTCCTCCAGTTTTCATTGCGACCCTAAGACTGCCAAGCACGGTTACTTCCAAAGGAAAAAACAAGTATTAGAACTGTTGATAGCATTGTTATCATATCATTACGATAATTTAAAGTATAATTATGTTCGTTAGTCGATACAATTTCGAGCTGTTTACCCAAAAAAGGGACGAGGAATGGTTTGCTCAGCTCTTGCTGTAGGGAGTGAAAAATTGAGTATTTTTCTAAGGTCCACGCACCAGAGGCGACTAGTTGGTTAACTAGCGATTAACAATATCTCAGAAGTGCCAGTAACACAGTGAACTAAACGTAGTGTACTTCGGCAGACGAATACTGGATAATTAATTACGGTAGAATCAAGGTACGAGTTATCGATATCAATTGTGACACTTAATAAAATGATTGTGTAAAAACCTGGCCTCGAAGTTTATTACCGTCGCCAGTTACTGGAAAAAGTATTCCGCGCGATAAACCGGTATTCCGGAGGCAATAAATTACTTTAATTTTCCAGTGCCTTTTCCGCATGGCCAGGGACGAATAATTTACTTGAAAACAATTCTTTCGTCAAAGATTAGATTCCTCCGCTCGTAAAAAGGTGCTTTTTTCCGTTATAAATATTATTTTTAGAAAATTATTATATAACACTGTTTTGTTCCTTTTGCAGAGAACGGAGAAAGAAATGTGGCAGTAGTGTAGCTAGCAGCTACCCCGATAATAAGGAGATTTATTGAACAGCTAGACGTGATCTATAATTCGATCTATGACTCGTATAAGAAACTCCGTTTCTTGCTCTTGGACCTCCTGCAAACGCCTCCGACGTGCGCGAGTTTTTGCTTGTCCCCCGATCCAGGGATCGATTACCTAAGAGCAGCGAATTTCTTACTGGTAGAAGAATGTCCCAGAATACTTGAGCTTTCGCGTTGCGAATAGATCTCCGTCGACCTGACCCTTTCGCTTCTTATATACAGGGTGTTTACACGAACGTCGGACATTCTCTCGGGGTCGGTTCTACTGACTAAAATAATAAAAAAAAGTTGTTACGCACGTACGTCCGATAATGCTTAGGTTTGCAGTTACAAGCAATTTTATATTCCACAAAACACGGGTCCGGAATGCCTCTTGAAGCCCAGCTGTGTTTCCGCGGATCGATATATTGATTATCATTATTCTTTAAAGGCGAGGAGCGAAGGATTCGAAGGAAAATATAGTTTGTATATTATTTAGGCCAACCGTCGAACGCGCCTGTCAACCGGTTGCCCTTTAACAGCTAGTCCGGTGTCTTGCGGAATATAAAAATGCTCCCAACTGCAAAACTAAGCGTTATCGGACATACGCATGCACCGACTTGTTTTATTCCCTTAAAAAGGAATTTATTCCTGAAAAAGTGCCCCACATTTTTATAAACACCCTGTATACGCAAGGCATAAGAAGACGTGAGTCACCGCTCGAAATAAACCGCCTTTAATTCCTTTTCTTCTCGTCGTGCTCAATCAGGAGGAATTCGAGATTTAAACGAGCCACAAATGACGCGTCCCAACCCCCGAGGTAAATATTTTAATCGGAAAGCTCCACAGTCGCGAGTCGTATCTCATAAGGCTCTCCTCTTCGTCGCCTCTCAGTAACTTCTTCTGAACTAATTTCTAGGAAACGATAAAACCATTAAACAGCTCTCACAACGGATCATGCCGGCGAGCCAGCGTGTGTGTAAATTGATAAGAAAATTGACGTTGGATCCCATTCTCCGCGACGCGCACTAATCGTTCTTATTGGGTTCCGAAGATCTACCGTTCAAGTTCATTGAGCGATGCTCGGCGGCTGGGACGCCGAGAGAGCGGCTCGTGGAAAAATATCGAGCAAGCTAATCGACGCAAGTTCAATGAATGGACTCTATCGTAAACCGATGCAGGTCATTGTTAAGATTTCACCTTCACTTTGATCCTCCGGAGCATCCAGCCGTGGTGCGTGGCGAGTGTTATGAAACATTTTGATAAACGGGCCCAAACAAAGATACCGAGCGAGTTCCATTACAACGTCTTCATACGCGCCTCTCATGACTACTTATCGGCAGGAATGCACACGCGATCGCCGATGGATTTATCGGGTCGTTATGTAAATGTTTCATAGCCGCTCGCGAGATTACAGAGTTTAGGCCGCACGAAGGAAAAGGAGAGGGAATATAAAGCTCTGCCGGGCGCGATTCTTGCTATATAGAAATCGTGGCCGGTTGCGCAACCGACAATTCGAGTGACGATAGGTAACGAAGTTGATGAGCACGGAAGGTGGAATGAAACTTTGAAGTTGCATCGTAACGTATGCGCGGCACGCGACCGTTTCCAAGTTCCGCGATAATTTTCCGCGTTGCAAAAGTCGTGGCGTGTACTAAAAGGAAGAAGAACAGCTGCAATGCCGGGAGGTCATCGAGGATGGACGTGTTGCCCCTAACGATACGTGTTTAATCGAAGGGTCTGACGCCTACCGCCACTGTAATCCTGCTTTACAGCACCGGTTTGACGCAACTCTAGCTCTCGAAAACAAAAAAAAAATTTGCCGTATCAGCCGGAGACGTATACGTTAGGATGACGAATAGAATTCCGCAAGACTCGCAGATTCCTTTATCTGGATATTATGTACTTGGCACTTTTCGCGGCCTTATCGTGGCGTAACGAATCTACGTATATCGGAGAGATTTTTTCGTTGGGTCAGAGATTACAGTCGTACGACGAAAGAAAGTAAATGTGCATAGATACTAAATGCTGAGGCGTCAGAATATATACACATTTGTCCAGAACGCTGTGCTTGCAATAATCTGATGCGTGCGATCTTTTCCGACAGCGAACGTCAAAGAGGAAATCGCTTTAGAGTACTTGCGGTTTGGTAATGACGTTAATAGCGGGTCATTAAAATTCAAGCGCTGGTAGTATACCTGCTATCGCATTGGCGATACGTTGCTAGAAGAAAACCGAATTAGATTTAAAAATAACGGCAAGGGAAATAAGAATGCTTGGAAATATAATTTTAATAAATGTTTCAGGTCTGAAGAAAAGTCACAACCTTATGCTTTATAGCTGCGAGAAAGGGGTGTCGATAATTGAATCGCGAGGAATAGGCGAAATTGAAAGTCGTGCCTCTCTCCTGAACTCTAGTTTCTGTCGCCAGACAGTTTTATTCGAGTCGCCGATGAATCGGTTAATTGCAATGCGCGCGGAGAGGGGATGGCGGAAAGAGGAATAAACCGAGGAAAGTTCTTCGATCGGCGGCACAGCGAGAAATCATAACACTTTCCTGCGCTGATTCACGTGCTCGAATGAAATAGATAACCCAATTCCTAGTTATTTTTTAAGAGGGGCCTATGCTATTGGTGGGAATGGCGGAATAACAGGTCGCGTCGTTCGTAACGTCCTTCAAACGTTCCTATCGATTCTGCCAGTGCACGGAAAAAGACGTATAATACACGGTGTTCACCGTCGAAACATGCTAGTTGGTCGGTAACGGTGCTTGACCGATAGTCGCTCAGTGTTCGGCGTGCATCTCGCCCTCCTCGTCTGCCTCTTTTACCACTCTCCTTTTATTTCATCGCCTCGACGCTGACCGCAGAGAAAATCGGGAGAAACATGTCAGACGACGAGGATAAATCATGGTGTCACACGCGTCAAAACTGTGTCGTACAACCGCTTTTGACAGGTATTTTCAAATAGGAATTTATTCATCATTAACGAACCGTGAAATCGGAGTTCGGAAAGTAACCTTAAAATACGCGGTTCTACGTTATCTTATCGTTTATTTGGCAGATAGGTATTACGATAATGTAACATGTGGCGTTTGAAAGTTCCATTCGCCTCGATTATCTGCTGCTGATTTTCGATGCCGACTATTTCTAGATCTCGCGTTTCCTTAGAGAAGCGGAATGTATTTGTAGTTTTGGTCCATTCATTCATTCATTCTTTCAGTGATACTTGTTGACAAAAGCGTCTTCAAACATGCCCGGCAGCCTTTTCTTTGCAGAGAAATGAGTAGATAATTTTCATGTTAATGATGGAATAACAATACATAATTCATTTATTCGGAAGTTCATACGTGCATTGTTATTATTCTGATGAATTTAATTGCAATGCAGACGAATGTTGCGCTCGTTACTTGTAATATCTGGATACGTTAAGATACTCTTATATTTCAAACGTTATGTCATGGTTTTAGATTTATACCAGATCACAATGGCGTACGCTTATTGGAAAAGCGGAAAAATGTACGACCACGCCGTGTTCGATTTATACTTTCGTAAGAATCCTTTCCAAGGGGAGTTCACAATCTTCGCTGGGTTAGAAGAATGTATCAAGTTTTTACAGAAATTTCGTTACTCGTCCAGCGGTATGTGTTTACATTACTCTGTGCCCTTTGCTCTACGACCCTCTCTACCGTTTACTGTTTAATTTAAACACTAACTGCGCAGATATTAAATACTTGAAGTCGACGATGCCGTCTTCGGTCGATCAAAGGTTTTTCGATTATCTGAAAGACCTTACCCCGAAAGATGTTACGATATATGCCATGGAGGAAGGTTCGGTTGTCTTCCCGAGGTTAGTAAGAGTTCTCCGCAGGACCTGCATGCATCATGCAAATAATCAGCTGTGTTAATCATCGTTCATCATTGTCATCGTTTAGGAAACTTTTTCTTGCTCTTAAGACAGCAGTTAGAGTTAATGTTCGAATGCTTGTCGACATTACATATTTGATGAAACATCAAACCTTAATAAGTTAAAACTTCAATGCAAAATTGATATGTTACGCAGAATACCATTACTAAGAGTAGAAGGTCCATTAATAATGGTACAACTTTTGGAAACAACACTGTTAACCTTAGTGAACTATGCCAGTTTAATGGCGACAAATGCAGCCAGGTACCGTATGGTTGCTGGGAAAAATATAACATTATTAGAATTTGGCCTTCGACGAGCTCAGGGTCCTGATGGTGGATTGAGTGCATCCAAATATAGTTATATAGGTAAACAATTTTATATATCTTTGGCCCCCTCCCACTGCTTCTTTCTTCTGTGTACTATATTTTCGTACATACAGTAATATATATTCTCCCCTCTATACCTCATCTATTTAACAAATTCCTCCGAATCAAAATCAATAAGCAGTGCCATCCTGCGACAGTCTGTACTGTCTCGGCGATGGAGTAACAGTTTAAGGGGTCAAGTTGAATATATATCCGACCGTGCACCATGTTTTACACTCTCCAGAAAACACTGTTTTATTCGCAATAATCATTGACGAAATTAATAGCGTTCTTGGATTCCCTGATATTCCATTCGCATTTCCTATGAAGTTAATGGCTTTTAGGTGGTTTCGACGGCACCAGTAATGTATTAGCAGGAAAGCTTTATAATATTCCTGTGAGCGGAACGCACGCGCATGCATATATTACGTCGTTTACTGGCTTCGATGATCTGCAAGAAAAAGTGAGTGGACGCTGTAAGTAATTTTACTGACGGGAAGTATGGTTTGTATTAACGTTTGGTGCGTTTCGTTTTTTCAGGCATTGGCGCATAAGGAAACAGGAGAGGTCTGTGATCTTCTGGACTTGGCTTGTAAACATCGGGATTCCATTGCAGTTGATGTAGGGACACTAGTTTCTGAGGCTTCTAGCGGAGAATTAGCTGCTTTGATTAGTTACGCCATTGCTTTCCCGCAACGATTTGTTGCCCTTGTAGACACGTATGACGTAAAAAGGTATGACGTTATGCTTATTTAATGTTTTCCTTCCGATATTGTTTATCGAACGTTTCTTTCGTATCTTTGATATATGTAAGTAAGTAGATACTGTATCTTGTTATTATCTTATACACGAACACTCTGTTTCTCTAACATTAGATACGCATCTGTGTTTGACTATCTGCATGTATACATACAGAACTTTATTCAAATATGCATTGTCATGTCTCTGTGTTGACTGTGTTAACGTATCGAGCAATATGCTTTATTTAACCAGTTTATTCGTAGGATCTTCTGTTGTTTGCAAACTTATAATATGTAAAATATATTCAGCAAATTTAAATATTAAGATTTAAAGCACCGTTCGTCATGCATGAATGTAAAATTGTAGAAAGATACGAATATTAAAAGCGACAATACGTAGATCTTGTTTAAGGGGGAGTTAGAAGTAAAGCTATCTGTACAAAAGTTTATTTCTTGATTAATATTAAATTGGAATGTTCGTTTTAAAGAGTTGAGGTGAAATGCTTTAAAGAAAGTTTTGCAAAGACCCCTGACAAAGTTTTGTGCGCATATACGTTCGATTACGAATAGGAGCATCAAGTAGAGCAGACAGGATTACGTGATCTGTACCAGTAATTCCATTTTCGAGCAGCAAGATGTGTTTAATCGAGTTTAACATACACATTAGCGATTTTAATTACAAACTCACAAATCAGGCATGATGAAACATATACACACTGTAGCCTAACAGGAGTGTGTTTATAGCATCGAAGCCTCGGCCAAGAGACAGGCACGAATAGCCAGCCTAAATGTAAAGAATAAGCGTCTATCAAATGGGTCCAATACACATGCCCAAAATGGTGTCAGAAACAATCCGATTATATCAGAATCAACCTCACATCACAAGAATGGCTTTTTAAGACGAGGCGAATTGGGTGAGCTCTATGTGAGGTACGATATTATCCTCTATGTCTGCTTTGCAGGATAAGTCATCATTTATTTTTTTAATCCACAAAACGCAATTAATAATTGACTTTCACGGGGTAATGAGCATACGTTACCGAGATCTTGATCGATTTAGAGTCTCTCCAATCATTCTGTAAAGCGGGCAAATGTGTATCTCGTTGCATCATTTCGATATCATAAAATGACGATAACAGAACGGAACAACGATAGATTATTTTGTTCAAAGTTTTGCAAGTTTTCATAGTGTCTTTGTTATAAATGTATGACCTTATATAGCACCCTTCCCAATTCAGCCATTTAACCAAATAATCATGTGGGATCCGTAACCCTCATACCATAAGAATAAAAGGGGGCCCGGACTAAGAGACCTCGGAGAGTCGGCGCTAGCGATTTAACAGCACGCACGCGGACGGCTCGGGTTCGAGTCCCAGCGCCGAAGGCTTCTCTTTTTCCGTGGCTCCCGAAACGTATATGAATTACGTCACCTATTCCTACAATCATGTACTTATAATACTTGACGACGTTACACAAATATAACAAAACTATGACTCGTAATTAAATGCTTGCTTGTAAGCTGTGTTATACAGCTTCTCTCCATCTTACATCATAATGACCAAGTTCTTCGAGTTGTTAGCTTGCATGTCAGCGATTCACGTTAATTAAAATAATGATCAAGTAATGATTCACGTTCTGCTCAAAGTTACCGTTGACTGGAACGTGGAATTATTAAAAGTCATAATTCATAGCAATGCATGCCTTGTACGTAATACCAAACTGTTTTCTTTTTTTTTATTAGACTGTAGTAACTTGCAAGTGTAAAATGTTATTGTCTGGATTTTCAAACGGATTTCTTTAGTAATACGTACGGACGCTTGTTTAATCAATAATGGTAGCAAAATTTTCTATTCAGGAGCGGTCTTCTTAACTTCTGCGCCGTGGCGTTGGCTCTAAACGATTTGGGGTACAAAGCGATCGGTATAAGAATCGACAGCGGCGATTTGGCGTACTTGAGTAATGCCGCAAGGGATATTTTCGAGAGGATCGCTGCCAAGTATAGTATACCTTGGTTCGCGAAGTTGATGATCTGCGCGTCGAATGACATCAATGAAGAAACTATCTTGAGTTTAAACGAACAGGTAAATTCACGCGCGATAGAATACTGCCGATACTTTTTCCGAGAAGTCATCTGTTTCTATAAAAGACGTTGTTTTAATAGAGCCACAAGATCGATTGCTTTGGGATCGGAACACATCTGGTAACGTGCCAGCGACAACCGGCATTAGGCTGCGTTTATAAAATGGTTGAGATCAACAGTCAACCGAGAATCAAGCTTAGTCAAGAAGTTGGTAAAGTAACAATACCGGGGAAGAAAGATGCTTTCAGACTATATGGATCGGATGGGTATGCTTTGATCGATCTCCTACAGAGATCGACAGAGGATGTTCCGCAAGTAACGCAGAAAGTTCTTTGTAGACATCCGTTTCAGGAGTCGAAGAGAGCTTATGTTATTCCAACGCGAGTGGAACCATTGCACAAGGTAAATGCGGGCCCTTGGGCTGCGCTCGTTACCATTTACAGCTTTTAATAATTCAGAATAATATAAACAATTCGTGTTACAATTAGGTATACTGGAAGAACGGAAAATTAAGTCAACCATTACCTACGTTACATGAAATACGAAATAGAGTTCAGGAATCTTTGAGATCGCTCAGGAATGATCACAAGAGGAACTTGAACCCTACACCATACAAAGTAAGATTCTATAGACGCTTGAAGAAACGAGGGGCGTACTCTTTAGACTCTTTAGGGAATTTAAACTATTTTATATGAAATGCTTGTACAGGTGGCTGTCAGCGATGATCTATATAACTTTATACACGATTTATGGTTACAAAATGCGCCTATTGGGGAACTGTCGTGAAGCTATGATTAGATCACTGGAAAACGAGACGGGAAGGAGACAGAATTGTTACAGCAAAGCCAGACGGTGTATTGAAATGGCCTACGCATCAGGATAATACCGAGGGTTTTAAAAGCTTATTTTTTACACTGTTTGAGAAACCTCTAATTGTACAAGCATCATTTGATTATAGTAGTATATTTTGATAACTTGTGCAAATCACCCTGCAAGATGTTCATATAGTTTTATAAGAGTAGAACGGATTGTATTCGGAAAGCGGTGTAATCTTGTAAATTGCGCCGCGAGCGTACGATAGTATTTATCAAAAACATCACAAGTGTACTTACTTTCGATTTGTCGGTAAGATACAGAATCGGGTACACGTGATTAGCCATGCACAATTTAGAAATAATTAACTCTACATTTAATTCAATGGGAATGTACATATAACGAGAAGGATTACAAACCGGATATGTAAGTTAAATGTAAATAATCATCGGTATCTTTTAAACTTCTTTTCGAAGCATCGTTGTTAGTACGGTGTTCAGCAGATTTTCTAAGCTTAAGTTAGAACTTTCTTAGCGACAGGAAAGAAACGTAGCAGAGAATGATTTTATAAAAATGAAAATATATGTGTTTGACGTTCGTGAATGTAAACGTCGAGTGTCGCACGTTCATGAACGTTAAGGTAAAAGTTCTAAGTTCGATTGTTCGTTAATGAAGTGTACAAATTTTGAGCATAATAACTATACATAGAATTCTAAGATGTATAAATATGTATAAAAAATGATTCATCCTAGAGAAATCTATTTGATATAAAAGCACGGGCCCTCGAAAATTGAGAATAATGAATCATTTATTTGACAATTCATTATTTAAGAGATCTCGCCGATGGAAATGTCACAAACCTCATTGAACTTTTACTACCGAGATTAGCGTTTTTGTAGAAGTGCTTACGCATGATTTAATTTTGATTTTGTACTACGTCGTTATATTATAGTATAATATACTTTAGGGATTCTTACTAGTAGACAACCGTCGAAGGTGAAGATAGACTTTTACACGAAAATTTTCTTCAACTTGTATCGTTAGATCTGCTGTTTTTTCGTAATGTTGTTTAATGTAAATGAGCATACCAATAAAAGTAATTGTTTTTATAGCAAAATAATCGAAATGTCTGATCCAACAGACTTTATTGCTTTTGCCCGTGACTCGTTACGAATACAACCACGACTCGATTTGTAATATGTGTAATAAAATAATATCGGTGTCCACGTAGATTCGGCTTATTTCGATAAATATTTTAATAGAATTTTACGCGTGTAACGCGTCACGCTTGAGTTTCGGATTAGGGACGTTCACAAATGTAGACAGATTCTATTAACATGGTATGAATATTTATTCGACAATTTTAATATTAAAAGAGAGAGGGAGAGTAATTCCATTCACACACATATGTCGCGATCAATTCGGAAAGGTTGTGTAGCGAAGGTCAGTGAACAGAGCGTAGTGTTAGCTAACCTACAATAGTTTGGGCAATAGGTCAACAATACAGAGAAATTAATTTTTCTAGACACATGTTTAACGCAATTGTTCAGTAAATAACAGTGTACGTATTATTATCTTGACTCAGTAAGCGACTTGATATATTCATTTAATAATGTCATTAAGTTTTATCATTTTTTAATTCGTAATGTACGCGAAGATTCACGAAGAGCGAGAAAGGCGGTTAAAAATGAAACTTGTTCGATTGATTAATTGTAAAAGACGGAAGTTACAGATTTATTTCTCTAAATATCTTAATTATAAAGTGAAGGATTCTTAACAATTAGAATATTTGCATAGGTGTTCTCCGTTTTACAGGGGAAACAACCAATACAATTATTCTGGATTAATATTAAAAGCAATGAAGGAAGCAGAAACTTATGTCCAGGATTAATTTTGGATTTAGATTTTCTAAAGCGCAAATTAGCCGTTTAATAACTCGCCTCCCGACACGTGTCGTAGATATAAGATATGAAAGTACTTCCTAAAAGTGTCGCAAAGTTTTGCCCGTTAATCGCTCTACTATACAGCTTCGTCGTTATCGTTCTAACAGCGTTTATCAATGAGAAAGTCACTCCGCTCTTCTTATTCTTCTCCGTTCAAGCGTATTTGAATTGGTACTCCGCGTATAATATAAGTCGAAGCGCCGCGGTCATGGAAATTAAAGCAACGGCGATGAAATTAATGTATAACAAGGTGGCGACGAACGTGGAATATAAATACTGGTACTGCGAGAAATGTTTAAAGTACACTTGCAAGCCGACGCAGCATTGTATCTTTTGCAAAAAGTGTTTCCATTTCCGAGATCATCATTGCTTTTTCTTAGGCGCTTGTATATTGAGGCAGAACATGGGCAATTTCATTCTATTCTGTTTCTACACATCGCTGACGTGCCTGTACTCCTTGTGCACACTCGGACCATATTTGTATGAGAATATTAATAGCGCCGTAAGAACAGATATAGACTCTTTTAACATATTCCTCAACTTTTGCTTTCCTGTCGCTCTCGTCAAATTATTACATTCCAGAGAAAAGACTTTTATACTACTCGTTACGATGTTTGACGTACTGGTTTCACTTTTATGCATTTGCCTGGTATATGGAACGTGGAAACTGCACAGTTGCATAGCAGGTAAACAGCGATATGCGAACGTATCAGGGAAACAAAGTTTGAGGGAAATCTTTGGGAGTTATGGTATATTGAATATAATATTCCCATACAACGGTCTTGTAGGGACTAGAGAGCTCAATGGAAAGTATGAATTGAAAGAGGTGTGAATGTAGGGTTTTAGAACTTGTGCGTTTATATATAGAAAACTGGAAACACCGAATGACTTTCCTTATACAGTAGCGATAACCGTAAAGTAATAAATTAAACACACAAGAATGTGCTCATACACTTTTATACATATCTGTACATATACAAAGCTAAATGCGAGTTTCTCAGTTATCATAAGTGGTATTATATTGTAATAAATATTACACGTGTTCGATACATTTACTCATTTATACACTAGACCAAACAGAATCGTTCTGCAGTCTTCGAAACTTTTAGAAATTCATTAAAGATGAAAGAAATGTTCATTGTTACATTCACATTCACGATAGAAACTGTATCAGGGATATAGTTATTCACAACTTCGCTTGCCTTTTATCCAGATGATACGAATTTTTTGCTCTCAAAAGTTTATCTTACGTATTACTATATTGGAAGATTTATTTCTCCGCTAATTTTTTATGTATCAAATTCATTTACGTACTTTTTAAGGAAAATCCTTCTTTGTAGAAATATAGAACAATCAGATACTGATCTGTAAAGAAATTTAAAACCTAATTAAAGGATTTCTGTTACACGTAACGTACGATCGAGTTCTATTAAAAATTATTTACCATAACAAATTCTATGTCTAAGGAATCCGTTTTACAATTCTGTGTGCGCATGATGCTGGGCTTTAAAGTCATTGGGGTGAATAAATACTCCTTCCGTTGTTACCCATTCGACGTGCGGACTAGTAGAAGAATATTCACCCACCACTTCTGTTTGACCAGTAATCAGATTACTGTAAACTCTTCCGCTTACTGCTAAATATCTGCGAGATAAAAGCACTCTTAAGTATCGAGCGAGATACGTTCTTGCATCTTGTTACAATGCAGATCCGCGTATAACTTACGTGTCTGTATCTACATGTTTGAACAGAACAGGTTCGTCTCTTGTCCAAAAGTCGGTCTCGCATATTAGAAGCCAATTGTCTCCGTTATCGCCTTCTCCGTTGCTATCTCCGTAAGCAGATACTTCTAGCTTTCCACTAAGCGGCGAACTAACACGGTGGGAATGGAGATTCTTTTTCGTCGCCACGTGCTCCAATCTTAAGGTATCCCCGCACTTGATCGGCTCCCTAGCGTAGCGTTAAAACTTATTGCGTTTTACAAGAAATAGAAAAGATACTCGATACATTAATGCAATGAGTTACGTACCCTCTATTGCATTGTTTCTTCGTAGCAGCTTTAACAAGCCAATAAGAATTTCCATCTTCCTTCGCCGATGTCCCTGTTACCGACTGTTGGCCGCTACCACTTCCATACTTTATATCGTGCGAATGCAATCTGACTTTGTAGTCTACGTTCATTAATTTCAATACAGAGCTGCACGTAACATATTGCGTTCCTTTCGCTGCGCAAAGAATACACAATTTTAATGCGCACAGATGTCTCGTTTAAAGACCTCGCAGAGGAAACTATCGGCAGGATTTACGTAACGCTGACTATCGATGTACTTGAACTTTACTACGATTTAAGCGACTAGTGTTACAATAAACTTTTTAATAACGTAGGTTAGTACACGTAGCTGCCAATGGTATTGACAAATATTCTGCAATAGTGAGGTAAAAGAGCCTCGTAAAACAAAGAATATAGTATTATGTTTGATGCAAGTGGAAAATTGACGTTTCAAAATACACTATGTTCGGGTTTGACACTTGATACGCGATTAATAGTCAGAATATCAGCTTACCTTTAGCAGAGCTTGTCCAAAGCGCGAGTATCGTGAAAATCAGAAATGGAAATAAGTAGGACAGATTCTCTCTCATGTTTGAAATAATAATAAAACGTTTAATTTGCGAAGAAGCAGAAGCTGAATGCGCGATGCACGTGTATGCATCTGATACGTGTTAGATTCCTATTGGTGTAACACGGCTATGTCAGTGGTGCTCAATTCCGACGATCTCGAGTTACAATTTTTATGACTTACAGATTGCATTTGTAATCACGCCAATGGGAAAGGAAATAGCAACAATGTGAAACGCAGTAACTCTCAGTTAACTGCAAATTTAGAGATAATATACGATATGGGGGAAATAAAATTTAAAAAAAATATTAAAACCGACTTCAAAAAACAAAAATGCACTGAAAAGTAAAAATAAGTTTTTCTCCTCGTTTAATCTATGATTCATTTTTTTTTATGCTGGTGCCTCGTCGGTTGCACTGCGTAAATCTGACGCCGACTTGAAAAAAATGAGTCAAACGAGGAAAAAACTTTATCTTACTATTCAATGCATTTTTATTTTTCTTGAAGTCGGTTTTAATTTTTTTTAAATTTTGTATTTTTTACTTTTTAGTTATTTAAGTTGAGTAACTACATTTATTTAAAAGAATATGGGCATGCCTGCAAAAGGAGCTGCTCGTAAAAAAGAGAACCATTTTCTAGAAACGAAGGATTCCAATAATAATAATAATGAAACAGATTTCTTATTTTTGGTGTAACTTTTAAACTACTTGACCGATTTTGATAATTCTTTCTCCATGACCTAAGTTGATCGAAGCCAAACTAATAGCACATTCGGCAACCTGCACTAATCCGCACCAAGTGCGAACTTTTGCGCTTCCAATTGGCTAAAATTCGCACGCAGTGCGGATAAGTTTCACCAAAATCGGTTCAGTAGTTACGAAGAAATTCGCGGCCAAACATAATACGTACAACACACACACACACATACAAACACCTCGAACCTCTTTCCTTTTTAAAGTCGGTTAAAAATGCAAAACATTATCAAACTGATGTCACGTTCATATTTATTATGTAAATATTTTATAAAACAATGTTTCTCATTTTATTTAAAAAAATGGAGTAAATTATTAGACTTTTTATAGAATTGTACAGAGTAATTCATGCGGATAAAAGCATTTATCGGTTACATCAAAAGACGCAACGGCGTACTTGGAATCAATTGAATATAGTTTATTTTGTAGAATTGCACTTGAAAAGATGGATCGCAATCGAATACATGAATTAAAAAAATAGCTACTTTGATATAGACAGATTGTACAACATGCGGCACGAGTATCTAAACTTTTTCCTTGCGTAATAAAAAATTTCTTATTCGTATTCGCTTAGTCGATATTTGTGTTCCGATATTACATAACTTTCAGCGTGAAAAATATTCTTTAAAAGTCATATAATCAATGCATAATGCATACACGTTTGATCATAGAGTGGTAGGAATGAAATGCTTTACGAGCGGGCATTCGAGTCCGCCTTCTTATTTAAACGATTCTAATTTAATTGTACAAATGTATCGAGGAACTGTCCAAGCATTCTCAAAATACACTGGGTGTAGTGCTTTAATCGTCAGCGAAGATGAATATGCCGATTAGTATTCAATAGCTTTCGGACGGGTCTTCGTGTACACATACGCCGCTATTACAACGAATATCGCAACGATTGTGGGTAACACGACTGTGAAGACGCGCTGTTTGTTCTCCATAAACTCCTTTTTCCTCTCTTTCTTCTGTTTGTTCGTCTCTTTCGTCTTTCCCTTCAACTGACGCATCTTCTTGCTGGAAAGAAATACGTAAACAGTTATTTATCATTGCAACAAGCTTGAGCATAATTTAAAGAGAGAGAGAGAGAGATATAGAGAGAAAGAGCGAGAGAAAGAGAAAAAAGAAAGTACAACATCGAGATACCAGTGTTCTTACGGAAAATCAATTTAAATCGTAATTATAGAAGTTTCTGACTTACTGAAAGTTCTTGAAAGTGTCAATGTATTACTAAAAGCATTAGCTGTTTATAGGAATGTGTTTCTTTATTATTCTGATTGTACTTTCGAGGTAGAGTTATGAAACCACCGGTTGATAAAGCATATCGAACACATTTACGATGCATATGTTTATGACAGTTTCGAACATCACTAAACACACGCACTTTTAAATGAGAATACGGAATTCGTACGGTTTGCTAGATAAATAAATGAGAGCACGAGTGGTAGTACCTTTAACAATTAAAATAACCAAATGTTAAAGAATATCGGGGATCCGTGCCGCAGTTCTCAAGCAATCGGGAAAAGCAGATTTGCGTACATGACACGTAATAAAATAACGCTACCCTACCAACTCGCGATTCCTGTCACTTCCGTATGGAGGCAGTCAATTGAACTACGCTAATCAGTACGCTCGGATCGAAACCATATTTCTGTATATTATAATATGTACGCGTATATATTTATACCTTTATGGTGCGCACACTTCTCCGTGCGAAATTCGAGGAACGATCACTTGATTACTTTATTTGTATTTCGCGACTGTTATACATGCGCGTGAATGTTATAAAGCTTCGCGTCGTTCAAATCAGAATTTAAAGCGTTCTAACGGTCACCGATCAACGCTATAAGAATCATTACTACGATTGGGAAGCAAATTTAAATTGGGCAGAGTTACGCGCGACGTTATTTAAACATTATCTTTTTAACCTTTATTCGCAGTCTTCGTAGTAACATTGTGAAAGCGATATAGTGACGAAAAAATGGACGAAAGTAGGGGAATCATGAGAGTAAGTGAAAGAGCAGCAGTATGAACGCTTGCATTAATTATCTGTTTCGTATAAATGATGTTTCTTTTCGGAAGCATTATCGAATGACATACTCGCTTCCTATTGATAAGCCCGCAGCAGTTGCACAGATGTGGCTTTATAATGCTTCCATTGTCAGAGCACCTTGAAATAAGTCGGAAATCTTTTTAACGTAACTTTATTAATTGTCTTTTTGTTTCTAACGATTCGTGGCTGATGTAACAAACTCGTTCGAATTGCAAACTTCAGCTTTTCTCCTTGCAAGTACGCAGTGCACTCGTTTTCAAACAAAGCAGTTATCGATGTAGCCGGTAATTGCGAGACGATGCGCACGATGTCCAGACCTCGAGGCGGGTAGATATATTTTATTGTCATCGCGTAATCGCAATTATAATAATTCGCGACGAACCCGTTCCCTGGACTCAAATTCACTTACAAGATAGCCATCCCTGAACTCGCAACTAAAATCCCTGAGGAATTCGTAACAGCGGCCAATGCCCAATGGCCGTACAGGCGCAGGGACAGATTAATGATTTATGATTAAGCGATTGGTAGTTCGTAGACGAGTAACGTAAGTATAAAGAAACAATATTCCCGGTTTACGAGTGTTCAGCGCTGGGTAGTTTCCCGTGTCCCATTACAAAAGTTATCCAACGTCATATCTTCCATTCAGTTAATGTATCCCCGACGTTCTAGTAGCATGAATGGAAAGAAGGTGAGTATTAAAATCTTTTTAGTACTTATTAACGGTAATTTACTTATAAGAGGAACATTACTTTGAAATACCACCACTGATTCGCTGACGCTAGCAATTCTATGAATCAACGGAAATAACTTTTCCGAGTACTACTAGGGTACATACAAAAACAATGTTTAGATCGTGATGGACGGCGTAAGAGTTTGTAGAAGTGCGGAGCAAAAAATCATGAATGTAATCTGTAATGGATGCTCAATGATCGTGTGTAGTTAAAAATTCAACCTTAAATGTGGCAACTTTTATAAAATTCGAGCAACAGGTACACATTGGCTCTGATGTAACGGTTAAAGCATCCCAAATTGGCTTGAAATGAGAAATAAAACTAGATGTACAAGAGTTGAGTTGCTACAATCCATAAATGTGAAGGCACAAGACAGACGAGGGAGAAGTTAAGAAGCTAACAATAATAACAAAATTGTAGTACACCATTTAGGCCTTTCGATGCGTAAATTTTGTTTATTGCCGCCTCCGGATCACATTTTATAAATTTATAACGTACTCGAGGGAAACAATATATTGCTGCAATGGAGGGACAAAGTGAAAAAGGAGATAGTAGGAAGAACGTAACACGTGAGACATATATCGATTGTAAAATTGATAGCGGAGAGGAAGCATTAGATTTGGTTAAGAAGCAAGATAAATGTCAGATACCGACTGCGACGTTGCCAAAGAAAGCAGAAATAAAAGAATGCAATGAAAAAGATAATAAAGTCACTGATCGATTGATGTTAAATAATGGGATAGTAAGGGGACTCGATACTACTACTGTCTTCTCGTGTACAGTCTGCAAACGTAGTATGCCTTCGTTGCACGATACTCTGTTGCATATTAAAGGAAAATCTCATACTAAAGTGATAAAAAGACAAAGGGAGGATTTGATTGATAATAGTATTACAAATGATAGAAACTTATTAACAAAGAATACAGAGAAAAAGAAGTATTTAATTATAGATAATATTAGCGAAGATAAGAATAATAATGCCCGAAATAAGAACAAAATTACGGTTCAGGGTTGCTCCTATCGCTGTGAATTGTGCGATGCGCAAATCGATATCGATTGCGTGTCTGATCACATTCGTACAATAACTCATAAATTTAAAATCATTGCTAGGAGGATCAAAGATAATATGATTTTATATAAATGTTTATGTTGTAAATCGATAATGCCAGGAATTACTTTGTTCGTTAATCATTTGCGCTTGGAGACGCATTTAAATAATTTAACGAGAGCATTGAGAGATACTAAGACAAGTGGTGGTACTCAAAGTATGCAAAATAAAAAGTTCGAGCTTTGTAACGTTCTAATTTTCAAAGCGGGCAACAAGGATGCGTGTTTCGAAGAAAAGTGTCTTATATTTTTTGACGCTTCATTCGTCAATCTTTCTAAGAATATAAAAAATAATATTCATTATCGTTGTTCATTTTGCAGTGCAAAATTGAACTCGGACAATAATCTGATCGAACACTGTAAGGCGAGTACACATATGAAGTTTCTCACACAATTATCCCTTGGAAGCCCGCATTCCAGTGCAGCTAGCGCTACGATGTCAATATTGGATAGATTTAATGAAATATCTATTACCGATGCAAAACCGTGCATTGTTAAAACAGTTGATACCGTTTTGGACATACCAAAGGATGTACAGAATGAAATCAAACATTATCTCTGCGATTCGCCATTCTTCGTATCACCATCGAAATGCGTGAAACGTAAGAAACCACCTCTACACGAATGTTTGAACAAAGTGTACGACGAGCGGTATTTACAAATCGAGGAGAAAATGTACACTCTAAGCAAACAGAAATTGAATGCTGTGAAATCAAACGTCGGATTACTAATACCGTACAGCGATACGAAATTATATTGCGTGGTTTGTAATACAACTGTTTCCAGAGATTTATATTTGTTATACGAACATATATGTATTGCGTTGCATAGAGCGAACGTCAAGGAAGTAAAAGAGGCGGACAGAGAGTTGTTCAAACAGTATATGAGGAGAATTTCAGAAGATTCTATAAAATGTTATCCTTGCGGAACGTCGCTCCGTAATCTTCCCGTAATGATCGATACTCATATTAATACACAGATGCATAAAAACAAGTATAAAAAGTTCCACAAAGATATCGATAGCACGTGTAATTGCGTGTTGCAAGAGCTTGACAGGTTGTGGTACAGTATCCAGAGATATTCGTGCACTACATGCAACACAGGATATGCGTACAAATTAGAATTTATAGACCATATTATTATAAAGCATAGTCCGATACCGGAGGATCATATATTTGACTTTTGTATCCCGTGTGCTACCTTGTGGTTGGGTCAGATAAACTGTTATACACAGCATTGTAGCGATATAATGCATAAATATTTATTGGAGAGCAAAGATTTTATGGTCGAGGATCTTCCCGAATGTATAAAAGAATTATTAATGCAAGTTGACGAAACTGCTGATATTTTAATACAACAAACACAATTTTTATCGAATGACAATATACAAGAGGAAGTGATACGATCGTTAGAGAATAGCATAAAGCCATACTTTTCATCTGTCAAAGCATTTTTATTCGGATCAAGAGTCACTGGACTTGGATTTACAAATAGCGATATAGATATATATCTTGACTGTGGTAAGTATATAGACTACGAAAGAGAACGAAAGCGTTACGTTTCAGTTAAATTTCTTGTGCATTTTAGGAGACGATCCCTATAAAAATGAAACTGAACGCTCAAAGATATGTTTCACGCGTATTACGCACGCTTTGCAGAAACGGAAAGAGGAATGGGAATTGAAGGCAATATTGAAAGAAACTAGAACTCCTATAATAAAGTTAATATATAAACGAACAGGCGTACACTGTGATATTACTGTTACAAGTGGTCTTGCTGTTGAGAACTCCAAATTGATACGGTATCGTGTTGCATATCATTGTAATAACATATCAATAGACGATCAAGTTATACACATTGTGTTTGTAATTCAATGTAATTTGCAGATCATTCAACGATGCGTATCCACCCTGCCGAAAGATGATATTATTCATTAAAAAATGGTTCTCCCTCTTTAATTTACCCGGAAGACACGGTTTTACAAATTATTCTCTCGTTTGGTTCGTTATATTTTATCTGCAAGGGGAATCATACTTGCCAAGCGTTGCAACGTTGATAAAGGAACACGATGACTCTCACATCGTATCTGGTAAGTTTCAGTATTTTTAACGCGCAACACATTACCGCATTTAATTGTGAATTGCTGTTACTTCGCCTATTTCAGCCAAACTAATTCTGTAATATAATTGTGTTCCAGGCTGGGAAACTGGAGTTGCGCAACCCAAAAATAATGATAAGCCAGAGCTACCTATTTCGGAGTTGTTGCTGGACTTTTTCAAGTTTTATGCAAATTATGACTACCAGCATTACGTTATTTGCCCGCTTCTGGGTTATTCATTGACTAAGAAAGCTTTTGTAGAGTCGAATGCGTTGCCCAAGGAAATGAAACGTTATACCGAACACCTGTCCATATTCGACAAGCCAGAATACTTTCGCATTGATTCTTCGTTGTGCGTGCAGGACCCGTTCGATTTGTCCCATAATTTAACGAAAGCCGTGAACAGTATTAGTTTGAAATGCTTCAAACAGTATTGCCAAGATAGCGCGGCTATCTTGCTCTCTACGATGCAATAATTTATATACGATAACCCGCAGCCAAAGTACAAGTTTTATTAAATAATGCCATAACAAGGCATTCCTGTGATATAGGTATCGTGGAATTAACTGTAATGTATCTAAGGTTTATTAGAGCGTACGCATAACTTTTAAACTAAAGTGACGTATACTTTTGTGATAGAATTGCAGACAACATAAGCGCACAGCACACACCGGGCGAAAGGTGTTGCGTGAATGGTTTACACGTATATACATGGTATATTTTTCTATAGGTTGACTTTTTTGCATTAAAAGTCAAAGTGCCTTATACATTGTAAGCGTATTTTAAGTAGTTTTACAGATTATGAATGGTCTTTTAAGGAAACATATTCTTTCATTTCGCGTAATTAAGGTGCTTTATTTTCCTATGTATTTACATGTATTTTTTTAATTATTTTTAATTTTTCTATGAAACGTCGCTTGGATCATCTTCTACGATATCTTGTTTCCATATGTATTCCAGGCTGTATCCACTTTTTGTTTCACACGACTTTGCGCACGTGAATATCGCTAAAATACCCCAGTCGATGCATTCGAGAGGATTTTCAAAATTTAGAAAGTTCAGCAGCTGAGGCATAATCTGTGACGGGCAATTTTATAGAAGTTATGTTAAACGCAGCGTTGGGAGAAATTTTAACACGTACCTGAAATTCAAATTGTCTTTCTCCATTGCACTCAGAGCATTTTAGTACTTCGTTGACTTTATTTTCGGCCGAGATGTATAAAATCTGTCCTCCCCTGTTATATCTGTAATCAAAAGAACAGTTATGTTAAGAATACACATTTTTGTTTTTAATCTGATGTTCGACCTGTACCTTAAAATTTGATCCGGATATTTTTCACTGGCTGAACGAAATTCGTAAAACGTTTCGTCTTCCTTTTGATTAGCCATGCTCAATAGTTCATTCTGTACATCCTCGTGCTGAAACGTTCCAGCCTCGCCCTCCTCTATCATTTTCTCGTACTTTTCAATCTCCTCCTCCTCTTTCTTAAAATTATCTGTGTCATCATCTCCCTCTGCATTCTCCGCTTCTATTACTATTTCATACTCTGGGAATAAAAGTTTACTATTCCCTACCGCACCCTGGTTAACGCCACAGGATTCTTTGTGGCCAGACTTCCAATCGTGAATTTGGTGAGTGCGACAACAATAATTCACGCTCTTGCATTTGGAACAATGATTGGGAGCAAATATTCCACAGACGCGGCATGTTTTCACCCATCGATCTACGCCTAGAAACGTTTAACTAGAATTTAGCGGAGCCTCGAACGTATTACAGACGCTTTTCACATACATACCTATATCAGTTCTCCAGTCGATTTGCTCCACGGGTGGTTCGGATGGATAGAATCGGTTCGTTCTTGGTAACTGAGAGCGAAAGACTCTCAAATTTCCATTCTCGTTCGACTTGCAACATTTCGGTTTCTTGCATACAAAGACATATATCGTTCTGTGGAAAGCAGTTTCGCTATCTTCGTACGGAGCATAGATTTGGCACAAAAAGACGCAAGGTTCCTTACAATATTCGCACCGAAGATCTTTCTCCCCGGGTATATCCTTCAGATTAAGCCACGCTGGCTTACCGCCTACTTTACTCGGAAAGAATCTACTCTCCAGCAGCCAAGATTCGCATTTCTCCGCGAAACCCAAATCTACCTTCATCTTCTACCTAGTATCGGTACCCTTCGATCTGTAAATAAATGCAATTAAAGGAAATGAGAATTACGTTGCCACAAGGCCTGGGGTTAGTTTTAGGGGCACGAAAGGTGTCATCCAATGTAAAAACGTTGAAAGGAAATGAATCGTGAAATTGTATTATTACTTGTAATCGCTGTGCAATAAGTTGCGCTATTTCTACCCGAAGCCCCTATCTCGGAATACTTTTAATATCAATGAATAAGAATGTTTTTACGATCATGGTATTCGATAACTCATCGGGCTTTCATTACTATTCTACGCAGCTTTAGAATCGCATTCGGAAATACAGGCTTCTGAGAATCTCCAGCAACGTTTCTCGCACATGTTTTACGTAAAATTGAACAGATAGTAGCCGGTTTTGGAAGCGGTAAGTTCCTTACTGATTGTTCAATACATTCAAACGTCATATAATGCGACTCAACTGTTCCGAATACGAACAGAAAATCTACCAAGTTAACAGGAGCGCAGGATGATGGTGGAGGTCGACGATCGTAGCTGGAGAGAGAGAGGAGAGAGAAAGGAAGCGTGCGCGACAAGGATGGAGATAGATGGCGTGCCACCAACTTTGGGATTATGCGAGCCTGATACTTTTCAGCTCCTGGTAGCAGGAGAGCACGACGCGAGGAAGTGGCGATTAGAAAGAGAGAGTATGCTGCTTAAAAAAGGACGGATAATCAGAAATCGCAAATCTCTATAGTTCCACGTCTCGCCGCAAGAATGCGCTTTTTTATCCGAATTAGTCGCATCCTTAAGATTGGCACTGGGCGTGTTTTAACGCCGATTTTAGTTCACTCCTTGCATCGCTAGCGCATATTTCTGTGTGTGATGATATTCGTGGTTTGATAGTGTTTGATAGTTTGATATTTAGGTTAGCTGTCTAAAGTGTGAAATTCAATTCCGGGCTGCCTTTGCTGAGAATTTGAAAGGATGACGTCGTATCTGGAGAGTTTGCAATCTTCCACATGCGTGTGGTTCGAAGTAGGCGACAAACGAAATGTATTGGTGTCTATGCTGGCTGGGACATTGGTAAACATCGAAGTCTACGTTACCCTGAGCCTGACACTGACGTTACATCTCGATCTATCCTTCTTTTTAATCGTACAATTACCTTTGAATGATTCGCGTTATTCGCAACGAACAATACTATCGTAGCTCAGGATTTGTTGCTTTTTCGCGTGTTTTTATAACAGTAAATAATCAAGCATAGCGCTCATCGTAATTTACTGTAAAGATTTGGACAGATTGTAGTAGAGGAACGTTTACGGCGCTAAGTACTTTCTTAAGCGCGTTGAAAAAGTTTCTTTGGAATTTCAGTTCTTCGTAGGATGGTGGATCGTCATCGACGCCCAAGCCAAGTACCCCAGTGAAATGTTGAATGTGTATCACATGTGCGGAGTATTGGGGACCCTATCCTTATTTATGTAAAGTTCGAACGAATCTTACGTTTTTCGTCTATATATTTTTCTCAATTACTGACAACAGTTAATCCATTGACGTAGGATAAATTCTGTAACGAACGCTCAAATAAGGGGCGACGGATATAACGGCGGGTTTCTGGGGACTAAGGGCACCAAAGGCTGGCTGTTTGTCGGATTCGTACTGGGATTCGCCGCTGTAATTGCGGCCTGCGGGATTCTCTTTACAAATTTCGTGGCCGCAGGTTTGCAACACGCTTTTATGATTAAGCGTTTTACATTCTCGCGATTAAATTCGACGAATTTCATTCTTTTCAGAGGCGCAACATCATTGGCCCGGCGTCGGGATCTTTTTACAAAACATATTCATCTTTGTGGGATCGCTCACGTTCAAATTTGGGCGAGTGGAAGAGCTGTGAGATTAATCCATGTTTGTACATCAAGAACATCCTTTCTTTTTGCACAGAATCTCTTGGTTCTGCCAGGCTTCGGAATGGAGCAGTTGAAAACCAAGGGGCGACACAAACGATTATACATATTGCATAGGTGGGCCGGAATGGTTCGCAATAAAATAGAACAACTTCATTGTTTTTACTTTACTCATATACAGCTAGTTATTTAAACGCTTACGTATACTACTTATCGACTCGTTTAGAGACCAATTAATCACTGTGTACAATAAAATATAAGTACTATACTGTTCACGTAGAAATAACTTGTGTAATAATAAACGATAGTTTTCTGTTCACGCGTTTAATTGATGCGCATCGACATCGGCCGTTACTCCTGTTGGTTTCGATCACGGTATAATCGAAACCACCGTGGTTTCGATACCTGCGCCTTTCACTGCGCGGTCTCAAAAGTTAATTCTCCAATAATTCTAAAGCCTAAAGCATAAATAGTGAAACTAAAAATTCCCCTTGTAAATATATGATCAAGTATATACAGCGTTGTTAGACCTATCGAAACCAGCAATATAGTTTCCATTTATTAATAAACCCAACTATGTAACGAAGAATAATGTTCCATATTGATTTTTGAAGCACATATAGCGATTGCCTTCATTTATCAACTACAGTCTTCTATTTATCTAATCTGTATCTTCCAATAAGATCGTAGAAATGTGCGGCCTAAAAAAGAAACAAGATAACGATCGATTAATTATAGTAAGGCGAAAGGAATTAAAATCGTGGGGAAAGTCGAGTACTTAAATAAGAATGAAAGGAAAAAAATTATTTTCGAGGTGTCTTTTTTGAAATATCCCACGTTCGCAGTGGTGGGGGCGGGATAACGGATTATTGGTTTTGATTTGCCAACGCGGACCAATATGAAGCGTTTTCTTCCATCTTATTTTACCAATCGCGTTGTGCCACACAAACACATGGTTCTCGTTCAGTTTGGCGAAACGTTAGCAGCGGAGTGCGTTGTGTTTTTCCTTTGAAAAAGATTGAAACGAACCAGTGCCCATGCCTGACGGTTTAAGGGCAGTATAGTCGTTCGATCGTCGGATTAATTTGCTTCAAACAGGCACGGGACTTGGTAGCGTTTCAAGGTATTTAAAACCGTTACTCGGGATCGTTTTCTCAGATCCCCGGCTAGCATAACCAAGCTTGACAGTACCACGAAAATTCTCGTAGAAATCCAGGAATTACTCCTCGCGCGCTGTAGATATCTCATTCTCGCTGAAATTTACTCTTTGGACGAGTGTTTTCGCGTGCCACTTGGCGGTGGCCTTTCGCTTTTACCCGTCGAATTTCCAAATCGGTCTCTTGAAACATTTAAAAGTTCTTTCGAGTTCGCTACATACTTTCGTTGTTTCTGCCCTGGCATATGCTTTTTAAAAATTCTGCTGCCTTTGGAGCAAGCATTCGAATCTCTGATGACGTAGCTTTTACGCGAAATTTGACATGTGTTTAAAAGTTTCTGCAAGTCCACGAGCACTTTGAATTTTCATTGTACTTTCAAGTCGACTAAGTGGAGGAAACGCATTGGTATCGGCCGGATTTCATTTCAATTATTTTAAATTCCAGATGAAATTGAACGAATTAAAGATGTCTGTTACTGGGTTGCTATTGATTACTATCGCTACTTTTATCGGCAGTAGCAATGGGGTCGCTGTTATGAGCATCGACATTGGTAGCGAGTCGATGAAAGTCGCCATCGTTTCGGTGAGTAAAATTAAAGATTGTTTGGTGTTTGGTAAATGAATTTCAGTAATAACATTAAACGACGGTTTGCGTAGCCTGGCGTTCCTATGGAAATAGCCCTCAACGAAGAATCGAAGAGGAAAACTCCGGTGACAATTTCTTTTCGGAATGGGGAAAGAAGTTTCGGAGAAGAGGCTCAAGTAGTTGGGCTTAGGTCGCCACAAAATAGTTTTTCGTACATGTTGGATCTTCTAGGAAAGTCGATAGACAATCCTATGGTGCAGCTTCACGCGAAAAGATTTCCATATTACGATATCGTGCCCAACGAAGAACAAAACACCATTGCCTTTAGATTAAACGAGAACACGACGTATACGCCGGAAGAGTTGCTCGCGCAGATCCTGCGCAAAGGAAGAGAATTTGCGGAGAATTCAGCCCGTCAGAAGATCAGCGAAGCGGTGATAACTGTTCCGGGATTTTTTAATCAAGTCGAGAGACGGGCTCTTATGCAAGCAGCGGATCTTGCAGGAATCAAGGTTTTGCAGCTTATCAATGATTATACCGCCGTTGCATTGAACTATGGAATTTTCCGCAGCAAAGAAATAAACGACACTGCGCATTACGTGATGTTCTATGATATGGGAGCGAGTAGCACAACAGCGACGGTCGTCAGTTATCAAAATATGAAGACGAAGGAGAGGGGATTCGTCGAAACGAATCCGCATGTTACCGTCTTGGGCGTGGGTTACGATCGCACTTTGGGAGGGCTGGACGTGCAACTTAGATTGCAGCATCATCTGGCGAAAGAATTCGACGCTTTGAATAAAACATCGAATTCTGCATTAAAGAATCCGAGAGCAATGGCGAAACTCTTTAAAGAAGCTGGTCGTGTGAAAAACGTGCTGAGTGCAAATACGGATCATTTTGCTCAAATCGAGGGGCTGATAGAGGAGCACGACTTCAGAGTACAAGTTACCAGGGACAAGCTGGAACAACTCTGTTCTGATTTATTTGAACGAGCTGTGGATCCAATTAAGATTGCTTTAAAAACATCAGGTTTATCGATGGATATTATATCTCAAGTCGTATTAGTAGGAGCAGGTACTAGAATGCCAAAGGTACAGGAGTATTTAAGCCAATATTTGACGGTAGAACTGTCCAAAAATATCAACACCGACGAAGCAGCTGTATTGGGAGCGGTGTACAAAGCTGCGGATCTTAGTAAAGGGTTCAAAGTGAAGAAGTTTGTTACTAAAGATGCAGTACTGTTTCCCATACAGATAAACTTTGATAGAACTGTTGACAATAGAGTGAAACAAGTAAGCTTTCGTTCTGGCTTATAACTAGTTTCAATCTTCACGCAAAAAAGGACGGGTACTAATTTTTATAAACCTACTTTTTAGGTGAAGAAGTCACTATTCAGTAAAATGAATCCTTACCCGCAAAAGAAAATCATTACATTTAATAAATATACAGAGAATTTCCAGTTCCATATTAATTATGCCGAATTGGACTATTTACCCGCTAATGAAATAGCGTGAGTACTTTTGAGAGTTATTGCTACGTACTATGCAGTATTCGTGACTATTGACCATTGTTTTCATTCTAGCGCTATTGGTAACTTAAATCTGTCCACTATTACTTTAACTGGCGTAGCTGAAGCTCTGGAGAAACACGTGAAGGAAGGAGCAGAAAGCAAGGGGATCAAAGCGCATTTTGCAATGGATGATAGCGGTGTACTTAATTTACTTAATGTAGAACTAGTATCAGAAAAATCAAGCCCGGCTGTTGACGAAGAAGAGGGTACTTTCTCAATACTTGGCTCAACTATTAGTAAACTTTTTGCAGGTTTGTGCTGAATGCTGCAAAAAATGATACTTCTATTTTATCGAGTTGGTCTCCTCGGAATGATGTTTTGTCTTTCTTTTTTCGATGATTATTTCGTTACTTTCCACGAATAACAGAGAGAACGGTTTTCACTAAATTAATTTCTTTGAAAGCAGAGACATTTTTTGCAAGCATTTATAAATGAAATGATCACGCACAAGAAAGTTAAATTACACTTTATTTACACGATTCATTTCGATACAATTTTTATCACCACGTGCTTTCAGTGTGGCTTGAAAGAATGTATCGTGTAAAACAGTTGTAATTACATTTGACGTAACTTTCGCATAAACGCGGACGGAAGGGTTGAATGAATGTGATTGTTTTACCTTAGGCTCTGAAGACAAAGATAAAGACGGAAAGGTAGAGGAGCAATTGAAGGAAGATATTAAACCGGTTCACGAGGAGCTGGAATATCCCGAGTCACAAAAGGAGGCGGAGGATAAGGCGAACAAAAAGAATGAAACTACAGTGACCGAGGACAAAACGACGAATAAGACCGAGAAAGCTGAGAAAGAGAAGAAGTCTACGATTGTGACTGTTAAAGAGCCAATCAAAGCTGACGAAGCGAAGCTGGGACCACAGATCCTCTCCGGCGAGAAACTGCTAGAGTCTCGTGCCAAGTGAGTTGATACTTTTCCACAATCCTTACCCGCGATTTATATTCTAACGTGACGCGCAATAATCTCAGATTACATCGCTTGGACGTGTACGATTTCGAGAAAACGAAGCGCGAGACGGCTTTGAACAATTTGGAGACATTCATAATCGATGCCCAGCAAAAATTAGAATCCGAGGAGTACGCTGCCGCGGCTACTTCCCAAGAAGCAGATAGTATATTGAAAGCATGTTCCGAGATCTCCGAGTGGCTGTACGAAGATGGGTTCACCGCGAGCGCGGATGTATACGAGGAGAAGTTGGCGGAGCTTCAGAAATTAACCAACGACGTGTACGAGCGCGTATACGAGCACAGAGAGCGCGTAGAAGTAATGAAAGGCATGACTTCTATGCTGAACGCGAGCAGAACATTTTTAAATAATATGAGAAACTTGAGCTTGACGAGCGAGATTTTCACTCTAGTCGAGATCGACACGTTAGACAAAGTAATTAACGAAACTCAGGTAAGTAATCGTAGTTGTAGTTGACAGTTTATCGACGCGCGTTACGAAGAGTAGCACGTTCCATTTTTTTCTTACGAACAACTGTGTGCAGAAAAAATGAAACCGGCTACTTTTCGTAACGCGCGTCGTTATATTTTCTATGAAATAAGCGATCGTAACGCTCTGTTGTTTGCAGGAATATTACGACGTAGTTATTAAATCGTTCGCTGAAACGGCTTTGCACGAGCCAGTGAAATACAAAGTTCGCGATATCGCGAATAAAATGGCGTTGTTGGACAGAGAAGTGAAGTATCTGATAAACAAAGCAAAGATTTGGCGACCGAAGCAAGAAACTGCGACGAATCATACCGAGAACGCGAACGAAAACGCGACGGACACAAAAGAGGGATCGGAGCCGGAATCTGTTCCTAAATCTGGCTCCGATTCTCCGAAGGAGGCCGCTCAGGATGAAAGTGCAGCTTCTGCGGGCGCAGAAAATGAAAAGCCAGTAGAGCCGACCGGTTCGGAGGAGCCGACGGTAACGTCGGAAGATAAAGATGCTCGGTCAAGTGACGATGGTGCCCAGGAAGCACATCAAGAACTTTAAAGAGAAATCTTATTATTTAAAGTGTGTGACTTTTTATTATCGGCCGATCTGGCCTCGGTTGGTAATTTATAGGCAATTTATTATATGTTGTAGGATTGATTTACGAATGCATTTAAAAGCCTGAAATCACATTTGACGAATTATGTGTTAAAGTGGCTAGATGAATTACTTCGGGCGTCGGAATATGAAAAATTATTTTATTTGTTTCTACTCGAGTACGTTTCATTTGTTTTACATACAAGAAAGTAATAGGATTAATTAACTCGCAGTGGTGTCGAATGCAAAGATGGAAAGCCGACTATGATATTCACGAAAAGATTTGTTTTATTTTCAGTGCCAAGTAGTAGCAGATCTGAATGTTGTATTTGCATTCATGCGATAACAAGTTTCCGGTAATTATATTACGACCAGCTAGAAGGATTAAATTCCTTATTGGGATCGAGTCGTTTACGAATGATACAACGTTCTACTTGGTCGACTTTCGTCTATTGTGGATATAATATTTAATTGTGATACTTCTCGTCTTGATACTATATTCTTAGAGTATACTCTATGCTATAGCTTAAAGATAATTTTCTACAAACGTCTACATCGAGCATAATTACACACGCATACATACGAGGCAACATCTTTAATAACGAGAATACGTTTCATTTTTTTTTTCTACATTCCTAATTAATTAATCCTCGCTACGAGACGCCTAACTTCAACGCATCCTACGTGTGCTCCATTATATCGGATTTGATGATACAGCAATTATCTGTTTGATCGTGTCCGTTACTAATTAAGTTATATCAAGCCAGGTGAATCGATCGCTTGATAATTCGTTTCCATTTAGAAATCCAATACGAATTGATTGATAAATAATCATTCCAATGTGAAATCCTCGATTATGTTATTTATTACTTTTTGGGTGAATAAAGCAGTGTGTAAGAGATTGACAAAGTAAAGGATGGAAAAAAATAATTGCACTTTATTGGTTTGTACATTTCATATCGAATCTGCTAGTTACAAGGAAAACATTAGACACCTTTATCTTATGACAAGAGTCTTCCTGCAATTTAATGCAACGTCAAGCTAATGAAATACATTAATTTATAATAGCCTATTTATTTTAACATATTACTTAAGGCAGTATTATTATTAATGATGTACGATTCGAATACGTATTAAAGAAATAGATATTTATATATTTATATGAATTATTATCACTGAGATGTTTAGATGTTTTACTTTCAGTCGATTTCTGCATTCGAATAGGTGGCGTGGAGAAATTAGAGACACTTGAATTCAAAGTGAGAATACAGATTTGATATTGCTATCGATCCAATAAAAATTAATCGCTTCTCTCCATTTCCTAATATGCTATCAAGAGTTGTAACATTTCGAATTATATACCTAGAATAAAAGATTCTGTAAATCAGTTTTTATTCTCATTAATTATTAATATTGTCTTAATTAGGAATAAACTAATACACGCTCTCTGTATGTTCGAAGTTGGCAGAGTTTTTCGAAAATTCAAATGTTCCGCGGTTTTCAAGAGTAATTCCACATCACGCCACCAGATAGTTCTGCAATCGCAGCACAAGTGAGTGCACACTCCAAAAACACCACACATACGTTGTAATAAATAAATACGAAAGTACCGAATCGCTATTTTCACGTTATTAATCGTTAAACATTCATATGCAACGTACGTTACGAACTTGTCGCGATGTACCAACTCTTTTCGACCTCGCGTAGATCGGATTGCTTACACGCAGAGTACATTTGTATTTCGAAAAATTTGTACAATTAACTTAGTGACATTCATTTGTTAAACATCATGTCACTGCGTCGATTCTGTCGAACATTGTTTACAAAGACTGGTCCTATCATGGTATTTCCCTGAATTACAAGTAAACAAATTCTAACCTATCATTTAATAAACTTCTTTCCTATTATGCAGTACGCCGCGAGCTTCGTGTTTACGAGTCACTCGGACACCAAGAAGCCCACACAAGATGATAAATTAAAATTCGAACCTCCGGATGTAAAGGCACTGACTCACGAGTATATGATACAGCAGTCGACGATAGATGCTGTAAACAGTGCGACGCAGATATTAACAGTCGCGTACACTGCGATAATCAGAACAAGTAACGAGTATAAGTAAGTTACGAGAACTTTTGTTACAAGCTTACAGGGTTCGATTAATGAATACACTGTTAAGAATAAGCGCCGTTATAGTTATTCGTATCAATGGTCCAAATTACTTTCTAGGGGTTTGTTAAATGAATTAATTTCCCTTTCAAGAGAAACTTTGCAATATAACGTTAGCGATAGGCATTGGGACATGATAGTTGAACTAAGGTCCAAAGTACAAAGTAAAAAAGAAATCTTAACTGTAAGAGAAAATGAAGTAAATTTGCATTCGCGATCGCGAACGATGCTTTAATGGTATTATGTGCTTCTCGTTAGAAGCTAACAGGATACGTCGATTATGTGCACAAAATGGCAGAAGCGGCTTCGGAGATGAGTTACCTGTCTGGCATGGACAACTTGTCCCTCTCTCTTTGTCAGCGAATAGACGACGCGTTGAGAAACATAGAGGAGGAAGTCGCTCTTGTCACGGTACTCGAACAAGAGTACTGCGACGTACAAGAGCAATGTATCAGGCATTGTAAGTAAGCATTGAACGTAAAGCGGATCAACAAACGCAGGACGATCTTCATTAATTCAGTAATTTTTTATTTTCCAGCGAGTAAAACAAATTCCAACGAATCGGTCGATCGGTAAGGCAACTCGGCTCATCGTTTGAAACTTAACTGTCTCAAATTTCTTGCGTAATAAATAGCGACGTGTTGGAAATAAATTATCCTCGCACCTCCTTTCTCTCTTCAACAAAGATATTTACATCGAACGAATGAAAGCAATAGGAATTGTACGATTAGAAAGAGCAGAGGGCGGCGAATGATACACGATGAATTTTAAAATGACGTTGCTCAAGCGTCGAGATGTATCGTCACGATGTGTCTACCAGGTATCATCGCCAAGCCGAGCGTTCTTGCCTCCGTGTGATCCTCGGACAGGAATTCCGAGCACGCTCCTAATATCACATTGGCGTCGCGATCGGTGCATAAGAATACTCCCACCAAGACTCTACCGTCTGTCATTTTTATTCGCAAGTTCCGATTCAACCATCCACGCAACTTCTGCCTCGCGGGAGACTCCTTCGTGTCGACCGCCTACGCAAATTTGTAAAAGCATCTTTGTTTACATTGGCAGTTGTGAACATTAACCTCTTGATTACCTCGGTTTGTATTATCGTTTTTATCGCGTGATAGTATTAAATAGAATCTAGGGAAGCAATGCCAAGAAATGCTGCTGAGCTTCGAAATATTAGAATCGTATACAGTTGCAAGGTTAGATGACATGTATCGTCGATACAGACGCATCTAACCTTTCGTGAAAAGACAAAATACGGGATAAAGTGAGGATAATAAGAGATTTTCAAAGCTGAACGAAATGCGCAAAATACGCATAAAATTACCTCCCCATTTTTATAGATGTAATCATCGTTCGTTACGTCGCGATGTATATTGCGCCTCTCTTTCATATCCAAATTGTCAACTATACGAGTGTCGTCTCGAATAAAATTGCACTAATCTGATACGATAATTACCACACTTTAGAAAACTACTTTCCACGAAAATTGAATCGTCCCTGGTGCTACCACAAACCAGGTATAGGATAAAGTTATACCTCGTCCGTGGTCTATCCTATACTTCGTCAATGATTCGCGACTAGAATTTCTCGCAAGATAAACGGAGTAAAATCGAAAGGGCAAGCTCGGTCGATAATTTTTTATTAAAATTTAAGAAATACTCGAGACACCAACTGCATCGCAATTTCGATTGAGATTCATCTTGAACGCTGTCGAATTTCGATAAGCATTTAGGAAAATCTTTTATACGTCCCATTGACTACGAACAAGCTCCTACAGATGGCAGTGGCATCTGTATCGAGCCAAATGACTCGAATTATTAATCGTTCTTAATTAGCAGCAATTATATCCCAGTAAATTAAAAAGAGAAACTAATTTACACATCGTGCAAGCCTTAGTGACACTTCTGCAATAATCCTCTTTACCTGTTGCAGACCCCGAAATTTCGATCTAGAGATCGAAAGGACTTGTCGAACTCCTATGCTACGCAATAAAAAGTATCGACGTTTCCATGGAAGCTTTCTTAATCTTACTGAAGCGAAGATTCCAACGTTTCCTTGGCTCGGGAATCGTTGCAAGTAGCATTTACAGAAACGAAACATCAAAGGCCTAACGCGAATGTAATCACCAGAGGGAGGGGACGTCATCGTGCAATAACAAATTCGATGACGTACTTGGTATTCAGTTCCGGTCGAACCGTCGTCGCGATAACGGCCGTGCTCGGTAGCGCGTGAATTTTAAAATCAACATCGTCTACAATACGATCGCAGTCGCGGAACCTTACGGCGTCAGTGCATAAACTAATACTCTGCGCGCTGTGACAACGTAAATTCGTTGCGATTTGAAGTGAAATTCAGTGAAGTGAAAGCTAAACTGAGCAACGCCGGGCGTCCCAAACCGTTGGCCGCGTTCCTGTCGGATGTGCAGCTACAAGAATCCTAGACAGGAGTTTCCGGGATCAGAATCCAGTACTTTCGTCCACAACATCAGAATTGGTGAGTGTAAAATACTATCAGTCAGTATAGGTTCATAAATTCGGCGAGATTTAATGGGAAGAAAAGGGCGCGCGAGTTCGTGCCTCGGCAGGGAAGAGGGGGCGCCACGCGTCCGACTTTTTAACGTATTATTTGAAACGTTGGCGGGAAAAGTGTCCCACGACAGTTTTCGTGGTAATCTTTCTATACAATTTTGTTATATATTATTAATATTATTATTATTAAACGTCTATATTACTCAAAGAAAAATAAGAAACTTGAATATTTACAACAAGAGTAAAGACAATAAGAGTAAAGGCGAGATTGCAGTGGTGCCACTATTTTGAAGCATTATTATTATTAAACGTCTATATTACTCAAAGAAAAATAAGAAACTTGAATATTTACAACAAGAGTAAAGACAATAAGAGTAAAGGCGAGATTGCAGTGGTGCCACTATTTTGAAGCCTAACCGCGTACTATAAATTAAACTAAAATTAAGAAAACAACAACAAACATAACAAACGTTAAGAATAAACTAAACTAAAAATGAACTTAAAACTAAAATGTAATTCCGTTGGTATTACTGGATATTTCTTCGGTATTTGAGAGTGTTATACAGGGAGACTTAACGCGTTAAGGGAGAAAACTAGAGACGAGGACGTTATTGCCAAGTTCCCTGATATTTTCGGTCGTTACTGACTTTCACTATTCGAGCACGCTTTTAAGAGCAACGCTCGCTGTGTTCTGGTTCGAGTGCGCCGGCGAGATTAATACTAATAACCAGCATGCATTTTCGATGCCGGGGTTCGCGCCGGTTTAGTTTCCTTCCGCGAGCTAACGAACGGTTAAACGTCCTCTTGATTTCCGTGTCGTCGGATGAAATATGCGAACGACGCGTCGCTGCAATTTGCACGTAATTCCGTTGCAGACTTAACGTACGATACGTCCCAAGTTTTACGCGGTGTACTATATCGGGTGGGCGCGAAACTTCTTCAGGCTCCTCGTCGAATCCGATCGCAGGCTAACCGTTCAGCTTTAAATACAACTCAAGGCCGTAGAGCCAAGTTTATAAGCAATTGGTGACCGGGGCGATTAATTAATTATTATTCATTTCTCCGCCGCGCTTCGCCAAAATGCGCCACGGCCTTAAATTGCGTTTCGATATAATTTCCAAACGATTGGCGCACACAGAGGGGAGTCCTCAATGGGCCCTGGGACCCCCAAAGACCGGGCTTTGCAAAAAGGAAAGCAAACTGGATCTCGTACGTTAAATAAATTTTTACAATTACCCGAGGAATTTTATCGAATGTCGCATTAAAAATATTTTCATCCCTTCGACTACTCGGCTCCCCCTTAAGATTAAATCCAGAGTGCGCCACTGGTCCAAGTTTTGCGGCCACCCGATATGTACCCCCGTTCGAAAGTGTTTCTTTCGCGAGTATCAAGCACCGCCGTGAGATCGTAGAATGGAGGTGACCCGCGGTGTAAGGTTACAGGGTAAAAAAATGTCGGTGGTCCAACTGCTCTCGCCGGTCCAGATTGTAATCTTCGTTTGGGGACGGGAAAAAGTAAGAATGTCGTAATCTCGATTCAAACATCTGTGAGCGGAGTCCAGGTAGGGGGGGGGGGGGGATAGGGAGGTGCAGGAGGGGGTCGGAACCTGGTTAGGATTTTTTTTCCAGCGGTGGGAACCGCCGCGGTCACTCCTTTTTAAGCGGTTTTAATTTCTTGTCAACGCTGTAGCGTTCTTTTTTTTTTATCGCGTAATTGTTAGCCTGCCCTCCGTGCTATTTATCGTGGTCGTTGGCGAACAACTCGGCGTGTTTTTTGGACCGAGCTCGCGGTCGCAGGAAACGAGGCTGCTCCATTCTGCTACGTTTCAGCCGTGAATGAAACGCTATGGTAGTTGGGAGGAAATTAACTTCGATCGGCTCACCGTCGAGATTAATTAAACGCGAGCTTAGGTTCACTTATTTAGGGGAATTATTAATTAGCGTTACCGCGGATAAATGAACTCTCGGTAATAAAACATAATCTGCTGACTTTAGGTTACTTCAAGGGTTTCTGTTATTTCCGTTGAAACTCTATTCTTGGAAAATAATATTCTTGTAAAATAGGTTCCCGGGTTATCCGAGTATCGTTGCAAAGTTATTTCAGGCTCCCTCCCCTTTGAGGATAATTTTAGAGTCATTTTAGGATAATTGTAAACCAATCTCGAGGTCACTTTAAGCGACTTTCGGGGTTGCTGGAAGATTATACCGAAAGTTATAGGCAACTTGAGTGCGATTACAATACCGTGCGTGGGCTCTCGCTTTAATTCCAGTTACGATACGCGACAGCCCCAATATGTTCGGGCCGCATTAACGGTATACAATTAAAGCGAATTATTCGCGGTCTTCCTTCCACTAATAATCAGCGAAACGTCGCGGCAGAGTTTTGCCAACATTATCGAAACAATCGTTGCCGGGGCGGCGCCGTTCATTTCGCCTCCGCGCGCCCGGCGACGTATTAGAATTAATCTGGAATTAATTTCGGTAACGCCGTTCCGTCCTCGATAGCCGATAATTCGCGGGGGGTGGTGGTCGAGGGAGAGCCGGTGGAATTATCAATGGCAGCTTTTATCGGCGACCCATTGTCGCCTAAATATACAGGGTTATTTTGAAACCGCGCCGCCGGCCACCGTAACGCATATTTCGCTCATTATGACGGGTTTAGCTGTCTTTCATGGACACTCCCGATGATAATTCAATTACGCACGGCTGCGCGCCGCGGATATAGTCGCGCGTTCGCCTGCGATCACCACGCGCGCCCTTGTGTACTTACCCTAATGGATAACGAATGCGCGCCTCGTAAAAGTTCGCCCCGAGGAGGGCGTTTAAGGCGCGCCGGATTTATAGAACGGGTGTACCGCCGCGTCATCGGAAGCTTTAAGCGACGTCTTAGGACATCGCGCCGGAGATTCCACGTCTCTAAAGAGCGAGGGGATTTAGGATAGACTGGAATTAGCCTCGTTTCTCTTTTATTGCCGGATCTACGGGCAATATAGGGGGCTTCCCGTGCCTCCGAACGAAACCGTCTCTCCCATCCGCTGTCCCGTCGTGATCTTTTACAAGGGGGCTGTAAAGATTCTCCCGTTATGATTGGTTAACCGACGATAGCACTGCGGCACGGTGGTCCGGATAGAACGGACCTTCTCTCCCGTGGGGTTTCGTTACGTTTCTTGGAAAGATCCGCTGGCTTTGGAGGGGTCTGAATTTCGCGAGGGGCGAGAGATCGGCGGGTGGAGGGCAATGCTGGTTGTCAGGTGGCGGTGCTCGACGGTAAATTAGAAAGCGGAGAAGCGCGATCGTGCCCCCTAACGGCAGGGCGTCGGTAGGCGGTCCCAAACACACCAAGTTAAACGGTCTCCCAGCACGTTGTTAGCCGTCCTCTTTTATTCATGCCCGCGACACACACATACGCGTGCGCGCATACAGGGCACTGGCTCTCCCCGAACGTAATTACTCTTGGCAAGTGGAGAGATATCGACGAACCAAGGGACAATTATTTTTTTCCCCCGGCGTTAATTAGCGCTCTCCGCGGCGCCCTGGTATTTATACGCGCGCCGGTACACTGTTGCAAATTACGCGCCACACGCTCGCCATCCCTTTGCCCCTTCGACGGGGGCCTTCGGGGGTCCTTCTTTCGAGCTTCAGGCCCAGTTCCTCGCGATTCTTCGCGGCTCCAGGCACAATAGAAACATTCGGAGCTGGCGAAGAATAGGCTGGAGGTTTTAGCAGTCGCGAGAACTACCCTTCGCTGATCTCTCTGTTAGGGTGATTATGGGAGGGTTGCTCCGTATCTAAATTTTCTAATGGAAATTTGTTCCAATGATAGGGGAGATCGGCTCTAGTTGATACAGACGAAATTTCAATTCTTTACTACGATTTAGCGTACGTTTGTGTCTCTTGACGTTAACAATCGCTGTTTAAGGGGTAACACCACTCTAGAGGCAGAAAAAGAAGACCTAAATTCGACAATTTATGTTGTGAGTATGACAAACGGAATAGAATTTCTTTTCAGAGGGTTTATTTAACACATATTGAAGTACGATAAACAATTTTTTTTATTGCCATTTTCATGCAAAATGGCGGCAACAGAGCCCGTCGTCGAAAAAAGCTTTTTTGAAAACGCCGCCACGGGAGGACGGATTTCTCGGCAAGTATGAGTCCTGGAACCAAAAATAAAAAAAATTTATAATCCATATACAATTGGCTTTGGAAGTACGTAGCCGTTTTTTGATCGAACGTAAACTTTTTTTTTTATAAAGAATTTAATGCTCATTTTTAGGGCAAAGAATCCATTGATTTCTTAAAAAGTGCACCACTTCCACAAAAATTGATTAAAAAAAATAATCCTACGTACTTCCAAAGCCAATTGTATATAGATTATAAATTTGTTTTATTTTTGCTTCCAGGACTCATACATGCCGAGAAATCCGTCCTCCCGTGGCGGCGTTTTCAAAAAAACATTTTTCGACGACGGGCTCTTTTGCCGCCATTTTGCATGAAAATGGCAATAAAAAAAAATTGTTTTTCGTACTTCGATATGTGTTAAATAAACCCTCTGAAAAGAAATTCTATTCCGTTTTTCATACTCACAAAATAAATTGTCTTTAGGTCTCCTTTTTCTGCCTCTAGAGTGGTGTTACCCCTTAACTGTTTTCGTTTATATAGAGAAAAAGTAAATAGTTTTGATACATCCAGTTGAGGATGTATTTTCTCAAGTTTTCGCTTACTATATATTAAAGTGAAAGGACCGAAGTATATTTTGGCATATTTGTTAATTAATTCAAATAAAAAAAGGAAAAAATTGAAAACAGAATAATGTATCAACTAGGGGTAAATTGATACATTTTTCCTTGGTCCAAATAATAGTTTTTTATTCATTTTGTATGTATTTTCTCAAGTTTTCGCTTACTATAGATTAAAGAGAAAGGACCAAAGTATATTTTGGCATATTTGTCATCAAGTAATTAATTCAAATAAAAATGGAAAAAATTGAAAACAGAATAATGTATCAACTAGGGGTAAATTGATACATTTTTCCTTGGTCAAAATAACATTTTTTCATTTATTTTCTATGTATTTTCTCAAGTTTTCGCTTACTATATATCAAGGAGGAAGGACCAAAGTATATTTTGGCATATTTGTTATAAAGTAATTAATTCCAATAAAACTGGAAAAAATTGAAAACAGAATAACGCTTCAACTAGCCCCGGTCTCCCCCACATATTATTAGTTGAACATCGCGTGCCAGGTACCATTTGCATCGAAGAAACTCAAACTGCTAATATTTTTCACCGTTAAAAAATTAAAATCAAAAACATCCCTTTGTTGAGAGAGACGCCGCACTCCCATAATCACCCTCCCTAGGGGATTCTTACTTCCCGAAGACGTAATCACATCTACGGCACTATCAAGAAACAAGTTCCCCCTCAATCTTCTCAAGATCGTTCCACTGAAAAATCACGCTAGGGCCCATTTGCGCAACCCTCGCTACCCCATCACCGTCCCCGGCTAAAATCGCCAGCAATCAGAATTATCGATCACCCATCACGCGCAATCCCCTCACCGTTACAAAAACGTTTCCGCCGACGTTCCAGCGACCCGCCCCCGAAGCGGCGATACCGATTGCTCCGTCACCCTCTCGATCCGGGGAGGCAGGCACCGGGGTCGCGTCTTCGCCGAGGCGCTGCAAATCGCGGATTTATCGGGCCGCGGACCGCGGACGGCCTGGCTCGGTTTGACGAATGAGGACAATTAATAATCGACGGTGGCTCGCGTGATCCGGGGGCCCTCGATACGCGTCGTTACCGCTGTTTGTTACTCGCTCACTCTCGCGTCTTAACGCGCGCCTGGATGGGCCTGGGTCGGCCGGGGCGCGGGATACTCGTCGTCGCCGGTTTTTCCGTACGCGCCCCGATGATCGATCGTGGCCGGGTGATCGCGCGGAACTCGTTTTACTCGTCAGTCGCGAAAACGCTCCCCTTAACCCGTGACCGAGCGTATCTATCGTCGGATTAGCGTCGGGGTTACCTGGACGTTCCCCCCCCCCCCCCGTCGAGACTTCTCCGCGCGGCGATTTCGCAGAGGCCCTCGGACGCTCCCCTTTTCCCGCACCGCTTTATCAGATCCGGCTAATACGCTGCCCGTGCACTGACGGTGCACGTTTCATTTTGTCCCCGCTCCAGAGCAACTTCAGCACTCTTGTCGGGACGTTAAGAAGGGGATTACGATCGTGTCGGGGATTTTGAGAGACGCGGGGATTTCGGGGAGGGTAATTCGTTTGCCTATCGTGGATCGAAGTCTCGGAAGAGTTAGAGGGGTAGCTAAGGTGAAGGATGAAGCTGAGAAAGCGTCCCTGCTGACGCGTGTAGCTGTTAATAGCGGCAATCGTTTAAGGGACTGCAGGTAACGGCCTCGAAGGCAGAAGACCACGGGGCACCGTTCACGGCGCACAATTAAACACTTTCGCGCGCGAGGAGCGATCGGTTCCAGCCGAGGCGGTGTCATCTCGGAGCTTTCTCCCTTCTGCTCGGTGTCGCGTGGGGGGTTAATTGGGCAAAAGGCTTCCATTAGGGAACGGACGCGACGGTCTCCTTACGAGCATCGGTCAAGAAGAAGGGGAGATAAGAGCTGGTGGAGGATGGGGAGGAGAGACAAGGACATAAAGCGAGGATTAAGAAGCTTGGAATCGGTTTGAAATTTTAATGCACCACGCGAAGGGAAGTTGAGAGAAATCAGGGATCAATCACTTTGCGTCTGAAATTTTCAAAATATTCTCATCTTCGGAGCTCTTCGACGGTCCTGAATCTCATTCGACCTTACTCACTCTTCCCTACTTCACTCAAACAAACTTCACTCGCCCAACTCGCAAGTGTCGTGGATTTTCGATCATTGCGCCAAGTGGATGTGGAATTAAAATGGAGAAAAGATAGAAAACGGAGCGGTTGCGTGAGACCAACGACGGGCACCGCGGCGAAGACACAAGGGTGAGGATGCAGAAGAGGATGGCAAGTGGAAGGAGGATTGCTGACTGGCAGGCTACCACCGATGTCTCGTTTACCATAATACAAGGCCTTCGCTGAGGGGCAGACGTGCGCTGGCGGATACAGGGGACCCAGCTCGAAACGGTAGCAATGCATCAGAGAACGGTGAAAAGCGCGTCGCGGATCTAAAGGGCTTGAAGGACGAGGAGCGGGGACACGCGATATCCTGTCGTGGGTTCTGTCTTCCTGCGCTGTACCGCGACGCTGTTACGCTGCTTCCCTCTGCCTTTACACGACGTGGAAGGAACGATCGCCCTGCGAAGCGAGCCGGCTGGAAATTCTACAGCGGACGGCGGCTAGGAGCGGGACACGAGGGAGGTGGACGGACGCGGGGATTCCTCTGTCTCCTATGGAGAAGTATCATTAATAGCGCGAACGTCTCGATAAGAGTCGCGGGGACATAGTCGCGCGGTTCTGGTTTCAAATCGCGAAGGCTTGGAGGATCCGAATGGGCAGGAATGTTTAATATCGAGGCGCGGACGGTACACTTTTCCTTCTCTACCGAAAGTCGAAGGAGTGTCCTACGCATTAACGAAAGGTACGCCGACGATCTCCGAGGGGCATTCTTCCGTTGGTAAACGAGATGCGAGTGAAACGGCTCACGTATGCGAGGCTCCTGGCGACGGAAAAGCAGAGGAGTCGACGTCGGCGACGAGCGCGTCTGCAAATTAAGCGTCGCTGCTTGCCAACAGCTCCTTCTCACACGTCGAAAAGCGGGGAATCTTGGGATATCTCGTTCGTTACACGTGATTTCTGCAGTCAGTTCTCTGTCTCTCTGCCTCTTGTTCCCGCGGATGTCCCGGATGCTTTCGTACTTGGCAATTATACGAGAATGCGGCTGGTAGCCCGTGGCTCCGCGGTATCGTTTCGTCGCGAGTCTTTGCCCCGAAATATTCGCCAAATTATCTTTCTTCCGTGTCCTTCTCGCTTTAGCCTTCGAATTTCGCTTTAAATCCCCGGAAACTCTAGCTACGCATTTCTCGCTGCTTCCCGGACCTCCCCACTGTCTAGTTAGAGGACGGAAGAAGGGACACAGGAAGATGGGAGCGTGATTTCGATGTGGCCGAGCGGTTTCGGTGCACCGGGGCCCATTTGACGGGACCGTTCCTCTCCCTTCCCTCGAGGAAGGACGCTCTCGCGAGGATCCGCTGCTCGTTCCTCCTCGGCCGTTCCCTCCCCCCCTCCCTCCCACCCTCCCTTCCCCTCTGCCTGCCCCCATCTCCTACTCCTTCTACTTCTCTTTGGGCCCCGCTGCACTCTGTCCCGTGCCGTATCGCGGCGGTCGTCTTCGTTTCACCGTCCGCGCGCGCGATCCGCACACGCCACTTCTTCTTCAGTGGCCGCTGGTACCACTCTCGGCTAGATCGCGGCGAGCGCACACCTCCTCTCGTGTTCCCTCGCCTCCTCCTCTTCCTCTTCTTCGCCGCCACCTCCTCTCGCTATTCATCCAGCCCGGCCGAGTAACGCGCGCTACGTGCACCTTCTTCCGGATCACCTGGCCTTCCCATCCGTCCGATTCCCCTGTACAGTCCGGGTCGAACGGGGTCGCGTGCCCCTCGCGGTGGTCCCCTGTGCCGCGAGTGAGTTTCCGGGGCGAAGGAGAGCGTCGGCACCGTTCCGCCGACCGTTATCGATCCCTGGCCGCCGGCTAGGACCTCGGGGATGATACACGGGACACGTGACGCGCCGGATGGACCGCGACTCGTATCGCTCGCCAGTGAAATCGAAGATCCGCGGGGGCCATTCGCCGCGGAGCTTGCCAGTGGGGCCAGAGGATTGATGTCGATTCGAAGCGGAGCTAGCGAAGGAGGGTCGGAAGGCAGCGGTGAGATCGAAGTAACCCGAGGCGACCGTCGACTCCATCGACTCGACGCTTGCACGTGGTCACCTTGACGTCTCCACTGCGCACCTGATGGCGAAAGTGTCGGGGCACCAGGAAGCACGTGCGACGGCTCGTTAACAAGTGCCTGTCGCTGTTAATTAACCGCGGGTCTTCGTTGCGCAAGAGGCAACTTCCACCCTTGTTAATTCTTCGACGATCTACGCCAATCGGCGACGTCTTCGATCCCTCCCGAAGTTCCAAGAGAATCGGCACGTGGTCGCGCGGTGGGAGGCGCCCTCCTGCTCCCAGCTTCTTCACCCCCGCGTGGCATTCGTCAGCCCGCGATCGGACCGTGGCCGTAGCATGTGTTAAATTGATGCGGCTTCTTTCCCGGCCACCATCTTCGATTTGCCACGCGTGCTTTTTCCCGCGCAAGCCTCTCGACGAGGCCGTGAACCGTGATGGATTAACGGCGCGGAACGGAAAAAGGCCCCGGGAAGACGGTCGGAGGCCGCACGCCGACGCTCCACGCTTCGTTTCAGCAAACAATGGCTGGGGCACCGATTAACCCGGCTCCCTGAGCCAGCGATCGTCTTCGACTTAACACGGTGTCCACGTGTGAACGAGGTGCCTAACAGTTTCGTGCTCGGATCCCCGACGAAAGCGTCTGTAATCATCGAAGCGGGGGAGGTTCGGCGTTGTCAGTGATCTGAACGCCCGCAAAGGGCGCGTTGCTCCGAAGCGAAGGAGCCGTGATTGTGCCGTTCTCGGATGAGTGCCTTGGGAAGCCGCGCTTTTGGATAAATCTTCGCGCTTGTTCCTCGGAGGTAAGAGGCTCTAAATAATGTCACCGCGACTGGCGGTTCCAAGTTACAAGGGGGGGAACGCAGGGAAAGTGGAAGCTAGTGTCGCGGTAGGACGCGGCGATTACTGGGAACGCCTTCGATTTGCATGAGACAACTGTTTAACGATTTGATCGGCGTTTTAATTCGAAAATTATACGTTTAACCGGGGCGCGGGCAGGGGACGTACAGCCTGGTGTGCCTCGGTGTGTCCCCGGGCCCGAGTAAATATTCATTAGGCGGCCACTTCTTTCCTCCCACCCCCCCCCCCCATCCCGCGCCTTGCCTTTCGATCGCGCGCATTTGCATATCACAATCAACGTCATATCATTGTTGACTTTGAGCGCGGAGACTGCGTTGCCTCGGCGGACTCGGCCCCCTTTACCGTTCACCTTATCGGATAACGCGTGTAGGAGTATCTCGCGCCTCTGCAAACATCCTTGGACAGTGCGTCTTGGGCCAGGCCCTTTGGATCCTCGATCCTTTTGCACGCACCAACCTGGAGCTGCCGGTTCTGCGAGTCTTTCTGGCGAGGAAGACAGCGACGCGGGGGGATTAGTGTATCAAAGTAGGCAGGGGGTGTAAATGAATCGTGGGTGGAAGTCGAGGTGTCGGTTAATGGTGACTTTAGAGGTAGACCAAGCAGGTGTATCAAACGTGCAATCGGTTCTCTGTCCAAGAGCAATTCCGCGAGGAATCATCACCCGCGGTTGAAATCTAATAACTCGGAGCTATTCGATAAAACATGTTCATCTTTGCGGGATCGGTCACATTCGAATTTGGGCGAGTAGAGGAGCTGTGAGATTAATCCACGTTTGTACATCAAGAACATCCTGTTTTTTTTTTGCACAGAATCTCTTGGTTCTCCCAGGATTTGGAATGGAGGAGTTGAAACCAAGGGGCGACACAAACGATTATACATATTGCATAGGTGGGCCGGAATGGTTCGCAATGGAACAACTTTGTTTTTACTCGTATAGGGTAAAGGACTCAATTACTGCCACCTACGCAATTACTGTCACCCTAAGCTATTTTACGTAGAATAATGAATAAACCTTATAAAACGATGCGTAAAAAAAATTTAGCATACAGTTCAAACTGTTATTTATACGATACAAAAAATAGTACTTCATTTTTTCTTCGTTAATTTGAATAAAAAGATAAACAATTTTGGGCGGATATTAGGAGAATGGAAACGATGACTTTCTTACTAGCGAAAGAGAAAACAAGGCGTCAGAGAAAATGCTGTAATTGTAATATTTAAGCTATTAACATAACAAGATATAATATTTTAAATAATATAAGCATCATAGAAAGTAATAAAGATTCGAATTCAACGATTCATTAAGTCTTTTTACTTATTAATTGGGTGACAGTGATTGGTACAAGCGTTTCTAGCATTTTGGTATTACTGTCATAGCAGTAGTTGCTCGTGTACATGACACAAAGTAACCTTAAAATGACAGATAAGCAGTATTAGGTTAGCTGACAGTAATTGGAGTGTCAGTAAATCAATCAAATACATTTGAAGGGTGTCAGTAATAGATCCCGTAACATATTTTTGAAATTGATGAATTTATACATAAAAATCGAAGTTTTAAGATCCACCAATTTTTTTCCATCAAGTAAATATATTAAGCAATAATAAATAACAAGAACAACATATACTTTTAGTCTATAACTACAAAACTATAAGATAATGTCAGCGTCAACGCTTAATGTGTCAGTAATTGGGTCATTTACCCTACAGCTAGTTATTTAAACGCTTACGTATACTACTTATCGACTCGTTTAGAGACCAATTCGGGTAAATCCGGGAGACGCGGCCGGGCCGGAGAGTTGGTCGAAACTGTTGATTCTTAGAGAATTAATTGTTCTGAGCCTTTACACACTTTTACATATACACAAATGTAGAGTCTGAATATAGCCATTCGACCAACTCTCCCGTCCGACTGCGTCTCCCGGATTTACCCTAATCACATTGTGCAATAAAATATAAATACTATACTGTTCACGTAGAAATAACTTGTGTAATAATAAACGATAGTTTATTGCTCTGCCCAAGTGCAATTTCGCGAGGAATCATCCAAATCTAATAACTCGGAGCTCTAAATCGCTTAGTCATTTTATGAGTCCATGTGGTCGTATTTAGCGCGTTGCCGGAACTAATTGGGGATGGAAAGCTTCGAAATTTCAAGAGGACCTTTTCAGTTTACATGACAGTGCGGCGTAATAATAATAAGACGATCTTGTCATCAACTCGTTTTAATTCTGCTACATGGTAAACAGCCATTTATGCGAGCTACATAGCGCCACTTAATAAAAGCGTCACGTTAATAAAATCCTCCATCGAGGATGTTAAATTATCCTCTAGTCGAGGGCCGACTATGTTCGCGGGAGTTTCTGAGCGAGAGAGCACTTGGATCGATGCTAGGATTCGTGACGCACGAGATCAGGCGTTCGTATGTTGCTGCTCGCTGTCGAGACTTTTAGATCGAGCGCCTCGCGGTGAGGTCGAACTTCTCCCCTGTCGACGGCCCCCATCTTTTTTCCCCCCGTGCCTGCCGATTAAGCGATCAATCAAAGCGGGGAGTCGCGATCAATTAGCCGGCGTTCGAGCACCTTCTCTCGGCGGAGCAACGAGCGCAGAAGGGGCCTTGGATTAATTATCGGTCGATTTTCCTGAGCCCGCGAACCTCGTGTCGTCGGCTATCGGCCGCCGACAAGGGCGATTATGTAGGAGCCGACGCGGAAACGCCGCGGAATATTCCAGGCAAAGCGCCTTCTCCATTCCCACTTCATTCGAATCTCCTTCCGTGCCGCTGCGCTTTTCCGCCCCTCGCTGTCACCCCTTCCCCACCTCTCGCCGCCCTTCTTCCCCTGAAATTCCGTCGCGATCGACGGCGTAACGACGCCGCGTTGGAAATTAGGGGGTGAGGTCGAACGTGACGTTATTGGGTTACGGGAAATGTAAGTAGAAATGGAAACCCTCCGCGCAAGGGTGGCTCCCGTTCCGTCGGGGGATATTGGCTGCTTTCGGCGCCTCGCATAGTCTTCGATATCAATTCTTTTGCGAAGCGATTTTCCGTTGCGTGGGGTTTGACGAGCACAGAGGACGTTCACTTGCTTAGCAGAAAGAGTCGAAGGTACCTTTCCAGCGTTTTAAATTACAATTCTTTTTTTCATGAAGTTAGACTATAAAAAGTAGAAAATTTTGTGATGCATTCGGGTTATTGCATACTTGAGAATATTTAGCAATCGAAGCAAATGAAATTTCGTGAATAATTAAGAGTCGGGACAGTTTTCTCTCTCTCCTGGAGAAAATTTGATTTTTGGCACTCGCTGTGTTTTCCACAAGTACTCTTCAACTACGTAACTTCACGTTCGATGATGAACCAGTCTCCCTCGAAAACCCGCGCGCGATCCAAAGCTAGCAAGCTACCCTTCAGATCCACTGGTCGATACGCAAATTTCATACGAAAGGGTAAACACTGTCCCCTCTAGCGTTATTAAAACAAAATATCGGCTCCTCTCGCATCGGCGGAAAGCTTTCATTCAAAGTGGCGGCCCTCCAATCTGCACGCGTCATCTCGCGGCGTTTAAGCCTCGTTCCAGGTAAACGTCTGGAAGTAGTACGAAACTAGATATACCCCAGCGACGTCCAGCGGGCCCCGTAGAAGCGGAGGAGAAAGGATAGTTTGAGAAAGATAAGGCCTCATGACCGTGAAGCCCGTATGGTTAGCGGAGAGCGCGGTCACGAGCGGGCCCGATCGCGCTCGAGAGCGTGGAGGGAGAGAGACCGCGGAGAGACGTCCTCTGGCTGCTACTATCTTTAATAGAATCGTGTAATTCGTCGATTGCCGCAAAAAACCAGCCGATACACTCGCGTGGAAGCGTGGCAAAAACTTGCGCGCAACGGTCTTGCTTTCCGATACGCGGCTCACGTGACCGGGCATTTTTCCGATCCGCTGGCCGAGGGTTTCCGACTATCGCCGCGCCCCGGCGATATTTACGTAGTCCGCGATTAGTCACTGGCCGAGCTGCGAAAAGGCGCGGTAGAAATACACGTTAGAAATCGCTGGAAATTTTCTGGGGGACTCTCGTTGGAAAGTGCGAACAGAAGAATTCTCGAGGAACTTTCCTTTGAGAAGTTACCACATACGCAGTTCACTCGGTAGAGAATTGTCTAAGAAGAGAAACGGCTTGAAGCCTGAAGACCCTTGTGGACCTACGAGCCAAGTATCAGCTATCAGCGAAGGCTATCCTAAACTCCACTTTGCCGAGGACTTGCAAGTCTTCCCGGGAGTGTTTCAAGTTGCTCGTAGAATTTTCGACCGAATTTCACGCATTTCCATTGCCAAGTATCGCGCCCGCGGTACACTGTTTTCAAAAGGAACAAGCCTTCGCTCTGCATTTACAACGAGAGGCCACTCTTTTGGTACACATAAAACGGCCCCTCGGCGCGCGCTTCGTCCACGGATCGAGGGGTTCGGCAAAAAGCGAGATCATCGACACGTCTCTAATCCTTTCAAGGCGAGCGGCCGCGCGCGAAGACGACGCCGTGGCAAAAAGCCACGTCCGCCGTGGCCCATTCTAGTGTCACCTCTCGCGCGGTAATAAACGTCCGCGCGAGGAGGACCCGCCGCTTATTCGCGGGAAGCCCCCCCTTGTTTTCCGCGTCCACTGTGTCCCTGCGTCGTACTCGTTAGCGCGGCCACTGTCACTTTTGGCCGGGCGTGTTTTTGACGCCGCCGAACGGAAGGGGACGCGTGCCCATTAGCGCTCGACGGCGGCGGAAGGGAAACGGTCGCCGCATAACGGGGCACCGCGAGTCAACGCGGGATAATGATTTCTATTCACCGCCACGCGACACACGGCGCAAGGTCTGTCTATTACAGAGCGATTTCGAGCTGCCCCTTTACCGAGGAATAATAAATCCCGGTTAGAGCGGCTTGGTCGTTTAACGCGCCGAAGAATTAGTGGGAATAACGGTGAGGGAATAGGTTCGGCGATCCGCGAGACACCTGGGGACCGTTTCCTCGCCAAACTCAGCTAAACGATCCCCGTTCCGGGAACGGGAGTCTGCACGGAGCGTGTTCGAGCGTCTCCAAGAGCGGTTCGAAGCTGACAAGCGTTAGATACCTATTTAGGGTGGAAATTCTGCTGGGATTCTTTGTATCATCGGAGGGAAGGTTCTTAGGGAGCTTCTGTTTAGTTGGAAATAATGTAAAGGACGCTCGGCTACTTTCCAATTAAATCGATCCGTTTTCACGGCGAGCCGGGAATCTCGGCTCACCGATGTAGCCAGCTAATTAGAATCCCTTCCGACTGATCTTTAATTCATGACTTATATATTCCACGCGCGCCGTTGCACGCGAAGGATATATCATCCTGGGCCTCCGAGGAGCGTGTCCTCTCGCTCCCGGCTCCGTAGAATTGAATTATCCTGCTTGGTAGCGGTTCCTGGCGGTTTTTCCAACGATGCCCAATCGATCCTCCAGCTGGGCGATCTCGCGGAACGCTGGATGCGATCGCTACGACTTAAAGTCCCTGTCATTTGAATTTCTAATCGGTCACAATTAACCAGCGCGATGGATGCTGGCTGCGACGCAGGAAAACCAACGGAATCCCACTCGCTGGTCGATTTACGATCGATCGTTCTTTCCCTCGCGCTGAGACGAGTCCCTTGGCGCGTAGTGATGGTTAGCCGATCCATCCAATCGCGAGCTGTGTACCAGGAAATTCTTTGGCAACTGAAAAATACAGAAAATATTCATAATTAAACGGCATCAATTCGTATCCGACCTTCGAAATTAAAGTACACGCAGCTTCGAGACATTTTTAAATTCAGCGAAACAGCTTCGCGCCGGTCTCCAAGCACCCGAAGGTCTTTGAGCCCCCGCGAAAGCTCGCGCGTCTTTGAAAATTTCCCTCAGCCTTCGAGGAATCCCCCAGCATTGCGTAAGATTGAAACTGATTCGAGGCGTCTCGAGGCCATCGCTCGGGGAGGTGAAACTTGCGGCAGTTTCCCGAGGAAGCGAGCGGAGGTTTTTGCGAGCATTATCTTGCCCTCCCGTGGGATTAAACGAATCGTATGGTTTTCACGCGCGACGCGTTCGAACTCGTTATCGTTCCTGGCTCCCATCTTGCGCCGATGGAATCCCAATCGCCCGGTGGAAACAATTAGCCCCGCCGCGAGCAGGTACGTAACGGTGTTTTGCGGAGGCTCGTGTTTACAAATTCGCCGGGACTCTCGATCTTGCCGAGGGACGCGAAGCCCGAAGGGCCCTTCTTCCCATCGATTTCTACCGGTAGCCGGGGCGTTTAGTTTTATTGACGGTGGACTGCCTCGCTACGTGGGCATCCACCACTACCGATCGCCTTCTGTTTTTGACTTAGCGCAGTGTCTTACAGGGATACGGCGATCTCGCGAAGCTAGCATCGCGTGATCTATGGAGCCATAAAGCGGGAAATGCCACGCGCAAGAAATTATATAGCTGTCGTTCTACATCCTAGATGCTACATTTCTCGTTTCCTTTATCCCTCGGTTTCTTACCGTCCAGCTCCACCGTAAGCATAACTTCTCGATACCAGATCGCGGAGTCGAGGAGTGCCTGGTTTATCAATGAGTCGCCGCGAAAGCTTTTCCTCGTATTTTCGTTCCCCGCTGATGAATCATCGCGATCTGTAATTCACGAGGTTCCCGTTAATCACTGCTATCCGAGGCTTCCTAGGCCATTGTCTTTGCTGGGGCGATAATATTGATTGAAGGCTCCTGGAGATCCTTCGCGATCCCCTCGTTTCCCGTCGCGCGGCTTTGGTTCCACGGATCTCTCTTTGCAGCGAATTTTCGCAGGCGAGCAGGATGGCGGTGAACCAGGAAACGGCGCCGCAGCTGGTCCCCGTTCGCGGGGAATTCGTAATGAATCCCCGGGATCGTCTTAATAACCCGCACTTAGCGCTTTATCTTTACGGCCGCCGACGGAATTCGCCGCGTGAAAACCCGTAAAGGTTTTCGTTGGAGACCGCGGCCCCGGTGTTGTCGGCGCACCCGGTTCACGCGCAAAAGAAATTACTTCCTCGTCCGTGGGGCTGGGGTACGCGTTCACCTGGATCCACGCTGATAGCTTCGCCCGCGGAGAATACGTAATCGAGGCCAGGGGATTAATTCGCAGGGGAACTGTCGCCTCCCGATGGTTCTTAGGCGGATGAGTTGGAAAAACGACATCTGTCGGCGAGTCCCGCGGAATTTCGCCGTTTCGCGGAGGCGAACCTGGGGGTTGTAGCTACTCGGAGCGATTAAAGCGGGGAGAGGGCGAAGGGAATTTACTGTTATCGCTGGGTGGAAGGAATATAGTCGAATTCTAAATTAGGCGGGGGTGAGGATGGTGGCTTCCTTGAATTGCGACATTTGAATGCCTCAAGGTTTACAAGGGTGAACATATTTGAGGAGGCTCCAGATTTGAAAAAGTTGCCAAAAATAGAAATGAAAACTTATCAACTGTATAACTAATACTTATTCTGTGAAAATATGTATATTTTTCAATTGGTGTTCTCTTCCTAATGTTAAGGGGGTACAGGACTATTGGACACGTAAAATTGATGGTTTCTTTTGTATTGGATTGCTTAGGTACGAAGTAGTCATTATACCCGTAATTTTCACAGTTTATTGTGGACGTGTTTTCGAGTAATTATCCCCAAAATATTGTCGGATTGTTCGAATTTGTTGACATTATTAAGCGCTGAAGGTGGTCCTGCGTAGTGCGCAGATGTACGTATTATCAGGTGAATCAATCAAATGAAAGCAAAATTCTTTGGGGTAATTTTTACACCAAAATCTACAACAAGGAATTCGACTGGCAAATTTAAACAAAAATTGTGAAAGTTACACAAGAATCGATTTTGTTCCCACACTTTTACAGAAGATAATCGTCTTTAATCGTTTATAAAATAAAGTTTACAAACATCCAATGTTGATGTGGAAATTTCATGTTATAAAGAAAGGAATTCTACACTTTCGATTAAAATTTCAAGTGAAAATATTCGTTCGATCAAAGGTTATGATGTACACGGTGATTAAAAATGTAGTTTCGAGATAAACGGTTTCAAATACCGCTCTTGCGAGGCCTTTGCTCGGCGGTGCACTCAGCCATATTCCGCGCTATAATTCCCGTAATTATTCGAATTTCCTCGTGAAACTTTGTTGCAAATGTTCACAAAGGATCACACTTTCAGAATTAATACTAATTAAAATATCGATTTTTCCAGATTTCAATAGTCCCGTATCCCCTTAAGTCAAAGCAGTAATTTTATAAACAGTTTTTTCTAATTTACTTGAAGTTGGTAAAGATGAAGCTGCACCCCTCTTACTGCAAGGTTCTCATTTGTTCCATCGAGATCAACTCTTTGCACACCTTGGATTTGCAATACCTCTGCAAATTCCCCCTGGCGATTTTTCCTAAGTTCGAAGCCAGATATAATGGCCGGTGAATTCGTTTTCGCGAGTAGCGATCGAGGAGAAATCAGCCACCACCATCTGACGATCTTGGATTTGTCAGTTGGAGTTGCGTGGCCCCCGAAGGGTATGATGGGGTAACGGGAACGTTGCTCGGCTCCGGCTGAACCTAGCCATATGACTGTTATTTATTCTTAGCGTAATAGTTTGTGTGTTACGAAGCTATGCGTAGGCAAATACGAGAAGAAACTATCGAGAAAGAATCAATGTTCTGACCAATGAAACCCCTGATTTTTTCGGAGCTAACGCACATCTATTCTGATCTGTGTATTTCTACGCTGATAGCTCGGTTTGGCCTACACGCTAGAAGCTTGCCACCATCCCCACCACTTCTGGCTCACTCTTGTTCCGCGAAGGCGAGAGCGAGTCAGAAAACGTTGAGGAAAGGGGGCAGGCAAACTGTGTGGTGGGAGAATACCCCTCACGAAACTCACCGGCCAATATATCTGGCCTCGATCATAGTTCTCTATCGAATCGCGTTGATGTTTCTAACGATCCCACCCGGTACATCCAGCGGTGGTACAACAATATGTATAATAGGATACGATCGCGCGGCTACTATCCAGTCCCCAGTCGCTTTTCTACTTTGTTACCGGTCGCTTCTTTATTCGGCATAGGCATGCTCCACGCGGCAGGAACGACGAGGGAGATTCACAGAAGATTACGGCCGCGAGGGTATGCGTGGAACACCGGCGATCGGGACACCCGTTACATTCTAAATACTTGTAAGCATGCCCTATTACCCGGCCGCGTTTAAACGGTATTACAATACAATAGCCACCGGCCACCCTTTTCTATGTTAACCTTGTCCCTTCGTGCCCCCATAGACCGCGTTGCGCCAGGATACAGGGTGTCCTCGCGAACAGTGGCGTGCGTTCAATTAACCGATGCATTCCGGGGGGAGTAATTAGCTTCCAGCTCTAATAGAAGTGGGTCTTTGATCTTTTCAATATTCGTAGTTCCAGATGTAGATCTCAAGTAGGAGAAAAAATTCATTGGGGTGGGTCAGTGGGGCACTCAGGATATAATCTTGAGGGAGCCGAGTTGAAAGGATAAAAATATTTTTAATTCAATAAAATTCATTAGTTAATTATAAAAATTTCTTTAAAGAATGAAATTTTCTTTTCTTTAAACAAAGCTCTTGAATACACTTCAGTCGTGGGTACACTATTTAATCTCTGTTTTCCTTCTTCTTTGGGGTGCGCAACTGGAGTGAATTAGGTGCTTTCCAAAACAGCTCGCATTCTTTCGATTCTAATTCTAATTCGATATCCCTTATCCCGCATAATTTCCACCTCTAACCCCACAGTAGTACTCTTGAGCTTTCTATCCTCCCCAAAATGGGTGACATCGGTGAAAAGTCACCCCCCCCCCCCCTGTATCCAAAACTGAGAAATAATTCGTCGCTGCGAGGATTCTACAGAAGTGATCGGCGTGGGAGGGAGGAGGCTGCATGGACGGGGGCAACGAACGCGAAACAACGCGGAATGCAAATGTCCGGTTGCCGAAAACGGACAAATCACTGGGGGCCCACCCCCTCGGGCCCCCGTTAACGGAAGGGCGGCCAGCGATAATTACTACAATCGCGGCGAGGTTAATTCCTGTGTCTCGTAATTGTCGGCGTTACATCCACGCTCTCCTCTCTCTCTCTCTCTCTCTCTCTCTCTCTATTCCTCTGTCCCGTTCTTCCTGTGTCGTGTCTTAAATGCAAATGCAGTTAAGGATCTAAGATGGTAGATTAGCGAGTACGCGAGGCTTACGCACACACGCACGCGCGTGTGCACGCGGTGCATGCATCACGAGGCTCTCTGCAGGGGTTGTTGTCGCTTTCGCAAGCAGCGACTTCTGCAGGCGTAGAGAGGCGCGCACGGGCTGGGATTGTTAACGAGGCGGGGGATGGTCAGAATTGAAATTTATCGGGCGACTCGTTAACCCGCTATCGGCCACGCTATTCGAGGGTAATTAGACGTAATCAGATGAACATCGGGGCAATAATTTTCTGATAATTATAAATCCCCCTGTGCCGGCCATTGCCGGCTGATCACCGCGATCGGCCGATTTTCTTGGAAAGCCACGGGCATAGATGCTCGACGGGTAAGCGAACGACTCGGCTCTGTGGCGTTTTACAATTTTTATATGCCTCGGTGATCCAATCTTGACTGACTAATACTGCCCATCGTTATCGCTCTACATCTACCGTTCTCGGACCTCCAATTCGTAAATTCCTCCGTCTCCACGGGCCGCCCTGAACGGTTTGATTAATTTTCGGGAAAGGAGCCGTCCCCGGACAATGCTCGTTAGAGAACCACCGGCGGAGATAAATAAGAGTCTCGTGGATGGCCGTCTAGCTCGTGTTCCCTCGACTTTAAACGTTGCTTCGCCCTTTGCCAGCAAGGAGAGCCAGGACCCACGGCCCTCTCGCGCGCCGCTCGTTTCCCAGTTGTTCGACGATCATCCAAACGCGAGTTTATCAACCCTCCCCGCTCCTTGAAACTTCCCGCCGCGATACGTCACGTTCCAAACGGTCGAAGTTACTTTACGAGGCTGGCCTCTCGGAGGAAGCTGTACAAATTACACCGATAATTCTCCGGGCGTCTCTCTTCGCCCTCCCGTTCCCCCTGTTCCCTCGCGACGCCGCAACTATATTTTCGTCCCCCTCCGCGACGCCTCGCGGGGAAAAACTTGCGGAACTCCATTAAGCCCGTTTGAGGGCGGAAATGGGCGGCGAGACTCTTTCAGAGACGAGTGATCTTCATTCGGCGGGAAAAACTCAGCTGCTCTGGCTTATTAGTAGCTTTCTATCAGCTGTTATCAAGTCACGGGCATCCGTTTGTTTCTTCGATCCTCCATGCTTGACGAAAATCGATGAAGAAAGACGCTAGGAGCGGTCGGACGAATTATCCCCACGATACCGCGGTCTGCGAATGATTCCCCCAGCCTGGGGAGCGCAGCTTCACCTCGAGCATCTCGAAGACGAGGCCTCGGACGCTTACCATTCCGCGGCGCGAGCCCGTTGCATTCCCCTCTGCGGATCGTCCTTCCACCGATGCTCTTTGAAGCCGAATATCGGCGCAGCGATAATTGCGAGCGTAGCCTAGAAGGTTCGTGCGCCGCGCGCTGCCCAGACGCGATCTAAGATGAGAGATTAGCTGGTAAAGAGAGGGCCCGTGAGCCCTACGTACCGGGCCGTGTACGCGCGTGTAAATATGGGGCTGGTAAATAGGCATCGTACCTGTCTGCCTCCCTGCCCCCTCCGTTTCGCCGAGTCGATCCTGGGCCTGCATCGTCGCCCGGTGTACCAGGATACGCGCCGCGTATCCTGCACTCGCTGCTCGAGCGCTCAGCCTAGCTCCGCTGCCCGTACGTATCGTTTTATCGTGGCATCGTCGCTTCGCTTCCAGCTCGTTGCCGCGGCAGCCTCGACGCCGATCCTTCTGCCCGCTACCTTCTGTTTTTAAACAATTCTCCAGTGGTGAAAACTTTTGTGGTGAATAAAATCATTTATTGCACCTGTGTAGGTTTATCAGTGGCGCACTCAGAATTTAATCGTGGGGCAGCTGAGCTGAAGGGAGAAAAATATTTTTAATGTAAATTCCGTAATATCCATTACGCGAGTATAAAAAGCTCTTGAATTACTTCAGTCGTGGTTACGTTAACTTACATCACTTTTTCCGCTTTTCTTTGGGGGTGCCGAGTTGGAGGGATACAAATATTTTTAACGGAAATTCAGTAAAATTCATTAGGCGATTATGAAAATTTCTTTAAAGAATGAAATCCAGTTTTCTTTTCTTTTTACAAAGCTCTTGAATTACTTCAGTCGTGGTTACGTTAACTTACATCACCTTTTCCGCTTTTCTTTGGGGGTGCCGAGTTGGAGGGATACAAATATTTTTAACGGAAATTCAGTAAAATTCATTAGGCGATTATGAAAATTTCTTTAAAGTATAACATCTAATTTTCTCTTCTTTGTACCAAGCTCTGGAATTACTTTAGTCGTGGTTGTATTAATCTCCTTTTCCCTTTTTCTTGTGCCACTTTTTGGTGCCAGGATTCCTTTACCTCAAAACATGGAGGTCCTTTGAGTGACCGAGATATTTTGAAGGGGATGGAGACGGGTGTTATCACGAGCTATGAACGAATATTTCTTATTGCCAATTCCTAGATACTTCTCCGCTTCTTCGATTCCTCGGTACCCACACTCAGCTGCTTAAACTTAGGGGCACGTTAAATCCATCGCTATTCTTCGCCGTTGAGCATCGAGGGGCGGCGGGGGGGGGGGGGGGGCAGCCGCGGCACCTCCCCGAGGAAACGGGCTTTCGAGTTACCGAGCCCTCTCCCTCCTCGAAGGGGACAAGCGCGTTTCCTTAATCCCCTCTGGCCGCGGCTTATCGGCCGACAGATCGTGATCGTCCCGCGCTGCTGCCTGACACCGTGAAACATCGAGATTTAATTAGTCTAGAGTCGCGCTACACGACGTCCTCGGCGTGATCGCGCGTGTCCCTCCGGCTGGTATCGGTGTTCCACGCTTTTACGGCGGAGAGGAGTCAGAGGTTACAGCGTCGAAAGGCACCCTAGCTAGCTGGCTCCTCGAGCTCGCGTGAAAGTCGGAAACGAGGGAAAGTCAAAGGAGTCTGGTGGTGATTGAATTTGGAATTCGGCTGCTTGGAAGTGCACAGGGTCTCTAAAGTAATGGACACTCCTGTCTCTACTCTGAAATCTTCTTTTGTATTATCCTCCGCCCCTTTGATAGCCTGCCTGCATTCTGACTAGCATCGACCAAGATGCTCCGAAGACTGTCCTCCTCAGAGGCGTGTCAGTACCGATTAAGTAACTGGCATCCGGCGTCCGGAGGAAATTTACGAACCAAGGCTTCCACGAAAACTATTCCGACTTAAGCTGCTATCGTCGGCGGAGCACGACAGTGTCATAAAGAATAACACCGGGCCACGATTCCCGATCTCTGTCCCGATAACGCCGCCAGGGGGAAGCGGAGGTTTTATCGCCGCTTTAATTAATCTCCCTCGTTCTCTCTCCACCTGTACCACTCGGAATAGAAAGTCCCGCGGCCGGGTCCCTGACATTTGAAACCCGAGCGGCTGAATTATTTATAAACGCGTCGTCAATGTCAAAAGCGAGGATCCAACGGAAACGGCGCCTCCTCTTAAATCCCCGTACCCGATCCGCGATTTATTATCACGTCGCGCCGTGAAATTGCCCACTGATGAGTCGGGCCCGACGATTATTTCGTGCACGATCGAACGGAACTCTGGTGCCCCACTCTGGCCCACCAATTTTAGTGCACGCGTCGCGGGGGGGGACGCGTACTCGCTCATTAAAGAATTAAGTGAAATCTCGGATGGATAAATTAACGATAAAAGATCTCCCCCCGGCGATCCTCGTTCCTCGGCGTTCCTCGGGGTGGGGGAGGAGGCCGCGGCGATGTTTTCAGCGTCGATGTGGGAGCGCGGAGAGTTTGGAGGGAGGGCCCACCTCACCATCGGGCCTGACCCTCTAATTATATGGTACATCGTGTACCAAGTGAACGGGGGTCGCCGGGTCACGGTTGCGAGAGGCAGAAAGCACGCCACGGAGATATATCGAAAAATCCGCCGTGCCCCGCGTATCGGCGTTTCAGGTTTTCGCGGCGGGTAGCCTACCAGCCACGGAATTTACAGTGCCTGGGCCCCTCGATAATAATTGTTCGCGCTTCGTGCCCGGCTGATGCATTCCCCTGGCCTCGTCGATTCGGGCCAGCCTTTTCTTCAGCTTGCCTCGAAGAAATTGGTGGAGAGCATTGCTGTCCCTTTGCTTTCGACGCATTAGTCGACCGGGAAGGTCACTGTTTTATGTGTCTTGGAAGTTCGAGCTTTGCCACTAAGGGGTTAGGCCACCTTGGACGAAGCAAAGTTACGGTCAGTTTAGGCAATTTTTATTTAGGGAGATAATGAAATAAAGAAATGGGGAAATTCAATACGGAGCCTGTTATTGTACAACTCTAGACGGAAAAAGTCGTATTTTTCTCGTACAAAATAGCGGCGAAAGAGACGCGATACCCAACATATTGCCAACTGATGTTTTCCACGGGTTTTAACCTCGCGGCTGTACCGTTTGACCTGCAACCAAAAACCGAAAAGGTTTTATTTTCTACATGCCTGAAACTGTAGAAGTACATACCGATTTTGCGATACATTTGATATACCTATTCTTTGCGATTGATACTTTCATAAATAAAATATGGAATTTTCAATTTACTTCATTATATCCCTGGAAAAAAAATTGTCGAAAATGGCTGTAACTTTGCTTGGTCCAAGGTGGCGTAACTCCTTCACCCGAATACTTAGCAGACTTACGGGGAGGCAAAGTAGCCCCGGACTTTATGTTCCGTAACGTTTCGCCGGTAAACAAGCTTACGAATTAAAGCGAAAGAGGAATGGAGATGTGAAAGCACCGTTCCCGGGACGGTGCAATAATTCCTCCCCCATGGAACGTCGCGCTCGCCGCGCAACGAGGACACTGAATTTTGCATAAAAATTAGAGGGTAGGAGCGCGCGGTTTCGTCGGAAACTTCGCAAGCGCGCGCGCGCTGAATGACCGTCTCCCGCGCCCGTTCCGCTCCCGTTGATTTACGAGCATATTTTAAATCGTCCAGATGCTTGGGAGCGCGGGACGTTCCGCCCTTATCTATGCAAAACCGCGGCCACGCTCTCCCCTTATCCGTGCGCGTTCTTCTCCTATCCGTCAAGCCCCGCTTCGAAGGGCGGGATAAATTCACGATCGGCCGGAGCCGGGCTTAAAATATTTTCTGCCCGATCGAACGGAGGGATTTTTCAGCCGCCCCACGGGGGATGGGGCAAGTCGCCTGTCCGGTCAGTGGTTTTCTATTTTTTAACGGTCCACCGGCCCCGGGTAACACCTGTTGCGGACGGCGACCGTTCATTCGGGACAAAACGAAATCTCGATCGACGTGTCATCTTACCGAATCTGGCACGGATACCTTGGCCCTCCCTCAAGCTTATCTCGCGCTCTGGGGGGTGCGATTGTCCGACTGTGAGCGGACGCATAGTCTCGTCTTCTTAGTAGTCGATGAAGAGAGAGAGAGAGAGAGAGAGAGAGAGAGAGAGAGAGAGAGAGAGAGAGAGAGAGAGAGAGATTATAGAAAGGGGATTAGGTATATAAATAAAATGGCACTACTTCACTCGACGCCAACTTGAACGAATGGAAGCTGAGATGAACACAATTTTTATTTAAATGAAATTTCGAATAAGGAATAAAAGTTAAAAAAATTATTCACCAAGTGTCGAATAAAGTTACCTTGTTCGGTTAACGAACGAATAGCGAAACTACTTTGAACTTTTATTCGTTATTCGAAATTTTATTTAAATAAAAATTCTGCCGCGATTCACCGCGTAACGTTTCACTCTCACGGGGCGCAGTTACCGAAAATGAGTTCCAGGAGGAGGATGGGTTCCGTCGAAGGTGGGGGATGACGGAGAGGGTGCTGGAATAGGTGTGCGTTCCCACCGAGCGAAGCTCGTCCACGGGCACGTCGCTACCAGGGTGGCCTTTCAGATATTCCAGGGCGCACAGTGGCTTATTTATTTCTGCGTTTCCTCGAGACGTCACCGTAGCAAAAGGAGGAGCCCCCCCTGGTCGCGCCCCCCTCCCCCTTTCCTCGACGCGCGAGCAGACTTAGCGGGACTGGAATTTTAATTAAGCTTTTTTGCCACCCGCTGAATCCCTGTCCCGACTCTGGCCAGCGTTCGCGAGCCACGGAAGAAATGCCGCCTCGCGACGATCTAACGGGTGTCTCCCCGGCCGCGACGCGCCGCCCGAAATCTTGGAGCCGTGGCCGGATCGCGTGACCGGCATACAAATCGCCCCGGGCCGCGAGATTTTAATCCCACGGACTATTGGCTCCGCGAATCGAGCTGCGTCCCAGGATCCCATTTCTCGGAGCGAGGGCAGATCTTTACGGGGAGGAAGGATAAGGCGAATGGGAAACACGTCTTCGTGGAGGACGACGGAGGCTCCCTCGTTACGTGGCACGTCAGTGGAATTGGACTTTCTCAAAGACGGGGACCTTCAGTTTTAAACACTCGGATCAGGGAGTTACCATTGTCCTCCAACGGAAACGTCCTTAAACTCTTAAACTCTCGCGACGCGAGGCAGTTTCATTCATCCGGCTCGCTCGTGTTTCGTGTTTCTGAAGGAGAATAGGATTTTCAGGGCGGCGGAGAACCGCTCCGTGCGGAAGCACGTGGCAAACAGAGCAGCTGGCGCGAGATAACGCTTTATTTCCGACGGGAGTTCACCTCCTTTCGTTTAATCGCACGGAATCGCGGGTTCCGCGGCCCGGCAACACTCGCCGGTTTCGCGGTGCGGAAGTTTTTAATACGCGCGCAAGTTAGCGCGGATAAAGCTGGTCGGAATTGCCGGGCGGTCCCTCGCAGCCGCGCCCAGCGAAAGCGACCCCGCCGGCGAAAAATGGCACGTGGAAATTGATTCCACGCCGGTTCGGCGTATCATGGGACTGATTAGGGTGGGTCGCGCGGGGCCGTGTAATTTACGAGCCAGTGCCTGCGCGCGGAAAATTGATTGATGCATTCCTCGCGTCGAGTCCGGTCTCGAAGGCCCCTCCGCGGCCGGTGCTGCTCGCGCGGACTTCCAGCGAATTAGCAGGGGAATAATGACTAATTCGATTCAGGCGTTGTTTACCGATGGCATAACGATTCCACAGTGCACTAAAGATTCGGATCTTAATGCCATCCCGAAATTAGGGTGCTCCCGCTATCATTTACCCTTTAAACTTTCCAGCACCCAATAATCAGAGTTCGAACGCCCCCGCGAGGCACCGACAGACACGATAATCTTCGATTCCGAACGCTGGCGTGCCGGGGCACCCCGAAAGGGGGGCGGCTGGCGCGGGGGTTAAAATTACAATCTCATTCGATCTCGGCGCGGATAAGAGCGCCTCGACGACAAGGTGTTGGCGCAAATCCGATCGAATGGCCCCGTAACACGATCCCCCTCCGCGATAAGTACTTTATAATCACCCCGTGTGCTGCGAGGGGGGGGGGGAGAGGGTGGCTGGCGGAGTTGCCCTAAACCCCGCGAGTGAGCGAGGCGGAGGGAGTTTGGGGGAGGTTAAGATGATAGACGAGCCGATACGTTCCCACGCGAGCACTCGCGAGAGGAAGTCTGAGAGCCGTTGGGGCCTCTTCTTCGCTCTTTCCCCCTCCCCCCATACTTTCTTGTAGTGGGCGGTTATAAGGCCCCGGGGGCCCAGCCGGGCCCCTAATCACAGGCTCGCCCTCGCTCGTACGCAGAACGTATGCGTTCCTTCTTAAACGCGTGAGCCAGCTAAAAGCCGAGTAACGCGAACGTTCTTTAAATACACGCTGTTAACTTCTCCCTCCCCCTCCCCCGCCCCCTCCCCTTCTCGCCGCCGTGGCTTTTCTGCTTTTCGTTTTCTCTGGCCACGTCCTTTGCTCCTCCACCGGGCCGCGGAGACCCTCTTGTTCCCTTTGTTTCTGTATCTTAATCTTCCCCTCCTCCCCCGTCGCTCGCCACGCTTACCCGTTCCCTTTTTACTCAACCGCTATTTATATTTGCCTTCTGCGGCGCCATTTTCCCCGACGATGCCTAGTGTTCCCGACCCCACCCCCCCCCCTGCTCCCTGTTCCTTTATCACCCCTTCTTTCAATTTCTTCGGCTGCCTTTCTCCCTCCGATACCCGCGCTTTCTCTCCCGCTGTTGCTTCTTGGACCCCTGCCTCCCTTTATCGCTCCGGCAGTGGGTCTACTTTGGGATTCCACCCTTAACGCCATTGTCTTATTGTTTGCTCCCGCACAGACTTCCATATCCTGCCCTCTTAATTCCCGTTCCTGCTTATATTGCCGTTCCTCCTTCTCTTCGGGAAACAATCTCGTTTTACACCCCTTGCGAGGACGTCACCCTCCTCGACCATCCCCCTCCCTCGTATTCCAGTTCCTTCCTACTATTTTTTTTTTTTGTTCCAACTTGCCCCCTCGCGTCTTCTCCTCCGCTCCTCGTTGTTCCCATGCTCCACCCGGTTTCCGATCTTCGGCGCCTCTCACGATCCCAGCGCGGCGGAAGGAGAGGGTGGCGCGCCGAGGAGGATGCACGTGTCCGCGCTGCATATTATATGTTCCTCGGCCGCGATACACGCGCGGTTTACAGGCACGCGAGGTACACGCCGAGCGGCTTTACACGGCCGACGAAATAAAATTATCGCGAGCGCCTCGCGTTCTAAGGTAAATCTCCTCGGGGTCCCGGACAACGGTTTCGAACTAACCTCGGCGCGGCCGGCGGTTCGTTTTTCGTTCAGACCCTACCCGCGGTCGCGAGCCCGCCGATTTACGAGGATCGAGGCGCACCCCGGGCGACATCGATCCCTAAATCATCCACCGATTTATTCCGCCGTGCAGCGAAGAAGACGTTGAAGGGTATAAGGGCTGCGCAAGGTGGTTACTGTAGTCTGGGATCGGCAACAGTGTTTGGGGTGGGGAAGGTAAAAACCGCGGTAAGTTAATAGCGCGGTTGTCGAAACGCGAATATTTCTATACCGAGCTCAGCGGCGAGCGATTTAAAACACCCCTGCGCTGGAGCCGAGCCAAACGCGCTTTTCAGTGGCGTCGAAGAGCATCGTTTTTAGATCCCGATCAGTAGCGTGCCGTCCGAGCTAATCTACCCGGCCATCAAGCATTTCGTATCGAATCCAATGAAAATTGCTTCGTCCCATCCAGGCTTATCCAATACACGTTTCATCCCCCGATGTTTCGCTCTTTTGCCAGCAGTGGAAACGGGCCACGGGACGACAGAGATGAAAAGTACCGTTTCCAAAAAATCTCTGTTAGGCACGCCTGAATAGAGTTTCGGAGGATCGAATTTTCGGCGATCGCGAATGTGCGAGATGTAGATCGCGGATCGAAGGTGGACGCTGACCGGCTCGGCGAAGGCGAGAGACGGAATTTATCGCGCGCTAATGCGCTTTAAACTCATTGGACGTAAATTTATCAGGCGACCCTGAAGTTCCCGCGCTGTCGCCCCGGGGACTGAGAGGGCGAAGAGAGCGAAGGAAGACAGAGGAGAGGAGCGAGCATAACGACGCGAAAGGCTATGATGGAGGATTAGTCGTGTGCCACGAGTGTTCCGGGATACCTCTCGATTCGTGTTTTAACGAACCATAAAGATGAGTTAACTCCAGTGGGATAAAGAGATTCTTTTCCACTGTACACAAAGCAATTAAATTACTGGCCGGGTCACCCTGAATCCTTTTAATGGAAATTACATTCCTCTCATTCTCTCTTCGACAGCGCCGCTCAGGCTCTATTTACAGGAAACATGCGTCTGTTAGCCGATCTCACGAGTCAGAAACGACCGCGCGTCGCGTGGAAATAAATCCGAAGCCTCCTCCACCTGTCTACCATCGCCACCCAGTTTGATCCGTGATGCGCGACGATTCTCGGCTGATCGTTCGGAAAGATCCCACCGCAGATAGGCGAGTGGAAGCGTTGATTCGGCCGGACGGGTTCCACCGGTGTCAGAGATGGTGCAGGCCGATCGAGAATTCCGATCTTGGGCCAACTACCGTCGCCTGTGCTTGATCGCGAATACTGTGATTCACGGTGGGTGGCGCGTGTCGAGTCACCCGTTCCTTCCCTCTTCTTCATCGCTCTTTATGCATCCCATTAAGCGGCGTTCACAGCGATCGGTACGTGTCACGGTGCTTGGGACGCGCTAGCTGTACGAACGTATCGTCGCGATAACGAGGCGATATCGACGGCGGTAGCTTCGTTAGCGCGAGGGTTTGGCATACGGCGAGGGCATGCGAACGACCCAGGGACGATTTCACGCGTGTTATTCATGTCTCGGTGGATGTTGCGCTCACGATTGATCCGCGGTGAGTAGACAGCTTGAGGTGTTCGAATGAAAGCGACGGGTTTGTACGTTAATAAAAGTTCTGCGGCGGGGTTGCGGAAGGGTTGGAAGATAGAACGGAGGGAGAGAGGAAAGAAGGAACGCGGGGACGTTAGGAGCTACGACGAATCGGGTATAGGGTAAACGCACCAATGAACGAACACTTAAGGCTAATGAATGAATTATGTTTGCAGCGCGATTGATTCCACGCGCTGCAGAAATTGTTTGGACATGGAGCAAGAAATTAAAAGAAGTCTGTAATTAATTAGTTGCTTATTTTAATAACTCATTTTACCCATTTTAATCAAAAATGTCCATTCACAGGTACGTGTTCATTTACTGGCATATCTACCCTATTTTACAAATCGGTAGTCGAGAGAGCACTTGCGAGAGAGCGAGCTCGGTCGAAATGCCATCTAGCGGCGGACTCGGAAGTATCGCTAGAGGTTCATCTAATCAAAAGACCACCGCGTTGTGGGTGCTCCTTGAAACCGTGGAAGACAGTCTTGTCGACGAGGATAGGGTTTATCGACGATTAACCAGGATTAATTGGAGCTCCGACGCGTTCGCGTGTCGAACGATCGTCAGCGCTACCGGCGGCTTGTCGCGAATTCTTTCGCGGTCACATCGACTCCGTGTTTTCGTTAATTAATACCCGAGCCTCGCTTTAAATCCCTCTGATATCGCCCTCGGTGCTATTCTTTTCTTGGAAGCCGCGGCACCGGCTCTCCAACTTTATCTTACCAGATGTGTCTCCATATCCTGAAATTCGTATTGATTGGTGAAAATTGAGAGGCGGTAGGTGCGCCGCGGCCGCGGGAGCATAAAGCACGCCGTTTCGATGGAAATGTATACTTGTTAATCGTAATGGCGTTGTAACGGAACCGTTAATATGTTTATTGTGGGCCGGGCCCCTCTGAAACGGGAGAACGGCCGCGCTATTAAATCGTGCCGCTGTCTACCATAATCCATGAATATCCGCCGTAACTCTTGGGGTACCGTTGTTTTATTCCTGTCTCGTAAACGCCGCGGAAATGTATCAATTTCCGCGCGGCGGAGTCGCAAGTCGCCCCCATTATTAACCGTAACGCGGTGCTTTTCACTGTTGCGCCGTAAAAAAAGTTTTAAAATGGAGCAGGGTGCAAGTCCCTGTCGCGCTCCATCCCTCATTGGATCGCTGTGAATTTCATTTTAGAACGTTGGCCGAATTAGTCGCGTATCTTTTATTAAGGGGTCATGCTCAGTCAGGAGGCCGAAAAAGGGGTGGTCTTTGGAAATTTTGTTACCCAAAAGCTATAACACATTTCTCAAAAAATCTTGTTTCCTTTTAAGGATTGCATCTAGTACCGTGCATCGTAATTTTTTTATTTAAAAATATTTATCAATAACTAAGTTATTGTCCATCACTCGAAGGTTCTCTCAAATAAAAGGCTTCTGCGGTGACCAAAATGTTTAAAAAACCATTCAATCAATTTGCTTCAAATTTTACAAGCTTACTATAGGAACAATAAACTAGTCTTTGAACGAAGGATTTTTTTATCCGATGCTTGGTTTTCTTTTAATTGACGAAAATCAAGCACGATTTCTGATAAAAATTGAAACTTTGACTTTAAACATCAGCCATTTCTTCCCAAATCAATGTTTCGAAAAATCCTTCGTTCAGATACTAGATAATATAATATAATAAGTAAATTCTTTTGAATTTTTTATTTTTGATGATCGACTTTCGAGCAGCAGTGGTCACCGCAGAAGCCTTTTTTTGAGAGAACCTTCGAGTGATGGACAATAACTTAGTTATTGATAAATATTTTTGAATAAAAAAATTACGATCCACGGTACGAGATGCAATCCTTAAAAGGGAAAAAAGATTTTTTGAGAAATGTGTTATAGCTTTCGAGTAAAAAATTTCCAAAGACCACCCTTTTTTCGGCCTCCTGACTGAGCATTACCCCTTAAGTTTAGCGTGTCCGCCTCTTCTTCGCGAGGTTCTCTACGAAGACAATTTCCCTCAAAGCTCGCGAGTATTTCGAGTCACCTTGGAGATCTTTGGCTTTAAAAATGCTTTGCTCAGGGTGTAGTAAATTTTAGTAGCTATACTTCTTTGATGAGAGAATCAATGGGAACTCCTTCATTGATTCCGGTACTAACCAGCATCCAACTTGTGTGATTTCCAGGACGTCGTGAGAACCCGCCCGCCGAGGAACGATGGCCTGGAAGTGTGTCACGCGTAAGCGATACCCCGCCGCCAAGGAAACACCGTTGGAAAGTCGCTCCTGGACGCATCCACCATCGGGAACACCGAATCACGGTCGTACTCGTCTCGTGGGGCATCGAATCGGCTGAAGGGCCCCGGAGGAGCAGCGCTTTCGGAAAGGTGATCCGCGCCGAGCGGAGACCCGAGCTTGGGGGCTCGATTTCGCGGGATTAGAGGGAAGACCGGGGGCTTCCAAATTCGAGCCACGTAGCCGCCGGGCGATCCCGGTCCACGAAGCCTTTGAAGCGTCCGCTGTCGTCGAAGACGTTGCCGTTACAATCGAGGCGAGAGCTCGGTCAGGACTCGATTCAATTAACCGCGCCGACAGACGAGAAAGTCTCGGCGAAAGATCCCTCGACCACCCCAGGATGTCTGGCGCGACGTGAAAGAAAGCTCGCACCGTGAAATTCTACTAATCGCCGCGAAATCTCATTAAGAGCCTGCAGCCCCTCAGTCTGGGAAGGAAAACTCGACGACCTTGGCGACACGGAAAATTAACCATTCATCCAGCGCGGGAAGAAACGCGACAGCTCGAGGGGGGGGGGGGGGGTTGTGTTTCTGCGCGCAGCAGCTCGAGAGACCCGTTTCCCGGCCGATTAGGAACGCATTTCCGAGGCTGGGGGCCCCGGGTAGATTAATATGTGCTTTGGACGAGTGCCGCGAGCTGCAAGTTGCGAGACCGGCGTCAACACCGGCGACAGCTGTCGAAACGGAGACGAGGGGATCCCGGGGCCCTGGCCCTGGATACTCTACCCCGCGGGAATGGGTATGCTTCTGCCCGATCAGACGTACGAGGAGCGCTCCTCGTCCTCGAGGCGGACCTCATGCCCGAACGTGCTCGCGGACATCGACGAGGTCGAGGCAGCCAAGGCTCTGGCGGCGTTCCGCAAGTGCGACGAGTTCCTCAAGAGGTACGGGATCAGGCCGGAGTTCTTCTGCAGGCACCGGGAGAGGATCGCGTTGCAGACTTGGCTGCTGCAGAGGTCGAAGCTCTCCTCCGGTGAGTCCTGCTCCTTCCTTCGCTTTTGTCATGTTGATGGTCAGCGAAGCGAACGATCTAATTGCACGCGGTGGTTCGCGGCGTTGAATTTGAGAATGTCAAAGGGGGTGGCATTGTTCTATCGTTAGGCTTTAGTACGTGGATGCAGAGAATCTGGGGTTCCAGAGATCCATGCAAACTCAGTTAGACCCTCTCGGTGGCTCGTGCGCCGGTGTGATTGCTAAGGGGCGAGTTTTCAGGCTCCGCGTTAATAGATTTACGCGAGAAGAATGCTCATGGAGGGCGGGAATTTACGCGGCCGGCGTGCACAGACCGTTTGAAGCCGTTTCGCGCTCGCCCGGAACGGTTCAATTGACCGATCGGACGCGAGCAGTTAAATCGTTACTTGCACCCGGTTATTTCGTTGCGGCGGCTTTTTCGCGCGATGAAACAACGCGCCGTGGTAATTGGACCGAGCCACCCCTCGAATTTACGCGCTTTCGTTGACGATGCTCGATCGAATCCCCGTCGCTGCTATCTATGCATAGCAATTGGCGGGAAATTTCTGTCCCGTTGTTTCTTAATTTCGTCACGAGTCAATTAAATCGAATTTCCCAAGCGATTCTAATCCGTCCGTCCCTGGAGCACCTTCGCGACGCGACGTCGCTTCATTCACGCTTTACGTCACTTCAGGAATGAATTAATAATTAAATGGAGGCACGTGGTAAACTACTTTGGTTTTATTTGGCAGATTCGGTATCAAGTATCGCGTTCACGATCGCGCGACGATCGTGATCGGGCAACGCGCGACGACCTGGCTAGCCCCAATTGCCTCGCCGCGAACTGTTTGGCCATTTTTGTCAAACGCCATCCATACTCCGCCGCCAGTTTGTCCGCCCCTCCCACGCTTTGATGTTAATTTCGATTTCGACCGGGCCACCGATAATTTCGTTAGCGCCGGCACGCACTTAACGATCCCCCGCTCGCGCGCGCCCCCGAATTTCGCGGCCGAGCGAGCCCACCGCTGGCCCGGGGGCATTAATTTTTGTTTTTAACGAGGCCCGCGTATTTATGCAGCGGCGCGCATTAGCGCAATTGATTTAATGCCGCGCGCATTAATCGAGGCCGTTCAGCCTCGACTGGATTACACATGTAAAAGTTAATTTGCCCGTCGTGACCCCTGCCCTCGTCTACTTCCAGCCTCTTCGATCCGTTGTCCCCATTCAGATGCGTAGAACGGCTTTTCACTTACAAGTTGCTTGTATGTGTTTTAAAGAATTGATTTCGCGTTTTGCGGTTACATCTTGATTCATGTTAATTTTCTATATTTCACGTATGTTATTTGGCGAACAATCAGTGCCGCCCAGATTCATTTGCGTCGCAGTCGAGGCAGAGGGAAGAATCGCGTCGGTTGCGAGAAGAAAATGCGAGCATGCAAAAATGCAGGTCTCTTGACCTGCGCTATGTCGGATTCTCAAGGGACAGACGCTTATTTACAGCAACAGGACCTTTGAAAACTCTTGTACACGGTAATAAATATTACATTCGGGTTACAACGTCGAGAGAGCTTTCCAAGTAATCCCGGGGAAAGCCTTTGCGACTCGGAATTGAAATGAAATTGCAGCGGGAACCGGTATTCAGCGGTTGTCCGCGGCTCTGTGCTTGGCATTTTCAAAAAGATTTCCCTCCCCCCCGTCTCCGGTTTTAGAACCCTCCGACTGTGCCCGAAATATATACCCCGATATGACCGTCGCTGACAATCGGATCGCCACTTCGGTCGAATTCATTTTTAGTGTTTGAAGGTTCGAAGCGAATCCAGTTACCAATTACCCATCGCTGAAATGGCCTGAATTTCCTCTGCAAATCGAATGTACATGTTGTACGACGGAATTCGATTTGTACTACTTGCATCCGTCTAGTTTACGTCGACAAGAACAGGGAACTCGCTGGCGCTGTTCCCCTCGAAAATTGATCCATCGTCAAAACAAACCCCTCCAGACATCGCGGCACGATCCTCACCCTCGCCGCGATTCGTAATCAGATTCGTCGACACGTGGAACGATTCCATTCGTGCTCTGAATGCAACGAGTTATGGAACTCGACACCCCGAGTTATTACATCGTGTATTTCGATGCAGCGGTTTAAGGCCGCGCTTATATCATCATCGCGAGGCGAGTTAGCGTATCGGGCAATTCTACAGGGTGTTCCTAAAGTAACGCCTCGTTTTACAGTTCGATCCTAAGAAGAAGATCCCAATAAGGAGCCTCGAGGCAAATATAACTTAAACAATCAAGTTTCAAGAAACAAAAAAGTACCATTTTTTTTTTTGGAGAACTGTCATCTCCGATTCGCCACCCTTTCCCAGTGAAAAGTGCGAAATCTGGCGTTGGGAGTTTTCATCTTTCATAGGCTCAGATTGATTAGATTCATCCTTTATCCTACAGCGGATTGAATTTAATTTATAATCTCATTAAGGCCACTCCAATTTTCTCCCGCCGCTTCCCAAGATACCCCGGTGCGTGAGATAACTTTGCTCTTCTTTAATCACGGCCAGATAAACTTTTCTTCCCAGCCAAGCAGCCCGAAAAACAGAGGGTCTCTTTTATCGTACGAAGCAACTACTTGCCCGCTGCCTTCCCATCCACGGGCAACTTTCAAGATCGCGTCGAGAAGTTTCTTAACTATCAAATCATCAGGCATCACGGTCCGCTTATCTGCCATGCAGATTTCAGCATCGAGGAAAGCTGCCCCGTTACATTTCCTTCGCGAGACCGTCTCCTTTTCAAACCGTCGTCCATTGGGACTAATTAAATCTTTTCCCAAGTCTCCTGCGTCCTGCCATAAAAAAAAAACACAGGCCTTCCGCTTCGTCTCTGTACAATCGTTACTTCTCTGCGTTCACGGATCGAAGTATCAAGCCCCCGCCACAGTCTTTAAATCACAAAACCCTGAGAATCTGCAATCCGGCGGCAGGATCGCGTAGAAGTGGAGAAGAAACAGAGGACCACGGCGGGGCCGTTATAGGGTTTCTACTAATTCCTCGTCGTATCGGAAGGAAAATGGAAACGGGCGATTACCGGCCCCGGACCACGCAATTACGAGTAAATTCCGCCGGTGACGCTTTGTTGTCCCCAGATCAGAATATAAAGGCCGCGTAATTACGGGCCGGTACGAAATTACACCGTGTTTTATAATCAACGTAATCACATCCCGCTGCAACGGGACGAACAATTAACGTTCGCGTATCGGGGGCTCGCGGCCCGTTTTATCATATTAATCGACGCGACCCTCTCGCGCTCCCCCCCCCCTCCCGACGGGCCGAGCCGTTTCGTATCGCGCCCCGTGTTTTACCGTCCGCCCGTTTGTTTATTGCTGCGCGCAACCCCTCCCGTCCGCGTATCCAACGAGGGGCAGAGGGGGGGGGGGGGCGGGTGAAGAGATAACGCGACCGGCCCCTCCGCGGGCAACTTTCTTCATATAACTTCCTCCATTTGTCCCGGCGCCTGTACCGCGCGCTCGAACGGAATTGCATTCATGCATCGGCAGACTGGGCGATAAAAGAGCGGCCAGACACCGTGTAAATGGAACCTGGGCTACGGGCTTCGCCGGAAACTTTGACAAAACACGGGCAATTTTACAGCCAGCGGCGCATCCAACCACCCCTAACGCGACGACGCGCTGAGAAATGCAGCGCGTGTATCATTTTAGGGAGATTTATCGAGGCCGATCGATGCTTCGGGGGTCTTTATCGCGCTCGTTGTTGTAGCTGGAAGTAGGGACGTCGAAGGGCAGGGCCATTTTTTTATTTTTTTTTTATATATTTTATTCGTTTAAGTACAAAGCTAGCAATAACACCTTATACAGAGTAGCGAACAATCTACTTATCCTAAAAACAGTATCTGTATGATTAACAGATCGCATAAGCGACGCTCGCAATCACATATAAAATCATAAATGCCTATTATTATTATTTTTAATCTTCTTTTTTCCCTTTTCCTTTGTGTAAGGTGGGTAACATATTTGTGCGCAAACCCCGGACGAGCAACGAACCGTTCCTCGAAAAAAGACAAAAAAAAACCGGGCAATATTTATCTAGCCTCAGAAGGGCAGGGCCACCTGCCTTTGAAAGAAGGTCCTGTATTTTAGGATTATTAACTGCAAGGGTGTGGATCGTAGTACAGAATTTCGCTAATTTATGAAATTAACAATCACTTTATTATTTGCCGAGTAATATACAGAGCAGTTCTCCCTCTTTTCGGTTCTCTTTTCGGTTCTCCCTCCAAATCTACCTCTCTCAGAGGAGACAGTAACGCCGCTAGGAAACAGAGAGAGAGGACAGTAGGAATCGTCCCACCTGAAGGCGCAGCGTTGGAGGGAGAACCGAAACATGTGTTTCAGGAGTACATTTCCCCTACTTGGGAAGGCCTGATACAGAGTATGCTTTTGCCAAAGACAGTCGAAACGGTTGACTGGCTTCTTGGACCGTCACGTTCTGAGTGACCTCCGAATGCTCTTTTCCGCTGCCCCCCAATTTCACCCCCTGGCACGTCCTTTTCCTCGGCATAGGGCAATAAACAGCCCACTCGAGTGGCCTTAAACTCTCCTGCGGGCCAGGATAGGTTTTGTGCCTAGAAGATGGTTAAGTAGCAGCGTTCAGGGGCGGATTTGTAAAGTAGATACGTAGACAAAAAAAATATGGTTTTACTCTAGGTGACAGTAATGAACATTGTGTAAAGGGGAAAGTCTGTGCTTGCTTTCATCTGCTCGTAATTAATTCATAAAGAATACTTGATTTTCCTTGTCCTCTTAAGGGGTAGTGGACTATTGGATGCGTAAAATCGTTAGTTTCTTTGGCGCTAAATTACTTTGATACCAAGCAATCGTTATGGTCGCGCTTCGGACAATCTGTTGTGGGCACGTTTGCGAGTATTTACAAAAAACAAAATCGTCGGAATGTATAAAATTATCGAAGTTATTAATCGTTGAAGATAGACCTGTACGGCGCGCCGCTGCATGTGGTGTACATCGATACGGGTGAACCGATCATCTGAAAGCAAAATGCTTTGAGGTGATTATTCTATACACGAATATCTACAGTGTGGAAACTTGAAGATGAATTTGAACAAAAATTGTGGAAGTTACACGCGAATCAATTTTTTCTCCACATTTTTACGGGAAAAAATCGTCTTTAATCAGTTATAAAATGTTTTACAAACATCCAATGTTAATGCGGAATCGTCACACGATAGAGAATGGAATTCTACAGCTCCAGTTAAAATTTTGAGTAAAAATATTCATTGGTTCAAGAGTTATTATGTACACCGTTTCTGAAAATGGTGTTTCGAGAAAACCGGCTTCGAAGTAAGGTGCCCTATGCCAATATCGCTGTGCGAGGCCGTTACTCGACGGTGCACTCAATTACGTTCGCTGCTATAACTTCGACAATTATTTGAATTTCTCCACGAAATTTTGTTGAAAATTTTCATAAAGGTTGAGACGTTCAAAATCAGTAAAAAAGAATTTTGAAGCTGAAATAGTCCACTACCCCCTTAAAGGATATTTGCGATGGAAACTTTGGATCACGTGCAAGTGTAGTAGAGATCGCCTGTGAAAGGGCACTCGATATTCGATCTCGATCGCAGCTCAGTTTCCCAACGATTCCTAGCAGCGTAGGCTCGCCGTTGCGCCGAGCGAATAGGCTAATTGGAGGATTCACGGGAACGATCAGCAGTCAAAGACAGAGTAGCGCGAGATCGCGGTCCGTGTAACGGCCGCGTCTACTTAAGCTCGGGTCCGTGTCAGCCGTGGATTTCGCGTAATTAGCGCGGCCTCGGTGGTAATGAAGCCTCCATTATGGATCGGGCCGTCGGTTAATTAGGTTGCGCGTTGATTTATCGCGAGGTGTCCGTTCGTTAGAGTCGCGTGGACGCGTCCTGGGCACAGCTCCCTTACAGCCGCAACACTTGAGCATGGCCGAGAACACAACAGAGTCGTTTATCTTGCGATCGAGGGGCGGAAGTGTGGGTGGCGCGCGGCTCGACGCCTGCAAACTGGCGCGGGCGAAAAAGCTCTCGCTCTCGATCGAGGTTTCCGTCTTTAGAGAATTCTTCGGAGGGTAAATAAAGACCGAACCTGTGTCTCTTCAGCCCGAGCACCATTAAAGATTCAGAGCAGAAATTTTAAAAAGCCCAAGAAGAGAAACATTAACTCAAAATTCCTGAGAGAAGAGCCTCCTCCCACCTCGAGTAATCAATAAAAAATTACGGCGCTCGATGCATCGATAGAGTCCGCGCGACGGACGCGATAGGAATCCCCGGGCAAATCGGCGCCGTCAAGCAGCAAACACCGACGGTAGAAACGCTCGTTCCTGGACAGGCAGCCACGAATTTACTTACTCGCCGCGCGATAAATCATCCGGCGCGGGTCCCTCTAAATTACGGCTAAGCATTCGCGTACGTTCATTCCGTTATTTATCCGGAGGATATTTATGGCCGCATTTATTACGAAAATTGATATTTTGAGCAAATGGCGCTCGCCGGCTCGCGGGGCCTGTTTGACAGGCGCGCGCTCTCGCCGCGGAACCGAGGCGAATAAAATCAATTTCCGGGCCCATTGAGCGCGGCGAGCGCGCCGAGTCAGCTCGCGGAAGGCTGCACAATACCGCCTCCTCGATACTCTTTCCTCGCGATCCATCGTGCCTCTGCCGGTCATTGCGCCGCGTCAACGGCCGACAAGCGCTTCGGCGGATTCGTGATCTGTCCAGGGAATAGAAGCGAATGTTAAATAGACCTGCGAGGACCTTGGCCTTGCGCGCCGCGGAAGGCGCGCGAAAATCGCCGATGAAGCTCGCCGTTGGTTGCCGGGGAATTTCCGCGTGGAAAAAAAGTGAACGTTTCACACCCACCGACCCAGCAATCGAACCGAAATTACCGTGTTACGGTTGTTCAGGCTCCGCTGGACAATAGAGGGGCGATTGTCGCGCGAGCGTATGAAAAACAACTGCGGGGCTTAATCCGATGTTAAATTGAAACGCGTCGATTCAAAGCGTTTATCCCGGCGAACGAAGTGCGTTTCGAGCACGGCCGGCCACGCGGAATAGGGATTACTTGCTAGCGAGTCGTGAATTATTTTAACTGCCCGATACCGGGGAGGGTGGATCCGATCCATAGGCTTCTGTTATCGGTTTATCGCGGGCCGGGCGCGGTCCATTTCTTTTCCTCCGCGCCGTTATCGATCCAGTGAAGATAAAGCTCGGTGAAAACCGGATACAAAAGCCATCGCGGAATATCGCCCCGGTTCCTCTTGCTCTCTCTCTCTCTCTCTAACGAGTTCCCGATTAATTTCGTTCGGTATCGGGGCGATTATCTAGCCTGATCTGCAAACACGTTTCCTTCTTTGGGATCGGATGGTAACGAGGAAATTGTAAGAGAGCTCGGAGTGTTACGGTTTATGGAGCGGCGTATAAGAGACCGCCTTAATTACGATCCGGAATCGAAGTTAGTTCGCTGCTTCTTGCCTGGGATATTTCATTTCCGGCCGCTTTTAACGACCACCCCCCACCCCTCTGGCGAGTTATAACCGTCCCCGCGGTGTAATCGCGGGAAAACGAGCAGGAACGATGGTCATTATTGCTTAATGCTGGCTTTTCTGTCCACCGACCCCTCGCCACCCACGCCTCCCCCCCAGCCCCGTGTATTTTCGGGGAATTTTCATCGCGAGCAGTCACCCTTTACCCCCGCGGGATCAGGGGGAAAGTCTGGGAACGATAGCTAAGAATAATATTGATCGAGGGCTGGGAATAGCGGTCGCGCGTTAAATATTTGACGCCGACACTCCGGGGGCTCTCGATTCTTTGCTTAAAATTTGATAACGCTGTCGGGCAAACGGGATTTTTAGAAAATCGCTGAACCTCAGACACTTGGGCGTGTGTCCTTGCTAGTGGAAGGGCTTCTGACCAGGTGCACCTACATCAAATGGCTTTCAAAGTGTCTTAAGATCCTTGAGTTAGTTTGCGTGGAAGTATTTTGTCATTGAATTGTGTCAAGCACTCCCTTGGTTTCTCCATGACTTCTACAAATTCAACGTAAACCGCGAGGAAGTAGTACAGGCCCATATCAGGCGAGACACCGACAGATATTTAGATCAGAATAATTCACTGACAATTAGCGATACCTGAAATGAAATAAAGAAAAGTGTCTCTCGCGAAGGTCCCCCTTGCGCACCTTCGTTTCCTGGTCCCAGTTTCCGTCAGCCGTCTTCGTTTCGGGCGAGGGGAGGGAAAAAAACGGAAACTCGGCCATTAAGTCAGCAGAGACGGCGAACAGTTACGCAACGGCGCACACGTGAATTAGGCATGCAATCATCGGCGAAATCTATACCACCGTGGGCCCGCGGGGCCCTTGGCTGCGCATGTTTTATTTATCGAATGCATCGGGCCACGATGCAACGCGCCGCGTCACGACGGAGACTGAGAAAGCTGCTGGTACGCACGCCGACGTCGTGATTTATGGGTGCAACACCTGACGGCATTTTGTTCCCTTTTGCATCAGCGTTGTTACGTTGGCAGCCAGTTCCGCCCTTTTTTGCCCCCCTCGCAGCGCCCCATTAGTAATGCCTCGGTCATTACGAGACCCAGTCGATTTCCCGTGGCTAATAAATCCCCCCCCCCCCCCTTCTGATAAAATTTCTATCCCCCGCCATCTCGCGCCCCCTTCCACGCGGAACCTCGCTGCTCCAACGAGGGTACTTGCTTGCACTCATTTTTCGGCGATTTTTTTCAGAGAAATATATTTGTCACGAAACAGTCACATGTCACGAAACAGCTTTATCGAGGAAACGAATTTTTAATGCTTTATTCCATCAGTAAAGTAAAGAAGGTTCAATGAATTTTATGTTTCATCTTAGATAATTTTTTGTTTTATGCTTGGGCAAAGATTGGAGACATTTCCTATTTTGTTTCAGTGTAGAGTGGACATTTGTGAGTATTTGAACTTTATAACACTTTGTGATTCGTCAGTTCTGTGGCCCTAGCGTAAACCAACCAACAAATTATATATTTATAAATGGAGTGTAGTTGCACTTTTAATATCAAATAGTTTTAGTTACGCGTGTTAAGCAAACAGTAATAAGTACAATTCTTATTAAAAGTATGCGGTCATTTACTGGGCTTCTACACGTATTGCATTTTATAATCGTTTTTTCAGTAATTACGATTAGAATAAGTAATTATTTATATAGAAATTTCAAGAAAAATAAATTGAAATGCAATTTCAGCAGTGGTTTTGTTATTATAATTAAATATATTCAAATATTAATCTCAAAGGTCCATAAATTCATGAATTCGGTCATTCACTGGTTGGTTTACCCTAGTTGCTAGCAACAAAATATGCGATAAATCGCAAAATTGTGAAAAATGGATATTTCCAGTTTTTTCCCCTTACCTTTCGTATACCCTGTTCCCTTGGCTTCTTCATTTAATTATTCTTTTCAGAGACTTCTCAGTGATAGAAATAGTTCATTCTGTCTCTTTCTTAGGCTTTCGTTCCGCAATGATAATTTTGGTACACCGGGACTGTCGCGTGTTCTTCGATTTTCGTCTCGCATCTTTCTCCACCGGCCAGATTCTTTCGTATAACGTTTCGTGTAACGTAGCGAACGTATTACAACGCGGCGAGGGCCTATTTACGCTCGTCGAGCGTCTGCTTCCTATTCACGACGGTTGGGCGAATACGCGAGGGTGGAGAAAGAGAGAGGCAGAGACAGTTTCTATCGTGGTTATCATAAATTTGCATTAGGGTCGCCGCGGGCGTGGTTGCCCTCCGCCTCGGGTAAAAAACGCGGACCGCGGGTGTCATAGGCGACGTTAAATCAGCCATTTCGGCGCGTCATACCACGAAAATGAAGATTCAGTTTGTCCGGAGAAAAATGTACCACCCGAACGAAGGTCCCTTCGATTCCTTACACCGCGTAGAAAACACCCCGCATATTTACGAATATCCTCCCCTGGTAATCATACAATGGCAGGCGAGAGTATGTTTAAAACTCAGGTTTTTACACGTCCATGTAACAAAACTGGGCTTCGCCCTTATAATAATAATACCCAAATACAAATTATGGACAGAAAGTTGGTGCAGGGGCTCGGCTGAGCTTAAGCTGCTTTTAAGCCTGACTTGTAAGAATTATGTTGGCCTATTCTAGGAAACCCCCAATCCTTGGGACATAAATTTAAAGATATACAGTAACTTTCAGAAATATTATGAAACCTACCCTGCGGAATTCTACTAAAATTGTGAAATATATTCAATCTGTGCCAAATATCACATTTTTTCCGCAAAATCAGCAGGTGTCCTAATACAAATTTATGAACTGCAGCGTATCCTATTTCTATTACCGTTCGCAGTTCAAAACAAACAGTCCGGCTCCCTCGTAACTCTATCTGGAACAAGACTGGGGCACCGAACACCGCTGCCAGCATCCAGTAGCGCGTCACCGAGCGTTCGATAAATCCTCCGCGACCTCGAGCCCATTCCCCAGACTCGGCGCAGCCACGGATCCGCGGATGTACCGCGGAAAGGCTCTCCGGCGAGTCCCACGCGGGTCCCCGTTGCCAATCATTAATCACGCGGTCGCCTAAGGACGGAACTTTCGTCGCCCGGCGTTATCTCGTGCGGTTCCGCGATTTTTACGGGAAGCCCGGTAATTACAAGGCATTATGAAGCATCGATGCGAGCCGCGGCTTCGTTATAAATCAAGACAGATTCAACGGGTGGACTCCTACGAGCCGGAGGGAGATAAATCACTGAGGGGGCGGAGGGGCGGGCAGGCCAGTTCCGCGAGTGGCGGAGAGTGAGAGAAGAAGAGAGAGAGAGAGAGAGAGAGAGAGAGAGAGAGAGAGGGATGCTTTAAAATTCGTCGAGGCTACGGGATGCACCCGTTCCTCGCCACGTTTTATCCGCTTTATCAGGTTTTCAGCCGACCGTCCGATACGCGGCCATTGTTCCCGAGCATAATTAGATCGTTGGCCCGCCGGATCCGCGATATATTTATTACCTTCTATGCGCTGAACTCGGCCTTGCGGGTGGCGGGTGAATACGTTTGCGCGAAGGGGGTATGAGGGCGCGGGGCTCGGTTACGGCGGGCGATAACTCAGCCACGGGGTATATAATTATCAAACTGCGTAATTGTTAATTATTGTGCCATTGTTGGGGGACCGGTAATTAATGCAGTGCCAAACCACCGCGGTACGTGTCTCACGCGATCGTACGATTGATCTGGGCAGCGGGCTTTTCCGCCCCTCGAAGGATCCTCGGGTGTTGGGTGCCTGGGACTCGAGCTGCCCAACCGATCCCTCTGTATGTACTCCAGTCGCCGGGGAAGTGCAGGCGGCATTGATTGAATCATCATCATCAACACTGTGAGCGCACACCTTTCTTCTCTAAAATTTCTTCAAATTACTATTCAATCTTTCTATGTAGCTCAGAGTGTAGAGCTCTAAGTAGAGATGTAACAAGCAGGCATTCACTTATGTCTACCTAAGTAGTAAATGGAGTTTCCCGATTTGGAATATTTTTTTTTACCATTACTGATGGTAACTAAGAAATCCTGAAAATTATAGCTGCAATGGATCTATTTTACTCGTGGTATTGAGGCTTACGCGAAAAACGACAAAATCCCCAGTAAAATAGGTCGATTGCAGATATAATTTTCAGGATTTCTTAGTTACTATTGCGGTGTGGATGGACATCTCCGTCTAGGACAGCGAATGAGTGCCAGGACTGTCGGTGCCTTTTCGTTTGTTATACCGTCTTGGAGATTGTCAGGGCAGTCGAGCGATAGGCATGGTGTGAAGAGATATTGATGGGATGCATGGCGTCAGTGTTCCTCGATGTCGAGTGCCTTATGCACTGGGTGGCTTTTCCGAGGGGACTGGCGCGGAGATGCAGGGGAGATTGGGAACCATCGGGTCAGCGGTGCGAAAGGTTGGTTCGACAGGAGAGCTGGTGGAGACTTTGTGGAGAGCGCGTCGTGTTGGGTGTATTGTGGGAAGATGTATTAACTAACTACCGTAAAATAGGGGAACATTGGCAGTACGAGGTAACATTGGCATCTACTTAACATCTATTAAAAAGGGAAAGGAAAAAAATTTATGCATTTTTACACATGTAGCACAATCACAAACGATGCAATGTTATAATAGGATACCTAAACCAAATTTTAAAGTGGTAATTAAAAAAATAAAAAAATAAAAAAATTAAAAAAATATAAAATAGAATGCATTGAACATAAAAAGAAACAAATTGTTGGTAAAACTTTAACTTTTTAGTGCTATTTATATATGATTTGCCAATGTTACCCGGTTACGGGGTATCATTGGCACATATTTAACATGAAATAAAAAAGGTTAAGGACAAAAATTTTATGCATTTTGACACTTGTAGTGCATTCACAAAAGATGCAATGTTATGATCGGCTACTTAAAGCAAATGTAAAAATGTTAATTTTTATATTATATAGCAAAATGTTCCAAAAACATGCCAATGTTCCCCCATTTTACGGTACATTTCAGTTCCACATTTACTTATATTCATATATCCATATTAATAAACTGATTACTATTATGTTAGGTAAGTCGAAAGGTGAAAGAAAGGCTAGACTAAAACTGGTAGAAATTGCAGTATATTCTGTCAAATAATAAAGACTCCAAGCGTCCGTTCGCTCTACAGAGTCAGTGGTGACTACCCATCTTCGAAGTCACGGGCTCAATTGTTTATTGAGACCGGTAGATAACCGGCGAAGGCGTCTGTGTATCGGGGTGGTCGCCTTAGCCGCGTCGGCATAACCAAAACCCACGATGCCTCGACCAGCCTTCTCCGCTCAGCGACGAATTTTCTTACAATTATATATTGAGCCATCACACACTTTCTGAAAACCCCCACACTACGAGCACTTTTAAAAAATATATTCCCAATCGGGAAACTCCATTCGCTATACATACAAGTGAATGTCTACTTGTAAGTTCCGTTTGATTTCCCAGAGACTCCCTCGAGCGGTCCAGCCGGCCCGGGGTGACGGTGCGGCGGTAGCTGTCCGCGTTGTTCCCGCGGAAAATAAATGCGGCCGGTAGGCGGGCACGATCGATCATTCCCCGCTAATTAATTCATCCGTCAATTAACAACGGTGCGGGCTGTGCGTGTGCGTGGAACGACTCTCGGGTTCGCGCCTACGAGATCTGGCCACGCTAAAGGGAACGGGGACAAAGGAGAGCGGAGAGAGCGAAACGAGGGTGACGCGGGGCTGGGAGGGTTGGGTGGGTGAAAAAAGGGGCGAGAGCCACCGACACTCGGGGAATTTAATTAAACGGAGAGGAGACGAAGGGTAAGGCGATACAGGAGGACCCGGTGCCGGCTGCAAGAAGCCTCCATCGAAGCCCCGTTCTTTCCACTTCCCTTCCTAATGATTTTCTCGCTTCGCGACCGCCTCGAGAACTTCCCCTGCTTACCTCGCCCGCCTTTCTTCTCGCCTTCGCGAAACAACGCCTGCTTTTTGTCGGTTTCCTCCACCGGGGCGCGTGCCTCCGACTCGCTCCGCAGCGCGATAAAACTTGGCGCGAGATATCCGACTTTTCGGAGGCATCTCCTCTTCGAACCCCTTCTAAATAGCCGTTTCAACTTTGGGACATCCGATTGGACGCGTTCAACAGCAAGATTCTGCTGCCGTCGGTTAAAAACGGGGTGGAACCTCGTCACTTTCTCATGTCTAGAAAGAAAAACGGCCAAATTGGAGGAAGATCGCGTGGCGATTTATGGGACACCGGCAAGCTTTCCCTGCAACCCCTAGCGTGTCGAGCAACCGTTGAACGGGACATCCACCCCCGCCGGCGAGATATTAAACATCGCTGTGCGGATTCAAAGTCCCCGAGCGCAGTTTTTATCGACAGCCCGGGCATCATCGATAATTAATTATCGTTCGATGGATATTACACCGACAGCCTCCCACCCCCCCTCCCTTAACCCCCGGTACCGAGGTCCAATTTTCTCCGTGCCGCGGCCGGGGTTTACAATGCGCGCGGCGCGATCGGTAGCGAACTCGAGAAATAAATCACCCTGTTTTCGCGCGGACGCGAGTCATTAGTCATTACCGGGGTCGCTTATTACGGATCGCCCTCCGCGGATCGGGCCAGATAAGGAGCCCGATAAATTATAATTAGAGCGGCCGAGACAAGAGGAAGAGAAGGTCCGCTTCCGAGTGCATTACCGTTCGGCGCGAGCGCAGTCGTCCTCGCGGTCGTACCAGCAGATATAAATCACTATCATCGCGATCGTACGCGCCGCGCCGGCTCGGCCACCTAGCCTGCCCTCGCGAGGGGCTCGCCGCGTTAAAAGGATCCCCTTTTCTCGCCTTCCGTCCGCTATCAGATCGCTGGCACCTCGTTACGCTCGCCGATGCCCGGCGACGGTCTCCTCTTAATTGATTCGAAAATTGCGATCTTCGGGGGCCAGGGACCGTTCGAGGAATCAACCCCCCCCCCCCCTCCACCCGCGATTCACCTACCCCCAGCTCGTACCACGAAATACGGTGGTTAGGTATCGTTCGAGGGGCTCCATCAAGCCTCGCTTCTTCCTCGATTGCGACGCGGAAACGCTTCTACGCTGGAAACTGCCTCCGCATTGTCGTCCCTCGTCGAGGGGCGGCGAGACTCGCGAGATTGTCGCGCGAAATCGTCGCAGTTTTTTCCCCCCCATCGGTTAATGCCCCCTCGAGCTAAGTGCCTGCCGCTGCGCCTGTTTCTTTCGCCAACAGCCTGACGGCAATTGGGGGGAGCTTCGAATCGGGCAGTTGAACTTTGGGGGTCGATTACGGGGGCGGAATTTTCATTCGGCTTAGAACGGGCGATCACAGTGAAGCTAATGCTAGCGAAACTGAGATCGAATCGTGGATGAAGCTTCATCTAGGCTGACCGAAATTAGGTTTTGCTACTGGCGACGAATTAGTGACGCGCTCGTAAAGTCTGCACCCGAAAAACGAAGGGATTTGGCGGTGGTCCAGGCCGTGCCCCCCCCCCCCCCCTTTTCGTATAAATCACTCGTATCCTGGAGCGCCATCGGGCGAGGATTCAAAAGCAGGGGAACAATTCCGAGGATCGTAACTGGGCTTTTTCGCGTGGGGCACTTCGGTGGCTCGGGATCGGTTTCGTTGCAAGGCAGGGTTAATTTTTTAGGTGGAGATCGGCATCGCGCGAGTAACGGTGGTAATGAAAAGTGTCTCGTCTCCCGTCGACTATCTCCCATCGAAGAATCATCGAAACGACGGAGCGGCGAGAGGCAGCCAGGACCAAGCGCCCATCCACTATGCATAGACGCGTCCCGAACCGAGGTTATACGAATCTCATTTTCCCCTATAGCCGCCATAGCTTCTCCTCTGGCTGAGATAAGCCGTGTACTCGTTGAATCTTAAGGATGCGCCTGTGAGTCTTCGCGAGGGCCGTAAGTAGTAAGGGAACGGTGGAGATAAGGCTGGATCGTTTCGAGGTATCCTAAGGCACGTTCGTCGAAACGGGCCGTAATATTAATAGCTTGGCCCTTTCGATATCGTCCCTGGCGATTTTCGTAATCCTCGATACACCCAGCACTCTCTGCCCTGTTCTCTAATCGATAGTAAATCCATCTTTTTAACAGACTTCAAAAAGGAGGAGGTTATTGCTTTAACCCTCGGTTGGTACACCTACTTTTTCGAACATAGTTGTCACACTGGCTCAGCGAGTCTTTAATCTGCTGATGTTAAACAACTGTCTGCTAAATTAAGTCGCGAAAAATTTGAGATAAAGTTTGAATATTGTAGAATATATGTTTATGGTTAAAAATGGACATTTAAAGGATTATCATGTTTAACACTAGAACTGCCGACAGTTAAGACGAAACTATTTCTATCAACATCAGACAAAATGACTGACCTTTCAAAAAATACGTACTTGATAATAGATACGCAGTAAACATTCTAAAAACGCGTGAAAAGTTGTACAAAATGAGGAAACTGAGGTAATTCGAGTTCGGTGAACAGATTGTGGGATTTTTTTACACTTTGACCAGTATCAGTTATTTTGACTGGTATTGGTATAAGTAGCCATGATACAAAATTATTTTAATTTTGAATAAATAAGAAAAAGGAAAATTCATTATTTTATTTCTTTAGTTATCGCTGCAAAAATCATTAGGTACACCATTGCGGAAAAGAATGTAACATGAAGTAGAAATTTTCAAATGAAATTCTAAAACCTGTTATTTATACCGGTGTGGTAGTTTTAGCGTTAAACAGAAGTAGGTATCATTTTCAATGATGCTTCAAAGATATTTGACCTCAAAGTCAAATTATGGGCCATTTTGATGCATTGTGAAAACCGAGGGTTAAGGGAGGAGTTCTATTTAGGACGCTAGGAATAAGGTAATTTTTGGGAATTTTTTTCTAAGAAACTGTTAAGCGGATCTTTTCCAAACTTGCAGGGTATTTTAGTTCATATTCAAACAATAAAAATTAATTTTTATGTTACAAAGTGTTCGGTAGAAATGGAGATGTATGAACACGTTCGTTAGGACTCGCACGCCGGAGTTGCAAATTGGCGATTGTAATGGTGGCCCCATTTCTTCCCTGAAATAAAGAAACCAAGGATTTTCTTATTTCTAGTATAATTACATTGTCGATGAACCCAAGACATTGATAAATAAATTGAATTGAACAACTCTTTTTCCAGAAATAGTACGAAATATCCTGGGGCAGAAACGTAACTTTTTCATCGATATCCCACCAATTTGCCAACTTATCTTTTCTTTCGTTTCTTAGGTTCATCGACAATGTAATTACACTAGAAATAAGAAAATCCTTGTTTTCTTTTTATTTCAGGGAAGAAACGGGGCCACCTTTGTAACGAAAACATTAATTTTTATTGTTTGAATGTGAACTAAAATACCCTAAAAGTTTGGAAAAGATCCACTTAACAGTTTCTTAGGAGAAAAATTCCCAAGAATCACCTTATCCCTAGCGTCCTAAATAGAGCTCCCCCTTAAGATCTCAGAATTTCAATCCACAATCTGTACAAAGTATGCATCGCACCTCCCTTCCATCAAACCTAAACTTCATTCCTCATCGACTTGCACCCTTCTCGAGGGAGAGCCAGCCCAAAACAACCCACCCGAAGAATTCCTGCCCGCACCCCGCGAAGCATCATAACAGAAACTTGATCTCGGTTGAAAGGTAAAAAAGGGTGGCCTCGAGTTTCCCTTGGCACGGTCGCGGGATATCGGTCGCCGGCGATGCACGAGGCCCGCGCGAACGATCCATCATTCCGCGCGACCGGTGCGCCGAGCTACACCGTCCCCGGCATAATTTGTTCGCTCGATTAGATATTGAAAAGCTGTAAACCCGGTCGGTCTGGTGTTGCGAACGGCGAGGATGGCGGCGGATCAGGATCCCGCGGCCACGCGTTCCCGCCGCGAACAGAGACAACGCTCCGCGCCTCCTCCGTCCCCCTCTGTCGCCCTCGGTTCGGCGATGATCGCGATACAGGAGATTGGATCTCCCCGAGGTGTCCATAAAATAATCAGCCTCCCGACGGGCGCGTGCAGCCCCGCTCTAGCGGTGGCGCGCGGTTTATATTCAGGCGGATTGGAAAAAGATCACCCTCGATTTCCACTCAGACACCACGCTGAGAGGTGAATCGCCTCTCTTCTCTTTTCCACGGTACGCGGCCAGGCTCGACGCGAGGGCTGTGCTCGCCAGCCAGCCTGAAACTGGAAGGGAGAAGGCCGGTTAAAAGTCCCCTTATCTGCGAATCGTTCGGCGCAGCTTCCACGCATGATCGCTTCGATCGTATCCCGGTGGATCGCGAGCAGCGCCGTCGCCGGGGACGTGTCGGGGCGCAGGCCACACCGCGTCGCGGGGTAAACCGCAAAAAACCTTTCGGGTGGGCCCGCATTGTTACGCGACGGTGGTTGGGGCCGTTCGGCCGGTCGATGTCTCGTCGATCCATCCAATTAAACCGTCCGCGGAGGACCGAGAGGAAAGTCGGGGAAAGAGGGAAGTGGACCGGCGGAATGCCTGTATCTGGAAAACGCCCGGCGGATTCGGTTGCAGCGTGACGAAGCTGATCGCTCGAAGGCACGCTCGGCGATCGCCCCGGGCTCCTCCGTTGAATTCGACCCGTTCCTGCCACGGAAAAGGAGAGCTGACACTCCGAAATTCATGGACTCTGTATCGGGAGCTGCCTGTCGCACGGGTCAGCGGGAGGAGCGGCTGGAATTCGCGCGGACGCGAGATGAAGGGATTCATCACGCGTGGAAGATGTCCCTGGCATTCGATCTTCCCCCGTCCCGTAGCCGTGCGCGCCATCCCTCGCCTCTCGCCTCCTCTCGCCCTCGGGTGCGCCCGCAGTTCCCCAGCTAGCCTGCAAAAACCCCGACTCCTGGCCAGCGCTGGGCGCCGCGATCCTGAAATAACGCTGCGGTCACCTGGACGGCCTGGCCTCCTGCTCGCCGCGGCTCGCCGAGTCTCTTCAAAAACCGTCGCGTCGCCCCGGTTGACGCGTGTTATTTACAGCGTGAGTTATAAAGTGTCTGTCGCGTTCCTCTCGTCGTCCCACCGGATAGATCAATTTGCCTCGCGATACAACGACGGATTTTTGCCCGATATAATTGAATCCGGCGACAGATGGCCGTGCCGGTGGGACGGAAGAAAGGCCTGAACGTTTCTGTCACCTGTCCCTGGCCGAGGATCGTCTAATCAATTTCGTCTAGAATAGAGCAGGGCAAAAAGGGACGGTAGGAAGGCGAGCGCGGTGGAATCCTGTCCGGTGATTCGCCTCTCTGTACGCTGCTCCCTCGCCGATGTCCGTCCGCTCGCCGATTGGCCTCGTTTCGCTCGATCAGCGAGTTTACCGCAGAAGACGAGGTTTCGTGGGGACCAGATAGACCTTGGACGGGCTTACCGGCCCATCCGTCACCCGCTGACACCGGACCCGATGCGTTTTTGTCTCCTCCTCCTCCCCCTCCCCCCTCGGACGGGCCCCCCCCCCCCTCTCTGTGGCCGACCTCTGATTCGCCGCGGCGCGGCGCGTCCTGCCGACGAAACCGCCGGAAAAAATTCGTAACCCGCTCCGAGATCTCTCCTGAATCGTCGGGGACCCGCTCCCTGAAACCCGGACCCGTATCGGTCCCCTTCGGCCGCCTCGTCACCGAGGGGAAGCCTTCTGCTCGCGGCGAGATGCTGGGGAGCCGATAAATCGCCGGTCGATTCGAGCAATGGTGGACGGGCCGAGAAGCTTATTGGTAAAAATACGCTCGTAGGAGATAGCTGTAATTGAATTCTATTCGGCTGGGATAGCCAGAGTGCTTTGGCGCAGTGACGAGCAAGCAAAAGTGATGGGCTGCGATAATCGATACTTAAATATACTTAATCGAAGAATTTTAATTTATGGGGGTGCATTTGATATTTCTGACATAAATTTGCAATTGAAGAATTACGGGCCGTGGATCAGAGCCTGGAGGGGCAAATGCGGTTCACGGGTTGCTCGTCACTGCTTTAGCGCTTCGACACTGCTTTACTGCTTTGGTGCAGGCGCAGCTGTCACGAAATATTTATTCCTTCCAACGAAGTATCGACGATCCCATTGATGGAAGATAGACCATTGCAACTGGAATGGCGAAGCAGCTAGAAAAGTTCAGGTACCGATCAGGAAACAATTTATTAGCACCGATTCGATATGCAGTCTTCTCTTCCTCCGACTTTTATGGACGTTTATGGACGAGAGCGTCTCGTTTGGAGCGTCCGTCGAAACTGTGGGTCGGATCGCGCTCGATGATCGAGCTTTATTCCGCGGCGGACAGCGGCTAAGTGGCGTGGTCGTTGTTCCACGCGATAATAGGAGCGGCCCCGGGAAGTATTCCGCTCGGAGCGCAAATGGGACGTTCCTGTTCGCCGACTTATCGGGCTGATAAGCGGGCCGCGACAAAAACGAGGGAGATAGAGCGGCGGATGCCCGGTAATCCAGTTTTCTGCGAGCGTTGATTGCGCGCGACGCCCGAGCCCATTCGATGCTCTCGCGTATCGGCGATCTCTCGAAAGCCTGGCCTAATTAAAATACTCGCTGCAGAGAATCCCCTTGCTCTGGCCCGTCGAATCCCTTTATCCGAAACTTTCCCCGCGGTTCTCTCTCGGTCTCGCCGTCCCCTCCGGGGACTTTAATGCCCGATTACCGGGGGGTATTCAATGAGGAGATAATCGGGCGATCGTTATTTCCATCGTCGAAAATCAGCGTGTGACGCTACGGCCATACTCGGCGGGAGAATTTTAGAATTCATTGACGATATCGCGGACTCCGCACGGCAGCCTCTCCCATCGAAATATAGAACCGTTACGAAAGTAACGGAATGAATTCTTAACTGTCCGGGGCAGATCGATTCATCACGGGAGAGTTGGCGTGGACGTTTTATGGCACGCTAATTGACGGTCTATTTCCCGCGCAGCTGGGTGGGGAGCAATTGCAATCGCACGGCGCGCCCAATTACTAGACGGTGATTAAAATATTGGACGCTCCAGAGCAATCCATCAGTTTTACCCCTGTCCTTCGGTCGGGTAATGAAATCTGCGATCTGCGAGACACCCGCGACGCCTTCGAGCCCCGATTAAAGTTCTTTGCCGGCGTGACAGACGATTAGGCTAATGGTTTTACGCCTATTTCGTGGCCGGCCGGTAACGAGCGATCTCTGTCGCCGTTGGAGCACGCCTAATCGGAGCCGTGACTAATTAACGTGCCAGAACTGGCCGCGACTTTGTCACCTCGGCTATCTGTATATTTATCCGGCCGCTAACGAGGCCCGATAATCGAGAAATTCTCGTCCGCATCGATGGAGACCGTGGCTCTTTACGAACGCGATTCCGCGACACGATAACCGTCGATTACGCGAGCGGCGTTTATTTCGCCGCGGGCAATTATCCGACGATTATTGGACAATCTCTGTCGATTGGGGCTCGATATTAAGTATTACCCGCCCGCGGTGCTCGGGGCCGTCGATTCGCCGTGGAAGAACGGGCTGGACGCCGAGCGGCTGTGTGGCATTTTCGAGGCAATCGTGCTTGATAAGGTTTCTGATCGAAATTCCTTCGAATCGATGTTAAATTTCCCATTTAGCCACGTGAATATAAATTTTTCATTTAAAACGCGTGCACTTCGCGAGACTGTTGGATGACTAAAGGGAGGAGGATCGCGCGGCCGGCGTGTCGGTGATTAAAACGCGATGGAAATGACTCTCGCTCGGAACGACGGAGAGTTAGAGGGAAATTACGGTACTGGTCGGCGGAGAGAGGAAATTATTGACCCAGAATCTCGACCCTTCGTTCGCAGGAAATATATCGGGGCCCATCATCAGTCGGAATCATCTCCGTGCCTAGATGCTTGATGTATGCACGGAGTGTTAGCCCGCGTGTACTTGTGCTCGACTCATTACGGTGAGTCACGATCGGCTTGACTCCCTTAATCGAAGGTTAAATCGTGCCGCATGGCTCGCTCGACGTCTGTATTTTATTAACACGAGGCCGCCGTGCCGTTCCAGGGGAGAGGAAGATCTGAAAACGATTCGACGCTGGACCATGTCGCCCCTCGATTATCGACCACGAGGGGGTGGTTTATGGGTCGTTGCTGCTTTATATCGCGAGCATCTTGACGATTTCTCACGGCAGATTTAGTAGTAGGCCGCGAACGGTTGTCTGTGGGTCTGAATTCTTTAATTTCGTGACTTTCGGGCAGCAAGTGTTGCGGACGTTTATAGATTCTCAGCTCTTCATTTAGCTAGAGGAATTTTAGAATAGACAGTCTGGAATTCTTTTTTTGGTACCATTACGAAATTAATACCGAGTTGCTTTAACATTTCCTGAGGAAGGGCCTTACTGGCTGACCCATTTGCATTACAAGGCACCGCGATGCAAGCCACCTCTTTAAAATCCTTTGAAACTTCCTTCCGTTCCTCCTCGACCATCGGAGGGTACCCAGTGACTTTCCAGACATCGGTAACGCAGCTTCACACCTCGATAAGGCCCCGCGAGGCCCAGCTCGTAACATCGGTAAAGTATCCCGAGGAGCACCGCGGAGGACCTGTAGCCCCGCTCGCCAGATAGTGCTGCGGGTACACGGGGCCCGCGGGCCCCTCTGTCGTCGCCTACTTTATCGACACGGAGTTAACTCGAACGTGGCATAGACTGGGCCGCCGTAGGTCCCCACCCCGGATCGTCCCGGGCTGGTCGGATCGCCTGGAAACCGGTTTCGCGCGGGGCGTGCACGAGAGATCTCTCCGCGGAGATTTGAATTTCACCGCAAAGAGCGGATCCTCTTCCTCCTTCACGCCGCCTTCGCCTTTCTCCTCGGACCCAGGGAAGGCTTCGGGGCCCGAAGCGAACGGCGAAGGGTAGCCACGATGTTTCCTCGTGCAGCAGGTCCGTGTTTTCGTTTGCTGTCGCGGCTTCACGCGCCTCGGAACGATTACACGCTCCTTTGGGCCCGCGAATTCCCGATGGGCCCTACCGCTCTATCCCACGAGGAGAGTATATTTGCCTGGAGGGAGTGGATCGTGGGACTCGGTCGCTTCTAGACCATCGTTCGAGAGGTGTTCGGCGATGATGATACGTCGATGGAATTCGGTACTTGGGCCCTATCGTGAGAGGTTTCGCTGGCCGCTCGGGGGAAAGAGACACGCCGCCCAAGTCTGACGCGCGACAGGTGCTCCGACGGCCGCGCTGGGAGGGCCGCCGCGTCCTCGAAATTCGGTCTCTCACACATTTCGGGCATACGCTCGTTAATCAAGCGTGCGGCCCTTCGGGTAACCTCCTTGCGGCCCATCCTTCAGCGAGAACCTACTTACTCGCGCGACTCTGGCTCGCTCGGAGATCAAGCTCAACGTTTATGTATTATACCAGACGCGCTGTTCCGAGTACCACGATCTACCTTATATCCCGATCTGATTCAATCTTCCCCAACGATGTCCACCGTACCATCCACGCCGAAACTCAACGATTCGATTGCAGCATCTCCGCTGGAAATCCACCCGTCGATTGCTCCTCCTTAACTACAGCTAGTACACTCCATCCTCCTCGGCCTCCGTCCAGTTTGGGACGTCGATACCTACTCGATCATCACAGTGCCCCGAAAGCATGGGATCGCGTGGAGTCGCTGCGGGTCCCAGCCACTCGTAACAGCACCCAGGGCGAGGTTTCAGTCGTCGCCAGGTAATCCCAGAGTTGCTCGCACCCTGGACACGAAACGCTCCGAATCTCTGCTTGCCGCAGCAACGAGCCGAGTTTAATCTCCGCATAATCGTGCTCGAGGAGGCCGACCAGGTAGAGAGGGGGTTAGAGCTGGGTCCGGTAGTGGTCGTCGGCCCCTGGTGAGACCTACCTTTCCTCTTCTTCCCAGCATGCTCCCCGCGTAGCCTTCGATCCTACTCTCGCGGAGGGTCGTAGGAGGCCCACGGAGTGGGACCTCGAGTGGTTGCTCCAGAGGAAAGGGAGCTGCGAAGGGGGCAGAGGGGGACTAGCAGCTAGAAGTAGCGATGGGCGTCATCTCCGTCGAAGTTCTCGAGCAAGGATTAAATATTTGTTCGAGTTGAAGAAGGCTAAGCGTATCCGGAATATTGGGAGGATCCTGGACCAAAGGTCCTCGAAACGGTCAAAGTAATTGGGACTTCTGGAAGTCCCAATCGTGGAACCAGCTTCCATCTACGGTAGAATGATTCCTGAATCCCTGGATGTTTAAAATACAAGATGAAATTGAAGTCACCACTGCACAGAGATTTCTCCATAGTTTTCGAGACTGAACATATGCCGCACGCAGCTCGAGCACATCGCTAGCCCTGAGGACGAGGACCGAGCGAAGCAGACCGCTGGTCGATTAATGAAAAAGGAGAAGGATCGCGCGCGACGACGACGCTGTATTGTTTACGACACAGAGTGAACCGCCGTCACGGCCATGCTGGATTCCTCTCGCCGCTGTAGATCAAAATTATAAGGCGGAACACGCTTCGGGACGTCCGTTCGGGATCCTCCCTTCGGATACCCAGATCCGAGAGTCTTCTCCGCTCTCCCCGTCCCTTCGTCGTCCTTCTCCCTTCGATCCACCCTCCCCTCGATCTTCCTCGCTCCTCCAGCGAAATCTGGCTCGGCCTGCTAGCCGGTGATCGAGGGGAACTGGCCCGTCGCCGAAACCAGAGCACCATCGATCCCGCTTCGGCCCAGGCATCCGGCGCTGTTTGCCAGTTTCGAGAAACCATTCATTCGACGGGGATGGCTCGGGTGACGCGTATCGCGTGTCACCGCGCCAGTTTGTAGCTACTTTGTCGATCGAGCTCGACGGCACCGGGGTCGCGCCCACCCTCCCGCAGCTTTCCCGCCCCTCGCGGCCACGGCACCGGGCAACTTCGCGAAGTCTGACGCCGCGCTGGAGACAATTAGGGGCGCGCGAGCTCGTTCCAGCCGACTTTATCATTTCGACAGACTATCTCGATAGTATCTCTCCGGGGGTTCGCCAGCCACGCGCACTCCACAGTCACTCTGTATGACTTCGGGCAGACGTCGGCAGTTCTTGAAGTTGCCCGCGAAGTTAAAGTGGGTGTATTTAGGTAGTTGTCGCTTCGACGTTTCCAGCGTGTTCCGAGGAGGGTTTAAGCGCTTCGAGGGGGCACGTTACACGTGTACCGCGATTGCGGCGTAATAAACCGGCACTCTGAGCTCGGTGGCCGTTGCCGAGGCAGCCGGGATGCTCCTTTCGCTCAAGGAAGTAAGCTTCGAATGTATCGATTCGGCGATTGTTCCCTCTGAGATACTGCCACCGTGAAAGGCGTTGGTTTTTTCTTTTCGCCTCTTCCTGTTCATCCCCGGGGGTTATGGAAACGCTTGGGAAGCGGGACTACTTTGTACTCCTCGAAGGGTTCTTACGGGCGCGCTCAAAGCATGCCGTAATGCCTCTCGTCCATTAACTTAACCGCGCTTACCGTTTCGGAGGGGCATAAATCACGACGGAAAGGGCCCCCCTCTGCCCCTCGGTAGATACGGGTAACGAGCAATTAACAATGAGCCGGCAGCTTGACTTGGCCGGCAATTATCTCTACGCGTCGATAACTTCTAGCCGAAAACGCAACATCTATGTATGCGGTCGCGAAACACGAACGTGCAATTAAGAAGAGTACATAGAAGGTTCATAGTTAATGGCGGCGAGCCGAGTATCGTCGGATCTGAGTGCCTTCTATCGTCCAATTAACAGTCGAAGGAAAAAACGTCCTAAAAGTGTGACACACTTTTTCCCTGCTGGGCTGGAGGCTTGTTGGTCGAGGTGGTTGGCTGAAATCAATTATGTGTCGGGCAATTTTCCATCGTTCGAGGCTTGTTGCCAGTGAAGTACCTACGCTGTATTTGAAACATTGCCGCTATTGTTCGTAGACAAATGCAATTCGAACGTGGAAAGTATTCACTGAAAGGAGGTGACGAGTGGATGTCACGGGGCCATTCAACCTGGGACAAAAAGCATTTTGTCCTAAACAGTTCCTTTACAAAACTATCGAAGCGAGGATCATCGACGATCTTCCACAATGCCCCTTCCACTCGAGGCGATACTCGGGAGGACGGTATCAACAAGCCATGGTCAGTCGCGCTCGGACGCTCGAACTTTCAAGGAGCCTCCATCGAGTAAAACTCCCGTGAACACCTTTCTCCGATCAACGTCCCGAGCGTCGTCGAATGTTATTGTTATACAATTGCCAGGGTAAAGCGAAGGATAGCCACGCGTGTACCAGTGGCATTAGTAAACAACAGTTCATCGAACGAGGCAGGCTCCTGCTCGTGTTGGTGGAGGGAAGCTCGGGCGGAATAGTCGGTGCTCGGCGCGCCGATGAGGTACGAGGGGGATGCCTAAGGTGAGTCTAGGGCCCCAGCCATTTTTCCACTCAGCATCCACGAGCAACGGTCCGCGGTCGGGGGACCGGTGCCCCCCACTCGCAGCCGCCTGCTGCCCAGGCCAGACATCCTGGACCCCGGTACGCCCGTGCGGTGCCTTCCACCTAACTGCCGCGGCTCCCGTCGAGTTATCACGAAGCTACCTTAGAAGAGATAGGGCCCCGGCCACGGAGCTGGGCTCCAGCCAACAATGACGCCCAGTCGAACTCGGCGAGTCGCCACTCTTCGTGCTCCCGCAAACGCGGCACCGTGTCGCTCTTCCACGAAAGTTCTACGGTTACGAAACGCTCGACAGGTGCCAGCCAGGCTGCTCATCGCGCAACTAGACCGCGGCGAGTGTATCTAACGCGGGGAAAAGAAAGAGTCCCCGCGAAGAAGCTGGAGCGGACCCTCCTGCGACGGTTCCCGATAGGTGTATCTCGAGGTGCCCCGAGGAGAACTGTCGATCGTCGGTGCGGTGTATTCGCGCCAGTGGATAAACGTTCGTCGGCATAGAAGCGGCGGGATTCGCAGCCGGATTCCCCGTTAGTGGCGAGGCGTTCGCGCGATGTGATCGGTCCGTTTCGAGTGGCAGTTGTCGGTTGTGTGACAGGTGGCCAGGGAAAGAGGTGAAGGAGAAAGATGTGCGAGTGCGGTGACGAGTGCGCCGAGGACACGATGCACTGGCAGCGCGCGGCTCGACCGAGTGATCTGTGAGTCTCTGCTGTTTCCAGAGGAGGAAGACAGATCTTCGGAAAGAGAGTGAGAGAGAGAGAGAGAGAGAGAAAGAGAGAAAGAGTAGCTGGTAGAGTAAGAGAGCAAGGTGGAAGCGAGAGCGTAACAGCAGCTAGCAGCAGGAAAATTCTGGCCGACAACGAGCCCCGAGCGCCTGAGATGGCCACCCTGGGCCTCTCCAAGGTCTTCATACTGGACAAGTACTTCACGGAGCTGCAGAAGTTCTGGGAGACCGAGAAGAAGCTGCAAGGTACGCGAGCTCGCGCGCTCCTCTCCTTCTTTCTTCTCCCCGCGAACCGCGCCGATCTATACGCGAGGGGAGGGTGGGGAAAATCACTGGCACCGTAGAGTAGCCTCTATCGATTCTATCGGTGGATCATCGCGAGTATCTTAGCGGGCGAGAAGAGAAACAACGGAGCCTCTAGAAACTCGCTTGGATTAAGGGTGAATTTTTAATAGCTGTTGGAAAACTCCCCGAACAAACGCCCCTCTTTTGCATTTCATTCCTCCTGCCCGACGACTTTCCTCTCTCTCTCTCCCGTTTCTTTTTACCGCCGCCATCAAACCGCTCTGCCGCGTTTATTCGCCGCGCGGGACTCAATTCGCCTCCCGAGCCGTAATCAACTTACGAGCCTCCCCCTTTTCACGGGGTGTTTTGGAACTGCCGGTTTTTAAGGGGCGCCCGCGGGTGTTTAGCACGCCCCTGAACCACCTGAAAACGATGAGAGGCCAGCTCGGAGAAGTCACCTGAGCTTTACAGTTAAAACAGTCTTCGCGGTTTCCCTTCGTTGATTGGTCCCCCTACATTCCTGACACCGGGGCAGGCTTAACTTCTGGCACGGGGAAGTGGAAGAAATCTGGGTACCTCTTCCCAAGTTTCACACTTATTCCAGCCATTCCTCGGTTATTTACCCTCTGGCTTTACGCCCTTTTCACACTCGCCTGCAGTCACCTTCATTTTATGCAAAGCGTGTCGAGGCGCACGAATCGAGCTGAAGATATACGACTCTTCGTCAAGACACACATGGAAGATGTACAAGAAATTTTTCCTTCGCCGGACACCTCCGCCCCGCGCGCCTTCAAGATCGATTCATCCCGAAACGAACGTTCCTAGAGGAAAATGGCACTTCGCATTTTCTATTCCTTTTTACGAGACGAATCGCAGGGTGCTTTAGAACTTCCCGTTAATCCCGCCGATTCGTCAATTTTTAGAATCTTCTTGAAGACCTCTTATCCGTTCGTTTCCTCTCTGAAAGCCTCGGGAGGGGGGAAAGCGGCGCGAGGAGCGCGCCGTGGAAACGCGTGGCATCCCCCTTCCCGTAGCCATCCTCCGGAGTTCTCTCTATTTTTCTAGAATTTATACGGTACCCTCGGGTGATTCGCGTCACGTACGCGTTACCGTAATCTCCTTGACGCGACAGAGATTAAAATTTCGGGCGTTTTCCATGCCCGCGTACACTTTATTTCGCAGCTTTCCCTCGCGCCCTCGCCCCCTCTGCTTCTCAGCGACGTTTCCCTCGCGCCGGCTTTTTCCTTGCGTCCGCGGGCAAGCCGCGCGCCTCTCCCCGGGCTGTTGCTGCACTCCGCCGCGCGCAGTTAACGAAATTTATTATCTCATCACAGTTTATTCTCCTCGCTGCTCGTGATAGCAATCGTAATTCTTACTTTATCCATTAATCCCCCCGGAGGCATATTGTTTCCTCTCATAAACCGCGCGCTGAAACATTAAATACTTTATCATCGTTTCGCTCGTCGTTCCTCGCGCTGCTCGCCCGAACAAAAGGCGAAAGAGGCGGAAGAAACGAGGGGGTGGGCGGCGGAGGGGGCGAGGAAGGCTGTCTTTCAACCGTGTCCCCCTTTCCAGCGATTCATTCTCTTCCCTCGCCGCGATTTCACGAATCTCGCGGCTACTCCGCTCGGCCCACTTACTCTCTCACGCCCGCGCGTCCCTCGAGTTTTGTTTACACGCTCGGGGGAGGCGAGACTTGCGTGCGCCCGACGACCGATCGTCTAGAAAAAACGGATCCAGACGGCACGGATCGACTCGTGGAAATCGGGAACGGGGGCGCGTTTCCGTCGTTAAGCAACTCGATGGCGGATCGGCCAATCGAGCGTCGCGTTACGTGCCCGAACATGTGCACGATCTAGATCGAGAGGTGAGATTTATGGCCTGTTGCTTCGACGAATTATGGTCCTCGAAAATTGGCCATTTTTATTCTAGATTGTGAGGAAAGGGGATTAAGGTACTCTGTTTTTTTGGGCAAATTTAGGGGATGTTTAGGGGGAGGTGCATATATATTTGGAATCTTCGGGGGCTGGGACCATTGTGCGTGTTTAATTTCGTAGCGTGTAATGTAAGCCGTGATGGAAGCTTTGTGAAAGCGGAATAGGGGTAGTTCTTCGGACCATTTTTGTTACCTAAGGGACGAGGAGTAATTCCGTTTTTATAAGGAAGCAAGTAATGTACCTAAGTGTTTGTAGCAACGAATGGTACTCTGAAAGTCACAGTTAAAAGATCTACAGCTCTTGTTTGTTCTTAACTTGACAAGGGTAGCAAAGGCTTCGTTACCGTGGCTGGGGACAGATTCCCGATTGCATGTCGCAATTACACGGACAAAAGGAACGAACGCGGGTATTGGATCGCGAAAAACAGTGGCACAGGAAACGGCCACGGGTCCCCGGGCTTAGTAATTACATTTCTTGCGGGAGAGCACGCATAATTGTCCCCTCCTGACGTGAGAGATCTTTCGAGGTATCGTTACATTGTGCCACGTTATTCAGGAACTATTCCTCCCCCGGCGGACAGTCTAATTAATAGTTTTTGCGGTGCCATTAGCGTCTCGGTTCCTTTTTCCACGTCCCTTAAATGGCCCCGGCACCGTTTCCACTCAATTATCAAAGGGAAGGGGAGTAATTCAAAGCATGTGATCGCGATTCAATCTTCTGAATTATCAAACTCATTGACCGATGATTGTTAAGAAAAAAATCAAAGGGTTTCTTTGCGTGAAATCCAAAAGTCTAAGGACCTTTTTTCGAGACAAATACTTAAATAAAATAAAGAGGCTGTAGACCTGACCCAGGCCCGGCTGGAGCCTTTTTGCAATACTTCATTTAAACCTTTATTTAAAAAAAAATGGCAACGATGAAAAGACCATTTTGCGCCCGTTGTCAACTTTACGCCTTAGACAGCTGCCTAATTTTGTCGACACCCTACATATCCGCTCCCAAGCAACTCCATCTAGTAACACCCAGGGAACACGACACCCCAATCATTTTCCTCAGTCAGCATCCAAGTGCGCAACCCGAAAACCATCACCCAGAGGAACTCCCCTCTGAAAGCACCTCGTCCACCCAGTTCACCTCGCGTGCCGGTCTCATAACAGTGCCTCGAAGCCAGAGGGTCTCTCGGAGAGACTGTCCGCCATAAAAATCACAACCTCGGGCAAGCATAGGTCCCCCTGAATCTGTTTATTCCCACGGACGTCCACGTCCCGGCGTCGTTCGTTGCGGGAGAAACGTTCCCGCCGTCCCAGCGGACTCCCTTGACCCATCTTCGAAAGTTCGCGGAATAAACTCCGCGGGCAGAGCGGTGCACGTCGTTTGCGGGGCAGAGGAAAAGGGGGGAAGGAGAGCCTCCGTGGTTGCATCTCGCGATCCTCTCGCTCGGATTTACGCGGGGCAACGGCCCAAGCTGGTGTGCATCCACTGCAACTGTCCGGTTCGCGTTGGCTGGTGTGCACCACGTGCACCGCGATACGTGTGCACACCGACCGAGCGGGTAAACACGGACGCTGGATTCTGCATAGCGGCTAGCGATGGCCTCGAGACGCCTGCTGGAAACTTTAAATGGCGACCCGCAGCCCCTCGCGCCGCCCTCTCCCTGTGGTTCTACCCGCGTTCGCTTCGATCTCTGTACGGAACCTCTGCATCCATCCTCTCTCGATTCGGTTTAATAAGGATTCTAAGCGCGGCGCGCACGAATTGCTCGGGGACTCGAGAGCGAGAGGATCGAGCAGCCATCGCTGATAGCCTCGCAAGCCCGCAGACGCGTGCAAAGCCACGATACCAGTGTGCCCGTGCATTTTTCTGCGCTCAGGTCGCTTTAAGTGGCGCTCATACCGGATAACCGTGTCCCTCTTATAATTCTACGGCAGCACAGATTGATTCTACAGAGGTTTTCACTTGGAAACGGTCCCCTTATCATCGCAAGTCCCGTTTAGATGGCAGTTTCATGTAGTTCTAATTGAAGAAGCTTTCCTTTTGGAGCTTCTTAACTTGACGCGATTGTACCGCAGCAGAAAGATTCTTAAATCGCGTGGACTGCTTCGGAAGCTGTAAAATCCAGTTTTTGGCGAACGCGACTGCACTCCTGGCACTGGGAATGCGCACTCTCGCGCTCGATCGCCGTTATTCGGGCTTCCTGCTTTGATAACGCTCGGCGCAAGGTCGTTACGCTCATTGCAGCTTCATTACAGGCATTACTGTTATAAATCTCGAAATGTGGATCGGCGCCGTGGGAAATTAAGTCGCAATTAAACGCGCCGCGTATTCTTGGCCACTTAACACGCTGATACCTCCACTCTTCCATTTATTTCCGCGTCCAGGTCCTTAGAGCGGCCCTCTTAAACCCTCTCCACTCTGCAGCTCCATTTTCCCCGGGCTTCCTCTGCAATTAAGCTGTTTTACTAAAATCCATCTATCGCGGGCAAAGCCCCGTTTATTCGAGAATTCTGCGCTGGTTTCGCGGAGGAAATTTCAACGCTCCTTTACTAGAAATAAATCTACGCGGAAAACACTTGTTCCGTAGATTCTACATATCCACCAATTTCAGTGTTTGTGCGAAAGTCTAACGTTTGAGATTTCGAGTCTCCCGTGCCGCTCAGCTCCTCCACTGTTTATAAATTCAAATTTCATGAGAATCCTCCTAGTATCGATCCTCTAAGAATCTCTCCCCCGCAATGCGCAGTACTGTCAGATCTGCTTAGACTCCTCCAGTCGGATCATCGAAGAACCAAGCTGCTCCCAGTACGCTCAGCTTCCTCTCTCACGTGTGGACGACCCTTAACGGCAGAGAAACAGCCAGGATTAACCCGCATCTGATTAGACCCCGAGGTCGAGCCCAGTTCTCTCGCACACGCACGCGCATGCACACAGGCCAGCCTCTTTCTTCGGGGCCTCTTTGTGTAACATCGGCGCGAAGGCGGAGGAGTTTCGGTTTCACTGGAAAGGTCGTGAAAAAAGCTGGCCATCGACGCGCATCCGTCGACTTTCTTCGACTCCTCGGAAGGTACACGCATTCCCAGGGCCCCGCGTCATCCTTCCACGTGAGATAATGCGCGCCGGCGGTTTTCGGCTCGGCCTCGAACCGACGTGACCGCGAATATTTCTGCCTCTGTCCCTCGCGACCACTTCGCCATCCTCTGTCTTCTCTCCCCCCGCCGTTTGCAACTCCATTCCCGACGATTTCCAGGCAGCTTATCTCGCGTTCGATTACTGAAACATGCAGGCCCTTCGCACTGGATCAGCCGAACACAAAGGATGTATAAACCGGAGGCCAATGGCCTCTCCACGGTCCCTAGACTTAACCCGCTGGAAACTATTACGTTTACAGTTCCATTACGGGGAATAACAGCCGCAGCAAATCGTAAATAGGAGTGTACCAGGGTATCCGGCAGAATTTCCGTCGTACAAACTCGTCGAAATCATGCTGGGAGGAGGAGTCTCCCGAAAACTCCACCGAAACCCAATCGTTTGGCCCGCGGGATTACCGCGCGCGCGCCGGGGAAATTGTTTTCCCGCTGTCTTCCAATTAAAATTTTTCTTCCATTTGTCTCCCCGGCGGGCGAAAAAAATTCGATTTGAAATTGCTTTCGTTAGTTTAGTCTTTGGCCGGGATTTAAGCCACCCTCCGCTTGGTCACGGCTCTTCCTAGCTTCCAACTTCATCGAGCCGCGTTTTTACGCCAGAATTTAGTTTCATCAACGTTCGACGTTTCTCGTTACCTTTACTATATTAACTTCCAAAATATATAGCTGGTCGTTCCCATTGGAAATTGATAGGGCGTTGGATCGAACCAGGAAGTTTACCGATCTAACGCGTACACGCGCTTGGTCCGTGTTCGCGAAATAATCGCGAGCCAGTGACTCTCGGCCTGACCGCGTAATCGAAAGACGCGCGAAGGAATGCAGAAAATCTTGTCCGATCGATTCGTCTTCCTCCTTATCTGGCCGCTCGCGTCGAACAGGCGTGCTTAAGATAGGGCCCTCGCGTTTCTTTTCCCCTTAATTTAATGGCATACGCATTTTTACGGCTCTCGACGATCCCTTTTACCTTAAATCTGCCTCTATCAACGCCTGTGTCGATTCAAACCACCTTTCACATTAAAATCAACTCTATTACGTAACTCTAAACACAGGGGGGCCTCTAATCTAAACCAGAAAACTAATAAAACTAAAATAAACTACAGAATACTTCAAACAAATTGACGAAGCATAGTCGCCAAGACATCTCGATCCTAGAATTCTCTGATTCCCTTCTCAAGTCTGCTTATATTCAGTACAAACTACTTGTTCAATGAAAGCCGAAGTGCGTGAGAATCTGATCGTTACCATCTCCCCGACAGAGAATAAAAGGTCCTCACTGTCAGCCTCCCCTGTTGCGAGTTCTCGTTCCGCTAGAGGCGAGTTAGCGCGACTGCGGTGTAGACGCGCGATCCCACGGGAAGAAGAAGACGAAAAAGAACCTGTTTTCTTCGAAGCAGCGTTCAGCCCCGAAGGTGTACCTGTTCGCTTTAATTCCGCCGCAGTAGGACCTGCTCGCCGCGCTGTGTCTACCTGGCCGGGTCCTTTTGCGTTTGTCTCGGTGCCAGGGGCCCCGGACTCCCCTCGCGGCGGGCCATCGAAAGTGGCGAGGATAATTAATCATCGGCGCACCAGCCACGGGGCGTCTCGTTTATCCTATGATCGTTTCGTCTGTGGGAAAAGCTGGCCCGACACGCTCGATCCGACGAAATTATCGGGGGACACCGTTTCAGTCAAAGGGGATGTTTAATTTCGCGATCTCGGAGATTCAATTAGCGCTTTAATAGATTGCACTCGCGCGGCCTTTGTTTATGTTACAATGTTAGCAACAGCCTCCGTAAAAGCTCCCCCTTTATGTTGCAATATCTTTTATTAAGGGGGATCTCGAGGAAGTACGTCAATTAGAGGTGATGCATGGACGTACTTGGGCAACTTGTAAATTAATTCCTTGCAGTCTTCTGTTGTGAAGTTCAGCGGTGCTGCTAGCTGGATACGCTTGACTAAGGCGATACTTCCCGATCTTATGTACACGCCGAACGAACGGGAACTTCGCGTTTACGATACCTGGCCTGCGTTCATTTTCTACCTTCGCGGCATTTAATGGGATTAATTAAGCACCTTGCTTCTATTTCGAGCAACGGACAAGGGATCTTCTCTGGGTTTAAGGGCTTGGAATTAAATGCGGTGTAGTTGGGTGAAAGATTTTCAATTTCAATAGTGCGAGTTTAATTTTTGTGGCAATTTCAGTGATTTTATCAAACGGCAAATTATTCAGTCCCCGATGAATTTGAAAGAATTTTTCTTTTTCGTTGGGGCCGGTGGCTGCGTTTCACAAATTGATCGAGATTTTCCGAGTGGAGTTCCCGAAATACGGTTAATTTTTCATGAAAGCTCGATTGGTCGACGCGCAACTCACTTGGCAGTTTCACATAACATTTTCGACGGCACGATCTCTCTCGATCAGCTATCGGTATATCCACTTCAATTAACGACATCGAGCACCGAGTCTGGTTGTAAAATAAAATAAAACAAAAAAATACTTTTTTCATTCCCACTTTTCGCCACTTAAACAGCGCTGGGAGGTGAAAACAATGAATCGCTGGCGAATAAAGACCGCTCGTATCGCTTTCAGACTCGACTGGGCTTTCGATTGAAAGTGCTCCTCCCCCGCAGTCGAGTTTCACGAATCGAGATGCATTTACCTTGCAAAACGGCCCGCTAAACTTTTACTTTATCGTGACACACGACCTCTCTGCTCCATTGCCTCCTCTAGTTGCCATTCTCTCGCGTTCCATTACTCCGTTCCCATCCCTAACCGAGTTTCTTTCAATTTTCCTATCATTTCCTCTCGCTTCAGCTTCGATACTTCTCTGACTTTGCCCTTCTTCGCTGTCTCCTCTTATTATAGTCCTTCCTCCATCCCTTTGTTCCTTCACCATCCCCTCAGCTTTCCCTTTCTTTACTCAACGTTTTCCTTCGGCCCCTTCGTCCCCAGTCCTCGCTCTATCTTTAGCCACTCCGACACTTTCTCTCCTCCATTTCCCCATTCTCTGCCGGTTCTTTTCCCTTTTAGCCACCGATTCACCCCCCGATCCCGCGTTTTACTCGCGTCCCGCCCCGGCGCGACTGGTTTCGTTGCCGCGCGGCCAACTTCCGCGTACGAGATTAGTTACATAACAGGTTCTGGGAGTTGGGAATAAGTTATTTAACGCTGTCGATCGGTGCACGCGTGCACCGCATTATTTACGCGCGAACGCGTTTCGTCCCGCGGCCGCGGTCCCCTCGAACGCGGGATCGCCTCGGTTGCCGATACTAATTCCCGGCTGATATAATCGACGCGGAACGGCCGCAATAAACACGCGCCAACGGCGTCTCTAGAATCTACCAGACAGTTCCCTTGCCAGCTGCGTGCCTCGTGGGTGTTTGCGACATAGGCATCGCCGCTGAATTAGAAACGTAGTAAGTCGAGCACGAAGCACTCTAAACACACGTGTGCCACTTAAAAAGTGGGTTCAGGTACTGGAGCAATCTCTCCAGCCTGGTGAGAATGATACCGCAAGAATTACGAATCTGATTAAGGTATACCGGAGGAATGTATCGCGAGAGGAGTCATCCAGAGTTGTAGCGAAAAATTCAGAAATTCCCAGCAAAAGTGGAGTGTCGAGTTGACCCAAGGGCGTTCAGATCGATTTTCATGGGAGAACCCGAGTAAGCTTCAAAGGGTCGAGGTATGGAAGGGATTCTATAGGTACCCCAGCGGTTTTCATGCTCCGGCCTGATGTCTTTATCGCCCCAGCGTGCAACTCGATACAGATTCCCGTTTGGGTGTCCCACATAGCGGTAATATCAGTCAAGCTGTGACGCGCGAACAATGAATACGAATGGCACCGCGTCGAAGAGCCGACGATCACTTGTCAGGAAAGTTTCGAGCGATTTTATTGCCTAGGAGATTTACTGTTGCGTCGCGGTGCGTGACAGATACGCGCCGGCTAATGCTCCATCGACGCTTTCCGATGATTTGCACCGGGCGATGGATTGCGTATCGTTTCCAAAATCCTAGAAGAGGGGACATGCCAAAGTGCTCTCGTAAATCAAAGTAATTCTCAAGGATCTCGTAACATCCACGCACCTCTGCAACTCTACTGTATCTGCTAAGCCTGTGACACAAGGTTTTGCGGACCACAGTCAAGAGGAGAGCGTCGGGGAAAGAAGAAGAGGCAGAGGGAACTGTTACCAAGAAGAAGCGAGCAAGGATGAACGAAAATGGCCGACGGTGGGCCTGATGAATGAACCACAAGCCGAGTGATCCCTGATTCACCGCGATTTTCCTGTGGCCATTCCTAAATCTGTGTTTCTCGGCCAACCGCATCGAAAGGGACTGTGCTTATTTCCCTGAAGTACTCGGAGACTTCGCCACTTGGGAAAGCAAGAACTTTTCTCTGGCCTAATACTACATAAAGCTAATACCCTTCACGAAGAAAGGAGAGAGAAAACTGCCACTCGCACCAGGCTCAGCCTTACTGTCCCCGCTCCAAGTGCCCCAGGAAAAGATAGAGAAGATAAGACTCCCGAGATAATCCCAGTATTCTCCACGCGCGCAAGACTCCGTCCACAGAGAGTCTTCCAATGGGTACCGTTAATCTAAACCACAATGGCGAGCCTGAGAGGAGCGAGTTGCAGGACCCAGGGAGCCCTTCCCCGAGCGTAGCACGGAGACCCGACACCTCGTTGCTCGCGATCGCGCGGCAGCTGACTGACAGCTGTGCCATCCGAGCTGTCTGACCTCCTAGCGTCCAATCGACAGGTGCCTTTTGCGAAGGCAGCGTGAATCTGGTGGCTCAAGGAGCCCGCACTCTTGACACCGAGACTCCACTGCCTGGGGACACCTGTTGTGCGACTTAAATCACTCCGCGGGAAGATTTACAATCCCACTGAACCCCTTCGATCTTCCTTATCATCTTTAGATCCCTATCGATACTTTGATTCAAGGAAAACTCAAGCGCACCCACCCCCGATGTAATGCAAGGCACTTGGGGCGATATGAATCGGTCGACAGGCAGATATCAATCTCGACATCGCCGTGTATGGCTGTGGGAGGGGAGGCGTTGGATGTCCTATCTGGATTTTCCATCTGGCGGTAGATCGGCGCTATCCTTCTCCCTGGCGACAGGATATAATACAGGTTTCTAATCGGAACATTTGAAAAACGAACACGTCCGTTCCCAGTGACAAACCGAGCGCACGCGTCCGTGTGCCTGCGTGCCGTGAACCAGGGAACCGGCCCGTTCGCTCGTGTCCCATATTCGTGAAACCAGTCGAACTGGTGCGCGGTTGGCTTCGCTGTACTTTACGCCGGCTGGGCCTGTCGTCCATTTTCTGTCACGCTAGCGCGCGCTGCTTTGGGGACTGATCGGCTTGGGCCGTGGGCCGAAGGGTGGCGAGGAGAATGTTGTTCCTTTGACGAAGGGAGGAGCCTGCACTGTGACGCAGCAGGTACTATTGTGTCAGAATACAGTGTTTGTCGCTTCTTCTTGCGTGACTAAATTATATGGCGCATTTATTGGTAAAAGTTCTTTGGTAACTTTTTATTTTCTGGCCCCGTCATGTGGTCTAGTATTCTTCTAGTACAGATGCATAGGGGGCTTTTTCGGCCACCGTGGATGACGAACAGCGTCCACTAGCACAGTTTGTTTCAATCGTGCCGTTTATCGCGGAACGAGTAAATAAGTAATCGCGTGAGCGTCATTAACGCGAGTTTCTGCCTCTCCACCAGAGGGTTTTTGAGGATCGCCGTGTGTCGCGCGGTAATCCCCCTGAAATATTCATGACAGCCTTCGCAGAGTAATTTTCCGCGCGACGGCCATTAACGAAAAACGCCTCCCGCCGGTTGCGCCTTTACTGGCCGGCTAAATTGCCTATAATGTGGACACACGTTGGAAAATTCAGTTCGAACGGCCATCGGTCGCCTGGAAATGTACACTGGACACCCCTGTTCCGGCCATGCCTACGTACGAATAATTCATTTAGAAAACGAGGCCCCCGGTCGAATTTGCGATGCAGTGTTTACCGTAGCAATAACCCTTTTATCGTCGACGGTGGATTTATAGGGGAGTACGGGGGGTGGAATTGGGGAGGATAATTTTGCAGATTCCTGGGATGGTTGGATTCGCGGGAGGAGTTAGAATCAATTTTCTACCCGTTCCCCTCTCGATTCTTCTGGCCTCCACCCTGCGCTCCTGTACTTCCACCAAGAAGTGGGAACTTTAACTCCCTGAGTTTGCGGGGAGGATAAGCGTTCCGCCGCGATTGGATCTCTAATTGGCGGTTTTCCGTTGTTAGTTGGGGACCGTTTACCGTCCAGAGTCTGTTTCCCCTCCCCGCCGAGTGAAGCTGAAGAGTGTTGTCTGTTGAGAAACGTCGCAGCTGACGCCCTCGTTTGCCTTTTACAGATGCCTCGTCCTCGAACGAAGCGGTGCACCTACAGCAGCGTCTCAGGAGCCTGAGCACGGAACTGGTGACCCTGAGGAACCGGCTGCACGTGAGCCAGCCGCCGAACAATTCAGGGCCGAACGGAGGCACGTCGGCGCCCCTGTCGAAGAGCCCGGAAAAGGGCGGCGTGCCGTCGTCCCCCGCGCCCGCCGTGCCACCCAGGACCACCCTACCCCTCTCCAACACGTTACCCCACGGCCTCGGTCATCCTTCGGGGCACACGCTGACAGCCTCCGCGATCGTTCATCCGCACGCGAATCACGCCGCCGCGAACACGCTCGGCCACAACTCCACCGCCGCTAATAATTTAATATCTGGTCAGTATTGCTGCGATCCGACGGTTCGGCTGGAATTGGGAGATTGGGGATGGTGTTGGGGTAGAGCTCCCTGGGGAGGGGAACGGGTTTAGTTGTGATGTGGAGGGATATGAAGATGTGGATAGGGTGCGAGCAGGATTTAGGTGTGAGGGGGTGGAGGTAGGGAAAGCTGGGACTTGAGGATTTGGAGATCGCAGAGCTGGAAATTCGGGAGTTGGAGCTCTAGGAGTTGAAACTATAGGAGTTGAAACTATAGGAGTTGAAACTCTAGGAGTTGAAACTCTAGGAGTTGAAACTATAGGAGTTGAAACTCTAGGAGTTGAAACTATAGGAGTTGAAACTCTAGGAGTTGAAATTATAGGAGTTGAAACTCTAGGAGTTGAAACTATAGGAGTTGAAACTCTGAGAGTTTCAGTTCTAGAGGTTTAACGCCTTGAAGTTCAAATTCTGAGAGTTACATGTCCCTAGAGTTCCAAATCTGGAAGCTCCAACTCTGGGGGTTCCTATGGTAAGAGTTTCAATTCTTTTCAAAACTTTTGAGAGTTCCAACTCTGGGAGTTCCAACTTTTGAGAGTACCAACTCTGGGAGTTCCAAATTTTGAGAGTTCCAACTCGGGGGGTTCCAAATCCCTAGAGTCCCAAATCCGGAAGCTTCAACTTTGGGGTTTCCTATGGTCAGAGTTTCAACTCTGTGAGTTTTAAGACTGGGAGTTCCAACTTTTGAGAGTTCCAACTCTGGGGGTTCCAAATTCCTAGAGTTCCAAATCGGTAGAGACCCAACTCCTAGAGTTCCAACTCTAGGAGTTCCAAATCGGTAGAGATCCAACTCCCAGAGTTCCAAATCCCTAGAGTTCCAACTCTACGAGTTTCAAATCGGTACAGATCCAACTCCTAGAGTTCCAACTCTAGGAGTTTGAAATCGGTAGAGATCCAACACCCAGAGTTTCAAATCCCTAGAGTTCCAACTTCTAGAGTTCTAAATCCCTAGCGTTCCAATTCCTAGAGTTCCAAATCTGTGACTTTCAACCCTGGAGCTTCCAACTCTGGGGGTTTCAAATTTGAGAGTTGCAAATCCGTCTGTTCCTATTGCAGCAGCTTTAACTATAGTCGCTTAAGCCACACAAAGTACTCCCCGTGTATTGAACCCTCCCCCATCAATATTCCACCCCCCATTACATCATCATCTCATTATCACAATCGTATCCACCCCCCGTATTGAATGTTTCCATCGAAATCGACGTAACGTCCACGGTGAAGGCTATAATCGTCATCGCGTTCGAGACGATTACCGTGAATTAAAACGCACTACCCCGTGCGGGGGTTGGATGCGCGGTCGTTACACGTGGACGACGGTCAGCCACCCATCCCGTTCGAGCTCGTTAATATTTCAACGATCGCGTAATATCGTCATTGCCCAGTTAATTCGCGATGCGCCCGAGCGTCCCCCGAACAGAGACGAACCGCGGAAGAGCTGCGTCAGGCGTGGCGGGTGTGGATGATATTTTAAATAACCCGGGACTAGCGCGCGATTTCACCGCGAAATCACCGAAACGGTAAACGTGGCTGTTTACAGAGCGGTTATTTCCCTGCGATTCGAAGCGCTCCATGATTTATTTACCATTCTTCTTTCCCAGGGCTCCCTGTCTGTTTTTTCTATTTTATTTGCACTCTCGGTGGAAAAAATGGAAAATAACATTCAGCGAGACCGCGGCGCTGTTTATTTCAACGCGCGCCGCCCCCTTCGCGATGTCGGACGGCCGGAGAATGAAAATATTTGCGCGCGCGCTAGCCGCTGAAACGGTTTACCGAGTTTACTCGCCCGATACGCTCCGCCTGATCGCGAACTCTTTCCAGTTAATCGACATTTCGCCCAGCTAAATTGCACGCGTGTACAGTTAACCGCTTCTCTCTCTCTCTCGAGTTTACTCTATAACCTCCCCCAAATATTCCTCTACCCCCACCCTTCTTTTTTCGGTCCTCTGGAGTGCAGGAGGTTTGCGCTGGATTCTCGCGGGCGAATTATTCTCTTCGGAGCGTAAACTGTTAGGAATTACGTTAAAACCGTGTTCGGAAGCTTTCCACCTAATTCCAAGTCTCGCACCGCGAATCTAGCAACTCAATAAAATATTTCCAGAACTCAACGGAATGTTTCCCTAATTATCGATATAGTCACTTGAAGCAGGCCAGTGCATAACCATCTGCCACCTTTATGTTCAGACTTGGACTCACCGAAGCGGCACAACGGCATACCAGACGACGGGATAGTGTCCTGCGTGACGGCGTTGGGATGCCTGCGTTCGCCACCCATCTCCAGCATCATCGCCGATGTGAAGAACGCGAAAAGCAACCAGGGCCAGCATCGATGTCTCCCGAAAGGGGCCACGGCTTCCTCGGGGCCCTCCACGGCCTTGGACGACCTCATTCACCTACCCGGACCTCTGACGGAGGACGCGGTGCTCAAGTGCCTTCAAGCTCGATTCTGCGCCAAACAGTATCACGTGAGTCTCCGTTTTTTTCCTATCCCCGTTCACCACCTTCGCTACGCTTTCGGTCTGATCTTCCGCTCGAAGATCCACTCTCTATTAGCCGCAACCGAACAACCGAGCCGAGGATGGAGGGGGGACCTGGGCGACCAGGAAACGCTTTCAAGCCTGGCAGAGCCGATCGCCGAGTTCCAGGGGCGCGTGAAATTCCGCTCGATCGAGCGGCCACGGTTCCTCGAGCGTCTCCGCGTTAAATCGCCGAGCGCATCAATCACTCGGTGGCTCGATAGTGACGCGGCCGCGTACGCCCGGACACGATAAGTTCGCGGCCCTTTCTAATTGAGATGAATGCCCGATTTGCCACGAGCCGAGATTCCCGCGCGAGATACGTCCGCGAGGTATTTAGCGGGGACACCTCCGCGCCGCGTGAACGGTAAATCGAGCCAGGTCCCGACATTTCAACGGGATTGGGAATCTTTTTACTCGCCGAGGAGAGCGCCGCAGCTATGCGGACCTAGGGGGGAGGGGGGTTTACTCGATCTTAAACCACTTTCGCACCAGTAGGTTAAATCTGTGATTATTTTAGATGATGGATGTATTTTGATAGTTGGAGGGTCAGGCGCTTTAATCTCTGTTATTTGGGCGAAGGGAATTTGCGTGCTGATTAGAGGAGATTAAGGGGGGAAGGTTTCTTAAGCGGAATTTATTTTGCAAGCGTTTTATTTCGCAAAGTGTGTAATCCTTTACTTGGAAGACTATGCAGAGTCCGCCTAGAGAGGCCTTATCGAATCGGCGCGACGTCCCTCCGCTTGGAAACCTCGCAGTCTCCATCTGACAGATGATAATCGCCTCGAATCAAGTCGGCAATTTAAAATCCATCAGCCGGCAGAATCCTCGGGAGCCGCGCGACAGGTAGCTTTACTGATGAATCTTCCCGCGGATCCCGAACGAGACGCACGCCCACAATTTTTATCCAGCCGTTTCCCTGCTCGCTCCGCTTGGCTGCTTCCTCTCGCACCGACACGCTCCCATCGCGATATTAAGAATGCACCGTGCGCACGTGCATCGCGCCACGCGCAGGTGGCACGCTCGCATTCCATTATCCCTCCGAGGCGCTCGCGTTTTAATTTCTCCTCCGGGCATTCCTTAGCGCGTGCCCTTTTCCCGCTCCGTCGCGGATACACAGAAGATACAAGTCAATGTAGGCGCGATCGCACCTCCTGCTTATCCCTCGGCGCGTACCCAGTTGTCCCACTTGAAGTTGCACAGCGTGTCCGCGGGAAGCGTCCCTCTCGCGACGGTGAAGGAGTAGCGAGATGTTTCTGAACAGGCGGTGGAGACGAAGGTAAATCTGCGAGCGCGGAAGAAAAGGGATCGCCCGGGATGGGAAAGTCGATAGTGCCTCGCCTGGTGACCGCGGACAGACAGATATTACCCGCTGCTTGATTGGATCGCGGCGCGAGCGAACGCCGGTCGATGGACCGTGGCAAAAAGGGCCTCGTTTCCGGCCTCGAGTCACCCGGAGCAATTAGTCCCGACGTGGAAATCGTTACGGATTTTCCAAGCGCGTCGGGAAGTCGCGCCTTTAACGGCGAAAGGGACGAACGCTCGGCTGGCCAGGAAAGTGGGTGGCGAAATTCTTGGTCGCGTCAAAGGAAGAGTTTCCGCGGGAAATAAACGTCGATTACATAAGATTGCTTCATTATCCGCCCCGCTGGGATGGTGATTCCCGCGCTAATCGATCCCCCGTAATTTATCCATCGGATTTCTTCCGGGTGTGGGACCTCTGTTCACCAGCGCAGCTGCGTGGATCAGTTTCTCTAGCCCCTTTTGCTCCTCGCCCTTTGTTTGTCCTCCGGGCAACTCCTCCGCTCGATGCTCCTTTTTCGCTTCGACCTTTCCGCGAGCACCGATGGCAGGCTCGGGGAATTATCAATCTGGCTATTAGATGATTTTATAGGGCGTAATTTGTGCCTCGAAGCGCGACGGTGTGGTATTACGCGGCTCTGATAATTCAATCCAAAGGGAATAATACGAGCGCGGGGGACAAAGTCGCTTGGATGCTTGCAGAGGATCGCGGCGGGTATCGCTAGCCACGGGGCCCGGCTCCGGACCGGTTCTCTCTCTCTCCCCACTTACCTTTCAGCCGTTTTTCACCTTTTTGTTCGTCCTCCGGCGTGTTGCTTTCTCTAGGTGGGCTTCTAATAGGAACCAAGGCCCGCCAAAGCATCACCGCTCGTAGCTCGTTGCACCACCCTGCGCTCTTTACCTCCTTCGTCTTCTCCTTCACCTTTCCCGATGCCCACCGCCATAGCTAAACCCCCTTCCCGCGCCTTCGCGGTTCCTTCTCCCCCTTCACTGTCCTTGTTTCTAAGTCTCCGACTCGGGGGCTTGCTTTTATTCTCCTCCGGGGAGGCATGTTGTTGGGAGAAGCTTCTGGTGGCGTGAAAGTGGAATATGGACTTTTGTATTTAGAAATTGATCAGGATTTCTAATACATATGAAACATGAGAAGCCTGGTCGTCTGACGGATCCTAGAGTAGAATCGAAATGGTAAACAGAAGGGTCGGTCGCGTTTCAGACGAACGTGGGCCCCATTCTGGTCTGCATCAATCCTTATACGGACGTGGGGAATCCGTTGACCTTAACGAGCACCAGGGCCGTACCGCTGGCGCCCCAGCTGAACAAAGTCGTCCAGGAAGCTGTGCGACAGCAGTCGGAGACCGGCTACCCTCAGGCTATAATCCTTTCCGGTAAAGAGACCTAACTCTCATGCTCTGCCTATGAATGGAGAAAGCACAGACTCGTTCACCGTTTTCATTAGGGACCAGTGGCTCGGGGAAGACGTACGCCTCTATGCTGCTGCTCAGGCAGCTGTTCGACGTTGCTGGGGGTGGTCCCGAGACGGACGCGTTCAAGCATCTGGCCGCCGCCTTCACCGTCCTCAGGTCCCTGGGATCCGCCAAGACCGCCACGAACTCGGAGAGCTCTAGGATAGTACGTTTCTTTTTCTAGACCTGCGATCCTTCGCCTTTCGATAGGGAATTAAGGGACAAAACGGTGCTCGTTTCCTCAGGGCCACTTCATCGAGGTGCAAGTGACCGACGGGGCGTTGTACAGAACGAAGATACACTGTTACTTCCTGGACCAAACGCGGGTGATCAGGCCGCTGCCTGATGAGAAGAACTACCACATATTCTATCAAATGCTGGCTGGCCTGTCGCACGAGGAACGAGGTGAGACATTCAACTTTCGTCGAGACACTGCGCACAGATCGATGAGTTCCCTAGTGAATCGCGTTCCGTCGTTCTCTGCTCGACAGTCAAGCTCAACCTGGAGGGGTACAATCTGAAGAACCTGAGGTACCTTCAGCACGGCGACACTAGGCAGGATGAAGCTGAGGATGCTGTTAGGTTCCAAGCGTGGAAAGCTTGTCTGGGTAGGTACCTTCCAATTCTACTTCAGAATCTGTGAGTGATATAAACATCTCTATTCGTTACCTCCGCTCTCGACACCTTCAATATTTATTTCTTTATTTATTTATATATACGGGAAAACCCTTTGGTACGTAGAGAGCAGAGAATCTCAGTAGAGCAATAGTACATGAAAGCAGAAACACAATAATTAACGAAATAAAAGAAAAAAGAAATATAGTACTTATATAGAAAAGAAGCAAAAATTAAAAAAATTCACTGAAAGTAAATAGAAATTAACGAGAATTGTTAACCGCCCTCGCCCCACTGAGTGCTTGAAAGAGTACAGTGATTTGTCCAAAAATCTCACAAGTAAATTAGCTACACAAGCCCAAGGCTCTCCATATTTCTCTCACAAATTTATCCAATCAAGGAGGGATCGTTTCGCAGGCGTCCTAGGTATCCCTTTCCTAGACGTGGTGAGGGTCCTAGCAGCAGTGCTGATCCTCGGCAACGTGGGCTTCACGGATCGCCCCGGTGTGGAGGTGGGTGTGATAGGGGAGAACGAGCTGGCCTCCGTAGCAGCCCTCCTAGGCGTCCCTCCACCCGCCCTTCTTCGCGGCCTCACCTCTAGGACCCACAACGCGCGCGGACAGCTGGTGAAGTCGGTCTGCGACGCGAACATGGTACTGTTAGCTCATTGCACGTGATCAGACGTAAATGCTGCCTCGTCGGAGCTGAACCATGTTGAAGGGTGTTTGTTTACGCAGTCTAACATGACCAGGGACTCGCTGGCGAAAGCGCTCTACTGCCGCACCGTGGCCACGATCGTCAGGAGGGCCAACAGCCTGAAGAGACTGGGCTCCACCCTGGGAACGTTGTCGTCCGACTCGAACGAGTCCGTGCACAACCAGGCAGAGGTGACCAGTCAACACGCGTCCACCATTGGCAGCTCGGCAGGCAAGTGCGGGGGTTATGGGGCTTCGGGAGATTTTTTAATCGAAGATTGACGGCTCTTAGGATCGTTTTGCTTCATTTTGGGTCATTAAGCGTGGATTTTGGTGCTCTGGCGTTAAGTGATCGTGACGAGATATTTATTTAGCTCGAGGAAATCAGTGATTTGGTTGGGGGATGATTTATTCTAGACCTATACTATTAGGTTCTTTTATTCCAGCCTATTGGTACATTATAAAAGTAGTTTGATGTATTATTTAAGAAGTCTATGGTGTATAGAAGCAGAGGGCAAGTTGACACCATCATCGACAACTCCGTCTTCGTTTTTATTACTCTCTTCGCTCAGAAGCTTCAGTGTTTCGCCTCCTGTTCAGGTGGCACAGGTTCCAGAAGCATGACCGCGCTGAACAACGCGGTGAGACACGCCACTGACGGGTTCATCGGCATCCTCGACATGTTCGGGTTCGAGGACCCGAAACCCAGCCAGCTGGAGCACCTGTGCATCAACCTGTGCGCGGAAACCATGCAGCACTTCTACAACACGCACATATTCAAGAGCTCGATCGAGAGTTGCCGCGACGAGGGCATCAGGTGCGACGTGGAGGTGGACTACGTCGATAATGTGCCATGCATCGATCTCATTTCGTCCCTGGTGAGTCTAGACGCTTTGATCCCATAGTCTCGTCGAGTCTATCCCCGAGTATTCCTGTGCGATGCGTAGAGTTGTTACCCGTTTGCTCCGCAGCGCACAGGATTGCTGAGCATGCTGGACGTCGAGTGCTCGATACGCGGCACTGCTGAGAGCTACGTAGCCAAAGTGAAGGTCCAGCACAAGCAGAATCCTCGGCTGTTCGAACCGAGGACCGTGGATTGCAGGTCCTTCGGGATCCAGCACTTCGCTGGCAGGGTTATTTACGACGCGTCGGATTTTCTGGGTTCGTAGGGAATACCGAGTGTGTAGGAATTGCTTTTGCATCCCCTGCAAGTAACATCTCTCTCCCCTAAAGATACGAACAAGGACGTGGTGCCCGACGACCTGGTAGCGGTGTTCTACAAGCACACGTGCAGCTTCGGTTTCGCTACTCACTTGTTCGGCAGCGAGCTGAAGGCCCTCTACGCCAGCGACACGGTGCCCAGGGGCGTCAGCTTCAGGATATCGCCGACCTCGCACACGGACCTGTAAGACCCGCTTGAATGTAACGACGACAGAGGGTAGCACACGCGATAAGGTTCGAGGATGACAACCGTAGCGTCGTTTTTCGCGCCTGTTCTTTCAGCTTGAACGGGGACGAGCCAATCTCCACGCTGACTCAGGACTTCCACACGAGGCTGGATAATCTCCTGAGGACACTGGTGCACGCTAGGCCCCACTTCGTCAGGTGTATCCGAAGCAACGGCACGGAAACCCCGCTGCACCTGGACAGAGGCGTCACTATGCGTCAGATACGCTCTCTTCAAGTTCTGGAGACGGTGAATCTGATGGCTGGCGGTATGTGTCGGGGCTGTTCCGCGCGCTGCACTCGCGTAGCACGTATCAGACTTGAATCTAGATAGACGCGCGTACGTTCGCGATTTTGCTGCCGCAGTCAGTTGGGTGACAGCTGCTCGCTTCTCGGCTGGCTGGATTCCTTTCAAGCTGGGGTTGAATAAAAATTCAAGATCTCTTCGTAGTTCTGGCTATGGTAGCGTGTAGATTCGACTTTAAGAAACACCCGAGTGGAATTAGAATTGTCAGATAGGCAATGGAGACTTATTGGAACTTCGTTTCATTCTTTATACCTCATTTTAAATGACCTCAGACTTATATGGATTACAGGCTACCCCCATCGAATGCGGTTCAAGGCATTTAACGCGAGGTACAGGCTGATAGCTCCATTCAAGCAGCTACGTCGAGCTGAGGAGCAGGCCGTGGAGGACACGAAGCTCATCCTCCAGAACGCCCAACAGTTGAAGAGCAAATTTGGCGCAAGCACCAGTTGGGCGCTGGGCAAGAGGCACATCTTCCTGAGCGAGGGTATCAGGCAGCAACTGGAGAATCTGAGGTCGGAAACGCGACGGAGAGCTGCTACCATGATACAGGTACCGCGACTTTTATATCACAAGCCCCATTAAAACACACCCGAGGAAAGCCTTCCACTTGAATTCCTCTGGAATCTTCCTTCAAATCAGATGAAATTCACCAACGAAACACGATTATTCCTCTGTCCGCCACCAGGCTACGTGGAGAGGCTGGAGGGTGCGAAGGAGATGGCCGCTAAGGAAGCCCACGATAGGCGTGACTTCCGGGATCGGACAGAAGAAGCCTCAGCAGCCAACGTCGACCAACACAGGAACTGTCCAGAGGAGCGTTACAACCGCCGCGGGCACAGGAACAGGAACTCGACCCAGGCCACAGCCCATCGCTGGCACACCGCCCCCAGATCCCTCGGAGAAGTGCGCGGATCAGAAGATGATCCAGCAGACGTGTACCCTGTTTGGACTGGATTTGGTAAGAGTCAGCATGGAACACTCTCCGGGATCTTATTGTCCCGAGACACCCTTTAGAAATTCAGCTAAGACCTTTGTTCATCGTCGAGTGGTAGAAGAGCAAGTTGTTGGAACTTTGTTTCAGGAGCGACCGCCCCCCGTGCCCCCCAGCAGATCCTACACCGTGACTGGCAACACTAAGCTCGGCTACCCGCAGACCAGGATCATGAAGATGCCCTTCCCAGGTATGAATTGTACGAATTCTTTTTATAAAAAATCTGTGTGTTTGAGCTTAAAGGATGTTGCTTTAGAAGCTTGACTTGTCGTTGAGGAGTAGTTCCTTCGTGTTGCTAACGTCAATGCGGCGAGATTTCTCTGCGAGGTGTTTTGTTAAATGCGTTGCAAGCTTCACTGTTCTCTGGAGTGTTCTGGTAATCGATAGAGTATCGTCGCAGAAACTTGCATGTTAAGAAGCTGGAAGCCGTAGTAAATACGCGGGGAAATCGTTGTTCTTTCAGAAGAGGGCGAGGGAGAGGTGGTCCTGTTGAAGGGTGAGACGGTTCTGGTGGTCGGGGCGTCCCCCAGGCGAGGCCACCTCCTGGTGGAGCACAACAACACCACGTTGCACGTACCCTATCAGTTCATGGAGCTGAAGCCTTGTAATATTAACGTCTGAACGCGTTATTTATTCCGTGCCGTTTCGTTGCTTCAACGACATCTCCTCCCCCCGAGCAGGGACGAAAGCGCCCGTTGCGTAACAAATCACGCGATCTTCAGCCCGCCACTCGGAGCATTTCACGCCGAGCTCGCGGAAACCCTTCGTCGCGTCGCTCGCCGTCGGCGGCGAGCCGGTCTTCCTTCTGATTTTATTTATTTCCATGCATCGAGAGAGAGACTAATGGCCCATCGCGCGCGCCATATTGAATTCGGGGCACTCGCTCGAACATAGTCTGACCCCGGTGCGCGATATTCTTCCCTGTCCCCTTGCCGCGGTGCTGATACTTCGAATTTCAAATTGCAAGCTCCCATTATACTTTTAAATGCGACGAAGAAGCCAGAAATCAGCGGACCCAAAGTCGCCTCGCCGGCGAAGGAAACGGGGGCTCCGGCGGGCGATCAGGATTAGAGGCTCGGCCCGAGCTTGCACAGGACACTGAACCTTGTCCTTTAATTAATTACACCGGCCGTTAAGCGAGTTTAACGCGGAAGTCGGTACACCGGTGCTTATCGCTAGTTTGAGACGCGTCGCGCGACGTTGGGGCCCCCTCCTTCCTGTGGCAGGCGCCCACCCTCTGCGAGCCACGTTCGTCTTCCATGTAGATAAGTACACACGCACGTCGACGTACATTTTCGAATTAGTAAGCATGTTAGCCGTTAAATAGACGAGACGAGAACCGGAGGCGTACAGCCGCGTACAATGTACGCAATAGATTTCGCGTGTGTAGCGTGCACGCGCTTAGTGCCGAGGGGGCCAAGGTGTTCCGTGTACCCGTGGACCCCCTGCGGCACCTGCTTAACCCTGGAAATCACTGACGGGGGTTTCGGAACTGACAGAGATGGGCAAAATTTTTATTTAAATAAAATTTCGAATAACGAATAAAAGGTGAAAAAATTCTTCGTCATGTGTCGAATAGAGCTATTTTTTTTATTCGTCAAATTCTAAATTCATCTGTAACTTTAACTTTTACTTTAACTTTAAATTCAACTGTAACTTCGTTTGACGTTGAATAATTTTTTCGCGCGCGTTATAAAATTATTTGACGTCTAATAAAGTTTAAGTTAAAGTTAAAGCAAAACTTGAAAAATGTATTCGACGCTGAAGTTGAAACGCTCGACGAATAAAAAAATTAACTCTATTCGTCAAATAATCTAAAGTGAAATTAACTTTTTTTTTTGATCCGTAAATTAAATAATTTTTTATTTAGTTCGTGCCCAACTCTGGTTTCTACCATCCTCGAGCCCGCGTTCTTCTGTTTTACTCTTCACGAGACTCGTAGCGTAGAGAAGCAATTCACTCGTGTTTTAAATAAAGATTTTTAAAGATCACAGTCCGAGAAAGGGGATGCGTTCGAGAACACCCCTGTCAGTCTGGGTTTAAGCGATATTTACGAACAGTATTCCTTCGTCTGTCTTTGAATTCCTAGTGCCAATTTCTAGAAAGAAATCTGTCGCTATGGCACGGCGGAGCGTTCAAATCGTATCTCCCACTTTGTTCGTGTCTGGGAATTCGGAAGCGCGGTTGTTGCGGAGGGCGGGTAATCAGATAATTCTGGAGCGGCGGTACGTGGGAGACGGGATTTGGCTGTTCCGCCGTGTACACGTACGTGTATTATATTAGGTATGGTAAGGCAGCCCGACAGTAGTTCTAAACGATAGCTCTAATCGCCATTACTCTATCATTCTATCGCGATAATCCTAACGCAGACAGCTGTAACGGTGGTTCCGGGTTAGAGCACGGCCGCTTTGTAGATATACACGCTGAACTCGTTCGGTTAGCGAAACGATAAGCGCGTCCATCGAGAACGTTTCCGCCTGGAAACTCTCGAGCACAGAAGTCTCGAGGACTGTACATACGAGTACGTATGCCGATGTTACTGGGTTCCACGGATGCCGGAGCTGAGGAGCAAGCGTACAGGTAGCTGTAAGTGCGTCGAGGAGTTTTGGAATAAAATAAAAGCGTCTTTTGCGAAACTGCGACCAGCGGAGCGTCTTCACTGCGATTCATCCCCAGCTAAGAAGCCACCTTTCTCCAGCTCCAAGCTCCTGTCCCCCGAAAATCGAATTAAACCACGGAAAGATTGCCATCGGAAAACTAAACACGCGAGAACCATGCCCCGCGTAAATCCGTAGATCCTCCAGGCGAGACACTGCTGCTTAACGCCGAGACGAAGGAAGAGAGCACCTCCTCGAACAGCCTCCCTTACCCAGAAACGCCTTCCCGACAGCCGACACTCGCACGGAACAGCGTATTCACCGCGCGGAACGGCTCGACGCCATCTGCACAGTGCATCCACGTGCACGCGTGTCTGGAGGCACGTTGCAGCTGCACGCGTCGCTCCGCCGAGGGAAATTATGCCACCTGCGAGTTAATAATGCCCGCGTTTCGACGTCGTGTCGCGGATCGAACGATTCCCGCTCATTTCTGGCTAACGACCGACGCGAACGATCCCGTGATCCAGCGTTAATTAGCTTTTAATTAACACTCCACCGAAGGGACCGGCCCGTTTATGCAACCGGGCCGACTCGCTTCCGGCTCGTTGGATTCACTTCAGCCGCTTTGATCTCGCTTGTAACGCGCGGCAATTCGGATAATTATTCGACAGTTATTCGGCTGACAATTCACCCGGGCACCGGGATGAATTTTAAGGAACTTGTCCGCCGAGTTTCATCGCCTTCGAGTGGCCATGCTTAACGCCTCCAAAGGAGCTTCTATTAATTGGGCAAATTAGGCCTATTTGCACCGACAGGTGCGCCTTTCGTGTCCCTCGAGATTCGGAAGCCAAGAGCGTCTCTTTTTCTATCTTCACGCCGCGAATCACGTTCCTCCCCCGCTCGTTGCCCGATTTTATTCTCTCCGAAGGGCTACAGCGGCCCGTTTCCTCCCCTCCCCCGTCGCAGCATCCCCCGTTCGACGCGTCGACGTCTAAGCGGGCGGAGGGCCGTTGAGCGCGCGACATCCTCGCGAGGGGAAGCGCTCGTTGCACGTTTCCGGGACGTTTGCCGCCGCGAAGGAAACGGGGAATAAGAATTCCACGGTGTCAGCCGCCCAGCGGAAACGAGCCGCTCGAGCGCGAGGTATGCGTCAATAGCGGCATTTCCCTTGTTTCGCCGTGTTTTCCTGACGGCGTCGGGATGCGTCCTGCGAACGGGGGATTGGAGAAGTTTCTCGACAGCGTGACACGCCGGGGGAATGGAGGAATTTCGCGAGAGGGAGACTCGCGAATCGATAATCGAGAGATCGGTGGCAGTGGAAAAAAGGCACGTATCTCTTAGAATTGTTTATACAAATCTGAGGACGCTTTGAGCTTCTCGAAAATTATTTACAAAGGGATAGTCACATTATTTAGCCGAGGAAGTGAACCTCGCTAGGTTCTAACTTGCTATTAAAATTTCTTTAGAGAAGATAATCTACAAAACCTGAGAACACTTATCAAATATAATATCGTGGTGAGTTGCGCGCGGTATTTGGCCCGCGATAGGGGAGGATAGAAGACGCCACGGCCGAGGGAGGAGCCGGAGTGAGTTGAAGGGAAACGGAGCGTTTGGCGAGTGGAAAAATCGCGGGCCACGGTATCAGGAATATTAAATTTCGCCGCGGCGCCCAGGCGGGATTCCTTCTTTCACACGTTCCCGCGAGATATCGCCGATAAACGCGAGCGGATTCGCCGTTGGCCCGTGTTCCAGGGAGCGAGTCTGCCGCCGCACGATAAGGAAAATCTCCGCGGAGCCCTGAAAAATGAGTATCGCTCGTTTTCGAGCGCGGACCCCCGCGGAACGCTCGCAGATAAATACCCGTTTACGTCGACTTTGTTCCCGGGCGCACTCGTGCTCGGATACGTGGATTAAAAATCGTTGAACGGGGAAGGAAACGAGGGGATACGCGGCAGAGGAGTGTTCAATTAAGTGGCTTTAATTAACCGGTCCAATCGAAGGTCTCGATCGCGACGAATCACGAATGGGCTTCTTCGCAAAGATTCCACACAATGGAATTCGATCCCAGTGAATTTCCGACAAAGCGCGAGCAAAGTTCCAAGTGAATCGGCGGCCCGGTGGACCGCAGAGGCTCTGTGCACCTAGGCGTCATAAATTTGCAGAATAATCGGCCGCAAATCAGGGTACCAGCATAGGCGAGGCAGAGAATCGCGGAGTGACCGCAATCGGAGAGCTCTCGTGTAGAACAGCCTAGCCGGGCAGTGTAGAGCAACGTGGGCGCGGTACACGTCGGTTCGACAGCGGGATTTTTCTGCCCCGGAACGAGTGTCGGTTGTTTTGCGGCGCGGGACACCCATGGGAGAAAGAAACGATCGAATTTTGGAACGTTGCACCGGGCGTCACGGCCGCGTGTACACCGAAATAACCTCGGCCGCTTCTATTTGCATTTCAATCGGCCGCCCTATCATTCCGTCCCCTCTTCCCCAGGAAAAAACGTCCCCTAACGTCCCCATCGCGATTATTACGGCGCGCTGTGTCGTCGATTCAGCGATCACTTGCGATTCCTTAGTCACGAAGGTAGGACGCGTGGCTTTCACCGAAATTTCCCATCTTCTGCCATCTTCCCCCCTCAGTCTCCCCTAATTCGTTTCGCCGTAGGGAGGGATCGAAGGAGTCCTCGGCTTCAATTAAGTCCTCCTCCATCCCCCGTGTACCATTTATCAATCACTCCGCCCAGAAGCTGCGTAACCACAATGGCGCGACGTGTTGCATGGCAATTACGTATTAACGGTTCGGTTAACGAGTCAGAGGCCAATTTTCCCTTCGAAAGCTTCCTCCCCCCCTCGGCCGCGTCGAATTTATCGGAATCGCGCATGAAACGTTGCATGCTGCATCGTCGTATCTTTAGCGATTAAGCAACTACTCGGGCGATTTCTTTGCGAGTCTTTAAAGCCTCTTCTATGGAATAAGAGGGGAACGGTAGCGGCGCGCTCGGGGCGTTGAAATGTCTGGCTAAGGGATATTCGGTAGCGTTGGTATGACTGAATACGGCAAGACTGGCGTTTCCGCGATTTGCATTCACACTCTTGGCCGCGGTTGCATTTTGCGGCCGGTCACGCAGCGGGGCGAGACCGACCCGGAGCTCGTGCATCCGTAGCTCGATAGTTGCAGCGGGGCCGTGCCCCCCACGGCGATGGATCGGCTTCGATAAAGTGAAATTTCGCGAAATCAAAATTGCCTGCACTCGTTCGAGATAAACGGCGCTCGCCGCGAATTTGCATTTCGATGGAGCACGGTTTCTTGCCGGGTTCGTGCGACTGCTCGGGGGAAAAGCTACGGAATTATCGCTGCCACGGTATCGCGTCGCGGTCGACGCGAGCCCCTTGTTGCCTCGATCGACTTTTCGCCGAAGCTTCGCGTAAAACCGCGGGGCAAGATAATCCGCGGGTAACTACGTCTGAATTAAAAGAAACCCGGACACTTAATCGCTTCACTGAAATTCAATTATCAAACTGAATCAGAACCGCTCGAAGCTGGCTTGCCGTGACAAATGAAAGCTGCTCGAATTCTCTGCTACCAAGAACCCGCACCCTTCCTCTTCCCGGTAATCGAGCGTGCTTCTCAACTGATACCCTTCCTCGCCGAAATCACGAGTACAGGAGCGTTCCGCTGCGAAATTTTGCGAGGGCCACTTACAAAGAACGATCAGATGGAGCGTTCCTGCTTTCCTCCGCTATTTTCACGAGCTATTATTCCGAGACGATATCATTGCCGCGCAGGGGGGTTTCGCGAGGAAGCGCGGCGGCGGGATTGATGGGGAAACGAAGCGGGAGGCACGAGCAGGTTGGGCCAGCTAGATTATAAAATTACACGGCTCGTGGACACGGGCGGATTTTTAATTACCCGAAATCCTGGCGTTAAATTCCCGCGAGCGTGGCTATCGTTACGACGCGGCTGGCCCGGAGAGCTTCCCTTTTCGGGCTCTCTCGGACAATTTATTATTTCTGGTCTGTTGCTAAAGCCCTGACCATAATTGCGGCTGGTTCTCGGCTAAATTCTATAGAATAAACGTATCATTACGGGTTTCCGTGATGCGGGATAACAAACGTGAATTATACGCGGCCGTTAGCCTGCTTTTATAATCTTTAGAACATTTCCAGCGAAGGGCTTAAGGACGGGGGAGGAGGGCGGGGAGGGGGGCGGCGGGCCGGCGGAGGGTAAATAGAACGAGCAAGTATGAAATGAAGGGGTAACGTTATCGTGACCAGCACGTTGTAAATAACTCTGCTGGCGTAAACTTTTCGAACTTATAATTCGATAGGAAGGGGAGTCATTGGTTGGAATCGATTTTGCAAGTGACGTAAACCAAGATTGCCACTCGTGTCGTTTCATTCCCCACTTTCTGTCACCTTTTCGATGCATTGCTAATTTAGAGTGATCGGTGCATTTGCACGCAAGGCAAGTTAATTCCGAGCCCTGTACATCCGCTTGTCCCGAGTGTCGACTAAATTTTTCATTACCTCAAACGGAGTTTCCGCCTATCGAATTTCTCCCGACATCTGAGCATTCGGAGATTCTACTTCAACACGAATCTTCGATCACCCTCGAAGTCTAAAACGTCTTGCGTCTTAAATAAAACTCCCGATTGTATCCACTTATCTAATTATACGTCAGCTCCGGGATGGAACCACCTCCGACAGTTTGATGCTCCCTGGAATTCGGAATACCCGGGACTTCCATTAATCCCGTATCCGGAATTATCGCCAATTTCGTTTCGCCGCGGTTCCCACGGTTTATTTTAAATTCCACGCCGCTCTGACCTCTCCAATTTACCGGCCCTCCCCGCAGACGAATATTCCAAACAGACCGCGACACGGCCGGGGGGGGGGGGGGCTGGCGGACTCGTTAAAAATAGCCACTGAACAACGGGCGTGTTCGCGGGGACGAAATAACGAACACGGACGAGCGAGTTTGATGACAGATAATAGAGTTTCCGTAGGAACAATGGCAGCCCGTGACCCTGTTCCTTCCCTCCGCGCGAGACCGAACGACCCAGGGCGGCCTTCTTCTTCCGCGTCAACCCTCGGCGACGCTGATTTTCACCCCGTTTTCTGTCGACACGCGTGTCTGACGCATCGAAGGTACGAGCTCCTGAAGCTGCGTCTCGTGCAATCTTCTTCCTCTTGTTGCTCGAGTTTAGCTGGTTGCGTTTTATTATAGGGGGTGGTTCAGTACGCTCGACCAGTGGCGCACTCAGGTTTTAATCTTGGGGGGAGCCGAGTTGAGGATAAAAATACTTTTAATGCGAATTCAATAAAATTCTTAGATGATTATGAAAATTTATTTAAGGAATAAAATCCAGGTTTCTTTTCGTTTCACAAAGCCCCTTGACCACCCCACCCCCCTGGGTGCGCCACTGCGCTTGGCAGTTAATTTACGTCGCGACTTTGACAGGACTCGTAGAAACTTCTCCACGTCTAGATTGGCGTTCTTCTACGTTTCACTTCTTTCCGAGGGCAGAGAAGAAGCTGTACTACTTTGAAGACGCCCTTTGAGCAGACGAAGTCTAGGTCTTCTTCCACCCCCTGGTGGGGAGGAAGCGCAGAGAAGTTTAGAATTAAGCGATCGATACCATCGATTCTGTAAGTCGCGTGGAATCGTCTGGAATTCATTTCTACGAGATTACCGCGCAAGGTGTCTTCAGTGGCTCGAGGTGGAATCAACCGGAACGATATCAACCACCAATCTTGCAGTTACGGAAGAATATCTCCGAGGAGAATGTATAATACATGACATCCGAGAGCGCCGCGGAAAATATATTCCCCGCGAAGCCCTCGCGACGAAGTTACCGAAACACCCTCTATAACGGGTGTCCCTGGTCCTGTGATTTAGGTGCAGCCTGCCGAAGGGTGCGTTGGGGGGGTGGAAGGATCCCAGAACCGCTAGAAGGCGGACGGAAGACAGATCAGAAAAGTTTGGCGAGCCAATCACCAGACGTGGATATCGGGTCCGCCGATAAAAATGACAAAGTCTAGCAACTTTCTTCCAAACCCCCTCTGCACTCGCCAGCCCCCTCCCCGTCCAATCGGCGATTCCTTTTGAATCCGTAAACGTATTTCTAGCCGAACTATCGCGGCGGTCTATCGATTGCCGGGTCAACACACGGACGGCGAAGTTTCCGCGAGCTCGATACCGCCGATGAATATTCGATGAACGTTTATTTGACTTGGACACCCGTCGAGAGCCGATGCATTAGCCCCTCGCTGTTACGGGGCGAGAAATTAGCTGGGGGGATAGGTGTTCCCTTTCCGTGGCGGCTCTGGTGGTCGGTGAAAAGGGGTTGTTTCGATTCTCGGTGCAATCTGATTGAGCGAAGCGGAGATTATACTTTAATTTTAATCGCTGCTGCCCCGTTGAAATTAGTTTCTAGTCCCTTCCACGTCGCGCCGGATGGATTAAATAGGAGAAAGGCACTTACCTCGGGAACACTTCGCCGGGGACACTATACTCTGCATTCGATATAAACCACAGCTTCGACCGAGGGTTTCTTTAACAGGTTGACGTCTTCGGGGGGAGGAATGAGATCGATATACTACTATACTGCTGGATACTATTTTTTGACAAATAGCCAAGCAAAAAGTTAAATAAAATTCATGAAAGTAAATTGTAGTGTATCGTCTGATACATATATAACATTGTTATAAATTATCAATTATTAGTTAGAAGAAGAGGACGAACTGTTTCAAATTTCCGAATTAGTAAAACAATGACTACTCAAAGTGACAAACTTTATCGTCAAATAAATGTGCCGCAATAAATTAGCCCTCGTTATAACTTTTCTAAAATTTTATGTAAATTTCTTGTATTCAAATTGTTTTACCTTTGTCTTATTTACTTCTTACATGACTTTCAAGAAAATTGTATACGCCTTTTCTTGGGCATATTTATGTTTCAAAAATAGTGTCGAGCAGTATAGGAGGGCGAGGGTGAACGTGTAATGATAACAGAAGACTTTTCTAACCGCTCTCATTTATTTGGTAACTCATAGATATACACGTTAACGTTCTCTTAAACCTAGAGAAAATGGAAACGCAAGAGGGGCCATCGGCTTGTGTCCCGAGAGAAACGGCGCGCGGGTCGCCGGCCGAGCGTCCTAAATCATTAGAAAAATACACAGTTTACGCGCAAAATCCGACCGAACCAAACCGTCGATGTTCTGAATCCCATCGTCTCGCGCATAAACACATTTCCTCTTCCCCTTCCTTAGGCGCGTGTGAATACGTGTGCGCCTGTGTGTTTCGCAGTGTGACGTGCTCTCCCTCGCGTTCCTTTCGCGGCATTAACCCTCTCCCTCCGCCCTTTGCCGATTAAATCGCGCGGAAGCGTTAAATTAATTCGCCCCCTCCCCCTCCCACCGACGCGTCTGCTCATTTACAGGTTTTTCTACTTCCCGATCCCACCGGGCGAAAATGGAGCGCGCGTTTCGGCTCGCTTTTCGTCCCCATTCGAAATTCCACTCGTACCGGTGGATGGACAGCGAGCCCTTCCGCCCTCGCCCGTTCGCGTAATTCTCGATTAACGCGTTAACCGGGCCCTGCCAATTTCCCTTCGATCGCCTGGCCTCGTTTACTCTTACCCACGGACGATGTACAATCCAGTTCAGCCGCGACGGAGAAACGGCCGATCGATCCCCTCGGGGGATTTTTCTGGCCGCTCGCCTTGGAACCGAGCTCGGAATGAAGCTCCATGAAATTCGGGGATCTGGATGTTTGGTGGAAGGTGCTCGGCGTAGTAAAGTAGCAAGATTCTTGAACGAACGCTATTGATCAGTTTAATACGTTTAATGGCGACGCTCGCTCCGTTCATAAGCGAAGACATATACATGAAGACGCACTAAATTTTTGATTTACGCGTCCGATCGCTTCGATCCAGTCACACTAAACACCTCCACAATCTTTCTCCGCTCAGTCGATACCTGCCGCGAGCCGAGTTCCGCGAGGCTCCGGGACCCCCGAAACCGTTTCCCGCGAGGGCGAGGGAGCAAGGAGGCCGTCGGTCCGCCGTCGGGCCCAGCGAACAGTCGCCCCAGAGTCGCTTAGAATCCATCGAGGAGCACGAGTCTATGTACAGGAATGACGAGGCGATCGAGGGTGTCCTTGCTCCGTGGCGCCGCCGCCGCCGCGCGCCCGTCCTCCGCCGCGAAAGGAACCCTCGAGAGGCGACGCGCGGACACGATCGATGGTACGTGGCTTCGTTGATATGTTCTACTTAATGTCGAAATCCTTATTGTACGGCCGCCTCGGTAACACTCAACAAATTCTCGCGGACGGGGCCAGCGGCGATCGAGCCGCCTGGCCGCCCTCCATTCTCGTCGGATTTATACAGATGAAAGGACATCCCACTCTCGCACGGACGCTGATCGCTTCGATAAGTTGGTGGTTGGCTCCGGGCTGCGGCTAGCAGCCTCGTAATGCGAATAATTCTTGGGTCTGGCGCGATCCCTTACCCCTTCCCGTAGGCAACTCGCCGCGAGATTGGATACCGTGGCCGATCGTTTCTGCCGGGCTTCTCGAGCCCGGCCCTCTATAGTTCTCCGACCTGCCTCCGGTTCACTCAGGGATTCATGGGGTTATGGGGTGTGCTCCGGTGGGCACAGCTGGGGGAAGATTGAAAGGGGGTGGGCCCAGTGGTGGCTTATTTACAGGTCGGTCTGGCTGATCCGTAGAACCTTTGGATGAGAGATTAGAGGTTCAAGAGGATTCGCGGGAAGGTTCGTTGTAGGGGCAGTTTGGGGGAGGTTCGTTGCAGGATTCTTCGTATTTTGTACGCTTCAGCGGAGTACTATCTACATGAAGATCTTCCGTAATCGGAGCTAGGGATTGCTGTCTTTTATGACAATTATCACTGGCGAGGAAATAGAAAGGAAAACGGAGAACAGTGGAAGGAACGTCGATTAGAAGAAGCTCTCATTTCAAGGATTTTTATCATTTACAATAGGATGTTCCATGCTCGAACGAAGTACCGTAAACTGGGGGAACATTAACAGCTAATTAACATGTATTAAAGAAGGAAAGGGAAAACAATTTTATGCACGTTGACACTTGTAGAACATTCACAAAAGTTGCAATGTTACGAAAGGATACTTAAAGCGAATGTAAAAATGTCAGTTTTACAAGCTTTTATTTTTAGCTTCACTTGTGAGTTTGTTCGTTAGTTTGTGAGGATGAAACCTTGTAAGCTAATTTTGACCCACTTCCACATGTCCGATCGACTTGAAATTTTGCACACATAGGTAGTTCCGATGACAATACAATATTTTCATGTCTCTTTCGTGTAAAGCTTGTTTTTAAACATTTCTTTATTGGCTTATTTATATTAACACGTTGAGTGCCACGCTACTTTTACGTGGATTGCCTGTGGCGCCACCGTGAATTTTTTATTCTTTGATACACATTATTTTGAAATATTAAAAATTTTTATTTCGACCGTAATAATTAATAAAAGTGATTTCGGCGCACTGGTTCGGTCAATTAAATTATTTTGAAATATTATCCACAACAGATAAATTGGGATGTATAATCGTGTTTAATGAATTTATCTTACTGAGGGTCACCGGCAATGGTGACAGTCTTGAAAAATTCATAAGAATTGACATTTACTCTAATAATGTGTTGGTACAAATCTTGGCGTCGCCGGTCACCGGTGGCCCCCATGGCGATACGGCCAAATTGAGTGCCGGTCACCGGTGAGCCCACGGCATTCAAGGTGTTAAATAGCAAAATGTTTCCAAAACATGCAAATGTTCCTCCAGTTTACGGTATTCTTCGTTCGAGAATCAAGTTGTAGGAACTTGCTCGCGAGAGCTCCACAGAGAGCTGTTTCTTAAAGGACTTAGAGCGTTGGAATGTTGTTTCGCGGTTCGTGAAAGCAGGAAGCAAACGATGGGAGCGCATCTCAGCCCTCTTCCAGCCCCATCGCGAGTTACCTCAAGAACAGGGTAGCCTCGCGCCAGACTCGCAGCTACCAGTATACACATCGACGTTTCTTGGCATCTTACACTTACTCGCGTTAAGAATACGAATGGTACAAAACAACTATTAACGTCTGCCCGTTGGCCTGCGTCGGGGGTAACAGGTCCCCCGTCATTCCACCCTGTTTCGACCCCCTTGAAACCCCTGAAACCCCTTGAGACCACGTCGACGCATCGTGACCAAGTTCCACGATCGTTATCGAGTCGATCGACTCTGTTCCACCCCTCGCTGCCCCCCCCCCCCCATTCAGCATTCAAGAACCTCGCTCATCCCCTGCCCCATCTCGGGCCCCAGAAGCTCCAACTTCCTCCAAAGTACCTGGAAAGCTCGCGGCAGCGTAATCACTCGGCCAGGGACCTCGCCAGCGATCGAATCTGCTATAATTCGCGACATTTTCACCTGGAAAGCTGCGCGTTAGATACACGACGAAAGGAGACACGTTACCCGCTCCGTTACAAGCCCCTAGCGCCACAGAACTCCCCGTCCAGGATCTTGAAACTTTATCACCTCGACGTCCCGCAGACTCTTCCCCTCCCTTTGAACTTTGTTTCTTTCGCGCTGCAGCTGCCGAAGGGAGCCCGGCCGGGCAGGGGAGGGCGCGAAGAGGCGCAGGGGTGGATCGTCGCGAGAGAGCCAACGGGCGGGACGCGGTTGGACAGTAATTGATTAGCTTCTTCTAGTCTCCCGATCGATCTCGATCGGAGCGCTCCACGTCGACCGCCGATATCCTCTACCTCAGTCCCCCCCCCCCCCCCCTGTTACTCTTACTTAGCGTTAGGTAGATAGTTTTTTTTTTGTTTTTTTAATCGGTTACTTAGGCGCGTTGATTAGTTGCGATCCCCTTCCAGCCTACGGGTCTGTTACTTTCCACGATAATCGCGCGCGTTGGATGGCTTCGAGCCGGCGATCGCTGGTGATCGCCGGCGTTGATCGTCGCCTAGGTATACTTTCTTTCAACGAGAGTCTCTGCTCCGTCCCTCTGTTTGCTCGCGGATCATTTCAACCACCCAGCCACTTTCGGCCAGCTTCGAAGCCGATCGAAGCTTGGCTGCAAACGTGGACGAGGGTGGATCCATCGGGAGGAACACCGGGGTTGGTCTGACCCTCCGAGAGGAACCTCGAACGCCACTCGCTGGCTCTGGTCACCGTACGCGTCTCTGTCACTCCTGCCTGCCGCCCATCGTCCGCATCTCCTCCGCCATCGATGCGAGGTTCAGTGGAGGAAGACGCTGGTGACGGACCTGGTGGTGTGTGGTGGCAGGTCGGGGGCCTCCGTCGGGGCCCCCTCGTGCCCCTATGCGCTCAGACCGAGCCGGTGGATCTTCGCCGAGAGGAAGTTGTGCAGGACGAACACGATGGGCTTCGGACAGCTCTCCAGGTCCAGCTCCTGAAGCAGAAGGACGGGAGATCGTGAATCGGCTGGCACGAAGGGTGTCGAATCGGTAATATCTGTTTCCCTGTTTCTTGGGGGAAGTGTCGTATGCTTGGGAGAAATTATTAGTGTATCGCTGGAGGGTGTATAAAGGCTAGGGTTCCTCGAATTGGATGAATTTAGATTATATAGTAAAAGAGCTGGGAACTTAAGTACGAGGCCAGATATATTGGCCGGTGAGTTTCGCGAGGGATATTCTACCACCACACAGTTTGCCTGCCTCGGTGCTTCTTTTCTCAACGTTTTCTGGCTCGCTCTCGTTCCATCTCGCTCTCGCCTTCGCAAAACAAGAGTGAGCCAGAAGTGGTGGGGATACTGCCAAGCTTCTGGCGCGTAGGCCAAATCGAGTGGTGGCTGATTTCTTCTCGAGCGCTGTTCGCGAAAACGAATTCACCGGCCAATATATCTGGCCTCGACCTTAGGGCACAAGGTACTGGCTATATAAATATTCCCTTCTTTAAAAACTGTTTGCAACTACTCAATTTACGGCAAGAATTTGCAGAGCCGTAGCAACAAAGTCGCCACGGATACTCTTCTCCGCGTTCCCCCATCGTTGGTTCTCCCCATCGCGAGCATACTTCCGAGATATCGAACTCGCCGCGTCGTCATCGGCGCTTAATAAAAATTCCAAGGAGGACCGATTCCGAGGATTCCCCATTTGCAGCTTCGTTTCAGGCTGCTCGAGAGCGGAATAATTTTTCCATCGAGACGTCTGTCGCGGGGAAATTCTCCTCCCTTGATGCCTTTGCCCACCACCCCGCCGTGCCCCGGTTATGAATGGCCATTGAACGGGAGCCGGACGACAGTGTTTGGGGAAGATGTAAAGTACGTATTTTTCCCGGGCGTCGTTCGCATCCGGGGGGCTCGTTGAAAGTGACCGAGCACAATCCGATTACTCGCTGCTAGACTCCCCCTTGTCGCTCGTCCGCTCCTCTCGCAATAATCTCGATGGTCTGCCCCGGGTCGATTAAAATTCTCAATAGCTTGCGAGAAAAGGTATCCCGTTTCTTCTCGCGATCGTTTCGATCGCGATTCCATTTGCGGCGGCATTATCCCGCACGTCAGTTCCAGGGGCAGTAGTTCTTGGCTAAATTTTTTGCACTTCTGTGGCAAGAATTGCCGCTGTCTTAGGGAACAAAGGCCTCTCTGCACGAGGAAGCTTGCTTAAGCTTCTAGGGAAGCTTAATTAAACGAAAAAGGTAGAATTGCCTGGGAAAATTGTTTAACGGAATAGGGTGTGCCTGAGGTGACCGTCATCGGTCTTCCTCGAATACTCGGGCTCGATATTGAACCTAGAGTATTACCACTTGTCAGATCAACTATCCAAAGTTAAGCATCACTCACAATTTCGCCATCCTCGCCGCCGAAATCGAGCCACAGTAAGCGCGACCCATCGTCCGCGGACAACTTCAGTTTGTCGAAGGACCTTCTCCACAAGGGTGTCGGGGGCGAGCCTGGGCTCACCCCGTTCCCTCCCACGCCCCTGGTTCCAGCCGCGTACAACGCGAAACCGTCCTCGTGGTTGACGACCAGCTGGCAAGCTTTCCCTTGCCAATTGCACCCTGAAAAATCGAACAGGCAAAACATATTCACGCGTACCTTCGGGAGGATTCGCCGATTACAGTGTGAGAGATCGTGGGCTGAGCTCCGCGTTAAAGAAGGCAAGGCGGGATTTAAATCCGCTCGGTGCCTCGCGGCATCTCTCTTCGTCCGCGTCTTCTCTAGCAGAGAGATCTACGTCCGTGATCGATGGCCTCGCGGACTCTCTAGGATCGATCATTAATCTCGATTTATTATAGCCGCTGGTCCACGGTGAAAAGGAATTGAAATTCATCGAAGCAAATCGGCGCTCTGCGACAATGCACGACCCAGGAGCCTCTTTGTTTCACTTCGAGGCGCTAGCATGGGAACGATTATGCTCGCGATAGAAAGAGAAAGGTTAGCCGGGGATTGAGAGAGGGGCTGGCAAAGGTAAATGGGCTCTACTCACGGACGGTGTACTCGCGTAGCGAGTGGGCGGCCGCGTGGCAGCCCTGGACGATCGCCCTGGCCCAGGCAGCCAGGTCGCGCCGCGTCTCGGCGCGCAGGTGATGCGTCACGACGCCGTCGATCGTGCCCACACGCACGGCGAACGTCGCCGCGTGCTGCGTCGCGCTGCTGCTGCTGCTGCCCGCCTCGTTCTGCCGCGTTGGCGACGAGACCAATCTGAAAGCAATGCAAACAACACCCTCCGTGAATGCGCCCTTAAAATTTCGTCACCCCCCGCCCAGTGGCGCGCTCGGGATTTAATCTTGGGGGGAGGCCAGTTGAAGGGTAAAAATATTTTCAATGAGAATTCAGTAATATTCTTTCGGTGATTATAAAAATTTATTTCAAGAATAAAAGGCACCTTCTTTGGGGGCTGCGCCATTGCTCCCGTCAATCTGGAAGTATCGCCCCAAACTCTCGCTCGCTCTAGGTTCCAGAAAATAATAGACGCCCAAATGCCACTCATTCCCCGATTTCTCAGTTACAAGTTCACTGCCTTTTCACGAGCTCCTCTGTAGACTAATGATCTCTCGCGATCGATATCGGCGGAGAATCACGGCCGAAACGTCTGCAGGGGAGGAGCAGGGTGGCCCCGGACGGGGGTTGAAACGGTGGCGATCGCTCGGAGAATTCTCTCTCGGAAGGTAAATTACCTCGTCAAGCGATCCGGCGGCCTCGATCGTAAAAATCGCCCGCGGCTTTATTGCGCGTGGGACGAAGCCGCTTGACACGCGCGGAGAGGGTGGCTGGGAGGGATGGTCAGGGTTTTTTTCCACCGCCGCGCCCGTCCAGCGCAATCTGCTCGCTGACGAATGGTCCTGACGTACGCGGGCTCACGCGTGCTAGATTTATAGATTTTTTCAGAGAGACACTAAAAAAATGCCCGCCCGACGACGCCCCCGCGAAAAGGAGAAAAAAACGCGCCGCGTAATGGCGCTCGTCGTTCGAAAATGGCCCTACGGGGTGGTTGCAAGGAGACTCCATGAAACTGTGTGGGTGAAAGATTAAAAATTACTCGAAGCTTAAATATTTTCAGCAGAAGTACGAATTTGAGCAATCAGCTTTGAATTTAATTGCTTCACCCTTGAATATTCTGAACACCAACTTCATCAACAGGAGTAAAATTAAATCAAATTTAAGTACATAATGCTGGATTCGAAGGGTGATTCGTGGGCACCCGTTAGATCGGGCAGAATGAGGAGCACGAGCCCCTTCGGGTGCAATCCCAGGCTTGATCGTTCCCCCGCGGATCCACGGCTTGGCCCAGAGAACGTTTTCCACTTCTGATAGTCGATGCTTCCGAAGCCTAGAAAGTTTCTGCAGCGTGGGGGATGTGGATGGTACGTGGGCTTCGTGAGAGAATTACGGGAGAGGCGAGTGCAGCGGGGCCGGTGCGTCGCGATGGATGCAACGGGGTGGGAATAGTAATGATCCACCCGGATCGTAGCCGGCGATCGTGCCACTGTAGTTGAATCTCCAAGCGTCCCCTGCAACGCGGCAGTCGAGCCGGCGGCAGGGAAACATCCCCACGAACAATATGCACCCCTTTACCTTTGATTCCCACCCTCGACTATCTCCGAATTAACACCCGAAAATCGACGATTCATGACGGATCGCCCCGCTAACTGAAGCACACCTTTAAATTAGGAATTTAAGCGAGCGCCGACAAGACTCGGAAGAAGAAGAGCGTAGGAAAGCAAATGGGAGGGCGAGAGAAATGAGCGGGTTGCAGCGAAAAGCCACGAGAGGGTGAAAGAGAAATATACAACTGCTGAGGGAAAAAGGGGGCCGGGGGGTGGGAAGTGGAAGCAGTCGTCGGTAAATAAAGGCGTTAAACGAGAATGGATGTTCGTCCGAGGCCCCGTAATCCCGGCAGAAGGAACCAAGTGGAAGCCAAAGGGGAGCAAACTTTCCTCCCTACCACCCCTCGCTTCTGCAGCGAGAAAGAAGTGTTTCGGTCGTTGCCGAATCACTTCCGGTTTGTCTCGCAGTAAAACTCCCTTAAGTCGGCCATTTCGTAGGTTACACGGGCCCGATACGGACCCCTCCGACCGGAAATAGCTTTCCGTTGCACTTTCTTCTTCTCGGTTCACCCCTTCTCTCTACCTCCCCGTTCAATCTCTCCTTCTTCCTTTTCATTGCCAACTCCGCCCCCCCCCCCCCCCGTCGAAACTGGACTCCCGAGTGGTTCCCAGCCGACGCTCGAACCATCTTGGTCCCTCGTCACACGAGGGGCAAACTTTCTGAAAAGTCACGCCAAGTCGAGACGTTACTTGCCTCGGTGGTCGAATAACGGCCCGATAATCGGTTTACTGGGGATTCAATTTGCCCGTGATAAATCCTCCGCGGCGTGCCACTCGATTCTACGCCGTTTCGCCGCTTGGATTTCCCCTTTCGAATAATTGCATGGAATTTCTGGTGAGATTTTTTCAGCCGTTTTTTTATTAGGCTCGGAGATGAACTGGTAGTATAATCAATGATTAATCACAGAATAATAGGTCCACGCAATGTAGAAGATGCATTGCGAAACTTTCTTTCTTCCGCAAACCAATCCCCACCACTCGGTTTAATATCGCCGCTAGCTCGGGACGTAGTCCCCACCGAACGGTAAATACCAAACTGGTATCGGCGTTAATCGCGCGTCTGGTGAATCACCTCAGCACAGGTTCGGACGCCGCGATGTTTGCATCTATCACGCGTATCGCGAAAACTTTGTCATCGTTTCCCTGCGAGTTTTGCCCGTTTTCTGTGATTGTGAACGTAGTTGAGCGTGGCTGTGTGATCCATGCTCGATGCATCAGTGTTCCGTGACACTCGTCATATCTCCAGCACCTTTGCAGCCATTTATTGAGCAATTTATTTATCAATTTATTGGAAGCTGGAAGTGCCGATATGTTGAAACAGTTGCAAGGTATGCCACTAATTAATTAGATCGCGTTTTTCTTTCGCTGTTTTGGATACTTGAACGAAGCTCTAGAATTACCTAAGCCCTGGAACCCATCAACGCGATATTTAATCGGGATTGAAAGTTTATGGGTCGCCAGTGGTCGTCTTCGTTAAAAATGAATAAAAACAAAGCGCTCGCACGCGTAGAGGCTCGACGTTATTCGTGTTTTCTGTTGCCTCGCTCGGGAAAAATCGTGGAAAATTTACGAATCCAACCGCGCCCCATCGGTCCTCGCTTCCTGGACCTCTGCCGTTGATCATCCCCGGCTACTATATTTCCTTTTATTCTGTTATTTTTAACTGTGCCGCGCGATGGGACATCGAAATCCCGCGTACAGTCGCGAGAGAAATCGCGGGAAACGTCCCGCCGATCCCCAGAAAATTCACCTTTGACGTGTCACTGCGCCGATGCTCCCGGCGTCGAGAAGAGTCGAGTGGAATGATGGATTGGCGCTGAAGAAACACGGGAAAATAATCGAAGGCTATCGCGATTCTTCTGTGGTACACCATCTTACCTTCCACCTGAATAACCTGAACGCGCCTCGCAACTTCAACCTGCTTTTCCCTTCGCTTCCACTACACTATTTTCAACAAATAACTTAATTACGAGAAACCACCATTAGGAAAAAGAAAAGTTTCATTACGAACAAAAGAAAGCTTCTAAATAACAGTGCCGTGGATTTTCACGAATAAACAATCTACCCAAAAGTTTCTAGGATTAATTAAACAGAGAGATTTTCTGAACCACCGCAGTTAGGTAGATGGGGATCAGAAAAACATATTCCCCTCGTTGTTAATTACTGCGGTCTGTTCGAATCTCCCAAATAGCGGTCTTGTTATCTAATAATCAACGTACATGTAAAAGTATCTTCGGGCGGCATCGGCGCGGCGGGGTTTCATTGGAAAAAAATTTAGTTTCCAAAGAGGGGGGAGGTTGGAGTAATCATTCCGGGGCGAATTTGCCGTTAAAAGCGGTGCATGTAAATTCTGTTACGTCGCGAAGTACGCCGTAACGTTGTTAACGTCGCATAATTGGCCGCAGCGTGTGCATCGCCCTGGATCCTACGTGTAACAAGTTGTGCTCGGCGGTAATAAGCGTGAAATAAAATTGCGCGTCGTATAGAAACGCCGGGCAACTTTTCGACTAAATAGAAAGCGTGGCGACCGACGAAGCATCGTCGGGGAACGTGTTTCCCATCGGTCACGCTACGAAGCTGCGGCAGTTAATCACCGGCGATTATTAGTCGCCGAAATCCAACCGTTCATTACGTTCGACAATGCCTTTCCCGCGGAGCTATGTGATGAACTAATGCTCCCTGCGAGTTTCGCGATTGCCCTACATGCATTCGCGAAACTCGGGGCGCAATTTAACTCTCGCAATAACTGGCTTTGTTAATTTTATTACCAAAATTTCCCGCGGACAAGCGCGGCTTCTGATTTGGCTCTATTACATCATTATTGCGTAATAACATATTCGTTGCGTTGATTTTATAACAAAGCCCCGGGTGTTTCGAAGCTCGGCGACTTCATTATAACTCTGCCATTTACATTCGGTAAGAAATTCATGTGTCCACCTCCATTCGGAGAATCGAAATATTTCATTTGCAATCACATTATGAATAACCCTATATCTATCAGCCACGATAGAATCCGCAGCTAATAATACTCGGCAATTGCCTCGAATGACGTCGCAGTCCGTTTCACAGTGAATTAAGCCCCGCATTTAGAGAATCCCGCGTCACGGTTCAGTTTCCAGCGAGGAACGAGGGAAGATTGCTGGAAAGGCTCGTATAGAAGTCGGCGGGAAGTTTGCCGCGCGGAAAATGGAGAAATACGAGGCGTGGAAGCCGAGGGAACGATGAAGACCTGTCCGCGGGGCGAGAATCGCGAGCTCGCCCCGAATATCGCGCTCGGATCGCGCGCAGCCGATAGGAAACTGTCGACGGCACCCTCGATAATTAATGTCCACCCCGAGGGGGTTTAATTGATCCGGTCCCACGGTTCGATTATCGAGACCCCATCTTTCACACTCCGTGCTCGCGATCTGACCTGTAACTCACTCGCGTTTTGCCCCGGCCCCTCCTCTCGCCACGGATACGATTCACCCTCGCTCCACATCCCACCTTTCGCATTTTATCGCCCCTTCGTTCTATCTTCCAAGTCAATACTCCTTTCCCCGCCGCTGCTATCGTACCATCTCTGCAAAATGGTTCCACGTCCGAGGGAACTTAAGCCATTATTCATCAATCCCCGGGCAGGAAAATAGTCTCTATTCGGACGGAATCGAGGAGTCACTTTGATCTCGCTAAAAGCAAAATGCCTGATTCGTAAAAATGTCTCGATCAGCCCGCGCTCGCCCGGCCGGCCAGAGAGGAGCATACGATTCGATCGACCCGGGGAATCTCCGAGCCCACGGTCCAACGCAATTCGATAAATTACCGTTCTCGGGGAATATATCTCTTTTACCCTGACCCTTTCGCTCCGACGTTTCCGTCCTCTTTGCCGCTCCCGAGCGCTCTAGAGGCTCGAAGCGGGAAAAAGGAGTCGGTACGGCGGCTCCTAAACAATCAACTTTTTCCGTGGCGTTCCACTCGCGGTTGTCCACTTTGCCAGCACGTATAATAATACAGTTGGGCGTAAGGAAAGAGGTGTTAAGGGAAACAAACGGACACTAGCTTACGTCGACCCGTGAGATTACGTTCGACACCCTTCCCTCCGTCGTTCCCTCCCCTCCCTTTTTCTCTCTCGAGTAGAGGGAAGTGACTGTCGATGTGTGTCGTGGATGAGGAAGAAGGGTGGTTGGATCCATTTGAGGGTTTTCCATTCTGCCCGTCTCACGGAGTCGTGCTTTCACCCTTTCTCCTCGCGTGCCCTAGCGCTTCCCAACCCCTCGCCTAGCCTCTCTCCATCTCGGAAGGGACTCGATGACCTTTTTCACGCTGCCCACCGAGGGGGTAAAAGTGCCGCGGGGGAAGGGCAGAAACGTACGGCCCCGTCAGACCGAAGAAATACTTCCGAGGGTTCGTAATTTATAGAATCGCTGCTGAAACGGCAGATCCGACGCCGCTGGAACAGCTTAAAACCCGGCAGCGCGTAATTGGATGAAGCTTCCGGTGTAACCTATCACGTAATCGCCGGACAGTCAATCTTTTATCTTGCCCTTTCTTCAATGCTGCAGGTCTCCATTGATTCCCTGCTCTCTCGCCTGCGACTGAATGAAATTTGCAACGAGTTGTCGCTATTATTTGCGATGCGATTAATGCGCTGTTGATATGGGTCTAACCAGGCGTGGACTTGTTCTACTTAATCAGTTCTATTTTAATAGCTGCTGGCATTCTCTCTACTTTGAATTAAAAACCTTGTGTGACAAGAATTTTCTCTCGATGTCTGAGCCAGCGTAGCTTCATAGTTAGACAGAGAATATTCCTACGATACTTCGACGACCTCGAAGGAGTTCATTACACTCCCCGAAGTGCACTTTATACCGTATGTCTGACAATTTACTGCTTCGTTCCACTTATTTATTTACCTTCATTATCCTCTTGATATTTTTCACCTTTTCCAGCACGTCGACAGTCGAATTCTATTCTGCCCCTCATGAAAATTTCACTCTTCGATCCAAATATCCGCCACCGTCGTCTGGCCAGCCACAGTGCTGTTCTACTTACCGCTGCACATACTCCACGAAAACTGCCATCCAGGCACAACGAATCCGCCCTCTCCGCGCATAGCTAATACGTTCCCTGCTTATAGTACCGTTTTTCGAAGAATTACTCTCTCAGCAACGTCCGACGCAACATTCAACAGCCAGCCATGGCTGCAACGTTCGTATGAAGATTAATGAGTCGGAAACGCCGAGTTCCCTCCTCTATCCCTTGCCGCCTCCTCCCCGCCGGTGCCCGTTCCGCGGGATTTCAGATTGCCTTCCTTTCATAAGCGTCGCGCAACGAAAATCGAGACAAAGAAACGAGCGAATCAACCGAGCTCCTCTGTTCGCAATGAAAATCCAATTTCGTTTGAACGCCGCCCCGCCCTGTCCCTTCCAACCAGCCGGGGGAAGTTAAAGCTGATCCGCGTTTACGCCACGGTTAACTCGCCGCCCCCCCCCCCCTGCCCCGGCTCGGTCGTCGCGATAAACAAACAGGCGACTGCGTTTCCTCGGAGGGACGCTGGGACGGAAAGAAGGCGAGGGCCAGAGACGGAAAAGTGGCTGAATTAAACCGGCGGACGTTAACTCGCGACTTGTAGCTGCGAACGCTTTCCCTCCACCCTTTTGTTTCGCCTTATGAAATCTGCGACGTCGAGGCTGACGCTTATTAAATCTGCGATCTTCCGTTCCCTCGCCTCGAAGGCTCTGCAGCGGAGAACCGGCGCTATCTATTCGAAATTCGAGAGACGCGTATCTCTTTTAGATTTCGTGTTGCGAAGGGGTATCTGGAAAGTTTGCGGAGTTAATGCTGCGTTAGTAATATTGTTCTAAACTTCGAATTTTACTCAGACCGATCGCGTAGCATTTATAGTTCATAACACAGTTGCGTATACGTTCCCTGGAACGCTTCCCTCGGCAAATCCCGCAACAAAATGGAGTCGAGGGGAGCGTTTAACCCGCTTACGCGGGAACATCGCGTTCTGAGATCTTCCATCGACCGAGAACACGGGATTGGAATCCTTCAGAGCCCCACCTCCGCCCGCGAACTTTATACAATAGGAGCGGTTTAATCGCGCGATCGGAAAACAATTTAGACGGTTTAAGGGGGGGGAGGTAGATATAATCTCGTTAAGTAGCCGTGGCAGGGGTGGTTGCCAGTGGCGGAAAGCTCCGAGTTGAATATAAATAAGATAGAGTTCGGATAGAAATTAAGTGGAAAATAGGATTCGAATGGGCGCGGGGATTCGCGTGGAGGATATATAGGCTGGATAGGAATCCCGTCGGGGAACAGGTGGGAGAGCAGAATTTAAATAAAACGCGAGCGCCGCGTTGTGGGAATTACGCAGGAAGTAGAATCCGCGCGCGGAACACGGTTATGAAACGAGGGGAGCAGGGCGGAGTAGAATTTAAACGGGATCTAAATATCAGCTGCGCAGAAGCGTAAAATAAGAAGGGTCGTCAAGTGTATCAGCGTGGCGTAAAAGCTTTAATAGAAGCCGGAGCAATTTTGTATAGAGATAGAAGCATAGGAGAGCAGGGATTCAAAGGGGCTTGTATCATACTTCCGATACTCAGGTGTTCGCGTGCGATTTGAATCTATATTTCCTAAACGGAGCAACGGTAACGAGGGAAGTGACAGCGGTCCGGAAATTCCCGCGGAAAATTCGCGTTAATCCGAATTGATGGCCGTGGCTCGCGCCAGGCTTCTAATAAATAAACGTGGATGGCGTGGAAAATTTTTCTAAAACCCGGCACCGGTATCATCAACCTGTGGACAGTATCGACCGATAAAACGTGCGATGAATCGCTTAAAAATAACAGAGGCTGCATTTTCTCGTCTGGGCCGCAAGAATTCAATTTGAACAACAACCCTCGACGGATTCTTTGGAGGACCAAAAGCGGAGGGAGAGAAATCACTGCCCTGGCAATCTTGAGTCGAATCGAATGAAAAACTCGAGAGATAGAGTGAGAGAGAGAGAGACCGATTCCGGAAGAAATGTTCGTCCCAAAACCAGCCCCAATTACTCAAGGTCCACCAACCCTCGAAGAAGCAGCGTCGCACTTGTCTTCGTCGGTGGATTGAAAAATCCGCAAAGGGACAGAGGGGAGGGCGTAATTAAGTCGGCCTTAGCGCCATCGACTCCGAGGAATTCCGCGACGTAAATCCACCCTCCAGCCGGGGGTAGCCGAGGCGACCGTTTTTCGCGGTATCCGTCTTCTTGACGCACGAGCCACGGGGTCGTGGATCGTCCTCGAGGAGCGGCGTTAAGCCACTCGAGCCGCAGTTCGGTTGTGAAAGAAACTTTATCGTGGCTGTCAGCCGCTGGGTAGACGAATGGCGCCCTTAGCACCCTTATCTATCCGCAATTTTTACCTTCGGCCCCTCCGCCTCGTGTCGCGTTCCTTTCCTCCCCCCCCCCCAAGCCACACCCCCCGCTGGCAACGGGCGCCATCGAAACTCACCCTGCTCCCTACAGCCACCGTTCGACGCGCATTAATATCCTCGCGGCGCATCGGCTACGAGAAGCTCCTCTCTAATCCGTCAAATCCGAAAAGCCCCGCGAAATAAATGTCTGCCCGCGGTGGGTGCACGTGGGTGGCCGGAGCGTGGCTGGGCGGGTCGATACGCGCGATACCAGCCAGTCGATTTTAAACGCGGGTCGAACGCGATCGAGCGGCCGAGTGTTTTAAATAAATTCGTACGAGCACGATGTTGCAGAATGGGTGCACCGGATCGTTGACCGACGCAGAGTAAACTGGGTAGTCTTTTGCTGGCAGTTTTAGTGGACACTCTTTTCGGGAAGGATGTATTATGTTTGGGGAAGCGGGACGGGGACGGTGTGCGGTGAGACAAGCGAGGTAGGAGCATGGGGCGGAGTCTAGTCGGGCAAACAGGGATCATGTATTCTCTTAGCAGTAGAATAGGGCCGTGTTTAGTCAGACAGCGCGCACGGCTTGTCTTATCCAAGTAGAATGAAACTTAACTAGGTTAGGCAAGTAAAGAAGATTGCACTTAGTGTATGAGGTGCAGTGGGATGTTCCTGTTTGAACGAGTAGAATATACCCGTATATGATCAGGCAAGTAGGTTACATCGGTATTTGATCAGGCAGGAAGAGTAACTCGTATATTTTATCAGGCGAATAGAATAGAGAATTCCTAACAGTCTCGATCACCACAGGACGAAGCCGTTACTTTAGCTGGCTCACTGATTTTACTACCACGCTTTGCTTTTTACCACGTTGCTTACACTTTGACAACGATTCCAAGCAAATGACCGGAGTAGCGGGCTAACTGTCGACGGAGGGCTAGTCGTTTCCTCCGCTCGCGCGGAAGTTGTTTCCACGGGGAATAAAGTTTCAGGGATAAGCGGCTCTGTCGCTGGACGAATGAGGGGGGGGGGGTGGTAGTCGCGTTTAAGTGGCTGTTTTTCATGCCGCCTCGTTGAATATGTATCCCGGTTTTGTTCCGCTCCCAGCTACCTGTGCCCCTTGCCAGACGTACGGCGAATAAGGATGGGGAGCGTTAAAAATTCACCCCCGCCGATGGGGGACGAGCAACTCCGAACCATTAAAGACAGATTTGCTCCTTTAAGTCCCTATGATGTTGCTCCCAAAATTATTTCCAGGAACGTATTACACAGACACCTCTCCTCGATTTAAATGGAAAGAAGAGCCGCGTCTCGGATCGCGGCCGGCCCAGACAGTATCTCAACAACATTTCTCAGCAGACGATTCTTCACGGCGAGGCAGATCCGTTCAGGAACGAGTGAAAATTGCGCGTACAGCGTCACGGGGAGACGTCACCTCCACCAGGCACTCTCTAATGCCGTGAAATTCCCATATCTTCGTCTGACGTACCGTCACTCGACCCCTCAGCCCCCCCCCCCCAAAGACCACCCTCAATGTCTCTTTCTGAAGGCATCCGAGTACGACGGGGCTTCTTACATAAATCACGAGCGTTTAACCCCGTTCGGAAGGAGGCGGTGTCTCCCAGAGGGATGAAGCAGGACGCGCAGACAGGGCTATATTTCAGGGGATGAAACGCACGCGGATCGACGGCGCTTTATCGGCCACGATGTTTTGTGTGGCGAGCTGGAAATTCTTCGGTAACACGGGGGAAAAGCCACGCTCTGTTTTGTCGATGGACGTGGATTAATAAGAGCTTGCAGCTCGATACGCGATTTCTTGGTTCCAGCTTTGATTTGGTGAAGATTTCTATTTCTGGTGGCAAGCTTGCAAGGAACTGTTTGAATATTCATTCTTGAAAAGTCTTAGGGATAAAGGAACTGGAAGGTGTGGAATAGAAGAGGGTGATTCACCCCCTTTCGCATCCATGGTTCATATACGAGACTCTAGTCGGAGGTTTGTTTGACGAGGGTAGCCTGGTGCCCTAACGATTAATCACTCGCTATTAATTAACCAGGCAATCGTTCTCCCTCGTTTCGAGCCCTCCGCCGTTCAGACTCGTCCTCAAGTAGGGGGCTGAAATCGCTACACCACAGGGGCGCCTCGGCCTGTCGGTGGTTTGCTCGAAGGTCACGGTCCTTAACTTTTATAAGCCTCGGGTCGGTTCGTTAATTACAATCAACCCCTCGATTAATCGTAGCGCCGAACGGGACGACGGGGTTTAAAGTGTTCCAGCGGCGAGAGCCAGCTCGCAAGGGGTTGTTGCTTCGACTTCGAGCGCCGCTGATGGCCAACGATCGATGGGGGGTGATTTATCACGCTGTCACGCGCAACGATCACGCGACGAACCTTTTTCGGGGGTGTCTTTCGAGAACCTTCCACTTACGCCGAATTGTTTGTTACCATTCTGTAAGGATTGCTCGTGACACACGCCTCGAAACATTTCAGAATTATTTCGCAAATATCTTCAAGCCCCTTCAAAGAAATTTTTATTAGGAACCGGTTAAAATATCTCTTCCTATAATTTCCCAGCTACCCGGAGAATCTTCCTCAGCAGATCAGAGAAATCTCCAGCGTCGTTTCACGCTGAACAGGGAGAGCTGTCTTCCGCGAAATGGAACAGCGCTGGCAGAGATTTGTAGAGTCTGCAGCCGATGATAAAGGGAATCGTTATTTAAACGGGCGCGGTGTTTCTCCGGTAATTAATAACCGAACAAGTTGCCGGTCGCGTGGAGGGTAATTTCGGTGATTACTTTGGCAACGATTACTGTCGAGGGTTCTCTCTGTCGTCGTTGCAGCGCGAACGTGATTCTGAAGTTTCCGTGAGCCCGGGCGCTAAATCGTTAATTACGATCAGCGCGATTAATCACCCCATTGGCGACGACGGCAATTTAAGCGACACGAGATGTAAACAAGATCCAAAGGCGTGCCTCTGCCGGGGGTTTGCTCTCGACACGCGTTACCGCCTTCCTTCTTGCCTGCGTTAAATAACGATTTAACGCGATAATTTCCTCCCCGAAGCATCGGATTTATCGTTCCATCGGTATCATCCCCCCGTCCCGGTTATTCATCCCCCTCCTCCGCCACCGGTTGCCGTGGATAAATCTCCGAGCGGCTCGAGTGTCCCAGCCCCCGCTGTTTCACCGTCCACCATTAACGCAAATATTATTTCAGCCGAGTTTTAAATATTACTCGCGATGAATCGCGGCTGTGCACCGGTAATAGCTGTACAACTATCGGCTCGCGTGCTGAATGGGCAAACATTTGGCCACGCGTCCAATTTTAAGCGATTACTAGCGACAGAACGGGACCGTTGGCAGGGCTTTAATTTTTCATCGGCCATCTAGCGTATTTACCTTTTTATTTATTTAACGCTCGGCTCGAGAATGATTTGCCACCGTGGTCATCGTGGATATTAATCAACGAATAGGGGGGATCAGTATTGACTCATTGGTACTTCTTTTAAATAATCGTGCTTTTGATTCACGAAATTGAGATAATATATGTTTATTATGGATAGGGTTGGATATACTGTGGGATATTATTTGTGAGATTAATTTGATATCGAGAACTGACCCCTCCCTGATTGCAAGTAGAAGCGACTTTTGGTTTTGCAAAGATACACGCTCGTCGAGGACCCTTTCAGAAATCCTTTCAGAGAGGAGTTCGAAAGGGGATCGGCCGGTCCCTTGCCGTCCTTGTTTCTCGCGCAGCCAGACCACCGTAGAATTAACCACAGTCCCGAGCTGTCTCGAAGCTCCCCTGGCCCAGGCTGCATTAACTTTCCGGGTCGCGAGCACCCCCTGTGAAATCCAATTCGAGGGAATGCGGTCATTTTCGTGTCTCTTTCCCCCGGTTTCTGTCTTACAGCGCTGGATACCTTCTCTCTTTAATCTCGACTCTTGAACTCTAGTTACATGCCCATGGAAGCGAGCGATGCAGCTCGATTTTTTCTTTAGAGAGAAACACAGTGTGTCATTAAGTTCCTGTAAAACAAACCCCTTCTTAAAGAACGCTTTAGTATTCTTTGTGGTAACGATTGGAATTCTAAGTAGAATTTGGCCTAGTTATGCAGAAAGCTACCAACCCTCTGAATGACAAAAAATTAGTTAAACACAGTATGGATCTTATAATTCTATGATCTTTATTTTGCATTATACAACTATTAAAACTACTAAGTCATACTTAAGTCATTTTAGGCTTAAAAAACAAAAGCTATAGAAAATTTAAAATAATATTAATTATACTACTCCCTATTAAATAACCCATTAAAAAACATTGTAAAACAATAACAAGAAAAAAAAATACCCAATAGAACTAAAGCTACTTTTCTTTATCAATTAAAATCTTCCATTCAAAACTCATTTTCAGATCATCGAGGGTTGCCAGCTTTCCGCCTAAATACGCCCAATTCTACTTGGAATTCCGCTCGTTACCACAAACTCTGATGTATCACTTTTCACCCACACCCTATTTTTCCACTGCTCAATTTACTTTCCCCTATAATGAAGAACTTCTCCATCCTGCAGCGTTCCCTTCTACCATCCCCTTCACAGCCCTCCATAAATCACCCCGATTCTCAAACACGTTGCCATACTTTGTCCCAGTTACTTTAAGAGGACCGAGTTTTTCTCTGTGCCACGAGGGTGGCCGAGAATTAGAGGAGATGCGACGCGTTGATCATCCCCATGATATTCGCTAGACAGGCAGGGGAGAAGGTGTCACGTCGCGGCGCGTAACGTCTGGCTGATATCACGGTTACGGGGGTTGGGAGCGGGGTGCACGCGGTTCCAGCCAGTCGATCGTGGCAGCCGGGCTAGGCAACGTAACGCATTCGTGTTCGCCGGCACGGCCGGGGGATTACCAATGAGGCACGTCGGATTACCGCAGTTAGCGGTGTTCGTTAGACCACTATTTTAATTAAGACTATTATACGTGAGCGCCGAGTATTCGTATCACGGGATGCCTGGGACGGCCGTTACGTGCGCGGACCGCTAAGGCGCGGCGTCGATTCGATTCGCGACCTATCGATTCTGATCATCCACGTGGCCCCCCCCCCGCCGAATCGTTGCTGCTGGCTCCGAGGATTGCATTTGGAAGCTAGGAGGGACGTCGAGGAAGAGAGGGAAACGCGGGGGACTCGGCGGAGTATAGTGATAAGTAGCGCAAGCTTACTTTGGTCGGACAACCTAGGAGGCACCCATTCGTCTCTATTTACCGCGCTAGTCTCAGAAGCTGGTACATGTTTCTTCTCCCACGTATCACGGGGATGATTCTCGGAAAATTGAAAAAATCGGTCTCTGCAGTATAGCTGCAATATCGCGACGCCCAGAAGCGTTCGGTGAAAAATGATGAAGTTACACGGTGGAAACGCTCGAAAGAAACGAGATGATATCCGCGGCGCACGATAGCACCGGTGAATGGCTCGCTTGATTTCCAGCGGATTGACTGGCGTTTCAAATCCCGCGGCAGGTAGTAGAAAGTATTTTCCTTTCGGCACAATATCCCCGCGAAACAGCGATATCGATTCCACTTCCGAGCGCCCCCATTCAGTTACTTCTGAAAGGAATGTTTTGTTTTGTTTTTTTTTTTATTCAAAACGCGCACTGACCTCGTGGCGATGAGAGGGCAAGTGATGCTGGGCGAGGCCCAGGCTTCGGGGCTCCAGGGCGCGCATTCGTAGAGCCTAAGCTCCCGGCCGGAGACCGCTCCGAACACGCTCCGCCATCCGCCCGTGCAGCCACCCCCGATGCCGAATCCGCTTCCAGCTCCTCGAGAGGTGCTGGCGCTGCTCCCTGCTCCGTCCTCGCTGCTCTCGCTGCTAGCACGTCCGTTCTGTCGACAGATCATTAAACGATAATAGCGCGCAGCTTTTCTAACCTGCTATACGCGACGCAGTAGTACAGGTAAACGCTTTGTCAGGCTCAACAGCATTCCTCGCGCCACAACGTTCTTAATCTCGCCCTTCGCGATCCACCCCTTGCGTAGAAGCCGAAAACCATCCCGTATTAACGTGACGGCGCCCCTAAGAGAGCCGAGGCGCGGCGAAACGGATCGAAGTAGAAGCAACCGCTCCCATTGTCGTCTACTCGGAAGAGGGTAGAAGCATCGGCAGTGTTTTTCGTGGCCGTTGCATTCCGCCTCGGTCCGCAGGCAAGAACGCCCCGGCGGGCCCCAGTGGACAGGGGTAAGAAGCGCGGGGCGAGGCGCGGAAGGAAGAAGCGTGGTCCCTTCGAGAAATGTGGCCTCATAAGTGTCAGGCGCATTTTACCCGTGGCGCTCGCGGGGAGACAATATCGAGCGAGCGCTCCGTGCACCGGATACGGCCACGTAACCGTGTATTGCGCCCGGGCGGCTCTCGCCGACGCTCGGAATGCACGGGGCTTGGAAGGGGTGCCTCCCCCCATCTGGCTCCCCGCAGGGATGATACATCGGGGATTAATTGAACTGTCGAATATTGACATTCCGTTGAAAACGGCGCGTGTTTACGTCGTGATGGTTACATCACGTGCCACCGTGTCCTCCCGTCTCCCTGGTTACGTTCTCGTTCACTCCACCCCCTGGGTCGCGGAGGCGCCCTCTTTTTCCCTGGATCCACGTTTATTCCCGTGCCAAGCGAGTTCTGGGAAAGGGGTGCTTCCTCCTTTAAGGTTTACATTCCTAGCTGCCTCCCTTCCTTTTATTTCCACCCTCGTTCTTCTCGCCTTTCCCATCCTTGCTCAGCTTCCTGGGGTTCTACTCGAACGCTTCTGTTTACTTTATTTGTGTGCTTTGGATATGGGATTTCCGTGTTTCATGCTCGGCGTTGTTTTCTTGTTTCTCTGCTGGGTATAGCGTTTCCTTCCCGTAATATTCTTACTGTGCTCTTGCCAGGCTCGGTTTAGGGTGACTCATTTGATCAGTTTCTCTGCTTCAGCCCTGCTCCCGGTCCTCCGTCCAGTCCCTCGCTCATTCTAGCTGTAAAAAGGATCGATATATCGCCTCGTACCAGCTTCCTTCGCGACAGACTGGACCGTTTAATCACCCCCTTTCGAGTCTGCGGTCGCGACCGCCGCGTTTCGATTTTTATATCCCCTCGTTCCATTGAAAACTGTGCGTTGGACAGTGCTCCATTAAGCTCTGTCTCGGCTCGCGAAGAGCGCCGTTCCGTCTGACATTGCTGTCGACTATTGTGACCGCGAGCGCAACAACAAAGGGCAATTTGTCCCTTAACAAAATTGACGGTGGTCTTGCCACCGAATATCGAGCCTGTCTGCATCCCTTTGAACGTGAAACAATTCAAGCTCCCTCGGAATCTCAACATCCGATATTACGAAATTTCCACAAACGCTCTTTGGACAGGCAGGCTGTAAAGTCAGCGAAGATAATGAAGGGAATATTATGGTCCACGTTCTAATTATTCACGTAGAATCGAAAGCTTAAACGCGGACAAAGATCCAGCAGCCTGAAAGAAGCCTCGTTCCGCGACTGTTCCCAGCCCCGGAGACAAAGGGCTCGTTAAGGATCGATAAAAATTTTACGTCGCCGCTCCGGCGAAGTTCTTTCGAGTCGTTAAGTCGTCCCGGTCCCCCTGGGAACTTTGTCCGATGGCCAGGTTCTCGGATTGAAACGATTCATATCGCCAGGCAGCGTCTTTGATAGCATTCAACGGAGCCCCGAGTAATTAATTCTCATAGCAGAAGAAGTAACATTTTTGTTTCGCGAAAGAAGAGGCCATGAAAAGCGTCTCGTTTCTCCAACTTGCCCCCCTCCCCCCTTCCGAGCTTCAGGAAAATTGAGGCAATTAACCCTTCGCGCTGCGGATTTTCTTTCACCTGGCGTACGTCCAATTCTACGCTACTCCCCTGCCTGTGTGGGGCACACGCGGAGCTTCTGAAACACGATGCGTTATTGGCGAAACCGCAGTTATAAATGTGTCTTAATCTTTCGCGAGGAACAATGGCAAATAAACGTAACGGGGGTAAATTCTTCGCTTCCTCGTCGGGGGCCTTCCCCTTTATCTTCGTTACCTTCCCCTCGAGCGAAGGCAAACAGAATTCTTCGATCGTTTCCAAGCGCGGTGCCCAACCCAGATCGCAAGCTTTTCCGCTGGCAAGCCTGAAAGCACACCCTCGATCCCTACACTCCACCGCGTTACCGTAACACGCGGCGATAATAATGAAACGGAATAATGGTCGGGCGAGAACCGCGTGAATCGCGATGAATATGGTTCGTTGAGGGCGCGGGGTCGATCGGTCGATTCAATCAGCTCGAATTGAGAGTGTTCGGCGCCGAGGGACCGTAGAAAGGCTCGCGATACAACGCGCGCACAATACCTCCGATCGGGAAACCGCGAACGCCCGGTCGAACGGGCGGCAAGGTTGGAAAACGCTCCGCGATACGGATAAGGAAACTCGGTTGGAAGCTTCCACGAGCCAACCTGGACTTTTCTCAGCAAATTCCAGGAAAATTTCACTGAAGAAATCAAGGCAGCCATGTCGAGTTTTTCCACCCTCTTTCCTTCCTCTTTCATCCTCCTTGGGAACTCGAACTGGATTCAACCATTCACGAGAATTGCATCGAATTGTTCGAGATCCAACAGAAAAATCGATGATTTTCGTCGCGTCCTGACGCCATGCACTTTCACCCCCCCCCCCCCCCCCCTCTTTGTGTTTTACTCGGCAGGAAAGTTTGACGGAAATTGTTTGCGTGCGATGGAGGCATTCGAGGGTATCAGAGATTTACGGTGTCGTTAAGAGAGATACGATCGTTTTCCCTCCAAATTAATGAGGCCGGGTAGATGGATAGATGGACGGAAGCTCTTAGAGATTTCTAGCAGCTTCGATAACAGAAATAAAATTCCCGGTATCCTGAAGCCGATCCGGTCCCACGGAGAATAATTCAGGGAAATGGGAAGGCTCGAGACCGCGGCAACTAACGAGCCAACGTCCCCTCTGAATCTCGATAAAGAAAATGGGAAAATTCACACCGCGCCGGTTAAGGTGACACGCGGCCGCGACAAAGTGGCTCGAGCGTCCGAGTGCGGCTGATGTTTTTCACCGTCGATGCCCCGGGAAGCTAGGCGGCCCGCCCTCGCGCTATCCTTATAACCGATGTTCCGTGACGCGGCGTTTTAAAGGGTTAACAAAATTTGCCCAAGTAATATGCATACCTCGGGGGAAGTTGGGACACGATGGCAGTTTGCTCTTTGCCCATAGACGCGGCCGAGTGTCTCACGGAAGCAAGCTGACGCTCCGCGGCTCGAGCAGAGTCTTTTTCCTGGCGTCGAGTTTCTTCGAAACTTCATTTGCACTCGCTTAAAGAAAGTTAGGGGTAAGGCTGGGATCTACTTAGCGCAGGGGACGCGACGCTCGCTAATCGCTAATTCTGGCTCGTTTTAAGCAACCTTCGCAGGCTTACGTTGCGCAACGAGACCTCCACTTTGCGCTCCGCCGGTAGTAATCGTATTCGATATTTGAAACAGCTACCGGCCGGTGGTGGCATTGAAAGACGAAGATTGGAAACCGTCTCCCATGGGAATTGAATTACAGGAGAAGCTTCCATGGGACTCTGTTAAAAAATAATTACAGCAATCCAGCATTAACTTGGCAAATATTTTTCGATACCATTCGCGGGCCACGGTGTTCTATTAAAACGAGGAACGTTCCTGATGCCTCCTATCCTCTGATTTAATTGAGAAACTTCATCCAGCGACGCTCGCGACGTCTCTGGGTAAATAAAATATTCATCAATTATGAAATGAAATATCGGGATGGAGCGACAACTTGAAGCTGCCATCCGCAATTCTGTCTTTCGAGGTCTGATTGCATTTACCCGCATCAAGATACCCAAAGAAGGACACGTAACGCGAAAAGTTTCATGCAAATATGTGGGCAGAATTACATAATTACATACGTGATCATTGTTCCCCCGAGTTTTTCCTAATGATTTACTCAGAGCATGGCTTTTTGTCCAACAATTCGGGGTCGCGTGCAGAGGGTAGTTGTAGTACGAGGCGCAACGGCAGCGATCGGTGCGCGCGCGTGACTCGCGTCGAAACGTTTCCCAGCAGTCGTTGTTTGCACTCCGCGTTCGCGCGAACTGCACAGTTAAAATCGCTAATATTTTCGTTGCGAATCCGCTCGGCGGTGGGTGGCGTGATAAAAAAAATTATTATCGAAGGCTGCTCCGGTGACGTTTATCCCGGGGACAAAAAGGACAATGCTACTGAAAGCGTTTCCTGGACACGGAATATCAATAAAAACCGACCGTGTCGCGCTGGAAAATCCCTGCGCACTCGACGCATTACAGCCGATGATTTATTTATTCAAAAGGGAGTGCGGATTCGCGCCCCGCCGATTAATATTTCATGCGTATTGCAACTATTACAGGGATTCGTGTAACTGATCGTTTCCACGTCCATCGGCCTACAACGTCCGCTGTTTTAATCGCGAATCTTCGTTGCGGCGAATTCTTTCGCGGGAATATTTCTCTTGATTATTTTTCGCTAAAAAGAATTATAGTGCGAAGTCCCCATCATGGGCTCGCGCTGGTTAGTGTTCACCAGCGCCACTAGAGGGCTAATCTTCCTAACTCTTTCTCGCAAGTCCTTACTTCTAGTCTCGTTCGTATATATACAAGTTCCAAGTCAGGACGTTACAACAGAAGAAGTGGTTTTCTTTCGGCTACGATTTCTAAGGAAAAGTTTGAAGATTTGGGAGAATTGTGTTGCTGAGGTATTGTGTTGAGATTTCACGATCGGAATTTTCCTGCAATGGCGGAGAGATTTGAGATACATGCGCGCTTAGGCATCAGAGAAGAATTGCGAGGGGGGTGGTTTTGGGAGGCACTCGAATTTTACAGAGAGTCCCATCACTTCCCCTTATTACTTCGGAGTGTCTCGGGCTTCGCGGTCACGGGTCTCCGCCATTCACTCCCGCAACAGTGCCCCCCTATGCTATGTTCACTCCCTCGGGCTAGCTGGGGCGCGACGGGAAGGGTTGAAAGAGCAGTTACACGAGGCTATTGCCGAGGGGGGATCGACGCGCCTCGGCGTCGAATAAATATACCGTCAGCGTCGATTGGCGAACTCGAGGCACCGCGAGGCTTGTGCTTTCCACCCTTCTGGCCTCTTCAACGCCGCGCCGCTGATTCTGCACCTCCCCCATTCTACTGCAGTTCCCTCTGTCTTCGGAACAGAGGGATCGGTTGACGAGAGGAAGGGGGGACAGAGTTGAACAGTTTGGGGTTGGATAGCGACAGGGGGTGTGTGATGGAGAGAAATTATTTCAGGCAGCAATATTTCAGTTCCATTGTAAACCACAAACACGAATCCCACGGGCTTCCTAGGAAGCCTGATTTCACAGCAAACCTCCAGACTCGCGAAACAAAGATCCCCAAAAATAGAGAGGGTGTCGAGGAAACTTCGAGACACTTTCAATTGGCTTCGTTTCCAGCAATCTCGACAGCGTTCCTCGTTATTATCGAGGAGGAAATCGGCGGAGCTTGCGAGCGCGGGTTTCCTAGCCGCGGGAGAGCCTGGAGCAGAGGGAACTTCGATTCTTCGTCTCCCGATACCCTCCACCCCCAGGAAGAACCACCCCCTCGTCTCCACGCTTCCAGAGACGACGCAAACGCCATTAAATTCTCGTTCTCTTACCCGCGAGCCCGTCGTAATATATTTCTCTCTTTTCCCTCGATTCCACCCTGCTACCCTCGTTCTAGAATGCGTCTAGGCGACGAGGGGGGGGGGGCGCAGACGGACGGGGGAGAGACTCGCTTTCGCTCGATTTCACGAGCGCCTCTCGCGACACGGGGAAATCCGCGTCGACAGCGTCGCGATGCCGACGACAGTCCTCGATAAGGCGTCGTACCGTCGATGACGACTCCTCGCGACGACAAGGGGGTGCCCTTTCAGGGGGGCTCGGCGGAGCGTTGCTAACAAATACAGGGTGAAAACCTTTACATGCCTGATTCGTTGGGGGATGTAGCGGACGAATCTCCCTCGGTCCCTTGCTTCTTCAGTTTTACCCCACGAAATTCCGAATATTCTACACCTCTTGCACCCTTTATGTCGCGCAGGAGATAGATTCTTGATCCCCCACGTTTTGGTTACGGTTCACTTAGCGTCGCTGATGCGTCCACTTTTGGAGGCTTCTCAGTTCGGTATACGAGAAGATAGGGGGTGGATGGGTGCTGGGGGGGGGGGGGTGGCAGGGGACAAGGTGAAAGGGCGAACATCGAAGATCGCGGATGGAACGGGAGGATCTGTTTGAGAACGGATAGCCCGGCTCGCGTTCTAATTAATAGCGAGCGGTGGACGTAGTGGGCCAACCCTCTCTAAGGGGGTTGTGAAAGAGCACCTGTACTATCCCTTTCAGAGAAAGGCACTTCCCTTTGCTCGGTCCAGCCGGGCTGCTTCGATATTTCATCCCCCGTTCGGGGAAGAAAAACACGGGCGAGGCGATTAATCGTGGCTAGCTATGATCCCCGCCGCATAATTGATTCCTGGGGTATCGAGGACGCTCTGTGAACGAGGTGTGCCCTCTTTTCAAGTGATTTACACCTTCGCAAGCTTCCATAGGACCGATACGCTTTGGTGGTTGCGTGAGTCGTGATTTCCTTTCGCGGTCTGCAAAGGATCGAGCCTTCAAGTGGCTTGAATTTTAGAATTTGAAGGTTTTACACAACGGGGGAATTTATGCGTGATCAAGGGGTGGTCCGGGGACGTAGCATCTTCAGAAACTAAAATAATAAAAGGTCATCTTCAAATCTCATCCGAAGACTCGTCTGAATTAAAATAGAAGAACCGAATTGCTCTCAGATCTCACCCCCCAAGCAAGATCTACTCACCCTAGTAGTTCACCAACATTTAAATTCATCGATGAGCTTCGGTATTCGTCGCGGCAACGCCTCCGAATACCTCCGGCATGGCAATCGGTGCAACGTGTTGCACAGCCTCTGGATATTTGATCGTAAATGCACGTTCAATCACAATGATGGAGCTGCGGTGGAAGAAGAGGCGAAGAAGGGGGTGGCGAGGTGGATCGAGAACACAGGAAGTGGCGAAGGTTCGAGGTGTCGGGCGAGGAGGATGCCGATTTCACCGCAGAGGAGAGGGCTTTGAGGAATTTAGTTGCCGTCTGAGACGATGTTTGCTGAGAAGGGGGGGGGGGGGGGGTGGAGATTCCTGAGGACGGAGGAAGAGGCGGAGGAAAAGGCAACGGGGATGTGCGTCGGAGAGAGAAGATGATTGAAAGGGAGCACTTCGAGGGAAGAAAGAGGATCGAGACTGGGGAACATCAAAGAAGATATCCCCAACGGATATGGGAAATAAATACGAAGCAGACAAGGGGAATGGGTAAAGGAGAAGAAAAATCAAGGGTTTGATGAAGAAAAACTGCTAACAGTTGCTCGAGGGAACACAAACCCGGGGTTTAAATATTAAATGAAGCGTTGCAGTCTCGAACTGGAGGACTCATCCGTTTCAGAGAATTTTGCGCAGTATTTCTCTCAGACCACCCCTATATTCAAGGATTAACGAAAACGATTGACCCTCAGATAATCGCCTTGATAAGCTGATTACGTCTGTTGATACGAGCTGACAAATTATTCACGAGGCTATTACTTCCACAGACCATCCAGGGCTTTCACGATGAATTAAACCTCTTGGGGGACTCAATTATGTCTTAATTAGGGTTCAAAATCCTCTACGCATTCTGTCGCCTCTCCCTCAGCCCCGCTTCCCCAGCTACAGCATTTGTTGTTCGAAAAATTATCCCCGAACGCTCGTCACTCCCACCATCCCCTCGTCACTCGTTCTCGAGCCTCCGCGGGAGTCGAGCGAAATCGATCGACATCGTCGCGATTCCGCTCCATTTGACGTTCGTCGCGTGTTTTCGAGCGGAATTACTTCGTCGATAAGGGACGGTCGATTAGTTCGCGGATGGGGCTCCCTCCCCCGTAGTCGCTGGAAACGATGCTCGGCGCGAAATTAGGAAGTTAATATCGAGGAAAGCAATCTGGGACGCGCTAATGAATACGGTGTACGGTGGCCGGTTCTTTTCGCTGGAAAATGGAAACAGGACGGCGAGTTATCCCGCGACCGCCGATCCCACGGCGACGGGACCTCGGGGCGATCGTTCTTGGCAGGGACGTCTGGCTATTCGACAATTAGTTCGTCTCAATCCCCGCGGAAAGACACCGCGAGTTAACGAGCAATTAATACGGACCGGCGCGATCGTTGCACCCCTCCGGTGATTCCTCTTTCGTGTTATTTCCATTTCGCATGCCGCCTCTAATTCCGTTCCCCCTTTCAGACTTGCGCGTTCGTGTCCATTATCAACGGTAGAAACTTTCGAGCGCAAACAGGCACGATAATATCCTACAGTCTATCAGAATGAACGAGGGAATGCTTCTGAATAGATTAGTGACGGTGGTATGACACCCGAGGCGTGGTGTTATTACAGAAATATCAATTTTAAAGAATCCCCCTCGCCAGCGCAGCTTCGCAATTTCTTCTAGCCCCCTCTATTGTCCCTATATCCATCCACACCCCGTTTTACACTAAAAGCATCGGATGCGTCCTCCCTCTAAAAGAGGCGCAAATTCGACAGGAAAACGACGCCAGCCGTTCGAGGCTCGAACGGCGGCTCGATAACGGCCGCGTCCGACAATTGCCAAACTTTACTACTTAAAAGCGCGTCGCCCCCGCTACCGCGGTTGCTGCGTCGGCCTCGGCGCTCGCCATTATCCGACGGGAAACGCGTTTCCACGCGTCGTATCGACCGAAACGGGCGTCATTCAACTGCTTGATGGCGTAACGGACCTAATGGAAGGTACATTAGGACTGTTCATCCGACGGGGGATGCTCGACAGCGGCAGACAAGCCCCCGGACCAGAGTGAACACCGTCATATCGCGGCGGAACTGTCGGTGATCTCGTATAATACTCGCGAACGCGTTCTATTAACTTTCTTTTAAAGCCCCGAGCAACGTCGCCGAAGCATTTGGCCCCGTCTTGCACGGCGAAGCTCCACCCGCCCGCTGTTCCCTCCCTACTTCGAGTGGGTTTCAATTTAAACGTTCGTCACCGCGAGAATTAGGAACGATGGATGTTGCCCCCAGGGTGAAAACGAAGGTCGGATCTCCTCGAGTCCCCTGTTCTCAACGCGGGGAGCTTCTCTCGTGCGCCGTAACGGGTACAGGGGAGGATAACGAGCCTTTGATTCCACTCGTTTACGATCGCGAATTACGAGGAGACGCGAAACGGGCCGCTCCATTATGAAGCGTACGCTCGCTGCCGCGTAACCGTGCACTCCGGCGCGTAAATAACCGACTAATTGGGCCGTAAACAACCGAAAATTTATCGCGCCGCCCCGCCCCCCTCCCGCGACCGAAGGGGTTAACTCGATTTACCAGCGGGGAAAGATAGCGCGAGGCCTTTTCATCCCCCAGCGCTGCCTGGTAAGTGCAAAAATTAAAACCGCGAGCAATTTGCGCGTAAATGGAGAGGCAGGGTGGGCGGGGGTGGGGGGGCGAGGCTGCCGCGGAGCGACGGGTAAATAAGGGCGAGCGCGGGATCGAAGGCTACCGTGGTCGAGCGGATTTAATGACTCGAGACGAGAATTTACAATGCTGCGCGAAGCGAATTCTCGATTTCGTGGTGCCGTTTGATGGCGGCCGGACAAAGCGAGCCCGGGCGTTACCTCGAGCCTCTCTCTGTGCTCCGTGGCCAGCTGTTGAGTAATTAAAAGCGCCCCGGCGACGATGGAGGGACAGTTGACGGATCCGTGGATCCAACGATTCTTTCAACAAGAACGCCAATTTTTTCGCGAGCATCTATTGTGCGGCGGCGACAAGCTTTTTATTCGATGACAATGGTTTCACGGGGGGGGGGGGGGGGGACGAGTGAAAAGTTAATGAATGACTGACTGGTGGGAAGGTATTGCGCGAGATGGTAAAGTGATTGGATGAGTGAGGAGCCGAGGGATCCGGGGACGACGTGGTTCATCTTTCCCCAGCAACTGCTCCAAGAACGTCGCGCACGAGCTCATGAATTATTCCCGAATAGCAACAAGATGTCACGGCCAATTTCCGGCGGGGATTCGTCAATTTCCCCGAGCCGAAGATCGCCGCGTTTATCGAGGCAATTTCGCGGAGCGGAATTTCGCGAGATCGCGGGCGCTTCGATTATACAAGGAGCCACTCGAATATTCCAACTGTCTCCGTCGCCCGACGATCCGGATTGCTTCTCCGGCAGCCGATGTTAATTACCCCGCGCCCCAATTCGTGGGATTCCCGGGCGAGCAGTTCGTCAGCTTCGAAGATCAAAAACCGCACGGCGGTTTTGGCAGCGCCGAGCTTCATCGAGCGCGTGAACAAAGCAGTAATTAAGAATTAAATCCTCCGTTCAGAGAAGCATCTCTACCCACTAGATAATTATTCGGCTCTCTCATTCCCACTTCGTCTTTGAACCCATCGAGTAATTGCTCGTTTAAAAACAGCCCCGCGAACGCGAGAAAATGGTAAAATGGCCACTGACGAGGACAGGCCGGACGTACGAGGCAAAGTGGCGGGTCGCGCGGAGTTCGCTGCGTTTCAAACTGCAATTCAGTGCCACGCAGCGGAGCCTGGGTGTGTCGGTTGCCCGTAAACGCAGCGATCCTCCGCTCCTCTGGAAATCGACTTAAAACGAGCCACGGCGGTGGTCGTGATTCCGCCGGCGCATCCGTTGTGCAGCATATGCACTCGCTACGTACGCGTGCGAGCTTGTAAGCCGGGCCGTCCCTGTTTCGCTCGTTTAACTTTCGACGCCGAGGCTTAGCTGAAGTTTGGTAAGTGGCGTTTAATGAGAGCCAACGTAATACAGCGTCAGGCCCCCCTTCTCCGGGATCAGCGAGGTTTCGGGAAACGCTAGGAGGACGTGGTTGGGAAGCAAACGAGCGCGAAGTGAATCGCGAGTATGTTTCTGGGCGAGAGAATTTTTAGGGGCAGTTTTATGGTGGACGCGGGTTTGGTGGCAGCCGGGGTAGGGTTAAAAGGGGAAATTGAAAATTATTGGCAGGGGCGGTGTGAAATAGAAGGTCACGCGTGGCGGAGAAGCACGCCTGACTATATAGGGAAACTACTACTTGCAGTTTGTGGGATTTGGTATTGATACTTGTGGGTTGGCTAGCGCTTGGATCACTTTGATTCCGGGTCGGGTGGAATATAGGCTTCTTCCACGTGACATCAAGTAGCATTCGCACCGTGGTAATCTTTTGTCGGCGTTCTATATCGATCGCCATTACTGCGCGGTTATTTGTGCCCCGTGTTATTTCAAACGTACTTGCACACTCATCTTCCCTTCTTTCCAAAGTTCCTATTCTCGCTAAATTGAATCTTCTCAATTTCTTCAATGCCACTTCTGTCCTATATAAATCTCAACACAGCTTCTGGTACATCTCCAATCCACTCTTCGCCCCCGGAACTTCCAAGAACCCCTCGTTTCGCAATACACCACTATCCACCGCCCCACCTCCCCACCCCCTCTCGGGGATTAAGTCACAGTTACTTCGCGTTCAGTATCGCTGAAACCGCGATTATTCCATCCACGGGGCCGCTTACACCGTGTCCACCATTACAGGACTGTAACTACTTCCTGGAAGGACTGTTTGAACCGCACCGACCACTTTGCGTCCGAGGCTATTCCCATCGCGACTATTTTGCATCCAATATCCCTCGGACCGCAACTAGTTTGCCTGTATCGCGAGCTGCTCGTTACTATTTCGGTGACCGGCGCAGAGGTTCCATGGCAGTTTCGCCGTGACTAGCCCTGTGTCTGACACAGCGCGAGCCTCTACCACTGGCGCGTTCAAGTACAAGACCCCATTGTGAGCACGACCCAGCGATCAGTCGAGCGCGCGGGACCACCGAGAGCTTGTTACAGCGGAAGATGCACGCTGGACACTGGCGTCGAGCGGGTGGCGGACGCCCAGGGGCCGAGCTTCAGCCGGAGACGCGAAAGTATCGCGAGCTGAGGGCAATCTCTCGATCAGATTTTACATGAATTTTTCTATGGCGAGACAAAAATCTCAGCAACGAGGAAATAATGGAAGTATTCGGGAGAGATGAGATTTTTGATAAATATTTCACGAAACTTGTCGGGTGAGAGTCTAATTTCCAGAAATTAATGACAAAGTAATTAAATAACTGTCTTGTGAGATTAAAGTCTCATGTGACGCACGATATGTTGGATGATTAAAAGTCTAAAAGTCTAGAAGGTATCACTTCCATCCATGACAATTATGGCATAATCCATTATGACAACCTGTAGTGCCATCTGTGTCAGTAGTAAAAAATATCGTCTCCCTGTTTACGAATGGAGCAGTTCACATTTATTATTCAGGTACTGGCACTGAAACAAAGAGATCATTGCCACCACAGACACTGAATGACCAGGAAACTAGACCTTAAGGGGGAACACCACTGTGATGGCCCGAAAAGTAAGCCGTTTTGAAGAATTTTTTACAGGAATAATTCACAGCTTTCATAGAATATTTTTATTACCTACCTTTAGCGCAATATTCTAAGAGACTATAACAAAAAAATAAGGAGAAAAACATGCATAAATTTTAATATATTAATTAATCTTCTGCACCTCCCCACGCGGGCTGGTCGAATGTGTAACTATGGAACAGTAGGTCCGAAATCCAATTTCATTTTTTTTTTTATAAACTATATGAGTATAGTTTCCGTTGGTCGTACCGATTACTTAAAAAATTATTTTTGTACAAATGGTGCGCATTAGAAGAAAAGTTTCGAAGATCCGCGAATAAGATAGACATTTTTTCGAGCGTATTTCAAAACCGGAGACTACATTCATACACTTTATAAAAAAAAATGAAATTTGATTTCAGACCTGCTGTAATAGTTACACATTCGACCAGCCCACGTGGGGAGTCTAGAAGATTAATGAATATATTAAAATTTCTGCACGTTCTTCTGTTTATTTTTTTATATTTTCTAAAGGCAACGTACTAAATATAGATAATAAAAATTTTATATGAAAACTGTAATTTATTTTTTAAAAGAAATCTTAAAAATAGTTTTTTTTCGGCTGTCACAGTGGTGTTCCCCCTTAACCCATGACATCGAGCTGAGAAAAGAGTCGTACACATAAGCAACCACTAAAGCTTCCCTATTCAAGTGCTTTCGGGATATCTTTTAAACGTCGGTTCGCAGCAGAGTGACTGAAATTAAGCTTCTGAGACACCTTAACGACCGCAGATTTCGCTGGCTCCGCTGCGGAACGACCCGCCAGTATCCGCCATCTAATCGGCCCTCTATCTTCGCGGCACGACGGAAAAGATCTGCCCGTGGCGGTAAATCATCCAGGCTAATTTCGCCTAATCTTTATGCCTGGCAGTAAAATAACAATTCCCCGCGACTGTGCCGCGGGCGAATTAATAACGGCAGAAGCCCCGCCGCGAAATACTTAATGCTCGAAACGCCTACGTCGCCTCTCACCCGTCCTTTAGAAGGACGAACAGGCGTTCGTCGGAGGTTCGTCAGCGTTGCTCCCGCGCGGCAACGCGGATACACGCGTGGATCTAAGCTCAGCCGTGATGCATTGCGCCGCTGGGATTAAGGGAACGCGAGTTAAGGGGTTAGCTCCCGTCAGGAGGTAGAAAAAGAATCGATCCTTTGGGAATTTATTTCAGAAAGTACATGCATATTTTTATGCAGTGGTTTCTGTATTCAGGTGGAGGACAGTTTAACAGGTTATTATATTACGTTTTGGTATTAAAATATTTATTTATTGCACAATTACAACTGATTTCCCGGAAGCTGTTTTTAAAAACACGTTTTGCGGTGACCAACATTATTCGGAACTGGGCTACGCGAAATAAAAACACGAAGAAGATTTAGTTAGTACAATGGTTTATCTAGTCTTTAATCGATCCGTTTTACAAAATATTAATCTGGGACAAAATGGCAGATGTTTTAATTGAAATGATCGATTTTCGTAGAAAAAAACGCTCATTTTTCATCCATAAAATAAAAACTATGCATTGGAAAAATAAATACTTCGATTAAAGACTAGATTTGAATGTCTAGAAGAAACCTACAAAGTCTCAGAAAGATTGGTGAAGCGGTTTTGGAGAAATAGTGGTCACCGCAATCGAAAATCCCGTTTCGAGAAAAACGCGTTTAAAGTTTCAAGCGGTCGGCGGTACGCTTCGCGGCGCGTGCACTCTAAGTCGTATATCTGCCACAATTTTAATCGGATCAACTTGAAACTTACAGAAAACATTTTCAGGATGATATACTTTGAGAAAATGATGAAATCTAAAAATCGATTTTTCTGTCCTTGCTGACGGTAGCTAACCCCTTAAGGGCCAACACTTTCGCGTTCCCATTCCAATCTGTACGTACGAGCGTGCCCCTGCATACGTACGTTCTAATTATTAATCGCCCACGCTCGTAAATTCGCTCTCATCTTCGCCAGCACGCGCCATCCGTCGTTCGCTTTCGAGTTTTCCTCGCTGACGCAGCCAGCCCGCTGCGGGCATTTCTCTTTCGTTCTTCTCTGCTTCTGCGGACCTGTTCGGTAATTAATTGTCAGGGGTAGTTCGTGTTCGGAGCTTCTGAGTTTGTTCTTATCCTATCTCTTGGTGCAGGAGCGTTTTCACCTTTAGATCTGTAGATTGAAAATTCTCGAGGTCAAAGCTTGCCAACCTGTAGCTTGCGAAGTCAGAAGATTCTTTTCTCGAGATCTGGGGATTTTCTTCGACTTGGTTTAAGGGTTTCTTTCGATCCTAAACCTTTCACTTTTAGATGTTTGGTTCGTGGAAGGGGTGGCTTGCTAATTCGCCTCGAGGATCAGAGTTTCGTTTTTGTATTATGGAGGGTAGGATCTGGGAGATTGAAGATTTCATTTTACGATTGATGGGGAAGATTTTTACGGAAGTTAGTAGGGGAACAAGAGCGGCGCGTCCTTTTGGCGCAGAATCGATCTAACTTGAGGGAATTCCACGATACCCCCCCCCCCCCCCCGGATCCAGATTTATCGCTCAGTCCTATGGAAGGATCCACGATAATATAAATGTAAAATGGATCGAAGATTATCGAACAAGCGCGGAGAAACGGCGTCAGAAAATTCCTGTTGAAATCCCCCGATAACCCAGTTTCCCGGTGCACGTGGACTTTTCCCATTTCCCATGTACCTTCTATACATCTCTGGCTGCGCCCGGTTGTACAGGCTGATCCACGTGACGCGAGCCACTCGCGGCGCGACCAACTTTCTGACATCTATCGGGAACCCATCACTCCTCCACATATTTCAATTCTAGTGTTCCAAAATTTCGAAACAACTCCAACTACAAACTACACCCACCTACAAGAATCACTCAACCCTCTCCTGAAACATTCCTCGACATCGTCAGAAGTTCCAGAGACACAGTATTGATCAAAGGAGTGTTGAAACTGTGAACGATACCAGACATAAAATAACAATTGATATCCCATAGATGAAGGAGCCTCCCAGAATGCATCGGAGACACCAACATAATTCATCGAACCCTTTATGGCAAGGATAATTGCATCGACCGTATATGTAGCGTTGCCAATTCCTATCACGACCAACTTGATTGCTTCTCTGATTCAATAAATAAGATCCGTACAAAGCTTCTACGTCTGTTGCGCTGAATGTTTCACATTTTATATTGATGTTTTTTCTTTTCCTTCTTCATTTTTTGTCTTTGTCTTTATTTCTTAATATGCGTCCGTTTCTCTACCTCATTTTTGTAATTAATTGTACGAGAGGGTTATCTAACCCGTCTATTGTAATTAAATTAAAATTAAAATTGAAAATAATAACTGCAGGCCAGCTTGACATATAAAAGTACGACCTTTAAATATTAAATTATTTAACAAGTGAAACACGCAGTCTAAAACTGAAATGCTTTAGAAATCTCGTGTCTGGTCCCCATTCCCTGAATCTTCCTGTAGCAGCGAGCAATTTCCAAGCGTATCGCTCGGTAGCCGTGGCACTCGTTTCCCTCGAACGCAAACGAGCGTGGAGCAGCTTCTTGGCGAGGCTCCGATTTTGCACGGCCTCCTAAAACTAACGATAACGAGTGACGTACGAGGCGCCTCTTTTTTTTCGGTACCGTGTGCAACCGTCCCTCTCCCCTATCGGACAATTTCGCCCGGTATCTTTGTGGGTCGTGGACTCTCTGTGCGCTGTCGAGCTCCACGGAGCTCTTGGATACGCAACGTGCATGATAATTCCGGGGGATTGATAATGTAATTTAATCGCTGCCAGAGAACACGAGTATTACAGTCTGCTCTGGTGTATTTAAAATATGGAATACACCGTACTCTCGATTGCCTTCATATTTCTGTGGCAACTGGCCGATAGTCCCCTTCGTTTTTACGACTCTGCCCCCTTTTGCTACGCGCGCTCTTTATCTACCCTCCCTTTTTTTCTCTCCCGTTCGCAGGGCCTCGTAACCTTTACCGTTCTATTCCCCCGAATCCCTGGGACACTTCCCTTTATTTACAATTCTTTCTGCCGACGATCCGAAATCCCGTCACCGTGCAATTACTCGCAATCCGCGCTGGACGAGCAGCCCCCGCTTATGAGCGCAGGGGCAATCAAGCTTCCCTGGAAATTTACATTCAAGACGTTTCAATTTTCTCCGGGTTTGAAATCGAGTTACCAGCCGATTGTCCGCGCTCATCCGCCAATTTTCCATCGTAATCGATTTCCATCCGAAACCAGTTACCGCGCGCTCGCCTCTCTGGATTTTATTTAAACTGTCCTGCTTGCGGAGCGCGCGGCGTGGATTTTCCGGGGGGCTGGCGGACAGCGAAGGGCTGGGCGTAACGAGGAAAGGTCTGGGCGCGGGTGTGCTTCATTATTTACGCGGGCGTCCGCGAGCGAGGCAAGGATTATCGTTCTGACACGCAGATTGTTCCAGCGAGATCGGTCGGTCCAGGCTCGCCGCGGCCGGGGGGGATAATTTATCGTCGACGCCTCGCGCTTGAAAACGTCGGCCGCGTCGATTCCCCCGCTCCCGTGATTTATTAAGAACACCGACGTTCCCTCAGCTCGCGAGGCGTCCCTTCGCCCTTGCATCCCCCGAAATCCTGAAACACTGCTACGTATCTAGCTCTTTATTCCACCGTTTCTATTGTGCGCGACTGTAAACCTCCCAGCTCGTCAATTTCACAGCCGACAGTGTCTGAAACTGACGCTGGCCATGGTGGATTTCATTTCTGGACTGTCAACATCCGAGCGAGTGCCATAGTCGTCTGTTGTGGTCCATTGCCACTGTTCCCGCTTTGGCCGAGTCTCTCTCTCAGCTACAGTCAACGGGGTGCATAGTCGTGTCGAGTTTGAGTATCGCCATTAAATCTCTACAAACACTTGCATTGATCACTCCACTGATATCCTGTTTATCTAAACTCTAAAGTATCCAAATTTTTGCCCCGAAAGGCTTCCACAAAGACACATTTCGTTTCCTTTCCACGTATTCCGACATATTTGTCCATCGCGCCTTCTAAACTCTTTAATCCACGTTCCCCAAATCCCCAGGATCACCAGAGCTCGAGCCGCAGGAAGAGCGTATCGCCGTCGAAGGCGATTCGAGCGACTATTTTGTTGGAATTTGAGCAAGCCCTTCCGGACGGCGCCGGAGCCGTTAAAATCTCAGTTACCGCGGGAGCTTTCGCTCAGATTATCCCTAAGTGGCGGGCCAATTCCGCGACCGATTACCGCGTACGAATGGAAAGGCATTATACGGTGTTTTATTATAGTCGGGGGCTAATTAAACGGCGCCTTGAGTTTCGTCCCGGCCGCATTAACCTCGTGGTCCTTGGAGGGGTGGCTCGGATGGGGTAGTAGGGGTTGAAAAATATGTGGAGGAAGCTGGCGCGCGGTCGCGGCTCGCGGCACCTTTATTACGCCTGGATTAATTAAGATACACTTAAACCGGAGTGTATCGTTAATTTCGTCCAAGGTAATTTAATAGCCGCCCCTGGCTACGGATTTAATCTAACGGTAAGGGAGAGGGGGCATACTTCCGGTGGAAACGGCCGGCCAAATTGCCCCGCACGCGTCGTTGCTGTCGTTTCGACCGGCTGGATCACTTCCATTCTTCCTGCTTCAAGGGCGGGAGGGGGTTTGGGTAATTTTGAGTTGCTTGCTGGGTTACTTTGGATATATTAGGGGTTCAAGTTATGTTGCGGAGGGGTTGCAGACTTATTTCTGTCGGGATGTGTTGAGTCTTTTCGGCTGACCTGTGGTAGGTTCTTCGGGGCTGTTTCTATTAAGGGTCCATTCTACTTTACCGGTCGAAAAAGAGGCCTAATTTCATTATTTCTTTTTCAGGAATTAATGTACCGATTTTAATGATTTTTTGCTAAATGTTTATTATTCTTTGGTGCGTAGAGATGCACTTTTCATATTTCCATATTTCATATTGCCATTGCAACGAAAGATTAAAACACAGTATGCTAACCCAGCCGTCTCCTAAAAAGCCCACAAACCTCACAGCTTCCCCATATTACCCACACTAAACAGCTTTCTCCCAGCACTTTTCCTCGCTCCCGAAGTGCCGTACGTAGGTCGGAAGTAAAAAGGAAGTCGAGGGGGCGTCGAAATCCGTTTGCACCGACAGTACACGTACAAGGCGAGCGGGGGGATGGGGAAGAGGAGAGGGTAAATCGCGCGGAGCGGATAAGGAGCCCCTAAATTCCTCGCGGAATAAAATTCCGTGAGTCCGATTCCGATAGTGGAGGAAAGTCGGCGGCGGGGGTCGCGTTATCGTCCATCTTCCGGCTGGATTACGGATTCAGGGGGTCGTGTTTCTCGTGTCAACGCGGCGGAAAGGGCGCCCAGGGCCTGTCCTTCGTCGGAGCGACACTTTATTGCCACCGTATATACGAGATTAGAGGGGACGAAATTCCGGTGCTCAGCCACGCTCGGACCTTCCCCTCCGTTATTCCTCCTACGACCTGCCTTTACAGATTCAATATGTGAACTCGATAAATTTATCGCGACCACCCCTCTTCTCTTCCCGTCCCACGCTTCTGCTGCCCTGTTGTTCGCCCCTGTAGGAATCGTGCCTTCCCTTTCAAGGAATTTCTAGCGTCTCCGCTTCCTTGTACTGGGAACATCTTCTGGACGATCGGAGTGCATGTGTTTTCAACCCCACGCCGTTCGAAATAATTGGAATAGCTTGGCAACGCGGTTGATTACTCGAATTAGATATTTCGAATCAATGGGGCAAGGAGTTCTGCCTCCAGAATTGTGGACGATTGCGCACCTCCACTGTCTCGCAAAAAGGGGTGTAAAATTACAGTAGGTACATTAGACTAAAGTTTAAAATATTGAACTTGCAATCTTACGAAAGCTACGAAAGATATTTTAGCCGTGATAAGAAATGAAAGTATTAAGAAGAAACCTCACTGTATCCTTCGAAATTGTATGGAAATGGAGCTCGACGAAGTAAAGGGACGCATTGGAAGTTCTAAAGCCACATTCCAGCGCGATTTTATTCGCGCCAATAATCGCGACGGCCTGCCCTGACACCTGTCCACTGCCCATCGGCGGAATTCATTACACGGACTCGATGCACAGCGCCTGGTTCGACCAGCAGTCAAACAGTAATGCGCGGATAGGAAAGCGGGGACGGGGGCGTTAATTAGTCCGGAGGCGCCTTGTTTGCAGGTATGATTTACCAGTCGTTGATCCAGGAACTCGCCTCTCATATTATTTAATAAACGATATTCGGAGCACTTCCGGGGATAATCCCGGGGAACAAGGGCGGGCCAGGTACGCCAGTTTATGGATTTTGCTGGTAAACGTTATGTTGCCGCGCTGCAACGCTGATTACCCCGTTCCCGAATAAATTATATCGTTATCAAGGGTTGCATTCGCGACGATTATCGTAAAATCAACCGGGACGTGAAGGCCGGCGGGGCGCGGCGCGGGTACCGTCGATTTTATGAACTCCATTTCGTTCGTTTTCCATCGGCTCTCAAAAACTAATTACCAAAGTGGCTGCGAGCATAATTTATTTCAGGGAACGAGAGACACTCGGTTTACTCGGTTCGAGTAACGCGGCCTGTCTTCCTCGTCCCCGATCGAAAGGAAGCAGAAAACTACTTCGGCGGTGCGCTGGGGTATGGCAAACCGAATTCACCCTCCTACCCCCTCGTCGCGAGTAATCGTTCCATTTATCGATCGATGGGAAAAGAGGGCGTAATACCGCGAAACGTATTGTCGCTGGCTGGCTGCTATTCGGAATCGGATTTTCAGGGCGCGCGGGCAAAGTCGTTCGGATCGTTACGCGTTCGTCAATTGCCGCTCGTTAGAGCCACCCCCTACCCCCGCCTCTCCCCCCCATGCTCACTTCGCCGAGCTGTTCGACTGCAGTCGATATTAACTGATTATTCGCGCGCGGCTCCGTTCGATCGACGCCCCTCCTGCTCCCAGCGATGTCAGGAGGCGAATTTCGAGGATCGCGAAGGGAACGCGCGATTAATCGCGATGACATTGTTCTGGGACGAGCTGGTCCTCCTTCCGCGAAGGAAAAGGGATTGCCAGTTTTTTCGTAGATGTAGGAGAGGGGAGGGGACGAGTGATGGAATGATTTTAGACTGATACAAGATAGACTTCGACAATTCTATTTTATTCTCCGTTCGGTAATTGCTACATTCGGGTCAGGTTATGTAGGTGTACAATAGATACATATTGCGGGCACGCTGATTCCAGGAGCGGGGGGTTTCCACGGCAGATGAATGTTTGCGTTCACCTCGATTCCACAAGCTCGTGAAGCACACGCGGAACCGATAATCACTCGGCGCAAGCGGCACGCATTATTTCACGCCCCCGCGAAATCGACTCTTCCATTCTGTGCCGAGCGATCGCATTACGTTTAAAATTAATCTCGAGCAGCCGCAAAAGCGATCCTCTCCGGTCGAGTAATCGCTCGTCCGCAAACAAGCACGATAAACTCGCGTAATTCTCCGGGCGATTAACCCTCTTCTCTGACAGCCCAAAAAGTTGGGTCACCTGTCCGACTTCCGGGGAGAGAATTCTCGAGCGCGATTCCTTTCCATCATCGAGCCTCTTGACAGCCTCGAAAGCTCGGTTGCCGTCCCTTAGGGGACCTAATTAAACTGATTTCGATCGGGTTTGTAACTCCTACTTATAAATAGGGTTAGTTTAATCCTGATGTCCGCGGAGATCGGCTTACCTAAGGTTTGAAAGATTCTATTATTTTGTCGGTGGTGTCAGAGCCGTTTATCTTCTGGCTGCACAGCTGCGTTAGTTTATGCGCGATGTCATTCGCTGGCTTATTGCTTCGCGCCCGATTTGTTCGTTTCTCCTCGCTCCGATATTGCTTGGTTATTAGCAGGGTCTTCAAACACGGCGGTCGACCCGGAGACGGCGACAGATATCGGAGCACCCCGCGGGACACTTGCCAAGGGAGGCCGAAGGGCGAGAGGGGTCAGGGCACCGGCAATCAGGTGCGTTAATGCCAATCAATTATGTGCTGGATACCTCGTGTATCCTGTCTCCCTTTCAACCCCCTCCCGGTTCCTTCGTTTGGGGAGGCTGATCCTCGTCGATACGCCCCCTCGTATGGGGTGGATATATTAGTTATCGATCCATTGGCTGGATCTCGACTTGATATTTGCTGGATTGGTTCTGGGGGCCCTTCTGCGTCAGCGGTCAACATTGCTGTGGATCGGTAATTTAGTGCCATTGGAGTACACTGTTAGCTGTTCCTGAGAAATTTTAGATAGGTAGGAGCGTAGGCATGTTTCTGTAACACTGATTAGCGTGAGGGCAAAGGGGATGCTGCCTTGAATAATTTGATGTCTCTTTATGGGCTTGTAGAGTGTCAGGGAAGTAACGTTAGGTTTGCGAAGGGTGAGTATTGTGAAGCTGCAACGTGGAAAATACTTTATTTCAAATGTATTCTACATATTTATCATATTGCATATCCTATTCCTTTTTTTCATACATGCCAACATTTTTACACTAATTTCACAGCAGATAGAAACACCTTCCACACCTTCTACGTGCACCTTCCACAACGTTTTCACAAATTGCTCACCCACTTTCCTTATATTTCGCTTAATTTCCACCCATATGTTATAAACAAAGTTGAAAACCGATAGTTCACAAAACAAGCATCACAGTATCACACTTCACAACATAACACTACACAACAGCCCACAATCACACTACTTATACATTGCTCAAATCTTAAGAACTACTTAATCGCCTTATGGTCAAGCAAAATATGGTAAGCATTCAGGTAAGTTATTGAACGCCCCGCGAAAACGCCACAAAGTTGCAAAAGACAAAATTTTTCAACATTGTTGCAAATGGAATTGGGGTGTTCAAGAAATAAAATCCCGGTTTGCAACTTTGTGCGTTTTCGCGAGAAGCTAAATTTCGGTTTGCAACTTTGTTGCAGGTGCAGCGCGAAGATTTGCCTCTCTTGCAGGTGCAGCGCGAAAATCTGCCTCTCTTGCAGGTGCAAGAATCGTGCAATGGAATTCGGAACAAGAGGTTTTTGAGTTATTGCACCTGCAAGAGAAGCAGATTTTCACGCTGCACCTGCAAGAGAAGGTTTTTTATTGGTTGCGTTTTTTTAAGTTTATACTTCGCCGAATATAAATCACATTTCATCGAACATAATCGTACACATAAATTATACTACACACTTCATACTTACACATCACCCTTCATGATTCAGAACTAGTTACTTACCTTGCGATCGTGCACTACGTGGTAAGTATTCAGGTAAGCTATTGAACGCCCCGCGAAAACGCCACAAAGTTGCAAAAGACAAAATTTTTCCACATTGTTGCAAATGGAATTGGGGTGTTCGAGAAATAAAATCCCGGTTTGCAACTTTGTGCGTTTTCGCGAGAAGCTAAATTTCGGTTTGCAACTTTGTTGCAGGTGCAGCGCGAAGATTTGCCTCTCTTGCAGGTGCAGCGCGAAAATCTGCCTCTCTTGCAGGTGCAAGAATCGTGCAATGGAATTCGGAACAAGAGGTTTTTGAGTTGTTGCACCTGCAAGAGAAGCAGATTTTCACGTTGCACCTGCAAGAGAAGGTTTTTTATTGGTTGCGTTTTTTTAATTTTATATTTCGCCGAATATAAATCACATTTCATCGAACATAATCGTACTCATAAATTAAACTACACACTTCATACTTACACATCACCCTTCATGATTCAGAACTAGTTACTCACCTTTCGATCGTGCACTACGTGGTAAGTATTCGGGTAAGCTATTGAACGCCCCGCGAAAACGCCACAAAGTTGCAAAAGACAAAATTTTTCAACATTGTTGCAAATGAAATTGGGGTGTTCGAGAAATAAAATCCCGGTTTGCAACTTTGTGCGTTTTCGCGAGAAGCTAAATTTCGGTTTGCAACTTTGTTGCAGGTGCAGCGCGAAGATTTGCCTCTCTTGCAGGTGCAGCGCGAAAATCTGCCTCTCTTGCAGGTGCAAGAATCGTGCAATGGAATTCGGAACAAGAGGTTTTTGAGTTATTGCACCTGCAAGAGAAGCAGATTTTCACGCTGCACCTGCAAGAGAAGGTTTTTTATTGGTTGCGTTTTTTTAAGTTTATACTTCGCCGAATATAAATCACATTTCATCGAACATAATCGTACACATAAATTATACTACACACTTCATACTTACACATCACCCTTCATGATTCAGAACTAGTTACTCACCTTTCGATCGTGTACTACGTGGTAAGTATTCGGGTAAGCTATTGAACGCCCCGCGAAAACGCCACAAAGTTGCAAAAGACAAAATTTTTCAACATTGTTGCAAATGAAATTGGGGTATTCGAGAAATAAAATCCCGGTTTGCAACTTTGTGCGTTTTCGCGAGAAGCTAAATTTCGGTTTGCAACTTTGTTGCAGGTGCAGCGCGAAAATCTGCCTCTCTTGCAGGTGCAAGAATCGTGCAATGGAATTCGGAACAAGAGGTTTTTGAGTTATTGCACCTGCAAGAGAAGCAGATTTTCACGCTGCACCTGCAAGAGAAGGTTTTTTATTGGTTGCGTTTTTTTAAGTTTATACTTCGCCGAATATAAATCACATTTCATCGAACATAATCGTACACATAAATTATACTACACACTTCATACTTACACATCACCCTTCATGATTCAGAACTAGTTACTCACCTTTCGATCGTGCACTACGTGGTAAGTATTCGGGTAAGCTATTGAACGCCCCGCGAAAACGCCACAAAGTTGCAAAAGACAAAATTTTTCAACATTGTTGCAAATGAAATTGGGGTGTTCGAGAAATAAAATCCCGGTTTGCAACTTTGTGCGTTTTCGCGAGAAGCTAAATTTCGGTTTGCAACTTTGTTGCAGGTGCAGCGCGAAGATTTGCCTCTCTTGCAGGTGCAGCGCGAAAATCTGCCTCTCTTGCAGGTGCAAGAATCGTGCAATGGAATTCGGAACAAGAGGTTTTTGAGTTATTGCACCTGCAAGAGAAGCAGATTTTCACGCTGCACCTGCAAGAGAAGGTTTTTTATTGGTTGCGTTTTTTTAAGTTTATACTTCGCCGAATATAAATCACATTTCATCGAACATAATCGTACACATAAATTATACTACACACTTCATACTTACACATCACCCTTCATGATTCAGAACTAGTTACTTACCTTGCGATCGTGCACTACGTGGTAAGTATTCAGGTAAGCTATTGAACGCCCCGCGAAAACGCCACAAAGTTGCAAAAGACAAAATTTTTCCACATTGTTGTAAATGGAATTGGGGTGTTCGAGAAATAAAATCCAGGTTTGCAACTTTGTGCGTTCTCGGGGGAAGCGATACCGTCGGAAATGTATATGAACGGAATATGAATAATGTTTGAAATAAAACGATAAAACAATTGAATTACAACATTTGGTTTACAACTTTTTCTTCACCTTCAAAGAACCTCATCCTACATAATAAATTACACAAACGTATCGATCTCAGATATCATATTCCCTTAAATCCATGCCCACTGTTACCACCCATCAACTCCTGCATAATGCACCAAAGATGCATTAGTAGTACACTGCACGTATCACCAAAAAACAACGACGCGAGAGTGCTGCGGGAGCAGGAAAAATCAGTCGCGAGCGATCGCTCATCTGCAAGCCAACGCCGCCGCACGATCTTTATCAATACTCCTATCGATTACGCTCCATCGGTTCCACAAACTCTGCAAAAGAACCCCGGGCTGGTTAACATAATTCCCCGGCGTGCCGGTATTTTCTCGAAATAATTTCGCGCGGCGATCAATCTTGAGCGGCGTTGCTTATCGCGGAACGGCACGAAGCTCTCGCGCCACGGTACGCTCGCGTATAATTCAAGCCGCGTCTGGAATGCATTCGAAAGGAACGTCGACCGGGACACGGTGGCAAAAAAGCTCGGGGGGACGGAAACGGGAGGGAGAGCGATTCCTCTCGCCCCCGCAACGCAAACAGTGGCGGCCACTCGATCGGTTCGTTTCCTCCATCTGGAAGGAGCCTGTAGAGCAGCGCGGGGTCTGAGGGTACAAATCGTCGTGGTTTGTCGTCTCGCGGGAAAACGCGACGAAAGCCCGTAATTAACGATCCCCGATCTTTCCGGATAATTAAGCCGCGACTTGCCGACAATTAGTCGCCTCGCGTACAGACCATCCCCCCGGTGCCGCTCGCCCGCCAATTACCATTTACCTCCCCCTTCGGAGGGCCCTGGGGGGTGGCTCGATCGTAGCGAACGGTTCCCTCGTTCGGCCGGCTAGAAACGGAGGGGTAGAGAAAAAAAAAAGAAAGCATTTAGAGAGAGAGAGGGGGGGCTGATTTGTGGCGGGCGAAATTTGCTCCTCCCGGGATGCTAAGATCACTTCCGCCCACGCGGAGCCAGTTTTATCTTCCGTGACTTTCCGCGGACTTACACCTCGGTTACTTCTTCTTTTATGGCACTTCTTCTTCTTTTCTATCTGCGCTCGGATTGCTGTAAATTCCGTCTCGTTCCCCGGGGCTATTTCGAGGCTATTCCGCACGCAGGGAGGCTGGATGCCCGGATCCCGCGTTCCCTGCTTGTCTCTCCTCGTTCCTCAGTTATGTTTTTAAAGAACTCGAGGATAAGTAAAAGGATGGAGGATCTGTATTACGATCTGCAACTGCTTCCCCCAAGTTTGAGTACCATTTAACCCAAGCGCTACGTAATTATACATCGGTGTAATTTTCACAGACGCCTAGTGTGATTATCTAAAAAAAGAAGATGTACCTTAGCAGATTATCCGAATGCTTTCTCGTGGACAAGTCCCGCGGTTAAGAATCGCTCGCGAATCACTCGATATTGCGCTTCGAGACGCTTCCGTCGACGATTTCGGGATCGTCGCAAATTGCCGGCGTGCACATGCGGGCTGCGGCAGTCGAGAGGACCGCGTCACTCTCCATCAGAGCGAGACTGCTCGGGAAAGAGCAGTCTCAGCCTATCCGATTCTAGGACGAGAGGAAACGCTCGAGAGCCCCCAGACGCGAGCTTCCATTCCGCTGCCTCTCGTGCCCTCCTTCGTCATCTCTCCCTTAAACTCCGCTCTTTTCAATATTTCTCCGCCTGTTTCCTGGAATTACTTTCCCGCGATCTCCTATCATCCCCCCCTCGCCTTCTTCCAGCCCCTTCACAGGCCTGACAGTTTTTTCTCTTAACCACCTTCTTACCCCTTCCATCACGAGGCCGTTTCTATTTCCTCCGCTCAATCACCGTCGATTTATCAGTGTAACTATCTTCTTGAATGTCGTCGCTGTAATTTCCTCTCTTGATTCGTCTTCTTCGTTTCACTGCCACCGATACTGTTTAGCTCTGTACTCCTCTCGAGTGTCTTTTATTTTTAAACGCTTCCCTAATGTTTTGCCTACCACCCCTGATCAACCATTTCGCGAAATGGAACTGCCCAGTGTCTAGGAGAAAGAGATCACGTACCTGAAGGCAGTGTCTCCTGGCGAGCCAGCCGATGTGCTGAAGCTGCGGCGGATCCGGGAGCGCCGAGGCGAGCCGCAGCGCCTTCAGGGTGAGGGCCGCCAGGGCTGAGTGCAGAGCGTTGAACCAGACGTTCGCCTCCGCGTTGTCTGCGGCCCTCAGCCAGCACTCGTGCACGCCGTCTGGGGAATGCAGTTCCAGGATTCGTCCCTCTGAAAGCAGAACGGCGCAAATCGGGGATAAGGATCTATCTCGTGGAGCCAGACTTTAATATTTCCCTGACTAAATAGGGAAGCAAGCACCGAGCTCTCGCTGGGCGTTTTACAAGCCTCGCTGTCACGAAACCTTGTCCCCGGAGCGTGAATATTTACCTCGAGTCTAGGAGCAGGAAGCTTTCGACGCCTGCATGGAAGAGTGCCAGCGAGCAGCCCCCGAAACGGCTGGCAAGAAGTATCGAGTTTCCGATCGAAAGGAAATTACGCTCGAGATAAAAGCCCCTTTTTCCTCCTCTCTTCCGCGGAGAAGAGCGTTAATAAATTTACGCGAGAAAATAGGAAGCTCCGAGCCGCGTCCTCGAGCACCCCGACGTCCTTTGCTCTCGCCCACGGGAGGGTTTAAAATTATTACCCGTGCAGCTGGCCGTCCGGCGGACTTCGCGAGCTCGGCGAGTCACCCCCAAGCTCGCGTGCAAACAGAAACTGCATCCAGTGACCGCTGCATCGGCGGCTGGGTCCCTTTCGAGGGCATCTGCGTCAATATTTGTAGGGGATGCCGCGCGAAAAACACGGCAGCCCATCGAAATTGTCAGCCGAAGGGTACGTGGAAGTATTTAAAGCCAGACGCGAGACGAGTCTCGTGGAAGCGGGAGAGTGTCTTTCGATTTGAAGCGAAGCGCATCCCCCCTCGGCCCTTAATATCGTTCCTCGGACGCAGGCGGGGGTGGCGGAGAGGCTATCCGGTTTCGGACTAAATAGTTTCCGCATGAGGGCCCCGGGAACGCTATAAAGGCGCCATATAACTTGGCGAATGGATGACAACTCAATTTCAAGTTGAGCCTGACGTTGCTCGCGTGCTCGCCCCGTCGAGGGCCACGCTTCTCGTTGCCCTTGGCAGCCTGCGAGCGAGGGATGTAGCTTCTGTCGTGCCGATACGCGCGTTTGATTGTCGACAGAGCACCACGGTTCATCGACGCTCGCGCGAACCGTGTCTGGAACGAGGGGAATTGGAGGGCGGGCTGTGAGAGGGTATTACGCGAGGCTGGGGATGAGGGCTTCTTCAGGATTACCTGTTTAAAACTTCTTGCCACTTTGCTGCGCTCTGTTTAACGATCGATTCGGGGTCTATTTTTTTAGAATAGGAAGTAATGCAAGAGTTTTAGATTAGAAATGGGGTCAATGGTCTCTAATGTCTCTTCCTTTAAAATCTCCACGAACAACCCTCCTGTGTGTAAATGCTTAAAGATTGTTCCTCGAGCAACGCAGAGGAAGAATGAAGAAAAAGAAGCTACCAGACGCGACACGAGACTGCAGTAAACAGGCGCGCACGCGAGCTGATACCGAAATCACGCTAAACGCGGCCACCGTGGCGAGGATCGTCTAAACACCGCCTCGTATCCGGTTACCCTCCTCCCTTGCCCAGCCCCGAGCGGAAGGGGTGCAGCGGGGGGTGGCGAAGCGGAAGACAGGCAGCGAAAGCAACGGTAATAAACGTCCGCCGTCTCTTATACAAAGTATCCACTTCCACGTTCGTTTCTCTTGCAGCCTTTAAAGCGATAACGAACGTTACCAGCTCTCCCTGGGACCGAGGGGTGTTGCGCTGGCGAGCTGCGCCATTTCGAACCGGAGGAAACGTTTCGTTGCGGCTCAGGCGAAGCTGGCGCGGTAAACACGAAAAATATTCGGACGATGCAGCGAGGACGGGGCAGAGGATTTCTTCCCGGAGGTTTGGTCGACCTTAATCGCGCGAGGAATGCGACTAAGACGATCGGAAGCTGAGTCAAGCGGTGAAATATACGAGCTGCGCGCGCGCGCCCTTCTACTTATCGCGTTAATTTCCTTGTTTTTAAGTAAAAACGCGCTGAATGTACTTGAGACTGAATAAAAGTTAATTGAAAAGTGGGAGTAAACAGATAATGAGTTTGTGAACTTCTTCACCTTCCAAGTAGATATTAATATCCTTTGATTATCCAAATTCCTCTGGCAAAATGAACCTAACTACCCTCGCAAGAAACACACTCAGAGGGGTGCAAACTCACAGCCATCCACTAATTGTAAATCGCGCTCATTTAACTCCACCTCGAAACATACCGATCTCTCTCGGGGAGCTAAGAAGAGGCATCAGTATCAGCCTCAAAGTGTCCAAAGGAGAGCCCCGGGGGGTGTCGCGGAACGTAAAACACAGCTGCAAACGGTGCTGTCGTCCAAGTGAAAGGTGGTGACGCTCCCCGGCTCAAAGAACAGACGTCAAAGGTTCCTCTCGTCGAACCGGCCTGTTTAATCGCACGCGACGGGCGTCGAAGTTCGTCTAACTAACGAAATAACGGCGCCGGGTTGGCACTGGCGCGTCGTCCCCGCCTATCCATTTGTCAGCTTTTCTATCCACCCTCTCGCCACCCTCCCCCCAGCTATCCCGCGCACAGCGTGACCCGGTAATCTCTCGGATCCGGTGTTGTGTATCTCCGCGTAATTTGCACGCCTTTGACCGGCCATCCGTCGACGGCGTAAAACCGAGCCACCGTCGACGGTTCCTTTGTTCCCGGCCCCGTGGCTCAAAAACAGGGTGATAAGGTTAGTAAATTAGAGGGACTGCGGGGGGAGGGAAAAGCCACGGGAAAGAGGATTCGTCTCACCGCCGAACGATTTCTTCTTCTGCTTCTCCGCGTCTTCTTCTTCCTCCCCCTGCGCTCGCGTCAGCGAGAGGAAGGGGCAGAGACCCCAAGGGATTTTCCTTCCGTTTGAAGACGGTAAAAAGATTTATGGCCAGCCCTTTCTTCCGTCCACCGAGTTTAATTCAAATTTCCTGTTGCGAGATTTCCCCTCGTTTCCTCGGGACACTCGGACCATTCGCTGCGCCGCCGTCCCGTGCTTTTCTTGCGCTCTCTGCGGTCGCTTTGCCTTTCTTTCTGGACGCGGCTGGAAAGTGGGTTAAGGGAAGGGGTTCAAGAAGAGTTTCCGATTTTCTTGGCCATTGAATTTGGGCTTGGTGGCTCGCGTTTGAAACGGCTGAGTGAGCCGATGAATGTATGCTTCTTTTTGATACTCCGTGTAGGAAGTTCGTTTGGCCCTGGTGATTTAAGTGTGTCCCTCTATTTCCACGTTCCACAGACACCGTTCATCGTTCCCTTCTCCGTCGAAGGTAGAAACGCAGCCTTTGCGAGGCTTTTAAAATGCCCCCAACCTCCCTCCCGTGCAACGAAAATTACCCGCGTCCCGCGACGCTGTCGCGATCCGAACACGTCTCGTCGCACGTTCCGCATGCGATGCGTTCGCGTAGTAGCTAAACGCCACTTTCGACTTGCGCGTAATTCACGTAACGCACTGATGGATTTCCCTTTCCCGCTGTTACATCTTCGTTCCTTCCCCCTTGTACTTCCCAACTTTCCAAAGGAATCCTTTTACCTTCGAATTTTTTCTTCTCTTCCTTCTTCCTCCGCACCTGCGCCCGCATTCTTCAGACCCTTTCCCTTAAAAGTTTCACCCCTCTTTATTCCCCACGAAACGTTTCTCCCTTTTAATCCTTCCCCGCCGCTTTCCCTGTTCCCTATCGGCCTTAAAAGATCCTTAACGTTAATGACAGACTGGCTGCCCGCGAGACGCGTCGTTAAACGTGACTCCACCCGTTGCGTTCCATCCCTCGAAGCCTCTTTTTCCGCCGCTCTACCGCGCGAATTCCCGCCTTTCGGTTTCACGTTTCCCTTAGTAATGTTATCCTCGACGTCTGACTAATAGACTGGATCCCCTTCGACAGAAAACCACGTAACCGAGCACCTTTTGTTTCCCCTCCCCGTCCGAGCCACCCCCACCTCGCGGAAAGTCAGGCGATAAGGTTGAGAAGTCGACACGGCTCCGTTCGCTATTTCGCCTCCGCTTTTCCATCCTCGAATTTTTCGCTGCGCACCGGCTTCCCGCCCCTCAACCACCCCCAAACCCCTGCTTTCCCTATCCCCGCCCGCGTACAACTCCGCAAATACAGAATTGGCGGGAACACGCGGCTCTGATCTCTGCTGAGGTCGAATTCTGCGCAAATAACACGGCAAAGGGCAGGCCCTGAAAAATACACGAGGGTTGAGCGGCAACTCGAGAGCCGCGAAAAACCCGGCCAACTTTTAATTCGCCATTTCGTTTTGATCCATCGACCGCGAGAAACGCCGGGCAAACCGAGCGGAGGCACGAGGTCTATCCCCTCGGTCACGCCGTAATACCGCCCAAAATGTTCGAAATTTCGAGCATCCGCCGGGTTAATTTCGACGATCGCGCGACCGGGAACAGTTTTTAAAGTGCGTTAAGCGAGATCCCGGCTCGAGGATCCTGTCGGCAACTTTTTCCCGTCCGCCCTTCGGCGCCCAGTTCCGCTCGCCTGGCTTCAATTTTTTCGCCCCCCTGTTTCGTCCACTTCGCGCGCGTAACCAACGATCGTGAAAAGGGAAGATCATCTAGCGGCACGATTTTTCTACTCGCAGGCGCGTCATCGCTCGTATGCTCACCCCGTGTGCTCAAGAACGAAATCGTAACGAACTCGTTTGCTGTAGGAAAAAGCCAGACAACTGGTGCCGCGCGTACCAGCCATTTATCCCGCCCTCTAAAGAAAAAGAAACAACACCGTTGGATTTCTTTGGCTGGAAGCTCGGCGACGCTTTCAGCGCGGAGTGACTCGTCGACGCTCTCTGGAAAGGAGAAACCTTTCCCGCGGTAAATCCCAGCCATCCACCCCCGCCGCTGCTCCCCAAACCCAGGGGTCCTTTTTTAATCTTTTAAAAGGATGAGGAAAGAAGGCGGGAAGGGTGGAAGCGATTCCTCGCGACGGGTTACAGGGCCCGCGTTTCAAGGCAACTTCGAGGCGCGTGTCACGCTGCATTCGCTTAGAATGGTAATTCGCCCAGTCGCCGCGATAAATGGGGACGTATGCTTTTGATCGTGGAAGACCGATTTTTTGGGGACTCCATGGGTTTCTGCGGGTATTTATCAAAGTTCTTGAGAAGATTCTAAAAGTTGGGAGAAAGGCAGGGCCTCTTGTGGATTCGATGTTTCCGAGTTGAATATTGTATGAACTTAACGTAAACTTTAAGTGCATCGTTACACGAGCATGTTACGTGTAGAATTTTACCAACGCTGCAGCCCCGATGGCCTTTGACACGACGGCTCGAATTAACTGTACAATAATCCCTGATTACTATCCCCGGTGGTCACGGTTGCCGAAACCCCGAAAGTGCACGGAGCAGAATTCCATGATGCACATTTGGGGTATCGGAGATCCCACAATTTCCTCTTTGTCCGAACGAATCATAGAACGCCGCGGCGCGGTGTTCGTCCCGCTTCCCATTCGTTCCTTTTTTCCATCGCGGCGGAGAATCGTAACGATACCATTGGGAGTGGAAATAAAGTAGCGGGCAACCTGAGGATTTCCCTGGTCTGCGAGAGGGATTAACGCGACGAGAATTCAGCTCCCCCGTCTCTTGTAACGGCGACTACTTTTATAACGTAAGTACACACCGCGGAAGAGCTTTCTTCTTTTATTTAAGCGCGCAGAGTAGCGCGGTATCGACGCGCTGTGGACTTTGTAAGAATATCGGTCAGGCTCGGTCGATAAAATCGATAAAGAGGGCTGTTCAGTGATAAGGACGTCGGTAAGACGATTACCCGGACACTTGTAAAGCTCTTCGATTTCTGAACGGGGTATTGGCTCGGTAAACCCATCAGGAACCAGTCGTTCCATGGAAGTAAATCGAACGCGGGCCGCCGCTTTGCGAACGAGGCGCAATTTTCAGGGAGCACCGTTCGAAAAATTAACCGACCGACGTGAAGCGTGAAAAATAAGGAGCTGTAGCTAGGATTCGATCCTCCCATTCCACAGCCACCTTCCAGTTGATAGATCCAGTCGGCGGAGTCCTCGCTGCTTGTTCTACACGGCACGCAAAGCAGCAACGACTCGCTCCATGTCAAACGCCAGTAGTGCGAGTCAGCCATGCGTCAGACGCGGGGTATTCCCAGCGCAACCACTGCTTGGGTACAAAGTATCCTCCGACCCTCAATTCCTACTGCAAATTGTCGCCAACTGTTACGTACACTCGACGCTTAAAATATTTCTAGCGAGTAGTTCGAGTCAAGCGCATGGCAGACCAAAGCGGCTATCAGCCTTGCACTTTTAAATATAAATGCACACAGCATTTTAGGTGGAAAAAAAAGTAGAAATTAAGTAGAATAAGATCGAAGATAGGAGATCTACGATCAACCGCCCGCGCCACTTTCCCTTTTGTTCATTTGTATACACTCAGCCTGTATTCCTAGCTGGCGCGTTTTGAAAGGAGCCAGACGCAGGCAGGCTGGACGTGAAAGGGGTGAGGATCACGAGCCACTCGCGAAGATAATCTGACAATCTGTGCCAAAGGGGCAAGTGTTGCACGAGCAGGTACACGACCTGCAGGATCCCGGAGCGTTCCAACCGTCCGCCTGCCTGCTCTCCCGCGCAGCCACCCATTCACGTGCTCCCGGGCTTTCGAAACATCGCAGGCAATTTAGCGCCGCGAAATGAATTGTCGGGAGAGCGGCCCAATTCAGCTGCGTTCGTTGTCACGCCGCTTCGTTCGCCGCAGCAACGTGTTAATAGTCTCTTTACCACCGAAAACAGGGAAAATAAGGGTGCTTTCGTTTCACAACGTACCCTACGCTCTCTCCTCAATAATTTCTCTAAGTGAATTCATTGTATACGTACGAGGATGATTATAGAAGGAGGTATTAAAAGTTTTCGGCGACAATTCGTGCTGTGAAACTCGAGGATACTTAGAGATAATTAGGTCTCCGTAGCCTTTTCTCGTGGTTCCTCGAGGTATCAGCGGTAATAATAGAGGGCACCAAGAATTCCTCCATATTAGACTCAAGGTTTCCCGGGTTGCAGCACTCAGCTTGCGCACAAATCTCCCGAATGGTGAATAACTCTGGAGCTCGCGGAGAGTCGGGACGCGTGGCGTCGGTTACAGACGCGACGGAGGAATCACCGTCGAGCGAAATTACTACAGGATTCCCGGTGACCCGATTACTCCTGGCGTTTCCCCGTTGGAATCGTGCATCAACGGGGCCCCCCCCCCGACCCGGCGAAGTGCGCGCTAAGTCGCCGCGTACACGAGTTCCCCTCGCCGTTCATCTACGTCCGTATAAATACACACGTCCGGGGAAAATAGAGAGCGGCGAGGAGAGCGGATGGAGCGTCCAGAAGGGAGGGATCCGTCGACGCGTCCTCCCTAAGCTACTTACCGTCGCCTCTACTAGCCCCTAAGCTGACTGTACACTCCACGGTCCAGCTAAGGGGGTAAACTCGGCATCTCCAATTCAAATAAGATTTGCCAACCGTCTCGCCGTCCTTTGGCTGGGCAATGGCGTGAGAGAACACCTGGTAATCTAGCCAGCCGCAGGAATCTCCGCTGTAATCGATCCCTGAGAGGCTTGTATTCTTTGATAACGTCTCTACTCTCAGCACCCCAACCTACCCCCAACACTGTCTCCAGCCCCGTCGAGCGACGATCGATGACTCCGGCGAATGCTGGAAGGGACGTGTTTCTTCGGCACACAGAGACACGCCCGGGGAGCCTTGGCGAGATCGATGGGTCGAGTGGATCTGATTTTGGTCCGGGGTGTCGTCCAAGGGTTTCGAATTTGGAAGGGAAATTAGTTTCGCTGGAATCCACGGGATCGTTTCAGGGCCCGTCGCAGACAATCTACTGCTTTTGGGTCTCCGTTGGTCCATCAGCCTCGCTGCTTTGGGGGTTGTTGACCAACTTCTTGTGTTTGGGTGTACAAGTTACGGGGGCTGCCTTGAGATTTAATGAAGGGAGGTATCTAGCATAGTTCGATGGAGGTGAGGGAACGAAGAGGGACGGAAGAATCCCTGCAGCTTGCATCGAGAAGTGGTTGGAAACGTACAGTTCATCCGATTTGGTATAAAGTAACCCGCTTCAACCATTTTCATCCCCTCGCGCGCCAAGTCAGCGATCCTCCGTCGATCCGTCGTTGGGCAACGACCACAGAGAGGCGAGGCGCGCAAGAATGAGCACCTCTGATTAGGAAGCACGGGGGTGTGGCTCGACGACAATACTGTCTGGCTGTTAACATCTCACTCAACCCCTTGAAAATCCCCTTCCGGGTACTTTCCTTTACAACGTAACTTCCCTCGTTCGAGTCTTCGCGCTCTTCGTATTCCGTCACGAGAGGCAAGGAGCACTGGCGAGAAGGTCGTCGAGGGGGGGCCGGCGATGCCAGCGGTGGGGGAGGACGAGGGGTAGCGAGCACGAGTCCGTTGGTTTATTACACCCCTCGCTTTTATGGTATTCCGGGCTTCAAAAATGCATTAAGCTGGCGGAACAGACTGTTGGGCGAGGTACGCCGTGCCATCGTCATTGTCGTCGACGTTGCAGAGCCCCGAGATGGGCCATCGCGGTTTAAAGCACCATCCCCATTCACCCCCGTCCGCCGAGAAATCGAACGCCTTCTGGTCGAGCCTCGCGCACCCTCGGGGGAATTCGAGAGGGGTGGGCGAACAAGCCTGCAACGCTGAAAGAGTCCAGCGTTTGGCGCAAGAACCGGCCGGTTTTTGCGGTGTCAAATCATCCGAGAGGACAATCTCGGTCTGCGGATTTGAGTTATACGCGGACGTCACGCGGGGCCGAGAGCTCGACCATTATTCCTCCGATCCGAGTGTTTTTCCGGCGACTTTTTCCGCGACCGGGACCGCCAGCCACGGCCCCCCCCCCGATACCCGGGGATCCCGGCGTTTTAATATTCCACGAATTCGCGCGTTTTTGATCGTCCAACGTTTCCGGGCGCTGCCGGCACTCTGGGAAGCGGCACTTTCCAATCTCCCTCCGAAGAGGATATCCGTGATCCTCCGCGTCTAGTGGATGGAAAACTCGAGGGGCGCAGAGGGTGGGAGGAGTGGGGGAGGCGTCGTGAAAGGAGATCAGTCAAGCTCCATGTCCTTTGGAATCGCGAGTTGCAGCGCGGCACGGGGGAAAAGAGTTGATTTCTTCTCGACTTCGAGATTTCCATTTTACGGCCAGGTTTTGCCAGAGACAGCGTCGGGGCGAGTCGAGCTTACCTCGCACGGAGCGGACCGTTTCGTGGCGTGAGCAAATTAGGTTGCCGCCCGGTCTACGTGCAAAAGTCATGTCGCTCTAAATAACCGGCGAGCCGTGTTCGGCAGACACGTGTTGGGGTTGTCGTTCTTTGAGTACCCACTCGACGCTCGTCCAGCCCCCCCGGGGTTCCCACCCACTTCTTCTTCTTCTTGTTCTTGAACGCGTGCCAACGCGGATGGCCGGGTATCAGGCTAGATTCGCGTGCATGCGTCCTCTAAATCGAGCAACGACCGAAAAACGGGAGCTAACGCTGATGTTGCACGAAAAGAGCGACACCTGGCGGGGAGATTGTTCGCTGCTAAGATTCTAGGCGAACGATTAGAGGATTAAGAAGAAGGAATGATGTCGAGTGCTTGCGAATTTTTGCCCCTGGGTAATTCAGGTGGATACTGTGCTTTCGTTTTTAAATTCACGGGGCTAGCGAGATAGAAATTCTCTTTGATTCAAAGGTACCCGAGTCGTGGGAAGAATAAGGAGAGTGGTATGCTCTGTTACGGGTCAGTAGAAGTGGCCTACGTATGGTCAGACCGGCACACCGAGGTCGTACACGAGGCAGAAGTAGAATAGGTCAACCATTAGTCAGACTAAGGCATATGGATAGCTGTACGTCTACCGCGAAGTGATCGTGCACATTAATCGTATCCAGGCATCTGGTACAATTCATAGAACACTGTATATATAAGAGAAGTGGAATAAATAAAGAAACTTTTATACATACTCACTGAAATTTCTGTTCGTACCCCATTATTTTTCCAACTATTTCCTTATCTCATCCTCCACTCTGTTTGCAACGTACAAACAAGTGCTACCCGCCCTGCAAACACCTCACTCCGACGCAACCGCCCGCGCGACAGCGATCTCTCCGAGTCTCTCCGCAGATGAATATTCAATCCCACCCGAAAGCTCGCGGGGAATAACTCGAAATCCCTCGTTACGCGGCGAGAGCGCCGGTGGCCGATCGCTTCGGTGGATATTTAAAATGGAAACGGTTGCAGGAACCGTTACCGTCCCAGGGAACACGCTCGCCCAGCGTCGATATTGCGGTCGCCGGCACTCGGGGGCTTCGCGGCGGTGTAATGCATCGCTTACTTGGTCGCAATCGGGTCCGTGACGTCGTTTATGAGCGATAAATTACACCGGCCCGCTGTACCGATGCCTAACGCTCGCGATTGCAATTAACGCTTCGACGATTCCGCGCTGAATGGACGCCGAGGCGCGTGCACGTGACCGTGTTGATTACGCTTCCCTTGCGCCGCCGTCGAAACCCGGCCAGGAGAGTCGGCGTACCTAAGTTTTTACCGAGCGAGTGACTTCGAACTTCGAGCGCGATACTCCCGCTTTGATAGCGAGCTACGAAGAGACCGACGACGCGGACTCTCCTCCGTTGCAATAGTCACGGAAGACTCGGTACTTTACAGAGAAGCTTGAAGGCGAAAAGAATCCCAGTGCATGCTCGATGGAATATTCCAAGATCCTCCCAACTCCATCAATCTTTTATTATTCAATGCTCTTATACCGTTCCCTAGCACCGCATACAAACGACACACCACTGAGAGATGGAGCTCCTCCGAGACCACAGTGAACTCAGAACACAGGCCCTTAACCAAGACACACCCGTTCTAATAGTATTCGCGGAGCAAAGTAGTGATCCCGATACTCCGTTCGCCCTGAAATTACACGCAATGCCGTTCGTCCAACATCCACTCTGCAACGTTTCTGCCCGGGGAGAGCGTTGAAATAGCGAGGCTCTAACTGTAATATCGAAGACGCTCCCCGCGCAACGTGCCGGGTATAATGTTCCGCGAATGTGACGGGGAAATGTAACGAGGCCTCCTCTATGTACCGACCCTAATACAGACGATCGTTTCGCGTATTGATCTTGCCCGCTCGCAGCCAACTTGACTACTAAATCCACGCTTTCCAGTACGTAGCTCCAGCTAGATCCGCCGCGGAGATACGACGGAATGCATAATCCTCGCGACCCCTTCCCGCTCGCATACCAGCCTCCCCGCTCCAGCCGGATATATTTCGCGTGTGCGTCCATTTAGCCGGGCATAATCGCGGTGTAACAAGTTTCGCAATAACTGCGCGCCGTTTCGCGGCAATTAGATTATCAGTGGTCGCGGTCCCGCTGTCGATTGGCGAGCCCCGGTAACCGTGCGCGATTAAATCACACGTTCCACCCTCTCGGCATCCGGCCTCTCTGCCTCTGTGAAGCTCGGCCTCAGCCCGGCGACCGTTCGACGCTTCTTGATTCACCCAAGTGGGCTCGTTCCGCGACGACAGCTTTCTGATAAGGGGGACGTTCGGAGGAGCGCCTCGATCCCTTTGATATCTCGTTGGGAATAGGACGAGGGGCTTGGGAGATGATACGCTACTATTTGGCTAGCTCTGATACTAATTAATTTTACAAGGACGTTTGATTGTTGCTTCAGTTTGCGCGTTCGCGACGAGGAGAGGCTTTAGCTTCTGTTCGGAGTTTTAAGTAGTGGTTAAGCTTTCACTGGTTACGTCAGCAGGCTACTTTGAGGCCAGTCTGTGGAGAGGAATTTATCCCCGAGCTGAGATTAATAATATCGACGGGTCTCGGCCGAATACAGGCCACGTTTTTATCAATAAACCAGCAGCTACCGATGCTCCATTTCCCGCAAAGCTCCGAAAGGCTGGGGGATCGAGGCTGTCGATCGCGTTGCGTCGCTCTCGCGGTCCTGATACGTCATTCATAAATGTGACAGGCAAATGGAATGACTGTCAAGCTGGATGGGTGGCCAGGATTGCCTCGATCGTCCGATAATCGTTCCCCCGGATCTGCTTTCGGCGCGGGCTTACGTAAAACTGGGGCAGCCCGCTGTTCCTCGCTCCGCCGGCGTCTCGAGGAACGATAAACATTCCTCTCGGAGGGTGGGTCGAAGGATGCCCCGGATACAGGATACCGTTCCAGTCCCTTCGCCCGACAGCCGGGACACGGGAGGCAAACGAGGGACTCGCGGGACCCGGCGAAGCGCAAAACAAGAAACGAAAGCGAAATCCGGTCGATCGGACGCCTGGAAAATTACGTTCGAGGGGAAATCGTGCTCTTAAAGGGAAAGCCGAGGGCTGAACGGGGCTGGGGCGCGGCTACGGGAGAGAGAGGGGAAGAGGGAAGGAAGAAAGGGGAGGCAGGGTAACGAAGTGACGCGGGTACTCGTGCATTTCGATTTCCTTTTGAACGTCCCCGACGAGCTGTTTGCAGCTACGTACTCGTCGTGCCCCGTCTCCAGCCGTACTTTTGTCGTCCTGACGTTTTATTACGGGCGCTCGGCTGTCCTCTACGCTGTGTTTCGTAGAACGATGCAATACCGTGCACCGTTTTCATGGATTCTACCTCCGAGCGCAATATTTTCGCTCGCAGAGGGAACCGTGGCGCTGTGGAGGGCTTGCACGAAGACAGCATCCAGATCTAGGATTCGTTGAAGTAGAAAGGTGCGGTAGAATGGAGAAATATTGATTATATGCACGCTGCAGAACGCGTAAGTAGCACGGGTCAACGCTTTGTCAGGCAAGTGAGAGAAAACTATCCCTGGGCGAACCAGGAGAAAGAGACTATCTCTGGTCAGACCAGAGGGGTGAAATTATTTGAAGGAAGATGGTTCGTGATCCGAAAGGGAAGGCCACCCGTCAGAATCGAAATCGAACAGTGGGAGGCTGCTGTTAGATCGAATACACGAAACAGTTACAGCCAACAGCAGATCAATCTTGCGAATCCAATACTGGCGCTCACAAAACGGATATATATCGTTATTAAACTTGCGAATTCCAGCACGTGGAGTGCTTCGATTCCAACGCAGTGAAATTTCGGAAAACGGAAGTGCGCGCGGAAATGGAAGAAAAGTGCCAAGCCCATCGTTCACAGAGCTCCAACGTCCGTCGGAACCGAAACGTTGCGGTTTATTTCGGCCACGGTAATTGATTAACGGCGATTCAGCTGACCTTTTTATTACGACAGTAACTGGGACCGGAGCGCCGAGCAAGCGGATTCGTTTGAAAATTCGTCGGCGGTGATCGAGCCCCGTTTCAATTATCCGGTTACCGAAGCTTGCTTATACGGATGAACGGCGCCGATGATCGGTGAATTTTATAGGAGCGAAGTCTCTCCGCGCCCCCTTGCCGCCCCCTCCCCCCCCCTCGCTCCGTCGCCCAGCCGTCAGGCAACAGGTATTTTGAAATGTAATATCGTAGGTTACACGCGCCGGCAAATTGATCAGAGGCGAGGAATTCGATTAGCATGCGTTACTCCCGTAGTGTTCTCCGCCGGCCCCCGATATGTATTTATTTCGTATGGCGTTATTTTCCAGTCGATCGGATTTCACTTAATTGCCGCCAGGCCGAAATTGGCTCCCGGTGATATCCGAGTCCGACTCCTCCCGCCACCGGGCAGCCTGCATTTGACGATATCAATTTGTTTCCCCCGTTTCCTGTCCCCGTTTGCCTCTCATGTAATTTTCAATTTTCGGGACATCGAGTATCACCCCGCGTTGTTTATCACCCCCCCCCCCTCCTGCCCCGCTGGCATCCCCCTCGGTTAATGACCGCTGGGATATTGTTGATTTTACGCTGGCGTGGAGGAGGGTTGCGGAGAATCTAGGTTGTGATGGACAGAAATTATCTTAGAGGCTACGTTAGATTTTATTTTAGCTCGAGCTCCTGTCTGTTCAACCTTGGTTTAGTATTCTCAGTCCGTAGCCAAAATTCAGCTGCAACAGGGAACGGTACTCTAGCTAGCCACGTAGCCATGCCCCGAGTGTATTTGCGGATCTTCAAAAGGAATAGAAGCGGAATAAGAGTGAAAAGCAGTTTGTCAACGTGGCCTGAGTCATTGTGACAAACACCCTGGCTCGTCGGCAAACATTTGTCCTCCGTTGCCCGACAGTTTTCGCGCGAGGAAGAAGAACGAAAAGGTCGGGAGTGGAGGCGAGGCGGATTTCGGACGTTTAACACTGCTGAAGACTGTTCTAATCTAAAGGTATTTTATTTTACTCAAGAGTCATCGGGACTCGATACATTCCCTAGTGGGACGTCCTTAAGTCACGTAAAGATAATTTTGCCGATTTCTTACTCCTTCCCTCGTCAAGTATAACAATTTTTTAAGTCACCTTCCCATTTTTATGCAATCGTATGCAATAATGTATGCACGACGAAGGGCCCAATTTATCGAATACCTTCCCTTCGAATTATTCAACGTCGGTACAGCTTCGATTTATCGCCACACCCTCTTGGAAACAGCTCCTCGATGCCGCGAACTTGCCTCGTAAATTGTCAACTTTTCAATAAGTACCTCCCGCGGCCTTCCACCCTTACCAATGACTACCCCCGACTCGCCCTATCCTCGATAGGAGGGATGAGCACGGGAGATACGATTACACGAATATCTTTGTCCTCCTGGGATCTATATTTTAATTAGCAGTTTCTCAAGCGTCGCGACCTCGCCGTCACGCTACGAAAATCTACCGCTGGCAGTGGTAGCTTGCCACTTGCCGTCAACTATCCCACTCACAATGACTCTTCAATTGAATAATTGAATAAATTTCGGGGGAGTATTTAGACAGCATCAAGAAGCTTGCCAAAGAGAAACGGTAGTTACATTAACCGCGGCTGAAGCTTCTCTTCTATTCCCTCGCGGAGCACACAGAATGGGTTAATAAGATGTTTGCAGTGGAATGAGCGCGCCATTAGTCAGACAGCTGTGGAAGGTGGAGCGTCTCTGGTCAGATGTCAGCTCGCGGAAACTGACAAAAGAAGCGGTTAACCATTCGCGTAATAAATGTTAAACAGTGGTTGAACATCGGAGAATTGGTAACCAAATCCCCGATTCCCTGGTACGCCCGTTTATCCCGGCAACACGGCGGCGAACGAAGGATACCTGAGGCGCATAACTCGACGTCAGATGGAAACGGACGCGAGATACATTTCTCGAGGGTAAAGCCCGCCTTTGTGCCGGAAGAATGCCGATGGTAGGGGCGTCCGTTCTATCCGAGCAAGCCAGACTTTTGAAATTTCTGCCGGCGATCGCAATACGCCGCGCGAATTTCACCGTCCGCGGACAGCGATTGTCGAGATACGGCCTGCATCGCGATATCCTTTGAATCCGCGGCGGCGTGCCCGAGATATCCTTCGCGTCCCTCCATCCGAGTCGCTACAAATGGGCGATCTCGTTGCATTCACGTCGGGCTCCAAGAAAATCGCGACCCGTAGCCTGCGAGACAGAAAATAATTCAGTGACGGGCCTTTTTTCTCGGCTGTTCCACGGAAGAAGAAATTCTGTAGTCTTTTCATCTACGAGGAAACTTTGTCCCAGGATGATTAGGCGACGCCTGAAACGAGGGCTCCAGGGGAATAAAAGTGTCCCAGCGTCGTAAGAATTCACGCGGCGTGGATAATCGAAGAGCAGAAGCAGAATGCAGATGCATTAAACGGGGATGGCACCAGGATTGTCTAATATCGAGTAGACACGTCCAGGCTTAACCGTCAAATAGCCACCGTTCGCCTGGAGACTGTACAGAACAGCTCTTCTTTCGTCCATGGAATACGAAATCCTGCCTCGACGCTGCTTTTCCTACGTTCTTTCCACGGCTAGTATAATTAGCCCTCGAGCTAACAGGGATGTTCCAAAGTTGGAAACGATTGCAAATATCACCCCTCGTTTAAGTGGAAACCTGGTATAATCGGTGGAACTCGAGGTTCTATTTGGGGAATTTTTTGTAAGGAAACTATGCACGCAATATTCTGGAAACTTTCAAGCTGTATTATTACGGGCTTCGTGAAACGAACAAATATTTTGACCGTGGATTTCCTAGAACAGTAAGAACCTTGAAGATAAAGCCACTGTGGCATTAAGTGACTGCATTTCAATGCAGGAAGATCGCGTAAATCCGTGCACGGCAAGATACACGTGCGAATATTGCGTTCGTAAAGTCCCTTTTGGCGAAGGTCCGTGAAACCGAAGGGGGGAAAATGGAGAAAAAAGGAGCAATCTTACCCCCCGCGCGTTCGTAACGCGAGCTTTATATATTCCCTTGCCGAAATTGTTCCCTTAAACTCGCGGAATTTAGAAATCCATAAATTCCTCTCGTTATTAAGTCGGACGCCTGGCGAAGCGAGACTCTCCACTTGGAGGCCGAGCGTGGCGGGACGTCCTACCTCTGGAGGGGGAGGGGGAGGGGGTGGGGGTGCGAGTGGTACGGGTCTGCGTGTGGCCCGACAGGTTAATAAAGTTCCCGCGGTGAAACGCATTCCACTATGCGACTACGGCGCGCGTTTTGACAAGCAGAGTGGAATAATTCGCGGGATAGCACAGAGTCTATGGAATCTCCGGGGGAGTGGTAGTTAGAAAATGGTTCGTTTATAGCCGGGCAAGTGGAGCAGGCCTTGTATCTGCGCTTGACTGGGACGGATGGTAGGTTAATAAACGAGAAGAAGTAGAATAGACCAGAATAGAGCCAGGCCGTACGAGTCGATGCGCGGATCCAACAAGTAGAACGCACAGCTGTCTATCGAGTCGCGTTCAACGGGCCTGGTGAATGGCTCTCCAAACAGAACGAAAGCCATTGCAGCGCGAGCAAGTGGAACAGTCGCCGGCGTTGCGCGTTCAGACGGCAGCCAGCTGTACAAAGATTTCGAGCGTCGCAAACAGCGGCCCCGACGGGCAAACTGTCCCGTTCGGATCTCAAGATTTATGCACACACTCCTCGCGGGGAGGGTGGGGAGCGGGATAAAAAACGGAGCCGGGGCACTGGTCAGGCGGCGAAACAAGCGGCGACGAAGCGGGACAGCGTCGCGGGGGCGCCTTAAATTCCTTCACGGTTTATAAACGCCGCGGAAAAAGTTTCCCTCGCCCCAGGGGGAGTGGCAAAGTTGCCCCGCGAATTATTCCTCGCCGCTCGCGGGATTTCAGGGTAAGTTCGCCAACTTCCTCAGCGACGCAAAGCGGATCCCCGTGACCCGATAAAACAAACGCCGCCCCTGCCGCAGCGAGATTAGAAATCTCGAGGCAATTCGAGGAACGCCGGACGCGTTCAGCCGGACAGCTTCGAGTCGTCGGAAGGGGTCGCGGTTTAAAGAGCGCCGCGGACGATTCGCGCCGTTTGCCCCGCGTTCCATCGGTTTCATTAGCGTTTAAAAAGGCGCCACGCCGCGGGAACGACGGGCAATTCTCTGCGTGGACCTCGGCGGTGCTCGGAGCACGAGGAGCCGCAGTTTCTGATTAACGAAATTTACTGGACCGAGGAAAGTGGAGTCTGGGAAAAGAAGCGAGGCTCCCGAACGGAGGGAGCAAGGCTCCGGGTGCTTGCTGAGCAAGCGGAAGTGGCCCTGGCCCGTACGCAGCTGCCCACGCAGGAGGGAGCGCGTACAATGCCCGCTGCGAATCGAGAATAATCAGCGTTAAAATCGCGTTTAAATTATTCAGCGCGCCCGCGGCTTTAATATGCGCCGCACGCCGCGTAATCGTTCCGGCAGTTTTTCCTCCTTCCACGGCCGGCCGAGGGTTTTTCGCGGATTCCCGGGGAACTTTGCCAGAAGTTCCGAGGGGAGGGCTGGGGGGGGGGAGGGGATCCTTTTCACTTAGACGAGCGTGGCTGGCCGGGGAGTTAATGGACTTTTCAGCCGTGCAAAACAGGGACTTGAAGTTGAAAAATTTGCATCGCCACGCGGCGATTCCGGCGGGGCCTCTCGAGTGGATTACCGTGTTCCCAGGTGACGAGTATTCAGATGGTTCGCCGCGAATCGAGAGCCATCGAAGGGGGTGTACATCGGCCACGCATCGGGGCAGAGGATTTGACGAGATTTCAGATGAAATTAATGCCACGTGGAGCTGTCACGCTCGCGAAATACTCCCAGTAGAGACTGTTCCAGCTTGAAAGCTCGAAATCGCCACTTGAAACCTCGAGGGCACGCTCCTGGGGCCAGAAGGGCCCATGGAGGGCACGCCGGCCCGATAAAAATATCACTCAGAGTAACGACTCGCGGAAATCAGAGACATCTCGGCGGGGAACCTCGGTACAAGAGGCACCACGGCGTTCTCCACCCACTTCCCAACCTACTCCCGAGAATTTCTTGAAAATTCAAAGTCCCGTGCTCGCGAAAATCCTCGTCGTCCCGTTTCCACTCCTCCGTCGAATTCTCGTAGACGAGGAACGTCGCGACATCGACCGTAACAACGGGCCGGCATTACGAACAGGTAAAACCTACCCCCTCGGTGTCCTTGGTCGGCTGGGTGATCGCGCAGGAAGGATGGAACAGGGCTCGCTGCTCCAGGCAGCGACAAACGCCGGTCGCGTGCATGTCTACCGATGCAGTTTGCAAATGAAGGAACGAGAGCCGAGAGGAAACCATCCAAGCAAAGACGATCCACCGGAGCTGTCTGTGGGACGCGAGGGGTGGAGGCGGCCTGGTAGCTTCTTCAAAAACAATCGACTGTAACGACGGAAGTTAGATTGCGACAAACAGCGTTGACGTCGCGGAAATTGAAGCGATGCGTGCTCGCAAAGAAGGGTGAGCACCGCGAGAGGGGCGGTCGCGATCGACCGAAGAATCCAGAGCTAAGAAAGGGGCGAAAGCGGTGTCTCTCGCGGTGAAATGGAAACAGTTGTACGCAACGCTTCTGGTTACGGAGAGGGGGGGTTGCTTCGGTGTTTCGAGAACGGGGTGCATAGAAGGTGTCACGAGATTTCAGGATGAATTCTGCGGGGGAGGATAATGAACCTCCCTGTGCACGTATAAAATTATACTGAGAGACAAGTCTCTGATATTCCACCAACAATTAAATTCGAGTAGAGAACTACTTAATCAGTTTTTTATATTCACAAGAAACACCTCTGAATTAAAGAATCTCATTGACACTCGAGAATAAGGGAAGCTCGTGTACGATATTGGACAAAAAATCGTCTGAAATTTTTCTGGAATTGCAGACGAGGATCGACAGACGATCGGGGTATCGATTATCCCTTATCTTGAGCGATCGGCCTACGGGAAAAGTTTCCCTTGTTATTTCGCTGAAGCGTTCGACGAGTTTTTAACAATTCGGAATATGCGCTCGCCGGGATAGTTAACGGCGATTCGTTGCTGCGATCGTGGAACGTCAAAGTTTGCCTGCTCGCTCCCTTGGCTCTTGCCTTCGACGGGTCGAACGATTTAAAAAAATTCTCCACTCTCGGCTGGCCGCCCGCATGAAAGTTCCGACAGAGGGGCTGTAGTTCGTCCGATCGCTCGTCTCTATTAACGGTCCAAGGGTCAATATCGTGCTTGCGCCCGCTGTCAACCTGTGTCCCGTTTGCACGGTTGAAACGCGGACAAATTTTCGCGTCGGAGAACGTCGCGTCGAACCTTTGATTTTTCGCCTGAATAACGCGGGACATTGAAGCATCCCGTTCCCGAAGAAACGGAAGCACGAGTGAGTGGCAAAGAGTGAATCGAAACTGAAAGAAAATGGATGATTTATTCAGAGAGAACAGGGGAGAAGCAGCTTAAGACGTTCCACGAAGTTTGCGCAATTTCCATCGGTCAATTAAATTGATTCGGACCCCATTAAGGCATCGGCCGGCTAAGATGACGAAACCAAGTTAGCGAAGAGGGGGAGGGGGGCTGACGGGGTTGGGGACAGGAACGAAATTAATATCGCGAAGAAGTTTTGCAGATTCAATTACAAAGTGTTATCGCCGGGGAATTATATTAACCGAACGTTTTCCTTACGATAATAGATCCTTTTCTCCCGTTCCGACCGAAAAACCACTTCCCGAACTCTTGAAAAGTCTAATCTCGAGCTTTATTTCAACGATCGTCGTCTCCGCAAACCTCGTTTAGTTAATCCCGCTGGCGCCGTTCCGTAAAACTCGCCTTTGCCGGCAGCCAATAGCGTAAAATTAATTACTCCGTCCCCTCCGCCACCCCCCCCCCCCCCCCCCCCCGCGCCCCTCCCTGCCATCCTACGCGTTCCCTCGTCTTGGCCGTCGTCTTCATCGCTATCCGGCCGGTTCTCAGCGATATCAAGATCCCTTTTCTTCGACGATCCGGCTCGAAGCCGCCGATAAACCCTTATTGTCTTATTAAGCCCGATTAATTGGAAGATCCGTGGCCGCGACTTCGTCTAGGGAGGTCGATCTCCGGATCTCCTATCGGTCACTTCGAGGCAATGTCGACGAAACTTATCGCTGCCCCTTCGTTTTAAATCCAGGAGAAAGGGGCTGCAAGTGGAGTGGCTGCGTTCTTAATCAGACGGTGCCCGGGGAATCGAAAGCTGCCGCAGTAGAATAGACACATTCCTAGCCAGACAACACGACCGCAGGGGCGGGGGAATGTTCGCGGAGGAATGTGTCTGATCGCAGCGGGACTATGCGACCGGGACTATCCGGTTAATCTACAGTGGAATACACATGTTTCTAGTCAGACTGCGGGCGCAACGGAATCAAGGGAAGACGCAGTAATCGTAATTAAATTGGAGAGCATAAAGACGTGGATGCGGAGTTTCGCAATTACCGTGCTGCAGAGGACAGTGGGTTTTCTTCTGGATTTTATTGAAGCCGCCTTTCTTTGATGGGCATAAGATTGTCCCGCGGCTGGGGAAGCCGACCGCGAGGGAATAGCGAAGTGTATCCTTGAAAAATTATGTAATCCAGCTTTGCTGCTGCCTCGGAACGTTTCATTGCAATCGAGGAGATAGGGGCTTTATCAGAACGGTAATAACCCCTGTCCCGGCGCTCTCCGTTTCCTGTCGGGGCGGCAGGATCGATCGGCGGCGGGAAATAAAAGCCACGCCAAGCGAACTCGTGTCGACGGGTTTCCGCGAAAGGATTACGTGATCTGCAGGCTTGTTTGGATAACGGGGGACGATTAGATAGCTGTTAGAACGTGTCGTCGCCATTGAAATTGCCCGGGGCGAAGCGCGGCGTTATCGAGCCTCGAGCCGGGCCGCGATCGTTTGATGGAATCGCCGGCGTAAATTCCACTGTCGCTGTTTACTTTCCAGAAGATTAGCGCTATAGTTTTGCGGACGCCCGTGCGCCGGGCTGTTTGCGCACCTTTTATGAAGGGTTACACACCGATCTGTGCGATGGGAACGACGGCAGGTGCGTGCCTCGCATTAGACGGCATCATTCACGCTCGGTAATTACCGTTCCGAATGAAACAATGCACGCTATGTTAATTTCACAATCCTAACTTTGAAGAACTGGCGCGGACCTACTCTCGGTCGCCTCAGTGTTAAAAAAAAAATATCAAGGAGCTTCTTAGATAATCGCTCTTCCTGCCTCGAGGGTGCTTCGTCGTCGCCCACCACCAAAGGAACGACGAACAATCCTGGAAGCCTTAAATAAACCCCAGATTGCTCCATTGTTGACGCTTCCACCTAGCGGGCAATAAATAATTCGACAATTAAGCATTGGCCCGGGAAAGTATATCGAGTAAACAGAACGCTCGACGTCCCTCTTTATACGCCGCACCCCTCCGAAGCAAACAACAGCGTCGATTCGGATGCAAAAGCACTCATTAAGTCCCCGAGCCCCGGCCACATTTTCCCAAGGCAATATAGCGAAGCTATAAATAATTAATGCGTCCCTTCTACCACGGGGAGACGCGACGAAGTCAGCCCCTGAAGACACTGGTCGCGGCCAAGTTGCGGTGGAAAGCGGCCCGTCCACGAAACACGGGCGTTCTGAAATCTCGCGACAGAGCGACGACTCGCGAGCAAATCGCTAATATACGCGGGCCGAGGAGCCGCGAGGGTAGCCGGAGTCCTGGAGAAGGGAGGGGACGAAACGGAGGGATGAAATTAATAGAAGTGGAGGAGGAACGGGGCACAAGGACGAACAAATAGCTAGATGGTCGAAAAGCCAGGGAACGGGAGGGGGTGAGTGAAACGATGGACAGAATTAAGGGTGAGAATGAGAGAAGGGGCTGAAATTGGAGTGCAAAAGAGCAGGCCAGGTTTAGAGGCAAGGGGAGGTGAGATGGAGAAAGAAACAAAGCGCGGAGACTGGACGGACAGGGACAGGGAACAGACACGAAGGGGCGAGAGGAGGGGGGGGGGGTGAAACGAACGGCGAGGACGGGGACGGGGTGGAAAACAGCAAAAATTTGCATCACAATCGCGGATAGAAATAATTACGCGAGAAACGCGCGCGAGAGGGGGTGGAGGAATACGGGCGGGGATGCAAATGCGAGAGGGCGGCCCGTGGGTGCCGGGCGGGGAGGGTGAAAACCAGAGGAGGGGAGTTTGGAAGTGGCGGAAACACGGCTAGAAATGCAGATACGAGGATACGCCGGAGGTTCGTCGAGGCTGGGAAAAAAACGAGGCCGGATACAGCGTGAAAAGAGAGAGGAGAGGGATGAAGGAGAAGTGGGCGAGGGGGTCGGGGCGTGAATGGAAAAGAGAAAGGTGTCGAATGGGTGGGGACGGGGATAGAAGGGGTCCCGTCTCCTGTTTACCCGCGGTACGAAAGTAAAAACGGGGAAGAAAGGGATTCGAAACGTGGCGACGGAAGTGGACACCACCTCCCGACCCTCTACAACGCCGCGCCCACGCAACTGCTGGATAAATAACTGCACGAGTGAACAAAAGAATGGAACCCGTGGAAGGTACGTAACTGTGGTACGCGTCTAGCATTCGTTAGAGAACGAGAGGCGAGAATTTCGCGAAGGTAACGAGTGAACGGCTCGACTTCCAGCTGCTCTGCGGAGAATCGTACTAGTAAGTAGTGCAGGTAAACGCTTAAGGGGACTGCGCGCCGGTACGCTTCCACCGCTCGCGCTTCGCAAAGCTGTGGAATTTTTTTCAGAGTGCTGGGGCGTTGCAGGGGCAGGCAGGTGTTACGATTTCTTTCTAAGGAGGAGACTTGTAAGGAAGCAAGGTTCCAGGATGCAAATGCGGCATGCAATTTTACCTTCTAAACGAGGCTACGCAGTCTTCCCCGTCATTCTGTCTACAGAAGCTTGAGTTTTCAGTGTCCTTTTACTTAGATTGCTGAGAATACAACTGGCTCGATAGGCTACAAGTAGTATAGGCAAACGATTCCTCAGACAAGGAGGAAAGAATCTTCGAATAACGGTGACACGAGAAAGTGTGAGCTTTACAGGGATTGGGGGAGAGCAGCAGGGCTCGGAACCCTTCAAGAAAAAATCTATTTCCCTAAAGTACACCCGCCCTTGCTGTTGCAAGAGAAATGTTTGCCAGTCGACGGAAGAAAGGGCAAGAGAAGGAAGTTTTGAGTAGGCTTCTCGTGGCAGGACGAGCTTTCTCAGCCAGGAGACGTGTACGTCTCGTGTGCCGGCTTGAAAACCTTACGATCGGGCACGCCTCGGCAGACAGAGGGTATCGACGTTCGTCTGACTACAGACAGAGCGCTGTCGGCTTTTAAGGCTGTTTTCCAACGGAGCGGTGTCCCGTGTTCCGTAAAACGCGCGGTCTGCGAAAACATTTCCAAGCACGCCCCTATCCCACGGCCGAGGTACGTATTCTTCCCCAACGTCAATATTTCTATATACATAATCAAGGCAATAATCCTGGCGCCGCGGTACCGTCCCAAACCCGCGCGATTTTTAATTCCCACCCACCGGCAGCCCCCCGTAAACATCCACCGCCGAAACATATCCCGCCGCGATATCGAGCAGCCACGCGAAAAACCCACTGCTCGCCACCGAAATCCATTTCGAATTGTCGAGCCGTGGTCAAATGGGTAGCTTAACGAGCGCAACGGAAAAATAGTTTTGTTCGATAAATAAAGGAGCCGGCGAACAAAGGGCAAAATGGGCGCGGTCCGACGGCGGTGGGGCACCGAAAATCCAGGCAAATTTGATTTGCCGTTCGCGCGGGAATTTTCCGCGAGATTTAACGTTCACAGAGGAATAATAGATACAAGATTACAACGAGGTGGCGAGGGCGGCCGGGGGGGGGGGGGGGGGCGCAGAAAGATAGGGTGGCGAGCGCTCGATGCTGCGAGACGCGATAGCATCGGCATCGATCGGGTCAGTCAATGATCCAGCCGTGGACTGATATCTCCGCTCACCAGCGTTATCGGCGACGTTCTGTTGGCGGGTCGTTTGAATTTTCGCACGAACGGATATCGGAGCGAACATATCGGAACACCGTACACGGAGGTGAATATGGTATGACAAACCGATGCGCGCGGAATGTCCGCACACATCCATCCCCGCCGTTACGTAGGTATCTCGCCGTTTCGCCCTCGCCTGCGAACCAAATCCCGCACCCCCTTCCGTTACCCTGCGCGCCCCCCCCCCTTCACCCCTGAACGCAGTCCTCTGTACTTTCTACAAAGTCCCCTGTTTATTGCTCTTGATTCACTGGAAGAGTGGAAGAACATTCATTAACGAGTCTTCATTTTCCTTTCAGATGTCACGTTTTCAGATTCGCTATCTTCTGCCGCTACCCCTGGTTAGAAGCTTTCTTATTTTCCGTGTACCTTTTCTCGTTCCCCGAGGCTCTGTTTTTCCCGTCTCCTATTTTGAGGGAAGAAGGAAAATTCTGGCTCTAAAAACAGTTCAGCGAGTTTCAATAAAACTTTCATCCCTCCGAACGGTGGCCCTCGAGAGCGTTCGATCCGAAACGATCGTCGGGAACGAGTGGGAATTTTATTTCGAATTTTTCCGCGCGATTCGTGGGCGACAGGGGAGTGGGAAGCCTTGTCGTAGATCCTCGAAGCCTGGCAGTGGCCAAACTGAGAAATTTCTCGGGGATTTCGGAGGAAAAAAGGCTGTAGAGCCGCAGCGGTGTGCGGTTGTCTCGCCTCGGAATTCGTTACGATGCGCCACCGATGAATTCGCTTTTCCCTCCTCCGAAAAATATCTGGCCCGAGAGCGGGCCGGCGTTTCCCGTGGAATCAATTTACGGACAGGGCCGAAAGTCAATTTTCGAGTTGTTTCGGAATTCAGTGGAAAGCTCTTGAAACGTGTAACAAACGGAGTACCGCGGAAACGATACGTGCTCGAACGTTGCTCGCCGATCGACGGAATTTTCATGGCCTATATGCGTTTCGTCGAGTTCCCTCTTTTTTCATTCGTGTCGTTTCGAATTACGGATCTCGAGTCGAATTTCTGAATTGAATTTCAAGGACAACAGAGGGAGAGAAGATCGATCGAAGAAGTATCGGGTCAGAACTCGCCATTGATCAGACTCGCCGAGGGGTGTGAGTCGATTCCACCCATCGACCGTCGAAAATGCACTTAAGCAGCACTTCCGGCGGAAGCTTTATTCGGAGGCCATCGCGACCGATTAACCGCGAAAGAGAAATCTTATTAAAATCCGTACGTGCGACGGGGGCGGGCGGAGGGCGAGGGAGATGGGTTCACGGGCGTTTTAAATCAAATTATAATAAGTGGGACGGTGGAGAATTACGCATTCATGTGCGCACCGTCGCGCTAATGGAGACCTAGAGGTCAGAAGTGACCCTCGTGTGCCTCGTATTTTCTCCCCCACATGCGCAACAACCTGGACATCGTCTGCGCCCGTGCACATATGCCCGCGAGAGGACGGAGGGATAACGACGCGAGGGTGCTTCGGGGGTTGTGGCTCGTTAGCAGCGTGGCTTACGCGTTGGGGTGTCCCCATGCCCTGTCCCACAGCCGACGATTCCTTTACGTGCTGCTCCTTAGTCCCATTCAACCCCAACACACCATTCTACGAAGTCGAGAAAGCTTTAAATCTCTTTATCTCGACCGAAATCAAAATTTTTCTCATCCCCCCATCCGAGTGTAACCAATTCATAATCCCAGAGTAGCCTCGAGTCACCAAGGGAACGCGAATGAAACGTGTCCACAGGGGTGGACGTCGAATGGTCCGCAAACAAGCATCCAGGAATTTTGATAGCGTCACTTGCTGGCCGATTATACGCCGACAAACACGTGTCCAGTGTTTCGAAGCGTGACGCTGGGCCGCGTAACGAGTGTGCTCGGGAAATATTTGTGCTCGCACGGCGGCCACGTACGAGCGTTTCGGGAAAAAAGCGCTGGCTCAAGCTTCCGGTCGGCGAGTAAACCCCACGGATTCGTCTATCTTCTCGCCGATCCCCGCGCGCCCTTCTTTCGCCCCTGGCCCTTTGACGACAGAGTCGAGCAAACGTTGGAAACTTCCAGCAGGATCGCACGTCCCCCCTCTTCCCATCGGTTCTTTTTCATCGGCCTCGGGCCCCCTCCGCGCCGGGGAAACGCGTCCCCGCGCCGCGTCCCTGATCGCAGCTTCCGTGGGATCGGACGGAACGTTTTTACGGGGCTTCGAGAGATTGGTATCGCGATCGAAATCCAGCGGATCGACGCCCCGCTTGCGCCGAGCGAGGGAAATTCTCGCGAGGACGAAGAAGTTTCGCTGCCTGGGCCAAATCCCGAGGAAGATCGTTCTTCGATTCCCTTTTCGGGGTGGCTAGAGATCGGCGACTTTGCTGGGAGGTTGAGGGATGCTGAGGGATGATCGAGGGGGTAAGCGTGACACTCGGGCGACGGGTTTAAAGATTCCGAGGAATTAACTTTCTACCCCGGCTACCCTGTACATTTTTCTAAACACTAAGTCCCTTCCGTCTCCATCGAGAAAATCTGGAAAATTCTCCAGTTCCCACTTTATCGAGGGAATCGACGTACCATCGACATCGACGCCGTAAAAACCCGCTGGCAACGCGGCCCAAACTCCCAGCAGCCGTCGTTTTATGAATCGTATCCGCGGATGCGACATAAAAGAAGATTGAAAACGCTCGCCTTATCGAGTGATCTCTTAACGAGCCACCCCCACCCCTTCCTGGATTAAAAAGCTGACCTGGCTCGAATTCTAATTCAAATTTGATGCAAGCTCCGGGACCGGTCTCTAGGATCCTTTCCCGGGAGAAAAACTCGCGGTGACGTCGCGCCGAAGCGTGGAGGGTGACGAAGAGGGTGGCTTTCGCGCGTGACCGCTAATGACGCGCCTCGTCGACGTCGACGCCCTGTTTACAGGGTAAACTTCCCCCTTCCACCATCGTGATCTAGCTCGCGTTAGGGTCGACGCTCGCGATCCTTCGCCAACTTCTAACAACGTCCACGCCGCGGCTGCGAGGTGCGATCAATCGAGAGGACTCCGATGGTCCTTGCTTTAGGAGAGCTGATCCTTCACCCTTCACTTCTGAGGTTCACCTCAGGATTCCGCGAGCAGCTCGGTGGGAACGTCGGCTCGTGACCGCGTGTTGCGCGATCGATTGCACGTTATAGATTAGTTACATCTTCCGGTGGGATGCTGGCGATGTCGGTTAATAGGATCGCGTGAATAGTGAATGAGCGACGGGTTGGAGAATAGTTGGCGGCGCTGCGACCCTTCGCCGCCTTAATTATTCCAAGAACGCGCGACTTGATGCCCTACTCTGCTGGGAACTGTAGAAACTAAATGGCTTGCTCGCGGAGCTACCCCTGGTATGTTAGTAGAAATGAAATCTGATCTGAGGGGTCTCGAAAGTGGCAGAGTAGTGTCGGTGGGAGAGTAATTTTGCGGGGGACAGAGTCTGATGAGATGTCTGCAGGGTTCGCTTGCAATTAGTCCTCTGTCGACTTGGATGGAAAGAATCCAGAGGACAAAGGGCTTCACGAGTAAAAAGAACGCACTGAATGATTGGGAATAGCCTTTGATTCTCGAGAAGCAAGGTGAAACGGCTTCCCAGGAATTACTAAAAAAATAGTTTAAGGCCTGGAGGATAGTGTGTCGCGGGAAAGGCCGCGCAGAATCCGCGAAAACGTTAGAAGTTTAGGAAAGGGGCCTCCGCAAGATGATACTGATAGCATCCCCTAGACCTTTACTCCCCCAAGGCAGCGCAACAATGGCTGGTATTACTTTCAGCCTTTACTAAAGCATCTTTTCAGCCGGGGGAAGGATTATAACGAACCATTACTCGCGGAACGCGATCCATGGGACGACGTAACGATAAACGCTATCCATTATAACCGCGAGTGCAATTTCGCTGGGCGAACAATGACGGAAATGGACCCCTGCCGAGGGTATCCACTCCGAGGAGCGTTCAAAAGGGGCTAATACCAAAGGGAGTCTACTTGCATGCGTGTAACGTGTTACAGTTTAGTTGCTGTTCGCCACAGGGTAAACCAACTAGTGATTGACCGCAAACCAGTGAATGACCACCATTAGGCAAAGAAATGTCAATTATAAATTTAAAAATATTATATGTTTATAAATGGAATCTAGTTGCACTTTTAATATCCCATATTTTTAATTACGCGCATTAAGCAAACATTAATAAGTACAATTCTTACTAAAAGTATGCGGTCATTTACTAAGCTTCTACACATTTTGCATTTTATAATCGTTTTTTTTTTAAATTACAATAAGAATAAGTAATTATTTTTATAGAAATTTCAAGAAAAATAAATTTAAATATAATTTCAACAGTTGTTTTCTTGTTATACATAAATATATTCAAGTATTAATCTCAAAGGTCCATAAATTCAAGAATTCGGTCATTCACTGGTTGGTTTACCCTATAATAAAGTGAAACTCTCGGGCAAATGAATATACGACGCGTGTAAACGAAATGATCCAATAATAATTAACCATTGCCAATTACAACCTAACCCTTTTATGTTTCTATAAGATTCTTATCGTTATGTTCGAATACTCAGTTATCCGAAACTGTTTCTATCTTGCATAAGACAAATTCCGCAAAAAGATTCACGCAAATAAACATTCGTCATCTCTAATCATTCAGATGTAAATTCAATCCTACCTTACACGATGCCTACCATCGATAAATCCACTTTCCCACCGCGCACACTTAACGTCGCACAAGCTACTCTCGACACGCAGTTCACCCCATTCTTCGGGCAACACTCGCGGTATTGGTCGTAAGAGCAGCGTCGTTTATCAGAAGACGCCGTGGCGCGAGCAAGGGTCGATGGTCCGCCGCAGCCGCGTAGCAGGCGTGTACAGCCCGATGTAATGCGATTTGCAAGCGTTAACGCGCGATCCAACCCTAACACGGATTTCCATAAACACGCTGGCACAGGCTGGTATTGTTTTCGCCAACGGGGACTGGCCTGCGCGTCCCTTTATTAGTCCGAGCACCTAATTATCCCGCGAGGCGCGTTCCGCGTGGCAAGTTCGCGATACGACTATCCCTACCATTATCTACGTGCTCTCTTATCGTAGACAGCCGCTGTGACAAGGGCGGGGTGAGTCGTCAGAATACAAGGAACGGAGGCACTCGAGTCCTGCTGACGATCCCCGTGACGTTTTGGATGGGGGACGAGTTCGCAGGCTTCAAGTTTCGCTGGGCTTTCTTGGAGGTTCATGTTTCATTATTCGGAGTTTCAGGGGATCGAAGGGTGAACGTTGTGAATATTGAAGCTGCGGCCTGGGGGGAGACTGTGGAGTAATGGGCGGATGTCTGACTAGCGGGCGACCTCCTCTACTTGCTGGAGGAATCTTGATCATCCCAGCGGTGATACCCGAGTGTCTCGAGGTTGATTCTTTGAAATACCTTAGGAAACACTATTTTCAAGTAACCAACATCTCAGGGCGTCTCTTTTAACCCTCGGTTGTCACACTGGGTCAAATTGACCCTGCGTTTTCTTAAGCAAAAAACCTTTTTGTCGAAACTCTTATTGCTTCAAATTTTTTTTATGCATGATGACACTTTAATTGTCAACTTTCAACGATGGGTATATATTCTACAATGTTCAGACATTATCTCAGAATTTTTTAGACTTAATTTAACAAATAGTTTTTAAATAACAACTGATGGAAAATTGACAGGGTCAAATTGACCCAGTGTGAAAACGACGTTCGAAAAAGTAGGTGTGACAACCGAGGGTTAAGCATCCCTTTCGAACATATACGAATAATCACACGATCAACCCCCTAAAAAGAGCAGCCTCTGGGCTTATCGACCAGTATCTTTCAATTAAAAACAAACTAGCACGCATCTAATTTTCCATTCTCAACCTTTCCCTCTTCAGGGTGTACACCCGAGCACGTTGAATTCCACGCGTCATGATGCTGGAAAAAGTGGCGCGAATGAAACCGATACAATTCTGGCGAACAATTTCGCGTGGCACACGGTGGGTGTAGGGCTGAAAAGAGGCGGTGGCTCGTGGAGAGGGGTTTTATGTTGGAATAATTTATCGTCGGAGTGCCTTTATCGGGGAACGGGCGAATTGACGTGAAAAGCAGCAGCGATTTGCGGCGGCGGCTGGCCGAGCTCGCTCCTCCCGATTCGGCCGCGAAATTTCGGGCACGATGCCCGATCGTGCGGGGGTTCATCGCTGCCCTGTATCCACGGGGGTGGACCGAGGGGGGGGGAGGGTGTGTTTGGTCGGGCAGAGGACGAGGCAGGCGGCGGCCATCGTTCCGACGAATTTTCGAATTTTCCAGGGGAAATTCGAGCGAATTCGGCCAACGTGCCGGGCGCCCCGGCCAGCGGTCCACCGAAATTTATGCCAAGTGTAAATAGTTTACGCGGTTCGCTCGCAGGTTAACACAGGGCGGAGTGTTTCTGCCCGGGCGAGAGGGGGAGGGGAGCAGGGCCGACGTGGATCAGGGACAGCCGAGAAAGATGAAATTGATATCGGCGGCTGGTTAGGAGAGAAGTTTCCCCGCTGTTTTTCTTTCCGAGTGGAACTTTGAGATTGAATGGGAAATCTCGTTTTCGCGGCGAAGGAGCACCGCCCCCCCCCGCCCCGCGCGATGGGAGAAAGAATTTTAAAGAAGCCCGGTGGTAGGGGTTTCGTTTGAACGGCTAATCCGAGGGGAAACCTCATCCGAAGTGCAAATTAGGATTCTTTCCGGCCCCGCAGTTTTTTCGCCGAATATAAACACTGATGATCCCGTCCACGAGGTAGGATGGCGGCCCAAGTCAAACACGAATTAACGCGCGAAGATGATGTATTCGAGGTTAAAAATCGGGGTGCAGGATATTCCAGAGAGCTCCAGGGAATTCTTTTAAACGATACTTGAAATTGTACCTCTCTCATCTTACTATTCTAATAAAAACGTGTCCTAATTTCTTCGATGCCTGGTTCGCTCGTTCCACTGTGCCTCCCCTAAAATGATCGGTATTCAACGCGGGGCTCGGAAGAAGCCCAAACGAACGATTAAGCCCGAGTCACCGTGGATAGGTAACTCAATAACTGGGCGTAAGTTCGTGGCATCCAGGCGTAGATTTGGGTGGAAGGTTGAGCGTGGCGCGAGTTAGGCGGATCCAATCGTCAGTTAATTGCTTCGGCCCAGCAATATCGCCGGGATTGGATTATAAAGTTTTCCATTCGGAATTAATTGCGCCGCGGCACCTGTGCCACCGCCGAGCCCCCGCCATCTTTCTTTGCCCCCGTGCGTTTCTTGCCGCCGACGGGAGGAACGAGCGGGGCTCGGAGCGAGAATCGCGAGAGCGCGGTCGCTTTAAACGCGCGGGCTGGCGACTTTAATAACGCTCGGTTGTATCGATCGCTCCTCGCGGCGGTGCGAATCGTTCACTTTCGTTTCCCAGCCCGTTCACCGGGACCCAGCGCCCGTCTGTCGGCCAGCCAGCTGAGGAACAGGCTCTCGGGTACTGGGAAACGCGAATCGCGAGAGCGTGGAGCCGGTGAACGAAAACTGGCGTTGCGACTGTTTTCGGCGAAACCACTGGGGCGGAATAAAAATGGCAATCATTCCGAGCTGCGCGGGGGGGGGGGGGAAAGTCATTTCCTTGTACCACAATTCGTGGCCCAGCGCCGAGTCCGCGGGATTTCCAATTTTGTCGCCATTTACATAGCGATCGAATCGCGGGACGCGCGGGAAAAATGACCGGGTGACCGTGTCTGGTTTATTAGTTCCCGGGCATTTGGAATGCATCGAAAAGGTTGGGAGGAAATTAAAGTAATTCAATGGTAGAGAAGCGGTTCCTAAACTCTAGCCCCCACCTCATTTAAAAACCCCACGCCGCAGCTTTATTTACCTCCCGCTGAGGAGTTCCACTGCGATCTTATTTCGATTTCGCACAGTCCTCGATAAATCCTACCCAACGAGTGAACGGTAACTACGAGATTTAATAATGGTACAGAGAACTGGAATCAAGTTACTCGAGCAACTGCCTTCGAGCAAAGCGTTTCCTCGGCACCTGTCGAACGCTCTCCAAAGAAGAACAACATCAGGGCCCCTCGAAGAGGAAGATTAACGACCGAAGCCTGCGTCTACAGCGAGGGCAACAGGAAACTACGTTCGAGACGCGCGGTAAGAATCGATGACGAGGCCTGGGGAGGCTCGCGCGAGCGGTCAGTGTTCCATGGATCAGTGTCCGCAGGACCTCTTGCCCCGGAAATAGGCAGCGCGGATTCCTGTAGACGAGGGCAACGAGACGGCTGCTTCCGTTTCCCAGACACGTGCCGTCTTTACTCGCGAGGCCATCTCACCTGAGCACCTGCTCCCCTGGCCCGGGCCAATGATGGATCGCCCCGGCCGAGAATCGTGACTCGTTGAACGGCCAACGAGGATCTGAACGATGACTCGTTGCTTGTTGGCTAACGAGACGGGATACGAAGGATGTAATGGCGAAACTCTACCTCTCGCGGCCCTCTTAGACCGAGACTTCCCTCCCGCGAGTATCGAAGAAGCCCGGGGCTCTGGAAAACAGCCGCGGAGTTTCGAAAACACCGTGCAATCGAGCGTGCGGACCGCCGAGAAATTGGAAAGTTTCCGAGGAGTCACGGAACCGAAGGAATCGTGTTTTACCTCTGTCGGTGGGGCTAAAGCGCGCGTAACGATCATGCGACCGGCTTAAAAGTTCTGTAACAAGGGGCGGGGCGTGTACGAGAGGCGATCGAGCGGGTGGATCCTCTTCCGTTTCCCTCGAGTTTTTCCTCCTTCCACCCAGCTGCCCCGATCGGCTTCCCGAGCTTAATCGATGGAAGTACGAAAGTTCGGTAGCGACGAAAGGATCGCTAGCGAAGCAAATTCCCTAGCCTCCCCCCTTCCACTTCACTCGATTATCTCGTTTAACAATGGAATTAACCTCTGCGGCGGAGAGCCTCTGTGTCTGTATTACGATTCCCTTTGTAGCCAGACTTTCGGACGCTCCAGGATTAAAACTGCGAGCAAGTGCAGCTCGAGATTCCTCCTTCTCTCCAACAATTAACGTCTTCGATCAAAGCTTGAACAGCAGGGAGGGTCGATCGATCAAAAACTCGCTGGGACGTCGGGTGTGACGAAGAAAAAATGCCCGCCGTTCAGTCTTCCGCGGAAACTCTTTCTCTTGGAACGTGTTAACTTCATCATCCCCCGTATCTTTCTCCTTTCCATTAACTTCAGCAACCCGCGCGCCAGGCGAGGCCAGGTCGATCCAGGGAATTTCGATATTTTCTTTGCCAGGGTGTGCGCGAGAAGACGTTGAATCGGACGGGAGTTTGAACGTTCTCTCCCTGACACCCTTACTGAAATATTCTACGTTTCCTTCGCTTAAGCACGTTAGTAAGTGACACGCGGCAAGGCTCCAGCTACTGTAATATGTTAATGCAAGACTTCAGGCTGCATCTGCATTAACATTACCACGTAGGATTACGGGGCGGTTGAAATGTTTAAACGGACAGGCGGCTGGTGTCTCGATCGTTCGACTTGCGTTCCGCCGGGGAAAAATAATGCCGCGGCCTAGGCCGGCCTGCCTGCCAGCGATTCCCGTATTCTCGGGGCGGTTTTAATTGCTTGCCCCCCCATAATTTTGAAACTTGGAATCGGAGCGACCGGGGTCTCGAATTCGATTAAAACTTCAAAGTCGCGGGCGAAAGGGAGACGGAGCGGTATAACGGGAGCGAAAACGAAGAGGCAATGGAAACGAACGAGAGCAATTTTCTCGCCGGGGCCGTCGCGACACGCCTCATATTTCCCTCTTTGTGCGTGCGCGTATGAATGCACGCAAAATTCAGCCACCCCCTCGCGCGCTCGCCTGTGCACGCGTCACGGCCCGATGACTTCAATCTATCTCCGCGATGGAATGGAAATGGCCGACGGGACGACGGGGACCGAAAGAAGGAGCGCCCGCCGAGCTGGATATTTTTCTCCGCTTCTGGGCCTCGTAAAAGAGTCTCTCTTTACGACAGCTCTTAAAATAACGGAGTGCCGGCGAAAAGAAGGAAGGGGGCGGGGGATGAATTAGGAAGGCGAACGTCATACGTGCCATCTACGCTCGCGTATTACCTTACGAACTACCGCTGGGAGGATCTTTCAAGCCGTACTTCGAGGGGGTTTCAAATTCCTGGTGTATTACCGCGCGTTGGGCTTGCGAATTCCTGTCAAGCAGATGATCTTCGCCACGCGAGATCGAACGAGTCCTGCCTGACACGGGCGAATAAAATCGGGCGCGCTCCCGTTGTCCCGGAAAAGCTTGCAGCGTCTTCCCGACGAGAACCGAGTATCGTAACGAGTGGCGGAGGGTCGCGGTTGGTGTCCTCGACGAGTATCGTTTCCATCCCCCAAACTAGCGAGCGTATTTACGTGGACAGGCGGAGCTTGTTACGGGAACGGCGTATAACGAAGGTTCTCGAAAGACGAGAGCCGCAACAGGGTTCGAATCTCGGGTGGCCATGCGCGAACGTAAAATTGGCGGAAGATACGAGAGGCTCGCAACTCGACGCCGTGGGATTCTTCGATAACGAGCGACTCCGTGGCCGCCCGGTAATCGGATTTGAAACTGTTAGGTCCTTAAGAAAACAATGATCCCACCACCACCCTCTCTGGCACGATACAGTGCCCGATCCAGCGATATCTCTGTCGGGGCATCCGAGGAAGTCCGGCTTATTGCTCGAGAATAAAGAAGAGCGCCGGGGAATTCTGGCCGGAAAGCTTCTTAGAAACGAAACTTTGCGAATGCGCTCGGACACGGATGAGGACTAATTGACGACGGATTCTACGGCGAATCGTGCTCCTATCTGAGGGGGTGGTTTCTCGGACGATGCAGCCTTAATTGTTCTCCGAGGTTCGCGATACCGGGAAAGTGGGATCCAAAGTTACGATACACGATAAGGGAGTTAAAGTTCCGGGAAAGCGAAAGCCAAGACTGGAATGTGCGAGGGCCGGCTTTCTAAACGAACGGTGTTCGTGACACGCATGATTCGAACGAACATTTCGCTGCTGGTGAATCGATGTTGGGTTTAGTGGAGTTCTGGATCACGCCATGACGGTGAATCGTTAACGACGACTGCTTAATGACAGCGTAATTATGCGGCATGGTTCGCCGGTGCCATCACCGCGGGGGAGAAGATTGAAAATTCACAGATCCACGCATGAACGTCGGGGAATCAGCGGAGCGCGCTCGTTATTTCCATTAAGCGACTTCGCCGTCAAAGGAGTCGAATCAGGATTTCGATATCTTTCGACGGAAGTTACAAAGCTGGAGTTTATGTCCCAGTTAATTCGCGATATGCATGCGCTTTTGACGAACAGTCTGCTATATGAGCGGCGGAGCCAGGCCGGGGTGAATTAAAGGGCTGATGGGACTTTGATGATCCCGCGATTCCAAATTATCTACCCTCCTCTATGATGAATAGAATCCAGAATATCAGATTATCTGGCTTCCGCGGCCAACCAAGATACGCAACGATGCTCGTCCGACTGAAAATAACACACTCCCACCCCCCGTACAGTGAAACCGGGCGTTAATGATCGGACTGCGAAACGATTTCCCACTCGTTAATCCGCTCCGCGCAAAAGTTACACCGGGCGGATCGACGAATACGCTTCCCCATTTAAAGCGAGTGGCCTGGAAGACCGTTCCCCCATTCGGAATCGCGTCGGCCGAGATTCCCTTTACTTGTACTTCGAGTCAATTTGCCTGTGGAATTTAAAAACCAGCTGCGATCGGTTCATACGCCCCCTCGCCTCTTCAAACGAACCCTTCCCTTTGCCATCCCGAAGCTCCGATATCTCGCGCACACCTTTCGAATCCTTTTACCGAAGGCACGAGCCCCGACGGTCCGCGTAAATCACCGACCCCCCCCCCCCGCCTCCCTCCCCCGCTACATAAATTAAAACGCGAGCAACGGGGACAAGCGGAAAAAGAGGAGCGCAGGCCGACGCAGGATACCGAACGACTAATTAATTCCCGGCGAACAATTCCGCTTGAAAACGACAGAATTAATCTGCCACGGTGAGTCCCGTGGGGGGTGGCGACGCGGAGGGTTGTCTAGCGTGCCTGTGGAAAGTCGCAGGTGCGTCGATCTCGTTCCTGAAACGAGCGAAACGACGATTCCGGGCACGAAACGGGACGAAACAAAGAGGCGGAGAGACAGGGAGAGAGAGAGAGAGAGAGAGAGAGAGAGAGAGAGAGAGGGAGGAGAAGGGGTAGGTGTTGGCGAACGCGTCGTTCGACGCTGGTGTCCGTAACAGACGCGCGTCCGCCGGCGGTGTTTTTAATTAGCAATTAGCAATCTAACACATTAATTTCCGGCTCGTCTGTTGCGGCGTTCCGTGAGGGCGGCCCGGGTAAATGCAAATAGGCAGGGGAACGGTGGCGATGCGGCCGTTCCACGGGCCAATTGATTGAATCGACTCGCGCTGCCGAGGCTCCCGCCTACCCGCCCGACATCTGCGGCTGTTCACGCGCGAACGGCAGTCGCGCGTACGCCCGTGCGAAGCCGTGCGGTTCGCGAGGTCCGCGGGGCGCGCTGGCCCGAGCGAATTCCCGGCGCCACGGACGAACGGCAGGCGAGCGGAGAAATTACGCGGAAACGCAGCGGCGAGCGGCGGGGTGGACCGAGTTTCTATGCTGGCGGAGGCTGCGACGCATTGCGGGGTGGTTTCGAGTGTGACGGGGGATGAAGACGATGGGGGAGCTCGGTTGAAGTGTCGCGGTTGGCGGAGAAATTATGGGGCCACGTCACTGGAACTGAAAGTTTCTAGGAACGTGTTTAGTGGCAGGCTTATCTAACGGAGGGAAGATCTCGTAATAAACAGCGCTTGTTAGTCGCATACGTCGAGGGCGACATTTACGAATCTCCCTCTCGTTAACACGTGCGCCGTTTCGAGGGTGGTTGCAGGTCGAGGGAGCAGGCGAGAACAGGGGAATATGGGGTACGGTATAGGGGAAGTGGTACGTGGTAAAGAGTCCGACTGTTTCCCGTTTGCGGGCTACTTTGTGGTGATTCCAGCAGCCGCAACATTTATTAGGAGCTCGTTAGTTCGAATCCGCGTGGAACAGAGTTCGCTTGGGTCCGCAAGCGTTCTTGGCTGACGGCTCCTTTGATCCTCTCAGGGGAGGAAAGGAATTGGAGAAGCGAGAAGAAGGATCACTTGGCTAGGGTAATGGTTGCGAGCCTGTTTCGCACTCGCGTAAAATAATAAAGAATATGGCAATGACACGCGAGCGGCGCGCTAACGGCGCAGCTAGGATTAGGATAGTAGCTTTAAGAAGTCATGCCTAGTTGGCAGGCGTGGTTTTCGGGAATTTTTTGTGGAAAATCTGATGTATATATTTTACAACTATTCGCTTATTTTAAAAGAACATATATGTATTCAGCAACTCTCAGTAATTTTGTTATAAAAAAATATTAAAAAATGAACGAATAACAGCCACTCTCCCGGAAGCTATTTTTTTAGCGATGAGCACAATTTCTCAGAGCCGGATCATCTGAAATCGAAAAGTGAAGAAGATTCTGTTAGTTTATGAGTTTATCTAGTTCGTGCACGAATGATTTTTGTTTTTGATGACAACTCTATTTTTAATGCATGAAAAGCGAACAATTCAGACATCGAAAATTATGATTTCGCGTTAAACGGACGCCATTTTGTCTAAAATCAGTTTTTTTTTAAATCCTTCGTTCGAGAACTAGATAAACTTATATACTAACAGAATCTTCTTCACTTTTCGATTTCAGATGATCTGGCTCTGAGAAATCGTACTCACCGCTAAAAAAAATAGTTCCCGAGAGAATGACTGTTATTCGTTCATTTTTTAATATTTTTTTATAACACAATTACAGAGAGTTGGTGATTATATGTACTTTTAAAATAAGCAAATAGTTGTAAAAAATATACATTAGACTTTCCACAAAAAATTCCCGAAAATCACGCCTGCCAACTAAGCATGACCCCTTAAGTCGTTTATATCCGGTAGTATGATTCTCGAATCCCTTTAGAAATAGGTTTCCTTCAATGCATTGTCCTCCCGTAGCGGGACTCGGTCCTTCCATGTTTCTGCACAACCGTGTACGCTTTCATTTTATAGTTTAACTCCGGTAATATTCTTTAGCTTTCAATATTTTAGACAATAGGCAAAGATCCCGACATCTGGTCGGCCACCGGTCTCGTCCACGCGGTACTACGGCGTATCAAATATCCGAATCATAAAACCCGTACCATTGGTAGACATTCGCGAGATCAACGCGGCAGGTAATCCTCGACCTCGCACATTTATGAATTTCACGTGTACGCACCATCCTGCTAAGGAACCTTTCTTCCACCACGAATCCCCCGAAAATGTAAGGGCGGTTCCTTGCCTTCAAAACTACGCCGATAGTGTAACTCTGAGAATTGACGGGATAAGGGAAAGTAGCCGGCACGCCACAGACGGGACGAAAGATGCCGACGGTTTCAGTAGACTGAGGCCGGTATTCATAGTCGCTACTTATTCTTAAGCAAATGCTTAAGCATTCGGCATCCTTTACTAGCTACCAAGTTAGTAGAGGAATGCTTAAGCATTTGCTTAAGAATAAGTAGCGACTATGAATACCGGCCTGAGTTAACGTTTATATTTCCTTCAATGCCTCCTTGGCAGCGTCTGACCCGCGACTGCCTATTTCTTCTTCCCGCTTGCCTTACATACAAATATCGAACGTGAGGCGAGACTTCGCCGCTGGCAAGCGGGAGATTCGAATTTTATAGTCTACCATAGGAAATAATAATAATTTGCAACCGCCTACTCTGTCATCTAGCCAATCAGCGAAAATCCAGGCGTACCTTAACGATACAAAACTTCCGAACAGACAGTTCACATCAAAACGTTCAATCGAACCCCAGATCGAATACCAAAGACCCGAAACTTTAATACCGCGGTGTGAATTCACCATATCGCATAACACTTTACACCTGTACATCAGTTACACATGTTCTGTTTGTTAATACAATTGTATTGTTATTGTTTCTTCAACGTCCACTTCGATCAAATTAATCTCCTTTATCACGGTGAATCGTCGTAAGGGTGCACGTTGCCACGCAGTGTTGGTAAAAATCACGACGGAGATTTACTCTCCATTGACTCGACTCTCTGTAGTTTAGTCTCATTGTGAAACACGTGCTCGTAAGCTCCGATGCATTCGGTTCGCGAACAGAGCGATTGGGATGAATTAACCGATCGCGTAATGGGGTCGTGGATCGATAGATTCGAGAGGGGTAAGGGCGAGAGATAAGGCGATCCACATTGCTGCCGGCAACTCGGGAAACGTTATTTCGGGACGGCTGCGAGGTATCCGGAGGTCTTGAGAGACCTCGAGGGGCCTGCACATTCGCGGAATCCTTAGAATGCTCCTGGAACTTTGAAATCAGACTGGAGAGCCGGGAATACTGCTGACGAGCCGCTCGAACATTGATAACAACGGAACACGGCTGATATTTTTGCGATCGCACGGACCTGCCAGTCTTATTTACATAGGGATTTGCATAGAATCGCCTCGTATCGCGATTCCCCGGGAGCCTCGGAAGAGAGGCTCGAAAGGGGAGCGTTCCTGACCGAATGTTCGAGAAACTGTTAACCGACTTAAAGGAGCAGCTGAATGAATTATCAGGTTGAACTTTGAACCATCATAACTCAGGCCAGGGTGGAGATTTTAAACCGAAAAGGAAGCTACTTGAATTGAAGCGTCTCTGCTCAGGAGACTCAGAATTGTTCATCTTAATCTCGATAGAACCAACGTAATTTCAACACCATTCTGAACTTGACAGGCTGTAGCCCAAACAGACTAAACATTGCTGAGTAATAAATGAGCGAAACGGTCGTTACATATTTAGCGATATTACGCGCTCCCTATTTAGTTTCGTTTTAATGAATGTTATATCACTAATGACTGTGAAGGTACCTACCTACAATATGCAAACAAAATTTCGCGACCGAGTGAAGTGGAAAAGCTGCGTGCATTACTGGCTGATCCCTGAAACCAGCGAACTCGTTCTGCACAGAAATATCCTCTTCCAATTTGATCAGTGCGTTCTTAAACCCTACGAATATCAAAGTCGAAATCTATGATTTAGGGTAAACCAACCAGTGAATGACCGAATTGTTGAATTTATGGACCTTTGAGATTAATACTTGAATATATTTATGTATAACAACAAAAAAACTGTTGAAATTGGATTTAAATTTATTTTTCTTGAAATTTCTATAAAAATAATTACTTACTCTTATCGTAATTTAAAAAAAAAAACGATTATAAAATGCAAAACTTGTAGAAGTCCAGTAAATGACAGCACACTTTTAACAAGAATTGTACTTATTAATGTTTGCTTAATACGCGTAACTAAAAATGAAAAGTGCAACTACACTGCATTTATAAACATATATTATTTTTAAATTTATAATTGACATTTCTTTGCCTAATGGTAATTCACTGGTATGCGGTCAATTACTGGTTGGTTTACCCTAAACCGAATAGGCTACTAGGTAAAACACATGAAACCACACAGCCAAGCTAAAAAAAGACCAGCAGCTAACTCCAATCTCCGTCAGCTAATTCATCGCCACAGTATTTCTTTCACGATCCAACAACCGAAGATCCAAAGAAAGGAACAGAAAATCAACGAAATCATCGATCCCCCACAAAGTAACATACCCAAGTGCATCAAGGGAACAGAGCAGGTTGAGTTCTCCTTTTTTTTACACTTCCTCCTTTTCCTCTGTACTTATTATTGCCCGCCCCCGACTTTCCCCCACGAGCTGACGCTCGTAAGCCCGAGATTTACGCGCGGAATTATAAATTATTTCTTCGACGGGAGGGATTCCAAGAGTTGTTACAGCAGGGCACGGGGATTACGAAGGATTTAAGCCAGCGCGACCGGGACCAGCGGCCGCGCTATTCGATTATCAAATATTTAAGTGACGAACTCCAGAGTGGCCGGGAACTTGCGCGAGCCCCCTTGAATCGTTTCGGGGTGGACGTTCGTTTGCTTTCGCGCGTCGAATTTATTGGCCTGTCCTCGACGCTGGGCCCTATTTAAAATTCCCTCGGGATTAGATCGTTCCCCCGCTACGGGGGAGGATTTATCGGGAGGCAGGGGCGAGTTTGATATAATATAACGAGCGCCGGCGTATTTTCGGCGAGGCCCGTGGAGTTAGCGGGGAAAGTGTCGTTATCTGTTTCAGCCGATCGTTCCCGAGTGATCGGGGCCGATCATTTCCAGGGATTCGAGCGGAACACCGTTGGCCGCGATTTTAGAGAAAATTCACACCGCGCCCAACTGCCGTCAGCTTTTCTCGCCGACGCGGCTATTACGATCGCGCGATTGGGCGCGGCGAATAATTCCGATCGATACTTATCCGAACGATTACACCCGCCGCGGTACAATAAGCCTGACCGAATAGTTGGAAAATATGGGACGATAATTAAATTCGCGGGTTTCCTCGGTGGAGACGCTGTATTCCCCGACGATTAAACGAGCTTCGTGTTCCGTAAAGCACAAGTTGGCATTTGGAACAGTACCTCGCTGACTACTTGAAAGTACGCCCCATTTCACAGCGCTCTATGAAACGCTGCGTCCACCGTTTGATATCGGTACACGTCCAAAGTTATTAACAGAGTTCTCCGGTCACCCCCACTCGAATTGAAGCTCGGAAAACAGCCGTATCTCGGAAAGAAGGTCAAACGAAAGTTTTATTATAATTCCCCTCTGTTTCATTTATCTCCGACGTGACGTTCATACGTCGCAAGGCTCTCAGTCGCTCGTTGGACCTACATTCCCAGAGAATTCTCTCGTTCCGGGAACACGTCGTACCGCGAGTAGCTCGACCGATTCGCAGTGGCAATTCGTCACTCGAAATCCTTGGGAAAAAATCACGCTCGATCTGCCGGAGCCGCGCTCTCCGCGGGAATAGAAGTCAAATACTTGGAATATTGTTTTCCAGAGCTCGTCGGCTATCAATCGCGTTAGGGCGAGCCGCCGAGGATCGTTCAAAGGCAGAAAAAGAGGTGCGACGCGGAGTCACGCGCTGCACGTCACTAGCGCCACTACGGATTCGTTACAGCTCCTTCCATTGTTCGCGATATTCCAATAAAAGGTTAATCGAAGCCCGGGCGGATTTTCCGATGCGGCTCGCTACAATGCCGGGCTGCGTCAATATGGCATCGGCACTTTCACGCGTTCCCAACGAATCCCCGTCGGACAATAAAGCCCGCGCGCCAATTAACTATTGCTGCGAGCCTGCGTTCCAGGCGCCAGCGGCGAAAAGAGGGCGAACGCGCCGCGGATCCAAGGTAAGGGGGGCAAAGTTCATCGTGCCCGGACCACCACCACCCACCCACCCCCCCCTCCCGCCTCCTTTATTTTTAGCCGTCGTACCAATCAGCCCCGTCAATGCGAGCTCCCATGGGTATCCATCGAGGTTCCAAGCGTCCATTTCGAGAGGACGTTAACGAAACAACCACGAGGACCTGGCTAGTCCTCCCGCTCCATTCTAGCTTTCGTCTCGCTTAGCAGCTTCAGCCCTGCTGTTTCTTTCGATAGAGTGTCCGCCGGGACGAGCAGCGGGCAAGAGGGGAGACCCGAGGAGTTTAAGACCTCGATCTTGTCTACGGCGTGTCTCGCTTCCGAGTTGGGGCTCGTTTGCGCGCGATCCTCGGTGCTCATCGAGAAAGTCTAATTAACTGGCCCCTCTGCAGCTAGGGGAAGACGGATTTTATGCTGCTTCCACTTGGACGAGGGAAATTTCGGGATAGCAGAGATTTCCTTCGAGGAATTATACCGGGGCTCTTGGTAATCAGCGTGGGGATGGCTAATACATCGAGGTGCAGCTCGCTATGAATCTCCGAGTACAGCTGTACCGATTGCAGTGACCCAGGTTTGTAATATCTCAGACGGTGGACTGATGGCCGAGTAATCGAGGGTTTCGAAAGGTGAATGGCCCTGGTCTGAGAAAGTTGCCAAGGCAGGCACTGTCTTCTAGATTCTCAGGAAAAAATGTCGCCGTTCCCTCCGAGTTTCTTTCTGCGCCACCTATCCAGAGATGCCCTGTGCGATGCACCCTCGGCGCAGGGGACGAGGAAAAAAGCGAGAACGACGCGCTTTGCTTCTCAGCTCGCAGTCACTTTCTTCCATCCGTCAGCATCTTATCCTCCATTATCGTTAGGGGAACTACGAGGGGGCCAGATACGAAAGTTTACGCGGCAACAAAATTTTAACGAGACGCCAAGTCGTCGCCTCCTTCGTCCTATTACCCTCGCCCCTGCTTCGTACACCTCCTTCGAGGCAGAGGAAGGCAGGGCTCGCGCGATGTTGACGAAATACGACATCAGCGACTTTCGGGCGCGATACACCCCGTCTCCGTCGTGGCCTTCTTTTATCTTCCGCCCGGGGGTGGAGGTTTAACGCGCCCCTTTGGGCTCCAGCGAAGGCAATCGGATGAAAGTTCAAGCGTAAAGCTGGAGACAGCTTTAATTTCGTCGAAGCCTGAAGATAAATCTGAAAGTTGCGAAGTAAGAGGACATCGGATCGAAGCGAATTGCTCGCCAGTTCTGAAAAGCCTGTCAAACTCCTCTGCTCGCGATTGCCCAACAAAATTGAGAGCGCTAACCTAGAAACATCAGGAGAGGGCAGTGTATCGTCAAACAGTCGGATCCGCAGTGCCCAAGTGTCGATTCATCGGCAAATTTGAATAATGAATATTTATTCGAACGAGCAGGCCGCCCGCTGTATTATCGAGCTGCCATTTCGCCGCTCTCAATTAACGTGTAATTTCGTGATCATTTTTAACCGCGGCTACTCCTCCGTGCGCGCGCCCCGTCTATCGATTCCCGATACTCCGCCGCGGTGATATAACTCACGGTATCGAAGAAATCAACCGAGGTCCTGCCCCAGCGTTCTTTTATCTCGGGGTCGCCCCGCCGCGGGGAACTGGAAATTGTATGCTTTTTTAAGCGTCATCGCGCTCCGACCCACCCTTTCCGCCCCATATACCCCGGGACACCCTTCATTTTACTCATTTCTTACTCCCGACGCCCGCGGAGAATAAAATGTGTTTTCATTTACTGCGATTCTCTTGCTTCCCCGGCGAGGCGGGCTTCCCGAGCTGAAGGAGGAGAAGGAAGCGCGTAGGTCGATGGCCGAGGATATCGTCGAGCCACCGGCAATCTTCCAGCGGCCCTTAAAAAGGGCAACTTTTAAGACGCCCCGGGAGCGATTTTATCTGTCGAAGACAAACAACGGCCAACGGGCCCGGCGTTGCAGGCTGGAAAGGCGTCTCTGGGAAGCCAATCTCTCGGAGAGAAATCAAGCTGCGGTGATTAGGGTGGGGGGGAGTCGAATTAGACTCAGAGAAACCGTCTGCCTTTGTAGTAAAAAATACTCTCCTATTCCTCGAAGCTTCCTCTGTAAAACGTCCATCCGGGAAACGTACAATTCTCTCCGGGCTATCTTAGAAAAAATAAATACAAATAGTACCATGATCAATGGATCGATACGATGACTCCTAAGAAGGAATGCACTCCGTAGGAAGTACTCTGACGCGCGTAGCTCGCCCCTAAAAGGCCGAGGCACTTCCCAAGCACCCTGCCCGCATCTCGCGAAAGGAATCGAGCAGACATCGCCCACGTCGACATCTCATTTGCGAATCAGTGTCGACCGACGTATTCGTTAAGACGCAGACGTTGCGTGAGTCACGGACGGACTAACGACTCGATTTCCGTTGACGTCAATGGAAATTAGCCGGGACCAACGAACGCGAGCTCGGGCATCGATTGGTCCCACCTCGGTGGCCGAGTCTCAAGCACCCGGGTGAAGAGAGACCGTTCCCCTCATTTCGTCTACTCGCGATCGATTACAAACGATATTGAGACGCGTAATAAATATTTAAATGACGATGTATATGCAATGCGCCGGCTCATTAGACCCGTCTGGGAGACCGATCGCGCGCCTGGCACTGGGATGAAAGGGTGGCCAAGTTTCTTCGAGTTTCGTTATCGGCTAGGGATAGGCTGTCGCGTTTCAGCGCGCGCCGTCGAAGAAATTAATTTGTTATTCAAATATCGGTTCTTGTTGAAACACGCCAGAGTATCGACGACGTCGGGGGACAGGCGAGAGGGGGGGGGGGGAGGTGGCGCGGCGGGGTTGGATAGCATAATGAGCCAAGCGGAGGGAAAAGTAAAGTAAGAAGGTCGTTGCTCGATTAGGTTAATGGGCCGGGATGCGAGCCATCCATTTCTATGTTAATCCCAGTCTATCTTTATCGATCGGGAATCCACAAAATGCAAGGAATAGCTGCCGTGCTAAGTAACTGCCGCCTAAGTGCAGGGACACACCTCGACGCGCTTAGCTATTGTCTTCGTTTAGAGTAACAGATTGCGAAGAATGCGGCCGGAGTGCAGAGAGAAGGCAGAGAGGATGGAAAGATGGGAGATTGAGATTTAGGTAAGACTCAGTTCCCCGAGAGGTGAAGCAGCGAAGTCGGTCGTTGGCGGATTCGTCGCGACGCGTTCGATTTGGAAGCGTGTGCGCGTCGTCGCGGCGCGGAATGGAGGAACAACGATTGATAAGCTGGCGTAGCTGAAGCGTGGTGACGTTTGACGCGGAGTGTCGCCGCGGAAAGGTGGAGGATCGAGTTGGCTGGCAGCAACCGCATTCGGTATTCATGGAAAACATTTCAAGCGCTCCCGGGGACGACTGCCTCGCGCTCGTCTGCCCCCTCCGGTGAAACAAGTGCAATCGAAACGCAGCCGATGGTGAACAAGTTTCGGACAACACTCCACGAAGCACCCTCGACGGGGCGTTTCGCCTGTGGACGAGCCCCCGTCTCGCAGATAAAAGCCACCGATCTGCCACTGTTTCTTCGATGGTAACGATGAATCGAGGCTCCAAGCTTTCGGCTAAAACAGCCGTTGGCAAACACCGTTCACGGCACGGAGAGGAAACCGCGGAGAAGAGGATCAACTTGGGACCATCAACGACGCGTTTCGTGATTCGCTTCTGGGGCTGTTTCGTGCGTATCCGTTGGAGGATTCGTTTGTCTTTTTTCGGGCTATTTTTGGGAGAAGTGTTGGTAGCCACAGAAGAGTAATCCTAAAGAGATTTATGTCCTTTTTAGGTTTGCGATCTAAACGAGTTAGAACTCGATGAAGAAGACTGTAGTTAACACCTACTGAAGGAACGATTCAGAGGCCAGAGACTGACGGACACTTAGGTTTCTGTATCGTTTGAGCTCGATACACGAGAAAAATGGCATAACACTCGCCGTCGCCATTCAGCTGAAAGGAATTTTACGCGGAGGCGAACCACGTCTAAGCTGAGCGCGAGAACACATGGAAGATCGTTTCCCATTTTCTCAGAGCGCAGTCGATGGCTCGAATCTTTCCAGGATTTTACGAGGGCCGGAGTTTCCCGGCCGGTAATCCCAGCGTCTGCGAAGCTGGTTAAAGCGAGCCCGCCGTGTTACCCCGGAACGCGTGTGCTCTGCCAGCTTAAACAATAACGGTTTTGACGGCCTCTAAACCGGCCAGCACTCGGCCATCATCGAGAATTTCCACGGGGAAGCCCTCGTCTGCCGTGGATCCTCGCTACGCCGTCTTTTATTGCGCAAACTTCGGGAACGAACGATCCGGGAGCAGGGGCGAGAGCGACGGACATTTAAAAGGGCAACGCGATCCCCGGGTAGGACGAAGATTTCTCAAAGTACGCGAGGACGATGGGGGAGAGACAAAGCAACGGCGCCGTAAACGTTTTATCTCGGTGAGTCGCGATGCTGGCTTATTCGCGAAACTGGAGGAGCGGAAGAATAAAATTAGGCTTATTGTTAGAAAATTGAGAAGTGAAAGTGAACGGTAGATATTACTCTATTCCATGAAGAATGTTTGCCGCCACTTGGAAGTGGTAATCCAGTTTGCCCCATGAATACCTAAATGGGACTGAAACTAGAAAACTAAGCACATCCTAGGGGATGCTCCTTATTAACGCTTGTTCCACTCCCTTCTTAACACCCAAACAAAGTTCATCGAAACTGTGCATAAGAATCCCCATTCGACGCTCAAAGCAACCCCCAAACTTCTGGCCGCCGCAGACACGGCATACAAGGTCCCCGCTGGCTCGTGCCTCGAGGGTGGAAAACACAATTGCCGGGGGCTCACCCTCCAGCCACCCCCCATTCATTCGCCGTGTAAAAGCTGTCGATTGGGCCGAGTCTTTAAGCTTCCTTTTCCACCGCCTCAACCCTCCTTTCTTCGTTTCGAGGAGGACGCGTCGGAGAATGGTCGAAAGCCACCCCCCCCCCGCTGCCCTACCCCCTGCCACCTTCTTATTACCAGCGAGGCGCGAGGAATCCACGTTCACCTCGCGAATTTCCGCGCGTCGCCTCATCGGGACAATGCCGGCGAGCTCTCGCCAATTTCGCCCGACTTCCCCGCGTCTGTACTTTCCATTTGGAGTTTCCGCGGGCCGAGCGGGGGCAGGGAGAAAGAATCGGGCCACGATTCGCTCGGTTGACCCGCGCAGACGTTCATTGGGAGTCAGGAGCATCGGGAACGGAGACGACAAAAAAGGGAGGAGAGAAAAAAAAATACACGAACAGAAAAGCACAACCAGCCCCTGTTAAAAGAACCCCTAGCCACCCCTCTCCAACCGACCGTCCGTTGCCAGGCTTTTCCCGGCAAAAATTTACGTCTCCTAGGGGCGGTTACTTTGCCGGGGATTACGGAACGCTGGAAAACCGCGGCGATTTTTCTGCGCGGCTAAGACGAGCCGCGTCTACCCTCCCCTTTATTCCAGCCAGCTCGACCCTAAGGAAAAATAGACACCGGGCCCGAGTTTTTCCCGGGATTACGGGCGCGAGACAATTTTTATCGGCTGCGGCGACCCGGCCGGGGGGAGGATAATTCGGCCATTTCTCTGGCGAGAATGACGCGAGAACGGGGCTCGCTCTCCACGAGCGTGTAAAGCGAGGGATCGATGATATTGCCGTTTAAATCTGTGATCGTCGATCGATTCAGATCTGATTCGTTAAGTAGTGCGAGTCAAGGATGGAGCAGGCAGAGTCATCAGGGATTCCGCTCAGCTGGCGGAGACAGTGTCGCGAGACGACCCATTATTTTTCCATTTCCCTGACGGTAATTAGGGGTAGGTGGGTCGGAAGGTTTTCCAGCCGTGGTATAGTTGAGAAGCCGTTAGCTCAAAGCTCTGACGGCACGTTTAATAATCGTTAAAGTTCGCGGCACGCTGTAAGACACGCCCCATTGTTATGCGAGTTACGCGACCTCGCGTATGCGAGGAACGCCCTGGCGAGCCCTGCGGTACCAGCATTTGCATACGTTCGTTTCCATGGATTTGCGAGCCCGTCGGCTCTTGAACGTGTTTCGAGCGAATAAAACTTCTTGCGATTATCTCGATTCGAAGGTAGGGGAGCGGGAAGAGTGGAATATTAATACTGTCGACGACTTGTTTGATAACAGACTCCCCTGAATCTTCACAGTCCTCGTTTACCTTATTACACAATTTTACGAATTCATGGGAGCCAGTCAAAGGATCCAATCTAGTCGAAGCTCCGCCCGGGCTATCCCGCTGGATATTTGCTTTAATCGCAAGTTCGGTACTCGGGAGTGAGTAGTCTTCGGGTTATTTCCTCTAATCACCGGTCCACCAGTCATTCTCGAAGCCCAAACATTTGATATTTACTCTTCTATATGTACGTTCCTGGGGGCTGAACGTCTGCTGAACAGCGGGGCCGTGCGTCAGGATGCTGAACGTTGTCCTGACCGACTAGGATCGTGACTAAAGTGTTTCAACCCTCCCGTAAGTTCCATATCTCCAGCCGGCGCCCTAATGAATCGCCTGTTATTTCGATTCCCCTCGCGTTCCATCGACGCGAGGGAGGGAAGCGTGGCTCCCAGCGAAATGTGTAGCATCGCGCCCAAAATTGCCCAGGCGTTGGAAGTTTTTGCGGTTCCGGGGGACAAACTACCCCCACCCCCCTTCTGGTGTTTCCGCGCGCCTCCACCACCCTTCTGTATCTGTTTCGTCCCACGTCCCTCTCATTTCCACGACGATCCGTTCGTTGTTGGGGGAGCATTGAAACTTTTCTTCGAACGGCGAGACAGCCGCGCTACCGCTCGAATTCGCACGAACTTCGCCGCGCCCAACGTCGACCGTTTCTACTTGCTGGCTCGGATTAGTCCGTCGTTCTCGTCCCTCGCTCACGGAGCGTATTGTTCTTCGGTTTTTATTTCCCTTGCGAATCCCCCTTTCATTATCCGTTCCCTTTCCATCCCCTTCTTGTTGCGCCCTTTCTTCGGACCCTCCTCCCGAGTCCTCGTTTAATTAGTTCTCCATCTTCTCCTCTCCGTTCACGCGTCTCGCATCACTCGTACCTGTTGCGGGGATGAAGTAATAAAGCTTGAAAACGTTCCTCCACGTTCGCAGTCCAGGAATTTTTCTTAGTCCACGACATTGGCTTCTCCGCTTGCATTTGAATCTGTGTTCTCTGCGACTCGCTTGGGGTAGTTTAACCCTTGTCCCATTCAAGAGTTCTTTCGACTATGGTGTCAACTTGGTGTTGTTAAATTGATGGCGTTAACTACCCACTAAGAAGCAACGAAACCCCTTTCTCCATAGAACTTCCTTCTTTCGACGCAGCCACCCCCACCCCCGCCCCATTATTATCTCCCTCCCTCTTCTCGCGAACAATATCCCCGTCCAAAGCACTTCTCCGTTCGTCCGTCCACCCTCTCCACCCGCGCGCCTATACATTTCCAGGGGGCTGCAGTTGCCGAGAGAGCGGCGAAATAAAGCACGATTGGGCTTTTCGTGGGGGCAACGGTGCACGGGCGCGTGACATTAATGGGGTGGACGCGGAATGGAAAAACTCGGCCCGCGCGCTGAAATTTTCGCACGACTCGTTCTCCCTCGGCCGCGTCACCGCCAGTCCCACCCAGCCTTCTTTCCCTTATCCCTGTTTCTGTTACCGCCGTCGACGCTCTCCACCCCCTCAAACTTTCCCCTCCCCCTTCCGCGACCGGTGCTCGTTAATTTTTCACCCAACGTCGACGCGCGCTCTCCGGATCGCGGAAATAGAAGACTCTGTGTAGCTCTCATTTTTGAAGTAGGCTCCCTTCGTGGATCCACCGTTTCGCCGCGTTAGGATTTCCCGGGGACACTTCATCGAGGAGCGAAAGGATGCGCGATAGAGATAAGCATCAATTATGTTTTTACGGAGAAGCGGGAGTTCGCCAGGGTGCCGACATCATTTCCGTCGCCGCGACGCCGCTGACTGTTTAAACCGCTTAACCGATCCAGAGCTGGTCGACTAAATCCGCTAATGTTTCGGCCGGGTGTATCGATGCGGTCAATTAACCATTTCGCCGGCTTAACCGATTCGGCCGGTTAACCTTTTTGGTCGGTTTACTGTCTCGCCCCGGCGGCCCCGCTTTCCGCCGGATTTTCACGCTGCAACGGCTGGCCGGTAACTGGGGAAAAAGGACGTCGTTGGAAAAAGGGACGACCGAAATTTTGTTTCCACGAGTCTCGTCAGCCCCTTCCAATGGAACCTGCCTCCGAGCGCGATTCTCGCTTCAGTTCGTTCGTTCCTCTTCTTATCGAAATTCAACGAGACGATCCCTAGATTTCGCGAGCGGCGCAGTGGACGGCGGCATTAACGGCTAGTTGAAACATTGAAACTGTGATGAGAGGTGGCAGAAAAGCGCGGGAAATTTAAATGTCCCCGCAAGTTACCACGCGCTAATTCCCTTCGACGATTCCAGGGAATCGCGACGTCAACTGCAGCCGCTCTGGAAACTAGTTAGTAGTTGGACAAACAATTTGGAATTACATGCGGTGCATCTCTCCGGCCGTAACAGATAGAGGGAGCGAGAGGGCAGGGGCGGAAAGAGGTCCGTGGGAACGAGATGGTATAGAAGGAGCAGGAAAATCGAAGTGGAGCGGTAAGGGGTTAAAAAAGAGAGGGGCGGGTCGCGGAGACCGTGGACAGAGAGCTCGGAGCATATTTAACGAAATAGAGGGGTGGGCACCAAGGGGAGGATGAAATTGAAATTGTCCGCGGTGCGAAATTAAAATTACGCTTTCTCGCGTAGAGCGAAATCGTGATATTATCTCGCGCCCTCCAACCACTCCTGAATGGCAAATCGAAGTGAACGATAAATTTTACAATTTCACAGTGCCACTGGTCGTTGCTATTTAGAATTTCAACCTTGCGAGGGAAGCGTGGCTACCACTGTGCATAAAAATAGGAACATCGGTGGTACTCGGCTTGTTTCTTTAAATCTTTCATCCTCGAACATCGACGCTCTCTAATTACCAGCATTGATTGACCCAGACAAGAGATATTACCACCCCCCGTGGCCCTGCTTATTGTGATCGGTGTAATTTCTCGTTTATAAGCGGCGCTTAGCCACTGTATGCATAGAAAATGAATCGAGTAACGAGGATTTTCAGGGGGGCCGCGTCGTCGCGAGTTTCAAGCGTTATATTGCCGAGGTCGACGTCGATAGACCCGGCACGGAGCTGGAGGGACCCTTTTCACTCGGCGGAGGTGCCTCCCACGCAGGTGAGAGGCCAGGTAACGCGTTTACCGTGACGGAGGGAAAACGCGCTCGACGAAGGGAAGCCTGGCCCCGGCGTTAAAGCGGGACCGGGTGCTTTTAATTCTCCGCTTTGACGTGGAGGTCCGCTAGCGAGCGTTTCACGTTAATAACCCTCGCGCGTCGAGATACAATGTAAACAGCGCCGGAGCACCGAGGAAAGAGCGCCGCCAGCGGAGCGGAAGCGTTTTCTATTGCTAGTTGGATGTTCATCCAACCAGGAGGATCGAGCACCATCGACTGGGCTCCCATTAACCAGCCTTGCTCTCGCAATTGTAACGGAATCGCGACACAATCGTGGCCCATGTTTTCCATTGTGCCTACTCGAGCGCGCTTGAGTGAGAACCAGGCGCTACTCCTTTTGCGGTCGATGGCTGCCAATAATCCCAATGGATACACATATTTGGGGGTGTTCGATCTCGTTAGTCATCAGCGATCTACGTGGCACTGCTGTCTGTGACTCTGAAACGATTATCTTATCGAGCCAGACAGAAGGAAGCGCGTTCCTTTGAGAGCGAGCACGAAATCGTTGCAGCACCGGGGCCGATCAGCCAGCTGCAAAGGGTTAAAATACCAAACTCGCAGGGCGAAGCAACCCCCGGGGGTTGTTCCGGGCTGGGGAACGCAACCGCGAACGCGGCAGCTTCATATCGAGAGCCGTCGGTGGACAATTGAATGCCGATTTCCCAGCGGGCCGATCGGCGATTCCATCGAATCGTAATATCGTACGGAGGGCGTATACACCGTGTACATCCTGTACATCAGCGGACACGGATGGTGCATGGAGCGGGAGACGGCGAGGAAAACGAGAGAGGGTGAACGCCGGCTATGACTAGATTTCAATCTGCGTACACCGTACGCTCGCGTGGCCCGCGACCTAGCTTAACCTTCGGCCACCCTGTGCATTTTAAGCGCATTACTGTATCCTGCCACCTGGTCGAGTAGAGCACGATGTCACCGGTCAGTTTCAGGATTTCGAACTTTCATTTTACGACAGACTTCGTGGGGCTGAACGAAGCCTTTCGCTTTGAACCGATGCACGAGTGTCTGAGTCCTCTTTCGAAGCTCGCGAGAAGGTTTAAATTTACAAAATGATGTGAATGATTAGCGACCAATTAGCTTCCCTGTGCTGTTGAAAGGGAGCCGAGGAAAAAATCGTGTCGGCGTTACCAGCGTTCGGACGGCGAGGGCGGAAGCAACCACGGGAGGGTGAGTTTTCTCGTTTGTATGTACGTCCGAGCCTGTTCCCCATTTGTAGGAAGTAACGTCGGCCCGAGGAGTCCGTGATTCAGGTCGAAGCCGGATGCCGTGCGGTGGACTAGCTAGCGACGGTGTGCCAGCCGAACGTGCCGCTGTTAACAGTTTCCGGGGGAGTTAACAAGGTTTCGAATCCGCGGCGGGGCGCGGGACAATAGGACGACATTAGGGCTCGTCCGTCCACGGACACCTAAACCTACCCCCATTTCACCACCGAGCTGAAAGTCCTCTCAATATGCCGCTGTTGTCCTCCTTTCCCCATCTCTCCCGTCCCTGTCCACCTACACCCCACGTGCCCCGCTTTTATTCACTTTCCTCCCGCCCCGTTTGTTCCCCGCATCACCTCCTTTCGAGCCCCGCCCAGTCCTCTACTGAAATTCTTCTTATATTCTCATTCTTCTAGTCTTGTTGGCCACTTCCATCCACCATTGCTACATCTGCTATCTCCAGTTCGAAGATTCTCTCTCGCGCCCTTTAGACCGCATCATCTTCCTTCTGCTCCTAATTGTTAGGATCCACGCGTGACTGGACTGCAGGTAAGCAAGCTTTATACCCCTAGAATTAGACTGTTGCCTTTGTATCTACTAAATATTGCGCACAGGACGAAGATGTACTTGTGGAATTCAATGGGACCAGCGTAGGTTTTTCCAGGCAACGCCGCGAGTGATAGACCATTGTTAATTTTCCATCCTCGATCAAGGAAGCTGAGAACCTCCCCCGCGACCCAAAACCCCGCCCCTGAGATTCAGATTTCCAGCCCCTTCCGCGTCGACGATGCGACTGAGCGTGTCGCAAGTTGCCAGACAGCCACGAGACACGTAAGAAGAGCATCGCGAGGCGTGGGCGGGACACGGGAATTCGCGAGCAGCGTTTATGCACCGGCCCTCCTTCCTCCCCAGCCTTTGTGCGACGCATAAACTCCGCGGAGAGTGGTTTCGCAGTTTCATTAACGCGGGCGACTTAAGCGAGCGTGCACCGACTTACCGCTAATTCAAATTAAGTCGAGCAAAGCCACTGGCCGATACAGGCAGTTTAATTAGCCGTGCGAGGGGGGTCGACGCGGCGCCGAGTTACGGCGAGCGAGATCTCGGCAAAGGGAACCCCTCGCGGCGCAACATCGATCTTCCGTGTCATATTTCTCTCCTACCCTCGCCCCCCCCCCCCGCTGTCCACCTACAAATCGTCGGCAAATTAATAAGAAAACCCCTTTTCACCTCACCCTCCACCCTCTCGACCCGTGTAGTCGCGCAGCCTAGCGCTGTCTGCACAGAGATTATTGAAATTTAACTAAGTAGCCCGCGCCGGAGATTTTACAACAATGGATCTTCTCTCTTACGTCCGGAACGACCCCGCCTCGCAATTGTGCAAACGTGGCTGCCGCTGGAAATTTCATTAAAAACCCCGCGATGCACCTCTGCCACGGTCGCTGAAGAAGCTTTTAAAAAACCCTTTAATAGCCCCCGCCTCGAAATCATAGGAAAGGTAAGTTTTTCATCAGGTCTGTTGAGAGACCTTCTCCTCGACGATGGAGTTCGTTGATAATGGGACGTGCAGGTTGAAAGTGGATGCTCGCAGACGACCATCGCGACGTCGATTGGACGAAAAGCAGAATTGAAACGTTTCCATAGGGGGAGACCGTTCCGCGAAACGCTAACGACTCCGTTTGCAGGGAGAATTAGTAATTTATGGAGCAAAGGGCGTCCCTCGGCGGCAAGGAGAACACGCGAGCCAGAGGAGAGCCAACCTCCATCCTTGGAATGTTTGCGGTTCGGCTCGACTCGCGGATACAGTTGCCGGGGGAAAGTTATGTTATGGCACGGCGAGGAAGGCAGAGACCCGGGGTTCAACATAGAATTCTAGTTAGGATCAATTTTCCGGGATTAATTCTGTGTGTTCTGGAAGAACGGCAGAGGGTAGTATGCTACAATCCTTTCGCAATGAAACAGCTAATATCCACAGCTGTTGAAGTCTACTCCTTCAAAAGCCTCCCCCATAAATTTCGTTAAAGAGAACAACCCCCAAAGACCCACTCTCCCAGCAGCGATATCTCCCAGGAACCTACTTTTTCGAAGAGAAAATCTTCCACTCCATAGAGGGCAGCGCGTTGCGCCGAGCTGCTAACTCGGCAACAGCATCGCGCAGGAAGCCACTCTCTCGAAAATGGCGAAATATCAGGGGAAATGTAGTGGCCAGAGGGAAACGCGCGATCCCGGCGAGCATCGAAGGGGAACACGGAGAAATGATGACGTTGCCGCGACGCCTGGCGACGAGGGCGAAGCTCTCCAGGTCTTCCTTGGATCAGGAGCTGCCGGGACGGGTGGCGCGCAGCCCTCGATCCCGATTAATTAATATCCCCGCAATCAAGGTATTGCCGCGTCGCTTGGCTCTTTCGCGGCGACGATCCCTCCGAGGGATCCTGTGCTTGCAATTTACGCGAGTTTTGCCGTCGCAGCCGAAACGCGTCGCGTCTTCAAAGCCTCCTACGTCTCGGGGTTAAGACGTCGGACCACGGGGTGCAGCCTGGCGGAATGTCGCCGTGGCTTCCGATGCGCCTAGAGCGCGCGAGGGAATTGGACGAGGACGCGGCGACGATTTCCTCGACTCCAGCCAGAGATCAAAGTTGCTTGATCGCGCGCTGATTAACACCGGCTGCCGCGTGCCTGTTGGCGGTGTGCGGCGGGGAAGAGCAGTCGGATGTTTGGGTATCGGCGAGCAGATGAAACCTGAGAACGCATCAATGTATCGGATGATAGATGCCCGGCGCAGTACAGGTATCCGTAGCGCGATTGGAATCGGAGAATCGCGGAATCCGCGGAGTGAATTGCTGTACCGGCTGCAGCCGGTCGGGTCATCGATAGCTTTCATCCCTCTGAGCCTAATGTATCGAAATGCTATCGGTTACGGATGGATATTGGCCGCCGGGGTGGACTCAAAACTGGGAACAATAGGGGGCGCCACGTTCGTGGAAGCTCGCAGGTGGTTTTCAACGCCGGACTGTCTAATGAGCAGAAGAATCGGTTCCCTCGGAGACCGTTGCTACATACCAGTTGAGCCGCTCAGCTTCCATCTCCTTCGGACGGATCCTTGAGCCGTCCAATTTTCTCCGGTCGCGTAGAAATCGAGGTAACGAGTCTCGAGCACCGGATCATTGATATTTCTTGCGTTTAATGAAACTTCTGCGAAGGCCGACTGGGCGAAAGCGAGCAAGAAGGTATCGAACTCTAGCAGCGGGATTGGAGGCAGACTCCTCGCTCTAATCTCGCTCCGCGACCCAGATAAACAAGCGACACGGAAATATTAACCGCCCCGTACCCCGCCGCGGATCGGTCTCTTAATATTCGCGCAATTCCCAGCGTGCAGGTATTCCCGATGCTGCGTCTCTCGTTCCATAGGCTATCGAGGATAGCCTCGGCTCGAACAAAGCCCGACGAGTTTTATATTTCCATACTTTCCTCGTTCGAGGCCCATCCGTCCGTCGATTTGCCAGACTAATATAGCCGCCAGCGAAATAAAGGCATCGTGGCCGGGGCTCGAAAGGAGCTCGATAAACTTCCAGATCGAATTTCGTCCGTGCTCCGAGGGGGGCAAGAGCATCCTTCTGTTTCTCATTCGAAGAGAAATCGATTCGAAGAGAGTTTCGCTCGTACGAGTGCTCGCTTAGATGGTCTCGGTCTTAGACGAACGCTATCGGTCACCATCGACTCGCATGCTTGAGATTTCGGTTCGGCTGAAATCTGAATGTCCGAGTGGCCAATGTAACAGTTACACGCTCGGGACGAGCGATCAAGATGTCGACTTCCACGCCGCGGCAAACGAATGGAAATCTTGAGGGAAACAAAGCACCCGAATCTCGCCCAACAGTTAGGAACGAAAGTGCACTATTCATCAAGCGTTTCGCGGCGGTGGGAGAGTGCATTTTTGCATCCACTCGCCTCGTTTTTTCCTCCCCCTCCTGCTCGAAACATTAATCTCCAGCGTGCGCGGTGGCCAGGTGGGGTGTGTATTTCTCTCAGGGGGCGCATTTCCGTCGTTTTATTCGATTATCAGTCCCGATCGAACGCGCGCCGTTCCGTGCCGCTGTATATCTTCATTTCGCAATTTACGAAAGTCAGGGGGGAGGCGGCAGTTGCCGGCGGCGTCGGGCCGTTTCGCGATTCATAACCTCGCGTATAAGCTGCGCACCGTCGCCCGCCGAAATTGACGGCCCCGGATACGTGTATCCAGCCCCCTCGACGAGTGTCGGTGAACGTTTTTTCTTTTTGCCCGGCAAATGATGCACGACCGCTGAAATTGCGTAAACACGGTAAGCTGCGCTATTTCGTCTCGCAGCCGCGCGTGACTGCTCCATCTGGCGAAACGGCGGTATGTCTGGTGTATCTCGCTCGAATAACCAAGTTTCTGGCACTTTTAATACGCCTGCACCGTCGCCGCTTTCGATAAGCCCCATTCGATTCTCCCCTCCGAACCCACGATTTCATTCGATCCGAAGACGGGAAATGCGCTCGCGTCGGCCCGATAACAGGCTATCAGCCCCGTCGATCGTGTACAGAGCGATATAACGAGCGATCGTCGTCCATACAGCCGCGTAAAATTTATCACCGCCGCTGTAAAATTTACCGCGGACGGTGCATAACCGCTGTCCGCGCGATCGTTACCTGTGACCGATGCCTCGGCGGCCAGGTAACGCTGCCCGCTGCAATCTGTTACCGCGATCGGGATGTAAAGTTTACACCGATGAAACGTAATTTCGACGACGGTTTCGCGTGTCAGCCGCCCCCTCCGCCGATGATCGATACGCGGCTGTATCAACCGCGATGCGTCGCGGCGGCGCGCCACGCACCGAGGAACCGAAGGGAACAGAGTGGATTCCAGGATCAACGATATCGTGGAAGAATTGAAGTGGAAATTCTATGAAACAGGTATCTCGAGCTTGATAATAATACGGAGTGGAAAGATCGAAAGATCGAACGGAAATCAAACACCCCGAAACCTCTGCCATTCGATTCGTCGAGTCCTCGCCCCGATCGCGGTATGCCTGGTCCAGGATCGCGGCACCCCGTGGACCGGCAGCTCCATTATTAAATAACAATCGAGCGGAGGAACGACCGTTCGGGGCACGTCACCGACTGCAATCACCGTAACGATATCGTTGTCGTTAGGGCATTATCGCGGCCGTCACTTCTACAAACCGTGGTGGCGCGGCCCGTGTAACGATATTAGAGGATAATGGGGGGCCAACCCTCGCAGCGTCGACGTCGCCGTCGTCTACAACGGCGTGATAATAGCCCGTACGCAGCGTGCACACGGGCCACGACGCCGACGGTGCACGCTCGAGCGCGAGAGCACGCTCGCGCGTTTATATGGGCCGCGATTCGCACGACGGCGACGGCCGGGGATGGTAATGAGAGAGCTTCGCCAGAGGGGCTTCGGCGCACAATGCAATTCCGCTTGTTACTGATAACAGCACCGCAATTCCAGAACGCTCGTTACCCTACGCGTACCTTCCCCATCCCCTCCTTCGCTCCCCTGTTTTTCCCTTTTCTTCGAGGCTCCTCGCACCTGCGACGGCGAGCGCGACCGCGTTAATCGCGACACGGTTAACGCTGTTCGCTCGGCAGGCTGGCGATATCCACGCGGGGGCTGTTTCCCTTTCCCTGGAATTCGCTGGAAATTTTCTTACGGAGGGACGGCACGCGAGGAATCAACCTGTGGAGGGTGAATGATTAAACACTGTACAACGGGCTGGCAAGCGGGATGTACATCTATGCAAGGATATCTCAATTCATGATGCTTCTACGGGGCTTGGGAATTAGTGAAAGGTAGGATCGAAGGAAGAAAAAGGAAGCTGTGTTTCGTCCAATTCGTTCCTGATGATGGGACATCGGTAAGGCTTATTATTATTATTATAAACGGGAAAATCCTATAGTTTACAGAAACGTACAACCAATCGAACTTACACGGTCACTCAATTATATTAACTTATACTAAATCATGACCCCGTAAGTGACCAGAATGCTTATAAACTAGTGCCCGGAACGATTCTAAAGATCCACAATACAGGTCAATACCATTAAAATGCCGATTGGCAACCGCTATGGCGCCAAGTATTCATGGGGTCAACCGAGTAGTGGCGTTAACGGGGTGGCCTCGAGTCGAACAGAGGCCTAGGTCGCAATTCCCTTTGCGGCGCTATGAAGGAAATGGAAGCTACCAAATCCGGACTGTCAAGGTGACCATTTAAGACCTTAAACAAGAACAACATATCCGCGCTTAGTCTACGATCCGCGAGAGTAGCAATGTTCAATTAGGCCATTATAGGGCCATAATCATGGTCAACACTGTGGGATCAGGAACCCCCGCCATAAGAGAGGGCACGGAACAGCGAGGATTGGGGAAGTCGGCGGTAGCCGAGGTGGTTAAGGCGGCTGGCCAGCGCGCAAATCTAGAGATCGCCGGTTCGAGTCCCGTTGAGGCGACTTTCCTTTTTTCCGTGACCCTACAACACGATCCATAGGACACCCTAAAGTACGAGCAGCAAATTTCAGAAATTAGTGTTGAACCCTCTCGATCATCCTAATATATTTGCTGTGCAACGGACTCTAGATAACTGACCCATCGGGATGGTAGGATATAGCACGAAACGAGTATGTTGAGCATTAGCTTGTAGCCTGGCCACCAAGGATGCACAAGTGAGACTTGTGTTCTCCAACGTCCTTCTGACAGACACGTAGCCTATCAATCCGGGCTTCGATCACCTGGGACTGTCGGAGACCCATAAATTTAGTTTGTCAGAGATCGTAAACGCAGGCGATTAGCCCAAGTGAAGACCACGGGTCTGGGAATCGTCAGGAAAATAAACAGACAGCTTCGCGACCACCAGCACCCTGATCAAGATTTCCCTTTCTCACAGTTTTCCTTCACCCACTCCCAAATCGTTTGTAACGAATAAGAGACCCGATTCGTAACACTGCGTTAATGTAACTCCACCCCAAAGGAAATATTATTGGATAGACGCAATCCAGCAAAAGAGTCGATCAGTCAAAAACCAAGATCCACTCGGGTAACATAGAGAGGCTCATGTTATACCTCGTACACGCATTATTAGTTAACGAAATAAAGTTCACGGTTATTGTTGTAATATGCTGTGTCACGGTTATTTCATCACGACCTACATACTCATCCTGCGAATCCAAGTGGGTTCTCGTGGTCATAAGACACCACAGAAAACGTGACGTTGCGCCGTCGGAGATTTACGCCTTCCTAAAACAGGCGACGCATCAGCTAGCATCAGGGTATATATCTGAACGAGTAGATGAGCGAGAACTTGCGAGAGAGCGGAACGGTCTGTCTGGTGGCAGAGTCTATGGTCTGCCGCCAGTAGAGCCTCGTTATTTCGACGGAATAATTTTGAAGACGCTTACGAAGACACAAAGGGGACACGCATTTCCGAAAAACGACAGAGCCAGAAGGCTGTTTCCGAGCGGTATCGTCAGCGGCGAGCGGTGTTCCGTCCGAGCGGGCAACGACAAAAGAGGACAACCGGCTGATCCTGGCTCATTAATCAGACGGACGCGGCATATAGAGCGCAATTATCCGACGGTAATTAACTTCGCAAACTGCAGGGGCCCGCGAAGTCTGGCGAGGTCGAGAGGGAGAGAGAGAGAGAGAGAGAGAGAGAGGACGATGGAGGGTGGGTACGAGGGGGATGGCTTGATAGCGACGGTGGTGGTAGTGGTGGCGGCGTCAGCGGTGGATGGTGGATGGTTTGGATGGAAGGTTCTTCGTGGGTTCCGGCCTGATGGAGCTGTTCTGGAATTATACACGGGGTTAGCCCTGAAAACCAGGCGGCAGCCAGCTTTTGCCCCGGAAACTAATTTAACTCTCGCATCCTCTCCATCCTACCTACCCCCTGGCCAGAGCCGAACCCCCGTGCCAACCCCACCGCCGATTTCCACTGGAACCGGCGTCTGTGTGCGCCCCTGCAAGCAGGCACGCGCGCGCGTTGTGCCTGAATGGAGCACGACGGGATGGAAGAGGCTAAATACACGGATCGACGTATCCAAACTTCGTTTGATAGCGGTGCCTCGGTACGTCGCAGAGGGTAGGGAAAGTATGTCATGGAGGCCGGTCAAAGCACTCGAACGCGCGATCTCCAAGTTCGTTGGAGAGCCTCCCCGCCCCGGCATTAATTAGAGGGCTCGTTCCGCGGAACGCAATTAGACGGGGGCGCGTGCGACTCCCCTTTCGATTCCTCGCGGATGGAAAAATTAGGAGGCGGGAGGGCTCCCCTTTGGCGGGGAGGCTCGGTTGGCCACGCGACTGCTCGAGTGTCCATTGGAGAGTCCACTGAATGATTAACACGCGTACGCAATTTCCAGCCAGGTGAAAATTTGGCGGCCCAGCCCCGAATACCTTTTTTCACGCTCGCTCGACCATCGGTTGGAACGCGAGGCTGCGGCTAATGGGGGGCGGATGGGGAGCCCCCCATTGGCCGCGGCGGATATTCGCAAATTAACGCATCGCGCGATCGCGGTTCCTCGATATTCGTACAATTAACGGGGCGATTTTAATTGGGTGGACGGCGGGCCATTCTTTCGAGGGTTGCGGAGGCTTCTTTTAATGGAAGGTAGTTTAAAGCTGACACGGGGAGTGGGGTTATAGAGGAGGCCTCTGCCTATCCGAGCTGCTCTCAGCCGCTCGCTAATTCAATTAGCCGATTCTCATTGTACCGTTCACGCGTCCGTTTTAATTCGCGAGCAGAGCGCCCGTGGACGATCGCCGCCGATATTATCCGACCCCTCTCCTTTCTGCTCCTCTATTCCCCGGCCGTTCCCACTTCCTCCTCTCCTTCTTTTTTTTTTTTTTACACTTTTCCTCTAACATCGACGAGTCAGGGGCCGGCTATCGTCGATCCCGCGTGTTTGCTCTCCCGGTCAACGGGCTCTTCATTTTCTCGTTCCCGGGGAACTTGCACAGCGTGGTCGCCGCCGACCGTGTCAATAAAATGTCCGGTAATGCACTGTTGATACGCTTAAGTGAAACGAACGTGCTCCCCGGGGAGCAGCGCAGGCTTCTGGTCTTGAAAATGTGAACGGTGCACCGGGGGGTGCTTCTGAATCAAGCATCGATGCTTTCGTCGGCGGAGGAATTTCGCTGCTTATGTCGTGGACAGTTTTAAGAATACAATGCAAGAAAGAGGGACTTAGAAAATGACTAAATAAGATACGGAGAACGGTGTAACAGGGGTTGACAGCCCCGTAGTTTCCCAGGCTGCTCGGGTGAGCGTATAAAATCATATTTTCACGCGGCTGTGAAATAACAATTACCCATTCGTCGGGAGTGGCGGCGGTGCGCCGCGTCGCGATAAATTGTAAATAACCTTTTCGCGCAGAAATCCCCTCGCATCTGGATAAACTCTTGAAAAGATATTCCGCGGGTCGAACGTGACGCGTTTCTCGGCTGGAATGCAGCCGCCCTCTCCCTCCGATTTACCAGTAAATTTTCAGACGCTCCCGCGGCTGCGGAGAAGCGTTGCAAATGCATCGAAACCCATTCCTCGAAAGGGAAACACCATTAACGGCTGGATCCCGCATTCTTCCTGCTTTTCGAAATCGCGGGTCTGCGCGGAAGTGGTCCGAAACGGGGTGGCGGAATGGGGTTGGCTTCAGTGTTCTTTAAAAGCACTAAAAACCAAAGATAAATGGATGTCGAAGGCTAGCGGGCACAGTGAACAGTCGACAAGAGACATTCGCGTGTTCCCGGAATCCATCATTGTCGAAATGAGTGCAGCGATACAGAGTAAACGCGGCAGGCAGCGTACCGAGAATCCTCTGACGCGTAGAAGGATCGTCTGCTGTTTACTTAAAAAATACCAGCGTATCGGGAGAGAGAGCGGCCCCTGCGCGACACGGCTTAGCAGCCATGCAGCAGATACGAGCGAGAGATACAGCACGCCTCTGATTGCTTTCCTCAATTCCCGGCCACTACGATTCCCTTTTACCTTTCGAGCAACCCCCGCCGACCCTCCACGCCCCTCCCCCGTCTACCCCGAACCTACGTCAGCGAGGGGAATATTCTCCTGGGGGCACGGTTTCCTTTTTCCAGCCGGAGAAAGACGAACACCGGGGAGAATAGAGCGAGGGAATTTCACGGAAGGGAGGGTGCGGCGAAGGGAAGAAAAGGGAGGCCCCCCCCTGTCGAGAGACGTCCGTTGATGGACGAAGAGGGGTGAAAGAAAGCGGAGGGAGAGATAACGGCGATGAAAAATCGGGGAGTAAACAGCGGGTTTATTTACGAAATCTTGGAGCAAAATGCGAGGCGCAGAGGAGAGTGAGACTTCTAGCCGGGGAAAGGGAAGAGGATTCTTTGGGAGAGCGGATAGAGATACCGGTGGTAACGAGGAAAAGGGAGGAACGACGATAAAGAACTGTCAGAGGGTTGACGGTTCGAGGGGGAGCGGAACCAAGGGGATACAGGGACGAGGCTCTACAGAATTAAGAGCCCATTAGCCTTTCATTAACTCCACGGTGGGGACCAGGGAGGGGGAGGCGCTCTTTTCCCAACCCCTTCTTTGTCATTGTCCCCCGTGCAAAGAGAGGGAGGCGACATCTCGATGAAAACTAGATCCATTCAGCCAGCGAAGCCACTTACCACAGTCGGGTGTACATGCCGATGACCTTCCTCTACGATTATCATCCACGAGTTCTAACCGGGATCTGGCTACAGTTAGGAGCCTGGAAGATCGTTCCAAGTAACGGTTTATCGGCAGGAGCGATCGCGACGCATCTTTTCGCGCGCGGAGCTCGTCGTTCCATTAGGCGATAATCGACTGTCAAACTCGCGGCACATCGCGGTCGCGCCGCCACGCTCGTTCGACCGTAATCCCAGAAACGGGTTAATTGCGTTATGGCTGTCATTATCTCGGTCGCTGAGCACGCGGTTCTCGAGAGAGCGGCTCCGCCAGCCAGCGAGGAGAACGAGGCTCGCGCCTGTTAATCCGCAGCCAGCGCTGGAAACGTTTACTTCTAAACGCGCGGGGGTCGAGACGAGGTTCCCTGCCGCTTATTTGATTTGCCAACGGCGCACGTCGCCCTGGTACCGGCTCTTTTTACGGTCAGCTCTCGCTAGGCGGCAGTCGAGCTTTCCTCCCCCCGAGTTCCAAGGCTTCAAAGGGACCGAGAAAACCGTCAGCCGGGGTATGTATCGCGAAACGTCCTTAGCGGAGGCGCTCCCTTTTCGACGGCCGTTAATTAACGCGGCTTCTTCGCCGTCGCTCGTCGCCGCGACGAGCGCTTTCCGCTGCTGGCTCCCCTGGCTGGAGTTTCTCCGAGTATCCGAGGCAGCGTCGTTCGACTGACGAGTCGGCCGACACGTGACAGCGCATTGTGGGCGGAAGGAATGCGACCGGGTCGTAAAAGTGGAGGGCGAAGACGCCCGGCGTGCGCGGTAGAGTGTCGAGGCTTGGCTGGGTGTTGCATTCTGCGAGGTTTTTGGCCAGCTTGATGAAACGCAGGCTTCCTGGCGCGCCGGTATTTCGAGCTCTGTTTAGTAGGTATGCGACGCCGAAGGGTAAGCGATAATTGAACGCGAGCGAGATTAAGTTCCTTGCTGCGTTTCTTCCACCCACGTGCGATGTTTAGAGAAACAGAGAGAGAGAGAGAGAGAGAGAGAGAGAGAGAGAGAGAGAGAGAGAGAGAGAGAGAGAGAGAGAGAGAGAGAGTGTGAACTCACCAGGGTCGGAGGAATGATGGGACCTGGTGAGTCTGCAGAGTTGGAGCGGCAGATAACGAGTATCCGCTCGCGGTGGTGACTTGGGCGGCGGAGGAGTCGCGCTGAGGAATCCACGCTGCAGCTCCCAGCCGACTTCCTGGATGATCGAGGCCTTCCTGAAGTACGGCGTCACCTCCCTCAGATACTTCACTGTAACAGGCGAAACGGGTGGAACGGTGAGCGGCGACGATCAGGAAATTTCAGCTCCAAGGGGGCGGGAAAGACTGCCTCCTCGCTAGGCGGAATTCGTCTCTGATAACGGGATCGCGAGGTGCGAAAGTATTACCCCGCACTTTTCGCGGCTGATAGTGTATTACAGGGGTGGTGTCGATCCCCGGTAGCATGTAATTTCAACAATTTCCGAAGTTTCAATCTGGGTGGAATCTTGGCCAACAGATTTCCATCTAGAACAGTTTGTTCGCTGATGGGGGCTTAGAGTCCAGCCACGAATGCCGAAGATTATTCAAATTACAGGTTGCCGCGGGCCCAATTCGCTATTTTTCCCCGGACTTCGCACGCAAGGAGCAAGTGCAACACCCTCGGTGGCTCGTTATTATAGTTTCGTACGTACCTGCGCGAGGCGAGCTACAAGCTATTACTTAATCGAAATCCTCAAGCCTCCCCCAGCACCTCGAGTCCCCAGAAAAAGTCATCCCCGAGTGGGGAATTCGTAATTCCATCCCCCGATATCCCGCGCCGGTCGATCCCCCCGGTAATTTCGGTAACGAGGGAGGAACAGGGAGCGGAAATTTCGCGGCGGAACGACGCCCGGCCCGATCAATATTCCCTCGATCGGCTCGATATTAAGCCCACGTTCGCCTCGAGAACGTATCTCGGCTTTACGAGCGGTTTTTACGGGTACCCAGCGAGTTCGCCGCTCGAGGGATGCCGGTTACTCTTCTCCACCCCCTCGAGCCGTGGCGCTGCTACATGTTTCAGTATTTCGGTTAGCTCGCGTCAGGATTGCAGACTATTCCGTTGCGGCGCGTTTCGATTCTACCTTCTCGACCTCCTGCGAGCCAGGCCCACCCTCTCTCGCTCCCTCGCTCCTCTGACCACCCCCCCCAGCCCGGCCCCCTCCCGTTCCTTCGAACTTTAACGAGTTCGTCCTGTGTATGTAATCGCGCCCGGGCGCTGCATCGACGTCGAAACATCAACGACAAATTGGATTTTGAAACGGTCCGCACGTGACCGCGGTACCGTATCCGCCGCGACGCCTCCACGCGATACGGAGAGCGGCCCCGCGCGATTTACGAGGCTGACCGGCCTTCCGACCCTCGGCCAGCCGGGCTGGCGGAATTTCGTGGCACCGTGGACGTCGTAAAGGCGGGCGAAAAACGAGCGGCGTTGCCGTCTTCGCGGGATTCTCGATTTTTTTCGAAGTTTTTGTCTATTTGTCGATAGCTGAGGTGCCGATTAAGGGAAATGGGCCGAGTGTCCCGCGTATCTGTCTACCCCATTGAATTACTTTTCCTTGAATCCAATATCGAAATGACTGCTGGCTACGACGTGAAACTAACATCCCCTATTCACGAGCGAAAGCTTTCAAATTTACCGGCGTCGCGACTCCGTTCCCCTATCGCTCGCTGACATCGGCGCATCCGCTAATTCTTTACCGGGACACGGGCGGCATACACGGCCGCCGAGCGATACGCTCATTTGCCAAACACAGGCAATTCGAACGATGCCCATTGATAAGCGACGTTACACCGCGGCCGTAATGCACGGCCCCGAGTAACCAATCTCGTCCGCCGAGCCGCGCAAACAGCCATCCGTCTGCCCTGTGACTCGTCGCATTATTAATAATTAGACGCGCCTCGGTGTGCAAGAGCCGCGGCTGTTTGCCCCCCGATTTCCATCCAATTGGATTACACGTTCGCGGCGTCAACCGTGGAATATCATCGGCCAACAGGGACGCGGTGAATGCGATTATCGGGCATTGGCCTTCTTCGCACATTCGCTGAAGTCGCCGGCGAGGCGGATAACGGGGAGAGAGCAGAACGATAAGATAACAGAATGATCCCCTTCGCGATCGAAATAAAAAAAAAAAAAAGAAAAGAAGCTATGGATAAAAAATAAAACAGCCACCATTCCCCTCGATTTTCCCATATTTCCCAAAGCCACGGAAGCTCGACCGTTCGAAAGGCGCGCAATTTTCCCGAGGCTCGCGCTCGCATCTATAATTTCGCGCGCTCTCCGCCACTGGCCGATGATCGTCGCCGGGGCCATTCTCGCCGGCCAATTTTCGCCCCGCGCTTCGATCGGCGATAACGAAATTCGCGACTCCTGGATAATTTTCGCGGCTGTCGGCACGTGAATCGAATACCCCCCGCGATCGTTCGGCCTGAGCGCGGCGACGACGACGACGCCCATTAACGATGCTCGTCGCGTGCGTATCCGCGCGAACGCCACCCGTTAACGACGTCGTTCCGCCGAAACGAAGAAGCGGTTTTTCGGTCCGCCAGATGATAAACGGGTAAATAGAGGAGCTCGAGGAGGGTTGAGGGGTCGGTAATTAAAGCTCACCGCGGTCGACCCGGTTACCCGGTGGAGAGAGGCGCCGCCGGATTTTCGGTGTTTGAATGGGGAAACGTTCCCTGGAAAAATTCTCTGTTTGGTCGGCTCGGGGGATGGAGCCCCCTCGGAAGGAAATGTCGAGTGACGGCACTTTCCGCGATCATCCATTAGAGTAATTAAGAAATGCCCGGGGAAACGGGAACGATCACTCGTGGCTCGTTTAGTCAACGAGGGATGCATAGGAATATCGTTTACGAAATCGAGGTTGGTAGGATTCCGAATGGAGGTAATTATCGATTACTCCCCGATTAACTGGAACGCGAAGCTGGAGCAGCTTTATCTTTAATCTCCCTATATTATATTACATCGCCGCCTGGTTGTTCGTTAATAATTCGCGACGAGAACAGGGGCGGCAGTTTAAAGCATTCGAGCGCGACGTTCGGCTTAAGAAGCGAGAGACAAGGAGGACAGGGGGTTGGAGGTACGTAGTTTCATGGCTGGAGAGCGATCGAGCTCTCGGGGACGCCTGGAAAATAGAGTAAAACGGATAAACCGGAAGTCGATCGCTGTCCGCTGCCGGCGGAAGATATTTTTAATATCCGGCGAAGCTTCTATCCACTCGTCTTACCCCCGACTGCTCTGCGCCGTATACACCGGCTCCGCGGAGAAGTGGGTGGCTTGCGTCTACAAGGGGAATGATCTCGTATTGAAATTGCACGGAAATTTATCCCGGATCGCGACGGTATATCGAATCGTCCCTCTCAAACTTCGAAGCTCGATGAAAGATAGATACCGGCTCGCCGTCTCCTATTCGTCGGCCATAATTCATCTGACCAGCCAATACTCGCGCCGGGAATGATTAACAATAGGATATTGGCAATCGATTTTTAGCGTCCCGTAACTAAAACCACCAAGCGTCTATTACGGAAAACTTACTTTAGCACCTATACCTAGCCCGAGTGACGCAGACTTCCACGCTGCGACTAGGAGACTCGACGGAAATCGAATTCGGAGAGCCCGATGGGAAACTACAGACGATGTCTCATTACTACCCGCTTCTAGTGGAATCGATAGCGGAATCGGCAGTGGGCGTTCAACCGAGTATAACGCGACAAAGAGACGGGAGAGACACTTCGGAGACGGAGACGGATCGTTTTGACGGGACTCGCCAGCTGCGGTCCACTCGCGATCGACAGGTGGTAACGGTGGTTTCCTGTGGGCTTGGAGGTATCCTCCGATAGAAGGGTCCCTCTCGCCTCTTTCAATTTACCGGGGTTTCCCTTGCATAGAGTGTCTTTCAAGCTGATTTATTTCACCGGTTAAAGGCGGCGAATGCTACCAGCGTTTCGCAACAGGGCTCGCGGCTTTTGACTTCTAGGAATACCTGCCTCGAAACGCTCCCCGCGGAAGAGCGTCCCAATTGGAACGAGGGAATCTCGCGGACCCGGCGAAATCCCGCATAAATTTCGCCCGGAGGGCTGGCAAGTGTTGCGGGCGTCGTTCAATGAAATTTGAATGTAAATCATACGATTACGCGAGAGCCGCGAAAAAGGGGCAGATTTCCGGGACGGTGCCTCCGTGGGCGTCCGTTCAACTCGAGGGTAAAAATCTCCAGGGATCAGTCGCGTTTCTGCGGAAGCAACGCGTTTAATCCGGGCAGGCTCACCCCCACGGAGAAGGCTCGGCGAACCGGAAGGGGTAACCAGCCGGGAGAGGTTGGAGCAGCCCGAAAATCTCACCCTATCTTATTTACCAGATCAAAGGGATACGCGGGGGAAAATTCTCGTTCCGATAAGTCAAGGGGATTCCGCGAATTCTAATTTGTTGCCCCGCTGTAATAGAATCCAGTGTACGCTCTCCTCGCGGAGGACGACGCGATCCTCCGCAAACGCACGAAATACGCGCTGGAATCTCGATCGCTGTTCCCGAACGGTTAGAAATTTTATAAACGCCGAACCATTCCCCTCCACCCCTTTCCAGCGATCTAGATCAGCGAAATTTACGCCCGGAAGTTAATAGATCGACGAGAGCGCGGGGTTACAAAAATCTTGGGAGCCGAATCGAGCGTCTTGGCTGGCCGAACAAAGAGCAATCTAGCGGCGGAAATCGCGCAATTAAAGGGACGAGAGGGGGTTGGGTTGGAATCGCAGCAGGCTCTCGCCGGAGTCTGTTGGAGGTTCAGGCGAAAATAAAAATCCGAACGGGGGCGGCGGTCGTTTCCTTGGAGGAGGGTATATACCGTTTAATCGGGCGAATGCGAATCACGGGTAGAACGTCCGTCGGAGCGATGTGACGGGCAAGGAAATAAGTAGAAATGAAAATGAAACGAAAGGCCGCCAGCCGACGTCGCCATCCTTTCCCTCCAACTTCTTACCCCGGCCTTTATTTCCTCTTTTACGCGGCCCTCGTTCTACTCCCCCCCTGTTCTGGAAACTACCCGTGGAATCGGGGCGCAGTTTCCCTTGACGAGACGATATCTCGATCTGGGAATCTTTGTCGCAACCTTCGGCTCTGATGCACTTCAAGGAGCGAAGGAAAGATTTGAAGGTAGAAGAACAAGTCGAATGCCGAAGCACGCGACGCCTATCATTCCACGTCGCATCCCCTACGTTTCAACCGCTAACCTCGCCGATCGAGCGTGGCGTACGTCTCGAGATAAGGCCCTATCAGCAATCCGCTCGCGCAACATCGCGCGACAGATGCCACCGCGCGTCTCCCAGAATCCTAATAAGCGCGTCGCGAGCCGTTCCGTTCGCGATCATCAATTATTCATAAAGTTGACGGGTCCGCTTCTTTCTTTTCTCCGATCCGTTATCGACGGTAATTTCAATCGAGCCTCCCGCGTCCCGATTCAGCCGCCGGGGAACTCCGGCGTGGAATGGAAGAAACGTACGCGGAAATTCGATCGTTAAAGACGGGGCCGACGCGGCTGGAGAATCGCCGCGGACAGGCCAGCTGGAATTTGTATGCTGGCTACAGCCATAAATGCTTTACGACTAATAATACATGCGAACGAGCCGGCGCGACCGGTCAGCGCGGGCTCCTTGACCGGCGTTACGAGCGCTTCCGCTCCTCCTGGCGGCATTAAAATGCAAATCTCCTTCGCTGTGGCTTCATTGATCGTAAACAAGAGTGGCGGGCTCCGTGGCAACGGAAAACTTCCGATAACGCGCTTATCTTAAACGGGGTTGGGGGGAGGGGAAGGAGGCGCTTCTTTATGCCATTCCGTCGCTCAATTATAACGCCCAATACGCTCGCAATTCCCGGAGACTTTGCATAATGAAGCGGGAGGAAGCTGGTCGCCGGGAAATCATTTACGAACTTCTCGAAATTCCGGGAGCCCTGGATTCCCGATGGCAGGGGGGGGGGGGAAATCGGGGATTATCGCAGTTTCTCACGGGAAGGTAGACGGCGAGGGAGCCATAAGCGAGCAGTTTTTCTTCGGGGGTTGTATGGGCGACAAGCGTCGGTCCATATCGTTGGCCATCCATTTCGAGGCGCTCGAATTTTTCCCCTCCCGTTATAAATTCCCGATCGACGCTTTCAACCGTTATACATCGGCGAATATACGTAGCAGGGGTGGGTGGGTGATTCACGGGGTGCTAAGAGAACCCTCCCTCTCGCTGTTGCTCGCGAACAAACGACCTTCTGCCCGATCCACGAGCAACGCTTCGACCGGTTAAAGCTGCGCGATTAGGTGGACGGACAGGCGTGTGTATCGATTAGGGGTAGGGAACTTGGGTATTAAATAAAGTAGGGGATGAAGGGAAACAGGTATCCGCTTTGCTAAATGGATAACAGAGGATAGGGGAAACATTGCGCGGAGAGAAAAGTTCAGCGTCGCTCGAAATTCCACCGCGATCGAAACATCCCCTTTAATTCCACCGCTGAATAGAAAGTTTCGCGAAGACCTCTTAAAGCCAGATACCTCGACAATTCCTTTCCCGTCCTCCGCCCCGTAAATATCTCGCGCGGTTATTGTGTAATTGCAACAAAGAGCGTCTCGCAGAGGAGTGAAATACAGTGGCGACAAACGCGAGACAAAGAGGGCGAAGAGGGGCCCCGGAAGAGAGGCGCGAGCCAGCGAAGGAAGGAGTAGCGGGCGTTCGCGCGAGAGGGTCGCTGCAAAAAGGCCACGATTTCAAAACGCTCCGCTGGCTGCGAATGCTAGCGAGATATATCGGGTGTATCAGCAACACGTGAAGCGTGTATACGTGTACGTGACTGGGTGTCTGTGCAGCTACACTGCCGATCAAATGTTCGGGCGCCGGCTTGGAAATGGAGCCCGCGTCGTTCCGCAGCCCCCACATTCCCGGGGAATCGAATTACGGGGCAAGGCTGTATTAACGTTATCAAGTGGGTTGCTAGCTTTTGAAAATTGCAATATTCTATCCACCGATAACCGTGCCTCGGAGTGATCGCCATCCCCAACCCCCCCGCAGCGTCGCCCACGCCGCCGGAAAAACGTTATTAAACACGAGAGAGCGATATTTGCCGGAATTATTAGCAGCTAGATGGAGGGGAACGTATCATTAAACGAATGGTACGAGATGATATTGGAACGGCGACATGGAAATGAGGGACGACCTGCTCGCGGAAAATATTAATCAAGAAGAGAGGCGAACGGCCCCGATGAGAATGAAGGTTTCGCAATAAAATTTCACGCAGCCCGTGTAACGTTTCTGTTAATCTCGCCCGGTGACAGCGGAATTTATGAATTTCTTTCTCATTAACACGCGTCGACAAACTTTCGAGCGCCGCCGCGTAGGTACACACACGGTGGATATCCGCGCAAGCTACTGCAGCTTGCGGGAGGGCGGTTATGTAAAGGGATGCGAGAACGAGGGGGTTGGCGCCGTCAGGGGGTTGGCCCGGCGACAAATTGCTGATATTTGCGTGGCAATACGTGCACGTAGTCGCGGGACACGCGAAACGCGATTCACTGGCCTGCAATGGTAGCTCGATTCTATAATTTATACGATGGATCCTGGACACTTACGGCCACCTACACGCTTCAATGTTAAAGATAATATGAACCTACCGAGAATTTAAAGCACCGGCGGAATTCCGACGTCTCGACTTGCCAAAGCAAGCGAATCTCTGAAATTTATCGAGACCACAGTCTTGCAATTCCCGGTGAGATTTAAACTCGAAACGATTCCACGTTCTTGCATATTTCTGCGAAAGCTTGAAACTGAAGAAATTTCAGGGTCCTTCGTTCTCGAGACCTCTGAGGGATTACTATCCCGAGAATTCCTTCCTTAAGACTCTGAATTCCCGTTTTATTTCCACTGTTTCTTTCGCCGGGGTATCGTCTCGCGCGGCGGTATACTTTCGCGGAACGTTCGATCCGGTCTCTGGTTGCGGTTGTCAGTTTTTTGGGGCGAGCAAACTTCCAGCCGAGATATTCGTCGCCCCGTTCCGCGCGCCCGATCGATTCGTCGCTTTTCTCGTTTCGTGTTTCGCGGTGATCATCCTTGATCTGAACTCCGGGATTACGGGCTCCCCGTGGGAGTCGACGCATCTGCGGGCGCCTCTAATTGCACCGGCAACTTCGGGATTTTCGCGGGAGCCACGGGCTTTTCGAAATACGACGGGGCGGGCGATTGCGTGGGAGATTTGCGCCACTGCTGGACCGTTTTTACGCACGCCGACGGTCCCGGAAGTTCCCTGAAAATTCCTATCGACGATTGGAATCGACGATACACGGCTCCCCGACAGGCTTACCGATTTTCCACGGGGCTGGAAGGCGAAATCCAGTTTCAATCTTAATCTCAACCGCCGCCTGCAATTCCAACCACTCGAGGTTCGAGCCACCGAACATTTCTGTCTAAACTTAACCGAAACTCGAGCTACAGGTCCAGCCACCAGTGGTAAACAATCCCGTCTCTATTAAATCGCGATCATTGTTTCGAGCTCGAAGGTGCGGCAAAGAACGAAAGGGAGCGGTTAAAGTTTCGCAGCAGTTCCCCGCTTCCCGTCCTTTGCATCGCGGAGATTTCATTTCTACGCGGTATTCAACGGTTCTTACGCAGGCTCGAGGGTTGGTTAATCTTTCCCTCCTCGAGCTACTGGTTGGTCTTTAACAGCGAGGATACTTGGCAGCTGAATATCTCCAAAGACCTCGCGGAAGCGGGTTCGCGCGTCGGTTTCACCTGACCGCGGCTTGGGATCTGCTTTCTCAAACGATCCCCGTGACAGAGCTCGCCCGAATGGGCGCCCGAGGGCCTTCGGCTTCGTCTTCGTTGCGGGGACGGCAAAAGGGTCCAGTGAAAAGGTTCACCGATTCTTATCAGAAGTTCCTATCGCGGAGTGAAAGGGCAAAGGGAGGACTGATCGCGATGAGTCACCGAATCGTCGAATTCCCGCAACGAGCTGGCGCCTTCGAGGCTCTCGAGACGCAGCGAGGATTTAGCGAGGGGCCGGTGGAAGGACGCGGAGGAATCTGGCCGTGTGTGCGAATCCTTTGAGAAAGCCGTTCTAGACGCAGGCTTTACGACGCCACGGTTCAACGGCGGACGGAGAAAGAGAGAAAGGAATGGGCTTCTCGCCTCGTAAGGGTTCGAAATCTCGTTGCGAATCGCAGGAAAGAGTTCGAAACGGGTATTGGTCCCAGGACGAGCGGCGAGATACGCCTGCAATATCGTGCCTTTCCCTTCCATTTTATCTAAACGACCTTACACCGAAATCGCGGCTTCGCAGCTCGCTACTGGGTCCGCAGCAAGCCCTCCTCTGGATATTTTCCTCGGCGAATATCGCCCAATAGATTGTCGCCCCCGTTTTATTTCCCCTTCTAATCTCACGGAATTACGATCTCCACGGGCGCGGATTTAGTTCCGATGCATTCGCGTCATTCTCAGAGCAGGGGATCATTTTTAGGGGTAAAGTGTATGGGGAGGATTAATAAATTTTAATTCACTTTTAATTCTATTTCCAAAGAAGCGCGCAATGTTTTATAGATCTTCCTCTGTCGCGCACCCTTGCAATTCTACAACCCCCGAGCCTCGAATTTCTTCCATTATAGGGGAGAGTCTTGCAGTACCGATTGGCGGACAGTACAGACCAAAGTTAGCTGGTTCTCGCTTCTTCGAGCAGATATTAGCACTTTATTTGAATTAACTAATGAAAATCACTATTCTCTATAACCTATTTCGGGGGCATATTGTTTACTACGTTGCTCTCGATGTTCTGAGCCATTAAACGTATACGTTGATAGTAACGACCCTAGTAGCATTTATTGTTGGCATTTTGATGGCCAACTAATTCCCAACTTGGGAATACCGTGGGAATACCAGAAATGCTACTAGGGAAGTTTGTTAAAAGTTATTTTTTAAAGCTGATCTTTTGTTTCTCGTGTAAGTAAGGTAAATGTCCCCATTACTGACCACGTCCCCATTAGTGACCAATTCATTTTCTTATTGTTTATTGCAACACAGAAAGCGAAATATAAGCGAAATATTTCAGTTATTGTTTCATACGTTATTTATGTAGCCGTACATTCATCTTTAAGTAAATTCACATGTAAATTAAGACTTGGTCATTGACATGAAAGTTGACAGATTCTAATACCGTGAGGTTATACTCCAGATATCATTAAACTCGCAAATTTTACAATAAAAATACATGGATCCATGCAGTAACTTACTCAAATTAACGAGAAATATAAACAGAATTATAAAATAAAAAGAAAATATCCATTTTCTTTCATTATTGTAGCAGAAAATCGTGGTATAAAATAGATGGTCACTAAAGGGGACATCAGGTCCAATATAATTTTCACCATAATCTTTGTGTAACTAGTCAAATATCACTCTAAAACTAATTTGATTATAGAAACTAGAGACTTCAACAAATACAATGATCCATACTTTACTCAAATATTGTCGTATATTAGTAAAAAAATTACTATTTTGAACCAGTCACACTCTTAAACGGTCGTTAATGGGGACATTTACCTTAAATGCTTTTGTTGTATTATTTATAGTATCTCTAGTCTATTAAGTTTAATAAAACGTCCTAGATTTGCAATATTTTTTTGTACGTAATATAACATGGTCTGAAATGTTTCCCCGTATTTGTCTTACAGTACCGATCATCCAACTGTCGTGCAGTACCGATTAACAAACTGTCAACCAGTAGAGACCAAATTTTTCTTATCTGTAAGTTCAATCTGTTAGCAACTCAGATTAATTTATGAGATGTTCGTTTAGCCTTCCTTCTACTCTTTCCCGCAGAAAAATAAAGTAAATAAGGATAGGTATGATAACCTAACAAACAGTAAGCTAGGATTTAATGAAGATGTTATTCAGTGTGTTATTTTCAAGCAGAGTTGGGCATTAACTAAATAAAAAATTATGTAAATAAGGATCAAATAAAAGTCACTTTAACTTTAGATTATTTGACGAACAAAGTTGATTTTTTTATTCGACGAATAATTTTTTTTATTCGTTATTCGAAATTTTATTTAAATAAAAATTTTGCCCAGCTCTGTTTAGAAGGAAACATTTGACAAAGATTGGGTGCAGTGTACCGAATGTGAGGGTTGAGTATACGTCAAATGCACAGATCAGGAGAATATTAATTATTTTACTTGCGAGTTTGTACAAATAAAATTGGAAAAAATCTTGTATTACTTAAATGTCTTTTCATTAACATTGTTAATCATTTAGACGTAAAAATCTACTAATTTAATAGTTTGTCGGTACTAGTCGACAATTTTTCGTTTCCTAGAAATTACAACTGCTTTACTTTTGCGAATTATCAATTCTTATTAATAAATTTCACAAAACTAATTTCCCTCCTCTTATTAACTTCCATCTATACTACAAACACGTTTTCGAATTTCTGATTTTTATCGACTCTACCCCAAGGTAGATATAACAAAAAAAACTTAGAGCGGTCGGTACTGCACGACTCTCCCCTAATACACCAAAATAATGGCACGAGCTTTTCAGATCTACTTTACGTCCCAACGTCCACTTGAAAACCAACGAATCAGCCAGGTGAAGAACCAGCGGTACTTCTACCGGAGTCTAACGATCACGGGATCGAGGCGGCAGAGCTACGAGGTCCGCAACAATGGAAAATTGTCGAGGAAAAAAGGGTCGTTGTAACAACCAGCGAAACGTTAATAGACCAGGGAAACGGTCGACGCTGGGTGTGACTCGGAAAAAGCGTACGCAGCCCGTTCACACCGTTTCATCAGCAAACTGCATATGCTCCTCTTTTTCCCCTTTTCGGCGACCGGTAGTCGCGAGTAATTTTGACAAAAATCCAGGGAAAGAGAGTGAGAGACGGAGATAGAGAGAGAGTGAGAGAGAGAGAGAGAGAGAGAGGGGGGAGGAATGGGGCGGACTATTCAACCGGCGACTCGCACCATTATATTCCTCGCCGACCGGCGTTGAAACGAGCCGCGGATTAATCCGATCAGAAAATTGTTGCAACGCGGCTGCACACCCGAAAGCATCTCGGGAATCGAATTCGCGCCGGGCGGCAACGCCCATTCGGCATACGAATAAAATGCATTTGCGCCGGTGGAAAGTGGTCGCGCGGGCATGTGCTGCGAGGCTTCCATCGATACGTGACCGGGGCCGAGCTCGGAGACAAAGAAACCACCCTTAATTCCGCGCCACGGGCGAGCCGAGTTGGCTCCTTCGCGATGTAAAGCGACACGCGTCGCGTTCTGCGTATTAAACGACTCGTATCGTATGCGTCCCGCGGTTTCGCCACTTTCAACGGATGCTACGTGCAACGGGGCGAGCGTAATATTTCCTCCGGAGCCGCCCAGAGACCCGGCGGGAAGGAATAACGAAGTTGGCCAACCGGGATGGGACGTTTCGGTCACCTGTGTGCCTTTTATCGCGCGGCTCTTTCATCTTTGCAGTTTTCAGCCCCGCAGCAGAGACTGGAGTCGGCGCCGCCGTTGCGTTGGACGTGGCCGAGATTAAGTCAATTGTCTGCTCGGGGTTACTGAGACGATGCCACTGGTAATCAAAAGTTCCGCTACGCCCAGAGTTCCCCCATTCAAGATCGTGATTCTGGTCTGAAGCTGTTTCGAGGATCAATAGTGGTGCAGTATGAACAGTTTGCCGTTGGATGTTATCGGGTATCTTGAATTATATCTAACGATATGTCGCAAAGATGGAAACTTGTGCTGTCTTGTGTTTAAGGTACTCTCTTCTCGTTGCCCGTCATATCTTTACAACATTTTACTTGCAAACCTTTCTTATCACTCCTCTATTTCTCATTCACATCGTACCTCTAAAGGGCCTAGCAGAGTAAGCATAGGGAAACGGCCCCAGCACCAATTTTATCATTTATGCTTGTCAAAATAATGCTCTTTGCTTGAAAACTACTATGAGTAATTTCAGACCTGTAACCTCTCCCGTAAGGGTGATGTAGGGACAACAACCCCACTTTATGATTTTCTTTCTCAAACACTACTTAAGATATTTGAATGCGATAAGTTGCAAATATTAGGTACTTAATAACTCTACTAAATCTATTATTTTTTTTTTCTTCAAAATTTTGGAGTGATAATTAAGGGTAGAAATAAAGGAATCAATTATTCAAGGGTAGTTTTTGTAAACAACTCCTTGATTGACACCAACGAAAAAATCATGAGTAACGCCTCACTACTTAGCTATTATCCATATTTTTTTCGTTGGTGTCACTCAAGGGGTTGTTTACAAAAACTACCCTCAAATAATTAATTCCTTTATTTCTACCCTTAATTATCACTCCAAAATTTTGAAAAAAAAATAGATTTAGTGGAGTTAGTAAGTACCTAATATTTGCAACTTGTCGCATTCAAATATCTTAAGTAGTTTTCGAGAAAAAAAAACATAAAGTTTAGGGTTGTTGTCCCTATATCACCCTTACGGGAGGGGTTACAGGTCCGAAATTACTCATAGTAGTTTTTCATGCAAACAGCATTATTTTAACAAGCATAAATGATAAAAATGGTGCTGGGGCCGTTTCCCTATGCTTACTCTGCTGGGCCCTTTGAATCTTCTTTTTCTTATATCGCGGCACATTATTATAACTCCCTTCCCGCTACTATCCGACAGCTAGACCCTTATCAGTCCTTCAAACATGCAGTGCGGCAGCATATTCTCCAACACCTTTAATTTTCTTACTTTACTTTATTCTTTGCGTTATTCTCATGTTTAGCTTTAAGTCTAAAGGTAATTTTTAGTTTAGTTTATTCTCAACGTTTGTTATGTTTCTTTTTGTCTCTATTTTAGTTTATAGTACGCGGTTAGGCTTTACTCTTATTGCCTATGCCATCTGTAAATATTCAGGTTTCTACTTTTTCTTTGAGTAATAAAGCCGATTAATAATAATAATAATAATAATAATAATAATATCATAATAATATAGAAACGGGGAAGCAGGCGGTCCATTAACCACCAATCGCGAGAGAAGCGACAGTAAAAGGGCGGGAAAGCGGAAATGAAGGAACGCTGTACTGTTCGTGCTTTCTGTTTCGAAAATATACCCTTCCTTAATTATATTGCCAGCCCCGGGGGACGGTCGTATTGGTCCGTGAAAATCGTATCGGGCTTCATTGGAAATACATTAACGCTGTCGTGCTCCCCGAGACGAATGCCGCTCACGTCTCGATACGGAATGGACGGGCTTCAAATAAAAATTCGCAGGAAATTACCAAAGCGAAAGGAGTCGACGCCGACACCGTGAGCAATACGGGATTGACTCGTGCAACCATTGGGTGGTCTCTCGGAGAAAGAACCACTTTCCCAGCTCTTGCGCCGGCTTTTTAAACGAGCTGGTCTGGCTAGCTCGATTATCTTTCCCCCCGATCGATCAGCCGCGTATCTCGAACTTTTGGCACCGCTCTCGAGAACGAATGGCTCGAAATGAAGGGGGATGGAGGCTCGGTTTACTCTGAGTCCGAATAGACGACACTGGTAAAGAAACAAAGCTGAAGGATCGAGAGGAGGAAAGTTCTCGACCACGGAATAATGGAGCGCATCGTACACGGCAAGTTTACAAATATCGCCACGGAGAAGCGACTCGACAACGAAGTCATAAAACTGTTTGTGCTTGGAAAAACTCGAGAATGAGGCGAGGGGTAGGTGTGCCCGAGCACAAGACACATCGCGAGAGCACTTCAGCCGTGGTTCAATCTTCAAGAAAGCAGAATCACAGCACGTTTCGATATAAAGGTACGTAGTTTGAAGTCTTGCGGAAGAAACTTTCTTTTCGAAAACCTCCTCCTATGACTCTTGGGCGGACGAGGGTGGTGCTCGATCTCTATGGGACAGGGTAACTCGAATACGTACTTAAGGGGGTATAGGACTATTAAACGACTAAAATCGACGGTTTCTTGTCGGTTGGATTGTTTAGATACCAAATAATCACCATACCGGCACTTTTCACAGTTTTTTATGTAGGCTTGTACAAGTAACGTAAAATAAAAAAATTGTCAGAATGTTGAAAATTATTCAAGTTATTTGACCCTTAAAGATGGTCCCGCGTAACTCGCAGCTGTAATCGGTGTACATAGTCCCAGGTGAACCAATCGTCTAAAAGCAAAATGCTTTGGGGTGAGTAATTTCTCCACTAATAATTATCGTGTGAAATTTGGCTGGGTGAATTTAAACAAAAATTGTAAAAGTTACAAACGAATCAATTTTTTCCCCACATTTTTATGGAAAAGAAAACGTCTTTAATTAGTTACAAAATGTTTTACAAACATCCAATGTTGATGCGCAAATTCCACACGATGGAGAAAGGTATTCTACAGCTCCAGTTAAAATTTGAAGTGAAAATATTCATTGGTTCAAGAGTTATGATGAACACCGTTTTTGAAAATGGTGTTTCGAGAACACCGGCTACAAAGTTAAGTGCCCTATGCCAATACAGCTCTGCGACGCGTTACACTCAGTTACGTTCAGCGCTGTAATTTCCGTAATTATTCGAATTTCCACATGAAACTTTTTTGCAAATGTTCACAAAGGATGAGTCTTTCAGAATTAATAATAATAAAAACATCGATTTTTTTCGATATTCCAATAGTCCTATACCCTCTTAAGGAGTTATGCCTACCTGCAAAATTCGGAAGAATGAATTTTGTGTTTTTGACATTTTCTTAAAGTACAACGTTTCAAAAGTATTGTGTGAAAGTTTCAATTTGATCCGACCAAAATTGGCGGAGCTATGCGAGTTTTAGTACAGGTATGTCCTGAAAGATGTAAGTCTAACTTAAAACTTTAAACGTATTTTTCTCGAAACTACATTTTCAGAAACGGTGATCAAAATATCTCGAGAATCGCTGCATTGAACGAATTCAGCTTTTGTAGGCTTATTCTATATATAAAAATCTTGTCGTTAATCGTGGCTTTTCCATTTCCGTTGCGTAGTTTCTATTTTACAGATGAGAAATGGCCGATTTTTGTGGCGAAGATCGATATTTTAATTTGAAAAACCGCCATTTTGTAGCAAATTAATATTTCGGGATAATGAACGATTAAGGACAAGATAATTTAATATACTAACTAAATTCCTTCGAATTTTTCATTTCGGATAAATCAGGTCAAAGTTAGAGTGGTCACCGCAAACAACTGAAAAAAGTCGCTGCCGGAGATCACTGATATTTCTTTTATTTATTTATACTTTCCATTGGAATAATTACTACAAGTAGTATAAGATGTATACTTTCAAATACATAAAGGTTTGTGTAAAAAAGTCTTCAATAATTTCCCCCCAAAAATCCCGAATATACTTGCGAATTTTTCATTTCGGATAAATCAGGTCAAAGTTAGAGTGGTCACCGCAAACTACTGAAAAAAATCGCTGCCGGGAGATCACTGATATTTCTTTTATTTATTTATACTTTCCATTGGAATAATTACTACAAGTAGTATAAGATGTACACTTTCAAATACATAAAGGTTGGTTTAAAAAAATCTTCAATATTTTCCCCCCAAAAAATTTACCCCCCCGCGGGTAGGCATAACCCCTTAAACTAGAGAGAAGAATAACAGAAGACTACATCCCCTAACAGCCGTCCCAATATCCAACAAATCAAATCCATCGATTAGATATTTCTAACACTTTCAAACGATCCGAATCCCACCGTTTACACCCTTCTTGTCTCGTACCTCTGACGCGGAGAGGCAGCACGCGCCAGCCGCCATACGAGCAAAAGCAAGCGGGACAAGTCAACGTCATTCGCCGTAATTATTTAGATAGGAAAGCGAGTCGCACCACAGGTAACCATCTAGAGCCGAGATTGCGTTTCAAGACGGTAAATCTTGTGTACACACTCGGGCTGGCGCGTGTGTTTGCCGCGCGTCGTCTTGCACGCCGCGCAACAAACACACGCTTCCGTCGCCGGTTCCATTCCGGAGCAACGACTCCCGTCGCCGTCCTCGCCGTCTCGTTAATATTCATCGCGTTCTGCGCTCGAAACAGAAGTAACTCCCATGTCGCGAGTCCCGATAAACGGAGGGGATGGGGTGACGTGGATGCGCGGCGTTTTATGCATCGAGCTGGATTTATCGATCTGGCCAGCGGCGCGCAACTCGCTCGATAGATCTTTCCCGGCGTTGGGTTCGAGCTAGGATGAATTGACCAGTGAATGAACAGCTAAGGGCATTTCTCAGTTTCAAATAACGATAAAAATTAAATAATGTCCTAATTGATTAATTACTAGGCTTCTCGCCGTGAATGGCAGCACCCGAAACCACAAAACAAAAAAATTAATAAGCGACCGAGACGTTCATAGATTAAAAAAAATATTAGTATCGCCGTTATCTCAATAAATTTTTCTTCATTCTAAATATAAGATCATTGTTCTCAATGAAATAGCATTCTTGTTATACGCGAAAAAAGTCAATTCACTGGTCGATTCAACCTACTCGAAAGCCTCGAGTAAGAATGGCAGACCGACGTTATGGAAATTTGATAGCGTAATTGGAGGAGCTTCTATGGAACGTAGAAGTCGATCAATGGGGGATGGTATTTGAGAGATACCGTAGCATTTGGATTATAAGTCAGATATTAGGGGATGGTTCCTCCGAATTGTCCAGGGACGTGGCGTTTCGATTTGTGTAGCGTCTCTGACTCCACGGTCCGAGGTTTTTCCCTTGTTTCGGATAAAGGATAATACCAGCAGGATTCCGCAGAGTACATACATCTGGGGGAGTTAAGATCGCCGGAAGACTACGGGCAGCGTGCACCCCCGCGGTTCACTGCGCGCACTAGAGATGGCGGCAGGGAAGATCTTGCGGCAGCCGCAATAATTTGAATTTATGATAGCATTATTGCAGTTGTTTCCTCAACAAGCACGTAGTACCTACAAAAGGATTTACCAAGTGCTCGTATCGTTGTACAAGCGATCCGAGGGATCCAGAGCGGCGCCTCGCTAACGCGGCTACGCGACGAGCGAAAAATCCCGGCCGCGCATTCCGCGATCATCGTTCCGCCTCGATATTTTAATAAGCTGCCGCGCGGATCACAGATTACGAATGCAAAGCTAACGGTACGAGAAGTTCAGCAGGAATAACGAGCGTCTCGCCAATTTCACCGCCGTTTACGATCTATCGAGGGGAGGGGAGCGAGACCCCCCCCCCCACTTCGAGGCCATCGAATAAAGTAGATTAAAGCTGATTAAAGTGCTTCGTTTCCCTTAAACTCCGGGGAGGGAAGTTGCCCGCGAGGAATTTTAAAAGCGACCGGGGAGCGTCGAAATTTGACTAAAGGCTCGAGACACGCTCGATTTATCCTTCGATTCCAATGCCTTCCTTTCTGGCTTATTAACCCCACCTGACTACCCTCCTGCGCCAAGGACCGATGTAACTATCCTTCCTAGATCGAGCTTTCGTCTCGCAGGCCATTGATATTCGCCGGGCGTGCTGCTCTCGATCGCGAACCCTTTTCCTGGCCGCGGGCAATGAGAGAGAGAGCACGCGGCAAAAGGGGTGGTAGAGGGAGGAAGAGGCAGAGGTGGAAAGGAACAGAGGGATGTAACGAGTTGAAGAGGCTGTAAAACTGCGGACGGAAAAGGGGGAGAGAGAGGTGGCTGGTGGAACGATTATAGTCGATTGATACGCAATGTTGCCTCGCTCATCGAGAGTAGATCGGCGCCGGAGCGAGACGCAGGATGAATACGGGGACTAAAGTATTAACGGGTACCTGCCGCGAGCTATATTCGTTAATTGGACCCGCTTCGTTTCATGCGTAATTGCGAGCGAACGATTTCATCAGGTGCGGGCGGAAAAACCGTGGCACGAAAATTCCGCCTCCAATGGGAAATCGAACGAAATCGAGTTCCCATATCCAGAGCTGATCGCCTTTCGGGGGCTGCGCAATTGTTCGTATATAATTAGCCACGGTTTATGGAAACGAATAGTCCAGCGTCGAGTTTCGATGGTCGGCGGTGCGAGAGATTTTGAATGAATTCACCGAAGCGTTCGAATCATTCGACACGCGTTGCTACGCAAAATTGCTTATCTTGATACAATTCTATTCGTTACCAAAGCAATCGCAAAGGCCAGGGATGAATTTGGAGATTCGGTGTTCCTAGACTAAACAAACGTCTGCCGTTCTTTTCGAGAAACATTATCAAGTATTTTAATTTAAAAGAGTTTAGACAATTTTGCCAAGTTATTGCTAATATGCTACATGAAAAATAATGAATCATTTTTAAAATTATCCAAAGCTTCTCTGTTTAAACCTTTTCCAAATTCTTTCGCCCCAAATTTGATTATTGATATTTCGCTGACTAGAGACTAGTAAAGTAACTTATACACAGACTGCTTATGACTGTAATTAAGTCGGAGGCAAACGAAGCCACGTTGTCTAACGACGCTCGAGCGATTAATATTAATATTTATGCAACAAATTGCTCACCGTGGCTTCGAAACTTCATCGACAACAGGGTAGCCGCAAATGGCTGGGCTGGATGCAGACGGCAGGTCCATATAGAAGGGCTAAGGGCCTTGAATCGCAATACAGACACTTCAACGCGATAGAGGGAAAAGAACGCGAGCCGCGCTGTTATCGCGTTGGCAGCCGAAACTCGAATGACTTTACGTACACGTTCGGTGGACAAGGCTGAATGCCTCCGGCGCGAAGCATGGTGTCCTTATTCAACGTTCCAATGCTTACGACTGTGATTGACCGTGGAAGGACGCAACGTGTTTACGACCGGACTGGAGGTAAAAATCGCGCCATATAACTTTGCCTGCAAGCGGCCACTGACCGTCGTCGTTCTTTTAATTCGTTTCGAAAAACATGCGATCGCACACGGACGAGTATCATACAAAGTAACAGGTTAACATGATACTCATGCGTGTGCGATCGTATGTTTTTTCGAATCGAATTAAAAGAACGACGACGTACAGTGGTTCGAGTATAGGTACTACATGCTAGCTGGACAAAATTATTTTTTCGCGGTATTGGGTTTATATGGGGTTCAAATTGGTAGAAAACAAACCTGATTTATATCACTGAAATATTAATGGAATAAAAATATAACTAATTGAATAAAGGAAAAGAAACCAAAATGACAATATTATAGTTTCACTATAAGTGTGCCTTATAACTATTAATTTCTTGTTAATTACAATACACGCTAATCTTATTCAGTACTTGAATCATCCGAAGAACATTCAGTAGAAGTGTGACGATATCTCATCTTCATCAAGCGGAATGGTGCCGGGAACTTCTCTTTGCAGAGCAGTTTCAGTGGCATTATTTGTTAACAACTCAATTATTTCTGGCGTTAGTGAATTGAGCTTTTCTGAAGCATTTACGTATAGAGTCGGAAATATAACAACTGTGCCATCTCTCCTGTCGAGTATCGCACTCGAAAACAATTCACAAAACATAGTTTTTGCAAATTTTTACAGATCGATCGTTTGATTAAAAAAAAAAAAAAAAATAGAAACTCTCTACTTTCTGTACATTCCACCCTCGTTTCGTGGAACGCCGTGGAACATGCAGAGTGATGCAGAGAAAGCTGATTTCAAAAACCTGGTTTTAATCTTCAAAACTTCAAAATTTTAATGTTATCAACTGTTGACTGTTGCTATAACTGTTTTGTATTGCGTTTTCTATCAATGTTACTTTGTTCGCTTCGTTGCGCTCACATTACTTTCATTCGTTTTCTCTAATATGTTTCAATGGTCTTCCGTTTATAAACGTATTATTATTATTAAAAACTCAGAAATTACAGAAATAGACATAATGTTATAACTGTCGTTTTGTTATTTTTCCTTTATTGAATCAGTCAAATTTTTATTTTATTTATATTTTTAGTAAAATAATAAACTGCATTACGAATCAAGTTTGTTTTCTAACAATTTGAACCCCATATAAACCCAAACCCGCGAAAAAATAATTTCGTCCAGCTAGCATGTAGTATACTCGAACCACTGTGCGAAAAGTTAGTTGAAAGCATGCCTAAAGGGAGTCAAGCGGTTATCGACAACAACGGAGACTGGACTATATACTAAGTAATTACATATTAGTTCATAAAACGAACTTTTCAGCAATATAGACTTCTTTTAAATCTAATGATTCCTTTCGGAGACACGATCTTGTGAAACAGACTGTACCATAGCATAGCTTAGCTTGCAAGTAGATCCCCAGCTTAGGGTATGAAATGATTATTGTTGAAGGGCGTACCTACTTAGAAATATTCAATCTTATAAAGTAAAAATTGAGTACAATCATGCCTAATGTCTCAATTACAGGAAAAAGATTCCTCCCCAACCGCCAAACCGATTTCAATCGCCAGCAGCGACCGCTCGAACCTCCCCCCGCGTGATTATCCCCCGCCAAGAATTTCCCCATTGTTTAAACGCATTAACTGGGAACTCGGGGTACCCTCGGAGCAGCCTGAACCATCCCACCGTGTAATTCCCTTGGATTAATAATACGGGGCACGATGAATGAAAATCAAAAGCCGCGACGACGTGGTGACGCGCCCTCAGAATTAACGCGTCCCCCGTCGCTGCGTAAGGGTTGATTAATTCGCGGAACCGTCCTGGAGGCGCTATGGGCGCAGATTGCTTTCGATGAATGCGCCTTAGACGAAGGGCAGCCCTCGCTCAAGATACCTCGCCCGAGGAAAGGGTGACTTTGGATACGTCAGGGCGGCGGGAAGGGCGGAGGATGGCGGGTCGGGTTTGACGGGGGCGGAGGATATATCCGTAGAGTTATGGCCGGTATGAAACCCATAGCAAATGATGCAGGAATACGTGACCGGCGAGCAAAACGGCCGCCTCGCCACCTACCCCTCGCGCCAACCCCTTCGCCGTGGCTGCAATCAGCAACGTGCGCCGGCCAGCTTCGAAATAAATTCAATAGAAAGCCCTGCGCGACGTACACGCCTGTACGTGTTCGCGTGCGGTGGCCCCGCGAGCCACGGAAATTTTCCACCGGACGGATTCCCGTGGAGTCTCAGCGCCTGCTCCTTTTGTCGCCGAATTCCGATCGGGATTTTCGGATCGTCGCCCTAGCTGCGAGTCCTGGCAAAAAAAAAAAATAAAGAAGAAAAAAGCGTGCAACCGGCACGACCGCCCCGATACAACGGGGGTAGCAGGCGAGGGAACCGTATTTCTTCGATCGAGGGCAATGCGTTCGCTCGGCGGAGGTAGCTAGGTCCGTGCTCGCACGTAACTCTTCCTTATCTCGATCTCTCCGCTCTCCCGGAGCTTTCAGATCGCAACGGAAGGGCGGCCTGATGGAAGCTGATAGAAGAATTGGAGCGCGTTCAGCGCGGCCGTGTTTACAATAGGTAAACAGCTAAAAAGATAATCATTTAGATCCCAGTATCCGACGAATCGTTGCAACTAAGGCTAGCGTATTCGTCACGGATCGCTTCAACGGTGACAGAACAACGCGTGCGCGCAGAGCGGACGGCGAAGTAAAAGTCACCCCCGTATGGTGGATGGATTGGAAAAAAAAAGAAACGCAGAAGGGTTTAGGAGGGCTGGTTGTATCGCGTCACGGAACAAACGTTGCCGTTGAAACCTGGCCCTGATCAATGCTGATGTATTCAATCAAGGGGATTGGTATGATCTGGCGAAATGTCGTTCACGGGAGGGGTCCAGAGGGTGCAGCGAATACAAACGTTGCGGCACGGATCGCGGGACATGGTGGTGTGTATACCATACTGCCTACGCGGAACGTTCTGGCGGGCATATTGGATCGTCGTGGATAGGGTACAATCAGAATTCCATGCCTGTCCTCGGCGACGCCACGTGACGTCGTGCTCTCCATTAAATTCAGCGTAATAGCAGCGACAAGATGTCGTCTAAGCAGCCCGTTGTAGTACGTAACGCGCAGACCCGATGCCTGGTTTCCCTCGCGCGATTTTCGAGGCTTCGAGGGCCTCCCTCGTGCCCTTTGATACCGTTAATGGCTATTTGTATGTTAATCCATCGCAACAGAGTCCCCATAGAGTCTGGCTTTTGGGAAGGGTTGAAGGGTCGAGAGGGGGGGAACCGTTAGGCAAACGACGGCCGTAGTTTTTTCTTAGACAGCCTGCAAGATTAACGTCCGCCGAGAAGTAGCAATGATCTCCAGCGGAGGAAGGCAGGGAAGGCGATGCAATAAAAATCAAAAAGGCTGGAAGACGGTCGTGCCGAGCGACGTCGCCTTTTCCTGGGATAAATCACGCGATATTTAAAACTCTCCGGCGGAGGAAAGAGGCGGAAGGGGGAGGAGAGGGCCGGCGGGAAAGGAGAACAAAAGGAGGAGGCCGGGGGAGGCAGATTTTCAGGTGGACCCCGCGATATTAAATATTTCAGACGTCCGTTGTCCCTCCTGCTCTCTTTCCTCGCTGGTCCCGGGGCGGTCGCGCCTTCGTACACAGGGCCCGAAGGCACTAAAAGGAAATTTTACAACCCAAACATTTCGCTTGGACGGGAAAGAGGGCGGAACAAAGGCGGGGGTGGGGCGGCAGGCGGAAAGCATTCGCCGTGGCAGCGTCCGAGAGACGCGCGAGAGGAGAAGGAGCCTCGCCGCGGCGCTACTTCCTGTACCGTGGAAAATCCTTTTTATAGAGTTTCCGCCGGATGAACGGGCGCGTCTTAGTGGTTCGTAAACAAAAATCACCGCGCCGCCCCCCCCCCCTCTCTCTTATTCCCGGTAGCGTAATCTAAAATTATGTCAGCGACCACCCAGCCTGTCGACTCGGATAAGGAGCTCGAGACGCTTCGAAATGAAGCGGGGGAGAGGGAGAGCGAAGCTGGGCGAGGTAGTCGAGACTCGTGATTAGTGTTTCTCGAGCGAAATGGTGGCGGTACATCAACCACGCCCGGGAGAATAGGGTGCTGAATAAATGATAACGCTACCTAGCCGCGAGAGGATTTCTTCTTACCAGAATTCCACCCTTAGTCCTCGTCTTTCTTTCCTCCTCCTCGCTGCCTCGCCACGGGGACCCTAGCCAAGCGTCGTCGCTAACTTGAACGTATGTCCCGCCCCTACCTCCTCGCCTAGACATTTACTTTTAACGCGGTGATTTTCAACTTTCCGCGATGAAGTTTTACGTTGCTCGCGGACCGGCGTCGTTTAGGCTATTCAGAGGGCTCTTCCTATTTGAACTTCCTCCGCCGGGAATGATTAATAACCTTCCCCGTGACACGACTCCGAAGAGAATTGCACGAGGCACGGGGGGCCCTGAGCCTTGGAGCCAGTCATCCTCGAACGCCGGCCTAAGGAACAATGCGGCGAATTAGAACGAGCGGAGCATACTGCAATCTGCAAATATGAGAACCTTTATAGGATGCATGGCTCGGAGAAGCGTATAGCTGCCCGGAATTCTTTCGCGGGGTAAAATGTTATCTGAACGCGTCCGTAGCGTCCGAGCCGCAGTAGTCGAGCCCCGCGCAGGGTCGGCCAGCGGGCAGAGGCCCCGGGTTTTCTCAAGGAATAAAGGCATACTTCCGTACATCTTTACGTTGGAGTGGCCACGCAGAAAGGAAATCCATCGTGAGAAACCGCTCGAGCGATTTCCTACCTCGTAGCTTCGATAAAATTTACTCTATGCTTCGGGTGCGTTCGAACGTATCCGCGCAGCTGCTATGCAGCCACCAAAGCCATTCTTGACCCTTTGTCAACGTTGCGGCCCTCTTCCCGCGGCGCCATAGAAATTTACAATCGGAATTCTTCGCGCGTCTGCCGGCCCACCGTTCCGAAAGCTTTTATTCCGCGCCTCTGCCCTCCCTCAACCACGATAATTGCGAACGCCGCCGACAGTTCTAATTTCCCCCGAAACACGGCCGAAGACGGTAGCTGACTAGAAGGCTCGGAGAGGGCAACGTTAGCGAAATTTCAACACCCGAACGTTCCGCGGGAAAGCGACCTCTTTTCATTCACTTAGGCGAGGCGAGTCACCGCCGCTAGCCACCCCTCCATTCGCCCTCGTTCTCCTTTGGTCTTCAGCCGCAAATGGAACGCAAGTTTCGCCCTGAATTTATTACCGGGAGGGGGAACGTGAATTTCTCGGCAGCCCCCAGTTTCCCCTTATTTCGCCTTTATTATTGTTATTAGCGGCCACCCCGCGGCCCAGGCTATATTTCACCCCCGTATCAGCGCCCACTCTTTGCCACCTCTCACGTACCGCCACCCTGGTCCTTCGATTTCGTCGTTTCCTTCGAGACTTCTCTCGAAACCGTCCCCCTCTAACCGCCCTCGTGCTTCCCGGCCTCTGTGTACACGGTGTTCATTAAGTTCGCGTAACTGGCAAAGAGAACGGGGGCGAGGGGGTGGCTGAAGAATGTCGGTGCCGGGGCGCGGGGAGAGGGTGGGTTCTGTCAGAGGGTGAGAAACGGCTAAAGGGGAAGGTGGGTCAGCCGGCGTGGCGGCTCGAGGGGCGCGTCTGAGTGGCGGTGCAGCTGAAAGAAGCAGGGTAAACACGGCAGTTGGGAGAACGGTTGGCGTAGGCGCCGGCAGAAGCGGAAATGAGAGAGGGTTGACGCAGCGAAACTCACGGAACCGGCCTGGCTGGCTGTTAATTGGCGTGAATTACGTCTTTTGCGCCGCAACGACACGGACAGCGCGCGGGAGTAGAAGGGTGGAGGCCACCCCAGGACGGTTAAGGGGCTCGGTGAAAACGGCTGCGGCCGCCACGACCGACGGAAACAGAGGAGAATTAAGACACCGGCAACGTAAGTCACTGGTTTCTCCTTTTCGACCGGACCTCGGTTCCACCCCCCCCCCTCTGCCGCTCCTCTTACAATTCCCTTTGATCGAGCCCGTGCCCCTTTTTCGAACGAAGCTGCGAGAGGGGGGAAGGCCGAGGTCTGTGCCAACTGTGCACCTATGTAAGCGTAAAGGGGAGATTACCTGGTTCGTTGGAGGATCTGAGTGCAGGGAGACCTCCTTGGGGCGCGTCGGATCAGAGGGAGGGCGGCTGGTTACGGGAAAACTGAATAAAGACCCGGCGGGATCTCTTATTCCGGCGCCGAGATAAACAATTCCTTTACCTAGTCACTCGGAGCTGCTTTCTCTCAAATTTCCTCTACTTCGAGCCGTTCAACTATTCAGACATCGCTTTCCCTACTGATTTCGGGCGTGAACGCTTGCGAAGCTACCGATGAATTAATAAACGAATGCCAACATTTGTTCAAGAAGATTCCTCGGCGAAGATAAACCGCCTCGCCGCCGTCCGGCCAGCGGGTGGCAACAAATTGAATTGCAAAACGCGACGGCGTGTAGAACAGCGGCGCGATGCTCGATGGTGCGCGATACGCCTGTAATCTTTCGCCGGCCGGTGGCGCTGGCCCCCTCTCATTAATTAAATATAATTGCTTTTATCGAGCAGCGCTATCGAAACATAGTCGGCGGCGATGCAACGGCCGCCCGAACGAGATAAATCGGCGCATTGTTCCAGGCCGCCACGTCGAGCCGCTCCATTGTCATCGTTCACCGGGAGGGACGGAATAGCGAGGCCCGCCGCGTTATTTCCATTAATTTCCATCGACGCGGCAACGACACCGCGAAACATCGAATCGAACAACGCCGCCCGGTGTTTCTCGAATTATCGCGAACGAAACGAACGAACCGTGCTCCGGCCGCCTGGCCTACACCGTAGAAATAATTATCGAACCGATTCGTATCACCGCCGTTGCGCTAATTTATTACGCATAAATCACGACTCGTCGCCGAAGCGATAACCCACGATCGAGCCTACGTCGCGATTACCACTCGCGCCATCCGCTGTTCTCCAACTTCCCGCGGGAAAATTCTGGAACACGCGATCCCGGTTTCGTTCCCTCATCGAGGATGCTCGCGAGAAATGAATGCGAAGAGAGCCAGCGCGCGTGTCGCGCACTCCCAAAGCCTGCTTCTTAAACGATTCACACCGAGGAAGGGCGAACTATCCCGTTTTATATGACGGGACGGCCTGTGCCGATCGTTAAAACGTCTATCCTGTTAATCCGTAAATGCCTCGAGGGTAATTCCGTTCCGCAAAGTGCTTTCTTCGTCGGCGCGATCGTTACGAAATCCCAGGCATGCCCCGGAGCCGGCGGAACCGCAACGAAACGGAACCTTCTAATTTCACCGGTGGCCTCTGTCTCGCGGGCGGCGCCTCTTTTGTCCAAGGTTGCGTGTAATCGGATGAGCGATGCGCCGCGCGAAACCGCGGCTATCTTTCTTTCGACTGAGAAAGCGGGGCAGAGAATTGATAAGGGCCGGGGTGCGTGAAATTTTTTTAGGCTACACATCGACAAGCGGCGTTTAAATTTAGGATAGGTGTCGATACTGGGAGCCACGGCTCTCAGATCGATGCAGTTAACGAGACGCGCTGATTACAACGATCCACCCCTGTAATCCGCGGCCAAGGTTCCCGGGGCTACGGTCAAAGGGTTAACTAACGGAAAAGAGGCGAATGATCGGCCTGTAGAGGCGATCGTCGCGGAAGTAGAACCAATCGGAATCGGATTTGCGGCAATCCCTGGATAACGACCGGCTCGTTACCGGTTGACGAAGAAAGGGGATGTACACATGGGGCTGAGCTATTCTGGAGATCCTGGTTGAGGGACAGGGGACAAAGGAAACGCGTTAGCGGATGCGCGTTTGTCTCAATTTGAAAGGGCTACCCTCATCCGGAGCGTAGATGCAATCAGACGGGCAAAGTGCTGTTGGGACGTGGGAAGAGCTTCCTGCTAGAGGAATGCGGGATCCATTGATCAGAATTTTCCCTCCGCCGTCACATTTTCGCCCGTCGGAGGCGCGCTGCCATCGAGCAGTTTAATAATAATCACCCTCCGGCGTTCTTTGGGAAAGGAAACTTAAATTCCACTTAAGTTTACGTTCCGCCATGCACCCGCGAAGTAGAAACAGGTGGCTGGGGCAGTCACGCGATCGTACTGTTAGCCTGATTGTCTGGCGACAGCAAAATCTGAACAGCGACGCGTTGCCTTTCTGCTCTTCCTCGCATAGATTTACGATTGAATGCCGGACTAATTAGAAGAAAGTGGAGCGAATGTGAAAATTGGACAGGAACAGAATTACCACCTCTGGAAACATTTGGTCAGACAAATTTTTACCTCGTAATTCCAATATCGAAATGGCTGAAATTTGAATACGCAGTAGTCGGCAACCATTATGGTATTAGGGTAAGAGGGATGGAACTTGCGGATCGCTCGGCTGGCTTAATTGATTAGAGTAGCCTTTCAACAAACGAAGGATCCAGGATGAACCAGACGGTTCGCTGAACAGCCCGTCTAATTTTTTCTGCCCACAGGTAACGCCTTCGTCGGTGCGTTTTATTTTATTTAAATCAGCTTGCACGTATGATTATTTTAATACCTGCTTCCTTCAGGGAAAACCACCTCGTCCCCTTTCGATTCTTGGATCTCGTATTCCCAGCCACACCGCGCAACGTAATCTCCGCGGACGCTGAGGTTTTACCGCGTAATCTGAGAATTATTCAAATTGCAATCCAAACAGAAGCTTGATTTCAATCCCGCGATAGCTTGGTTGCGGTAAGAAGCCCCTGCTCGCCCGTGATTTTACAACCCCCGCGCCTCAACGCGATGCCCATATATTCCCAGCGGTGAGCCTCCCCGAACGCAGCGTTTCTCTTTGCTCGAATTCAGTGGAACAACCGCGATGCAGGCAAACAATAACAGGGGAAGAAGATCCGCTCTATCGATCGTCCAGTTCCATCCTCCCACGTTCCTTCAGCATTTCGTCAGTTAAACGATTATCGCTCGGCCAGCCGATTTTTCCGCCAATGCCATGTTGCCAGTGTGCGCGCTAAGTCCTCGACTCTAACGCGGCTCTCGCCCTGCTCCAGTTTTTCACCATTTTCCATGGAATTCACGGCCCCCGCGAGACCCGACGTCACGTCCATGGAAATGGCCCGCCTTTGGAGGTCGCCCAGAGATTTAACGCTGGCGTACGTAGGAAAATTCCGTGGGTCGACCAGCTACACCCTTAATCTGGCGACGAAATCGAGCTGGGGGGAGGTGCGAGAGGGACGAACACCGTCGGGCGAGATGAAGATAACTGTCGGAGAGTGTGAGAAGCCTGTGGAAAATGGATAAGGAGGCTGGAAGGAGGGAAATACTGTGATGTCAGCGGTGACTTTGGAAAGTCAAGGCAGTTGGGAATATTTTAAGATTCCTGGGAGTCGAAAGTGTCTCAGAGAATTCTGAAAGGTCGCGGCATCAACTTGGTGGCGAGTAGAGGGTACCATTACACCTTCCGAGTATCCTAATTGAGATTTGCCTGCGCAGAGAAGGAAAGGGAATCTCGGGAGCAACGATCGGATGGTAAAACTTGCGTTTTTTATGAATCCCACTCCGTTGTTGGTGCATTTCCCCGCTGTTTCCCCCAGCGACTTGGTGATATACGCCGCCGTCCAGGCTACTTACGTTTTCAAAAATAGTTCCCCAGCCGTGTCCCGCGGGGAAGTTATGTAAATGGAGGCCGCGAACTTGGCGTTATGAAACAAAAATTACGAGGGCCAACTTCCTACCTTCCTAATGCAGTTCGCTTGTACAGGCAGCGGGCATTCGAGCTCCTGGCGCCATTCCAATCCCATCGAACGTCGCCGATTTTTGCGACCCACGAAAACCTCCCTCGCGTCAAGGAGCGTCCCCATTAAAGGAAGATAAAACTGTTTCAACAGAACGGACATTCGACTGGGATATTCGACTCCGTCGCGATCGTTCATTTTCGGGACGATTAAGCCTCTGACGAAGGGAAACATTCGGCCGTTGCCTGAACGCCTCCGCGAAGCACAGCCACGCGTCAAATTCCACGTCGGGCGCAAATGTTATTCTTCCGCGCACCCTCTGGAATACTACAAGCTGCGCTATAGAGCACGTTCGAGTGGTGTTTCCACGGGGACGAGCCTTTCGGAGATGACAGCAAGCGCGTGCAATTTTGAGCGCGCGGTTTGTTTAACGATCGTTATCTACACCGATGGACTCTGGTGTCCAGGAAGCCCATTATCTGTGGGCGAGGCGGGGAGCTCGGTTGGTTCGAGGGCTTGCAGTAGATGGCGAGAATAGACTGACTGGAAATACAGTCGCAGGAATTGAATATTCCGTAATTCTTAGCGGCGCTAAAGTTGAACAACCGAAATAGCCTGCCGGAGGATAAAAAAAAGAGTCGCTTAAAAAGCTATAACCCAAAGACACCCCCGGGAACGACTGTCCCAATCGGCCCCGGCCTCCCGCCGAGCGATTAATCATCCCGGCGAGTATCGATTGCCAAATAAACCTCGAGATCACTGCAGTCATCCTCAGAAGCAATCCATCAAAATCAGAAAAATGATGGTTCCGCGCGGCGTGTGTCGAACAACGGGGGAGAACGGTGTTTCGGTCGCGATCCCCCCTAATCAACCCTTCTGGACAGCACATTTTCATGGCCCCTGGCTACGAGAGGGGACGGGGGTGCCTGTCGAACAGGGAGAAAAAAGAGAGAGGGTCGTGACACGAGCGAGGGGTCGAGCTACAAATTGATAAAGTTATTAACGTCCGCCTGTCGCGTTTGCCTCGTTAATTAAATCGAGACTCTCGTTCGATCGTTCGCGCGGACGCTCTTTTTTTCGAGCACCCTTCTACGTCCCCGCGCAAACGCTCGGTGTATTCGATCGCAAGACGGGCTATTGTCGATTCCGCGACAAAGGGAAGGGTATAAAGAAAGCAGCGAGCCGTGGGGCGATCGCAACGCGATGTATAGTACCGCGTCACGGGGGTGAAAACTCGGGGATGTTCTTTCGAGGAGGCGGATAGAAAGGGGTGGCTTCTTTGTTTCCCTGCGGGGGAGGCGTGCTCGCCGTGCTCGAGTCCTCGGGAAAAATCGTTCGTCGGGAGGGAGGTTCGAATATAAAGAGCATCCTGCATGTAACATCGAGGAGCTCTCTTTGGTAAGAAGGCAGATAGAAATCAATTCAACGTTCCACCGGCAGAAACCAACCCTTGGATTAATTACCACTCCTCCAACAAGCCCGGCAACTGCAAGAAACACGCCCCCGGAGGCTGTATAATTGATGCTGGATCGGCTAATATGGTGTCGTTGATCCCCGCGAAGGGAATGTTTACTTAGCAGAGTGCGGGGCAGGCGGACTAAGAGCGCGTACGGGAGATCGATTCTTCCGCGTCGCGAGCCGCCGGCGAGCCTGGCGAGAAAGATGAATCGTGTGGTATCTGCGGGATCAAAGGGCAATATTTTCGAGTTGGAGGCACCGGGCTTCCACTCCCGTCGGTCTTTGCCTCGGCGTTATAAGGGACGCGTGCGACTGCCTAAGTGGTTCCACGGTTTGCTGAGAAAATAAGCGACCGAGCTAAGGCTAAGCCTGGCGACGGAATTCCCCGGCGAAATTAGAGGCTTCTACCGGCGTGTACGTGCGCGGGGGTGCCCGTGTGCGCCGGGCAAACTGCGCGAAATCACGTGAAATCAAATTACGTAGCCAAGGAATATATGTCGCGGCGGACGTTCCATCAGCTGGAGGAACGGGCGCGCGTGTTTGTGCTCGCAGTTAATTATAAATACACCAGCGATAATTGATGTTTAACGAACTGCCCCGTCTCGGCCGCTCCTTCTTCTTCGGCGAAACAAATTGGCGGGGATCGTTTGCGTAGCGATAGCGGGGTCCCAGAATTTATTGCCGGGGGACCTTTCTGAAAGTGGCTCCTGGAGCCGCAACGACGCGCTTCTTCGATACTAACAGGAAACATAGGTCGATAAACTGGGGTCGCTTTGACAAAAAAAAAAAAAAGAAAAGCGAGAAGAAGGGAAATTTTAGTGTTTTCACACAATTGTCTCTAACTTCGATATTTATCCATAGATTCTCTTCAGTGGCACCTTGTTTTCTTCGTTAAAGTGCAGACTCGACGTAAGAAATGAGAAACTGTCCCCATTTTTGTGATTTCGATTTATGCCAGATGATTAAATAAATTGTCGACTTCAATTTCGATTGATAAAAATGACTTTTCTCACATATTTCCACAGATTTCGCCCGAACTACTGAACCGAGTTGAAAATTCTGTCAAGTACATTTGTAGTGATTCAATTATCTTTAAATTGATATAAATTTCGACCATATCAGTTATTCCCGACAAGAGATATTCATAATTTCACGTTTATGATTATGTTGTTGCGCTCAGACTGCTTTTGTTTTGTTTTATCTTATTTTATTTTATTTTATTGTATATATATACTTTCTTTTTTTGTTATAGTATCTTTATCTTTGTATTAATTGCTTTTCTCTGTACACTAAAGGGTTTTCCCGTTAAAATAAGTAATAATAATAATAATTAAGTGGGACCACCTTTTTGACAGACAAGTAAAAAGTTCACCCGTCGATATCTCGAAAACGTTTAGACAAATGTTTAGACCTCATTTTCGGAATCAGCGAGCCATTTCACACAAGACAGAAAATAGTAGTTATGTTACTAGTGTTATTTTCATTTTGAACGCAGTCTCTTACACGCTGTAACGATCGAAGAAACGATAGAATTTAGATTCACCTGTCCTTATTACGCGACTCCTGCGTTTCCGCCAGGTGTTTAAAAAATTCAGAATACAAGATTCACTCTCGTCGAATAGAAAAGGCTTCGAGATTCCCAAAAAGGAGCGAGCAACGTTACAGAAACTTCGCATGCAACACGTAGTGGCCTGTCTCCGAGCTCGACCACCCCCGAAACAATCGCAGACGGCGAGGACGCGGGAAGAGGCCGCCGACAGACAAATCGCGCGGCGGAAGTCGAGGCGGAATCACTTTTAGCCGTCGGTGCGCGATTACACGGTGCCGGGATCGGGGATCAGGGCCGTTCCGTGGCCATGTAAAGCGACTGGTTAGACCGGGGCGTACATAGGAGAGCGTACGGGGCGAGTTTCGACGGGGTAGGTACGTGTGCGCGCGGGCAAAGGTAAGGCACCCTCGGGGAGTGTTCGCGGCAGAGTTATGCAGATCTGACCCCCCCTAACTGCTGTTTCACACGCGATATCATGCATTTGAATGTACAACCGCTTCCAGCTAACTCCGTACGCCATGGTCGAGCACGTAACGGCGCGGCGGCGGCCCTCGAACGAGGAGGAGAGGGGGAGGGAGGGAGGGAGGGGTGGTTTCGCCGCGAGCGGCGAAAAAGAGGGCGAAGCAAGGGGGGGGGGGAAGGAAGAGGGAAGAGCCCCGAGGAAACAGTGAATCTTCGCGGTTAGCAGTCGGTATATTTAATTTTCGTGGTAATTGCCGGGTTGCGAGCATGAATTATACGCCGGCCGGGAAGGGGGATGAAAGCGCGTGGACGTGAGCGTACTTCGGAAAACAGTCGGCCCTTGCCTTTTATCTCCCAGCCCGCGATCCATCGCCCCGTCGTTCCTCGGGGGTGTCTTCGGCGGTTGAAGCGGAAGTCTCAATTTCCTAGCCGGTGCCTCGCGAGGAGGGGTTGGATCGAAGTGTACCACGATCGTCTAGTTACCCGATCGAAGCAGCGAGCTTTTCAGTTATAATTCTTTTGATCAGGCGATTCCGCACGCGTGGCTGGCCTTTCGACGGAGTTAATTTAAACGAGGCGTACCGAGCGTACGTAGTTAGGAGGACGCAGATGGGGTGGCGATACCGTCCGACTTTCATGCCCAGATTGGGGCATGTTTGCATGGTATTTAGCCGATAAGGGCCGAAGGTATCGAGCGGCTCCGGATTACACGCTTTTAACTGATCCACGATGGGCGTTACCACCCCCCTAACCATTCTGCCCGCTCCCCTTTTTTCCTTCCCGCAGCCGTTTTAAACCCTCCCGATACACCTGTCCTCCCGCACGTTGCCAATCCCCTTGCTTCCTGGCCGGCGGCGTTACGAAAAGGCATTCGTTCTAATTAAAATTTCCCCCCTCCCCCCAACCTACGAGCGTCTTCCCCTCTGGCTGCTCGATGAGTTTCGCCACGAAATCGATCGAGTGCGTGCTCCACTTCTTCCGGCAGGGGAGAGAATTCGAGCGATGGGAATGGGCTTTTTATGCGAAGGAAATTTATTGGCTGGCAGGGGAAATTCGCGAGGGGGTGGAGGAAGATAATGCCGTACAATCCCCGCCAGATCTCCGGGGATCCGGTCAGGGAGGGACGATATTCCTGTCGCTCGAAGTGACATCTTCTGTCGCGTCTTTCGCGTTAATTCCGCGCGGTCTATAATCCCTCCCTTTCCCGGAGAAATCAATGGAAGAGTGTTAGAGGGGAGGCTGGAATAATAAAATTTGGGTGAATGGGGGAGCGTGGAAGGCTGGTAAACAGACGCCTCGGGACGAGAGTGATCCCTACAGATGCTGTTATTATGGTGATAAAATATTCCGTCTACGAACTGCTGCACCGCCGCAAGACCTGGCTCTTGTTTACTCGCTCCCCTCGACTTCGAGATGTTCCTCAAGTCCTAAAACCTCATAAGTTTACCCGCGGCTATATATATATATCTCCTGTTACGGGGCGCTCCCCGTATACCGTTTACCCCGGTCTCCCGAATCTTGTTTACCTTATTCTCGATCAATTCCCCACCCCAAATGAGACCCACTCGAGGGTGGCTGGCGCGTTAGTTTTTATCGATCGGAATTTCCAAACAGAGGTGCCGAATGACTCGCAGCGCGAGCTACCGTCCCTCGACATCAGGGCAACCCCCCCTAATCGTCCCTTCGAACAAAAATCGAAATCAATTCTCCCCACATCCTCCGAGCGAGGCGAGAACGAACGTCGGTCTAACCACCCTGAAATCGATTCCTGGGAAACGATTTTCACCGAGCTTCTGGCGCCTCGGAAGGAAAGTTTCAACGATCCGCCGGAGTTCTCGCGCGAGCTAGCGTTAGCGCATACGTAACGCGAGTCGCTCGATACTTGAGCGGTTCGAAGGCATTCCGGATGCATAAAATGGACGTTAGCTTCGCATGCTGCGGCCCGTCGAGTGTATTTTGCATACGCCCTCCCCACCCCCTACCCCCGCCCATCCCGCCCGCGTCTACCTGCCACTCTGTAATAAAACGATACGTGCTTTTTCCCCGGGTGAAAGACGTCGGGACTAAAGAGGGCTTTTCCCGTGCACGCGACCGCGGGAGGAGGGGGCGCGAGCTGATCCCGTGCGTGTACGCGCGGGGAACGTGACACTCGCGCCCCGACGGGTATTAAGGGTTGAAAGCGAGGAGGGAAAGAGCTTCAGAGTTTTAGGAGCTCGGAAGGGGCGAAGTGCAACGCGGTATTTGGATTCCGTAGTGTCGACAGTGGACCGCACCGGGGGAATTCTAAGCGGCCTTCTGTTCCGAGTGTATGTAACGAGATGTCCGATCTGTAACGCCTGCAGTTCTCGCCAGCTAATACTGTGCAGAGCTGAGCACACCGAGTATCAGCCCGGCCCGAGATCCCTTATTGATCCAGTGGCAACGCCAGCGAAACGTCGCAACAGATTACCCTCGGCCATTTAGTCGGCGCCGAAGACTGTGCAAGGACACCGCCGCCGGACAATGCAGATCCAGATTAAGTGCCGCGATAATTCTCGGCCCTGTCAGAAGAATACCCCTCGGGAAGTTCATCGAGTCAGAGCTACCCCGGGAAAGGAGGAGTTAAAAACTTGGACTCCGGCCCCGGATCTCCCCCACACCAGTTCCCTCCCCTTTAATTTCTCCATTTCCCGGCATTGTCACGCCACTCACGCCGCGATACGGTCTCGTGAAAAAAAAAAGAAAACCGCCGGGACATAAATACACGGCCCATTTAAGCGCGATACATTATTCAGCAGCCCCGCCCTCGTAAATCGGCTAATTAAGAAGGGAACTTATGCACCCCACCCCGGGAGCCACGAAAACCGTGAAACAATCGACCGGCGTTGGCTGGTCATTATAAAACACACCCCCTCGCCAGCCGGGGGAAGAGTCTCGCTTTCTTAGCCGGGCAGACGCCCCCGTCGATTCGAGCCGCAACGTAACACGCGGCAGGGGCCGTCTCGCGGGTACACGCGCCGCCGTCTCCACGGTCGTAGCTCGACGTAAAGCCTCTCGGCCGCGCGCGCACGGCCACCCTATTCGCCACGTCGAAGCGAAAGAAGAAAGGGTCGACGTCGTCGTGGCCGCTATCCTCGCGAGCAGGGTGTGTTTTACGAGCTCCGCTGTATAACAAGCGTCAGGGGGGTGCAGCGTACACGCCGCGTAAAAACGTCGCGCTGAAAGAACCCGTCGAAAAGAGAGGGAGGGGGAGAGGGAGCCAGTCCATCGTTCGCGACAAAGAGTCAATATTAATTAAGGTAATGGCAGCCGGACGGGTGGCCCCAGCCCCGTCGAGTAGCGTTTCCACAATGACGACTAATTATCTCCGTACACTCGGGCTGCTTCACCCCCCCCCCCCCCCCCGTTCGACAGTCGGCAGGGAACGTCGTCACGGCTCCGTTTTACGTGGCAGTAACGCGTTTACGGGGCAAACGGCGCCGAGCGTGTACGCAACGGTCGATTATTTCACGCTGATATGGCCGAACGAGCACGCGGGGCCAACGTTAATTATGCGCCGGACGGGATTGGGTCATTGCCGTGACCGTCGCCGACGCCCTCCAAGATGATCAATCGGCCGTCCGGGATGGCTACGTGGCCAGGGAATTCTGCTCTACCCCGGGAGACTGAATCACCCGCTGTCACGTTGGTCCTGGCCTCAATGTTTCCAATTCCGCTTCGCTCGATTAACTTCCAAATTGTACACGGCTTCTTCGCGACTTCGCCCGAGGAACTGGTTGCGTCGCGCCACGAACCATCGACCAACCGGGCCGTCCAGCACCGGAAGCGCTATCGGTGAAATTCACCGGGTGACTGAAAAGTATACCGCGCGATCGCGGGAATATTTCATGCGATATTGTGTTAGCCTTAAGGGCGCCTGGAGAATGTTGAAGTTTTGCCGCAGTGTAGCCCCCGCGGGGAGGGGGGGGGTGAGGCGGGGAAGCGGCTGACCCGTGAGAGGGGAGCGTCGATAAAATTCTTTTACATTACATTACGCCCGACATGCGCATCGGTTCAATCTCATAACGTTAATGTATCTTACCGCGGGGCGAACGTTAACACACCCCCGTTATAACCCGTTTACGCGTTTCCCCCCGTTTCTTCGGCGCTCGGCCCCGGGGTGAATTTTCCGCGGGGCGGAGATCGAGGAAAAATCGTGGTGGAAAACAGCGCGGTCTCCGCGGGCCACGGATCGTTAAGCTTCGAATATTCTATGATTCTCCGGGCGCGCTAATCCCCGGCGAAATGGAAACACGATCGATTCTTCGTTTATTCAAGACAGCTCGGCTAAAGCAATAAGCTAAACGGCGAACACACGTTCGGGGCTTAAATTATTACGCCGGGAGTGTCGTCTATCGGGATGGGAGAAATTAAAATCCGCGGAGGGAAGGGGGATGCTCTCGGCTGGAATTCCACGGTAAGATACACGACGGATCGAAGGAGAGCTGAGGATAGGTCGCCCGAGTAATCGATTCCAAGGGCGTTCGTCTGTGAACCGATTAATCGACCAGTCGTCGGCAGCGTCCTGCTCTCTCGTCGATGCGAATTTAGCAAAGCCATCGAACGTATGCGCGCCGAGCGCGCGATAACGTAATGCCGTTCGAATCGTGTCGAACGATTTCTTTCCCCCCTACGCCCGCAATCCCGATCCAACCGGAATTATTTCCCGCGACAGATTGAGCAGAACCGAAATGTAATTTTCCTAAAGCCATCCGCGCGCCTCCCTTTCTCCGCCGCCCCTCTCGGCGGAACCGCGCTCCCCCGAGGGATGCTAACCTTCGGAATCGACTTTCCACCCCTGGGTGCCCGGATAATTCTCATCGAAGGGGAGAGACGATCGCGGATGAGGAATCCTCCCCCGACTTTGTTTCGCGAATCACCTACCCCTCCGTCCGTTGGCCTCCAAACCCAATTTCATCGACGGTGTCTCTTACTTTCTAGGTCAAGCCGTTGTGTCTCGAGTGTCGCTCTCCCGCGAAGAGGGGCGAAGTCGTTCCGAGCCATCGCGGAAATTCCACCGGAGAAAACGACCCTGCGACTCCTCGTGTCCCCTTGCTGTTCCACCCGCCTCGTCACGAAGTTCCCAATGAATTCTACGAATTCCTAACGGATCGCGTCTCCGGGGCGCGTCACCTCCCCGTAGAATCCCGCTGCGAGGTGACCGTCTGTTATTGCAGCCCGCAGAGCGGCCGGCCATCGTGTCCGCGGGCCGCGACAGGCCGAAAAATAGAGGACCACCCGTTGAATCGACGTTTAATCGTTGGGGATTGGCGTGGCTGGCCCCGACGAGCGTCTCGAGCGCGACGATCCCCGCTGGCAGGGGGAGGCGGAAATAAAAAAGAGCGAGGGTGGTTGGGCACGGAGAGAGGAGAATCAGAGATAGGCGGACGGTGGAAAGAGGGATGGGGCGCGGACTGCCACGTCTCCGGCGGATTCGCGGTAATGAAACAACGACGACCGACCGACGGTCGAACGGACGGATTTGGCGGGGATCCAGCTAAATGAATCACGAATGAGCCCACGGTGTGTAAGCTGTAACTCACACCCGATCGCCCGTTCCGTACGCGCGCGACTCGGGGATGAATAGAAAGCGGGACGAGGGTGAACGAGGGAGAGGCTGGGGGGGGGGGGATGGAAGCCAGGCTACCTGCTCGGAGGCCGGAGCGTGATCGCGAATTCGATTCGAGTCGGGGCGAAAGCTAATCGGGACGCCACGATATAGGGTAAATCGATGTTATATCCCGCATCCAGAACGCCGGGGCCAATGGCGTTCTACGGTAACTGAATCAAATTCAGGGAATTCTATCGAAGGATTTCAAGGTTCGACGAGTTCTCCGACCGGTTTAGCGGTAGAATTAACGCGGGCCCGCGCTCCACAGGTTCTCAGAGGCGCTAGACAGCCGGGGAATTCCGAATTACGGCGGAGTGGTGGCCGTCGGTCACGATTAAAAAGAAGCCCGTGACGTTATTGTTCCATTAAAGCACGGTACAGAGAAGCAAGCCTGCGAGCGTTGCCGGAGATCGATCGAGATTCAAAAGTAGACGACCTCATGCATTATGCATCGAACCTCCGTTCTTTTTTTCTTCGGCGACACGCCGTGATCAATTATAGCCCGGTGAATAGCCGGCAGTCCGATAATGGGGACAAACGAGTGTCCGTCCTGGTGATTCACGGCACCCTCCCGTGTCCGACACTCGCTTCAAAATTCTTCTGCGCGCCGGGGCTCGCCTCGATGGCCGAGTATTACACCGATGGAGCCATTAACTTTGCACCGGAGGGGGAAATCGTTGCCGGGCTGATAATAATTCAGCCGGTGTCAGCGTCCCTTCTTCCTTTCATCTGCCACTTTATTGTGCCGTAACCCCGGCCCTGGACCACTTTCATCGCTGTAATTAACGTCGCGTCACTCGTGATCGTCCTCCCGCGGAATCGCCGGGAAAGATTGGGAACGTTACAGCTCGCCAGAAATGGTAAAACTGCTGGTTTATCGCGGGGCAATCAACGGCGCGAGTAGTAAGATCGACCATTCGGCCGACACGTCTGACCAATGCCGGCGTACACTACTGGTAGCGGTAGCACGCGCCCACGATCTCGAAAGTTCGACGAAATACCGGGATCACGAGCTCGCGTACTCGAGTTTCTTTATTGAAATTTCACCCCCCCCCCCCCCCCCCCGGGCAGACTTTTAACTTTGCCGATGCTTGTCATTCCCCGCGATATTTAAGTTTCCTCGGTGGAAAGGGGGGAAATTAATTCCACCGGCCAGAGGAAGTTGCTCGGCGTGGAATAACGCCGGAGACGGCGGGAGGAGTTCATCGAATGATCGTACTAATGGGAGTCACACGTAGAATTCGAGGTGGATGGTATCGATTAGAAGGAGAGCCCCGATGGAATAGCAAACAAGAGGATCCGAGTGTGGCGTTATAGGAAGGTTTGAAAACACCATGGTGCGGGGACAAGTTAACAAAGTTTTCCGGGCACTCTCATCTCGCTGGACCAAGTCGAAAACGAACCACCGCGCGTGACTCCCCCGGGGGGGTGCATTGAAATTCAGAGAATTTCCTGGAGGAAGATCCATCGAGTGCTCGGCGACGAGTTGAATTCCGCTGCCGGGGCGACTTTAGAAAAACGATCGAGAGGTAAGGTAGGCGCCGAAGCCGGTGCCGCCTGAACGCGGGAGCGTTCACCGGGGAATATTTTTCAACGGGCTGCGCACTTCGAATCAGCCGCGAAATAGTCAGGAAACAGAGGGAAGCCGAACGGCGAACAGAGTCATCGAACTCCTGTTCGACTCCGCCACTTGGAAACGAACCGTCGTAATATCCTGAGTGGTTCATTTCCCCGCCGCCCTCTACGTCTATCCGCCGATACAGCGCCGTTACGTTTTATGCGAAACGGACGGCGGTGCTCGCATGCTCGCTGGCGCAAAGTCTGGCGGGCGGTTGAAAGGAGTCTCTGGGTTGCCTCGGCGAGGAAGCAGCGCGTAAAAACATGGATGCCCGGTGTGCCTCCAGCGGGACGATAAATCGAAGCTCGCCGGGCGGGGATTAAAAATATTAGGAGGCTCTGCAGGTCGCGATGAGTCTCTGCAAGATTCTGCAACCTCGAATTCACGCGCTTGAACGAGGAAGAACATAGTCCCCGGTAAGGGTCGATGGGGGAGGTCCGGGGGAGGCATCACAGGCCCTTTAAAGTTCTGGAAACTAAACGAACGACCGTTTATCGAGGCGAAAACGGCGATGAACAAGCATCGGGGCGTGGAATCGCAGCAACCGGTCCCAAGTTTCCCTCCGCCCGGCCGTTAATTCGACGGAGAGGCTGCTCTTCCGGTGCCATTTCACGGCGAGCTGGCGCGAGCCGGATGCGCTAATGTACTTTTGTGATTTGCAATCTAGGCGGCAGAGTTTACACGGCATCAGCGAACGTCGGGGATTCGGCTAGGGCCGAAGTCGTTTTGTTAATTAAAAGTTTCCCAGCTGCCGTAACGCGAGCCGCCCCGGCTCTAGCAAAGAACTACCCCCGGAGTCCACTCCAACCCCCTCCCCGCCGCCGTATCGTTTGCCACGGTTCTACGTACAGACGCCAAAATCTCAAACGGGATCAGCGTTAACGAGATTCTAGCAAAGGAGCAATTATTTCATTCACTTGCAGACCTCCCCCGCCCCTGTATTCCTCCTACTATCCAGGGTAGCGGGCGGAGGTGTTCTCTTTATGTAGTGCGAGAGTAAGGCTGCGCTCATCTGCGTCTGCCGGAGAGTATCAGAGTGCCTCGATATCGCGATACGTATCACGAGCTGCTTTTTTTTTATTAGCCTTTCCGTCTTTTCCTCTCAGAAAGGACTTTTAAACTGCCCCCCCCCCCCTACACTTTGCAAAATGCACAGCTTTCGTTGCACACAGGCGGCCACGAATTTCCCGATGTAGTAAAACCCGTCGAGAACACCGCCAACAATTTTACTACTTGTTTTTAAGAGCCCAAGGAGCAAAAGAAGTTGCAGCCCTTTAACTTTGAACCCCCCCCTACCTTCCCCCTTCCCCGCGACTTGTTCCCCGACCGAGGAAAAGAGGTTTCAAGCTCGGAAAGCGCAGCGGGATGAGTGCCTTTAAAAACAGGGCTCGTTTTCGTAGCTCCTATTACCCTTTAGCGATCCACAAAAGGGGCAAGATGTAAATAATCTTCAATCGCTGGTGCTTCGCTCTCTCCGCCCCCCCCCTCACCCTCACCCCCTGCCAACCTCTCGCAGCCACTAGCCCGTTTCCCCCTGAAATTTGAATCAACAGCTCGCAAGTTTCAAGTGCGCGCTTGTTCGGGAATAATCGCCGTTTCGCGACGCGTTTCAGGACGGATTAATGCCTCCCCGGAGGGGGCGGGAATTGTAAGCAGCAGCAGTTCCGCGTTTCGTTCGAGTTACACGGGGGGGGGGGGGGAGAAACAACGGTTTTAAAGCTGCCGTAAACGGTGGAACGCGTAATTTAACGACTTCAACCCTCGACCCATCTCCTACAGCCTCCTGCCCCCTCCACCCCGTCGCCCTCTTTCGTTTTCAAACATTTCAATTTCGGCGGGACGCGCGATGTATTTATTGTACGCGCGGCGAAATGAAAAATCACCGCGCGCGTTACTTTCGCCGCTCGCAACATTCATAGACCTTCGCAAAGAAGTCATATTTATTCATATTTCTCGTTATACGTTTTGCACGCGGGTTCATGTTTATTCATAGGAGCCCCGTGCGCGCGCGGACCCGCGCCTGCTAGCAATAAAGAGCGGCGAAACTTTTCGCCAGACAAGTGTCACGAGTGGAAGTCTGTTGTATCGAAAAATTCGTCTACATACTCGACGCGGCTTCGACGGCTTATTTCTTCCGGGTGGCTGAGAATGAATGCAACGTGGCAAGCTGTCGCAACGAAAACACGTTCCGCGGGAGAGGGTCTTTTGTGAGCCGCTCGGTGCTCGTGGATTTCGGCGGAACGCGGATTTTGTCGAGGGCGTTGATGCGCCCCCGATCTTCCGATACACTTCTAGCTAAATATCGCAGATTCCATCGATCCGAAGAGGGAAGGGGTCGCTCGCTTGCCTCTCTCTCTCTCTCTCTCTCTCTCTCTCTCTCTCTCTTTCTCTCGCGCGAGAAATAAGAACGCAAAAGGAAATCCGCGGAGAGGGTGGGTTGAGTCAATAACGGAGCGAGCAGAGGCAGAGGGTGAACCAAATACGGCCGCGGAGAGTAAATGGAGTACCTAAAACAACGCGCTGGAGGGTGGCAACGGTACAAAACAGAGGTAGCCGAGGGAAGGGAAAGGCATGTGGCGCGCGGACACGAAAGAGAAACGTTTGAAACCGGCGAAACGGGGGAGCTGTAATTAACAATGCGAACTTAATTCATTAAGTCGAGGTCGGGGAACCGTGGAGCGCGGAACTTCTTGACGTACTTTACCCCGTCCCCGTCCACGACCATGGGAATAATACCTATTTTCGCGCCCGGGCGTACAACCGCCGCCGTCTACCTTAAGCAGCTCCGCTCCCGACGCTTCCACATTGTCATCGCCTCGCCGAACCACCCTCCCCGCCCGAGGAGAAACCGAAGCGAAAGACGCTCGGGCTCCCGCGGCAAAAAATCCTCCTAACCGCCGGCTGCCCGAGGATCCAGCAGGAAGCCGAACAATTAGCCTCCCCTCGCGCTGCGGAGAGGACGCCGCGTGAATTCGGGATTACGCCGCGACAATGCCGTCCGGTTAGGGGCTTTCGGGGGTCCGACCATTTGTTGCCTGCTCGTTAACTGGCCGACGGAGACGTTCCCGATTCCACTTTAAATCCCTAGAACGGTGTCCCCCCGATGCCCCTACTGGCGGGGCTCAGGGCCGAGGATATTGCCGAGAGACAGGGGTGGTTTCGTCAGGCTTCGCGGGAATTTTCGTCGTACATAAACCCTTCAGCCAACGACGGACTACGCTTGACGGAGCACTCGAGGTACGCCTCGAGGAATCCACCGTATTCTCGACACGCTTCTCCCTCGATAACCGTCGCGCGGCGTGAAACACCGCGAGACAGTCCCCGAGGGTGGTCGCGCGGGGGAGATAGGGAAATATTCGTTGACCATGCAGGCGAGGAAGTAGGTCGACGGCGGAGCGCAAAGACAAACGAAAAAGTGGCAGCGAGGGAGGGCGGAAGGGCCAGAGCGTATATGGATAATCTAGGAAATATGAAATCGCTTGAAAATTGTCAGATCGTATGCAATAACGCGGCATTAGTGACGGGGGGGGGGGGGCCGAGCGGTTGCGCAATAGCTTCCCAGGCGCCGAGGCTGCGGCGGATGAAAGCGGAGCGGGCTGAGCGTCAGCTAAGCCGATCAAGTTTTGTCCACGGGCCACTGCAAATATTGCGACAGCAGGAATCGGCAGTCGGCTGTTTATTTTGGCTTGTTACTTTTACTCCACGTCTCTCTGTCTGCCGCGCCACCACTTTGCCCGCCGATGGAGCGGACTGGGAGGCTGGATCCCCAGGTATCCGGGGGAGGGAAAGCGGCAGACAGAGACACGGGGGTGTGACTGCACTACCCCCGTTAACAGAGAGCCTCTATCCCTGATTCCCTCTCTCCACCCAGCCCGTCCGCCTTTCCCTGTCCCGGCTCGCCGTCTCTTTTAGCCATCGCTCCTCTTTGACACGTCCCTGCCGAGCGCGCGAAACGTCGAGGCAGCCTTAACACGCTTGTATCCGTTCTCCTGCTGACTTTCTATCGGCCACGGGGATTCTTTCCCTCGCGCTTAATTCGCCTGCGAACGAACGGAGCTCCACCACCGCGCGTATCGATGCCGCAGAAAGCACCAGCATCCCACCGCTGGGCCGCAGTTATTGTTATCATCTTCGTCCGATAATTGCCGGTCGATCACGCGACCGCGGGGCACGGCCGCGTCCTCAAAGAGTACACCGCGATGCAAACTAATTACGAGCCGACACAAAGGACAGGCTTAATGCAATCGCTCGAAAATTAACAACGTTATCCGCGGAAGTGGCCGGCGCTCGAAATTATCGGCGGTTCCATTAATTTATCAGGACGAATCCATCGGGTCCGGCGATGGGAGGCCGATCGATTTCACGGGAAAACTGCCGGCCGGGGGGGGGAGACGGGGGAGGGGGGAGAGGGGCTGCCTAAATGAGCCGCCGTCGCTCCACGGGATTATCCGAAAGGTAACCGTTTTCGCGAAACAGCCCCGTAATACCCGGCCGCGAATATTACCGTGGAACCGGATCGCGTAATAATGTCTGTTCCAGGGGATAAGCGAGAATCCCATAAGTAGCGGGCAAAGATTCGTGCCATTGAAAAGGTGCTGTCTCGGGGCTCGGCTAACGGGGGCCAACTTTTAACGAGATTCACGGGGACTCCGGGTCCAGGAATATCTACCTTTAACCGGGACCGGTACCTTCGGACGTGGCGTAAGGTTAGATCCCCCGTTAATTCGAAGGGTTAATTCGGGAGCTCGCATAGCTAGACGCCCGGAAGACTGCTAAGGGCGAGATTCATAACGGCCTCGCGAGAAGCCAAGCCGTTATATCTGGAGGAATTAGGGAACGCCGAAGAATCCTTGTCGACTCGCGACGCTCCTGTACAGAGTCGCCCCGCCGGATCTTGGACTTTAAGGAATGTCTCCTACCGAGCGCCTTCGATATTCTGTCCACACACGCCTCGTTTCCGCCGATCAAATTTCCTCGTTATATCCTCGTTTCCACGGCGCACCGATGCTGTCTAGGTTTCCTCTAACGAGTGGGATTAAGTTTCGAGTGGAAGTCGATCGCGCGAGCGGAATTCGAAACGAACGACCGCCGGGGGGGGGGGGGTTGAGGAAATGAAAAGGCAGGAAGAAAAGAAAAACGCGAAACAGGTCGAACATGTCGCGTTTGCGCAACGTCTGCGACACGCCGGCTGGATGCAATTTCAGTAGACGAAGTTTAGATCCGCGAGCTGTAGATGTTCATCGCCAAGTGTCAGCCGTGGATTCCGCGGATGGGAGGGGGAGGGCAGCTGTTGGTTTCTGAGTGGAATCGTCGTAGGAGCACGCGAGGCGGGAGGCGTTAATTCTCGGCATTGTCCTGCCCGCCTTCTGTTCGTGTCTATCTGGATATGTCGGCTCGTAAAAGGGAACCGGCAAGTGTCTCTAATGCACCGTTACTACCGAATTTAACGGTGTCGCCGTAAACGTGAAAGCCGGGGCGCGTCTCGCGAGACCTTTCACGGAGGGCTCGGCATTCCGTGCTGTCTGACATTCGCTGGCTAAGATCTCGCAGCCCCTGGTATCGAGCACCAGAGCCTGAATCTTGCGAATTCCCCGGTGTTTTTGGTGGACAATGGATCCTTGGGAAATTTGAATGTTCTACTTCCCGGCGATGTATTCTTAAAGAGGGCGGTGCGGTAGTTTAACGTCACTCAAAGCATAATGGCGCAATCTCGCGCGGAGCGTAAGCGCCGTCTGACCAAGCGCCGCAGCTATTCTACTTGCCGGCGGTTTCAATGGACCGAACCGTAGAAGTTGATGAATTTCCCCGCGTTTCCCGCGACTATTTCCCAAGTTTCTACCTTCCATTCGACGGCATTCAACTTTCAGCTGAGCCTTGACAGGCCGCAGCCCGAGATCTGCCACTTCCATGACTTCCGTCAAATATTCATTACTCCCATGCGCTTCCCGAGAGTTTCGTAGACAGGAGGTGCCGACGATTCAATGGGGGCTGGAAAAACAACCGCGCTGCGAGCCGATTTCGAGGGAGATGCGGATCGACGGGGACCAGAGTGAGGCTGTGCCGGAGGAAAACGAGACGATCGCGACGGGAGGGATGAGAAATCGCCGATTTAATTCGCCACGCGACGGAAATTAGTCGGCGAAAGCGCGTTTAATGCTGGATTCGAATAACCGTCGGCTAGCAGCGTCGCGTTCCCGGATATTCTTCTACTTTCGGTAGAGCCGGGCCCCGGAAGCGCGAGTCAAATGCATTACCCGCTCGTAAATCGCGTCGCTACGTTTCTATGAATATGCGAGAAGTTGCACGCGGAGTTATAATCATTCTCCCCTAACCCAACCCATCCACACCCTTCTGGAGCCGAGTTCCCAGTGTCCGCGATCGTTGAATCGTTATTCTCGATCTTCCGGTAAACCCGGCTAATTAAAGGGCCCCGCTCGCCCGCGGGATGGGAGCGGAATTTCGGTGAATATTCAAGCTCCGCGGACCTCTGATACATTTGTCTCGATCCAAATACATCGAGTTACGCGGTAACACGACATTTCGTCGGGCACGCCAGACTCGCAATTCCTACCTATATCATTTCAATTCTCGTGAAATTTTTATAAAAATTCCTGCACACTTCTGCCCCGACTTTTTTCATTCGTTTGAAACGTCAGAATGTAAGTGCCTCCCGGAGCAGAGCAATTAACTTTGTTGCGGGGATATGCGTTTAAAACGCGGTGGCTGCCAAGTGCTCAAATGAGAGAAAATTTCTGCGGAGCTTGCTTAAAAATCGATAAAGGGCCGGCGAGAATGCAGCCTCAAAGAAGCAAGCGGCGCGGCTGAACGCGGGAATAGTAATGTATTCGTTAGCTTTTTCGATCGTTCCCTTTCCGCGATTGCCGCCCTCGGCACGATTCACAAAGTATCCGCGTGGCTGGCTGGATATTATTCAAACTCTGTGACGTCAATACGGACAATTAAAAAAAAAAATAATCCCGGCGCAGCGGTGCGGACGAGGTCGCGTACAGTTCAAACTTTTTACAGGGCTTCTGAAAACCGGGCGGTCTTTAATGAAAAAATTTCCCGCCCCGGTAATCTCCGGGCGAAAATACGCCGCTATTTTTCACCCCCGCCCCCGGAAACGGAAATTGTCCCGCGTAATTTCGACCGACTAACGGCGCGGATACGAGGATCGTTGAACACGGCTGCTAAGGGAGGCTTTGTGCTACCTTTCCGTGAAAATTCTCGAGGCTAGTCGTCGCGGGAGGACACCCGGAGTCCGTCGAGCTTGGCTTGCGTCGAATATCCGCGCCGCCGCCGTGGACGATGGATCAAACGGCCGGGCGATCGAGAAATCCAGACGCTTTCGACCGTAAACTTTCGCCGACGAAGTAATTTTGCCTGTCAGACGGGAACTTTGCTCCTTTCGGTACCCTTCGACGCGGCTTATTAGCTCAAACCTTCCCCCCTGAATAATTTCGTAGCTCGCCCAGAAGAAATCCCCTTCCCCCGCTACGGCGTGCAGCAGATTTCTTTGCTCCCCCGAAAGCGATCGAAGCCGGGCCGACGGAGGAGCGGCAGGGGGGGGCACGATAACGGGGCAAAAATCGAAAGAAATTAAAAAAGTTCACCAATTAAGAAGTTAATCGCTACTCGGCCCGATAACGAACAGCCGGTAGGCGATGTCTGCCCGATCGTTACTCTTTTTGTACGTCCCCCGTTCGTTCGATGGAGTCTCGACCTACTTCGCCCGATAATTATCAGGACGGCTTGATAAAACTCCTCGTCCCAACAGCGGGGCGGATTTAATTGGCACGCGCTGTGTTTCGGGTGGAAATTCAAGGTCACCTCGGTCGATCGTGAGTCGTATTTCATAAAAAGAACAACCTGAATCGGGGTAACTAAAAAGCTCTCTAAGAGCAGAGTACTATTCCGTTGAATTAAAGTCTTTCGATTCCAAGCGCCGCGCTTTGATTAAAGTTTCGGAGTTCCTGACGCAATTGAAGTGATTTCTTTCCTGTTGGAAGAGAGAGACCGCCGCGACGAGGATATGAATTTTTCGGGATTATCGCGATCTGGTCGAAAGAGTGCTGGCCGCAGGAGCGAAATTAAAGGGCTCGCATTAAAATGCAAAACAGCCCGGCGGTTTCGCAGGTCCCCACGAAGCACGCTTCAAGACGCATTCCGTATACTCGAAATATAATGGTGCGGGGCCCGCCGTTCGCGTTATTAATATTATGCTAATTTAATATCGCCCGGCACAGTCGACATCTCTTTAAAAGCCGCATCCGCTGACTCCGCGTAACGAATTTCATATCATGTTAACGCGCGCCGGGGAAACACTTGTTTAATAACCATTAGCATATTAAACAAAGCGAAAAGACGCCTCCGAGCGGCAGAGAGAGAATTATGGGAAACAACTGGGACGAGAGGATGCCGAGGAAGGGAAAAGCCACTTCTGTCACACGCTCGGCGATCGTTCCTTCGATCCTGGCCCTTTGACGTTACGTTGCCGCTGCCGCGCGAATATTAATTGCGGCCTGTGCGTGTGCTTGCGCCGAGAGTAAACCCCAGCTCGTGTTGATTATTAGAATTTCTAGCGAACTTCGAATCGGCCGCTTATGAGACTTTTAATTCGCATCTGGGGGGATATTAACTACTTTATGCGGGAAGATGTTTATCGTGATAGCTAAAGAGAGATCTTCGATACAAAGTACACGAGTTTGGAGCACGGAAACTACCCCGAACAGGATGAAACGTGGCCTATTTACCTGTTGCCTCTGGATATCAAATTCTCAGACGAGAGACCAGCTTTTGTAATTTAATTTATACACGCTGCAGAGTAGGTACTGTCTCCCCATAATTTTCACATCTAGTCTACTCTTCATTCACCCTCAAACCACCCTTAAGGAAACACTCGCGATAACTCGTCGCTCCAAGTCAGAAGAATTACACGTTCAACGGTGTCTGACCAGATACGTGTTCGTTCTACTTGCCCGGCCAGTAAACTGCGGCGGGAGCGCGTTGCAGCTAGCGGAGAGCGAAGGGTCGGGTCCCGTGTAAGCCACGAGGGTTGCGCTACGGTCAGTGTTACAACCATTAAATCGGTTTTGACCTTTGGTGGGGCAGCAGCCGAGAGAAAATTGCCGATAATTCGTCCAGCTTACACGAGACGAAGTTTCCCCAGCCGATTCGTGACAAAGGGAACGACCTAGTTTACACCGGGGCTGGCTTAATTCCTGGTTGAACGCGAGTGGTGGTTTAACCCCGCGCATTAGCCACTTGGATGCATTATCTCGGTGCCTTGCTCGGAATTTTCGGAGATTTACGAGCTGGCGCGATGATTCGAAGCGGAGGAAGAAATCGTCAATGGGGTTTTCAGAGCGGAGATATTGACAGCAGAACTGGGATTCCGATGCCTGGTGATAGCTGGCGTTGAAGACAAGATGCACGGCTACCCAGCGTTCGATTATTACCGGTGGTTCGTGATCGCCCTACGAAATATTCCCCGCGCGGGATTGTCTCCTCGACTGCAGCCGCGGCCCACGTCGCAGGCGATTTTTAATTCGGGTCAGAAACCACGCGCAAGCGGGGCCAGACTTTCATAACGCGTATCGCCGTCTCGATATTACGATCACGTTCCTCCCCCCCCCCCTAAGCCAGCCGAGCAGTCTTTATGCACGGAATCGTTACTGCGCGCTCTGCGGCGTCTTACTCCGCCCCTTGCCTTTCATTCCCTCGCCATCCTCCGGATCTTTGAAAGGAGCAGAGCCACCCCTAACAGAAAAACTACACTGCCTTCGAATAATCGCACTGGCAAAGAAGCTTCCCAACACAAACATTCTGACCATTCCTCCAAAGTTTCGCCGGTGCAGAAATCTACTTCGCAGTCGGTGGAATCGTGGGAATCACCCAGGCACGTTGTAATAAAGCCTGCACGGTCGAACTGTCCAGCTCTGAAATTCCACGGACACAATTCCCCAGCCCCTATCAATGGACAGTGAATTCGAGGATGGACCACTAAATGCTTGCGGCACGCTCCTATTACAGAAGGAGCTGGGAGTTCTGGGTTAGAGAAAAAAGTTGATCGTGGTATCCCTGGAAGATTTCTCTCGTCGGATCGTGGAAGCTAATAGAAGCCAACAATTCTCGCAACGGATTCCACGCCTCTAATAATCCAACCAACGTAAACGATTCGAGCCACGAGCGACAGCCCCCGATGCACCCCCGCGCGAGATACTAGCCCCCTTCGACTCTTCAGAAGTTTCAGCAAACACCCTTCCTTCCGTTTCTCCGCGAAGAGACTCGCACAGCGGTCCGACCCTTCACAGTCATCGGTTTAGATCCGCCGCGATGCGCGCATCCACCCTCGTGGAATCTGCTCGGGACCGGGGGGGGGGGGGGGGGCGCGGGCGGTCGCCAAGAGGATCCCCGACAAGCCCAGGTAGGGGCTGTTTAAGTGGCTGGCGATAAGATAACGTCCGGAAGCCGGGTAACGGGCAATTAATTCGGGAGTAGCTTGGGTAAACAGTGGCGAGAAATTAAAAGCTATTTGTCACGGCCCCTGCAAGAGCAAGGGGCAGGGAAGCTCGGGCTCGTGCTTTGAATTAAGATCGGGAGGGGCTGATACGCCTCGTGTGTGGGGCGCACGTGAAATTTCAGGCTGTCAGCCCACGGCAGAAAAAGAAAGGGACAGTAACGTCGTCACGGGATTTATCTTGGATATTAATCTGATAGCGGGGCGGGATTATGCGCGGGGCAATCAACGGCGCGCGCGAGGACACCGAGAGTGGATCGAGTTTACGAGACGAACATGATTTTCCCGTTATTTTTCAGATTAACGACCACCGACCGTGACCCCCCCCCCCCCTTCCGTCTTTTCAATTTGGCTTAAAATCTGATTAGCCTGTAAAAATACCGCGACTTGTTTCTACTGTCCGTATGCGCTTCGCGAAGTTGAAAGTATGGGAAAGTGAAGACGCTTGGAGACCTTGATTGGGCGAAGGAGGAAGCTCAGCTTTCCACAAGTTTCCCTAGGTGTTTCAAGTGGAACGACTCGGGGACCTAGATAGAAAAACTCGGTAGAGTATGTCGGTAGAGACGAAACTATTACAGCGCGAAATTTTACAAAGAGCAAAGTAGGCCTCGTCGAGCTTTCGTTCGCCGCGGTATTTCAACTTTCCACTGGTAAACCCCTTTGGTGCCCCTCTGCGCCGAGCTGTAACGTCGTTATTTATTAAAGCGCCTAACGAAGCTAGGTCGCCGCGCGTTCGCTGCACGGTTTAAGGCCAGGAATCATTGGTCTAACAACGATAATAACCCGATAGACGGCGGGATGCGGAGAGAAGCTGGGTCACCGTGCGATTTTAACGATAAACAAACAATCGGAGGGGCAGGGGCCAGCGGTTATCGACCACAATGGCCGGTGAAACGAGGGCGGGGAGGGGCGATCGTCTTCCTTTTTCAGCGATCAGCCCGCCTAACGATCCCTGAAATTCTCCCCGGGACTTGTTTTCCCGGGCTGTTTTCCCCGGCTTTTTTGTTATTAGCCGGCGGACGACTCGCCGGGGAAATTTATAGGAACGTTTACCTACTAATTACGGCGCAGATGGCGGCCAGCTGGGGCAGCAGGGGGAACGTTCCGCCCGGCTTTCTCTCGAACGTTTCGCGCGACAGCCGCCGCTTTAATGATCATTAAGCAGTTCGGATAAGCGGCCGTGTAACGCTTCTTACCCTATCGCTGTCGCATCTCTCTCGTTTCCCCCATTCACGGTGAATGATATCGTTCTCTGGCCTTACCTGAAAAAGAAACAGGTCCGAGTTAGCGGGAGCTTGTCTCCTTACGTTGACACGCTGTTATGATAAGGGTGGCGGGACGATGAATGGTTTCTTTCATACAGAAAGGGTGTCTTAATAAGTGGCGAAGCTACGGACCCTGTCACGTCGCGAATCGAAAATACTGGTGAAGAGGTTCGTGGGATTCTGTCATTCCACCTCTACTATGCAGACTAACTTGGGAGTCGAAGTTGCAATATTTTATTTGTAAATGAAATTCGCAGATTTCCATTAGAATCGAGAACGGTGCAGCTCGATTTTTGATAGAGAATTTGAAGTTTCCCAGCTCCCCCCGTGGATCAGCACAGAATCGTCCGATCGGCTCAGCGCCCATATTTGTTTCATCCTTTATTAAGTACGCCGACGATACGAGCCGCAGGAGCAAACAGAAAAAACTCCGAGAGTGTCCGACGTGCGATTGGAAAACGCTGCGGCGTTGCTCATATCGTTTCAGGCGCGGCGAAAGGTGATATAAAATCGCGCGCGCGATCGCCCTTTGAAGTTCGCGCTTTCGAATGGTGAAACGGGCCGGCCGGTTTAATTAGAGAACACTGGCCGGGGCGAAAGGGCAGGAAACAAACTACGAGGCGGCCTCGTGTGTCCCGCTGAACAAGATTGCTCGGGAAACCGGCAATTTTGCAATTCGAACCACGGTGTCCTTTTGCGGGGGGGGGGGGGGGCGAGCCACCGATGGGGCTTGGCCAAGAAAAATCGTCGACCTTGTGATCGTTGAGTTTGTTGGCGGGCGAGTCGCGATCAGAGGGCTCCCTCGCTTGTCATTAACCTTCGTTAGTCGATTTCGGCCGCCAGTTTTGTTGCCAATTTGTGCCCGAAGGTGCGACTGGAAGAGAAGAAACTCTGTTGTAATTATTAAAGCAGAGATTCGGTCTCGTTATTCCAACGTGATTCATAAGAAGAATGAACCTGAGACCCCTTTAGGATTGCAGATGGCAGCCAGCATCGTCACTACTGGAGGCTCGCCCAGTTTCCTCAAATCCACAGCTGGTTTGACGTACCAGAGCTACACCCCCCGAGGCAGGGACACCCAAGGGTGCGAAGGCTTCAGCGGCAACAACAGACAGCTGCCCCTCTGGAACGGTGGATTGCCGCGCGTACGCGGAGAAATCCAGTGGATAGGACAGCAATAACCGAAGCGCCCCTGGATGCGGCTTAAAGGGGGCGCGTAGGCCAATTGATTGACCGATGCATGATTCAGTGGGACGTAAGTGGCGCTAGCCGGCCTGGAAATTGCCTGCGTGAGAGGTCTCGATGCTCCCCCTCGAGCTCGCGGTAGAAAGATGACAGGAGGGTCGCCATGAAGAATTCAACTCGCTCCAGTTTCGCGGCCTGTTGCATAAGTAATGGCGCGGCGCTTGCGGTTAGGGGGAAGCCTACTTTCTAATCTCCCAACCCCGCCGAGCTGCGAGCGTCGCGATGCCACTTCGCGGGGCACGCGATAAACTGGCTATCACCGTCCACCGCCTTCGTCGATACCTCGTGTCGCAACGGGGATACGTGTGCGACGCAACGTTTCGTTTTCGAAGAGAACGGAGTACTCCTAAGTGATCACTGACATAACTGACGCAGCTTAAAGAGCCATCGATTTAGGAGACCAGGGCTTAAGTAGATCCGTGTGTGGAAATTAGATCAACTGTTTGAGGGAATGGCGACAATGTTGCGGCTATCACTGGGGGGTATAATGAACGCCTGCTAATAGCGGGCGTAGTAGCGAGGTGTATAATTAACGCGTCGTCCATCGCGCCCGGCTTTCCCTGGCCCGTTCAGCCCGAGGCGTTGCGTGCTTTCCAAGCGGAATCTCCTAGCGACCGGTACACAAATCTCCCCCCATTTTTCTCCGCTAAATCTAAAATCCAATTTCCCCCTTTCTGCGGAAAAAGTGTCCGACTTCCTGCATCTAATTTCATTGAATCCGCTCGACAACGCGGCACCCCCTTGGCGAGAAAGGAAATTGCGGTTGCTCGTGAATTACGTGGCACAGTGTCTATCAAGGGTGCCAGCGGGCGTCGAACTGTAATCAGCATTCAAATCCACGAACGCGAGAGAACACAATCGAGTTCTTCTACGCTTATCGTTATTCCCCCATCTACAAGGAAGCTTGATACCATTGCCATAGCGTTCTACTGCCGTTGGTGAGCCGTCCAATCCCAAACCCCCTCAGCGTAAACGTAAAACCGGGGAGAGTTTAATCACTGTGTTGCACGCGCGGCGTTTTGTCCGCGCGTTTAAATGAAACGCTTAAAACGAATAGGCCCGCGGCTCGGAAACGATCGGTCCGAGGGCTCGCCGGGATTGTTGTCTCCATTGAAAGCGATCGGGAATTTCGAATCAGGGGAATCCAATAACAGGGGCGGCGCGCACGGTCTAGCTCGCATATTCGCGGCGACACGCTCAGTTGTCGCCGCTATTGATTAAAGATTAAGTATTAAAGCCGCGACGCGCAATATCAATCAGGCTGCATTGTCATCGGAAGCAATATATGTGTCACGGGCGTAACAACCGCGGCTCGGCCGGTAAATAAATTCGGGGGAAGGGCCGCGGCGCCTCGTTATTAACATTAATCCGACGGGCTCGATGCATCGCGTTAATCGATACGGACAACGCTGGTCATAGCGGCCCGATCGGCGAGCGATTTAAATGGAACACCACTCCAGCTCGCAGCCTTGGCGAACGTGGGATACGTACGTTGAATTTTCAGCAGCGTTTCCCCCCTCGAGACTTTTCCTCCCGGTTTCGAAATTGTCTCCGTACCGCGTCCTGAATTTCACGAGCGTTTAATACAGGATCGGGGGGGGGGGGGGGGGGTCGAGGAATGGAATGAAATGGCCACGGAGGACGTCGAAGACGCTGCGGCCTCCTCTCGGAAGGGCAACGGCGCCGGAAACCGAGGAGAGCGAGAGCGCTCGTGCCGGCGAACAAAGGCATCCGAGGCGTGCGGTTTTTCACGGACGATTTGGGAGCGCAACGACGATAAAAGGGGGAGGAAAACGCCGTGACGGAACTAGTCGAAAGAAGAAACAAACCTGCCTCTCGGGGCCGCGCGCCGAGTGTGTTTAAGGTCTTTTATTTCCAGCGGGACGTCCGCGGTTGGAAAACAAAAGGCATGGGTTGGCAGATCAAAGAGCGGAGGAAACTCTGCTCAGACCGTTCGAGGCACTCCCTCTCCAACCCCCGCCACCGCGGGCCGTTTTCCACGCTTCTCTCGCGCTCTCTCGCCCTTCTCCCAGCCGCGTCTCCCTCGATCGACAATATTTCGGCTGGAAAAAAGCCCGATTTTACGTAAGCCCGGGCACCAGGGGGTGGCGGAGAAAGTTGCGGATGGAGAAACAAGGTGAAACCGGCGGCAAAAGGAACACCAACCCGCGCCCTCTATCCCCTCCTCTGGATGCAGTAGCTTTTAGCTACTACGAGGCTTCCACCCTTCGACTACTCATCCCCGAAATCCACGATCCCTGTCCTTCTTTTCCACCCTCTCTGTCGCTCGTCCTCTCGCTCTCGTCCCTCCCAAAGCCCTCGCAGGCTGTCCCCGGTATTTATGCCGCCATTATCCTTTCGCCGATAGTTTATTACCGACGACAACGCGCCGTCGACGCTCCTTCTACGGGCTCCTTCGACGCTTGCAAATTGCTCGTCAATTAGTAACCGTGTCTAAGGGGACGCTCTTTAACTCCGATACAGTGATTTTGCACCGCTTTATCCACTTTCCCGGCCGATTAATCCATCGACGGGGAAGCTACTCTCGCGGTTAAGCCGCGTTACGGTCCTCCATTCCGCTTCGCGGTGTCTTGGATCGTTCAGGTAAGTCGAAGATCGTGTCGCGATCGAGGCGTGACGCGATTGTAGAATTCCCTTTCCGAAGAGGATATTTATGACCCCCAGGCCCGCGGCTTTATGATTTTTCGGCCGTGAACCAGCGCGCGACGCTCCGCAAACGCTCGTAAATCGCCAGGATCCGGATTCCCAGCCGATTTTTCGGCCCCGTATCGGCCCAACTGCATCGGACTCGCGACGGAACGTTTTACGAGCGAATCGGTATTTCACAGCCGGACGCGATATTCCAGCAACGCCGGGGCTTTAATGCAAGAACGGTAATAATAATTTTATAACGCATAAGCATGCCATAAAGGCATGCTTTACGAGCGCGGAGCGCGCCTACTATTCACGGCTACGGGCGATTTTTAATACCAGTGCGCGCCGTCGCCATTGTTCATTATCCATGCGCACCAGCCGTCTGCGTGGATAATTTCATTCGTTTATTTAAACGCGGTTCACTGCCCTCCCCTAACGTCCCGGGCCATTTTTACGCCGTGCAGAGAGACCTCACTCGGGTCTGCATGAAATTCGCGAAATGGCAGTGCGCGACGAGCTTTCGCGAGAGCGATAGTGTAATTAATCATCGTTTGTAATAAAAGTTTCGAGCGCCGAAGATCGGTGAAAATGGGACAAGTGGCGGCGCACGTAGCGCGTGTCGGGGCCGAAGTCGAAATCGATGAATGTCGGTGGACGAGGAAACAGAAAGCTGAACCGGGGGTTGATTTAAATCGACGCAAAGCTCCGTTCGCGTCCCGTGCAATTAATGCTGCGTATCATTTATGAATATCACGTGTCGTCGCTCACAATTACAGTGGAAAGCATCGCGGCCGGCGAAGTCCGTGATCGATGGGACAACGCGTTCCGCGAATTCGAAAGAAGGGAGCAACGATTATTGGCGCAGAAAGCTGCTCCGGGTAGGATTTACGATCGACGCCGGCCGGGCGCCGCGACGCCGACACTTGGGCGAATTCATTTTGCAAATTCGGTGCTGAAGCCCGACGAAAATGGGGCTCGACGCGGCTCGAAGTAGGGGCTGGGCGATTTTCACGCGGACGGGGGTTGGAAAAATTGATAACATTTTGGCGATTTCATTCGACGGTCGCTGCGGAAGAGCAGCGCCACTCGAACCCGATAAATAATATCGCTCCTCTCGATCGCAGTAATGCGAATAATTCTAACAATCTCGTAAATCCGGCCGTGCATATTTCAGTCTTTGCGCAACGCCGCGAATCGTTTCGCCGGCTAAATGCACCCTTTTATCCCGCTGGAAATTATTTTATTCCCAGCCCCACTTTTTGCCCCCTGTCCTGTTTGTCTTTCCTCCCGGCCGGCGGGGGGCAATAATCGCCGCGAAAAAAATCGGAAAAACCAATTCCATCGACGGGGCCATTCTCGTTCGTGTACTAACGACGCCACGGCCCTCCCCCATTGTCCCGTGTATATAGAAAGCATTGAATTTCTCGATTCTCGATGGCAATAAACATTGCGGGTGGACGTCAAAGCGGTACATGAAACTTTGCGATTATCATTGCGCCCTGAAAAGTGACCAAATAAAACAGGGGACTCTAAGCTCCCCCAGGAATAGATAAGGGCTGCTTGCGCCCTGAATTACGTTATCACCGCGTTCCAGCGGGCGGAACAAATAAACACAGGGCCATAAGTGCTTGGGCGCGAATAATTCAGCCCAGGCGTGCCAATAATTCCCTCGCCGCTATCTTTCGCGCGATCTCTCCTTATGAATCGAGCAGCGGGGTTGGCCGATCGTCTCGGAATTCGAAAGCCCGGACCACAACTGGATGGCGATTAAACCGAAGAAGATAGGGGACCAAGGGAGAATCGACAAATCGGCGGGGAAACTGGCGTCCCTCGCCGCGATACCGATCGATAAATTCTGGCTGGATCGCGGGGGCCGACAACCTTTATTCGCGCATCGCCGAATAAATTCAGACTTTATCGGGCGACGGTAGCTGATACGCCGTCCGCGAGCGGACAAAGTTATATCGCGCGATACAAGCGATACGGCCGGTGTGACTGGCTGAAAGTTGTGCCTGGTAACGAGCAGTTCATGAATTCCTCGTTTTTACGAGCGGCCTGGCTGCGCCGCGCCCCGAGGAAAAACCTGTGGACGGAGATGAAGGACGCCGGGAAGATAGCGCGCCGAGATACGGGGCGACAATAAAGCGCTAATTCCCCCGTGCGAAATCCATTCGGGCCTGGAGCCCCGTCCGCGTTCGTTCGCGAAGGAAATTTTCGTCGCTTCCTAGTAGGGAAGAGCGAAGCTCGCGCGAGCAGCTCTAATGAAAGAGCGTTGCTCTGCGCAGACATTCCTACCCGAAATGAAGCCTGCCACAAAAGAGTTGCGACAGGTGTTGAAGCCGGCGTCGAACAATCACCGGCTGGAAACGGGCAACCGGAACAATCGAATATTCCAGCGAGCCGCGTGTTTCTCTGCTCCTCGGCTGGCTGACCCTGCACCCCCGGCGCTGTTTTTTTGTTTTTTTTTTCCCCTCCAAGCGGACGCGACCGACCCCTTGCTCGAAAGTCGATCAAATTTGTACACGCGCGATTGCCAAAAGCGAGGCAAACTCACTGCCTGGGGTGGCTGGGAGAGGGGAGCGGCGAGATTGAATTAAAATCGAATGGGCGGCGAATCAATGAGTCAACAAATCGATGCATACGGAACGCGATTACGAATATAAAACGAGGAAATGCTTTTCGCGCGCATAAATTCGCCGGCGGCGTTCGCGCTTGCGTGTTTTCCGTTTCGAATATTCATTACTAGCGAGCAAAAAAGAATGACCAGAGAGGGGGGTGGGGTGGGGTGGGGGTGTTCGAAAGAAGTGCGAAGGCCGGGGTATAAATCGAGCTCGCGCGACCGGAAGTGGAGGGCAAGCCAACAGAAACGGTCCGTATAATCGAAAGATACCGCTTATATATGAAAATTATGCAAATTGACAGAGCTGCGATCCCAATTCGATTTATATGGGCCCGTGGCTATGCGGGAATAATCGATGGGGGATTCGTACCTACCGCGATAATATTTCTTTCCACCAATGAATAGCCTTGGCCGGCACGGGAATAAATTCATTCGTCGTTATTAATCGGTCAATTATCCGATGGCCAGCGCCTGCCGACTCGCCCGCGCAACGCTTATCGCTTCCTTTTGTACGCGGTTACCCGTTGGCGCTTCGGATTCTACCGATTTGTCAGGAATATCGAGTAATAAACGTGCAAAGAGGCTTACAGAATTCCTCAGCTCCGTAGAACGGGAGCTAGGTATTGCTCGGTATATTTTAACCGAGGTGTGCACCGTTTCGGTAATGATCGAGCAGAGGGACGGAGAGCCCAGGTACCACTAGGCCTGCCGGAAACCACCCCGAAGCCTGCGGTTAACCGAGAGCAGGTGAGCGAACGTATCCCGCAAGATGGGAATCGATTTACCGCTAGCGACTCCGAGCCACAGTCGTTTCCCACGGAAAAGACGGGAGCGGAAACCGAGGATTCGAAGACAACGACTTCTCAGACGCCTCCGAACCCATCCCCTTGCTCCGCCACGAATCGGAAAGGAATAACTTGCAAGCCTAGCCGAACCGAGAAGCATTCTCCCCTATCTCGACGATACCTTAAAAAAGGCAGGCTTCCACGGCAGTGTACCTTCGAAACCTACCCCTAACGCCCCAGTCATCCATAATCACGATCATAGAATCCGTTCGGAGATCATCCACAAGCCCCAGGCTTCCATAGTTGCTCCCACAGCGACACCCCATAGCCGATGAACTGACGGCAGAATGGAGGGACGTCCGATCGGAAGCTGGGTGTCCAGAAGGAGCTGCTGGCAGCCGGCACTCGTTAACCCCCGTTGTGTACGCGACGTGTCCCGTGTACACGCGCGCGGATGGCCATGTAGGGCCCGGGTATCAAAGCGTGCTGTGTGCGCAGCCAGATTTGATCGTTAGACCTCGGTGGAGCGGCGTGGCCGGCGGCGAGGGGGTTGCACGGAGCGGAAGACGAATAAGGGACAGCGGGGCGCGCGAGGTGGTGCGAGGCGGGGAAGAGCGACGCAGACGAGCGCGAGCACGTCGGAGCGAGAGGCGGTTGCTTCGACTAATCTACATCGTCGGCTCGCATTATACCCGGCTTGCACGTAGTTGGAAGATAGCCTGGGATACCGTGTACCGTCTACAGGTAATAGAGGGACGCGAGGCGGAGGGGCGAGCAAGTCACCTGGCAGTGGAGAAAGGGGACCGAAATGCGCGGGCGAGGGGTTGGCCGGCGGGCAACAACAGCGCACAACAGGCGAGCCCCCGGACGCGCGCAACACATATTCGCGCCACTAAGTCTCGTTTTCGTGGGAGGCAGGCCGAGGGTATTCCGATAACAACCCTTACGATCGGTTACCGTGCAGACCCGGGGGGGATGATGGCGAGGGAGGAGGTCTAGGAGGAGGGTAGAGGCGAGGAGAGGGGGAGAGAGGGCTCGATCTTCGAGCAAAGTCGATCCTCGGTAACAGCCTCGATGCTATTATCCCCCCAAATGAGGTCAACGGGGTATCAAGCGCCCCCTTCCCTCCCGAGCCCTCTGCCAACCCCCTCGTACCTTGTAACGTACGTGAAACTGTTTCAGCTTATTTTCAGGCTCAGGGAGAGGGGCTCGCTACAATCGCTGAGCACGAAGGTCTGCCGCGGAGGCTTTGAGGAAAAGACAACGCTTCCGGGGCGCGCTCGAGTGTAACGATATCTTTGACCGATCTCTGACAGGGGGGGAGGAGCCGATGGGAGATCAAAGATCGAGAGGGCTCGCGTCGTTGTCTTTGCATCTTTGCCTTCTGGCTTCTGTTTTCCACCGGCAACCTACAACTCCGCGGTTCTATCAGCGTCAATTAGTGGAACCGAGTAGAGGACAAAGCCTGGCGCGATGGCTACGAGTATAGGAAGAATACCCAGCGTTCTGGTAAGCCGAAGGGCTCGAGGTCTGCAACGAAATAAATCACCGCGATCGATGTCAGTGGCAAACGAGCAATTAGTAACGAATGATCTACGCGCACCCGGAGCCCTGGCCTCCGTTCCGACAACTTCAAATCCGTCAGATCGTGGCTGGTAGGGGGAAGAGCATCCTTCAACGCGTCGCGGGAGAACGCGTGCTCGTGGTGTTCCACGGGAACACGTCGGGTGATAACAAATCCTGGATTACGTCGATAAAACGCGCGGGACGGCTTGAGCGATACGCTGCAGCGGCGTCGGTAATTTTGACAAGGCGTCTGGACGCCCCCGTCCCGCCGACTTCATCCCCCGATGGCATTAATCGTCTAGCAGCGCGAGTTTTCAGTGCGGAGGGGGGAGGAGGAACAATGGATACCGTGGCACGTGAGCTGGAGTCGCAACAGGCCCTGCGCTGCGCTGCGCGTGCAACGAGCGGCTTGCATTTTTCATATCGGCCAGCTAGCTAGCTGCCAGGGCGAAATTCTCCATCTGCGGCGTTCGTGGATCGTTCGCCCTCGCCGTGAGAAAGAGCACGGTGAAATGATTTCAGGTGCCATCGCTCGAGCATTTTCCGAGCGCCTGATGGCTGCCTGCGTCGGTGGCTTGCTCTTTACTGCGCCGCGTCTTTTATTAACTTAGAGCCCAGCGATAAATGTGACGTGATTGATGTGGATCGCTCGTGAGTGATAGGCAAGCACAACAGCTCGTGAATATTTCATTCGCAGATAGGTCACCGGAATGCCGAAGTCCTACGGAATCTTCGTCGACGCAGAGTGAAATTTCAACGCGTTCCCAGGGCAGCCAACAAAGAAACGCCGGTTCGTTGACCGTGATTGGCTATTTTAATGGACGTTTTAATTAAGTTGCACGAGCCGCGCAAGCTGGCTTCGCCTTAGGAGAGGGCAGGCGGTCGAGTTTAATCGAGCTACGCTCCGTCCGACTAATGTCGGCACGTTCTGCTGCGGTCGATGCGCCGCTGGATAGATGCTACGCTTGTTCTCCTTGCGTTCACGCGCACGTGCTTCTGCGGCATAATGCTTCGCCTCCCTGCGCTACCAATAATCCCGAAATGCCCGTCACAGTGTGGTAGGTGTCGACGGTAAGAAAAGAATGCGCCCTGCGACCTGGCTTGCATTCAACAAGCGTTCCTTACTTATACGACACTCGAATCCTCCGCCATTTACTCTCGCGCAGAGGTTATAGAAGCAATTCGACGACGGTGCACTGAATTCCACCGATACGTTCCTTCTTCTCATCCCCTCGTCTTGAAATCGACGAAGTTTTCCTGGCGAAAGAAACAGCCGAGGTATTAATTGACTGGCTGAATTCCGTACGAAACGATATCTTCGATCAGGCTCGTAAAACCGTCGGCTGCGTCCGCAGTTTCTCCGGGTCTGACTCTCCGGAACCCGCTGACTGTTATTTTGATCGACAGAAAGAGCTGCGCTAAAGGGGGATAATACGTCGCAAGGCCGTAATAGCAGCAATACCGCTGACCGTAATACCTCAGACGTCGACGGTCCATCGGGCGCTCGTCGCTGAAAGGATCGTTCGCCGATTATGATCGCGCGTCGCCCATCGAGCCCCGTCGATCCAAGTGACTTTCATCGGGAGATGTGCCGCGGAATAATCCAGGCCGCCGCTTTCGCCGATACCTTTAAATTACGATCGATGAGGTCGGTGGCGGGGAGCTCGCCTGTCTCTCGTTCGTCGAAAACACTGCGAAGGATTTCCGCTCGCGCAGACCCGACTATTAAATTCTGCTATGGTATAGCGAGGCAGTTGGAAGCTTGCATTGTGAGAAGAGCGGAGAGTGTCTATGGGAGAAATTCGCCGTGAAGAAACGCAGAGCGCCGGAGAAGAGCGCTGTGAATGCAGTTATACAGGCGGAGTTCAAAGTCGGAGTGAATGGCTGACTGTACAATACAGTAGCGTCGCGACGCATCGCGTAAACTCGCCCCCCACGTGCCCGCGCCGTATCGGAAGGCGAGCTCTTTCTGCCGGAAGTTTAATCAAGGTAAGATCGTAAACGACGCGGATATTGCGCCAGCGAAATAAGCAGACGGCTGTTTCACAGCCCGATCCCGAAGCGTACTTCTTTCGCGGATCATTCAGAGTCCCATTACAGTCGGGCAGCGAGCCTGCGCCGTCTAGAGCGCCTCGATACCACCGGCCGCCCGACCATTCACGGGCCGTCCACTACTGCGCCACTAGTTTGCGGCTTCTGGCTTACGTTTGACAGCGTTCTAGCTGCTCTGCTCAACGAAGATTAACCGTGATTAACGCGCAGACCGCCGGCCGACGGCTCCGCGCGGACCGTGACGATCGATTCCCGGGGACGGCGGGCCTTTTTTCCGCGGCTATGATGCGCGTACGTTCCCACCAGAGACTAATTTTTCCGCGGCGTCGCGCTCGCCGCCGGGACTCGCGGCGATCGATCGCAGGCTAAAAAATACGCCTAGATATACGTTGTCAAGTGGAGTTATATCGCCTGGGAAATGGCTGGGAAGTGAATTATTGCCGGCCGCCGCGGAAAAACGAGCTTCCAGAGGGAGAAGGCGGGAAGGGCCAGGCGAGCGCGACGATTTTGCAAGACCGCGTCGTTGCGAGGCTCCTTTTATTCCAGGAAAGGATCGCGCGGGGCCAGGGCGCACTTTCCGCGCGGTCTATAACTCTCGATCGGTCGACAGAGAAATTTCTCCCGCGACACAGGCGCTGGAGAGAATCATAGGTGTTTGGACAAGGGACCGACGTCGCGACACATCCAGTGAATTGTGCGACGCTGTTGTTCCTAGAGCTTTCGCGCGGGATTCCTCGCTGCTTTGCGCGGCAGGCCCGTAGATCCTGGATTTGCAGATAAAAGTAACAGATGTGCCGCGTGGCAGTTCGCGCTGGTGGTCGCAAAGTGAATGGGCTTCGCGAAGAGAAGAAATGCGTACGAGAGGGAGATCGAGTGGTTGCGAGAGTCCAAATGGCGCAAAGACTGTGTAGCGGTCCGGGTAAGGAGACGTTGAACGCAGGCGGGTTTGAAGCCGGCTGAGACAGGGAGCGCGAAACGACAGCGAAGCAGCAGGTTATTTGCGGGGCTCGGCGAGAGATGTGTAAGCCGATTTCGTAGCCGTTTAATTATTAGAAAACGTGGGATGGGCTTGGAGCCGCGCGGAGCGAGGAACGGGATGCAGAGAGAGGCTGGCTAAATGGAGCTGGGACAATAAGGGGGAGGGTCCCTGGAGTAAAACCGTGGCGTGCTGCGAACCTCCGCCAACGACGTATTATCGCGTCGTCGAGTTCGAACGAATTAACTCGGCTAACTTCTCTCCGCTGTCGTTTCCCATCGACAACGGCGCCATCGAAACGACGCGTCTAATCTAATCTCGCCTCCCCGCGGAGGACTGATAAGACGTCGCCTATCCGGCGAGCACGGAATAGACGCGCCCTGCTTTGGCCCTTTCCGTCCCGGCGACGCTGCTTTCCCCAGAGCTAGGTACGATCACTCGTCCAGTTTCCTGTAATCGATGTAATCCCAAGTGCTCGAAAGTCGCCTACTGGATAACGTTAAACGCCCAGCCACTGGAGTCCATAGAACCTCTTCGCTGCTCCTCCAAGCCTCTTCGCCCCTTTCCACGCACGGGTCTGGCGGACTGGCCGCGGCAAGACACGTGAGTTGCTCTTCACGGGCAATTCCCCTCCGTGGCCTCACAAACGATGCAATCAAGTCTGTTTCCTCAGCCGTGATCGCAATCCCATAACAGTCGGGAGGAAACAGCGCGACATCCACGAGGGCGTCGGGTCAAAGGTTGGAAGCCTGGCCGTTCGCCCTGCAAAGGGAAATCTCCTGGCGGGGGATTCTAATTAAAGGATCCCGACTGTGAAAATTAGTTGGAATTTGTCGGTCGAACGGGCCTGCTAGCCAGTGGACAGGCAGGGATAGCTGCGTTTGGCACGGGCGTTAATTAAACGCTATCAATGAGCGCAACGCCTTGATGACCGCTGGACTTACAGCTTCCTCCGGTGCAGCCTGGCGGCAAGCTTGGTGGGTAAACGTTGAGCGAGGAGGGCCAGATTCCAGCCCCGTAGCCACGAAACTGTTTCCATACAACACTCGAACGGGCTAAAGCGTTTCTCTGCCCTGGTGATCTGGAATGCCTTCTTGGTCGGCCGCGAAATTGCGCCGTTTCCTTGGATGGCTCGTCGATATTGGTTCTTTAAATGAGTAGCGCGACTCGGTTACCGCTGGCGGAATGGAGCCCAAGAGGAATTTATTCGTGCAGGATATCGAATGGGGGGGGGGGGGGAAGGTACACTCGCTCGAGGAAGAATGAGCACCGAGAGACGGGAACGTCGTACATCGCGTTCCCTTTGACCAGCGGGTCGGTTTTCCGACCCCTAAGTAGCTTTAAATGTATACCCGCGGCATGTAATCGAATAACCGAAGCCGCCGGCATAGGGGCAGGCGGGAAGTTCAGAAACTGTTCCGGTAAGCTTATTACAAGCGGAACTGTATTCAACAAACCGATCGAAGTTATCCGATTAAGCGTTCGATAATGGACGGCGGCCCATACGTTCCTAGGCCGTTGTAATACCGAGCGACGCGAGAAAGCTACTTGACCAACAACCTTTGGGGCCTCGTAATCCGCAAGAACAGTCCACAATGGTCCTCCAGCCGGGACAAATAGCCTTGAAAACACGGGCGACGGTGTTCCATGCGGCTCAACTTCCGACCGAGGAATCTGTCCATAGTTTTTGGGCGGCAGTTAGGGCGACCGTTTGGCAGGCGGAGGACTGTGTTTCGAATCGACTGTGTCTCTCGGTAACGCCGAGTTAGCGGAAAAAGCAGCGCGCAGGAGACTCGTCCGCAATTTGCTCCCCCCGGTTACTTCTTGCCACCCCAAAGTCCCAAAACAATCCGCGAGTCCTTGGTGTCGTTCGAACTTCCGCCGGCTCGCTCCTCCGAACTATCGAAAAACTTGCCGGCTCCGTGGCACTGGAGGATCCTTTGGTCAATTAGCGGGCTCTCGCCGACTGATTCGTCGTCGTCAATTAGCGCGGGGAGGAGACCGGCTCCGTCGGCCTGTCGGACTTTCTGCTGGGGCCACCGCGAACCTTCTTGACGACGTGACAGCGAGAACACCCCTGATGAATTTTCTTGCTTCAGGAAGACGGGCCAGCTCTCTGAGGTCTTATTAAGAAGCGTCTTCCTCGAAGTCGATGATGACTGTATCCCGCTTTGAAAGGGCGGAGGAAGAAGTCAAGGGTCTGTCTTGGGGACTTCGAATTTCGGGTTTGAGAATCCTGTGCGGTGGCGCACCCAGATGGGGGAGAGGTTAAGGAGATTAATGTAACCACGACTGAAGTAATTCAAGAGCTTTATAAAAGGAATAGAAAGCTCTATTTTATTATTATTATTAATATTATTAATAGTTTTACGGGATTTTATCTTTAAAGAAATTTTTACAGTCGCCGGGGAAGCTTCTTGAACTTACATTCAAGATATTTTTATCTCTTCAACTCAGCTCCCCCAAGTTAAATCCTGAGTGCGCCGCGGATCCTGTGGATCCCAGAAGATCCTTCAGGCAGGGAGTAATGGCAGTTTCTTAGCAGCAAAGCGAAACGGTGCGTCGTTGACCGATTCGAGGCGAAGTAACGCGCGAAACGAGCCAACGAATCTCGTTCCCAATTAGTTCGCGAGGGGAAGCTCGCGAAAGTCAGCGCGGCCGCGAGGAATCGCTGAAAAGACGTGGCGAGGGAGCCGTCTCGAGGCATCGACAAAGAGGCGTCCATTCCAATTACCGTCCGGGAACGCGGGTGATCCGCGGGTGGCCACGTAGACAGGCCATTTAAATCTTCCGCAAGGCGGACCGTCTGAAGCGCGGAGGATCGGATAAGCAGGGAAGCAGCGCGACCTCAAGACGGCTGGAAGGCGCAGGGCACGTCGGGAGAGCCAGGTCTCCTCCGGACGAAGCGAGTTTCGTCGAGCCCCGCCGACGAAACTCCCAGTCAAACTTCTAAAAGGATATCGCCGCGACGACTTGATACCGCGCTCCGTTTCGTCCAACCAACCCCTCCCTTCCCCCCCGGATCTTCTTTCCAGCTACCCTCGGCTCCACTCCCTGTTTGATCTACGAAACTCCGCGACGTTTTCGCCAGTCGCGTTCTCGGCAAACGTGGCGCAGAGAACGGACCGTAACGGGGCACCAGGGATTGTCACCTCTCTGGACCTCTGATACCCAAGATAAGTATCTAGATTCCAAGGAACAGTTGCCAGTCTTCCGCTAAGCAAGTGTCAGGAACCACTCCGGCCTCGATAGAGACCCCAAGTTTGCCTCCATTCGGAGACTCCGGGGCCCAGCCACGGAGATCGAAGTTTCTGGCTGAACAGTTCCGAGCCGTGGCGCGTGAGGAAGCAAGGCTTCGCCGACTCCGCGGCGGACGTAATCACGGAATGCCGGTGGAAAGCTTCGCCGCGAAGTCCACGAAGATCCACGGAGCCGAGTGTTTATGGTTGAAGGATCAAGACCGACCCGGGGCGAAACAAATCCTTGCGGCCAGCCGCGATTGATTCACGCAAATATGCCATCGCGAGCGAGGGTCGCCATTCAAAGGACCGTCGGCCACGGTGAAATTCTAACCCGTCGTAGCCGGTGCCGAGGAAATGGGGACCGTTCTCGGTCAGCCGGATACCGTCGCAGCCGCAGACACCGTCGCTACGGGGAAGGCAGCTTTCGTGACCGATCATCCATTAGCGCTTCAAATAGGATATGCACCCCGGACCTTCTCGGTCACGGTTCTTCTGGCCGCCCCGCGTCTTTCGGGATTATCGATTTTAAGCCGGCGCCGGAATTTAATCCAGAATGGATGAGATTGATCCGAGGCAAGTGGGAGATCTCGGGAGGATCACGGTGGATAACGAACGACCGAGTGGCTGGCCTGGCGAAGACTTCCTGCCAGCTTCAGCTCCTGGTAGATAAAGACCCAGCGAAGGTGAACGACTTGGACCGAAAAGGGAGAATGCGTAGGAAGTGACGATGCAATGAAAGTTCATAGAAACGTTGGGTAATAGAAGACAGAAATGGATAATAAAGGAAGGAGACGTCCCTTGTCGAGGGAAAAAGCCGATACCCCTGGAGACTTATATTAGACGAGGCATCGAGGTGACGGGACGGATATGGCCCGTTGGGTCAATTGGATTGCAGCAACTTTGTTTGGTCCTCGACAGAGGAGAGGAGTTAGGGCCGTTAGGGCCGTCAGGCTTGCCGGCTCCTTACGGCCGGAAGCTGGCTGGCGAAAACGTCGAATTAACGACATTATACTCCCTAACCCCCCCGGTAATGGGTGTAAGAAGGTTAGCTCGTCTTTTTGCCTCTTGTGCGGGTCCCTTGGTTTCCTTCGTCCCGGTCCTCCTCCTTCCCCCCCCCCCCAGTCTTCGTGAAATCCCGAAAGCTTCTTCCTTCTCTCTTTTCCAACGTGCACCCGCCTCGCCACCCTTGCTCCGTGAGATGGGAGAGGCGCTATCTCAGCCTCTAACCAGTGGAGAAGTTTAAGAGGCTCGGGCAGCAACCCTCTCCACCACGCATCCCCTGCCTTCGACACTTCCATTTCCAGGCGGTCTTGGCTGGACGGAGGTCGCGATCCTTATCGATAGCCTCGAGTAATTAACTTTCGAGGGTACAAAAGTTAAGAGATAGGGGGAAGACGGGCGTTCCGCGGAAGGTGGCCAGAGCCGCGGGCAATTTAGCCGGGCCGTGTGCGGTGTACCATTCCTCGGCCTCCGTTTTCTTTTTACCCCCTTTCTCTCCCGGCAGCTGAGTAATTATTTCTTGTACCTTTTTGGCCCAGGCTCGCCTTTCTTCGTGGCGACCTGCGCCAGAGATAGAGGCTCCCGGAGAGATGAGCTTCAACTGTATCGCGGTCAGATTTCCTTGAAGCAATTCTCGTGCCCTTTAAGATTTCACTCCGCGATAGAGACCATCCATGAAGAATAATTGGCGAATTTTCGAATCAATAACGCCGGATCCCTTGAGAGGCCCGTAATTCGTTAACTATGAATCTAGTTTCCGGAAGGTATTACATGATTTCGTTTCCCCTTCGACCGGAGACTCCACGGAACGGCGAAGACTGCCGGCGAGAGCGTTACAGGCGCATAATAAACGCATAACCGCGGTGCAACGGCGGAATGGACAGGAATTCGAGGGGCAGCTTGCAGAAGCCGCGAAGATTCATGGCACAAAGGGATCAAACCCCGGTTCTCCCGTACTGGAACTGTAATTTTAGCCCGCGTAAGCGCGTTCCCCGCGGATCCACGATACGCGATCCGCGAATATCGTTATTAAAATATGCCCAGCCAGGGGCGAAACGATGGGCGAAAAGCTCGCGGTCGGCGCGCTCTACGTGGATCCCGGCGAAGATACTCTCTGAATGCAACGTGGTCGAAATATTCGATAAGGCTGCATTCCATCGCCGGTATCCAACTGCCCGCCATGGAATTTCCAAAGAAATACGTGTCCACGTTTACACCAGCCACTCGAACCGCTCGGTTCCTGCTCCCTGCTTGAAAAATTGTCGAATTATCCGCGGGACCGAGGAACACGAGCGAGGCCAGCCGTGAAACAGCTTCCCTCGTCTAATCGCGGGAGCATCGCGAGCAACGATTAAATCCATGCCGAAATCCCCCGATAACATACGATATCTCCCGAGCACGGCCTCGAACCCTGGCTTATCTCTGACCCCGTCGCGGATAAGGGCTAGCGCGTAAAAATCCAACCGCTAGACACGCTGTAACGCGCGTCCTCGGGGAGCTACGAAACTTGCGTTGAACCGGTAGCAGGAACAAGAATCCTGCTTCCTGCTAGCCGTGTTTCGCCCACGCAGGCCGAGAGCCGGTGGATTAAAAGCGGGCGTAAAGTGCATCCTTTCGTAAAACGAATAACAAAGTTTCGAGGAGTCTTTGAAGCCGCTAAGCTCGACGGAAGCATTCCTTTATCGCTCGTCCGCTCGAGGGAAGATCTCCGGAGGGATGAAGATAATGATCGTCACGTAGGCTATGCCCGCAACGCGTCGGCAAGTTCAGAGGTCCAGAGGCATCGGGACGAAATTCGAACTCCGATCGGAAGTTTCATTTAAATGGGCACACTTCTGTGTTTCGTCCTCGGAAATTTTATACACTGGCGCCGGAATATTGTAAATCTATCCGCTCGTTTAATTTGTCCACCCCCTGGATCCGGAGTCCCTCCCCCTTCCCCGAATTATCCGTTCCACCAGCGGGCATGTTCACTTAACCGTGCAGCAGGACGCAGTTGCACGCGAATTTTTCGTTGCCGATTTAACCCCGGCTCGCGCACGTCGGACCGTGAATTCCCGCCCCCGCGCGCCCTTTACCCTCGCGATCCTCTGGCTGGTTTTTTGCGAAACGTTTTGAAAAGGCTTTTATGAGCGTGGCTATTCGCGAGAGTGACCGCAACCGCGGCTTCGTTCGGCCGAACATTCGGAAGCGTTCGTCGGCCCTCCGCCGCGCCCCCTCCGCGGGGATCTTTGAAAAGTTCGCCACCCCCCCCCCCCCCCACCCCGCGGCTCCCATTGAAATCCGACTGAGGTCGGAGGGCTTTGAGCGCGGGCTCGTTTATTTTCTCGCTCGCGGACAACGCGCCCGACCAGCCGTCGAAAGGGAAATTAGCACTTTGAGACACTCGCTATTGGAACTTTTTTCCGAGGGCCCACTTGACCCCCGTGTATCGATGGGTGGTTTGAATCGGACTCCACGCGCTGCCGGGGACGCTCAATGGGGCTGAAGTGTGCGTGAAAGGGGGATACCGAGCGGGGATTGAATCGAAATCGCGATTCGCGGTGGAAAAGGATTGCGGGGGAGTGATTCCCGTGGCGGAGTTATCGGAAGCAGCGAAGGCGGTGCTTTGGTGGCTAAAATAGGGGAAGATTGTCCGGATTGGAATGTATTTTAGAGTGGTAAAAATTTCTGACAAATTGTCTATGGCGATCGAAGCGCGCTGGTCGAACATCGACCTAGTAAAGGGAGATTCTCTGTGCCCATTCAACCGGAGCAATGAAAAGCGACAAGCACCGAAAAGTGGCAACGCCGGGGAACGGCACTAATAAAAAAACACAGTGACACCGCTCTTTTCGCGCCAAGTAAAACTAAGCGTTACTGCGAGATAGTTGCCGCGAATTTTCACTCGAAACGCGGGAAATAAAAACAGAAAAGGGACGAAAGTTGACGGCAGCCGGGGCCAGGGAAGCGGCGCGAGGATACTGCAAGCCGGAGAGTAATTATTCAAACTTTCGCGAACGTTTCCCACGCGCTTGGCGCAAAAATTGACACCTAAAATTCTGCAGCGATATCCAATTAAGCTCGCTCGGCCGGCAGAGCGGGGGCCGAACGAAGTTTAAATCGTCAAATTACTTGCACCTTCGGAGCATTTACTCTACCGGTCCCGGGATCCCCGTCGGTTTTTTCTCCCGAACACGCGAGCTCGAATCTGTTCGCGCGCGTTGTTTAGTCGGTAGGGCCCTCGGCAGGGATAAAAATACAACGGGGACGATATCTAGAGGCATAAATCGCGGGGAGCGTATAATAGGCGGTAGGAGGAGCGCGGTATCGTGACTTACGTTTCGACCGCGAAACAAGGCGCCAGATAATTAATTATCCCGCTGGTCGGGGATAGATACGCCGTTGAAAAATCGTTCCTCGGCCGATCCGCGGCCCGGCAACGATTTACGCTCGCCGGCTCGTTATTTCGCTGGTCGAATGTGTTGCCCGTCGACGCGGCACTTTTCCAAGTGGTCCATTCCCCGGGAAAATTTATCATTCAGCGGTGTAAGGCGTGGGTTCGAAGAGCGGAATTTATCTCTCGCCCCTTGTATTCGATTTTCGAAAAAGTTTCGACGAAGGAGGTGGAGTTCTATAGCTACGCAGTGTTTCGTTTCCGAGCACCGCATAATAGGACAGTTAATAGCTGGCCCGATTTCATTGCCTCGAGGATGAAAGAAAAAAAGTCCACGCAACAGTTTTGGTGGAAACGGGATCTCCGTCCAGCACCCGCCGGGCGGGCGATTCTAAATTTTCAATTAATCCCCCGCGGAATATAAACGAAATACCGGGGCGTCCGCGAACGAAAAATAGCGTCGGCCGTTTCGCGACCCATTAAAGCGTTAATTTATTCGCGTCGGGGAACAAGTTAATCGATCGCTCGACGGCCCGTTTGCTCGCGATTTATTTATAACAGGTCTCTCTTTCTGCCTCCCCCTCCGTCGTCTCTCTGCCCCTCGTCCGCGCGGGCAAACGAAACACCCTCGGGGAATACGGTATGAAGCAGCGTAGACGGACAGAGATCGTCGATTGCCTGTGGCCTGCGAGCGAACAGGGTGGAAAGATAGCGATGGGCGGTGGATGGTGGTCGTGGTGCCCGTCGATCGACAGAAGCGGCACGTCGGGCTTGTAAATTAAGAGTCAGTCAGAGTCGCTCAAAGACGCCGAGAGCGATCTTTATTCGATGACGCGGCAGGCAGACGACCATATTGATCGATTCCGGCTGGCAGCCCGCTGGAACCGCGTTTATTTCTCGGCCCCATCCAGCCCCATCCAACCCCCCAACCCCCCCCCCCCCCCCGACCACCCTTAGGTACAAGAGGAAACTAATGGAGATCGACTCGGCAGATTACGATACGATTTTCGTTCGAAGCCACCCGAAGGGAGTTAATGAAATCGGAGGCTCCTTCCTCCTCGATTCCTGGCCTCTTCGACGAACATCCCGTGTGGTTTCTCGAAACGACTCGGGAAGAAGAGGCTTAAGGAAACAAGGAAACGTACGAGGCGCACGGAGCAGGTAGGACGCGAGGTAGCGGTGAAACTAAGGAAGGAAGAGAGCGGCCAGGGTCTGATAAATAGATAAATAGGGTCCGGGAGACACTCGGATTCGACCCCTTGGCTCTCGCCCAATCGTCGTGCATTAACGTTCCTGAAATCGAGGGGATCGTTTCTCACCGTTCGTCCCTTTTCCTTCCTTCCTTCCTTCCTCCCTTCCTTCCTTCCTTCCTTCCTTCCTTCCTTCCTTCCTTCCTTCCTTCCTTCCTTCCTTCTACCGATTTGGCCCGAAAGACCTTCGAATTCGTCGAGATAATTCGACGGTTAATCGAGCGAAACGACCGTACTCGCGGAATCAAGCCCACGCTAGCCTCCAACCTCGTCTCCTCCAGCGACTTTGGATCCAGATAGGAGGTGGCCGGGTTAATATCTATCCGAGTTAACGACAGGCGCGATCTTAATGGACGGCCGGGTCTGGTTTTGTGTGCCTTTTGATTCGTCCGTTCGTTACTATCGCGGGGGATCCGTGAATCCTCCGCGGAGATATCGCGACAGCTTAAACTACCTCCCGGCTGGAACATTGAATCCTCGAACCTCCGCTGGAAAATTTCCGATCCACCTTACGACCGCGGGAAATACCTGTGTCGAGACGATCCTCGTTTGAGAAAATTCAAGCACCGCGGTGCTGGATGATCGATCAAACCCCAGCCGTTCTCGCGTGGCCGAAGGGAGGGCGAGGAACGCGGCTGCCGAGGGAAACAGGATAATAGACCCCGAGGAATTAGCGACGAAAGGGGCAACGAGCGGAGCGGCCGAAGTAAACGCGGCCAGTCAGAGAGCTGGGAACTTGGCTCCCGCCGAAACTTCGCGGAACGACCCTCTTCCTTCTCCTGGAACTTGCGCGTCGGGGCCGGAAAGGGTGCAAGAGCTTTCCCCCTCGCGAGGAAACAATAAGACAATGGGGCGGCGGGGACAAGTGTACAATGAAGGGGCGCCGCGATACAAGCCGCCTTTCGGCAACTGCGAGCCACCGAGGCCGGCCGAGGAGCGAGGGGAATGCTGAATTTTCGTCTGACCCAACCTCTGCTGTTCCACTGGACAGCGCCGGGGAATTTATATTTCGGGGATTTTGTTTGTCGCCAAGTTTCTCGTGGAAGAACAGGAAGGTGTTGCTACTCGAAAAGCGCTGTCACGCCAGCAGCGCGGTCCTTTGATGTATTGGGTCGCTGCGGGAATCCTTCGCAAATTCCCCCCACGCTCTCCGCACAACTTTTGCCGAATCCCCTGCAGCGGCACAATGCCGCTCGCGGAGCTACAGATCCGAGATGAAACTTGCACGCGAGGAAGAGAAGTTGGGAGCACTGTACCCCACGCACCTTCGCCCGTCGATTACTCTCGACGCATCGCGCAATCTCTAGGTGACATCCGACCAGCTTCCACCCCCGTTGAGAACCACCGTCCGCGACGGGGTGTCCAGTTTCGCGGCGAGTTGCCGCTCCGATCGTTTCGTAGGCGCGTACCCGTTCATCCTTGACTATGCCAATTACGATTATTCGCCCGACAGGCTCGGGCTGGCCTGGAAGATTGGATTTTCCCGGGTTTCCACGGTGGCCCGTGACCGTCATTTTCCCGGGGGCCGCGCTCGCGTGACGCTCGCAATTATCGGGAGAGCAGCTACGGGGGTGGAGGCGGGGGGCCGGCCGGCAGCAACTGGAACGACCAAGTTGGAGGATCGTGGTTCAGAAATTTCGACGCGCCGCCTGAAACGGATGCAATAATTACGTCGCGTCCGGGCCAAGAGCCGTGGGCGAGACGCTCGGATCTCCAATTATACACGGCTGACGGAAGATCGACGGAAGGCCCTGTCGCAAGATTGAGAATTCCAGCCGGGTGACATACGAAGGTGTCACCTTTGGTAATTCGAATCACGCTCGACTATTCGTAGGAAACGGTGGAGAGAATCGTTGGACCACTGAAATCTGGGGCTGCTTTTTTATACTTTCAGTGGAGCTATGAGGGACGCTTTTAGGGGAGACCGGGTCTGGTTGTTACAACCTTTATAATAAAGAAGCTATAAATAATAGGAATGTACTAATAATCCGTGGCGATGCGTAAGCATATCGCCGCCTCCCCCTCCATCTCACAAGTCACTGTGAAGTCGCATGGAGACACAATGTACCATTGTTTCTTTTCGTGCGCTCGAAGTAAATTTTGTCGTATTTTCTATCAACTAAGTATAGGTTATTTCTTATTATTGACTATAACATTGTTGCATTATTCTCGTAGTTTAGGGGTTTTTTTCTAACTTATTGTAATGATTTTTTTGCATTTCTTAAACTTTTTAATACATCAATAGAGAGGCGAAATTGTTTAACGGTTTGGGGAAAGTTGTCACAAAAGATTTGGGGCTAGGTATTTGCCGCATGTGACAACTAATCCCGCTCTAACTTGTTGTACCTATCATGTGATATTATTTTCTTGTTTGTTTATAAGTTTAATTTTTTGTTCAAAAGTGTAGTATTTATAATTATAATAAAAATTGATATTACATTCTTAATTGAATCGCCTTTTTATTAATAAACTTAACTATCCAAATGTGTGACAATCAACCCGAGATACTGTGACAACCAACCGGGCCTCGGGGTATGTTGTCACAAAATAGTTCCTGCAAATAATGTGAATTAGCTCCTAATCTGGATGACAAAATCCACGGGACCAATTTTTTTTATAAAGTCGGACGTGCGTAGTTTATATTAATCTAAGTTTTAACAAACTTCCCTGCAGCTATGACCCGTAAAAAAATTAAAATTAGAAAATGACAACCATACCCGGTCTCCCCTACACACGCGAAATTAAGGGAGGCTCTCGATATGCCTCCCCAAGCCTCGAACCATGGGAGAGAGACTAACTAAGACAATCAACATTTCGCCACTTTGAGGTTCAATCTGATCTGGGGCAGAGAATCCTAAAAGTTCGTCGTGGAGTCGCGATGGATCGCGGAAGACGAGGTAATCCAGCATCGACGGAGCTTTCGTCTCATTAACCGCATCGATCGCGCTGTTAGCGTAAATCGACGGATTGATCGAGAGCGATCGAGGACAGAGGGGGGTCAGGCGGAGGTAGAGGCCGCGTGGCAACTGAAAAATTAGCAAAACGGCCGGGTGGGCTTTAAATCCGACGGCGGTGGACGATAACTCAACCCTCCCCGTGTCCCCGACTGCGTCCCAGGCCGACATAATTCATCCCCATTTATAATGCAGCGCCGGCTTTTCATTCAGCGGCGCGTCCTACGCGCGCATTAAAGCGCGAGCTTACGTCGACAGTATTCGAGTCGGTCGGCCGCGAGTCGCTCATTCGCCCGCTAAGTCCTGACGAAAATCCGCGGTCGTTGATTCGGAGCGCGTAGTTGAGAGGAAATTAGGGGAGTCCGTGGAGGGAGCAATCATCCCCGAGCAAAGTAACACACCCTGCCACGGTTACACAATTCTTGGAGGCAATCGAAAACGTTATTTAGGGTAGACCAGGGCGAATCGGATCACTTTATGTTTGACGGTAATAAAATAATAGTCAAACATTAAAAAAAACTAATTTTTTATTATATATTCGTGACCAGTACACCTTTGGCTTGAACGTGAATATATAAAAATTGAATCTAAACATTAAAATCTTTCATTTATAAAGAAAAAACGCAAAAGCGAGACATCCGATTCGCCCGAAACTTGGAGCAAATCAGATAACCTAGAAATTTCTGAAAAAAACAGAATTTTCATAAAAAAATCTTTGGAATCAACTTAAACGAATCTAATTTAATGACAGTGAAGTTATAGAAGATATTGCCGTTTTTGTCGCCTCTATCAGCACAATTCTTGTGGCACCATTCTTCTCAAAAGAGAACGAATGTGAGTAAACGAGAAAGTGGATGAATTAATTTTTCACCGCAGTAAATGCAATGCTATTTTCTTAAAACCATTAATTTATTTATTTTTTTCGTCATTTCTTTAGATTTAATTTTTATCACAGCTTCCTTTATTTATTTATTTTTTTTTTTTTTTTTGGATACCATGATCCCTGATTGTTCTTTTTTATGTACCTACGCACCATCTGTATATAAATAATTATCATATTTATAATCACAAAAATACTCAAATGAAAAAAAAGAGTGATCCGATTCGCCCCAAATAACGTGATCCGATTAGCCTCATATATAAGTATTTCAAAGATTGTAGATTACATAAACAAATTACGATATAATAGACTAATAGTCTAAAATTCATCAAATACTAAACTTGGACACCGTGCAAACTAATAACAATAAGCACATTTGAATTTTCAAGCATGTTTTCATTTTAAATACGAAATTGTAGATTACGTAGGTTAAATTCGGACCAAAATTGTAACGTTCGCACAGAACCATCTAACTGAAAGCGTATGCCAGCTCTAAACAATGACTTAAAACAATTGACGGGCTATTGCAGTAGGCGCGGGGGAAAGAGACGAGGTACTACGAACGATCGGAATGCTCATTTCTATCGCGATGTAAGAAATATGGGCTAAATTCTTATTTTAATCCGATTCGCCCCGCCCTAAAAGTAAAGGCCACGAGAGCTTCGACACGAAAGAATCAACTTAAAATCTCTACAAGCGAGAATGAAAATCGACCGTTCGGAATGCAACCCTTGGACCTCGAAATTCGGAGGAATTCCAAGAGGATGGGGGTGCACTAAAGGGTGGAAAGGCTTCTTTCGACCGCAAGTTGCTTCGAGGGTACCGTTTCCTATCGATTCCTGTTTCGCCTTCTCCCTGAAGAAACAACCTTAATTGCTGATGCAATTTCACTAAGATCTAGGATAGAAAATTCGCCTTCCCGAGTTAGAAATTAACGAGGGGTTTGCCAGGGTGGAAACGCAGGAGATCGTTACGGCGGAGATCGATCAGTTCTCAGAGTTGACTGCCTCCTATCTCGTCGAGGTTAATAGAAAAGGAAATCTCGGTAAATCAGTGCAACCTTAGCGAACCGAAAATCTATGAAAGCCGAGCGAGTATGCTGCCATTACCGGGATCATTCTTTAAACACCATTTCCTATGCTCAACAAACCGTTCAGCTCGAGTATTCCCCGACCTGTCCGACGTAATTCGCGCTTCAACGGGGCTCTGTCTCATCGAGTTGACACGTAGACACTCTGGTTACATCAATTACAGCTCACTCGTGCGGCGACGAGCGAATAATGCAAAACAACCAAGCGCGGGGGAACAGGTGCCATTACAGAACGAAGCCTCGTCACTTTTATCAGCTCGCGCGCAGGTAATATCCACGATTAAATTCGAGACAGCGCGTTATCCCTCGCGATTCGTTGAAACTAAATCCGAAGCAATTAAAGGCGAATCCTCGTTGAAAATTCGCAGTTTCCCGGAGGTTTTCCCGGTGGCCGAGGTTCGCGGGAACGCCGGGCCGAGATTGGATTTCAATCGAGCAGCTACATAATTGAGCAGAATTTTCGGGGTTTGCCCCGGCGACGCGGCCGGCGATGCGGCCGAGGGCCAATCGAATTAACGTCGCGGAATTTCGTTTGCACGAATTAGACAATAACATTTTACTTGGTCCGCCGCCACGGTACTTCCAATTATCACCGGGGCCCCTCTGCTTGCTTAGCGTTCCGCATAATTTACCAGCGCACGAAGTTTAAGCGAATTAAGCGAGTTCGCGTGGGCGTTTGTTGCCGGGCATCGAATCACGGTCTGGCGAATCTCCGGCGAATTACAAGCGAACGACGGCCACGGTGCTCGTTGCGCTTTCTTTCCTCCCCCGCGATAACAGAATATTCCCCAGAGACCGGGGGATTTTCGGGCGGCAACCTTTGACCCCGCGATGAAATTAACGGGGGGAATAAAAGTTTCTATGAATGTCCCACAAATTCATTAACTCCCCGTTTACCTCTTTAACGATCTTCGAGTCGGTTGAAAGACACTCTCCTAGTGTCCGCATATACACTGTTAGGTATAGTAACAGCACATTGGCTGCACCTCGCCTTTTAATAAAGACGTCTAATAATAATAATAATAATAATAATAATATACACGCTCGCCCGCCACGGAAACCGCCAAATCGTTCGCAGCTGCAGGAGAACCACCTTCGGCCAAATGTCGTCCGACTTGAGCGGGACAAAAGGAGGGAAGCACGGAGAGGAAGGAAAAACTGCCGGGACAATGACAGAAAAAAAAGGGGGTCGCGGTGTAATCGAGGCAGCGCGAACGGGGGAGCAGAAGGAGCCGTCGTTGTCTGAGATTCGTAAATCGGCGCCAGGAAATAATCCCGGGAAGGGAAGCGAGCGGCCTGGCGTTAAACTATCTCTAACAAAGGGGAGGAATTTATCTCCGTGCCCGTGAGAATGTTTCATTTCTCGTTCCGTTCAAATTTTCACCGGTGCTCGCCGGCGATCGATCGACCTCCATCGAGGGATTCATTCAAATTTCACCCCCCGCCCACCCCGAGAACCTGCGAAGGGCGTCGAGCAGAGGAGCGCCTGAAAGTCGGCTGGAAAAATTGAATCGCGCGAGGGGCGCAATTTTCGACTTTACGCGCGTGACGGTGATCGGCGAGCAACCGGGAGTCGTAAATACAAATGGAAAGGAAATAAGGAGTCCGCTGGCTGACAGATTACCTTCCCGCCAATTTTTTCCAGCAACCTCGAAGAGCGAAAATTCTGGTCGAAGGAAATTCAAGGTCAAAACTTGCTTCTCATACTTTTTCAATATTTGTCCCCTATTCCGAGACGGTTTAGCTTTAACCTCCGAGAAGATTCAGCCCTCTGTCTTATTTCTGTCAAATGTTCTACGATCTTCGGGCGAAATTTTACGCGCGCACCCCTTCGCGTGTACAGGAAATTGAGAAAAATTCAAATTGGGGAGCTCGAGGCCGCGGTTTAGGAGGAGCCTGTACCCTAGTTGCGAGTTATCGACTCGTCAGTTATCCCGAACGATCGTTTGCCAGTACGCTCCTCCGGCCAGCCAACGGCCATTGTGATGCCGCTCGGGTTTACTTTCCCTTTACCGAGCATGAAACGAACATTACAAAATGAATGGCCCACGGCTGCGCAATCAGAGGCACGCACGCCTCTACGTGACCGTGTAATGAAAACCAAACATTCGGCCACGGTAAATAGAGCGGCGTTATAGGGGGCGAAAGTGCGCCGCTCGGTAATCCTTCGTGGAATCAGCTAAAAGGCTGGCGTCGAGGGGATTGATCGTGGAGTCGATGCCTGGGCAAAAGTTACCGCGCGTCTCTGCCAAAGGGTTCGCCTTCGACATTTCCGATCCGGGGCGGTCAAAATTAGGGAGACTTTGAAAATTCGATAACTATCGTTAACTCGATTAGTTTTAAGCGTGAGCTAACTATCGCGCAACGAATTGGGCTTCGGTTAATTAGAGGGAATAATTGCGAAGCCATGCCGTTTTGGAAACTGGATCTCTAATCAACAGACATACGAGTAACTCGTAGCTACGCGGTGACCGTCGAAATTGAAATTCGAGATTCATCGCGCGGCTGCGCAAAGTGTCCGAGGGTTTGGAGATGATCGACGAAAGCAGCGAAACGAGATCGCTGGCGAGCTCTCTCCAGCGCGAGAATTACCGCGCGAACAGAGGGAAATACCGAGGAACGATTCCAGCCATCGAGGCAGTATCATCGGTTTCCAACTTCGTAGCAGGCGGTCGCAGCGGGTCAAGGGTTGTTTCTGTTCCCGGGGAGCAAGTTGCGCCGGCGACCGCGTGTGCATTACATAAATCCCAACTACGGCCTTTTTCCTCGGCCCCGCGACACGCGGGAATAACTCTCCTCGCCCGCCGGTCGCAGAGGGGGCTGCCGCCACCGCCACTGGGACACTCGGCAGAATTAAAAAGCTTTCGAAGTCCCGGGGAGCGGGAATTTTTTATTAATGGGAAACTTTCAGCTCCGCGGCCGTTGCTCAGACAACGCCGGATGCCCCCCGCGAACTTTAACGGAAGTTGAGGGCATTCCGCGCGAGACACGGCCGCCGCCAACTAGCCTCGCTGGTTTACGTAGCGGATCGGTATCCATTAGGGAAGTGTGCGCGAGATCCCGCGAGGCTCCTCGCATCCTCCTTGACAAACAACGCCCATCCGCGCGATCAAGGGGCCGTGGAAACGAGCGACCAGGCCTGTCGGAGGTTGTCCTTCTTTCCAACCGGGGGGGATCAATGAAAGAGCGCTGGGCGCAGGTGTGCCCGGAGCAACGGAGACTTTATAACCAGGCGGGGTTCCGCGATGCGTTTCAGCGGAGTGCATTATCAGCAGGCCGACCGATCTATATCCAGGCTGGGCCGCGTCGGTTTGCACGGGCGCGTGCACAGGTACACACGGGGGGTGGTCCCGTACAAATAGGAACGTTTGACGCGAAGGCTCGCGTACGGACGTAACAGCACGCGTGGTACGACACCGGTGCAGAATAATGCAGGGCCGTCTGTGTTTACAGGGGATACCGGTGCGTCCGCGGACGCCGAACGAGCCGTTCCGAACGACTGCGAGAGAGAATGGTGCATAGAATCGAGAGTGGTGGCGGGGGTGAGAGGGACGCGAAGGGTCAGAGGGGAAGAAGCGGTGGTAGCGGTGGAAGCCTCGAGGTGTGAAGGCGAAGAATCGCGTGGACCAGGCAGCAGAATTCGACGAAACGAAAAACGAGCTGGGGAGGAAGACGATAGATAAGCCGGTGGAAAATAAATAAACGAGTGAGGGAGACTGGTGAGGGTAGCAAGACCAAGGAAGGTGACGAATGGAAGAAACGGACAAAGATAGGGAGGCTCTCTTGTTCGCTGCTCTCTGCCCCCGTCGAACAAATAGCGCGAAAGGAAATTAACGGAGAAACAATGCGGCAGTATTTCCCAGTCGGGCCCGACCCGCCCCTGCTCCCTTGTCGCTCGACGCTGTTACAAATACCTGGGTTCGCTGGGAACGGTGGGTGGATGTCTGGCAAGCGCGAGCCACTATCACTTAACAACGATGTATGTACGCGCGGCCCCGAGCACCGGCTGAAAACTAAACGCATCCACTCGTTCACGATCGCATAAACAGGACAACGGCCCCGTTGATCTTCTCGCGGATACCAGGAACGATAGCCGGAACAAAAGCCGAGCGGGACTCTAGCCGATCCAACGAAATCCGCGTGATGGTCGCTCGCCACTCTCGCAAGTGTTGGACACAGGCGGAAAAAGTGTAGCTTTTCGGAGGCGTTGAACGATCCTCCGCCCGTGTGTGGCCATCGGGTGTAGTTGATTAAACTCGACGGCGGGACAAAATTACACGGCGCTAATTGACGGATGGACCGCGCCAATCAGCTCCACCGCCAATTATTGTAAGTGGCTAGGCGGCTTTGGCCGCGAGTCACTTGCACGCTCGCGGGTCCAATAAAGCGCGACTCGCGATCCCCGGTTATCGTTGCCGTGGTAATGAGCGGCTCGTTCAAACGAAGCCGAGGATTTTATCGCGACCGTTTTGCGAATCCTCCTATGAAGCGTTTGCCACCGGCGGGTCGGTTAATCGCGCGTGCGCACGCGAGTGATTAATGGAGCCGGGTGTCGAAAAAGTGAGCGCGGAAAATTCCGCGACGAGCGGGGGAAACCGTGCGCCGCGTTCGGATAGAATACGGTTGAAGGGTCGCGACGAAAGTGCTCCACATTCGAGGATCGATCGGAGAAGGAGGGGTCTGTTGTCCTCTGCGTGGATAAAAGTAGAAAGTTGCGCGGGTATAGGGGAGCGTGAGAAATTATTTATGAAATCACATCGCGGAGTAGGAGTCCTTCTCGACCGACAAACGTTTAACGATTGGAAATTCGTGGGGAAGCGTGGAGCGAGTTGTCCGTAAAAAAATATCGCGCGTGGAATAGTAGAGAAAGCGATTCGAACCCGGGCAATCTGTTCTGGTGGTAAAATTGAGACGCGCGAGTTCAGGGAAACCGAAGGATAATCGTAAATTAATGGACGGCCGCGGAAACTGTTTTCCCCGGGAAAATACGACACCAGTCTGCGTTCCATGCAACTTGCAACGCTGTCGTGAGTTGAATACGCTTACGGCGCCAGAAATTCCTTCGTCGAGTCTGACCAGGCAAACGATAATAGAATCAAAATTTAAGGAATACGGAAAAATAGTGTGGCGTATGTAACTAATTAGGGGGAAGGTGCCAAGGAACCATAACTCAGAGTTTATCCAATAGATGTTAGCAAACTTAGTATTTGTAAATTTAGTAGTGTTCGTTTCATAGTATTATTATTATTGTTGTTATTATTATTATTATTATTATTATTTCGTCTAAATTACTCGTTAAACAAAAACAGAAAGAAAATATAATTTAGATAAATAAAGTTTGTTGATTTCATAGAAATATATATATATTAAATGTTTTATAATTTTAACCCTCATCCGTTGCTCGCGTCAATTTGACACAGTTCTCTTATTTGTGATTCTTGTAAACAAGTAGTACCTACATCCTGCTCATCGTTTTGTTTTATGCGAAAGTTGTGAAAAATCAAAGATGTTAACTTATCAATTTGCATAAAAAAATATCGAAAAATAACTGTTTGCCTTGTCATTTCATCGACCTTTTACCACTGTGTCAATTTGACACCGAGAGACAGATTCAATTTGTGAAATGAGGAACGAATGAGGGTTAATAAGAAACCTTAGGCATCTTCCCTCCAATTACCTTATACCAATTAAACTTCAAATCTTCTGAAAAAGAAAGTGACTAGATTCTCCAACCCTTTTCACTTCCACCACTTTCCTCAATCAATCCCGATAATATTCCCAATAAATCTCCTCCATTAGTCCACGTAACCCAAAAAGAACGCGCTCATCGAAAAATGGCCCAGTCAAACGAGCGACCGTCGAGTCTCGTGGGGCGTTGGCCGCCGAAGATGCCATCAGCTCCCATTCCCGTGAAAGCGTTCTGAAGCTCGCCAGCTAAAAGCGCGTCGCCGAAGGGAGCCCGCGCGGCCTACGGGCGTCGCTGAAACCTACGAGGCAGCCGAGCCGTCGCGTATTCCCGCCACGCGCGCCAAAGTACGTCGGGGCCGTTTCATTAGATATCGTTATAATTGCGCCGGGGAGTAATTATTGTTGTCCGGCCGGAGGGTGCGCGGAGTGCGGGGCGGGCAAATGAAAAAAAGGTCGTAATAAAAATTAATGCGCCCGCCGTGGGAGCAGGGGAGACACGGCCGAGTGGCTGGAATGCCATTTTCGCGGGCGCACTCCGGATCCGGCGGGGCCAGGATAACGAGAAAAAAGGAAGGGCGCGACGGAGCTTTTTGGCAAGCATCCGCGCGGCCTCGCGCGATGCACGCGCGCGGTATGTGCCGAATCGCGGCGCAGAGAGGGGAAAAAGGAAAGATCCGTCGGTGGTGAAACGGGCTGCAAGTATTGTTCCAGAATTAATACGAGGAAGGGGACAGGTCACGGGGAGGGGGGGGGGGAACAAAAAGTAGTAATCGCTGTCGGGACAGACAGACACCCGGCGAGTATAATTGTTTCTGACTGATTCCCGGCCGTCGAAACATGCCCGCGAACGGGGCGAACATCCGCGCTGAACGCGCCACCGGCAGACGATGTTCGGCGCGTAACCGCAATTATCTCGTCTTAAATCACCTAATAACCCCGGCCACGTGAGATCAATTCGAGCCCGGGTTAATGTAATGTCGCTCCGCGGCGCGACAGCATTATGCTGTTGACCAGCTATTCGAGTAATGATCACCAGGAATACACGACAGAGCGGACGCTTTAATAGCGCTGTTACGCCGATCGTAAACGGAATTAACCTGGCCCCGATGTATTTCGTCAAAAACAAGGGGTCGTTGGCGGTCGTAAAATTGAATTCCAGCCGATGGAATTTCCAAGTGATTACCTCCGCCGGATAGCTTTATACGCCACTAAAAATCGCGCTACAGGAGTAGGTTACAGCGAATGTAGCGTTTAATTAAACGCGGGGCCTACTTCGGACACGTGGAGTCCTCGCGCCCCTCCGACGGATCTCATAATTCTAAGACGCCCCTTATAAAGCATCGCCCCTCCGTCTATAAAATAGACCGCGGAACGGCACTCGAGAGCCCAATAACAACTGCGCGAAGCGTCCCGGGTGTACTCCCGCCAAACTTCCACGGCGAAACGAATTACCCCGTCGTCCGGAAGGCCCGCGATATAAATACGCCTAAAAAAACTCCGAGGCGTCCTCCATCATCCTTCCATCTATCAGTGCCGCAAACTTCAAACGGCCGGCAGCTCGAGTGCCTTCCGGGAAACTTTTCCGCCAGCGTCTCTATAATTCATGCCGCCGCAGACTTGCAAGAGGAGGCTGGGGGGGATGGCGTCGCGACGCTGGTCGGACGCGAGGCCCCAGAACGATCAAAGATCATCGGCTCCTGGCGAGCGGGATGGTCGGAGACAGGGGCGTGGGTCGCGTCTGCCTGGAGATCTCGCGGGATCCACGGATTTATCGTTGGGCGACGCGGTGCGTGGCGACGAAGGAGCGGTCTCCTCTCGCGCTGTCACCTGTCGCGCTTTGCCTCGGCGCGTTTGAAGCAGCGGAAACTGCTAGCCGTCGAGCAGATACTTTCGAGAAGCGAGAACCGCGAGACGCTCCGCTAATCGAAATATCGAGTCACGGAAGGAGCAGCTCGAAGGCGGGAGAAAAAAGGCGTCAAGTATCGAGGGTAAACGCGAAGTACGGGAAGGGAAAGGCGGGAGAGAAGGTAACCGGCTGGTATCTTGGACGGATATCGGCTGCCAGGGGATATCAGGCTGCCGGTGATTTAGCGGGAAGAGAATAAAAGCAAAACGAAGAGAATTGAAATAGCAGGGTTCGGAGACTCGGCGCGGTAGGTGGGTGTCGATGTGGCGATTGAGTCGAGCGGCAGGAAGATAGGAGGAGGCAGGATTAAAGGGACCACGATTTCGGAAAGATCTCTGCCTTCTTCCTCCGCATTAAGCAGTGACTTTAGGATCCCTGGCTGTGCCACCACTCGCCTCCGATCCGGAAGAACGATTTGTCTCCGGCGGGAGAGTTTATAAGGAGCGACAGGCCGAGTGTAGTAAAACGGCCGAAGTGGAATTAAAAGACAGAGGATCGTTTGTTTGCCGAACGATCCGTTTGGCGTGCTGCCGCTCGGAGAATTTCATAAGCTCCGTGTGAAAGGGGAAACCCCGTAAACGAGGGAAAGACGAGGATCGTAGGTGCCTGCGATGCCACTTGACCGATCGAGGGCGCGGAAATAAGGCGCCGCTCCACTGAAAGCGGAGGAAAACCGGCTTCCTCAGACACCAGCTCGCGTTCCGGCAATTATGGGCGACGAGAGGCTATCGATCAGGAAAAATCTCGGTGGACGATTACTCAGCGGGCGGGTGGGCTGTCTGGTTTCGGGAATCCCGGATCGAAGTGGATCAACGGGACAGTGATAAGCGTGGATTTCTCTAGGCTTATCGTGCTCAATGGGCGATCCGGAGATCGAGCAACGGGAGCATTCATCGTCTCGCTAGCGCTGTGAGGGGTGGCTCCTTCGTATGGCCGATCATGTGTTAACAGATAACGGGCTCAACGGGGGTGTTAAGGGGAAAGATTCCACGATGTTCACGTGTCCACGGCTCGGCGAGGATATCTGCGATCTTAATTGTCGCCGGAACGAAACGATACTCCCCAACGCGTGCGAGGAATCTTTTATCTCCGGCGGAAGAATGCTACTGGGTAATATTTCCTGGCGAACCGTCTCCGCTCGCTGGCATATTGCCCTTATCAGTGTTTAATGCCGGAGCAACTCCTTTAGGGTCCCCAAGCGGAGGCTTATCAACGTATTCCGCGGAGCTGTGATAACGTGAAACACTTACGCCTTCGACGTCCGCGAGGATGCAGATGCAGAGGCACTCTTACCTGGAACAGAAGAGTAGGAAACAATGTAGAGGAGAAAATCGTGGTGTCTTTTTTGTATTTAATAAATTAGAAAACAAAGTGAGATTCCTGACGCGTAAACTTCATGGTGGGAGCTTTCTCGATTCAATTTCCGTGGCGAAAGTTCCCTTGGAAACCAGCGCCAAGAGAAAGCAAGGGGATCGAGTTAAGGATAGTCGAACGCTCTATGGGAGCAACAAGAAATTAATGAACTCGGACTACGCGAGCAGAAACTGGTAAGTCGGCTCTCGTTTCGCGGCGACCCTTCCGTGAACCTCAGACATACGTAATTTCACTTTGCCAGCGCCCTGCGAGACGTTACTAAGACAACATTCTCTGGAATATTACATTCAAGCAGACAGCAAGAGCGGACTTTTCGGCGGAGGCAAGGCGAACCGTCTAAACGAGCATTCATACCGCCCTGGATGACGAAATCCGTCTCGGCTGTGCGTCTAAATATGGATACGAGGGCTGAAGAGGCGGAAGGATGCGGTAAGAAGTCAGCTTCGCTTCTCAAAGCCGCTTGAGTCTACGCGGAACTAGTCTGCCCTACTTCGACGTCGTCGCAAACTTCGTGCTCGCACCGACTGTGAGAAGATCTTAACAAAAAATAGAGGAAGCATCAGGAAAAGCTGTTGAAGATAATTCTAGGCATTGCCTTGCAGAGTTAGGCTTCCTTTTCAACGGAATTCTGCCAGCTATCGATGGCCATTTGTTCCAGAAACGAAAGCAGGCGAAAGCAGGGAGAAAGAAGCTGCGAGAATTTCACCAAGGAAAGCGCAAGTGGAGGCGCTGAGGGGAGCCGGCAGAGTACAGCAACGAGGGTTAGTTAACGCCGCCGACGAGCCTCTTGAAATCCCATAATTCTGCTTCGAGAACGTCAGCACCGGGAGCAGTGGCCAGAATGCCAGGACGCGACATGTCTTTCGACACGAACCAGCCAGCTCTCATTAAGCCCTGTCCAGGTGGCGCGGGCAAAGGGATTCGCCGACCGCGCGGCCGAGTTAACTCTGTTAATAGGCAAGGCGGTGACACTGCGAATTCCGGGAAAGTTATCTGAAGCTTGATGCGACGTGCGATGCTCTGCTTAACGTACTTCGATTACCCGCGGTCGACACGCGACGTAGACTATATAGCTGACCATCCGCGCAAGAGAATCTCCAAACTCTAGAAGCCCGAAGCTTTGAAGAAAGGCTTTTGAGAGGATGCGACAAGGTAGAATTACAGAACAGCTTGCCAATACAATCCGCGAGCATTGTTCCTGAGTTTCGAAGAACGAAAGCGGGAAGTCTTGCCAAGAAAACGAGTCACCAGGACTCGAACCAGCTTAAGACAGCTCGAGTTGCAATGAGGCGGCCATGGCCCGCGGAATTCGAGTCCACCCTTCGCCGACTCGAAACGTTTAACTTTAACCATGTACGGCTGGATCGAAAGCTATTACCGTGACCTGGACAAAAAGCTGACCTCCATTCTCCCGACGCGAGGGTAGAGGGAGGAAGTCCCTTGACGCGGATGGCTAAGAGGGTAGGAGAGGCGGAAAAAAGTCCATCAACCGACGGGTCCATCCTTCCTCGAGGTCCATCGCTCAAACAGTTGTCTGTGGAGCTGGTTGCCTCTGCGCTGCTGATAAATAAGGCGGCCCACTTACGCCGGGGCGGGGGTTCGTTGTTCTCGCGAGACGTCGCGTGACGGGATGGACAAGGAGCGTAAACGCGCGTTATTAAAGATACCAGCGAGACGCCGCGCCCAGGTGATTCATAACCGAAGGGCTTCGAGGGGCCGGGAGTAGGTGTGCGTGGAGGAATTCCGGGGCGACGTTAGCGCGATGACGCAAGCCTCAGGCGCCGGTGCTTTATGGCTGTTAATTCGCGCCCCCTAAAAACAGACTGCCGAGCTCGCGGGGAAAAATGCGAATTTAGGTGTCTGCTTGTAAGAGGCCGCGTTTCGTCGTTGTTGATCTTCGTTTGCGGTTTGCCAGGATTTCGAGCGAGGAAAATGGGGAAACTTGGTCCCTGGCTCGCCCCGGCCGGGGGTGGGGGGGGGAAAAAAGGACTACAACACCCGCCGCGGTAAATTCTCATTTGCCTAAGAGACGCGGCGCCGCCTCCGCTCGAGAAGCTCGCGAAATTTACTTATTCCTCCACTCGAAACGTAGCGAAAAGAATTACGCCGGCCCGCCCGTGAATCTTCATCCCGAGGGGCTGTGTACCCGCTTAATACTTGCAGCGCGGAGATGGGATTTGCTTATCTCGGGTGCAGCGGGCTGAACCAGCCTGAAAATATCATGTTAGAGAGTCCCGGGGTGCAAACGTTGTGTCTCTTCAATAGCGACGCGTGCGGACGTGTTTAACGGGAAAACTAGCAATAATCGGATCGTCGCTGCGTCTCGTTTCCACGGCTAAAGATCTCCGTGGCGGGCGACGGCGCGGAGGGTTGAATTTTCGCGAGCCCGTGGAGAGGAAGGACGGCGTCGGCGGGCCGTCGCGGAGGCAAGGGCCCGGGGGGTTAATTGGGACCCCCCCCCCCCCCGAAGCTCGCCAACTCGGAGTCGAGTCAGGAATTACTATCGGCGAACTTTCGCCCCCCGGTCACACCCGCCCCCCCTTTTTCCACCCCCTTTTCTTCTTATTCGCTCTCGTTTCGCGCGCTCCCGCAGCAAGAAAGTCTCGAAAGGGGGTGGGCCGGGGTGGCTTTCATTGGCTCGGTAATAATTTCGGCCTGGAATCAGAGTCGACTGCACAATCTCCCTGGTAGCTCCGCGGCTGATTCGAACAACCCCTTGGATCCTCGATTGGAATAATAAGCTGTATAATTCACGATTCGTTAGACCGGCCCCCGAATTACCGTTTTACCGTCCTCGAGAGTAGACCGGCCATCCCCTCCGTAGCCAGAGGGTGCAGGGGGCGGGGGGCTGGGAATTTTTTTCACGGATATCCGTGGCGGTGGCCCGGGAACCGTCGAACCGTCGGCGCAGAGACTCCGCAGGATTTCGTACTTTCGGCTATTAGCGAAGTTTGCGGGGGACACGGGCGATTAAGCAATTATTATTCAATTCCCAGTTACGCTCGGTCGGGTTGCGCTTCGCGCCGCGGAACTTCGCTCCACCCTCTTGGCCGAGGGAAAGTCCGATCGCAAAATATCGACGGCCATTGTGCTCGCGGGCAGGGGAGAGACTCCTTTACGAGGAATTTCGATCCGCGGAGCTAGGTTGGATCTGGTTCGCGCGGAAAGGAACCACCGCTTAGGCCTCCGTCTACTTCAACCCGGGCCGGGGACTGCTTTATCGCGCCTCGTGAAGACGAGGGATGACGGATGACGGGTAATGGATGAAGGATGGAGATCGGGAGCGGAAGCCACGACGTCGCCGGGAGACGGGGACAAGGTCGATTTGCATCGGCTGGACCCTTACGCCGGCGAAAGTCTAACCGTATTTCCCTTTTCTTCCCCGAAGGAGGATCCGATTAGGCGGATGTCTCGTTTCCTGGCGAGTTCCGGCCCCGGGGATCATCCTGAAACGTGTGACTTATCTCGCGGATGTCGTTAACGCGTTCCTTGCAAAGGGAATGCTATTCTACTCCCTTATTTTCGCGTCTCCAAGTAGAACAGTGATATTCAGGCGGTGTGCTTCTCCTATCTAGACCTGTAGGGTAAAGTAGCCGAATATGAAGACCTCTCCTAATATGAGGCACCAGCGTATCTTCGCTACAGAACTCTTGAATGTCATAGCGATGATATTTCTTTCCTAACTAACTAAATCAATTGAGTGTATCGAGCAAGCACATATTTCTGAAACATGTTGCAGATAATTAAATTAAATTAAAAATTCCTGTAAACTGCTAAGTGTATAATGATTTTCATAAATACTGTTGTATAGCGCTTGCAATGAAGTTTAAGGCTTACTAGTTGTAAGGGAGAGTAGGGTAAACACGAACGAAGGGGTAATCGCGAATGCGATGTTACGGCGTTTTAATAAATAAAGACGGTGTTCCCTCTCCACTAGCTAATAGTTTAAGTCACATCCAACGCCGGGAAGAAAGTAATAAATACAGAACGCTTATGCTATTCAAGATAAACACAATTTATTACTTTCATCATGTTTCAAGTAATATTTTGTCCATTTCAATTGCGTGTAATTACTGTTGCAATAATGATACAATTGGTTTTTTTTAAGTTGTAATAAAGCACTTTTTTACCAACATTTTGTGACCAAAGCGTTGCTTGAATTATGATTCTATCTTCTGAAATAAATTCTTTTTTATTTTTTGATGTGGGGTAGGTATTGGCGAACAAATCGGATGGGGTAATCTCGAACCTTTGGGATTAGCAAGGTTAACCGATTTTGATGAATTTTTCAGCATGTATAAAACTTACTTAAATCTACAAAGGGATTTTTTGAATTTTCATTACAGCCTGAGAAAAAAAATTAAAAAACCATTACTATTTTTTTCGATATTCCGACCAATTGCAATTTTTTCTAGCGCACAAGAAGAAGAATTTGAAAAATAAATTAGGTATAGGTTGTAGCAATATTCTTTATGGGTTGACCATTAAAGTCGCGCCTTCTGTGCGACTTCTGCGATATTTAACATTCTGTTCGTGATTACCCCAGGGCAGTCGAGTAATCACGAACACCAAGGGTTTTGCTTTTCCACTATAAAGTTGATGTTTCTTCCAATTTGTCAAAAATTCGTGACAATACTTTATAGACGAATAGTACAAATATGTTTGTAAATAATAAACAAATTCATTTCTCATATAGTTTTCGTTCTGTTTCCCTTTTTGCTTAGGTGTTCGCAATTACCCTACTCTCCCTTATCTCGTTAAATTATGAAGAATTAACTTCGAAGCTACTTAATAGCCATCACGTTATAGTTTCCGAATATGAGACTCGTGAAAGTTCAACTGATGAGAGTGAAGAAGAAATTCTTCTGAATGAAAAAAGTGATTAGGAAATAGAATTCTGATATTTTTAAGAAATGGGCCCCTTATTCGGCTACTTTACCCAATGAACGACACTGTTCCAACGATACTTATTAAAAATTCCAATGACACAGTTTCCCATGTCAAAGATCCCAGGTGGTCACCCCTGGTCATCCCCCCACATCATATTACATACATCTTTCACCTCAGTCGCTCTATGATCCCGCAAACACTTCGGCAAAGACATAAAGCAGCTGTGCCTCGGTACCAAATAGCAGACCTTCGACGTATTTGCAGAAATTCGGATGCTACTCGAGCAGGCGTTACGACCCCCCGACAACCCTGAGCGGTCATTTCCCGGGACGATGACGCCCCCGGTCACAGTGGCTCGTAAATAATTAAGGAAGGACATTATCGCGAGGCAGCGGAAAGCGAGATTGTCTGGGCCGGGGATTTATCACGTCCCCGTGGCAGGGATCGGCTCTCTGTTGGCGGTGGTACGCGGGGCCAAGGATCCCCGCCATATTTTACGGGCCAGCCGGAATCTTTTGTCTTCATAATATTTATCCCACCGCGGACGCCAAGAGTAATGGAGCATGAGGGTCCCTGGAGGAGCGGGCAAACGAACGAACGGGAACAGGATCGGAACTAAAGCGGACCTTCCGCCCCCCCCCCCCCGACAGGGGGCTGAAGCTTTAAGGCGTATGGACGGCGCCAGGGGTAGGTGAGGCAATAAATTCGACTGTAACCTGGAGGATTGTCCGGTTCACGCGAATACGAATACCCGTGGCGCGAGCTGGACGAACCGAACGTAGCGGGGGGGTGAAAAAGGCCGAGGGGATGAGACTAGCACCGCCTTAATGTCGATAAACGGCTATACGTCTCGGTGTTCTCTCCGGTTGCCAGCTGTATTCGATTTATCCCAGCGCGCCATGAAACTGTTACAAGCCGCCCAGGGCGATTTATAGAAATAGAAGAAATGGGAAGGGGTGGCTCTCGAATGGGGCCGCCCTGAATCTTCCTCCCCGAAGTTGATATTAACCGAAATCAGGGGAGAGGTTCTCGCAGCGCCACCGTGTACTAGATTTTAATACAGAATAACCGCGGAAGAAAAGTGCCGAGCTGTCTTCGCGTAGCTACGTAGAAATGTAAAAGTGCCACGTCGTTTCCGGCCATTTACCCTTTCACCGATCGCTGGCCGCGAGATAGAAACGAGGGATCCCCACGGCCAGAGATACCATCCATTTCGAAAATGATTTTAGGGCCCCGACCCTCGGCCCCCCCCATTCTCCCGGGCGCGTACGTGATCTCCGTGCGAAAAGACTCGATAGCGAAGGTGAAAAGATAGAAACGGGAGGGATGATCGTGGGGCAGGGAGGGTTGGAAACGGGAACGAAATATTGGGATTCCTGGACAGCAGTCAACTGCTATTGTAGCTCGCGACACGGAATCGATGGAGAAGCTGCGAAGCTGTGCGAGCAGGAATCTTTGGTCCAGGGATTTTGAAGAGCAGGACGATACATTCTAGCCGATCCGCCGCGAGGCTTGCTTTCTATGGCAGTCCGTGTATCTGCGATCGATCGGACGCAAACAACACCGCGGCGAATCAGTGTTCCTGGGTTACGGCCCTCTTGATCGAGGCGCAACCGCGGGGCAAAAGTTTCCACCGAGCGGGACCGTCGAAATTCCAAGAAGCCGAGTTACCGATTTCTTCGCCCCATCGAGGGTAAGCGGCGCCGCGTGTCCAGAACTGTCGGGCCACCGGCGGAGGGGGTGGATCGCGACGGGAAACGCGCTTTCCTTCCACGACCACTGAAATATCGAGGCCCGTGTCCGTGCCGGAGAGCTCGTGGCACCGTGAAAAAGGTCTGGGAACGTGGCACGGGCTTCGGGGGTTTAAAAATAGCCACCCCTTCGACGCCGGCTCAGCCGTCCCCCTCCTCCGCCGCTGTCGGTCGTCCAAACAAATTGGCATAGGTCGGTAAGTAAAACAACCCTCGAAACTCGAGTTCACCCCCCCCCCCCGGCCCCGTCGCAGCTAGAATGCAGCCGCAGCATAAATTCCCTCGGGGCTCGGGCTATCGGTGTACAACGGGGCCAAAGAAAAGACGGGCCTCGATCGAGAGGTCGGCAAACCGGCAAGTAGTAACCGCCTCTCTGTAGCCAGACACGTGATTCGGCCGGAAGAGGGGAAAAAGCGTACGGCTGGCGGAACTTAATCAAGGGTACAGGGCGAACCGATGTGCGAGCAAAGAGAAGTCCACGCTGAAACGAACCGTAAATTTACTGGGGATGGTTGATGCAGCGATATTTCGGGTATCGATTGCTTCTTCGGGTAAAATTCTACTCGAATTCTAATTGAAGCTTGGCTCGATCGTTCCACGTTATTACGTTTATATAAGAAAAACACGGAGAATGTTTTTGCTGGTCGCGAAATCCTGGACCTCCCTTTGGCTCCGCGAAATTGGAACTCCTCGTTCGGAGCTCGGAATGGAGAACTGAAATTTTTATACCCGTGCCGCATCGGTGGCGCTTCTCCGAGGGGCGATATCCACCGGCGGCCACATAAAGCAGGGGGTTTAAGGTGATGTAAGGATAAGGATAAAAGCGGTTTAGCCGGCACGTCGAATTACAAACGACAGGCAGCCCGATGTGTATCGTTTCCTCGTGGGGACTGGCGCAGGGGCCGCGCTATATACACGCTCGTTCCACTGCGGACAAATATTTGCGGCCCTTGTATATCAGGACGGACGACAACGCCTGTCCCTCGCCACTTCACTGGCTCCCGCTTTTCCGCCCGTAACAAAGGCCCCTCGAGTGTCGAAAGAGCCTTGTTTTCTGTACCGCGCCACCCCCTCGTCTTCGAAAATGTACTGGCGTCCCTTCGCGCCCCAAATAATCGCCGTTGCAAATATATATATATTCCCGCGTGGGTTCTCCTCCGGCAGAATAGATACCTCTACCATCGCGACAGAGGATCCGCGAGGCTCGGCGCACCTGTTTCCGCTCCGGGGAACAGACTTCGCCGCTCAAACATGTCCGAGGGAAGCCGGCAATTCTTCATCCACTCAACGGATGGCCGGGAAAATAAAATATCGCCCGCGTTACCCGCGATCAAAATACGAGCTCTCACCTTTATCAGTGTACCAGCCTCTTTCTCCGTGAAAGACGCGAAGGGGCCGAAGGGCACGGTGCTCCGCGACGCGTCACGTCCGGGCGACAAATCCCTCTCACGGTTTCCACGTCTGAATGTCCCTCCCCCGTCGTCGTCCAAGCTTTCTCTCTCGGCACGAGGTCTTACTCCTCGACTTCTCCCTTTTTCCTTCCCCCGCCCCGCCTCACACCCCCGTTTCGAAGACTGGGAGTGGGCGGAAGAGAGGTAACGACCAGCCGACCGGTTGAATCGGAATGCGATTATGATTAATGGATCCTCTATGTAGCGGCGGTGTCGAGAGTGGGCGTGCCCGTTACTTAGCCGCGCAGAAAAGCCGAGTAAACAATATTAGAGGGAACGCAGCGATCGTTTTCTCCCCTGCGTCTTTTCCCTCCCCTCACCCCCAATTACCAGCTGCCTCGTCTTTTTGTTGCGTCCCTTATTTCCCCTCGCTCGCCCTCGCCCCAATACTCTGCCCGCCTTCAGCGACGTGGACCGGTGATGAATTAGTTTGCGCGTCCAGCGGATGGAACGTCATTATCATCGTCCGTTTCCTCCACCCCTGCACAGTGTATTACCGGCCTGTCTATTAGTTCTTGCCCGCTGGCAGCCCGGGGGGGTAGATCGTTTCTTATTTTCGAGAGGCGCGGGAGCGTCTTAAAACGAAATATCGAAGTGGATAGAAAGATCGAGATGATAGAAGCCGTTGAATCTCTGTTAATCCAGGTGTAAATCGCGCGAGGAAGTCGAAGAGTAACTTCCGCGCCCTAACAGCATCTTCAGGGGCGAACGGGGGCGAAATGAGGGGAAAGAAGGCACGCTGAACTGTCGTCTAGGGGGTAATATTGTCCCAGAGATATTTCCGAGCTGCGTAACCGCGTTGCACGGTGAAATGAAAAGTTTGAACGCCTCTGTCGTTCAGTTCGAGAAGTTTCTCGGCCAGCCTGCTACCGGAATGCGGTGTTTGGATTTTATAGAATTCTTCTCGCCCCTGTAATGCCCCGGGGGTTCCCCGGCAACTACCCCGGTTTCCTCGGTGATCGTTCTAACGCCAGGCGTATCAACATTCCCCCGGCGTTAACGATAATTTTTATTACGGAAGCGGCGCCGCGGCCACGCACTTATCATTCGCGTAACCCGCATGGGCGGCCTGCCACGAGATAGCGGAATTCCTCGCGGCCAGTAATTTATGGCTTTCCTTAATTACGCGAGAACAAACGTTCGGACGGAGCGGTACGTGCCGCGGCGAACTCTCTCCTTCTTCGAGGCAATTTAAACAACGCCCCCGATGCTCCCTTCGAAGCTAGGGTTTATCATAGACGCGCGTTCAACGAACACCCTGTACCGTCACAGCCACCCGGAAATCCCCACAAACCGCCCGGCGAGCAAAAAGGTATCACCACCTTCGCCCAACTACCCTCGAAAAACAAAGCTCGTTCGAGCAAGAGCAGTTATCCGTACAAAACTGCGATCCCCTCCCCCCCGTTTCCTTCTGAATAGGTGAGAAAAGGGGGACACGAGGGTGAGATGAAAGGGCAGGGGGTGGCGACGGGAGCAACAGTTCCGAAAGTTTCTGCACAAATTTTTCATGGGTCGCATTCGGAACTCGGTAAAAGCCCGTGAACGTTTAGTTCCGCGGTGGAAGGTGGCGAGGGGAGAATCCCCCTCCTCTCATCCAGCTACCCCTGTGCCTCTGCTACCCTTCTTTCTTTTTTTTTGCCACGATCTAGCTCCCGTATAAGCGGACGGTTGTTAGTGTATAGTCGGTGAACTGCTCGCGCGAACGGTGGGAGGGTTGAAAGCATTACCGACGCACACGGTCGTTCCGCAGACAGCCGGGCAGGGGGTAATTTTGCAAAGAGTAGAAAGACTCGAGAATATTGCAAAAGTTACCGTGCGGGGGTGGTAGATGGTGGTCGATGGCAAGGGGCGCGCTTCTTTTTCCCTTCCGACAACAGGATGCATACAGAATAGCTTGTACATAACGCTCCACCCCCGTGGCTCTTTGGCTCCTTCACCCTCCTTCGCCCTCCTTCGCCCTCCTTCCACCCACGCTACTAGGACCAAGCGTCCGATTCGCCCCGGTACCTGTGTGTATGTGTGTGTGTGTGTGTGTGTGTGTGTGTATGTGTATTTTCTTCGGCAAAACAACCCCCTGCCCGCCCCTCCAGTGGCCCCCTTTGCGCGTACTCTATCAGCACTGCTAACCTATGCATGGAAAGCTGCTCGTCGCGAGGCCTTATAACGTTCGCTGACAAAATGGCTCGGCTCGGGGAGTACGCGGCGGTTCGAACAGCCACTCGGTGAATGAGTTATCGAGCGGTTTAGCGAGCGGAATCGCGGCGGGGCGGTATTTTTCCATCCACTTTGTCGGCTGCCGTGAAACTGGCGACTGAACGCCACGTGGCGGGGCGAGCGACCTGATAAAACGGGGGATCGGAGGATCTTCTGTTTCTCTAAGCGCCACGCGGTGCACGCCACTCTGCCGCGTATCGGTGGTTAACGGTCGCCAATGTTCCTGTCGAAGGATCGCGAGAGACAGCGCGGGAGTTAAATGGCTATCTGTGCAATTTGCATGCTGATGCATTGGGCGACTATGAATAAGCAAGTGGCCGGCCCAGATTGTTCGGGGACCGTAAGAACGAGCCAAGGGTAAATCGACTGCGACCGGGGATGGTGACCAGTCTGCGCTTGTCCCGAGGTCTCGCGGCTCCGGGGTTCGTTGGGAGAGTTCCAGCAGAATCCGAGTACCGAAGTAAGAATCTCCCTTCAGCGTCTTCCACTGCCTGGAGAATTTAAACGGTCGAGGGTTGATCGCTTGCCGATCGCTCGACCTTGTCCCCGACGGTCTCTGGGAATTCTGTCCCTCCTGGTCCTTTCAACCCTCAGCCACGATTCTCCCTCCATCTCTGCCCTTTCCTTCTCGGTGGCAGGCGTCGCGACGCCACGCTCTAATTTAAAGCGACGCATTGTCGCGGACCCCTCGCCGCTGGTAGCGGAATAAGGGACGCTCCGCGGCACCCTCGCAAGGAGGAGGTACGAGCGTGAAAGAAAGGGGGCAAAGAGTCGGGTGCGGGGGAGGGCGGAAGGTGGCCAGGCTTTTCAACTAAGTTGCGCGCTGAAAGTTTTTAAAGACCGTCACCCTGGGACGCCACCCTTTTCCTCGCGCCGCCCCCTCGCGCCCCTCGAGAGCCGGGTACAACCGTCAACCGCGCAGACACGATGCCGAGGGTGGCGGGGAATCGCCTCCGCACAAAAGCACCGAGCGTCCCGGAGCACCTGCCGCCTCCCCTACGTGCCATCGAGAACGGCGACGCTTTGACGAAAAAAGAAAGGCTGCGCGCGTCGGGGGTGGCGAACGGAGAGAGCTCCGGCTCTGAAAGCTAGCGGCGCGAGGAAGATCGAGCGGAGGCTGAGCCGATCAGGAGGAAGTGCGCTGAAAGTGGGGGCGCGCCGGTGGACCAACGGAAGCCGATTTCATCGCGGGAGGAACCAGCAAGAGGGAAACAGATACTCACGGATATTTTCGATTGATACTCGCGCCACTGATACCTCGGAAATAGATTCGCCGAGGGGAAGAAAAAAAAAAGCGACCGGGGAGAACGATCAAAGGGAAACGAGACGTCTACGGCTCGTGGCGACGACATCGCTTCCACTTTTTTTCGACGGGGAATTCGCGAGATTCCGCCGCGGAAGAGGATCCCGTGTCATTTTCAGACTACGTCGCGGCGCTTCTGCAAGCGATACCTCTGTGCAGCCAACCCGCATCGAAGGGGCGTCTTAATTGTAATCTATAATGCTCGTTACCCGACCCGGGCGGTCTCCGGTTGCGAAGTCGAAGAGACCGCGTCGATTCCACGTCCAGCTTTTATCGACGGAAGGAAGCAAACAAGTATTTTGCCTGGAGACCACGCGACGTGGTAAATCATCCGCGTTCGCGGGGCCCGGTGCCACGACGAAAACACCGGCCCTCGAGCCCATTTATCCGAATCGTCGGTGGTATTGGCGAGTGTCGCGCGGCCGCGTCGCTACTAAATCAAAATCGAATAACCGTGGGCGGGGGGGGTATGCGGAGGGGAGGAAGGGACAGGTAATCCGGAAACGTTTGCCCGTGAATTACGGGACGGCGACTCCTGAATCGCGCGGCCCGATTTTTCGCCGGCTGCGTCGCGCTAATTATCCGCGAAACGCGTCACCGTTTCGGAGTTATCGGCCCCGGGCATTTGCATAACAACTCGGGATCGTAAGTACGATCCAGAAACGAGTCCCGTAGAAATATAGCTAGCTGGCTATCTAATTAATCGTCCCGATTAATCATCGACAGCGCGACGAATTCGCGGTTTTCGACGTTAATTCGAGGGGCGCACTTTAAATCACCCCCCACTCCACGTTTTATCCAGATCTGACCCCGCTTTCCGGGGATTCTTCCGGCTCGTTGATTCGTAAACGGTTCGCGGGAGTGCCTGGGTATAATTACGGTGAACCGCAATTACGAACCTACCCGCTCTCGATGATGTTAACCCGAAAACTATACGATTCTCTTCGCTTCGACGCGCGCCCCCTTTTTAACCTGTGTTTAAATCACTTTCCGCTGAGAGTGGCAATTGAACGATCACTGATACATGCCAGCTTTAATGTTACCTCGGAGGAAGAATCCGAGGGTGCGATAGTTTCAGATTGTATGTCAAGGGGTCGTATACGTGTAAAGAAAGGATACTTTCTTTAATTCAAATTAGCCGCGCTTTATTAGCTCAGCGCGCCCGCTAATCGATATATATCGATGCTCAACGAAGGAGATCAGAATATAGAGAGATGACGTAAGAGAACACATGTGCAAGGATTAAAGTGACAAACAAAATAAAATAAAATAATAGATCTACGAGTAATTGAGGAGAATAGACTTTAATTGTCGTTTCTCTTTCTTTTATGTAATCAATAAACCATCTTGTATATTTGTAAATATTGTATATACATCATATGTAGATTATAACCTCTTTCTTTTAGAGCAACACATTTTGGTTATTTTCCTGGAAGTCCTCAATACTATCCTTTGTCTTATATACGTTTATCAGCGCGAAAACGTAGTCAATGTTTGCGAGTGATTCAGGGATAAACTGTTAAGTCGATTGCTTTCATTCATATTGTGTTTTATAGGTATATGTTTATATACCTATGGTTATATACCTCGGGAATGAGAATTGGAAATTTGTCAAAAATGTGTGTTTTTCTCGAAACATCATGTTCCAAGATGATAGGCATGATAACTGTCTCACTGTTCATCTAATTAACTTCATCATTTACACAATATTCGATATAAGATTCGTTATCCGGTGACGGTGAAATTTTTCAATTAAACTTAACCACTTTTTAATAACAAGCAAAAACGTACGACTTTTATAGCAAAAATCACGATCCTTTTCTTCAAAGTGTTACCATTGTCGCAATTTTTTGTTTTTGCGAACAAATGGCGACGTCACCGGATAACTACGATCCCAAAGATTGTTAAAAAATCGGAGATTTTTTATTCATATCGCTCCAGTAAACTTGTTCTACACCACTGTGCGTAGACGCCACATTTTTAAACATTTTCCTATTCTCAGACCTGTTTTGTAATCTATAAACATGTACCTATACAACACCAAAATAATTCAAACAATCGGACTAACAGTTTATCCCTAAATCACTCCCAAACTTTGATCACGTTTTAGTGCCGAGAAACGTACATAACCCCTTAACCAATAAGAGGTCGCACACGGAGGAAACCTCCGGGTATAGTATTATCATTAAATAATAAAAAAGTGATAGCGTTATTTCGCAAGATTTATGTCGACATTATCTAATAACGAAAACTTGTGCCTTCTTCTGCGATATGTGTAAGATTGGAAACGCATTTTTAGTTTAACAATTTATAAATATTTCTTACGTGACATTTGGTCCGCGACCTGTGTCGGATTAAGAGAGTCTAAAGTAAAGTGCAACGAGTGCACGGAAACGAGTATCTGCTAGCAGCGAGAGGGCATACAGAGGCATCGTTGTCGCCAATGGAAAATGACTTTGAAATCGGCGCGGCTGGGCAATAAAGTATCGGAATGAACGTGTCACGATTCGTTTCTGGGGCAATAAAAATATCGCTTATACTGCAATAATGCAGGGCCGGTTGTCGGCGCGTAACGCGCGTGTAATTTCCGAGCAGCCGACGCGACGGAACCGCTGCAATCGATACAGATTCAGTGCCCCCATGAGCGCTTTCGCTGACGCCCCGGCATCCATACAGAGGATGTTAAAACGAGCACGTATCGACCTTCCGCGAAACGATCTCCGCCCATCGAGAATCTCGCCCGAACTAACCGAATCTCTACGATCCCGTCGCTTCTAAATTAGAGTCCTAATATCCTCCATCCGAGTAGATCCTCCATATTTAATAGACAGACGAATAAAGAAGCTATAGACGCTATCGACGTTCCCCCCGTTCCAAAACGACAGCGTGCGTAACTCCACCGCCAAGCTGTCGCGTCGAGGATCGGAGTTTGCTCGAAAACACCCCCGCTGAAATCGCCTCGCAATAATTCAACGTATCAATTAAGAGCGTGACGCAATTAGAGCACGAGCCCCCCTCGGCTCCGTCTTCCGCGATGTTTGCCTAATTACGCGGGGCTCAGAATCGAATTATCGATTCCCGATATCAATCCCCCCGAATCAATCGCACGTCCCCGACGCGTGATCGCCCTGACCGGTGTGTCTGCCACCCCTGAAAACCCTTCCACCCCTTCGCCCCTCCCATCTCCTTCGGCGAATCTACTTTCGCGCCTCTCCGCAGACCCGGCAGCCACGCTCGCGGAATATAAAGAAGCTCGTGACCCGTCCGCTCGTTTCCACCCCCCCCCCCCCCCTCTGAACGGAAAATCGCCCTCCACCACGCGTAGAAGCCTCGCGTTACGGTTAATCGAAACAGTCTTCCCCGGCGTGGCAACAGGGTTCGACGTCGATTACTCGGGGACGCGAGATCGAGTTAACTGGGATTAACGGAACGGGCTTCCGCGTTCGAGGAGATTGGGGTCGCGCGCGCACGCGGAAAGTCTGTAGACGCCGCGGGGGGTGACTGGCCACCGTAAGCCCTATTAATAACGACAATAACGCTAATCGTCGCCGTAAACGGTAATCGTCGCGTCGGGGCTTACGCGAGAAACTGCCGAGACGTAGCCGGGACATTCTCGCGGAACACGGTGGCAGTGTTCCCTGGGAAAGGTTAAGCGGGCCTGCATTTACTGGAGAAACTGATCGCGAGGCCTTCTGGGATTTTTAGGGGCGCGAACGAAGGATCTCGGTGTTCGTGACGCGGTGTGTGTCAGATTCTGAACTAAATCTCAATTGATGATTGATATCCATCCACCCCTAAGTATTCGGGACCGGTTGCGAGGAAAGAAGCTCGGGAGTTGACGAGATAATTTCGGGGAACGCCGACGGAGAACAGGTGCTCGCAATTGGGCTGGGAAACAAGGAATTCTGGCTGCCAGGATGGGAGGGAGGAGAATCCACGAAAGACGCGAACCGCTATCAGTTTCAGCCACCGTTGCAACCCCTCCGGTTCCTCGACTAATTCCGCAGTAATACAGATCGCGTGGGAAGAATGCGGATGGTTTAGCGCGGGCCACGAATCTATTATTTAAAAACGGCGCGAGAGCGTTTCAGCCGCCGCGGAAAATGCATCTACGGTTTTCACGCGGAGGAGCCTCGGCACGTGCGCCTTTCCCAGTGGTCTTTCTCCAGAGATTCTGTACGATAAGAAGGCGCGCTGGATCCGTCGAGCCGCGAGAGATAGAATCTTCATCCAGCCACAGGGCGCTCCGAAGCGTTCGCGGCCAGGGATCCCCGTGTCGATACAATTAAACAGACGACGGACACTGGCCATAGCCGCGAGAGATTTCAATCAGAATCGGGCACGGCGATTCACATTCGAGTGGAGGAACGCTCGACGGTGTGCGGCGATCAAAGTCAACTCTCGAGGAACGAGCAATCCTCGACGGTTACCTGCTTCCTGGATTTTGATCGGCAGTAATTAGTGGAGCAAATAGACACGTCCGAATTCAAACTGCGAAACGGAGCAGAGGGGGGGAAAAACCGTCTCGGCTGGAGACAATGGCCGGGAATGAAGAGAGGAGAGGACCAAAGAAATTCTGCTGACTCGAGAGTCGCCGGATGCCCGTCTGTGTGCGAGCGTATATACGAGCCGGCAGGTGTCTTCGTGACTAAAAGTCTTTTCGGGCGCGTCGGCGCGCGTGTCCCCGCGCGCCTGTGTGCGTGGAAACGGGAGGTCGAATGAGGCTTCGACTGGGAGAAGATCGTCCTTCCTTTTTCTTCCTTCCGTAGGGTAGGATCCCCCGGGACTCCTCGGTTATCTCCCTCGCGGGTCGGATTTAATTGAGTGCCCCCGCGAGAGGAAGAAGTAAGGAGAACTGCGCCTGACGCTCGCAACCGACTCTTAGACCCCGCTCGATTGCGAATTATCGACGGTCTGTACTCCCGCGAACCTCCCGCCACGTTAAACGTCCAACAGCCAGCTTCTTACACTGTTTACCTTCGAGTTTACCTTGTAGAACGAGAGGTGAAACATCCCCAAGGCGAGATCGATCTGCGGAACAACCCTTCGCGAAGTTTCTCCTCTTTCCCTTCAGGCTCCCATGGAATCGAACGGTATCTCTAACAACTTCCCGGTGATAGAACGAAGACGGTGAATCCTCCAGATCCCCCTCCCCCCCCGAAGCCCCTTCGAAATTGCGCGAACAGTTGCATCCCTTATCGGGTGGCAAGGCGAATACGGTGTGCGACGGCGGAACGGTCGAGGTTTTATTGCACGCCAGGCGCTGCGACGCGAGATACGAGCCAGTGAAACGACTAAACAACAGTCGAGCCTGTGTATATACTCGCATCTACCCCATCGCGATGCCGGGATGATGGCTGGCGGCATCTCAATATTCCGGTCTTACGTGTACGCGCGGTAAAATTCTTGCAACGGGCCCCTTCGCTCTGACTTTACGCTCGCCACACGTCGCCGCTTTTGTCCGTCCCGTCCCCCCTAGCCCGTTCCCCACCCCCGCGCGTCATATCCGCTCGGAGATAAGGCGGAGAGAGGCTTTTCGTCCCCTGCCCTTGCAGCGCTTTCAGCCGTTCACGCGCGCCAACACGCCCCCCCCCCTAACTCTCGAATTACGCTTTCTCCCTCTGACAATCAGCGAGCTCGGCCACCGCTTTATCTCGCCCCCTTTCGGGGAGCAAATATCTCGATGATCCACTTCCTCGGTGCAGAAACCTGTACGAGATACATACTCCTATTTCAAGGGTGGATATCGCCAGACGAAGCTACCGGGCGATCGCAGCAACTTCCAGGTGAGCTCCATCGTCGCAATTCCGTCTCGAGACTTGTCCCCCGTGGACTTCAAAGAAAAAGCAGCCGCGTCTGGTCTCGTTTCCGCGAGTGTCTCGGCGCAGCGCGCCACCTTAATGGACCTTGAACACGAGGCGTAGTTCTTACAGGTGGTTCGTTAACATTTCCACCCTCGTCACGGTTACCCTTGAGAAAGGTACCTCGTCAGAGTCAGACCTGGAGCGGGGAGTACGTCGCGCGGATCGCGCAAAAATAACCCCGTCCCCCCTGATAAATGGCCGAATCTTTCTCGTTGCTGGCCGAGCCAGCTCTTAATTAAGGGTAGCCCCTAATAATCGAGCCGTGACCCGACTGATCCGCGATACTGGCCACCGAGCAGATAAAGCTACGGTGGTTAATGCGAGGGTCGAGGACGCCCGCTACCCTCTCGGAATTAGTCGTCTGGATGGAAGAGGAGGAATTACGTCCACCGGAGGCGACAACGCCCACGAAAGGACCCTACCCATCCCCTTCCTTTGTCTCTGGGGTCGAAGGAGGCACAGGCTAGACGGCGCGGCAGCCGAGGAACGGATGTTTTCCAGATTGAAATTGACGATATCGGCCCCAGGTTCCAAGGAAAACTGTATCCGCGGGCAGCGGCGAAGTTTCGTCATAGGGTGAAAGCTGGACGAAAATTCCCCGGGAACGACGCTGACTAATATGTAATCCGGTTCCAATATCCTGCCCGAAACCCCTGCCAGCCGTACGTCTTCGTATCTCCGAGGAGTTCGATCTACTTTCGGACCTTTATCGAGCCAACCCCCTGGCCCCCGCGCGGCTCGGTTCGGAAAGTTGCGCGGGACGGCGAGGAGAGGCTGGCGGGGGTGTATCCCGTGTATCTGGTGTGGTTGGTTTTTCCACTGGAGGGACAGTTGTATCGGTGCACGGGACGTGCCGGCGCACACGCCCGCCCGGCGTAGCTACGTACGTAATTCGGCGCGATTTTAGCAGGCGAGCCCCGGAAATTGGATCCGCGGACTGCATTTGGAGATTGCGTTTCGGCGCGGCGCGCGCGAGAGCAATATTACAGCCGGAAACTTTATCGCGGGGGGAGACCGCGGGTCTGTTGATCCGAGAGGGTGCACCGCTGCACCTTCCGGGGGTATCGATTACGTGGGAATTAATCAGATTGACCTAATTACGGGGGAATCTAGGAAACTGGGGCTAAGGAGTGCGAAGGGTTTGTTGAGCGTTAGCTTAAGGTGAGATCAGACGGCGCGTGAATCGGCGAACTTGCTCGGCTCGTCTAGCTCGGCAAGTCGGCTTGGCGAGCCCGATTCGGCGATCCATGGCCGATCAGACGGCGCGTGGATCGGCGAACTGGCTCGGCTCGTCTAATAGCTCAGTAAGTCCGCTTGGCGAGCCCGATTCGGCGATCCATGACCGATCAGACGGCTTAGAGCATATAAACATGGAGGAAGCATGCAATAGGCGAAAATGTAGACGGCGATAGAAAGAGAAAGATATACATGTGGGACACCCCCTCTCTTTTTAGCGCCAGCATTTTTTTTTTATATTAAAAAGAGATAGGGTGTCCCTCATGCATATTTTTCTCTTTCTACCGCCGTTTACATTTTCGCCCATTGCATGCTTCCTCCATGTTTATATGCTCTAAGTCAGACGGCGCGTGGCTTGGCGTGCTGGCTCGGCTCATCTAGCTCGGCAAGTCGGTTTGGCGAGCCTGGGCGAGCCGAGCCATGACCGATCAGACGGCGCGTGGATCGGCGATTCACGCGCAAAGTTCGCCGATTCACGCGCCGTGTGATCTCACCTTTATAACCTGGCCACCAAGGCCGCACAAGGGTGCCTTGCGTCCTCGAGCTTTCTTCTGGCAGACGCGTAGTCTGTCAATCCGCGCCTCAATGACCTGGGACCGTTGGGGACCCATAAATTGGCCGATTGGCCCAAGTGAAGACTCCGGGTCTCGGAACCGTCCGGAAAATAAACGGACAGCTTCGCGACCACCAGCTCACCGACGCACCTTGATCAAGCTTTCCCTTTCTCATAGTTTTTCCTTCACCCACTCATAAACCTTTTTTGACCAATAAGAGACCCGATTTGTACCACTGCGTTAATGACTCCATCCCTAAACGAATATTCCGAGATAGACTTAGTCCAGCGAACAGTCAGTGAAAAACCAAGACCCACACGGGTAACAGAGTCCGAATTTATACCTCGCACGAGTAAGTTGGAGGGACTCATACACCACATTGTAGAATCATTGTTAACCCCTCGGTGTGGAGGTTTTGCTGCCCAAAACAGTACCTAGCTGTGGGATGAATTCCATTGGTTGAAACCTTGACTCCTGCTGTTAAGGCGTTACGGCTTAGCACGACTCGAAGAAGTATTGTCACACCTCCTAATCTAACCAATCGGACTTGCATCCCTCCCAAACGGCTACTCTCTTGAAGAGGCCCTCTTCGCGGCAATATTTCCTTCCCAAGCCCTACGCAATGTGTACGAGAAAAGCACAGCACGCCTCTAATTCGGGTGTCCAATAGACCTTGGTCCCAAGCCCCACTCGCTACGCCTCCGAGCGGTGCTCGTCATACCGCCGTTGCGGGCAGTTTTCTCATGACGAGTCCTGCTCGTCACACCACACTGAGGGGTTAATTGCCATATTCACCCTTGTTCAAGTTTAGTCATTTTAATACAGTTTCATTGTTATTGTTAATATGCGGTGCCTCAGTTTATTCAAATACATCCTTCAATCACATCCTCTCTAGTGATCTCTTGTGGCCGTAAGACACCGCAGAAAAAGTGACGTTGTGCCGTCGGAGATTTACGCCCTCCATAAACAGGCGACGCAATAGCTCACAACAGGGTTTAACGAATAGTTTTCAGCTGATCGACTGATTTGTAAGTTCCGCGACTTTGCGATCCAGTCGCTTCGTAACCGAGAAAGATGGTGTACGCTGCCGGTGAACCGGTCGATTCCCCCGATGCTCGTCCGACGAATGAAGCAACGAACAGAAGGGACCGTGTAACAACGGTGGTCGGGAAAAACAGCGCGGCGTCGCGACAACTGCATAGTAATTCAGCCACGCTATCACGGCGTAACGCGATGTACACGCGCGAAAATAGAGGGCCAGAGTGGCCACATTTTCCCCGGCGCGGCGTGCTCGGTCCTCGTGTAATTTACGCCCGGCACGGGATACGGATAAGCCCCGTTTATTTTATTTTTGTTGCCGCGCTTCGTATTCTCGACCCGACTTCTCGAGCAACCACCAGGGTACTTTAGTTGATCTTGCAAACTTAGTAGTTCACCGCCGCCCTCCCGCTCTCCCTCGCCCCGCGGCCGCTTCTAGCAGCTTGTCGTGCTCACCTGCTCGGCAGCCCGGGCTAGCGGGCAACTTTTTGCCAGGACGCTGAATTTCCACTCGAAAGCGCAATAACTTTCGAGCGCCGCCGCTCGCTCGCGAGAATACGCGATTCTCCCCCGTTCGCGATACTTTCGGCTCTCCGTTACGGCCCCTCCCCGGGGGATCGATCAATCACTGAGAACGGTTAAGGAAACGGCAACAGGAGAGTCCCGCCGGCGGTGGCTTCGCTAAATACTTGGGAATCCAGGGCGACGCGGTAAACGGTGGGAAGAATTAAATGGGACGACCCTAACCTTTAATACCGTTAAGAGAAACGCAGACTGAGGACTCAGCTGTCTAGCCTTCAATGAACCGGCAGTGCACGCGACAAGGGTGCATCCCCCCCCCCCCCGCACAGGCGCGCGCCCTCTCGCCAGCCCCGAATACGGATCAATTAAGAAGGTGACGGCCAAGCAAGGGTCAGGGAGGCGAGTTAATTGAATTACCTTCGCGCCAAGAATCGGGCGTCAACGGGGAAGTCAACGATAGGACGGCGACCGGGTTCAAGGTGCCATCCCCGTTTATGTTTTCGTTATGCTCGCGACGAGACTCGACCCGAACGCCATGAATTAATGCAGGGGGGGTGTGGAGATGGGAAAGCTGGCTCGGTGACGAACGGAACAGAATGGAAGGAGACTCGCGCGGAAGCCACCCCAGCTAGCAGCCGCTAGTGGCTGGAGCAAGACAAAGCTCGGGGATGCTTTGCGATCCAGGAGCCCTGGATAAATAAGAGCGGGCGCTGGAATTTACTGATGGAAAGGGGCGGCCGCGGAGGGGATGCGGATCGAGATACTCGGCTACAGTGGGTCGCACGTTGGCTTCGTAATACCGGCCGGATAAAGTGGATAAGCTGTCGGTCGGTTCGGCAATTTCGAGACCCGCCTGTCCCCCACACACCCTCCCACTGCTGCACCCACAAGCAACGCCCGACCCACCCGCGTGCTCTCTGCACACACAGCCGTCGATCCGACTTGATCTAACCTAATCATTTGGTAGCACGCGATTCACCGCCTACGTGCTCCGCGGGGGGGTGGGGGTGGGGGTGGAATTGATTCCACGGGATTACACGTCGCCGTGTCGGCTCGCCCGGCGACTTATCTTTTTAACGTCGACCCCCGAACGCGCGATCAGCCCGCCCGACTACCCGCTGAGAGAACTCTATCCGTTTCGGGGGACATTGTCTCCGCCGATACGTCGATGCTCCGGCTAACGCGGTCACTTATAAAGCTACTAACTTAAGATCCTCGAGCAGGTACTTTATGAGAGACACTAAAGGATAAACGAAGGGGTTGATAACGCTGAGGTCCCGGCAGCTCCAAGTTCGTTATCCTCGCTGAGAAATTTTTCCGCGCAATCTTCACGAGGGATTTCGCAAGTTCCAGCAAGATTCGCATCAGCCTGACAAATAGCTAAGCGGCACCTCCAGCGAATATATAACCGGCACGACTCACCGGGAGCCGCGTTCTTTCTTTGGCCCTTCTTTCCCCCCTCTTCTCCTTCCCGTTTTATATAGATTCTCGAAAAGTTCCGCGTCATAACTTAAATCTCCCCCCCCCCCGAGCCTGGCTCGCCGGGAAGAGAGATTTGTCTAAATTCCCGGTGGATTATAATCAAGGAGATGGAGGCAGGATTTGGTTCCCGAGACGCACCGCCGCCGCCGGAATCCACCTGGCTCGAGTTCGACTGCTCAATATTTAACGCGAGCCACCCTTCAACGTCAGCGGAGCCTGTCGATCCCTTCAATTATGAAGCCCCGGGCAAAAATAGAATGCGAATGAGCTCGTTCGACGTTCCACGCGCTCGAGGCTCGCTCATTTTCCCCGTTCGATGTAGCTGTTAATTTGCGCGGGTATATTGCCGGACGGGAGGGTGGATAGGCGAGGACGAGGGGCGTCCGGGACGTTCACCTTGCCCGAGTTTCCCGCGGCGCGGGTCGACAATGAAAACCTGATTGCCGGCGAGCTTCTCGCGTTTATTGCGGCCCGTCCGCGTTTCCGCTCGATCGTCCGTCTGCGTGCGACAACAGGGAAAATAAGCAGTCGCTCGAACAAATGGGATTGCATTGTCCGAGGGAAGGCGAGAGGCGACTCGGTCGTGGAATATTTCCGCCGAGAAGAAAACCGGAGGAGATTCTCTCGCGGCGCGAGAGCGCAGGGGCGTGCTGAACACATTCGCCCCTCGGAACGACTGACCGCGACTGTTTTCGAACAGCCAGCCCAGCCACCTCTCCGAGCGACCGCCGCGGGACAGAGAAGCGCAAGCGAGACAAAGGATCGTGCCATTTAGCCGAGAATGGTACGAAATAACGGGGGACCCGGGTCGTTCGGAAATTTTTCTTGCGGCCACGTGAAAACACGAATACCATCCGAGGGTCTCCAAGGGGACACTTGGTAACAAATGGTACCGCCTATTATTTATACAAAAGCTGTTGACAAAACCGGTTCTCGAATTTTCACGAGAATATAATTCAAATAGTAAATAAATATTTTTGCATATTTTGAAAAATTTGCAGTTAATTTAACATTTCTGGAGCTACAAAAATATAACAAAATAAGATATAGTCTCTCTATACGAAACCAAATGAATAAAAAAAATTAAATCTACAAGAATGTAGCACAATAAAATCCTCTGTATAGAAGACCAAGTGAAAAAGAAACTAAAATAACTAAAATCCGTACAGAATATAAATTATAAATCTTAATTTCATTTAGTACTTTCCTTCAGAAAATATGAACTCATGAAGATTAGTTTTATAGTAAACTGTTACCTACTGCAATATGCTTGTGTCCGAAGCAACGTCTGAAGCTTTTAATTAAATAGCTTTATATATTAAAACTAGTATATAAAACCGTTATTTTAAATTTAAAACCCGGATCTCGATTTTAAAAATTTATAAACATGAAACTGATTTTTAAAAACCGAGAAACCCTAGTACTGCCTCTGAATGAGCGAAATCTTCTTCATTTTTGGGAAAGTAAAGAGATAGTTCCTGCTACTGACCGATTCTTAAAGACAGGATCTCCCAGCTGCGCCTTTAGAGGTAGTCTAAACCCTTGAAATAACAGCAGCGCCACTTTGTTCGTGAGCCGAGGAATCAGCACACCCGCGATCGCAACGCGCCTCTATACTGCAGCTGGATCGCAAGAGCTGCAGCTGGGCGATTGAATTCATAAATCCATAGGAGGGCGATTCACGTCGCGAGTTGAGAGAGATCGCCACGTTGAAACGGGCCTGATAAGCGTCCTGGATAGCAGCGATCCCTTTGATAACGGCACGAGTCCGTGCAGCGGATGATATAGCGCGCTCCCGCGTCCGTCTGTCTGCTCGTCGGACGGAAAGTGTATAGGCGAGGGGCCTGTGAACGAGTTTCACAGCTTAAAGGGGAAGATTAAGCAAGCCTCTCGAAACGACAGGATTTGACCATTGAGGGAGGGATTAGCGGCGCTGGAAACCGTTCGGTGTGGATCCGGCCTTAACCGTGTTACACAATTACCCGAGAGTCTCGGCGGCCGCACGCTCGAGTTACTAGTCCCCCAGATATCATCTGGCTCAACGTATTACCGCTAATAAGAACGGAGAGAAATTCCCGTCGATTTCGGATCGCCGCTCGTAAATAATCCAAGAAATCTAATTACGCCTCGCCCCACCTGGGGGAAGCTGCTTCGCTCGAGCCTGCACCCTATAGCTCCCCCCTCGCCGCTGCGTAATATTTATGGAGTATTAATTGCTCGTTCGGTCGCTTTTCAATTAGCTGGCCGTCGCGCAGGGTGTTTCGCTTCGCCTCACTACTTTACAGACACCGTGACTGATGCTCCCTCGGTTGTGCCACTTCACAGAGGGTGTCACGCACCCCCAGAGCTCTTGAAACCTCGTGTCACGAATTGATAACCCAAGAAATTCCTGACTAAATCTAGCTGTGGAATTGACAAGTTCGATCGACGTGCTCGAAACAACCCTGCGCGCGGTTCGCCTCGCGTGGGTGTGGACTCACGGTCTCGACGGTGGCTAGTAGCGGCGTTGCTCTCACCTGGAACAGAAAGAAGAAGGGGGCGCGTTAAAGGCGTCGAAATTATTCGCCGCGAGCGTCTAAATAAAAATGCCCCAGGCGTGCAGCGATCGTACAATTACGGATAATGGCCGGCGGTTGCCGTTAGTATCGAGGCCTTCGCGCGGAGCCGGTGAAAGGAGCGCGTGGAAAAGAAAATCCGCGGCGCACGCTCGTTTGGGCGTCCCACGCGAATAGTTGCATGAAACGCGGCGAACACCGCGCCGCGATAACTCGATTTATAGTCGACGCGACCACGGTGAACGAAAATCCGGGCCGATGGACCGAGCAGAATTTCTGTCACGCGACGACTCGAGGAGAGTCGAAGAAAACCGTTGAAGAGCCGAACGCGACGAATCCCTAAACTGGGGCGGTAGATTTTTCAGCGTCGAGGCGAGCCGGCGAGGCACCGCCGCCGAGAGGTTTCGGGGATCGGCGGGGGAGGCTATGCGATGGCTGGCGCGAGGGGCGTACGATTAAATTGAAATTAGTTGCGGAACTTTTTAATTGCAGATTCGATAACGCCGTCGGCGAGGTTGGACGTAGTCCGCGGTAGCTACAATTTAGACGAGCTTCCTCTCTCCCTCGATCCCGCGGTAGCCTCCTCCTCCAACCCCCCTCTCGACGGGAAACTCGAGTGCGCCAGCCGCTTTACGAATTCAGTGCCCCGGAAAGTGCGCTTATTATTAAACGAAGACGGTGGATTAACTTCTTACAGAATTTCAGCGAGCCAGCCTCCGGTGCTCCAGCGGCACGCAGCGGTGGACGGTGTCCCGGTGGCGATCCCAAGACGAACCCTCCGATGAATACCGGACGCGAGTCACCGCGAGAGAAAGAAACGTCCCCCCTAATTGGGCGAAACAGTCGCGGAAGCGAGGGCGAGTTTTGTTCGCGGGTACTGACCTACCCCGCTGACCCGCTCCATTGTCTTCGTCCTGGCGGAGCGCAGCCGCGATTGAGACTTGAATAGGGAATCGTTTGCCCCTGTAGCTCGTTCGAGTACCGAACGGCTTTAAATATAACTAGGACAGCGGCGCGATTGTCTCGTTCAATGGGGTTTATGATCGAAATAGCTGGTGCTCTTCGAAGCTGCCAACTAGAATGCTAGACACCCGGGTGAGTGAGTACCGATTTTAGGTGAAAAAGCTGAGGACATTAATGTTTCATGACGAAGCTGTCCAATTGTTTCTAAATTATCCTGGCGTTTCGTCCGAACGTCCCTCTGTCGAAAATTTATCGAGCGATGGGCGAGAGGCAGGACGAGAGAGAGGGCCACCTCGAATGTAGATCGGCGAGTGTCTTCGAAAACGTTCCGGCGCTATATAGTTCCCTCGATATCCTCCCACTGTCAATTCAACCCTTCGCCGCGAGGAGGAGGACCGAGAAGAAGACGTAGAAGGAGCAGAGGGTGACTGGTCGCATTAAGGAATCGAGCGAATCCTGAGGGCGACGCCCATTCCGGGACTACGACGATGCCTTTTTGAGTGGCAATATGGCAGCCAGCTCTGGCAAACGAAAAAGTAAGAGCCACCCTTGTGTCGTTAGGATGCCAGTCGGTTCGACTGCCACCCCTTCGACAGACAGCCCCCCCGAGGCCTCTCCGAGCCGGCTTTATGCCCGCGTTTCGGAACCGGAGCGATCCAAAAACGACGTACCGTCGAAGCCGGCGATAAAATCAAGAAAGGATGGGACAGGGGTTGCGGTCCAATTTGCGCGAGTGTTGCCCTTAGAAATTAGAGACGACGAGTCGAGCGCGACGTGAGAAATTTCCTTCTGTTGGTCGAAAGGAAGATTAATCGATCGCGGAATGTAACAGGCAAAGTACTCGCAATGCGAACGCAGGTATCTTAAGGAATCGCGCGTAGAACAATTTAATCCAGACGCGATATAATCGACGTCGTTGCAGCCGGCAAGTTCGCGCGGCGAAGAGTTGATTTAACTCGAATGCCTGCGAGAAATCGTCCCCCCCCCCCCCCCCCCCTCGAGCTCGAGTTTACATGGCCGCTCTTGGCGTCTTCCGTCAAGTTTCGAAGAATATTCTTCGGGAGCCATTTCACGCAATTACTTAACAGGGAGAATTACGTTTCCGTGTCGACTGAGCCAAGTGTCGCGGAAGGTGTAGGCTGTTCGTTTCGAGCAAGGTGGAAGCTCGAAAGTATCTTCGTCTTAGAGCGATAGACCCCAGGATCGATGCCAGAGCCCGAATCCTAGACGAATCCTAGGAATTTAAATTTTACATCGATCCGAAAGCACGTCTGGCTCCGCTCGGACTCGAAACTCGGAACAGCCAGGGCTGATAAGGCACGGGACGTGTTCGGACGAAATTTTATCTCCGTGAATTTTATTAAGCGTACTTACGTACACAGGCGCGGCCCTAAGTAGCGCGCAGAGGTAGAAAAAGCCGGCCAGCGAAACAGTCGGGGATGAAAAGTGTAGAAAGTAAAACACCGAGAGATCCTCTGAAGCTTCAACGGTAAAAACGGCTCGGTTCAAAGCCCTTTCTGTCATCTCCTCTGACTAGAGCACTACAAAATTCGTCCCCGGCAACGAAAACTTTGATCTCTCCTCTGCTCGGAGGCATAAAAAACGGTCGCGATATAAAAAAAAAAAGAAGAAAAAGGGAAGAGAAAAGGGGCACAGACATAAAGCAAACATCGTAAAAGTTTCACGGAGAAGATACGCGTGTCACTGCGTGAACAATGCGCGCCGGCACGCTGGAAATACAACAAGATGCTGGAGGACTGGCTGGAACGTGGATCAAAGCTGCTTTCATCGTATTTTCATTGTCTCTTCAATCGAAAACTTCCGCCGACGGACTGGATAAACTCGGAAAAGACGCGCGCGTCGAGTCTCTTGCCCGCGGAGTGTACGATCGGAGCGAGTGTGATTTGAGAATGAGAGTCCAAGGAGCCTCGATGCAAGCTTCCAGATGCTGGTGCCTAAATTGCTGAGACAAGCCCTGGTTTATTTTCGAACGTAATCGCGCCCAGGTCACCGCCGATGTCTTCTATAAACAAGGACAGGTCTCGCGAGCAGAAATAAGCTTCCCTTCCATCAACGGATAAGAAGCACGCGTGCGCTGGCTGTTTACTTAGGGCCCCGGGTGTTTGCGTTAACTCGGAAATGGACAATGAAGAGCGAGAAAAGAGGATTAGAAAGCGGGCCGAAGTCCAGCGAGCACGGCGTAAGTAGATTGATTCCATCAAGTTCGGGCGGGAATACACTTACGGGGAAACCTTACGTTGTATCCTCTGAAAATAACGGTCGGATCTCCCTGGAAGCCCTTCGAACCTCGAGCAACCGAGCGCGATAAATCATCGAGCTGTACCACTTGACAGGAATCTAATTTTAAACAAATCCAAACAGGATGGCGGGATTCGTTCGGAAGCTCTCAGAATTTTCATGCAACCCGCCAGAAGGAGGCGAGCAATGTTCCTCGAAATAAGCTTCGATATACCCGCCTGCCTCTGCTGCCCAAAAAATTATTAATCAGCTTTTCTTAATAAAAAAATCCCCCGGCCAGTCCTCAAGCAGGTTGCTCCCCATAGCGAAGGGTAAATCCCAGCTCCAGAAACGTTTGCTTATCCCGCAAACGGCTCGGCAGCCGGCTCTCCGTTAACCGAGGAACGGTAATACGAGTCGCAATATGTCAGCCAGCAATAACGGCGGCGGGTGTTTTCTATAAGGAGCGTGTTTTCCACGGGGATCAGCGTTGAAACCGCGGTGGGTCCGCTAAACGCCGCCCTTAAACGGCGGTGTTTTTCGTTGATTAAGCGGAAGGGCCGGAGGAACGAGCGGCGTGAACTCTAGCGAGGCACACGTGCGGCCGGGAAACAAGGAATTCGAGCGAGACCGTAGGCGGCAATAAATTCCGAACGCTTAATATACTCCAGCGCGCGGCGGATTGCTCTTCCGCGTTTCCAGCTTTTTCCTTTGCCCGCGCTGGAAGACGAAGAGGCGATCGCCGTGGATTACGATCCAGGAGAAAGGTCGGCGGTCACGATTGCGTCGTATACGCCCGCGGAATCTCGCCGAGTGTTATTTTCCGGGGCTCCGATTACATTTGCCCGCGGGGAGCCGCGACCACCGAACCCGGCCAGACCAATGGGAACCAGTCGGGGTGTGCTTCTTCTGAGATTAAAATGTTGCCGGAGCGAGCGCAGCAGGTAGTTAAGATTTACGAGATTTTTCGGGATGCGGGTTACCTTTGGACAGCGTGTCTGACCTAGGACTGGCTGAATCTCCTTGCGAGTGTATTTTTTTGTTCCGGCCGATAATCTTCTCCTTTAAGGAATATAGCGAGGAAGTCTCGCGCATCCATTCGGGGCGCGTTCGTCGACAGATCTTCACCATTGAAAGGTACAAATCGCCGAACAACGCCACTCCACGGTAGGAATATTCCAAGAGGTGGTGCACGCGTTGAAACTTGAAGCAGCACTCGCGGCCCGCTCGACTCCCGTGCAAATATGTACACATCGAAATTAACCCGCCTCCTGGCAGACAGCTTTTCGAACCACCCTCCAGCCACGTTTCACCGCGGCAGGGCAACGTTTCCTGTAGGAGTAACGATTTCGAAATTGCCCGACGCGTCCGAGGAGCCCCCAAGAAATTAAAACGACCGCGCGATAAGCCGCCTAATCTCGGAATCCTTGCGATATTAAAACGGTCTCGCGAACATTGGTTCCCCGTCTATTAAATACACTAAAGGTGCGCTTGATTATCAAGCTGATATCGTAAGTATTTTCGCGAAAGAGCTCCTGCGAATTCTGTTCTTCGGTGGGAGAGAAGAAAGAACGCCGAGAACCACGCCCGAGCAGTTAATTCAGATTTAAACGTGGCAACGTTGCGGTGGCGAAGGGTGGCCAACGGGGGTGGTGCCGACCCCGCGGGAGGATAGCAATTTAATAAACGCATGCTCGTAGGTCGACGCCGGCCCCACGTGACCTCAAATCCCTCCGCGCGCACCGAGGAAATTCCGGGCGGCAGCTACTTTCTAATCTCGGATTCAAATTCGAGCCGGCAACCTGAGAGCATCCTGCCGCTGTCTGGGATGCACCCCGCGCCCTCCCCCGCCCTCTAACTACCCTGTTTTGCCATTCGAGCGTGCCCCGTAACGAAGCTCGTGCTTTTTGCCACCCCTCCGTTCGAATTTCATCCTCAAGATTCGTACGTATAATTAAGGAATTCGGTAATTAACGGCCGGTGCTTCCGGTTTTCCCAGCTGACCCAGGTGAGTCTCTTAACTTCTCTCCTCTCCGCCGAGCCGTTCTCCGAGGGTTAGCTGCGAGGGAGCCCCGGCGCTCGCCAATGGGAATAGCGTGCTTCCCTCCTCGAATCCTGTTTAAACGTCTGGCGAACGGGCCTCGCGTGCTCCAGAAGAATCACGTGCTTGGAATTCAGTCGATTCGGATGAAACTTCACCCCCTATTCAGGACGTTGTTCAGAGATTTCTTTACGCTCCCCGGTGTGCATTGGTCGTTGCATTAGAGAGGAGTCTCTACCTGTCTCGAGACAGATCCGTTGCAGGGAGCAAAATACCTCGTCGGTAGCTCTTCAAACGAATTTATCTCGGTAGGGGTGCAGGATCGATCGGACGGGAAGAGCGCCGGGGAGTAAAGGACGCGGGAGGGTGGCTGGTCGCGCAGACGAAAAGCGATCTGGCCCGTGGAAAAACGGGGGGAAAATGACCAGCAATTACCGCGGATGGACCGAGCAACGATGTCGCAGCCCTTATAAACGAGAGATGAGGGGCCAGTGATCCGAGGGACAGATCGAGGGGTGATTCAGCTCGCTGGTACGCGCGAGTCCATTAAGTCGATCGAACGGCCGCGCGTCCTAACGGACCAATAACCGTCTCGATCGCCTTCCAGGCACCCCGAGGTGCGCTTACTACGTGTCGCCGCGACGCGGATTTCGACACCGCGATAATCGACCTGTCGATTAACCCTCGAAACGCTCTCAATTAACTTAACGCGCCGCGACTACCTTCGATCACTGCCACCAACGTTTTTCCTTTAAATATTACGCCTCTTCAAGATTCATTTGTTATAAAATCATATCTGTTGCTTAGGAATACCACAAACTCGGGGATTTTAACGTAATATGCAATCGACCCTATTAACAGGGCGATGATTACAATGAAGCAGAAATTCAGTTACGTAGATCCCTTTCAGGGATCCCTGACATCGTAAAGAACGCTGTTATATATTATTACAATCAACTCTCAAGGAGACACTTAGTACTTTTTTAGCGTGTAAGTTTAGGTTAGTTAACCTAGTTAGTACTTTATTAGCGTGTAAGTTTAGTTTAGTTAACCTATTTAGTACTTTTTTAGCGTGTAAGTTTAGTTTAGTTAACCTAGTTAGTACTTTTTCAGCGCGTAAGTTTAGTTTAGTTAACCTAGTTAGTGCTTTTTTAGCGTGTAAGTTTTGTTTAGTTAACCTAGTTATTACTCTTTTAGCGTGTAAGTTTAGTTTAGTTACCCTAGTTAGTACTTTTTTAGCGCGGAAGTTTAGTTTAGTTAACCTAGTTAGTACTTTTTTAGCGTGTAAGTTTAGTTTAGTTAACCTAGTTAGTACTTTTTCAGCGTGTAAGTTTAGTTTAGTTAACCTAGTTAGTACTTTTTAGCGTGTAAGTTTAGTTTAGTTAACCTAGTTAGTACTTTATTAGCGTGTAAGTTTAGTTTAGTTAACCTAGTTAGTACTTTACTAGCATGTAAGTTTAGTTTAGTTAACCTAGTTAGTACTTTTTCAGCGCGTAAGTTTAGTTTAGTTAACCTAGTTAGTACTTTATTAGCGCGTAAGTATAGTTTAGTTAACCTAGTTAGTACTTTTTAGCGTGTAAGTTTAGTTTAGTTAACCTAGTTAGTACTTTTTCAGCGCGGAAGTTTAGTTTAGTTAACCTAGTTAGTACTTTTTTAGCGTGTAATTTTAGTTCAGTTAACCTAGTTAGTACTTTTTTATCGTGTAAGTTTAGTTTAGTTACCCTAGTTATCTATTCAATATAGGCTAATTCATTCATTGTTCAGACTCTGTAATTTGCATCTGTCTCGTTTTGTAAACCACGGGGACTGCCCGTAAAATAAATAAATAAATATTTCTTCAATCGAGTTTGTAGTAGAACCTCTTGCAGATCTGACTGTTCCTGTACCCAGCGCCCCCTTTCCGGCGCAACAGAGACATCAGACGCGACGAAGCGGTCCGGATAAACAGTCCGGGGACAGGGGATCGGGCGAAGGGGGACGATGTCGGGAGAAACGAATGTTTAAGAGTGCATTTCTCTGATGACGGGGCGCGGGATAAAGGGGCGGCGCGCGAACCTGGCTGCATTTAACAAGAAAGCGGAGAGCGAGGGTGCAGGAGGGACAAAGGCACAAACGACACGGGGAAACGGCGGCACGGTAACGCGCCGCGGATTCGGGAAGAGGGTGGCCCCGAGCGTGTATCACGTCGATTGGGATAATGAAAACGAAGCTTTCGCAGTGTTTATTAATCCGCGTGGCGCGCTCGCGCACGAATTCCCACCACCCCTCGCCACTCTAATTTCACCGAGTATCCTTCTTTCCCTTTATCCCGTTCGAATACCCGGTTCCACGCGAGCGCCAGCGCGTTTAACTCCAAGCTCTTTCCGCCCGCCCAGCCACCGCGATAATAGACTCGCGCGCATAATCGCCGTCATCATCGTGCTCGTTCGCCGTCGCTCAAAGGGAACATATCGCTGCATCCTCTTAAGGATATTCCCTAAAAGGAGGCGGGTTATTTCCCCGGAGATCCAGCCGGCTCTTAAAGCCGAGCCGCGAACGCGCGACGAAGAAATTCGACTGGCTTTCGATCGGCATGGATCAACCGCGCTCCTCTGTCGCGCGTTGCTCGTCGACGAGTTTACCTTCCCGGAAAAAAAGAAACGAAGGAAGGAAGAAAAGAAACGCGAGGGAAAAGCGATAAAACGGAGCAGAGGGGGAGAAATATATATTTCGGACAGCTGGATAGCGGGGGAGGGTTGGTCGGGAGCTGCGGAAAATGAAAATGGCAGAGCGGAGCAGAGAGTGACCGACGGTTTCGCAATTTGCCCGTCGTTCCTAGTCAATTTCAGGAGCCAATATTTGTCCGTTGCAGTGGCGCCGGTTCCACGGGACTCGTGGCGGAGCTGACGCGTATTTTGAGAGCGGCAAGCGCCACTACCCGCGACGCGAGAGCTGCGAGGAAGCACGCGTCCGATGCCTTCGACCCTCCAAGCCCGTCCCCGCTCGCCTCGGGGATACACCTGCCTGATCGCATGGCATAATGCGGCCCCCAGACAGAGAGGCAGTGGGCGCGAAGCCGGAGAGAGAGAGAGAGAGAGAGAGAGAGAGAGAGAGAGAGAGAGAGAGAGAGAGGATTCGCGTTTGCTTTGTGAAATCCGCTGCTCTCGGTGCGGCGTTACGATAACAACAACGACAACGAGGAAATGGCCCACACGAAAATCCGGGGCTAAAACAGCGACGGGGGGAAAAAGAAAACCGCAGCCGTCGACGACGAGCGCGACGGTTCCCAGGAACGCTTTCATTAAATAATTAACACCGGCGTTCGCGCGACTGCGTTTAATTGCGCTCCTCGCGAGTTCGTCCCGCGGCAGCTTATTTTCGGCTAACGAGCGCGCGCGTAACGAGTCGAGCACGCTTTCTGGACAGATGAAAAGGGTGATTCAGCGACTGGCGGCAAGATGTGTCGCGGGGGAGGGGCGAAGAAACGGATCGGGATGCGAATGCGCGCGAGCGGTTTTCAGGCATCCGCGCGCATTCAGCCGGGTTCCCTTTCAGGCGAACTGCGTTTCTTCCGGAACGGACGACGGTGGGAAATAATCGGTTGGCGGTTGTTTCGTGCCCTCCCAATGGGAAATTAAGTTTCGACGAGCAATTACGGCGAATTAATGCCCCGGTGAAGTAGCGCTCGCCCCTGGCGCAGCTTTGTTTCTAAAACCAGCGCCCTGCGAGACGAGGAAGCTCAAGGGATATTCATAGAATTCTGGCGGGGATATTGCCAGCGGCGCGTGGAACGATTCCCTCCTATGCTCCTATAGAAACAGTTCCATGTAGAAATATTAGATTGAACAGACTACCGATGCCCTTTTATCGCGCAGGCTTCAATGGCACTTTCGCCGCTGAGGACCATTCTGCCCTCGCGGAGCTCTCGTATTCCGAACTCCGCGTTTCTGAACACTTGCCTCCAACATATTCCATATATCATTCGTCAGAGGGGGAAGGATCGCTCGCGTTCGTTGGAGACAAGAGGAAGTTCGGAGAAACGGGCCCCCGCATGAATTCCATCTTTCTTCTAGCCCCCGCGACCCAGCCCCGAATAATCGAAGTTGGAAGTTCGCTCCGGCGGCCCCCATTCAACGCCCGACACTTCGTTATCGATTACACGGGGATGCTGTAATTTCCTCATTAGCAGGTTCAGCTGGCAGGCGACGACGCGACGGTAGAAAGGATCGCGGCGAGGCGTCTGCTTTCCAAAGACAAGACTCCGCAATTATGCTTACGGCTGCGCGAGGGAGGGTCGAGGAACAATCCTGGCGGAAATCGTCGGGCTGGCGGAAGGGAGCTGGAAGGGAACGGATGGCAGTAGTCCGAGACGAGGATCGAACAATACGAGAAAGGGAAGAGCCAACCCCCTAGCTCCGAGTAATACGTTCCTCGCGATATTATCGCTAGGCTATCCATCCCTTCGCCCTACCCCCCTCCCCCGCGATTACCAGGGGATCCGGGAGAAATCCGCGAGTCAAAGGGACGAGCCTCGCTAACGAATCTTCCCTGGATCGATCCCTCAACGCGACCCACATGCCGCTACCTTCCGAAATTCCATATTCGGGGAGGAAAATCTGTCATCGATACCGTCGACGTAACACGGCGCCGGCAACGAAGTGATCGCTTCCCGCTCTCGCTGTTAAGCGCCAGTGTAAATCGATACGGATCTACGCGTAACTAAAATCGAGCCTGTTTTCGAGCCCAGCGGCGAGCCACTCGTATTTCACCGCGAGAGATATCTATCGCCGGCGGGTATTTCACCATCGACGACTACAATAATACGTTGTGTCGATCGAGCTAATCAAATCCGCATTATCAGCGACTTAATAAAGCGCCACCCTCGCCGGATGATTTATCAAGCGGTCAGCGTTACGCGCCCCTCCCTTATTTCATCCTGTATACTAATGGTATAACTCTGGAGCGCGCGGTCCCCGGACGAGCAGGCGCAGAGTCCGCGCCCGTAAAGTCGTATTGCCCGGGTCGGGAACGGTATCCCGAGCGGTCTACTTAAATTTTATCCACCCTCGCATAACAATAGAACCGAATAGCGTTCGATGGCAGGGAGCGTTGCGCCCGGCCGGGTCGTAACGCGAACCTCGATATACTAAAGATGCAACGTGAGATTGCGGCTGCGAGGCCGGGCAGCTTCGTCCTGTCTGGCCTTTAACTCACTTATCCTTAACTCGCGCCGGGCCAGGCCACGCGCTTCCGCTTCATGAATATTATCGCCCGGCGACGTCCAACAACCTGTACGAGACTTTCCGCGATTTCCTTTGAGAATACAAAGCGATCTTTTCAGGGGTGTTCCTGCTGTGCGTCAGGTTCGATGGTTCTAACGGGAGAATTGGATGAAAGGATTCCACTCGGAACTAGATCCAGATGCCAATGAAGGATCTCGGAACTGGGTTAGGAAGATCTGAGGAGGAATTGGCTCGACCATGTTAGCGTACGTATCTGCTATCAATGCAGCGTCGTGTATGACGGTCGAAGTTTAGAAAACGATCGTTCTAGGGGTAGCTACTCGATCCATCAAACACTGGTGCCACGAGAATGTTACCTACAGCGTTCCCAGATTGATCGAGGTGACGACAGTTGCTTCCAAGGATAGCTATGCGGTTTCTAGATACTGCGATCAGTAGGGGAGACCGGGGTTGGTAGGGCAGTTTTTCAGTTTTTGATTTTTAATGAATTATGGCTATTACCATTATGGCCATACACTTGGCTATTTGATTAACACGTTCGCGGACGTGAATACTATGGCATTCATTTTCATGATGATACAGAATGACATGAATGCTGTAGCATTCAAATCTTAAAGTCAATTATTTTGAATTTAATTGTTTATAACCAGTTGAAAATTTTGATCTGTATTGTCGTGGATGCTATAGCATTCATTGTATATAAGGATTAGAATATGATAATCTGACTACCCTTATAAAATGTGTTTAATCAAAGTTCGGATATCACAACCAATTTCAAAATACAATGACTGTCAATTTTTGCACCTCGCTGAAACTTTTACTGTCCGCGAACGTGTTAAATTATTAATCTTGACTCAATGTGACAGCAATTAAGGTATTTTAATGTTTTTCTAACACATTCCATGCTGGTCAACCATCCCCATGATCGGGGTTCGTTGACTTACACTACTTACAGTATGGGGTAGGTTGACTATAGGTACAATCGGTTAAGAAAATGTTATTAGTTACTTATCTCAGTGGTAATAAAATAACATAATGTCGCAAGAGTTGTTTCATTATAAAATTATTTCATTATTAATTTCTTTCTTTCATACTTTAGTAATAAGCTGAAAATGTTTTCAACTTAAACGTTAATTATAATGTATTTATTACATAGTGAAATTTAAACAAAAAATAAAAATCGCTTTATGAAGAACAAAATAACAACTTGAACCTTTTTAACGTTATTAGTCAATCAGCCCCGACCGATCCTTTTGACTTCAATAATCTATATAACCTTCAATTATTTATGTATAAACAAAAATACTATGTCAATAGATCGTCTAATAAGCAAACTTTAAAATAGTTCCTCAACACTTATTATATTATAACTATATAGAGCGTGAAAAAATAAAAGCTTTAAGAAAAAACGTAGTCAATTTTTCGACAAAAGCTGATAACTGTTAAAAAACGTGCGGGGTCGGACATAAATGCATGGCATAGTAGAAGTGACTTCCTTCTACAGTGAATCTTTCCGCAGTAGAGCATATATCGATGCAAAGTTATTAACAACTAATCAACCTACCCCTTGAGACAACCAGTCCCGGCCTCCCTTATTTGTCACCAAAAAGCGATTACTGTATGATTATAGAATAAGACAATTCTAGGGACGAACCTCGAAGCAGGTTGATCATCCAAGGATTAGAGCCAAGGGCGTATATTAATTAACGAAACGACGTAAGTGAAAAGCTTCCGACTCGAATTATTCAAACAATCAGCAGCAACGGTCCGCGGCTAGCAGTGGAACACGGTCGAGGCTTGCGAGTGGGCTTTAAATTTGAATTTCCAGTTGAATGCAAATTCTCCGGCCGCGCGATTAAGAATTTATCCAACAATTTGCTCGGCGAAAATCTCGCGCCGCCCGTGTAACAGAAGTATCTCTCCGAGGAGGGCTGACTTTGCATCGTCCGCTGCATCGACGAGCTACGCGGTCGTCGAAATTGTTACAGTTCTCGCCGGTGAAAGCTAACCGCGGCTCCCCGAGCTTGCCAAACGAAGCGCGCGGTTTATCGACTCGACTTATCGCCACGAGCGGTGTTCCACGGCCGAAACGGGGTCGATAAAGGGGTCGACCGACCGTCGTCATTTGCAAGTTAATAGAGCACAGGCTCGAGGCGCGAGGCGATACGCCAGAGAAGCATGCCTTTTTGCGGCAGCCGCCTGTCAATATCGTGGGGGAAAGTCGAGGCATCCAGGGGTTCCCTAACCTCGCCCCCGATACCCTTAATTACGCCCATCTCCCTCGATTCCCGAGGAACGAGAGTGAATCGGTAGAACGCTGGGAAACGAACCACGGGCCCCCGCGATTTTATCGATCTTAACGCGATGAAGCGGGATTCGTGGGCGTTAATCTTCCCTCGCGCTCTCGCTCGCGTAAACCCACGAGGGTCTGGCGCGATATAGCAGCATCCCGGGTAACAATGGCGGTGGCGCGAGCGATAGCGAGGTGGTAGCTCCGTGAGCGACTGCAGGGTCCTGCGAGAGCCAGCTAAATCTGATTAGCCGAGAAAAGCGCTTGCAGACACTCTTGTTAAAACGAGCTACGGCGACGTCACGTCCTGAATTATCCCCTCGCAGTTTCCGGTCTGGTACGTCCCGTCGAACCCGGCCGCCTCCCTTCCTTGCGAACGAATACGTCTCGTACAATCCACGGTGACGAGCCGCTCGTCAACCCGCGGAGGCGATGCTGATCTTCCTGCTTTTCTAATTGCTCGTGCTACCCGGGCCTCGCCTCTCCGGAAGTCCCAGCGCTCGGCGCTATTAAGTTGCCCGGAGCTCGCGTCGAGAGATTTTCCAAAGCGAAGCGCGAGGGCGGATGCTGGATCGCCGTTGCATGGATCGGGGGCAAGGAGCTCCATCCGAGGAGCTCGGTAGGTGGAACAAGCACCACGCTCGTATCAGTTAATAAGGATTAATTCCAGGGGCGTGGCTGATGCATTGGCGAAGTCACCGGCACGAGGAGTCGGCGCCGCGAATACCGTTTATCATAACGTTAACTCTGCCGCGTGTGTGCGCTAACTTTCGACCGGCGAAGTTTCCGCGGGACGGCCGCGCATAAATAACCGCGGAACCGCGCGAAATTTTCGCGGCCAGCTACGCCTATGCGACCGCCTTCGGCGCGCACGCCGGGCGCGTCAAGAATTTATCGCGACGCGGAAGATAATGCCGTCGTGACGCGCTGTATAGTCCAACAGAGGTAGATAGAGGAGAGAGGGAGGTCTGGTAACGGGGAGCTAGACTACCATCGACCCGTTACTTTCGTGGCGTCGAACCCTCCGAAGGTTCAACCCCCTTCGAGCGCCGAAACTGTCCGTTTCCTCGCGCAGAGGGAACATATGAAATCTAAGTGTCTTCCTAGGTTCCCTCTATTTCCAGATCCATCAGGAAGGATTCTTCGTCGAGTAATCAGGCAGATGTGCGATTAAACTATTTTAGCAACTCCATTTCGAGAGGAGCACGAAGGGTCGAAATACTCCGACACATACTTGGACCAATGATATTATAAGAATAAGAATATATATCTACTCCGCTGGCGAGATCAATACGCTGTTCCAAGTTGAAATTGTTGGCGTTTAAACGGCTGGATGTGCGCGATGGTAGCACAGTCGCCAAAAGCAGAGGCATTTCTAGCCGGTTCACACGAAGATTCTCGTGCACAAGGTACGAAGTGGTCGTTTCTCGAAAAGCGGCGCGGTGGGATCCGGCGGTGGGTAGATAGAAAAAGGAGGGAAAACAATTTGCGAGTGGCGCTTAAATAATCGAGTAACAGGAAAAAGATGCGACTCGTTGGTTACTCTCCGCGGAGAGTGGCTGGAATCAAGAGCCGACCCTCGAGGCAAAGCTTCTTGTTCTAATATAATTAAACGTAGACAGTCGGGGGGCCGGACTTTATTGCCGGACGGACGGCAGACAGGGGAGAAAAGATTTCTTTCCATCCTTTCTCCTGGAGGGGAATCGGGCCAAGTGGCCGCAGACTTCGCCCCGGCGAAACTTGCTGCGGCAAATAGCGAAGTTACGGCTCGAGGCTCGATTTCTCCTGGTCGAATGTGACACCGGCGACTAATTAGGGGAGGGACTGGAGGGTTGGCGAAGGGGGATCGCTCGCGTTATCTTCGCCGATGGCAATTAACGTGGACTTCGCGACGAGGACTCGTTTTCGACGCACGCACCGCGGCGACGTTTTAACGGCGCAAGGTGTCTGTTAAAAGGTCATTCCGATTAAACGGGTTGAAGAAGTCGATTTTTTTAAACATTTTTCGAAAGTACATATCCTCAAGAATGTACTGTTAAATTTTCATGGGAAATTTTTGATTATTTTAGCTTCTACAGAGGCATTTTGTTTATCGATGAAAACTTTGAACGCATTTTTCTCGAAACGTCATTTTTTCATATTGTGAAGATAAAATCTCAAAATCTATCGAACCGATTGTTTTATAAATTTTACTGATTATTCTACACACCTATTACTCTCGCAGGGAATACAACCAAGGGTTTTCATTCAGTCTAAAATAGCAAAAGAAAAAAGCCGAAAAACATTTTTCTTGCATTTTGCCCGCCATTTTACTAATTTTGACGATAAATCACAAATTATAGTCGGAGCGATAGCGACAGTCATACTGATCAAGAAATTGTTTAGATTTTTCGCTTCAAATAAGTCAAACAGCTAAAATCCCCTTCACAAGCGAGGCATGAATTTTTAAACATGTCATCACAACCGCTTTCAAAAGCATTTTAAAAGCAATATTTTCATTACTCTTACATTTTTTATATACCATAGAAATGTAGTTTAATAAATAGAAAAAAGTTTTATTCCGATACTATATTTATTTTCGTCGCAATAAAATCCTAAGAATCACTGAATTTATCGGCGCGCTAACCAGAATGACCCCCCAATGAATTCAGATAAACTTGCCTTTCGCAGGTTGCGCAAATGGACCTGGTTGCCCAATGGGGAAACGTGGGCTAGGATTCTGATTCGAATTTGGATATTAGAAGGCGACGGATGCCACGGCTGTTCTAATTCGTGGGCTATTAAAAGAAGCGTAAAGCAGGCGTCCGACAAAAAGGCCCGCGGAACGGCAGCGCGGACGTGGCTTAAAGCGACCCAGGAGTCCGCGTTACAACAGATATACCGTCTGGCTTGCGAGTAACTTGGTTTATCTACTCCGACGGTACGCCCCTTCCTGTGCACCGTTGCGAATACCGCGGGTACAACCTGCAGTATCTCCTACGCGATATCATAATTATTCCAGGGAGTGAATAGCGAACGCGAGGCCATAACCGGCGCGAAGGCGAGTGTTCCGGGCTCTTTAGGCGCGGTCGGGTCGGATTATGCACGCCAGGCTAATCCGCCAGGACGGGGAGCGTCGTGGAAACGCGCGGAGTAAAAACGCGCCGTCACGGGGACTTTAACTTCCGCGCGCCAGCTATGCAGCACACATTTATTCTGTTCTTCTGGATACTGGGGACCGGTGCAAGCCGCACCGCGGTGCATAGAAGTCGCGAGGAATTCAGTAGAACAAGACTACGAGACGGTCAGACGCGCGGCAGGCGCGTTAATTGCAAAGGGCGCGAGGCGTTAAAGCGATCGGCGAATTCGCGTGCCTGCCCCCCCCCCCTCTCCCGCCCCTACCCAACCCCCCTTTTTTCGGTTCTCCTTTTTATTGCCGCCACAGTTTCCAGCGAGTCGAGGAATTACGCGGCGCCCTATCTCTGGCGGTTGTTCGCAGTAAAAAAGTTTTAACTCGCGGACCCTCGATGCGAAGCGACGAGGCAACCGGGGGAGAGAGCGTGGCGGAAAGCGAAACGGGGACCGGGGGTGAGGACCGGCGCCCGGAGAGAAACAAGACCTGAAACGGCGGGGTGAAAAGGAAGAAAAAGAATGCGGAGGGGTGGGGAAAACAAAGTAGAGAGGAGAAAAAGAACGAGGGAAAGAGTGAACGGTGGGGTGGGAGAAGGGGGACGAATTTAGAGAACGAGTGATACAGAGGGAAACTCGCGTGAATCTAGAACGAATACACGCCTCGCTCCTCCTCTCTCTCTCGCGCTTCCCTCTCCGGAAGCGTGTGCAGGAATTCCCTGTTTGCCTGCTGGCCTACGCAGACGTCGCAGCAGCCTGGTCGCTGAATTACGGGAGCTTGACGGGACTCGTTGGGGAAGGAGAAGACGACCGCGCGTAATCGCTATCAATGGCCCGTAACTCTCATAAACCTCCATCGACATCTCTGAATTCAATATCAGCGCGCGTACTACCAGCCATCGCGAGCAGCCGTCAGCACACCGGCGCGCTTCAGTTTCTATATTCAGGACCCTATGTAATCGACCTGTACGAGCTGATTTAAAGCACCTAGACTGAACTAGACGGTGCTTCAATACTTTGGAGCCTGCACGAGGGTAGTTTTCTGATCAATGGCAGCTTGCTTAGGAATCGCGTATGATAGATTGAAAGCGGTGGGTGGGAATTCGCGGGGTTTTAAGCGAGCCTTGAGGGGGTAGGTTACCCTGAACAGCCAAAATTCACGCCCTTCTTCAAACGCATATTTTGAACTTCTAAATGAATATAGAGATAATTTCTGTTTTCATTTTTAATCGTCATTTCGTTGACTTTAATGCACGAAAAGAAAATTTTAAATATATTTACAGGCAAAAAAGTTATAAATATAAATGTGAGAGGACTATAATTTTAAAAGTAACGATTATAAAGAGTAAAGGCATTTTTATAATCTGTGAGACAGTCTCCATCTTGTGTAGAAGCAAAATTTTGATAAACAAATCAATACAATTTTTATGTTGATGCGTATGATTTTATCCTTTTTTGTAGGAAATTTTTTTTTTCTTTTTTTTTAAGAATTTATATTGGAAATGTGTTCCCGACACATTGTGGGGAATAGTTTCCTGCACCTCCCTCTAAACTTTTGTTCAAATCATTGGAGCTGTTTTCGAGATTTTATATTCACCGTTTTGGAAAACGTAGTTTCTGGAAAATCGCGTTTACAGTTGGACATGCAGTTTTGTAGTTATCCAATTTCATGTGCAGGCTCGTACATTTTTGTCTGCAATTCCTTCAATTTTTGAAATTTCGGGGTCCCGTTGCGCTTAAAATACGTAGAAAAGATGTGGCTAGCGGGATACGCAAACTCGTAAAAACCAATTTTCGAAAATGTTGAGGGTAACCTGCCCCCTTAAGCTGAAGATCAGGCGAGGAGAGAGGTTTGGAGAATAAGACGGTAACGCGTTGGAGCTCGGCCAATAAAAGGATGAACCAGCAGGCACGTGAAGGATTTTCTTCATTAATGAAGAACTGAACGGATTAGTCGTTCCTGAAGGGACGGAGAGCATTGGCGCGCGATACGGGGAATGCCCTCGAAAAAGGTGACTGGAAACCAGCCAAAGAAGCTTCCCCGCCCTCGTACATCGTTTCAGCCTCGTTGCTTTCGCCGAAGCGCTCGTTCCCAGGCGTTTTTCTAATAAAGGATCCTCGTTCGAACGACAAACGTAGCAGCCGCTTAAACGGGAGGGGGCCGCTCGATTTGCTAATGAGAAACTTAGATTAACGACTCGCCGGGAGTTGCTGCGAATTTGCTCCGGGGGGGGGGGGGGTGGTTTAGAGAGCTCATGGGTAACGCGGCGAGCAATCTTCTGCCAAAATCAGATACACCGTTCCGCGCAACTTCTACTCCCGGACAAATTAGATTGCCCGAGTTGCAAATGAAACGGTAGACGCGCCGCGGTATTAATTGGTAACGCTGGCGTTCAGAGTGTTCTCTTATGGAGCGAAGGATCATTCCTGGACGCTAATCTGGGGATAGCAGTCGCTTCTTTATTTACACGAAGCCTGTAATAGTTTATAGCTCAGCGTCTGAGGCCGGGAAATCTAAAGGGGCTAATAAATGCAGGCGTCAACAGTGGCCCGTAGAAGTGGCCACGAATCCAGCCGGGCAAACAAGACAATGCAAATTCAGGGCGAATTTGCGAGTCAAAGAGGGATCAATGGAGGGACAACGGGGTCTGTCAAAGGGCCCGAAACTTGCAAGAGAGCCCAGACACCAACTTGGACACGTTGCCGATCCGGCAAAGTCACTCGATACGCTTTGAAGCTAAGCTCCGCCGGCACTAGCGTGATCTCTCGAGGCACGGCTGGACTGCAACAGTTGCCGTCAAGTATCATCAATTACAGCAAGTATTCCAGCGTCCGTCAAGCAGGTCGTGCGGAGGGGGAGTGCACGCCTTGCTGGGGTGGGTCAGGCACGCCGGGGTTTCGGGGTTTCGCGTGTGTCAGCCGGCATCCCAGCAAGCCCGGGGAGCTGCTGCTTCGCCGCCTGTCCGTCCGATTTTGAGCCCACCCCACACTGTGACTACGGGTCCATCGGGAGTTTCCTAAAACAGGGTCGAACATGTCGTGTATCCGCGATGAGGATGGACAACGCTGCTTGCCAGGCAGGAGATGAAATTACGCTGCGAACTTGAAGAAGATCCTGTTAAGGTCTCCGTCAGATTGGCTGGAGACAGTGACTTCATCACCGGGGAGGGGATCTTCGCGCAGAAGAATGTAAAGGATTGAGATTCCTAATCCACGGATGAAAATGGTCGCGGAGCGTTATGAAAATGAGGTAATTGTAAAACAGGGGCGAGGGTGAGAAATGGTGGGCGACGGTGGCAAGGGCGGAGGTGCGGCAGAGGGTTGACAAAGTTTCTGACAGTTCGGAGGTCAGCCTCCGTGATAGCGGCGCTTGGTTAGCGATGCCGGGGATAGCGAAGATAGAGGCGGTGGGTGGTAGTGGATCGAGGAACGCGGAGGGTGCCGTGGAAAGACGGGAAAAGACGAGGGGGAGCGGCAAGGGGGAGAGTAAACGGAAGCCCGAGGAGGGAGCTGTCATAGCCGAAAGTTACCCCAATCCTCGGTAAACTCTGCGAGGAGACCCTTAGACGAGCCACGAGGGCCTCGCCATAGAGTAGGTTGTACCGGGCAAGGGTGGGAGCCGGCTCAAGTTCCTAACGAGACACGCTGTGCTCAGCCATGAAACGAACTCAACCACCCTCGAAGCATCAGCCACGGCCGACAGCCAGACGAGGACACACCGCCGTGGAGCTGGCCGACGGCGTCTAAACCGACCTCCAGCAGGGTGGCTATGAAATACGAGTATGAATAACCTCGACATCGGTAGCCATTACGAGCCACGTCAACACTGACTAATCGTACCACTTGACGAACAGTTGGAATTTCGTTTTTCCCCACCATCGCCGTCCCTCTCGCACCCGGGCTGTCGCTGGCCGTTCCTTGTTCCTCGGCGCGGCTTGCCGGTTCCCGTTCGACCGATAACTAAACGTTTCCCCTCGGGGGAACAACCTCGACCCCGTTCGACCGGTCTATCATTCTTCCGGGGCGTCGAAACGCAAGCTAGCCCCTCCCAGCGATCCTCTTTCGGTGGAACAAAGAGTTACCCTGGTGAAGGTAAAAAGGGGTCCGCGCTAGTAATGAGAATACGCGCGGAAGAGGCGATCGAGGGTTGGAGGGTGATTCTGGCGAAACGATCGACAGGACGCGTAGAAGCCCGGATAGCAAACTTTCTAATTAACGTCACTTCGCGGAGGGTGTATAATTTTTCTACATAAAACACCCGCAAACACTGACAAAGTTCACAGTGTATCGATGGCAGCGGGATCACCAAAGCCAGTATTCGCGGAACAACGGGAGACCTTGAAACGAGCAGCTAATAATAGGGTAATTAAGGAATGTCTCGCCCCCAGAAAGGGGCGGCGAATCATTGTTTACCATGCACAATGGCTCCCAGCAAACTTGCCGAAGATTTCTAAAGCGGCTCGACCGCCTTAATGGATCCACGGTACAGCTCTGGGAATCTAACGAGGCATCGGAATCTCGCTGATCCTGCTGGAAGGGAATCGCTTCGGTCTACCGTGCACGGGATTATTCCATCGCCATTGTCATCGGCGATACGGGGATGAAAGGACGTCCCCGGGGTTCGAGAATCTTCCCCCACGGGGCCGTTTCCTCGCCTCGGCTCCGTGTCCGACACGCGTGTTTTAAATATCGCCGAAAGAAGCTCCCTTTCATCCGGCCGGGCCATTAGCTCGGCCAGCAGACCTCCGAAATCGGGGGGCGATGTTTGAATGGGCCCGCTAATTGCCAGCGAGTCGCGTCACAATGCTCCCCGGCAGCCCTGATTCCGCCGTGGCAATTCTTCTTCTTCTCGGTTTCGCTGCTCGGCAACGGAGAGGCTTCCACGGCGCCAGCTGTGCTTTCTTGGCAACCAAGTTCCTCGGCCCGTTGGCCGGTGAAAAGGGAACCGAGGGAATCCCGGGGCAGGAAACCTCTGACGACGGGATCTCTGACGGCGGGCTCCGCCATCAGCCAGCTACGACGCCACGGCTACAACCGCCTCCGGGGCTTGGGCGTGAGATTACCACGATTCTGCATTAAACTCGATTCAAAGTCCTACGGAAATATTTTCTTTATCGCGCCCGCGACTTCCCCCATGAAAACGCATTTGCGCCGCTCAACCTCTGCCCCGACGCTCCACGGTTTTTTCCCCTCCCTCCCGTGATTCCAGCCCATCGCGAGGACGGTGTCGCGTGATAAATATACATTAACCGGGAGATAGGAGACAGCCCTGGATCCATCTACCCTCGCGCTATTTTCGGTACACGTGTACTTAGGTACGTTCGAAGCTAGAAGAGTCGCGGATCGATTTATCTCCGCACTTACGCTGCCGCGGAACATTTACGCCAAGGGAGTACAAATCTATGTCGCGGCTGCTGTACATAAACGCGAGAGATGGTTACGTTCCGCCGGCCATAAAATACGATACTACTCGCGACGGTATTAGGCGGAAAACCAATTTGCCGGGACCGCCGTCGTCTACCCTCCAACGAATATTCGACAAAGACTCCTTTCGGTGACTTTCCACCCCCGCCGGGAGTCCCTAACTCGCCTCGAATGCTTCCGGGAAGAGACTCTCCTACGGCGCCAGTCTACCATGGAATTCGACGACTTCTCGCCATTAAAGCACCACCATTCCATGGTCCATTGTGCTCCCCGGCCCGCATCTGCCGTCGTCCTCCTCGCGCCCACAGCCACGCACACTCGGGAGCCAGCGTGCGACTGCTCGAGACTCGTAAGAGCTTGTATTAGATATCCATAAGTTGGCGGTAAGGGATCGGTCTCGTCGGCTGAGAATTCGGAAATAGTTCCCGCCGCCGCGGAACCGCCAGCAGAGTCCCCGTCGAGCAACGCGTCGAATCGTCCCCCAACTGAAGCCCGAAAACTTGCGGCAGCCGGGAACCTCGGACGATGGAGTCCGAGTATCGGCTTCGACCCGAAGAAAATCAGAGGCTCTCGATACAGGGATCGCGTTACGAAAACAGGACACTCCCGGGGAATTGGCAGGGGCGCGGGGACCCTCGATAAATAAGACTTGAACGCGTCTGAAGAAACGGGATGGCTGTTAGTTTCGCTTAACGCGGCGGGGAGGACGCTTTTCCAGCGGCGAAAATTGGAAATGGAACGCGATAAATTCTTCCCGGGGCGGCTTTATCCGCGCCGCGGCCGCAGAATAAGGGGATGAAATTTCTTCGCGCGCGAAATAAAGAGAGACGAATGGCGGAATAACGTTATGCCCGCGGTAAGCGCCGGCATCAGCAGCTCGAGAGATGAATTTTTTATTTTACGACTTCCGTGACTGCTCGACGAAAAGGTGCTTGCGGAGTCTGCCTCTAGGAGACCTTCTCCTCGCGGCAGTCGCGGCAGCGTGGATTCCGAGGCGGGAGCGATCGGGGACGGCCGGCGAGAAGCGACCGGTTATCTTGTACACGCGTCTGCCGAGGATAACATGATACACGGCCAACGATACGTAATACCAGCGCCGGCTCCCTCCGGAGGGGGATGTTTTGCCGTGGTGCACGCGCCAGGGAGCGTACCGGCAGCTCCACGGCGAGAAGAGGGAAAGGGGTGGACAATCAACAAAACTTGGGGAGATACTTGTCCGGGGAAAGTTCCGGGGGAAGAATGTCGGGAAGATGAGAGTTAGCCCCGAAGAAACGGACACGGGGAGCGGAGACGGCGCGAGCGGCCTTTCCGCTTCTAAACCCGCCCTGCTCTCACCCCCTTCGAGCTTTACCGCCCTATCACGTAATGGTGTAACTTTTGCCACGGCGATGGTTCGACGGGGGGGTGGGTGGTTAAGGGGTGGGTGGCCGGAGGAGAGGATCCACTGCAAGTGGCGAGGGTGGTAAGGTCGAACCCCAGGGAGTTTTAACGTACGGTCAGCTCCGGCAGCCCGTTCGACTCTTTCCTCCTTTGGCTTAGCCCCCGTCCCACCCCCCGTTCAACGCCGCCGCCACCCTCGCTCACCCCTCTCGCTACGCCCCTGCACTCGTTGTCTCTCAGACCGAGTCGATCAAGTCCCTGCGAACTTTTATCTTCGCGGCTTCCATCCAAGAAGTCGCCCGACCCACCCGCGCACCCCTCCGCGGCAGGGTGAAAAGGGATAGCCGGGATAACTCCCGTGGGAGACACCCGCTAGGTATTCGAGAGATATCGCCGCGCGTGTATCGATGCATACGTGGATACGTCGGGGCCTCAACGGAACGCCAAATGCTTTATCGCCGCGGCGCGGCGGTGTCGTTGGATAGTTCGGCGAAAGTAAGGAGTTCGCGAAGCGTCTTAACGACTTCGAGAGACGCTTTACGGTCTAAATCGTCTGGCGTGACGTGCCAGCGACTCGGAGTCTCGGAAATTTGCCGGGTTCTGACCAAAAACGGAGTTAATCTACCGAGGCATCAGGGAGACGTCTGCGCTGATGCTGAAGGCGTTATCGAGGGATCCTGCGCTTAATCTGTACGATCGTGGAGGTGAACGAGGTACTGTCACAGTGGCTGGTGCAATTCTTCATCCTCGGCTGAGGAACGCCCGACGCTAAAACTATTTTTTCCTACACGTGTCTGGACTCGCGGTGAAGATCGAAGAGATTCAAAGTCGATTTTCTCGAAAACGAAGCGCGATATCAAAAAATTTTATTCCTTCTCTCGAACTTATTTACTTGCTCTAAGTCGAAAAGAAAGAGTAACTTTTCTTGATATCGCGCTTCATTTTCGAGAAAATCGACTTTGAATCTCTCCGCCCTGCGCCCAATCGCGTATAAGAGAAACTACCTCAACACGGAGACGCGGGAAATCGTAAAGATTAAACGGCAGCCGGTAGTAAAGCCGCGAGTGTTACCGTGAATGTAGTATCCGAGCGTGGGTGGACGCTCGCGTAACGAATACGTGCGACGGGGCAAATTGAGCGCAACGCTTGGAAACGTCTTTGCTCCCGGCGACTTGCTTGCAGAAAAGTTTACAGGCCATTACAGTTTTACGGCGCCGATGATCACGGCGGTCGTTAATCCGCGAGGCATTTCGGCGACCTCTCCGGCCGTCGATTGTACAAATGGCACTTGCCGCGAGGAGCGGAGGGCAGAAGAAACTGGGGTCTGGTTTTTCAAGCGGAGTCCCGGGGTCAAGTTGTTATTGCGCCCGGCGACTCGTGGCTCGTTGAAACGGCTGTCGCGGGATTGGAGTGGACGCGGTCATTAAAATTCATCGGGAGCACGAGGGGCAATCGTAAAGTTCAAATGGCCGCGCGGAACGGTGATGAGGAGGAGGACGAGATGTCATAAGGTGCGACCTACGGGCATTATCGGGCGTGGCGGTGCTTCTTATTACGTGGCCCGACGGTATCTCGATCTAACCTCGCTAATCTTGTCGTGAAACGACGCTGGATACGGGGCAGATCGATACTCGACGCGTGTTCCCCTAACTTTGATCCGTAGAACCTAGAGAAGTGGGGGGGGGGAAGCGCTTGGTGAACTTTTACGCGGGAAATATGGAGGATTATATTATATTTGGAAAGAATAAACGATATCCCACGAATTAATGCCATAGGTACTGTAAAAGCTTCAATTTTAACAAAGAGAAATTCACCGGGGAGAGTATCGTCGCAGTCGTTCCAGGCTTTCCTCGTACATCGTTTATCCTCAGTCATGGTTTGCGTAAAACACGGGTTACGAGGGGGGGAAAAAGAATACCACTGTCCACGCCACGAGGAATCTGTTAACAGACGGCGGAGTCAGTTAATTAAGGAGCTATATTCTTGCCAGCTATAGCTAAGCAGGAATCGATAGGGCGACCCGAGTAGAGACAGATGAAAACCAACGGTCATTCGCCAGCTGGAATAATGTAAAGTTACTTTAAAGCAGTGTCCGAAGCCGACCTCCTTTTCCGTTCCCCTTTTTTCTTTCGCCTGCCTATTCGCCCCGATTTCCACGTAGTTCCTCGCCCTTCCCGCTATCCGTCCGAACAATACTGGAACGCGAACACACAATGGAAAGCCACTACAAACGGAACGTGGCGTATCGCTTTGCGATCGCCCCCCGGCCCTGACACACAAAATACTCTTTCCCCGTCCGTGGACCACTGAATTCATAATCACCCGGGCGACCCATTGTCCCGCGAAATTAAACCTGCGCCTGGACACGTTCGTAGGCGTCACTTTATTGTGCCTCGTGTCAAGTTCCCATCCAGCTGGGGAAGCTTTCTTCGCGCGTACAGTTACAGGACTCAATGGCCAAAGAAGACACGAGGCCGACGCGAATCAGATACATCACCGAACGTCGCGCTTGCGAACTATCTCCGCCCCTAAGTTGCGCGCAATGGAAACAGATCGATCCCCGCTTAATTTCCAGCATGCACCGAGCAAGGAACGAGCACGCGGCAACACCCCCGAGAGCTCCAACGATCAAGCATCCCCTTTGGCCGGTGATGAAAGCGCCGAGGCCGCCGAAAAGCGCCCGCGCTGCAAAGGGAGAGCCTTTCCAACGGAACGACCGGGGAAAAAAAGGGAGGAAAAGGATGCAACGATCGCGCTAAAAAGCGATGCGTGCGGACAATTTGCACGTGGCCCTATCCGGGGCGTAATCACCGCGGCAAAGAATCTCCGCTCAAGACGATCGTTTCGCGAGGGTAACGCCACGGAGGCGCGCCGTCTCGACTCTTACGTTTCTCTCTGCGCATCAGGCACGAGACCTAGTCCCCGGTTCCTATCCAGAGCGCGGTGGATACGCGGACTGTGACTTTCAGGGACCGTGAAAGAATCCGCAGCAAGGAGATCCCTACGAAGTAGCCAAATTCTCAGGTACATTCAGCTATCTGTCCCGAGCAGCTTTCGCGTTGACTCGTAAAACGGCTCGAGGAGCCACGCAGACAGCGTCGTTAGTTTCGTACAGGTCGTAAAGGGCGGCGAAGAAGCGTGATGTTCCATTCGCGGCGAGGTAACGACGAGCGCCGCTCTGTGGGTTGCGGAAGATTCCGAGGAACGCGGGGGCGGATGGTCGAAAGAGGAAAGCTATTGGAATACCTCTTGGCTGTTATTCGGGGACGAGTTGGTGATCGTGACGTTCTTGGAAGGAGAGCTCGAGTCGCGCGATATCTAGACGCTATAAAGCTAAGCAGGTGTGAAAGTCGAATGGCAGCCCGAGGAGCAGGGCTCCCCGGTGATCGAGCAAGTGCAAATCATCGCAGATTGAACGTTCGCGTGGCGGGCTCCACGCGCCAGACCCGCGGGAAGTCCGTTAAACAGAGGGAACGCCTGGAAAAGCCGGAACGTGGTCTAAAACGTGCAATTGCCGGCTCGATCAATCCCACCGGCTCTCGACGGCATAACTCGACACACACGGCATAACTGGATCGATCGTCGGTCGTGCCGAAGCACAGAAGCGGCGAGGGAGACGGGGCTGGGCCGCGGTATCTGGCTCAGTTCATCGCGCGTTTTAGCAGAAATTACACCGCGAAAGGGAAGGCTTGACACAATAAGCGCGGGCGTCCGTGAAACTCGCGAGCGGCCGCTTGAAAATCAACGAGGGCGAGCCACGGCGGGCGAGACGGGGCGAAGGGAAAAATGCTTTCGACGGTTACGCGCCAGCGGAAACCGCGGGATCCTTTGAAAATGGCCCCCGCTGTGTGACGCCCGACCTGAGCACCCATTAAACCGAAAGTAGGTATACGGGCAAAGACAACGATCGATTTTCGGCGGCCCTGCACCACCGGCACAACCACCCACGCGGGCTACTTGACCGAATATCGTTCGCAGGCTTCGCTCCGCCGGGGACTATTACACTTGCATGATGGTCTCGGCGGGGTGAGCCTGAGGAGGCTTCGAAGGGGAGATTTAGAGGGTGGGTTCTCCAAATTGTAGGGGCTAAAATCGAATTGGATCGATCCGCGATGGAGTGGTTTACATTCGGAGTGAGAAAGGATGCGCCCGTGCATAAGATCGATAAGATTATTTAAGGGGTCAGTCCACTGTGAGGTCGTGGGAAATTGCCATTTTTTTGGAACGTATTTTTTACTAAACGGAATGTCCAAAGTAAATAATGTTTTGTCTACTTATTAACACACTTATTGACAGTATAAAAAAATCTATTTTAAATTTTTAACATTTTTTTTTAAATATATATCGCACTTATGTGGACGCCTTGAGAAAGCGATGTAGTTCTGGTGCAGGTGATTCTGGGAGGACGACGCATTTCATACGAAAAAATTAAAGTGTCTTGTAATCATTATGGGTGTGTTTATCGCCGGAACCAGGATTATTTTTACTGATGAAAAATTAACAAAATGGCGGAGGTTTGAAATTTAACTATCGAATTCCGGTGAATTTTTCAATCATTTTTCCTTGTGAAAAGTGTGAAATGGTTAATCAAAAATGGTTTCCGTGGTCCCAGCCATAGCCACTAACGTGTAAAAATTTCAGACTGATTGGTTAAATATTTTTATGCAATTACCTGCACCAGTTGAAAAAATGTTGTTTTGAGAGAATCGCGTTTAAAGTTTTAAAACAAATTAAAAAAATTCTTTCAAACTTTTTTGTATAATATATGAGTAGCTTAATAAATACCAAAAAGATTTATTGCATTATATGTTGTACCTACTAAGAAGAAAATCTTTAAAAATACCTAGCTTAATTCTTCAAACCGTGACAGTAGACTGACCCGGGACGAAGCCAAGTATATAGGGTAAATGACCCAATTACTGACACATTAAGCGTTGACGCTGACAGTATCTTATAGTTTTGTACTTATAGACTAAAAGTATATTTGTTCCTCTTATTTATTATTGTTTAATATGTTTACTTGATGACAAAAAATTGGGGGTTCTTAAAACTTCGATTTTTATGTATAAATTCATCAATTTCAAAAATATGTTACGGGATCTATTACTGACACCCTTCAAATGTATTTGACTGAATTACTGACACCCCCATTACTCCCAGCTAACCTAATACTGCTTATCTGTCATTTTAAGGTTACTTTGTGTCATGTACACGAGCAACTACTGCTATGACAGTAATACCAAAATGCTATATAGAAACGCTTGTACCAATCACTGTCACCCAATTAATAAATAAAAAGACTTAATGAATCGTTGAATTCGGATCTATATTACTTTCTATGATGCTTATATTATTTAATACATTATATCTTGTTATGTTAATAGCTTAAATATTATAATTACAGCATTTTCTTTGACGCCTTGTTTTCTCTTTCGCTAGTAAGGAAGTCATCGGTTCCATTCTCCTAATATCCGCTTAAAATTTTTTATCGTTTTATTCAAATTAACGAAGAAAAAATGAAGTACTATTTTTTGTATCGTATAAATAACAGTTTGAATTGTATGCTAAATTTTGTTTATGCATCGATTTATAACATTTATTCGTTATTTTACGTAAAATAGCTTAGAGTGACAGTAATTGGGTAGGTGGCAGTAATTGGATCCTTTACTCTACACAAGGAAGTATCATACAATAGTGTCCAGATCAAGAGAAACAAAAACAAATACACCCGAAAGCAATAACCCCCGGAACAAAATTATAAGTGGAGGGTTGAAGTAAGACTCCATGGTGACTACTTCAATGGACGAAGGGACATCCGTAACCGCGGTGACAATCTGTGTCGCGAGCGTCATTACGGGTAGGTATTTTTCGTTTGCCACGGCGCGAAGGTCCCGAATCGAGAGCGTCGAACAATATTTGCGGAGCTCGCAATGGGAAGAGCAAACTCGCGAAAGGACGTCGATACTTATACACGTCCGATTTTCGTCGTCGACGTCGTGGAGCGCGATGAGCTCGTCAACGGGCTGCCTGATTGTTTGCTCCCCCCGGCGAAGGATAAATCAGAAAGGCACGAGTGCACGGAATACAGGCTGCTTCCGAGCGGCGAAGCATCTCTGCAAGAGGTATCGCCCGAACGTCAGCCGGCCGCGATAATAAAGTATTCCTCAAGCAGAAGGGGAGTGCGTTACGACAATTGCATCTCTGGCTCAAAGATACGAAGGAGATTATAAATTATAATATCCGAAGCAGCGGACGAGTTAGCCGAACTCGATTATCTCCGCGAAAGGTTCGAGTTTTAAGCCCTTTCTCGTGCCGCAATGTTTTCAGAGACGTTCCGCGACTCGCCACGGCAGTGGTTCCCGCGCGTCAAGGCCCCGGCGAACCAAAGGGCTCGACATTAATTAAGCCGTTAGTCAAGGATTTGCCAAATTTCCTCGCGACTCTTTCACTTCGCCGACGGAGAAGTTGGCAAACTTTCCGTCGGCTGCCGCGCCTCGGGAACGGAAGCAGCGGCTGGGAAACTCGTTTCGAGCGTGGCACGTAGCGACAAGTAGCGGAGTGGGGGGGGGGGGGGGTGCCGGGCCATAGATAAAAGGGGATGTAATGAAACACTATCAGACGGCGAGGGTAAAAAGGTGAAGGCCCCGGCGCGTTGTACAGAGTGTTGAATTATGTCTGCGAAGGGGGCGGTCGAGAAGGGCGAAGCTCACAGAGACTGGAGGGGTAATAACTCATAGTGGTCCGTACACAATACCATTGTGTTCGTTGTACAGATTCTGCAGGGAACAGGGACCACGTACGTGTACATATATATATACATATATATATATATATATATACTATATACATCTATATATAGATAGATAGATACGCCTCTATAAGTATAGCGCGCCACGGAACATGGCGCAACACTCCCGAGCGTAGTATATCCATCACACCCGGCTAGGAGCGAGCATAATATTCGAGGCAAGCAAGGAGACGTATGTCGTTCTCCGCCGATCGACAGTGTTTACGCGCATTATTAATCGCGAGGCCTCGGTGACGAGTAATTTCTCCTAAACGCCCGATAATAGACGCGGCGAGTAAATCCGTTTCCCGATTAATCTAGTCGAATCACGGACAGATACATCGCGCGCCGTAGCGGTGAGCGACTAAAAAGCCCCGCGGGTGAAATTGCATCGAAGCTCGAGGAACGGAGTGGGTCCAATTAAACGTTCCCCGGCGCCCGTCCAGGGGGATGTCCCAGATAGCGACTAGGCAGCGTTCAAGCGTCGATGAAATTGCCGCGCCGGTTGATCGGTATTTTCGGGGGAGGCCCCGCACCGAGAAGACTTTCCAGAGTGAATTGGACAGAGGCAGTCGCAGGACCGCTCATTCATAAACATCGCGAAGGGAGCCCGGTTGCTTCCGTTTCACCTTTTCCCGGGCGCCTCGCGGGAAGGGGGCACGGGCGCATGGAAACGGCTTGGAAACGGGAGCAGAGGAACGGCCACGGCATAAGGAAACAGAGGGACAAAGACATCAAAGGGGCGGAAAAAGGAAAAAGGAGGCGACCGCTCCACGGCCCAGGGACAGCAATTTTCACTCTCTCTCTCTCTCTCTCTCTCTTTCTGTCGCAGCTGGTCCATCCTGGATGCAGCTACTTGCATTCGTTTGCACAAATCACAGAACCGTTTCACCATTTCTCTGACGAATAAACGAGGGGTCAGATCGCCGGAGGACTGTTGTCGGGACTTCTGTCTCCCGTCCATCGGGATCTCCACCCGTTCCTCCGCGTCGATTCTAGGAGGACGGATGGTGCGACCCGACCGCTCAAATTTCTTTAGGAGGAATGCCTCTGGAAGTTTTAGAAGAGGAGGCTTAAGCCCTCTAGATACATATCGAGAGTTTGAGAACGAGGATTCATCGAGGTGCCAATCGAAGGGGTTCGAACGGCGAACAAGCCCCGAATTTTAATCGCATTTTTCCCGATAGCCACACGCGACCGCAGGGTGGTAGATGATTTTTGCATTAGAAAGACATCGCAACCGCGGCTGGCGGGCTGTCCCTGATAATGATCGAGACAACAAGAGCCTGCGGCCAGGGTACACGAAAGAGGTGGGCCGGCGGAGAGGGCACGGCGTGATGAAGAGGGCCGAGGATCCAGTATCGTCTCCCTGTTCCGGGCTCTCGTGCATGTAAAAGGAAGCTTAATCCGCCGCGTCGTGGCTATGATTTGCTTTGAATAATAACTCAAAGGGCCGAGAGAAATATACAGAGGGCCCGGGGACACACACGTCGCCCGTTTCGCCCGCCTAACATCGCGCCGCTTATGCTTTCATACATATTTCAGCGGGCCCGGAGAGCAAGAATCATACTTGGTAATTTCGCTCGGGCTTGTTTCGCCGTGAACGAGGCGAGCCGAGGGATCCATTCGTCCTGACATCCAGGCCAGTCGATGGCGAATTAATCGGCGACGGGCCGCGCGAAAAGTGAATCTGTCGCGACCGAGAGCTGAACAGAGGTCGCCGAGTTTCTCTCCACCCCGCCTCGCTTAACAGAAGATCGATGACTTCGAACCGACTCCCCCCTCCCGCACTGAATTCGAATCCCAATGTTTCCCTGCGCCGCGGGGAAGCGCCAGGTCTCGCCCGAGATCGCCGTCAGGCGCGTCGAAGATCGCTTTGATCCCGCAGAAGCGACGTCAATAACAATCGACCCACAGCCCCGCGGGGAACGGGTGCGCGCGGAAGTCATAGAGCAACGGAAACGGAAATTAGCTGCGGCCGAGAAACAATGGCCGGGCCGGACCTCGGTCTCACCCTGCTCGTCCGTCTCCTTCATGTCAGAGGGGAGCAACGGAGCGCGACTCGTATCTGTTGCCGCGTTAGTGCGGGGACGTCGACGAGCTGCTCCAATTTCAAACGAAAGCGACGCCAGGGACGTCGAAAAGGGTTAGAGGAGGCGAGGGTAGAATTGAGATCCCAGCGGTTCTCGGTGGGCAGGCTATGGAAACTTTCGCCGTTCCACGTGGCCGGTCAGGCAGGAAGAAAGAGATGATCGATCCGCGGCCGAGCTACCGAGTCTCTTGCAATAAGAACGGTACAGCTTCGTGTCACTAGACGTCGCCAGCCGGCTGCGCGCAAAGTATGTACATACATTTCCGCGGCAGGCCATGAATAGTTTTGAATCGAATGAATCTTCTTACGCGGCACGGGCCTCGGGGATCCTCGGACTGTGGAATTAGACGGGGACTGAGTCGCCAGCACATTGAGACGGCCAACGGCGGAGGTATAAATTGAGGAGTCTCCCTGGGCAGATATTCTTATTTCGATTACGGTAGGTGAATTAAACCATAAAGGTTTGGCAGGAAGAATTCTTTTCAACTCGGCGTAGACAGTGGCGGCTAGAGTAATCAACGCAGGGAAACGTGGTGCGAAGCAGCCGAGCTCCGATAGTTCGCGGCGAGGGACAGAGTCGCGGGGAGGGGAATTAACGAAGACCGCGGATTCGTAATCCGGTCCGTCGGAAGATCGGGAGCGTAATCCGTGGCTGGTAATTCGACCGCGAATTTCCATGGGGAATCCCCGTCATCGGGCTCGATTTTTCCGAGCCGACTTCGTGCCGAGGACGGGAGATCAAGAATAGCGACGTAGCAGCCGAAGGAACGAGGGAACCAAAATCAGGATCAGAGGGAAGATAGGCGGAGGGTGGAGGGGAAAGAGGGACGAGGGAAGATAAACCGAACCAGGGGACTACGGGGGGGGGGGCGGATGGAGCACGGGGGAGGGATGAAAATCTGTAGAACACGAGCAGAGGATACATGAGCGAAGCCAAGCAATCGCGCTTGGGAATAGTAATCCGCAGTCTGGATGAGTCGCGCTTTGTCCGCCGACGAGAACCAGACACACCTCATTTTCACCCCCTCCCGGTATCCTTCGCCAGTCGTGGATCCCTTTGGGGATGCTTTAATTTTTCCGCGATCCGCGCAACGTCGCCGCAGCGTCGCTGCGGTCCACCGAGAGTTCGCGATGGGGGATGGAACTGAATAGGATTAATTCTACAATTAATCGAGCCTTTGATCGATCATTCAATTGAAATACAACTGTCCGCGGATATTATTCGAGACCTATCGCCTTCTCATATTCCTATAAAGCCTGCATTCGTATGGAACGCAGCGGAGTTCGACACGAATCCCAGTTAATCCAGATCGGGGAGCAGGTCCCCAAGATCGAAGGGAGCAGATGGTCAGCCCGAAACCGGGGCGAGGGAAGTTTGAATAAAACGGTGCCGCCGCTGGAAATCCAACGGACGGAAAGAGAGCGGCGCGTGTACGTGGCTCGTAGCGTTACTTCATTCCTTCGCCGTGCCGTCCGGAAAATAAATTTTATTGCGGCCGCGCCGCTGGAAAAGGAACGCCGCCCTCGTGCCGCATTGCAGCTTTATTGAGTCGTCGCGGGATACGATTACGGGCCGTTTTGTAAACTGTGCGTGCCGCATATGCATAGACGCTATCGAACGGCCGAATTCGCCGAGTTATGCCCCCGAGGATCAGGCATCGCCACGGAGAACCCAGCCGAGCTTCCGCTGCTCCGTTGCGGGAAAATTTCCATTCAAGATGTTACCCCTCGACTTAGGCAAATCCTGTCTCCGCGGGTACGGACCTTATCCTGACTGAAAGTACCGCAGTACGTGCGAACGATAAGGTAACAGGGCATAACTCTGAACCTCGGTGAACGGTTATGCCTGCGCTAACCCTGGGAACAGGACGACGACCCAGTTTTTCGGTTGCTTCGTTTTCATTATCCCTAGTCTCCGAATCTCGACAGTCTCGCGAAAAACGATTTCCGATATGCCAAGTATCGAGACCAGCGGTCTGGAGATGTGTCGATAGTGATCCCGTCTGATTCCACTTAAGTGGAATTTCCGATAGTTGGTCGGACAGCGGCAGTCTACATACCGAAGCTTTCTACTGTCGCTGAACTCGCGATTTTAATTCACCGGCTGACAAATGGCGAGGTACACGGAAGGCTGGTTTAAAGAGACTGTTAGAAATCCCGCCGACTGCTCCCCGCAGTTCATCTTTAACTCCCTTTGTGAAACCCTACCCGCCTTCGGAGGGAAGAAACCCTCGCCCCAGACGCACTTTTTCGCAACAGAAATTGCTCGGGCGACGAGGCATCGGCCGTTAAACGTCCACAAAGAGGGAAGTTGAGCGGCCGTAATGAAACTCCTTCTCCCGCGTCACGCTCGTCTACGGTTAGCATTGGGGGAGCACATTCGCCGGGATTTATAATGAAGAGCTACAGGCCCCGTTGCGTGGCATTGGGTCACGTCGGGTCCTCATTGTGCCGCGTGGCTGCGCATTTTTCGCGCCCCGGAAGCCGAGCGAGCACGCAGCTACGCGTATACCTAACGATGCGCCGCGGGATCCGTCTGCGCGTGCAACTGGAGCCCACCTCTATGCGCCAAACGGTGCAACGTTCCCCGGATTGCCACCAAATATCGCTGACAGACTCCGTTAAACTTTGCTGGACGACTGCGACGAGGGACGCGGCGAGTGAGTGGTTATTAGAGGTGGAGAACTATCGATAGTGTTGACTATCGATATTATCGAATGTGATGAAAATTTAATCAAATATATTTATTTATTTATTTATTTATTTATTTATTTATTTATTTATTGAACGGGAAAATCCCATGGTATACGAAGTTAACATAAAGTAATACACAGAGTTTGAGCTTACATAACAATATTAACTGAATTATAGAGTAAAAAAATCATAATTAAAAGGCTAAACTAAGTAGTGTCGTACTAATAATTGACACATCTAAACAGTTCCGACCTAAATGAGTTAAGGGACCTCACGAAGGGGTCAATAATATATGCTTGTCAATATATATGCTTTAAAATATTATATTTGATTTTTGTATTTCATTTTATTTTATATATATTTCATATATATTTTATTAAATTTTCATCACATTCGATGATATCGATAGTCAACACTATCGATAGTTCTCCGCCTCTAGTGGTTATGGGACGCGCAAGATGGAAACTTTTACGCGGGTATCGGGGGTACGTTCGAGCACCCGAGCTCGAAGAGGTTAACACGGTTCCAGAAGAATTAATAAATAATAAAGAACAAAATAAAAAAAATTCTACAAGTTTAAAGACGCCACCAAATATCCCAAAAGAGTTTAATGCAATATTAACAATAGTTTTTTAAAAAAAATTCATAAACTTCGGGGGCTGTTACAGGAGAATCCCCGTTAAAGGGGTATACCCGTTTGAACTCTCGGAAAATGTGTACATTTTGTGGATTTTTTTACAAGTCAACGGCTTCATGAATATTTCCCGGTTTTTTACTATGTTTACATAGTATTATGAACTACTTATTAAAAAAGTTTCAGTTAAAAAACTATTGTTTTTCGGAAGTTATGGATACATATCCGAAAGTCTCTCGATTTTAGACGGCTAAACGGTGGGCGTAAAAACGGCTGTATGTCGTGTCTGAATTAAAAAACAATAAAAGCTTCTTATAAAGTGTGTCAATAGCTATCGTCCATCGGGAACGATTTTGAAAATTTTGAAAAATAGAGAAATGCTAAGAGATCAAAGGTAAAGTTACATTTTTCTAAGAGAAAATACCACCCTTTTTCTTTATAAATAATAAACGGGGAATCGGAATTAAAAAAGCCCTCGATGGACGATGTGGAATCTTATTACGATCCTGCATGCAAAATTGGAAGTGAATTGGTTGAACGTAGCGTGTGCTTTTAGGCCCAGCGTAACGAAAAACATAGTTCCGCCGCGATTTCCCGAATTTTTACACCAGACTTGTTTTATACTATTCCTAAAACATCAATCGATAAAAATATGTAAAACGAACAACCGTGATGCAAAATGTAGTTCCGCTGCGATTGGTCGAGTCGCCGCGCCTCGCCACCCCCTGCTACCTGAGCGATTCCACTCGAATGCCTATAACTTTCTCAGTCTCCCGAATCTTTACATCGGACTTGATTTATAATATTCCTAAAACATCAATCTCTGAAAATACGTAGAAAGAAAAAATCCGATTCTCGACACTTTCAAACGGTTACACCCCCTTCAGGGGCGCCACCTATATGCCGATCGCGCCACAGGCCGTTTCTAAACGCCGAAACCCCACGCTTACGATCCGGTTCTTCGGGAGTAGATGGAAGTCGTAAGGCGGAGTTGTAACGCATTATAGTTACATACTACGTGGAGTATTAATCTCGCGGCACGAAAAACTTGCCCGCTCCATCACGGTGTTTGCATTATGTACGAGCGAAAGTGCAGTAGAGATCCACGAGGCTTTTTCCCCGCGGCAGCCAGCGATCATTTCGAATATTTATGCAAGACGGGAGGGGACGGGTCGATATCAATACTCGCCGAACCGCGAAAAGCCGGTTTAATATTCATACCGTTCCGTCGCGGTCGGATGGTAACGCGGTTTGCGGTCGCGACGATTAGACGCTGGAAGCGAGACGACGCGCTCTGGCGATAGGAAATTCGCGCTGGCGCGCCTTTTTCCAGGCGACCGGGGACGAGCCAGGGTACGGTGTGTCGTCCATTAAACGACAAAGAGAAGACGCTTCCTTCCTCGATCTTCCCTTCTTCCCATTGTCTGGAAGAATGCAAGCCGCTCCACCGGCGTTTCTTTCTCTTTTCGTAAGAGCAGCAAAGGACGCGTCGATTCGAGCGAGAAGGTCCCCCGGCCACCGTTCCCTTTTCATTAAAGCGATACGACCGGCCGGCACATGTTTCTTTTCCCTCTGCGAAAGTTGCACGCCAACAAAAGGCGGGATCGTTATCGCCGCTTCTTTCTGGCCCCTTTCCCTCGCTCTCTATCGCGCCGGCTTCAAAGAGCCCCCTCCGCGCGCCGAATACGAACTGTTTAATCGGCGTACGAAAAACGTAGGGGAACAACAAGCGGCTGATAGCCGCGGGTCGGATTCCCCGCGTGATGACAAGACGGGGGGCGTGGTTGTAAAAAATTCATTAAAACCGGCCTGGGTCCGATCGTCGGTGAAAACGGCCCGATACCGGGGCGCCGTTAAACGAACGCGCGCTCGCGCTCCGCGGAGATTCGAAAGCAATCGACAATGAATGGGGGGGGGGGGGGGAGGGCATCGAGCGACACGCCAAGGCAAACCGGGGATCGTTGCTATCGAACAAATGACAATAAATGGCATGACGCGACACCGAAGACGGTTCCAATTTATTCCCCGGAGGCGATTGCGGTGGCCTCGGTCGACAATGTCAGCCGTCCTTTGCCACCCTGCGCAACCTTCGGATAACATATCGAGAATACATCCAGCCGACTACCGCTGCCAGAGAAACGAACGAGCCAGGATCCGCGCTCTATGCCAATACACCGATGACTGGCAATCGGCGTGGTCCAAGCTCCCCCGTCGATATCCGGTCGGATTGCAAAAAACGACCTGGAAAAAGGGGGGGGGGGGGGTCGAGGTCGATCTTGGCTTCCCATAGAACATACGCCGAATCGGTAAGAATAGAAAATTCCTCCTCCACTCCACGGAAGCGTGCGGAATCGATGGGAATCGATCCGACCTGGAATTAGACACCAACTTCCTAGCGAACGACGCGTGGAACGGTCTCTAAAACTTTCACGCGAGCGCTCGCTATCGTAAAAGCCCCGGCTGCATCGATGGTAGCAGTAATTGCGAGCGTTCGATGTATCGATCCCGATACGGCCGGGTAATAACGGAATCATTAGCCGAGCGCGTGCACGATAAGACGATGCCGCGTGCCCATTAGGGGTAGTCGCGCGCGGATGCTCGAGATGTCACCTGGAATAAAAAGTGGATGTCGAGGGGCAGCGGGAGGGGGGGGGGATGTTACGCGGCACGCGATTCCATCGGTGGCGGCTCTATTCGAGCGTGCACGCGCTGTGCAATAATCCCTCGCCCCCCCCCCCCCCTCGCGAGATTCCCCAGGCCTCTCGTGCGAGCTATCGTCCCATCTTCCGCAATTCCAGCGGCGAAAACGCGGCGATATTAGCCGGCGATAAGGCGATAGGGGCTGGCGCGGATAGCCGCGGGCCCCCGGCCGTTATAGAATCGCGAAGGAGGGGGCGGGGTTCCGCGCGTCAAAAGCCGCCGGATGAGGGATGGCGAGGGGGCTAGGCAACAGCCACCGCACATTAGACCGCGTTACCGGCGAACATTCGAATTGGAAAACGAGCTAACCCCCGCCTCGACCCCGGAAAATAACCCGCCTCTGATTTATGCCCAGACGCCGAGGCGACTCGGAATTGCGAACGGAAGTTGCGGATACTAACCGCTCGCGATTTCCGCCGGCCACCTCCCGCAGCCTCGTGGCCCTGCTAACCGGCAGCGTGTCACGTACGTAGCTGCTTCGAGGAGGTCGACTGTGGGTTGCGGGGGGGGGGGGGAGAGGCGCAAGGAAACGGCAGGGAAAATCGTGTTTGGCCTCGCGATACCTCCACCTCGCGGAGCAATGAAATTTTCAAGTGCCACGCTCGCTTGGCTCGAATCCTTTGGCGACTGGTGGAGCCGAGAATCGAGGAGGGCGATTTTGCTTTCCAAAAATTGCCAAGCATCTTGGAACACGTCGGCCAGTCCACGCGGGAAAATGATTAGCTTATATATTTTCGCAAACGAGCAGGAACGCGATAGAATCGTAAACGGCACGACCCCACGGTCCATTAATCAGTATCATAAAGGGATATGATAATTATATTGGCAATCGAGACGCATCAGCCTGATCATCCACATCGTCACGGCCTATTGATCCGATGATTAATGCATGGCTAAGTATGTACGGAGGAGTGCGTAATTAATCAGGATCCGGAATAGCTGCGACGTTGCGCGAGCTGCGCCTTCTTCGCCTACTTCGATTCAATTCATTTTTCCCACCATTGTTCCGCCCCTCGCTTCCACGCTCCGCCGTTCCGCCGGTTCTCCCGAAGTTCCAGAGACACGCAGGAATTCGTGATTTCCTTGACTTCGAGCTACCCGCTCCGCATAGAGAGCAGACGGGGACGCTAGAATCCACCTGAGCTCCCGATACTTCTTTCTTTCAGCCTGATGAGCTCGCGGAAACTCCTTGTCGAACAGGCGAACATGCCGCGGAAGTTAACGCGACGAGGAGGTGAGATTTAAAATCGAACAGAAACATCCCTCTGGAGCTCACCACCCCTGGACGATTAAAAACACCAACGGTTGGTAGCGATCAACTGCCGCCCTCGAATTCAATTGTGAAACGCGCGAAGGAGGACCGACCGACCTCTCGAGATAATGGTCCCAGCATGATGCTCCGGCGCTCGAGGCGCCCAGGCGAGCCTTCGGCCGGCAAAGGTATTATCACGCTGGCGTTATTACGTCGAGTGAATTTTCGGAAGTTTTACGAGGAGGCAGGCGTGCTTGCGGAGGAGGAGGCCGGCCGGAAGAGGGCTGGGAAGAGGCGCGGCGCGTGTATTACAATACTCAGATAGAAGATCTCCGGCCGTACATCAAGTATCGTGACGAGCGGCCCGCTCTGGAGAGCCACGCCGATGCAGAGGCTCGCACGAACCGGCCCTGCGTGCATTTATGCGCCACGGTCATCCTCCGACCTCCCTCCACGCCCCCGCTAATTACAAAAACGTCGGCAATCGCGGTATTACTCCCGCTGTTGGATAACAGTAATTACGCGTAGGAGCGTACGGTTTCGTTGTTTACCGCGCGTGCCGTCCGTCCAGCCGCGATAAGCGTTATCGATGAACAATGACCATCGCGGACGCGCCGAATGCCTCCGCTGTTCGCGGAAAAACCAACTTCTACCACTGCGCAACGTTCAATGAATTTCCTCCAGCAATATTGTGGAGATGTACGTTTGATGGTCAGTGGCGGATTTAAGGAAAAAGGCCCAGGTGGCGAACGTTCTGCGGGGCCCAGTTTTTTCGGGAAAATGAGGAGGTAGTTTACTAAAAGAGGGTATGTGTACAGAAAAGTATAGAAAAGGAATATAGTGCTTGGATAAAACCTTTTTTTTTAAGACAGGGCCCTAGGGGGACCTTCTCAGCAGGAGCTCTTTTTCGAGAAAATAAAGCGGTAGTTTACTGAAAACGGGCTCACTGTAATAATACAGAAAAAAATATAGTATGGATAAAATCACAAATTTGTTTAAAGAAGGGGCCCTGGGGAAGGGCCCTTTTCCGGGAAAATAAAGTGGTAGTTACCTAAAAACGGGCTCACTGTAATAATACAGAAAAAAATATAGTTTGGATAAAATCATAATTTTTTTTAAAGATGGGGCCCTGGGGAGGGGCCCTTTTCCGAGAAAATAAAGCGGTAGTTTACTGAAAACAGGCTCACTGTAATAATACAGAAAAAAATATAGTATGGATAAAATCACAAATTTGTTTAAAGAAGGGGCCCTGGGGAAGGGCCCTTTTCCGGGAAAATAAAGCGGTAGTTCACTGAAAACGGGTTCACTATAATAATACAGAAAAAAAAATATAGTTTGGATAAAATCAAATTTTTTTAAAGGTGGGGCCCTGGGGAGGGGCCCTTTTCCAGGAAAATAAAGCGGTAGTTTACTGAAAACGGGCTCACTGTAATAATACAGAAAAAAAATATAGTTTGTATAAAATAATTTTTTTTTAAAGAAGAGGCCTTCTGGGCAGGGGCCCAAATGGCAACTGCTCATCAGCCGCCCTGTTAAATCCGCCACTGTTGGCGGTAATTTCTCCACGGTGTTCTAAGAGCAAACTTCAAGGGCGATTATGTAAAATGTCCATTTTGTCAAGCGAATCCTCCCGACAAGGTGAACGACCCACTTTCAATTCCTCTCGCCGCGCATTTCGCGCGTCCCCTGTCCGCCGACGATAATCGGATTCCCCGCCCCTGTTTGATAGGCGAATAAAACCCGGAAATTGTAACCTGTCCATTTTTCATCCGCTTATTCGGCCCGGCGACGCAGCTCCCGCGCGCTTTATTTACGCGCGCCGTGCACGTGGCACTTTAAAGTTCGCGGTCTGCGAGACAAATTGTCGGGATGCCAGCCGGGAAATACTTTTCCCGCACCCCTGTCCCCGTCGCTGTTACTCTTGCCCTTACGCTCGCACGTCTATTAAATCCCCCGCGGGGTTATACACTTCTCGGGGCCACAATCGCGAAAGGTCTCGCGCGAACATCGAAACGGCGCGATAGCCGGTCGCGAAATTTTACGGTCACCGGCCCTGGAAGTCCGATTACAGAGAAAGGGGCGAGGCAGCGAGAAGGAGAACGCTTTCTGATGCAAAGAGACGTATAAACAAGCCTCGAGGGGCTAAAGCACAGGACGAGTTTAAACGAGCCACAGCGGTAACCCCTGCTTGGCGCGTTTTAATCTAAGCAAACCAAGGGACGGGGTTGGAGGAGGAGGCGGAGAAACAGGCAGCTCGGGGGAACGCAAGGACCGTGTTTCGAAAAGGTGTGTTCTCTTAGACCGCTTCTTACGACTGCTTCTTCCACCCCCGTCAAACAGTGCGCCCTTACGATTCTTTCTCACTCGCCGGGGGCAATCTGAATCGGTTCTACGAAGGAAGAAAGAATTGAAAAGTAAGAAAGCTACGATTAAAGTCACTTCGAAGTTAAAGCCAGTAAAGGGTTGCGAGGCCCTCGAAGATCTTCATCCCCCGAGCTTCCAAAACCCAACACTGCGGTGACTGAAAGGCTCGCGCTCGTCACATTTTTACGCGTCGTGTATCGGCGCCGCGACCTGGGTCAACCTAACGAAACTCGCTGGGAGGGTGGCTTCGGAGGAGGTCGGGTCAAAGCCGTCCCTTTCTTCTTCTCCGGTGCCCTGCTGGTACCTTCGCTTTAACGTCGCTTCGAATCCAGTCTCTCTCTCTCTCTCTCTCTTTCTCTCTCTCTGTGCCACCCTCTGTCTCCCGACTGCCAACGAGAAAATTACAAACGGGACACGCTGACGGGGAGGAGGAGCAGCCAGAGCAGAGGGCGCCTTGGGGAGGGGTGCGCGGAGGGTGGACCGGAAGGGGACGAGGAAGCAGGAGGAGACGTAGAATGCGACGGCGTCGCTCCTCATGCGGATACCCCGTAAATCATGACGAAGTACCGTAAAGGACGGAATGAAAGGCACGCGAAACACAGCGCCGGGGCAGATATATAACGGTGTCGCGAGGAGGAGAAGAGCGCGCCTGGCTCGTGCCTTATATTCGAGTTACCGTGGCCCCGAGTGCCGGGACTCGAGCCGCTATGTAAATGCATTTACTGGCGACGCGGCGCTCGGTCATATTCTTCGAGGGTAGTTTAGGTCCCTTTCGGGCTAATCATCAACCACCCCGAATCCGCCTGGAAACTCGATTCGTTCCGCACGAAGCGGGTTCGAGTTGCCGAGACTCGCCTGGGACCGGGCAACTCCTTCAGCGGAGAGCGTACGCGTCTATAGTAGCGCGAGTGGCAGTGTCACCGGCAAAGAAACTTTTTCTTCGAACGCTGTCACTCCGCGACAGATTAAGTTAAATTTCAATTTAAACGCTGGCTGCCGAAGGAATTAAAGCGGCCGGCCCCCCGGTCAGAAGAAACGCTCAAATACAAAGTTTCCCTTTGAACTGAAAGCCACCCACTGCCGGAGAACCCGAGCGACCTCGCTATTTCCATCGAAGACACTTCTGACCCATGACTCCCGGCTCGAACGTCGCGATCGCTTTAAGTCCGAGGAGGGGAGGGCTTTCCTGATAGAAAGCAGAGAGAGCGCAATTTACGGTGAGGAGGACCAGCTCGAGTGCCAGAAATAAGTTTAGTCCACTGCTCGAAAATTACTGCTGGCAAGACGAGCTTGCGAGGCTATCAGCCTCTTCCTCGTTTCGTTTCTAAAACGACAGATCAAAGGTTTCTCGGCCGGGCCCCTGTTCCGCGACGCTCGTAATCCTCGCCGCGGATAGAGCAAGATGCCGTGGCCCCGGTTGCTGCTACGATTAACTGGCCAGGGGACAGGAGCCTCGTTACGACCGGCGCCGTGCCATTTTTCTTCTTTATTGTAACCGCCGTCGTTCGACGTGGCAGAAACACGGGGGAGGACTCGCCTCGGGGCCGCTGGATTCCCCAGGCGCCTTGCGACAAATAAACCGGTGGCCGCAAATTATGCCGGTGGAACTATTAATTAGCCGACTGGCAGCCTTTGACTCTCGCGTTTCCCGCACCAGTTACGTGCCAACCGGATTTCAATGGGGAGCCTCGGCTCTGGCGCGTGAAACCGGGAGAAAGAACGGCGAACTCTGCGTTACAGCGAGTGGAGAGATTTCTAGCCGGCGGGCGCGAGGATCGGATCGATCGGGATCGAAGGCGAGCAGAAAGCTCCCGCCGCGGGAAGAGAAAGGCGGCTCTCGTGGGTGACGAGCGAGGGCATCTCTGACGCGGCGATAGAAGAAAATTAATAGGAGGCTGAGTCAGCGCGCGGAAGGAATACCGACGGCTACAAAGCGCGGCGCTCAAAGGTAGGCGGAAAATCGAGGGAAAGCAAACGGACCTGCTGCGCGGAGGACGCAGTGTCTATATGCCGAAGGAGAAAGGGAAAGGAAGAAGGAAAGCGAGGGAACTGGCGGGAATAAATAGAGCAGCCGAACGGAATCCGCGCCGAAGATGGTCGAGGATGAATCACGCAATTGATCTGAACGAAGAGGAAAACACACCGTGTTGTACACCGAGCTCTGTTGATCCTTGGACAGTGACTGTACTCGGTAAAAGAGTTGGTCAGTGATGAATATAATAATAATAATAATAATAATAATTCGTCTTTATTTATCACGTTTACAAACAACAAAAAGAAAAGAAAAAAAAAAAAAAGAAAAACAACTTATGTGATAAATAGGCGAGGTTCAGCATATATGCCGTTTTGCAACCTAACCCAAAAACAATGACAATATAAAACAATGACAATATAATGGGTGGCCGATGGGCAGTTGCCGCTTGGGGCCCTACCCAGAAGGCCTCATCTTCAAAAAAAATATGATTCTATCCAAACACTATATTTTTTTCTGTAGTACTAGATTGAATCCGTTTTTAGTAAACTAGCTCTTCATTTTCCTGGAAAATGGCCCCTACCCAGAAGGCCCCCTAAGGCCCTATCTCAAAAAAAGAAAATAATTATGATTTTATCCAAACAATATATTTTTTTTCTGTAGTACTAGACTAAGCCAGTTTATAGTAAACTACGCCTTCATTTTCCGGAAAATGGCCCCTGCCCAAAAGGCCCCCTAGGGCCCTATCTCAAGGAAGAAAAGAATTATGATTTTATCCAAACAATATATTTTTTTCTGTAGTACTAGACTGAGCCAGTTTTTTGTAAACTGCCTCTTCATTTTCCGGAAAATGGTCCCTGCCCAAAAGGCCCCCTAGGGCCCTATCTCAAGGAAGAAAAGAATTATGATTTTATCCAAACAATATATTTTTTTCTGTAGTACTAGACTGAGCCAGTTTTTTGTAAACTGCCTCTTCATTTTCCGGAAAATGGCCCCTGCCCAAAAGGCCCCCTAGGGCCCTATCTCAAAGAAGAAAAGAATTATGATTTTATCCAACACTATATTTTTATTTTTCTGTACTATACACTGAAGCCGTTTTTAGTAAACGACCTCTTCATTTTCTCGAAAAAAATGTGCCCCTCAGAACGTTTGCCACCTGGGCCTTTTTCCTTAAATCCACCACTGGACCTGGCTCCTCCTTCGTCCACTGCGCAAGGGAGATATGTATAGAGGAGCTGACGCATTCACTGTGCGAGTACAGTTGGTGTCCGAGAATCAAGGGAACTCGATGTACAGAGCGCATCAGAAACCGAGGGCCGAGATGCAGAAAGTCACCCACGGATGATCCCTCATATTCACCCCGAAAGTGACGGCCACGTCTCGTGGCGCAGCCTGTACAAGGACGAAGGCTATCAAGGGAAAATTACCCCTCGTGCCTCGTGTCCTTTCATCATCCCCCGTGACTCCCGTTCCGGCCAAAACAGCCCCGACTATGGGTATTACACCGAAAACACTGTAATCACCTTCTTCTAAATTCGAGCCACACGAACGAGCCGTTAACCACACGTACGGTTATGCAGCCAACGGCAAAGAGTCCGGCTAATTATCGCGACGAGCGGTAAAACCGTGCTGTCTAATCTCCGTCGCCATTTACCCGGCACCCGGAGTCTCGTAATTATTCGAATCTCGTTAATCGGTATATCGGGCGCGCTGCTATTTTCCACCCTTATCATCGTTACCTCGCCCTTTTGTGCCCCGGGGAAAAACAGATTCTCGCCTGGCCGCGCTGATGCATCGCGAGCGCATCAATCTGTGCGCTAATCATTTATCATCGTTACGGCGCAACGATCGAAGAGATTAAGGGAGGCTCGCCTGTCAAACCCGGGGTTTCAGGTTCGAGGAGGAGGCAGGAAATATTCCCCTGGCAAAGAATTCGTCGAAGAAAGGAGTGCCCTTTAAATTCTCCTTGGATATGGACTTCGGGATTTGAGGAATTAGAGAGTCGCAGCGCGACCGAAGAATACTGTCTGTGATTCTACATCCGTGGTACCCTAACCAGGAAGGGTCATCGAGGGGTGAAGCTCTGTGCCGAGGAAAGAGGACGCTCATAAACTGAAATGATTAAGATAATGGAAAGGAAAGGGGAGGTGGAGGCAGAGAGGGGCGACGGAGGACGAGAAGCCTGACGACGCCGGTGAAAGGAATTCGGTGCTGCAGGATTTAAGACGCAATTTCCCTGACGAGGTCCCGTGTCATCCGTCATGCGGGCCTGTCCCGCGAAGGAACAATGCGCGACTAAAATTACGCATTCCAATTACAAATGGATACGCGTAGGGGAACCGCAGACGTTTCATTCGTTCCAGTCGCTCCGCGAGCAACCGTGCACTGGGTCTGACGGGCAGGTCGAGCACCTGGGCTACTTAAAATTTAGCCCGGGTGACCTAGCTGAATCGTGCCGAATGTAGGAATTTGGCGTTTAGAAACGGCCTCTGGTGCGATTGCCACATAGGTGGCGCCGCTTAAGGGAAGGTCTAAGCACATAAAAATAGGTGATTTTTCGGAATTAATTAAAGGAAAACTACTATATATAATTTAATGGGACTTTTTGCGTTGTATTAAGGATATCTTAAGTTATAGAAATATATTTTTTGTTTTATAATTAATCATTGCAGACGACGCTGGGGAGTCGTTAAAGTTGAGGCGTCAAAACATTCATGCAAATGGTGGGACCTGTATCTCGAAAAGTTATTATCCGATTCGACTGAAACTTTTTTATTTTGAAGAATATACTTCTGGTTAGAGGAACCAGAAAAAATTACAAAAATTACATTTTTTTTTTAGAAAATAAAGACGCTTGAAGATAGAAATCACTTTGTCCCTATATTTTTCGTCCTTTCAACGCCTTTAAAAATTGTAAATTTTCAAGTTTTTGTAATTTTTTCTGGTTTCCCCTAGCCAGAAGTATATTCTTCAAAATGAAAAAAGTTTCAGTCGAATAGGACAATAACTTTTCAAGATACAGGATGCCACCGATTTTGAGAAAACAGCGTTTAAAGTTTTACGTGAGTGCCGAATGGCCCGTTGTTACCCATGCATTTGTCGCTACTCAAATGCCTATAACTTCGGGAATTTTATGAATTTCAACAAATCATTTTAAAGACGCATTTCTAAAAGTTTGAACATTCGAAAAATAAAATAAAAAAAATCTATTTTTTAGACCGGAACCTACCCTTAAGTAGAGTCCGAAGTAGGAACGGCAGTCGACTTTGGAGGAATTGGTTAAGGGGTTATTCCTAGTCAGGAGGCCAAAAAGAGGCCAATGTTTATGAATTTTCTTGAAAAAGCGGAAGCATATAATTTTACAGAATTTTTGCACTTAAAAGAGCAACATTTAAAGAACTTTGATAATTTTTTGTAGGAAAATATTTATGTTTGTAATAGAATTCTAATTGTAATTTTATTATAAACGTAAAATTACAATTAAATTGTAGCTTTATTATAAACGAAAAATTACAATTAAATTGTAACTTTACTATAAACGTAAAATTACAATTAAATTGTAACTTTATTATAAACGTAAAATTACAATTAAATTGTAACTTTATTATAAACGTAAAATTACAATTAAATTGTAACTTTATTATAAACGTAAATATTCTTCTACAAAAAATTACCAAAGTTCTTTAAATGTTGCTCTTTTAAGTGCGAAAAGTTCTAGCGAAAATATATGCATCCGCTTTTTCAAACAAAAATCACGAACATTCGCCTGTTCTCGGCCTCCTGACAACTTAGGTATAACCAATGCGAAGATCCGAAGATCGTGGGTTCAAGTTCCATCGCCTACGATTCCGTTCATCTGCCACATAAAATACACAACGCCACCGGAATCCTTCCACTCGCCTTGAGAATCTATAACCACCGACTATTTAATTACACCCACGCGATACTCGATCCATCTGTTCCACTACTCGAACTAGTGTTATCGAAGGTCGTTCTGTCCACGCTCCTCCGTCTCTCTAATCGCGCGCTGCGCGTTCCACCCGCTGGACCCGGATTAGCAGACGTGTACGCAAAGCGTAGACGCGTAAGAATCGCTGGAGCAGCCTAACGCGATAATGGCGATCGGCAGTATGCATCGAAATTATCGGCCAACAGCTGCGCGGCCGACGGGGCGCGATGGTAGCGCGTGGCCAGGCCGAAGAGACGTATGTACAAGCGAACACCGCCGATCCATAATCAAGGACACGCAATATTTCACGGCTAGAATTCCCGAGATCCGGCGGCCAGATTGCCGCGGAATAGATAACCGTGGAGAAAAGTCACGCGAAGCCGAGGTGGAAGTCGTACCCCCCCCCCCCCTCCGCCGCCCTGCCTGCCTCGCTATCAGGAACAGGAAACCCTTTACGCCGCGAATTTTTCAAGCCCTTCCTTAACGAACCCCCATCCCTCATATTCGATGTACGCGTATCGGGGCCGGGGATCTGACGAGCTTGGAATTGAATTACGACAGCGCCAGGAACGAAATTCTCAGCGAATCAGGGCGAGCAGCGAGCGCTAAGACCGGGGGAAATTTATAAGTAGATTCTTATCGATCTACCGGCGAGTTCAGACTAGCGATTGTCCGACCGTTTTATCCCTTATCCCTCCGCGCTGCCGAACATCGGGAAGTTCAGGAGGCTGCCTGGCGAGACTTCTCGCGGGGCTGTGTATGAAGACCGGCCTCGAATCAATCTTCCTTCGAGACAATAGTCCGCCACGGTTGATTCGGCCGGGCGAACCCGCGTTCATACTGCGAGACGGGGCGAAGAACCGGCGGCAGGAAAAAGAGAAGGGCTCGCCGGGTTGGAGTACAATAAATCAGGCTAAATCTGGAAAGCGGCGGAGCAATAAATTCGACTTCGTTTATCAGGGAGGGTAAGTTCTATTCGATTCCACGCCGGGGGAAGCCCTTTCGGAAACTTTGTCAGCCTGACGGGGCCAACTTCACTGCGATTCTGTCCGCGCGACCGGAAGTTTTCGGCGGGATCCCGGTTGAACGGGGACCCCCGCGAGCTCCCAGACCCGGGGTCTCGATGAAAATCCTAGGCTAATGTATTCCAAAGCTCTCCTTTCCTCCTCCAGGCCCTTCCCTCTTCGTCTCTCCGCGTGCCTCGCAGTCAATCCTCAGCGGGGTCAACCAGCTATCCGCTCTCCCCTCGATCCTCCCTATCCTTCCACTCGCTCCTCTTTTCCGCCTCTCGGACTCGCCCACGCGTCCTCCGCTCTCGCGTCTCGCGTAAAGCGCAGTGTATCGCGTTCCACGCATCAACCTCGTGAGAGACGTGGCAACCGGCCGACCAGGGGGACTCGAAACCAGAGAGTGCGATACGCGCCGCGAGGAATCACGCGACACACACCGAAAGTGTCTGAATAAAAGAAAAGCCATCGGGCGCCTGAACCGACTGTCCCCCGTCGCGTCGCGGGGAAAAGGGAAGCCGCGTGGCCTGAGATTCCTATCGATCCTCCCAGATTCAGACACACTTACAAGGAAGGCTATGGGACCGTCCGCTCCCGATTGTGATGAAACTTTGCATATGTGTAGAACAGTGAATGGTAAGAGACACGTGTTTTTTTTTATCGACGGATATTCAACTTTAAGGGGTGAAATCACCCTCTGAAGATTGACACTCTTGAAACTATCTCGGAAACTAGTGGAGATAAAAATATTCTTCAAATTGCAAAGTATTGTACATAAAAAACCAGGCAACTTTGTAATTTGAAGAATATTTTTATCTCCACTAGTTTGCGACATAGTTTCGAGAGTGTCAATCTTCAGAGGGTGATTTCACCCCTTAAAGTTGAATATCCGCCGATAAAAAAGAAACATGTGTCTCTTACCTTCCACTGTCCTACACATATGCAAAGTTTCATCACAATCGGGAGCGGACGGTTCCATAGCGTTCCTTGTTAGAAGCTCCCAGTCGCTACTAGATACCCACTCGAAGATACACTCGAAGATAGCGAAAGAGGTCTGCCGAAATATCGTGCCTGCGGGTCGTGACAACGAGGGCGAATATGGTTCCGACCGGAATCACGTGGCTCTATTACAGGAGCCTGGTTTCCACGGGGTGGTGTTCGACGAGCGCGTTGTACCTCCGCTGGAATCGACCGTTCTCGCGCGATTTCAAGAATGCCCCGCGATAGAGCGCGGCGAGCGGTGGCGCGGTTCAGCCTGCCGGAAGCCATCGCCGGGCCTGGAAAAGTATTGGGAAATGTTGCACGAAAACCGCACGCGATTATACGAAGCGCAACGAGCTGTCGGGCTCGGTCATTCACGGGCGGGGGAGTTTCATCGGTCCGTGAACGGATTTCGGTAAACGGCCGGGACCCCCGGAATGGCTCAATAACGGCCGTTCTCGGGGCGAGTTTTTGGTCCGCGGGGCTTTTCAGCCGGCGGAGAGAATCGCGGCGCGGGGTGCGTTCGCGTGCATACAATCGCGCGTCGTAGCTGGCGGGCTGAAAGCCCCGGAGCGGTGCAACGCTGCCGCGCGCGCGCGCGCGCGGTGCGGCGCGGCGCGGCGCATCGGCTGGAGAACGTTAAATGCAAAGTGCAGGCGGACACGGGCGTGTGCAGCGACAGAGGGGCCGCCGAGAGTGGAGCAAGATAGAGGGTGACGGAGGAAGAGGGAACGAGGAAAAGAGCGCGGAGAGTCGCGCTTCACCGGGCAGGCCTGTGTCTCGCGCTCGTAGGAGATTCGTATGAGAAACAAACGATAGCCAGTCACAAAGGAAGTAAAATAACGCCGCGGAAAGAAAAGGCGGCCGAGGGGAGAGAGCGGAGGGAGGAATAGGGGAGAGATGCAGGTACCCCCGCGCGAGAAAGGGAGACGGAAGCGCCATTTAACGCTTCAGGCGGTACGCGCAACGTTTTCTCGCCGACCTTTCACCTCCGCTGGGTCTTTCAGCCTCGCGCTTTTTGATAATAGTACGTCTCGAGGCGGCGTACGATGGCGCGGGAATTCGCGCGGAAACTGCCAAGTCGCGCTGATTTCCGTCCTCCCAGGTGCTTTTCTCTCGACGAGCCCGCGATCCGACGACCCCGAAACACCACTCGCACCCCCAAAAGGCCTAAGGAGTAATCCGGCTAAAAGCTCGCTTCTGGACACAACGGCTGTCCGCTTTCAACCCCTCCCCGGCTTCCTTTCTCCCGGCGCCCCTTTATTTCCGTGCCTCGGGACAGAGGGACTGGTCGGAACAGCGCGCGCCACAAACGTAGCCGAACGTAAGCCGTCCTCGCGCCCCGACTAAGATGGGACGGGGCTGGCTGCTCAAAGACACGGGGAATTCGATATTAAAACGAGCGGGTGGCCGCGAGGAATCCATGCACCGGAAGCTAATGCGCCGTGTACTCCGCGCTAATTCGAGCGAAAACCTCGTTAATATCCTACACTCGCCTCCTCGCCTACTAGCTACTTCTGCTCCCGCGGCAAACGCGCTTCGGCGCTTCGACCGACCGCCCCTCCCCCACTAAACGAATCTACGTTTGCGTTCGCGTTTGCCTGAAACGGAGGGGTGGCGCGCTGGCGGCGCTAGCCGCGCGACCTGATTTTCAAAACGCCGCCATCACGATCAAAGGAACCGGGGCTAGCGCGATTATCGGGCTTGTTTTCACTCCAAACGTCACGGTGGATGTAAAGAGAGTCAGATTCGGCACTCGAATACACAGCTTAAGAAGATGGAAGGCTGGCGCAGCTCGGGCTTAGGTGAAATTCCAGCGAAATTCGAGCGGCACTGATTACTGGGTGCGCGAACTTCGGCGAAAGTAACGGGTGCTTTTCCTGACTAAACTAATCGCGCTGCGTAAGGAGCGCGAGATAGAATCGACGCTCAAGCCTTTAAGGGGGGATTGCTCCTTGTTGGGCCGAAAAATAGATAATTCTTTGTGAATTTTTGGCCTGCTGTTTTATTGTATCTTGGACTATAGTTCTGAATTTTGAGTGACAGTGAATAAAAGCATGGCAGATACAGAGAGGGGGTTGAAAAATAATCGGGTGGCCCTAGCGTTGACGAAAAGTAGTGTAAGGGTTATCTGAAAGAAAGAAAGGAAAAGAGATTCTTAAACTATATTAATGTGGCGATGGCTGGCAGTAGATTCATTACCGTATCTGTTACCGTTCCTTTTTTATTTAAATAAGTTTTCCTGAGTTTGAGGCAAAACCATTCTCAGACTCAAATCAGGGCGCTTCATCTTCTTCAAAAGGCTGCCATTTTAACATTTTTTTATTTTTCTTAATGCATCTACTACCAGCTATAACCACATTCATATAGTTTAAGAACCTCTTTTCCTTTTTGTGTTTCGCTTACAGTACTTTTCGTCAACAGCAGGGCCACCCTATTATTTTTCAACACTTCCTCTGTATCTCTCATGTTTTTTTTTTACTGTCACACAAAAATTCAGAAGAATAGTTCAAGATATAATAAAGCAGCCTGCCAACCTTAAAATTAATTTGTCGAACCGTTTTTGTACCAAAAATTCACAAAGAATTATCTATTTTCCGCCTAACAAGGCGCAATCCCCCTTAAGGGGTCGTTCTACTTTGATCGGCCGAGAAATATAGCTATTTTTAAAGATTTTTTCTGAGTAAATACAACACATAAAGAAATAAATCTTTTTGGAATTTATTAAGCTACTCTTATATTATAGAAAAAAAATTAAAAAGATTCTTTTTAATTTGTTACAAATGTTTTTTTATTGCATCAATGTGACACCTACACTAAAAGGTATGTTCGTGGCGCAAGTGATTTCCCAGCGCAGACTTATCTGAAACAAAAATTTCGAAAAGATTCTTAATCTGTATGAGTGTCGCTATCGCCCGCAGCTCAATTAACAAATTTCGTCGCAAAAGAACCGAGATTTTTCTCGGGGAACATTCGAGAAAAGACCCTTTTGGGGAACCTTTTCTTTCAAATCAGTGCCATTTAGTTATTTCTCAACAAAAATTGTTAATTCAGCTACGGACGATCGCGACACTCATACAGATTAAGAATCTTTTCGAATTTTCTGTTTCAGACAAGTCTGAGCCAGGAAATCACCTGCGCCACGAACATGCCTCTGTTTTGTAGGTCTCGCATTGGCGCTACAAAAAAGCATTTGAAACAAATTAAAAGACACCTTTTCAATTTTTTTTTATATAATATCAGAGTATCTTAATAAATTGCAAAAAGATTTATTTCATTATATGTTGTATTTATTGAGAGAGAAAATCTTTAAAAATAGCTTCACTTTTCGACTGATCGAAGTAGAATACCCCCTTCAACGACAGACTGGCGAGGAACTTTCAATGCCCATCGCGTGAATTCTAAATGCAGCTGGCCCGCGGGCGCTCGGTTGCCGGCGAGCGACGATCATACCGGTCGTGCCAAGCTGAAAGTGCATGCAAAGAGAAGAGAAACGTTTGGCAATGTATTCACCTTCGAGCTCGACGACCTTGCCAGCCCTCTTGAGCGCCTTCACCGCCTCGTCGTGGGTCGCCTCGCGCAGATCCTCCCCGTTCACAGCCAGGATCGCGTCGCCCACGTACAGCTGCTCGGTGGCGTCCGCCGCCATCCCCTTGAAGATCTTCGAGATGAGGATCGGCATTTTGTTCTCCTTGCCGCCCTTGATCGAGATACCGAGGCCGTTGTTGTCGCTCTTCACCACGCGGACGATCCGCTTCTGATTGGCCACCGAGTCCGGCACGTCCGGGTCGTTCAAGCTGTCCACGTTGTTGTTGTTGATGTTGCCGTTGTTCAGGGCGTTGTTGCCGGTCTCGCAGCTCTCGTCCAACGAGATGCTCAAGTAATCGTCCTCCAAGGAGACGAACACGCGATACCATTGGCCGCGTACCTGGGTCTCCAGGACACCGGCGCGCCCCGAGACCGTCGACGAGGCCGCCGTGGTCGTCGTCGACGAGGACGAGGACGACGTAGCCGCTGACACCACCGAACCGATCCCCATCACCCCCATCGCCGAAGTCGGTTGTCCGCTACCGCACAGCTCGACCATTTCGATTTCCTCGCAAGCTGCACGCTGTGGGGGGGCAAAACAACCAAGTCACGGGGTTAGCCATTTGCTTCGATTTCCCCACCTTCGATCCGTCGCCCCTTGAATCCTACGGTGCCGAACCATCGAGACGTCGAAGCGAGAAGGTAACAACGGGCGAACGAACGGGCGAGGATCGATCGCGATCGTCTGCGCTAGACGACACAGATAAATCAATCGCGCGCGCGTATGCTACGGCGAAATACGTAATTTGAAAATAATTGATACTGGCCGCCGGTGACGCGACCCGGCCGACCTCTCTTTGTCTCCCCTGCCCCGCCTATTATTTCCATCAATCCATTTTCGCCCGGGCAACAATGGCGTTACCCGTTAGTCACCGAAAATGTCCTACAAAACTGCGGACAACGGGTATAATTGCGTGAAAATTGGGAACAGCCTCGGCCCGCTTACGGCAGCTGCTGCCACCGCCGCTCACTTTTAATTAATTAAAAGTCCCGCCGCCGTTCTGTCATCGAGAACACGGGAATATCTCTGTTTCGTAACCCGTCACCGCTATCGCCGCGCGCTCTTCAGCCGCGCGTGTTTATTATTTTTCAATGGGGCATTATTTATGAATGGATGGGGCGCGGGGGCCGTACCTTCGCCGACGCTGCACTGTTAATCAACGCAGATGCGGGAGGGAAAGAGGTGGCCCGCGCACCCCCGTAGAAGCTAGGCACCGAAATATTCTTCCCCTCGGTGTATTATCGTTATCGTGCGCGCGCGGATCCCCCGCCCGAGGCTGAAAAAGGTGGCCATGCCATATTTAACCGGCGTATCGCGCCGTACAGAATTTTTCGTCAGCTCCGCGTGGCATAAATAATTCCGCGGGGGAGCAGCGTAACCGCGCAAATTGGATAATTTATCAGCGGCGCGCAGCGAGCCGCGACGTTACCGAAAGAATGGGCCAAAATCGTGAGGAGGCTCGTCGCGCCTCGTCTAGCGTTCCTCCTCTGATATTCCCGGAAACTCCTCGATAAGAACGCACGCGTCTGTCCCTTAATACAGCGGGAAAATTTACTATGTAACTCGTAGTCTCGAGTTTTGGAAACTGGTAGAAAAACAGAGGCAAACACCGCGCTGAATATTTGCCGGCCGCGCAAATGACGTTAATTAGTATGTTGAGCCATTCCGCTGCATAATTAATGTAAAATTATTAATTACCCCTCTGGCGGGCGTTACGCAACGTTAGCTGCAACAATTACATCGAACAAGGGGTATCGCGTTGCTGCAGCTAAATCTCATTACGACATGTCGGCGGCCAGAGTCGAATAAGCCCCGCCGAAATCCCTCTCCATTCAATCCGCCGGCAGGCTTGCCGGGGAATCGATCTTCGCGCGATTTTTCCGCGCAACCGGAGCAACGGGCGAAGACCACGGGACGAGGGATGGAGGAAGTCAAAGGCGACCGGACACGGGCCGCACTTTGTCCCTACCGATGGGCTCGCATAAATCCTCGATTTAATATGAATGCGTAATAGCCGGGCGGGAGAGCCGGTAGCGCCGGCAGAGAACGAGGAAGGAAGAGAGGAGGAGAGTTGGCGCACAATGCTGTCCGTACAGCGATGTTAATACCGGAGAAACTGGGATGGCGTAACGAGAGGGGTGGGCGCGAGCGAATTTAGGCGGCGAAACGAGAGAAGGGACCAACAGAAAGGGAGGCGGACAAAGGAGAGAGGACCTATTCCAGTGTAATCATTGATTCTTTCGGGCAGACCACTGTTGCTCCGCGGACGAACTCCCGTCGAGTCCTTTACGCTTTATTGGCTACAGCTGGATAATTAACTAGCCGGCTTACCCGGGGTACCTTTCACCGGCGCGCCCGAAGCAACAGATTTTGACGGACGTTTCGCCAAGGCCGAGAAAAATCAGGCGAAATGAATTGGATGCAGAGTAGAGAGAACCGCGGCGCCCGAACTTCGCGCAGGGTGCATTAAAGTGCGGGCGCGCGTGTCCAGTTGACCGGGCACAAAGGCGCGCGGCCGATTGCACGCGTGCACACGCGTGAAGTAAATTTCCATCGGGCACGGCGGGTTGGCCGGGGGGGGTGGAACCGGCGGCGCGCAATTGGAAAGCGCGTTACACGTACACCGGCAGAACGGGGGTTCACCGCGTGGATAAACCGCAATGCCAAAAACAGCGCGCGTTCCCGCGCGGCGAAAATTAAGAGCGAACGCGCGGCTTTCGACAGGGTAGCGTTTGCGTGGCGCGGCCGGCGACAGAAAGAAGCGCGGGGGCGAGCGGGGGGAACGCCCCTCTGCTCTTGCATCACGGGCGAGAAGAGCGGGTGGAGACGATTCTACCAGGAGAGGGTTAGCTGCGAGGATGGGGCTCGGCTGGGGAACCGGCGCGTGAAATTGGGTAAAAATGAATCGACGCCGGGACTCGGTACCGCCATTATTCCTGAACACTCGTATCGGGATGCGCGTATATACGACGGCTAGCTACGCGACACGTACGAATCGGCGAGACGACGCTGCGGAAAGTGCAGCCAATGTTTTTTCGACTTCAACCGGCGGGCGCGATTTATCAGAGGCGCGAAAAATTGACGCCGCTGCATGGGCGGCGAAACAGACCCGGGGACCTGCCGGGCGTTCGGGGGAATTCAATTGAACCCTTTGACGGCCTGAAAAGTTGCGCGATATTTGGGATTTTTTTTTAAGAGAGGCCGTCAAATTATATTACTTGAAAGCTTCATGTCTATGTTTGTACGTATTTAGACAACATTTTAAAAAATATTTATATAAAAAAAGCGATACCTAAAACTTTAAACGCGTTTTTCTCAAAACGATACTTTTCGAATTTGTTAGCATTACCTATATCTCAAAAACCGATCAGCCAATTTACTTCAAATTTTGTGGATATATTCAACAGATGTCCCATTCTCGTTGTTTCTAAAACGAGATCTAGAGAAATTAAATGAGAAATACTGAAAAGTAAAAAAATGGCAGCGTCTAAACCAGAAAATTTCGATTTCTGCAAAAAATTCGCTGCTCTTTAAGTCGTAAAAATGTAATTCTGCAAAAACCTAGTTTTAGGAACAACAAGAATGGGACATCTATTGAATAATGTATGTAAATGTACCAAGTTTGAAGTAAATCGGGTGATTGTTTTTGACATTTCATGCAAACCAATTCGAAAAACATCGAGTTGAGAAAAATGCGTTTAAAGTTTTAGGTACTTCTTTCTTTAATTAAATTTTTTCGTAAAATGTTGCCTAAACATGTACAAATACAGGCACATAGTTTTCAATTAATATACTTCAAAGTAGGGAACCGCTTAAGGGGGAACACCGCTGTAACGGCCGGAAAAGTAAGCCATTTTTAAGAATTTTTTTCAGACATAATTTACAGTTTTCATCGAAAATTTTGATTACCTACCTTTAATACGCTTCCTAAAGAGACTATACAAAAAAATAAATAGAAAAACATCCATAAATTTGAATATATTAATTAATCTTCTAGACCCCTCCAAGCGAGATGGTCGAATCTGTAACTATGGAACAGCAGGTTCGAAATCAAATTTCATTTTTTTTTTAAACTATATGAGTGTAGTTTCCGTTATGCGTACCGATTTCTTAAACAAATTATTTTTGTAAAAATGGTGCGCTTCAGCAGAAAAGTTTCGAAAATCCGCGAATAAGATGGACAATTTTTCGAGCGTATTTCAAAAAGTTTGTTTTCAATCCAAAAAATCCGTACGCACAACGGAAACTACACTCATATAGTTTATAAAAAAAAAAATAAAATTTGATTTCGGACCAGCTGTTCTATAGTTACAGATTCGACCAGCTCACGTGGAGGGGTCTAGAAGATTAATTATTATATTGAAATTTATAAATGTTTTTCTATTTATTTATTTTTGTTTAACCTCTTAAGACAGCGTACTAAAGGTAGGTAATAAAAATTTTCAATGAAAGCTGTAAATTAGTCCAGAATAAAATTCTTAAAAATAGCTTACTCTTCCGACTGTCACAGTGGTGTTCCCCCTTAACATCCGTTTGCGAATTGAAAAGAGCGCGCAGATTCAACGTGGAATTGATTTTTATCAGCGTGTTAACCTGTGCCGCGGTGTCAACCGCTGTATTCTAAGCTCGCGGAATACCCGTGTCTCTTAATCCCATCCCAGCATTGGGCGGAATTTCCTCCGATCACTCTTATCCCAGCCGCCTACGCCCCCTCATCGATCCGCGTTACATATCGACAACGCGATACTTGTTGATTCGGCACGGTGTCTGGGATTACAGCCATCTCGGGAAACACAATCTTACATATTCGTGAACCGGAGAACGCTGTAAGCAAATACGTCTGCGAGCCGATAGCCCGCAGAGGCTGTGCGCGTATTGACCTCGGCGAGCATTATAAGTAGCGATGCGTGTACAATACGCCCGCGACACCCGGTACACGAAGGTCGCGCACCAACACGAGGTACCGTTCTTACAACGGGCTTAGCATTAACGAAACGGTTGACAGCGTGGCGCACCAAATACGCTGCCTATAACACCTGACCACTCGATAAACAACTTCGAGCTACATAGAGCAAGTCGTATTCTCCACTGTGCTCTAGATCTTACGCGTGCTCGGCAATGCACCAGAGAAATTCTGGGATAAACTCCGAGAAGCAACGAAACAGGCGCGTTAATACTTTCCCGCTTGAAAATTGAATAACTCCCCCAGGACCAACCAGTTCCTATCTTCGACGTTTGTGGAAGCTACTTGGAAGATCGGCACACCCCCGCGCAAACGTCCCAGAGGCGCCTGGATTATAGGAATTCATTTGAAAAGGGCGGAGGTTCGCCGGGAAGGCACCAACAGGTACTGGAGCCGCGCACACGGGCCACAGAACCCCCTTGTAATCGGGGTAATATCGACAGCGTCGGCGGAGGTGGCTGCGTTTAATAAAAGCGCCGATATCCCGATCGCGGGGCACGTAGCCGCGCGGCAAGGTTATAATTAAAGCGTTTGTCTCTGGGAATTAGTCTCGCGCCGCGGCTTCTACTCGCTGCCCACGTGAAAGCACACACGGTACGCGGCACCTCGTTGTGTGCGCGATTCACGTACCAGGGCGTCCCGGCGGGGACGAGGACGGCCGAAAGGGCGACAGAGCCGGAGGGAGAGGGAGCGGGATGGAACGGTACGGAATGCAGGCTGTGTGAGGTCGGGGTCTCGGGGACGCGTGTATACGGCACTGTCGTGCCCCCTCGCAAAAACCAATAACCTCGGCAAACGTCGGGCACCGGTTGTTTATGGCCTAAAAGAGAGAACAGGAGGCGGCGAGAGGTCAGAGAAGGACGACGTACGTACGACGGAGGACGCCAGAGGAAGGCCAAAGTGGGGACTGGGGAAAAAGAAGACGGGCACCGATCTAGAGGGAGGGGAACACGTTCGCTCCGGCTTCGAGATCGTTTCGTACCTGCTCCCAAACGTCGATACCTCAAGCAACCCGTCCGTACGTCCAATGATCAGCCCGTTACTGGGCCAGTGAGGAACGGGGAAGTTCATTACGGCTGGGAAGTCGCGGCAGACGCGTTTGGCACATCTTTGAAACTCAACGCTTGATTCGGAACGGTCAGAGGAGACGTTGACAAAAGGTACGCGGGTAACACCTGCTCCTATCGTACACGGAATGTTTCGTGGAAGTTGCAGGTGGCCGGAGTTTAATTGAAAAGGACTCGGAAGGAGAGGACACACGCGATCCTTCTTCGTCGAACCGTTAACAAGCTCGAATAGCTGCACGACTCGATTCCCGTGGAAATTCTTTCGAAAGAAGTGTCACGAGCGCTGTCGCGTACACGAAAAGCCGAGCATTCGACGAGTCGCGGGAGATTAGTTCTTTCGAGCGTTCGCCTGGGCGCCGTAAAGGTGCAGGGAGTTCACGTGACGCGTGTCTGGGCGCCGGGGGAGAGGAATAAGACGACAAAGTTGGGATAGGTACCGTACGCAATTCGAGCGTGTTCCCGGCCGGATCAGCCTTACGGGCAACCACCGTGGGTGGGAGGGGGCTATACTTGAAATTGGAGTTGCAAGAATCCCGGGAATGCGACGGAACGGTGAATCTCAAGGAGCAAGTTTGAAACAGGAGAAATTGAAAATGGCACGGCAGAGCTTGCCGCTTTTGCGTTTAAACTTGTCAAACTTGGGAACCGAAAGGGGCGCCCGTTAGAATATCTTCTCGCTTTCGACCCAATTCGTCGCACGTTTAAAACTCACTGTCGAACTTATCCTACGCTTAATAATAGAAAACCAACGTAGAGCCACCGCGCCGAGTATGCACCTTCATCGCCTACGGAAATCCGAACTGCCGTAACGGTATCCAGTTGTCGATATTCCTAGGTCTACCGTATGCATCTACGCGCGAACGCCAATCGAAAACATTCTCGGAGATCGTTATACTCCCGTAACGATAGCCAAAGGAACTATCAACGCGGCATTCGTAATCGGACGCAATGTCAATGCCTCTGAAGTAGCGAGCGAGAAGGTCTACAGTTATATATATATATATACGCAGGCGACGTTCGTATACTCCGCGCGGTGTAGCGGAAGTAAGAAAGAAAGAGCCTAGGCCTAGGCTGCGTGAAACGTACATACCTTTGGGAAAGGACGAAAGAATCAGGGCAGAGGCGTACACCAAGCAAAACAAAAGCGAACAGAGGTGGATGGGGCGCGGGCGTGTTCGAGCTGCAGGGGTCCAACGGAAAATAAACGTGCGCGCTCGTTAGAGCCGGGGGTCGCTTCTACCGATGATTTACCGTTTTCCGCGCGTGTATGGGCATATGACTTCCGGTAGGCAGTGGGAGGCACGACGCCCTGGCCTGCTTTCCTCTGTTCGGCTGTATCCCAATACGCTTGTCCGTCCCGATGGATATTCTCCCCGAGTGCTGGTCCTCCGCCGCCGCTTCTTCTCGCTCGTCTTACGGCCTGGGTTAATACATTCGAAGATCGGCGCTCGAGTCAATGACATAACCGCCCGTCGGTTCGCCTTTCAGCAGCCTCGACATGTTTCCTCGTCCTCGATTCCAGCCACTCCGACACGCGGGTTAGCTCTCGCCTCTGCGTTAACGCGTTTCTATCACCAGATCCACCGTCTCTCTCTCTCTTTCTCCTACTCCTCAGACACGCAAAGTGAGCTCACTTTCGCCGCGAGAAAACGTCACGGCGTCCAGGCCCCCGTTCCACTTGCGATTACCGACGCGGCCCGTTTGGCGCGCCAATACGAACTCGACGATTTGAAACGTCGACGCGACTGCGGGGCCCCCCGAAAGAATCACGATCCGGCGTCACTGCGCGCCAATGACAGCCGTACCCGCCGCACAATGCGCGCCACCAATTAGCCGGCTCCGTTCGACGGTTACGTTAGCCGCCGAGCGTGCTTTCCGAAACTACGACGATCGAACGCGCGACAGCGAAACTAACCACGATACCGTTTGACCCGCGCGGCGAGCGTGGGCCACGGGATTCTCGAGGCGTCCCGAACGGGGTAATCCAAGGGTTATGCGTGGCCGTAGACGGGGGTTGATGGCTCGCGAGAAAGGTGACGTTGACGCGACCGGACGCCCGCCGAAATCGTAGAACCGACTGGCTACCGCGTTTACATTTGAAGACTGGAGGTTGCTGACGCGAGCGGATAGACCCACCGACACGATCGGCTGCGTGGGCACGGCGAGGAAGGGCGCACGTCACTTTCAGAAACCGGTCACATCGCCGACGGGACGATACCCGCGGAAACCACTGGAAAATACCGAGCAACCAACAACCGCGACGTCACGAGTCGTACTAACTTGACTAGCAGCCCGATGGACCTATCGCGGACGGTGGGAAGCGGCGCTGCCGGCACCCGAGCGCGACTCTGGCGCCACCGACGGCGAAATTTCAAACCGCCCCGCTCCGCCGCTCCACCGTTATCGACGCGCGCGCGCGCGGGCCCCTTCCTGATCTAATTAAAAACCGTGCACGCCGGGGAACGTACGCCCGGCCGTGGAGAGAGGGCAGAGCCCGCGGGCGAGAGCCCACGATTCTGGCATCGCCGCGTATGTACATCCGCATGCAAATGCACATTGTAACGCGGGCGCGTCTTTCTTTTTACGGATCAAACGTACCGCGCGGCGGATCAAAGCCGCCCTTTCTCTCTGCCTTTTCACCACAGCCATCTCCATTGGCTGGGAATAATATTGATTTCCATCGTTCGGCGGGTTCCTTTTAATTCCTGAGCGGTCGCGTGGCATGATTCTTAGAACGTTACCGTTCGAATCACGCAGTGAAAGGATATGTTAGTGTCGATAACAAAAAAGATCGCTGAAGAAGGGAAATTAAAATTCGGACACTCTTTTCGTCTTCGAGGAAGAAACGAGCATTCCTCTTCCAGTAGAATATTCTCCGCTTCACGAGATCTGTTCCTTATAGGGTAACTCGGGGTAATATCGTCGGTGGTAGTGCAAAACCGCGTATGAGCAGTTTGTAAATACCGCGGATCTGCATTTTACCGATTTTACAGGAGAAAGGAAAAAACTTAATATTTTAGCCATTTTAAGGGATTTCTTTGACGGAACTGTTTTCGGACAGTTTTAGCACTCTTTGTAATAAATACTAACATCAATGATGTGACTTTTAAAAAAAGTAATACAGCGCTTGGCAAGCGTGGGCGCGAAATCTCAATTTTGCTACTTTTACGATATGCCAGCGCAGGTAATATGCCACTTCTCAATAATTTTTTAAATAATGCACGGCTAGCGTTGCATTTGCACTAATTCCGTTCAATTTAGTGGAATTGCTAAGACGAAAATAGATTTTGGCTTTTTTCATTTTCAGTAAATCCTGGTAAGTTATAAAAGTATCGTCTTGATCTAAATTCATACTGTAACTAGGATGCAGATTATACATTTGTGTGAACAGTTATACAAAAAATCAATTGATTATGATAAAGTATACTAACAAACGAATTTTACAACCTCTCGCACATCCGTTAAAACTATGTACTTTGTGGAGAGAGTTTCAATCCTTCCTTTTATGGCCATGTGGAGTAATATGCCACACGTTTGTCGGTATAATATTCCACAAACTCGTATCTTTATAACTATTTAATGCTATCGAGTTGTTTTATCGTATTAGAACCATGCCTAAGAAGTAGGTACGAACTTCAAACCGTGTTGCTTGGTCAGACGAAAGTTTAAAGGAAGCCATTCGAATGGCGAAGGAGACTCGTATTACAATATAGAACAAATTTTGAGAATGTAGATATTTCTTATAACGATTTAACTGATGCAGAAAATGACAACTACCGTGCAATATGTAAACTATATTATTAAGATAAAAAAGGACCTAAATGTGACTGGGTAAAAACCACTTGTTGCAAAAAGTGGGTCCATGAAGACTGCGAAGAGATTGGGGACTCTTAGTTTGTAAGAAATATCTACTTTTTCAAATATATTTTACGTTTCACTGAGTTCAAATATTTGTCGTTAGTCACTAATAGCTTGAATAATTTAAACATTGTTGATCCTCAAAAGTTTGAGTGGTTAATTCGCTTTTCATAGCTTGTGGCATATTACCTCAGACCTTGTGGCATATTTACCCACCACTTGGGTAATATGCCACTTTCCAGGACTTTTGTATTTGTACGTTTCTCATTGAACTATAAAGGTTACGTATCTCTACTTATTGATCAATACACAAAATTAGTTACACTTTCATATAGTTTTATCTTTTTCCCGGTATCTACTTACACTTGCGAGATATCGCGTTTCAAAATTAATTGTGGCATTTTACCCCGAGTTACCTTGCCGATCGAATCACGCAGTGAAAGGATATATTTATATCGGTAAAAAAAAAGATCGCTGAAGAAGGGAAATTAAAATTCGGACACTCTTTTCGTCTTCGAGGAAGAAACGAGCATTCCTCTTCCAGCAGAATATTCTCCGCTCCGCGAGATCCCCTCCCCATACATACTTTCATCATCCTCGCAGGAGCAGTCGCTCGGCGCGTTCTCAAACATTGAGGATAATCGTATCAGTCACTCCATACGAATTCGCGTATCGCTTTGATCACGTCCGTGTCTGATGCCCCGGGAGGATCTCTGAATATCCGAATACATCTAATATCCCCGCAGTTATTCCGTCCCCTTTTGTTCCCATCGATCTCCTCGAGGATAAATTAATCTCGCGTGCACGGAGAGAAAAAAAGAAAGGTAGAGAAGGGTAAAGGAAGAAAGTAGCGGAACCGAGGGGGCGGTGGCTCTTTATTGCATCGGGATATCCGGTTTTGCTTTGTGTCTAATGAAACGAATGGCGAAAAGGATATACGGGCGGCATCGTTAACAGTGTATCATTTATTCCCTCTACCCTTGCAGATTTTAATTCATAGAGACCACGGGGGTTTTGTTCGCCCAGGGGGTAGAGGAGGGTGGATTATTGCAGCGCAATCACATTATGCGTCTCGTTTCATGGGAACGCTCGGAGAAGCTAGGGCCGGGCGAGAGGGGAGGAGGAAACTTATAAAGATACAAAACGGGATTACCTTATCAGTCTTATTCCCTGAAATAATCAAGACGTCCGCTCTGCATTTCATCCCCCGGGCCCTTCACCCGCCCGCGTCTAGCCCCATTTTCCCTTCGCCGGGCAAACATACGGCCCGTCGCCTACCCGTCTCGCTAACTTCTTCCCCCTCTCTACCCGCGCCCGGTACATTATCGCGCCGGATAACGCGGAAGTTAAGGCCGAAATACATCATCCCCTATCTCGATTATGGTATTGCTCTGTCCTCCGAAGGCATCGGTAAACGAAAGATATACGACGGGCCACGGTCTGCCGGAGACGCCGAGGGAAAAGTTTTATCTGCCGTTTCAGAAATATCAATAACCGATCCCTCCAACAGCCCCTATTCCAAACGCGGGGATGTACGCGGAACAGAAAGCCCCCGGCCCGCCCTCGCCCCCATCCCCCGCCGTCAATGCCATACGGAACGTGCCCGAGTGTATCCCTTTTCAATTCGGAATGCGGCGGCTTAGCGGAGACGCTCGTAGAAGTACCTACCCCCGTTCCGAAAGATGGCACGTGTCGTCGCGAGCGTGGATTTACCATTTAGAAACCGATCCGAGGCGAGCTTCTGCCACCCCTCTGTCCCCCTTCAGACGCCCGCACTGGGGTCCAAGTTGCCTTGGATCGCGCGATTAGCTCGGCTGAACAGAAGGCTGGAGGGTCGTCATTACGAGTGAACTCGAGGGCCTGCGACACTTGTCAGACGAAATCGGGGTCGAGCTGTTAAATTATGAATCCGCGAATCGGAGCGTGAGCCTTCGAGCACGTCGGATACTTTGGCCTTCGGGGCTAGGGAGAAATCGGCGGAACAGGTCTGTCTATTAAGTGGCCCGTGGATACGTTTCCAACGAGTTCGATGATCGTCGATCGATGGGCGAAGTGGGGGGAGGAGTTTAATTAGGTGTATGGTTCTACCGAGTGCGTTCCGTCAAAGTTACGGGGCTTCAAAGGCGGGAAGCGAAGAAGGCGATCGCTGCCGTTTTACGTCCCAGACTTGAATTACGCAATTGCGATTTCTCTGTGAAATATATTGCACGCCGGCGGTGCTCGCGTTCAACGGATCGATGAACGAAATCGCGACGTCGAGGTTGGTCTAGAAAATTTATTGGAGTCGATTATGTGCAATATTAATTGCAGCAAAACGCGCGTCGGTTGTGTCTCGTTTGGGTGCAGCGCATAGTGCGTTGAATCAATGGGAATTCGGGACAAAAATCATAATTTCTTAACTAATCAGTTTTAGACCTGTATGCAATAATAATTTTTTTTTAACGAGAATATAAAGATGCATTGATTGATGTAGAAAAATATGTACAGTTGCATTAAAAAAACGAGGTGATCTCGATTTTTTAGTGAATAAAAAGTTTTTTTATAAATATTTACTTCTGCAATTTGTTGTCAGCTGAATACTGACTAACTTTTGTTCGATATTTTTTTTAATCAAATTATTTTTATCACGTGCACCGCGTTCGACGGCTATTTTAAAACCGCAAACAGTATCCAGGGTGGAAAGTCATGGTAGAAATCGTAAAAACAATTGGAAAAAGCAAATCCTTCAATTTTTGGTTTGTCTCTTCCCTAGTAGCATTTCTGGTTGGCCCACAGTATCCCCAACTTGGGGATTAGTTGGCCAACAAAATGCCAACAATAAATGTTGCTAGGGTTGGTACAGAACGAAACCAATTTTCAAAAATTTCTTGGCTTGTCCTCGTTAAACATGTTTCTAAAAAAATAACTATAACTAAAAAAAAACTGGAAACATCTGCAAAAAATTTTGTAGAATAATGATGGGGACTGTTTCAGAAATAGTTTCCCAGATAAATCTCAAGACTTGTTTTATCTTTCTTGTGAAAAGTAAGATTAAAGTTTGGAAACATATAATTCAGCAAATTATTGGATGTGTAACTTCGAGGCAATAAAACTGAATTTAAAGTAAGTAAAAAAATCGTTTCACAATCAAAATAAAGAGTATGTAGTACCTTTAATTGAATGATCTAATGAAAGTTATTTTTATTTATGCGTAAATTTGGTATCGAGGTATAAGACAGAACTAAATACATCAAGAAAACACGTTAAATAGATTCTCTCAATACTAACGTGTTTTCTGAACGTCGGGAGCTTTAATTTTGTTTTCTTTCGAATGTTCATATAAAAATAAATAAGGGTAAACCAACCAGTGATTGACCGCATACCAGTGAATGACCATTAGGCAAAGAAATGTCAATTAAAAATATTATATGTTTATAAATGGAGTGTAGTTGCACTTTTAATATCTCATATTTTTAGTTAGGCGTATTAAGCAAACATTACTAAGTACAATTCTTATTAAAAGTATGCGGTAATTTACTGGGCTTCTGCACAATTCGCATTTTATAATCGTTTCTTTTTTAATTTACGATAATAATAAGTAATTAATTTTATAAAAATTTCAAGAAAAATAAATTGAAATGCAATTTCAACAGTTGCTTTGTTGCTATACCTGCATAAATATATTCAAGTATTAATCTCAAAGATCCATAAATTCAACAATTCGGTCATTCACTGGTTGGTTTACTCAATCTGGATTACAGTCATGATAAAAATCATCGCAAAAGAAATATTGATTTTCAGATTTTTGTCCATTAAACGTCCGCCTCGTTAAACTCGAAATAAACGCTCAGATGGTCCCACACAGGATCGCTCCCTTCGAAGGCAACGGACTTCTAAGAGAGCGATACGATATGAATCTGTGATATTCAAGCGCTTGCTTCGAATCGGTAGAATCGCGAGTGTATCGGAGATCGATATCAAGTATCGCGGATGTGAAGGAATACAGCGAGGTAATAAAGGCACACTTGAAGATTAAGAAAGAAGACTTTATTCCCTACAGATATCGCGGATCAGCTCATTAAAGGCTTAGATACCTCTCAACCATGGAAACGATTCGAATAGAACACTAAACGTCTCCGCGTCCCTTCTATCTGCTACTCTAAAACGAAGCTCCGTTCTCCGCGCGGCAGGCGAAGCACGGTTCGATTATCGGGAGGAGGGAAGGGACGATGTGTTTTCCGCGATGCCGCGGCATGATTTCATCGAGGAGGGTAATACGAAAGGAGGCAACTGCGGCGTGAAACGAAGACAGAGAAGGAGCCGCCTGCAGTATGGTCCTGGCCGGCCGAGATTTATCGAGGTCGAACACCGATGCATTAGCGATGGAAGAGCGCGGAAACGAGATGAAGGTAACGAAGCGAGGGAAGGAAAATCGACGAGGGTGCCGAAGGAGTGGAGGCATCGACCACTCTGCCTCTACACCCTTAACCGCTCTCCCTCTTCTTAAAGCCAAGGAGGTCCCTCAAGACGTGTAACGAATCAATTGAGATCAGAAACTGGAGCGCGCGCGCAAGCAAGCGAGAAAGAAGGGGCACGGTCTCGAAGGGAGCTGGATTCCGGGCAAGAGCGATGCCCGTCCGGAACGACGGAGGAGCGAAAGTATAATTAAAGTGGACGCCGCTGAATGGACCGCTGATAAACTGATCCGCGGATAAACGGGGGGAGGGGGGGGGGGGCTCTGCTCGTTGGGATACCTTGAATGCTGATTTTAATTTGATCCCGCTTATCCAATGCTTATCGTTGATTCGCGACAAGGTGGGAGGAAGGAAGCTAGGGAGCGGCGTTCCGAACCGGCTGTTTGTTCTCCGTCCGAGATGCCAGCCAAGGCGAGATATAGGAAATCGTCGCGGGTCTCGCGAGCGTCGCTCGATACAGAGCTTGGCGCCCTCCACCCTCTGGAAAAATCTCCCCGGGTTGAGCGGCATCACGGCGGGGATGGAAGTCGCGATTCCTTGCCGAAGAAGAATGCATCGGCGTTCGAGCGTTAAATTAAATATGATCCTCGGGGTGACCGTCGAAACGCGATGGAATCGCCAATAGTTTACGATAGTACTCCGCGAATTTTCGTCTGGTCCCCCTTGAAACGTCTATGTACTGCGCGTGGAAGAACTTCGCGCCGTCTTTCGTGGATCGGAACGCGAGCCGAGGCGCTCCTCCGAGAAGGACCGGATCGAGGCAATCGATGGGACGACCCGTGAAACGACGAATCATTTCGTGTCCGAGCCCATCATGTCCCTGAGGCGTGTCACGATACGCGACACGTACTCCTGGAGCACCGGCTGCCTGGCTTTCCCTACGTCCATCACCTCCTCGTGGTTCGCCTGCTCGTGGTTCTCGTAATCCGTCACGCACTGATTCGTGATCAGGCTGAAGGCGAACACCATCAGGTCGCAGTGCCGGGCAGTGATCACCTCGTGAACGGTGGACATTCCTGGGCAACATGGGAACAGAAGTTGTCGGCAGAGTATCTGCGGGGTGGATTTAAATATTGCATACGACGGACGGGGGGTACTGACCGACCGCATCGACGCCCACCATCCTCAGCATCTTCAGCTCCGCCACCGTCTCGAAATTCGGCCCTCCCAGGCACGTGTACACGCCTTTGTGCACGAAATCGCTGATGCCCATCTCCCGCGCCACTTGGTGGCCCATTTCTAAAAGCTCGTCGCTGTAGGCTTTGTTCATGGGCGGGAATCTCGGTCCGAATCTGAAACCGGAACGGGCAGCTGCTTTCAAAGCGAGAATGAGCCGGACTGTTTGACGGACTAACGTTACGTAATATCGAGGGTTGGTAAGGTAAAGGGAAAAATTGCCAGACGAAAGGTTACCGCGCGAGAGCTCGGCCCGGGACGAAGGAGGAGAGAAGAGCAGCTGGGGGGTTGCCTTGGAGAGCGCGAAAGGAACGAACGGGGAGCAGGAACCTGGAGGGAAATTCTTACGTAAATACGTCAATCAGATTCTTCGTGCCGTCGAGTAAATAGTTCATCAATCCGATTCAACGGGTTGTTCCGATGAAATAGATTAATTTTATTCCTTCTACGACCCCCAACGATCCCGTGGCGCGCCTCCGCCCTCCGCTCCAGGCCCTCAGGGTGAGCCCACGGAGACGTAGTCTGGCCCCGCAACCCGGGAGTGTCGTCGACGACGACTTTCCTCCCGGAAACGAGCCCGAAAGCCTTTGTCGGCTGGAAGCGGATTCGAATTCATTCCCGTTCACGCCGTGAATATCACTATCCCGTCGTCTCTCCGCTGGCATCTTCCTCCTTTCCCCTATAGGTTTCTCGATCCGTCACTCTGCTCTCCCTTTCGTCGTCTCCAATAAAATCGACGCGACGGCGGCGCTAATTTCCGCGCGCTTTGATCGCGATCCCCTCCTCGCGAGGATCGCGCGGGAGGAAAGAGTGGTCTAGCGTGACAAAGAGGCAGCCGAGCGTGATGTGGACGAATGGAGAGACGCAAGGACTGTTTCATAATACTGCCGAGGAGAAGAGGCCGGAGAAGAAGGGGAAAAGTACCTGTCGTCGTTGGGTCCTTGAAGAGGGTTATTCCCCGCGAAACCCATCATGTTCACGTGATCCTTCACGATCATGATGTCGCCAACCTTGTACGTAGGGTTCAGACCTCCCGCCGCGTTCGTCGCAATCAGATGGGTCACACCCACGAGCTTCATAACTCTCACTGGCATCGCGCACTGCGGGCAAAAAGCGGGGAAACAGTGAGCCGTTGGACGTCCCCACGAAAAGCTCGAGGGCCGCGTCAATTACCGGGGCTTGAACAGCAGGAACTATCAGCTCAATTGGAACAAACAAGTGTCCGCTGAATGAACTACGCGCGATAAATTGTTGCTGAAGTTGCGCAACGATAATCATGCTCGACCTACGACCTCCTACTCCGGTTTAATAAGAAGCTAGAACAGTGGCGTACCTTCCACAGCGGATAGCCCTCGTAATAGTGGAATCTCCCCTGCATGCACATGACCGGTACGCCTTGGAGGTAGCCGAAGACCATCTGACCTGTATGGCCCTTGACAGTGGAGACAGGGAAATGCGGGATCTCCTCGTATGGGAAGCACTGCTTGTCCTCGAGGGACTCCGCCAGGGAACCTGGACACAACTCGTTTTGCTCATTTGATCCTGTTAAGGGATAGAGAACACATTGACTGGGCAAATGGAACGCGAGCACCGACCGCGACGACCGGTAACAAGCCGCGTTAACCCGGCCAGGTCGGGCGGTTTTCGGCGAACGGAGTTTTCGAACGGAGAATCACTAACCCATTCCGGAGCCGCATATTATTCCAATCTTTGGCCTTATTCTGGCGCGGCTCTGGAGATACTGCGCCGACTCTTGCAGCGCCTCGAACGTGTACCTGGAAAGAATAATGTTGGTTTAAAGCGGCACGTTGACGGGGCTCGCGGGGCTGCCTTTCGCTCTATCTCTGGGATCGATTCGTGTTCGGAAGTGGCGGACAGGCGGCTTCTATTCGTCAAGCAGAGGCGACGCTTTGGATGTCCCAAATCAATTTAGGAGCTAATAGTTGGCGCGTGGTGCAAAGAAGTTGATGTTGCCAACGAGTAGCAGGTGCGGGGGTATCGATAAGCTTACCGGAATAATGGAACGACCCGTGACAGGCGGCTTGAGTTACGTCAACGACAGAGGAACGAGTCTGGTCCGAAGACATAATGTCACCGGGAGGCTACCGCAAAACGGTGCAGTTACCTGTTAAACTGCTAACAGGCTCAAATAGCGCCGGATTTAAGCTGAATGCAGCCCTAGGGGTGGGGAGGGGTATTACAAATCATCCATCGAGATACATACGAGCGCGTAACGTGTTTATGAGTGGTATACGCGTGCCGTGCACAACTCATCTACCGTGTATGCGCTCACGCGTGCGCGAATGCAAAACGCGCTCGCCGACCGGCTCTATGCACAGATGCACACGCAGAATTTCCATGCATCCGAGCGGATAAGCGCGCCTCGGGCATAATGCTGCGCGTCACGCAGTCGAAAATTACTCGCGCTTCTGTGGGAACTCTTTTTCCCTCCTTCCTCCCTCGCCTATTAAATACCAGGGAAACTCGATGCCTAGATTTTCCCGGATGGGAGAGGAAATCGATGTGATTGGATGCCTCGTAAGGACACGAAATAGAGTGATTCTATGAATGGAAGAAACTTGAGCTTGGAAACCTGTAATGATACCTCCCTTCTCCGCCGCAAGAGGGCCTCTCGACCGATCCCGCTTTCTCGCAAGTCCTCCCTCGTCTACTCTCTCCTATATATACCCGTTTCGCCCTACCGTCTAACGTCCCCGCTTTTCCAGATTAGCGGTTTTTCCCAGATTAGCGGTTTTTTTAAGTTTTCCCGCTTTCTACTCTAGAACTATGATATCAGTGACTTCCACTCGGTAATTCTATAACCACTTCTTAACCGGTAAATGGGCTGTCGCGATCTCATAGGCACGGTTATCAGAGGGGGCGTTAGGGAAACCTCTCCTCCACTCATATACCACTACAAAAAAAACCGTCTAACGTCCCCGCGTCTAAGGCATGGTCTGCTAGCCTTACTGAGATGAGACCACAAAGCAACTTCTACTTCTCTCTACCGCCAAAAACCTATGAGAAGTTGGAATACCATTGTTCTCCTCCAAGCTCTCCCAGTTATAAGTTCTGAGGAAGCAGAAGGTGGAGCGCCGCTTGAATGAAAAAGCAACACACACACCTGACTAAAATCATTCAGAGAAAATAGGAGATTTCGCACTTGGCAATATGGACCGAAAGAGAGGAGGAGTGCTCCTGATAGTTGCGATGACAAGGGACGCCGTATCGCCGTGGTAATCGGGTTGCATACGCGCCCGCCACAGGGGGACATCGAATTAGAACGCGTTGAATGCACTTGAATATGCATCCACGTCGCCAATAACAGCCCAGCGCCGAGCCAGCCTCGGCATTCAGCCGCGAATCTGAGAATCGCTCCGCAGTTTCGCCGGGCGTCTATGGTGGAAAAGCTTTGATATAGCCGCGGGTATGCCAAACGTCATTAGACCGACCGCATTCGCGGATGCTCCATCGTAAAACGGTATTGTACGGCGGCCCGTTATGAATGGCAAATGTGAGGTCGACGATTATTATAACGACGTGAATGCGCGTCGCCGCGGGGCATCGCGGGATGTATTCAATGACGAGACTCCGCGATTCTAGATGCAATATCGGTCGCTCTAATCTCGAATACGGATGTGTACGCCCTTGGTCTGGAACGCTTCGGTACCGCCCCTCCATCTTCGCGTTTCATCCCCTTGCGATCCCGGAGTATCTACGTGACTCCAAGCGACGTTTCGCATCCATCCGAATGTTACATTCCTAGATTGTTTGCTCGAACTTTATCAGCGTCTACGAGCTGCTGGTAAACGAGGCTGGCTGACGCGGGGAAGCTCGCTGATAAACACGCTACGCTTCTATTTTCATTTGCTCCTCCATCGTTCCTTACGTAACGATCCTCAGCGGTGAGCATCGAGTGTTGACAGTTCGCTCGAACGCTGGTTTCTTTTCCTATCCGCGCGATTAGCCGAGCTATGCTGATAAAAAGTTTCACCGAGCAATTATAGAATCGCTTGTGTGTAGCATCCTCCGTCGCGAGCGGTCCAACGTTTCTCGTTTCTTCACCCCCCCCCCCCTCCCCGCCACGAGATGATCTTGCCTGTTTGTCATTCCTGCCGCGGCAGCCAGAGGTTCGGTTCAACTCCCGCGTTGAAGTACCGCTTTCAGGAGCGCGTCCCATTTTCTCATCGCGCATTTCATGAAGTGGATAAGAGGCGAGCGGGCAGAAAGTCTCCGGGATACGGGGAATATCGAGCGCGCGGCCGCGTTTCAGGCGAAAGTTGCTCCGTTCTTGCAAAAAGTTTAATGCCACTCGGATTTCTATGTGCCGAGTCGAGCGGGAAGCAAGGGCCAGAGAGGTGTGGGGCGGGCGGAAAGTTAAGGGAAAATGGGGATCCAGTCGAAGCGGCGATACGCGGTAAATATTAAACGTATCGAGGTAAAAAAATTCATCTCTGACAGAGGGGGCACAGGAGGGTGTCGTAACTGAATCGCGATTCCCTCTGCGCGATTCAATTTCGCCGGGACGAAACTCCAACCGATCGTCGAAGATAAAGCCGCGCAGTGCACGCACTGGCGGCTGAGTGATCGACGGCCGTGTAGAAATCCAAGGCGATAATGATGTAACGCGTTGCGGAACTGGCAAAGAAATTGGTCGGTTAGCGAGATAATGCGCTGTCGATGAACTCGGGGCGCAGCCTCCGTTTCACTCAGCCTGCTCGCTGTTTACTGGAACCGTCGGCGCGATCGCGCCATTAAGTTTAATAATTTCTTGTTTTGCAGCGCTCGCTAGTTCCCCGCGGCGGGGCCTGTTTGTCTCGATTAAATAAAGAAAATCAGAGCTGAAACACTCGGGGAAACTTCTAATTGGACGCTTCGGTGGACGAAGTTCCGCGCAACCGGCTGCCGCGTCCCTGTCGCATCTCAAACCCGTCTAAATTAACCTTGAACGCGCACGAAGGAAGGCTGCAGAGGCGAGCTTCTTCCTCGTCCAACGAGGGCCTACGAATGCTCGAGGCTGAAGGCTACGGGGAGGAGCGCGAGGAGACGGGAAGCCATCCGCGCTGCAATTTCGCGGGAATGTTTACCTAGGAGTCGCTCGATTCTCTTTCCTTGACCGTTAACGACGCGTCGCGGATAGCTCGGCAGAAATATTTTCGGCAATGCATGGGCCGCTTTACCTCGGATCGTCAGCTCCTCCGGCGTTATTAATTATTGTCGACTCTTATCGGCCCCAAGATAATTCACTTGAACCATTAACTTCTGCAATTAGCCGGGCAGCTCGATACCGCTAACGGTAATATCCAGCGGGTCGCGGGGCACGCGGAGCACCAGAGAAGTCCCGGGAAATTAGTTGTGTTTGGAAATTCCGTGTACGCCGCGGAGGGTGCGTAATATGTATCCGGCTACCGTTTCCACTTTGTGCATCGGTAGAAAGTTCCGCAGCGGACGCTTCAAGTAACCAATGAACCACTCAGCGTCCAACTATCCCATATTAATGAGCACGCGGGAGATCGATCACCCCTAAACGAATCGCGGTATCGATACGTTTAACTCGAAGGCGCTCTATCGCCCTTCGCAGTTTCACAAGGATCTCTATCAAAGGGCAGGCCTCTGCCGGAGACTTTTAGAGAACAAGGAGGCCGATTGAACGCGGTGTAAACGGTTCCTCGACGAATAGTTATCGCGCGATCTAGACCGTCCACGCGCGATCAAACCCGATTTCACGGACAGGGGCAGACTTACGTGTTGTGTCGTAAATGCTTGACGGCCGTGTGCAAGAACTCATTCTCCGTGGGTCGTTTGAGCGGCTGGTAATTACTGTGGCCGTTGACAGTGTCGTTGGCCGCGAAAGGCATTGTTCCGTGAGGTAGAAGGACGGGGGGCCGCCGAGCCGATGGTGGAAAAGTCGCACTGCGAGTCGAGCGACGCGGGGAAGGAAGGCTAGAGAGCCAGCTGGTTAACGAGCGAGTCTGTATGTCGCTCCCTGTCGCGGCTTTACGAAACACTGACTGCTGTGGCTGCTTGCGAGTCGAGCACGACCGCTGATTTATACGGAAACTCGACGGCGTTGAAAAAAAAAATAAAGCGAGCGGCAACGAACTGGCCAATCGGACGGACACTCCGCAGGGCTCCCTCCAATCCTCACGGAGATCGAGACGGTCAGAATGTTGCTGGGAGGTAGGGGCACCCACTGTGATAACCCATTACCAGCTAAATGCTCCAATTGCCGCCGCTGGCCGTCCACTATTATTTGTTTCGTGTATCAGTAACGTTACACTGCGAACTGCAACCGTCATCCCCGCCAGCAACGTCCCTGGCCACCATTGGCGTATCTTTTCTTCGTTCAAGGAACTTATGGAAGATCAAGGCGCGAGATGGGATCGACCTATGTCTGAAAACAAAGAGAAGGCACTTGGATAGTGTGGTTAGTCGCGGACCCAGCGTCGAGATATTCAAAGTCGATTTTCTCGAAAATGAAGCGCGATATGAAAGAAAGTTACTGTTCCTTTTCGACTTGTGACGAGCAAATAAGTCGATGAAAAGGAATAACATTTTTTTAGATCGCGCTTCGTTTTCGAGAAAATCGACTTTGAATTTCTTGACGTCGCGTATAGGAAATCCTACCTTAAGAGGGAATTTGGAATAAGACTCTTCGGAGGGTCGGCTTTGGCGACGTTGGTAAGGCGGCTGCCCAGTAGCGCAGAGGAGAGACCTCTCCGAAGATCGTGGGTTCGAGTCCCATCGCCGCGAGGTCGTTTTTTCCGTGGCAATTCCGAATATAAGAATTGCGAAACCTTATTCCTACGGAGTAGATTTCGGATAGTGTAAAATAATATCTCATATCCGGACTCGAAACTTTTCTGATCCACGCAACATTCGATCGAATGTAATCATTCGCTGATACACCATCGCGAATTATATCTTATCTTAAAGACCCAGCCCACTGATGGATGTCCAGTTAAGCCCCTGTTGATTGATTCTCTAAATATTTACGATGCCGATGATAGCTCATTCCACTCCCGAGACCCTCACTTTGCCAACTTGCAACACACGGTCGCAATTACCTACCTCGCGAAGCTCGTACACCTTGCTCACGACTAATGAGCGGGAAATTCAGTTAGCTTTCACTCGGCAAACAGTCGAGCCGCGAGGGGGTCCAGATCTTTCCCTTCAGATCAGATATTTCGTTATTACACGATGCAATCTTCGTTGTCCCTCGCGTCTACGTTATGAATTGAACCTGTTGCTCTTCTGCGGGACTCGAAGCCTCTGCTACCGTAGACGCGTCCCAGACATTGAGAAAGATCCGACCGATCTTAACGAATTCGTTAATAAAAAACGCGCCTATGCGTTATCGCAATTCCTTCGCGATACTGGACGAAAATAGTCGCAATTTAAATGCAAGGAAAACGATAAAAAAACGAGGAAAGACGACGGGGAGAATTGTCCCGCGAAAGCGATTTAAGTAATCAAACTGTTGCTGCAACCGCATCTCATATTATTACGAATATTAATTACCACGCAACCGTGTCCCCCACTTGAGCGCGTCCCATCGGGAAATTTCCATGACAGATTTACGTACCGGCCATGACACGTTCTCCAATTTGCGAGGATACGAATTTCGACTACCTCCTACTGGCCCGCGTAACGAGCTAATTATGACCGATTAGCGATGGCTCTCACGTGAGCCAGCCAAAATGCAACGATCTTCAAAGTACCACTTATTTATTTATTTACTTCGCACACACGAGTAGGGCCCATTACATAAAAAAAAATCGGTAGTAAACGATACATAGTAGGGACAGACGTTACACAGAAAAGAAAAAAGAGAAGGGAAAAAATGAAATATGTTCGACAATGAATATGAAAACAGAAAAGTATGCATAAATGTCAAGATGCAACGTTGTGCGCCACCGCTCTATAAACACTGGTTTTAAAAGTGGAAGGAGAGCCACGGAAAAAGTCGATCTCCTTATAATAAACTAGCTTTACTACTCGGCTTCGCCCGAAATTTATATTCTGCTTTTATGAGAAAAGATCTTTTTTTAGTTTCTCTTTTGCGAAAATGGTCACATTCATCTGGATTAGTCAGGCATAATAAGCCGAGGCACATTTCGTGATCCCGGAGTTTATCGGTCGAATGTTTTTAGGCGACAGACAAACGCACAAACATATAAAAGCTTTCTGCTTTATATATTAAGATTTTAGCTAAATTACAAATTCGACTAAAGAGGTTAGTGAGACAAAATATATAGATGCGAGGTCTAATGAGCAGAGAATGTCTGATAGCACTTATTCTCGCTTACGATCCATCGATCACGTTAATCCGCATCGATCGCAATCTAGATCCCGCATTTTCCGTTATGCGAAAGAAACGTTTATACACGTTCAATAATCTCCTTCGCACGTATCTTGTTTTGAAGCATTGCACGTCAAATATGAACGCATCTAACGCCACTATCTGGCCTGGGATTTAAACATCCCGTTTTACAGAAAACAATGGCAACTCACTAGCGATCTGTTGTAATCGCGCTCCGATAATCTTTGACCACCAACAGCGTAGCCAACGGTTCCATCTATCGCGTCTCTTTTGTTTAACGATAAACCCGTTTGCTGTGAATTATTTGCGCATGTCACGCACGTTCGGTGACTCGTTTCCTTTGTACGATCGGTTGATAGCGCTGTCTCTGAGTTCAGAGAAGCCCAGTCAGCTAAAACGTCCGCTGCCACCGCTACCAGTTATCGGTAATTGGGATCGTGTCGCCGAGGAACATCGGAGTATCTTCATTTCCATCCACGACCTTAAGATTCGTTCATCGAATTTTCGCGGCGAGAGCTTCTGTACGAATCAGCGCTCGTCATTTGCCGAAGAAGCGCATAACGCGAGGATCAAGCGTGGTTTGACCCTTATAATTCATTCATTTGAGCTTTTCGATGATCTTGCTCAGAAATTTCATTCGTAACTAATTAAGGAGTCATTCCGGTTAACGCGCCGATAAATTCAGCGATTTTCAGGAATTTATTGGGACACAAATAATTACAGTAATGGAATAACACTTTCTTCTATTTATTAAACTACATTTCTACAGTAAATAAGAAATATAAAAGTAATAAGATTATTGCTTTTCAAATGCCTTTGAAAGCGGTTTTGATGACATGTTTAAAAATTCATGCCTCCCTCGTGAAGGCGATTTCAGCTGTTAGACTTATCTGAAGCGAAAAATCCAAACAGATTCTTGATTAGTATGACTGTCGCTATCGCTCGAACTATAATTAGCGATTTATTTCCAAAATTAGCAAAATTGTGGGGCAAAATGTAAGAAAAGTGTGTCTCGGGATTTTTCTTCTGCTATTTTCGATTTTAAAAGCAGGTTAGACTCAATGAAAATACTTGGTGATAGCCGCTGCAAGAGTCACAGGTGTGCAGAATAAGCAGTAAAATTTTTAAAGCAGTTGGTTCGATAAAGTTTGAGATTTTATCTTCACAATGTGAAAAAATGACGTTTCAAGAAAAACGCGTTCAAAGTTTTCATCTATAAACAAAATGCTTCTGTAGAAGCTATAATAATCAGAATTATTCCATGAAAATTTAACAGTACATTCTTGAGGATATGTACTTTCGAAAAATGATTTTAAAATAACCAATATCTTCAAACCCCTTCAGACCCCTTCAAACATTTGTCGTACAAGTTGTAATATTTCGTTTAAAAGATACCAACAACGAAAGGACCATTTTCCAGCCCTTGTCAACTTCGCGCCCCAGGCAGCCGCCTAATTTTGCCTGCAGGGACGAGCCGGGCCTGGAGAATACACATACGCGAATACTTTGGCGAGCAGTTTGTCGAGCGCCGAATATTCGGCGTTCGCGGAGTGCCGAATGTACGGTGCCGCCTTTGCGCGATAACGCTCCACCGAGATCGTGTCCCTTTGAAGCCCGCTTCTCCTATTCCCTCCAGTAAACTGTGCATTCGTTCGCGTCAGTTATCGCGTAACAAATGCGTGGGCGGTTAACATACATCTTCCCAGACCCTTCACTTTTTTTTCTTTCTCTCTCTCTCTCTCAAGAGTAGATATCGATCAAGAAGAGCGAGATGTTTGAAAAGGGATGTCCGAGGCCCTCGTATCCACCCCGTCGCAGCTGCGACTGTTATTTATCGAGAAGTTTTTGTAACAGAGGTATCAGAAGCGGCTCGAATGATTTATCCGTTATCGTGGGATCGATCGGCCTGCGCAAAGATCAACAGCCACCACTGTGGGAACCGATAGGAGATTCACTCCGATACACGATGTAACAGCGCGCGAGATACGCTATTCAGAAATAACCCCGGTAAACTGTACGCAATTAAAGCCCCGCGGAAACGCTCTTTGTCCTTTGGCTGCCGCTAAAGCACCCGCTACGTGGCGCCGGGCTTCGTGACAGAGCAGATTTTTGCATAATTGAGCGCAGCCGCGTGTGATGCACGCGAAGCACGAGAAAGGCATCGAGGTACTAATGCGGGGAACACCGCGGCGCCGCGCCATTTCCAGCGAGGCCGGCGTGGCATCTGGATCCGGACAAAAGAATAGGGGAAAAGGAGCCGGGGGGACCGAATCCCAGCTGCGAGGTTGCAAATTATGGCGGGCCGTGGGGCGAGCGCGCGCGGACGAGCCGCGGAAGGGTCGAATGGAGTGTAAATTCAGTTTCCGCGCGGGTCCACCTCCCTGGCGAGTAGGAAGCTACTTTGCGATGCAACGAGTGATGCATAATTTCGCCGATCGTCCACAAAGAACGCCGCAGCCCTTTGGCGGTAAACAAATTTCGGCGGGCTACGGGATGCTACGGGGCAGATTTCCAACGTCACCGAACTTTCCTAATTGAAACTTTATATTGTTCGGCGGGACGGGGGGGGGGGCAAAAAAAAATAGAGAAACAGGTACTGGAACTTTCCAATAGCGTGCGGCGGCGGTGGGGATCGATGGAAGGGGCTCGATTCCCGGCGAGCGGGACGCGCCTGCGCCCCGCGACATCTATCGAATTTCAATCTCTCGCCAGTAATATTATAATCGAATCAGCGTCGACGCGCAACTAAACAGAGCCGTGTAATTAACGCGTGCGGCGGAGGAACGTATACTGTTTACGTTCGCGTGCTGCTTGGCGCGCAACAGTTAATGAATCCACTACGGCGGAGGCTGTTTATTAACGCAAAGCTGCTGCGATTATTCTGCAACGGTTTTCCGCCTGCGCGCCCCCCGAGGCAACTGGCTGGACACTTTAATCGCGCGTCGATAAAAACCGACCGTCGATATTCGCGAACCGTGTCACCGTGGCGGGATACGGGGAATTCCCTCACCGATGGAACACTGGCGCGTAACGAGCCAAAGAGTGGAGATATCCAGACTATTATTATTTTATCTCCATTTATAGTTACATTTTGCTCACCTGGCATTAGAAACTAGTTGTACCTTTAAGGTGTCTTCACGCATGTACAGTCTCTCTCTCTCTCTCTCTCTCTCTCTCTCTCATCCATCCACACTGATTACACTCACGCACTTTATATTATTATGTTGTAAGATATAAAAATATAATTAAGATATACTATTCTTAGCATAAGTATAAAAATAAAAGTCTTTGGTTAAAAATAAAAGTCTTTGGTTGAGATATCCAGAGAGGAATGTTTTCATTTGAAAGATACTGTTATCCTGTAAACATGCTGCCTTCATTATCGTCCGATGGCAGTTCTACGCGTTACAGTTTTAAGTCCTAAAATCAGCTAACCTAGGCAAACTGTCTCGATCTATCTGGTCTGTTGGCTTTGAATTTTAGGTTAGCAAGTTTCGAGGGAACGCAGAAAGTTTCGCGTTGGAACGTTCGAGAAAATATTGAAGCTTGTAGGTCGCGCCAAGACGCATCGCGAATGTTATCTTGTCGTACGAATGATGAAACTTCGTTGCGTGTAACTCGTGCGTGTTTACTTGCAGAATGCCCACTGGCAGGCAATAACATTCCCATTGTGTAAACACTTGATATGTGGTGCTGTCATTGCTGTCAATATATTGTAGGGTGTCCGGGGGCATGGTCGAATAGTAATGTGGAATGAAGTTTGTTCGAACGGAACTTCGTTCTCGACGTAATCGCGTGTAGGAACGTGCGAGGCACGACCGCTTACTTCATTGATAACGTGGTGAAGCTCGGCCCCCTGCGAAACGTATGTACTCGGTGTACCGCATACGAATGCGAAAATAAAAGCACGACGCGCAATTTTCATTCTACGTCTTTTAGCATTCTACATCTTGCTTAAAAGTGTACTACTCCCTTCTTTCCGGGGATTGAGAAACAGCTGTCGCTAATTAATTGCTTGGGTCGTAAGGCAGATTCTTCATTCTACGGTACACAGTGTAATTCGATGTAGTGTTTTCGAAAGGAATATTAAACGCACGAATATCGTTCGCTTTCTTGGTGTCGCGGAGTATTTTAGTTTCTGCCGGCGCGATTACAGCGACCACCAGTTGCGAAGTTTACTCCCGATACAAGATTTATGTATTCACGTTTTAATCGCGCCGTAGATAAACAGAATAGGCATGGCGTTACGAAACTATTCCGACCCTCGCGGTTGGTCAACAGCAATCCGCTGGGGTTCTTATTTATCATTGACCTCCAATAAATTATCGCTGGAGAAAATTTCGGACTCTAATCGCGTGTAAATACAAGACGTATTTACAGTTTGCTATTTACGTCCAGTAAAATTAAATTCTGCCAGGCGTTTACCAATACATTGGCTCAAAACATGGACACGACCTATTGTAAAAAATGGATCACAGACGAGGTGACAAAAATTTATTTACATCGGGTGTAAAGTCTATTCAATACTTCGTCTATGCCTATAGAGGTACTGGATGAATTTATCAACCAATGCATTTTTCTATCACCGGTTTGTGGGATTCTTAGTACTCCTAGTACCACACATGACTGGTCTGTGCAATTACCCCATTAGGGGCCGTCGTTAAATTACGTAAGGCCAATTTTGACGATTTCTTGCCCTCTCCCTCCCCCAGTATAAGAATTCGTAAGATTTTTAACCTTACTTAAAAAAGGAGGAGGTCATAGATTCGACTCGTTTGTATTTTTTTTTCTATGTTTGTCCCCGCATAACTCCTCACCATATGAACCGATTTTGATGATCTTTTTTTCATTCGAAAGACACTGCATCAACATTGGCCCAATATTTTGCCAGTTCTGGTTAATAATAAAGACTATTGTCACCTAATTATTATTATTTTATGTACTTACGCGCATATCTCTTTAGCATGTTGTGTCAATATATATAAAATAAAAAATTTAAAAAAACTGTCATCAAAAAAATAAAATTGCACTAAACAGTAAAAAATAATTTTTCCCCTTATTTAATCTACGACTCTCATATTTTTTAAGTCGGTGCCTCATCATTTGTACTGTGTAAATCTGGCGCCGACTTAAAAAATGTGAGAGTCGTAGATTAAATAAGGGAAAAAATTATTTTTTACTTTTTAGTGCAATTTTATATGTAAATCTCCCCCCACCTTTACGTAATATGTTTTGTATTGTATTTTTGCAGTTACAAAAATTATTTTAAAGGTTTACACAATTCTAACAAAATGAATTTTTGAGAATCGCGAGTCGGTTGGAGAAAGACTGACATTTACACAATTCATTTAACTCGGTTTCGTGAAATCTAAAATTACTTTTCTTTAACATTAATGATAGAATTATAAGAAAACTTAAGAAATCGCGATCCACTCCCATCTCCGAACCTGCGATACATGTTACCATCTGTAGAACATACCAAATCGTTACATATTTCGCCATCTATAGATAATATGTGAAAGATGAATACCAATATCTATGCAGTGGCACAGACCAGGTATAGAACCTATACCATCGACGGTATAGGATAGACCTATCACCTTATGGATGTTCGTGTCGCCACCCAAATTGTGTTACCGACCCATAATTTTAGGACCGAATGTAGTGGCATCTGCTCATAAACAGTGTCCAACTCAGCAACTACTCTGAAATGTGTTGAAATGCTGAAAGATGTGTGCGTGCTTGAAGGCAGGCTTTTGCTCGGCTTGTCAACGACTCACGCGGATTTCTCTCCGAAAATCCATTTAGAGGATCAAAACACTATGGCGCTCAAAAATGGTATTTCTTCAAAGCCTGTGTAAGCTATAAATTGCAAGATAACATTGTTTATTAGTACTTTGCGTGTAGTAGAAACCCTTCACGTATCGTACGCCGAAAAGTATTAAGAATTCAAGCTGTTACTGAGATTCCCGCAAGTTCCTAATGCACCGTTCAATCATTCCAGTGAAGATAATAATAATTGGATTCTATTTTCCCCGAGTATTAGTTTGTCGCCGACATTGAAATTTACAGTAAAATCTAATTCTTAAAAGACTCACAGAAAATTGCATGACGCGTGAGTATCGTGGAGTGCATGGATGCAACTGCAAATCGAGTTACTTTTCAAACCCGCATTGCGAAATAAAATTTTGTCTAGCCCTGAGAAATTCATCGGTTGCGTGCCGTAGTGCATGTTATTTCGTGATTTCTCAATTCGGGCATCAATTTCATCGATTACTGGACCATGTAGGAGGCCTTTTAACAGGATTCCATTGAGATCTAACGGACTTCCTGGACTTCCTGGACGTGCTGGGGAGCTGGTCAGGGTTTCAACCTTGGTCCTTCCTCTATCCCCTCGCCCCTCCCCTCCGCCAGCCAAGGTTTGCTTTTTCGGTTGGTGCCGATGAAATTTTCAGGGTCGTTGAGCCATTTTAAATTTTATTGTTCTACCACGGTAAAAACTGATTTCTCTCCCTTTTTCAAGCCTCGTTCGCATTAGTCAAGTTTACTGGCTTCAAACGACTTGAAGCAGTAAACTTTACTATCGTGAACCTGTCATTCACTTGACTTGAAATATTCTGTTAACTTTCTTTCACGTTTTAAGCGAAGTATTCGTTTACATTAGTCAAGTTTACTGATTTCAAGTCCCTCGAAAATCCTTCTCGCAAACATTATTTCTATGCAAAATGAAACTGTTTCCAAAATTTCAGCCGATTTGGAGCATGAGGGTTTTCGGAAGTTTGGCCAGATAATTAAACGTCCTATGCAGGAAGCAGCTATGAACAAACATTATATATCAAATTGTGTTGGATGTTGAATTGCGTGGTGAAAATACGCTGACTGGATGGCGCGTAATTATGTGGTCGTCTCCTCCGCAAGATATTTGAGGGTATCATCACCAAGAAGATTTATGCTCTGGCATCCAGCATCATAACTATGGAACAGCATGGTAATGTAAGTAATCTGGCTGTGTTTTGTAGCTTTGTAGCTTTGTATCTCGGGCCTTGGATGAGGGCCGGCAGGTTGATGCTGTCTATACAGATTTTAGGAAGGCTTTTGACAGGGCGAACTTGCATCTTTTGATCGATAAACTGGCGAACTTAGGTTTTGGTGGCTCCCTACTATGCTGGTTACATTCTCATGTCACCGGGCGTACCCAGTCGGTTAGGGTAGGCGATAGCGTGTCCAGAAGGTTTTATGCCACGCCGGGTGTACCGCAGGGATCCCATCTTGGTTCGCTGCTTTTTTTTGTTCTTTGTCAATGATGTGAGGGATTGTTTCTGGTACAGCGAGTTTCTCCTCTTAGCTGATGATCTCAAGATCTTCAAAACGGTTGCCAGTAATTCCGATGCTCTTGATCTCCAGTCTGGTCTTGACAGGTTGGATGAGTGGTGTGCGAGAAATTGTATGGAGCTTAATGTTAGTAAGTGTCATGCCTTGAGATTTACGCGTAGCAGGAATCCCTCCATCTATCCCTATGCTCTCTCTGGTGTTCAGCTTTCCATTCTTAAATCTACCTGTGATTTAGGAGTTGTCATTGATTCCTCGTTATCCTTCGTAGAGCAATGCTGGGTTTTATTCGCAGAGCGTGCTCCATTTTCAAAAATCCTAAAACCCTGCTTTATTTATATAACACGCTAGTTCTGCCTCACCTAGAGTATGGGGCCGTCATTTGGTCTCTCCAAATGATTAAATACAAGAAGGAATTCGAGAGGGTTCAGCGGAACTTTTTACGGTTCTTGGCTTATAAAGTGGGGCAACCAACCCCTTCTTCGTTACGATCACAACTATGGTCCGATTATGCGCAAATTTGGCATTCAGTCACTGGAATGTAGACGGATAGCTAACGATCTGTCTTTTTTGTTCAAGATCATTAATGGTTTGGTGAGCAGCCCGCGTGTCATTAGTTTCATTAATTTTAATGTTCCGGAAAGTGCTATCAGACATACTCTGCTCTTTAGACCTCCCTTCTACACTTCCAGATTTGGTCTTACAGACCCCATAAGTCGTATTTGTAATCTGGCAAGTATATATTGTATGGAGATTGATTTTTTTCATGGCTCTCCTTCTACTTTCAAGACTAGTGTCTATAGAGCAGTGGCACATATGGTTACGTCTGGATAGTTGTGCGCATTTCTCGTGTGCTCTACGATCACTGTACTCTACACATTTCGTTTTTCTTTGTTTTTCTTTCCTGTATTATGTCCGTCTCTACTAGGTACTGGTATTACCAACTTCTGTTAAGAAATGGGTTTGCCCGTATATATGTTAAATAAATAAATAAAATACGCGTCACCTCCCTCCTCATCACCGGCGCAATGTGTCATCGCCTAACGAGAAGTAACAGAGAGACCTTCTCCCTCGGACACCGCTGCAAAAACGTTGACACGCGTGCACCGATGCTCTGACACAGGATAAGCGAGCTACAAGTCCGAGTATCACTCGGCTACACAGAACAACGGCCCGACCAGATCGATCCTTTGCCCCTCGGGGCTATGGGTCCCAAGACGAATATTATCCCGTTCTGTCGTTCGAACGAACGGAGATGATTATTCGCGGAGTTATTGTTAATCTTACGCGAGCAGACTGTCAGCTGTTCGATGTGTCGTTGCGAATGCAACACCCCTCGTTCAGGTGGGAACATACTGTGCATTATGTTCTTTCAGCAGAAACGTCAGCCAGCACGTTCCAATAAACGTCACGCAACCACAGCGTCAGGTAATGAGAGGGTTAAACCGACGACGCTGCGCCGTGGACACGAAGGAACTTACGAACGGCTTCGTTCACGTGAGACTCCGCGGGGTTGTTAACGAAATCGTTGCTTTGGATCAAAACGGCGATAAGGGATATCGTAATGCGAGACCTAGTAACTGAGAAAGGAGCAACCGTTTGGGAAATATGGCACCAAGATTGCTATTGGAATCTTTTTTTTTTAATATTATTGGAGAAATAAAATGTAATTGTAGGAGAAATATTTAGAATCGAATCTGGACAGATAGAATAGATATTAACGAAGATAGAAGATCGCAGCCAATCGGCTCGTATTACTTGTCATGTAATTAATAATTGTATTACAATGTTAGTTGTGATACGATTAGTAATTATACTTCAAATAATACAGATTGCCCAGGTCTCACCGCGTGGAGGCGCTGCGAGTGGAGACCCGCCCTAACCGCGGCCCATCCGCCCTCCTTTTATGCAAAATTTTATTTTCATTTCCATAGATCCCCCTGATGCACGGTTGCAAAACGATCCTCTATCGTTTCACAAGCGGGCAACAGAAGGATTCCTTCTGTAAAAAACTACCGCGATGCGCTAAACAGAATTTAAAACATTTCTTTGTTTTTTCATTTCAAATTTTAAGAATGTTCTGGTATATTTCTACCATGATAATTATTCACTAATAGGGAATGAAACAAAGAAAAAAGGGGGTAAATTTGAGGGAAATTATTAGAGAAAACACTGGTAATGATATATCATTATAAGGTATGTTATATGATATATCATTATTTAGCAAAATGTTTTCCTCTCTTTTTCTTTGTTTAATTCATAATTAGTGATTAATTATCATTTCCTATTCATTAATAGGAAATATACCAGTGCATATTTGCTATGTCTACTTAAATACTAATAATTCCTAACTATACGAGCGCTCGTATTTAGTAATTGCTACTTATATTTAGTTAAACACTGCAGTGTTCATCTATTTCCTTAAAAACTACTTATTCTATGTGGCCACTAAACGTGTTACCTAACCATATACATATAGTATACTTAAATTTAAATAATGGCCTGCCTAATAAAAATCTGAAATTGTCGTGTGTTTCTTACTTCCCTCGATGGACCCACGATGTTACCTAAAACATTCTCAAAAGTATTAATAAAAATTCCTTGAGGCTTCGTTTCTCAAGGATGATGAACCTGAAATCCTATTTTTGCAATATTCTTCACACATAATACTCTGCAACAGAAACTTTCTCAATGGATTAGCACCTACAATCTATTTCGATTAAGTAATGTAATTTCAACAGATATAGTCCTTTCATTGAATCACTATTGCCCAACTATTGAAATATCATATTTGAAGCTACAGTCTAAAACTCAATATGGAATATCGATTCGGTATTAAAATGAAAGAAAAGATTAAAAATACTGCTTCATTGTCAGCAAACGAAGTAGGCAATCAAAACTTTGGTAATTCGTGAAAAAGAAACTACTAATGATATTACATTTCATTCCGAAGCAATTGATATTCATAATATTAAGCACATTCGGTGCTTTGTTACATCAACTTAATAATTTCCTTCTAGTTTTTCATTAATTGGCAGCTTCAAAGTTTATGTATCAATGACTCGACTATCAATCATAATATACAATAGGTAATCAAAAACATTTATGCAAATGTTGAAGGTTGGAATAATTGAACTTTACTGCACCGTAATGGAAATTACTTTCATACAGAAAGTACCTAGCAACAACAAGCACGCGTTAAAATTGAAAATTTACTATCAATATAAAGCGCCGAATTGCATTTACCTACTTTTTCAGTGCAAATTTCGTTTTAACATCATCAAATTAAACAACAATCACGGGTGAATTTTGATCAATGCAAAGGAATATTGAAAATGTATAAAAATAAAAAACTACAGTTCTTATCAACCTGAAAATAAATACAACGATTGACGAAGTTACTATGCAAACATCAGTAACGCTAATGAGGAATAGCTACTCCTACTTGTCAAAGACTCTAATTAGAACTTTAATTGAACGGAGGTGTGTCAGAAGTCTGCAATTTCCATTAGAAATAATGAATCACACCTTTCATCGCCATTCTTTCAAGTCACAGAATAAATTTTTCCAAATGCTATTCCATCAAAATTGGAACATCAAATTTAAAAATATTCTAACAAAAATAGAAAACATTTGTCTGCAAGATATGATTATATTTTTGAAACAATATTTCCAGTGACAAACACTCGATTCAAGGATGGGGATGTGGTGGTAGGAGAAGGAGGATGGTGCAGCCACTCAGGGCTGCTAGAAAAAATGATCAGTAGCCAGAAGGACGGCTGATCATTGTCCACTCGTTAATGCAAGAAAACCGTGAGTGGACCGTTTCTTTGTTTCGCAACGCTAACTTATAACAGACTAAAATCAACTCCCGAGCATAGTCACTAGGACTTTGGGCTACTCGCAGGACTAATTTCTCAAAAAACTTCAAAATTCCCGGATGGTGCTTCATTACTGAAAATTCTACTATACTCGATACAAATACCGAATAACAAACGAAAAAGCTCCGAAGCAACTACACTACTCTAACAAATATAAAAAGCTACCGAGAACCACCACGTAGATGGTTTCATTTTTCGCAACACTAATAAAAATTCAGTGCACCTGTGTCTCGCAATACGCAACTCTAACTTTAATTCGTTGCAGCCTTCCTGAAGGCTGTGTAGAGTCCCCTGTGCAGCAAAGCCAGCTGCTGGGGACTCCTTTTTCCCAGGAACATGTCTTCGGACATGTCCCAGGACAGCTTCGGGGCATTGGGGGTTGGGGGGTCGCAACTCTAATTACAAACGCGATCAGTTATCATCGCAACACTAACTCAAAAAAATATTAAGAATCAAACTAGGACGATTAATTAAAACAACTCGGGGTTATTCCACGCGAAATCGGACACTTTTCGGAGTAACATTTCGGATGTTGCTGAAATTTTAATATGTTGTAGTCTTTAGTGATATTTAAACGTACCTCAGAGGATTTTTCAAAATTTTGAAAAATGTCGATTTTACAGCTGTTTGAAGTTAAGTGCTAACTTTTTTTCAATACATTATGGTTATGGAAGTAGTAAACGGATGTATATTATCTTTGTGGTGTTTAGAGAGAAGACATTTAAGTTTTAAGAAAAAATTATTTCAGTTTAAAAAAATAACAATTTGAACCATTTTTGTGCAATTATTTTAACCAAACGCAGGTTTTTAACATCGGGCGCGATTTTAAACATCTGAAATAGGAGAATATAGTTCTATCCTTCCCCTTGGTGGACAAATTTTCAAAAATATGGACATTTTATAATTGGCCCTGTAAAAATTGCCAAAAGTTGACGCTGCCTCAAATCACACCGGCTCGACATCTGTGATTCTTATACAGTGTTCTCGAATATGGTAAGTATTTGTAAAAAGAACTGAAGAAGGAAAACTTTTACTGTTTTTTATACAGAACATAATACGGTAACTGAATTTTTGGTATTTACAATATTTTTCTCGAAACGAAGAAGACCCTCAGTTTTTTAAATGGAATGCTATATATTTGATAATCCAGTATGAAAGCGACTTTCAAGACAAATTCAACCATCAAGAGACACGGTAGTGTCTCGCGCCAAGTATATATATATATATATATATGCGCAGCGCGAGCACTGCCGTGTCTCTATTACGCCACGACTCGCTATTCTGAACCCTGAGATTTCCGAATCTCAATAACGGCTGATCCGATTCGATTTTGAATGGTCTTAATGGATAGCCTGGGTATGATTTACATAAGAAAAGTGTCTTCGTTTTGTTCCTACGTGTCTTATGAGCTGAGATATTTCGTTGTAAAGTGGCAATTTGCCGATTTTCATGTTCGTAAAATTAAGATCTTCATCGTCATCGTCCTATACTTCTAGGCAAGAGGGGGTGAGGAAATGTCTCTCAGGCACGTCGTTCATTGGATGTGGGTTCGGCCAATCGTGTAACCAAATATTTTGTGTTGTGACAGCTAGACAGAGATATACTATAACCAACCAAGTGCTAAATGTCAAATGGAGTAAGTTGTACGAAATTTTGAGATGTCACGAGTTTTTACACCAAATAGGAGACTGAATTATTGTCTTAATTAACAAGGTAAGTCGTCAAAATTTTTTAATCGATTTCGTATGTAGAGTCGCAGACTTGGGAGTTGTCTGGAGAAGGTTCTACAGAGAAGCATCTTCTTTCGCACAAGTTTCTACAAATTAATATATTGTTTTTATACCAGCAAACAATTTTTACACAGGCTCGAATAAAAATGAAGGGGACGTCCAGGCTTGGATAGAAATGAAGGGGACGCACAAGCTTGGATAGAAATGAAGGAGATGCACAGGCTTGGAGGTTGTCCAGAGAAGGTTAGACAGACAGAAAAACATCTTATTTCTCACAAGTTTCTGGAAAGTTGTCAAATAAGGTAAATCGACAAAATTTGAGTTATCCAGTCATCAATAAACACTACAAAATGTGTGAAATCCCCACAAAATTACCTTTTTTAAAAAAGGTACAAAAAAGAGCGCCAAGTATATAATTCCATCATAAAGAATTCCATTTAAAAACATTGTCGTAAATTAATATAAATTTCTTAATATGCTATATTTAACTTTACAAAAGTAATGAGATACAACAATTGCGCCAATTATCACAATGGCTATTTATACAAAGAAAAAAATGTACTCAATAATATTAAGCCGACATATTTTTATACAAAACAATTTTTAATACGAATAAATATTTTATTCAAAATACTTGGCGCTGCTCTCTGAATTGGTGTTGCTAAACTGAATAAATATGCATATATTGCATTAAAATCTTTTACTTTCTTTCTTGTCTCTGTGGTGTCTTGTTTTGTTTTATTTATTAACCAAGACAATTAACATTTTTTCGGAGAGCAGCGCCAAGTATTTTGAATAAAATATTTATTCGTATTAAAAATTGTTTTGTATAAAAATATGTCGGCTTAATATTATTGAGTACATTTTTTTCTTTGTATAAATAGCCATTGTGATAATTGGCGCAATTGTTGTATCTCATTACTTTTGTAAAGTTAAATATAGCATATTAAGAAATTTATATTAATTTACGACAATGTTTTTAAATGGAATTCTTTATGATGGAATTATATACTTGGCGCTCTTTTTTGTACCTTTTTTAAAAAAGGTAATTTTGTGGGGTATGGTATACTATGAGCTTCAAGGCTACACATGGTTAGGACTGAAATAAGTATATCTATCTAGTAGATTGAATTTCTTCTTTCATTCCTAACCATGTGTAGCCTTAAAACGTCATAGTATAACATACGGTTAAATTAGTCTTTACAGTCACTTTTTTATTGGATTATCAAATATATAGCATTCTATTTAAAAAAAAATGAGAGTTTCCTTCGTTTAGACAAAAATATTGTAAATACCAAAAATTGAGTTACCGTATAAAAAACGTTGTGTATAAAAAACAGTAAAAGTTTTCCTTCTTCAGTTTTTTACAAATACTTAGCATATTCGAGAACACTGTATAAGAATAGCAGATATAGCCTTTTGGCCGCTGCGAGTAGGTACCGTACGGCTCAGCCAGTAGAGCCGGTGTGATTTGAAGCAACGTCAACTTTCGGCAATTTTTACAGGGCCAATTTTAAAATGTCCATATTTTTGAAAAATTGTCCACCACGAGGAAGGATAGAACTATATTCTCCTTTTTCAGATTTTTAAAATCGCGCCCGATGTTAAAAACCTGCATTTGTTTAAAATAATTGCACAAAAATGGTTCAAATTTTTATTTTTTTTAAACTCAAATAATTTTTTCTTAAAACTTCAATGGCTTCTCTATAAACACTGCAAAGCTCATTTTCATCCGTTTACTACTTCCATAGCCATAATGTATTGAAAAAAAGTTAGCACTTAACTTCAAACAGCTGTGAAATCGAAATTTTTCAATATTTTGAAAAATCCTTCGAGGTACGTTTAAATATCTCTAAAGACTACAACATATTTAAATTTCAGCAACATCCGAAATGTTACTCCGAAAAGTGTCCGATTTCGCGTGGAATAACCACTCGATCAGTGGCATCGCAACTCTAATAAAAAGAATACCACGAATCAAAAGTAATGCATTGAATGAAACTCTAGTAACTCCAATTCAAAATACAAGAGCAATCTAAAAAATAATCGCGTCTCTTTTTTCGAAACACTACAAGCAACCACGATGGATATTTATTCGCAACGCTATGCTGGAACCAAACGCGGGGCATACTTGATTCGCAACGCTAATTCAAACCGTGATCAACATTTAGTCGAAACACTAACTAGCCCCGTAATATTCTTCGCAACTCTAATTCAGAACGCGGTGTGCTCAATTTCAGGGGAGGGGGTGTCGATGGGTCAGCATATGGCCAACCAAACTACTACTATAGTGCTCGACACTATTTTTCGCCGATCCGTCACGCGAAAAGTTAAAAGAAATTCATGTAAAATAATTAGTGGGTCACCTGATACATACATAGCATTGTTGTAAGTTAACAGTTTTGAGTGAGAAGAAGATGACGTACTGATTGAAATTTAAGAATGAGTAAACAAGTGATTATTCAAAGCGACACATTTTTTTGCCGATAGTTCCCTGTTCAACAGCCGTCTGGAGTGTCTGGACTTGTAACATTCGATACCTCTTTCTTATAGATTCTTGTGCGCTGAATACGAATTCGCAAACCGTTTTATCGCCATCACCCTCAGTTTTTGAGAAATCCGATTTGGCAAAAAATGCAAATTTTCAACTTTGAACATTTTTTCAGTTCAAACAGTAATAATTACTCAATTGGTTGCTCCACCAAATTATTCTATGATCCATCCCGAATACAACGATATAAGTTATTATGGCATTATGAACATTTAAAAATGTTTAAATAACGATCCAAGGGAAAAGGACACCTGAAATGCACCAATTTTTCAGATATCTTCCAATTTATTTAAAGAATTAAGGGTCTAGAAGAAAATCTGATGCCTCCACGCGATGCAGCAGACATTTTTCTTCCGAAAACCATCAACAGCAATCGCAAAACACGTTTTGTTTTCAATACAGAAACGAAATGGTTTGGCGAAACGTGCGGTGCCGACTGTTACGCTGAGCGGCAATTGATACGCCCGCCGCCGTCGAGTACCACTGCCTATTTCGTTTCTCTATTGAAAACAAAATGTGTCTTACGATTGCTGTTGATGAATTCCGGAGGAAAAATGTCTGCTGCATCGCGTGGATCCGTCAGATTTTCTCGTAGACCCTAAGTTTTTTAAATAAATTTAAAGAAATCTGAAAAATTGATGCATTTCGGGTGTCCTTTTCCCTTGGATCGTTGTTTAAACATATTTAAATTTCCATAGTGCCATAATAACTTATATCGTTGTATTCGGGATGGTTCATAGAACAATTTGGCGGAAGAAACAATTGAGTAACTATTACTGTTTGAACTTAAAAAATTTTCAAATTTGAAAATTTGCAGTATTTTCAAAATCGAATTTCTCAAAAACTTAGGGTGATGGTGATAAAACGGTTCGCGGATTCGTATTCAGCGCACAAGAATCTATAAGAAAGAAACGGGTATTGCATGTTACAAGTCCAGACGCCTATTGAACAGGGAATTATCGGCCAAAAAAATGTCGCTTTGAATAGTCACTTGTTTAAGTATTCTTAAATTTGAATCAATTCGCCATCTTCTTCTAACTCATAACTGATAATTTACAACAATGCTATCTATGTATCAGATGATACACTATTTACTTTACATGAATTTCTTTTAACTTTTCGCGTGACGAATCGGCGAAAAATAGTATCGAGCACTGTACTACTACAACTACCGGCGAGCATAATGGCAAAGTAATACCTAAGAAGAATGACCCTGTACCCGAAGATGCAGGGCCATTCTTGGTAGCCCACATGATGTGGCCTTATCTCTGGCCGGGCTATCTTCGGCTCATTGGCCACTTCTTGCTTCGGGCGGTCCGCCCTTCTAAAAGCCCGACCGCGACCAGCGACAATGTGCAATGTCTCACTGGCGTCAAAAAGTCGACATAGCGAGGCTAGAAGCGAGGGCATACCCCACTCGCGCTAGTCTGGCCGTCGACTTTTCTCACAAATTTCCTGAAAGCAGGTCATCGTGTAAGGGAACATGCGATCAGAGAATACGACGACCTACCCCGGCCCTACCTACTTATATTTAAGTCGCACATTCGTACCAGAAGGTAAGTTACCTATCCTATACAACACCTATATTTAAAAAATGGCAAAACAGTCTCTCAAACACAATCATCGTCAACCCACTCCACGATTCTCAAGCATCGCCACTCGGGTGCAAGCCTACCCTAGAGAGACCGTCCCGGGACGACTCCGTCACCCGAGCTTGGCCACAATCACACTCTAATAAGTACGTACCAGTTTTCACTGAAATCGGCTGACAAAGGCAGTGACCATTGCGTATAAGTATCATTTACATAGCAATTAATTATTTTCAATTTCAAACAATGGATTACTTGATAATGTGCATTGTACGTATTATGTACATATATCAATCTTTATTACTTTCTCGTTTTATTGTACGAGATTGATTAAGCTTCATATTCCAAGATTATTTACTAGGATGATCATCGTGTGCAACAAGGAATATGATACATTGATATAATTATTGCAATAAATAATAATATAATGTTATAGTTTCGTTAACATGGTCTTTGATGAAAATCTTTCACCGACGCAAATTCCACAGCCTAACCACACAAACACAGGTGGAAAATGCGGCGTGCACGATACACTAACGCAATGCCAGCCGCCGACATGTAATTATTTAGTAAAGAATATCATCGTGCCGCATTGTTTTCACCCACCCAAGTAGCGCATGGGCACGTGGATGAGTTAAAAGGCAATGGGTACGGAAAGATATCCTGAAAATCCTCAACTAGAAAGTATGATTAGTCTAAACAGTGTCTAGCAAGGTAAGGTATTCTTTAATTTTATATTATTAAGCAAAATGGCTCGACTTTCATCTTGTGAATAGTTTAAAGTTTGATAAATAATAAAGGACTCTACTTTAAATCAAGAAAAAGGATTCTACTCGACATTCAATTAGCGAGAAAAGAGACTCTAAAATTGAATTATTTAAGAATATAACTCTAAATTATGAAGAATATACTTTAAGAATTTAAAACGGGCGATTCCATCGTCAAAGTAAATTTCATAAAACAATAAAGTACGTTCTCATGCTAATTACTTTGAATCTGAAATGTACCCACCCTCGATTTTCTTCTTGCACATGGAAATTAATTATTCTATTGTATACGCAAACGAGTGACCTTTATAAGAAAGGAATTACACTTTTATGTCTATTATCATCATTTAGACATCAAGTTACTTTTGAATACGTAGTATCAGAAAAATGAAAGAAGTACAAGTCATTATAATCGTCGCAATGACGAAATCGGAGGGCATCCGATTTTTCCACTACATATTAAATAAAAATGATCGTAGCTGTGGAGTCTGAGAGTATCAGAATTCTTCGCTATATAAAAATTAGCATTCAGCCGTATTGATATTCATACCAATACCTTCTGAGCTGCTATGCACCTTTATGTGCATTATTTAATAAATATCTACATCAATGTATCGTGATAAATGGTAAACATTCACGTTAGGAACCGTTTATCGTGGAAATTATGATTATAATTTGATTCTATTGAAAAGGCGCGGCGTACAAGAAGACCCTAGCCCTCGTCTAATAAAATACATACACAGACAAAATGTTACAATTCACGGGCATGGTTACCGTACCCGCGGTCATTATGCTCGCCAAAGCACGTATACAACCGGTCACTCGTGTCGATTCGGACCAAACGTCCTACGACATGATTGAGAGACCAGAGGAACCATAATGCATGCGCACTCACATTTCGCTGTGCCCCGGTGACGGAGACGCCAACACCCTCACCACTGCTCAGGAAAAGTCACCAAGCTGCTGAGAAATCATTAGGCTGCTCAGCTGCGTCCAAACTGTAACGAAGGATCAGAATACGATTATAATTTCTTTCTAAAGTTACCATTGCTTGAACTCTAATAAAGAACCACGAAACAATTCAAAACTAACGAAATTTTTTGTATCATTTGGACACTTTAAGAAAGAAATTAAGTATTAAAAATTAAAATTAACAAAATTCTTTTCTTAAAATGTCTAAACGATAAAAAGTTTTGTTAGTTTCGAATTTCTTGGTGATTCTATCCTAAAAATTAATTTTTTAAAATTTTTTCTCTCTAAAATTTTGAAGAATAAACTCTACTTTAAAGGAATTAAATGAAATACGTAGATACTTACATCTTTCCTTTAATGTTCTGCGCACAAATCTCCTCTTCAGATGATGCACTGACTCTAATTTCCGATAACGAGTTTTGTTTTCAAAAGTAACAAAAATAAAGAAATAATAGGCTACCAACGCGCCCCAAAAATCATAATTGGCGAACAAATCTATGAATCTATTCTCGCGATTTGAAAGTTAGAGCCGCGCCGCTCATGAAAGAATATAAATTGCGTAGAAAACACTGACTCTACCCTCGCGTATCCCCAAATTATTAACGACACACTACTATGAGCAACTGTGCTCTTCAAAACGAAAAACTTCGTACGTAATAAACACTGACTCTATTTGATCGCATTGCACGCGGTCGCAATCTCTGAAAAATAAGTAGGATAGGAGGTAGAATGGGGTAGATGTGGTTTCATCGAGTGTTTGTCGCGAGAAAATATTGCTTTTGTTGGAACCAGCCAAGGGACTTTCGCTCCTTGTTATTTAGAATTCAAGGTGTGATGCGAAAATACAGAATGCTCGCTTGATAGGAGCAGCTTTACATTTCAGTAACACGATATTATCCAGAATATACTACTTCAGAAATAATTATTACATTTAAATGAATCATAGTAGTGGCTTTCGTCATTAAAGTTGCAAGCATGTTCATGTTATTCGAATAATATTTTCAAATATATCACGATTTTTATAAATATCCAAAATTCTTGGCAAGAATCAAAATTCGTTAATTATTCATGCTTAAATAGCATGTCCTCGATCAACTACGCAGTTTCTATACATAGAGACCAAAACTTGCATCCAAAACCGAACGTAAATGCAATTACCACAGCTTCATAGAGATAGATTCTTAAAAATCATTGAAATATCATTGAATTCTACGTAAACGCGACCGAAATGCAATAGAATTCGATCATTCCAATATTTCGTGAACATCTACTGACGCTAATTTGAAAATTTTAAACAAATCTGATTGAAATTATTCAGTTTATCATAATTCAATCTTTTCTCATTTGATCCCGATATTAACCGACTGCAAAGTTACCCATTACCCTCACAGCCAACAATGATTCAATAAAATAACGAGAAAAATACGTATACCACACGTATTTCCACTTCCTTTCTGCAAGGAATGACCAGACGCCAACCAAGCACGTTCAAATTAACCGTCAAGTGTCATGGCATCGCCTGTCCTTTGCTTTTCATTCTCTCCTCAACGTCTGTAATCGAAGGATGCAGCAAGTTTGAAACAAAAGCATTAAAACATTCATAAGGCAATTAAACAACAAATAAACTTGAAATATGCACGAAAAGGGATGTAATTGAATACCGAGACACTATATGTGTGCACTAAATGTGCAGAAATATCGGCACGAAAGCAACGAAGGGAATGCGCGACGAAAATCTAATGATTTTCTCGCGATATTTAATCAATTTCGGGACGAAAGTGTATTAATAGTAGCAGCAAGTGACGATAGAGAGTAAAGAAGAAGACTAATAATGATTAGAAGTAATTATGTGACGATAGATAATGTACGCGTACCATTTAAGTACGCGACTATCGAAACGTCTTAACTCAACGATGTCCACGGAACGAATGTCCCCCGCGTCCCGCCAATGTACCGCGGCGAATATAGGCTTTGGTGGGGGGAGAGCAGGCAGTCCTCGCGAGGCAATACACACGTACGTATTTCCCAAGTGTTGGGATATCGTGGCCGAGCCGGCTGAACAGAGGTGACTTCCAAAGCTAGCATCGTCCAGTCATAACAAAAGCCGTAAAATAGAAATATTACGTGGAATATATTTCCTTCGTTTATAAAATATCTAGCATCTGCATACAGGAGTGTACTTTAATTAAGCTTGTACAACTTAACACAGATGGCTTGGTAAGTATATATTCGTAAATTAATTACGTGATATATAGTTTCTTATGGGAAAACTTTTTACAAGCTTCGCGATACATTCAAGAATGTCGCGATACCAATCCCGTGTTACCATCTGTACATAAAATGAATACTCATTCTGTATACATTTGTGTGAGCATAACGAGGCGTTTTTAATTAACACGAGAGCTAATGAAAGCTCCATGGGAAGTACAATGAGTGTCACTCGAAATTGTACACTGTAACCTGTAACGCATGCCAGATTTTCGGTTGAAAAGTATTGTTACCATAGATGTAAGGATAAAGGTTTTTTTATGAATAAACACACTAACATAATTGTATTCAATATACAATGAGCCACGAAAGTATTTGAACGCTCGCTATTAAAACTGTAAACAATAAAAATATACATGTTACTCTTAAGTTCCAAAAGTAATGTTGTAATTACTATAAGACATAAGTATCGAGGTTATATATACCAAATTTGAAATGAATCGGATAATATTTGCAGAAGTTATGAAACCTTTATTGCAAAGATGTACTGAAATAGGGTCACAAAAGTATTCGAACGGCATTAATTATACGCACCTTATTTTATTTTAATATTTATTTAGGCCATCTTTGGCTCCAGTTACGCTTTTCAGACGTTGTCCCATGCTGTGCACTAGTTTTTTAGTTATTTTAGATTCGATAGAATTCCATACTTCTAAAATGTTTTGTTTTAATACGTCTTTCGAAGTTACGTCGTATTTTTTTAATTCGCTGCCGATGTTCGCCCACAAATATTCGACAATATTAATTTTCAGACTTTATGGGGGTGTATGTAACCCATGCGGTGTATTATGCAATAAACATTCTTGCATAATTTGGCCGTATGCTTGCGGTCATTGTCTTGCTGGAAATCAAAATTTTCCAATAACTCCAATTTAGTTGTACTTTCTTCCAAATTGTTTTTTAAAATATTTAGAAATTTATGTTTATCTAAAATGCCAATCATAAAAACGAGATTACCAGTGTCTGTTGCAACCATACACCCCCACAACATCACGGAACCACAGCAGCACTTTATAGTAGGTCGTACATTTTTAGTATTCATTTCTGAGTTGAGTTTTCTCCAGACATACCCATCTTCATCTGAACTAAATATATTAAAACTGTATTAAAAATGTATTAAAAATGTATGAAAAATATATTTGGTTCGGATGGAGGTTGTTATGACTGGAGGAAACCCAACTCAGAAGTCAATACTAAAAATGTACGTCCTACTGTAAAGTGCTAGGTGGTTCCATGATGTTGTGGGGGTGTATGGTTGCAATAGACACTGGTAATTTCGTTTTTATGAATGGCATTTTAGATAAACATAAATTTCTAAATATTTTCCAAAACAATTTGGAAAAAAGTGGAACCAAATTTGGGTTATTAGAAAATTTTTATTTTCAGCAAGACAGTGACCGCAAGCATACGGCCAAACTGTGCAAGAATGGTTATTGTATAATACACCGCATGGGTTACATACACCCCCATAAAGTCTGGGAATTAATATTGTCGAATATTTGTGGGCGAACATCGGCAGAGGATTAAAAAAATACGACGTAACTTCGAAAGACGTACTAAAACAAAACATTTTAGAAGTATGGAATTCTATCGAATCTAAAATAACTAAAAAACTAGTGCACAGCATGGGACAACGTCTGAAAAGCGTAACTGGAGCCAAAGATGGCCTAAATAAATATTAAAATTAAATAAGGTGCGTATAATTAATGCCGTTCGAATACTTTTGTGACCCTGTTTCAGTACATCTTTGCAATAAAGGTTTCATAACTTCTGCAAATATTATCCGATTCATTTCAAATTTGGTATATATAATCTCGATACTTGTGTCTTATAGCAGTTACAACGTTACTTTTAAAACTTAAGTCTAACATGTATATTTTTATTGTTTACTGTATTAATGGCGTGCGTTCGAATACTTTCGAGGCTAACTGTATACTGATTGCAAGTAAAAAACTTTATTCGTAATAAGAAAATTAAACATATTGGAGAATAATATACAGAAAATGTTAGTCACTGAAAATGTACAAAAATATGTTATTCTGCCATCCTTAGTTAAACTGTCCTAAGCTGTTCTTTCATTTTTTGAGATATGTTGAAATATTTGAAGTTCCACACATCTTTTACCTTTTAAGTATAGTTAGAAAACTCTACGTGCTTCGTAAAGATTTTTAAACAGTCTAATGTATTTAACCTAACATCTTTCAAAATGGTTACAATATTTTATCTAAAACAATTAATTAACTGGTACGGTAATAATAAATTTGTCACCGGTACACCTATTACAAAAAATTATATTCGGCTATTACAAAATAATGACAGCATGTTTTAATTTGAATGAAGGAAAGTCAGGATGGTACAAAGTAAATGATAAAACTTCAGTTTTCTCGGTTATTTCAAAATGCTAGATAAGACATTTTAACTAAAGAGGGCAGTATTATCGTTAATAGAAAAAAACAAAAGGTCATTTCAATATTTTCTAGGGTATCGACGATTATTTTCGGCTGCTTGTAGTCGTCGTGGAACCGATTGCACCAATTTTTCCCAAAATTCCTTCGAAATGGTTGCCCACTCTTCTTGCAGTGCAGACCTCAATTGTTGTTTATTAGAAACGCAGCGTAACTTAACTTCTTTTTTTCCAGTTCATGCCACACATGTTCTATAACATTGATAGCTGGTGATTGTGGAAGCGTTTGTATCAATTTTGGACAATAATACAGTAACTAACTCTTCGCTAAGTAGAAAGTATGGTTGGGGTCATTACTGGCATAAAATCTGGAAGTATTTAAAATACCCATTTTTTCCGTACTTTGCTTTACATTGTTTTTTTAATATGTTTAAATACCCTCATTTGTCCATATTTTCATCTACAGTTAGTAAAAAAGTATTTGTACACTTTCTAAAATCGCATAACTTTCGTCCAAACGATGTGAGTTTTTTGAGAAGCTAGAGGGATTAGTTTGCTAAATGATGCCAATCGTCGTTTTGAAACAAATGTACTTGGTCGGAACAGCAAAAAAAAAATAGTAAAGGTCGTTTTTTAAACTTCTTTCTGTAAGCCTGTAATGAAAATTCAAAAACCCGTTTGTAGATTTAAGTAGGTTATATACTTGCCTAAAATTTCATCAAAATCGGTTAACGTTGCTCTGAGCTATGAACGCTTAAAGATCGCAGAATAAGGTCGAAAATCGCGGAAATTCCCGAAATCAGCGATTTTCGACTTTATTCTGCGATCTTTAAGCAATACATTAAGATCCTTAATCTTACAATATCTATAATTTGAACAGTCGCGAATCGTTTAAAATGTCTGTAATTTCAATAGTCGTGAGTTGTTTACAATTTCAACAATTCCAGCAGTCGCGAATCGATTAAAATATCTGTAATTTGCATAGTCCCTAATCGTTTAAAATTTCTACAATTTCAACAGTCACGAATCTTTTAAAATCACTGTAATTTTGATAGTCGCTAATCGTTTACGATTTCTACAATTTCAGCAGCAGCGAATCGTTTAAAATCACTGAAATTTTGATAGTCGCTAATCGTTCAGAATGTCTAGAATCTCAGTAGTCACGAATCGATTAAAATCTCTGTAATTACGATAGTCGTTAATCGTTTACAATCTCTGCAATTTCAATAGTCGCTAATCGTTTACAATTTCTACAATTTCAGCAGTCGCGAATCGTTTAAAATCTCTACAATTTCTACAAGCGCAATTCGTTTAAAATCTCTGTAATTTCGATTGTCGCTAAAAATGAATATATCATAGACATAAATATAATTTCAGCAGTCGCGAATCGTTTAAAATCTCTACAATTTCTACAAGCGCAATTCGTTTAAAATCTCTGTAATTTCGATTGTCGCTAAGAATGAATATATCATAGACATAAATATATATGTATGTTAATACTATAAAAAAAACCTGCTCACCAACATTATATAATTTATATATTTATAAATATGGGGGCATATTTATATTTCTTGCGGGAGTAATACGAATATTATTAATAAAATTCAATATTTCGATCTAAAAAATTCTAGAAATTCGTTCTTTGGAGGGTGAATGAAATGATAGAATTTTGGGTAATTTTAAGTTGCGTGGTAATTTAAAGTGGTCAAAATTCGTATTTATTTAAATTAGTTTAATTTCAGTTAGTAAATTAATTAAATTAAATGATCTATAAATTCAAGTTTTAAATAATGATTATTTAAATGGTAATTGTTTATGTAAATACTTAATTTAAAAATGAATGAAGGTTTAATTTATCTATTAAATTTAATAAAGGTAATTTTAGTGCCAGCAACAGCGGTTAGGCTTAATTTGTAAGGTACTTTTTATTTAATTCTTGAATTAGTGTATTATTATAATAATACTAATCGTTTCCAATGTGTACAAATTCAACAGTGGTTACACGTTATCAATATCTACAATTTCAACAGTCGCGAATCGTTTCAAATCTTTGTAATTTCGACAGTCGCGAATCTTTTACAATCTCTACAATTTTCTTAGTCCCTACACATTACCTGGATGTAGAAATTTTCCACATTCGTTGTTCCCCTACTTACAATATTGTGATCGAACAAAAGTAATTTGGCAATACGAATTTGTTTGGGAGCAGTTATATCGTCTTTCATTAGAGTGGCTTTTTGCTATAGTAGGCATAGAAACTACATAATGTGTCCGAAGGAGGTAACAGAGTATGGCAGAATGTCTTGCTGCAGAAAATTTAAATGCTAATGGTAATTTAGGGAAAATGAACGAAGAGATGCAATATTTTTACGCATAATTTATCGGTGTTGGGATAAAATTAATCGAGTACGTTTATCGGTGAATCGAAATATTGTTAATGGGAAGCTAATAAAATTAACATATAGCGTGGGAACTACCGTGAATTTTAAAGTATTACGAATATCTTTGACAAAAGATTGGAAAGTATCAAGGAAGTGTGTTTTCAGCGTACATTCTTCAGTAATGTGACTTGCTCTACACTGCATGCAGTCGGCAATAATTTTGTTAATTCTTAGTGCTATGAATTTTCACAAATTTTGTCGAATTACATTATTTGACAAATTTACAAAAACTTGTGCGACAGAAGATGCTTCATTTTTATTCAATCCTGTGCTCCCCTTCGGTTCTATAAGCTCTACATAAAAACATTTCACTTTTCACTAGTACGGGTGTCGAGTGTAGTTGTGAAAACTGAAAAGTGAGAATTTTGCAATGGACGTTGCTATATAATATTATTTCTGGCCTCGACGAATTTCAAGTTAGCTACGAGTCGGCCGAGCGCGACAACCTCTGAGGACAAAGTCAAAACATTGAACTACGTTGCGTCTTCGCAGTCGGTTCCCAAACGCGAACGCGATCGGACGTGAATTATTTGCAGTGCCATGGTGCTTCTTAACTCACGATATCTCGCTTTGTGCATTAATTCTATCGGTTACTGGACTGTGTGAGAGGTCTTTAAACAGCATTTCACTGCGATATACCCTTCATCTAGAAGACTTTTGGGAAAACTCTTTCCACGAGTCTGGACACATCCTCGCTCTACGCACGAAGAATGCACGGAGCATTTTCTGGTATTTTTTATCTTTACACTACTGCCCAAATATTAATCTACCAAATATTAATATTATAAAGAATGTAAATTTAGGATGATTAATTCGTCTAATTCAATTAAAATGGTGTATCTATATTTTATCGCTATACATATATGTACCTACATGTAGGTCGAGGAATTTACTATCGTTCTTTTAAATTAACCCCAGTAGGAGTAATTATTATATTAATATCCAATAGCTACAGTATTCCTCGGATAGTTTTTACCGTGAGGTCAAATTTTTTTGAGGAGCTCCAGTAATTACTAACCTATTATCAGCTATTCCCTATCTTGGTCAAATAATAGTTGAATGAATTTGAGGAGGATTCTCTATTGATAATGTTACTCTAACCCGGTTTTACTCATTTCACTTTATTCTACCATTAATTATTGTAATTTTAGTAATTATACATTTATTCTTTCTTCATTTAAAAGTATCCAATAGGAACAAATAGAAAGAAATACAAAATTTCATTCTATTTGTACTTTACACTTAAGAATATTTTAGGTTTCATTGTAATCCTTATACTTCATTTCTTAATTATTATACAGTATCCTTACATTTTAGGAGTGCCTGATAATTTTATTTATGCTAATTCAACATCTACCCCCATCCATATTAAATCTGAACAATACTTTTTATTTACCTATTCAATTCTACGTGAGATTTAAACAAACTGGTAGGAGTAATTGGTCTCATCGTATTAATTTTAATCTTAATAGTTCTACCATTTACCAAGACTTATTATATAACATCAAGAACATTTTATCTCAAAAATCAATTTATATTCCGAAGATATATTTCATTATTTATCTTACTATCTTGATTTGGAGGGAAACATATCGCGAGTATCCTTACAAAGAATAAGTCAAATTTTTACAACCTTATACTTTTCCTTCTTTCTTATTAATCGTAATATAAATAAATATCGAGATACATTAATCTATAAAATCTAGTTATGAGTTTGATTAGACATATATTTTGGAAATATAGAATTAGTATTTTCTATTTACTTAACCACGGTTGAAAAAATAATTTTAAACCAAAAATAATAACCCTGCCACTCATACTTTCTTTGGTCCCTTTCCATCCTGAATATAACCCAAAATTTTCCGTTCGAATAAAGTTAAAAAAGTTATACCAATTATTATTAGCAACAATAAAACAATCATATAAAGTATATTGAAAAAATGTGTAACTAATGAATAAATTACTACCTATAATTTATACACGTATTTTAAATTCTAAATGTAAGGCACTATTCTGCCAAGGAAGTAATTTGTTTATTAATCTTAATATAATAAAAAAAGTAATTTATAAATCAAATCCTTTCGTACAAAAAACTGACCACCCCCACTTTAAATTACCACCTAACTTTATATTACCCAAAATTCTATCATTTCATTCATCCTCCAATGAACGAATTTCTAGAATTATTTAGATCAAAATTTTTACTTTATTAATAATTTTCGTGACATGCAACAAATTAGAGAGTTAATTTAACTATATTACTCCCACAAGAAATATAAATGTGCCCACATATTTATAAATATATAAATTATAAATAAATCTTTCCAACTTGATAATATATAAATTATTTATGAATTTATCGAATTAATAATTAATTTAGTTCGATATATTCCATAAATATATATATATTAATACAGATTTACTATATTTACTTAATGGAATATATTATATTACTTCATAGTTTTCATAGGTACACATATTCATGAATATAAACGTATATATATAAATTATTTATTGTATAATAAGTTCATTATTGAATCCCTATCTTTTATATATAAATTATTTATATAATAAATACATTAATATATAAATAATTTATAAAAATTAATAAAAATTTATAATAATTTATCAAATTACATTTCAACTTGGATGGGAAACAGTCGAGGTCGACGGCGACCTCTACCAATGTGACAATTACAGTGAGGTGAAAGATGCGAGCTATCAGTTGGGCTTTATCCGCGAGAGTGATCGGATCGGTGAATATCCGTGAACGTTACGATGGCTATTATTTACTGATTTCTCGATGCCTACATCAATTCGTTGGTCTAATGTACTAAATAGAAGACCGTTTAATAAGATTTGACTGGAATATAGGTGTATCGTCTAGAAGACTTTTTGGCAAACAGTTGCCCAGCGTTGAATGACATCTCGCAATGATAAAGATACACGTACAAGGTGAGGGGTGCACGACCGTAGTTGTGAAAATTTTGCAATTGACATATATAAAATTATTTCTGGCCTCGACGAATCTGACCAGAATGTCAACAACCTCTACTAAAGTAGTCATCTGCCAGTTGAACTTTACCTGCTACAATGATCGGATCTCAGCGAATGCATGAGCATATTATTTCGCGATATCTCGATTCCTGGATTAATTTAATCGATTCCTGGACCATGTGAGAGGTCGCTTAACAAGATTCTACTACAATTCACCCAGTATCTACAAGACTTCTTGACTCGCTGCTTAGGGACATTGTTCAGACTGTGTTCAACGATCGGTGAGTCGTATATTTCAATTTCTTCAATTTTTCTGCATGCTATTGAACAAATAATTGCTGTAGCGATCACAGTGGCTAAGAATACATACTTTGTACTCGTGAACTGTAACATTAACGCGCATACTTCCAAATGCTTAATACAGTCAAAAGCAATAAATAAATTTGTAATTCGAGGTTAAAGTTTTAATAATGTGTTTCAAATATTCTAAATTATTTTTCTTGAATTTTATAATCAAAGCTTGATGCTTTGAATACGAATTACACTTCTCAACTTTAATTACATTCGAACCATTAGACTCTCAAATTAAACGAGAATCGAAAGCACTAATTTATTAAGGATTTTCAATTATATAAGTTGAAGCTCTTTCTCATACAAATAATATCTGAGAATGACAGTTAATATTGGTACTACATGGTCACTATGCTCGCTACTTCTACTTTTCTCTCTGCTTACAATATTAACATGAACCTAGCAATAAGTCTTAGTTTAAGAACTTTAGTCGCAAGACTTTTTCCAAATTTTTAAAAATGAGCAAAGCATTGGTCGAATATGGGCCAGAAATATTTCGTAGAAATGGGTCACTTTCGTAGGTACCTCCACGTTGGTGTGCCTGGACTTGGTAACGTTTTCCAATGCATTGCGACTTGCAAAACGTTATCAAGCTGAAGCCTACGATCTAGTTTAAGGGTCCAGATCGAGCCAAACTTACATTCGGTGAGCTTGGTTCGGTCTGGACATCTATTCTGGACATCTGCGTGATTCGAGCGATTAGCTTCTGTTCCGTCTCGTTCTTTCTGAATATAAGAGTGCCAAACGCACTCTTTTAGAAATGCAATTCGCCTTCGATGACTGATTTGGATTTCGCGCATGGCGTGCTCGCCCTTCATAGGCCGGCTGTGCTGGGTACAACTGATTACGGCTTTTCACAGAGGACCATTGTTAGACGATGATGTGCGCCAGTTCATGACCATTCTGATTTTCTAGTTATCGCGTCGATACCGGGCTTCGGTCCACCTCGTCCCGCTCTGTGGTCTCAGATGGCTCGTTCTCGGCCACACTCGCCAAGGCTGTGTAAAGTCGTGATATGGAGCACGCCATGTAGGTACGAAAATTCGGTGCATCGAGGGTGAATGTTCGCGTTGCGTCTTTCGGTCCTTTCGGTCGTTTAGTCTCCTTTGCAATCTCAATCGGGAGATTCTTAGCTTTCGCCTATCCCTCGAAAGTTACGCAAGTGCATATTTGCAATAGATTACGCCACTAGGGCCCATTGTAAAGAGTGCGATAGGCTAAATTTAAGGGTAGAGGTGCGCTTGTTTGTCGAGAGTGACACCTTCTGTTTTTGCTTTTGCTTTCTCTTACGATTAGCTTCACCGTGCACCGTGTCATTTCTTATTTAGCATACTTTTAAATACTTGTCATAGTGACTTTTCTATTCCCTACTTTCAATTATTTTTTCTTTCCGGAAATATAATTCGCTCTCGGGAGAAATCTTGAATTAGCACAAGATGCTCGGGCAAGATACACTCGCCTGTGCAAATTGTCGGCTTTGCGATGGGAGCGCGTATTGCAGCTGCATGTGATTTAATGGTGGTCGCGTATTAGCGTTTTGTCTGTGCAACTGCAATGCGTGAGTGTATCGAGCAGCTCGAGATCTCTCGCGACGGCGAATCCGTGTCCGTTTGTTAATCCTTTTTTATCTCTGCAATGAGATACTTAGAATCTGGTTGGCACTTAAAAGCAATGCAAGCCTACCTCTGAAATATGCGAAAGAAATTGTAACCGCATGTATGCACAGAGATCCACGAGATCCTCTCGTCTATTTCTCTCACGCGTGTATGCTAATCCTTTGGACTTTAAAGTAAAGTCTTTTGAAAAAATTTTAGTAGCCATTTACCGTATATTGCAATCACAGTCCGCAGGGTTAATATATCGAAGCATAGTCTGTTATGCTTTCTCCGAGTTGTGTGTGTGTGTGTGTGTGTGTGTGTGCTGCGAAATTTAGAAAACTTGGGCAGGCAAGTTTAGTTTTAAGTGTTTCATCGAAGAATTCGCCGAGGGGTTCGCCGAAGGGTTCTCTGCTGAATTTTTTTAAGAAATTCACTCAGAATTTCGTTGGCGGGCACAGGGTGGATTTAGATCTGGGTTAAGGTTTACTAACACTGCAAAGTAGAATTGGAACAGTTTTCTGGCATTCCATGCCATTAGCGCCCGACGAGGCTGCTTTTTTCACCTTACAATTCGGAATGATTATGCGCCCAAGGAGGCTGCTGTTCTTTCGTCTTGTTATTAGGCATCATTAAGCGCCCATAGTGACTGTTGTTGTTGTTTTTTTTTAATTAAAATTGAAAAGTATTAGACGTACAATGGGACCACTCCTTTTTTCTATCAATCTTCAGATTCATTAAGCGCCAAATGCGGCTGCTCGAAAATTTTCTGAATGTCCGAATTGCGTGGCGCTCCATGCGGCTGCCTGGAATTTAAAGGATATTTTTTGGAACTTGTTTAAATACAAATTGTCTGTTTCAGTAATAGTGTTTGTGATCGCCCGTAATGCGATCGTAGAGTCAGGGTTTTTGCGCAAGTAAAACTAGTCGAGAGCCCGGTGCTCTAATAGCCTTTTCACCGCGAAAGTAGAGTCATGCACGAGTCCAACTGGAGCTGCTGGGCTGAGGGCTAAAGGGATGATGAGCTGAGGGATGCTGGTCAGAGGGCTGCTGGTCTCAGGGTTGCTGGTCAGAGGTTACGAGCTTGCAGAGATGCAGTACTCTTGATGCCAGCGAACGGCAAGTCACTTTACAATTCTTTGAATATTGGTGCATGCAATAGATCGAAATTATTTCTGTAGAAAACATAGCGTTGCCAGCTCTTTCGATTCTGGCAGTTCCAACACAAATGCGCGACATGCAGGGGCCCATTTCACATGGTCGGTATTCCTTTCAGGAACACATATGCAATATTTCGCGAATATGGTCTAGGGCGTATTGGCAGTAGCCTCGTGACGTGGCTCTTTTCTAAACCATAGTTACGAAATATTGCAGAAATGTTGTTAAAACGAATGCTAATTACATGAAATGGGCCCCAAACCGCTGCGCATATGTGTTGGAAAGAGCAGAATCCAAGGAGCTGACCATACAAGGTACTCGTAGATTGTGACATGCATGTGTCTGTTTTAAAATAAGAAAAATTAAATCAATACAACACTTGCCCGCGATTTTTACAATTCCGATTAATAATTCGTAAAATAATTGAATAGATCGAGTCGAGTAGAGTCACCGCGAAAATTTTGAAAAGGTTCCGAGTGGAACCAGACTTCCGAGCAATCTTGCAGTCTAGCAAGATCCTTTGTGATCGCGCATAATGCGATCGTAGAGTCCCCGCTTTTTTCGCATCCATGTACATATTTTGCAGAGCACCGTGGCTCTTACTTAGAGTAGTATTACCGCGAATTTGGAGTAAAATTTTTGCATATCTAAGACTTGTCCAGAGCATCGAAGCTCAAGTTTAATTTTCTTCGCGATAGTAAAGTCAATTTTTTGCGCATTCAAAGTTCATCCAGAGCACCGGTGCTCTAATTGCTTTTTATCGCGGAAGTAGAGTCAAATTTTCGCTTAGCTTCACTTTTCAGCTTAGACTTGCTAAGGAGATTCTTGGCCCTAGAGAAGGCTTAGCTCGTAGGCTCTGGAGAGGGCCAGAAAATTAAATCAATATAAAAGTTGCTCGCGATTTTTGCAATTCCGATTAATAATTCGTAAAATAATGGAATCGATCGAGTCGAGTAGAGTCACCGCGAAAAACTGTGAAAGGTTCCAAATAGCATCAGACTTCCTAGCAATCTTGCAGTCTAGCAAGTTCCTTTGTTATCGCGCTTAATGCGATCGTAGAGTCCCCGTTTTTTTCGTGTTCATCTACATATTTTGCAGAGCACCGCGGCTCTTACTTAGAGTAGAATTACCCCTAATTGGGAGTCAAATTCTTGCGTGTATAAGACTTGTCCAGAGCACCGAAGTTCCAGTAGAATTTTCTTCGCGAAACTAGAGCCACTTTTTTGCGCATACGAAGTTCGTCCAGAGCACCGGTGCTCTAATTGCTTTTTTATCGCGGATGTAGAGTCAAATTTTCGCTTAACTTCAATTTTCAGCTTAGGCTTACCAAGGAGATCCTAGGCCCTAGAGGGGGCCTAGCTCGTGGGCCCTGGGGGAGGCCCAACACATGGACCCTATAGAGGGCCTAGCGCGTGGGCCCTAGAGAGGGCTCAAAGGGGGACCCTAGAGAGGGCCTACCATAGGCCCTAGAGAGGGCCCAAAGCTTGGAAACTAGCGAGGATGACAGGATGGACCATATTCGCCGACCGGTGAGTCATATTCCGTACTTGCATGCGATAGTAGACACGAGTACCTTGTATTCCTGGGTAGTAATATTTGTGCGCGCATTTGGGAAGGGTAAGCATCCTACCTAATTGCACGCAGTGCATTTTGGTAGGATATGCATCCTACAAAATGCATGCAAAAAGACTTTACCCAACAAGTCCATTCCGAGTGCAAGGAATGTGAAATAATTGAAATGGCGTGTTTAAAATGGGACATTCCACGCGAAATCGGACACTTGTTGGAGTAACGTTTCGGATATTGCTGAAATTTGAATATGATGTAGTCGTTAGTGATATTTAAACGTATCTCAAAAGATATTTCAATATTTTGAAAAATGTCGATTTTACAACTGTTTGAAGTTAAGTGCTAAATTTGTTCAATACATTATATCTATGGAAATAGTAAACGGATGGAGATGAGGTTTACAGTGCTTATAGATGAGACATTGACGTTTTAAGAAAAAATTATTTCAGTTTAAAAAAAGGTTGAACCATTTTTGTGCAATTATTTTAAACAAATGCAGGTTTTTAACACCGGGCACGATTTTAAAAATCTGAAAAGGGAGAATATAGATTACAGTTCTATCCTTCCCCTTCATGGACAATTTTTCCAAAATATGGACATTTTAAAATTGGGCCTGAACAAATTACCGAAAGTTGACGCTGCGTCAAATCACACCGGTTCGACTGACTGATTGTGAGTCGTGCGGTACTCGCAGCGGCCAAGCGGCCATATCTACTATTCTTATACAGTGTTCTCGAATATGTTAAGTATTTGTAAAAAACTGAAAAATGAAAACTTTTACTGTTTTTTATACACAACATAATACGGTAACTCAACTCTTGGTATTCGCAATAGTTTCCTTGAAACAAAGGTGACCCTCAGTTTTTTAAATGGAATGCTATATATTTGATTATCCAATATGAAAGCGACTGTCAAGACAAATTCAAGCATATGGTATACTATGGCCTTCAAGGCTACACATGGTTAGGAATTAAATAAATATATCGAACTATCTATCTAGTAGATTTAATTTTATCTTTCATTCCGAACCATGTGTAGGGGAGACCGGGGTAAAGTGAACCTCGGGGTAAAATGAGCTGTCTTAATTTATTCTTTAATAACAGTATATGGAATAAATGTGTGTAATATCACACTGATAATTATGCACATTTATTACGCCCCCAAAATTTGTAAATATATAAATTATATAATTATTTTATATATTTATTAAAGAATAAATTAAGAAAGCTCATTTTACCCCGGTCTCCCTTAGACTTCAAACCCTTGAAGGTCAGACTATACCATATGGTTGAATTTGTCATGACAATCGCTCCCATATTGGATAATCAAATATATAGCATTCTATTTAAAAAGCTGAGGGACACCTTCGTTTCGAGGAAAATATTGCGAGCACTAAAAATTGAGTTACCGTATTAAGTTGTGTATAAAAAAAACACAGTAAAAGTTTTCCTTCTTCAGTTTTTACACACACCTACCATATTCGAGAATACTGTATATTGGACTTTAAATTAAAATCTTTTGAAAAAATACAGTAGCCATTTCCCTCTAATATTGCAACCAAAGTTCAACGGGTTAATATATTTTCGGGAGATATTCCGGGATTCATTTGAGAGTCGCCGAGGGATTCGTGCGTTTAGAATTAAGTAAGAGAATTATAAAGACCTATGTACGTACAGGGAGATAGATGATAATCGGAGGTCTATTTCTCTTTCGCGTCCACGGATTGTTTTTAAATAGTAGAGTGAGATTGTCGCTTCTCTCATTGCTTGCAATGCGTGACGCGATGAGTTGATTATAATGGAGGGTGGATGGGATTGGAGTATTTCGTAGCAACCCCTCAATGTGAGACCTGGCGAATTACCCAGTAGTCACTGAATTAGTTTTGTTGCTCTTTTGTTGGTTTCTCATCTCCGATGAGGAGTTAGATTCTGTATCTAAACCGGAGGGATCGATGGAACTTTGTTTCCATCCATCTCTTCGGTTTACTAGGCTAAGGTTTTCATGTATAGGGAGATCGACGGAACTTTGATTCTATCTATCTCTCTACGGGTCTCTAAGAACAGCAACCTCCTCGTGGTGAGACCTGGTAATCGGTGAGAACCGAGCCGATAGCTGTGATTGTCAAATATTCTAATTAGATATGAGAATTTCTTTAACTTGCAATACTATGGTAAAATGTAAGAATAAAATATGTAACTTGAAATGTTGTTCGATTTTTCCTACCGAACCCCAAAACACGAGTATAGTGTTAAAATAGAAGGATAAGTGCAAGTTGGAATATTTCTGCGAGATACTGGAACCGAGGGGATTTTTACAATTTTTAAAAATCCTTTCTGCTTCAGCACCTTATTGAAATATATTCCTTGGCGAGGTATTCCACGTTACATCATCAAAACATGTCTTCCACAAATAATGTTGTTTGTGTAAATTTTTATGTTAAATAAATTTGCTTTGCGTTAAATAAACCCGAATAGGACAGCAAGGTTAAAAGGCGTATGTGTTCTTGTTTTGTTGTGATCCTTCTTTCTCTGTCGTTGAACGGAATACGTTTATAAAACGATCTTTAAATTGTTACTGTGACAGAATCATTTGTAAATCACGAGTTTCAAATGATCAAAGTTTCACCCGTGTTGAATTCTAATTCCTACCACGCGTAGCGTCACAATCTTATTTTAGATTCAATCGATAACGTTGGGTGTGACATGAAAATGGTAAGGGGGCTCGCGAGCCCCCCGAGCGTGTGACACAAAATTACATTGCGTGATAGGTCTATCCTATACCTGGTCTATGCCTATACCTCGTCTGTGGCAGTGGATAACATCTCATCTCCGCAAACCTTCCAGAGCGTCCTCGTAAACGAATTACGAGTATTGACATTTAGAAGTGGCTATCGCGTGTTTAGGTTCCTGCTAAAGCGTAAATAATATTGTTACGATTCTGTGTTTATTCGAGTACCAAGCGTGAAAATTGGTACACGATGCTACGAAGATTCTGAATAACATTTGCATCCGTAAAATGTTTGGATCACTTTTTCGGGAATTTGTGTTTACACAGTGAACGATATCCACTACCCAAGTATCGCACACTTTCTGTGGCATACTAGCTTGTACGTATATAACGCTTTCAACAGCTATTCTGACCGAGGTATAGTGTATTTGGTTTGGTTTGGTTTATTGTTTTTTCCTGTTAAACAGGATGGCGTTTCAAGCATTTCGCTTATATTGCCCAACGAACTATAGTCTCATATCTTTGTCCCTCCTCTCTCTTCTTCGGGTCCCAGCAGCAGCGGCGCACCGGGAGAAAGGTGGTCACCCATCTTTCCCCGGACCCGCCCCGTGATGTTTTAACTTCGGTGATCTAGCGAGAACCGGTGTTTTCATCACGGCTAAGGCCGCTGGTTATAGTGTATTTTTTAAAAAAGGTACAAAAAAGAGCGCCAAGTATATAATTCCATCATAAAGAATTCCATTTAAAAACATTGTCGTAAATTAATATAAATTTCTTAATATGCTATATTTAACTTTACAAAAGTGATGAGATACAACAATTGCGCCAATTATCACAATGGCTATTTATACAAAGAAAAAAATGTACTCAATAATATTAAGCCGACATATTTTTATACAAATCAATATTTTAATACGAATAAATATTTTATTCAAAATACTTGGCGCTGCTCTCCGAAAAAATGTTAATTGTCTTGGTTAATAAATAAAACAAGACAAGACACCACAGAGACAAGAAAGAAAGAAAAAGATTTTAATGCAATTTATGCATATTTATTCAGTTTAGCAACACCAATTCAGAGAGCAGCGCCAAGTATTTTGAATAAAATATTTATTCGTATTAAAATATTGATTTGTATAAAAATATGTCGGCTTAATATTATTGAGTACATTTTTTTCTTTGTATAAATAGCCATTGTGATAATTGGCGCAATTGTTGTATCTCATCACTTTTGTAAAGTTAAATATAGCATATTAAGAAATTTATATTAATTTACGACAATGTTTTTAAATGGAATTCTTTATGATGGAATTATATACTTGGCGCTCTTTTTTGTACCTTTTTTAAAAAAGGTAATTTTGTGGGGATTTCACACATTTTGTAGTGTTTATTGATGACTGGATAACTTTTTCACCCCCTCGGTGTTATTTTTTCAACAATATATTATATCGTTATCCAAACTCCGCACGCTTGCAAAGCTACAAGACAATTGGATTGGTCGAATTGGTTTAAAGTTGAGTTTTCAGATATGAATCAAACATACAAGAAGCAAACATAGAATCGAAGCTGAATAAAATCGTTTAATTAATATAATACTATGTCCGATTTATTTTTGTTGTCTGAATTATACAGTTTTCCACATTCATAATAAAACTCAATATTAATTGTATATACATATTTCTTAAAACTCTAGAATAAAATTATACATGAAAATGTGCTTATTTTTCTTATTTGCAGCAGGGTTACTTTCTCTATCGCTTCTGCTTCGATTATCTGTAAATATACAAAATTCCACATTTTAGTTATGACTTAACGTAGAACATATAAAAATAGATTGGCCCTTTGCTATTTTAAGTGTACAGACTACAAAATGTGTCCGATGGAGGTGAGAGCGTATGGCAGAATGTCTTGTTGCAGGAAATTTAAATGCTAATGGTAATTCAGCAAAAATGAACGAAGAGATTCAATATTTTTAACGTACAATGTATTGGTATTGGAATAAAATTAATTTAGTATGTTTATATTTTTGAATTGAAATATTGTTAATGGGAAACTAATAAAATTAATGAATAGCGTAGGAACTACTGTGGATTTTAATAAAGTATTAGGAATACCTTTCCAACAGAGATTGAAAAGTATCAAGGGAGATGCGTTTTCAGCGTACTTTCTTCACTAATGTGACTTGCTCAACGTTGCAAGCAGTACGCTATAATTTTCTTAATTCTTAATGCTACGCTACTTTGACAAATTTTGTCGATTTACCTTATTTGACAACTTTCCAGAAACTTGTGCGAAACAAGATGTTTTTCTGTCTGTCTAACCTTCTCTGGACAACCTCCAAGCCTGTGCATCCCCTTCATTTCTATCCAAGCTTGTGCGTCCCCTTCATTTCTATCCAAGCCTGGGCGTCCCCTTCATTTTTATTCGAGCCTGTGTAAAAATTGTTTGCTGGTATAAAAACAATATATTAATTTGTGGAAACTTGTGCGAAAGAAGATGCTTCTCTGTCGAACCTTCTCCAGACAACTTCCAAGTCTGCGACTCTACATAAGAAATCTATTTGAAAAATTTTGGCGACTTACCTTGTTAATTGAGACAATAATTCAGTCTCCTATTAGTGTAAAAACTCGTGACATTTCAAATTCCGACAATTTACTTTATTTGACACTTAGCACGTGGTAGGTTATAATATCTCTGCCTAGCTGTCACGTGACAACAATTTATTTGACACTTAGCACTTGGTAGGTTATAATATCTCTGCCTAGCTGTCACGTGACAACAATTTGTTACGCGATTGGCCGATGCCCGCATCCAATGAACAACGTGCCTGAGAGACATTTCCTCACCCTTTCATACTCCCCTCTTGCCAAGAAGTGTAGGACGATGACTATAACGATGCTGAATTTTAAGAACATAAAATTCAGCAAATTGCAACTTTACATCGAAATATCTCAGCTCATAAGGCCCGTAGGAACAAAACGAAGACACTTTTCTCATGTAAATCAAACCCAAGCTATCCATTAAGACCATTCAAAATCTAATTGGATCAGCCGTTATTGAGATTCGGAAATCTCAGGGTTCTTGATAGCGAGTCGCGCGTAATAGAGCCACTCCGTGGCTTGCGCTGCGCATATATATCTATATATATACTTGGCGCGAGACACTACCGTGTCTCTTGATTTAATCCTGGAGATTTTATTTTATCACAGATTCCATAAAAGGATTCGTGTATAATATTTTATATGCAGTATAATTAAACATGTCGACATTGGAAGATAAGATTCTGGGTGAAAAACTGCACTACTACTGTAGTAGTTCCAGCGAGGACGAAGGAAATGATTCGGCAGACTCCGACAAAGAATCGGAAAATGAGAAAGGCGGATATCCCGGAGGAATGACCGATTCCATTGAACCGTCATTCTCGGAATGGGATGGGACTTCCAGCAATACCGGGCCGAAGGGTGTTATAAAGGTAAGGACGTGCTTCGAGTGAGTTACGTGAATTTCTAACCGTGGCACAGATTTTGATATATTCCATACACGTTTCAAGGATTGGCAACGATATAAACAACTGGAGGCGGAGAAAAGACGGGAACAAGAGAGAGAAAGACTTCAGCTGATAAAGAAACTGAGCTTAACTTGCCGTACCTCTTTAGACGAGGAGAAGGAGAAAATTTTGGAAAGCGACCCTGACCTGGCCGAATTACTAGCCGACGGCTTCCTTTTGGAGTATCAAAGGCAGAGAATGAAAGAAATGCTCGCCAGAGCAGAGAAGCTTCGCTTCAGCAAAGTTGTTAATTTAGAAACTGCGCATCAGTTTTTGGACGCCATCGACAATGAAGACAAATCTGTGACCGTCGTGGTTCATATTTATGAGAATAATGTCCCTGGCTGTGAAGCCATGAATGGATGTTTAATATCCATCGCAAACGATTACCCCTTCGTGAAGTTCTGTAAAATCTTAGGTCCGTTTTTCATGTATCATGTCGCCCGTTGTATTATTTAAGTCGTAGCACACACTGAATACCATTTAACTCTGTTTACAGGTTCCGTGGCTGGGCTTAGTAAACACTTTAAAACAGAGGGTGTCCCGGCTTTGCTGGTTTACAAAGCAGGTCAAGTAATAGGGAATTTCGTTCATGTAACAGATTATTTAGGAGTAGACTTTTATGCATCCGATGTTGAAACATTTTTAATAGAACATGGAATGCTTACTGATAAAAACTGTGTACCTACCATTATCTCACAGAACGAGAATACGCTATCGGATAGTGAATAAATAGAATGGGGAGACCTTTTTTACAACATTACTTCATCTGAAAATAGTTCGTCATGAAAAGTAACTGTAGGAAAATACTACGTGCATATTTAATTCTCATTTGTCTCGTTTCTACTCGACGACATTAAGAACCAGTACACTCCCTTAAATAATCGTAATAAGTATTTGGGAACGATAGAATTTCTTAATCATAAAAACAGGTAAATCTATATATTTGATTGAAAAATATATGAACATTGTACATATTTATATTGATCACAATAAATCGCGTAAATATCTTGAGAATTTATCTTAAATTTACAATTTGAACTAATTTAAATTCGTTCTAGTATCTTTTTCTTTTTCTTGATAGCTTGGCAAAAATGTAGGTAAGTCTTTAAGATTTCGTCGTATTCTGTGTTTTGCAAATTTTCGTACTGCTTCTTCAAATTCTCCTTCTCTTTGATTTCGTTCATTATTGCGAATAATTTTTCATCTATAGCTGTATTTAGTATTCTATGAGCCTCGATCGTTACTGGAGTCTCGGTGTACATTCTCATAATACAAGATAACTTTGATATCTTCGCCTGCGCTTCTGCGACTTGAGCTTGCAGCAACATGTATTCCGCCTTTTCAGAATAAGTCCGACTGGTATCCTGGTATTTGAGCTGGTTCCAGTTGCTGATCAGCATCCTACATTTCACAATATCCGCCCTGTACTGCGCGCACAGCTCTTCGATTTTATCTTTCCACTGCAATAACTGCACGTCGTGCGGTTCGAATAACTTCTTGCGCATATTACAATCGGTCGATCTTAGAACTTCTTTCATGTTCCCTCCCAGCTCTTCGTACCTAAAACATCACACGATTATCATGGGCACGCAGCTTACTGAACTCGATAGACGTTCAATTCTATCAAACCTTAACACGAATTTCTGTATCTTCTCTCGTAATATCGTCTCCACGCAGTATTTAATATCCAATGTTTCTTCATAAGTGAACTCATATTTTGGCAAGTCGGTTATTCCCAAAATTCTTGATTCTTCTGGCGCGTTCTTCGAAGTGGACGGCAAGTGCAGATACTTATTAATCTCGTGAATCTGAAGTAGCCCTTGTAACTTAGTAACGACGCTTGCAGACAACGATCTCTTAGGATTCAGCGATGCCTCTTTTAAGCAATCCAGGATTATTTTGCATTTCGCATATTCGCCGATGCTCTCTTCGCACAAGGTAAGATACTTCACAGCTTTCTGCGTTTGAACAGTCCCCTGATTGGAGTTTGTTACATTTCTACTTGCATTATACGTAAAACTATGCTGCGGCTCATACAAATTTTGCAAGGAATCCACCCTGCCCATCATTCGGCTACAATTCAAACGAGAAATCCGCGAAATATTTTGTATATCTGAGAAAACGAACGATAGCAAAGCATATTACGATGTTTGAGATCGATGAAACAATACACGATTATTAATTACGTACCCGATAACTGGCTTAAATCTGTGAATCTACTCATGTTGCTCGCTTTCAATATAATTCCGTTTACATTACATTTGTATCACTTTGTATGCCTTTCAAATTCAAACGGTTAAACATGATCAAATTGATCTTTTAAAATACTAGCGAGTATCGGCAAGCCAGCTAACGTTCGTAGCCATCTAGTGGTCTGCGAGGATCATCGAATGAACGCCAATCGTAGACGAGTACGACTTATTTAGATAATAATTCCAATTACTGGACGTACGATAAAACAATTTTATTCGTTGTTTGTCGAATAAATGTAATCTAAATTATTGTTTCTATGGGTGAATTCCACTTACACCTAAATCGCCCCTGATTTTCATTAAGATAGGTTTTCCCGTACGCGACTGGACGCATCGTCAAGAATTTCAAAGTCGATTTTCTTGAAAATGAAGCGCAATATAAAAAAATTGTATTCCTTTTTCTCGATTTATTTACTTGTTATAAGCAGAAAAGAAAGAATAACTTTTTTTGATATCGCGCTTAATTTTCAAGAAAATCAAGTTTAAAACTTTTAACGTTGCGCCCAGTCGCGTATAGGAAAACTACCATAATAAAAATCACGGGCGATTTGGGCGTAAGTGGAATTCGCCCCATACTGAAAAGGAAAATAATTAATTCCTTTATTAATATCGTGATGTCAAATACGGTCAAATACTTAGTTTTACAAAGTTGGTGATACTGGTACTTTTTTCCTGAGAAGTCAGTGTGTTCACGGTGGTTCACGGCAGTGAACGGCGTCGCTTGTTGTCGGTGTTTCAACCGTGTTTAACCTGAAAAATGGCGGCTAACATTAACGGTGTGTTCGGGGAAAATTTACAAAATGCGATACTTCGAAGTAAAGTGCTCATCGTGGGTGCTGGCGGGATCGGCTGTGAGATATTAAAGAATCTCGTCCTGACAGGATTCACCAATATCGAAATCGTAAGCGCGAGTCGATGAACAGTAGTCACGTTTTAACCTCCATACGTTTCCCTCCTTTATTCCCATTCCGTTGTCATTTAAAATTCAAACCGATGTTTCGATTATCACGGCTGATAGCTGCGTGGCGATTATTTTACAGTAAAGAGCGCCAAATAGCAAACGATTCCAATTTTTTTCTAATTTATGTTACCCGCGCTTTGAGCGATCGTAAACTAAATAAAAACACGTTGCTTTCAGATTGATTTAGACACAATAGACGTCAGCAATTTAAACAGACAGTTCTTATTTCAAAAGAAACATGTTGGAAAGTCAAAAGCTGACGTCGCGAGAGAAACCGCATTGACGTTTAATCCTGATGCGAAAATAGTCCATTATCACGACAGTATTACATCGTAGGTATCTTTATTTCTTTAAAGCGGCATCGTTATGCTTCGTCATTGATTATACAATTTTATATCCACAGTCCTGATTACGGGGTATCGTTTTTTAAGAAGTTCACATTAGTTATGAATGCGCTTGATAATAGAGCCGCTAGAAATCACGTGAATAGAATGTGCCTGGCGGCGGATATACCGTTAATAGAATCAGGCACCGCTGGCTACGAGGGTCAAGTGGAGCTTATAAAGAAAGGATTGAGCCAATGTTACGAATGTACACCGAAAGCTGCGCAAAAGACTTATCCCGGTTGTACGATTCGCAATACACCCAGCGAACCCATTCACTGCATAGTGTGGGCGAAACATCTGTTCAAGTAGGTTTCTGAATTAGTACTTTCCTTAAAACCCTGCGAAATAGTCTAAGAAAATACTTTTGACCTTCACGCAGTCAATTATTTGGCGAAGAAGATCCTGATCAAGACGTTTCTCCAGATACTGCTGACCCAGAAGCAGCGGGTAAGGGTAACGCGTATAAAATTTATTAATATATTATCACGCGAATGTACACATATGAATTGTACGCGATAGATGCAGCAGGCGAAGGTGCTCTTAATTCAGACTCAAATGAAAAGGGAAACGTCGATAGAGTTTCGACTAGAACTTGGGCGCATTCCTGTGGCTATGACCCAGAGAAGTTGTTTACAAAATTATTCCACGACGATATAAAGTATTTGCTCAGTATGGATAATCTATGGAAGAAAAGACGACCACCCACTCCTTTAAATTGGAAAAAACTACCAGACGGAGGTCGGTGAAGTGATAAAATTTGAAATTAACACGGCTTAGATAAACGTATGCCTATTCTAACTCTTTACGATACAGTACCAGGATGTAGCAAGGAAATTAATGAGCCAGGCTTGAAAGACCAACAACGTTGGAGTATTTCCAAATGCGGCACCATATTTGCCGAATCGATAAAAAGTTTAAGCAAAACTCTAGCGGCTGCCCAGGAAAAGGCAGCGAATAATCATCTTGTTTGGGACAAGGACGATCAGAGCTCGATGGATTTCGTTGCGGCATGTGCCAACGTAAGGGCTTATATCTTTGGCATAGCCCAAAAGACTAGGTTCGACATAAAATGTAAGCGATCGGTTAGAATTCTACATTGAGACACTCAGAAATGATCGTCGCTAATTTTGTATACATTATTTCTCGTAGCAATGGCAGGGAATATAATCCCAGCAATCGCAACCACAAATGCAATAGTAGCTGGGCTAGTTGTCCTCCATGCATTCCGTATCCTCGAGGAGAATTTAAAATCGTGTAAATCTGTGTATCTGCGATTAAAAATGAATCACCGCAATCAGTTGCTAGTGCCAGAAAAAAACGTTAATCCGCCGAATCCAAAGTGCTATGTGTGTGCGCCTACGCCGCAAGCTGTGCTAGCCGTCGATACATCTAAAATGACGATCAAACAATTGGACGATGTAGTATTGAAGAACAGGTTGAATATGATCGCCCCAGATGTGATGATAGACGGTACAGGCAGTGTCGTCATTAGTAGCGAAGAAGGAGAAACCGAAGAGAATAACGATAAGCTTCTAGAAGAATTGGGAATCAAGGATGGTACTATTCTTAAGGTTGACGATTTCCATCAGAACTACTCGCTAACGGTGACTGTAATCTATAGAGAACAACCGAGCTCAAAGGGCGATAGTCCTGATTTTCTTATCCTAGCTGACGAGAAGGATCTTAAACCTAAAGAGGACGACGATTCGGTGAAACCATCTACCTCAAACGGCCAGGTGAGTAGAACACTATATACGGCATGGATATACTTCAAAATTTATGGATATGTATACGAACAATTTTTCCCAGGCGGAATCTGACGACAATGTAATGATTGTTGAGACCGAAACCGTTCCGTCAGACGTAGCGAAGAAACGTAAAATCGAAATTCCCGAGGTAATCGCATCTCCGAAAAAACGAAAATTGGAAATCGATGATAAGGCCGATGTTATAACTATCGTTGAGAATGATGTGAATAGCGACGGTGCGACTGAGAAAGCAAAATCAAAATCTAAACGTACAGTCTCGGAAGACGATGACTGTTTAATCGTGCATGACGATAACATGCAATCGTCCACAGTCTCGCCGTAAGTCAACTAAAAGAAGTCAGGTACATTATTCAGGATTTAAAGCAAAATTGGGATAATGGAAATCGGTACCATTAATTTTACCTAAAAGGGTGTGCTTGTACAAAAGTAATGTGCATACATACCGATTCCAGTAGCTGCGACTGTCTCTTTGGATATTAAACTTTCGTACGTTTTATTAATACGCGAATAAACGAGAAACGTGATTGTTAGCAAATAAGTTGAAGGTACGTGTGATGACATGCTATGATGGGAATGAATGTGAGTTGTACAATAACGATCTTATCACATCATCAAAATTCTTTCGGAATGGAACTGAATTTTTAATTGCTACATATGTTTATGGGGATACAAAACGTTATGTTTATAGTGTGTCATTTCATAGAGTGTACCCAAACATTTTTATATAAAAAGAAATAAATACTTTTTTTGTACTCTGAACTATCGTATCCTCTAGTTAGATTAATTTCTAGGTTCTCTTATTTGCGCAGAATATATATCGATTCAAGTTATAATTGTACATTTCGAAGTCGATCTTATATCTGTTATATAATTTCAAAATAATTTCTTGCGTCAGGTTTGCAAAGTATTTACATGTCGTACCGAAGCCTGTATATCCGCCGCGGGTCTGTTCCAATTTTGGTAAATATATTTTATCCTTGTCTAATCCGAATTTGGAGAAAATATAATTAATTTGCCCGTACGTGTAGTCGTCCAACTTCAAAATATAATTGTAACGTACGTTACATACGGCACAATGTGTATAATATCGATTCCAATGGACGTCGTCTTCTTCTTCAGCACTTTGTAAAAGCCACAGTAGATACTCTTTAAAAGTCGGTACCACCTTTAATCTTGAGAAAAGAGAGTGCATGTACATAAAATCTGTGGCTGATTTAATGAAAACGTTTGTACGGCATCGTATCAAATACCTCCTATCAGCTGTAAATACTCTCTGATGAAAATTACCGGTGGTTGTATTGGAACGAAGCAGTTCAGGTCTTGTAACTTGAAATATTTTTTTAACATAGATCCAAGCCTGCGCTGTGTGCTTCGAGTTGTCCTCTATGCGATCTCTAAAATATGGAGCGCACTTTTGATAAATAATTTTAACAGGCTCAAAGTATGCGTAAAAAGGTACCTGTACGATGAAACAAGCCTTTGAAAAGGATGGCGCACGATTAATAGTTTAAACACTTTTTTATCATTCGCGATTTGGTGTAACTCCTTTAAAGTTTTCGGTGCTAAAACGTCAACCTCTCTGCGAACAAATTGCGAGTTAGAGCACTGCTTATAGGTGAATGATGAAGAATTTAAAATTACCTATAATAATCTCGCATCACTTGTCGTCCCGCCATATCTGAAAACAATTTTGTGAAACTCGTTGAAGCCACTTTTCGAATCCAACAGTACATCGCTTTATGTTGGGAGTTGTGTAAGAAGTGTCTCCTTATCAGAGGCGTGTTTAAGTGATATTTTACACATGCATTTGAAATTTGTTGGAGCAACGTTGCGCTTTCCTATTATAGAAAAAGTTATCAACGCTTCGTATATATTATTTATAATGTTTAAAGAAGTCGGGCTTACCTGCAGATTAATTAATTCCCCGTTCATTTCGTCGCGCTCTAGAAGTTTTATCTCTATTGGTTCAGTAGCTACTCGAGATGCTGGCGGGCACGTTTGCTTTGTCTGATTGATACTTATAAAAACGATTGAATCTGGCTGCTGCGTCAGTAAAAAATCTTTCTTTATCTTTAACAGGAAAGAGCGAACTGCAATGTATAAAATGGCACATAGCGTGCATTTTATAAATTGCGCTCTAAGAGACATTGTTAAAACTGAAGCGCGTATTCCGACAGTCCACTGCCAAGATTAAAACATCCGTCCGGGAATTGTCTGCGGGGGTGGGCTCGGAGATAACAGTTATCTTAATTCCACCATACTTTAATTACCCGTGAAAATATTGGTAGAAATTGATCTGGTTTAATGTTGGAGGTGAAGGAGAAAATGAAACAAGTATATTTATATTGCTTTTTACTAGGAAATAGCGCCGAGAAAACATACTATATAAATTAATGATTTCAGTACATAGTCACGATGTTAGGCTGCTTCTGCAACTAAGCAACAGTAATCATTTGATAGTTATGTATAATTTGTAAATGATGTAATGGTTGATTGTGACAAAAATACTCTCTTTTCAAATTGGCTGTTCTTATAAATTTCTGTTAGAAAACTTTTACTCGTGATAACTGAAAAAATTGTGTTAGATTGCTGCAAAATTAAATTCTTTATACAGGGCAGTGGTCTATATTAAAACGATGCGTCGTTTTTATCAAATCTGATTATGAAAATTCAAATTATCAATACGAAACATGATCTGCTGATAATCACGCTGATTCACAATTGAATCTTTTATTTATAAAGGAAAATGTATCGGACATTAATACATAAAAGTTACAAAAATATATAAATAATACCTAAATTGAATTTAATAAAGAAGAAACTAAACAAGTAAAAAGAACGTCCCAAACAGAGTACAATTTCATTATCTTAGTTGCTAAATGGACATAACAGGATGCGATCAATTGTGAATCATTGTTCAATAATTCCGTAAGTTTTACTCCGGATTTACTTATTTACTTGCATTATCGCGCGACACTACTCGAAAGAAAATAATCACTAATGTTGAATATCGAAATTTCATTGATCATTAATTACAGATTCGAAGCAGTCATATGCTTCTCAATATATCATTTCATTAGAACACAATAGTGTTTTAATTATGTTAAAAAGTACACACGAGTCAAATGTATACGGACGCGTTTAAAACTTCAAGTCACTGTTTCGTACAAATAATCAATTGTTTAAACACCTCCTATCGCATAGTCGTAAGTGTCGCGGTACCTCAAAAGCCCTTACAATATGCGTACGATTCGATAAATGAAAAAGAACAGGTGGATGACGAGACGATGTTAAAAATTTCTTATCTACGATCCCTGTATCTGTGATGATGGTCGCGGGAAGATCGATGATCGCTATGTCGGCCGTGTCGACTGGCCGTCCTCCATAAAAATTCGTCTACGCTCCTTTCGTAACTACGTTTCTCAAGTGCGGAAGCGGCTGCGGTATAATCGGGTGGCAACGGTAGACCATCGTAATACCTGGGTGGCGGCGGTGGCGGAGGTAAAGAGTCATAGGGATGGGGTGCAGCGTAAGGGGGTAATGGAGGTAGTTGGTGTTGCATGGTTCGCATGTAATCCGCCACATACGCTTCAGCCGCCGCGGCCACCCCTAATCCAGGACTGCCGTATCCCCTACGAAAGCGACAATTAATGAGACTGCACTGCCAAGCGAGCGACGATAATGTTATCTCGCAACGTATACTGTACTTTGAGTAAGGAGAATCGCTTCGATTAAACCAACTAGCATATCGGTGGTGATGATGATGATCCCTTGACCCTCTGTGCTCGTTACCAGCTAAATGAGATCCTCTTGCTCGAGAAGCTAAACGAGATCGCGAAGTTAAGAACAGCCTACGTCCCCTACCACCCCTCGACCGTAAAAATCTAGAACCGCTATTAACGGGCCTATTGTCTCGAAACGAACGAGACGACTTCATGATATGCTTCGCTGCTTCCTTAGACTTTCTCAAAATTGGAGTCATTTCGATCCCTGAAATATTGATTGGAAATCGTGAGCACAGGAATTCCTTTCGTATGCAAACTTCTTTAGAAACCGGGCATTCTTTATTTACCTTCGTCTTCTGGAAAGAGCCTACACAATTCCTCTGCGACCCTTGGCTCGATCTCTTGCCCGTCGCGGCCGATCTTTACCTGCTTACCATCGTTCCATGGATTATATAGGTGCAACGTTGCTGTAAATGGTAATTCCTTCCTACATATCCAATCCACTTTAAACACACCACCTAAAGCTTTAGCTGACAAGCCTGGGGGCAACACCTATGATTCGCATATACATATATTCTTCTTAATAATACGAAAGAGACTCTCCAAAGCTAGTTCCATTCAATTATTGCACACAAACCCAAGAGATAGGCGCCCCGTCTCTTCTAGACTCTGTGCTAAGCCGTGCGAAGCCAGCAAACTTTCCTGACTCCTTTACAGAAAAAACAAGCAGAACATTTCTCGATTCCCTATAAGCTTGATTTAAATTGGCTTCGTTTTGAGGCAGCGTACTCCATACTCCTTTTGCCTTGGACAGTGTGACGTTCTCGGCGTTGTTCGATTTGATGATGAAAAATCTAATAAAAAGAACTTTAAGACATGTTCTTGGCATTTACATTTATACGCTTATATAAATATTCACAAAGGACTCTCAGAAATGCTAGTTCGCTACTAGAACAGCTTCCGTTAAGTGTATATTAATTTTAGAAGGACAGAAGGTGTATACGCTCTCGTATACACCGGAATGCTTGTATTTTGAAAAGCAGCCAACCTTGCGTCCCTAAATAAGTAATTTAATTTCGTAGCGTAGTCGTAGCTCTTGGTGGCTCCTTTGCTCTCTTTGGATCTTGCACGTTTAGTTTCGGGGCTGGACGATTTAGAATCCCTCGACCTGGCACGCTTCCCCCTATTCTTTCTATTACGCTTATTGTCTCCGCGCGAAGACTTGGTCGAAACAGAGCTTATGCTTGGTTGACTAGAATCAGAATTCGAACTACTCGATGATACCTCGCTGCGCGTGTCGTACGTCTCATCGGCGGCGATCTTTAACTCGTCCACTATGTCGTTCTCGCCGCAGCTCAAATTTAAGTTGTCCCCGTCCGTATTATTGTCCATATTTTCACTTTTTACTCGACATTCACTTTCACTAATGCTCAAAAGAATCTCGCTACTCGCCCCGTCATCCAGGCTTTGTATTTCTGGATTTATCGGGCTTTCTTGCGCGAGGCCAATGCAGTTCCGGTGCCTTTAAACCTTTTCTGAAACGCAAATATAAAAAAGGGCTTACTAGATGGATATCCGGTATGCGGCGATACTCGTCCGAGAACAATATCATATTCGAACAGATCTGGTACGTCTTACGACAAATACGCGGTAGGAAATAATGCGGTGACATTTTTTATTACGCGAGAGGAAAAGTTCAGAAGATCTCGCACGGTATCCGATTAGAATTGTCACTGGTAAAAGATTAAGAAGTCCATTCGCCGAAAGCTCTGACGTTAAGATTGTCCTTATGCAGCTTAATTAATAGGTTCACGAGTCTCATAGAAGCTTCCGATATGTATCTACTATTGCCGCAAGACTTGAAATAGTTCTTGCTTCAGGTAGATATGAATTATGCCTAATAGCGCTAAAGTTTTCGCTTCGTTAGAAACAATGTTTGCCAAAGGGAAACAACTCTCTCTCTCTCTCTCTCTCTTTTTGCAATTCACGAGTATATACGTCCATGTACAAGATTAAAAACAAATAATACGCTTCGAACTGTGGAGATTCCCTTCTTTTTTTTTTCGGTAACTGAACAGAGTGCGGTACACAATTCTTGCCGCTCTATGGGACACAAGTATTTCTTTCGAACTTTGGTCATAAAAGTCTATTGCAAGCAGACGTGTGCTGTTTTTCAGCCTATTAATGGTAGGAAGGCGAGGAGTCCTGGATGCTTTCTCTGTAATAACAGACAGTATGACACACCGTACTCGTCTGACGTCTCTATGCAGTCTTTTGAAACGCGGAGGGCTATGCCTAGGAAAGTTCGTTGCGAATAATAATTTTAATGGGAGCGTCATCGTCGTCGCCACAGAACATACTCGAAACCATCGTGTTCGCCATTGATTTTATAAAGAAAGTTCATGTTTCGCAAACATTTAAGTCCTTGGTGTTAGAAGCCCTTTCAGGCAGCTCGTACACACTTACGTGCACACTCGTTCTTCACTAACACACTTCGCACCTCACGCAAGTATGCTTAATGATTATTATCATATGCGTTCAATAACTATTCCAACTAATCCTCCACACGAAACGCACAGGAGACTCGCGCGGAAAATCCTACTTCCTTCCATGGAAACACAATAAACGTTTATCGCCTCACAGAAGCGTAAACCACAGCGTCCATTGCGTGACGTGTTCCCTACAGTTCCCTACAATCGATAGAACCGATCGCGGTTTGAAAACCCCAGAACCTCCGGCCAACCCTAACCGATTTCCTTCGGATCTTCCGTTCGCTTATCCCAGCTGATTCTCTGCAAAGGCATACTTTCTTAAATATATTAAATTATACAATTTTTTAGCCTAATACGGTGTTCGTTTTAACATTCGAACGAATTCATCGAGTACCGGGAGCGCATCTTCGCTGTAACATCAATGTTTTCCCTTGTCAAAGGTCATTTAATCGTTCGACACGATTACGACGAATTTAGATTTTAAATACGAATGTAACAGGTGCAGAGTGTACGAAAAGCGTTTTAAAAGATCTTGCTTGTTTCAAGTTTGCTGGAATTAAAGTCCCTATTGGCGTGCAATGGTCGCCATCTTTAAAAAGGATGACGACCATCTTGGACCATTTTTCACGGGTTGTTGACACGGGCAGATCGCACAGCCGGTTGTGAAAGTGTTTCGCGATGTAAAATCGTATCGCAATTAAGTCGGGAATAAGTGGTGGTTGTTTAGAAACTGGAATTAAAAGTGTTACCGGTTCGCGCGTTTAAGATCATCGGCGCGGGTAGGGTATTGTTTATAAATGGAGGTGTGAAAAAAATCCGCGGAAACAGGCGTCTGTCACGGGTGTGAAACGATTTTGACAGAGACGGGAGTCGGGTATTGTTGCATTTGCACGGGATTTTGTGAAAAGGGAGGCGTATTTTCGGCTGTGCTACCTCGCGCGAAAGAGAGGCCGAGTCGCTGGGGGAAAGGAAGATAGGAAAACGCTCGGGACATTTACATATGTAATAAAAGAAAATGGTCTCGTGCACATGGTGACACCTCTGGTTAGTTTATGCTTTCTATAAACAATTTGACACATTTCTTATCAACGTAATTCCGCCCGATCGCGCGCCACTTTTACAGTGAGTTCAGCATCGATCAGTCAAATTTGACACGCGCTAAACGGGGGATCTTTCAATGCTACGTATTATTATAAAGTTTTCGGCGATCCTCGATATCGCTGGTCAGTAGCTTAATAATGGCGAGTTACAACGTACGTTCACTCGAACTTTTGTAAACATTGCTGGGCTACTGATAACGAGGTGTAAGCTTATCGCAATATCTGTCGTAGCATATTCCGATTTCCTTTCTAGCACAGAGTCCAATGAGTAGGACGTGAATTTAGTGTGATTAATGCTTGTAGTTTCGTTTATCTAACAGTGTTTATCTTCGGCTCTGAGATAACAGTGGTGCTACAATAAATATCGTAAAAAGAATCGTGTTCTTAACGGCATATCTACTTCCCTTCTAATTCGGAAAGAGTGATAAATATTTTTCCGAAGTAGGAGCTTCTTTTTTTTATTCAGACAATTTCCCGACGTAGTCGCCAATTTAACTTGTATTTGTTAAATATAACGAATAAACTTTGATCAAATAATTTTAATAGCTAATGCAACGCGAAATTTTAATATTATCTATCTAATCAGCGGAACTGTTGGCTCGTGAATAAGACTGATATATTCAGTCACATACATAAAACATTCGAACAATGTGCCAGCATGTGATTAGAATTTTAAAAAAGCGCATTTGCATAAACCTTGCATAGATATTTTATAATAAATATGTGTCATCTCATGATTTAAAAAATTCGAACGAAAATTCGTTCAACCATAAAGACGAATATTTATTTTATTTTTTATTTAAACTAATGCAAAATGCAAAATTGTGTTAAAAATTCACATAGTATAATTCATCAAGTGTGTGGTTCAATGCAACACCCTATTTCAAATTTACCTTGCCAGCAAATCTTACAGTATTATTTATTTTGCAATTGAAAATGCAAAACCCCACTTGTAGCAGTGTTAAATATTATTTCTCAGTGACACATAGAGCCGTGTGAAAGATTGTGTAAATGGGTGAAAGTATTGCTGCATTAGCCTCATTGTTTATTTTAAGCTGCATTTAATTTTAACCTATTATTACAAAGGCCTGCACATTATATATGCGGGGCATATAATGTGAGATTATAACATATGCGTGCTTCCACTTTTCATACCTCAACTACAGAGAAAGGATTCAAGTATTGATTGCAGGAGCATGGTGTGCTATGGCAATGGGAGGAGGGTAAAGCCCAGACAAGACCCCACCTCTCTATACCATGCCTTCCATTTAAGTCTAACTTAAATCATTTCAGACAATCACAGACACACACACCTAATGTAATAAAGCCATAATAAAATGCTTCACCAATCTTCCAAGCAACATGCTCAACATATCAATCGTGTATTTTAAGTGTTTGCAGACCATTGACCTGCATGAATATTCAATGCTTGTAAACATTAACTTCGTGCTAGATGCAAAATAATTTTATACCCGAAAATGCATTTGTGTTGTAGCTTATTATATTATGTCCCTTTCAGATCATTAGAAAAAATGATTAATATAAGAAGCACACGAATGACAATGGGCTGAAATATATCAGGCTTTAAGATTCTTATAAACTTTGCGCACAAGGTGTCCAGGTATCATTCAATATATTTCTTCTTATAAAGCATTGCCGATTGGAAAATATCGAACAGTTTAGTTTGCGATTAGGTTTCGTTTTATTATTATATCGAGGATAATTGATATTGCTGTTTATTGTATTGTGGAGATTTAATACAATAGCTTGTGTCGTTCTTATGTTAAGAGAAATAAGTCATGGCAACAGTTGAGGAAAAGAAACGAGTTGGTGGCTCAAAAGTGTCGGCCATCGCGAACATCTTTCAGTCGAAACCACAACTGGACAATTTGAACCATAGAACGAATAATATTTTGTCGGATGGTTTCAAAGAGCCGGTTGTTCCGTTAAAAGAATCACCTACGCAAGTGACTGTTGTTAGGACTGAAAGTCACGCTGCCCGTTTCAATAACGCACGAGCGCTTTTCGAGAAGCTTGGGGAAGAGAATAAGCCGAATAAGCCGTAAGTTAGCCGTGGAAATACTGAGGATCGAATGGAAGTGGGATGTATAACGCATTGTTGAATTGTTTTCAAATTTCTGTATAGGGTGGACCGAATCGCGAAGCCCAGTAATTTACACGGCTTAAGATCACGTTCTAGTTCAGCAAATTCTGGATCAGGTTGTACGTCTCCAGCCAGGTCCCCTCGTCCTCGGTCTCCATCACCTCCGGGGACCAGAGATCATTTGAGTAATTGGAGTGCGAGTGTGCCGGCTTTGAACGCCGAAAGACACTTCGAGAATGGTCATAACCATGGTTTAGAGAGTGTACCGGACAAGCATAAGTCACGGGTAGGATTTGGGAAATTTGATAAAAATTATGGCAAAGAGAATCGCTTGGATGATCGTCCGGAGAAGCCAGAGAAGCCGGAAAGGAGATTGAATTCGAAGGAATTAATAGAAAAGCAAAAGAACTGGACCAGTCATTTCTCGAAAACGAGACCAAGCAGATATAATTCAGATCCGAACAGATCTGTGGTACAAACATCTTTAAATCAGAGCGCGAATAAATTGAACGTCGAAGGTACTTCTGTAGGGCACGTCCAGAATGCGACGAGTACCGATAACGAGGCGAAGAGACCGTCGGATATTTCTGCTAATCCAGCCACGAGATCTGCGAGCTTCTGTTCAATAAGATCGTCAGCTATATCTCCACCTCCACCTCCGCCACCTACGAGGAATTCGTCTACTTCGAACGCAAAGAAAGAAAGGCCAGCTAGTATCGCAGCCGTCTCTCCTTTAGATCTTCCCAGCAGTCCAGAATATGCCACTATAAATAAATATTTTGATACATCACCAAGTATACCCGAGTACGCGGTTGTCCAGAAGAATACAAATGTACAAAATAAACATTTCCAAAGAAACCAAGAACAGCGAGAAGTTTCGAAAAATGCGGTCAATCCCGCGCCGGAGAAGGCGCAGGAAGCGTTTCTGCCGGAGTACGCAGTTGTACAGAAGAATGCTGCGAGTAAAGCGCACTCGCGAAATACAGACATATCGAGGAACGCCTGCGCTCAAAATTCAAAAGGTATAAACAGCACGGAGAGCAGCGGTTTGATTTCTAAAAACGCTGTCGCCAGCTCAAGTATCGATATTTATTCGCAAACAAAATCACATGTTTCCTCTCGCGAGAGGAACTCTGATCTATCTAGTCCGACGCGGAGTATGTCGATAGAGAATATTACTAGTATTGTATCCGAGAGTAAGACAAAGAGGGACAGCGAACTGCTCGATACTCCTGAGTATTTAAATTATCCTTCAAACGCTATACGCTCGCCGCCTAAAACTTCGGAATGGAGGAACGAATGGTTGGCCAAAAATGACGAGATACTGAAGAAGGCGGCGGACTTGAAAAACTCTAGAGAAGTTTTAGACGTAGACGCGAGAAATGAAATTATTAGACCTGATCCAAGACCAGACTGGGCCAGACCGTGCATAAATACTGCGAGGAAGAAAGACAATGCGACGGAAGATAGGAAAATGGAGCAGTCCAAGTCCCCAGATCCGGAACTAAGACCACCTTCTGGAGGTACGGATAGCGCTTCTTCTAGTATGAGCTCCCCTAGCTCCCCTTCCAAGGATAGTAAAGAAGAGAAGGCAGATAAGGAAATGTCTGAGAAATTTCAAGCGGGTATAGTATACGTGAATCATTCTCAGTAACACGATACAAATTGACATCTCTACAAACGTATGTAACAACTAATACAGCCTATACTCATTTGAAAACTTACCATAAAACAAGAAACATACATACAAAAATCACTTACCTAATTTAAATTCATAGTTGGCTATCGAACTTTAGGCGCTTCTTTTAAATGATCGAAAAATTAATCGGTTAATAACATATTTAATTTCGTGATTTTATTATGGCAGCGTGCCAAAATACTAAAAAGTAAAAGTATAGGAGGAAACTCTCTCCTCCTTCCCCTTCACCTCCTCTTCTTGATCTCAGTTCCTCCTACCGGTTTCAACAGTATTATTTATAGAAATCTCTGTGTATTCTGTTCTGCCTCTGTCTGGTTGTACTTTACAGCATTTTCTTCAGAAAAGTATTTTACAAATTTCAGTAATCTTTTTGTCGGTGCTTGTAAAAAAGGAACATTATTAAAAACGAATCGTGTTAAAACTTAGTTCTTTAAACAGAGTGTTTAACAATATTAATACTTCTTAATAATTTGAGGATTTACTTTGTCCAAATTTTTCATTAAATATTCAAATCCCTTAAAGATATAGCATATAAATCGTTTGTGCAAAATTTGTGTACCCGTGTGTTGTGTCACGCACAGTTTTACCAAGGATTTTACATATTTTCTTGTGTTGCAAAGTATTTCAAAACGTGTAAAGTTGTAGTGTCCTTGTAAAAAAGGATCGCGTCTTATTTCTTATCGTACACTTGTCCGTTGGCCTGATTTCTTCAAAATTTTTATTGTTTCGTACACAAAAAAAAATACAGTTATCATGTGTCTACGACTACTTTGCATTGATTGTCGAGGTATCTTGTGATGTCTTCCTTTAAACATTAATTCATTTCGTTCAAACGTGTCGACGTTTCGCTTTATACTTAATAATAGGTTATCGTAATGTTCTACTTTAAGGTCGTAACAGTTATGACTTGGAAGCCGAAGAGCCAGAAAAGCCTGCAACCTATACGGAGTCAATCGCTGAGAAGGATATCTCAGAAAAGAATTCAAGATTCAATGAGACAGACACTACCACCGTCATTCGACGCTCTCATGTGCGCGTTGATCTTCAAGCTGCTGGTTTGGGACAGCGGCCACCATCGGTTGTTAGTTCAGATCAGGAGTATCCACCGTTAGAACATAAGGACATACCGATACCTTCGCCATACGCGAAGAAAATGCAGCAGAATCAAGAGGCTGCTATGCAAAGCAATGAAGTTAAGGCTCAAGCGAAAGGAACCGTCGAAGAGAATGCATTGTTAAGAACTGATTCAGTAAAAAGTTGCCATAACAAGATATCTCAGGATAGTAATCAAGATCATGCTCGAGGGAATTCAGTGATCACAGAAGTAAATCAAAATGTAACTGTAGATAATAAGTCTAAATCACATATTACCAACGAGAGGCACACATTCTCTGAAACTGTATGCCAGAAAACCGTATCCAATGCCAAAAACGATCAGATCAAGATTTCTGTGCGCGAGAAGCTGGCGAAGAATAAAGAAGAAGTGTCCGGGAAACGTTCGAGTTTCGCTGAAGTTGATAATAAAGTGGATCAGACTGACAAAGCCATTTTAAACACAAGCCAATGCTCGACTGTCTCAAATACTCATAGTGCCGAGAATTTATTAGAGAAACCTATCAATAAGGAAGTAGAGTCGGAGGATATTCCACAGCCAGCGAATGCACCTAAGTGTGCGTCGAAAGCTGGTAGCCAAAAGGAGTATATAACTCTAGCAGGAAATACTGTATCATCACAGAAGCCCAGTTCGCAGGCGTTAAATAGTGTACTGAATAGGAGTAAAGAGGAAGAGTCGGACCAGCCTCAGACAACTTGGGAGCAAGAGAAACAAAAAGCTGATCAGTTAGCGAAATTAAGATTCCAAGAAAATACTGCGGCAAATGCAGTTCAACAAGTGAACGTACCTCAGAACGTATCGCCTGCTATTACGTCTCAGCAACACGTAGAGAGGAAGCAACCTAACGACCATGGTACGTCTGAATGCAGTCTTCACGATGACAGTGATTCCAGTGACACTAAGACTATCACAAATCTGGAATACGCGCCAGTAATGGATATGCAAAATGTGAGTGACCAGATCGACTGTAAGGCTGCGATGGAAGCTCCTTCTAAAGCTACTACTAATCAAACAGTTCCTGTAACGCCAGATACTATGACAGCTGACGAGGCGGAAAACTTGTTGAGTTCTCGGTAAGTTCATGAACTAAACTACTAAACAACACGTATCATTGTAAAAATATACGTAACCTTGCAAATACTGAACAAATTGTACATAATAATTAACATAGACACTTTAATTTAAAACAAACGCTGTATAACGCACTAAATATTCTGAGATAGATTCCTCTTCCTTTCGTACACATATTATATTTGATAATTCTGATAATTCTAGTTGTTTAGCGAATCGTTTCATGGCAACTTGCAAGCAGCTTAATAATTATTATTTCCCTAATTTAAATTCTAATGTTTTTTCTTCTATTTATGTTTATTTGAATGTGACTTGGAACAAACTTCTAATCCACTGGCACGTAATGCAGCATCCTAGAGAAAAAGATCAGGTAAGTTTATTGTTAAACGTTCAGTTGATTCGCTACGATATTACATTGTGAAAGAACATCGTGTATCATATAAATAATCAATTAGACAAGGGTCGGCTTTGTTGTCGGACGAGGAGGCGCAAGAAATAGCGAGACTCCTATCTCCCACTGCGAGCGCTGAAGCTGTAAGTGAAGACACTTCTATTGATAAGAATAAAGAAATGGACAAAGAGAGGGAGAGAGAAGATCAAGATAACGCGTCGGACTGGCTTTCCGATGTCCTGTCCGCTCCTGACACCAGTCTTATTAATAGCACCACTAATGATTATAGGTGAATCAGTTTGGCCTTTTATGTTCCATGCGTTCTATGTAAATATTTTGCGGCTTATGCTACACATTTCTTTCGATTGATTTCATTAAGTGCACATGCGTGATGCCACTTTGCACAGGGAGAAGCGATTGTTCCTCGTGTTAAAAGAATGTTGTCTTTGCGGTTTTTAGTTTGTCCCATAGATCACGTAGCGATTTAACAATAGACTCGTTAACGGAGAGTCAAGTGGGTTCTGTAACGGGCAGCGGGAGCGCTTTCCTTGGATCTGTTAGCAGTTTGAACGACACTCATGAGACTAACGATGACACGGAGACTGAGCATCAAGATGAGTACATGCCCCCAATGCCAGGCAAAGTTGTAAGATCATAGACAGACTTGATGTACCTAAATGTATTTAACTTGAAGCTGCGATGTACACGATAACGTTTGTTCAGGTACTCGTGGAGAATGGTGTGCACTATTTTGAGGATGGCCATTTTTGGATGGAAATCGCCGGAATACCAGACTCGGATGACGAGAAAGATGATTACCCAACGAACATGCCCGTTAAAAAGATGAGCAAAGTTTCATTCGACACGGGACCGATGAGGGTTTACTCGACGCATTCGGTAAACGAGTACGATCGCCGGAACGAGGATGTTGATCCTGTTTCTGCGAGTGCGGAGTACGAGCTCGAGAAACGGGTTGAGAAGATGGAGGTAATCGTTTGGAGAGATTAAGCGCAGGTTGTTAAATATATACACGTGGATAACAAAGAAATTTGTTAGGTGTTCCCGGTGGAACTTATGAAAGGACCGGAAGGTCTCGGTCTAAGCATAATCGGAATGGGCGTCGGCGCGGATACGGGGCTGGAGAAATTGGGCATATTCATCAAAACGATCACAGACAAAGGCGCGGCTGCACGAGTCGGCAGAATGCAAGTGAATGATCAAATCGTGGAAGTGGATGGGAAATCCTTAGTCGGTGTTACGCAAGCTTACGCGGCCAGTGTCCTCCGCAATACTTCGGGTCTCGTGCGCTTTGTGATTGGCAGGGAACGTGACCCGAACTCCGAAGTAGCTATGCTAATTCGACAGAGTCTCCAAGCAGACAGGCAAAGAGAACAACAGGCTAACTCTGCCAGGTACGAATTGACAGTCGATCAATGAACTTATGCGACATCTTTTCAAAGCGATTCCCCAATGATGGTTTATCCTTGCTCGCTAATGTCTATGACGAAAACTTGCGGCCACTCCGATGACGGCTTGGGGCCTCTCGGGGTACTGAGGGGAACTGCTAATATCTGAATTATTTAAGACACTTCTAAAGTCAAGTAAATGCTCCCGGACATGAATGTATTCATCTGTATAGAAAACTTAATTTTTCGGACGCCTCACCTGATAGTCAACGAGGGGGCGAAGACGGTTCCGTCGGAAGTATGGGCGCGATACCAGGCTCTCCAGCTATGTCATCGTGCTCCGAGGGAGAACCTCCCCATAGTCCTATAGAGAATTATCTGTCCACTTCTGGCCGGAGTAGATCTCCTATCATCAGTTCATCGATACCGCAACACGTATCCGCGACTACCCAAAGCGACGTTGACAGTTTAAGACTGCTTTTACAAGAGGTATCGTATATTTTACAATAATGATGCGTGGTATATGTAGCTCCTTATATGCATAATAATTGAAGATTTTAGTTGAAATAGTCTCTTCTCTCCTTCGAGTGTCTGTTATTCTTTTTATACGAACAGTCAATGAGAAATATACAGTGTGGTCTCATTGCTAAATCACGGAGTAGCCTCCATTACACTCATGCTTTCTGTATAATACGACAAAGATATTTGCGTATCGTTTGTACGAGATATTAGCGATGTTATGCTGAATTAGAAATATCATAGTTTTGTATTGGAGTACACTTTCTAGTACTTTATTATTGCACGAAGTATCTAGTATCCATATTCATTTCATGAGCTTCGTATGAAACATGATTGTATAAAATGAAAGATTTAAGTTAGTTCGAGGCTATGCACCGTAATGTGTACTGTACATACATGTATATATGTTACTTGAATTATATCGCTATTTTACGTACACATAAGCACATCTTCATAGGTCCATAAGTGTGAATATATTTTTGGTTTTGCTTATGCACTGTGTTCGTTGTTCGCTGCTTGCAGAGTCAATATAAACTAGCATTAGCAGATGCAGAGGTGGAAAAGCTCAAAGCTAAGGTAATCACATAAGACAAGCAATTCTCTATTATATTTTCTGTTGCGTATAGAATAATTCTTGCTTGCTAGACTTATCTGTGTATCGCATGCCAGTATTCATGAGATCATCCACAATCAGTTCACTATCCTCCCGTTGTCGCACACGCTCTATGTCCAAGTACCTTTATGTTTCAATGCCGTCGTCCCGAATAACAGTTGTCGAAGATATTTCAAAGAAACGTCTGGTTTCTAGCTTCTAGATTTGGAAAACAGCGGGGCTGGTAGCGAGGAGTATGCAGCGAAGTTACGGGAGTCTGGTTTACGGCTCCACGAATCTGAGCGAGCCTTGGGAGCTGCCAGGCAAGATATGGCGGCGGCGAGAGAAATGCTTTCTCAAGCGACAGCGCAGAACGCCGCTTTGCAACAGAAATATGCACGAGCTAGGAGAGCAGCGCGCGAGTTACGCGCCGATATCGCGGCCAGAGACGAATTCTATCAGCAACTGTTGCAGGAGAAAGATACGGAGTACAATGCTCTTGTTAAGAGCTTAAAAGATAGGGTATGCCATCGATCATTGTTAAAAAGTATAGGAGTTAAAGGAACTCGATGGATAATGCGTGTAATGACGATTTCAGGTAATCACGTTAGAGGTGGAATTAACAGAAACACAGAGGAGGTTTGGATTGCCAGTGAGATTGCCTTACGACGGTACAACGGCTAGAATAGTTACACCGCAATTAACGCGTCGCCAATTACCTCCTCCCCCTTCGTCAACTAGTTGTCAGCTTTCAGACACAGAGACCTCAGATCTTAGTAGCCCCGACGATGGCGACAAGACCGCGACAGTCGAGAGGAAGCTGCCGCTCCCACTGCCGGTCAAGGAGGAATTGGATCGGGCAGTACCTGCTCATCGGCTTCTTGACAATTCTGCTGGGAAAAGTAAGGCCGAGCTTGCTAGCAGAGGAGGCCTCGCGAATAGGCAGCTTCCTAAACGGTCCGGTGGCCTTAGCAATAGCAGTTCTGTAGGTATCCATTGTTTACGTTACGTTCGGGAGAGAACGAGTACGTTCTTAATGAAATCATTCCCCAGGACTATGGCTTGGACGAATCAGGCGACAACACTGACGAGGATTCATCATCCAAGCTTCTTTCTCAAGACACAAGCAGCAGGTCACCGAACGATTTGACGTCGAAACAATCAAATCTGAGTTCCTATTCCAGTAGTTCGTCGATTAGTTCGTTGAAAAGCAAACACATGGAACCCACTCATCCGACGACGATTCGACAGCACAGCACTATCAGTTCGCAAGTCAGAGCTATGACGGAGCAGAGTTGGCCACAGTCTCAGAAAAGTATTTCCTTATCTTCCTTATTTCCTTATTTCCTACGCGTATATCATCATCATCGATCCTCTGCAGATTTAACCGGACCGCCAGCATCGTTGGCAGAGCAATTGAAACAGGTGTTAGCGGAAAGGGAGAGACGACTCGGTGGAAATGACATGTCTTCTTCGAGGGAGAGCTCCGGGGACTTCAGTGACCTGAATAATCCGCACAATAATGATCCGACTTTGGTCACCCACCATTTGGTGGAGGAAATACGGCAAGCTGTGAACGAGGCAAATCAGCGAGGTAAGGCGCGTTACTATTTAAGGGAATAAGTCTGTATTGAAGCTAATAGGATCTCACGCGATTATATGTATCTTTGCAGTAAAAAAAGTCTCCATTCCTTCGTCAAATGTAATTAGCAGCAGCGGCACGCCTTGGCATCATCCGGGTAGTTCGCCTTCCAGTCTGTCCTCCGGCGGGTCTGTGAGCCCAACCGCTGTCGATCCTAGTCCGTCTAAAACAGGTACTGGCATTCGTTACACTATTCCGGTAGTAAATGATTCTTAAGGGGGTATTCTAATCTAGACGCTCGTTTTTGAAGGTGATATTTGGAAATTAATTCTGGAAAACCTATCGCACCTACAGGGCAGGGGTTTTGCACACATATTTATTAGTGTTTGAACTATGAACACATGTTTTTGGAATGCATTATATTGAAATTTGTTCAAGTTATATACCGAAGCGCAGGTCATGTCATCAAAAATCGGCTCCATCGGGCGCACGAATTGCGGTCGACCTAGTCATCTGAAACGAAAGTACCAAAGATTATTTTAATCTATGTGACTGTAGTTATCGCTCGAACCAGATGTAACCAAGTCCGGACATTGTTACCGAAATCACAGCTGTTTAAAAATTTATATTTGATTTTTCGTTTTTTCTTGAGCTAAAACGAGGTGTGGGGGAGGTTGTATTGAAACTATTAATATAATTCTAGTTCGGGCTATAGGTACACGTTTACTTTGAATGTGTGTAAAATTTTAGCTGAATCGGTCCAGTAGTTTTTGTGAAAAATATACGCCCGATTTAAAAAAAATTGTTTCGAGAAAAACGCGTTTAAATTTTTTCACGCAGTTACCCTATACGACTGAAGTTACGGTAGATAACGACTAATTTCTGTAACTTTCCCTAATTTGCTATACCAGGACTGTAGAGGAAACCTTCCTTAGCTTAAAAAAAATCATGTTGGGCAGCTCTCTCTCTTCTCTGCTGGCATCATAGCCTCTTTAGATACATACAAGAGTCGGGGAACGACTGCCGGCAACGCTGCGGCCTTAAGTCTCTATAACTCTGGGACTTTTTCGAATTTCACCTTAATATTTTAGAGACATATTTTCGAAACCCTAAACTATTAGAAAATAAAAAAAAATGGAATTTTTGGATAGAATACCCCCTTAATTCTCTACTTTCGTTTATTGCGTGTCTCGTTCAACGTAATTCTACCCCGCCCATGTATAAACAACATTACAAATCTAGATACGACTGAAGTTTGGTTGCCCCCTCATCCAAGCGACTTTGGTTTAGGTGACAAGAAATCTCCGTTTTGGCAGAACGCACCAGTCACAGATTGGTCCAAGGAACAAGTAAGTCTATTCGTAGTTTCACAAATGAAAGAAGCGCTCCGCGTGTTTAACTTGAAAAAATGGTGCCAGGTCTGTCAGTGGTTGACGGGGATTGGTTTGGAGCGTTACGCGCCGCGCTTCTTGGAGACTGGGATCAACGGCGGGAACCTTTTGCGGCTCGAGTCCCGCGATCTCAAAGCTTTTGGTATTTATGGAGAGGAGAAGTCTCATTTGAAGCGGAAGCTGAAGGAGCTTAGAGCACAAGCGGACCGCGAACGCAAGGAGAGGAAAGAAATCGAGCGAATGCGACGGAAAGCGGAGAAGGCCGCGCGAAAGAAATAGTTTTTGCGCACGTTTATGATCTTATGTCCTCTGTGAAATTGCAATGATATTGCACAAAAATGTCGATGACATGTTCAAATCTTATGTATGATATTCCAGTGATGTTTGTAATGTATCTTTTGATTCTTCCGTCTGTATTTAATTGACTAGTACGTGTAAGCAGTGGTGATTAAGTAAAATCGGTCACGTTCGGACGCCACGCTGTCCGAAATCTTAAATCTTTGATTATTTATACCGGATCATAAAGTCTTGATCTTTACACTTTTGCATTTATTTATAATTGTCGTATTCGCGTTGCTTCATGTCCTTGTAGTATTTGTATTAATTATTAATATTTATGAAGCAACGGCGAATACAGTTTAAGGGAGAAAGCGTGTATGAATGCGCGAGTATGCCTATTATGCCAGACGTATGCATGTGATATGTATGTATAAAAAGAATTCAAGCCATTTAGGTAAATTGTAATAAAACCTCGATTATCTAAAACTTTTTTTCTATAATTGTAAGTATATCTTTTGTAGTGACGTAAGTTCCATGTTACTAGAACACATCGTTTCTGTATTTATTTTTACTGTCAGCTTAATCGCGTAATAACGACCCTTTTCATAACGAATAATACAAACGCTAGCGAAATAGAATTCTAGTGTATCGCTGGCAGAGGGCGAACTGTCCTCTTACTATGTACATCATGAACTATCAACGAATTTGCCATTGTTAATTAATACGATACGTGTTATAAATTCCATTGTAGATTGATCGAACTGCGAAGTAATTCTATTCATCTGTATTTATCCCATCTAAATTCGCTCAGTCTACATTTCGCGACGCTGACGAGTTGGCGGAGACTTTTTTTTTTTATCGATATCAAGTAAAAGTATTAGTGGACTTCTATCGCGGCACCGTTTTAACGTTTGTATTAGAGAACTCTCTTCCTTTTTAATCGTAACGAAAATTTGTATTATGCGAAGCAAGTACTAGCAGAGATCCGCACAACGTCGATTTTATTGCGACGATAATTTTTAAGTTATGTGATGAATTTCTTTAGCGTTTTGTATGACTCTAGACATTCCATGCGATTTTATAGTTTTATCTTTCCTAACACACAAGTAGTAGTACTACGGAGAAGCCCTGGCGCTTCGAGCGAGAGTCCCTACACGAGCGTGGATATTATACGAGTACATTGTGTATCGAATAATGTATGTTAATACAAATCTAGTAATGAAACGAAAATGCGTACTAAATGTTTGTTCAAATAATTACGGGACTCGCTTGGATACGACGTAGACACGCGTACACCATTGTACGTATACTTATTTATAATAATGTTAAAGGTTTCGTGGGACGTCGAGTACTCTGTTCGCCGTTTACATCGCTCTTCTTCGGAAGGAGAGGGATTTTCATTCGCATAAAAGCAGTTGAACGAGCAAAGTATTCGGCGTCGATACACACTGTACATATTACATGATGAACTGTCACTAATAATGTAATCTACAAAAAAAAAAATGATTATTGACGTAAGGCGTGTAAGAGGCATAACTATAGTGTCATAATATCTCTATAGAGGATAGTTTTTCATTTCCTAACTTAAGCGTTTATCAAAGGTCCTCCATTTTTTAACAGTACTGTGTATCGCGATACCTTAAAAGCAATTAATACTTGTTACTTCTGTTGTTATGTACAACGAAATGTGGGAGCCGGTCGAAAGTATCAAGAAAAAGCGAAATTCTTGCGTCTCAGGGTAATCATCAATACGTTTCGAAGTACCATCTGCGTTCAATGAATGAAAACAAAAAAAAAATTCTCAGCGATCGGAGCGTCCTGCAGTTCGTTCTTAAAAATAGTATTCCATCTTTGTAGGAGCAGACGTTTGATAAAAACCGACTGATTTACAATAAGTTTTTGTAGTTGATTTTTTCAACGAATGGCTTAGACACGCGACTTAACGGGAACGCTCGTCCAGAAGTAATAGTCTAGCCCAAGAACCAAAACTTATACACCTATGTGGAGCTGCGTAGTATCTTGAATGTTTTTCATACGTTTTCCAATGATTTCAAATTGTTGCTCACGGCGTGAGGTGGAGAAATTGTAGTTCCATGGATAAGAACGGAATGTCGCAGTTGCAGTGAATGGCAGCTTTTTAGTAATGTCTATGAAAAGTATTGTCAACAAATACTCTTAAACGTTTTAATTAAAAGTAATTCATACAGTACGCTCGTGGTTGGCATTTTTTTTTTTACCTAAAACGCGAGTATTTGGAAAGATACTTCGATGTACACTGTATATGTATTTAAAATAAGATTTTCTATGTACGAATACTAGTCGTGAATATAATAATAAAGCCTTCCATAACACCTGTATCCTTTTCAGCGAGTTAATTAAAATAGTATTCGGAAATTAAAGGGCAACGTTTCCTTGTTATTTAGCGCGTGATGTTTGATCGATATTTCTCGTTACCCGACGACAGAGAATCGTGTAGAATAACGAGGGAATTGTGTTGGCAGTTGGTCCATTATAATTTTCATTTCTTCGAAGGTTCGTTTGATTATTGGGGAAGAAATGCCAGCTATTGTTATCAGAGATTACACGTGGCGACAGACATCGGAGTTCGTCGTATTAAATGTGCCATTGAGGGGCCATCCGAAGAAGTTGGATTTCTTTCTAATCGATAATTATGTGAAGGTATTAAATACTATTTAATTTTTATTCTATATAATAGTAACATATGATTAATAATAGGTCAGCTTTCCGCCGTTTATATTGGAGTTGTTTCTATGGGCCAATGTTGTCGAGAACGAGAGCAAATGCGTCGTAAGCGATCGAGAAGCGATACTCTCTTTACGGAAGACAGAGATCGATTTAAAGTGGCCCACTCTCGAAGTGCAAAGTATCGACAACGAGCTTAAAGGAGAATATCGAAATCGAGCGTTGGATCGCGCCCAAACGGTCGCCGAGGAGCGTGCAAAAATCAAAAGCGGTACTTAACGCTTTGTGTCTTTAATTCCTACCGGATTAATTAACCTCGGACGTCGTAACTCTCTCTAGACAAGCGTCAGCGTTTGCAGAAGGAGGCGGTGAACGAGCAGATCAGCATCACTACCGCTACGCTGAATAAAATAGACGCGATACGAAATTCCCACCGGAAGGAAGCCATGCGTGAATTCGACGATTGGAGATCGAGAGCGGAACTTCCGTTTCTGCCCAGCATCGAAGGGGAGATACAAGAGAATAGAAAAGCTTACAAGTACTCCAGCCACAAAGAAATAAAACACCCCTCATTATCTCTTAAATCAAATAATAACCTCTAACATTCTATCACACAAGGCAACCGTTAAAATGGTTTAAAGACACCGATGACAAGTTAAAATCTCGATTGCTCACCGACGACGAAATACTCGGCGGTAGTGCATCCGACAAGGAGCACCCGCCCGGCGAATTAAAGGAGCTTGAACACAACGTGTCGGACGAAGCTCGAGAAGTTAGCAGCGAGACGAAGAAGACAGAGAGAGAGAAAAGTTCCTTCACTAGCACGGATGACTCCAGTTGTTCCGAGGATTCCGAGGCAGCTTATGAATCGAAATCCCGCGGTTTCGTTACGGAAATGAAGGAAGAGGAGTTGCGTAAGTTCTGCGAGAAGAAGAAAAGGGCGAGACCCGGCTTGGCGTCTGTAAGAGCCGCGATAAATGGGAGATTGGTGAAACGCAACAGTATATTCGAAGAGCCTTCGAAGTCGATTCCATTGCCGAGGGAGGCGGGCGTTATAAACGTCAAATTCTCGGAAAGGAAGTTTCCCACTCCGGCTAGAGAGAGCTCTCACCTCGAGGAGCAGGAGGTCTCACATTTTCGTTTATTCTTCACTTTCGATCTAGTGGAGACACATCTAATATTGATATTCGCTTATCCAGTGGCTTCAGAAGCAAGCGGAGGCGCGGCGAAAAATCGGCTTCGACGCGGATGACCTGCGGCCAGAAGAGCGCGATCCGCAGTGGTTGAAGGACAAGGGCGAGTGCGTATAGCGCTTTGAGAATATTTTAGTTGAATGTTAATCATGGGCGTCCGGAGGGGGTGCAAAGGGGGCAGTTGCCCTCCCTGGCTTTTTAGAAAAAATCGCTTATTTTTCAAAACTGATCTTTATTAAGTTTATACTAAAAAAGGGAATATTTTTAAATTTCTGTTTTAAATTTTCAATTAAATTGGCACTATAAAATGGGTTAAAAAAGCAAGAGGTTTATTTTTCTTTACCATCATTCCAAAGTTGCCCCCTTGGAAAAAAGTCTGCGGACGCTCCTGATATTAATCTTAATATTAATAATATTTTTCTGCTTATATTTCAGCGAGTTTTACAAAGTCGGAAACTACCTCGGTGCAATCAGCGCTTACTCGTACGGGCTGAAGATCAGCGATAAGATGGCATCTCTTTATGTGAATAGATCGGCAGCGCATTACGCTTTGGGGAATTATCATAAGTGCATGGAAGACTGCTCCAAGGTGTTTTAATAACTATATTCGTTTATGAAATTGGAATTCTTCTAGCGGTTTAAGAGGGTGGGTTACCCTCAAAACTTCCGAAAATTGTTTCTTAGGATGTTTGCATATTTTGCTAGCTACATCTTTTCTACATAATTTAAGCACAACGGAGCCCCGAAATTCCAAAATTTAAAGGAATTGAAATGCGATCTCCCAGAAACTACGTTTTCCAAAACGGTAAACATAAAATCTCGAAAACCGCTCCAACGATTTGAATGAAAATTTACAGGGAGCTGCAGGACACTATTCCCCTCCATGTATTTGGAGCACATTTTCAATATAAATTCTTAAAAAATAGATAACAAATATTTTTTCTACAAAAAAAGGATAAAATCAGAAACATCAGCATAAAAATTGTATTAATTTGTGTATCCAAATTTTGCTTCCTGCACAAGATGGAGACTGTCTTACAGATTATAAAAATAGCTTTACTTTGTGTTTTAGGCAATTCACCTGTCCAGAATCGTGTTCACCATCAAACGATGCATCGCGTACACGCTCTTACATTTATATTTATAACTTCTTTCGCTATAAACACATTTAAAATTTCCTTTTTGCGCATTAAAGTCAACGAAATTACGCTTAAAAATAAAATAAAAAATTATCTCTGTATTCATTTATTACTTCAGAATATACGCGTGAAGAACGGCCTGATTTTCGTGCCGTTGAGGGTAACCTACCCCCTTAAGGAAGCGCGGCGCTGCTGCCCGATGGAATTATTTACAGTTACGTTCGATTTGCGCAGGCACTGGAACTAATGGAGCCGAAATGCGAAGGCAACCGGGATTCAAGGGCCAGGTGCCACGCTCGACTAGGCGCAGCGCTCTGCAAAGTATCCGCGCCTCAGCACGGCATTCCGGAGCTGCAGGCTGCCCTGGAATTGACGCCGGACAATGAAAGCATAAAACGCGACTTGCTGACCGCGAAACAATACTTCGGCATGGAGGATTAACGGGTAAGTAGGTAGACCAGATCGTCAACCGATCGAGAAACTAAACGAAACTCCGCTCGTTCTCATTCCTCGCTGCAATAAACCGCCGTGTAAATGGAACGAACCGAGCGAAATAATTCTCCAAAAGCAGCGATCTTTTATTAATTTCCATATAAAATTACGTACAACAGTTTACGCTACGTTATCAATATATCACAGTCACAAATCCTGAACGGCGAAGTAAATCGAGGAACTTGTCTTACACCTAAGTTTATCATCGTAAACGTTTGAAAATCATTTTGGTGAGGTTTTAATCTTAACGGCAGAGCTAAGCAAATACTTTACAATGAAACAGATAAGCTTGGATTTCCAAGCGGAAGGGAGTCAGTCGAACTTTATCAACTTCTTGTCGACGCATCCGCACTTGGTGTGCTCCAGAGCGTGCACCACCTCGTGGTGTCTGTCGCGTTGTCGGTCGATCATGTGCTTCACCATAAAGACGAGGCTGACGTTTCTCGTCTCGACGGGCGCGCAGATCTGCTTGGAATCGGGGCAGCAGCCAGCTCCGTCGCAGCGCGTTAGAACGGTGGAAGCAGGGTAGAAGAATTCGTCGGGGCTGGGGCCAACGGTCAAGAGCTCCGTGACCGGCACCGCCCTCGGTTGGGGCGCGGAGCATCGGAATTCGTGCACCAGCTGCACGTGATTCAGGAAACCGCCGTCCCTGCGAAACGGCACCGATCGTTTAAGGGGGTAGTGGAGTATTGGATGCGTAAAATCGTTAGTTTCTTTGACGTTAAATTACTTTGATACCAAAAAATCGTTATAGTCGTGTATTTGACAATCTATTGTGGGCACGTTTGCGAGTATTTACAAAAAAAAATAATCGTCAGAATGTATAAAATTGTCGAAGTTATTAATCGTTGAAGTACATCGATTCAGGTGAACCAATCATATGAAAGCAAAATGCTTTGAGGTGATTATTCTATACGCAAATATCTACGGTGTGGAAACTTGCCGATGAATTTGAACAAAAATCGTGGAAGTTACACACGAATCAATTTTTTTTCATATTTTTATGGGAAAAATCGTCTTTAATCGGTTATAAAATGTTTTACAAACATCCAATGTTGATGCGGAAGTTCTACACGATAGAGAATGGAATTCCCCGGTTCCAGTTAAAATTTGAAGTGAAAATATTCATTGGTTCAAGAGTTACGATGTACACCGTTTCTGAAAATGGTGTTTCGAGAAAATCGGCTTCAAAGTTAACTGCCCTATGCCAATACCGCTCTGCGAGGCCGTTACTCGACGGTGCCCTCAATTACGTTCGCTGCTATAACTTCGACAATTATTTGAATTTCTTCGTGAAAGTTTGTTTAAAATTTTCATAAAGGATACCAAAATCAGTAAAAAAAAATAATCGATTTTCTGAAGCTGAAATAGTTCACTACCCCCTTGACGCACTTATCAGAACCGCGCGATTGAAATTCATACCTGTGGTGTCTGCCAACCATGGCAAAGGAGAGGCGGAGAGAGATCAATAATAAGATACTGCTTCTCATTTTTAGGCGATCTTCCGCTGCCTGTTAAGCTCCGTTGCTGAATGGCTCGTAGAGCTAGAGGACTCGTTCCCGTCAACGGCTCCGCTCGCTCCGATAGATCGCACGCGATTGTCCAGGGGCCCGGGCACACCGCTACTACTCTCTTCTGCGATCTGAATTCTTTCTCCCTCTATATATGTAACTTTCATCCTCCGGCTCCCCTCTTTTTCTGATTTCTCCGTCGCCTCTCTTCTTCCGACCCGCCTCTCGCTGCATCGTTTCGTCCTGTCCCGCGGCGATTCGCGCCGTCTCCCTCTGTGGCTTCTCGGTAAGCTTGAAGGAGGGGTCCAAGCAAAGCGTTCCGGGAACATCGCGAAGATAACTATAATTACAACTAGTGGGTCCAGCCTCCCGTTCGAAGCGCGTCGCGTGACCAGCCGTCCTTTCCTCGTCCATCTTCATCTCGTCCCCTCGTTCCTTATCTCGACGTGCCTCCTCTGCCTCCTCGCGCCGAATTTCGACCAGTCATCGGTCAAATTATCCCTCGCCCTTGATTCTCTCATCCGTGCACCGGCTGCAACCCTCCTCTCGCAGCGGCGGATTCATCTGGCCCGAATTTCCCCGATTCCAGCCAAATTTCTAGCAGCGTCGTCGACCTTTGTTCCACTAGAAAGTGAAATGGCTCGCGGGACTTTGACCATCGCATTGTTTACGCAATTAGATGCTGAAAATAATTGGAGGATCCGCCTATACGAATCCTTGATCATTTTTGACTCCGGGAGCCTCCAATTATTTTGAACAGCCTGTCATCTCGCTGTTGCCCTCTGAGCGAACCGCTCCGGGCAAAGGTATGGCGCGGACTGCGCGTTCTATCCCTCGACCTACGGCGTTATATCAGGCGACAGGTTGCAGTGAGTCATCGCGATGCAACCGTCTACCAAGTGTCTAGTTCACTCGCGGGCCCTCTTATACATCGTTTTACTCAGTTTTAACGAAAAGACCACGCGTCGTGCCAGATCACACCGTGCGTCACGGCTGAAATCATGCGTAGGCACGTCCGCCCAATAAATCTCCCGCGCGAAAGGTGAGAGTGGTCATCGGATGATAAAATCGTGTCGCAGGAATATCCGTTAATAGAGATTCCGGGAACTGACTCAGCGGTATACGACCTTACGAATCTATAGGTAGGCGGGCTAGAACCCGCAAGAGAGGCCTCGAAATCGCTGCTGACTCAAAGACGTCGTAATTACTGTACACGAGGTCGTTGAGAGTTCTAGTAAAAGTAACGCTTGGGAGGGTGAAGTAACTGTTAGGTAACCGATAGGGTGAGGTATGTCAATCACCTTTAATCGCCTTTGCCCGCTCTCCAGCGTTAAAGAGAGAGAGAGCAGGTGATTAAAGCAATTAAAGAGTATTTATAGTAGGTTCGCGGGAACAGTAGCGTGATCGAACGAGATCTGAATTACAAATGAGTGTAGTCAATTATTTCGCCGCTCAGGAGATCCCCGTTACGTCAATTGACTCGGCCACTGCGTGAGGCAATCGCGCACACTTTTCTACTGTTAATCGTGGGTCATAGACGGCGAGCGTGGTGTCGCAACGGACTGTGACACTTGGGAATCCCTAAGGGTGGGCTTAGTCGGCCCCTCCTTTTATCAGGAAATTTAATTGCAGATTGTAACAAGTTCCGCGGATGATTAATATGCGAATACACTCGGTGGAACGCTCAAAGCCTGTAGTATCGACTTACATTAACGTGCTCCTATGGAAGGGAACACTAATGGATGAATTTTTATCGCTCTTATTTCATAAACACCCCCGCTCTGTGCGTTCACAATGTACAAAGTGAAATAGATGAAAATCGCGACGATGCGAGGCGCGAAGCATTTAACAATTGTCAGACAAGATTAAGCGGGTGGCGGATTGCCAAAATGAAATACAAAGAGGCTTCTGCTAGCGAACGAGGGATCAACGGAGTTATTGCGGTAGAGCTGATCGGCCAATGACTCGCGTGAATCGACAATGAAACGTGAATGTTCCTCGCGGCATCAATATTTTTAGAATGCGCGAAATTTCTCGCCCCCATCGCGGTCAAGTTCTCTGACGAATCTATAATTACGTAACGACGCGCGCGCCTCGCTTTTCCTAATAGCGTTGTAATTCGGGAGCACTTTCTCGGCGGGGAAAGCTCCCCCGTTATCGATGATGGTCTACATGCGAGTTTATTAATAAGCATAAAGATCAGTGTTCTATTCTCCACGCGCGTAAGCTCCGTTCCAATACTGATTCCAATCCATGGCTTACATATATTAACCAGTTAATTACGAAGTAGTCACGCATACCGCAAGCGAGTGTAACTCGGAAAAGCACCGGGAAACTTCTCGCGATGCATAATTCTCGGTGGCGCCTCAATCAATGCGATTTACATTCCGCGAATAGAACGCGCGTAAATGCAAGAAGCTGGAACGTAAAGCGTAATATAAATCACTGGCTGGACCATTCCACGCGAAATCGAACACTTTTCGGAGTAACATTTCGGATTCTGGTGAAACTTGGACATGTTGTAGTCTCTAGTGATATATAAACGTATCTCAAAGGATTCTTCAAACTTTTAATAATTAATAATGAAATACCGTTGACCTTTCTTCGATAAATTATAACTGTTAAACTAAGAAACTGATAAAAATGACCTTTTGGGTGCTTGCAGTGGAGACATAAGAGTGCCTAATAAAAATTATTTCACTTAAAAAAGAAACGAGTTTTTGACCATTTACTTTGCAAATGTTCTAAATAAGTACAAGGTTTTAAAGCAGGGCACTATTTGTAAATTTGAAGAAAAAAAATTAGGATTTAGTCGTATTTATGCTCTTTGCGGACACGTTTTCAAAAACACGGACACTTTGAAATTGGCCAAATGAACATTAATCAAATGTGACGCTGCGTCGCCAGCATCAGCTTCTTATACCGGGCTCTCGCAAATGTACAAGTACCTATTTCTAAAAAAAATGAACGAGGGAAACTTTTACTGTTTTTTATATCGAACATAATACGGTATATTAATTTTTGGTGTTCGCAAGACTTTTCTTAAAACGAGTGAGACCCTCAGTTTCTGAAATGGAATGCTATATATTTTATTACTCAATGTGAAAGCGACTGTCAAGACAAATTATACTATGACCTTCAAGCCCATACAAAGTTAGGAATAAAAGAAATACATTTTTCTAATAAAATTTTTATTTTTATTTCTTTTAATCTGCTGAATCATTCGTCGCGAAAGATTGGTCAATGATATGCAAAGTTGACCACAGAATAGATACGCGCGCACGGTGGTGCCGAATACCTCGCACATTCATTCAACTCGACCCTCAATGAATCGCGATAGCATGAGTCAATTTTAATTCCCAAGGAAGAAGAGAGGAACCAAGAATGACCAGGTGAAAACGCTCGGAAATCTCGATGACGGAGAAAAGCTTTACCGGGGAATTACACGAACTTTAATGAGTCTGGATCTGGTTCCCGCGATTACTATGATCTCACTTGCGGCTCGTTATCAGTGACGTTCGGAGACTTTTTTTACAGGGGAGGGGGGTGGGCAACTTTGGGATGATGATAAAGAAAAATATACCCCTCTTTCTTTTTTAAACCCATTTTACAGTGCCAACTTAATTAAAAATTTAAAACCGAAATTTAAAAACACTCCATTCTTTAGTATAAACTTAATAAAGATCAGTTTTGAAAAATAAGCGATTTTTTCTCAAAAGCCAGGGGGTGACAACTGCCCCTTTTGCACCCCCCTGTGGACGCCCATGGTCGTTATATTATTCACCGGTTCGATAAGCGCTCGTTTAATCCGTGTTTCAACTTGTGCACTGGCAGCCGTTCGCGCGCCATATCAATGGAAGAAAAGTCGAAGTTCGAGCGTGATATAAATGCGTTCCTTTGCTACAAATCACTCCGACGAGGCATATCGAGGAGGGCGGCGTACAGTGAGAGTAAAGTGAGAGAATCTCTCCGTATCGAGTACTGTTTATAGCGTAGCGATTACGTAAAGACGTTATCACCGTTGAATATCCGAAAGCCGGGGCAATAGTCGCGGCCTAGTCGGACTTGAGCGACCGCGGATACGTTGCCCGTACGCGGCCACGGCAATTCCCGTGCACCAGGATACCCACGGTCGCTCGAAGGATTGCGTAAGTGAAGATCGCCGCAGAATCGTAGGACACCGGACGCGGCGTCTGTATAATCCCCTATCGACGCGCCGTGCACCTCTCGCGTTGGAGCATGTGTGGAAGCTGTTCCTCCACGTATAAATACTCTTCTGGCAGCAGGAAAGTCTCAGTCAGCCGCCTCTTGACACGGCTACGTATCGGTGGTGCGTGTGATTCGCCTAGAAAACACGCGGCAACGGATGTGTTTATCGAGTATCGGCGGTATCGGGCTCGAGGAAACCGGTGCAGCACGTGTGCGACTTTCCGGCCAGTGGATCGTTAGACAGCGAGTCTGAAAGGAGTACGTGGTTCGAGTCTATTAGTAAACGAATAAACAGAGACGAGGCATGAGAAGTGGATCACTGAGGACCTGCTTGTTACGATTGATGATACTCGTCCCGCTGGCCAGCATGGCCGTGCCGGTAGCGAATGCTGAGGGCCATCCTCGCCACAGTAATCGGAGGGTGAGGATGCATTTCTCCAGCGCTGTGAACACGGCCAAGAAGTTCGTCTGCAAGGAGCCGCAGCCTCGGGCGTACCACTTGAAGGACCTGATGCAGCCGATCGTCCAGAATCTTGGGGATACAGCCAGCCAGCCGATCTACATCGTCTTGAAGCGCTGCGACGGCCAGTCGGGCTGCTGCAGCAATCCGGACTTGATATGCTCGCCGGTGCAGGTCTACCACGAGGAGATCGAGGTCGAGCTGTGGAACTTGCAGACCAACAAGACCAGGAGGCAGTGGATCAGGGTGGAACAGCACGACAGGTGCTCCTGCGAGATCAACGCGCTCCACAGTCGCCACCAGCTGGACCACAAACAGCTCAAAGTCATTCTAATTTGAAGAGTCAGAGAAACCGTGGACGAACGACAGTATTGAGTTGTGAGGGATACAGTGGGGGGGGGGGGCTGTTAATGGAACGGGATACTTAAGAATAGTTTTGGTGCTGTCATCTTTGCTGGTTTCCAACGTGTCATATATGCGACAATTCGGCATACCGGCTTGGTTTAACGCGGGCGTCTAGACTGTGACACCCAAAGAAGATTGGCCCGGTGCCCAGCAACGTGACGGCTGTTTTTCCGACGCTGAAATGTCGAGGCGAGCGCTGCTTGACACCTGTTTCGCAGAAAACTAATGACAACTGCAAATACCGCTGCCTTTCGATGCACCGAGCTGATTGGTTTTCAGAAGATCGGTGTATTCGCTTTGGATACGGTATTGTCGACTACTCGGAGGTGGCAGGACAAGTTGGAATTTAATTAGCGCTTAAACTGCGAACGAACGCGTTTAACTAGTCAGTTTATCTTCTAATTACTTTTAACTGCTTCAAGCATAAGGGGACCAAAGGATACTACTAGTTTAGGAATCGTTACGGCACTCTTTTAGCAAAGGGTACGTTATTCGCCATTGTGATATTAATTTAATTCTGTACTAATACTAACAGCGTAGCCATAAACATTACCGGATTTCCTTTTTACTGAATACAAAAAAACATAGTTGTAATAATAAAATACATAGTTGTAATAATCTCAGTATTTATGTACGCCCGCCGTGCCGGTATCTGAGATTGATTTCTCGCATGCTCCCGCGAAACACCAGATATTTAAGTATTTAAAGAGTATTAACGATAGTCGTGTAGTCGAGCGACGACGCTTGGAGGCGAGTATCGTCGGTAATGCTAAATCAGAGAAGAGACTGAAGTATGTATAAAATGTATATTTCTACGCGTCCTCCGCCACGTTATGTGTATAGGTGTCCCTCGTATTTATTCGAATAACAAGCTTCGTGAGAGTTATTAAAGTGTGCTCGAGTAGACATTTATAAATCATAGGTATTTATTTTCTAATATTTATTAATATTTATCAATATTTATCACTGACACGTGGAAGTCATAAGTATATTACGTCTATATACTATGCGAACGCATGACCGATGAAAAGTGAATTACAGGTCAACGTATTGGCTTAAATCTGTAAAATATTGAGAAATAGAACGCACTTTGAAAAATAGGATTCTCCTCGTACATCTCGATAAACGCTCTCGGTGATACAAAGAACACTTTCGTGACGTGTACACGCACCGTCGCCCAGGATACGAATGTCGACCGAGGATGTGAAGACACGCAGTGCGCGAATGTCTCGCACGTACAGGTATTCTCTCCCCCCCCCCCCCCAAATGATTGAATAATGGAATAACAATTACATAAAAAAGATGACTTCTACAAGTAAATAAATAAGACAACTTAAGCGCTACGTACTTTTGATTAAACTTCCTAGCTTCGAATTAAAAAGAACCCGTCGAAAGGAGGAATGTCAGTTTTCATGTGGAAGATGTTGGAACGGAATGGCGTTGCATCTTTTAGTGATCCGGATAGTAAATTTAGGCTCGAGAAATATCGGCGAACGCTGCCATTACGGAAATGATTTACCATAGTTTCATCTAGGCGTAGAACTAACAAATGTATCGACGAATCTATCTGTACAACATAATTACTGTTTAACATTAAATAAAAATATTCTCATTTTGAAAGTTGATATATTAACAGCCAACGTTCGTTACACCGTTCGTGCACAGAGACATTAATGCGCAATTTCTCACGTGACCTCGTATACAAAAAAAAAAAACTAGCTTATAGCTTAAAACCGCGCGTACGGATATTTGGAGCGCATTCGACGCCCTCTGGATCCACGGCCTCGTCCGGTTTCATTGTGCGCTCCCCTCGCCGCGTGCCCTCTGGACGCAGCTTGCCCTTCGAAGGGAATTAACATTTCTCCGTCAAGAAAACTCACCGAAGATCAATCTTGCAAATATATTATCAGTCTACTTACCCCTGCCTGATTGACTTTCCCAAACAATAGGGGTGGGCCGGTTACCGCGAGCCGCCCTGAACGGTGATCGCGCCGATCGTCGCGCAGTGGCGGTTCTGGTGCCGTTAGGCGCGACGCCAGCTGCGGCTGCAGCTACAGCAGCTCGTCTTTGACGTGTATTGCTAGATGGAGAGGCTTCTGCTTCGCGGCTCTCCTCCTCCACTTCATCTTCCACTATGTCGCCTCCTGGTTCTTCGGTCCCTTCGCCGGTGTCTACCGCATCGTCGTCCCCGGAAGCTAAAGGACCAGCTTCTTCCATGCGTTTCTCACCCTCCGAACTCGTTCCTACATGGGTGAGCGAACACTTTTTCGTTAGTTAAACTGTACTTGCTGTTGTGCGTGCATATAAAATTGCATTAATATACCCCGAGCATGATAAATCGCGATCGTTTACGCGTCAACCTATAAACGAACTCGTATTAGTACTGGCTTTGCGATCGCTACCTTCGGTTGGTGTCGTACTGATAGGTTCTGTGATTATTTCTGTTTGACTATGTTGCTGATCATCGACGCCGACTACCCGAATACTAGGTATCGCAGGTTCTTCGCTAGTATCGCTAACAGTGGTACCTGCTACTGACACTGGCGTCACTGAAACCGGCGTTTCCTGCTCCTCGGATGGTCCGCTGCTTGTCTAAAGAGAGATTGCTCGGTTAGGCGATTCATCGCAGCAGTGCAACGTCGCGTGGGAAACAATTATCGTTTTCTTTTACCGAGGGCGGTAGGTCAGCCGCCGGTGACACTTGCAAGGGTGTAGTAGGCACGCTACGGCCGGTACCACCGTCTTCTAATTGAGCAAGATCCATTCTCGTGTCGTCCATGCTTTCTTGAACTACTTGTGGCACGCTGGAGCTGGACGAACCAAATATCGTTCGAGCTGCTGAGCCCGAGGGAGTCGATAAAGCGGGGGTTGACGATGCTGTCGTTGGCGCAGACGAATCTCCGAATGTGAAACGTCCTTGGGGCACCTGTGGCGAGCTCACAGCTTCCCCGAAGCCATCTCCCCGTCGCGGGACGAATAATGTCGGAGTGCTTGGTACTATGCTGTCGTCGCCTCCATCCTCGTACCCTTGTTGAGGCTAAAAGTTTAAGGCTATTAGTAACCCTTTGCTAATTCAAAAGCTGGGCTATGCAAATAGAGGAGCATAAACAAACGAACCAGGAGAAGATGCTGTTGTTGCTGTTGCCTAGGCATCGGCGCAATTCCACGCGATGATCGGGTTGCGTACGACGTGGGCGGTTCTCCCGTTGGCCCAGCGCTACTAATCGCCTCGGATTGCTGCTGTTGCTGATTCGTAGGCGCAGCTGCTTGCGCCTGTCTGGGGACTTCTACGCTCGTGGAATCTTCTCCCATTATAATCTCAACCTCGTTATTATCCCTTTCTACTTCTGCCTCAACTTCGTAAGGCATCTCCTCTTCCTCCTCCATCTCTTCATATGGATCGTTATCAAATTCTTCCTCCTCCGGCGCTTGATGGTTACCGCCTCCTTCACCTTCGTCACAGTCTACCACGACCACGCAACCTTCTTCTACCTCTTCATCCTGGTCCCGTTGGCTCGACGTTGGTACCTGAAGAATCAATATATCATACTTGGAATAGGCAATTACTGTCCGATACCTGCCGAGTGATCGGTATCTAAATTCACCTGGTACTCGATCTCTGAAGCACTTGCGCTGGCTGGCATCTCTTGCCTGGTCCGTTTACTCTTGGGGCTCAACGCTTGCTCCTGTCTGCTGTGATCCACTCCCTCCACGATTCCCGAGCCGGATGCCGTGGAATCAAGGGCCCTGGGTCGCTTGTGCCCCGTAGAAACTTGCGACGTGCTCACCGACTGAGTCGAGCTACTAGCCACAGTTTGCTGTTGGTCGCTCGTTGCCGCCTGCTGTTGCTGCTGCTGCTGCTCGACTCTTGGGCTGACCAACGCGACGGTCTGTTGCTGCTGTTGTTGTTGCTGCTGCTGGCATTGCTGTTGCTGCGCGTTCAGCGTCTCTGCGCTCTCTGGATCCTCTCTCTGCGTCGATTCTGCCGACTCACTTAACTGCGGCTGTACAACCAGCTGGCGTAAAGTACTGGGCGTCGTCTGCGACGAACTGCTGGTGCTGGCTGGCTGAAAATCTGGAAGACTACTAGTCGGCGAGCTAGTTTCGGTAGTGTGTACTACCTGCTGCTGAGGCTGCTGTTGCTGGTGAGGCGCAACCATCACCGGCGCGCTGGCAGTTGTTGGCAAAACGGCAGCTGTTCTGGATTGCACCACCACGCTCATGGGACGAATACTCGCTAATGGAGTTTCAGCACGAGCGGACATCGGTTTAATGTTAGCCGTCGGTGGTTCCGTGGTCGCGCTAACACCACTAACGCCAGCTAATTGTCGTTGTAATTGAGTGATTCTTTGCACAAGTGTCTCCTTCTCTGCCTGGATCTCTGACTTCTCGTGCTCCAGGCGCGAGATTCTACCTTCCATTTGGGACTTTAGAGCTACCACCCTAGCGTCGTGCTCGGCGGTATCCGACTCAGTACCGCCTGATTCGAGTTTCGTCTTCAGATCAAGCAATTCCTTCTCGCACATCTTCTTCGATTCCGTCAACTGCATGATCTTTGTTCTCGCGCCTTTCAACACCTGCTTCGCCCGCTCCTCCTTCTCTACGCTTGTTTTGTTCATCGTGTCGATTTCTTTCTTAAACGTGTCTGCTTCGGTCTGCGCGACAACCATTTGGCGAGACAATTCGTCGATCTTCGAAGTTAATTCGAGATTCGCTTGACGTAATTCTGCGCGACCCTCTTCGCGCAATTGGTCCTCGCGCTCCTGCGTTGTCTGAGCAGCGTCTTCGCTTCCCGAAGTACCAGCCGCGACTCGAGACTCTTCCAATTTAGCTTTCTCTTCCTCCACGGTTTTCGCAAGCTCCTCGAATTGAGTCTTGTACTTCTTCGCTATCTTTCTGATCTGAATTTCCTTGTTCTTAATGTCGTTCAGAACTGCTTCTTTCTCGCCAAGCTCTTTCCTCAGCGTCGCCAAATCTTTAGCTTTAGAAACGGAATCGGCGAGAGCTTCGTTCAAGTCCTGACCTAATTTACGCGCCTCTTCGCAAACCTTTTGAACTTGCTCCCCTTGACTTTGGAGCTGCTTCTGAAGCTGCGCCAATTGTTCCTCCAATTTAGTTTTCTCTGTCTTCAACTGATTAAATTCGTCTGCGCGCTTGGCGTGCGTTTCGCGTTCAGATGTCAGCAGCTTGCTAAGATTCTCGCGTTCAGTTTGCAATCTACGCCAATCTTCCGGGCTCGTCTTGGTGGCCCTTTCTACCAACGTATTAGCTCTCTGCCTCCATCTGGTCGCTTCTGCTTTAAGACTTGTATTCTCCTGTAATAAAGCTTCGGTCTTCACCTGTAAGTCTCGCGATGTGTCCCGAAGCGGCACAACTTCTTCAGAAAGCGCCCCAACTTTCGCGGTAAGCTCCGAGACCTTCGCGCTCAAGCTGTCCCTTTCCTCTCTCAGAATCCTATTGGAGTCTGTGATCGCGTTCAACGTTTCAACTTTCCGTAACAGCTCTGCGTGCTTAGACGTGGTCACTACGTCGATCTCTGACTTCTCTCGTTCCGAATTCAGAACACCTTCCGTTTCCTTCAGTCTCTTCTCCAACACCTGTAACAGAAAATACGTTAGTTAGCCAAATGGCAAATAACAATCACGAAAACGCGATACTGACCTCTACTTGGGATTTCAATCGAAGATTCTCCGCCCTGAGGACATCAAACTTCGCTACAGCTAAATCTTTCTCGCGTCTCAGATATTTCATAACTCTCAGCAATTGTTCAGCCGATTTAGAATCATCTTCAAGCCCGCTGAAACTACGGTTCATCGCTTCTAAACTAGTATCGGGACTTTCCTGTTCGCTTATCTTCGATTGTTGGCTGTGCATGATCGCAGTTTTGTCGCTCAACTCTTGAATTTGATTGTGCAGAATCGAATTCTGCGCATCCAGATCGTTTATTCTCTGTTGCAGTTCCTGCATCTCTTCGATCAGCTTCTTCTCCCTTTCTTGGCAAGCTGTTTTACCAAGCTCTAAAGCTTCGACGGCTGAATTCCTCTCATGAGTTAGAACCGTTATCCTCTGCTCTACTGTTTGGGCCTCTTCTTTTAGCTTGGCTAACGTCTGCAGATCTGCTGAATGCAGTACCATCTCTCTAGCGTATTTCTCTTCTGCTTCCATCGCTGTTACCGAAGCACTATGTAAATCACTCTTTATAATCTCCAATTCTCCCTTAACTTCGTCTAATTCTTCAAGCTTTCTCTCCGCATCGGCTAATTTCTCTCTTAATTCCGAGTCAGTTTCTTGTCTGCCGTTAGCAACTTTCGCCAGCTCTTCTCCCAATTCCTGTACTCTCTTCTGCAGAGACATTACTTCTACGCGCGCTTCTTTCAGAGCGGTTTCCAACTCCTCTTTACATTTATTGTGCTGCGCCGTTAGTTCTCTTAATTGCGTCTCCGCGCTCTCCGCTATGTCGCAGTACTGCTGGCTCTGCTGCCTCGACGCTTTCAATTGTTCCGACAGAGATTTCGCTTCTACTTGTGTCGATGCGAGCTGCATCTCGAGTTCCTTTAATCTCTTCACGAGATTTTCGTCGCCGTTGTAAGGTTTCGATATGGAATTAGTAGCGGCTTGTCTGAGCTTGGCTTGCAGTTCATCCACGCGCTGCGCATTTTGGGACTCAGATTGACGGGTTTGCTCCAATTCTGCGCGAATCTGTTCGGAGATATTGCGCTCTTCTGTCAGCCGTTCCTGTGCTGTGGCTAGTTGCCTCTCTAAATGGCCGGACAATTCTCTGAATCGGTCCTGCTCCTCCTGCAATCGTCGTCTCAAAGCTGCGCACTCTCTTGTAGCATCGTCCAAACGTTGCTCAGCGCGTAGCTGACCCTCAGCCTGAACACGCTCCAAACTAGCTTTGATGGATTCGACGTCCGCTCGCAACAATGCCTGCGTTTGGCGTTCCCTTTGGAATACTTCGCGTTCTTTTAATAGACGACCCTCGGAATCACGTAAAAGCTGCCTCTCCTGTCGCATATTTTCCAATTGCACTTCAGCACGAGACAAGCGCGTTTGAGCACCCAAAGTTTCATCCTTTAAGATCATTAAACTTTGCTCGTGCTTGCCGATTGTCACGTTATAATTAAAACACTTCTCCTCGAGAACTTTTATCTGGGATTTATAAGAAGCAACGTTTGCTTGCAGAAGGTTGAACCTATCGTTGGCTGAATCTAATTGTGCTTTTAATCTGCAGCATCTAGCTGAACTTGCTTCTGCCTCCTTTCTAAGTCTCTCGACCTCTTCCTCCAACATTCGTTCGTGCGCTGCTCTTTCCTTTCTGTAGGTGTCATACTCGTCTGTAACTTGTTTCAATTTAGACTCGCATTCTGTCAGCTGCCTTTCCAATTCTTTCTCTTTGTTAACTTCGTCCTGGGTGGTTTTCGCCGCCTCGTCCGTAGTAGACCTTTCTTCGTTCACTACTTTCGCGTCTTCTTCCTGAGTAGCGAGAGGTTCTTTCTTTTCCGACACGCTCGTCTGCTTCAGACATTGCTGATACATATTTTTATACATATCTCGCTGCCTCAGAAGGCCTTCCAACATTTTCGCTTGCCTGTCTTGGGCAGCTTGCATGTCCTCCAGCTGTTCTAGATATCTATCCAATTTCTCTTTCATCTCCCCAGAATTGATTTCATCAGTCGCCCTCTCAATCTCTTCCTGCCTCGACGATAACGTACGAACTATCGACAGCAGCTTCTGATTATTTTCTTGCAGTTCTTCGATATCTTTGAAAGTGACCAATTTTTTGCTAATAATTTCGGACGAAGCAAGGTGATCTATGTCCATCGAATTCGAGAAATCGCTGGTGTGGAGAGCCGTGCCGCTTCTATTCTCTTGAACCTCCTTCAAGAGGAAGCACACCTGAAGCAGAATAAAATTAACACATGCGACTTTACGCCGAGAGGCATATAACTCGAATACAATCCTGATCTCCACTTACCTGTCTGGCTAAATCTGACAATTCTGTCTTCAATCTTTGATTTTCTTTAGTATGATGTTTAGCAATGCGATTCGCTTCGTCTGCCGTTTCCTGCAGCCTATGATTCTCTGCCAACAGTTCGTCTAATCTTGATGTAAGCGTCGTGATATTGGCCATGGCAGTTTCGTAGTCTTCGCGTTGTTGCTGCAAAACAGGTGCTTTCTCTTCTAATTCACGTAAAATCACATCCATCTGAGACTTCAGGCGCTCGTTCTCCTCGCGTTCCGACGTCAGCTCGTTCGTCGCGTCAACTAATTGTGTATAGATCTGGGTAAGACTCAATCCTTTCCTGAGCACGCGGCTAGCTATGGCTGCTGTTGGCGCGAGCTGTTCGACGGCTTGATCCAATCTCTCTTGCTTAATATTTTTAAGCAACTCGTTTGCGTGGTTTAATTCTTTCGAAAGCTCGTCTATCTTCTGTTCTTTCTCTTCCAAGTCCTGTTTGTGCTGTAATTGAAGTTGATTGTGCGTGGTCTCCAGCGCTCCGTACTGGTCAGTGGCGTGCTCTAGCAATTCCTGAAGCTCTTTAACAGCGTTACTATATTCTTCAGCTTTTGCATTCGCTTCGTCGGCCATTCCTTTATAAAGATCCGCGAGTCTGGTTTGAGCGCTAATTTCTTCCCTGTAATTACCATGCATAGAGATTTCATGGATGCGCTGATCCTCAAGTTTCTGAGTGAGTTCGTCGCAACGTCTTTGCAGAGACGCAAAAGTCTCTCGCATCTGCGCTGTCGCGTCATTAGCGATGCGCAGTTCCTCCTCGCGCTGTGCTAAACGTGTATCGGTTAACAGAGCTCGCGCAGATGATTCTGCTCTCGTCGCTTGCAATTCGGACATCCTTTTCGCCAATTCTTCCTCGAGGCTTGCCATTTGTTGCGAGAGTAGAGTTCTCTCGTGTTCCAGTCGCTTTTCCCTAAAAAAATTCAGGTGATACATTCGCCGAAGAAACTTACGTCTCTTATTTACTTCGCAGAGATACATACTTAAATTCAAGAGTCATATCGCGACTTCGAATTTCCTCTGTTTCTGTTAGAGCTTGACATTTTGCAGCGACAGCATTTTGTAACTGCGTCCCCAAGGAAGACAATTCAGTATGCATTCTTTCAATCTCCGTATCTCGCCGTTCAACTTGCAGTTGCAATGCATCTCTTTCATCCACCACTGAATTTCTATGCCTACGTAAATCTGCATTATCTTTCTCGAGCCTATAACAATAAATATCATATTAAATATTATATCCATTGTAAATGGTGTACCTTTTAAAAAATACCTTTTAACAGTGTCCTGTAACTTGTGTATTTCACTCTTGGCTTCATCTAAATTAGTTTGCAACTCGGAGGTATATTTCTCTGCCAAATCCAATTTCCCTTTACATTCTTCAAAATCTGATTTCTCCTCAGTTAAATCCTTTTGCAACTTCTCCAAAGTTTGATCTAAAACATTGCAAGACGATTAGAAAATTCTTATTACAAGTTTTCAGCTCATTCTGATATACGAATTTTATTCGGGTAGGAAAGGAGCCATTGAAAAGTGCGATATCCCTTTATTTCAAGTCCTCTAATTTGTATAACTTTACTAGGACGGATCCTCATTGCGGGTAATAATCATTCAACAAAATTCTACATAAGTATTTGTACACTAAAGAAAGAATCGCTCGTATCTGGGATAAAGTATTTCGGTGTATAAACCGTTCAACGAGCGCGGCAACAACCGTAACGGAAGGAGGTTAACACCTCTATGTAAATAAACCGGCTGATCGTTATTACAAGAAAAACTGCGAAATCCGACTCGAACCTACCGAAGCTTTTCCTGTTAGTCTCAAAAACCGCTTTAGCAGTAATGTACTGTTCAAATTTATCGTTGAAATGCGCGTTTAGTTTCTTAACTAATCCATCCGGGATTTGCGTCAATTCTTCGTCAGTTAAAACATCTCGTAACGCATTGTGCTCGTTCTCTTCTGCATTTTCCATCTTCCCTCGGTGAAATGTAACTTACAAAGCCAGCAGATCTCTCTTTAATGCTGAATCCGTGCTCCGTGAATAACTGTGCTCCAGAGGGTGGAAACTCCAGCAAAACTTTCGGTTTAGTATTTGCGCGCCCTCTAAGCTATGAAAGATTCTGTTTGAACTAAAATTCAATATGGCGGCTCATGCCGGAAAAATTAAATATACTCAGAATCTGCGTATTGTAATATGTAGAATAAGAAATACATTTGTTGACTCGTTAAGAAGATTTAGATATGAAATTCAGGTGTTGGGGAAAATATTTAATTAAATTTGCAGTAATTGAATTTAATTAAATATTTCACATTCACCTGAAGTTTCTTATCTAAACCTTCCCCATCTTTTCAGTTATTATTGGCATAATTGGACATTATTTTGCCAACAATAATTGATAATGCCAACAAATGTATCTCTTACCCTACATTTTGTATAAGATACTTAAATGTAAAAAATACAAGTAGAGGTAAGGAGTAGTGAGTGGCTCACATTTTTCTTTGAAAAATATTCCTTATATTGAATTTAACAGTTTGCTTAAATGCTATAGTGCTAAGTAATTATATTAATTACCTATATTACATTGTTCATTTATGTACATATATATTTCTTTGTACGCGACCTCCATATACATGGTGTTCCTCTACCTGTGGTCAATACTTTGGGGGATAATCCAGAGTGACGAATTTGCGGTAGAGGCTTCGTTTTCGAGAAACTTGACATTCAATTTCACCTAAATATGCATGCATCGTAGGTGCTTGAGAGGCACGCGGAGGTCAGGGGAATGTCCTATGGGCAGTATACTGTCGCCATCGTATCCGGATTTCGCCCCAAGCAGGAACCGACGAGTTCTATAAACAACATACAGGATACTTTACTTACTATTATCGTAATTATCATAATTATTACTACTATTACATCATGCATACCTGCGACGCCCCTACCAGCCTGACGCACTTTGTCTGAAGCGTACTTGGCCCCCTTACGTGTGCAAGTAATTTGCAACATAGATCCTCCTCTGCATCTTTTCTTTTGTTTTTTGTCTGTCTGCTCCTGTGAACATAAAGAGTGAATAATAAATATTAAATTTAAGTCATCTCCTGTGAACTTAAAGGGTGAATTAAATTTATTATTTCCTTCGTCACTTTCTTGGGAAAGTGACGCCGGCGTCGATCGACTCGCGTGATCGTTTGATCCGCGAGTACAAGTGCCATTGCAGACACTTGTGACCACTGACCCCGTCAGTGGTACCACACTTTACAGCGCGGTGCAACGCAGGACGTTCTTAGGGAAGCTGTGTCTCTTTATGCTGCTATTCGAAGTACAGCTTGGCACTATGCATCGCCAATGTACGGTTGATCCTCTCTGTCCTCTCGTTCCATCTAACAAAATTTATTTTTGTGACTGTTAATAGCATTTAACGAGTGCATTCCAAAAATAAAAGTTTTAAGTTTAGGAAATCATTTTTAATAATTTTTACAGTAAATTGAAAGTTTTTGATAATAGAGTTTATAACCTAAAAATACAAAAAAAAGGAAAATTCAAAAAACAAGTGTCTTAAATGTAACTCGAACCGTACATAAAACTTTTTTACCTGTCACCGTCTTTGCAGTTGCTCCATTCTTCTGCACATTCATTTTAAATGAATCAGTAAACACAAGTAAATACCGAATACTTACAATTAGCGTTTCAGTCACGTTTTACTTGTTTTCACTTACCTATAAGACAGTATAAGTCTCAGCCACCAGCGGCCTTAGCCGTGATGAAAACACCGGTTCTCGCCCGAGCATGATTTCGCCAAAGATCTCTGTTAAAGTACATCTAAGAGTTTCCAACAGTTGGAACAATTAGTATTCAATTTATTTTCTTTATAACGTATGGCTGTTTTTCCAAATGTTTTTAACGCCTGTTTATCTTTAATATTTTTAGACTGTACCAAAAACCTATTAATAAACATCTTTATAAAAAAAAATAAAAAAAAAAAACACCGGTTCTCGCTAGATCACCGAAGTTTAAAACATCACGGGGCGGGTCCGGGGAAAGATGGGTGACCACCTTTCTCCCGGTGTGCCGCTGCTGCGCTGGGACCCGAAGAAGAGAGAGGAGGGACAAAGATATGAGACTATAGTTCGGTTGGGCAATATAAGCGAAATGCTTGAAACGCCATCCTTTTTAACAGGAAAAACAATAAACCAACCAAACCAATAAGTCTCAGCCAATCGTGTATGTACAGACACAAACACAACTATACCGCGACACTAGCAGCGCCCTCTAAGCTATGAAAGACTTCTCCTTCCTGCCTAAACGCTATCCCGGAAATTCCCTATTCAGTTTCCACCCACTGCTGTGCTCGATCGAAGGCACATTTGATAACACTTTCAATAATCTATTCGCCTTCCTCCTTCGTGCTTCTTCGTAAATCACTGTAGCTTTATCGAACTGACGCGGCTTACTACACTACCAGCCAAAGCGTTCTGATCAGCCGAACTAACAATAAGCGCTAGTGTGCTTTTCGTTTTTAAACTGCTCCGGTAATTAAGCCTCTCTGAAATTCCCTTTTATTAATTTATGCCGTAGATCTGCGTAAACGGTATGTAAAATATCTCGGAGATGAACGTTGTTCTAAGCGGAATACGTTCTGTACTTCTTTTTTAATTCAGTGTCTCTTTGTCTCGCCGTTCCCGCGAGACCAAGATTTATTCAACAACTTCCCGCTTTTTTTACGAAATCGTTTTTAATTATTAAATTTTTCCGCTTAGCGTATGCAGACATATATTTCTGCTTTTATACGACTCTCCTTTCTGTAAAATCATTGTACTTTCGATAAAACGTGCGTTTTCATAACCGCCATAGAACGAATCCCGGGGGTAGAATCAGGCAGAACCAGGCAGAACGTCGACCGGTGTTCTTATCGTTGTTTCGTTAGTGGCGATCGAAAGGAAATGTACGCACAGACGTATCCGAATTACATTTTGAGGATTTATCAGAGGAAGAGCGTATTTCCCTGTATTAGATTAATGAAAAGTAATTAGCCCGCGAAATATGCTTCTGTCAAAGACGAATACTTTTCTCAAGTCAAAGACTCTTATAGGTTATATTGATATTTCTAATCTTAGCATCGTACAGGGGAAACAATGTGTAAATGCACTGAGGACATGTAGTCATAGTTATTATACAAATATCGATACCAGACATTTAGTTTTCATATCGTACTGCAACAATAAGAGAGTTAACGGAACAAATGGCCTCTGTACGCCTACGAAAGAAAATGTTCCACAGCGCTCGAGTATGAACAGAACATTCTGTTCGGTACACACGCCAAAGGACGCTAATGTCTTTGGAGATCTTTCACGTGAGAAATATGAGAAGATTGAGATGGATGAAGAAGAAGAGAAGGAAGAAAGATATACAGAAAACGATGCCAAAGTTCCGAAATGGAGAAAGTTAAGTCCTGGCCAATATTGTAAACTTATCAAGTCTCATATGCAGAAAGGAAACTTGAAACTGGCGTTAGGTGTGTTAGATATGGTAAAAGAAAATCGTGACCAGCCTAACTTATATATGTACAGTCTTTTAATTCGGGGACATGCTGTGCAAGGAGATATAAAGCAATGCTTTAAGTTATACAATAAAATGAAAAAATGCGCTCTACTTCCTAACGCGGCGGTATATAATAGTTTAATTAATGCCTGTGCTGTATCGAAAGATACAGAGAGTGCGTTAGAACACTTGCATTACCTGAGGCAACTTTTCTATGAGAAAAACGTCGTTTTAAACGAGACTCATTACATAACTCTTATTAAAGCTTATAGCTGGCATAATCAAGTCGAAGCTGCTTTTAAAATAGCAGATGAAGCGAGGGATAAAGGTCTGGTCACAAGCGACTTATACGCTTGTTTATTTCATGCTGCGATCAGTGACGAAGAGAATGGATTAAAATATGCTTTAACTCTGTGGCATAAGATGAGAATAAACAGAGTAAAGCCAACTGTAACTCATTACAATCTTCTTTTAAGAGCCATCAGAGATACAAAGTTCGGGGAACTAAAAGTAAACGATATCTTAATACCAGGATCGCCGGATACCCAAATCCAACTTAACGCTACAGGAAAGCCAGATTTGTTAGATGACCCGCCAGCTGTAACTACATTCTTTTTTGTGGCAAATCAAAAGCAGCTGCAAAGCAAGTCTGGGAAATTTGTATCGGAGGACAATGACCTACCAGAAACAGCTGACAAACTCACAGTGTCGTCTCAAAGTTTAAACAATGTATTAGAGCAAAATCGATTGATCCTATTTGGTGGAATAGAGAAATTATTAAACCGGATGAAAAGCGATAACGTAACGCCTGATATTAAAACAACAACGTTGCTCCTAGAATTAATTCCACCGACGGTACAAGCAGAAACGTATTTTCTCAAATATATCGAGAAGCTAAATATTAAAGTAGATATCACTTTCTATAACATCCTTATTAAGAAGAGAAGTAATAGAAATGCGTATAAAGAGGCGAAAGTAAGTTGTTATTGTATCGAACAATTGGTAATGCAGTCTGCGGGCTACTTGAATATTGTAACATTAATTCATACGTTAATGCAGGAAGTTCTTTATGAAATACAAAGGCATCATCTTATGCCAAATGTTATAACGTTTGGAGTACTCGCCCTTGGGTGCGCACAACTTAACGATGGAATGGAGCTGTTGGAACAAATGAATAACATTGGTTACGAAATAAATACTACAATTTTGGGGACGCTAATACACAGGGCGGCGTACCATAAAGACTTTCGTTATTTAACATTTGTGATGAATTATATGTTGGAATACGATGTTAAACCATCCACCGTTATATTAGACACTTTAAAAAAATTTGAGAGGCTGATATTAGAACTTCTAAAAAAGAAGGTGCGTAAATTATTCTCAGAATCGCTTCGAACTTATGTTATATACGATGATATATTTTTATTTTAGACCAGATACAATCGTAAAGAACTAAGGACGCTAGAGAAAGACTATAACCATTTCAAACTATTTTATGATGAATGGAATGAGAAAGTACATAGAGGGAACATTGCTAAACTCTCATAGTAATCTACCTCAATGTGCTTATGAACATAATTATAAAAGGACGAAAGTGCAGTTGAAATTAATAGCATTGTAAGTAAATGAGAAGTAGTTTAGAGATTCATTTTAGATAGGGATGGGTCTCTCGAAGCGTCGAGACTTCGAAACCCAAGAAGGTTTCGAGTTTCGAAACTTTGCACTTTATTCGTAATACGAAACTCTCAGAAGCCAGATAAGGAACAGTATAAAATCAGTGAATAAAGAATCGAAATGAATACACGATCGTATATTAAATTTATTAATAAAAAGTCATTAATTATGCTACAATCCGTAAGTTACAAAATCAACATCATTATCGACAGACATTACGTCTTTCTAATTGTAAATTACTGAATTTAGCGAAGATAAGGAGGCCGGGTTTCTTGCGCCCAAGGCCGGCTCCTCGTTCCTGTATTAATCGCACGTGAAGGGCAGGTTCCGCGGATACTAAGTTTGTTGTAACCCGTAGGTCCTGTCGGTTGTGCTCCACACGTTTCCAACGCTACGAAGTCGTCGACATGAAGAGATGGAGGTCGGGAGGTGTTCGGCGGCCTGGATCTAAATGGATCGGCGCCTCTGCCCACGCCTCCCACAACTGGACCACCTCTTAAAGAATTGGAAAATTGTGTTCTACCACGCATTGGCGTAACTGCAAAAAAACAATAGCCACAAGAAAAGTTATTAGAAGGTATCTAGGTATATGAGACTTTTGTACCATACTACAGATCTCTAGCTATAATATTATAGTTGTGTAATAAATTTATATTTCTAACTCACCAAACGGTTGTTTCACTTTGGAAACAGGAGATGTTGACTGCTTCTGAATGTCTCTAGTTTCTTGATCGTCAGTTTGAGTCTTCGATTGTAACGGCTGCGTGGCATCGTCGGGCGGCGCCTTTGAGCACAGATTCTGAGCTTCTGCTAATAAGTTAAACTCAGCCGGCAGTAGATCAGCCGCGAGAGCTAGTAAGTCCACTGTGTTCTCGTTCGATGCTTGGCCGGGTGACGTAAATGCAAATTTCTTTGGTCGTTTAGAAAGAAGATCCGGAGTTCCCAAGCATCGCTGAGAGAATTGATTCAACAGAGCTTCTGGTGTCGGCAATAACGGTTCTAGCATTTCCGGGATCGGTTCTTTCTCTTCTTTGTCCTCAGCCGACTTCAGAATTTCCACCAATTCTTGTGCTCTCTTTATCTTCTCCAAAGGATGATCATTTTTATCCCACGATATTAGGGACGCCAGTTGCTGTACACGTAAATACAAGGACCTTCCCTGCGATTCGGATGCAATTAGATTTTCTAGGAACGTTATAGTTAAATCCACAACGGGTTGAGCTTCAGGATCTTCCAGTACAGAAATATGCTCGAGTAACGATCGCAACGCATCGGGATTATTTTCTAAACAGCTCTTTACATGATATAAACCATAGTTATGACTACTAAGGGATAACAGTATGCGAAGGGTACTTTGTAGTATCTCGGCTTCGAATTTTGTACTAGTCGCTAGTATATCGATAAGCGCTGCCAGAATGGGTAACAGCGGCTCCTTACTTGGTACCGAATGCGTCAGCCTTTTCTCGAACGGTTCATTTACATCTTCTTGCACGAGACTCAGCGTGCAGTCGCACAATGTTTCGAAAATATCGAGGATCTCGTACTGCGTTCTAATATCACTTGTATTTTTCAGTGCCGTGCACATCATCTCGATAACAGGTGGATATTTCTGATCGGACTTCACTTGGGCTCTAGACGCAGGACTAGTTAAAGTTAATAAGGTAGCTTTCATAGGCGCGTGCCTCGCGAGCTCGCTAAGCAGCGCGAGGATCAGCACATTATTTTCTAACGGGGTGGCAGCTATTACACCATCTAACAAGCATCTACCTACGAGTAATGCCGTGGGTGCTGCTAAGTCACTTAATTGCTTACACACCTTTGAAAGCAGGACTAATAAATCATTGTTCCAGCTGGCGCAAAGCAGTCGCAGAGTTTCGGTTAAATTATTAGCTTGAGCCTGCAAGTGAGCAGACCATAATTTTCTAAGGCCCAGAACACGAGCAGCGTCTTCGGCTATCGTTTCGTTCAGTGTTAGAACGGGTGGCAGCAATCTCGATAAAAGTTTCAAGCCGGGTATAAAATTACACGGACTGAGGGACACCATCTTCAGAACTTCCCCTAACATTTGCGTCCACAATGATTTCGCTACGTTTCCCGATCCGTCTGAATCTACGGCTTGCGTGAATACTAGAAGCGTACCCACTATTTCCTCGGACAAAGTCTGAACAATTTGGACAGAAGGGATAGCTTCCACTAATGAATACACGCCTAGCAATGGTGCTACGGCTGTCAGATCCTTGAAATCTGTCGCCATACATTTTACAAGCCGCTCCAGCAATGCTCTTGTCAACCTTACGCAAGGAAGAAGTAAAGCAACCAATGTTAGGCCCCTTCGACCTGTCAGCGCTGCGCGATGCAAGAATGGTTGCTCATAGAATTCCGAGATATTCGCCATAACCGCGATAAGAGCTGTTAAACCATCGGCAGCAAATAACTGAGTCAATGCATTCCTATATTTTAGCTCGATGTAATGCTCCATCAGGTCTACATCGTTATGCGAAGGGAAAATAAGGTAATATAATATCCTGCATGCGGTGATTAACTGTCCCGGAAGAGAGGCTGCCTTATCAGCGCTTTTCTTAATACACGCGACTAGCGGAGATACATCTCCATAATTCCAATGGGAGGGCTGCGCAGCCGTAGTTATATACGATGTAACATCTTTTAGAACAGCCTGAGCTCGCGATTTTTCTAAAACAGTGGCTGCACGATTCTGGAACACCTCTACGCGATCAGAATAACGAATCGTCGCCGATATAATCTCAGCCGAAAATTCACAAAGATTCGGATCGGGCAGGTAGGGGATTAAGATATCGATAAACTCCCCCGTAGGGAGAACCGTTACGATAGCTCGCAAACCTTCGGGAAATATTAGAAAAGAATGAAGCTTCTTTAAACCCATCCAATCGGAAGGCTGATACTTTAAACGTAACAAACACTGCACGACTTGAAGCCGCCAGGCTAAAACTGATCCTGCACCAGGCGATTCGCACTTCAAAGCTTTCAAAATCAATTTCGTGACTTCCGGTTCTTTCAGCAAGTATAACAAGCCTTCTTTCGTCTCGGAAATGCGTAGAAGAAAGCGTCGGATAGATTTAATTAAGTTCAGATCCGACTTTGGAGATGTGAGCGCAAGGACAATATGATATAAAAGTTTGTGATGCTCGAAGTACGCTATCAGATGGCACCGCGGATTTCGATTCTGCTCGCGTTCAAATTCCATCTGGGCCCCGGCTGGAAGCTGCCGTTTCGGTTGAGCCATTAACGTGGGCGCGCATACATAAGTATTTGTCAATTCGATAACAGCCACCGCATCGAGCTCTTTCATTTCGTCAAGAAATTCGTACGTGTGCACTTTCCGTAATAACGAACTCAAAGCGTACTTTAATCTCGCTAACTTAGCCGTGTCCAACATCAGCAGAACACTTTTATACAGATTACTTTTCACTTTAAGGAATTCCTGAACAATTATAGGACTTATGAGCGCAGCGTCCAATGTACGAAGAGCGGACAGTTTCACGGGAAGCGCCACGTTCTCACGCATGCACAGCGCTAATAATTTATAAGGGGCGTCTACTTGTAACAGTATGTCCGGTCCTTGCGGGAGTTTGCACAACGCTTCCGCTAATCGTACGCCAACTTTTACGTGCCGGACTTTATATGCCGGCTGAGGTTGAGCGCGAGCAAGATCCATGTCTAAACCTGCGTTTACGATACTGCTCAGGTCATTGAAATCCGTGTTATCCAAATGAAACGGGCTAAGTATCGCGCATAAAGTCTCACAGTTATGAACGAATGCTTCTTTCTCTTGACCCGACGCGTTGTTAAAATGCAACACCGATTTCGATAAAGACTGAAATATCTCGTGTATCTTCTCTAACATCTCGTTGTTGATAACGCATTCTTCCGTAATATTCACTGGCTTCTCTAACTCCAAGAGATCGGGTGGAGTTAAAGAATAGATATCGCTTAATTGCGCGCTTTCACATTCGTATTCCGTAGTCGCTGGCACGTCGTCTGTCATTATATCTTCGTCGGATAATATAGGCTCGAACGGCTCTCCTGTTTCTTGTTCACCTCCATCGTGCTCCGCCTCTTCTTCCTCGGCGGATATAGATTCAGGGCTTAAAGACACTAAAGATTCCGACGGCGGTGAAGAAGGCCGTTTCGTAGATTTCAGTGTAACATTTGCAGCATCTTCCTCCCAGTGACCTGCTTCTGTCTTTCCAGTATCTGACGTTGAATTTCTGGACGATTCTACGGTTTGTATCGGTAGTATAGGAGGCGGCGGCGTTGCTGCTACACATGTTTCCTGCGTGTGCAAAGATTTTAAGGTCAGAATGAAGGTTTTATAAATCTGCGGTCACTCTCATTTTACGTACACCTACGCTTGAATTCGTCTGAGCTTGATTCTCGTAATACCACTCGGACTGTTGCTCCGAGATTTGGGTGGTAGTTTCTGCGACCTCCTCCAATCCAGTCGCGCAAGCCGCGGAGCCGGCAGCCGAGCTAATAACTTCTTGCGGATTGCTCAATGATTTTGTCAACGTTCCGTATACAGCTAAAGTAATGGTGGTATACCATCCTCTTAACACTAATCCATCCGTTGGTATCTGCTTCCTCTCGCATTCCAACTGAATATGAATATTTTGTTTATACTCCAGTTCCCCAAGAGATTCAAACGTAGAGGCACCAGGTTTACTCAAATCATTTACAAAAAATTCAATCTCAAACTGAGATGGATTCGTCGCTCTGAAATTAGAAACGAATATCGAATAACACCGATCGTAGCTTCTACGCTTTAACATGTATAACAGTTCCGAAGCAATTATTAATTACCCTAAACGGACACCGCCAGGAAAGTCTGCTTGAACTCTGGCCCCTAAGGGAATAATTCTAACTTCGCTAATATAAACAGGCTTCGGAAATTGCACTAAATCTAAATTTAGTTCCTGAAAGAGATAAAGCAAGCGTCTGTTGAAATTATTACCCCCGACATCCTAACGAACGGAGCGGAACGAGTGAAACAATCTTGCCCTTACCTCTGAGATGTCATGCGAAAACGTATCGAAGAATAATAATTCTGTGTTATCCATCTCTTGCTTATTTTAATACAGAAAAACACTTTGAGGTAGCATCTTCCTTAAAAGAATAAACATTACATTCGTATCGCTCGTTTCAACATTATTCTCGTCTGCTTCAACTACTTAATCCACTTAGTCGTGTACATACAAAAGGAATCAAGATGCTTTGGCTTGCAACTAAAATCAGATAAAGCCGATTGTAAATATTTTACAACTGAAACTGTATTATTGTCATTGGACCATTGACGCGCTGTTTACAAAATGAAATTCCAACCGCAATGTTGAATTCATATTAAAGAGCACTTGTTACGTAAGCGCGCAGGAATTAAAACCTAACAGTTGCGGTATAAAATGAGAAATGAAGAATTCTTCAAATAATTTTTTTACAACGGATTGATGTAAACACACACACACACACACGCACAAACAGTTTCCCGATGCTATGTGGTAGTACTTTCGTTTCATTGGATTCAAGTAACGCCACCTGGTTCTCTGTGACACCTACCTTCGGTTCTATTCGTTCTACTTCGTTATGAGAGAAATTGTAATGACTAATACCTGTGCAATCCTTCCTGCGAGACAATTTTTCTTTCCGTTGTACATTCGTTCGCTCGCAATGAAAGCTTAGACATCGCGTATTTTATACATCCATCCGATACGAACGGGGCGTCTTTTTATATGTATTTTATAAGTAGTACTTATTGGATAGCTGTGATAACGACCATAACTCATCTGCGTCACTGACTGCGTTCTCGATTATTTGTAGATTTGTTTTGAATCGTGATATCGCTGCGATGAAACAAAAGTTTTATTAGATCAGTAAGTGTGAGAGAAGCTTTTGTTATAATACCCGCTGTACAACATCGGAACACTGTAAATATCTTGCACATTGTTATTTAAAAAATCTGATAACACGACTGTTACTCTTTCCAGTAGGATCGCTCGTATTATGATGTTTTTGTAACAATATGTACGGTCGAATTTCATTTCTCAAGCAAGTGAAAACTTTTGTCAGGACTATTTTTAGACCCTGTACCGTGCAGACATATGTTCGGAAATTCTTAAAGAATAAATGGATTACTCTTGAAACGCTCACCATCGTTATTTATTCACTTAATCGGAGTGCTTAAATTTGAATAGTTAAAAGTCGTCGTAACTTTCCATTTCTATATTTATGGTATATTCTCTTAAACGACCTTTACTTTCGGGCCTCGAGAAATGAAATGTATCTATGTATGTACGATTAAGCGAACGAAATGGGTTGTTTAAACGTATCGCTCTGTGATCTGTATCTGTTTGTAGGAATGGTAGCTACTGGGGCCACTGTTTTAATGGCAGCCAGTGAAGAAAGTCCTTCGAACGGCACAGAAAGTAATTCCCAGCGATTAGGAAATCAAAATGTTTCTTCTCAGTGCAATGAAATGCGTTATAGTGAACGGAGTACAGAGTGTCCAGTTAAAAAGATCATAACACCTGCTGTAAACAGTAAGCATACACTGTTTGTTACTTTCATTATGCTTTCTATTAGCCTTTACGTTCGGGAAACTTGATTTACGGCGCTACAGTTCGATTGGGTGAAAACAATTGCTAAACAATACGCAGATTTTTAGAGTATACGCGATGCACTTCAATTTGATATCAATGTTTCTTAACGCTTTTGCAACAGAGAGCAAGAGTCGTAGCTCCATGCTGGAAAAGAGCACTCGTCTGATTTCGAGGACAGAAAATAAAGAGGGTAGCAAGAGTTTTACATCGTATAAGACGGCACAGATACGTGAAACTAAAGCTTCCAGATTAAGAGCTGCTTCGATTACGTCGCCTAATGGTAAGTTTAATTTTGAAATTGGAATTTAAAAGAGACCGTTACGTTTGGTGTTTAATATTTATTTTATTTACGTAGGTAGTACATTAGTGTCGAGGAAATTAGGTATGTCCGAAACGTCTGCTCCTTTAAGTCTCCGACCAAGTACTAGTTTGTCCGCCAAGGATGTGAGTACTTATTCTCATATATGTAATACAGATATCAGTACGTGCAGTTATGTAACATGCAATAATGTGCGCAGGAAAATTCGATATCGAGTAACAGTACTACTACGAATCCTACGCGAGAGAGAGACAAAAGTTATAAGCGTAAATCATACTTGAATCGATCGCTTCATACCGAAGCAACAGCGGGAGACGGTTTAAATCAGTGTAAGTGATTTGATGATATAATTATACGTTAATCGCGTGTTAACGTGTACTAAATATTTCATATGTATTTTCAGCTGAATATAGCGATAGACGAACCAGAAGACAATCAAACAAGCAAAGTTACATATCCGATACAATATCTACTTCAAATCCTAGTAATCAACGTCAAGTAACAACTAATTTAAGTAAAAAGCCTGTTGAGTCAAAAATGGCTTACCAGAAAGTTAGTACTCAATGCGTTACAAATCATCCAAAAACCTCTACATTGCCTTCTGTTAATCCCCTTGCAAGCACTAAGTATTCAAATGTACAACGAACTAGGTAATTTTATTTGTACAATTCTGCAGAATGCTTATCTATATGTATTTGTGATTTATATCCTAACTACTATTTCTGTTATCCTACGATTCTCTTTGCGTATTGTTAATCTCGCACCAAAGGAAGAAGCTAATAGAAAATTCATTCTCATAACAGCGGTGGCCATAGTGATTCAGAAGTGTCGCGAAGAGTGGACGCGCTGACAGCATTAACGAAGTCCGCGATAGAGCGCGTGGAAAGACTCGCGTCGCAGGCGAATTCATCGACGAATTATGGATCACGGTCGGAGAACCCTTCGGCTAATACGCCGTCTCAAGGGAATTGTTTTAATAACGTAGAAAGTAATGCAAGTAATGCCCACGCGTTACAATCATCACCGAGAAAATGTTCTATTTTAAAGAAAACGAACGACGAGTATTTTCAAGAGGCGTCTTTAAGCCACCAGCATGCGCCGGTATCGATTCTAAAGCATAAGACGCCCGACAGCGAAGCAGGCCAAAGTCTGTCTAATTCTAATCACACGGTCTTGCCCGTAACGTTCTCGCCATCCGTAGTGGAGCCGACACACAAGAGACATGGCATTTTGAAAAAGCGCAGCAGCTTGGACGAAAGTGAGATACTTCGACGCCGTAGCTGCTCGCCCGATATCTCTTCTACTGATAATGCTTATTCCGAATTCAGGCCGATACTAAAGAATCAAAGACGCTCGTCCCTGGACGAGATTATTAAGAGGGATCAGAGCCCGGATCCTCAGCCTACTTCGATATTAAAGCGCAAATCGTCCAGGGAAGACGATAGAGAAGACCGTCAAGTTGGCTCTTCGGAGCCGCAGGGTATACTTAAAAGGAAATCCACGAATAGCCTACGAACAAGTAGTGTCAATCATCACGTGACCATTACAATGGATTCAACAAGTGTGAGTGGTCCTGAAATACTTGATAGCTCCGAGGTGAGGCCAATACTGAAGAAGAAGCACAGTAGAGAGGAATCGTTCGGTAGCGATCCACCGTCTCTAGAACCGCGACCAATCCTGAAGAAGAAGTCCAGCACAGAATCTGACGAGCATGACGACAAGCCAAAGAAGACTATTTTAAAGTGTACTCGAAAGAATTCGCAGGATGAATGTAATTACGAGACAGAGTTAACGTCGCCGAAAAAGCTGTCGATGCTTAGGAATCGTGCTGTACAAGGTAGATCGAGCGGTACCTTGGAGAATGATCCTGTACGACCTATATTGAAGCAACCCGGAAGTAGAGACAACGAATCACGAGTCCGTTTAAACTTGCACGATGAAGGAATAGTTAACGATGATATATATACCGAACCAACCGATTTATTTTTACGAAAGAGGACACAATCTGTAGGCCACGTGCAGCCCTTTAATAGCCCTAACGAATTCACTGGTGTACTTAACAAACGACGATCTCTCGAGTTACCTGCTATGAGCGATGTGTTACCGGAACCGTCACAGGGGAGATTAACGACCAATAGTAACTATTTAAAGACAGACCTTTCTTCGGATCGTGAGAGTGCCAATGCTTCTGCTGTTTCTTTTGATACATTCGATAGGTATGTAACGCAAGTTTTTTTTAAAACGTATATCTGTAACAAGTAATTTGCCGCGAGGAGCTTGGTAAATTATCTTCATATCTCGAAATATCTTGCAAAAGCTGTTTTTTCTATTGAGAATTTTTATCCACGTTTGAAATAAACACTGTGAAATCTCTTGGAAATTTTACTTGGATAGTAACGATTATATTGGTAAATGAATTGCGTAGAATATGTATAATTATTATTATGGCAATATTATTCTTGTGTGTATACATGTCCTTAATGGAACATAAATGGTAACGTTTGCTTAAATAGTATATCGTTAACTAGCAGCGTTGTTAATTTATCAATATCTTATTGTAGACCTTTGTTTACACATTTAGTTAACGTAGTAATATGTAAGTTTAGTAAGACTTTGAATCTGTGCCAAGTTTAATTATAGATCACCTAGCAATTCTGAAAGCTACCAGAAAACAGAGAATCAGAGCATGCACACAACCTGTACGCTTGTCTAAAAGTTAAGTCAGATTTGAGGTAGTGCTTTAGCGTCTCCTTTTACATAATTTTTTTTATGACTTTTTTACATCCATTTCTCTCGATGTCCATGTTACCGACTTGAGGACTTACAAATATAGCTACGAGCAAATCCATTCTATACTTGCTCATAATATTTGCAAAATAAAAGCTGCTAAGATAAAAAATGCGTAAGTCCCTGAAGCAAGTGATCGTTAAATATTTTTGTGTGCATATATTTAGATTAGGAGTTACAGTTTCTCGCATTGCGAGTGTAGCGACAGCACCTGCATCGTACTACATATGTATATCGCTGTTATATTCTGCGATAGCTCGTATAAGTCATAGCGCTTTCTTTTTAAATTCTGTAAGATAGTTCAACGAATCGATATTATATTTAATTACAGCGTACCAGTAGAGGAGTCCGCTGAGGAGAGAAATCAGAGTGCGACAGTGTTCGAAGGCGAAGAGGAAAATAAAGTAGATTTGCATGTGTTTACTGTAAATAATAGTGGCGATACTACACTCTCTGGCGAAATGACCGATAACAAAGAATATATGAACAATGAGACATTGCCTTCGCAGAGACAAGACGACGGAGCCATTAGAGAAAGCAATGGTGTATATCATAGCAACAGTGTTTCCAAAATGGCGTTGCATTTCAAAACTCTGCAAGATAAAGCAAGTAGTAAAGAGAAGGATGCTGTATCTCAGAAGGCACAGAGCAAGGGTTCGCGTGGCATACAACGATACAGGGAACGGAAACTTCAAGGGAACGATAGATTCAACACTCAGCCAGTCACTTTCCAAGAAGTGCAGGAGGCAGTTTTACAAAATCAGCGTAACGCTACAACAAATAGAAAGTCAAGCTTAACAGAAAATAATTCGAGTGCAGCCGACGACGAGTACGACCCTTCTAAGTTAAGCTTGGCAGACCGAGTGCGTCTATTTAATCAAAAGATCGATACTGAAAAGACTTCGACATCAAATAACGTACAATTAGAGAGGCATTCGCGAAGAAGACCTGGCGCTCGTTATAAAACGCAGCCAATTACATCTGAAGAAGTCGAGGTAGCGTCTCGAATATCTCCGTTGAACGCTGGTCATCAATGCTCGTTAGATAGTAGTAAGTACAACTCGTGTAATGAATTATGTTAACTTAGCTGGGATAGTAATAGATCATCATTTATATCGCAGCTGTTTACCAAGAGCTTCACAAGCAAATAAATCATTCTCAAATTGATTTGCCGAAAAGCATCTTGAAGCCTGTAACATCGCATACGCATGGTGTGTCCCGATCAAAAAGTCCGGAGCTGGAAGGTTTGAAGTTGATAAGATCCGTACTTAAGAAGGAATCAGAGGAATCGGAGCAACAGATGTCGGAGAATTCTGATTTACCACGTTCTATATTAAAGTCTAATTTAAAATTGGAAGAGAGAAAGGTGGGTGGTGATATTCGGAATGCGATAGATGAGAAGAATTTAAATAAAACTAGGAACATTAATGCTGATACGAGATTTCGTATTAAGGTGGGCTGTGCGATAGAAAGTGATTACTCCGCGCAGTACAGTTTGGATTGTGCCTACAGCGTGGAAAAGGATAACTGTAAAGAAGGTAGGCAATACGAAACTAAACAAACGTACACAGTGCCTTCTCACGAAAATAGTACTCAGGACGAATTAAATAGAACAAGAATCAAATCTGCAGTAGATGGCATGAGCCATGTTTGTACTGAAATTGCGACAACTAAAAATAGCGAAGAAACACTTGGAACGTCAGATGGTGAGATATCCTCTGAAAATCACGAAGCACGCGACGTTCAGAACGAGGGCGTACTATCCCATCGACAGTCTATTTTTTCGAAGCAAACCAGGTAAAAGATTTCATTCTAATATGTTCATCGATCGCAATAAATATTTGCTCTCGCGCATTAAATTTCTATATCGAAATAAGTAATTTTAAGCGCACTCTCGAAATTATGAAAATACCTGCCTACCTGTGCGCTTCTTGGGTATGGTGCTCATTATCATGTGTGAATACTGAATGACGTAGAATTTTGTATTTGATGCTATGAGTGCAGATAAGATTACAGTATGTAAAGTAGTGTCAGTGTAAACGTCTACGTATATACTAATTACGTGCGTACAGGTGTACCTCGTTGCTGAAGAGCGCCAGTCACCACGAGATTAGCAATAAACGCACTGACAGTGAGTCATATAGTGCATCAATACAGAGACAGCATGGTATAGCTCTTCCAGGATTATGCCGTAGTGCGACACAAGCGATACCGACAATGGATACCAATGATGGTCCAAGTATGAGTATCGCAGATCGATTAGCCGCACTTCAACGTAGCGGTAACACAAACTGGAAGCGACGCGTGGCGTCCGAAACGCCCAATATATCGGTGAATATCACTTTCTAGTCGGTTCCCCTGCGTTAAAATGATCTTATTAAATATGCGCACATCTCAATCGTTCGAAACGTTAATTAATTAGGATGGATTGTCTGCTAGTACGTTTAATAAAGAAGAACTGAGTATCAAACAAGGTGTGCTTGCCGATCGTCTTGGAAAGTTAGAATCCGCCGCAGAGGGATGGAAGAAACGAATATCCGCGTCGGATGCAACGAAGTTCACGGTAGCTGGTAAAATGAAAGTAGAGAAATCAGAGAATTTAGAATCAGGGCCGTCTTCGCCGCTCATCGAAGTTACTGGAAACATTTCGGAGTGGAAGAAGAAGACACCGCGCCCGGAACGATTCAGAGCGAGGAAGGGTAATATTATTTGAAATAATGTCAATGCATTCCCGGATTTAATTGATGGAATAAAAAATATTTTACTGCGAAGCACAAATAACATTACTGAAAGTTCAGAATGTGTTTTCAGGATACGCGAAAGATGCGTCTACGCCGACTAGTCCGGGCAATGATTCGTGTACTAAATCGCGACGAAGCTTTTCTGATCCCTCGAGCGAAGACAGCGGTTAGTTCGCAGTATTTTTTACAAGTTGTACGAGTAGCATTCCCTCTAATTACGTTTCAATTTACATATTTCACAGGGGAAGAATATAAAACGGGGAAAAATGTATCCCCGACTGTGTCGGTACCCAAGATCGACGATGAAACGTTCACCTCCTTCTTTACTGGAATCTCATTAGAGAAATGTGAGGCCGAATCTGTTCATTTAAATGAGAGCGATTTTGATATAATTACATCGCAATCCGAATTGTAAATTTACTCTTTCCTAACAGACAGTTATCGCCAATTACGTCCTAAATTCAGGTATTCATAGGACTTCTATTTTTACAGATTGGTCCACAAGCGCAATATACGAATACAACGGCGACGTGTCGTGTCCAGAAATCCTCTTAAAGCGCTCGCAGCTCGTACAGATTTGAAATCGGAGTATACCGAAGTGCGGACTGGCATCGCGGAGAAAGTAATGAGACAACTGAACGTTGAAAAACGTAAGTCTTACCGACGCATTATTAAATCCCCCTTTATCATATTTAATTATTATATTATTGTATCGCGATTGTTGCAGTGGCTAAAAATTCATCTTTAGCTATGGAAGCTCTAGCTGGCCTAGCTTCAACCGAAGACTTTAGTAACGTGACGCTAAGGAACGTAGCAGAGACGAATGTTCTGATAAATAAGCTACAGCCATACAAGGACTTAATGCTGATTTTAGTTAAAGGCAGACGTCACGTGCAAGTGAGACTGATCGAGCCAATCGCGGAAAGTATAAATAGCGGTGACAATTTCGTTTTAGTAACAAAATCGGAGGTAATTAAGGGAGTGTTATTTTACGAATTTTCTTTTAAAGTATTCTGGTACATTTACCTGTTTCCTTTCAATTAAGGTTTTTAACTACATTGGGAAGTATTGTAACGTTATTGAAAAGGCACGCGGCGCAGAGATCGCGATGGGTATACAGCAAAACAAAGATCTTGGTACTCAAGCATCCCAAGTTATCATTATTAACGAAGATAAAATCACCTGCTCGAAAAGTCAGGTGCAAAAGTTTTGGAATTATCTTGGCGTTGACAATGAAACCGCGGATGGTAAGACAATCATTCTTTTCATCTCGTTCGAGTCTAACTGATGATGGTGGAAATTAATTTTGATACGTTAACAGTGGTTATCGATGGTGGACATCCCGACGAGGACGAACTTTATGAGACCGCTATGATAGATACAAACATGGTGTACGACATCAAAGACGAAGAATTGGTGCCTCTTGAGAAGTATTGGGGTGCTATACCAAAAATCGAGATGCTCGAGCCGAACAAGGTGCTGGTGTTTGATTTCGGTAGCGAGATGTACATATGGAGCGGGAAAGGGGCTTCTGCTGCCAAGAAGCGAATCGCCACGCATCTTGCTACAGAAATGTGGAAAGAGGGATACGATTATTCGGAATGCACCGTGTGCCCAATCAGCGCGGCTTCGATGATCGGCAGACGCACTACATCCCGGGCGGACTTGAAATCTGCTAAAGACAGACCTAAGTGGTGCTTGCTCGCTAAGCTGACGCAGCACGTGGAAACGATACTTTTCAGAGAGAAGTTCCTCGACTGGCCAAATGTGTCTGGGATAATACGAGTTCGCGGTAACAAGAACACGGAGGAAGTCGATGGGACCATAACTATAGAGCCGTGCAATATTAATAGCCTATTAGAAGAGAACGCTACTCCCGTTGATTTGATCCTTGAAGGAAGTCACTTGGGCAGGGGTACTGGCTGGTATGACAACGAGGTAATTATAATTAATTAACGAGCGCACTGTTTAAATCATTCAAATGCATCATCATTCAATATGCTTCTTCTGCAGTTAATGAAACAGTACGTTGTCGCAACGACGAGCGTGGAAGTCTGGCACATCGATGAATTCTCGCACACTCTTTTGGAAAGTTCGTCTATCGGGCAATTTTATTCCGGGGATAGTTACATTGTACATTGGATGTATTCTGTTACAATTACTGGTGGGCTCCCGAGAATAGTCTACTTTACTTTAACAATCTTTTAGAAGTGTAATAACGTGTTGGCTTATTTCGTACGTAGGTCGTGAACTCAGTGGTTTGCCCTCGAAGCATGCTGCGAAAGGTCGTGATCGATCGGTTTACTTTATCTGGCAAGGGCAGAGTGCGTCTTTAAACGAGCAAGGTGCTGCAGCGTTACTAACTATCGAATTAGATAACGATCAAGCGCCCCAGGTAATTGTTCGCTTAAGTCTGATCGAAGCTAATGGTCGGTTAATTATCGCAAACTCACCGAATCTTCTTATAGCTTCGTGTGGTTCAAGGACACGAGTCAGCCGCATTTCTGAATTTATTTTCCGGAGGAATGATCGTACACAGTGGAAAGAAAATGGATAAAAAATGCGACGAACGGTGGCGGTTGTACATATGTCGAGGTACTTTAGAGTCAGAGGTGTCTTTAATAGAGATCCCTTGTAGTACTCGTCAGTTAAGGAGCAGAGGTTCTCTTATATTACTAGACACTAAAAACGACAAAATTTATGTGTGGCATGGATCTAATTCATTACCTCATATTAAAAAGGTATTCCTTTTAAGCTTCGTATCACAACGTTCGAAAAGTAACAGAGAACTTGAAAAATGAGTTCGCCTACTTGCAAAGTTGCTTAAGCAACGGCAATTTAGGCACGTGAATTCGTAGTAGCAAGATCGTTTCCGTTTTCTCGTTTGTTTTTTCTATTTACTCACCTTTCTCATCATGTCTCTCGTTTGAATCCTTAAAACGTCAGGATATAATGAAATTTAAGTATAAGTAGCTATAGACGTGACTAGCAATCTGTAGACAAGTATCTATCCCTTGTTTCTTTAATATAGGGAATATGTTTCTAGAATGCACGTAACGCGGCGGAAAGATTGCAAGAGAAACGGCCCCTGGAAACTGGCTTGTCACCCGAAGGCGATGTAGACATTCTTGAAATTAATGAAGGAACTGAACCGGAGGAGTTCTTCAGTGGTGAGTAAAAGCCCGGGAACATGCGGAGTTCGCACGATATTAGAATACATAATGAAATACGTCGTTCATTATTTAGCTTTAGGAGGAATGAATAAGAAATTGTACGTATCGTTAGAAAAAGATCAATTACAGAATCATACTCCAAGACTGTTTCATTTATCAAGCATTTCAAAAGAATTTAAACCTGTAGAAATACTGTGCCCCCATCGTGCTTCTTTGCCGACTCCGTTTCCTTTTCTACAGGAAGATTTGTATCAAGTTAATCAACCAGGTAATTCGTACGAATAATTCTCCGAAATCGATCCTAACGCGCACGATGTAACTTGATCATTGTGGTCTTAGCGTTATTGGTGCTGGATAACAAGCACGAATTGTGGATATGGCAAGGCTGGTGGCCCGATTCCGGGGGAGAGGATCAGTTCGGCAGTAAAGCAGTTCGCTGGCAAGCTGAAAGGAGGGCTGCCATGACGATGGCTATGCAATACTGGCAGAGCGTTCATCCGGAAGCTACGAAATTTCCGATCTATCTAGTCTGGGCTGGTCTCGAACCTCTCCAATTTATAAATTTATTTCCCACGTGGACGTATCGCGACGACATCGCGGGATTGAACATAGAGGTATTTGCACGATTACCGAGCTCGCTGAAATTACATATAATTCAAACGAATGATTGTTGATTAGGATGGTCGAAATCCTGGAGAGGTGTTAACCGTAGAGAGTGAGCTGGCTCGATTAACGCAGAGCACGTATCCACCAGCTCAATTATTACAACGACCATTACCGCAAGGTGTCGATCCCACACATTTGGAATTGTATCTATCTCAGCAACATTTTCAAGTTAGCTCTGTTTATTATATTTCACGTTAATTTCTAATCGATGAATATTTACTATGCTTATTTTAACGCAGGAGCTATTAGGAATGAGCAAGGAAGAATTTCAAGAGCTTCCTGTTTGGAAGCAAATGAATGTTAAAAAAGAGATAGGGCTGTTCTGATGAAACGCCTCTGGTGCCGAACCTACGAGCAATAGCTGCCCCTGTAAAGCGTCTAATAAAATTTTCGTTAATTGTTTTATAATGTTTATAACATCAAATTTTTTAACTTCTCAATGTATGGATTCGCGTTTGAAATACGCCTAAAGTTGCCTATCGACCGAAGAACTTAATATAATAATGCAGTTGAAGATGTTTACTATTATCTGAAATGTATATATATCTATATATACATATATATATATATACACACATATACATATATAGATAGGTAATTATATATTTTTAATACATATTAAACGTAAATTGGCTTGTGAATATTTCCTTTATATTTGTATGGGCTTTATATTAATTGATAATACAATATGTTTTAGAATGGCTTATTCTTACACGTGTAACATTTGTACAAGAGCGACTGTATTCTTTACAACATATTCTGTGTTTTTGAACAGTATTCAATGAAATTTCTCAATGTTGCCTTGAGTCTTATTTCATAGTCCCTTGTAATAATCAAGCATCATACAAATCCCACATGCAGCGTCATTAAATTTCACGAGAAAAAAGAAAACAAAACTATACCCTCCGTTAACATCGTTTTAAAATAACTTTTATCTTACATTCTCTTTTTCTATTTATAATTTACATAATATCGCAGCGAAATACAGTAATTATTTTCATTGTAAACTATATATTTAATATAAATGCATCGATAAAATCAGAGCTCTATATACGTAACATAATTATACATATATCAATATATGGAATATGCATATCCAATCCAAGCTATTCTTTTAAACGAGATACAGCAACGCGTAATTATTAACAAACAGAATAAAGAGTGCTCAGCATATTTCAAATATTTGCAACAATCAGTCGAATACGCTTTGCGTAATTCAATGGAGCAGAACAGACGCTACTTGCCTCTGTATGCTCATACATACAGAGAAGTGGGCGGCGTCGAGGCCCTTTTAATTCTCCACCACTATTCTCAGTTGAGTAAGAGGGAGAACACTTGTCGGTAGTCTTGCGTATCGCGCGCGGGAATTCCGTGTGCTCGCGCGAAGTTCTTAAGCGATACGCGAGAAAACATTTCGAGTTCCGCTCTCCCCGAATCTTCCCGATTCCTGCTAAGTGGTACCTGGGCTGCTTCATTGAACTGTAGCTTCTCTGTGTTGTGAGTGTAAATTACAAACGTCTCTTCATCTATACCTACAAATCTTTGTCCCTTTACAAATCGACCAAGGCACGACAGTACATCGAGTATAAAAGAATCGTATGTCAACTTCGCGTACGTAAGTTGAGATCATATTCTGTTCAAAATTTGTCAATTAATATATAGCAAAGAACACAAATCCACCACAATGCTTACAATGGTCGTTTCTTTAATTCATTATAACAATAATAACGTACTACGGAAAGTATATGTATATATATATATATATATATATATATAATATTTTATATAATATATATATATATATATATATATATTAGTATAGTAAATCTATGTGTCTAAATAATCTAATTATTAAAATAGTTCATCTGATTGAATGATTCAATATTTTATACGTCTTATCTTAAAATAATCGTGCGTTGATGCAAATTTACACATCAGAATCACGACTTCTTATCTCACTTTAATGTCTCCCGAATTAATTATCCTTTTATTATTCTTCATACCCGATTTACAATGCTAGTTTGTAGCGTTGGAATATGTTGCTAGTACTTCCATACGATTCTTGGGTATCTATAGCACGTAATTTTATCCTTCAATAAGTTTCTTTTACAGATCCTTCCCAGTCAAATTCATTGCTGACCGTTCTAAATTATAATATTGAAGTGTCTGTTAAAAATATTTCGCCAGAGCCGTTATTTAGTATTTCGTGGCTGTACCGTGACGAAGTAATCGGTTAAGATCGAGCGGTACTTAATATCCGTATTAAGAGTAATGCTGGAATTTATTTTCTGCTGTTAGAAATGTGAGAACCAACTGCGAAACCATCGGTCTCAGTAAGAAATGATATATTGTACAATTTCATATACACATTATATATAACAAATGGCGAATATGTATTTACATTATAAAATTTTTTTTACCGCTATGCGTAATACTCCGTTAAAATAATTCCATTTGTTTTTTAATATTCTCGGCACTCTTTCTTTCTATATATAAAGTACAAGTAATTGAATCAGACATACAGAGAATTTATATTATTACCATTTGCGTGTTCACTGGACTTTCCCGTCGATGTAAGCCTTTATGGCAGCTTGACACTCCGCGGAACACCAGTGCTGAATCAGTAAATACGTCTCTGACTCTAATGCCGCGTCCAACTTTTTCCGTAAACTGTGGCGCAGCAAAGCCTTTGTAGCTTCCATGGACTGAAAGCGAATACAAAGAAGATTTATTAGCAATTTTCGATGCATACGCAAATAGAGGAGATTCAGGGCGCGAGGTATAAATATTAATTAGCCGCTGCGTGTACATAACTGATGCGGGAACCAGAATCGGCTACTCTATTGTTAGTAGTGACACAATTTCGACTCTATGAAATAGTGCGGAGGATAGCTCGCATTTACGAAATGTCCGTCTTAATTTATTTTCTATTATTCACAGTAACCAGATGTCTCGGCTATTACACTGTCATCAGCAGTAAATTGAACAACATTACGCTGAAATATTACGACGGTGTACGTATTCTTTAAACATCATGCACCGGAGAAACAGAAAAGTAATGCGTAAATATGTGATTTTAATTGCAGATCAACGGAGAAAGTGATTTGCACGAATGTAAAATTAACGAAGCATGTAATGTGATTCACAATCGATTTTGGGTATCTGGCTTAACCGAAAGGCTGTGCCGTTGCCCTAAGGGGAAAGAGTGCCCATGGCAATGGACGAAGGAACTGAGAAATTCGTCCATTCCGCTTAATAATAAATCGCACATGGAGGTACGCAAACAATACAGATCGTACAATCAAACTTGCCAATTAAATATTATCTTTTTACAGTTCTGCGGCCCGGTAACAGGGATCGATGCATGCACGTATGAGAAAGAGGCGATCAAAGTGTACGGCAAAAGCGACAGAAATAATTCTTATTTAATACTCCATAACGTAACTGCAAGCTGCGTCTGTCCAGAATCACATTACTGGCGGCTTCAAAAATACACTTACGAAGAAAACGATCTTATCACGCAAACGTTCAAGTGCCTCAAGGTATGTCTTTAGGATTACTAGTATATAAAAATATTGTAATTGTAATCTCGTGTGTGTCGTAATGAGATCTTACTTTCTCGTTATACAGAAACGAATGTGCGATACGTATGAATTTTGTGGACACATACGATCCGACTTATACTCAACGTACTACAAATGTACTTGTCCAGAAAGCCACTTGTGTATTTTCCGAGACAGAAGCGCGGAGAACGTTCAAGAACTACTTTATTCTGGTCCCGCTTACAAAGCTTACTGTCTTCCATTTAAGCCGCGCGAAACATTGTAACATTTATGCTGAGTTGTATTATAAAATGTAACGGATGTAAAGTACCTGCGAAGATTGTTCACCCATAGCTTTTAAAGTTGGCAATAATTCAACTTGAAATCTGTCGGGCCACAGTACTCTAGTAACAAGGCCAGCCCGCAGTGCCTCGCTAGCTGTTAGAGTTCTACCACCCAAAAGTAACTCGCTTGTCTGCAACACGAAGCATTCGATGATTACATTTATCAAGTAACGTGGTAATTAAGATTCTCTTTTTTTCAATGAACTTACAATTGCACTTCCTAATATATGTGACAAAGTGAAGACAGCGGCGCCCTCGGCGATTTGCCCTAATTTCCCGTAAGGCGTACTGAACGTTGCTTTATCGCTAGCTATCACAAGATCAAACAATGGTAACATCGTTACCCCAAGTCCAACGGCAGCGCCCTGAACTCCAGCAACAATAGGTTTATTAAATGATGCCAGACTTTTTATAAAGTCTCTAAATAGACAGAACAAATTAGCTTCTCAATTAATTAAATATACTCAAATAAACACGCTGCGTGATAATGGTTACATACTTAACGGCGTCCGCGATTTCCTGAGCGCGAGCTCGGCGCTCTTCTTTACTCGTGTGTAATAACGTAGAAAGTTCGAGACCTTCGCAGAAGCTACTACCTGTTGATGTTAACAAAACAACTCTACAATCGTCGTCTTTCTTCAGGATTGATAATGTTTCGCGAAACTCTTGCATCACCTAGGAATATAAAGCAGTTAATAGAACATAGATAAAGTACTCGCGTATATGTAAGAAAATACGATTATTCTTCTTCTAAATTCTGTTACCTGAAGTGTAAGAGCATTTCTGATTTTCAATGAGGACGATGGAGTGAGTATTAGTTGTACAAGATTGCCATGTCGACGTACGTTTATCTCTTTATTACTGAATTGGCTTCGCGTTTCTATTTTCGTTTTATTGTTGTCCACCTCCGACATCTTCGTGGTATTGGTGTTTACTGAAAAATAGAGTTTCCATTCGGTAATTTATATCTTCGATGTAAATGCAATATATTCAGCGGTAAAGTTTGAATGTTTTTAGATTAGCGTTTTCACCTTTATTCTTACGATTGGCCGCTGAGTTTCCAGATCGATTTCCAGCACTGACCACTGAAAGGGCGGTCGCAGCTTCTGCAAGACAGGCTGAAAGTTCATCTTCTCCTTTGGGAAATTCTTCATTGTTATCTGACTCGCTTGTTTTAGCAAATGTAACTTTGTTCTTTGCAGGTTTTTTGGTTTTTGATGTTATCTTACCTGTTGTTGTACCGTTCGACCGTGTAATAACTTTGCCCGGAGCACTACTGCTTTCGTCTGTTAGGGTAGTCTCCGATTGCTTAGAATTCTTGTCGACTTTCTTTGAATCCGACTTTTTGGACTTAGCTTTATCCTCCACAGCGTTAGCCGCAGTGTTTTCTGCGTCGACCTTCTGTACAACTTTCTTTTTACTTTTCTTTACATTCGTCCTCTCTTCTTGCGAATGTCTCCTCTTAGTAGATCTCAACGAGTGAGAAACCCCTTCGTCGGCTTTAACAGTCTCAGCTTTCTCTGGACTGTCGATGCTAACTCTGGGACTCCCAGACGCACTGGAGAACGAGCTAGACGAATGTCTCCTGATTATAACAGACGCGTCCGCTGCATTCCGTATTTTCGCAGGTAAGATAAACTCTGATTGGGATGGTACATTCGTCGGTTTCGTTAATGTAGCTTGCTCCCCAACTTTCTTATCTGCCTGCGTGTCACTTAAATATATAGAGGTCCTTTTAGACCTCGGCGAAACCTTTGATATGCCGGACGTCGAGGTGCGTAATCTTAAAACGGCATTGCGTACTAATTTCTTTCTAATCTTAAGTTCGCGCTGTACTTTCTGTAGGTCCATCACTTTCGTCTGAGATTTAGTGATAGGAATCAGCCGTTTCTTGTCCGGCTGTTCCACATCGTACAGTAAATTTACGACGCCCTCGTCTTGAAGCAATCTGTCTATTTCATTTATGATCTTTTTCTTTGGCTTAGAATCTCCGCTACTATTTTCCGCCGATCGTTTTGATTTCGAGACTATTTTCGACCCAGACTTTTTCGACGACGTATTCAACTTCGCTTTCAAGGCAACCGCTTTCTTACTGGAAGACATGTTCTGCTTCAATATCTTCTTTATAGTTAGATTCTTCTTAGCGATAGGTTGCGAGCCCTTTTTACTAACACTTTGCTTCGAACGTTTTAAAGGTGTGCTCTCGGGTGTGTTCGATGTTGAGTCTGCTTGATCTGTAAGCTGTGTACTGGTAACTTCTTTTGTTATCGTAATGTCGGCCTCATTATCTGCAGCAGTAGCAGGCAAAGTGTTCTCTACGGGAACGTGATTCTCTATTGTTAAGCTGGCCTCAGTTGCGCTTTGCGCTTCATTCTCTGGAGGCTGCTTTTTATTCAACGATACTTTACTTTTGTATACTTTCTGACGCTTCACGATGCTCTGCTGCTCCTCGTGTTCTCTAGCTTTCTCTGTAAGCTTTCGTTTCCTACCCGATCTCGACTCATCGTACCGCAAGTCCTTCGCGTTCGACTCGGCATTCATTTCTGAAATCTGCTGCTCAGTCGTCATAGGGGGTGATTCTGAATCAGATGTGTCGTCCTTTGAGAGTGGATCTGCCATATCATCTATTAAATCAATATTAACAATCTCCTTCTGTGTTTCAGGTGTGGACTTTGCTTGAACCTCGTTGGAAGCCTTAATCGGCGCAGGCTTAAATGTTTTCTTTTTCTTCGATGGATTCTTTTTAACTGGCGTGACCGGTAACTCCAGAAGCTGTTTCAATGCTAACTCTCGTTCAACTAAAGGATCAAGTTTTGGCGGTGCGCTATCATCAGCTTGCTCGAGGTTCCCCGAACTCCTTCCCTCTTCTGTCAGAGTTGGCGGCTTCAAATTTGACCAATCGGGATCAACGTCGCCTTCTAATATTGCTAATAACTCTTTGTTGTCGGAGGTGCTTTCTTTCTCGGTTTCCGTATTCACGTTATCCGTCTGTCTTTTCTCAGAATGAGTGGATGATTGAGTAGTAGACTGAGGCAACGGTATAAGCGCTGGTAAAGAACTTATTGGGCCGCCAGCTAGTTTACTCGATAATCTCTGAGTTAGTTTCTTAACAAAGAATATGTCAGGCCCGGGTGGCGCTTCCACAATTTTCTGCTTCTCGCGCAGTCGTTCCTTTAATGCCTCTGTCACTTCGGCCGGCGTAGCTATTTGGCTAATCAAATTACGACCACGAATAATAGGAGGAATCATTTTTGCCTGCGATGACGTTTGACTCATCGCAACCGAATCGTGCGTTGTGTTTCTTAGAGACTTTCCATAGCTCTGCGATACTGGAGAATTTACTTGGTCTTTGTTCGACGGCTTTCTATTACACTGCTCCTTTACTATACTTTGATTATCTGTTTGCTCTTTTGATATTTGCAGTTCCTTATTACCTTTCACAACCTCCGCAATCTTCCGAGTCTCCGCAACAGGCTCCTTCTCCGTGCGACGGATTTCTTCTTCCACTAACACCACCGTACCATCCATAGTCTGAGCCGTCTTTGTATCGTCTAATAAACTTTTCAATTCAATTTCTACAGTGTCTTGCACTTTCGACGCCGACTGGCTATCATTCTCTACATCGTCTGCATTCTCATCGCCCCAGTCATCAAAAATATCTTGGATCACGCTTCTTTTCTTAATGACGGTTCCCACTTTATTTATTTCATTTACAGATATGCTTCCCTCTTTCGAATTATCTACACGCTCTGGCGCGACGGTGGCATTACTACGAACAAGTTCCTTCTCCCCAGTAATTTTATCCAAACTATCGCAGCTTTCAGTCCTGACTTTATCGTTCGTCTGAACTTGTATCTCCTCTACGTCATTTTCTTTATTAGCGTTGCACTTCGTCTGGGCTTTCTCCCTGTTAACATTATCTACAAGGTCTGGCTTGCAAACGATTTCTGGAGTTGTCGAAGTTACGGAAACCACCTCAGAGGTGGTACGTTTCAAGCTCTCTTTGTTCCTTAGTTGAGTACATGTCTCAGGAATTTCCGAGTGTATAACTTCTGTCGAGATCACTTCTATTATAGTTCCATCGCTCTCTTGGCTATACTCTATCAAATCGAACTGTTCCTTCACGATTTCTGTTTTCTTAGCTTCTTTCCCCTTGCCAGACAGTTTGCTTTCGCTAGAATTTACTATGACATCCTTCTCGTGTACAGAAACAACAATATCTTCTTCTATAGTTTCATTCGAATCATTAAGCGGTACCGTTTCTACAGTTAATACCATAACTTCCGAATTACCATCGACCAGCTTAGATAAATCTGTGTCTGCGTCTACATCATGCAAAGACTGATCTTTACTTTCGAAAGTCTGGCTGAGCGACTTAATTAGCTCTTGACATTGGGCGTTAGTATCGTCGCCTGTATCTACGTCTATCACTGTACAAACATCAGGCTTTTCCAAATTTTTCTGATCTTTAACTGTACTCTGCGCTTCAGCGTCATTCGAAAATTTTGTACTCTTTTCGTTTAAAGATGTACCTTCCGTACATTTTACATCGCTTTTAACACCGATCGACTCCGCTGTTTGGCTACATTCATTTGCCGCCTCGTTATTTTCACTCTGATCAGCATCGACTCGTGTATCGTTAGCAGCTGTCCCCTGTTTAAGCTCATTATCCACATCGCCGACAAGCTTTTCTTTTAATTCGACCACCTCGTCTTTCACTTCTTCGGTGGAATCTTTGATAGCACGTTCGGTTACTGGTAAAGTAGCCTCGACTGCATTGCCTGTATAATCTTTCGAATTACTTTCCTCGTGCTCCGGAGTATTCTCCGTTTTTATCGCGTGATCGTTACTCGACTCTGATTCTAAAGAAGAGGATAAATATATTGTCGGTGTTGATTCTGGTTCAAGGGTATCGATCTGAATTTCATCTACTTGTTCCATGGTAAAACAGCAAACTCATTACCATTATTCAAGAAACCACAGATCGTCCTGTTAACGAGAACTAACGATTAATGCCAGCACTGGCGCTACTTACAAATAATTTGACAGTCTAGTATTATGTGAAGAGGGTAAAATAAAAAACTTCTTAATGGCTACCATAACCTTACACGGATTTCTAGATTATACGAAAAGAGATTACTGATTTGCCCTTCTCTTCACTGAACAAAATTGATAATAAGATTTCCGTTCGGGAAGAGTTCAAGTGCGTTAATGAAACGAGCGTTTGGCTGGAATCCGCGAAAGTATGCTACGAAGACAAATGCTCCAATAATTTATAAAACTACGATGAATAATACGTTTATACAATGATTCGAAAGCGGTCTGTTTGATCTCGTTATTCGATAGAAAGATTTTCCGCACTTGAAATCTGCCGAGTATAGGTGCTTTGTGCGCGTCGCTACATTATTTAACAATAATTCTGTTAAATATATGATATGATTTTAATGGCAGAATGAAAAACTCACCAACCAAGACTGCCGTGTCCATACCGTGTCGATTCCAGTGAGAATTACATATTATTTGCGTCTTGGAATAATTATTTTACGGCAGAGCAGCTCTATTAATCGAACACTTCTAATAAATCATACGATAATAGATTTCGCACGGGAAAACAATTACTTCCTTATACCTAAACACAGTGTTTACAAGAATGAAATCGGAGGCTTGTACTACTGTTATCAATCCAAGTACTCTTTCGTTAATGTTATACGAAATAAATGCACGATAACGCGACGGAAAATACGAGACTTCGATAGAAAGTTAAAAGACGTAATGCACGATTTTCCATCGTGTAATGGAAGTAAATAAACTTTTTATAACCGTGGTCTATAGTTACTGGTAGTTAATTAAGTAGGATTGTCATTGGTTCCTCTTATAGACGGTGTCCCATTTAAATAACTTCACGCGAATGGCTTTGAAACTATTGGTGATATCAAAAAATCTTTCAGATAAAAGTAGGATAGTTTGGACGGGGGCATAGCGTGGTGTCGATAGGTTTAATATAGGCAGAGGTGTAGAAGGGATTTAAAGCTCAACTTCGCTTTCTTAAATCGAATCATATAGTCTTTAATGTATTAATATCAATGTAGCTCTTCAATTACTAGAAAAATGTGTTGGGGCATTTGTGCCGAAAAACTATTAGTTTAGGAAATATTCTAATAGAAAAGTTTCTCTGAGTTTAGTAAATTTATCTTTAGTTCTTCAGCTCCAGTCAAGCTGGTTAAACTGGTCAAGCTCGAGCTGCTCGACTTGACTCGACTTGTGGAGGCAGCGTTGTGGGAAAGCTCTTTTGACTGGTTCGGAGTGGACGTGCGTAACTTCTCCCACTGCGCTTGTGCGAAGCTGAACTGTGATTGTAGAGAGTGAAATTTGATGTATGAAGTGTGAATTGTGATATTTGACGTGTAGCAGGCCTTATTTTAGAATTAATAGGAATGGTGCGGGTGTAGGGTAAAAACGGTTTGAAAATAATGTAGCAATACGTAAAATTGAAATCACAAGTGCATTAGTGAACGCTAAGTTTAGTTCACACCTCTCACCGCTACGCGACTCTAACATTTGTCTGTCCATAAACTGCACAAATATTTAAAACGCTTTTTAGAATAATAAATAAACAATTTTATTGTTAAAAACCGCGGAACACCGGGCAGCTGGATCTTCAAAAGAAATCAAGTAATTCGGATTGCAAATAGATAGGGAAATAAACCATATTCAGATACTTTAACAAATAATTATATCTCTTGCCAGCATACATGGCTGACAAATAAATAATTAAACGAATCGCGGCTCTGCAACATATCATGTTGCATGCTATTCTGGCATCGTATACTCTGAAATGCAATCCTGAGTGTGCAGAAATCGTGAATGTGTGGTTCTTCAGTTAACAAGCAAAAGAAGAGTAAAAATGGCGGACGAAAACGAGGATCAGTGGTTGTACGGAGATTCAACCGACGGAAAAGAATACACGCCGCCCTCCGTTCAGCCAGATAGCCAAGAGAATGATTCGGCCTCCGTCACGAATCAAGATAAATCACAAACCTCGGAGGATCAAAAAGCGGAAAACACCACCGACCCAGCAGCAGAGGTATGCTTTCTCTAACCTGTACCTTTGGTTATTGTCATCGGATTTAATCGCAGTAAAACAGAGAAACAGACATCGCCGCGTACAAGTAACTAAGCTCCGCTCACGCTGACCAAGCACACAACTCTCTAGAGCAGAAATGCAGATATTTTATCATAAGAAACGCGCGTCTTGCCTTAATCGGCATAACCTATTCGTATGTAAAAGCATCGAGATCAGGTAGCATTATTATGAATAGCCTCTGTTCCCATAGGCAGCCGAAGATACAGAGGCACAAGAAGAGGAGTCGTCATCGGTTAACAACGCTCAGAGTGAAACTAACGCGGAAGTGAACAAAAACGGAGTGAGGGAGCCGTCCAGTCAAGAAGATGGTGAGGCCGCCAGTGACTCGGACTCCGATGATGACGTGCACGTCGTTATCGGCGACATCAAGTCCACCCCGGCCTACGGCAGCCTCAACATCAAAAGAGGCGGATTGCTCACGAACGCGTCGGGTGTGCCGGACAAGTTGAACAAGCAGCCGGGGAAGTTCAGTATAGATGAATTCGAAACCATAGGGGTGATCAATGGTATGCCCGCTCATGAGTTCAACTTAGATCAGCTGGAAGATAAGCCGTGGAGGCAGCCCGGCGCAGATATCACCGATTACTTTAATTACGGCTTCAACGAGGAAACATGGCGGGCGTACTGCGAGAGGCAGAAAAGAATGAGAAGCGAGTCGGGGGTTGGTCTGATATTGAACGCCGGAGGAGGGGGTGGTAACGCAGGTAGCATGCGGGTGCCCCAAGTAGCTATTACTAACGATAACAGTAAATATTCCGGTATAATGGGACCAAAAAGGGCAGGACCACCACCGGGAAGGAAGATGGCTGGAACGATAGACGTGATTGGTAGCTCGGGTCTGGCATCTAGAAGGAACCTGGACAAATCCCCTCCGAAAGGGAATGTGATACAAGTGATGACGGCAGATAGGAGGGAGTACTCTAGAAAACCAGGCTTCCCCGATATGAGCGTACCACCTCCTGGAGCAGGGATGCCCCCTGCCTTTGACATGCCTCCCCCTGGATATCCTGGCGAACCAGCACCATTTTACATGCCAGAAACAGACCCTTATTATCAGAGCTACGAACCCACCCAGGATAATCAGTGGGGCAACGATCCGGTACGCGCGAACGCGATCTTCTTTGACGTATTCGTCCGAATCACGGTTCTTTTCTACAGCACGCGATTATTGCCGATTGTTCTGCGTTTCAGACGTGGCAGCCGACAAACTTAGCAATTCCAATGACCGAAGGGGAGGATGAGAAAGATAACGGTCCGAAAACGATACCAACCATGGTACCTCCTACGAATATACCTCCACTGATACCGCCCCGAGATTCCAGGGACCGCGAGAGGGATCGGGAGAGAGACAGAGATCGTGACAGAGAGCTGGATTCCATGGGAAGAGATAGGGAGCGGGAGAAGGACAGAGATCGCGATCGTGAGAGGGAGAAGGATTCCATGATCAGAGAACGAGAGAGAGAAAGGGACTCGATGTCGCGCGATGAGGAGAGAGACCGCGACAGGTCTCGATCCCAGTATCGACACAAAGACCGGTAATAAATCGCTTGCAGACTTAAGAAATATGGCGATGTCGCTAGATACAATTGATATTTGAAACAGTGCCTCCGTCGTTCGTTCTGAATGCAAATACATTTTTTTATTTGTCGCTTCGTTTCTCCCGCAATTTTATCAACTGTTGTATGAACGGCGCCTATTTGTTCCCGCAGCAGTAACGTTCCCTATTTGTGTTTCGCAGGCACCGGCACCGATCGAGATCGCGATCTCGCAGGCACAAATCCCGATCCAGAAGTCCGAGCCGACGTAAGAAGAAATCTAGACGCTCCGAGAGGGAGCGCTCGAAGGAAGAAAGCGAATAAAAAGAGATTTATTCAGGAATAGCTGCGACCACATTGGCTCGCCGAGATTAAGATGCAGGAGTCTTTTAATAATGTAACTTCTACGCTACCAGCAACAAAAATTGCTGGTACCGTTATCCACGAAAGTTACAAGCAAATAAGATCGCTCGATAATCAGACGGGATCGTCACTTGACTCTCGCTGGTGTTCTCGTTTACGTCGAATACGCAATCTTTAGCCAAGAAATGAATTATAAACAATAACAATAAACTTTATCATTAACGAGAATAATAACGGGCGTCTCCATTTATTACTTACGCACCCTAGGATTCGCGCGAGGATGTTGAATGGGTGGGGAAAGAAAAGGGGACGTCGAGAATCAGCGACATGTGCCATTCAATGTATGGTTTTATATCATAATGTTATTACAGAAATGGTATTTTATAATAATTAAAAGTAATAGTAGTTTATTGGTAAATCACTCGTGGGTGAATCAATTAATCGATACGGGGCCACGGCCGCACAGCCCGAACCCCGTATCGATCGATGCGCACACGTGTTCTTTTTCCCATATGGTTTTCTTTTCTTTTTATTTCAATTGTACCTCGTCATTTTGCATCGAATTTTCCCGTCTCTCTTTTTTTTTATCGTCGTCGTTAATATCATCATACATAATGGAAAAAAATGTTACATTTGTACAGCCATCATATACACGTTACATTTAGAATACCGTTTAATTCATTATTTCCTTCATTTTTGTTCGCGTGTGTGTAGAGGTGTCGTATGTACCCGATGCGTTAGGTATGCCTACTAATGAGTGAAAATGCTAATAGCCGAAAGGAGCCACGAGCGGCGGCGGCGGTCGGCGCCCCGTCGACAGAAGTGTTTAAAGGGAACGCGCGGGCCGCCGGCACGCGTAAATCCTTTCGAGCCGGTGTCGGAGATGATAATAAATAAGATCTAAGGTAGGTACATCTTGCATATAAAAAAAGAAAAGGAGGAAAGAACTGAAGCGACAGAAAGCATACATATAATATAACCGCGCCTACTATTCGCAAGGTTTGCAATACGAACAAATACCATTTAGAAGTATACTGAAGTATATATGTACGTATATAACTCGATTAATTGATTAATTGTAACTTCATTTACTTCGCACGGTGATCCTCGGAAGGAGAGAGCACCCTGTCGAAACGAGTAACTAACAGCCCGATGGGACCGTGAACATCCAGAAGACATCCGGTTCGTTGGAACGCGGTTGCATCGTTAAGGTGCGCCGTCATTTCTCGTTTCCGTCAATTTAAGAAAAGAACAAACAACTGAAAGAGGGGAGAAAGAAACAGCCCGAACACTAACGACGAAATCGATCGAACGAATTGTTTCATTTCCGGAAGAGGGGGGGGGGGGGGATCGAGAATGCGCTTGATCCAAAGAGCAAAGCTTGCGGTTCCGATGAATGAGCAATGAAAAACAGGAGCGTGGAAATTTCTTCTCGATTGCGTTTCTTTTTTTTCAATTCGTTTTATTGTAATAAGTTATCACGACATCCTCCTTTCGCATTATATATATACACACATACGTGTGTATATGTATGTATATATATATATATATATGTATATACTCAGATTCGAAAATCCTTTTTATTAACGTTCTAGAAAATATGAAATACAATCGACAAAGACGCTAATTAGTATATTAATAATACCGTAACGAAGCGTGTTCGTTCCTGGGAATAACTTTTACAATACATGTGTCTGTGTGTGCCTGCGTGTACGTGTCAGCGCAAACCACTGTTCATTTCGACGGAACGTTCAACTTGAAAAAAGAAAATAGAAGAAGCGGCAAAACGGAACTCTTTGGACCTGGGCAATCTTCGAAGCGCTACCGCCACGAGTCGAAAGGAAGCTTGGTTCTTTCAATCAAACCGGCGTAAGGCGTAATCAATGAAAGTGGGAACGCGGCAATGGCGAACGCTAACAATATAGAGAGAAGGAATCGAAGGGGCAGAAGTTTAAATCCTTGGCTCTCGTGTTCTGGTAAAAAGTGTGTCATCCGTCGCGAACATTATCGAAAAGATCGTCGACGTCTGTTATTTGAATTATTTATTTAAAAAAAAGTCTACGCTCGTTTACCGCTGCGGGGAAAGTGGCGGGCAAAAGTGTCGTTACCTATTCTTTAAAATCGTTTTCCTTTTCTTCCGAGGTGGCGGTTTTGTACGTGTTCTTTCTTTTTTTTCAATTTTTTTTTTCGTAACGCAGTGGCTCTTTCTTTTTTCGTCGCTAGTGCATCGTATTTTTATAAACTGTTTTCGACATGCTCTCTCTCGTTACCTTTTTTAGTTTTTTTTCCCCCGTGTTAGTTTACTTAAATGGTACAATGACGTATTTTCTTGTTTCGTTTTAATCTACTCGCACTGTTCTGCCTGCTTGTAAAAAACATCGTCGAAAATGATTCATCTCGTGGCTATTTCGTCGTTTCTACTACGTTTCGTATCTATACACTAATATACAAGTTATGCGATTCATTATCTTTTTTTTTTTACTTTTAATCCGTATGCCTGTCCGTCCCACTTATCTAGTTTATCCGCTAATTATGGAATACAATTGTTTCTTGCTCTTTATATCCCTCTGCATATCTACCGTGTGTCCCAGAAGCATCACCGGCTCGTACATTGCTCGCGCGAGTAACGGCAGCGACGGTCCCGCCCGTCGCGGAACCAAATCATTGACGGCAAGAAGCAAAAAAAACGAGAAGAGAGCTTTTCAAGATTCAAAAGAAGAGAGAGAGAGAGAGAGAGAGAGAGAGAGAGAGAGAGAGAGAGAGAAGAAATAATGATCGGACGCTTATCACAAAAATTTCACGCCTCTCCTCCGAACGTACCGAGAGCGAACGCAACGTCAAACAATTTATAATTACAATCCTCTTATCGTACCGTCGCTCTTACGCGTACACATGCATTATATTACAACTTACGATTTACCCGCTATTTCTCGCGTCAAATCAACGTGCCCTGTCCTCTAGAAATCTCCCGACGAATGTATACATACACACACATACACAGGGGATTACACACGAAAAAACGAGGAGTCGAGAGGAGAATCGGAAAAGAATCACCTCGACGCGTGCAAGTGTAAGAGCCAGTGGCCGTGGGGAACGAGTGTACGCATACATATATGACATATATCTGACAAATATATACGATGTGTGTATATATATATATGTATATTTTTATATATATATATATATTCAATTAGCCCTGCGAATCCGTGGGTGGTTGTCTCTAGGTGTGGCCGTGTGTTCTCGCGGTACAGTATGCTTGTAGGCGTGTGTACGTGGATTGTTGAATGATTTATGACGAGTGAGATGATGGTAGGAGAGAAATGACGATACTCCGCGAATGAGAATAGCGCGCTACTGTACATCAGTCTTAATATCAGGGCGCACCATTCCCGTGGATGTTGCTCTACGTCTCCTCTCCGCCCTCCCTTCGTTCAGCCGCGCGCGCGCGCGCGTTCGAAGGAAGAGAGAGGCGGGGCGAATCAGCTTTCCATTCAAGTTTTCCTTTTTTCCTCTGTCGTTCGACTAACTGCTGTTCGTACACGTAAACATATAGCGCCATGGCAGTTGAAACCGGCGGGGGTGCGAAGACAATGTATCAATGAAGAGAGAGAGTTACGCCGTTTTGAACCGGCGCGTGTGTGTGTGTTGTGTGCTTCTTTCGCGTGTATACCTGTGGTTCTGTTCTCTGTGTAGCTTTCAGGTGTAGGTGCGGCGGCGTGTAGGTGTACGAGGCTGAATGGGCGTCGAGTGTGCACTACAAGTGGGAGGTCGCAGATCTTTCATATATATATAATACAATTAGCATGTAGTATTAAAATCATATACAATTGTTACAATATTTAAATAGTACTTATTACATATATATCATATACCGATAGGTTTCAAAGTTCTTTTTTTTTTAAGGTATACATATACAGATATATATATATATTTATATGTATATATATGTATAATCAATTATTTATAGGGTTGCTTAATTGTCCTCCTCTTTCGAGTCCGCATACGCGTTCCCACCGGGGAACCCTTTCTTCTTCCTTCCGTCTCGCTCAAAATTTTCTCTCTTTATTTTTTCCCCTTTCTTTCCATCCCTTCAGGTGTTCGCGGCGAACACCCCCCCCCCGGCGAGAGGGGTTGGCGTGTGTCCGGGCGTGAGAGAAAAAGGGGGGGGGGGTTCTGGGGGTGGCGGCGAAATAGAGATAGAGAGAGAGATGATCGTATCTAAAGTACAAATGTCGAAGGTTTTTAAAAAGGGAGCGCAAGGGGGATGAATACGTGTAACGGAACGTGGAAACGCTTCTTGCAACGGCCGCGCGATGTATCTCTGTATATACGCCGAATCGAGCGCGCCCGACATTTCGTCCGAGCGGTGCACAATTTTGCTATCCGACTCGAATCTTCAAGCGCCTCGGGGCGCTTCAATCTTTGCTCGCCCCGCGTCGGATAAAAGATCTTTTATTTTGTCTGTTTGCTTTGTCGAATATAATTCGCCCCGTTGGATTCATTATATACAGGGACATCACGGCACCAAGTCGCCCAATCTCGGACACGCGACGTTTCTCGCCGAGTGTCCGCGGCGCGCGTTAAACCTCGTAGACGTGACCTCGCTCACCGTTCTCTGTCCGATTGCAGGGAGCCTCGCTTTCCGAGCGACGGTGGTCGAATTCTCGTCGCCGCCATTCACTCAACGCAACAGGCAAGAATTAAAAGGTTTCGATACTGCTTGGCGTTACAAAATCCCGCGATTCGGATCCTTTATTTAACAAAAATCGCTCTATCTTTCCGTCATTTCCTCTTCGTTTGCTCGGCGACGAATCGTACGATCGCACAGAAAATTTACAAAAAGGACCGTATATGTATACATGTGTATTATATATATACATATATATGTACCAAATCGTGTGTACAGAAATACTGAACGTCTCTCGCACACTTTTACATATTTTACAAAGAGTACAACACGCTCGAGGAACGGGGGGTTGCAAGAGGGGTAGGCGAGGGGGATTACGCGCGCACGCGGAACAACGAATTCGCTCGGGGCTGGGCGAAACTGCTCGCAGTTCTCTCGCAGGCGGATCTGACGAATCGCGCGAATCCGTAATGCGGAAAAAGAACAAACGAACCGACGGGGCCAATGCTGTACACGGATGGATGCTGAAACTCAGTTAGGGGGAGGAGGACAAGATCGAAAGGGGTCCATCCGTGTATCGTACGTTGTGATTCCGTATTTTTCGCTCGCGCTTTTTGCTGTTTTTGCTTTCTTTCTCTTTACACACCGTGCACGCTTGCCAGCACGTTCTCTGAAGTCGCGCAACCAATAGTTACGTCCATTCTCGCGCTATATAAAAAATTTACACTATTTATAATCAAAAAGGCGTTTTAAGAATTTCCTTCATTCCTCAGAAGCTTAAGTAGACAATATGTATATATGTATATATATATAGATGTATATATAACACGACCAGCAAATAAGGTGGCGGGCCTATTCGCTAAACGTCCCCCGTCGCTACGTGTATTCGCTCGGATTTGAAACGATCGTTACGTTTCCCTTCGTTCGTCTCCCTCAATAGGACAGAAACGGGACGGCCGGAGCGTAAAATGAAAGTGTATCCGTAACTCGTATATGTATGTACCATATTTATAAAGCGTTATTAATATACGTGAGTCTGCCTTACGCGTGTTTCTTTCTTTATATATATATATGCATATATATATATGTATATTTATATTCATATGTATATAGAAGTGTGTATCTAGCAATCATTAGTAATAGCGATAATAATCGATAAAGGGAAGGTCGTTAATCAAACAATATTGATAATGATGATAATCGTAATAATAATAATTATAGCAATAATAATAAGAAGAATAATAAGAATAATATTAATGATTATGATAATAAAAAGTATATAATAGTAATCAAATAATCTTAGCTGATAAGACATGAGATTTTTGCGTTTGAGTTTCGCTTCTGCTATGACTTTTCGGTTTTTTTTCTTTTCTTTTCTTTCCTCCGGGTTTCCTACAACCTCGACAGGGGAGTGTGGGCGTGTGACATAGAATATTGCCGATGCTTCTATTACAAAAGACGAGACGGTGCCGTTTCCCGACCGTGCACGTTGCGTTTTCTCTTCGCCTTCCTCTAATTTACAAAATGATGCGCGTGATTTTACACGGACGAAGGAACTATCGTCATTCCTTATTTAAATATTAGTAAACACATTAAACGTCGTTAATCTACGCGATCCGCGGTGAACGGCGGGTTATAATATATATCCTGTCGACCGTGGGTGAAATGTGTTTGGGGTGGAGTGGGGCGGTTGGAATGTCTCTGTCTGTATTACCGAGATGTTCTCGTTTCGTTATCGTGCGTGTACTGTTTCTTTCCCCCGTTTCCTTGTTCGGCATTTCCCTGTCTTCCTCTTTGTTTCCATTTCAATTCGCGGCTCCAAAACGAGCAGCCACCTCTCAGCGATTTCCGAAAGGATCGATTTGCGGAGGGGTGGATACTCTCTCCTTCACGAGTATCGGTAAAGATCGTGGGGCCGGTTCGGGCAAAGTAAGAAAAAAGAAAAGAGAAAAAGGCCAGAAAACAGCGCCCGATTAATCCGATAAGTACTGCGTCTTTTTCCCTGTATAAATATTTTCATCTGTTCCTTCCTTCCCCTGTTCGTGACACCGGTCGCGCCCGCTACCAAGAGTAAGTAATCCCCGCGCGAAGAAGAAAGAGAAAGAGAGAAAGGCTACCCAAGGAATTTGTCAATTTCGTTAATAAATCGTTATTTACAATATCTTACAAAGAAAGCGGCTAGTGTTCTCCCTCTCCTCTCCGTTCTGCTCTTTTCGTCTTTTTTCCTTTTCTCTTTACCGATCTGTTCTATTCGTTTGTTTCCTTCTCCTTTCTTTTTTTTTTTGTACAAAATCGCGACGGACCTCGAATTTGCTTGGCGGTTGTCCTCTCTTTCTTTTCTTTTCCTTGGTCTTCCGTTCTTTTAGAATTCTACACATTTAACACCTAAGTTTTTTAACAAAATATCATACATTGTACACGGCTTTAAGATTACAAACCTCGATCTTACTCATTATCGCCTATCGATTACGAGGGTGCAACGAACTTTTCGGATGTATACAAATGTGGGTGTGGCGGGGTGTGGATGGTGGATCGCGCGTACGATCGTCGGATTTAAAAAACTTGGCGAGATTTTGTACAATTGTCGAGAGAGGAACCCCTCGATGAAGAATAATAATATATATACACACACACACACACGACTCGTGAAGCGATTTTGATGAAACTTTCGTCTTTGCCTCCGACTTCCAGGGGAGAAATTCTCGAGGACCTCCTAACAAGGTTTCTTCTACACAATGGGTTCGCGTCCCGAGCGAATAAAATCGTACATGCGGCGAACGCGAGGACGTCGCCGAAACGGATAAAAAACGATCCGCGGCAAGGTGCATAGAAGAAAAAAAAGACTGGATCCGACCCTTGGAATTTGGTTCCGTCGCGTGTAGAAATCTAATGTCAACTATCAGCGAGAAATCGGGAACGTAAAACGCTGCGAGAGCGTTGCGACTCGTGCAGGACGAACGAAGCTCAACATTAAAAAAAGGAAATAATCGTATAAACTCGAGGATTGCAAAGAATGAACAAGAGAATGAGTAGCACCCTTTAGAATGGTACTTAAAAGACGAAGAAGAAGAGAGAAGAAAAATAGTCCGATGCTACTGAAAACAGCTGAGAGGCGCTCTTTCCAACCGTCTTATCCGATCGGCATTAATAATGTACAAATCGAAATGCTCAGTTGTGTACATATAATGGTCTTTTCTAATGTGTGAATGTGTGAAGGGGGAGGGGTTGGCAGCGGAGGGGGTAATGTGGCGCGAAAAAGATATAGATACACACGCAATGGGAACATTAATTTCCTGACGTTTTTCTTCTTTTAAAGAACGCGTTAACATTTATACAATGTACAATGGGTCTCAGTTACGTTCAGAAATCACCGCGTCCGCGGTGGCTGCGATTATTAGCTTCGAAAGGAGAGGGGGAGGAAGGGGGAGGGTAGATGTGTTGGCGAGACGATGGGGGGAGGAGGGGTATGGTTGGGAATTGGATGAATTCGAATATAAACAATTTTTTTCATCTAGAGCGTCTCCTTTGTCAAAATGTTCATATCTTACAACTGGAAAATATGTGTGCATGTGTGGGTGTGTGTGTGTGAAGGGGGTGTGCGGGTTGGGGGCGAGGGGGCAAGCGGGGGGTGGTTGAGACCATTTTAAAAAACGGCAGGAGAAAGGGACATGTAATGTATATTGATCGAGGGTCAGCAGCATTAGAACGTAAATCATATTTAAATTTAATATAATTAGTAATTATTATAATACACGATATTCACAAAGTCCGTTAAAAAGGAGAGAATTCCCGTGAAAAATAAAATTATTCATTGAATTTACGGTTCCTCACGATAGGGTTTGTCACGTCGTACCTATACACATTTGTTATTTATTTATATCACAATTTACAAAATTCGAGGATCTTGGAGTTTGGTGGAGGGTGGGGAGGGGGCGAAAGGGGAGAGGGATCCGGGGGGAAGGGTGAGATAGAGAAAGAGAGAGAAGGGGGTATGTGAAAAAGGACGTTTAAGAGAGTAGAAAAAAATGCTCCGCGCCTGTGAAGGCGGCAAACATAAAACGAACAAAGGAGAACCGTGCTGACGACTTGATGTCTCTCCTCACTGTTTTTGTCTCTGTCTTTTCTTTTTTTTACTTATCTTTCTGTTTCATCCCTTTCATCTATTCCTGCTAAATTCTGTCTACCATTTCTATATATATATATATATCTCATGTATCAGTTCATTTTCAAGAATCCGTTTTCTAAACGCTGAAACAAGAATAACGAAATTGGTTTCCATTCTTTTTTTTATCCTTGGTGGTTTCGATTCTTTTTTGTCTCGCGAACGATCTGAAGCAATCAAATATGGGGGAGGGGTTGGGGGTTGGGGGGCAGATTAGCGGTCAGGTCAGGGGTTACTCAGCTTCATTCCCATGTCAAACGCTATGCTAGATTTTAATCAACGTATCTGTAGCTCCTAACAACACCTCTATCGAATCGTCTGAACCCGATCACCGATTCGTTGATCGGACGTGTACCGCGCACAAGGGTATAATACTACTTTCAGCGTGCAAAGGCGGCGCGGTACAATCTCGATCAAGACGTTCTCGTGCATGGTGTACTGTTTTTTTTTTCCTTTACGGCCATCGCACAGTTTCGTTACAACTCGATATAAATGCATGCAGCTCTAAGATCTATCCTAGCTGTCTAAACACAATTTCCTCTCCTTCGAACCTCTGCTGTTGTTACACCGAGCTCCCGCGATCTCGCCGAGCCGCGCATCAACGGGGCCCGCGACATCTCCGTAGCTGTTCCTTATCTTTCTTTGTTTTTTCTTTTTTAAAACTTGTTTTTAAGTGTTTGCCAGAGGACAGAGCTCTCTATGCTCCTTCGTAATAGTGCTGAGTTTAAAAGGATAAAGTGGTGTGTGTCTCGTTAAATAACGATGATATTACCTAAAAACGAAGGGGAAACCTGTTTCTTAAGAATTGTCGGAACACGTTCGTGCCGTTTTAAATTTCCATCGTCGTCAACTCGTCGGTCGAACGAGCGGCGTTTAAAAGACAATCAGCCATCTCAGCACTGCAGTTTCTTTTACGATTGCTCGAAGCTAGTCCAGCCGTTTCGAAGAAACTCGGTTCTCGAACGTTATTGGTGCAACTCTCGCGACACTTCATATACGAATCGCCTACGAATATATTACTCGGCAGCACGTTAGATTACTAATAGAAAAAAAAAATGCACTGCACCTCTAACGTTACTCTACGAACAGATTTTTTTTCTGACACTCATTCGATCTTGAAGTGTTTCTTTTCTTTTTCTCGTGCCGTGACAGCCGCGTTTGTCCATTCTCGATTTTCTCTGTACAGATTCTGTCAGCGTTTTATGGTTTTGCAAAAATAAGAAAAATCGTCTCGGTAGTTCGTTCTTCTTCTTCTTTTTGTTTTCTCATCTTATCTGGATAAGCGCGGTCTCTCAGTCTCCCTTCAGCTTTATATAGCCCCGAGAAGGGACAACGAGGTGATCACGGCACACAGAAATGCACCCTCTACTTTTCATCGGCCATTATAGAATAATGGCGATAGATAACCGTTGCAATAAATATTACGTAGGTCTTGGTACGTGTTTCCTTTCAACGCACGAAGATCTTAAAAGGCTGTTAGACTTTCTGAAACCGTACGCTTTACAGAACCTGCGTTGGCTGCTGAGCTGGCGTCGAGACGGTGCCAGCAGCAGAAGCAGGCGGCCCGATGGGGCCGAGATCACCTCCGCCGCTCGAAGCACCAGCTGGCGTCGCCACCCCCATCGCGGACGCTGTCTTCATGAAGAACTTCTCTAGCTTCACGATGATGTGCTTGCCGTAGGTGTACTTGCGCAAGCTTCCCAAGTGTGGGCGTATCTTGTGCATCAATACCTTGCGTTGCGCTGGTTCTGCTACATCGATCATCTTCTGCACCACGTAGTTGGCATACTGATCCTTCATCATAACGTTCAATGCGCTGTTTCGCAACACGTGCAAAAATTAGTAACAAGAAATTCTCGGGCGGCTTACGTAACATAGAACTAATTTGAGCCGAGGCTCGATACTTCTTCGATCACGCCTATCGCGAGTCATGGTATTCGGGTGAAACTTACTTGTCGTTGAAGCCGCATACTTCCTCAATGAGTACAGCACGCTCCTGTCTCGTAGCATGAGTGACACACTTCTCCACAACGTTGCTCGCGAACTTGTGCTGAGAGAGAGTAAGTACTTTACCCCTAACACTGCTGATCAATTGCGCCTTGTCTTCCGGCTTTCCGTGCTCTTCAACAGAAACGGATAATTGTAAAGTGCAGGAGAGGAAGCTACTGCGGTTATAAATAAAGCTTATTACTCACCGAGTACATGCTGGATGACGTAGTTGCCATACTGATCTTGAATCAGCTGGTCCGTTGCAGAGTGCAGTTCTTGAAGGATGCCCTGTGTCTGCTCAGGAGTGCAGTGCTCGAGAATACGTTGGATCACTCTGCACCCGTACGGGTGAGTACTCAGCGAATAGACCTGCCCGGCGAATGCACCGATCACGAACTGCAGTGCCCGCGGCTCGACGCACTCGATGCACTTCTGCACAACGTGGTTTCCATTTTGATCTTTCACGCACTTCAGAACGTGCCCGTCCAACTCCCGCACTATCTCTTGCTGCTGTTCTGGTCCGATCGATTCGAGAGCCTTCTGAATCACTCTACAGCCATACATCTGCAGTGCCAAGGGCAGCACGTGTCCTCGAACCTAACGCAACACGGACATATATAACAGTTGGAAAACCAAGAGCCCCCACAGGCGTCTATGCCTCGGTGGATCAGCTAGGGCTATTCTCGATCAGCTTAGAATATCAGTTGACACGCAAAAGTAATCATCATATTGGGATGCTCGATAATACTAGGATTCAGTGTATCGGGATAATCACCTTTTGGGCGAGGGTGGACTTCTGTTCCGGCGTGCCGAACTCGAAGAATTTCTGTATAACATAATTCCCGAAGACATCTGTCATCAATGAGTAAGCGGAGGTGAGTATCTCCTGGAACACAAGCTGCTTTTCGCTGGCCGAGGCGCGTTCCAATTTCTGCTGAATGAAACGGGAACCGTGCTGATCCTGGCTGAATTCGACTATGTGATTGGCCAGATCGCGTAGTTGAAGGCTCGGGAATCTGCAACGCGCGAGAAGGCTCTGTAACGTAAGCCCGTAACGCGACACAGCGTCGCTGGAGTTAGTAGCCCGATAGGCACGTACCGGTTATTCCTGAAGTCTTCCAGCAAACGTGACCGTCCTCCGGCATTTTTGTCACCGATACTAGTGGTGCCGCCGCGGCCGGGCTTGCCCACCAGGTTCGGGAAAAGAGAGCTGCTGGAGCCGAAGACACCGTTGGCTGTTAGAGCTGGTACCGCGCTGGCACGGAACTTGGCCTCTGCCCCGGGAGCGGCGGATACTCGGCTAGCTCCGCCGACCAGCCCGCCCAAAGATCCACCCAAAGTTGGCGGCGGCGTTAAGGATAATCCTAATGGGCTTGGCGATGCTGTCACCGTGCCTATAAACGGGATAGCTCGGATGTAGAGTAAGCCTCGGAGTAACTCCTAAATTTCCTACCACCTCGATAACTCTTCAACTATCCCCCGCCGCCCAACGCTAAAGCGATTCTTACCAAGAGCCCCGTAACTCTGCGGCCACTTCGCGCGGCTGTACTCCAAGCTGGGGCTGAAAGCAGACGTGTTCCTATCGAAGGAATCTCGTCGCGCGGTGGAAGATGCGCCGAGGCCCAGACCTGCGAACAGAAGAGGTAAGAGGCTCTGAAGTCGAGTCGACAAGGGAACCAAAGTCATCGATCTGATTCTACAACGAGAACGTCGCTAGAAGAGTTCACACGTTGAACAAGGGAGAGCTAAGGAGAAACTGGTACGCTCGCTACGAAGCATGCAACAAATTGTTCGATCGGTTATGTACAACAGAACAGAGGGCTCCGAGTCTCGACGCCTGAAATGGAAGAGGGGTCCGCTCTTCGGTGAACGTTTCTTTGGGCTACGGGGATCTGTACCTGTGCTCTGAAGCTGAGCCGGCGAGCCCAGTGCCCCCAGAGGGGAGCCGCCGTATCCCAGGGCCGCTAAACCGGCGGCAAGTCCCGATCCTTGCTGCTGAGCCTGCTGCACCGCGACTGCCTGGGCTTGTGCAACCACTGCCGCTGCACTGCACGCCGCCAGACCTGCACCGAAAGCCCGCAACCCCACACACGCTCTTAGTTATCAATTAATCCGCTGTACGTTACCAACCTTACACCGTCTATCAAGCCTAGCGGCACCGTCGCTCAACACACACACCCACGTAACACGCCCATTGACGCCTAGACTCCGTGTAAACTTTTCCCTTTTAGTCACAAGATTAATATACGTGGCGCGCGTACGCGTACATATGTACAGACAAGTTATTGCAACGTTAATAAATACAGTATGTATATATGTAAAATCCTCTCGAGACCCGTCGTCGGTACGTGTCTCGCTTTGTGCCATGCATCTGTATATGTATATACATATTATACGCATATATTTATATATGTATATGCCTGTGTTCGCGTAGCTTTTAGGGAACGAGTCGGTATAAAACAGAATGTAACGACACAGACGTATCTACAACGCTGGCGACTGGATCCGGATGCGTTTAATTACAATGTCCACCGTCGCGGAGCGTCTTACCCAGACATTCGCCCGGCGTGGCGTTGCTGTGGGACGTGGGGGTCGGTTGCGAGTAGAGGCTGGGTGGCGGCGGAGCCTGTGGTCCAGGTGGTTGCTGTGACGGGGCTCTGTTCACCAAAACTGGCGCGGGGCTCACCAATCTCATGGGGGTTGCCGCGGAGCTCAGCCCGCGCACACCGCCCATCACTATGGACACATTCTGATCGTAATACGCTGGTATCACCTGGTACTGACCCTGAACCTGAAAAAAAGAAGAAGAAAACCCTGCTCTCACAAAGTCCTACAATCGGATGCGGGCAGACCCACACATATCAGAGCCAGACGTACGATCTGCCAGATTTATTTGAACAGAAACGTGGAAACGTAGGAACGTTAATGGACCGGGAAATTGCGCTACGTTTATATTTAATCTCCACCGCCGGCGTTCGTCAACGAGGATGATTCAGAGGAGGCGGCGCGGAGACGTCTTACTAGGGGCGTTTCGCGATTTTACACGCCGTCGACTTGCTTGAAATTGCGCGTCCACCTGGGTTCATAGCCTGCGGGAATGATGTGCCCGAGTCTCCTAGGAGAATGGAGGCTAAGAAATTCTATGTGTCCCAGGTGGGGAAGGTTGAAGCGAAATCGACCGGTGAAATAATATCGCGCGGCGGTCCCCTCGTCGAGGTAGCGCGCGGTATCGACGAGGAGGAGGGGCCGGTCTAAAACAGTACACCGACAATAGGATTTATTTCTAAACACGTGGCGCGCCTGTGGCCGTCCGGGCGGCTTCGGGAAACAGACTAATTAGCCACTTACAGTCTGCGCCAAATTATTTGCAGTGTCTTGGGCGGCGGCTGCCGCGGCCGCGGCCGACGACGGTGTCAGCGGTCGCCTCGGCGGCGGCGGGGCTGCGGCCTGGGGGGGTGCTTGCGGTAGCAGCCCGGCTGGATAGACCCACGGCGCGACCCCATAATACTGCGGTACCACTGGAGGTGGTGCCCCGGCTATCAGCGCCCCGACGTACGGTTCCTGGCTGCTGATCACGGTGTACGGTGCCGTGGGAAAGTTCTGCTGCTGTTGCTGCTGCTGCTGTTGCTGGGCCTGCGAGGCGGCAAGGTACTGCTGCTGTTGCTGTTGCTGCTGCTGCTGCTGCAGCAATTGCAACTGCTGCGGCGTGGCCCCTTGCGGCTGACTTCGGAATAGTTGCTGGAACAGAAAGGATCCACGGTTATCTCCACGATCGCGTGTACACACCGTAGTCGGTAATCACTCGGAACGTGCGTGATGCACGAGGAGACCAACAGTCGTCGAAATCGGCGCAGTAACCCTAGCTTCCTCTTACCCTCGCCCCTTTACGTTGCTAGTGCCATAGCGCGGCGTAATTGTCCGAAATAGCAAGCCCTCCCCTGCCCAATGAATCACCAAGTTTGCATAGCTGATAACTCCGGGTTACTCGCCCGGGGGGGGGGGGGGGGGGGGGTTAATAGTCTGATATATCCCCGGGAACTGGGCGCAGAATTTCGTCGCATCAGAAGCCCGTCGACTGGATTTTAGTCGCCTCTTCCCCGGATTCCAACGGCCCTAGTTATCGGGCGGATCCGCAGGCCTGTGCTAGGATCCCGCGAACGGTCGGCGATCGCACGATCGCGTGCAAATTTTCGGGTGAAACGTGACGGGGAGCGTGCGAGGCATTCGCCGGCGCGGAGCCGGGCCCCGTAGTCTTAATTTATTCGACGATGCGCGCTCTCGAGCGTTTACCGAGGAGCTCCTCCGGGCAGGCCTCCAATCGCGCCGGCGGAGATTAAGTCGCTTAAGGAGCCGAGGAGTCGTTGATCGCGTAACGTAATCGATGCTCGGAGGCCCGATGACGGCATCCTGTTACTGGGCGAGATCCGAGCGGGCCCGGAGTTTCGGATCAAGGTCGATCTCCGCGGAGAAGCCGAGAGAGCGGCGTAAAAGCGAGCATTAATGCTCGTGGACGAGGAGCAGAGGCCTGGGTTGGCTCGGGGTCGACGAACCCCCGCGGACGTTCACCGAGAAGCGTTCGCCTCTATGTTACCGGTACTCGCACCGGGCTCTAATTGACCGATAAACGTGGTACAGTTTGACCGTGGCTGGACGCTCGTCGCGTCTGGGCCCATCGTTGCCCTCGTCGCGACGCCTTCCACTCTTTCGGATCACTGCTAAGTGGCCTTGGACGGCCAGACCATCCGGAGACCAGGCTAGTTTCTAGCGCGTGATCGATGCAAGAATTCGTGAGGCTATATAACTAGGATGACCAATCCAGGCGGAGGAGAATCGAGTGGAAAGGAGTTTAATCGAACTCGTCACCGTGCACGTGTCGCTCGCCAAGGTTTATGCAACGATTCGCTTGGAGATTGCAAAAGAAATTGCGCACGGGCGTTACGGAAGGAATGGCCCCGGGAAGAGCGCGTTCGCCTTTAATTAGACAATTACGCGTTACCGATTACCGAGAGGTGAGCTTCTTCGTGCTGTCATTACGGCTGGAGCGTAAAAATGGTCTTGGACCTTTAACGAAGATAACGATCTGGCAAATAAATAGGCATTGTTCGAATAGCTCGCTCGGGCCCGCGAGAGCGTAGAAACTTGAACCATTCGCGACACGCTCCAGCCCTCCCGAGTCAGCGATGCGTTTCGGGTATTAACCTCTTCCGGAAGCGGCTCGAGCTTCAGCCAAGGCCACGGTTACGTTCCATGATTATTCCACGCGCAAACCTTCGGGACCCCTCTTTTCCCAGCCCGTGGGCATCGCTCTTTGTATCGTTCAAGGTCTGCTGAACTTGGAAAACTGCCTTCCCGCGCTATCCAGCCGAGCTCCGCGAGAGCCAAGTGCGAGCGAGCCGAGACAAAGGGAGTTTAAGGATCATTATGATGCGTTACGGCGACAGCTGGCAACGATCTCTAGCCGGGAGAGCTCGGCCCCGCACCTGGAAACGGCGCCGCCAACGCAATGCGGCGAAAAGTCTTCTCTCCTCGCGGAAAGTTTGATAATCCCGCGGAGAGGAGGCCCTGCTCCGATCAACTCTGACCCACTTCCGGCTGTAACTAGATTGTAACCACGCGGAGCGTCAAGAGTAGGCGCGGCGATGACTGGCTCGCTCGGCTCGGAGCCGCGCTAAACTTCGACTTCAACAAACACTTGGCTACGGGCGGGAAGCTTAATCCCGTTGAGAGATGGGTGCCAGGTTACGGCCACCATATTTATTACCGTCTACAAAATGTTTAATAACACGGCTATCTTATCGCCGGCTGACCAACCCGCGCGGCCGGCTATAATTTCTCAGGGTCCGCTTCGGCCGGCTTATCTTTCAATCTCATCGAGTGATTAGGCTCCAATTACTTAGCTGGCGAACTTTTCATCCTGCTAGAGCGTCGGCCAGCACGGTCAGCGGACCGATTGGCTAACAAGTCGCGGTGCCACGCGGAGGGGAGGGGGGGAAAAAAAAATGGCACACACCGGAGCTGGCGGATCTGGTGGTTGAGGCTCGGGCGTATCGCGCGTCCGCAAGAAAGCGAGGTAGAACGGTTGAGAGGCTACTCAATTCACGGCACAGTTTTGAATGGCGTCGCGGGCATTACCGCAGAAGTCATTAGTGCCCTCGAACGCTGGGGGAGCGGCGAAACGAACGCCTAAATGGAAATCACGGTGATTGCGTTTGAAAAGGGGGCTGCGAGAAGAAAAAAAGAAATGGGGTTGAAGCCCGGCCGCGGAGGGAGAGACGGAGAGCGTTTGATTTTGGCAAGGGTTGGGGGGAACAATGCCCGCGGAACATTGTCGTAGGTGAGAGAAGAGGGGGCGTGGGATGCATACCCCGGTTCCCTGGAAGTGTGACTCACTGTTGAATACGTAAGGTTTCCGCCGGCGGCTCGCAAATCCCTGCGCTACAATACGAGTGCCTATTGATTCCTCCCCGCTGCTCTACACTCGAGTATCCACGCCAACGCGCTGAAAGGGAATCTGGCACGAGTCGACCGTGACAATCGTTGCCAGATTTTTCGAAAACCCCTTCTGGCCATTATCCGGCCTTAATGGCTCGCGGCGTTCGATTTTTTCCACGACCCTAGCCCACTGGCGCACTGTCCCTCCTCGAAACACGCGTCAGACTCGCTTCGGATACGATAATCACTGGATCAGGGGCGCTAAACAGCGTGTTTATTTGTTAACTGTGAAGAGGGAACGAGCCCCGATACCATCGCTTCCCCTCCCATCGGCCTAATGCACGTTGATGATAGTAGAACAAAAGAGAAATTTATAACGCGACCGGTCAGCGCGACTGTCAGCAACGGAAAGACCGCGATGGTAATCTAGTTGTCGTAAATAACAGCAACAGCCCTGGGTGCTGGGTAGTTTCCTTGGGAAACGCGAGACCTCTGCAGGAGGAGGCTTGATTGTTCAGGGGGGGGGAATAAGTGGCTATCGATCCCGAAGCATCGATTCTTGAGGTTCACGCTGAACTAAAATAGTCCGGTGCCCCGGGTTTCATTGGAATCGCGTGGAATCGCACAGATTCCGGGACACTTTAGGGAAGGCACGAGAGATTCCCCACAACAGGTACCGCGGGTGCCATTGGCCCCAGCTGTCGTCCCCCGAGGACAAGGCGAATTTCCCGTCGACGCGCGAGAACACCGTGGTCGCTGGAAAGCGCGAGGCGAGCGCCTAGTTTCCAGTGCCAAAGAATTACGCCCGGCCGGAGGAATTGGCGGCGAGCCCGAGCGCTTCGATTACCAAAGCGGGGGTCCGCGCGGCGTAATCAGTGATATAAGAACCATTAAGGCGGGAGAGATATTCGTTACTAAATCCGTCGCGACGCGGTCGTGAAAACGGGTTTAGCGGCGAAGGAAGTGGCGGTTCAACGAACTTTCGAGCGTGCTCGTTTGACTTTCAAAACGGCGCGCTTCGAATGTGTAACTCTAACATTTACTACGCCGAAAGGCGGGTTTGCCCCCTTTCTTGCGGCGCGAGCAAAACGTGGACGATCGATCGTTTTCGTTTCGATATTAGCGCGTCGAGATTTTCGGTGGCTTCGAGGCGAGTGGAAGAAAAGAAAAAAACGCTGCCGAGCGAAGCGAGTAAACGCAGCAACTTTCCATTTTATGATCCCGCCCGGTATCTCGGGGCAGGCGAGAATGGGGAATATAAAACAGGAAAGACGTCGGTGGCGCATTGTCTTTCAGAAAACTACTTTTTTCCCCGCCGCGGCAGCGGTGAAAGAGCAGAGCACAATCACTGGCGTGTCGCTTTGGACGTGGCAGAGTGGTTACCAGCGATCCCCGAAGAGGAAGAGAAATCGTCGGAACGGCGGTCCGTGTGCCGGGCGCGATAACTTTGTCGTTAATAGCGTTTGCCCGTCAACTATGCGCGCGCGAACCGCTGCGAAAGATCGATGTAATGCAGACACATCAAACGGTCTCGAATCGGAGCATGCATCCGCCACCGTTTTATCGTTTCGCATTGTCACGGCGATCGGCGAGGCACGTTGATAACGGGCGCGGATATCGTGCCAGCGGTGCTTTGATAACGCGTGTTTTTACCTCTCTCTCTCTCTCTCCCCCTCTCTCTGTCCCTCCCTCCACCGACGCATCACGCTCGCGAATATTCAATTGCACGCGCGTTACGGTTTGCCGATCAACCGAGGCACACTTGACACCGATTGTCTACCGAACTGATGCGCGATTCCACGCCATGGGCTCGTCGGAGCGCAGAATCTACCTCGCAGAGCCTCCTAATTCATTTCTCGCGGTACACAGTATTGTTTTGAATTAAGGTGAGCGCTATTTCTCTACCTCTTCTCTTTAACCCTTTAACTCCCAATGTTGAAACATTAAAAATGTTAAACATCCTCTTCGAAAATTAATTTCGGATTATTACTTCAAGCTGTCACCTTGTGTTTCCTTATACTTCTCAAAGAAACCAGTGGAAAAAATAGACGCAAGTGCCTCTTTTTCCATTAAAAAAGAGAGACAGATATTTTCACAAGTTTGAATTAACGGTTCTAGGGTTAAGAATACGCGGGATGAGTACGAGCAGTCTCTCTCGTTCCACGCGATAAGACAATAAGGAGAAGACACCGTCAGCTTTGGAGACAAATCTGTAGCAAGAGACTGCCTCCTATATTTTCTAAGTAAAGGGAAGAAAGGTGGCAGAAGCCAAGGGTAAACCTCGCGAGATCGCATTTGCCATAGTGCCATTCATGTCCCTCGGCACGATCGACGCCGATCCCGGAGCAGTTAACTCTGAAACGAGCTGGAAGAATCGCTCGGCTCGGCCTTGTAACGTCACGCGTGTCCCGAGAGTTATTGCGCACTCCGGCGTTTCCCTTTCGAGCCGCTCCGTTGCTGCTCGAGACGGGAAATTATCGTCGGCGACGATAACGCTGGGGGGAGCGTAGGAGCTGCCGCGCCTCTCTGTGCTCGTCTAATTTCCCCGCGTCTCGATTCTAAGCGCGGCTGCGAGGCGGCGCAGTCGCCACGGCACACAGGCGCGCGGGCAAACTTTCCGATACGAGCCTGGCCACGAGGCGGTGCAGGCCCAGGCGCTGAAATGTTCGTGCATCTGCGAGCGTGGTAATGAACGGTGGAACTAGCCGGTAAAACTTTCCGCCGCTCTGAATTGAACTGAATCTAGATTTCGGCCCGGAACATTACCATATCTCCTGCGAGAGAGAGAGCGTACTATTGATTCGAAACGGCCTAGTCACCCACCGCCGGGCACCGAGCGAGCAGCCTCGGCGAAACCTGCCGCGCGCCTTACCGAACACAAATTTTCCCTTGGAATTTATTAAGCCCCCAGTCCGACCCGCCGTTAAACCTGCCCTTATTGCCCGCGAATTTGAATATCGTCCTTGAGCGGGCGGTTTACGAGCCTCGCGGGCGACTTTCGAAGTGGAAAAAGTCACGGCGCGACACCGAAGCCGCGGGGGCTCCGAAAGCTGACCCTCGGCGGCAGAATTTTCGCCGAAGGGAATCTCGGCGAACGGAGCCGGCACGTTTACGAATCAACGATTCCGCGATAGGGAGCGCGGAGCCGGCGAAGGGCGAGAGAGGAGTGGCCGGTGTCGAGGAGTTGAAGAAGGGGACGAAGAAGCGGGATTACGTTCGTGGAAGCCGGGTCGTTCGCGTGAAATAAAAGTACAACGACAAATAGCGGAGAAGCCCGTTACTTAACCGCTGCGGAGCACCGTTAGCTCACCTGACTGCGTGTACGGAATATACAGGGTGTCTTCGAGGTTCCCCCGTCGCATTCCCTCTTGCCGGCCACCGAAAATACACGCGACGGGGTCATCGAACGACCGACCGATTCCAAATCTCCGACGGCCAAGAGAATGTCCCCCAATCAACCCGCCCGATTGTATCTCGGCCGATTAGCAGCCGGGCATCCTCGGGAGAGCCGGACGACCGTTTCGAATAAAGAATACTCCTCGCCCGCGGAGCTGAATTCCGGCCCGTTCCTACGCGACTCGAGAACTGCTTCGACAGCCATCGGGAACAATTGGGACGCAACAATTAAGGAGGCGAAAAAGGAGGAACGAAGGGGCCTGGTGAATGCAGAAGCGAAGGAATTATCCGTTCCCCCCCCCCCCCCCCCCCCGAGGCTTTCGCCGTGGCCTCCGCGCCCGGGTATATAAAGTTATTCCCGATTATTCTTCGAGAGATCTATATCGACTCGTACGCGCGATTTTCTAGCAGCCCCGTGCAGAGGGCCTCGCGACGAGCCAGAGATCGCAAATCCTGGGGATTCTGCGGGGACGAAAAGGGGTCGAGGTGTTTCTATCGCAAGGCGACTTCGAGGCGTGGATCGTTTCCTGGAGCTGCCGACGCTTTCAGGGTAAGACCACTCGGATCCGAGTCTCGCCCTGAAAAGCCAGAACACGGCCGGCGCTCGCAGATTCGACCGAGTCACGAACTTGGCCAGTATTCCACAATCCGGTTCCCATTGACCGTAACGCGGCTGCGTCCGTTCCCCGGCAAGGGACTCGCGTGCAGGCGTGCTGCGATTAAACGGCGGAATCGCTAATTAAGGCGGATTCACGTATCGGTGGGGTGGTAAAAAAGTATCGTCTCACGCCTGTCAATTACTGACAGTGACACGTACCAGCCCGCCTTTAATCATCGGTGAAACGTCCCGGTGACCTGACACGCTGCTATTCCAGCGAGCGGTCGCGCTAAACGTTGACACGTTCTACTGATTTAAAGGGGTGCATGGGTGTTAGCTGAAATCAACGGTTGCTGTTGGGCTAGATTGTAGAGGCAGCGATAACTTAAGGGGGTATACCCGTTTGAATCCTCGGGAAATGTGTACATTTTGTGGATTTTTTTACAAGTCAATGGCTTGATGAAGATTTCCCGTTTTTTTTTTTAGTATCTTTACGTAGTATTATGAACTACTTAAAAAAAATATTGTTTTTCGGAAGTTATGGATACATATCCGAAAGTCTCTCGCTACGTTCAACCAATTCATTTCCAATTTTGCATGCAGGATCGTAATAAGATTCCACATCGTTCAACGAGGGCTTTTTTTATTCCGATTACCCGTTTATTATTTATAAAGAAGAAAGGTGGCATTTTCTCTTAGAAAAACGTAACTTTACCTTTGACCTCTCACCATTTCTTTATTTTTCAAAATTTTCAAAATCTGCCCCGTTGTAGAATTGAAAGACTTTCGGATATGTATCCATAACTTCCGAAAAACAATAGGTTTTTAACTGGAACTTTTTTTAAGTAGTTCATACTACTATGTAAAGATAGTAAAAAAAATGGGAAATCTACATCAAACCGTTGACTTGTAAAAAAAATACACAAAATGTACACATTTTCCGAGGGTTCAAACGGGTATACTCCATTAAACCATGTGTTCCTTTAAAAGCTCTTTCTTAGGAATATAAGACGTATTTTCAAATAAGAGTGCTTGCGTAATGTGCGCCTCCACGTGGTGGCCGATTCATCTAAAAGCAAAATCGCCGTACAGTGGCTCACACCCGAATTCGATCACTCTTTAAAATCACATAACATTTTTAAAATTGGTCCAAACGGCTTAAGTTTTTCTGAGAAGCTAGAAACATTAGTTTACTAGGTGAAGTGCTGTTGACGTTGCAATTTGACAGAATAGCGAAGAAAATAGTGAAGGTCATTTTTTTTTAACTTTTTATCTAAGTCTGCAATGAAAATTTTTAAAATTCCATTTGTAGATTTGGATAAGTTGTATACATGCTGAAAATTTCATCTAAATCAGTCAACGTGGCTCTGAGCTACAAACGTTTAAAGATCGCGAATATTCCCGAAATTAGCGATCTAGCAAAAAAAAGGGTCGTTTGGACGAACTTAAAAAATGTTATGCAATATTCAAGAGTGTACGAATACTGGTGTGAGTCACCACATACGAGTTTCTTTAACTCAAAATCTACAATGTGGAACTCGGTCGAAATTTTTTAATAAAAATCCACGGAGTTATACCTACAACAAATATCAACTTTGAAGGATTTCACTGAAGTAATTCTGTGATAAATGTTGTTAAAGTTGTGCGATCTTAGTGAGCGAGTTCCACATTACGGAAAAAAGTGTTTCGTAGGTAGGTTCAGTTAATAATGCAACAAAAAATATCCATCCGCTCTCGAGTTACGATATTCACCGTCTTGAGAAACATAGGTTTGAGAAAAACTTCTTTAAAGCCTGCAGCGCGTTTACTTTTTGCGCTGTAACTCTCGCAATTTTTCGAATCTTCCAATGAAATCTACTTTAAAATACTTCCAAGACTTCTGGCTGTCATATCCAATCCAAAGAAAATCGATATTTTTACCTGAAAATACCCATGTACCCCCTTAAGCGCGACGATTCCCCGCCAGCCCCTAAAACGCCGCTATTCTAATCCGCACACCCCGAGCACGTCGCGCGAGCGATTTCGTTGAACTTGCCCGACGCGCGTGTCGAGGCTACATCGAGAAAAGTATCGTGCAAAGTGTCGTTCTAAGCGACGGCTACCGTTCGTTCCAGATAACGCGCGTCGTTTCCACCCGACGACTTTCTAAGCGCGCACAGACGGCGGCCGCCTGGTTTCGCCGTTACCCGGTGTAAATCACGCGATCCTTCGTGGAGAGAACCGCTGGGCGTTAATGCTCCATCGGCAGGAACCGGTTCCCCAGACGCAGCGGGGATCGATCGAATTGACCCAAGAGCCCGGTGGACGCGCAACACCCTCCTGGGCGCGTTTGTACCGTTCTCCTGGGCCCCTTCGGCGCTGTCGTTTTCGCGCGGCCACGCGCGTTTCCGCCGTGTCGCCCGGCGAGCAGACGTGGCATAGGCAAAAACGATCCACGGGGATGGCACTTCCGCGAGCCGCTCCGCCAGGAGGCAAGAAACAGCGTCGCCAGCGAGACGCGGCGACGAAACGCGGCTGCGATGCATTCCTGCCTCGAGCCAGAGGCTCGGGATCCACGTCGTTACCGTTACCCGAGGCCTGCTCGCGCGTGCACCTCCTCACCGCTCCGTGGGACCATCCGCGGCGACGAAAAGTGCACGCGGAACGGGCTCGCAATTATCGGCGTGCCGGGTAGACGCGAGGGGCTGGCTCTCGAAACAATGGCCATTGTGGCCGCGTCTATCCGCGGTCTGGTCCCGCGCCTCGCGGCTTCTCCCGTTATAGGCGCTAGCCTACTTGCGAGATTCAATTAAAATAAACTCCCCCCGCCGCGGGGCCCGGCGGCGTCTGCCATTCTCCGGTGACGCGAGCCGATCCCCGAGGGACGAAGCGGACGAGAGGGGGTAAAAAAAAACGGTGGACAGGAAGGAAGCGAGAAAGGGGGCGGCGTGGCAACTGCAAACTCGACGGAGGAGAAATCGCGTGATAAGGGATGGTGCCGCGCCCTGATACCAGATACCCTTCGCGGTAGCTTTTAGCCAAATGACGCGGATTTTATTATTGGATGGCCTTTAGGGGTGCGGCCACCCCGCCGCGGTCTAATGGCCCGTTAACCAGCCCCACCTTCGTCCTGCCATTTTTTCCCCCCTCTATCTCCCCCCTTCACGCGACACCCGCTATGCGTCAGGTCGTAGATCGTGCCGCGACACGCGAGAGAAAAAAAAACCGCGAGCCAGAGTCCTTTGCATATTCTAATCTGCGGCTTGCACGCCATCCGGGGCCGCGCGGCCAAGTGAAATTAGGCAGCTCGTTTGCCGGGGCCGTGGCGAGTTTAAGAATTTTATCGCGCTTCGTGTTTATTACTCGCCTCGCGAGATAGCCGACGGTATGCCGGAGCGAAACTAGGCGCAAGTTCTTATCGAGAGTAAAAGCGCGCCGGCCGATGGGAAAAGTCGGAAGCGGAGGGGGGGGGTTGGTTTCTGCTGGAACGTGTTCGCCGAATTTCAAAAGAAACGGGCAACTGGAAACGCAGCTCGATCGGCTCGGCTCGATAAAAACGCATCCGTGAAGGATCGCTCGTGAAAGCGTGTCGACAGGCGGAAGTGCCCGGCGAGATCGCACCGGCTAATTGTTCGCAGAGAGAAATATCGCCGATCAGACGAAGAAATTCGAAAGTGCCGGGGGGAGTTTTGTGCGGCTCTTGTCCCCCCGGGGACGAAAATTCCGCGGAAAGAGAGGAAATTCGCGAGGATGTGGGAGGGCAGCGTGGAAACGCGCACGAGAAAGCGTGTCGCCCGTGGAAACCGTGCCGAATAACCTCGGGGCCCCCTAAACAAAACTAATCTCTGCTTAGAAACGTCGCGATTAAGAGCGACGGCCTCGAATTTCTAATAGCTGTCGCGAATATTTGCGACGCTGGAACGACGCGGGCTGCGCCATTCCGCGGGAAGTAGCTTTGTAAAATCGAAGGGGATTAGGCTGACGTGCCGTTGAAAGCGTAGAAGTGTGTAAAATATTTCACGGTTTATTAGCTAAACCTTTCACCCAGGCCGAATCGATTGTTGCTCGCCGGCCATTCATCGGCAATCCGGTCGGGCTGCCAGCAAATTTGTTTAACGGCGTCCGAGAGGAGAGAGTCCGCGGCGACGTTTGCCGAGAGGGGGGGGGGGGGGGGGGGCTGGCGACGCAAAGAAGACCGAGATGAGCCAATTAGTTTTATTAAGGGGGCAGAGAGAAACGGTGCGTGGGCGTCGCGGCAACGTTAGACGACGGAGGGAGGAGGGTGCCGGCGGCGCCGCCGATTTTATTAGACCGTTATCGCACCGCCAGACGGAATGTTTGCCCTCGCGCCGTCCGCTCTGCCGTGCCGCAATTGCAACGCGCCGCGAGAGAGCCCACTTTTGCTCGACCTTCTGCGCGCTCCCATTGGCCGACTTTTCCAACGGCAGAAGGTCGCCAGAGCTACGTCTCTCGCCCCGGCGGTATCGGATTTATCAGATAATGGCCATCGATGACCGGATAAGCGGCCCAACGGCTGCGGCGGCGAATGGATTGGAAGAGCCGGGCACAGCGCATTAACGTATCGATATTTGACCAAGCCGGCGTCTAAACAGGCACCCTTAGAGACGGTCTTTCGATACGATTCCTGGATCTTGGAGAGAAGCGCAGCGCGGGTCGCGCGTACAAGGCTGCTCGCCGACAGGAATCGATCAGGGAGAAAGCATCTCCTCGTTAGCAGGGCCGAGGGAGAATCGATGAATTTGTAATCGCAAAAGCGCACCGATGACGCGACGCCGGGAGGGTAAAGCGTACGCGCGGAGACAGTGGAGCGCGCGCGAGCGCGCTACCCCGGGGTAGAAAATAAACAAGCGACAATAAACGCGCGGAGGGGCCGTTAATACGCGAAGATATCGGGCGCTGGTACGAAGTATAAAGCTAAGGGATGAGAGGCGAGCGTAAAGAGGGAGAGCGGGGAGGGATCAGGTCCTCGTCGAGGCTTGCTGCAGGCATGGGGGTTGATTTTAATACCCCCCAGGGAGAGAGGGGTTGTGGATGTGACCTTTATGAAATGCTACAACCTTTGTAAGCTCTGATTGCACTTCTTCGCGCACACACGAGCGATATGAAAGCGCGCGGTGTGCACCGCCTGTACGTGTTTCGAGGCGTACGGTAGACGGTGCCTTAGGATAGTCTGGCCTATACGCGAGGCTATTGTTTTTCGAGCCTGTACACGCTCTCCTAACTATACCTACGGCTTAGCTTCTCTATCCCGCTCCGCGAGCAGAAGAGGGAAGGTAAACACGCGCGCGTGTGCGCCACGGGAGGGCGCGCCCCTCGGTGCCAACCCCTCGTTGTGTTTTCGAACCCTGCCCCCCTTATATCGCGTTCCCAGGGGTGGATCGATGGAAACGCGGCTCCTCCGCGTCACCTTTACACAAGTTTTCTACAAGTTCACGCGGCCAGACCCCGTGTCGACCCTGCTCCGACATCTGACCTCTCGGATTGCCGCTAGTTCGCAAACTTTCTGGCGAGGGAAACTTCGCCGCAAGACTACCCGGCCGGATTTCATTACGCCGGGCCTCTGACCCCTCCTCCAGCTTCGACACCTGCTTCGATCGTTTACCTGGCACCGCGGATCACGGGGCAATGGTGAAAAACACCTAGGCGATTGAATTCTAGCTGTAGTCAATGCAACGCGCACCAGGCGAATAGAAATCGCGCAGCGAAGGGATCGCCGAGGAAATTGCCAGGATATCGTTCCAACAACCGGCACGCCGCGAAACAACGGTACTTCCGCGGTCGTAAACGCCGCCTGACCGTTAAGCCCGCTCTTCTCGGCCGCCTCGGCGAGCCTCGGCTTCGCCGTCTCCAGTCCAAGACCAGAGCCACGGGGGGAATGATTTTCATAAGCCGTCGGAATCGCCGGAATAAAAATAAACGGACGGAGCCCCGACGGGTAATCGACTCCGGAGAGCACGTAGGCTGAGATTCGTGGCTTTATTTACCAATCGGTCGCGGAGGATTACGTAAGGCGGCGGGAGGGGCTCCTAAAAACCTCATCAATATTCCTAGCGTGTTCGAGTCAATATACCATCCGCGTGATAGAATTTAATTCTGTTTCCTTTTACGAAACAGCCTTCCGCCTTATTACCTCGGCTCTCAAGGCGAGCTGTACATCTCCCCCCGGCTCCTCCTCCTCCTCCTCCGCGAGTCGGTTAAACTTCCATCGAACAAGTTTGAAACGAGAATTCCTCTGGCCCGCGTTAATAGCTCGGCCCGAGGAACGAATCCGCGGCCAGCGCCGACGAGAGAGAGAAAAGGGTGGACCCGAAAGCCGACGTCGCGACCACGCACAATGGGTGGCCGAGTGAAACACGTAGAAATACAATGGTCCCCGGATTATTGACATGCTTTTTTTCGCCGGATCATCGGGAAAGACCTACCCACCCCACAGTTTTGCTTTCTCGGTGCGAGCGAGGGCCTTCGGTCCCGGGTAGACTGTCCAGAGAAATAAAACCGTTGGGCCAGGTAGAATACCCAGTAGAGAAAAATAAAATCTTCACGTTTTTGATAAATATTCACGAAAGTACTACCAATGGATTTTTTGGATTTCCCAATGAAAACGAGCTCAAATATGAGGAAATTCGGTCCATTTTTAGCGAACGTAGCGTATGTCGCAGATGAGTCACCAGAAAGCGTGTTTCCCGCTGAAACCGGGGAACAGGAATTCTAATTGTATTTTCATAATAAAGAATAGACCGAATTGCTTCGTTCTTGGGCTCATTTTCGTCGACATAAACTCGCCGATCCATCGGTAATACTCTCTTTCAGATGTAATCAGTAATATGAAAATTTTCATATTCCATACTGAATCCCAATTCGCCGTCGACCGAGGGTCTCTCGCTGGTGCGCTGTTTTACTCACTCTCGGTTGACAAGGGTCAGTTTATTAGGCGCAAACTACTTCCCCTACCCCGGTTTATGGAGAATATTCCCGGTCCCGAATCTTTCCCGATGATCCGGGGACCGCTGTGCGTGGATCCGTGAAGGAAGAGTCGAGGGAGGCACGGAGCATGGTGTGATCAGGGCGCGCGTGGCAATCGCCAATAATAAATTCTACGTTCGACACGCGGCGTGATAAACGAAACCGGCTTCGCGGTGCCTCGTAATACCTATCATCGTGCGAACTCGCCCCGTCGCGAACAAAATAACGATCGGATTTCACGTGCGCCGGCTGCGATTCACGCGACCGGAGAGCCGCTTCGAAATCGCGGGGCACCGATCGGTCCGCGCTGGACCTTGATGGGAATATCGCCCAGCCCATTACCTTTCCACCGTCGACGAGCCACCGAGGATCCCACGGGCCTGGCTCCGAGCTGCTCTCCTCCGCGATTAGCGTCTCGCCTACTCCCCGAATTAACGCTGGAACGCGCCGACCGGCGGAATAAAGCAACGGCCTCTGCTTTGCATTCAGCCTTCGGCGCACGGTGGGGGATCGATAAAACGTTAGCTCGCGCGACCCGTAACGATTATTAATCGTGCCACCGTGAAATGTATTAGGAGCGACGTCTATGCATGATTTTCCTCCGAATAGAGGGAGCGGAAGAGGCGGCTTCCGGCGTGGAAAAAAAGCCACCGGCGGAAATTCGCCGCGATAAGAATAATCGAGGCGAGCGAGGCATCGCTGCCAACGGTCAGAGGTCCGCTCTCGTTCGGACGACGCTACTCTCGTTAATAACGTTACCACGCGAAATTAATTCGTTTGAATTGTAAAATTGCACAGATTGCGCCATATCGCGAGCGCCAATGTGCCTTCTGGCAATTAGCAAAAATATATAACCGATGCTCTGGCTGATTCTACAGATTCGCTGAGGAACGCGATCCTCTAATTGCCGCAAAGCCTGGCGGGGGAATCGTGCCCCGACCGTTCCGTCAAACTTCGAGATTCCGAGGGCAGCGTCGAATTGAGTTTCAACCGCGGCTACGTGCGAAAAATTCCCAGCTGCGATATTCGATTACAGCGAAGCCAACGCGGGCGTGTCTTATATATATTCTCGTTTCTGTTTTCGCGCCGCTCCCCGCGAAACAAACGGGTGTCGAGGGGCAACGAAAGTTTCCAGCGGCCAGTGCCAAGGAACTCTGCGGCGGGTCGTTGCCGAGGGGAGGGGAAGCGCCAGGAACGGTGCCATTAAATTCCCCCCCCCCCCCCCGATTAATCCCGCGGAGCGTTTGACGGTCCCTTGGATGCCAGCTAGTTATCGCCTCAAAGGACAAGAATCTCGGAGGAAGTTGGGGATCGCGAGGAGCTGGCCGCTAAGTGACTAACTATCCGCTGTGGTAACGCGCCGCGCGTGTGTGCGCGCCTATTGCCGGGCGAAACAACAAGAAGCAAACGTGAGAGAGCACGAACGCAGAGCGCGCTATCTCATCGTGGCCGTCTACTCAGCGGTAATGCGAGACCTCCATGGTAATAAGAGCTGCCCTGGTAATTATTACATTCCCTCCGTGAGACTTACGTGTACGTAAGGTAGATTCACCGTGAGAGATGGGAGGAAGTGACGCGCCGCTAGCAGAACGTGAATTATCGCGTCTCGAAACAGACGCCCGGCCACCAGAAAACTGCCAGCTCTATCGCCTAATTAATCGTAATTTATATCGCCTCGTTTGATAACCGGATATTACTTCTACGACCGCGCCTCTCGCCCCCAACCTTGTCGCTAACCGCCTGTCGCGTTGGAGTATCGAAGGACGATTCATTGGGGACGGTGGGATCCAGAGATTCTACGGTGATTTCGAATAAAAATACTTCGCGAATATTTCTTATACCAGTGATGAGCGAGCTTTGGCCCGTGGCGGGCCAAAAGTGAAAAGCTGATAATCTACTTGGACCGCGATGTTAAATATTTGAAATTTATTGATCAAGGAATTTTAATTAAAGGGTTGAATTTGATATTTTTTATATAGATTTACGATCGAGACACTTGCGAGCCGCAGGTTGTTCGCCACTATCTTAAACAGCTCAGGCGTCTCTCTTTCCACGAGATTAGTGTTACGGTTAGAGAGCGATAGGTTCTTTGTCGAGTGCTTTATTTATTGGCGAAGCTCTTTACAGCGGCGAGCTTCACGCGCCTCGGAGTTAACTGTTTCGATGCCGCCTCGAAACTGCATCTGACCTAAATAATCGAGCGTCTGGTCCCAGACGGGTTGCCTCTACTTAACGGTGCCTGAGCGCAGCTACCTACTCGAGCAACGAAACGATTCTCCATCTGCGCGCGCGGAGGAGGGAAACTGTAGCCGGGGATCCACTTTCTAGGACCGGGCTGCATAATGGGAAGCGTTCGAGCCGTGAGAAGTCTGATCTTCGAGAGGAATGCGGCGTAACCCAGAGGCCGTTCGATGAAAACTCGTCGCTGCGAGCGGGGAGCCGGCCCCTCTGCCGTGCTCCCTCCTATCCCGAAGGAATTCTGGAACCAGGACACGGCGACCGGCGCTTATCGCGGCCGACAGCGGAGGCGGAACTTCTCCGGGTGAATGAAATCGAGCGGAAGCTGGGGACGCGAGAACGAAATCTCAGATGCAACGTGTACGCGAAACGTACTCGTCCTAACGACTTCCCAGCTGCTCAAAAACTCCTTTCCCTCGAGCTTATCATCGGGTTAACGGAGCTATCAAGTTATTGAAGCTAATCAGTACAATAAGCGTTCTGTAAAATCATCTGCTACTTTGTTTCTAGAGTCTCTTCTATAGTAGGGAAGACAGGGGCTGGTTGACTAATTGTTAGTAACTTTGCACCGACATATGCTCTACTGCGGAAAGATTCACCGTAGAAACAAGTCACTTCTACTATGCCGTGCATTTATGTCCGACACCGCGATCGCACGATTTTTAATAGTCATCAGCGTTTGTTGAAAACTTGAGTACGCAAAGTAAATATTTTTTCTTAAAGATTTTATTTTTTTACGCTCTAGGGTAAAGGGCCCAATTACTGACACATTAAGCGTTGACGCTGACATTATCTTATAGTTATGTACTAATAGACTGAAAGTATATGTTGTTCTTGTTATTTATTATTTTTTAATATGTTTACTTGATGAAAAAAATTTGGCGGTAGTTAAACTTTGATTTATATGTATAAATTCATCGATTTCGAAAATATATTTGGGGATCTATTACTGACATCCTTCAAATGTATTTGACTGAATTACTGACACCCCAATTACTGTCAGCTAACCTAATACTGTTTATGTCATTTTAAGGTTACTTCCTGCCATGTACACGAGCAACTACTGCTATGACAGTAATACTAAAATGCTTGAAACGCTTGTACCAATCACTGTCACCCAATTAATAAGTAAAAAGAGTTCATGAATCGTTGAATTCGGATCTGTATTACTTTCTATGATGCTTATATTATTTAATACATTATATCTTGTTGTGTTAATAGCTTAAATATTATAATTACAGCATTTTCTTTAACGCCTGGTTTTCTCTTTGGCCAGTAAGGAAGTCATCGTTTCCATTCTCCTAATATTCGCTTAAAATTTTTTATCGTTTTATTCAAATTAACCAAGAAAAAATTAAGTACTGTTTTTTGTATCGTATAAATAATAGTTTGAATTGTATGCTAAATTTATTTTATGCATAATTTTATAAGATTTATTCGCTATTTTACGTAAAACAGTTTAGGGTGACAGTAATTGGGTAGAATAAATATTTTCAAGTTTGTTTATTAGACGATCTATTGACATAGTATTTTTGTTTATACATTAATTATTGAAGGTTATATAGATTATTGAAGCCAAAATGATTGATCGTGGCTGGTTGACTAATAAGGTTTAAATTGTTATTTTGTTATTCATAAAGCGATTTTTATTTTTTGTTCAAAGGGTCTAGCCGGTCAGCATAGGAAAAACGGCCCCAGCACCAATTTGAGTATTTATGTGTACCAAATAATGCTCTTTGCCTAAAAAAACACTGAGAGAAATTTCAGATCTCTACCCCCTTTCATTACGGTGATACAGGGACAATAACCCTAAACGTTACACTATGTTATAAATACATTATTATTAATGTTTAAGTTGAAAACATTTTCAGCTTATTATTAAAATATGAAAGAAAGAAATCCTTACTTCCTTACTAATATATAAAAGTGAAACGTTGTCTGTTTGTCCTTCTTTCACACCTAAACGGCTGAACGGATTTAATTGAACTTTTGAATATTCATAACATACGTCTTAGATTAGATTATAGGCTATTTATTTTTTGCTCGAGACTTTTTTATTTTTCAAACATCATAAATAATTCCCGGGTGAAACCGGATAACGGTTCAGCTAGTATTTTATAAAGAAACAACTCTTATGACATTGTATTATTTTATTACCACTGAGATAAGTTACTAATAACATTTTCTTAACTGATTGTACCTACATATAGTCACTAGAGTTGGAGAACTATCGATAGTGTTGACTATCGGTATTATCAAATGTGATGAAAACTTAATAAAATATATATGCTTTAAAATATTATATTTGATTTTCGTATTTCATTTTATTTTATATATATTTCATATATATTTTATTAAATTTTCATCACATTCGATCATATCGATAGTCAACACTATCGATAGTACCCCACCTCTAATAGTCAACCTACCCCATACTGTAAGTCAACCAACCCCAATCATGGGGCTGGTTGACCAGCATAAAAGGTGTTAAAAAAAAAACATTAAAATACCTTAAAAGGTTGCCACATTGAGTCAACACTAATAATTTAATCAGATAGCCAAATGCATGCCCTATCAAATATACTAGCCGATTTAATGATATTTCGCCCACATAATTGATTAAAAATCAAAAACTGAAAAACTAGCCTACCAGCCCCTGTCCCCCCTAAACCCTGGAGCCAGTAACCTCCGCGCGTGATTAACTCCTTCCGCGTTACAAGTTTTCATTGAATTCCTGTCGCTGTAATAAGAACAAAGTGGCGGTGGAATTGGCGAAGGCTCGGCCGAAAGAAAATAATGTTAATTAGCGCGGGGTACTTCCCGGGAGAGTTCATCGTCGCGGCTCGCTTTTAAAGCCCTCGGCCGGATAAAAGTCTCATTTCTCCCCGCGGTGCTCTCGGCCCGGTGTTTGCGCGACGCTTCACGTGCGTTCCGCGGTGCGTCCATGCTTTCAGCTATGAAAAGGGACCCCGTCGAACCGCGGCGATTCCAGGGCAGGCTGAGCACGCGAGGCCCGCGGATACGATGGCTTCAAAGCGGAGAGGCCTTCAATTCACGGCAAATCTGTCGCATGCATAATAAAGCGCGGCATAAACTCGGGAAAAACCGCGGGCGAAAACAAAACGGCCGCTTGCCCCTGCTTTGCGCGACACATCCTGGGACCCGCATGTCCGAGGAACGCGGGTCGTGGACCGGCCCGCGTCGCGGACTCCCAAGTTCGATCACTTATCGCCCCCCCCCCCCCCCCGTTCAATTCTTCCCCGCTGCGTCGAATGTTTAAAACATCGCCGTCTAGTTTCGCCGGATCGATCGCGCTCCGACAGATTTTCCGCGGAGTGAACCGCGAGAGCGGGGAAGCAAACGCTTAGAAATAGCGAACGCGTTCCCCGGCTCCATGATTCTTCTCTGGCTGGTCGACGTCGAGGCAAACAATGCACAATGGAAATCAACGGATCCATCTACCGGAGCTGGGGCTCCGCGGGAAAACGCGACGATGACATCGATATGCGCCGAGCGACACCGTATCGCAGCGGAATCGCGTACGAGCGTCACGTAGCAGACGTCGCCTTCCCGATACCGACGTTCCTGGCGGATGGTCGACAGGTTTTGTTCGCCGAGCTCCAGATGCGCCGTTGGATCGTCGTCGCGTTGCGAAGTGTCCTCCATCGAGCGAGTGGCAACGCAACAGACCCGAGGATCGCGAGCGACAGCCGTGAATTAGGCGACTTTCCGCGGGAGCCGATGGATCTCCTTGCGCCGCGGGTCACTCGCTCGGGATTACCTTCGAGCGAGCCGCTCCCCGCGCGCGTTCAAAGTGGCTCGTTTCGCGCGAACAATCGAACGTGTTGACATTGGCGGGCAGCGCATAAATCCTGCGGCGAGGTGTATAAATAGACCACCGGCTGGCGAAGGAAAGGTCGCCGACGAATGCGCCACGAGTTGCACCTCCTGGACGGCGCACGAAAGGTGGATGCCTTGGTGACTTAACTTGCGCGGCTCGCAATAACCGCGGAGTCGCCTCGACTGAGAATCCGAGGATTGGGGTTTGTTGGAAAATGCGCGAAACCTGGGTTCCAACGAAAAAGAAATCATAATCGCAGCGTAATTGCAGCATCGCTCGCTAATAGGAAGAACCCTAGATCGGCTCTGCCGCGAGGTCTGCGAGACGGGGACGATAATATCTCGACGTTGAAAGCGGATAGATGCAGACGCTAAGTGGAATTATTCCGGGACGTAGCGGATGGAAATATCGAGTGATTCGTCGGGATTCTTCTGTTAGAAAAGGAGCTTATTTAAAACAACCAAAGATACCCCGCCGGAGCCAGCGGGCATTTAACAATCAAGATCCATCCACGACAGAGTTTATCGGAAGGGATTTCCTTTCTTTTTTTCTTCTCTCTGGCTGGCGTAGCCGGGTGACTGAAAGGCTGGCGTCTTGAGAACTCCTCGAGTTCCGGGTCTCCGAGAGTCGAGCGGTTTATGCAATAGCCGGTGCAACGGTATCGAGGGAAGACAGTCGAGGCCGGGGCGGGAAGGGGCTCGGAGAAGCCCTCCACTGTGTTCTTAAGCATTCCATCGAGAATCATGGCTCGCGGTTAGTCTAACCACCGAGCAAAATGCTGCGCCGCGGGAAGAACGGGCCGCTTTGAAAGACGACGAAAGGAGCGGCGGAACCCCGTCCGCGTCCATACAGCACGCGCCATTCACGCCGCTAAGCACCCGTGGGGCTCTCTCTCTCTCTCTCGCCGCTGCGATTCCACGGGTCTGATTGGCTTTAAACGCAGCACCGAGAGCATCGCTCTTCCTACTTCTCTATGCTTCCCCTCTATCGATCAAACCGGGACACGCCGGCTCGCGCGTGATCTCGTTATCGAGCGATTGTCCCTTTCGACGTCGACGGCTAACGCTGATTGGGCGAATTTCATTGCCTAAGCTACTACGGCGCAGACCAGCGGCTCGTGCGCTGCGGAGATGCATCTAGATGCACCCGGAGATGCACCCTGCCCCGGCTGTCTCGAGATCGCGTAAATCTTGGACGGTAAGGTCCCCGACGCCGCGGCACCTGTCGCGTATTCGTAACGAAACAACATTCCCGGGCCTGGTTGGATCCGCCGTCACTCGTTTCGACGTCTCGGAACCAGGCGCGCAATTTACGGCCGCGCAATTAAAGGACACCGCCACCTGCCCCGCCTGAACGGATTGTTCCACGGCCGGCTCGCGGCGCGTCAACAGCCGCGCGATAATTAAATTTCCAGGCCCGAAGAAAGGCGGGAAGAGGGACGGTGGGCGGACCAATTACTGGCAGTCTAACTTCTGCACGCACAATGGGTAAACAAGATTCGACCGAGGCCACAAACACCGGGCCTGGCCAGGCATTAACTTAATTCTCCTCGGGGCTCACTGCTTTCCTGCTCAAGAGAAAGTTTTGATAAAGGGGCGACGCGTACACTTTGATCGCTGGACAGCTTCGACCCACTGTATCAATGGCTTCGCGATTCTCAACGATCGAGAGCGACGCTATCGTTTTCAACCCTTACTGCGCAGTAAACAGGGGGTCGAAACGGTTTCGAAAGTAACTGGTTCAAGCTGTTAGATATTCTGAAATCTCTGACTATATCGATTTCGGCTGCGGGTCCGCAGAACCGATACTACTATATCGGTTTTAGAACAAAGCGAAAACTGTGTAACCGATATATAACGGTTATGGAACCGATATAATATCCGGTTCCGTGGAGCTTTTTCACTCGTAACTGTTTCGAAATTACTTCGGTCCTCGTAACTGTTTCGAGAACCGATAGCGATATCGTAACCGTCTTCGACCCTCGGCTGAAAGAAAAAACCTCCCACTGGTCATACATGGCGAGTTTCTTTTGTCCAGATTAGGATCGACAGCTACTTTGCGTGCCGGGAGTATGGTCGGACGGCTGGCCGGCTCAAGGTGGGGCAGTAATTAGATTTTCAGGGCCGGGAGAAGCCAAGAGCGCTTCGGGCTTCGCGTTTCTTGCTGGCGTCGCGAGGCGAGCTCGCGGCCGGAAGGGTTGACGGGAGAACAAGTCTATTCGAGTCCTACCGCCTCGGATAATTTTTCCTTCTTCCCTGTCGCGGCGGGTATGATTACTGGGAGGGCACAGAGGAAAATCATTATCGTGTGCATCGCCGGGAGAAAGAGAGGCAGCCGGCGCGATAATTAAATTTCCATAGACGAAGACTGTGCCGGGTGTGGGGGGGGGGGTTGGAAAGGGGGCAAAGAACACCGCTTGGCGGATGGAGCCGAGCGAGAACGGCGGAATTACGGTAAACTATGTTCGCCCGTGACTCGGTTCGTCGTTACGAATTAACTCGCGCCCGCCGATATTCCGTCTTGCCTGGCTGGGATAAAACGCTCCAACGAAGGAGCAAAAATTTATAATTGCTGGTCCAAATCGCGCGGGGCAAACGGTCTAATTGGCGTCGTTACCGCTCGCGGTGTCGTGGACGTCGAGACCCGTCGCGACGAACAACACTGAAACTCGCGGATCTTGAAGGTTCCAGCGTGATTTCACTACTTCGGTCGTTTTCATCTGGCGAGCATAAAGCTGCGAATCCACGATGAGATTTTACGCGAGACAAATATCTCAGCGCCAACTAAACGTAGGTTAATAATGGAAATAGTCGCGAGAGATGAGAGGTTTGAAAATATATCATGAAACTAAGGAGAAAATAATTTTAAGAATAGTAAAATAATTGTCTCGTGAGATTCAAGTCTCGTGTGAGACACGATATTTTTGTTTCGTAGCGGATTTGCACCTTAAGGGGTTAGCTCCCGTCAGGAGGTAGAAAAAGAATCGATCCTTTGGGAATTTATTTCAGAAAGTACATGCATATTTTTATGCAGTGGTTTCTGTATTCAGGTGGAGGACAGTTTAACAGGTTATTATATTACGTTTTGGTATTAAAATATTTATTTATTGCACAATTACACCTGATTTCCCGGAAGCTGTTTTTAAAAACACGTTTTGCGGTGACCAACATTATTCGGAACTGGGCTACGCGAAATAAAAACACGAAGAAGATTTAGTTAGTACAATGGTTTATCTAGTCTTTAATCGATCCGTTTTACAAAATATTAATCTGGGACAAAATGGCAGATGTTTTAATTGAAATGATCGATTTTCGTAGAAAAAAAACGCTCATTTTTCATCCATAAAATAAAAACTATGCATTGGAAAAATAAATACTTCGATTAAAGACTAGATTTGAATGTCTAGAAGAAACCTACAAAGTCTCAGAAAGATTGGTGAAGCGGTTTTGGAGAAATAGTGGTCACCGCAATCGAAAATCCCGTTTCGAGAAAAACGCGTTTAAAGTTTCAAGCGGTCGGCGGTACGCTTCGCGGCGCGTGCACTCTAAGTCGTATATCTGCCACAATTTTAATCGGATCAACTTGAAACTTACAGAAAACATTTTCAGGATGATATACTTTGAGAAAATGATGAAATCTAAAAATCGATTTTTCTGTCCTTGCTGACGGTAGCTAACCCCTTAAGGGGATTCTCGTCTAACTGTCCCCGAAATTTATGAATTTTTTTTTAAAAAAACTATTGTTGATATTGCGTTAAACTCTTTTGGGATATAAGGAGGCATCTTTAAAACTTGCAGAATTTTTTATGTCGATCCTTCTTAATATTTAGTAACTAGGGTAAATGTACCGGTAACTGAACACGTACCAGTGAATGGACATTTTTTTACTAAAAATGGGTAAAATGAGTTATTAAAATAAGCAACTAATTAATTAGAGACTTCTTTTAATTTCTCGCTCCATATCCAAACATTTTTTGCAGCACGTGGAATCAATCGCGCTGCAAATATAATTTTATAATAGTGTTCATTCATTGGCCTTAAGTGTTCGTTTATTGGTGCGTTTACCCTATTGTGAAATGGAGTTCGTACTAATCCACTACGTGCACCGTAAGATACTTGTTGATTCCCGTTTCTATTTTTTTTAATGCCCTGATCAGTGTTTTATAGATTGTATATTTAAATTCATTGATTTTTAGGAGCGTTTAGGAGGTTGCCTGGAATGGACCTAAATCATTAGTTTAGTTTTGTTTTTAGATATTATTTAAATCCCATATTTTACCAAAACACTAAATACATGCTAAAATCTACAATAAATTGTAGATCTTTTTCCCTGTTCTCTTTGCTTTCTGCAAAGTGTTATACCCATGTAGTTTAAAAATAAAAAAGTGGTCCAAAATAGGCAACCCTCCCCTATATTTACTTCCGACGAATCTACCGCACCCAAACATTTCCACTCCCGGTGCAACAAGCTGCGTCGAAGGTTTTGATCGGGTAAACTTAGAAAAGCTCGACGCTGTGATGCCAGTTCGCTCGAGAAGGTGCGGTCATCAGTGTTAAGCGACACGCTGCGTCATTGTCGATCGATGAGCGCGAGTCTCCGCGGAGAAATCGTGCGAGGAAAGCCGCTGTACTCCCGCCAGGGCGCGGATGGCCAGGTGAGACAAATATATCAGCGAGTTATAACGTATGTGGCTGCATCGGTAGCACGCTAACGGGGATCTCGATAAATCGTGGGTGGAAGGGCTGGACGTTGCTTAAACATTTGCCCGTTAATAAAACAGGGTTCGCCGGTGGGGCGCGCGGGGTAAATCGCCCGGAGGCACGTTGCACGGCGACGGTGAATAGGGCGCTGTTAGGGCAGGGGAGCTGGGGCGATAACGCGAGTGGATCCTCGAGAAAGTATGGTCGCGAGGAGCGACGTTCCGCGGCGCGTCAATGGCCTAAATATTCCCGGTGCCGATGATCGACGTGGCGCGGGGCCTCGTCGAACGTTCGCAGCAATATTTAAAGCCAGCCGGGTCTGAAGGGGGGGGGCGGCCAATCTCTCTGGCAAGTTGACGTCACGGGTTATGCAGGACGACAAAAGTATAGCCCGGGAGTGTTGGTCTCGAGTGGTATTCGGTGGCGTCGCGGTTCCAGCGCGCCCGCATGTCGGAAGCACCGAGCGTATTAGCATATCGCGTGCGCTTTCGCCGAGGTTATCAGAGACACTAGGCGCGCCGGGACACGGGACGAGCGTGCAACGGCGGAGCGGTGCCTGTCGGTCTATTTGTCGAGACGCCAGGCGAGCTGGAATACTTAAGAGAGAAGACGCCTGCCCGACGGGTACGTGCCGCGATAATTGGCCGTGATTCCCGAATCGGCGGCGAGCTTTTTCACGCTCGATCGACGGCACCAGCCAGACACCAAACACTATCGATCCCATCGCGTCTCCATTCCGTTGGCGGAGAGTCATTCAACGTCACCCCGCGCGATACAGTCGTCGGGGGAGCTGGATGCCGCGAGCACGCAATCGCTGGGTCGAAAGCAATGGGCGCGAACGAGGTGTGCGCCGACCAGTCGGTATTAATTAATCGCGGTTAATTAAGGCGATTAGCGGAGGGAGGCTAAGAACGCCGCGGGCGTTCTGTTATTAAATCGCCGTTTACGGTCGGATTAATTCGCGCCGCCTCTCGTAACGTCGCCCCGAAAAATTGCACTAAATAACGGCCGACCGGATCTCCGCTTGGCGAGACTTTTTAACGACGTAGAATGTAGCCGGGCAGCGAAGAGGAAGCGCGGAGGCTTTCCGCGAGGATCCACGTGCGATTAGTATTCCGCGGGGGAGATCGAGTTGCGCCGTTATCGGAGAAAAAAAAGGAATTCCTGAAGTTGCGCAACCGCCGGTAAAGCCACTTCGGTAGCGAGAGGATTAGGGGGGTCTCGCGTGGGCGGACGTGGGAGAGGAGCACGTTGCCCGGTGCCGAAAACGAGACAGCCCTGTTCGTTTCCTCTCTTAATCATCGAGTGTCTCCGCCAGGCTCTTTCCCCCCCCCTTTGAATCCTACCTTCGCTCCGGTCCTCGTTTCCCTCCGTTCCTTAAGGGTGAATCGGGACCGCGATTGCGGCGACGGGAATCAATTTTCGCCCCTCCTCCCCCCCGCCGGGTGAAGAATTCTTATCGAGGACAGACGCGAGAGAGGCTGCCGGCGTGCCGTGTAACGGTAATCGGGACGCGAGCAGTATTTTTTAGCGGGGATTGCAAGCGCGTAACGTGTCGCTGCACATCCACTGATTTGCGGTCTGGCTTCCCGCTCCCCTTTTATATTCCAATGCTTTTTGGGGGGCCGAAAGCTAACCGTTTACCGAAACCACCCCTTTTCCTGGCTTTTCAAATATCACGGGGCTGCTGGTATTTATCCTAAGTCCTCTTTTATTATGCTATTTATAGTAGCAACGGCTTTGGTGAATTGAGTAACAAACATAATGCACGGATTATTAGAGAGTTTGATTAAGTTTAGGAAACGAAGAGATACATTCCACCCCTCGCTGGACTTTTCTGTTTACCATTCTTCCCTCGTACTTGCCACCGCGAAGGATATAATTAGGCACTCCATTTCTACTAAACCACCGTGTATCTCCTCTCCGTTTACCAGGGACTCGGTTCTTAAATCAGGACGCGTGTTATTCGAGGTTGAAGCAGGTTACTCGATTATATCTGCTCCGGGATATATTCCGCGGTGGAGGGGAACGTACTCGCGTATGCATGCTCCTGAACTAATACAGTTAGCGCGCGGCGGCAACGAGCACACACGTACGAAGCGGGGGCGCACGCACGCGTAGGCCCATTAACACGGCAAAAGTTTCATATTTAATAGCGCAACTTTTTATCGCTCGTTTAACGGAAAGCGGCGTGTAACCCCGATAGCGACGGTTAAAGCGTCCGGGAACTGGACGCGACCATCGTACCGTTTATTTCATTAGCTCTCGCCGGGGAAGAAAGAAAATCAATGGGGATTAACCGGCCTGCGGATACGGTGCCTGCGATTAAACCTTCGATACGAACGGGTACGTGCCGGGGTACGGCGAATGCGCCTTGCGCCCGAGGATGAAAACCGGGGAATACTTGGAAATTTATCCGCGTCAACGATTCTTGCGACCCAACCGGCGATCTCAAGCTTGATTTTTCAAGGAGAAATAGATTAGGGGACACGTACGCAGCCCCGATGTATTATAAATAACATACGGCCGGCTCGCGGAGTTCCGCCGAAATCTCCTCAATGAAACGTTTTTGTCTAATGCCAGCCGATGAGTGCATCGTGCAGGAATCCCTACCGCTTATAAATACCGCCGTTGCGACCGTTCGGGCAGGTATCCGTAGAAACGCGACCCGTAGGAGCACAGGCGGTAGCCGCCGCGAACGCGCGAGTGGATCGGGTCCGTACCTTGTCAGCCGCTAGCCGCGCGACCAGGGCCTCCTTCAGAGGACCCAGCCAGTGGTGTGCCCCAACGAAACGCTTGTTAAGCAATTTCGTGTGGGGTGCTGCCTGGGCGTACACGGTCTCCAGCTCGAGCACAACCATATTTCCCGGTCCGGCGCCGAGCAGCAGCCCTCCTCCGCAGCACTCTTCTTCTCGCCTAAACTCAGCCGTTCAGCCGACGGACGAGGCCTCGCTAGACGATAGCATCTATCGTGCCGTCCCGCGTAGATATCCTCTCTTCCGGATACGCGCACAGAATTCACACGGAGGGATCCAGCCAGATGGGCGAGCGTTCTGCCCTAGAATATTCCTCTAGCCTCTCGCTCCTCAGTAGGTCCGCGGGTCCGCTATCATGGTCCCAAAAGTCACAGAGTTCGACGGGGAGCGTTCACTGATCGTGGGTCGATCATTCGCTACGGGCACTGCTCTCCACGAGGTTGTATCTCTCCGCCGGGCGAGAATCGCGGGAGGGGGGGGGGGGGAGAGGGATAGCGGAGGAGAGATCCGCGAAAGCACGTGGGTGGTTCCTGCGGTGTTGCACTCACTCGCGGCTCACTACTCTGCGAGACGACACTGCGGGGGGTGTTTTGCGAGCGCGACGTGGCGACTGACCGCGGGGGTGGTTTTCGCTTGGAAAACTCCCGAGAAGGCACGAAGCGGTGATCCGGGCGCGACTCGAGCACGGAAGATCGGAGTGGGCGACCTCGGATCGGGTGAGGTGCGACGATAATCAGGTGCGATTCATGGTTCGTGCGACGGCGTGGCGATGCTCTGGAGGTAACGCGCGCGATTGATGGTCCCTGCGGCTCCGAGGTTCACGCGTGCACCGTGCTGTCTCGACGAAAGCCGCGGCTGCGGCGACGGTGGCGCGGAACGAGAAGAAGAGGCGGAGGAAGAAAAAGTAGAAGGCCGGTTCTCCGTGGCGAGCCGTTAAGTCCAGCGTGATCCGGGCTTAAGCCGCGCTCGCAACGGTTGCCGCATAGAAAGGCAGTTGAGAACTGACTGCTGCCTCCTCTCGAGCCTCCTCGCTCCCATGGCCCGAGCTTTGAGTGACGCGACGCGACGCGGCCGGTGTGACGCGTGCACCCCCCCTCCCCTCCTAGCTCCCTCTCGCTCACTCTCTCTCGCTCACTCTCGCCAGCTCTCCCATTTCCTACCTCCCTTTCTCTCGGAGGAGCCACTCCACAGCTCTCCCTCTGGCCATTTCCTTTCTCTTTCCCTCTTGCCCACCGCGTTTCCCTCCCCCTGGCCGCGACCAACTCATTCTCCCTCTCCCCTTCTCTGTCGGACGCCGCGTGCTTTTCTTCTCTCTTGCTCGCTTTTTCATTCTTTCTCTCCGTCTTCCTTCCCCGCCGATCCCTCCCTCCTACTCCCTCCCCCCCCCCGGCCCCTTTCTGTGCTCATACTAATACACCCCGTCTCTTTCTCTCCCGCGGCGTGCTTCGCGCTCGATCTCCGTCGCGCGGCCACGCAGACACGCTCGCCCTCCGCTCGCCCTCCGCTCGCCGTGGCGAGACCCGACGAGAGTGCAGCCCTGTCGCCCTCAGAGGCTCCTTCACCCTTCCTTCCTTCCTTCCTTCACTCTTTCTCTCCCTGCAGGCCACCTCTTCCGCCGAGGACACGACAAAGCCGCGATAGAGCTTGCACGATTTCGCGGGAACGCAAGGCTGGGCCGACTTCAAACGTATCGCGGGATCCTCTGTCATCGGTCTAGCGTCAATCACCGATTAATCGGCCAGGCGCGACGCACCGCGAGAACTTTTCCCCGAATCGTTAGGAACGCGTGCATGCTCTCTCCACGCGTCTCGCGTTGAGTGACGTTAATTCGAGCAAAAGTTGCCCGTTGACAAGGAACTCCGCGCGGAGTCTACCGAGGGGTCGATAAAAATGCGGTTAAAAACAGATTTATTTACGATCAGAGTGACCGTAGATGTGCCGATAGAATTTCTAGCGCGCACATCGGCGGCGGAGCATTGCGTTAAGGGTTGGCGTGACTCTCCCTGGTTCCCCTGAAAGGCCCTCGTCCTTCGACCACTCCCCCCTTACACGCCCGTTTCACCGGGACACTGCGAAACCTCCGACAAGCCGAGGTGTATCCGCTCGAACATTCCGCTGTAAACTCATCGATCCCGTTCGACTTCTATCGAGTGGATTTTAGCCGGCGATTAAATCGTCGATTCTAATTACATCGCTGGCGATCCCCGACAAAGAGAGCAGAGGTCGCGGCGCGCTGAATGCTTGCCCGGCGATTCCCCTGTTTCAGCAACTCTCGCAGAAAAAAACCTCGGGAATATTTCAGCCCCGGCGGTTGTTCGATTAGTGGACGATGCGGATTCGCGGCTGGGACCGTTTATCGCGTATCCGCGACTGCAAAACCCTGTCAGTGGAGCGTCGATCATCACCCCCCCCCCCCCCTCCACAGGAGAGCGAAACTTTCGCCCCCGGAAAGTTGGGGACAGGACACGCGGATGGGTGTCGGGCGGCGGGGGGCCTCGCCGGTATGATTATTCTGAATAATTCAGTTGCCCGGTGAAAGTAGCACGGGACCGCATGTAATTTCCAATATTGACAGACGCTCCCGAGCCCCCTGTCCTCGAGGCACCCTTCTGCCCCCTCCTGGCTTCTTTCTTTCCCCCCCTCTTGTTCTCCGCAGCTCCAAGTGCTTTTCAACGTACGGCCCTGTCGCCCCAACCACCTGCACTCGGACGAGGGCGAGACAAAGGCGCGCGCGAGTTTCATGAGATTCAAAAGAAGATGACTACCCCCTTCGTACCTTGCTGGGCGCGCGCACACACGCGCAGGCTAGCCGCGTAGCTTGCAAGAGGAGAGGAGCTCGCGGCCCCTTCCCCAAACCACGGCCCTGCCTCGAGAGGTTTGCACGAAGATCAGAAACTCGTTCGCAGGTGAAGCAAGAGGGGAAAACAAAAAAGAAAAGGGGAGGAGGGAGGGAAAAGTAACTAGGAGGCATTAGCGTGGCGAGCGAGAGGACTCCGGTGAAAGGGACGAGCGGACAGCCTCTCCCGCCTCTTTATTCCGACTTCGTGCCGCGACTCGTTCTCCTGGCCTAGGAAACGAGGGATCGAAGATCGAAAATCTCACCCCTCCGGGCGGCGAGAGGAGGAGAACGGGGTCGCTCGCCGTGACACAGAACACACCGGCGATGGATATGATGAATCAAGCCGCTAAGCGGGACTGAAGGGATACCCGATATATCGGTCCCGCGGGGTGGTGACTGGGGGGGGGGTGAAGGGGAAAAAAGGGAACGTAGGCGGTGTGGATGAAAACGGAGGGGAGGGGGAGAAAAAAATAAAATCAATTGGCCTACAATACACCGCTGGCATTGTTTCCCCTTCGATCGAACCGCGGTCTCGTGGTCTCGCGGAAGGGTTGGGCTCTGGGTTAGCTTTAAAACGCAACCCTACGTGCGCGTGTATATATAAGTCCGCTAAACGCCAATAATTGACTGCCAACTAGTACGTGCTGAGGGGCTCGTCGCGCTCTCTCTCTCTCTCTCTCTCTCTGTCTCGCTTTCTGTGCGTGTATCGATTTTCAGGCCTGACGAGTTTAGAAAAGCCTGCAGACCGCGTAACGCTCCTCGCGGACCGTATTAATGCACGGGAGCAACTTTTTTGCCCGTTTCGCTGCGCGGTCGAAAAAATTGCCCGCTCGCTGGCCGAAATATCGTTCACGCCGCCGCCGTCTGTCGCGGCAACGTTTCTCGCCCTCCGGGGGAGGGGGCCGACCCTCGTGGAATTCCCCGCGTTGCCCGCGGAAGCGGGAGCCAGAGGGAGGGTCGCGAGGGAGGATTTCGAGCGCGTTTGGCGCGACTTTAATTGGCCGTGCCTTAATTTTGATGTACGCTGTACCACCTCGAGGGTTCTCAGGGCCGGTGAAGAGCCGAAAGGGAGCGGCGAGGAGAGGACGGAAGCCGCGGAGAAGAAACGAGAGCGTCGTCGGTGGAGTGCGAGAGGCAGACCGGCGGGAGGGGCAGGGGGGACGAGAAGCCAGAGGAGGCCCTACTCTCTTTCTTGCGCAGCCTGCACATTGTCGTCGCCCGTAGCCAACAGCCTATTGTCTACAGCGAGCGCGCTCTCGCTCTCTCTCTCCCCCTTTCCCTTTTGCGGCCGTGCACACAGGGAAGCGTGCATGCAGCGATACACCGCGCGACACACCGAGCAGATCGTGCGGGGAGCGACAAAGAGGGAGATGGCAACCCACCGACACAGAAGCGGGCTGAGGCCGGGGCGGTGGGGAGTGTTATAAAAGAGAAAAAAAGGAGAAAAATACACGACGCGATGGGGCAGGACACTGGCGGAGAGAGCAAGATGGTGGGTAATAGTTAAAAAAAAAAAAAAAAACGGAGGGGAAAGAGGAAAAAAGAAAAAGAAGGAAGAAAGAACCGATGAGGAATGGAAGGCAGAGTAGATGGAAGATGAGCGCTGGAGAAACAGAAACTGGGCGGGAAAAACCGATGGATAGATACAAGAGGAGGGGGGGGAGAGAATATAAAAAGAAGTAATTATAGAGAAAAGGAGAGAGGAGGAGAGCGGAACGAGGAGAGTAGCTCGATGTATCGGCGAAGAAAAGGAAGAGAGGTAATCGAAAGGCGGAGAGGGGGGCTATCCATACCCCCCACCCCCTACCCCGCGTTTCAACGGTACCTTGCAGAGGCTATTATTTACATATCAGCAACTTCGTGCGCTTCCACGTACATAAATGCGCAAATACGGTTGCCCATGAGAATATAGCTGTCTCTCTCTCTCTCTCTCTCCCCCCGATGCCAGCAGGGGGGTAGCTCTGGCTACAAATACGCGCACACAAGCGTGACAGCGCAGACGAATACCGACCGCAGCAGTCAGCCGAGGCTGCTATTCCGTTAAACTAGCCTGATTTCTGAAAAGGCCCACCAACACCAGCCAGCGCCCGTCTTTCACCCGGTGCCGTTGGAACACGCTCGAGAGGAGAGGCGAGAGGTGGTGGTCAATGAGTCGTCCCCTTTCGTCGGCGAATTAAAAATCAGGCCTCGATGGTAATTCGCCCTGCGGACCGCTGCGACGACGCGACGCCTCGCGTAACGGTGATCGCGTATTTAAGGTGGAACGAATGCCGCCGGGACGGGGATGAAACCGACGCTTGTGGCACTCCCGATCCATTCGATCCCGCGTTCGAGGCATCGATCGAGAAGGCAAGCCGACTAGCCGCCAACGACGTACAGTACGTGGTAATTGACACGCAGCAAAATGCTATTCCGCGATAAGAAACAGGGTCAATGGGAGGCGCGCCGCGTTACCCCCTGCGGAGCTAGTAGCCGTAAAATTACACAATTTTATATCTCCGGGAGACTTGGACGACCGTTAATCTCGATCCGCGAACCGCAGCTTCGTGCCGGCAAACTTGGGCAGCTGTATGAAGACGTTTCCTAAAACCACCCCCCTCAAGTAGAGCAGAGCTCAACTCGAAGAGTGGAAGGAATCGGAGATGCGGATGACTGATAGCTTCCGAGCTGTCGTTAGTGAAGCCGTTAGCAAAGGGCGCGTAGGATGTGCTAGAGTATACACAGCGGCAAAAAAAAAAAGCCGCGCTGTTTACTGGCTGACCTAATATTCTATCGGCGATGGATTCGATCGATGCGTTTCACCCCCGGGCAAGGGTACCGCGGAGCCATCAATCCCTCGGAATCCACTGCAACCAGAGGCGCGAGTTGAGAACCTCTAGATTCCAAGGGATGGACGAGCACGCGAGCTCGCGTGCTAGGTGGCCCGCGAGGCCCTCTCCTCCTCGTCCTCGTCGTTTCTTCGTGCCTCGCACTCTCTCTCTCTCTCTCTCTCCTCGTCTCCCTGCTCGATCCCTACCAACCCTCGCGGAACACGGCAACCTGCCCGCGCGCACCCCACGATCTTTTATCGTAAGAAAAAATTTCCAGCTGAACGCGGCATGCGTGTAAATATAGTCGGCGGTCGCTCGCGCTCTCGGAGCGTTCGCTCGGCCAGCGGCGTGTGCACGCGGCGCTTCCACCGAGCGAGCCGGTAGGTTTTTAAACAGCCTCGCGCCTAGGGAGAAGAGGCTGATGAGCAGCGGCGATCGAGCGGCACCAGGGATTTTCCACCCTTTGCCTCGGCCAGCCTCCGGGGCGGTTCTGTGTAAGCGGCTGAAATTCTTTAACGCGCAATCGATAGAGCGTGCTCGACGAAAAACGTAAACATTGAAGTTACTCGCTGCAGAAGGCACCCCACCTCGGGCAGCCTCCGCGAGACTCTCTCTCTCTCTCTCATTTTAACCCTGCCTCCTCCCCTCGAGCCGCAGAGGAAGAAACAGGGTTTGGCGACGGGCTGGCGTTTTAAGGTCCCCGACGCGATTCGATCTCCCTCGTATTACGTAATTCAATGGAGCATCTTCGCCCATTGCCTTCCACCGGCGATTTCCCAGCGCGTTGTGTCTCGAGGGCAGGAGAAGGAAACCGGTGGCGTTCCCGAGCACCGTCGGCTGCGGAGAGTTTGCACTTGGTCACGATTCCAGGGCGTTTCCTTTGTGTTTCCACGCTCGAGATGAGGCCGGTCGGACGCTGGGCGGAAAGGGACGGTACGGCGGTGGTAGGGTCGGGGGGGGGGGGGGGGGCCTCCGGCTGAAGGGTTGGAGGTGAAGGTGGAGAGGCTACTTGAAGTTGGTTTCTAGCCTAGATTCGACTCCGCGGGTGATCCGGAGGGTTTTAATTAGGATCCACCACGAGGCACGATGCCGTTCTTCCCCGGGACTAATGATCTCTCTCGTTTCATTAATAACCCCCGGGACCAAGTGTCATTTTCGTCTTGAGCAGCGTGTCGCATGACAAAGCAATATTAAAGCGCGGCGTATTCTTAACGGGCGGCGTGCGAGAGCCACCGCCGGATGTGGTCCGTTGCGCGTTAATTAAGCGGCCGCGTATTGGAAAGCGCGGGGCTACGCCGTTGGTGCGCGCGAACGCGGAAGACCCGGCCCGACTATTGGCCGCGAATAGTTTCCCCAGTCGATGCTTCGAGCGTTAAACATTCCACGGATATTCGGATGAGTCATCTCCCCCCGGGCGGGGAGGAGCGGCGAGAGAGTTTTCCGCGCGATGGGAATCGCGATACGCCGGCGAAAATTTCAGCGATCGTCAACCCTGACCTTTCTCCCCTCGACGACCTATTAACGGGGCTCGGGGGGAGAGACGGTGAGGAATTGCGCGGTGATTCGGACCCCCGGGGAAATAATCGCCCCGACACCTGGAATACCTGTGGACACCGAGGATCGGGGATATTATCGCAAGCTAGAAAAACACTGCTTAATAACCCCTGCAGGCAAAGGAAGAGATTCCTTCGAGGGGGGGAGACGTTTACGAGTAGATCTTAACCCTGGGCCTCCTCTGAAGCGAGTGCAAGGCCCCTGGACGCGAGAAATACTTAGGGGGGGGGGGGGGGGGCTAGGCGTGTGAGAAATCGAGGGTGCTTTTCCCGTTGGCGGCGAGGATAAACGAGCTCCCTTGTCCTGTAAACTGGATCGACGACTCGGCCCCTGCAGCGGGAGGAAAACTCGCGTGGCGTGTCTCGAAGGATCGGATCTTTCCGGTTAATTGCTGAGACGGCAGTCTCTTCCAGGAGACTGGTCCCGGAGGTGGCGAGGTCCTTTGACCCCCCCAGGTCGGTTTCCGCGTCGGCGAGCACGACGCGCGAGACACTTACATAAACTTCTGCAACGCTGAACACCGCTAGGCGCGCGGCTGCAGCGAGAATAGAGGACGTTCCTCCTTAGCGGGATGACCTCGCGCGTATGAAATTTTACCATACTCTCCCCCGGCGACTATTTCCAGTAGAGACGGCTAGTTTCGGTAGAGCGTCGCTTGGAAGGGCACGGCCTTCCGTTGGAAAGGAGCGCGACTGATCCAGCCGGCTTTCGATTAACGCGCGGGATTAATTGCCGTTTAATAAATCCGCGGGCGCGCATGCTCGCGCCGGTTTAGAGGAGGCCCGGCCGTCGCGCGGCAAGTAGATTATGCCGTCTAATTGGAGTGTAGCCTTCCGATGAAAGCGCGGTGTAATTGGTCGAGGTAAGGAAACGGCGCGAGCATTCTTGCCGCGGCTAATTGCCTCGTGGCAGCCTCTATCACGCCACTACGACGCGGACTCGCTAATCCCAGTTGCTTCTGATTAGCCCCGCTCGCTGGCGGGCACCCGGCGTTGCCTGCCACCTGCAAACTTCCTAGCCAACTAGGGGAGAACCCGGGGCACGCAGTCGGCCGATCGATAATTTCCAAGAAATATTGAATTAACGTCGCGAGGCATTTCGCTCCCAGTTGCGGAGTTACGCGGATATCCCAAATGAGTTTCCCCAGCGCGACCTACTAGGGCACGGGGGGAGGGAGGACCTTTCGAGCGCCCCCTCTCGCGAGGAACTGTCGCGCAGGACGAGGGGCTAAAATTTCGGAATACTTGACGCGACAAAGCGGCGCGGAGGAAGCTCGCGGCGCGCTTCGGCGCGGCCAGCCGAAGCGAGTCCGGCTGGCGTGAAAAATTGAGGAGGACGGATTGTGGTGCGCGGATGTGCTACGGCGGCAGAGGATAGGAGGAAGGCTCTGCTCGAGTATGGCCGATTATGTAAGGTGTACCGAAAATACCGTCGAATGAGTGACAAGCACTTGGCTTGTTCGGCCATATCGTCAGGCAATTCGAGACACGGCCGGTCCGGCGATTATTTGCAAAGCTGCGCCGCGGCAGGAACGCGCGAGGATCGATTCGCCCGGCCAAAAAGCGCGTGAGGCGAACGGTCTATACCGAGAGGCGGGCCGGGGAGAATCGAAACGACCGACGGCGTCTCGACGGTGGCCAGAGATCGAGTCAGGAGACACCTTCCCTCGAGCTGGCCACTAGTTACGGTTTCCGAGCGACAATGGTCGCGGAGAACGGGGGGGAGGAGGAGAGGGAATATCGCGCTTATATTTGCCAGCTGGTCAACGGGGGCCGTAAACCGTTCAGCGGAAGCGGGTGGGCGTATCAAAGGCCGAAAGACGAGGCTCTTGCGAAACTCGATATTCCAACAAAGGGGGCCAGTGGGAAACGGGACGGTGGTCTCGAGATGTCTGACCGGAACTGCAGCGACGAGGGACGCCAGCAGCTAGCGAGCGCGCCTCGGTACCTCTTCAGAGCGTAGCCTTCGGGCGATGATACAGATTTTCATCGGAGGAAGTCATTGCACTTTATGCTGAATGGGCACCGAGTCAACAACCCGATGGCCCCGTATGTGTGGCGCACACACCTTTAAGGCTCCCTCTTAGCCCCCCACCTACTCCTTACTCCCGATCCTCCTGCTGCTTTTCGCGCGATCACAAGAAGAGGGACTGTGTGCACACGCGAAAGAAGAGCTGAAACGAAGGAAAGAGAGGAGAAGAAAATGAAGGGGGGCGGCCGGAGAAGGGGCTTGGAGCGGTCGAAGAGGGAAAAACGAGGAGAGGGCCCCGGCGTACAGCGAGAAGAGGCAGAGTGGAGAAACGAGCCGAAAGGGGGTGGAAAAATGGAGAAGAGAGAGAGAGAGAGGGGAACGAGAGGTCTGGGAATCGCTTCATGCACCGGCGAGCACGAGCCTTCGCGTAATAACGCGATCAGAGGGCAGCCGTGTCTCATGCGTGCGCGGGTTTTTCGCTTACCATCGGCGCGAGAGCATGCTCCTCTCTCTCTCTCTCTCTGTCTCTCCTCCGGAGCGGGCACGCGTGCATAAACGCCGACGTAATACGCTGGTAACGCCGGCGACGCTTCTATTTTTACGCGTGCCGCGCGTCGTCAACGACATCGGGCGAATCTATTGGCGGAAATATTCGCGCGGCGACAAAGGGAAACGGAAGCAGAGACAGAAACATAGAGGCAACCGCGGACCGAGGAGCGTGCGCGACGCGCCGAATATTCGCTAAGGGTGTCTGAACGAGAGCGACTTCCGATGGGAAACGAAACAGCGGCGAACGAGGGTCGTGTGTTAATTAATGCGAGGCTCGCTATACCCAACGGCAGCGACGACGGTTCGACTAGCATAACGCCGCGCTAATTGCGGAAGGGAAAATGTAGGGGAAAAAAAATTATAACGAATTCGTCGGCGAAACATAACTCGCGTCTCCCTCTCTCCCTCTCTCTCTCTCTATTTCTCTCGTGGCGTTTGCAATTTTTTCCCCGCCGTCCGCGCAGGAGGGCACGCTCGATGCATGCTTTGTGCGACATTTTGCGTTTTCATCGAGGCGTGCGGAAACGAAAAGGTAGAAACGAGCGAGCGCAAGAAAGAAAGAGATTACAGGCGCGGAGGGCCCACGGTGGTCGCCGGCTGCACCTGTGCATACGCGGCTCGCTCGTCACGTGGAAAATGCAGCTACGGAACAATGCTGCCTGCGATGGGTACTACCATTTCCCGTAGGAGAGCGGAGGCAGGGCTAGGAGAGGAGAGGAACGGGCGGGAGAGAACGGGTTGGACGACCCGAGAAACTTGTACACCGCATTTTCTCCCCCTTTCATTTCTGATTTCCTCTTTTCCGAGCAAAATCCTTGCACAGCCGACGTGCACGGGTGTACCCTTCGCTTAACGAACGTTGTCGCGGTGAAATCGCGAGTAATTCGTTAAATCCTGGACGAATTCCTTATCCCGCCGCGTACGCCGCAGCGCGACACGACCCCCCTCGCGCATGTGCATTCAGATGCACCCGGGAACCGCGGCGATTTCGCGGAAAAAGCAGGCCTGCACGCGACAGGAATTCTATGCGAGTGGACACGCTGTCCCCGAAATGGCTTTCAACGCTTTAATCGAACCCACGGGCGCGTGGCACCGTAAACTGGGGGAACATTGGCTGCAAGGGGTAACATTGGCATCCACTTAACACCTATTGAAAAGGAAAAGGAAAAAAATTTTAGGCATTTTCACACTTGTAGTATAATCACAAAAAATGCAATGTTATAATAGGATACCTAAACCAAATTTAAAAATGTTAATTAAAAAAATAAGAAATTAAAAAATATCAAATTGTGTGCATTGAACGTAAAAAGAAACAAATTTAAGGGTTGATGTATGTTCAGATGTGGTAAAACTTTTACTTTTTTAGTGCTATTTATATATGATACTAGCTTTACTACTCGGCTGCGCCCGAAATTTAAATTCTGATTTTATAAAAAAAAAATTTTACTTTTTTTGTGAAAATGGTCACATTCGTCTGGATTAGTCAGGTGTAATGAGCTGGGACAAATTTCGTGATCCCAGAATTTACCGTTCGAAAGTTTTTAGGCGACAGACAAACACACACTTTCTGCTTTATATATTAAGATAATATTTAATATATATTGAAGAAGGTTAAGGACAAAAATTTTATGCATTTTCACACTTGTAGTATAATCACAAAAAATGCAATGTTATAATAGGATACTTAAACCAAATTTAAAAATGTTAATGAAAAAAATAAAAAATTAAAAATATCAAATAGAGTGCATTGAACATAAAAAGAAACAAATTTAAGGGTCAATGTAAGTTCAGATGTGGTAAAACTCTTACTTTTTTAGTGCTATTTATATATTATATAATATTTAATATATATTGAAGAAGGTTAAGGACAACAATTTTATGCATTTTAACACTTGTAGTGCATTCACAAAAGATGCAATGTTATGATAGGATACTTAAAGCAAATGTAAAAATGTTAATTATTATATTATCTAGAAAAAAGTTCCAAAAACATGCCAATGTTCGCCCAGTTTTGCGGTACCGAGAAATCTATGGCTCGGAGCAATGGAACGCTCACGGCATCCCCAAAGAAGGGACTTTGTAAAAAGAAAGGAAAACTAGATTTTATTCTTTAACCATCATCCGTCCCTCCTGTCAATTTCACACACTTTTCCCGTAATAAGTTATACTGTTCTGTTATTTGCGATTCTTGTATCAAGCAGTATGTCCTGCACGTCGTTTTATTTTACGCGAAAGTTGTGAAAAATCTAAGACGTAAATGTTAACCCATCAATTTGAAGGAAAAAGAATCGAAAAACAACTGATTTCCTTGTAATTTCATCGATCTTTTACCACTGTGTCAATTTGACACCGAGGGACAGATTCAGTTCGTAAAATGAGGAACGAACGAGGGTCAACCCTTAACTGGTATCCTCGGGTCAGTCATGACCCGTCCCAAGCACGCAAAGTTCGCTGCAAACTTTTCGATTGTCTGACTTTGTGAACCGAATTTCTAATTAATTTTATAATAATACTTTAACTTTCTACATTTCAATTATTTGATACATTACCTAAGAACAAAATATTCATAGAAATTAATCTAGTGTCGAATTTACAAATTTCTGTGTCCTTTTTTATTTGAGGTCTGCCACGTACCTCAAGATACCAGTTACGTTTGAAAAAAAAAAAACAGTGCATCAGGTGAGACTTAAATAATTTTTTATAATCCCCTAATCAATTTGATTGAATTTCGATTATAATATTTTTATCCCTTCAACTCGACTCCCCCAAAATTAAATCCTAATTACGTCACTGGCTGGAAGCTCGAGCTTCAGCCGCGTGCAATAAAATCTAAGCAAAGGTCACCGAAAGAGCATTGAAAGAAAGAGAATAGAGGTGGAATTGGAGGGAATGGAAGGGACGTCACACCTTGGTGTCCTCGACTTCCGGCCCGCGCTCCGATTTCGACGGCTTTGTTCCACGCGATGCGTACCTACTACATTCGTAACTCGAACTTCCTGCGCCGCGCTGCACGCGTTACGCCGAACTCCCCGCCGACCCGCGAGCCGAACGAAGGCTGAGTCGGGCGAAAAGTTAAAATACTCCATCGAGGCGAAAATTACTCGACGTGGGGGGGGGGGGGGGGGGGAGCGGTTTCGTAACGGAAGGCACTTTTGATGCATTCGCCGATATAACGTTCAGACAGGCTGTGTAACGTGCATAAATATGAATATGTGCCGGGGATGGTTATATATCGTCTGCTCTATTTTCTGAATAGGATTCGAAGTAGATGTCGAGAACTTGTCACTCCGTGATTTATACATTTGTCTGCGCCTGAGGACGAGGCCGTTCTCCATTCCCCTTCTACTTGTCTCTCGAGCCTGTCAGGTCGCGGCTGCCTCGCGGAGGGTCTTTTTCATCGAGCGGAATGGTCGAGAGGGGAGGGATGAAGAGCGGCGTCCTGCAAAGTTAGGGGCCCAAGGTCACCGGCCGGCGGAATCGCTCCATCATTCGCTAAGCTCTGCACAGCCAACTATTCAGCGGAACGACCGATGGGCAACCTATTAGAGCGTAACGCGCTCTCGAAATTACGCGACAGATAATTATAACGACGCTTCTCTGGGCCGAACGGCCACGGAATCGACGAGCCAGCGACACGGGGGAAATAAAAAAAAAAGAAAAAAAAAGAAGAAGACGAGCGGACGGCAACGAAAGTGCCGCCGCAAACGAGCTCCTCGCGGTGACGCAAGCACGAAAAGCGACACGTCTATTTTTCCCACCGACGGACGTTGAAAAAAGATGGAATAAGGTAACAGATTGAGAAGATTTTCGGCGAGGAGGGGTTGCCCCTCGGGAGAGCGTGTATCTAGAGACTGCTTTGCATCGGTATGCAATAACGAGATTGTAAAATCGTAAATGTCCACGGTTTGCCAAGTGGCGGATGAAATAAGCGGCTCGCCTCGTAAACACTTTGTATTGCTATAGAATGTAGAGGCTTCGAGAGCTTGCGACATACATGGTGATAATTTACGGCGGGTCCTGCTATAATTAACGCGTCAACCCGGCGCAGGTCACTCGCACCTCTCATCGCCAATAATACCGCCGAGAATTTCGCGAAGTAACCAGCGGCGCACGCGAGGCATTCAAACGCTGGCTCGTTGCTCGTCGCTTGTGTGAATGAAGCTCGACTTGAAAAGCGGAGGAGCAAAGTCGATGGAGGCGACCTGTTACAAGGGGGTTGCGCTCGGTGGTTGGACCCGCTCGTTAGTATCAGCTGCTCCTCCGCTGCTTAAAAATAACCTCATCCTAGTCGCCGTGGCACAATCGGTGAATTAGCGCCGGCAGCGTCGCCCTTCGCGCGGAGAGCCGTCCTCTAAATACCTGGCGCGCCTCCGCAACTATTATGGATTCCTGAGGCGCCGCGGAACGAGGAGCAGAGGAGCCGAAGTTTACCGAACTAGGGAGGAAGCCTGCAACGGAATTCTCGAGCACCTTAGCAGCGAGAACGATTGAATCGTTAATTTCGTCAGACACTAAGTGATCGATCTCGACGCAACCAGCGACAGGATTCAGCGAAGGTTACGGCGTTCTGTTTATCATCCCCCGCGCCAAAATATACTCCACGCTGAAACTAGGTCGCCTTCCGATAATCTACCAAAATCGTTCCACGCGGCGTCCAAGAACAACAGCGGCAGAGATCTACAGACAGATTGGCCTCGACGAATCTCCCGTTCGCGGGATTAATCTCGCAGGGAGAAAATGTACGCTCGTCAGGCCTGCGCGAGCCGCAGAAGTCCTCCTCTCGTCGCGGGGCAGACTTCCAGGGCCGCGTCTGCACGTCCCGATGCGTCGTAAATGGAGAAAACAATAAGGCGGAGACTTACCTGAACATCAAAGTGAGTGGTGGTGTCTTGCGGCTGCGGGGGTCCCTGTTGTTGCTGCTGTTGCTGCGAGGGTGGCGGTCCCTGCGGGGGTGGCGGAGCCTGTGCACCGAACAGCTGCGCCGCGTGCGAGTGTGGATGCTGGAGATGGTGGGTCGGCGGAGCCTGGTGGTGCTGTAGATGGTGTGGCGGTGCCGGGGCGAAAGCAGCCATGAAGTGCTCCTCGCCTACCACATCCACGCCTGGCTTCAGCAACACCACGCCGCCGCCGCCGGCGCTCACGGCTAGGGTAGCCGCCGCGTTCTTGTGGAACTCCTCCTCGCCGGGCGATGGCTGGCGGCTCCCAGGTGTACGGCTGCGGAGCAACGGAAAGAAGGCATTATTGCATACGCTGGAGAAATCTGGCTGAGTGCGTGTGCGTTCTGTCCCGCGTTTGGTAAAAAGAGAAGGGTTTCTGAGATGGAAACGAAGGTAACAAGCCCACTTGGGGATGAGAATGAGTTTTGGACGGGCAGCGTTGAGATCAAAGTCCGATGGAAGGTGAATAGAAAGAGAGTATAGCGTATCTGAACGAGGTTACAATTGATCGAAACGCTACTCCTGTTCAAGAAACTCGAGGAGATAATAACGGCGAGGAGATTGCGCAACAGAAATTCTTTCCGGTCTTTCATTCTCCCATTTCGCCGATTCATTTCGATCCGAGGCAGCTCGCTGCCCGCCCAGAACGCGATACACGCGGCGAAGATAAACTCGAGTGTTCACTGCTTCAACAGCTGCACCGGTCGGGGCAGAAGCTGCGTAAATCTTGGGGCATTTAGTGCGTATTGTTAGATGGATAAGAGGTATCCTTTACGGCTCGATGTTTACGGGGCAATAAAGCTACTGGGATATCTTCGTCTTAACGAACCTACGCGGGGATCGTCAGTTTCGTAATAGAGAGTCAGTGATTGCTCGTCAAACAGAGCTTATAGAGTCGTTTAAGTTTTAAGACCCTAACATCAAGCTTGGCGCGAGAAAGCGATCGCGCCTCGATTCGGCATCACCGTTCTTATTTTCTATTATATAAAGAAAATGACGTGGCATTCCTAGCCGGTTGTGATCAGCAGTCGTAAATGTCATTGATCTGGTTGCTCGCGCGTGGAATGCTGAACGTTAAATAGCTCGCGGTGTTCCAGCTTCCTACACATTCACGTTTCTCTCTCTCTTTCTCTCTCTCTATTAGATGACCACTCGCGCTAGTTCCTCGTTGTCCCTCCGTAAACGTGCGCCGAGTCTAATGCGATCTGCAAAACTGGACTGGGAAAAACTGGACGTACGGTTATCGTAACCCGTATGCCTTTCAAGTACAGTTGCCGCCGGAGTCATCGCCACGCGACCGATACCCTGAATAATTTCGCGCAGGGAGCCTCTAACCAGTCGCGCGAGATTCCGCGAATGCGCGATTAGCGGCCGCGGCGTAACGGTACATTTTGCATAATGACGGCGTAATGAGATGCAATGCTAGAGTCAAGAGACGCGCACCACCGTTCCTGTCGCGGAGATGACGGCCGGGCGATGTCTATAAACATGGCGATCGACGTCGATCAGGGTAAACACTATTACCATAATGGAATTATTAAGCGAAAGCGACGGCAACGCGAGAGTTCAAATGTCCCTGCCTCGTTTACCGTGTTTATTAACTCGATCGCCGCTGACGCAACATTTCCATAACAAACGGTGTACCAACATTGTTGACAAACAGCATCATCTTGCTACGTATTCTGTGTACATTGGCTGCAAAATAAATCGTGCTTCGATCCCGAGAGAAAAGCCAGTAAAAGATGCAGGACATTTGAGGCAACAATGCGTAGCAGATGATGGGTCCCGTTAAAATGGATCCGTTGTATCGTTTGAAGTAGATTTTCGATGGAGGGACGAAAGAGGACGGCAGAGACGCCAATGGGAGACTACAGGAACAGAGTCGGTAACGTCGGAGAGGAGACGATGAGGGAGAGAAGCGTCAGGTGGCGCGCATTGACGGTGCAACAAGCTGCGGAGGAAAGAGAGCGTGTGATGTCATCGTCCGCGGGTAGAGCATGCACGCCCTTGACAGTTACCACTGTGTTGCGATCCTCGATCTCGCTGCTCCGAGCGACGACAATCGATCGCGAGCATCGAGAGACGGATTCGCAGACATTGAATTGAAATGAATTATAAGCAGAGATATCCGTTCGTTTCGTAGAAGCTTCGCAAGGAGCCTGGATATCTGAACGACACGCGCCAATCGATGTCATACAACGATCTCCTGCCCCAGTTCCTTGGGACCTGTTCACAGCATCTTCGCAGCTATCGAGGATTCCCCGACACTTACTTGAATCCTTTGTCGTCGTCGAGACCATTCTGGGACGCTAGTCCGTTATTCTGCGGGCCCGTGTCGTCTTTGGAACTGTCAAATGGACTCGCCGATCCCTTCTCTTTCTCTTTCTTGTCTGTATCGGTATTCTGCGTGGGAGGACGGGGGAATTTTTAGTACAGCCGAGTGAGTCAGTGTCGAAATACCGCAGAATTACGCTTTCCCGCGCGCTCGCTTACCAATCTCAAAGACACCATCCTGGGCTCCAAGTCTTTGGGCGTCGTGGGGCTCGATCCAAGAACGTACTCCACCATTTTGACCCCCAGACCGCCGGTCTCGCTGCAACCAAAATTCCACATAACGTTACAGGCCTGCTAGCAACGGCCGACCAAACATTTCCTCGCAGCTGCACACTGACCTGCTTCTAGGACTGAGGACTGTACCAACTTCTGACGTCTGATGGTGGTATCCTGTGCCGACGCCCACGCGTCTACCAGTGCCCATGGAAATCGGTTGTGACACGGCATGATCTGAAACGCATTTAAACGCGACATTAATTACAACGTCGCCTTCGCTTGCGTTGCAACATTCGATCGCTTCGAGAAATCCGCTGTTCCCTATCCGGGCGTACCCCAACAATTATTACCAGGCTCGAACCTCTTTCCTGCTCAAACCCAAACCCCCCCCCCCCCTCCCCCGAAGAAAGAAAAAAAGAAGAGCGCCTAGGATGCCTCGAAAGCGTATCGCTCTCCCGCCGGCGTGAACCGAGTGATCGATAAGAGGCGCGGGGGTGGCGGAGAAAGCCGCGAAGGTGCAACGCAAATTCCCTCATAAAAGTCCTTGAACGGGTACCCGGGGAAGATGGGGATCTCCCGGCTGCTGGTGGTTTCTATTGAAAGTTTCATCGGGGCTGGGGAGGGTGCTAGGGGATTGGTCGTTACAACCAGGGAACGTCGACGATGATTCGAGCAAAGGGGTCACTCCGGCGTCGCGGCACGAACCCGGCGATTCCGTTCCATGTGACGCGCAATCCCGTGGCGACGCCGGGTCCAGGTGGCGGACAGAAGGGGGTTGGTGGCGTGGCCCAGCGCCCAGGGTGGATCAGTAGGCACGACCCTGGGCGTTGGGACGTTGCCCCCACCGCCGGTGATGCCGGGCGTCTGTCGCCATGGCAACAGCCGCGTTGCACCCATCGCGCGCGGTGACGCACACAGAGGCGCGCGCCAGCCGAGGCGGCCGCGTGCTGCACATGAAACAGCCGGTATACGCGCGGTCGCGGCGATCAGGTGTTTCGCGCGGCGACGATCCTTTAAGAATCCTTTAGCAGTCCTTCGCTCCAACGTGCCAGCAGCGATTCGATTATACAGAGAGAGAGACTTGCGGAGTCGAATGATACCGGGAGGCCATTGTTCGCGGCCGAGCTGAGCCACTACAATACGAGCCCAAGGGGATGATCTATACATAGAGTTCAGCTACCCCTTCTGCCTGCAGCACAAAGGCGTCGCGGGGCGGTCAGCGATTTAAGACCGTGCCAAGGGCAGCGTTCTTAGAACTTGCGTTATATGCTCGGCGTGCTTTCGACTGGCTCGAACCCATCGCTAGTCGATGCATACACGGGCCGCGCACACAACGCACCAGCGACGCGCGCGCGCGCGCGCGGCAAACCCGTGCATACGCGAGCGACTAGACGAGAAGGAACCTCTGCCGCGACTTTTTCCGACATTTCCTCCCCCTCCGCTACCAATTACCGCCGGCAATTCCGTTTAATTAACGAAAAATTCTGCTCGACCCTCGCGTCCCGCCAAACGGTCGCGAAATGGAAGTCGGGAAGCGTCGATACGTAATCGGGGAGGGTGGTTCACGCGAGGGTGTCCACGGACACTTCAACCCCTATTCTTCCGCGAATTCCCTCCGCCTGTATTTCCGAGCAAAGAAGCGGATGACCATCGGCGGGTTCGCTGGAAACAGCCTTCGCGTATTCAGAGGGGATTTGAGGGGAGATGAAACCGTGCTGCTGTAATTGCTCCTTTCGCGGGAGTGTGATTATTGAAGTTTCGGCAACGAGGGATCCCCGGCTACCAAGCCGAAATGATCCGCGTCTACTTTCGGTCCTCGGCGGATTAACGAAACTTTGTAGACGACGCACTAGACGCCCCGAGAGCGTCGGAAACACCGGGAAGAAAAAGTGTATCGATTGATCGTCGCGAGCCCGGGGGAGAGGGGGGAATGGATTTCCTTTGTTTTCGCGATGGCAAACAGACCGAGAGATCCGTTTTGGTACGGGTGGTATCGATTATTGACGCTCCGCTCGAACCCGCGGAGACGCAGGGGTATTTCTACCTCGTCTACCTACAAGCTGTTCCAGAACTGTGGACACAAACTCAACTGACTGTTAGTGCCGAGCGAAACGAATGGAAAGGCCACCGCCGCGCGTACCTATTATCTCCGGTGTTATCCAGCTCCGTTCGAGGCACTCGCAGCCGATCCCGTTGGCCGCGGAAGGCGGAGTATTTCAAGAACGTTTAGTTTACGAACCCAGGCCAGCTCCCATCGTTTTACGAGCTACGTTAGTCAGTTCGGCTTTGCCCACGGTTCTGAAACGCCCTGTATATTGTTCTTTCGGCGCTGTACCAATCAATAAGCCCGGCACGGACGTAAAACACGCGGCGGTATCGGTCTCGCATCTCTCGCTGCCTCCTCGCCACGTAGGGCTCACGACGTTCCAACACTCCGGTTCTCCCTGCTTTTTCATATGATTCAGCTTTCTCTAATTTTACCGGGGGGGGGGGGGGGGGAGCGTATCGAGCGTTCAGGGGATCCCTACGTCAGCGAGGGCCATCGCCAGGCAACCGGCTGCGCATTTCGCCGCAAAAAGGACGCGCCACACGGTAATCGGAATCGGCTCATTATCTCCCCGCGTTTGGGCGCGCAATGTTAGAAGCGATTAGCATAACGCGACGCTGTGGCTCATCCATAAGTGGCTTCAGGCTCTCGCCAGTGGAGAAACTGAGGCGACTAAGTTAATAATAAATAGTGGATCGGGTACGGGGAATTGAGGACCTCGCTGCAAATTCGTTAACAATGAAAACACATACTTATCAATTGAAGAACTAGCTACTACTTATTGTGTGATAATATGTATTTTTCAATTAGCGTTCTCTTTTCGAAGATAAGTCGAAGCAATAATTTTATAAACGGTTTTTTCTAATTTACTAAAAGGTGGTAAAGATGGAGCGGCACCCGGAGGGGTGCAAGATCCTCAATTTGATTTCGCTAACTAGTGTATAAGGACTTGCGTTACGAAAAGTTGCACGTTTCAATTTTTTTACGAAAAACAGCAGGTTTGTCTTCGTTATTACGAAAACTATCACGTTTCGGTTTTCGCTGCGAAAAGTAGCATGTTGGAGCTGTTTGCCATGAAAAGTAGCATGTTCCGTTTATAGCGACGAAAAACAGGACATTTGGATGGTCGCCTACGATCAATCGAGTGCGTCAACTTAAGGGGTTGTGTCTAGTGAGCAGACCGAAAAGAGGCGAATGTTTGTGAATTTTTTTTTAAAAAGCGGAAGCATATATTGCTACAGAACTTTTTGCACTTAACAGAGCAACATTTCAAGAACATTTGGTAATTTTTTTTGCAGAAAATTTGTTTTATTTTGTAATAAAAATTCTACGACATCCAAGAAGCCTTTTTAAAAACGGTGAGCAAGATATTTCAAAAACTACTGCACCAATCTTTCTGAAATTTTGTGGTCTTATTTTTTATATAAAAATCTACTGAATGTGGAGAGGATTCTTTTTTTTAAGGTATAGTTTCGATTTTGTCAACGAAAACAGTCGTGTTTATCGCGCAAAAATCAGGGTTTCAGCATTAAATAGCCACCATTTTGCTTTAAATTAATATTTCGGAAATTCCCCCCTTAATCAGAGGATACACTAATATACTAACGAAATCTTTTTTATTTTTTGATTTTAGATAATCTGGTTTCGAATGGCAGTGCTCACCGCAAAACGACTTTATAAAACTGCTTCGTGAATGTTGGTTGTAATTTTATAGTAAACGTAAATATTTTTATACAAAAAATTACCAAATGATCTTTAAATGTGTCTGTTCTAAGTGCAAAAAGGTTGGAAAAAATATATGCTTCCGCTTTTTCAAAAAAAAATCACAAACATTCACCTGTTTTCGGCCTCCTGACCAGGTATAACCCCTTAAATACCTTCCGACGCGATTTTTATTTAGTACTAGGTCAGTAATTTATTAAACATTAAAATACCGTACTTAAATTATGAAGATTAAAATTTTCATACGTGTTTCCTTTTGGAGATTAGATGGAGTTATTATTTATTAAACAATATTTTCAAAAGTTGAATTCTTCGATGCAAAATGTAAGCTAACCACGCGCCGAAACGTGATAGTTTCTGCAGTTTAATCCAAAACGCGTTATTCTTCGTGGCGAAACAGGATAATGTACTAATTTCCGCCGCAAAGTACGAAATGTGCTATTCTTCGGAGCTAAGCAGTCAAATTGGTTAGTTTTCGCGGCGGAAGACCAAACGTGCTAAAATTCGTCAGAAACGATATAATGTGCTTCTTTGCGTGGCAAATTGAAACGTGCTGTTTTTCGTAAGAAAAATAAAACGTGCTACTTTTCGTAACGCACGTCGATAAGAACTAAACAAAATAATTAATTGAACTGATAAAGGGTGACCAACTGCGCCTCTAATTCCAGGAACAAAGAAAACCAATTCAGACGCGAAAATACTCAAAAATAACCACCTCGATATCTCTCAGATTATTATCAATGTAATCAGAGAAAGTAAACGCGCAAGTTTCGAGGAAAAAGGGGTGTCCCACGAATTATCAAGCCCACATCATTCGCCCGGTATAAATGTTTCACGAGAGCGCGAATCGAGCACGCAGGAAGCCCGTTCGCTGGGCAGCGAAGCGGGATTGCGTTTCCTAACGTCGGCTTTCTTTCGAGAAGAAATTAGCGCGGTCGCCGCAGCCACAGCTTACCCTTAAGATTACGTAACGATCATAGCCGCGAGTGGTGGTCGACCGAGCGGACGCATATCGATCAGCCCGAGCTTAATTTTCGCGTCTCGAATAGAGAAACCGAATCGGACGATGGCATTGCGAGAGGTTTAAAGGGCTTCGAAGGGTCGTCGCTTGGACACGCGTGGCTATGAAAATGAAGTCTGCTTTGGGCGTTTGGATTCCCGTTCGAGAAAAATTACGAATAGCCCTGTCGGTCGTACAATATTCGAGAAAAGTATATGAAATGCTTGAATATCCTACGTCTTACGCATAGTTAATCTAGATGTAAGGAACTCGAACGACAGTTGGAGTCTTATTGTTACTCCTAGAAAGGTATTTTTCACTTTACAAATGATTTTTCAAGCACTATTTGCTAAACTCTTGACAGTGAAAATGCCCTGAATTCACAATTCTCTGAAGTTATATTTTATTTCTTCAAAACGGTGTAGCGAAAAAAATTGAAACTCGGCAGATATTTTCATCTATCCATGTACTACACGTACAAAAAAAATTGAAAACATTAGTACCATTTCTTCGACATTTTTTCAGCTCTTTTATCTGTCAAGATCGTGACTTTCCATAAGAGTACGTGTAAAATCAGTGGAAATTAAAATCGTTATAATTGAGCAACCGCTTAAAATTTTGGGAGCACATCAGGAAAATTAGAAAGAATAATCTCACAATTTTTCATCTACTTACAAGGGAAGATTCCGAAGCCGGAAATTCAAAAAATTCTGAAACTTTGTGAATATATAGGGAATTTCCTCCTGATTACAACGCAATTTTTGTTAGCTGCCCAAAATCACTCTAAAGGGTTTTTCACTTTTTCCATTTTTTTCACCAAGTCAGAGATCTAATTAAAAGAAGTAACTTTTGTCTTGAAACTTTTTTTCTATCTCTTACAGTTCGCGAGTTATAACACAAACTCCGCAAATAGCCGAATTTTCAGGAATTAATTTCACCCCCCTCGAGTGAATTTGGGCAGCAAATAAAAATTGCGTTGTTAAACAGGAGGGTAATCCGCTGCATACCCAAAAAGTTCCAGAATGTTTTGAATTTTCTGCTTCGGGATCTTTCCTTGCTAGTACCATTTTGAAGATAGCACCGATACATCTTTAATTCTCCCTTTCTTTGAAAGCAGATCAGAACCGAGGAAGCCTCGGATTCTGTGCCCACATCCCTGCTGGAATCAACGCAATTATCGATCCCGATTAACCCCGTTTATGGATTATCCCCGTCTCGAAGCCCTATTCCAAATATCCCTCGCCCTATTGTCCTTGGTTAGCGTCAGAGCGCTGAATGGCGCCCCGCTAATATAGACTCGACACGGTTGGCCGAACCGGCCGACTGTTTTCGTCCTTTCGAAATGTGCCGCCCGTCGAGGGTAAGACGCAACAGTCCTGCGATCCTGAACGCAGCTAAGGATACAGGGATTTCTCGTAACCCGATACCTGCCGAGGGAGAATCCGAACGGTAGACTCCTACCTGAGGTGCTCCATGTAGAATCCCGCCACATCTGGTGGTCGCCCAGGTGAAGTATCCCACCGCCTTTTACACCCCCTTCGTCCTTGGAGCCGCCCTCGTCCACGCCCCACAGCTTTTTCGCCGAGGGAGCGATCTGAAACAGCACGTGAAAACGGGTCTTAAGTCTCCGAGGTCGGCTAGCATGTTTTCCCGGCGCGCGTCCTGCGCCGGTTGCCTCTCGGCAGCGGAGCTGCCGACCGAGAGGCTCCTGGTGCCTGTGCAGCCGACTCGCGCGTACGTAAGCGATCGTATTAATTGCACTAACGAACCGCGGATCCGCTTAAAATTAGCGTATCTGCCGCGTACAGTTAATCAACGGGTCTGATACGGCGCGCGCGCGCGCGCACAGTTCTTAAACAGAACTATAAACTGCGAGCTACCTTTCACTTTGCCAGCCTCGTTCCCTTTCATGCCTCTTCTTCGCTCTTAATTAACCGCTCTCGCGTTGCAGATCGGTCCGCTTATCAGCGAACCCTTCGCGCCGCGATACACATTCACGAGTCGTTATCGCTAGCCTTCGACGTCTCCCGCGAAGAAGCGCTGCTATTTGTTGCGACGATGGAAAGCGAAATAGAGCATCTGTCTTGCCACGGACTCCGACGTCGTATCGGCATTCTGCCTGCCGTCGACAAGTCGCTGACAAAGTTGCGAACTTTCTGCCCAGCGGCAGAAAAGCGTGGAAGCTCGCGTCGGGGTCCGCCGTGACCCGAGCGCGCTACTCCGCCGCACAGTTCCCGACCTCGCCTAACTGGAGGTCAGTGACGTAACGAGTAGAAGCGGCGGGTGGGAGGCGTCCGCGGATTGCGGGATCCTAGATGCAGGTATATTGCACGCGCGACACGGTGACAGTGGAGCTCGAAAGAGAGAGAGAGAGAGAGAGAGAACGCAGAGGAGTCCTCCTCTCTCGGTGCAGGCTCATCCGCATCGCCGCTCGGCCAGCTGCGGGGATCGTTAAGCGGAAGCGCCTGCCGCTCCTCTCCGCTACCCGTGGGCCCTTTCAAGTCCCTTCTTTTCATTCGGCCGCTATTCAGCGCGAACGACACCGACCACGGGAATCCCCGATAAACGGTCCGATCCGAGTTCGTTCGAGTGGCTAGCTCGGGGATTAGCTCATTAAGTAGCCCGCTGCTCCGCGCGCAGCAACCTCCGACGAACTTGCATCTCGAATCGTAAGATAAGAAAGAAGGGACTCGGAAACTTCTGGAAAGTCCGTGGGTCTTTTCGACGAGTGAATACACTTCGAAGATCCATCGTCCAGTGGCGGATTTAACGAGCGGGCCGATGAGCGCATCTTCCAAAAGAAAATTATGATTTTATTCGAACACTATACTTTTTTCTGTACTACTACACTTAGCCTGTTTTTAATCAACTACCTCTTTATTCTACAACGCGAGCATTTTCCCTTTAATCCGCCACTGCTATCGCCAGGTATCAATTAAGGGGTAATGCCACTGTAGAGCCCGGAAAGGCAGCCTGAGTTTGAGAATTTTTTATGCGAGTATAGTGAATGAAATACAAAATCTGTTTGGAGGAATTATTGTACGTACCATGAGGTTTAATCGCAATTTTTTTTTAACTTTTTTAATACAAAATAGCGGCACCACAGCTCAACAACAGAAGCTTCTTCTGAGAAACAGTGTACCACGGTTGGAAAGATTTCTCCTGCAATTTTTGACCTAGAACAAAGATCCAAAAATCTTTGAGTTCTATATAAGATTATCTCAGGAAGTAGCAGAGGAAATTAGAAAATACTGTTTTTTGTATGAATGGTGCGTGATTGACTAAAACGCTTCAACAATTTCGAGGTTGTGGCAGGTTTGTGTTTTGTTCAATCACGCATCATTCTTACAAAAATCAGTATCTTTTAATTTCCTCGTGTACTTCCCGAGATAATCTTATATAGAACTAAAAAACTTTTGGATCTTTGTTCTAGGCGAAAAATCGAAGGAGAAATCTTTCCGGCCGTGAAACCCTGTTTTTCAGAAGAAACTTCTTCTGTTGAGCTAGGGCGCCGCCATTTTGTATTAAAAAAGAATTTTAAAAATTGTGATTACTCTTCAAGGTGTGTGCAACAAAGGCCTTCAAACAGATTTTGCATTCTATTCGCTATACTCGCATAAAAAATTCTCAAAATCAAGCTGCCTTTCCGGGCCCTAGAGTGGCATTATAGATGCATATTTAAGCATCTCTTTTTTGAAAGGGAACACTATTTCGAGCTGCAGGCCTCGATCCCCTCTGTGTCTAGACCCGTGGCTACCTGGAGCAACTTCGTAGCTCCTGGGAGGGCGAGTTAAAATTGGAAAGGGTCCCCGAAAGCGTCGGAAGTGACTCGTTCGAAATTGGTCTAGAAGACGACGTTCGCTGGCAGGGACAGTGCCGTGGGAGATTATTTAATCGATGCTCGGAGGCGCGACACGGTCGCTCGATCCGTGACTCATCGTCGGGGCGCAAAGCGGGAGGGGGGGGAGGGCCTGTAAGATTTTCCACGCCGCCCCGTCCAAGACAGGCCGTCTCGAGCAAACACGCGATATTTATATTTTATTGATCACGCGAACGGTAACGCGCACAAAAGCACGTGCGTCACGAAGCGAGTAGGTGCAACGCGGCTCTCGCCGACCACGAAATATCAGAGGATGCTGCTTATCGCTGTATACTATGCCAATGATCGCGTTAATTATATCTCAGCCGCTACGTAAGCGGATATCCTTCGCAGCAAAGTCGGTCTTATCGGCGGGTGCGTGCACTGGGTCACCCGCGGGACACGCGATTAGCCCGTGAATACCACAAGCGCGGACAGAGGACTCGCACCTTCAGCGACACAGAAGAATCGAGTAACAGTTGCCAGCTAAATCAGGCAGGGAGAAGTGTTTCCATACCGATCAGAAGCGAGGCAACCGCGGGAAAGCCGACGGAGGCGAGTGGAAGGGGAGCCCCGGAGCTGGCGCGTCTTTTCACCTAGATCGACAAATCGGCGGATAAAACGGGGCAGAAAAAGGAATCGAGCGAGTCTAGAAACCGGTTAGAAATCCCGCGGGAGAAAACGCAGGCGGCTGGCGAAGGAGCGGCCGCGGCGGCGATTCGCGTGTCAAGTTGGAAAGCGAATCTTCGCTCGCATCATCCAGCGGGCGCCTCTTTTTCTTTTTTTTTTCAACTCGACCCGCATTTCGTGCCGCCCGAACGGGGTCAGTTTCGCTCTCTCTCCTTTGGAGTCGCTCGGCATCGCTAACTATTGGAATCTCGACCCCCGAAGCTACAGGAGCCTTCAAAACCTTCGAGATCCGCGCAGCCCCCGATCCACACCTGGCCAAATAGTACCCGGTAGCGAGCCACTAGAATAATCAAGTGTTACTCAAGCCTTAGGGCGTTCCTAGCGGTGGGACGGCACTAAAGTTACCTCGCTGATTTCCCAGACCGCGCGACGCGCGACGTCACGCGATACACCCCGGATTTACGACCCCTTTCTCCCGCTGTATAGAAAGCCTCGTGTGCGTGCCGGGAAGACTCGGCTCGGCCAGCTGGCCCCAGTCGCCGATTCCCATCGCGGCGAATGCTGTAATAGGTACAGCCAGCAGGGACGACTGGGTTACCTCGGCTCGCAGAGGGATGGGAGACGCGACGAGGAGCGTGGAACGGCGGTGAACGGAGGATACGTCTGAAGGTTTGGTAAGGTAAGGGGGTAAGGGTAAGGCTCGGTCAACCGGGGGCGATACGCCGTGAGTATCGACCGGGTCGCCGGCCGGCGGAGACGCTTTTGCACGTTAAGCACGGCTACGGGGAGAAAGGGGCGGGGGGGGGGGGAGCAGGTCGAAAAGCGGAGCGAACGGAGAGGAGCACTCATCGGGCATGGCTCTCGGTTCCCCGTTCCCCGAACGAGGAGGGCAGGCACCGAGGGCTTGATTCCACGGATAAGCCGATAGGAATGCTCCCGTAGGTGTGTTAACGACGCGGCTTCAAGGATAGCTGCGAGCGGATGGCCTGTTTCGCTTTCGCAGAATTTACGAGCGGGCGGCTCGAGGCTCGCGCGCTTAACGGATAGTCGTTAGAGGAAAGCCTGTAACTATCGGGTGTCAGAGGATCAGCTGTTTAAAACGGATTCTTTTAAATCGCCCGTTAATTGGGGCGCGCTTAATTTAACCATTTCGCCACTACGGGCGACTATAGTCGCCCTCCGCGAAACGCCACGTAAATACGACGGGCGACTGTAGAGTCGCCCTCCACAAAACGCCTTGTTCTTTTATTCTCTCAATCTCTTCGACACTCGATGACGTTCCGCGATCCGTAGTAATACAATAGTAATAATAATACAAAATATAATGGTTATAAGACTTTCAGATCGAACTGTAGAGCTATTGTTGGGCTATCCACTTACTGCGGATAATTGTTATCCGAGTGTGATTAAACGAGTGAAAATACGTTTATGCAGAAGGTGTAAATATCTTGGTTTAAAGAACAGTCTCTTTTCTTCCAAAAGCATGTCAATGTGGCGTTGCTCAGGCGTGACACGTAGACCCGAACGCCGAAGACTGTCCACGCGCAATGTGTTCACTTTTGGCGCGAGGTCCCGTTCAGTGGAGGTGCTCCGGTGGAGCAGATCGCCGTAGCGAAAGGGTTAACCCAGAACAACTGCGTCGAGACGCGGGAAAGGAGACGAACTAATAATCCCCGGTTCGTTAGGCCAGTTGCAGACGGTAGTGTGCATTCTCCATCCCCTGGAACCGGTCAGCGAAAACTTTTGCGCGCTCAGCGAGGACGGAAGAGCGGCGGAGGAACCCGGGGGGGGAAAAAGAAGCAGAGCGGCGAGGAAGGGCAGAAGGTAGGAGGTGGTGTAGCAAAGCGATGCATCGCGTCCCTCGTTCGTCAGACGAGGACATCGTTCTATCCCTTCGCCGGCCAGCAGAAGCACTTTTGCACGTCGGCCGCAACTGCGACGGACAGAGGCGAAAATACGAGGGTGCAGGAGCGAGCGAGAAAGGGAGACCGGCTGTCCGCCGGAAGGAAAAGGGGAGAGAGGGGAGAAAGGAGCTGGAGAACGAGAGACGACACCAGAGGAAAGAGGTACCGGCTCCCTCTTTCATTGAACAAAGCCAGCGATAGCTCCACGTACCCCTAAGCTCTGCTCCCCCCCACTGCTAGGCAGCGCAACGCTTCCCCTGCACTCCCCCACCCACGCCCAGGACGCTACTTGCCCCCACCGAGGCCGCGAGAGCGTGGACGTCGTCGCTAAACAACCACGGGGCCACCGACCCCTCCTCAGGCCCCTCGGCCGCGGGTCACGGCCACTGTCCTCGCGGAGAATCAGCGGCACGAGGGAGGCGAACCCTGTTGTTCTCTCTTCCTTCATCTATCCCTCGGCCGCCTCTCCACCCTTCCGTTCGCTCTTCCTCCCTCTTTAACGGACGTACGTGTGTACGCGCGCCTGCGTGAGCCGGCGCGTGCGCGCTGCACGCACGCATTGGGGAAGAACTCGCTCGGGGGGTGATTTCCTACTTTGCTAGCCGACTGTTTCGCGTTTTTAATTCAGGCTAGATCGAGGCGGAGCGGCCCTTCCAGAGACTACGAGTCGCCCTCGAGGTTCCAGGATTTTTATATTGCCTATCAATAGGATTCTGAGAGAGAGAATCGACCGGTAGAAGCGATCCACCGTCGGGCTACGAAGTCTATCTAATTTCATATTCATCCGGGATACGTGAATCGATGGTTCTGCCCTATGGAAATGAGTTTCTCCTTCGCGTAACCGCTGCTCTTCCCGATGACGATACCCGCCAGCGTAACCGATGCGCTTAGGTTCAACGACATGCGCGTCACGTATGGATACGTCACTTTCGGATAGAAATGACGGAAGACGACATTGGCCGACGGGCAGTGCGAGTTCTTTGGAGGAACAGTCTGCAAGTTCGCAGGTTTGACGCGGCCACCCTTCCTGCCGCGAGTCTCCGCACTCCCCCTGACGCCCGCGATCGAAGGCTCCGCGATAGCGCACGGGCCTGGATCCTAGGCTCCAAGCTCCGCGAAGTGAAAGTATAGAATCAGAGAAACCGATTACACGATACGAAACGATTACGCTTGGCCGCTAGCGTAAGAATTCGCCGGCTCGTGTGCGTGCATCTGAGTCACCCGGAATGCGCGTCGAAAATGATCGAGTGGCGATTCAATTTCCAGATGAGAAACCTATGGAAACGAGCGTCCCTTTTTCTCTGCTATTTCGAGGGGAAGAGAAACGATATATGCAAGCCTGTTTCATTATTCGTTACTTCTAAATAATAACGGGAACGCCGCTCGCCTCTCATCGGCCCTCCAATCAGCGGGAAACTATCGATTATCGATGGCGCTTCGCATAAGTTCACTGACATATAAGCCGATATCAATAAACATTCCTCTCCGCAGCTAGCCTCCACCTCTTCCGTCCTTTCTTTCTTTCTCTCCCACCGCCGAGTCGCGGTGATTCCCAGAAAGGGATTATCCGCCCCCCTGAATGTCCCTTTATATAACGTCGCGGACGCTTCTTTCCTCAGAGGCTGACGTCACTCGAGAAACCGGAAACTGGTTTCATTATTTTATCGCGAATAGAATACGATAACGTGGACCGTGTAGGAGTACAGTTTCTTGCCGGGCCGTCTTCGCGGACCTCGATGGGGTCGATTCTAGAAAATCGCAGCGAATCTACTTGGAATACTTTGCGAGTTGTTTAGAACTTTTCTGAACGTCGATTCGACGGTTTAGCGTGGAGAACGCTGGACGTCTCTGTTAAGCGTGGCGGTATTCGAGATAAGAGTTACGGGCGCGACGTAATCGAAAAGGGACGCTGATCTTGCGTAACGATTATCGTCGAGAGGCTCGCGAACTGTAGGCGTCAACTGCGTAACTTGTCCCTAACCGTCTGGTAGCGTGGAGAGGAGAAAGCTCTCGTTGCAACGATATGGCACTCGATATTCTTTGCATCTTCCCGAAAGCAAATCAGTAGATAAACTTCAGTAGACTTGGGAAGTTCTGAGAGCCGCAGCAGGTAATCGCTCCACGTTTTCCAGCCACTTCTTCCCCAGAGTAATTCCGTAGCATTTCGAGATACCTCGCGCGCAAGTCCGTATACGGGCAGATAGCGATGAGAATGACAAGGCTAATTGAAAACATTTTGTTGCCAGTAAGGTCAACCCTGAACCTCGAGGCGGCTAGAAGAGATAGAGTGACTCACGCGAATCAATATCCCTCCAGGCACTATTTGCCGTTTATATTGGCGCAAGAGTAGCGCAGCGGCGGTGCATCTGGCGCGCGGATAAATTTATTTGTCTTTCCGCGGTGTTATCAATGGCCGGGCGAATAACGCGCGCGGACACCTTCGCGGGTAAGTTGAACGAAAACATTTGCATTCGCGCGGATGTAATATCGGGGTGCTCAGGCACATGGGGAGCAAAGATCCGCGAAATCTCTATTTACTTTGCGAAGGGAATCCAGGCGTCAGAATCATGGAAGAAGAATCGGTAAAAATTTCTATCCAATTTCTCGGCGCGCACGCCGGCTCGCGTGTGTCACGGTTTCCCAGAGAGAGACAGAGAGAGACAGAGAGAGACAGAGAGAGAGAGAGAGAGAGAGAGAGAGAGAGAGAGAGAGAGAGAGAGAGAGAGAGAGAGAGAGAGAGAGAGGAGCCTGACAGTCTTTCAATCGATTAGGCGTGCCCGAAGGGAGAACCACGAGCAAGGGAGGAGCGTATGCAAAACGCAAAGCCGTATAAATTTAAATGGCACCGGTCCAAACGAACCGTTCGACCACCTCCGCTCCGCGATAGGCAGCGGAGAATATAAAAACATGAAATTCATTAACGAGCTCGCGAGGGACGAAAGGAGCTAACGATTGATAATTAGACGGCGGGAGGGAAAAGAGAATTCTTCGGCGAGATAACGAACACGTAATATCGTTTTATACGCTCGCAGCGGAAAGCGTTCTAAGTTCGTGCGAAAGTACATTAACCTAAACACAACGCGAACGTTCTCTCCCGTGCCTCTGGAGGTTTGCTTGCTGGCACAGCGCGAGCGAGACGGGGAGTGCACGAGGCGACGTGGGAAAGAGGGAGGGAGGGAGAGGGAGGGAGGGAGAGGGAGAGAGAGAGAGAGAGAGAGAGAGAGAGAGAGAGAGAGAGGGAGGGCAGAACTCCAGGGCGTTTCGCTGGATAGAGTTCGAGGACGTAAACAATGAAGGAACAGTCGTGGAAGAGGAGCGGCGCGAGGATTCCGGCTGTACAGCTTGGTACATTTGAGGATCTGAAAGGAGCTGTAGCTTTGTATCCTCTCGCGAAGAGACTTCTCCTTATTTCGGCTGGAATTACTTAATCGCGGCGTTTTGCAATAAGGCGGGATCGAGTGGCGAACGTTCCGTCTAATTCCGGCCGCGGTGGTGTACATAACACGCGTGGCTGGAGAGTCTGCCATCCTTCCGTCGTTAAGATACAAGGCGACCACTAATGGATTCGTTGTTATGTGACAAGGTTAAGCGAGTTCGGAGACCTGATTGGTCGAACAAGTAACATCTCCGTGCGACCGCGTTCGCGCAAGTATTCTACTCACGATTTCGATCGGCCACACTTCGCCGGTTCTGATGACAAATGGAACTTTTCACTGAATCAGCTCGCTCGAGAAGTTGATACGTCGAAGAAATGCACGATGGAACGACGTATACATTTGGTTACGTTAGATTGTAGTAAACAGGTTGGTAGTAGCTAGGCAAAAACGATGTTGTAACGCTACCAAACTTTTGCAATCATTACAGTCTGCCACTCTGCGACCGTCGAATCAATCTTTGTTTATGGAAGTATCGACTCGCGAGACACTTAAGTTCGGAGATTACGGACGCTTGTATTAGAAATGGAAACGGGGTAAAACGAACCTTCTAGAAGGAGGTACTTGATCTATGATGAAACGGAACTATTCGTGGCGAGGCTCCTTCGATTACTGACGATGTAAACAAAACCGAAAGTCCGCGTCGATCTCCGCGATGTTGGGTTACGCGAAAAAATGGGTAAACATTGATGAAACACAAAGCTACGTTCGCCGTCTGATGTTAAAGAACGCGTCTTTTTCGTGTGCACGGTGAGCGAGGCGAAAATCAAGGTGACGGGGGAAAAAATAGTAACAGGATAAAGAAGACGGAACGTTGAAGTTTTGAAAGGTTATTATGTACTTGACAGTCTTACACGCTTCCACTTGTGAAACAATTCCAAGTTGCATCATATGACATCAAGAAGACAAGCACATGCATCCACGGTAAATCTTCTAAGACTTCCCTACATTTCGAAAAACCAGAAACTAAGTAACGTAAAAGCTGCTGGATAATTTTAGTCGAAATACTTGGCGTATAAAGAACGACGACTATAAGGTGGATTATCAGACGAGACACGGGTTAAAAATATACCGCATAACGCACTGGATGCCGTAGGTGAACGATGACTAACAAAAAGGTTAAGTATAACGAGCGAAATTTCAGAAATTCTTTATTCTTCTCGCGGGAGGAGAAGAGCATCGTTTCCACGAACGTTGCGTCAAGTAACCAATATTAACGATCTCGACGCTCGAGACGAGCCTCCGTTGGAGTTCGTAAACATGGAGGTGTTGGTCGTGCGGGATAAAAATTGCCGAAACCTAACCTATAAAGTTGTTGGCCGTCAAGCGTCGTGTCATCGGGACGATTGAAAACACGGGCAACGGGGTCTCGGTATATATGTCTAAGGAAACTGAGTGGGAATAAATACCATGTCGGCTCCCAAATCCTTCATGTCGCAGTAAAGAAATAGATCCCCCGGTGGTTTCATCCAGTCGCCTGTGCTCGTGCCCGCTCCCTGGCCGTACCCTACACCGAAACTCTCCACCGTCTCCAAGGTACCCTCGGCACGGCGCGTCACCTCCGACAGATTCACCGTTAACCCCGTGGCACACCGACAACGCGAACGATAGATTCAACACACACTGTTTTCCACGCACTGGGCCCCCGGCGGACGAGGCTATCTCGGCGGCGATTCTTGGAATACCGACACGACGCGTCGCAGGGGAAACAAGAACAGGGGCCAGCGACGATCGTACGTGAACCGCGGCGGCGGGGCGCGGACGCCGATTCAGCCGGCACTGAATAATACACACCACTCCCGCTTGTTGTTTTCACGTTCGTTTTTCCTCTCCTGGAGCACACAGGGCAGACGTACGGACCCCTTTTCGCGACCGAACGGACCACACCACCGCCGCCGCCGCTGAACAATACGAATCACGGCACCGCCGACGAGAGTGCGAGCGTGAGACAGAGAGTGAGAGGGAGAGAGAGAGGGAGAAAGAGAGAGAGAGAAAGAAAAGCGTTCGGCCGCCTGTCAAACAGTTCGACACCTCCGGGGTGCCTCGATGCTGCCACTGCTACCTATGCTCCTCTCTTCTTCCTCGTCCTCTTCTTCTTCCTCCGCCTCCTCCTCTTCCTCCTCCGCCGCCACCACCGCCACCTCCTTTCTCCTCTCGCGCACTTTGCACACTCACTCCGCGAATACGCGCTTATTTACAAGGGGGAGCGAGTCGATTACCGCGTTCTTTGCTTCTAAACACACGTCCGTGCTGGCATATCGCGGGAGGCGTCGTTATCGGGCGTTAAAATAACGCTCAGCGTCCTCACGATGCTCCTCGACAGTTCTCTGTCCACGAATTTTCGTTAACCGGCCTCTCTCTTCGATAGAGACTGCCCTCCTAACCGAAACAAAGAACGACGCTCGAGCCGAGTGCCCTCTATCGTCCAATTGGGCGATCACTGTCTGCCTCGCGAACTACCGCCGACCAATCGTCTCTCACCTAGCTTCTACCTTCTACGTATCGCGACCTCTCACGACGACCGGATGAAAATTTCATCGCGCTTTTAATTAGCGTACCTGGGCTTCAAAGGTATTCGAAGCTTCGGAAAATGGCTCGGCATAGAATGCTCCTGGGTTTGAAATTTCGAAATTTTGAGACGAGATCGTGAATCTCGCGCGAGACGGGCGAAAGATAATTCTACACCAATGGCAAATTACCTTTGGCATTTGCCAACGCTTGTGCATTACTTATGCGACAGTTTCTACTCTTTCGTTCGCTGAAACCTGTATTTTTAATGAGCTACTTCGAGCAGCCGTGGATCAAAAAAAAAAATAGATAATTGGTGGCGAGAAAAAAAAATATTCTCGTCTATTACACGTACGAACCATTTCAACCTCCTTTCAAATCAGCGAAGGTCGCCGCCGTAAGACTGGCGACAAACGCAACCATTTGTAATTTGCTACCCGCCGAATTTTGGCCCTGACACGATTTACGCGGCAGACCTACGCATCGGCTCAACTTTCTATCCACCCGTTTGTTAGCCATTGCCGTCGCCGCCAACGACAGTCACGAATTAGAGACAACCGTGTTTAGGCGCGTTTAGTCCCGAAAGCGTGTACCCACGTAATACAGTAAGATTGATTACGAATTCACAGGTGTATTGCTCAGATCTACTGTATTCAAACGCGAGAATAACTACTGTATATCAAGATAAATGGACTTACCTGGCCATTCCGAAACTGTTGCTGTTGTTGCTGCTGCTGTTGCTGATGATGGAAAAGGGCAACTTGTTGCTGAGCCGTCATTTGGTTGTTAAGATAAACTAAATGCTCTGCACCGGGTGCTCCGCTCTGTGCAGAAACAGGAGAACACAATTGTTAATCCCCTGAATAATTCTGAATATTTTCATATGAATTTCGAAGAAGTCTCGTTGTAATAACAATACCAATTCGTAATGCATTACTCACTTTAAGTTGCATAGGATGGATTTCATAAGGCAGATGAACATTGTTCATAGTTTGCAGTCCCAATTGTTGTGGTTGATTCTGCTGTGGTACGCTCAGTTTAGTAATGGGATACTTCCATTTCTCAGGATTCTGTAATTCATTAAAACTCGCAATGAAATAAAGGCGAGAACAGCGCTTCTAAGCTATTTCTAACGGAGGATACATAAGTTCTTACGATTCCGAATATTCGGTACACTCACATTATCGATAATAGCATCGTCCGCGAGAGCCCAGGCACGCGGGGCTTGTTTCGTTTGGAAGGTCGAAGACTGTGCATTGAATTCCGGTTCTGTGGGTCTTTGGAACACGTAACCCACCATGGCGTCGTCCTGCGTTCGGTTCAGACCTATCTGATGCGTTTGACCGGGCTGTATGCGCATGCTATCACCACCGGCCATTACTTGTCCGCATTGCTCCGCATCCTGCGAACAACAAGCAATCACGATCGTCAGCATTGCGACGTATCGCTTTACGATCGATGGAAATGGTTCTACTATCGAATGGTTAAAGCGCCGATCAATGTGCACGTGAAATATGAGGAACGAATTCCGCGCGGCATTATCAGTCGCGAGCAATGAAATTATTACTTCGCACGAGTACTGAGAAACAGGTAACACGCGAGATACCGCTCACATTTCAGCGCTGTAAGCAGTTTAATAGATACGACCGAAACATCTCGGTCTCTACACAATACTCTGCCATGATGGAATCAAACAAAGCACAAGCATATGCAATAGCCATGCGTATGCAGAATAGAGAAGCTCCTTGTTCCGCGTGTTTCGGTAAAAAGAATAGATCTCTTCTGCATTGACTGGCAGGCCATTAAACGAAGCGAATTCAGCCGTACGATCCGAACGCGTCTCGTACGGATTTCTAGGCTGACGTTCGAATCGGGCCTCACCGCGTCCGAGACGTGTGGAGATAGGTTATGATGTCGCGAATCGCGAAGTAAAATCATTACCGTCGCAAGTCAATTCGGAAGGTACGTTCGCGGACTTACGAAGACAGAATAAAGGAAAATCGAAACTTTTGCGTACCGTGGGTATATGTCCGTTAGCGGAAGGATGGTGTAACTGCACAGAAGGTGCCGGTTCACCCGCAGCACCAGCGCTACTCGCACCGAGCCACTTCATCGTTCTGTCAATCTGTACCGCTGCCTCGGGCACGATGAACGACAATCGGACAGATAAGAGGAACCCCTCGGCTGTGAAGGTTAGCTCGCTCAGAACCGGCGTCCGGAGCTAAACGTAGAATCGCCCGCTACGTCCGTGCCGCGGGCATGTTCGTACGCGCGTGACCCTTAACAGTGCGGCATCTCCGCTGTTTCCACGACGACCGCGACGACCGACGAGAAATAATCAACCGAACGGGGAGCGTATTTATTCCGCGATGCCGCGACCGAGAACGCCAGACAAGAGTCCACCAGCAATGGCAGCTGGCCGAGCGGTGCTGCCGGATTTTTGACAACACTGTCGGACGGCACGGAAAACGAAACGGAAGAACACAAAGAGAGAATCGTTGAATGGACGCAGCAACTCACTCTGCTTTCTACTCCGCTTCTCGAGCTTTACCAAACGACACAACCGCTCCGGCGACCGACCAACGAAACTGGGGGGATGTCGTGGAGAGAGAAGAAAAAAAAATTGAAAGATACAAACAAAAAAAACGACAACTGCTCGTTCGTGGACGGGGAGACGGGAGGGTGTTAGGGGTAGAAAAGCGAAGAGGGGGAGGGAGCCGATAGGATTCGCAAAATTTTTGGGGCCCGTTCTGTCGGCTGATACCGTGGATCTTACGAATCCCCACTTTCCGGGGCAACGATACGGGTTACAATTAATGGTGGTGGGTCCCCTGCTTCGATTCACGGGCACGAATCCTCGCCTCGCAGCGAACACCACGGCGCGACCGATCCGGCAAAATATCCCCCGTTCGGTTCTCTGTCGCTCGTTCCCCGCACGGTTACCAAGAACGCCACCCTTTTTCACGCACTCATCTCGTAAAACTAAAGCTTAAAATACACTATTCACAGGTATGTACAACGAAGTACAGGCACACAATGTGCGTCCACCGGCATACGCGTGTTTCGCGCGCAAGGATGCTGCGCGATTTTCGGACAGGGCCGGGGGGCAGGAGGGGGGCCGGAAGAGGGGGAGGGGGTGGCGAAGAAAGAACCAACCCGCGTTTAGAAATGCCGCGACACGATATGGAGGCAATACGTTATTTCTGTCAATTTCACGCTCTTCCTGTCCCCGAGATCTCCCCGACACGATTCCCACGTCCACCGCGACAAGCTGTCCGCCGATAACACCAAAACAACGTACAAACGGCGGCTCGTAGACTTTGCCCGGCGTGTAAATCGTCCGTTCACAAATTCCCGCAACGCCGTCCTCGGAGTGTCAAGATTTTAGGTTATAACGACACAATATCGTGCATGAAACGAATAGATAGCGGTGTCCCATGCTAGAATCAAACGTACCATTTTTACCGCCATCTAATATAAAAGTCACGTTCTAAAATTAGCTATCCTCGCCCGCACTGTGCCCGCGTGTTTGTTGTCGACAATCTAAATATTAATAAAGCCCCTCGCTTTCAAAGGCACTTTGTGTACGCGCGATACTGCCGATGGTATAACTCCCATGCGTTACATATTATGCGGCCAACGTTTGTTTTGCTTTCTCGGGGCGAATGGAACGGCTTTATTCGCAAGGACCATGGCCGAGGATCGCGAAACCAAGCGCGGCCATTGGTCGGCCCGTAATCCGCGACTGTTTCGCTTGCAAACTCCTCATAACGTATACACAGGACTCGCATTGGCAGCACCTGCCACATGCGACAGTGTTTTTAATGACCGTAGCTGCGGCCTGCGCATGAATAATATCAACTTGTCAATTTAATGTAGAGGGTCTTCTTCCTATGACCGCGTCAGATTATAAGGAATGTTTTTTTTTTATTCGACACTTAAGATAATTTTACAGAGCTGTTGAAATATAATCGGTAAGATCTCGCCACGTTTCACTCATCGACACCGTAGTGTTCTCTGCTGATTCTCTGCGGTACACGTCCGAATGGTCATGTCAACGAACCTTTTGACAAACGGGAATTGTCAACGATTTATTTTCTCTCGTTCTATAACGTAATCCACCGCTCCTTTCTTTAACGCGCTTTAGTAGAATCTCTCGTATATTCGCAGCTTTTAATTAGTGGCATGACTTTATTCAGAATAATTCTTATCTTATCGTTACAATGAATCTAGAGATAGAACACTGTAAATTTCTTCTTTGATTTAAAGCTCTTATAATTATAGATGTCGTAATGCAACACATCACGTACGGTAATCCTATTACCATAATATAAAATGGCAACATTTTGGTCAGGGCGGCCTGGTTGGTTAGGAAAAGTAGGAATAGCGTTGTTAGCTACGTGGCTCTTGATACTAGTCGTATCGGTGTCGCATATCTTTAAGACTAATAGTTTATCGTCCAACCACGAGGGCCCCACGAACAAAGAGAATGCCCAGCGTTTGGCCCAAATGGTTAACGATTTCGAGATCCTCAAGAAGCAGAACGAGGCGCTGAAAAATTTGGTCCTTGGGTAAGTCCGCTGAAAGGATCATTAGAGCACACAGGTTTATCTGAAATTTCAAACAAAGAGCCCTGCGACCTTTTCGTTGTACAGGATAACGTAATTTCCAGAGACAGATCGAAATCCGTTCAAGGGGATCATTTAGGTTTGATGCAAGATAAGTTCGAAAAGGTGTCGCTTTACGATAATTTGTTGGAGCATCAAGATGATTTTAAACACGGTATCCCTCTACCGGAGTACGAAGAATTACGAAGGAGGATAAGGAATAATGTACAAGAGACGTGGTAAGTGTAATATATAAGGGGTGTGGATTGATTATTTAAACGCTAGGAATATTATATACAATACCTTAATTCTTGAGACAGGTATTATGTTAGCGCAGAATTAAATAAATTTAGGAAAAGTATCGATAAATTGAGCTACGAACAAAGGGAGAAGAGAATACAAGATACAGTAAAGAATATTTGGGATCATAAGAGATCTCTTATAATAGATATCGATAGATTAACAAAAGTAGACGGCTACGACGAATGGAGGAAGCAAGAAGCGAAAGATCTATCCGACCTTGTACAAAGAAGATTTAGGTATTAATCGTTTCTTAATTATTCGTTGTCTAACTTATCAGGAATGTGTAAAAATGTCGGCGTCTTTTAAGGTATTTACAGAATCCTAGCGACTGCAGCAAAGCGAGGAAGTTGGTGTGCAGCTTGAACAAAGGCTGCGGTTTCGGCTGTCAGGTTAAAGAAGCTTTGTCTCTCGTTAAAAACGAATGCTGTTTTTACGAAAAGTTGCAAATAAGATCTTCATGTTTCGCAGATCCATCATATTACGTACTGCTTCTTGGTTGCTTATGGCACGGAACGAACATTAATAATAAAATCTAAGGGATGGAGGTATCATAAAGATGGCTGGGAATCGGTTTTCAAGCCACTCAGCGATACGTGCGTATCGATAAATGGAGCGACGCACGCTAATTGGCCAGGCGACTCCTCTAAGCAAGTAATTTCTTTGCCAATCGTGGACAATGTTTACCCGAAGCCGAGGTTTCAACCGCCGAGTGTACCTGCAGATTTAGCTACGAGATTGGAGAAAATTCATGGGCATCCATTAGTGTGGTGGGTGGGCCAAGTGTTGAAGTATTTAATGAGACCTCAAGAACACGTGAAGAAGACATTGGACTATGCGAAAGAGAGGCTCGGTTTTAAGAAGCCCATTGTCGGAGTTCATGTACGAAGAACGGACAAAGTTGGAACCGAAGCTGCTTACCACGACATAGACGAATACATGGTGAAAGTCGAGCAATATTTTGACGAGCTTGAAACGAAACCAGACGTGAAAAGGGTCTTTCTGGCAAGCGATGATCCGAAGGTGATTACGACAGCGAGAAATCGTTATCCGAACTACGAGATAATAGGCGATCCGGAAATAGCTGAAACAGCATCGGTCGCGAAACGATATTCAGATTCCTCCTTGCAAGGAATAATTATAGACATACATCTGCTGTCCGAATGTGATTATTTGGTGTGCACATTCAGCTCCCAAGTATGCCGCGTGGCGTACGAAATGATGCAAACGTATCATCCAGACGCTTATAATCGATTTACGTCACTGGATGATATCTACTATTATGGGGGTCAAAATCCACATCCTCACCAGGCTATTTTGGATCACAAGCCAAGGAAAACCGGCGAGATAGAGCTGAAAGTGGGAGATTTAATCGAAGTTTTCGGGAACCACTGGGACGGTTACTCGAAGGGGTACAACACTAGAACCAGCATGACAGGCTTGTTCCCCAGCTTTAAAGTAAGAAATCCCGTGGACGCTGCCGAGTTCCCGAAATATCCGGACGTCCCGTTGCACGAAAGCAAAACTAAGTAGACACATTCTGAGTATTTAGTAATCTTGAAAGCATTCAGATTGCTTGCAGAACGATATTACTTGCCTTCGTATTCAAATTGTTGAAAGCATTACAGAAGTCATGGATACATATATATTTTATTACTAGAAAGCGACAGATCTAATTACCACAAAGTGATACTGTCACGAGTTGCGAGATGAAGTAAGTTATACTATCTTGAGGTGTATAGAGTTTTAAATAATTTTACGATCTTCTACAAATTAAGCTACCAATAACCATTTGCCACGTTAAAGAAAATTGAAAATTCGTAGCGATGCCTTATTGATGTTTTACATATTTCGATGAAAGTTAGAACGTATTGCCATTGTTCTCGTAAGATGTTTTATTAGAACGCGACCGCATCGAAGTGTTTCCGTTGCGATATTTATTTCTGTTTAGTTTCATACTTTTAGACAACGTAGATTTAAAATTTTTATTCGTATAGATTATACAGCAGCGTCATTCGTGCCAATGCATTTGATTCAAGGTATTATTTACAATGACAAGCCAATATTTATAGAACAAAAGGGATACATGACAATTGATAATTTTTTATAAGTTAAATTAGGAACTTTGTACCACTAAATAGTTGAATTCACATCTACTGATAAAGACTTGAGTCACAAATTTGTTGTCACAACGTACAATTTGTACATAGGATACGCAATAGGAAATCTACGTACGTAACAGGTTTTCGATGGTACTAGAGCTTATACAATACGCATAACAAATAATGCATAAAATATCGTACGATAAGCATGGTATGCATAGACATCGAGCTGGGCTTGAGGCCTATCTTATACCTTTAAGGATGTTTCCTGTATACATATTGTAATATATTTTATACTATAAACTAAACGCAAATGCGAATTGTTACTATATTATAAAAACTGAATTCGGTTTTTAATAAATATTTAATTCACCAAATCCACGATGCCTTTAACCTCGATCGTTCGAACGCACGGTAATTTCGTGACTTGGAAATCTGTAGAGAGAACATTGTTAAATATATACAAACGAATTTATTACGTCGCATTTTAAAAAAAGACAGTCGATGCTACGCAATTGCGAGAATTGAAATTAGTTCAAAATGAAACGCCAACTTTGGTAAATGTATTACCGAAGAACCACCCTGTTCTTTTTTTCTTGTTTATCCATTTCGCAAATTGAATTGAAATTCGTATAAAATTCTTAGCTGTACCCACGCGAAATGGATATATTCGAAAATTTGTGCAATATTATTCAAGAACCTATATATATAGTGCAAAATAACATGACTTGATATTCCCATTTAACTGAATCCGCGTAATTTATTCAAATTCGTGGTTGTGTGAAGAAGGGAGTAGAAATGGCACAGATTTTTCGTGCGTATAAATTCGAGATACCTGTGTTAATTCGTAATTACGGAAATTTTGGCCATCATCAAAGGTTAGAATCGAGGGACATATACTACCGTGTGTTCTGCCAGCGACATTAACGAAATTAAAGTCAGTTGTTTTTTAAAGATATCAGTATAATCTCTACGATGCGTTACACATCCCTTCTAACGCAACCCACAAGGAAATAAAGGATGCTTATATTAAACTGTCGAAGGAAGTGAGTCGTTAATGTTTCGAACACACAATTCATAAAATACAGTAGTCGGTACTATTTCCACATTGTATTCGATGAAACTCATACATAAACTGCTGCTTCGTGTTTCATATTTAAAACTTGACCGTTTGTAGATGCATCCCGACAGCGGCAGTAAAGGAAGCCACGCCGAGTTTGTAAAGATTAACGAAGCTTACAGGGTCCTGAGTAAGATGAACAAAAGGCAGGAGTATGATAGAAGTTTAAAATATAACAGCGTTTCCTACCAAAATTTCTCTGAGCATAGTAATTATCAATACTCGCAACGCGATCACCAAAGGTACATTACGCGTTTAAATTTGTTTCTTGGAATAGTTCTTGAAATCTAAGAGAACCTGTTTATAGAGCTTAAACCATTTCTAGATACTGGGACACAAATTGGAAAAATAATTCTAATGTACATTGGGACCGCAGCAAGCAAAATCTAGCAAGATCAGTTATGCTGTGCATAGCTATCATGTTTTTTGGAACACTTATTCAAGTACTGCTTCTTCAGAAATCTTTAGTCTTCGACAGACAGGCATTGTTAGAGAAAAGTGCACGGTACGAGCTTGAATATGAAGAGATTAAGAAAGCAGCGAAGCATAAAACAACGGAGGAACAGGTGCAACGCATACTTGAATTAAGTAAACAATATGGAGTTGGACCATACGCTAAATAATGTATTAATTGTGATATGATTTATGTAATTACACTAGTCGACGAGTAGAATTTTATTCCGATTTCATAAGGTGTCTTACGATGATTGTAAATAGCTACTCAAATATATTGTACAAACTACAAATTAGAAGCTTTTGGATGCTAGAGCATTGAAGAGAGGTTGATGCTTGTAGGACAAACAGGACTTTTATTAAAATTTATTACACAAGAGTACATATGTTGCTTTATGTTACAGGGACTGTGTAACTTTCGGACACTGATAAGAATTATTACCGACGAATTTACAATAATTTACAAAAACATAAGTTTCTATATCTAAAGTATTAACTCTCTCCTTATAAATGGTAGGATGTACCAGAAAATGAACACGTACCAGTGAATGGCTATTTTTTATTAAAATGAGTAAAATAAGTTATTAAAATAAGTATCTACTTAATTAGAGACTTCTTTCATTTTCTTGCTTCATATCCAAACAATTTTCGCAGCACGTGGAATCAATCGCGCTGCAAACATAATTTTATAATGTCCATTCATTAGCCTTAAGTGTTCATTTATTGGTGCGTTTACCCAATTACAATTATGTAAGTTATATTTTAAGACTGCAGGAAATTTATCCCTTTATAGTTTATACTATCGACGGTACACGTGAAGCCGACAGTGATAATCGATGTGTAGGTCCGACAGATCGCGCGCTACGTTAATTCATACAAAAGTAATAAATAAAGCAGAGAACCGTTTAAAAGAGAGAAACAGGAAGTGGAAGGAAAAAGGCACCCGAATAGCCGCCAAGACTAAAAGCGAAGAGTTGTACAAATGTCAAAGTGCGTTCCTCGATTCTAAACAGGTACTCGATTTCGGGAAATGGACCGTGCCGCTCTTCACAGTTTCTTAATGTACGTGATGATCGCCGTGTGCGGGAGCGCCGGGGTGAATACAGCTTTACCGCCCTCGTCGTGGTAATCGGCATAGTTTAACTCGTACACTCGTTCGAATCCCAATCGCAGGCAAAGCTTCCCGGAGAAAAAGGACGAGCAGACTGCGCGCGCAGCGTGAAAACCTTCATCCCGCCCGATTGCTCTGCAAAGTTAACATAACCCCTTAAAATCAACTGTGAATCGATCTAAATAATACTGGAAAGAAGATGGTCGTGATTTCGTGAAGAGTGCTAGGTGCAATTCAAGAAGAGACATAATTATATTCCATGTATGTAAGCGTTAAATATCGTTTAACTGGCATTGCAACGATGACGAAATTCAAATGATACAAAGGCGCGCCAACTTATTAACACATTGCAAGAGGGAGACTGTGATCAGAGTTATAAGTGTTCCGCGCCCGCATACAAAGTGTTAATTAAAGGGATCACTTACAACGCCTTTTCTACCAAAGCTTTGCCGACTCCTTTGCCCCTCCAATTGCTGTCTACGGAGATTATTCTAATGTCCAGGACGTTCAGGCCCCGGTACTTTCCGTCGCGGGACAGGTTCTTGTCGACGTAATACAGCAGCCTGAGGATCTTTTTGAACTTGGGATTCTCGCACGTGGTTATGTACTCCGGCTCCTCGTCGCTGGTCGCCTCCAACTTATCTGCGAGCAGCGGGTAAGCCATAACTTATCGTACAATCGAACTGAATCTGAATGCGCAATTAGGTGCCGCGGCTTGCACCTATTAAGCCTAATTTGCAAAGCGGAATGTTTAAACTATTGAATATCAGTCGCGAGTAAACTCGGTGCGGCTTATCGATCGTGAATAAATAACGGCCTTAACATCAGTTGGGAACATGTGCGAAGAACGCGTCACGCACGTCCACCAAGGAACATTGTTGCGGGTCATAAATTCAACATATACATATCCATTGATTTGCATGTTTCACAATGAATGGCGTATGTACTTACATTCTACTTTAAAGGTCTCTAATTACCATAGAGCATTAAGTATCTCATCGCGTGCACTCGCGACGACTAAAGCTAGACGCCGGTGCCCAAATCGGGAATTAGCGTGAACCGGTTCAACGTTCATTCAGGTTTTATTCTCTCCCATTAGTCAACCGAACGTTCCCAAAGAAAGACCGTCGTTTCCATGCATTGACTCATCTGTATCGTAAATCGGACGACCGATGCTATTAACGTTAATTACTCGGCAGATCGCTTTACATCGACGAAGCGCCCCGCGCTAAGAATATCAGCCTCGCGTAATTACGTCGAAGGTAACTCTTTAACATCTGCTTAGCATTTGAAGCGACAATTCGAGCGCTTCGAGCTTGCCACGCAGCTGTCTCCCATTCAACGCTCTCGAGGTCTGGGGTTTTAGCGAAGGGAACAAGTTCACGATTGTCGCCGTTTGTTCCGCCTCGGAGGAGAGACGATAAAGCATAGTTGAGGCTACGATCTGTGTACGCGTCCGATGGTAAACAATCCCGTGCGCCGACTAACGGGACACAGCGATTCGGCGTATCTGTGCATTCTAAATTGTTCCCCCAAGTTCTTGCGCCGAGCAGACCTCTATAATCTCAATAACGCGTGACTAACTGGATTCTGTCGATAGAATAACGTAATTACCGTGGTTGCGACAACCGGTAGCGATTAATAAGTCTGGCGCGGCTGCTCGAGCCTCTCATAACAATTTATGTAACGCAGAACAGTACCGTTTCGCAGTAGGTGTGTCTTCCCCACTTTCAGAGGCCTATTTTTCCAACACATTTTTTGAGCTTGTCGTTACGGCAACCATTTGCACGCGCCTCGATGAAAATCGTTCGCCAGCGCGCAAGGACTCTACGGCAATTTACCGTATCTCTCGCATCGATCTATTTGGTATCGAACAACGGCCTCCAAACCGTTACGTACGCTCGAATATTTTGTCGGGGCAGCGCGCGTGGGTACTTCTCGTTCGCACCGATATTCGAGAATCCAGTGCGGAGGGGAAGGGGCCCCCGAGGCGGAATATTGTCGTCAGTGATGGGTAAATCACTAGAAAGCAACGTAATTTACGTTACGTGACATATGTGTATAAAACGTCCAGTGGACCTGCCCCAGCAATATAAGAGCCTAATAAAGCTTGAAAAAGATGTGGGAACTTCCCTACTACGCTCTATATTGCCGGGGCAGGTCCACTGGACATTTTATACAGGATATTTTAGTATTATACACGTTTGTCACGTAACGTAAATTACGGCAAATTACTGTAAATTACGTTGCTTTCTAGTGATTTACCCATCACTGATTGTCGTCGGTTTCGTGGCCGCGGAACGCTTTAGGTCGGCGTGTCATCAGTTTCTGCCGGGAATAACGTGTTCCTAGTACGAGACTGTGTTATTAACCCAGATATACGAGGAACTGCGTAAACAGAAACTTAGCCAGTCAGCTTTCGCGTAAATAACTCGATGAACAGTGAAAATGCTGGTCAATCTGTGACACAGATATTGAGGCGTTGGAGCTCGGGTTAGATTCTTACCATTTAACACAACACCCACCACAGCGCCGCTGCTCGAGACCGCCATTAAGTTCAGATTGTTCGCGAGCGTGGACATGCTGCAATATTCCTCCAGCTCGAGGCAGGTGCTGTCCTCGCCTTCCGGTATCAGCCCGATGCACTGATTCAGCGGCTCGTCCCTGAAGAAGAACCTCCTGAGGAACTGGAGTATCCTCAGCTTGTCATCCTTGGTCACCACCTGGATGTGGTAGTCCATGTCGACGCTCTCGCTTTCCGCTGAATCCGCCAGCTGAAACCAGCACGAAATATTCTGTGGGGCCGTTTAATTTCCGCACAAACTCGTTCGGCGAGGCTGCTCCTCCCGAGACCATCGCGGACGAGTCTTTGGGAATAGCTTACTTCATTTAGTATTCGGTTATGCTTCTGGAAATTAGCTTATGCCTGGTATCTTTGCGAGGTGTACGCACCTCGGTCGGAGGAACGCGGCATGGCGTTGGAGTTCAGGCAACGTAGCATATTTGATCGCCGGAGTTCTCGGTAGTAACAATGCAGCGTGCAACCCGATGCACGTATGCAAACGTAACCTAATGCAACAGGGACAATTCGTTGTTTTCGCGGTAAACGGTAATTGAATTAGCGCTTTCACACGCGGCAATTGACGTGGCCCGTTGCATCGGCAGCGACTCGCGATGCGTTCTCGTTTCTGCAACGTTTTATCTCCATCGACTGTTATACTAAATTATGGTCGGTCCGCTTCGTTACAGTATTTCGTAATGGAATAAATGGCGCCCGCATTTCGATATCGAATACTACGAAACAGAATTGGACGTTAAACGAACATTCGGTTAACTCTTCAGGGGCGAATTTGGAGGTTTGGCGCCCCTAAGCTAACGAGTATCCGCGACAATTTTAAAATCAATTCAATGTGGCAACTCAAAGAGGAGTGAATTTTTTTTTAAAGTTCTCTTCAGCCTCCGTGTCGCTCCCTAAAATTTACCGCCCTAAGTTAGCCTACACCACAAATCCGCGGTTAAGCATCGTCCACCGTTGGGATGAAATTTATTCGTCATTAGCTGCTAGCAGGAGTGTGGTGTGTCACTTTTATGGCATTGGTTAGATCACGCGAGGAAGGCTCGTTCCGCGGACGATAAAATTCTGCTTGAAGTCCTGTCATGGTTACTACCTTCCCGTAATGACACTTCATCTTATCTCGGGGACAGAATTATACCGTTCCAATGCTATAAATGGACATTCGCCATCAAACGCCAAGCATAATAATCGTAAATTGCTTTGCGCACGTAATAAGCCGAGCGCAACAAAGAATGGTAAAAAGAACATAATCGAGGGCCAATTAATCACGCGCCGATCAAGCGACGCGAATACGACTAGGTCCCTTAAATCCCAGAGCGATCTGAACGATCCAGAGATGATTGCCAGCTTACCGTGTACTTGGCGACTTTCGGCACGTCTTTCGCGAAATTCGTCTGACCCTTGTTCCCGTCGACGCGGCCGGAATTTCCGCGGCTGGACGCCATCACAGCTTCCATGGTTGATCAGTCGAGGATTCTCAAATTCGCCAGCGAGAAATTAGGACAGCGGTGCCGGTCGCTGGATGTGGGGAACACCGGAGCTAGTTCGCCGATAAACACGATGCTCTCGCTTGTTGACGTCGAGGTAGTAATCTAACACTGCGCTTTGTGATAGGACGTCGTCTGTCTTATATACGCTGGGTACGGGCAAAAGCCATTCTTACAGGTTCAGGGACAGGCGAATATAGTTTAGGACGCTGGCGATCGGAAGCATCGCGCTCGCCCCCCTTTTACCCCGCGATCTCCCCCTAAGCCGCCTATGTTCAATCACGATCTCCCAGGAAATTCAGCGCTTTTTTTTTCAATGAGAATCGATTTACATATTTCAGAACCGGAAACGGCAGTTTACATAACGGAGGCGCGCGTGCGCGTGCCGTCGCCTTTCGCGTGCTCCTCGGAACGTTCCCGTTCTTTTAGCAATTGATCCCCGCGAAATAATCCTCGCTGGTCCCCTCCCCCTCGGACTACCGATCACCCGCGAATATCGCGCGCTCCCCGCGGCGCGGATCAACCCGGGGGAAAAATTCTAATCTGCCAGACAGATTTGTACCGGTCGGTGTTCTACACCGTTTATCATTTCAATATCGCTGGATGTAAATGAAACGACCGCGGGAGGGGGAATAACGTGCGACGGGAACACGTTCGGCTTGGCTTGGCACACGCGATCGCCGTTTTAATAGAAATCTAAAAACCAGGGAGATGGAAAAGGGCAATTACTTGGCGTTTATATAGTAAGACCCTGGCGACGATGCTGCGCGGGAACGAATGGTATTAATTGACGCGCGCGTATCCTCGGTGCCGCTATCCCGACGAAGGTAACGAAGTCGCGCGCGATAATACAACCGTCGCGTTTTCTCCGCTCGTGTTACATAAATATAACAATTTCGCCGCGATAAAAGGTATCGCGCAAAAAACCCGGTATTAGCTCCGAGATCGAGTGAGCTTCCTCGTACACGCTTCGGCTCTGCTTCGAGCCCGGTGTACACAAAGAGACAGAGTGCCATCCGATCGTGGCAATCATTCATTTGTTTACCTACGCCTCTGCCGACACCGAAAACCGATTAAATTCGCTCGGTAAGCGTCGCCTCAGGGAATCGTTAGGATCCTTGCCGCGCTTCTTTAAACATCCTCTTCTTATTCTCGCCGATTTCCGTGAAATCGATAGGCATGCTCTCACGTCCGTGAGGCGAGGGGCGCGTATCGATTGCAAAGCCGAGACGCGGGGTATCGCGTGGCTTGGACTTTAATACCCCGCTTTCGAAATTGAAAGTCGACTCGCCTATTACGTGTCCCTTCATACATCGCTTCCCTTTTCTTATCCCGATCTAAGATTAACCGGCCCGATCTAGAAACCGGGCTCGAACTTTCGACAGCTTTTCGCCGATGGAAAGCCTCCGCTAGCCCCGCCTCTGCCATCCATCGTTGCCCTCGCAACGTAAATCCTCGGCGTACAAGGCGCGGGCTGGATTCGAAGACAGGGCAACGGGTTGTTCACCGGCGCGTTATGCAACTCCCCTGAAGTGTACCGAAACGGAGAAACATGGCTGTAGACCCGGTCACGGAACTGTCGTCGATCTGAACCGGCGAAGGACCTCGAACAGAGGCATGCCTCAGGTGGCATTCAATGACGTCCGGCCTGATCGGGCCGATCGGAGCTCTCGGGCATCGTATGTCGCCTCTGTGTATCCACTTTCGAGGGCGGAGTGAAGTTAAAGAGAAGACCGAGGCAGCCTCCTCGCAGCGAACTCGAGCTCGCCGCCGCAGCTCTTGACCCATTTTTTCGTGCATTTTTTTCCAGCGCGCCGTTTACCACGGACATCCTGGCGAGTCTATCGTCTCGCGGATCGTTTAAGCGTTACCCGGAGTCCTTTGTACGACGCGGACACAATCACCGTGTCTCGGCAGCCTTTGATCGCCGGGCCCGATAAGCGAAGCGATCGCTAACGTACGCGCGGAATGAAATATAACAATCGTTTGCTCGTTCCTGGAATCCTTTCGAACCGGATTCGGCGGGTAGGTGTCTGGGCGCGAACCACTTCCGTGACGGCGCGCAACACTGACCTTTCCCGCCGATCCCCAGGCCCCCGGTGTCCCCTGTCCACATACTTTATCGGCCGGCTGCTCCGCGCCGCCCGCGGCTTTCGTCGGCTAATTCGCGACAAATCACGCGGCCGCTCGAGGATGCCAGATGGACGCGATAATGGCGAGGACAGTCTTCGGCGCGCGTATGATTGAAACGGCCGAGGGACCCGGCGACGGAACAATAGGAGGAAACGGGACAGAGGCGAGACTTATTCATCGGCCGGTGATTTATTTGAAAGTTATTACTGGCATCGACGCGTCGTCGGGTTTCTTACAGAGGTAATTATTCATCGCCGATAACTCGCAGGAGTCCTGGGCCCTGAATCAAACTGTATCGCTTGGAAAGGTGCGGAAGGATACGAGTATCGGGGTGTACCGTTATTTGGGCCACGAAGTAACGGGAGCCGTACGAGTTGCGATAAAGGTGGCGAGCCTTTTCTCTCCACGGGGCTGTTGAAGAATCGTTGCCGCGCAGGGTGACGCAGGCTTCCTTTGCGCCCGTGAGGAAGCTCGCGTCGAAGTGCACCGTGGAGATCAATTTGAACGCCAAGGAGGCTAATCCAATCGTCTAGATCCAATCTCGCTGATCGAGTTAGCGCTGGTCGATTATGCTTTTCGTTACGGAGATTTCTTCCGCGCCCTTTCACGAGCAACATTTCCAACGTCCTCTAACGATCCCTCTGTCAGGCCCCTCGATCATTCGTACAGTTTATCGCGACACAGCCACCCACCCGTTAAGAGATCGCGATACCGCGCGCTGCACGTACGCGTAAACGATCCTCAGAGGCGGTGCCAGATCCGTAAGCGGCAGACCAATCGGATTGAAGTACACCTTCTCTGCTGCATTAAATCCATCGTAATTGAGCGGCGAGTTCGCCTCGAGGTAAACACGAGAATAAAACGGCTGCTCTAAAAAGCCCAGGGTCCATTATCGAGTCCGCGATCCTTTTCTTCCCTCCCGTGTCCTTCGCTCGCCTGCTGGGCCCTTGTCGTCTCGTCTCCTCGAGAACAGGGGGGGAAGTAGAAATAATAATTCCGCGGCTAGTTATTGTAGGAGGACTTTGCTCGATTGCCGCGCGATCCTCGGATGGCCCACGGGATAATGAAAATTGTCGAGAGCCGCGCGTGTTCGACTGTCCCCGATCGCCTTGGACGACGCGACGCGCTCCGTGTAATAAATCCATTGGTTGACGTACGAGCGAATCAATTACCAATGGACCCCCTACTGTGCGGCGGAATCGTTAACAGTGATTTACGCGAGAAATTGCTCGCGATACGCCCTCGAACTGATCTCATTGTATCGATATAATTGCGGCAGGGCCTCGAGGTGAGCTCGCGTGCCTTTTCATACCGCTTCATTCCTCGGTTTTTATTCACCGCAAAATTGCCGTGGAATCGTCAGGCTTAGGGTAATTGAGCGATTAGGATCGGGAATGCCCGTGCTTTTCAACGATCCTTGCACGCTAGAGCGGGCATTTCCTTTCTTCAATTACCGTACAGCGCAACAACAATTATGTACCTGAGAGGGGATTCTCGTCTAACAGCCCTAAAAGAAACTGATATTTAAGAATTTTTTTTAATAAAACTGTTGGTCGCATTGGATTAAACGCTTTTGGGATATAAGGAGGCGTCTTTAAACTTGCAGAAAATATTTTTTTTATGACGATCCTTCTTATTATTCATTAATTATTGTGGAATCTGGTCCACCTCTTCGACGATGTAACTCCTGTTGGTGGGATGTGTAGCACCTATCGCAGTCATCAGATCGCAAAAAGTTATAAGTTTCTTAAAGTTAGATAGGGTAAACCAACCAGTAATTGACCACATAGCAGTGAATGACCATTAGGCAAAGAAATGTGAATTATAAATTTAAAAATGTTATATGTTTATAAATGGAGCGTAGTTGCACTTTTAATATCCCATATTTTTAGTTACACGTATTAAGTAAACGTTAATAAGTACAATTCTTATTAAAACTATGCGGTCATTTACAGGGCTTCTACACGTTTTGCATTTTATAATCGTTTTTTTAAAATTACGATAAGAATAAGTAATTATGTTTATAGAAATTTCGAGAAAAATATATTTAAATGCTATTTCAACAGTTGCATAAATTCAACAATTCGGTCATTCACTGGTTGGTTTACCGTAGTTTACGCTGGGATTGGTCCTCTTTAAAGAAAAAAAAATGAAAAATTGAAAGAGTTATAGCGTTTGAAAGAAAAAGTAAGTTTTTTCTTCGACAAATTTTTTATATTATTCTTTATATCGACGAAAAAAGTGTTATAAATAAAAACTAAAATTAAAATTCAGGTTCATTCCCAGCGTAAATTAGTTAACTTTAAGAAAATTTTTTTCTTTTTGCGATTAGATGACTGTGACAGGTGGTACACCTGACGCCAATATCGTCGAAGAGGTTACCAAGATTCCACAATAAATAATAAATAATAAGAAGGATCGACATAAAGACTACTGCTCGGAGAGCCCTTTTTGCGGAAGGCATTTCTTAGTTTATTCCACATCTACCCACCGAGCATTCTAGGGGCTGTCCTTAAATTACATAAGTGTAAGGACAAATAAGCCTTACGTAATTTAAAGACGACCCCCTAAGTTCTTCACTAGCGTTTCTTTTTCTTTTTCTCTCTTTTTTGTTTTCTTCTTTTTCTGCAATTTACTGCAATTATCTTTTCCGATTTATATTCTTGTTCTTAATGGGCTTGTCCCGTGAATAAATTATTATTATTATTATTATTATTATAAAAAATTCAACAAGTTTATAAATGCCTTCTTATGTCCCAAAAGAGGGTAACGCCTTAGTAACAATAGTTTTAAAAAAAAAACAAATTTCGGGGGCTGTTACACGAGAATCCCCCTTAATCGCGATGAGATAACCTCCTACTTTTTGAAGTCGGTTAAAAAAAAGGAGCACGGTTACGAGTCGCTCGCGCGAATCGTCCCACCGCCGTTGTCCTTTCCCATTCGCCTGAACGTTCACTTTCTTCCTCGGTCCCTCCGACCCAACCGCGGCAGGAAATCGAGAAACAAAAGTGTCCGTTGTTGCCTTCTGCGCAGCAGGAACGCGAGATTCCCCTTCCCCGGAGCGCAGCATGAATGGACACTTGGAGAATCTGTATTCAAGCGCCGTGCGCGATCAATGGAGGCTCGATCGCCTGGTATCGTTACAATCGAGGCTAATCTCGTTTGGCGTTCGCTCAAAGCGTTTTGCTCGTTTAAGCAGGCGAAAAGTACGGAATGCGCGCATAATCGCGGGCCCAGCCGCCGGGGAGCAGCGTTTCGCCGAGGCTCTGACGAAGCGTGTCGATGGGAACAACGCCTCTACTTGCTCGAAGGACGACGATCGTCATCCCCTCGCGAGGAGGCCTCGGCTGCGCGCGAAGCCGCTGGTGCGTCCAGGTGGCGAGTGTTGACACTTACGCTTCGGAGGCGAGCTGCAGATCGAAAGGAACGAAGGTGGCAGGTACTCGATGGGCAGGTGTCCCTCGACCGGCTCGCCTGTCGCCGACACGTGACACTCCTCGAACTCAGGCCTCCGGATATCCAAGCCGCCACTGTCGATCTACAAATCCGCGAGTCGCTGCACTAGGATATTTTGCTCTTGGGTCACGTGCGGCGCCTCGAAAGCGGAGTAATCGAATTACACGTGTACACAACTGGGACGAAATGTAACTCTTGTACTGCGGGTCGGACAGGCCTCGTCTCCGCCTCGCGCTTTCCCTCGCCCATTCTCGATAATTCTCTTATCGCGCGCATTTTCTCACTCGTATCGACAGCCATTGCGAACCGCGAGCCTGCCTCGTCTGTATTGCATTCCACCTATGCAGAATCGGACGCGAGCAATGGATAGATAATAGAAGAGGCTGTTCAATCCGCTCGGTTGAAGCTCCGGGATATCTACTAATCGCAGCCAGTGGAGCTTTCCCAAGTTTCTGAAGTTCGCTTAGCGTTGCGTTAATATTTCGAAGCTTCTTCGAGGGTTTTAAAGGCTGTCGCGCATTCTGACGATACGAAGAGAGGATTTTATGAAGAATTGATGAGCAACAATTAATTAAGGGGTCGCCCTACCTTGACGGGCGAAAAATCAGGCGAACTTTGGGAATTTTTTAAAACGAAACCGTTAAGTATATTTAGTTCTAGCTTGGTGGATTTGTTTGTCGATCTTTAAAGAATATGAAACAAAATATTGTATGAAAAACAGTGGTTATATCTGGAGTTATAGCGCTTCAAATAGAGCGGCTTATAAAAATCATATGCGCATTGTTAACATAAAATCAGCCGTCTGAAATAGAAAATTTACAAATTTCTGTAATCTGTACGAGTGTGGCTGTCGCCTGAACTAGATTAAATGAGAAATACTGAAAATTAAAAAAAAATGGAGCGTCTAAAACAGAGATCGATTCCTACAAAAAAATGATCTGGTTTTTTAAGTCGCAAAAGTCTAATTTTGCAAAAACCGACTTCGTTTTAATAATGGGATGTTTACTGAAGATATGTGCCAAGTTTGAAGTAAATCGGGTGATTGGTTTTTGAGATATCATGCTAACCAATTCAAAAACCCTTTTTCAGAAAAATGCGTTTAACATTTCAAGCACCTTTTTTAAATTAATCGTTTTTTAAACGTTGCCTAAACGTGTACAAATACAGGCATAAAGTTTTCGATTAATATAATTTGAGGGTTTCTCTTAAAAATATCCAAATATCGCGCTTCATTCCAGGTCGTCAAAGTAGGGAGACCCGTTAATTTCTTCGATTCGCTTCGCCAAAGCGCGCGACGGCCTTAACGACTTAGAAGCTGTATTAATTCCAAGTTAATGAGACACAGGCTGCGAACGTGGTCGATAAGAGCGCGTTTTAATGAAATTTTCTTAGACGGGGGAAAATACTAGAGGCTATTTCTGTGAAGCGAGATACAGCACGGATTCGTCCGAGAATAGAAGCCAAAGGATCGAGGAGAGCAGTGCCAATGTCGCCGGTATATTTACTCCGTTAACGGCGGGCATGAGATGAACTGGGTCTCCGTGGACGCATAGTCTTCGCGGGAAACGTATTCCTCGGTCAGCGAGACTGATTCGACTTCGGTGTCGCCAGACTTTCGCTGTCCAATAAATCCCGGTGATCGGATTATTCTACCACGCGAGGAAATCGATTTATCGTTACGTGCTAGGAAGTCGCTGGATGAGCCACTCGAACCGGCGTCGCCGACATTGTCGCACACTCGACCGAAGGAGAAGTGTGAAAAAAAATTGAATATCCACAGAAGATTTTCTTCACCAATATCGCAGCTACGTTTATAAAAATTTATCGCCGGCCCTGAGAAGATTTTTCTGCGATTTGCCGCACGCGTGCGCGACTCTTTTCCTCGCAGGGGAATATCGGTACATACTGGATTCGAAGTTCCCACGTACCTGAAGGTCCGCTGATTTTCTCGAATTTGTCGGCTGCGCCTCTCGTGGTTTCCTTGTTGAAAGAACTAAACGCAGACCGTCCCCTTCAGTCTATCGCCAACTACGCACTGCCAACGTGAGAACAAAGTTGGAGCAATAGGGAGGGTCATTACCATCCGGCACGGTAATATCCCTTCGACAACAACCCGTGGAAAGGGTAGCCCCGGGTCTATTTTTCTATTGAATTTGATTAAGCAGCGAGATCCGATGCTATCGGCAATTGGGCCTTCAACTGGAGGGACCGAGCGATCATAGAAACGCTCCCTAGCATCCACCGACCCATTAATCGCAATGGAATTAACCAATTCACCGCCGGTTCGTCAACCGGGTCGATGCATTCAGGCTCTATCTCCCATAAATCACCGCTATAAGCGTGTTAAAATTTAAGAACCGCCCGGCGATCAACCAGAGGGGTTGAGACCAGCGTCCGCCCATCGACCTCCCGATTCTACATCGCCAGAATTAATATTAATAGCCTCGCGAAGCTCTCGGGAATTCGCGAGATTTAAGGGGGTATTCTAGAAGACCAATTTTTTGCCTTTCTTTAGGGATATATCTACGTTAATTAATATTATTATATATTCCTTATTAGGCCAGATTTCGTATCCCGCAAATTCAAATCAAAGTATGGGTCACTTCACTCAATGAATCGCGTAATAATCAGTTCTAGCTCCTTCATGGACTATGTTGACTTTTTTTCTGGTAGTTCTTCCTCTTTTAGGGGGAAGCTATTCAGACTATTGTGTCAGGGAAATCTTATCACGTCGTTGTAACTAGTATGCTTTCTATTGGGCAATGCCTGTTTATTTTCAATAATAATAATAATAATAATATACTGCTGACATTTTTTACAACCTACTCATGGGAAAAACTGTTCTTTTTGTAAAGAGGATAGACTTTATACTCTATTCTCTATCCGATAGAGGATCTTGTCAACAAAATTCTTGCCCCAAAAGTGACTGATAGCTAAGAATTTTTTTGGAAAAAATTGTTGGTCATATTGGATTAAACTCCACTGGGATAAAAGGAGGCATTTTTAAACTTGCAGAGAATATTTTTCTTAGGTCGATCCTTCTTATTATTTAGTAATTATTGTAGAATCTTGTCCACCTCTTCGACGATGTAACTCCTGTTGACGGGAGGTGTAGTACTCGTCACAGTTATCTCTTTGCCAAAAAATAGAAGTTTCCTAAAGTTAGATAGTTTACGCCGGTACTGGTCCACTTTAAAGAAGAACCATGAAAAATTGAAAGAATTAAAGCGTTTCAAAGAAAAAGTAAGTTTTTTCCTTAGACAAATTTTTCATATTAATCTTGATATGGACAAGAAGCTGTTATAAGTAGAAACTAAAATTAAAATTTTCGGTCCAGTACCAGCGTAAATTATTTAACTTCAAGAAAATTTTCTTCTTTTTACGATCAGATGACTGCGACAAGTGCCAACACCGTCCAAGATACTTCACAATAATTAATAAATAATAGCAAGGATCGACGTAAAAAATCTATTTTCTGCAAGTTTAAAAATCTCTCATATCCCAAAAGAGTTTAATTCAATATTAACAACAACAGCTTCTTTTTAAAAAAAAAATTCTAAATCTCGGAGGCCGTTACGCGAGAATCCCCCCTTAATGAGTCGCGTGCTCGCGAAATCCGAGTGTCACTCGAATTTACAAGAGCCCGCGAACACGATGCGTGTACGTTTATGTTTAACGGCGCTACGTAATATGCAGACCACTAATCGACGGTAGCCACTCGCCATCGCGTGATTACGAGGAGCGCTCGTAATTACTATTTCCACGGTTGTAATTACCGACAGACACTTACGGGTACCGTACCCGGACCCGTACGAACTGTATCGCTGAAATTAATTAAACCTATCCGCCGCGGCGGTATCGGAGCCGATGCGACAAGCGCGCGGCTTTATGTAAGCCTCTATTAAATCGTCAAGATGCTCGAATATGACATCTCTCGCGGCTCCCGGGCGTTAATTGGACGGGGGGGGGGACGAAATTTAATTACACCTGTCCGTCGCAAGTGGCCGTTAAAGTGCGCGGAGCTAGCGAAAGGCGTTGGTCAGCCGTTCCCCCGCGATTTATAGGCGAACCGCGCTCATAATCCACACCTTCGCACGTAACCCAAGCAAGTGGCAATGACGAAATGATTGATCGCCCCGCGTCGTACACCATTCCGCGCGAGTTCCACGCAGGTGTTATATTAATGAAGACATCGCGGCGTCGCGTGACGGTTCGGCGCTGAAAGGAGGATTAACGGACGCGATTTTCGATAGCCGATTCTGCATCGAACCGTTTAGATTGCCATTACCACTACGTACCTCCCCGCGACTCGACCCGGTTGCCATTTTAGCGAGCGGAATTAATCCCATTCTTCGAAAGAGCACTCGACACGGATTTACCTTGCCCTATTCTGGTCCATCCTTATTGCACGCTCCGCGGAGCCGGCGCTGATTTATCTCCGCTCGAGGAGCACGCGCAAATCCGCCAACCTACTCGACGCTATTCCCTTTTCCCCCCCGCGGCGTGCCGCGCTTCATGAATCTTTTATGCCGGGTTCCTCCTTTTAATTGCAAACATTGTCGTTTCATCAATTTACGAGGCACACCTGAAGCTCGCAATGGTAAAATGGAGATAAGGATTGCATTCTTCAAGGATGCATATATTCTTTTCCTATTCTCGTTCTTTTTTGTTTTATTATTATTATGCCTCTGTTGAATCGACACGTTAACGGCACGCGTCGCATACGCGCATCGCCGGAGCGACTCGCTTCGATAGCATCTGGAGCGCGTTATCGCGTAGAAAAAATCGGATTCGTTGGATTTAGTAATCACGCCTCGCGCCGACATTGCAATTTACCTGCGATATTATCAAGGTTAACCACAATCCCCTCCGATCATGTTGCGATTCTTTTTTTTTTGCGCTCCTCGCATGACCCATAAGCGCGCAAATCGCTCTGGTCCAATATGCATAGCTCTCGACGAAACGCGAGAGATTAAGGGGAGAATGCGAGGCGCGTTATATAATGCGGCATGGTATTTTCAGAAGTTGCCCTTTTGGCGGGTGAATTAATCGCCCGGCGAGGATCCCCCCCCCCCTTTTTTGGCCTTTCCTCGGGGCGCTGAAAGAGCAGGTCGGTCTGGAAATGTCAAAAACAGACCTTCGGATAGCGAATTCCACCTACGCGCGCTGTAATTGCCGGTTGATGTATTGGCAAGGCTGTGCTATATCATCGTTAGTCCGAGGCGCGTAAGATTTTTTTCACTTGGCGATGGCCGAGGCGTGGCTCCCAGCTGACTAGACTTTTCTCGGTTCTTTTCCAACGACTGCCTTGCAGCTCTACGCTATAACGTGGCTATAGTCTTGCCAGGAGAAAGAGAGAGCCAGAGAAGAAAATGAAGAGAACTGGTCGGACGGTCAGTTGCCACTTGCTCACGTGGCGACGTGACGAGGGAATGCAAAACATTTTCTTCTGCTTTTCTTCGTGGCTTTATCAACTCGTTGCGTAATCACCGTGTTTGGAAATTTGCAACTCTTGTTCATTACTTTGTTATTCGACTTGAGCTTCCCTTAACAGTGTATGATTGTGCTGGGTATTGTATTACTTTTTGCGCAGAACAGGCTAATGCGTGCCCTTGGATGTTTAATTGCACTTGGCAAGCTCTCGAGATAATTTGAATTTCGTGCGCGAGCACGCGTTGCACCGCCGTCTGGCGGAAAGTCCGAACGTTCGTTGCAGATCCGCTGCTTTACCAAGTAGTGGTAACAGTAGATTACCCATACCATTTTCCTGTCGCATGCGACGTTATCGACTCAGTGTGGAAGTCGATGGTAATCCTCCTAGCGGCTAGAATTGAAACTAGATATAACGAGAATTGATTTTTACCTACTCACGGAAATGCGACAAAGCGCAATAATAATTTAGTACTCGTTAAAGAAATAAATCTAGCAATCAATTTCTAAGAGGAGTGAGTAATAGAAGCATTGCTTTCTTTCTGCTGTGGTATTCGTATATTTTATTGAAGAGAAATTCACGTGCATTATGAATTTTTGACAACGAAGTGATAAAAAGCACGAAGCCAAAGGACATTTGACACGGTAATAGTATTGCAAGCATTGTTATGCAAGAAATGCATCGCCACGTTTATTTGCATGGGTGATTGCTGTGCCATGCACGCTCCTGCCGATGCTCCGTACCATCGCATCGGCGCGCTCAGCTAGTGGTCGTCATGGCGACCAGCAATCGTCTGCCCCCACCAGATTTCAAACGAGCCCCCTCTGCGTCAGTCGTTCGCGAAGCCCCGCATGCGACGGTCGGTATGTAGTGTTGTCAGTGATTTTTTTACGTGTTCTCGCCCTTTCTCGGCCGTATACCCCTCCCTGTGAAAAGCCTGAAAACGAGGAGGAAGACGGTGCGCCTCGGGGGCGCTGCCGAATTTCATCGCGGTGATCCACTCGCACCCGGCTCTCCTCTACACGGTCAATAATGAGGGACATGGCGGGCAAGATCTCCGAGTTGAAGTTCGAGGCACCCCTCGCACGCTTCGAGGAAGAGGACACGGCCAGCCTCAAGAACATGAATCTGCTGACAGGTGCGAGAGACGCTAGTCGTCCCTTATCCCCATCTCTCATTCGCCCGTCCCTGCCGCTATGTCGCGAATCCGCGTAACCTCGACCGCGCCGGGGATCGAAAGTTTATCGCGATGCCCTCGAATCGGGATGAGACTCGGTTACGAGCGCGTTGCGTCAAGTGCCAAAATTACGCGAAACCGTCGCTCGTCCTCGTTTTCCCAGTGTCCCGCCGCTGATCGATTTCCAACCGCTCTGAATGCGGCCGATCCTGCTGGGCGAAGTAACGTAAAACGTTTCGACTTGTGGACAGCTAGCGCGTCGTGTCGGTTTTCCTAAAAACGCCGTCCCGCCGCCAGGCCTATCTATAAGCGGAAATTTCGAAACCGAAAGAGCCGGCAAGCGGGAACAGGTTTCGTGGCTGCGTGAACGCGTGAAATGCGCCGTGCACGCGTGGTCACGCTCGTTTTACCGACTCGCGAATTAAGTGACGAGAGAGGGTGGCGTTGGCGTATTTAGCCACCATGAAGAAGCGACCTTCGGTGCGCGACAAAAGGCTACGTCACGGCGTACGCTTGGTGTCCAATATCCTTCAGGCGTGTCGCGGAGACGGGAGAATCTCGAGATTCGGTCTTGTTGATAGAAACAACGACACTCTTCCTGTTCCTCAATTTTACTTGAATTCAGTCTAAGATCGAGTGACGTAATTGTGAATATTTCGAAAGTCCCACGCCCACTGTAGTAGCGATGTGTGCTTGGAAGTACAATGCTGTCGGGCGTACGCGAGCGAAATATGACAAAAAAAAACAATCTCGCGGACATTTAATCTGGAAAATACATTCGATCCGCTATGCGTCACCGGCTTCCACGCGAAAGTACCGATCCGATCCTCTGTTTACGTAAGTGATAACAGCCGCGAAGTGGCAGATGTAATTAATACCGGTCGCCCTGCGAGTAGAACGTGGACGTTCCCCCCTTGTACACCTCTCGAGATGGGTTCCGTGCGATACGGCCCTGCGGTACAGACGGTGACCCATCTTTCGCGTTTATTGCGTCCCCCGCTATCGAGCTGTTCGTGTTTACTCTCTTCGTTGAAATCTACTGGCAACCGTGACTCGTCCCACTAGAATTAGCAGTACGCGTGAGCAATAGTATTCGATGCAGATGTCTCGGGGACATGTAGCTACTCTTTTCTCCTCGTTTTTCCCCAAGTTTCTTAGCTCTCATCGAGGCAGTCAATTTCCACAGTTCTCAGATTCGAAAAAGCTATTATAGAGCCTTTTATCTTCTCAACATCGCGACTCTAATCCCGCAATTGCTTTCACGTTTAGAACAATTGCTGGACGCCAGTCTGGACGCGAATTTCGGGGAGAATTGCAACGCGAACGAGCCGGCGACGACCCACGAGAATGGCACCGACATACTCCAAGAGGGGACATTCAGCCCCTTCAGCGGCAGCCTGGAGGACCTCGTTAATACTTTCGACGAGAAGATAACATCCTGCTTTCGCGATTACGGCACCGACGTCGAATCCCTGGCGCCTGTGCAAGTGCGGACGCAGGAGGAGATCATGAACGAGTGCCAGTAAGTCCTTGACGACGCTCGGTGTCCATCCTTCAAGGGCGATCCATCGCTGGAACCGTAGAAACATAAACAGAACTACTCTTTCAATGTCAAACCAGGGGCAAACAGTGGGACACTCGGTTAAACTCAGTTCCAGCGGCATTCTCCAACTTCTACTCGCGTGACTCTGCGCGCGCTCCTAACGCCGTAGCGCGAGCCCTTTCAGCAAACTGCCGATGGGAGTAAAAAAGAATCACGCTAGTAGGCGCGCGTACGATTGAGAAGTTTCCATTACCCTTGGGTCACGCGATATCTCCGGGCATACAGTTATACCGGTTTATGCGCGTCCACCTCGGACGATTAAAAAATAAAGCACCGCGGCGGCGGCGGCGCGCGACGGCCGGCTGCAGGTAAATGAATACCCCGAAGATCGGCGAGTTATCGCGCTCAAATTGTCGCATTTACCTTGAGATATCTATTACGCGGCGCGCGGATGCCTCGCTCGCGAAGTAATGATAGGCCCGCGTCACCGGCCGGCGGAAGTAATCGTTTACGGGATCGCCGTTACATTATTCGCGCACACGCGCGGCCCAATCATAATTACTGGTCGCCACGCTACTCCAATGACATAATTCGACGGGCAGCGGTACCCTCGCGACAAGATCAACCGCCTTTAACGAGCCACGGCAATTTATCGCCCCTATAAAGTCGAGCAAAAACTCGCGAAGATTACGCTCTTACCGATCCCGAACGACTGCTCGCGGATAATATACATCCTGTTTAAATAATCCTCGTGTTAACGCTTTCTCCTTACGTCGTTAAGAGGCGCAAACACCGTTTCACTTGATACTCCAGCTAAACCAATATCGCAGAGCGATCCTCGTATGGTTTCATTAGAACTGCCTGCGCTCGATATCAAGATTGATACGCTCGGACAGGCGCGCGTTAACACGTCGGATATCGCGCATGGAATTTCTTTTGCCGGGCGATTGAGAAATTTTCTTTCAGTGGGAACGCGAATGGATCTGCACTGGTAGAATTGGGAAATATAAAGAATTTAGGGGAGTAAAGTGAATAGGGTAGTTTCGAAGCTTTCTTAGCAGCTTCTAATTACTTTCAGCAGTTTATGAATATTTCGGTAACGCGTCTGATAGCGTCGCAGGCGACTCGGTAGCATCGCAACGAGACGCAGCTATCCGGGGGAGAGCCAGATCCTCGGGATCACGGTATCGATTTTCCAACTGAAAAGTGTGCCGCCATGAGTACTCTCTACGTGACGTTCGCGCCGCGTTCTGCAGCTTTCTCTCCTCCAAGTGGACAGTGCGCTTAACGAGAAAGAAACTCGCCTTCTAATTAGACCTGCTAAGCATACTTTAATCGATCCCCGTTCGAATCAATTTCCGAGCTTCCCTCAACTCTCAATTGCCTTTCAATTAATTCAGTGACTTCAACGGTCGGTCGGGAACACTCCGCATCGGTCAGATTGAAAATGGACAGAGATTTTGTGTGAAAATTTTGATCGGTGTATCGGATAGGCTAGAATTATTCGGGGGCTCGGTTCGAAGGGAACCGGGGTAAATATTTTCCTCGAAAAATACGAAGTGCAGCCGCACCGCAGGTGTCCGAATTACACGCCTTCTAAACCAGCCCTACTAGGCCGCAGGTGGAGCTCAGCGGAGCGCAAAATTGTATCTTCTTCGGTGTAGAGTAACGCGCCGGGGCTCTTAAACTCGTTTGAACTTCAGTGTCCACTCTAGCGCGTGATTTTCTTTGAACTCTCGCCTCCGTCGAAATCCGTCTAGACGTTGCCTTTTGTCAAGCCGATCGGAAGAGGCTGGCAGCAAATAAAAACAAGAACGCGGTGGCTTTGCTCCGGGCGATGCAAATATTACATCAGAAAAGCCTTCCAGGATTGCGCCGGCAGCGGAATCTTGACCCTCGACCGGTAGAGTGAGACGCCGGCTAGGACGATCTTCTACCTGAAGTCTCGTGCGCCTTCTGCCCAACCTAGAGTCCCAGAGGCGGTAACTTGAGTCTTCCAGCTCTGGCGACACAGTCGCGTATTAAATTAATATGAACGCGACTGTATCGATACTGTGACGCCGAATTACGGCTCGATTTTAGCCGAATCGATGGGAGATCGAGCGCCGAGGAGGATCTCAGAGAGGTCACTGTCCGATGCACGCAGATACGACACGTGCTGTTGCACGTGTCTCATTGGGCACCGTCGGTGCTTTCATATGCAGGCGTTGGTCCTCGAAAGAATAAACGCATCCGCGCGTGCATATCCGGCGTGCGTGCGGGGCATTGTTCGTAATCCAATTTGTCGCGGGGCTCCTCTGGGTACGCGCTGTTTCACGAATGAAATCTCGGGTCAAGCTCGGTCGTATCCTCCTTTCAGCGCGGTGGAACAGTGGCCGATGGCCTTGGTTCTTTACAGCCGCTCGGTTCCGAAAGACTTTCTCGCCCCACGGCGGCCAGCTTCCTTTTTCTTCGTCCTCCCCTGCCCCGTTTTCTGGGCGGACCGAGATCCCAGCGCGCAGCCTTCCTGCCGCGGTGGCTTTGACACGCGCCTCAAAAGCCGTGGAATCGTTGATTAGCCGAGCAATTTGGAGGAAACTTCAAACGCGCCCGGTCCTCGGCACCTGAGCGCTCGAGTACCTACCATCCACCGCGTTCACCTGGCATTGCTAAAAGCTCGGAGGCTGTATTATGGTCTTCTAGCTTTCTAGTGTCGAGCTGAAGGGGAGGAATTGTCGGTGAGCTGGGTGGCTTAATTGTTGGAGCAGTCACCTGGCAAATTAAAGGTTTGCGTCAGGTGATCCTTCTGTTCGGTAGCGCACTCGGGATTTAACCTTGGAGGGATAAAAATATTTTTATTGCAAGTTTAATAGAATTCATTAGGTGATTATAAAAATATACTTAGGGGTTATGCCTAGTCAGCTGGCGAAAAAGAACGTGATTTTCGAGATTTTTTTGTTGAATATCTAGTCTATATTTGTTTACAGCTATTTGTTTATTTTAAAAGTATATATATGTAGGGAGTCTCAGGAATTTTGTTATAGAAAAACATTAAAAAATGAAAGATTAACAGCCATTCTCGTGGAAGCTGTTTTGATAAAGGTACTGTGCGGTGAGCACGATTTCTCTGAGCCGGATCATCTAAAATTCAAAATTCAAAAAGATTCTGTTAATATATGGTTGAATTTAGTAGATAAACGCAGGGTTTTTCAAAAAGTTGATTTTCAACAAAATGGCGGCCGTTAACGCAAAACCACCATTTTTCGAAGTCTGAATTGTTCGTTTTTCGTTAATTAAAAATAGAATTTTTGTTAAAATAAAAAATCCTTCGTTTATATACTAGTCTTGGGTATATAAAATAAGTCTGCAAAAGTTTAGGGCAATCGATACAGCTGTTTCCGAAATATCTTGCTCACCGATATCAAAACAGCTTCCGCAAGCATAGCTGTTATTCGTTCATTTTTTAATATTCTTCTATAACAGAATTACTAAGACATGCTGCATACATGTACTCTTAAATTAAGCGAATATTTGTAAAAAAATATACAGTTGACATTACACAAAAAATTCCCGAAAATCGCGTTCTTTTTCGCCAGCTGACTAGGCACAACCCCTTAAAGAATAAAATCCAGGTTTCTTTTCTTCTTAAAAAACCCTTAAATTACTTCGCACTTGGTTACATTAATCTCCCTTTTTCTACGAGATGCGCCACTGCGCCTGTTCCCCAATTTTCACACGACTTTCAGTTATACCCTCAAGTCCAACGTTACTTCGAATTTGTGTGCCTCGCGAGCAACTTGCCGCCGCACGCCTGCGGACGAGGGAATGCTAGACTTGGCTTAATGGACGAACGCGAGCGGACGTAATTGCGGCCCGGAATGGAAGGAACGCGATGGACAATGAAATCGAGGTCTCGAACGGTCAGCAACACGAGAGCGAGCCAGGGCCTCGTGGCGAGGAATCGTGCATGATCGAATCGCGGCAGGCATGAAAATTTGATCTCTGTGTTTTGTTCTGCCGGTTCGCATCGAGCCACCCCTCCGATGGACGAACGTCAATAAAGCGGCGCACGCGCTCTCCCGCCGGCACGATCTCACCCGGCTACCGCGTACTCGCGCCCCGTGTCTCCCGGTTGAAATTTATTTACCCGTGTCCGGAGGAAAAGGCCGCTGGCTGCGTATATCGGAGCCGGAGACCCGGCAGAAATGATCGCGGTTGACGCACGACGCTAACCCCCTGTCCCTATTTCCTATCGCGGACGACGCCTCTAGCTCCCATGTTCCCGGGATTCTCGGAATCCACTCTAAACCGATCTAGGCTTTATACGATAATCTCCTTGTACCAGTTTCGCCGGAATGATATATTTACGAAGACGCTGTTCTGCCCGCGAAGCTCGCGGTTACGCAACAGATACTGCGCGAGCCTCGACGCGGATCATTGAACCGAGGAATAAATTAATAAGCGGCAGATACGCCTTACGGGGAATTGAATTTCGCTGCGCTTTCCTCGTTCCAGTTAGCGAAGGACGTGCGGGGCGCACTTCCAGGGCGATCTCCTCGGCGACCGCAAAAGAAAGAATCTCTTCCGCAGCCAGATGAGTTAACAGGAATCAGTAGAAACTATTCCTTGGCAGGAACGTCCGCAGACTTATTTCCGGGGGGGGGGGGGGGGGATTTGGAATGATGGTAAAGAAAAATATACCTCTCTTGCTTTTTTAACCCAATTTATAGTGCAAATTTAATTACAAATTTAAAACCGAAGTTTAAAAGTATTCTCTTTTTTAGTATAAAACTTAATAAAGATCAGTTTTGAAAAACAAGCGATTTTTTCTCAAAAGCCAGGGGCGGGGGTAACTGCCCCTTTTGCACCCCCTCCCTGCGGACGCCCATATAACCTGGGATTTAGATATCGGTTCGATACGCCGCGCACGAAAACGTTCGCGGAGAGAATAATTGGCTCTCTTCGGAGCGTGGCGTTTTTTTTCAACGCAACGATGATTCCCTCGCCAGCCGGCTGGCTGAAATGTTTAGCCGCTCGCCTCGATGCCACCGGCATGCGCGCCAGGATGAAGTCACTGCTTTAACGCACTTAACATTAATGAGAAACTCAAGTGGGTCGAATTGACCTCCATTTGTTAATCCAACACCATCGACCGGCAGGCGGTTGTGCCGCCGCGCTCCTTTTATTTCCGCGAGCTTCGTGCACTCGGAACCGAAGAAAACGGCAATTTGATCAATGAGATGCAACGGAGAGAGAGAGAGAGAGAAAGAGAAAAGGAGCGTCGAAGGTGAATACACACGGGTCGCCGGCGGTTAAACCGGATCGATTCGTTCCAGTTATATTTCAACGGTTATCTCGCTATCGCGCCGGGAAAAAATCGCCACCGTGAAACTTAATTCTAGAACAACGGCCTCTAAAAATAATCTGGGAGCCTGGTTCGATCGCGCGTTATGCAATCGGGATTGTTTACAAATCATAGGTGTGAGAAAGCGGCACTCCGGGCGCCGATCCGCTCGAGGGGGGGGGGGATTCATTTCCTTAGAATGGCCCGCATTGTTGCCGGGATATATGTTGGCCGCCGCCTGCACGAGATCACGCGGCGTTATCTCCGCGCGGACGTGCATAGCCCAGGAAACGCCTACGGGCCGAGTGATTCACACGGCATCCCAGAAAACGAGGGCTTGACGGAACGTCTGTCCCTGCCGCTGAATCTTATCGCGCGTTTCACAGGCGTTTAACTCGATGACGGGCAGCTGGGAGTCTTCGCAGTCTTCGTACCCTTTCGCCACCTTCGGATCTAGATCAGAATTCGACACCGCGATAGTCTTCCCAGCTGGGTGCAACTGAATCTGCCACGATTATTGTCGGTTTCGCGGGGCCGATTGACCGTTGAAGAAATATGGGAGCTTTTAAAGCGCGCGGATACCTCGCTGGGCAGAGTCACTTGAGTAGATGATCCTCAAACTATTTCGAGCGCGGTGTGCTCGGCGAATAAAAGGATTAAAACTCGCTGGGCCGTGAATTCTGAGAAACTGTCAGGCTTTGAGACGCGAAAATAGATGCCGCTAATTCAACTCGTTGTTGGAGAACGTCGCGGGGACAATTTAGCAAGAGGATATGAGTCAGCTGGTGCGCGGCGTCCGCGTAATTAGTGAGACGCTGGGAGCCAGTTTCCTAGGGTGGAAAAAAAGAAAATGCGAACCGCCTTTGGATACACCTAGCCGTCTAAGTTAATTCATTAGAATTGCTTTAACGATGGTTGTCTTCGTAGAATGTGGTGGACGATCACTGGCACCTTCGGTAACATACTGCCGATCGATTGGAGTAAGTCGTACGCGAGGAAGATGCACATGCCCGCTTTGAATCTGAACGAGGCGCCGATCTCTAACGAGAGGTAAGCTCTACTTGCTAGCGATCCATTAAACTTTCTTTGCTGCTTTGCGCCGCCTTGAAATCCGCAGGGCGATTAATGTTGGCAAACTGGAACGCTTCCCTTTTCTTTGCTGTAGACCTGAGCTAGAGGATTTAAGTAGCGAAGACGAGGCCGTCGCCACTGATTTGGACATGCATGCTTTAATATTGTCCAGCAGCACCGACACGCACAGCCCAGAGGAACCGCTGAAGACTGCCGAAGAAGTGCTGCGCGAGATAGACGACATAATGCAGGCAAGTACTTAGCCGGTGGCTTAAGTGGATAGCGAGTGAAATAATCTGTTTCCGTAGGAGAGCCCGTTGATGGAGAGATCCCCGGACTCGGATGGCTCTTTATTGGACAACGACGAGGCGCTGGAAAGGAGCAGGGAGGTTCTTGGCTCGCCGCTTCACGAGAAAAGTATATATCCATTGATCGGTTAGAAACAATAAACCGGACGCTAGGTATCGTTGATTTAACGGAGCTGTTCGCCGCAGAGTTGAAGCAGCTCACCTCCAGCCAACTGACCGAGCTCCTCGGCGAGATGGAGTCTCTGGTGGCAGCTCTGAGCGAGACTCTTATCGCGGAGCTCGCGCTGCGGGACGAGTTGGAGTACGAGAAGGAGCTGAAGAATCAGTTTATCTCGCTATTGCTGGCAGTACAAAATCGACGGAGGCAGCATCACGTTACGAAAAAGAGAAATCAGATGCAGAATGGTACTAGCCCTTTGCCGCAGCACAGATCTCTACAAGAATCTAAGGTAGCGCGCGTTGGAATTCTTAATCGAGCAACGGTTCATAGGGAAGCTTCCGTTCAGCAAATTTAACCACCGATGCTTTTATTGTTAGTATCTAACGACTGTAATCCCATATCACACGGATAGTGGTGCGCCGGACAACCAAGCTTTACAAGTTCTCATTAAAAGTAAGTAGAATTGGATGAACCCGCCGTTGGAACTTTGTCATCCTTGACGTTAATGTTTCTTTGCAGTATTAAAAGCGATCAGCGAAGACAGTCCGACTGTACCTACGTTATTAACAGACTACATACTCAAAGGTACTAGAAGCTTGATTTTCTCTAATCGTTGCTTGAAGGTTTACTTAGGTTTCCATGTGCTGTTACTGTAATATACCGATGATTGTAAACTTTCAGTACTGTGTCCCACTTAGTGAGTATACCGTCGGTTTCTACGGGAGGATCGACAGGAATCGGGAAAGAAACAGATACTAAATGTCGGAGAATACGAATTTGCTCTCTTCTTCTTGCCAGTACGCTTTCAGCCGTTTGTTGCGCCGCATACTCTTGCGTTAAGGCCGGGCGATTTTGCTTCTGAGTTGTGTCTCGAATTACAAACACTCTCTATCGACTATAGATTTAGGTAGGGTCAGTGACACTCACATCTAGTCTTACTTTATTATATTCTAATGTGTATATTATTGTTTTACGTAAGGTACATTTCTGATAATCTGTGTATGCGATCTATGGAATACCTCTTGTCGTACGTGAATTATACAATTTTCATTTTTGTACACGTCATCGTGGATTTCGTGGCGATTCAGTTTTTTGTAATTTTTTGTACATAAAGATTTTATCGAAATACGTGAGCAAATTTTACTATATCACCGAGATTACATATATTTATCTAGAGATATATTATATATATATATATACACACCGAATAACTCGTAGAAATCATTCTTTAACGAAGAGGTGCGTGTAAGCTTATGGATTTAGTGTATATTGTTGTAATGCCCATGTATATCGGAGATTAACTAGTTACATAACGCGCAAAGGTAAAGACATCTCGTTAATTGCAATCACTACTTCACAGATCTGTATTTCATTCGAACAAACTGTTAGGTAACTATATGCAAGCTGGCATTAACGAATCCTTTGTGTACAGCAACACAATTGTTCTGATGCATTATGCATATACTAGAAATATTGTGTTTGTTGAAATAAAGAATTAAATCTGACAATCCTGCCATTCTTAAGTGTATTCCTTACATATATTTATCTCGAGGAACATTTAGCAACTATATTTCTTTATTAATAAGAAAAACAGCAAGAGATTTATATTTTCGTGACAAAAGTCTCTATCACTATTATTATTGTGATCATCCCAGATGCGTTCAATTTTATATTTGGCCCCTGTTGATCCATAAAACGCAGCTTTATTTTTAGCAGTACTAATTTTATACCGAATAACGCGAATCGTGTAACTATTTAAATGCCTCAAATATTTCACAAAGATGGTGGACACCGTGCGTTGAGGTTAGCCGGGATGCTTGGAAAAGTGAAGAGACTTATAGTTTTATGAATTGATCGATATAAAAAGTGAATTTTAGGAGAAGGTGCGTACTCTACGCGTTCGATTAAACAATTCGTGAAACTGTGTTTCAGTCCGAACGTTAAATATAATGCGTATTATCTCTCTTAGTAAAATCTAACCTAAAAAGTTCGCGAGTTTATTACTAAAACATTGTGGAAGTAATGTTTGTAAAGTTTTACGCCAGCTGTCTTAATTAACTAACCCTAACAAATGCTGTCTTTTTTTCTATAGATGCCTTCGATTAACACTTTAGTAAAAATAGCTGCTATCGGAGGTATAATTACTTCAGCCACTGGATATACTTTAAGGTACATGTTCCACCAACGAATACGTAGAACGGCAACTTATAAGGAAGCATTGGAACTTGTTCGCGGCCACGAGAAGACTGTGCAATATCTAGGAGAACCGATAAAAGAAGGAAAAATAGAATTTGGCCCTAACGTAGATAACTCTAGATCATTCTCCGTCACTTTGAACGGAACGAATACCAAAGGGAAGCTAGACTGCGAAGTTCTACTTAAGGAGCCGGACAGGCAGCCCGAGATACAAAAGGTTGAAATTAAATTCGCCAACATCCCCAACCAAATTTTTGTCATCCGCGATCTGAACATTCAATGAAGTACATAGTCGGGCTATGCGTTTCCGTTATGTTTTTATGGTACTGTGTGAAAGTATATAAAAGTTTGGTCATCTACAGGCTTCAAACGAGAAGCGCTACGCCTGAATTAGGTTTAGATACGCACGATGGAGTATAAATAAAGGAAATGAATTTATTATTTAAATGTTTGCAAAGGCATATCAGTGATACCCTCTGGGACTTTGAGACCTCGTCTCGTGTAACCGAAACCAGCTTGTATGATGTGTATAGCGGCTTCGATTGTTAAATTGACTTCACGTTTGTCACCGATGCGAGGATTCACTTCTACGAGATCGACAGCGTTCAATCTATTAGTCCTGTACAATTCTTCCATAACGTGAACACCTTCCCTCAGGGACAAACCACCGCGCACTGCAATTTCATAGACTTCATAGAGATTTATTAGAGGATACACAGATGTAAAGAAGAATTCATTTACCAGGAGTTCCTGTGCTTGGCGCTTCCAGTGGATCCAGCGAGTCGATATCGAAACTCGCGTGTAACGACTTCTCCCCGTTAGGATCTATCTTATTTAAAGCCATGTTGACAATATCGTGGATACCTTGGAAAGAAATTATGTATCGGTGAACGCGACGAGCATTTAAAGTACAAAAGGAAAATTGAAATTACTACCGTATCGCTCGACATCTTCCATTCCAAAGGCAGTGATGCCAAATTTTTCAATAACTAGTCTCTCGTAACGATCTACGGATCTTAATCCAATATAAGCTACGTTTCTAATAGACAGCCTGGAGATAAACAATTATTAAACTCCCACGCTTCTCAATTATGTTTAGGGACACTGATCTAAGCACTGGAATAATTCTAAGAATTACATCGGCTGCTGCCAATCCATGCCTGGAAGATGTGGCCAGTAATCCGACAGTTCAGAAGTCAGAAGGGCCACAGGCATTCCATGCACGTGTCCACTTTCACTGGTTTTATTAGTGTTAAGGTCTGCGTGAGCATCCACCCATATCACACCTACGTCTTTCTTCACCTTCAAAAATTCCGTGCATCAGAAATGCATAGCTTCAACAGGGATTCAAGTAGACGGTAATTGGCGTTAAATATTATTATCCTCTGTCGTACTGTACCTTAACGTGACCATCTATGGTTCCGATTCCTAAACTGTGATCACCACCGATGGTTAATACTCGGCGGCCATCGTTTAGAATTCTTTGGACTTCTTCGGACAAAATACTGGTGCAACCAGCAACGTCGCCTAAATGCGACATGTTGTTAACGCCAGGTACATTTTGAACCTTGTACAAAACGTCGCCATAGTCTTTCACATCTAAGCCTAGTTTAATTGTGAATGTAAATGGATTTAGCTGTGTTTTTAAAATACTTAAAGGTAACAGAATCGAGTGGATAGTACATACCCAAAGACTCTAATTCTGCTATCAATCCAGTCGCCCTAATCGCTTCTGGGCCATGAACTACGCCCTCCTTGTGCTGTATAATCGATATGAGATGTAGAAAAGTTATTTTGTTGTTTTATAGTCCATCTTACCTGTCCCTTTTCAAATGGCACGCCAATTACTCCGATTTTGTGGTAGCGGCGCACGCCGAATCTTTTAATGACACTGTGTGTTCTTAATAACATATTGATTTTACACGTGTCGTTTCACGGTATGATTTAACATAAAATTGTGGTTCTTCGTTAACCTATGGCCTCGGATTGCTGTAATATAGATAACGCGCGAGATTTACAGATCATGAGCACACTGTTAAAAACAAGTATTCTTACGTGCAGTTGCAGAATTTTTCTTCAGGCGCTACATTTTAGGAATATTTATTCTAGCGTTCTATGTTGATTATTGATAATAATTTTCTTTTTATTTAACATATAATTCTTCATTGCAGATAACAAATAAATACGAAAGACATTTGAAATATACAATCTAATATTTCGCCATCGATGGCAGTACAAAATTTAATGTTGGTCTTAACAAAAATTCCGGCTCTTCGCTTGATTTCGCTTATTTCATCGGCTTAGGGCCAAGCATATTTTCCGGCTTGACCCACTCGTCGAACTGTTCCGCGGTCACGCCATTCTTTAGTGCCCCTTCCTTCAATGTAAGATTCTCTTTGTGCGCTTGTTTCGCAATTGCAGCGGCCTAAGGAGAAACATATATTTTATATTATGAACAGACGAAGGAAAATAGTAAAACAGTCGGTTTCAGTTAAGCCGGGAATCCAGCGGGAAGCTGAGCTAAGCTATGCGATGCTATAGCACGCTCCGTTTTAAAAAAATAGCTTCGATAAATTCTTATGGAACCGTTTCCACCAAAAGCTAAGCTAAACTATAGCATAGCTTAGCTTTGCTTCCCAGCTTTACGCTTAAAAGTGCGAATGTAAATACCTTATCGTAACCTATGTGCGGATTTAACGCCGTGACGAGCATTAAACTCTCATTCAATAGTTTCTTAATGTTCTCAACATTCGGCTTGATACCGACAACGCAATTCTTTGTGAACGAAGCCGCTGCATCGCCCAGAAGTCTTGCAGATCTTAACGTGTTCGCAACTATCACAGGTTTGAATACATTAAGCTCGAAATGGCCGTTGCTCCCGGCGACAGTTACCGCGACGTGATTACCCATTACTTGGCAACAGACCATGGTAATCGATTCGCATTGCGTAGGATTTACTTTGCCAGGCATAATTGAACTTCCCGGTTCGTTTTCGGGGAGAGACAGTTCTCCCAAACCGCAACGTGGCCCACTTCCCAAGAACCGAATATCATTGGCTATCTGAATAGGAAGTCAATATTACATGCGATAATAATTACATTCAGTTAAAGCTTTAATAACGTTCTGTACTTGGATCTCATAACAATATACCTTCATAACTGAAACTGCTACTGTGTTAAGTGCGCCGTGCACTTCCACCATAGCATCGTGCGTTGCTAAAGCTTCAAATTTATTCGGAGCAGTTACAAATGGTAAACCGGTCAGCTCTGCGATCTTTTCTGCCGCTCTCTCGGCGAAGCATTCGTACGTATTCAGTCCAGTACCAACCGCGGTTCCACCGAGCGCCAACTCGTACAGCCGTGGAAGAGTATCTTTCACTCTCTTGATGCCATTCTCTATTTGCTTCGCATAGCCTGAATATTATAATTCTCGTTAACCAACGATCTTCCCCTAAATACAAGCGCGTAAAGTAAGTTAACACCAACCCGAGAATTCCTGACCCAACGTCAAAGGCACAGCGTCCTGAGTATGAGTCCTACCAATTTTTATAATGTCTTTCCAGTCTACGGATTTCTGCTTCAAGGCTTTATGCAACTTCTCCAAGCCAGGTATGGTTACTTTATTAATTTCTAAAGCGACCGCTATGTGCATAGCAGTTGGGAACGTGTCGTTACTACTCTGACCCTTATTTACATGATCGTTTGGATGCACAGGCGTCTTCGATCCAAGCTTACCGCCGAGCAGCTCGATCGCACGATTCGAGATTACCTGCAGGGAGTTTATAAATTAAGTAAAGACACCACGCAAGTACTACGAGCATTCGGTAACATAAACACCTCGTTGGTATTCATATTGGTTTGTGTACCAGAGCCTGTTTGCCAAATTACTAATGGAAAATGATCGTTATATAGTTTGCCGCTTATAACGTCATCTGCAGCTTTGCTGATAGCATCGGCCACCTTCGGGTCCAATCCGTAGCATTTATTCACTTCTGCCGCAGCTTTCTTCAGTATACCCATTGCAACAATGACGCCGTACTGGTTGAATACGATAGACGCGCATTAATACAGCTACGTAGAAAAATGTAACGAAGCTAAACCAATCGTATAGTCTCTTACAGGCATGCGTTCAAAGGTGTCGCCAATTGGAAAATTCATCACCGATCGCATGGTTTGCGCTCCATAGTATTTGTCAGCAGGAACCTTGAGCTCGCCGAATGTGTCTTTCTCAATACGATATTCCTTACTTCCATCCTGCAATATTACCATTAACAGCACATTAAAACAGCATATATTTAAGTACCAAAAAAAAGCAGCTGAAACGAGCGCGTACCATGGTTAAAGGGTAAATTATATAAGAGAAACGTAGCGGGTATAGCTCTGCAACGGATATTAACAGTAGTCTGAGCAGGGGAAATTGAAGGTCACTCAGATGAAGCCAGTTAGTTGCGATAAGGTGTGTATGTGGATAATGTATCTATGTACATACACAGGCAGCTCTATGTGCCCATAAAATCTCAGCGATATCAGAAAGAAGAAAACATGGTTAATTACTATTCGAACAAAGACGCGTGAATTAATTAACGCAACGACGACGTCAACAAAAGAGGAAACATCATCGAATCCTACAAGAAATGTAAATAATCCGTTGCATACCATTCTTTCTTTTTCATCGAGTCTGAACTTTATGTATTGAAAGGTACATTATTCCGCGCCGAAGAGGATCAACCGACTGTCACGCGTTAAACCACGCTCAATTGTTAATTGCACACGTAAGGACATTTAAGAAATTTTGTACGTGTAAAATTATCCGCAAGTGCCGCGATGTCTTCCGCGATAAACGTGCAGAAACTATTTTAAGACCGGGCCCTTCGACGATTATGTAAAAACCGGCCGCAAAACGAATTTAAAAGCCATGGGCAAGAAGATCCTAGGAAGTTAAATGGCGAGACGAGCGCGCATAAGATTGTCGATTAAACGGCAAGGGCATCGCTAAAAGTGTTATGCTTTTTGCTGATAACGCATTAATGGGATTGAAAAACACTCGTACCTTGCTGTCGCAGCCCCTGGACACCGCCGATGTGCTGACTGACAGTCTTAATACAAAAATCGCAGACGAACCCTTCAATTCCCGTAATCCACGATGAGCGGGCCAGCATCTTAGTAGCTTCAACGCCATTCCGATAATAGTCCGCGCTGATTTCTTTCAAAAATTCTTAAAAGAAAAGTCCTAACAGGGCAGCCGACTGCCCAGCGAAGTGTACTTAGGTGAGCGGCTTAAAAACCAGACACAAAATACACGGTAGTTAGATAGAATCTTTCCTGCCCGACGGTCAGAGCGCCGAATTTCGATTGCACATGAAAATAGAGAAAACAGCGACATCGCGGCACGGAGAAATATAATCACGAGTGGCCCGTGATTTTCGTCAATTCAATCTAATCTGCCACGTAGTGACTCGAATTTAGAAGGGAGATATTTAATTACCTTGTATCAAATTTATCTTATCATTGGTGCAATTCGTCACGCGCAACCATATCTACGTGTATCGCAGCGCAAAATTGTGCTCCGTAGGTGAAGCATTGGAAATTTTCATACGGCACAGGGTAATTGCGATTTTTTGATTGGACGGCTGACCCGTGGTTTCCAAAAGCGTGCACTTTTAAACATACCGTCGAGGATCACGGACCCGAAACTTTCGGCTTTTGAATTAATCGATCGGTCACGAACGGCTGGTCCACCGATTAATTCCATGTTAAATGTCGATCTGATCGATCCCGATATTTTAACCAGCCCGCATTAACTTTGGTCGCCATTCTATTTACGGTTACGTTCGCTGTGGTGCTTTCGCCCGTATAGCAGAAGTAACGAAAATATGGTGCATCTTGGAAAAACGTCATGTCAATAGCTGCGAGCTGATAGATCCGTCTGACTATGAGTTTATCTTGCTAGCGGCGTGTCAATCGGAATTCGGAATCGCCTCGATCGCCGGCAATACTCGACGATTAAAGCCACGCAGCCACGCTTATTCCATTCCGTTGCTTGGGCCACAACTATTTAAGACCCGGGTCTCATGTAAACAGCACGCGGTTCCTATATGTCATCGGAACTAATGATGCTTATTATGTAATTTGCGTGCACGGGTGAATGCTATGGTCGAAAAAACGTGGATGAAATTTGCTGGAGTTCGAGTCACCAGCGGTGTCTTTCGAAAATGACTGACTTCCCTTCTTCTTCTGCTTTTGCAAGGTGAGTCGAACGGTGCCCCGTTTCGCACGTATATCACACGATCTGCTCCGCTTTTCCTTATATCCGCGATAGAACCGAACGTTTTTACGTGTCCTCGAATCGTTTGCGTTAAACGTATGCTTGATTTTTAATTCGACGGCGATTATTATCATTATCCTTAACCTAGAATCGCGACAGCCGGTTCTTCTGCGATCTCGTGAACGCGATTTACCGAACGATTCATGGTGACTCGAATCTTTTTTCTTTCCCTTTTTCTCATCTTAATCGATCGAGTTTCCCGAACTCTTGCAACTTACGCTTGTAATCGCCTCGCTCGATCAATTTAAATTGATAACATCGGTCCGTGCGTATCGGCAGTAAACGTAAGCCCAATTTTATGTATTTCTCCCTAAATCCGGACAGGCAGTAATTTTTTAATGTCTCGTTTGAATTGTGTACGGCACGTGAAACGCGTTTGCGATTCCCAAATAACGTAATCTTCTGTGCTTCCTATTTGTAATCGACGTTGAGAGATCTAAACAGAAATCATCTACCCGATCGATTAAGATTCGTAGCGTAAGCTTAAATGGAAATGATTTTTAAATGGCTTGGGCATCTGTTTATTCAAGTTCTCCAAACATTGTTATTGAAATAAGTATCAATACGAATTATTGGCGGAGATAGCGCTATCTCTTTTGTTTCCAAATAATGTCATTTAAATACGATAATTCCATATTCGTACAAGTATTAGCATCACAAATTACAATTTAAAGGCTTATCGATTGTATCTTGGTTTTTATACAAGAAACAGTGCGAAGTGTATGAAACAGTGCATTATCTTACCTACTACCCAGCGGTCCAGCCATTTCTTTATGGAAGTCTTAAATGAGAATGTCGCAAGCCTTCAAAAGTTGAGTAAACGAAATATATAAAGTTATTCGGAGTCATCAAAGAATAATCACTCGGACTCTAGCCACTGTTCTTTGACAGTAACAGGTTACGCCGATCAGTTTCTTATTATTTACAAGAAGATTGCAATAGCTTTGTGTCTTGCAGGGTAATCGGTAACGTGTTGACTTGTATAAAATGTATTGCTCGAACCTGCTTTGTGATATTAAACAACTGCTATTGTATACCTACGTACGTAGTATGGATGACACTATTGTTCCCCGTAAAAGTTTATCAGCCGCAAGTATATTGGCGGATCGAGGGACTATTTTTCCATTGGCTGTTAGCGATGGTTTCCATGTGGACTTGGTCCGCAGGCTATGATAGTAAGTACGCAAAACGCTATACACTTCTTACCTATATCGATTTAACGTTAACATGAACAACTAAACTATAATTCAATTCGACAGTAATAGAGCAAGGAGATGATATACAGAAAATCATTAGCGAAAGGACATTAGTAATAGCGAATCATCAAAGTACCGGCGACGTTCCTATTCTAATGACGACGTTTAACGCAAAACCAAATGTGTTGCCTAATCTGATGTGGATTATGGACAGGATCTTTAAATTCACTAACTTCGGCATAGTCTCCATTTTACATCAGGACTTCTTTATCGTGTCTGTAAGTCGACATACACAATTTACTAATCCGACGGCGTACGAATCTGTATAAATAACGAGGATATGTTTGTTCTAATATCAGGGTCGTAAACGGAGGGAAGAGAGTTTAAAGAAGTTAGAAAAACATATAAAAGACTCGTATATTCCACGTAATAGGAAATGGATGGTTCTGTTCCCAGAAGGAGGTTTTTTATGTAAAAGGCGGGAGACGTCGCAAAAGTATGCCAAGAAGAATAGTTTGCCCATTCTTGAAAATGTAACTTTGCCACGGGTCGGAGCAATGCAGACTATATTTGATACGATCGGGCCATCGCAGGAGAATAGTAGATCGGATCAGCAATTGAATAGCAGACCAAGTAAATAATCTGACAAATCATACGGTCAAGCTTATTGTATTATTTCACGTTCCCTAAATTTCATATGAAATCTGTGTATTATTTTCAACCGCAGGTATGGAAGTAGCTAAGCCAGAAATCAATTGGATTCTTGACATAACAATAGCATATCCTCAGGGTAAACCGATTGATTTACCTACAATTATAACTGGTTCTAGACCGCCGTGCGAAACAGTATTGTTCTATCGAATTTATCCTAGTTCAGCGGTAAGTTCCATAGCACAAATTAATCCTCTTCCTACGTGAATGTACTTGAGCCGCATGATCGTTTTCAGGTTCCTCGAGAACCGGAACTATTGTCCAAATGGTTGTACGATAGGTGGGCCGAGAAAGAAGCACTTTTGGAAAATTTTTATAAGTACGGAACGTTTTTTGGTACACAAGCATCGGCCAATGAAGGTTCCAAGGTCCATCAGGATCCGCTGAGATTCCTAGTCGTTCATTTATTTTTTATAACGTCTAGTTATATACATTACAATATGTTTGCATACATGCTCTCTTGCTTCTGGTAAAACGTCTTATGCTATACAAGGAATTACGTTCAAATATAGGTGAAAATTTCTGATGTAGTGAAGTAAAACTATTCCTGCCTTAAATATTATTCTTGATGTTGACTAACAAAACTAACGAGTGTATGAATTGTCAATTCCAAGCGAATGTTTGTAAACTAGATACGTCATAGGTAGTTAATTGCTACGTATTATTTTTAACGCTCCGAAGACTTATCTGATCCTTTATCTAACATGTCGGCTACATCATTTGAACGAATATCATACGCCGGAGCTATTCGCGATTCCTCGTCACTGGGATTCAATGAACTTTGATATTAGAACAGGGAAACTATCGTTCAGTTGGCGAGGTTCATAACGGCAAATTGCTGGCACGGTTCTATAGATCTAGATTATAGTTAGCCATTCCTCAGAATATTTATTTTAACTTATATAATGAGGCGCATAGGATACTTCACGATATATTTATGACGTAACTTTTGTAATGGAATTATGAAAGCTTGCCTTTAACAACTTCGATGAAATCAGTAGCGTAAGGTTGCCAGGAGTTTGACGGCGATCTTATTTTATTTAAACGAAACGATAGAGCTCAGATTCATTTCAACGAATAGGCTACTAAATACTGATGCTTGAGCAGCTCCGAAGGCATAGAGACGATTTAAACTTTCCTTTTGTAGAAAATTCAATTGTAAAGAGTACACTTTTACTGTTCATATTTATATAAGTTAAACGATTTAACGCCCGTTAACTCGATTACATGTATCTAATGCTACCACTTATGTGATGGCTTCGAATGCGCTATATTAACGTAAACATTATCGTTCGTATTTCTCGATTTTCCGCGAAGTGTGAAGATGTGTCTACGCGTGACTAAATGTCTGGAGGACTTGGCAGCATTTCAGGGGCGTTGGGGGGGGGGGGGGATTCTCGTAGTATCCTGCATGTGTGTTTTTGTAATATCTTAAGTAGAATTTCTAATATTCTATGAGATGGAATTGCAAGATCTAACAGTTAAATGGTTGCCGCGATCGTAGAAGCGGTGACGATAAGTAACCATTTCAGGAAAAGATATCCATTGATTTGTGATAACACGATGAAAAGAAAGAATATTTTTCAATGCGAAGTCAATCATGCGAAACATAATTTTTTAAAACACGTATTAGAAAACTTACATATAAGTTCGTGACTCTACGAGGGAGGTAGACGTGAATTTACTACAAATTGCTCGGAAACATAGGGGGAAATAAAAAGCGGTATCATAAATTCAGTCGGAGTAATTAAGGTGTGTATGTTCGTTGCTAAATCTCAACCGATAATAATGCTATTCAGTAAAGGAAGACTATACGTCAGCTGTGCCTTGTTCCTACGGACAAACTTCAGTGTTAGTTGTATATATGCATACGCAAATCTCATAGATAATTTTCATAGTTAAATCAGCGCCTATAATTAATTTTTAAGATATCCAGATTCCATCATTTTACACGAAAGGGAGACATAGAATTAATAATAAACGAAACTGTATCCTCTATGCTGCCTAATTGGTTATTATAAACTGAAAGTTCTAGCCCGAAAACCGAAAGCAATTTCTAGACTGATTCGTTCTGGGAAATAAATCGGACAGAGAGCATAGCAAACAAAACCACGCGTTGTTATGTAACGAGCATAGTCACTAATTTTATCTGTGGTTACTATTAACAGGAAGCGTTTTAAATGTACGGCGCGGCCGTTTCGACGATGGGATTAAATTGTAACTATACAAGACAAGAATTTTGATAAAGATCGATGTTAGTCGCATTAAATAATAGGCGTAGACATTATGCGCATACTGAGAACGTTCACTTCCTATAATATGCAAGCATATTGAGACATGGAAATAATCGAATTTATATATTCGCGGCGGAGGCACGCAACCGTTGAAAAGTACCCGTGGCTGTTCGCATTTCTCTGCATTTCATTGCATTTAACGCGAAGTATGGGAAGCGCAAGCGCCAGAAATTTATTTACAAGGCGGAAGGTTTTTCATAGCAGGCAAGCTACCGAATCAAAATAATTTATATTAGTGAATTCAATAATTTCTTCTTTCTCATTCGCATTACAACTGCATTTCCATTTGCTAACGGAATAGCCAAATACTGTTAACGTTTAGTTCCATATCTTTATGAAATATTTATGCGGATCCATAATCTCGCAACAGAATGCCTCTAGTCTCTTGGTTGCAACCTTTAGAAACAATAAAAACAAGATTCTAAATGTACTACTAATTGTATTATAAGAAATTCTTAAATTTATTAATAAAATTTATGCCTTGCATTATGAGAATGGTTGTGTAGCGTTTGAAACTATTTAATTAAACGTGACGATCTACAAAGAGAATGAAACTTGACTTTGTCGCTAATCAAAAGTTACAAATATATATTAAGATCTTGCTGATACCGAGTCGCGAGTGGCGTAACGATTAAGGGCTGTCTTACCGATCCGAGAGCACGAGGATAAGTAACGGCGCGAGCGTAATGATAATTGCATAATAGTAGATTTACGTCGTCACAAGGGCCAATATTTTTTAACTATTTAGATAGATTAGGTTCTTAACACGCGGTACAATAAAAGTGAAAAGATCAAGTTTCATTAATAACACGAAGCAATGTAACGGAGAACAGAATGTTTGTGTCGATTACAGTGAAGTCTATTTGCTGTGTCTGTAGTTATTGCATAACGCATTTGTTTTTATGTTTGGTATGTGTTATATAGCATATTAGTAAAACGAATCAATGTCACATTTTATATAGCACACATTGCAGATAAATATTGGTATAGCTAAGCTACCGAGAAGTTACGACGTATAAATTCTTTATTTGGGTTGTGTTTTCATTTCTCACGGTTCAGTGATTTTTCACGAAGATCTACGCGATGCTCGGATCAGTATTACTTGTCTGCATTTATTATCCAAAACAATGATTCCTATTACTTTTATCACTAGTACATATTTCATATGTATTTGAGAATAGCATTTCTGTGTTATGTTCAAAAGGTATTTAGAATATTGTGTTGTTCTGTTGAAAGTTAACGGCATCTTAGATAAACATTGGAATACTGGTGTACAAATTGTTGATATGTATTCTATGATACTGATATTTTTAAATAAGTGTGCTGTATGAAAGGTGCCGAGAAACCACGGCGTACGTCGTTCCAAATCAACGCACCGCGAGCAATTCTGCAAAGAATAGAAGAATATAAAAAAAAATATTAAGCTATTTTTCCACAAGGAAGCTACACTAACGGTTCTTTTGACCTGTGTGAGAGATGTATACTGCTCAAAAGGACTAGACCATTTTTGTGCAACGCACGAATAAAAAAACAAAGAACATGGTAGATTTCGTAAATTCTTTTATTCTAAAGCTGCACAACTCAACGTGTCTTTATAACGTAACGACGCGTGCATCTAATTATGCAACGTACGACTGCATACATTAATGTTCGCGGATCTTACTATATAAAAACAAATGTAAAATGCAACTTAGCGTAAGTTTCGTGAAATTTTAAAGAAAACTATAATTCGCTTGTACTGTCTTTTCCTATGAAAACTTTAATAAAATTGTTGTTTTCAAATTAGCTGCGCCTCGAACTTTCAATGCTTGAATCTCCCGCACAAAGTGTCCCGCTCGGTGGCGGCGCCAACGTTCAATCAGCGAACTACAGGGCGCGTTTTTAATCTTCCCCGGCTTGTATGTGCCATTCTGCCTTCCTGTTAAGCCGTACTTATGTTACTCTGATTTATTTAAGACATGACAACTATCAGGCCTTTTACTTGCAACGATTTATTCAAGTTTAACAACGTGTAAGTTCGAAGATAAGTCAGGATACTTCGATATCCCCAACCTAACGACACCGTTGCAATTCGAAACGGTAACGTAACGTGCTTTCTTTCTAACGTCTTTATTCTTTTGCAGGAATTTGGATCCGCTCACGGAGACAGTATCCTTTAAGTGGCATCTACTTTCTAATAGGGCTAGCTACTCTTAAGAGCTTATCGATCATTCCCAATTTGCATTTTCCTTAAGCTTCTACTCGACAGTATGGACTCTCCTTTTACACGCATTACCTGGCCCACTGGCCAGAATATTTTCAAGTGGCGGAATCGCCAAGTGGAGAGGTTATGGGTTACAGTGAGTTTTGCTCTTTCTGTTCTGCGAATTAAAAGCCGCTGCTTTAAATAGAATAGAAGATTTTACTTTGGTATAAAATATTTCAGTTATGGGAAAAGCCGAAGGGCACGGAGAGAATTGGCACGGTCACATAACAGCTCTGACAGTTTCTCCTAATTACAGAAGACTGGGCCTGGCTTCGATGTTGATAAAATCCTTGGAAGAGGTTTCGGAGAAGTAAGTGAAAGACTGTGATGTTGGATGTATCGTGCAGTTTTATTGCAAAAGATTGTATGTTGTGGCAGGAAGCAGGCATACTTTGTGGATCTTTTTGTAAGAGTTAGCAATAAAGTGGCGATCAAAATGTACCAACAATTAGGATACATTGTATATAGAACTGTTCTAGAATATTATAACGGAGATCCGGATGAAGACGCTTTTGGTACGTAATTCTTTATTGGTTTTATTATGACGCATATCGTTTATAACTTCGTGTAGCTTTGAGCCTCTGCATGTGCGTTTAGATATGAGGAAGGCGCTTTCGAGAGATGTGAAAAAGAAATCGGTGATACCACTGACTCATCCTGTGAGACCCGAGGAAGTGGACTAGGTATGGCAAAGCAGACGATGATTTTTGTAATAAATGGTTATCCTGTGAAACTTATTCTTTGAACATGCGTATTGATGTATATAATTGTAATTTATGAATAAAATGAAGGTGCATGGATCTAACCGTAATATAGAAGATTTATTTAAACTGTTATAGCATATATGTGAATAACTGTATTTATGTTTACACACTTCACTTTCATAATATTCTCATACTCCACTATTGCTCTCCCAATTTCACACCATTCACATATTTAGTTTTCATTCTAATCGCTGGTAAGGTTGCGACCAAATTCCACTCTGAATTGATCACATTTAGAGTGTCTATTATAGATAAAGAAAATTTAAAAAAAAATTAAAATCGACTTCAAAAAAGTAAAATTGCAATAAAAAGTAAAAAATAATTTTTTCCCTTATTTAATCTATGATCCTCGTATCTTTTAAGTCGGCGCCAGATTTATACAGTGCAAATGGTGAGGCGCCGACTTAAAAAATATGAGAGTCTCAGATTAAATAAGGTAAGAAATTATTTTTTACTTTTTAGTGCAATTTTATTTGTTTGAAGTCGGTTTTAATTATTTTTATTTTTAACTTTTTAGTTTTATATATATTGACACAACATGCTGAGGAGATATGCGCGTACGTACATAAAATAATAATAATAGTCTTTATTATTAACCAGAAATGGCAAAATATTGGGCCAATGTCGATGCAATGTAGGATGGGACCAACAGGGCATTGCTCTGTTTCGAATAAAATAAGATCAAAATCGGTCCATATGCTGAAGAGTTATGCGGGGATAAACATAAAAAAATACAAACGGGTCGAATCTATAACCTCCTCCTTTTCAAAGTCGGTTAAAAATACAACAAATGTTACAACATAATTTCATATAAACGTATAAAAAATAAATTATCTTCCTGTTTTAACCTGTATTTCATGTAAAATACATTTAATCGTTGCCCCATCTTAATATATTCTGAATATTGCCGTATTAGTAAAGTACACAGAAAATGTACAAAAATTACGACCGGTAGAAATAATGAATAATCAATTTTGATACTAATCCCAACCTAATCCCTACAATTAGCCTAAAGAAGCGTGCTCTATCGGTGCTACCTGCAACTAACGAAATCGCGTGTTCCGATTATCTCTGTCCTTTTCTAAACAGCATGCCCTCTCTTTCTAATCGCTACTTCCTCGCGTCATGCTCTCCTGCTACCAGGAGTTGAAAAGTATCAGGAGTGCATAACCAGAGTTGGTGGCACGCCACCTATCTCCGTTCTTGTCGCACACACTTCCCTCTCTCTCTCGCACACGCCTGCTATCTCCGTCCTTGTCGCACACGCTACTTTCTCTCTCTCTCTCTCTCTCTCTCTCTCTCTCTCTAGCTAGACCAATCGACCTCCTCTATCATCCTGTACTCCTGTTACTTTAGTAGATTTTCTGTTCGTATTCGGAACAGTTTCAGCGCCATTATTTGACGTTTCGACGTGATGGAGAAATGGTAAAGAAATTATCGCGTACGAAAACCTTTAATATCTGTGGGATTTTAGATAAAATTTATGCCTACAGCGTTGCTAGAGATTGTCAAGAGTCTATATTTTCGAATGTAAAGCAAAAAGTGCATAATCCTTCACGGGTAATCGAGAATTGAGAGCTTCGATGCAATAAGAGGACTAGCGCTCGAAAATGCGAAAAAGTATTGCCCAAACGCTAAGAAATATTGGAAAATTAAATGTTGTTAAACTGTATTTTAAAAAGTATAGAGTTGTAAAGCTTGTCACGACACATATTTTTTCTATTTACAGTTTTTTATCCAATTATTAGTATTCGAGATAAAAATTATAAACAAAAAAAAATTCTTCGACCAAAGTCAATATCTTGTTCAACATAAATTGCGATGACTGGAGTACATATTAACGGATCGTTATAAGACTTGAAACATAATACTCAGAAAACTCTAGCGAAGCCGTAAAATGTATGCGAAAAACGTTTTTCAACGTTCGCCATTAAAAAGTATCGAGGCAATTTTGAGATACATATAACTTGCAGGGACGAAGTTTATCCTTAATATACAAGGAAGTTTTTTACCAATTTTTATACTGATTAATACATAATTGTAGAAGATATGGCGATATATATAAATGTCGCGCGCCACTAACAGTCACCAGCAATGTACTGCGCTACTTACCACTCGTATTACACTGCAAAGACATGACATTCTCATTATTACATGATTATATATTATAAAAAAATATTGCGACATTATTTTAGAACTATTTATTAACATTTTTATTATAGTATTTGCACCCAACATTATTTGTTGCCGAAATCTAGTCCACTAGAGGTACAATACTGCAGTAAATGTTCAAAGTCTTTACGTTTTTCGGCAGTCATCCCTACTCCGCCTGCCAATTTTTTTGTACTCTGACGTGGCAGGTACGTACAAAATCGTACTTATACGACGCTGCAATTTTTTTCAATGATATCTACTGAATTTCAAGTAAAAATTCAGCATCTCTTTACATAGTGGCCGATCGCAAGGTAAGTAACTAGTTCTGAATCATGAAGGGTGATGTGTAAGTATGAAGTGTGTAGTATAATTTATGAGTACGATTATGTTCGATGAAATGTGATTTATATTCGGCGAAGTGTGAACTTAAAAAAAGGCAACCTATAAAAAGCCTTCTCTTGCAGGTGCAGCGTGAAAATCTGCTTCTCTTGCAGGTGCAACAACTCAGAAACCTCTTGTTCCGAATTCCATTGCACGATTCTTGCACCTGCAAGAGAGGCAGATTTTCGCGCTGCACCTGCAAGAGAGGCAAATCTTCGCGCTGCACCTGCCACAAAGTTGCAAACCGAAATTTAGCTTCTCGCGAAAACGCACAAAGTTGCAAACCGGGATTTTATTTCTCGAACACCCCAATTTCATTTGCAACAATGTTGAAAACTTTTGTCTTTTGCAACTTTGTGGCGTTTTCGCGAGGCGTTCAATAGCTTACCTGAATACTTACCACGTAGTGCACGATCGAAAGGTAAGTAACTAGTTCTGAATCATGAAGGGTGATGTGTAAGTATGAAGTGTGTAGTATAATTTATGAGTACGATTATGTTCGATGAAATGTGATTAATATTCGGCGAAGTGTGAACTTAAAAAAAGGCAACCTATAAAAAGCCTTCTCTTGCAGGTGCAGCGTGAAAATCTGCTTCTCTTGCAGGTGCAACAACTCAGAAACCTCTTGTTCCGAATTCCATTGCACGATTCTTGCACCTGCAAGAGAGGCAGATTTTCGCGCTGCACCTGCAAGAGAGGCAAATCTTCGCGCTGCACCTGCCACAAAGTTGCAAACCGAAATTTAGCTTCTCGCGAAAACGCACAAAGTTGCAAACCGGGATTTTATTTCTCGAACACCCCAATTTCATTTGCAACAATGTTGAAAACTTTTGTCTTTTGCAACTTTGTGGCGTTTTCGCGAGGCGTTCAATAGCTTACCTGAATACTTACCACGTAGTGCACGATCGAAAGGTAAGTAACTAGTTCTGAATCATGAAGGGTGATGTGTAAGTATGAAGTGTGTAGTATAATTTATGAGTACGATTATGTTCGATGAAATGTGATTTATATTCGGCGAAGTGTGAACTTAAAAAAAGGCAACCTATAAAAAGCCTTCTCTTGCAGGTGCAGCGTGAAAATCTGCTTCTCTTGCAGGTGCAACAACTCAGAAACCTCTTGTTCCGAATTCCATTGCACGATTCTTGCACCTGCAAGAGAGGCAGATTTTCGCGCTGCACCTGCAAGAGAGGCAAATCTTCGCGCTGCACCTGCAACAAAGTTGCAAACCGAAATTTAGCTTCTCGCGAAAACGCACAAAGTTGCAAACCGGGATTTTATTTCTCGAACACCCCAATTTCATTTGCAACAATGTTGAAAACTTTTGTCTTTTGCAACTTTGTGGCGTTTTCGCGAGGCGTTCAATAGCTTACCTGAATACTTACCACGTAGTGCACGATCGAAAGGTAAGTAACTAGTTCTGAATGATGAAGGGTGATGTGTAAGTATGAAGTGTGTAGTATAATTTATGAGTACGATTATGTTCGATGAAATGTGATTTATATTCGGCGAAGTGTGAACTTAAAAAAAGGCAACCTATAAAAAGCCTTCTCTTGCAGGTGCAGCGTGAAAATCTGCTTCTCTTGCAGGTGCAGCAAATCAGAAACCTCTTGTTCCGAATTCCATTGCACGATTCTTGCACCTGCAAGAGAGGCAGATTTTCGTGCTGCACCTGCAACAAAGTTGCAAACCGAAATTTGGTTTCTCGCGAAAAACGCACAAAGTTGCAAACCGGGATTTTATTTCTCGAACACCCCAATTTCATTTGCAACAATGTGGAAAAATTTTGGCCTTTGCAACTTTGTTGCGTTTTCGCGGGGCGTTCAATAGCTTACCTGAATACTTACCCCATAGTCAGTGAAGCGGTGAACGAACATTTCAGAAAACTAAATATATCCTTAAGGAAACGATGTAAAATAAGTAACACGCTTGAAAGAATAACCGAAATTATTATTATTACGATGAAAAATATTGTATTACCAAAGCGAATAAATGATCTCTTAAAGTACAGATCCGAGCAGTTTATTTCTCTTCCTGTACAATAGTACAATGCTTTCTGCTATACACCGCTCGTGCTCTTTACGCGTCATTTTATGCGAATAAATAATAAATAGAAATTGTAAGGTGGTAGGCTCAGTAGAATATCCGCAGACAGCCCCCGACGATCGCGGGAAATTTCTATGACGACGATTGTGATTTCTCTCTCCCCCTCACTCTCTCTTCTCTCTCGCTCTCTCAGCTGCCTCTTTCTTCTTCTTTATTCTACTATACTTAGAAACTTAAGCCTAACGTGATATTTACAGAATCAGTGACTTTACTGCATCATGATACAACGGTGCTAAGCACCCGAATAGTAGCATTTAACTGCGTATTATAAAAATTAAAGACAAAATGTCGTTCTTGCATATCTTTGTACTGCTCCCAGTAATCTGAGGTTCGATCGTTTGTTTCGTTTTCTCGTTTCTTTCATTTTCATATAAATTTCTTCAACTGCGCTAAACGAAGCCGTGCGTAGAATTACTTTGTCTATTCTGCTCAAGAGAGGCACAGTCAATGCTCAGCCTATCCTCAGGAATTACAAAAATTATAGAAGTCTTGTACATATTGCACGAAAGCCCTACTCTCAACGTTCGTTTTCATATTTATTTCTGTTTACTAAAGAGAAGGAAGACATTTGCTAGTTACGTAGGACACGTCAAGCGCGTACAAAACTTCTATAGTGACACGGGATCGCCGTTTAATTAGTACAAAAACTGTTGCTTGCACATACATTACGCAGAAACGATACTAATCGTAGAAAAAAAAAGACGGAGAGAAAAAAAAAGGATTGCGTTCCCATTACATCTATTTGGTCGTGTCCTTATATAAAACGAACTTAATTCGCTTAATCGTTAAATAAATATAAAATGAGACTAGCTGTTATTAAAATAACACGACAACATGTGAGTTCTGTTCGCCGTTTCTCGTTTAAAGAATTTTCCCTCGCGATTGAGCTTCATTTAGACTTACGTTCAATACTGTCTGTATTTACTGCCCCGACAACGATCCTCACCAATGGCTGCGACTACAAATGATCAAACGTGTGAAACGTAGCGAGTAATCATCGGAATTTACGACAGTAGGTACAGTTACAAATGTCCGTCGCGCATCGCGTTCAAAGGGGAACCTTACAAAAGAACGATTGCGTACAATATCATCGAGTACCAACGATCACGCGCGCTTCTAATGCTGCGATTATCCGATCGCCGCTCCATTCACTGCACGTGTATTTACGGTCGATTTGGCAAGAAGAATAAGATTTTTTTTCCCCCGACGTATTCCCATACCGGAGACAAACGTATCGCCGCGTCGCTCAACTAGACTTTCTAAACACATCCAGTAACTCCGATTAATTTATATACATAGTACATGATACACCACTTTTACTTATGTAGGTACCTTACCACTAACGCCTCGAATTTGGTATATAAATACGGTAGCAAAAGGGTATTCAGCACGACGTTCAGCCATCCGGTCAAAACTATTCGATGTAATTTAGACATACTAATTTACTCATTAGGCAGTGTTTGCGGATCGTTTCTCGATTGGTATTCAGTCACCACGTCTTAAGTCGCGTTACGTGGACCACAGGTGTGTCGTTCTTGCATGCTGCGTCAGGTATTTACATAAAAACGTCATTCGTCAAGCATCCTTTCTAATTTACACGAAAAAAAAAACACGCAACTAAATATCAACTCTACAGCGCGCGCCACCGCGCGTCGCCCGGTGTGTGTGTGTGTGCCGGTTCTCGTACGGCGGATTCTTATAATACAGGCTGTAGTACCGTCGAGTGTAAAGGGTTAGTGCCTCGAGTAGGGTCAGACTTTCGTGAACCAAGAGCCCCGTCTCCCAGCATCTTTCTCTTCCGAATCAGATCGACCAGTCTTTTTAAGGTCTTTGGTGGTCTGGCGTCGACTTCAGAATGTCCGGTTGCGTTGGAAGACAGCTCGAACCTGGCGCGATCGTGTTATTCCATTAAGAAGAGAACGAATGAATGAAAGATGAGTGGTGAAATGATGTTGTTTCTACGAACCAGTGGTTGGTCTTAGAGTCGATTTGATGGATCTGTGCGACCCGTTGCGGGTCAACGTGTTCATCTGAGGAGTACCGGGTAAGGTGTGTCCCAAAGCGTTCATGTAGTCGGCGATCAACAACGTTATCTCCAAAATCTAAACGAATAGAAAGCATTTGTTGAATGACAAGTTTCATTAATCGTGTAGTCAGTGATGTATCAGGATACCTTAGGTTTCGAAAGCGCAAATAAGAGTTTCTGTTCCGCGGCGCCTTCGTCGGGGCAAGCGACCAGCATAAAATCGTCTAAACATCCTCCAAACGTGACTATATTCCCATAGTTGTAACGACACATGACTGCCATCGTTTGAAGCTCGAGTAACGTGACGCTGTCCTCGGAAACAGCTATCCACGCGGTTATTGGTTCAGCTTGCTTCAACTGTGGGAGTAGAACGCTTTTATGCGATCTCCTTACTTTACCATTAAGCTCGAGGAGAAGAACTACGCGGGAAGCTTTAGCTATTAACCTTTGCTTGATAAAGTGTAGCTCCAAAGAAAGGCCACTTCCTGGTGCAAGTTAGATAGATGCGAACACAGTCTAGTACGCTGCGACCTTTTAAAGCGATCCACTTGTCTTGCAGCTTCTCTTGCAGATCCCTACAATAAAGAATTCAGTTTTTCATGAATGATTAAAGTGGACTAACGGTTGTCTCCATTTTCTCTAATACCTACCTCAGTTGTTCGGCAGTGATGTTCGTCCTGTATCGTATAGGATAAAACTTGTCCAGTGCCTGAAGCACCAGGTGATGCGGATTGCTTCCTGGACCGCTTCCTCGCGCTTTGTCGTTGTTATACTCCCCAAAATCGATCTGCAATGTCCGACAGTAGTTTTGGTAACAGTGATCCCACGAGATTAAAGATATCCGAGGCTTACCTGCGCCATTAGCGACGCAAGCTCGAATGCTAGCTCGCGGTTCACCGGAAATTTCCCATGTACGACCTGCTGGTTGACTTGATAGCACAGAAGAAGCCTCTCCTTATCGGTCTCCATCTTGGCCGCCTGCCGCCAATAACACCGGGACTTGTACGTCAACTGGATCACCCTGGTGTTCTCGAATTTACCCGAGCCTTTCTCCCTCAACGCGGTCTCCCACTTCGAGATTATGTCGGAGAGCTGAAACGAAGAGAAACAATAAGTACCTCGGCCCCGCGGCGCTGCAATTACACATCGCGTACCTTTGCCTGAAGATCGATAAAGTGCTCAAGCTCCTTCTCGATGGGGTCGTCGCTGAACAACGTGAAGCCAGACTGGTGAACGTCCCGGCAGCCAATCTCCTGGTTCAACGTATTCAGAAACTCCTCTATCGTTGTGCTGCCGTCGAAGCTAACGACCTGGTACGTTCCGTTTAAAAAATGAACCGGTATCGCGTGCGGCAGGGAGTGGTGGTATGGGTTCTTCATCAATATCGAGAGGACCTCCATTCTCGAGGGCTTCACCTCCCTCCCGCCGTTCTGCAGTGTCCTCTCCAACGCTCTCTCGCAGTAGGCTGCGTACTTGCCGCATTCAGTTCTGAAAGGAAGATTTTTCGCTGGGATCAGAGAGTGTCTGAGTGGCGCGACGCGGTGCAAGGTGGAAGAAGAAGCTCAAATGGAATTATTTCCGCCTGCGCGTTAAGGAGATGGTGACTCACTTGGTGTCCGCGTTTCTTTGCAAGTGTAACTTCAGGTACCATAGTAGCCGATTGTTCCTCGGTAGGAAGAGTGAAACAGCGAGGGCGAGCAGCTGCCATCCCTGGATAAGAACGTACTGGGCAGGGTTAGTTTTGCAGTCCAGAATCGTAGAGGTGGAGTGGCCCTGCGTGAGCGTAGGACTGTGAGAAGTGGAGGCCGTCGATTGCGCGTCCGCATTTTCACCGCTGCCATTTGCCGCGGGACTTTGCGTATCGCAGGTGAACAGCGATTGCGTGGCGCAGAGGAGGAGCTGCTGCAATGGTATGCTGGCATACTACTACGTCCCTCGACTGAACCAGACCTAGTCTACTACTTTTCTTTTAAATAAATTCGCGCTCCACTTTCGTTTCTCTTTAATACAGAAAGCTCTGGGCCATCGTAGGCGGCCGAGTCCAGATCGAAAGGGGGGACGGTCTCCTTTACGGGGAGAGCTTTCAACGTTCTTCATCGTGAAACACTCGAATTGTTACGTCAATACGTCTTGTTAGTATGTAAGCAATCGAAATCGGACCATTAAACGCATAAACTCTATGTGTGTTAATCACATAAAACGCATGGACCGTAAACAATCGAATGAATTAAGAACAATGTGGATGAGAGAAGCGCTTCTGCTTATTATTGCTTCTATTCTTTGTTTGTCTTGTTTTCTCAAGGCCATGTGAGTCTACCTTACAGCTCGAAAGCATATCGTTCGCAGCTAGAACGAACGGGGACACGCGTCCCCATCAGCCTCGCTTTGCTGCGGAAGGCTCTACGTTTGTGCGAATGAATACCCAACAATGTAGCTGTATTTGTTTCTTTCTATTTTTGTTTTTTTGTCCCCGAAGTGTCTCGTATTCGTATTCTACGGACGGACGTGCTCGAATCTGTAAGGATTCTCTAGCTTTATAATACGTTCCCTTAAAATGACCGTCTGTCGACCGATGATCAAAGGCTAAGAGTTCTCTAAGCAGCATTCAAACAGAGAATATTGTAATGAGCTATCGAGCAAAAAAACGTACGGAAACAGAAACAAAAAACCAATCTATAAAAAGATGTTTTTCTGTGTGTGGTTCTTATGTACACCAACATACCATTCTGCAAGTGTGTGTGCGCCGCAGAACGTATTTTGACAAGTCACCCGGGGGACACTCTGATCGGATATTTTACTCGTCGCTGAATCGAGACACCGCGAAACGACACGGAACGAAACGGATGAACGGATGAATTGTCGAAATATGTTCGGCTCACATGATATATAGGGCGTATCAGGGTAAGGTGATCGGGTATTCATGTATAAATATTAAAAAGTACACAATAAAAGAAAAGTGAGAACGCAAAACTTAAACACGACGACGTCTAGAAAGATTAAAAGAAAACCCATGCGAGTTTAAGAGTAGCCTAGGTAGAGCACACGTAAAGCAGCAAATGAAAATGAAATGTGAATGATTGTTAAAACTAAAAGTCATCTGTTAAATAGACTTCGTCAAGTATTATTCGCTTCCCCCCCGGGGAAACGAAACGACAGCTGGTTGTTATTCGGTACGGTTAGTCCCCTCCGGTAGAGAAAATAAAGGGAAAGACAACTAAACAGTTCCACCGCTCTACTTCCACGTGATTATTTTTATAATACTTGACTAAGCGTACCCGATGTACCATTTCGCAATCAAACGGCGATCGGACTTTACTTCGTTCGCGACGAGCTTTCGACCGATCGGCCCGCGCGCCGCTCCCGGTCAAATTACTCGAGGATTACGATTGAGAAGCCTATGGGCAATTACTAAAATCGCGCGTCGAACGTCAGCTGGTGAAAATGGTACAGGGTTTCAGAGTGTTTGTTAAACAATAAGCAGGACTTACAACGCGCGCAGTACCCAGCGACACAAGTCTGGCGGCCTTTTTTACCTGTACGCCCAAACGGTGCTGCGTGTGACGACTTGTCTGCTTTACCAGTGCGCAGATGAACTCAGATTGCAGCTCAGGCTGGTCTAAGCATTGCTGTAGCGCATTTTGCGCTAGTACCACGTGGTAGTCTATGCCTGCTTGCTCCACTGCCACCGACATGAACAACTGACAAGCCTGTATCGAGACAATAGAATCGTTTAAGTCCCTGCCGGTTGCTCCACTTCGTCAGTGGACGATAATACCAAAGACAATATTGCGAGTGAAACCTTGAAAAGCTTTATGGCCTCGGTCTGCAAGGCTTCGGATGTGAGACTGGTCAGTGGGCTAGTGATGTTCTCTTTCGTGTGGAGAAGCAGCGGGTGTCTCCAGAGGACGCAGCTAGGGTCCCCGTCGGTTTCCATCAGTCTTTGCACGAGCTGCTCGTACTGAGTCCCCGCGCTGGGCCCGCCCCCGGAGACCACCGTCAAATGGTACAGCCAATTGTCTTTGTCCTGCTTGTGGGGCATCAGCAAGTACGTAGGGCCTTGGTGAGTGGGAAAGATGCCAATCGTTCTCTCGTGAGGGCATTCCGCGTCTCTTTCCTCGCTGTCGCTGTCCGACACGTGCTCGACCTCTTCCACTCTCGCGTCTCTCATATTTATTTGTCCAATAGGATTCTAACGAAACGCAAAGAGACATTTGCCGAGATTTTTCTTTGGACGCACCTCGCCGAATCGTAGATCGAAGAGGACGGACACTCACCGTATCGTTAGGGCACTTAAAGTAAAGGAACATTTTTCCAATGAGGACGCACCAGCACTTCTTAGCGTGCCCGTTCTTCACCTTCGTCAGCCACCCCTGTATCGTCGGCTTGTTGTCCTCCTTGCTGAGCAAAAGCTTCGTGGCGTTCCGCCTCTGCACGTTTTGCAGCACCCTTATCCAATCCTCCATCGTCGCGATGCAGTCAGCCGTCAGGTAATAAGTCTTCTTGCCCGTAGCTATCTCGAACGTGGCAGCTCCCTCTGCCCTGTTTATCCTGCCGAGGGATCGCGATTCGTTACTCACCCGTCCTCGATTAACGCTAGAGAAAAGAAGCTCGGTGTCTGGACGGTTACCTGCACACCTCGTCCAGCACAATTTGGCCCTGAGGTTTCCGGTTCACGTCGTTCTGACTCTTCCAATAAGTGAGCACTCCGTTCTTCAGCACGAACCACCGCTTCCGCCAGGTCTTCAGCTTGCCGCCGAGCTTCGCCAGGTGGCCAGTCTTCTCCAGCGATTCCTGCCGCTTCGGGCTCTCCCCGGAGACGCGCATCAGCAGGCTGGGCATGCTGGATTCGAGGGACGTCGAGCTGAGCGCATCGGGAGGTATCGCGTAATCCTCCGACAAGCCAGATTCCAAAGAGGTGTCTGCAACAATGTAATATCCAAGTTAGCGAGTACTCAGTTCCACTGTTTGGAAGCGTTTGCCTGTCTAGGATACTCACCACGTTTCACGCTTTTGCTAGGAGAACCGCTGGAACTTCTTTTAGCGGGGCTAAGGCTGCTGGTGGTCTTAACGCTCTTGGAAGGGCTGCTCCCGCTGCCGAGCGAGGAGTCCGTGTTGTCTGACGAGCTGTTTGTGATCCTCGTGTTGGTCTCGGTCTGGTTCGGGTGCTCCTCGCCGTCCGAGCTGTCGTCGGAGCTGTCGCCGAACGGCATGGATCTGATTTGACTGGCTCGTCCTGGAATAGAGAAGAGCCGTTAACGTCCGAGCTACCAAACGAGAGAACTCGAGGGGAAAGAGAGTAAGGCTGATGTACCCTTGACCGTCGCGTAGACTGGAACCGAAATATCGCAGTAGCCTTGGGAATTGTGCGCGGTCAAGTTGTGCCCCGTTGCCTGGGAATGCTTCGACGAGCTGGTCGTGTTGGTCATCGTGGAAGGCGCGGATTCCTCGTTGGTCGGTGGACCGATGCCAAGCCCGCCATCAGCTACCTACGGAATTGGCGAACGCCACGCGTCCCCTTTCATTAGAAATCCTACGACAACTCCGCGAGCGTGCACGCGGCGTTTCATTCATCCTGCGCCGGAGAAATTCCACCCGCCTCCTTGCCAATCCTCTTAGATAACAAAACGACTCGACCTCTACCTGGTATATCTTCGCCTCCCAGCTGGGGAATCGGTGGAGGGGCGGGGTGGGCGGGCGGGGTCCCTGCGCGCTCTGCGTCCAATTCATCCCTTCTCTGCTCGGCGTGTATATCTCGGCGTAATCGTGGACCGCCTCGGAGCTGCCGCTGTCCCTGCTGGTCTCTGAGACGCCCGGTATGTTCGGCAGCATCACCAGGTTCTCCACCGCCGCGGCCAGCTCCTCGGACAGCAGGCTGCAGCAGAGAACGAACGGCAAGCATAAAACACGGAGCCAAGCTCAGCCAGCGGACGCCACCTCGGATCGGCCCGATCTACCGTACAACTAGCGAGAGCTTCGTATCGACCGTTCGTGCCAGCGAGAGCCAGTTAACGGGGCGGGGAACGACGGGGAAAGAAAGATGGAAAATAAAAAAGAGAGAAAGAGTACTAGGCGTCGTGCTCGAAATTAGGAAGCAAGAGAGAACGTTACACGGGTTGACAGATCTCCGCAGGAAGTCTCCGGACGTTAACAGGGTACCACGTGTTTCGAGAGCCGGGCGCCGCTATCACGTCGTGAGACCTCCCAAGGAGAATTCGAGATGCAATTTACGGGACGTTAGGGGGGGGGGGGGTGGCCGTTACGGTGGCAGAAGCGGTAAGCGACAATCGCAGCAAGCGGCACGTGCGAAGCGCAGTCACAAACGTCTCTCGCGCGCAAGGGTTCTACCTTGAGTCCATATTGGTGGCCGCGATCCCTCGCTGTATCGTGCCGCAAGCGGACAGGTGTCTTCGGTGTTTCGTGCCCGCTTGTGGCTCCGCTACGGCGCTCTGCGCGCTTTCCTGTGCCGCCTGCGGTGTTCCCTCGAGGCTCTCCGACCGCCTGCGTAACGTGGGATCCACTTCCAGGGACAGGGACGCCCTCGTTGGTGCCTGCGAGCCAGAGATTCTTTATCGAAACGGTGTAACATCGCGGAGCTCGAGGGAAGAATCTCGTCCCGTCGCTCGGGGAACGCGTGTAAGTGTTCTATTTAAATAAAAGTGAACTCACCGGTGGTTTTAGGCCGATGTTGGTTATATGATTCCTGAGAAGCTCCAGTTGCTGGTTGCACTTGTTGTTCTGCTCCCGCAGGTGCTGGTTCTGCTGCTCCAACTCCCTCAGCTTATTGGTCACCCATTCCTTTATCCTCGCGGCTTTCGCCTCGACCTGCCTGGCGTCTTGCAGCCGCAACTGCCTCTGCAAGCAATTAGTAATCGGCCGTGAGTCGGTTATCTCGAGCCAGCCTCTGATACGGTCACGCGGTTTTATCGCCTTTTTATTTTCGCCACCTCGCTCGTCGGACAGATTGGAACCGGCGGGCCCGCTAAGCCGCTTACGAAACCAGCACGCTTCCCGAGCGACGATTCGCGGTAGCGCGAGAATCGCGGATCACCGGCTACCGGGAACTGGCGGCGGACAAAAATAGGCACTTCCTCGCGGATCGCTGTACGTTCTACACGGAGGCTTTCCTACCTGTTCCTCGACCTGTGTCTCTAACTTGGAGATGCAGGCACAGTGCGCGTCCTCGTTCTTGTCATTCTGCGTACCGGAAGTCGACGGCAGCGAGTGCGGTGGAGAACCAACGCCGGATGTGCTCAAGCAGTATTCACCCTTCACTAGCCGCTCCTCCATCATCCGTACCTGCGGCAAATCGGATACACCCTCGTCATCTCAAAGTACTACGATCTTTCTCGCGCAACGAGAGCTGCGTCGAGAACCCTGGCGTATAATTGCCAGTATCTTGATACATAAAGCAGAAGGTGTTTGTCTGTCGCCTAAAAACCTTTAAATGGTAAACTGTGGGATCACGAAATGTGTCCCAGCTCATTAAGCCTAGCTAATCCAGCTGAACGTGACTATTTAAAATAAAAAAAAATTATAAAATCAGAATCTAAATTTCGGGCGAAACCGAGTAGAGAAGCTAGTATTCTATAAAGAAACAGTTTCTAGGGCCACTTTAAGCCTCCTGTTGTTCACCCCCGCGACCTTTCACTCGACTAACATCCCCGTACAGGCGTTGAATCCCGGACGATCTGCGAAAATCGTCGAGGATGACGCTTGGCGACTTGTCCGCCAATTTCGTCTACTCGACGAGGGTGACGCGGCCGTGCGACATTTCCGTCGCGATGCGAGGAACATGCCAGCCCTCTGGCAGCGTGGCAGCCGGCGCGGCGTGGGACCGTGCGTCGCCTAGGGTAAACAGCGGCGAAAGCGCGTGCGAGAGAGAGAGAGAGAGAGAGAGGCAAGGGAGACGAAGCGTTGCGTGCGGACCTCGTGCACCCCTTTTCTCTCTGGCACACGATGCTGGCCGTTTCGCAGCAGCTGTCAAAAATCGATATCGCCTTCACGCTCCGCGAGTACGGCACACACGTAAGCGTTCCGCACGTCGAGCCTCCACTACAACGAACGGGGAGAGAGGGAGAGAGAGAGAGAACAGGCTATCGAGAAAATCAATACACGGGGAAATCCTCTGGCCGAGTGTTTTCCTCCTGGCTCCCAGCGCGTGCATGTGCTCGCGAGTTATATCGATCTCTTCATTTTCATTGCCGACGTTGCCCACGAGTCCACCTCGCGGTAATACGCTCGTGTTTCTCGTATTTCTTCGGTCGAGGTCTTGATTTGCGAAAGGGATTACGAAGGGGGGTATTTTTTTCGGTGACTTTGGAACCCTTTAACTGAAAGACTTCCAAGAAGCCCACGCGATTACCGTATCACTAGAGGATCACTGCGGATCACTTCCACCCACGTGCAACCCTCACGAGCGTCCACGCCTCCCTCAACCTTAACGATCGCGCGAAATCACGGTAGCAGCTTCTTTCAATCTTCGCGGTGAATCGTCCACCGTCTTGAAGGAAGCTTTCAAGGAACTCCAGCGTGGAACGGAAGGATCGAGAGGTCCGATGCTTACCGTGGTTACGAGTGGCCATGATAACCGATCCGTCGCTCAACAGAATCCACCGAGGAGCTCTTTACCCCCTTTGGCGCGTGCAGACTCCAATGATCCACTGCGTGCGCCACGAGGGCCCTTCCTCCGCCGCGGTATCCTCTCGAGGACACTCCCAACGCCACGGGCAGATCGAAGCTCGATTTCCCGGTGGGCAACGGAGAAGGAAGGGTGCGCGCGGTGCCGTAGATCGAACCGAACTGAATCGCGCCGAACCGATGCACGTAAACTCCTCTCTCTCTCTCTCTCTTCGGCGGCGTTTCCCAGAGGCGATGAGTCACGTTGGCTCGCGGCCAATGGCAGAATTCGTAGAGGTCCTGCGAGCTCGTGTGCACCGAGTGTGCAGCCGCTAACACAACGCCACCCCGAGGCGTACCGAGGCGCCCTGACAGAGGGACACGGCCGACGATTTCCTACCCTTAACAGCCGGCTAATCCGTTTAGCCGAGGGAATCGGGGAAAACCGATGAAAGCGTGGCACGCGGCAGATTCATCGACCTGCCCCACGCTTCTGTCTCGCGAGCCTGCGCTTCTCCGCCCGCGACGAGCACCGATCAGCAACAAGGGGCATCCTTGGGTTTCTTCGACGGGGTTCATAGCCATTTCCAGTGAAACCGACCGCTTCGATTGACCTTAGAGTATCGAGTTTCAGTCTGCCCGTGGATTTAGAACGCGTAGCTATAGCCGAGGGGAAAAGTTTCAAGGTTGCCCGTCCACGCGTAGGTCTCGAGGTCTAGAGCCGTTTTAATTCAGAGACAACGACCTGGATAGCCGGGTCATCATTCGATCTGTCTGGCGACTTTCGCACACGGCTGAACCGTATCTCGAGATTTATCGATTCGTCTTGTGTCTAGCGAGGCGCAGGTCTGAAAGGAAGCTGTCGCGAAAGCAGGAGTAGCAGGAATAATTGAATCTCATCTGCGTTGTGCCATGGAACCAGTCTTTCGCGAAGCCTCGTGTATATAAAACACTACGATCTTCCTAGAACCACCCCTATTTTACTCGCCCCTAAAAGCCCCAGCCCCGACGTAGGACCGGATCCCAGATCAGATCGTTTCCAAGGGAGGATTACAAAGTTTCCACTGGTGGTCAGCTTCCCGTCGAATGCAGCACGGGGTGGGCAGGGGGTTGGCTCTAACGGGGGGTGAAATAACAGAGGAACCAGCCCCCTGGTCTCTTTAGACCAGCTCCACGCACGTGCGCGTGCACGCGACAAAGAGCGGCGTCGCCTCGCGGACCGCGGCGTCGGGTCGGGCTGGCCTCCCGCCAAAACGGCCCCGTTAACGCGCGCGTACATGCAGAAACATCCATTCAGCGATGATCTTCGACGGGGGGGAGGCGAAGCAGCCGCGGAAAAAACAGACGGCCGCGAGACAGGACGGAGGCGGGCCAAATGGATCAACGACCGACGGCCGCGTGAGAAACGCGCCGTTGACTGAGCGACCCGGCAAATTGCGACAACCTGACAGCGCGTCGAGCGCGCGGTTGTGCCTCGAATGGGCGCTGGCAGTGGCAATGAATCTGCTGTGAATCGGAGGGAATTAGCGATGAACTGAGGATCGTTGAAGATCGACGAAGCAAGCGAGGGGAGGATGGGGAAGAGCGTCGCCGTCTCGACGGCGCTCGAAGGGGAAGCGAAAAAGGGAACGTCTGCGCCTTTATTTTCTCTGCTGCGCGGGTGCTCACGGGAGCCGAGGATTACTCATGAACTGGACGCCAGCCAATTCTATACGCGACACGTCCCGTCAAAGCGGGTCGTTAAGTCGACCCGGGTCCGGTAAATCGCTCCTACGGGCCTCTCCGAGTGACACTTCGCGTCCGCAGCCTCGTCGATCTCGCGCCCCTAAGATCCACTACCCTCCATTCAAGGGAATTAACAGTCGCTAGCCTGAGTAGAATTCTCTTGGTGTCTGAGCATGACAGGGTTCATCCACTTCGTGGACTAAGTAATCAGCTATTATATTGATGAACTATAGCGAGGAAGCGATGCGAAGCTTAAGGAGATCAGAGTGTCCTCGGAGAAGAGGCGCCGGGAGCCCAGCGCAACCCGGAGGACGCGAAGGGATGCCGGAGGATTTGGGGAGGATCAGAGTGTCCTGGCCCGCGTGGAACGTTTACCTTTCATTGGTGTCACCTGCCGGGATCCATAATTCTCGTGACGCGGTGGCTCGGTGCGGACGGTGTGTCCGAGGCGATCCTCCCCGCGATCGAGCAAAGGGATGATCACGAAGGGAGGCTGTCTCACCGTCACCAACCCCGCCGCGGATGCACGTGGCTCACGAACGCCCGACTTGCTCGCCGAATTTCGAGGTCATAACAAAAACGACGGTCTCGCCGGCCGGTTGCTCGGCCATATTGTTGCTCCTCTCCCTTTCTCCCGTCGCCACTCGTTCTCTCTTATCTACCGGTTCCAAGTTTGTCCCTCTTTCTCGCGGGACTAGCAAAAATCAATGCGACCTAACATGCGCCCTGACACCCCCGCGAGCCCGAGTACCGACCGAAACTTACTTCGCGGCCACTTTGCTGCGAGGGTAAAGTGTTTCGGCAGCTTCATCCCCCTTCGTGCTCGACGGCTGAGGGGATGTTGAGCCCGTGGATCGTGGCAAGATCGATTTTTCAATTGGGGATCTCGAGTGTTCGACCTAATCGAAGGTTGCTTAAGGTTTGAAGCGAACGATGAGGACGATGCTCCACGTGCAAAGTACTCTGTGTTCTCAAGGATGAGTGCAACTGGCACGAGAATAATTAATAGCAGTCGAGTAGGGCACGTGGAATGGATCGATGAAGGGTTTCATAGGTACGCAAGGGTGTCGATGCTTTACCACCCTGTGCGCAAATGGAGAGCATGATTGCCCACGGCTGGTACCGTTTACTGAATTCGGGACGTCGGTAACGGGCAGATAGCGAGGGTGGAAATCGATGAGCAGCTCGGTGGAGACGACAGCTACTTTCTCTGCTGCACCCCCGGATGCTGTTCCTGTGGTCGGTAACGCAGTACCGGCGCCTTTACACTGCTAAGCTAGGGGGTTCTGAAGCCCAGAAACGAATTTCAAAATAAGCAGAAAAGTTACGAAAGCTGCGCTGCAATATTTCACTCCACGAAACTGTCGATTAAATGTTCATTTACCCTCGTTTGGAAAAAGACGTAAAGTAAATTACAAGAACGTATGACGAATCGACGCCGCGTTTAAATTTCACTCAGGAAGCGACATTAAGACCCTAATGCATTTTGAGATCGGCCAGAGAACGTGGCACGGTAAGCGACGTCTTAATGCGACACCCGTTGGACACAGTCGTCTCGCGAGTCATTAAAGCGGACGCAAGGTCTCGCGAGGAGCGTCGTTACCACTCGTTAAATTAATTATTTATCCCTGATGTCTCCGGGCCAGTTGGCCGAGCGTTAACCGACGACGCCTGTGACCCGTTAATTGCGAGCCAGCGTAATTACTTTAGACCGAGGCGAACGGGCATCGCCTGGGCGACGGTATCGCGGGGTTTAACGACGTTTCGATTTTCCCCGGATGATAGTCGATAGTAGGAAATTGCTCCGGACGAGCACACTCGGGAATAAGCGAAGGGAGGTTCGTCCTTTGATGGCCGGGTGGAAAGTTGAAAATACGCGATAGTAATTTATTCTCACCTTGTCCTCCGCCTCGTCGGCTCGGCCCTCCGCTTCCAGCACCCGCTGCTCCAGCTCCGACAGCTGAAAGAAGAAAACAGAACGGGTTATGGGGCGATCATAGAGCCTCGGTTATTGTATCAGGGAACTCGTTTCGACGAGCATCGCGGGCCGTTCGATTCCCCTATGCCGAGAGACGATACGGGTGCTCGGTGACTGGTAATTGTTCGTCAACGATAGGCGCCCATTGACATGGCGGTCAGGTTTCAGTGCACAGCCGCCGCTGGTGTTTCGCGGAAATGAAATATTCATAATCGAGCGTCAGAGTATCGGGGGGCATTCCCAACATTCTCGAGAGGGTCAGGCGCCACTTTCGTTCGCCTTATCTAATTTTCCTTCGAGGCGGGGAAAGGTTCACGAAACTTGGCTAAGCCCATAGCCGGCACGCAGTGCCCGCTTGACGAGAGTTTAATGGATACTAGGAAGACTCGTCTCCTCGAAGCCTTGATCCGCAGAGATTGATACGTACGTGTCCTCGAGTGACGCGTCCGTATTTCCTCGAGTTCATCCCCTATGGAAGGATGAATTAACGTCTGATATATAATCGAGACGATCGTAGAGCCGGAGGACTTAAGGGGACTAGGCAATCAGAAACTCGATTTCTTTTTTGTTGCATTTTTCGAAAGTACCACCCTTAACGAGTAAAATGTTGTTTGGTTTATGTCAAAATTCGCAAAATTAAGGATTTTACAGCCGAAAAGGTCGAGCACGCCATAAACCGTTTCTACGCGCACGCAGGTAGACTAGATCCCTCTTTCCAAACTTTAAACGCGTTTTTCTCGGAATCATATTTCTTCTTCGTTTTGCAGTGATTGCGAAAAAACAGGGGTAGATATCGATTTAAAAAAAACTCAGTATTTATCAAACATGTCTAGTTACGACCTGAACCTACGCATAAGTCTGTGAAAATTCCTGTTTCGACACAAAAAAAAAATAGAGTAGCTCTTTCTCTGGCGAAAAATGATGTTTCTTTAAAATTTACCGTTTTGCAGCAACCATTTTTATAATTTTGATGTTTTTCTATTTCAATAGGTTCAGGGCGGAATGGGGAGCAGGGCAAAGTATCAATTTCAGAGGATATTTTACATTTCGATTTCTTACGGCCAGAATCACTGCAAAATTACAGCGGTTCCAGAAAAAAACGCCTACATATGAGACGACTGTAGCGCTGCCATACATACAGTGAGTAAAAACAGTATTGGCACACTTTTTAAAATCGCATAACTTTTTTAGAATTGGTCCAAACGACATGAGTTTTTTTTTAGAAGGTAGAAGGATTACTTTGCTAAGTGACGTGTTTCGTAGTTATGAAAAAAATGCAATTTGTCGGAATAGCAAAAAAACATAGAAAGGGCAGTTTTTTCAACTTTTTTTTCTGAGCCCGTAATGAAAATTCAAAAAACCCGTTTGTAAATTTAAGTAAGCTGTATACATGCTGAAAATTTCATCAAAATCGGTTAACGGTGCTCTGAGTTACAAACGTTTAAAGATCGCAGAATAAGGTCGAAAATCGCGAAATTCCCGAAATCAAGCGATTTTCGACCTTATTCTGCGATCTTTAAACGTTTGTAACTCAGAGCACCGTTAACCGATTTTGATGAAATTTTCAGCATGTATACAGCTTACTTAAATTTACAAGCGGGTTTTTTGAATTTTCATTACGGGCTCAGAAAAAAAAGTTGAAAAAACTGCCCTTTCTATGTTTTTTTGCTATTCCGACAAATTGCATTTTTTTCAAAACTACGAAACACGTCACTTAGCAAAGTAATCCTTCTACCTTCTAAAAAAAACTCATGTCGTTTGGACCAATTCTAAAAAAGTTATGCGATTTTAAAAAGTGTGCCAATACTTTTTTTACTCACTGTATGTATATAATATTCAAATAATTTTTTTTTACTGTTGACAGTATTAGTAAACATTACCCAAAAGTACTAATCACAATTTGTGTTCATCTCCTTGTAATTAATTCGCAAAAAATACTTGATTTTCGAGCGATCTGACTGCCTAGTCCCCTTAAGGGGGAACACCGCTGTGACGGCCGGAAAAGTAAACCATTTTTAAGAATTTTATTTAGGACTAATTTACAGTTTTCATAGAAAATTTTTATTATCTACCTTTATTACGCTGTCCTAAGAGGTTATACAAAAAAAAATAAATAGAAAAACATCCTCCACGCGAGCTGGTCGAATCTGTAACTATGGAACAGCTGGTCCAAAATCAAATTTCTTTTTTTATCAGTAACTATACGAGTGCAGTTTCCGTGATGCGTACGGATTTTTTGATTATAAACAAACTTTTCAAAAATACGCTCGAAAAACTGTCCATCTTACTCGCGGATTTTCGAAACTTTTCTTCTAAAGCGCACCATTTTTACAAAAATAATTTGTTTAAGAAATCGGTACGTACAACGGAAACTACACTCATACAGTTAATAAAAAAAAAAATGAAATTTGATTTCGGACCTGCTGTCCCATAGCTACAGATTCGACCAGCTCGCGTGGAGGGGTCTAGAAGATTAATTAATATACTCAAATTTATGGATGTTTTTCTATTTATTTTTTTTGTATAGTCTCTTAAGACAGCGTACTAAAGGTAGGTAATAAAAATTTTCGATGAAAACTGTAAATTAGTCCTAAATAAAATTCTTAAAAATGGTTTACTTTTCCGGCGGTCACAGTGGTGTTCCCCCTTAACCACCCAGCTTCAAAATAAATTTAGAAATTGAAACGCACTCCTCCCTGAATTACTGTTGCACGCGCGCGGATATCGGCAAGTTACACCCTCCAGGCTGAACAGCGGACAGCTGTACACGCGTTCCATCGCGTCAATTACCGCGAGCGATGGATCGCCCTCTCGTTAACGGGACAGGCGCGATAAATACTCTCGTTATTTGATCGGCGCCGGGCCCTTATTGCATAAACAGTTGCCGCCGTGGAGTAAATATCACCTGCTCGACGGTGGAAGCGCGGAATTCCGCGGCTGGCAATAACGGGCGGATTCGGTCGGGCGTTGGGAGGAGGAAAGCTCGCGTTCCGCGAGGGGCAACACGGTCGACGCCGCGCACCACTGGCTGATTAATTAAAACGGAGGTTAATATACGGGTCGCGGCTCGGCTTTAAGAGCAATTCATACTGTCCCGGGGGTCAACCACGGAATACTTTTAAGCCGGCTCCCCCCGCTGAAAAGAGTCAACGAGAGAGGCTGGCTGACTCCGCGCTTAATAGCACACTCTGCTAATTCCGCGGAGACTTGAATCACGGCGCCACGTATCGGGATGGCCTCGCCGATGAATTACCGTCCGTTTCGGTTGGACCACGCGTCCCGCCCTCGCGTGCCTGAAATAATACCGCCGTTCGGCGGAATCGTGGTGAAACAGCGTGCGCGAAAGGCGAAGCATCGCGGGGGTTGAGAAAGGGCGAGAGTCGCGGGGAACGAAGGGCGTCGAACGCGCGAGACGTTCGATCCGGCTGGCGCGCGGGTTGAAGGGCCCCCCCGCGTGCGTGGGAATACAGCCCTTCGCCGCGAAGACGGCTAAGTAGAAGAAGGCCACGGGATGGAAGAAGCCGAACAACCAGCGGGGAGGAGGATCTCATCAGCGGAGGGCGCAGTTAGTAGCATCTGGCGTTGAGAGGGAGCGAAAAAAAGGGGGAGGAGAAGGGAGGACGTATGAAAAGGAGCGGAGGGGCCGGCAGGGTGTAACGGAAGGGAAAACGCAGAAAACGTTGCCCCGAAACGGGGTAGGCGCGGATTTGCAACGGCGTTGAAGCCGCTGCTTCAAGCCAGAAGAAAGGACGTCGTCATCCCGACGGAGGGTGAGGACGGTACATTAGCCGCAAACGGGATACCGGGAGGAGATCTCTCAAACTGTCGTCAGTGCTTAAGCTTTCCTTCTTCCCTCCCTGGCCAGAGAGTGATTCGGCAACGACGACAGCGGTCTGGCAATAAGGACTTATGAAAATCCTCCCTCTCACTCTCTCTCGCTCTCTCCCTCTCTCTCTCTCTCTCTCTCTCTCTCTCTCTCTCTCTCTCTCTCTCTCGTCCAGGGGAAGGACCCTTCGCCCGTGAATATGCCCGACACCATGAATAGCTAAACGGCCAGCAGGATCCGGCCTCGTGAATCTTTCAGCGAACGACGAGCTAGCACGACGGAACATCAAACAGCCTGTTAGCTGGCTCGGACAGATACGCGGCCTCCTCGGGAATGCCAGGCGCGGTCGCGGCGGCTTTCGCGTGAAAAGAAAGCGTTCCCCAGCTCGCGTGCACGTGAATATTTCAAGGGGACGGCGACGATAACTAATGTGGACGAAGGCGGTACCCCCGACGCGAGGGCCGATCGTTATCGGGGCTGTTGCGCGCCTACAACGGAACGTATTCGTTACGGAGGGGGGGGGGGGGGCGTACTTCACCCCGTGCGTTACCGTTCCAAGTGAACAGGTAGCGCGATGGAAACGTGGAATTAACGCGAGTAAAAAGAGACCCCGAGCATCCGAGCAGCGAACTCTCGAGAATTCGATACCTTTGCTCGGAGCTTTCACTCGAATACAACCGCCGGAATTCACCGGTTTAATTGAACAAATTCTCCCTAATGCCTCCGGACCCAAGGCTACAATCTACAAACTGCAGAGCATTTAGGAATTACGATTCGTCAGGGAACGAATTCGTGCCTCTTACCCCAAGGAAACGTCGCGAACACCGAGCCAGACAAAAGGTTAATCGCGACGTCGTAATTTCCCCGGCATTGTCCCGCGGATCGACCAAAGGCCCTCTCCTCAGAGCTAGGGGAATGATTAAAAAGCACGGCGAAAGGCGACGCGACAATTACGTGGCGCCGATAAAGAGGGGGGGGGGGGGCTCTTATCGCAGCCACGTGTCGTAAAGAATCGGAGCGCGTCTAATGAACAGGGAGGACTGCCACGTGAGGAGGGAAACTGGGCCAAAGAGAGGAAAGAAGGGCGGAGGAGCTCGCTCCGCGGGAGAAAGGACGGAAGGAATCGGCGAAGGAGCGCGGCGGGGGCAGGAGCGGGACGATAACTTTCGCCCCCTGACGTTCGCAGAAGGGTGGAAAAGCTTTGGAGAAAGCACGGGGCAGGGATTGGTTCGTTAATGTTATCGGGCGGTCGCGTGAGGTGAAACATAAAGCATCGTGGCCTTCTTGAGTTTCGTTTCTCTTTGTGCCGGCGAATTTATGGCGGCCCGATCATCCTGTCGCGTGAGGGAAAAAGAACGGGGAGGAAAGCTGCGCGTGATACACGCCCGGTGTCCGGTTAATTCGTTTCCCCTTGGAAAATCGTCACGCGAATCGCCGGCCTTCCTTTCCAGCCACCTCTTTCCTTGATACGGTAAATCCGGGAGACGCGGTCGGGTCGGAGAGTCGGCCGAGTCGCTATATTTCAGACTCTGTACCTGAAAATGCGTTAAAGTGCAGACCAATTCCTTCTCTAGAAGCCAAACAGTTGAATGAATACCGCCATTTCGCTTGCTTCTGTGTTTTTCTGGATTTATAGCCTTTAAAATGTAAATTGGGGTTACGTTTAACCTCTTTTGTCAAACAGCGATTGTACAGAATCGTTTTTAAAATATACTTCTAAGTTTATTTTCGTTTAATGTTCGGGAGAATAAGATAGTAGAGACACTGAGGGACAATGCAGCCAAAGTATTTGGCCATATTAACTCTTCCTCTCAAAGCCAACGAGAAGACCATCTCTCGCTGCAGAAAGGAGAGATGGTCGAGTTATGATTTTTTTATTATTTTTTATTATTTTTGTTTATTTAGTTATTATTTTGTTTATTTTATTATTATTATGTTTATTCATTCACCTTGCTAATCACCAGTAGGTAGTTCACTTTTTCTTTGATATGTTCTTTACTTGTTTAACGTAAACCAATTAGATATCAATGAATCTCTAGTTCTATTCACTCATAAATAATTTTGCTTTATCCTTTGTTAATTTACCATGAATAATTATGTGAGTGGTCTCTGCCAACGATGAAACCCATTTCTCCCGGCACCTCGAGAAGAGATGGTCAGATGTCACGACTTCAGTTTTCAACCTGATTTACAGTAAATATTGCCTTAAAGCAAATATCGACCAGTTTTTCTGAATCGGCATAAAATTCTGAACATATAGCTTTGTTCCGATAAAATAAGTAATGTCTATATTAGCTTTAATATCCATTTTATATTAGGTCGACCGCGTCACCCGGGTTTACCCTAATGAATAGCACACACCAGAGATAAATTAATACCACTGCTGTCCAGGCGTCCAAGTGCCAGGGTATCACCGATCCCCCGAATACTAACCGCTTCGAAAATCTTTGCATGTTAAAAGCCGCCGGAGGAAGCTGGCGAGAGCCGAGGAACGAGGTGGAAACGCTGTTTGCGAGGGAACACGTTCCATTTTTTATGAACAGGTCGGCAGGACGGGGTCGGCAGGTCTTTACGGAAGCGCATTAGCACTTCATGGGCTTCTCGCCGGCCCCCCTGGAAAGAGGAGCCTTGGACCGAAATCCCACCGTCTCCGGGATCGCTCTCCTGTGCCTTGTATATTAATTATTTCGAGCGGAAAAGGGTAGAGCCGCCCGGGGCCTCCCCCGAGAGTAAAACCGAGGGCAAGAAAATTACGCGGATGCAACCACCACGGCCACGGAGACGCCATCGCATCCATCCCCGTTGACCCAGATTTCACAGCGTTAAAACGTTATTAGTCACTCTGTTAATGTTATTAATTAATATCGCGCCGCGGGAATCGCTGGATCGCCTGGGAATGAGATTTACGAACGCCCGCGAGCTTGTTTCGCCGGAGAACGAGAGAGATCGACGAGTTGGTTATTAATAAACCCAGCTGATGAACAGCCCGCCTGTCGACTAGCCTGTCTTCATTTATTTTCACTGTTGCTGATCCACGACGATGCAGTACAGCAACTATTCGTTTGCATTAAAGCTTCGCAATTCAGTTTCATTGGCACTGCATGATCGTAATTGAGATTCGCGAGATATATTCCAGTGTTTTTCATGGGAAAATAGGCTCCCAAGAACCGCGATGCGAGGGAAGAGGGAGGCTAGTCGCAGTCTGCCGCGTCCCGTGACCGAAAGCAGGAAATTGTCACTTTCGGGTATTTTGCCGCGCGGTGACTCGCCGGCGGATGGACTTTCGAAGTTAAATCTAATTCAACGTCCAATCCGAACTTCCACAATTTTCCGGCAACGAGGAGGGAAGTTGCCGGTGTCAAGAAACTGTGCGGCGACAGGTCGCCGTCCAGCCCGAGGCAACAGAAAATTCCGTTAATCCTCTTCCGTCTGCGTTCAAGTTCCCTCCGAGCCGATCCGTTGATAATAACAGGTGCGAGTTGAAGCAAAAGGAAGAAGTTAATCAAGCGAAATTAACCCAGCGAGGGTGGCGGTGTATGTAAAGCGCAACGAATTCCGGAGGATCGAGAGTTCCCAGGGCATTAGTTATTCAAAGGAGGCCCCGCCGGCAGAATTTTTTTCCAAGCCGGATGGCGCAGAAAACCTGGGGCGCGAGAGATAAGGGTCAGATTTTTCTGGCTGTCTGATTCGACGTCGGGCGAGCGCCTCCCTCGGAAAATTCCATCCCGATAATCGCGAGCCGCGTCGAACAGGACGCGGCGCGTTGCCGGCGAAAATCGATAACTCTATTTTCCGTGCGGGGTACCAGCGGGTGCTCGCGAATTAATTTCCGACGATGCAAATTTCATTAGCGGCCCCGGTGATATTCGCGGCCGACAGGACGCGAAGAGGATACCCGGCGATATAATTCGTCGCGTGCCTATTAGCGGCCGCATGGACGAATCAATTATTCGAACCTAACGAGCGATTACGATTAACGGTTCTGTTCACCTTTTCCCGCCCGGTGACGCGGGAAACTCGAGCTTTATCTGCACCGATATAACACTCTTACGTCTCGTCCTTAGGTCTCAAGCCTTGAGAAGAAAAGAAAACTGGATTTTATTCTTTAAATGAATTTTTAAAATCACCTAATGAATTTGATTGAATTTGTAGATGAAGTGCAGCATATTTCGAATACTGTTGGTAATTTTGAATACCGAAGTATCTAATAAACTACTAACGCTTTTTAATTTGGTAAGATCGTAGATTATAGGGGCTAATGACCTGTTCACTAATGACATTTGTGGATGAACCGCCATTTTTACATTTTCGACTTAATCTGCAGAGGAAGAAAACGTCAACCTGCAAAACTTTTTCAGCGCGCATTCAATCGTGCCAATCGTGGTTAAAATATGTCAAAACTTTAGAGTTGAACACTTAATTTACTCATTTGCATGTACCTTCTATGGTTCAGTGTCAGTTTTGCGATTATTTCGAGAATACAAAGTGTGATATGAAATTTTAGGTTTCAATGGTATGTTGCAAATTCGGATAACCGAAAGTGAAGGTAATTTGGAATATTCCAAACCTTAGCGATGCTTTTGTTTCACGCATAATGGCTACCGCGCCGCGTTGGTTTCGTCTGTTACAATGCACAGGAAATTATATCTGTGATTACTGCAAGTAAATGTTAAGACTTTGAATTTATATTTACATAAAATTGTGCCTTCATTGTGATTTCTTAGCCCGATTACGTCATACAATAAACTAATTTTATTATCTACGTGTTTCGTTTAAGTTTATAAAGTGAAGGTACATTGGAATACTCCAAATAATTCCAAATTACCTGCACCTTAACCAAATCGATACTTCTTGTCATTTTTCATTCAAACCAAAGTTTCAGTTACTTTTGGTTTATTATTATTACTGAGACCTATGAAATATGAAAGTTTATTAAATTCCCTACGATATTATGCAGTTTTATTTCTTCCTATCCTCTGCCGTAATTTTTAATTCGTCTTAAGGGGACATGCTCAGTCAGGAGGCCGAAAAAAGAGTGGTCTTTGGAAATTTTGTTACTCAAAAACTATAACACATTTCTCAAAAAATCTTTTTTCCTTTCAAGGATTGCATCTAGTACGTGCATCGTAATTTTTTTATTAATAAATATTTATCAATAATTAAGTTACTGTCCGTCACTCGAAGGTTCTCTCAAATAAAAGGCTTCTGCGGTGACCAAAATATTTAAAAAAACCATTCAACCGATTTACTTCAAATTTTACAAGCTTACTATAGGAACAATAAACTAGTCTTTGAACGAAGTATTTTTTTATCCGATGCTTAGTTTTCTTCTAATTGACGAAAATCAAGCACGATTTATGATAAAAATTGAAACTTTGACTTTAAACATCAGCCATTTCTTCCCAAATCAATGTTTCGAAAAATCCTTCGTTCAAATACTACATAATATAATATAATAAGTAAATTCTTTTAAATTTTTTTATTTTTGATGATCGACTTTCGAGCTGCAGTGGTCACCGCAGAAGCCTTTCTTTAGAGAACCTTCGAGTGATGGACAATAACTTAGTTATTGATAAATATTTTTGAATAAAAAAATTACGATGCACGGTACTAGATGCAATCCTTGAAAGGAAAAAGATTTTTTGAGAAATGTTTTATAGCTTTCGAGTAAAAAATTTCCAAAGACCACCCTTTTTTCGGATTCCTGACTGAGCATGACCCCTTAAAGAAACCGGTATTCCAAATATACTGCACTTCCTCTATTAGAAAGATTTTCATCCCTTCGACTCGGCTTCCCCGGAATGAAATCCTGAGCGCGGCACTGAATGACTTGGTAAATCGAATCACACAAAGTAGAGGTAATTGCGAATAGCGCGCTAATTTAGCGAGAGCACCGGTAGGGTTGCGCGGCCAGCAGGATCCGGAGAATCGAAAAACTGCTCTATATGGAAAATAATTCCACGGGGCGTCCGCAGTCGGCGGTGTCGCGCGAATTGCAATGGGAATTGGGCACGTAGGCACTCGAGAGAGCCTGGGAAACGACCGCGGGCCAGGTCGGTTCGGCCGTCGCGATGCAATAACAATAACGACGATCGTACTAACAATCGCGAGGACGGCGATGACGGCGTTACCGCGTCGATAATAAACCCTCGTCCGCGGGACGATCTGCGGGGGTGGAGGATATGGGGATCCGATGGAAAACCCTCGAGCGAGCCCCCGTGATTTCCGCGCTCCGCCTCGCGGCTCGTCCTCCGGTTTCTCCCTGGTCGATACACACCGGGTCCACTGGCAATTTAAACGAATTCGTTGCGCGTGTGGGATCCTTCGGGCTCTTCAAATATTTAAAACAAAAAAAAAACCTTTGTGCTCTCTGTCGCGGGTTGTTGAATGAACGACGTAGCTTTCGCAGTGGGTCTATCGCTGCGCTCTTTTTTAACAGCCCCAGCGGGATTTAAATTTTACGCAGCTTCGTCCGGTTGCTGGTTAATTCGCGCGACGATCGACTGAATTTTTCCAACGACAAAGCGCCATGGTCCGCGCAAAATGGATTACAATTGCTTTATTTATGGCCGGTCGTGCGGTTCGATCGATTTATTCTGCGTATCGAGCAGCGGCTCGGGGCTGACGATTCGCGCACCGATGCTTTCGGTGGTTATCGAGGATCTCCTTTGGTTCGTGTATGTACATGGAACTGATACTTATGGATTTTCGAGGGAAGGATTACGTCTGGTCTCTCATTAATTCCTCGCATTCTAGGTATCCCGTTTCTGGAGGCGACGGGGGAACGTTCTTCGCTTCGTTCGCGTGGAGGCTTTTCATCCGCCGCCTCTTTATTTTCCAATTTCCGCTGGCGCACGCGCTCGAGCTCGCCGTTTCACCGCGAAACCGCGCGAACGTTCAGCGAACTTTAACGGCTGCTTCACGGGGTAATGCAATTGCGACTTTATAGAAAGCGGTTGAGCATTGACCACTCGATTTAAACAAACGATACTCTGTAAATAGTTTCGACTATGGATGGAATTCGGAGTGGCGAAGGAGATCGGTAGCACCGGCGGGGAAAAAGGGACGCAAAAGGGCCGAGTCACGCAGGCAGGTTGGCGGGGGTTGGTTACAGGGATTTAACGGGGGAGACGCGTTTAATAATATCTGGGGAGCTCGTATACCTCCAGGGTAATTGCACGGATTGAAATATGCAGACTGCTCGTCTATAATCGACGCCAGAACTTCCACGACCAAGTTGGCGTCGCGACGCGTTCGTTCACGTGGAGTCCCGCACGGCCAGCGTCGCAGACGAGTCGACCCCCATGGTAATTGGGTCCCCGGGGTACCGAGGCAATCGCGAATCTAAGTATCGACGAATTTCACGGTCCACGTTCAATCTGCTTCAGATTCGCCGATCAAACGCTTCGGGTTTGGTAGACGAGTTTGGCTGTATCAACTAGACTTCGCAGAAATCCCAAAGAAATACACAGCTAGATATATCTGTGATCGAAAACTTGAGTCTTGAATGAGACTACCAGGAAGATGTTTTGCTTTAAACAGGATATCTAAGCTAGCGAATAAATATAGGGTAAATCCGGGAGACACGGTCGGGTCGGAGAGTTGGACTAGTCATTATGTTTCAGACTCTCTACGTATTAATGCGTTAAAGTGTAGACCAATTACTTCTCTAAAAGCCAAATAGTTGAATGAATTGCGTCATTTCGCTACCCTCTGTGTTTTTCTGGATTTATAGGCTTTAAAAGGTAAATTGAGGTTACATTTAACCTCTTTTGTCAAACAGCGGTGTGCAGAATCGTATTTAAAATATACTTCTAAGTTTATTTTCGTTTAATGTTTGGGATAATAAGATAGTAGAGATATTGCGGGAGAATGCAACTAAAGTATTTGGCCATATTAACTCTTCCTCTCAAAACTAACGAGAAGACCATCTCTCGATGCAGAAAGGAGAGATGGTCGCGTTATGATTTTTTTTTATTATTTTTGTTTATTTAGTTATTATTTTGTTTATTTTATTATTATGTTTATTCATTCACCTTGCTAATCGCCAGTGGGTAGTTCACTTTTTCTTTGATGTGTTCTTTACTTGTTTAGCGTAAACCAATTAAATATCAACGAATCTCTAGTTCTGTTCACTCATAAATAATTTTGCTTTATCCTTTGTCCATTTTCCATGGATAATTATGCGAGTGGTCTCTGCCAACGACGAAACCCATTTCTCCCGGCACCTCGAGAAGAGATGGTCAGATGTCACGACTTCAGTTTTCAACCCGATTTACAGTAAATATTGCCTTAAAGCAAATATCGACCACTTGGTCTGAATCAGCATAAAATTCTGAACATATAGCTTTGTTCTGATAAAGTAAGTAATTTCTCTATTAATTTGAATAGCCATTTTATGCTAGGTCGGCGCGTCTCCCGGATTTACCCTAGTCCTAAATTAAATTTCTTCGAAACTGCTGTGCATAAAATTCTTCTCACTAATTAACTGACAGCATATAATATTTAAAACTGCATCATTTATATACCAAGGGCTAGTCCCGTTTAAATAAATAATAATAAATTATTACTCGCTCATTACCGAGTCAGTATCTCGTCACACCTCCAACGATAATCGAACGCAAATTTAAACTGACACCGATTTAAAGAATTATTCATAACGCGCCCGTTGTCCGGGCGCGTATCTGTCGGTCCATTAAACGAGTACAAGTGATCGCTGAATAAATTAATACGATCGGTGAATAAATTTGTCTTCCGACGGATTGCCCATCGGTCTCCCCCGCTCGGTATGCAGATTCGCCGGCACTTTTTACCGTCTCCGAGCGAGTGACACCGTCGACGTTCATTCATGACGTTCCCAATGTCGTAATAGGGTCTCGCGAGTGTAGCAACGATAGTTGGCTAGTTGGCTGGTCGAGCAGGATCCCCTGGTATCGCCCCCGTTGTCAACAGATGTTCCGTCGACACTGCATTGTTAGGGAAGTTCTGGAACGGGAACGTCATTCACCGGTATATCTATGCCCTCGGCCGCGTCTAACGATCGCGTCGACACAGAGACACGAACGCTGGCTTTCGATAGCGTTGTCGATTCGAAGCTGGCTTCCCATTGCGCCGAGAATCCTTGTATTCCAACCGCCCTTATCTCTCGGGGAACATCTTCGACAGCTTTCGATGCTCGGCCGAGGATCCTCTAAAGTCTAAACTACAACCATGGCGCAGGGTTTAATATCAACGGAGAAGCTGAGACACCTCCCCAACTCGATCGACCGCGAACTTTAGTCCCCAGAATGCAACGTGTGCGCTTTAATCTCGCCCGTTTTCTCGGCGAACGGGTTTAATTAATGAACCGGAGAGCTCCGATATTGTACCCGACTCCACCTTTTTTCTTACCGTGCCCGTTTCGCGCGGTAGTTGGTTGCAATACTCGGCTGGTCGCATTAGCGTGGGTACACGGGCTGGCAAACAGCTATCTGCATATTTACACGCGTTTCCCCGTCTACCGATAAAATCAGGCGTGCGCGCAACCTGCCGCGGTGTCATAATCGTGTTCCTTGGAACGCCTCCGAGCGTTTTCGAACGGAAGGCAAACAGGTGTAGGGTAAACCCGGGTGACGCGGTCGACCTAATATAAAACGGCTATTAAAACTGATATAGACATTATTTGTTTTATCAGAACAAACCTATATGTTCAAAATTTTACGCTCATTCAGAGAAACTTGTCGATATTTGCTTTAAGACAATATTTACTGTAAATCGGGTTGAAAACTGAGATCGTGACATCTGACCACCTCTCCCGAGGTGCCGGGAGAAACGGTTTTCGTCGTTGGCAGAAACCACTGACATAATTATTCATGGAAAATTAATCAAGGATAAAGCAAAATTATTTATGAGTGAATAGGGGAGACAAGGGTAAAGTGAACCTCGGGTTAAAATGAGCTTTCTTAATTTATTCTTTAATAATAGAATATATTTACAAATTTTGGGGACGTAATAAATGTGCATAATTATCAGTGTGATATTACACACATTTATTACGTCTCCAAAATTTGTAAATATATTCTGTTATTAAAGAATAAATTAAGAAAGCTCATTTTACCCCGAGGTTCACTTTACCCCGGTCTCCCCTACAACTACAGATTCATTGATATTTAATTTGTTTACGCTAAACAAGTAAAGGACAAATCAAACGAAAAATGAACTACCTACTGGTGATTAGCAAGGCAAATGAATACAAAAGTGAATAAATAAACAAAATAGACGAAAATAATAATAAAATAATAATAAAATATAAAAGAATAAACAAAACTAATAAAAAAATCATAACTCGACCATCTCTCCTTTCTGCAGCGACAGATGGTCTTCTCGTTGGCTTTGAGAGGAAGAGTTAATATGGCCAAATACTTTGGCTGCATTGTCCCTCGATGTCTCTACTATCTTATTATCCCAATTATTAAACGAAAATAAACTTACAAGGAAACATATCGAACCCGAAAATTCTGATTTTAATGAAACTCCGTACGATTGTAGAGCATGTCGGAGTATGTAAGAAACGATTTTTTTTTTCGGCGGAAAAACACTGAGGGGGTGAAATCAGCCCCCGAAATTTTCAGCGATTTTTCGTTTTTCGAGTATAACTTTGGAACGGTGCGAGGTAGAAGAAAACCGTAAATGGACAAAATGTTCAGTGTTTGATGCCGTGTAACGCGCTGTAAAAGAAATGTTTGTACGTCCACAATTTATAAATAAATTAAAATTTTCGTTATTTTACAAACATTTCTTTCGCAGCGCGTTATATTTACCCTAATCGAATCGGGACGCGGATGTCGAGCAACGATCTACGAGCCTCGCTCTCCCTTTTCTCCGATAGATGCAAGCGGGGGTGCTCTTCGTATCCCACGCACCCTCGTTCACCAAAAATCTCAAAGACGACTGGTCCAAAACACCGATAATTACAAGGCTGTAATTAACGGCGACTCAGTTATTGCGGCAAGTCCGCTGTAATTCGAGAGACCGGATACGGGGCAACGCCTCCGCATCGATATCGGAACGAGGGTGCAGTCTTCGGGGACCAAGCTGCGCGACCCCATCCGCGATTATATACGCGTGCACTTAACGCTTGCAATTTTTAATTACAACCCACCGCAGCTCGCTCGCAAGTTTTACGATAATTCCCAGCTATAATTCGTCGCGCCACCGTATCCACCCCTGTTGGCGATTTTTTTTAATCTTCCCTCGAACCCGAGACGCCGCCACGATCGCCGCCGGGTAATTAAATGTTCGCCGCGCCGAGGAAACCGCGGAAGTTCGGGCGGCGGAATTTCCCCCGACCAAGCCACGGGAGTAGATAAACGTTCGAAACAAAAAAGCGTGCAACTATGGACAGAGGGTGGGTTACTTTTCGATAGCCCTGCGGACGGGGATCGATGGCCGTATTTAATTTGTTCGTCGGCGATTAAATTAAAACCGTGGCGAGTTCTGTCAGGCATTTCAGTGGGTTGACAGTGTCGGGTTTCCGGCCGCGCGTGGAATAAATTCAAGGGTAGACGGTGAGCGTAAGTGGCTGAGATAAATCTGCGAAGGCGAGGGAGGCGAAAAGGGAAAGGGAGAAAGTAAGCGGGCCCGGGGAAACGAACGTCTCGACTGCTTACGTCGCGGTGGAGATTAGACTAGGTGCTATTGCCACTCAGCTCCCCGCTGCACCCTTCCCGGTATTCTCCGCGGGCAATCGCAATTAGAAAACCCGGCCGGGCTAGGCGGGAGCTTGACTCGTCGCGATCGTAATTCCCGTTTCTTCGTTCTCTCAGTTAATGCCTCGCGAGTGGCCGCCCAGCTCCTCCCCGATCCCGGTGAATGCTGTCTAGTGGCTCCGCCGAGGCGATTGTTCGGGAGCAGCCGAGGGAAACCGACCGGAGTGCGCTGCAGCCGATAAGCGACTCTTTGTACACTGATAATTCAAATGTAAACGGCCCGCGCGAGATCGCCGGGCCGTGTTGGCTCTGGCTGAATAATGTTTGCCCGGCTCGCCTTTTTCTCGCGTAGGTACACGTAACCGCGTCGGAAGGGCCTTTTGTGCCAGCTGTCGGCCTGCGTGCGCCAGATACCGCGGAGAGGTCAAAGGGCGCCGGGGGATATTGGAGATTCGCCGGATAACATCCCCGGTCGCGTTCGAGCAGAATTCGAATACCGATGCAGATTCCCGGAGATTGCTTTTCCTCTATGGACGGTGTAAAATACAGGGATCCGGGGGTGTCTTCTCGCAGAGGTCCTTCCGCGGTGGAATAACAGAGGGAGAGGGTTAGAGTAGGCAGCGGGGTCCGTGACGCAAAATGTACCAAACCCCGACAGACCAGGAGCAACGGTGTACGCGCAATAACCTACCCGTGTCCTACATCCCTTCCACCCCATTCTATCGCGCCCTTCCGACGAGCCTTCGCCGGAAGGTTCCCTCAACCAACGGAGGGCGGCCCTCCGCTGTAAGCGAAAGCCTTCGCAGATACGCACGAGTGCGCGGAACAGCCGTGGCATGAACATCGAGAGCGGGTTAAAAAAGCGCGCTTATCGGTGCGGGAAGATAGTAGCGGGAAATCGTATCCTCCTGGCGCTGGAGGAAGTGGAAGAGGAAGGCTAGGAAGGGTCGGACGTGGCAGAGGTCGAAGGGGGCGCCGTTCGAGAAATCGCTTAGGGCTCGAGCGATGGCCGCGCCGCGAGATAAAGAAAGAAGGTAGGCGGGGGCTTGTAAAGCTCGTAACCCAGATGCGTCCCGTGTGTTTTATTGCCCGTTTTACGCGGCGCGGCCAAGGGGTAGATGGCGAGATCGTTTCTTGCCCGCGCGGCGTACCAGCGCCCTGAAATCCGAGCGGGCCTGGCCAGAGAGAGATCGCATAAATTCCTGTCGTTTTGCAATTTTTCACCGGGGGGGCCAGAGGTTCGCTGGAGCTCGCCTTAATTGAGCCTGGATGCCCGGCATTCCTCGCGAGATGAATCGATCGCGGCGATAAGGAACGCGGGCCGGGGGACTGGAAATTATTCGAGAGCTCGCCGTGACCCGAGCATAAAAGCCGCCCGATGGGACGGAAAAGGTGAGCCGGTTTACGCCGGAGTCGCCGGGGGCGATCGGCCGCGATGATTTCAATTATTCGCGGCGCACCGCGCGGGCTCGGCAATGCGGAAGGTGCGCGGCAAACGCTTTCCAAGGTCACCAGCACCTGTCCGTTCGCCCGCGTGCCGCCCGGTTAGCAACCTGCCCAGGCACTTTCTCCGTTTCCCCGGCTGATATTATGCTCCCATGCAACGGCTCGCCTCGTTATGCATTTTTCAGCGACCGGCCGCGGCACCCGTGCCCTTCACCTCCGCGCGGCCCTAACCCTTTCAACCGGGCCCCCTTTTCACGAGCGCGAACACCGAGGTCCGCTCCACGGACCCTTTGCGATCGTTTCACAAGCCCGCGTTTCTTTTCACCCAATCGAGTGGGAGGACTTTAGTGGCTCGTAATTAGGTCTTGGAAGAATGAAGTTCAAGGATACCTCGAGCTGTCGCTTCGATTCATTCGACCAATTTTACGGCCTCTGTCCCTCGATTAACCCGGCCTCCGCTATCGGCGACGATCCAATTAGCCGCTTATCTGCTGGCGAAAATTTCAAGGGCCACTCGTCCTCGCGGTCCTTTCCGAAGGGCAGAGTGAGAAGCTCGATAGCGGCACCTCCTCGCGCCTGAGGAGTCATTTCTCTCGGCGATCCTGCGGGAGGACCACGCGTGGCCTGATGCCTCGTTCCGCAAAAAGCCGCTTACCAGGGCTCTAGAGGGGGCGGGAAAGCCTGCCGCAGAACCCTGGCGGACCCATCGACCGTTTCCCGCTCGCAGGGGTGGGAAAGCCGCGGATTTCCCTGCAGGGATAAACGCCAAAGTTGAAAGGCGTGTTTTTCGAGGAAAGCCCCTTTCTCGCGGGGGGGTCGGCCACGAGTTGAGATTCACGGTGCGCGAGGGAAAATGGTCATCGAGGGGCGAGAAAGAGCGAGCAGAAGGTACTCGGAGAACCGCGGTAAACACCGGAGGGTGCGGGTCTCGAGACTCGACGAACGCGTCCCGGATCCCCGAGCAGGGAACGTCTGCGGCGTCTCTCCTCCCCGCGGACGAGTATCGCGGCGGGAATAATCGAATCGGACGGCTCGTTTCAGCGGGATTGAATTAGAGAGCGGCACGCTCCGAGACGTTGTCGCTGCTCCTGACGGATTAAGATGGAACCGCGTTGGACGCGTAAAAATGGATGGCTCGAGGCGGAGTAGGGCATCGAAATAAGGGAGAGCCGCGATCTGCCCGGGCTAAGTAACGAGCCTCGTCCCAACAGCCACTGCTAGTTGATCGATATTCGAATAAAGTGATTCATGGGGGGAGGATAGATGCTCGCCCCGGTGTATCGGTGGGGAGAGACGGCACGGAGGCGAAAGACGGCACGGAGGCGAAAGCCGGCAAGGAGAGAGCGTTCGACCGGGCTCCAAGATTAGTTTTCCATTTGGTAATCGGAAACGTCGGAGGGTATCGTTACCGGGAATCGTCTCGAATCGCCTTTGAACTCGTAATTGCTCCACGCCGTTTCGCTCGTAAATTTCCTCGAAGCGAATCTGCGAGGAGTGCGCTAATGATTCCGGGATCGCGAGCAACGGGAGAGGAGGGAGGGGGGCGGCGAGCGGGGAGTTGGATGGGGAAAAAGAAAAGTAGGATCTAATAGTCGGAGCGGGTATAAGCCACCCTACTCTATCCATTTCTATTTTCTGCTCCTCGGAGAAGTTATCGGCCCGGACGAGTCTCTCTGCTTAGGGGCCGAACCTCCCAGCTGGAGGATCCGCTTCTGGGCTCCAGCGCGCGCTCTTATTATATCCACCGGCGTCCGCTCGACCCTGGCAAAGCCCCTGAAATATTTTCACGATTTTCCGACAAAGCGGCCCGGCGTTTCGCGCCAAAGTGCTCGCGAATAGTGTCATTTTTAACGTGACGCGAGGAGGGTGGCTCGTCGCCGCGACTGCTGCTCACGCAGGGGTGCGCAACCCCCGAGTTTTAACAATCTTCCACGCCTGGTGCGCAGCTTTCACGTTCGCGCAAACGGAGGATTAAAAGATCGGAGTATTTTTCACTTTGGGCCGTGGAGTTTGGAAAGTTTCTAAACGAAGGCAGGCTTCAGAAATTCGCTAACAACTCGCAGACCGTGATCCCTCGCGCCAGTCCTGACCCTCCGGAACGTACAGAACCCCCGAACGCCACTGATCCCCGAAGAATCTCGGAATCCTCTGAGATCCCGAGTCTTCGAAGTAGATCCATCAACTCGTAGTCAGACGAGGAGAGCTCGTTTTCATTTGCGAATGGTGGGGGGAGGGTAACGCGACTTCGGAGCGTAGTCTGTTTACCGAGGAGCCAGGGGAGCACGGTTAGCAGGCAGCGACGAACGATATTTGTTTCCGTTCCACCCCCTTGGCTGCTTGATTTTCGAATTCGAGGCTGCCACGATTCGTTACCGTCTGTCGCTGGCCGTGTCTACAAGCCTGGCTCGCGCACGCTAGCTGCGACGCGGACGAACGAGAGCTGACAAGAAGACAAGTGTTTGCTTGACGTTCAGGGAACTCGGTAGAAGCGGTTCTCTCGTTAGTTAGCCATTTATTCGTCGCTGCCGGGCAACGGCAACGCGTTCAAACCTTACCCCGGTCTCTACCCCTCGGAAATTTCTAATCGATCTCCGGCGAGGTAAACGCGCGCTGTGATTAACGAGCGACACGAGTGTTTTGAGTGAGTTTCGGAATATTTTCGGCGTCGTCCCGAACTTCCCCCCCCCCCCCCCCCCCCTCGCCGTGTCGTCTCGAGTTGTTTGCCCAGCGAGTGTGCCGGCAAACGATCCGCTGTTTCTCTTGCGACTTCTCGATCGGTCGAGGGCCTCCGGAGCTTTGCATTGCGATCGATCGTGCGCGAAACGAGTAAGCTGGAGGAGGATAGCAATCGAGGGAAGAGTTTTCTATTCCCCGCAACTTTTCGATTAGCGGAGTCGGATGGATCCTCCGAGGGAGGCTGGATTAATGTGCTCCCGAATGTATTCGGTGCGAGCTCCTTGGGTAGCGAAATGCTTCGCGTTGCGCACCTCTCCGTTACAGGGGAAAAGCCTGTGCTTTCAGCGCGGCTGCCAACGCAATTTCAAGCGGCTGGACGTTTGCCCCGGTAAGCGATACAAGCAGCCATAGGCGGGGAGGATTTTTCATCCGTTAAGACGAAAGCCCCGGGGAGCAGTCGAACCGAGCGCGCGCAACGACCACGGGCTAGATGGAAAGCTTTATCATCGTCGTCGTTGTCACCGCTCGACCGAGAGATCGTTCGTTTCAACCACCAAGCAGAACGTCAAGCTTCAAGCGCCAAGCTCCTCCACGCCTTTCGTGCAAACTGTCGAGCGGTAGTGCGAAGGTAAACGCACTCTCCTCGAGCTACAGCCTACTCTAGCGCGTGAGTCCTCGCCGAAGCTTAGACAGAGACACGCTCCAAACTACAGCACTGGATATATTTTTTGCGTTAAATGGTATAAAGGATAACTCGTTTAAGGGGGAACACCACTGCGACGGCTGGAAAAGTAAGCCACTTTTAAGAATTTTTTTCAGCAATAAAATACAGGTTTCTTCGAAATTTTGGATTACCTGCCTTTAGTACGCTGTCTTAAGAGACTATACAAAATAAATAAATAGAAAAACATCCATAAATTTGAGTATATTAATTAATCTTCTAGAACCCTCCACGCGAGCTGGTCGAATCTGTAACTATGGAATAGCAGGTCCGAAATCAAATTTCATTTTTTTTTATTAACTATATGAGTGTAGTTTCCGTTGTGCGTACCGATTTCTTAAACAAATTATTTTTACAAAAATGGTGCGTTTTAGAAGAAAAGTTTCGAAAATCCGCGAATAAGATGGATAGTTTTTTGAGCGTATTTCAACAAGTTTGTTTTCAATCAAAAAATCCGTAAGCACAACGGAAGCTACACTCATATAGTTTATAAAGTAAATATGAAATTTGATTTCGGACCAGCTGTTCCATAGTTACAGATTCGACCAGCTCGCGTGGAGGGGTCTAGTAGATTAATTAATATATTCAAATTTATGGATGTTTTTCTATTTATTTTGTTTTCGTATAATCTCTTAAGACAGCGTACTAAAGGTAGGTAATAAACATTTTCTATGAAAACTGTAAATTAGTCCTAAATGAAATTCTTAAAAATGGCTTACTTTTCCGGCCGTCACAGTGGTGTTCCCCCTTAAGGGGGAATCTAAAATAAAAAATTCAAAAGAATTTACTTATTATATTATATTATCTAGTATTTGAACGAAGGATTTTTCGAAATATTGATTTGGGAAAAAATGGCTGATGTTTAAAGTAAAACTTTCAATTTTTATCATAAATCATGCTTGATTTTCGTCAATTAAAAGAAAACTAAGCATCGGATAAGAAAATCCTTCGTTCAAATACTAGATAATATAATATAATAAGTAAATTCTTTTGAATTTTTTATTTTACATGATCGACTTTCGAGCAGCAGTGGTCACCGCAGGAGCCTTTTTTAGAGAGAACCTTCGAGTGATGGACAATAACTTAGTTATTGATAAATAGTTTTAAATAAAAAAATTACGATACACGGTACTAGATGCAATCCTCGAAAGGAAAAAAGATTTCTTGAGAAATGTGTTATAGCTTTTGAGTGAAAAATTTCCAAAGGCCACCCTTTTCTCGGCCTCCTGACTGAGCATGACCCCTTAAATATTAATATTCCCAACTTGCAACTCGATAAAACTTCACCTCTGGTGAAAATCAGGCTTCCTAGAAGCGCGATATCGAGGTCCGCGCGGACCAAGTTCCCTAGAATCCAGCGAGCGAAGCCAGAAGAGCACGGAATCTCCGAAATTGCTGGGCACTCTGTCTGGCAAGCCAGAACGATTCTTAACGACGGGGAATCTGTTCTGGCCGCGCTCGTGATAGCGAGAGCGCAGCTCGAGACGAGCCAGCGCGTTATCCGGCCGTGGATCTCTCCCCGGCGTATCGGCCAAAGAAATGCTAATTGCACGACTAATTGCGACGGCAACAAAGACGGCCAAGAGGTCGGTATCTCGCATGACAAACGTAATTGCACGGTAACCGGGGGACAATTAACCGCTCCATTCTGCTGGACAAATGGCCGCGCATTACCACTGTGCCCCGCGTACCACGCACACCCACGCGCGCGCCTCCACGGGCAGCCGCGCGTTATTTAAGCGTTATTTTACGCGGTCCAGGCTATGCAAATCCACGCCGCTGGATTATGCATTCCATGCATCAATTATAAACACGCAGCGAGCAGGGGTGGCCAGTCCCGTCCGATTTCGCCAGCTGCGACGCTCCTTGCTTCCCGATTCCGCCCCCGTGCTGTTCGTGTTAATCCAACGGGGGTCAGATCGCGGGAAACTGGATCCCATTGATGCGAGCAGGCTGATTCTGTTTAGAACAGCGACCGAGGGTGGATGTTTCCAGGAGCCCAGAAACGGGGTGTTTATTCGGACGTATCGGGTTGTCCAATAAGCTCGCGGGAGAGGATTTGTTTCATGAACATTTGGAGAAGAATGAAAGAAAAAAAATGAATGTTGAACACAAAATAGGAAACTAACCGGATACTCAGGGGTCAATTTCATGGACTTAGAGTGAATTTGGGCAGCAAAAAAAATGGTGCGATACATATCTATATATCCTCTACATATCCCCGAAGTTTTGTAATTTTTTGAAATTCCGGGTTAGGGAAATTCCCTTTAAGATGACAAACACGGTGTTGCTCGTTGTATTCGACTTTTCCAGCCGGCGATTTTTCCGCGGCGCATCGAAGTAATGAAATCGAGAGAGAGGGGGAGAGAGCAGGGGAGCAACAAGCGTCAATTAAAATGAAAATAGCCGGAACGAGGAGTTGGCGAAATAAACCGGCGGGTCGACGAGCGTTTATAATTTCGCCGGACGGGGTTTCCCCGCGGCCATCGGGCATGAATGTTTCATGAGCGACGCTGGAAACGCTGAAATCAGAAGCAGCTGCTGCGGCCGGGAGAAGACTAACGCGGCGCTAACGAAAAAGCCCCGTCCAGGTGGAGAAACGGCGAGCGGCTGGGGGGGGAATCGAGACGCGAATTGGAAGCACGTCCCTCCGCCGTTATTAAATACCGTTCGATAGAGCAGAGAATCTTCTAAAACTCTTTGAAAGGAGCAATGGAAATTCAGGGATCTGAAAAAGGGAGCAGTGGCTTCGACTGTGAGAGAATCTCCCCGATGAATTTTCACTCGAAAAGCGTTCCATCGTCGCGATGAATTCGCCCCACGCGCACTCGCCCCGAAGCGCCACGATTTTCCGCCCTTTTTATACAATAAAGATCCCCCAGGTCGTTGAGCGCAGATGAGTGGAAAAAGGAAGGCGAGAAGGATCGGGATCCGCGGCGGCAGAGGCGATGGAGCTTTATCGTTCGGCAAACATTCCATCTTTCCGGAATCTGTCGCGCCACGGCTTTGCCGATCAGGCGAGAGAGAGAGAGAGAGAGAGAGAGGGGGAGGGCCCTCGCTCCTCTCTCCACGCGGCTAAAAGCAGAAAAACGCGAAAGCGCGGAGAGACGACAGCCGCTGGCGAGCAAAAAGCTAATACGCCGACACGAACGCCCACGTGGAAATCAGCGCGACCGTTTGACGTGGAAAATCGTCAAAGGGGAGCGCGACAAGTTTCCCCGCACGGCCGCTACATTAAAGCTACATTACGGACTAGCTACAGCTACGCGGAGCTTTTTCCACCCTCGCGTACCTACCCTTTCTCTCTATTGCATTGGAGAGGCCGGTCTGGCTGTGTGAAACACGCCAGAGAGGCGTCCAGCGGGCGCAGCCACGGGGAAAAGCTCGTAAAAAGGAGAGAAAGAAGAGAGAGAGAGAGAGGGGGGGGGGACTCGTTTCGAGCAGCCCCCGAGCTTTTCCGCCGCGCTGACGCGTGCAGATTTCGCGCCCCCCTACTAAATCCAGCTGCCGGGTCGATGTTCGCTGGAAAATTCGATCGGGATGTAAAGGCCGATCGGGATGTCGCGTTTATCGCTCGTTTCTTTCCCGAACGACAGAGACTAACTCGCGCTTTCGCGGATAAACTCGAGCCGGAGGAAGAGTCGAAGATCGAGGGGAAAGTAGAAAGTCGCGAGGCGGCCCGCTGCATCAGGTCCGCGGTATCTCCACCGTGCGCCGACTGCTCTCGCTTCCTGAATCAATAATTCCTAAAGGGTACTTCCTGCCGTGCTCCCGTCCCAGCGGAGGGGGCCCCGGCCGTTATTTGTCCACACCCACTCGACCCGGAACGGGCCGCGTCTGTTCGCTCACCCCACGAGATCGGTCCCGGCGAGTATCGTTTTCAGCGCGGCGCGCCCGGGGCCGCTGTTCTTTTCGGCCGCGAGGGTGCAAAACTACGACGGCCGGGCGGGGGGTCGCGCGTGCAAAGAACCGCCACGAGAGGTCCTCGATATAGTTGACTGCCGCCGGCCGGGGGAGGGGCGGACTTTTCTGCTGAATTGACCATTAACGCGTTATTAGGAGGTCGACGGGGAGACGGCGGAGGTTCGACGTACATATACGCGAGGAGGAAGAGCTTTACAGCCGGTAAAACGCTTGCGCCACAGAGGAGCCTCTTTTTCTCTCTTCCCCTCTCTCTCACTCTCTCTCTTTATCTCTGCTCGTTCCTCTCGCGAGCGTACGTGCACGCGGGATGCTGGCTAAGTGGTCCATTCAGCGCTGCCTGACGGAATACATTACAGGAAGTGGCAGTTAAAAAACCTTCCACCTCCCCCCACTTTGCGCCTCGTCCTCGGGCCCCCACCACGGTGGCTAACGTAATTCCTCCTTTAATTCCGGCTGCTATTATATCCTACTAATCTGCCTGGCGATGGCACGCGTTGGGGATCGTTGAATTATGGCCCCGTCTAACGGTCCCAAGGCGGAACGGTGTCTTCGGCTTGTCACCGAAAGCGATTAGCTGGAATTGTTCGGGGCACCGAGTCGGGAGCACGGTCAGAGTAAATATGGTCTCGGATAGACCGAGATTAGCTGGCGTGAGTCAGGGGACGTTGGAGTTTGGGACGGTAAAGCGCACCGTGGCAATTATCTTCCACACTTTTAGTGTCAATTCTACCTCGTCATGGCTTCACGTCCTGTCCTAGCCCATGTTGAGTGGTGATCTGTTTTCTCTTTCTTCTCCCCCTTCTTCTATTGTGTATTCGCCAGTATTGGTCTTTTCATTTTAGTTGTAGTAGGGGAGGGTTGCCTGTATCGTACCACTTAAGACATTTTACGTTATATTTCATATTTAGTACTAATTTGAACGCAAGTGACTAGTGGATATTGTAGCTTGATGTTTTAGGCACCTAATATTATAAGCTTTACCTTTTGTTCAGAACAAATTAATCTGTTATTAATCTTTATGGCACATATCCCTCGGTCTCCTAAATCGTACCTCCACTAAAAATAGTATCAATAACAAATAGAGAAGAAAATATTCCACATAAAGTAATGATTATTATATACCTAGTTATATATACATATGTACAGTGGCTCACAGCCATAATCGAACACTCTTTAAAATCGCGTAATATTTTTAAAATTGGTCCAAACGACTTGAGTTTTATTTGAGAATCTAGAAAGATTAGTTTGCTAAGTGAAGTGTTGCGTCGTTTTGAAAAAAATTGCAGCTGGTGGGAATAGCAAAAAAAAAATAGTAAAGGTCTTTTTTCACCTTTTTTCTGAGCCTGTATTAAAAATTCAAAAAATCCGTGTATAGATTTAATTTTTTGAATAAGGTCGAAAATCGCGGAAATTCCCGGAATCACCGATTTTCGACCTTATTTTGCGATCTTCAAACGTTTGTAGCTCAGAGCAGCGTTTCCCGATTTTGATGAAATTTTCAGCATGTATGCAACTTACTTGAATCTACAAACGGGTTTTTCGAATTTTCATTACAGGCTCAGAGAAAAAAGGTAAGAAAAATCGACCTTTACTATTTTATTTGCTATTCCCACCAGCTGCAATTTTTTTCAAAACGACGGAACACCTCACTGAGTAAACTAATCTTTCTAGGTTCTCCAAGAAACTCAAGTGGTTTGGACCAATTTTTAAAATGTTACGCGATTTTAAAGAGTGTTCGATTATGGCTGTGATAATATTCGTACTGGTACGATTGTAGTGGTACGATTTAGAAAACATGATCGATTTATTTATAAATATCAATTTAAACTTTATAAAGAATGTAATATGTACTTAAAATGAATGTAAAATATTCTACATTAAACCCGCTTTTAGAAAAATACAAAAATACAGGACAAAATTGCATTGTTTGATTATTATCAATTAAAATAAACTGCTAAAAAGTTACATTAATCACACCTGATTTTTTCAAATGTTTATAGTACGCATAAAATAGGGTGAAAGCTCAAAAGGTTTTGTATCTATTTCTTATTTCGCATTTACTTGATATTTTTATTGTCAGATGTCGTTTACATTCATTAATTACTGAGAAATTGATGAGGTACGATTTAGGTGACCAGTACGATATTGGCAACTCTCCCCTAATTAGTATTAAGTAATGTTTAGTCTTATATTCTTATGGTTAGGCTTATTAACAGTTCCTACTGCTACCTCGTCTTTACTCTTATCTTACTTTCTCTGTATATACTATAGCTTCCGCTTAATAATTATAATAAAATTTTAATAATAATAAGAATAAGAATCTCTCTGCGATTACGTAAAAGGAAACAACTGTGGGCCAAACAATTCTAATTTTAATGAAACTTCGTGTGAACATAGAGGTCCTAGAGCAGTGATGAGCAACCTTTGGCCAGTAGTGGGCCAAAAATGGAAATCTAATATTTCAAGCGGGCCGCAATATTAAATATTTAAATATACTAATCGAAGAATTTTAATTTATGAAGTGAATTCATTATTCCTGTCTTCTGGTCAAATGCAGCCCGCGGGTTGCTCGTCAGTGAGACGCTGAACACAGTTTCATTAAAACCTTGAAATCAGAATTTCCCGATTGGCAGCGGTTCCCTCGTCAGAGCGGCGTGTCTACGGTTCCGAGTGAATGGGGTAATTTTTACGCGGGTGCAGGGAACAATTCTTTCCGATACGATAAAGGCTCCCGCTTCCCCCGATTTGCCGTTACGACCCAGCGAAGCTACGTTAAAATCCATTAATTCACGAGCAGCGCGAGTCGAAGCTGCACAACTTTACGACACTGCAACGGCCCGAGGGGCTGTTCCAGCGATAAAATCGTATAGGATAGCGATCGGGGATCGTCGTTACCTTGCGAAGCATCTCCTCGAGCGACTCCATGTCCAGGGCGGAGTTGTTGTTCTCCGTGCGTACGGGTTGCACCATTTGTCACAGTTTTTAGTCTTCGGCCAGTCGTTCTTCCGGACGGTATCTGTCCTCTCTCACTCGTCACTCGCCCCTTCGGAGGAAATCAACCCTTGACCATCGCGCCCGGGCTCGGTTATCGGCCGCTGGAGCGTGGGCTATCGATTCGCGCGGTTACCACGATTAACGGGCCAGAAGCGGAGAGCATTGTAACGCCGTTTAACACCGGCCATTCCGCCAACGACGAATTCATTCCGAACACACAGCCGGCGATTGATCGCCTGGGTACCGTTGCATTCTACGACTAGGCTGTCCGTGAATTCGGAGTCCTTTAACTAAACGACCGCGATAACCGTTCGGAGCGCCTCGGAGTTATGGGGAAGTAATAGCCGGAGAAGAAACTGCTCGACGGACAAAAGGAGTCGAACGGTGGCCTAAGAGAACCTACATTCCTTCCCCCTGCGAAGAGGACTATTACTCCTGGGAGTCCTAGGGGTATCCTCCGCGAGGATAATAATTTCAACTCGAAGCTCCAGGCTTCAATCGCCCGTCTAAGGAGCCCCGGAACCTCGCCGAGAACCTTCGACAACCCTTTAAAAGCCCAGGCAGTTGAAAGTAGCCAATATACCCAGAGAAACGGGCCGAGGAGTGATCGAGGACAGCGGAGACAAAGCCGTAATGGCGGAGGATCGGTAAAAACGCGGGGCGGCCGAGCGAGAGAGACGGCGGGACGAGCAGGATGTATCTCCGGCTGGAGGCTGGCTCCCATTTTAACCGGGCATATAAATTACGGGGCTGGTGAGTAGACCGAGAGGGAAAGCTCGTCTTTTTGGCGGTGCTTTCGAAGTTTTCGTGGCGGCCCCGGGACACGAGGGCGCGCGGCGAGGGAAGGGCACGTGGAAGCGCGCCGCGGCAAAACGATGAGAGAAAAAGCTGGCGTAGGGTGGGACGCGCGAGGAACGGCGAGGAGCGACGGCGTCGAGGGTGTTCGCGCCCGCTCGCTTCATCTTCCCGACTATTTTCGGGCGGAGGGTATTTTTAAGCCCCGTTTGGAGCGCGAACGACCGATTTCCAGGAGAAAGAAGCCGTTTCCTGCTCTCGCTTCGTCCGCGGGACGCGGAGGGGCGCAGAGGGGGCACAGTCGACGACCGTCACGGACTATCGAGGAAAGAAAACGCACCGGCTGCGTCCTCTTCTCCTCCGAGACCTCTTCTCCCCGACTAATTGATCCCGGGCCACTGAAAAAACGCCACGCGGAACTTACTTGCGCCCCGTGTTTCGGGCGGCGCGGGCGAGAAGAACAGTTCGTTCTAATCTTGGAGCAACGATTTTAAGACCACCCCGCTTTGTGCATCCGCCAACTTTGGTAGCCGGTTTCCCGCTTGCGAGGGGCCCACTTTGTTTCGCGGAGAAACGAGGCGAGAAAGTTGCAGCGTCGAGGCTTCTCGAGACCAAGATTAAACGCGAATCTGCTTCCGAAGGACAGTTACCTGGTTCGCCTAGCGCGACGGAAGGATGGTCGTTCCTCTATCGGGGCAGTTATACGAGTTCCGCGGCAGTTTCGCAATTTTTACGCCGACGGATATCGCGGCTCGCGCCCGCGACAGTTACGAGGGCCGCGGCCAGATAGAAGTGGCGAGCGTTGTCACGTCCTCGCGGCAAGCACCACTAAAACCAACCTTCCGTGGACAGCTGATTTAATAAGAACCGCGTGTCGCCGTGTTTCATTAATTTCCTCGAGTAGCCCTTTCGTCGCTTCGATTTTCGACGCCTTGCCGCGTCCGTCGCCACGTGAAACACGCCGAGCGAAGACACTTCCCCGATTAATTTCCCGCGAGAGAGTCGACGCGTCACCCTCGATCGAATTTTTCAGATTCGAGCGCGCCTCGCCGAGCAAATTATTTTAACAAATCCCGCGACGTCCCCCCCTTCGCGTGGACGTTTGAACGGTCATTTAATTACCCGACGGCAGGTCGACGGGGGTGTGCTCGGTAAACGGGCAAACACGCCGCTGCTCGCTGTTAGTTTTCGAACTGCAAACGATCGGCTAATGTCTAATGCATTCGGCGACCCTCGCAGCCGCGCAGGGACCCGGACGGTGTTTATTCTGCCCCGCGACTTTCCGCAGCTTCCGAGGAGCTTTTCGCCGAGCAGCCTTCCCTCGACTCTCAAAGGATTAAGCGAGCAAATTCGCTGCTGCCAAGAGGGCGCGGCAGATTCCCATTAACGGATCGAATCGATTTTAAACCCCTCGCGCGACAACTTCGTCGCAAAAAGTGGTATTCAGGGCGCAAATGATTGAATCGACGATAGTGACGTTTCCGTGGACATTGCCGGGATCGGGTCGGTGCCTGGAAAGCTGAGCAAACATATCCCCGCGCGTGAAACCGGTGTCAAAGCGTACGGAAGGGAGAAGACAAAAGGAAAATGGTGTAAGCGCATTAAAGAGATCCACCGGTTCATTAATCAGGGACAATCGGCTGGATCGTTTCCCGTCCGTTTCCCAGTTTCGAGCACGGCTGGTCGACGTTAATAAGTGGATACACGGCGGAAGGCGCGCGTCAAAAGCGACACAGGTAGAGAAAGGTGATTTCGCGAAACCGACGTTTCTTTTTGTCCATTTATCGCGGCTCGACGAGGAACCACCACTATCCACCGCCACCAACGACCCCTCTGCTTTTCCACGCTCTCTCTCTCTCTCTCTCTCTCTCTCCCTCTCTCTCTCTCTATCGACTGATGTCCGTTTGAGCTCTCGACACGAACAGCGACGCCGGGGCGCGCTCGCTCCCGTTTTATCTCGACCCCGTGATCAAAGCTTAATTGAAAAAGGGCCAGCCCCATCGCCGACGTCGAATGGAAACTGATACCGGGGGCCGAATACCGTCGACAATGCCTTTTACCTCTCTCTTCCCCAGCCTCCCATACAAGCTCCATACACCGATCGGGTATTCGCGAGCCGGTTAAATCGAGAGATTAAAAGCCGCGGGCGGGGGGCGCGCGACGAGGAAACGGAGAACAAGCACGGTTGCGCAACCGAGCGACGTTCAAGGTAATTTCCACGGGCAATCGTGCCCCGGCCGTGATGTCATTCGCCGATTAACCGTCGGCTATCTTAATTCTTCGCGTGGGACGACGTCTACGCTTCTGTTACCGATGTTCCACCTCTCTCTCCCCCGTGAATATCGGCTCTACAAGACTCGGGGAATCACTGGAATGGGCTCGCAATTGGGAGGAGCCCTTCGGCACGGAAAGTCTCGCCGTCTCCAACGTGTAAATCCGAATGAATTGAACTCTCGACGCGGCGCAGAGAAAGCGAGGTGATCGGCCGGCGAACGAAACCGGGGGCGTGAAAATGCGTGGAGCGCGCCGTGACGAAGCGTGACACGCTTTCGTTCAATGACAACAAAGTCGATCGAAGCGGTTGAAACGCGTGAAAAAGACCGCGGGTGTTCTCGTGCAGCTGGGTCCTCGAAAGAATCGCCGGCTCGGCACTCTGCTAATTGGCTGCGAAGGCTGAGCCCGAGACCGATTAATTACCAGGACGAAAAGATCCCCTGATTTTTCTCACTCGGCCGTGCGCCGTTTACCTGCTAATTAGTATCGTCGGTAACCAACGGGGCGCGAAGGAGGGGAGGGGGGGGGGCGGGTGAGATGGCTAATTGTCTTGGCGGGGCCCGAACGAGGACGACGCGTGTCGCAATTACGAGCGAAGGCTAATTCGGAGCAGCAGCGATTCGTCGAGAGCGGCCACCTTTTTGTCCAGCGTTTCCCACCTGCGCGCCCTTCTTTGCATCTTCTAAGAGACTCGCGACCTTCCCTCGCGCCGCGGTCGCTTTGAAAACGGATCGATTTGAGGCTGGCTAGATTCGTGGGTGGGGAGCTAATTAGGAGACACGGATAAGCAGACTCAGCTAACACCAGATAACGCGAGTAAGAGATTGCTGTGATAAAAAGGTGCCCTAACGTCGAAGAGGATGTCGTTTCCGCTTCCCGCTCGCTCGACTCTCATCGATCCTCTCGTTATCAAGCCGTTCGCGTGCTCGCGAGTGCACTCGAGCCTCGCGCCTCGAACGCACCGCGTCGTTATCGTAACTTCATTAACAGCGCGTTAACGAAACCCCGTTAATTACGCCGGGCAAGCTGCGCTCTTCGAACGGCGATTTTTAATTAAGAACCGCGTCATTGATCGCGGTAACGCGGGAATAACGCGAGAGAGAGAGAGAGAGAGAGCGGCTGCAAAGCCTGCTGGGACAGTTAATAAGAATCGCGGCGACGATCGGTCGGCCTGTACCAACGGCGTCTTGCGATCGTCGTTTCGCAGCGTCGATTAAGCAGCGAGGGCAAATAAAGCGAACGAGCGCGGGGGCCACTTGGGCTCGGCAACGGTCCGCGAAACGGCTCTTCGAGCAACTCGAGTGGCTCTTTGTGCCGGCGAGCGAAATGCGCCCTTGAACCGTGCGAATTTCGCCGCGCGCGTCCCGCCAACCGAAGCCTATCGCACGATCGAGTGCTCGCTAGAAGAGAGAACGTTCAAGCAACTTCCAACGGTTCACCGATGAGATCAGCGAGGTGGTCCTCACGCGGCATCCCTACCGCTGCCCGGCACGATGATCGAGGGTACAGTAGCGTGTTCCGGTGGCTCTGATCGGTCCGAGACGAGGCACTGGCGCTTCGAGCAAGAGGCCCGTTTAATTGCACGTCGCACGAGTCTTATCACTGTTCACTCTGTGCACTCGGTGCGAGGATGACCGGGCCGCAAGGACGGCCGGAAACGTCCATCGCGCGTCGCGGAAGCGTCACCGGCTACGCGGACAGCGTGTGTACGAGAGCGGAGGAGCGGGGAGGGAGAGGGGTGGATCGCGTGCCTCGCGGAGCGATGATCGATCGAACGATGAGGTGGGAGAAGTGTGCTGCTCCGGTCGCGGTTCACGGGCCACTGAGAGGGAACTTGTGTTCTAGGTAGGGACTTGTGTCGAGCCGCGGAGACAGACGTTCCGAGAGAGGGGGAGAGGAGAGCGTGCCCGTACGTCACATGCGCGCTGTAACCCCCAAACAAAAATGCCCGGCTGTGCCTGTTCAGGCTTTACGGGGGTGGCACGCCGAGCGCGACCCCCCCCCCCCCCCCTCCCCTTTGCTCTCACAACAACAACAACACCGGCACGCGCGACTCGCGGGGAGATGCGACGACTCGGACTCACTGCAGAACACGGGAGGACTGCCAAACTCCACTGCAACCTCTCCCCGCCCTTGTCTATCCACCTACATCCCCCCTCCTCTCCTTTCGCTGACAATCGCTCGTAATCACCTTTCTCGCGCGAATGCGGCAAGCAACGGCTTTCGGCGGGGTTACGTAAGGGAAACACTGGGGTAACCGGCTTTCCAATCGCGCAGGGTTTTGAAAGGGATGACGCTTGCTTGGCTTATAGGGGAGGATCGAGCTGTTGGGGATGTCGCGAGTTTGGCAGGGATTGTTGTCAAGATTTAACCCCCCCGTTTGTGGTCGGCACCTCTAAGTGTTCGATGGTTGCGCTGGCGGTCTTTAAAGCAACTTACTTCAGTTTTTAATCAAGCATTTGACACTCCCAAAGGGTTTCCTTAAGCGGGCAATACTACAGTGGGGGACAAAAGGATGTGGACACTTTTAAAATCGTATAACTTGGTCAAAATTTGTCCAAACAGCTTGAGTTTCTTTGAGGAGCTAGAAGGATTAGGGGAGACCGGGGTAAAGTGAACCTCGGGGTAAAATGAGCTTTCTTAATTTATTCTTTAATAATAGAATATATTTACAAATTTTGGGAACGTAATAAATGTGCATAATTATCAGTGTGATATTACACACATTTATTACGTCTCCAAAATTTGTAAATATATTCTGTTATTAAAGAATAAATTAAGAAAGCTCATTTTACCCCGAGGTTCACTTTACCCCGGCCTCCCCTAGTTTGCTAAGTGAAAAAAGTTGCAATTGGTCGGAATAGCAAACAAAATAGGAAAGATCATTTTTCAACTTTTCTGTTTGTGCTCGTAATGAAAATTTAAAAAATGCCTTTTGTAGATTGAAGTAAGTTGTATGCACGCCTAAAATTCCGTCAAAATCGGTTTGCCCTGAGCTATAAACGCTAAAAGATTGCAGAATAAAGTCGAAAATTGCGAAATTCCCGGAAATCAGTGATTTTCGACATTATTCTGCGACCTTTTCGCGTTTATAGCTAAGAGCAACGTTAACCGATTTTGATGAAATTTCAGGCGTGTATACAACTTGCCTCAATCTACGAAAGGCATATTTTAAATTTTCATTACGAGCACAGACAAAAAATTTAAAAAAATGATCTTTCCTATTTTGTTAGCTACTCCGACAAATGGCAACTTTTTCCAAAATGACGAAACACGTCACTTAGCAAACTAATCCTTCTAGCTTCTCAAAAAAAAAAACTCAAGTTGCTTGGACCAATTTTGACCAAGTTATACGATTTTAAAAGTGTCCACATACTTTTGCCCCTCACTGTATTTTCTAAAAGTTCAAACCTTATAGATGACTTAGGGGAGCCTGAACGAAGCGTCGGTAGCAATCGACTCACCTGAAACAGAAAAAGCATCGCCAAATTACCTTCCGCGTTGCAACCGCGTTAGAGTGCAAGGGAAACATGACGTGCTGACAAGTCTTTGAAACTCTCGAGCCTCGGGCACGTCCAACGACATTTCGCCGGTCGAACGTTGCGTAACGTCATTGTCCTGACGCGCGTCGCCGCTGGAAAGCGATAGGGAACGGCCAGGAGTGCACGTAAAAGCGCAGCTCGCGTTTGATATTCGGCGTGCAGGCTGGACGTGGCCAGGGTGCCGGCTGGATACAAGCTTGAGATCTAAGCTCGTATCCCGAGTGTCACTTTACGGCTGACAGTAACGGCGCGGGCTGATGGGACGTATAACCAGGTTTACCGCGATTCGACGTGTCCCGCTCGTCACTTCCCGGCAGCTGGGAATCGAGTCGATTCTCGAACACGCTCCGCGACTTTGCTCGGGGCGGCACGGTGACTCGCGGAATCGTTAGTATCGTAGGCGAAAAAGAGCATCGGACGGTGGGACTCGAATCCCGCTACCGAACTCTTTTCCACTCCCCGAGGTTAGGGTAGATCGGGGGCGGTAGTAACACTTTGACTTTGGAATACAATTAGGGTAAATCCGGGAGACCGCGGTCGACTTAATATAATAATGGCTATTAAAACTAATATAGAAATTACTTATTTTAGTGGAACAAGCCTATATGTTCAGAACTTTATGCTGATTCAGAAAAACTGGTCGATATTTGCTTTAAGACAATATTTACTGTATATCGGGTTCAAAACTGAAGTCATGATATTTGACCACCTTTCCCGAGGTGCCGGGAGAAATGGTTTTCGTCGTTGGCAGAGACCACTGACATAATTATCCATGGAAAATGGACAAAGGATAAAGCAGAATTATTTATGAGTGAATGCAACTAGAGATTCATTGATATCTAATTGGTTTACGCTAAACAAGTAAAGAACACATCAAAGAAAAAGTGAACTACCCACTGGCGATTAGCAAGGTGAATGAATAAACATAATAATAATAAAATAAACAATAACTAAATAAACAAAAATAATAATAAAATAATAAAAAATAAAAGAATAATAAAAAAAATCATAGCTTGACCATCTCTTCCCCTACTATCGCCCCCGCATCTACCCTACTCTTTTCCGAACTCTACAAATACCCTGACAGGCCCACAGTTTAAGGGGTTAGGACACAGTAACGGGCAGACGATTTTTAGACGACGATAATAAGAAAAGTAAACAATCGATTAATATATGGTTTTGTGTTTTAGTTCACTATATTATGAACTATAAGAAGAGTGTATAATATTTACAAAATAGCATTTGCACGCCGTGCAATGTCTCCATTTAAAATGTCTTTTCTTTTCCGGATGGCTAACTGGTGGGACGGATTCCGGGGAATCGGATGAATTGTATCAAAAACCCCCAAAATGTGATAAACTGTAATATATTTCCTAGGCATTGACGATCCAACATTTCAAATTTGTCAATTATTGTACAAAATATAAACAGAAAGATCACACACGCTTTTGTCGAAATTTGATCATTATTATTCAAACACCGGCCATTTTGTGAATTTTCGCAAAAATTGAAATGTTGGATCGTCGATGCCTAGGAAATATATTATAGTTTATGACATTCATGGGGTTTTTGTTATAGTTCATCCGATTTCCTGGAATCCGGCCCACCAGTTGGCCATCCGGAAAACAAAGGATATTTTAAATGGAGACATTGCACGGCGTACAAATGCTATTTTGTAAATATTATATGCTCTTCTTATAATTCATAATATAGTGAACTAAAACATAAAACCTTATATCAATCGATTGTTTACTTTTCATATTATCGTCGTCTAAAAATCGTCTGCTTTCTTGGCCCGTTACTGTGTCCCAACCCCTTAAACGGAAAGTAATCCCTCGTGAAAACTGCTCCTCGGGTGTCCGCGTCTAGCCGACGTCTAGCTTGCCCGTTTCCAACCAGAGGAGCACACCTGCGCGGTTATCTTGAAGGAGGAGCGAGTGTGATAGTTCTTCTCGAATAAGTTTCTGAGTCACTACACTGAAATTAGATACATTCGTGCTTTCCGCGAGGCACCACTCAGCAGAAATACCTGCTTCGAGCGCTGCCGCGAGCTGAGATACTATTGAATCGACCGATGAGGGCACAGACTGGAACCCTGGACGAAGTCTCGATAGAACTCAACGAGGCCCCGGGTCCAAGGAGATTGTCCAAGAATAAGACGCGCAAGTGGGTTGGCAGCCGGACATGGGCGCGACGGTTTCGAGAGATGAGATACGTGCGAACCTCTTAATCGCGGAAAGGTTTAACGAGACCCGTAGACGTCGTAAATTCTCCCTTATATTCTAAATTACGCCGTCGCCCGGCCGAGGAGAGCTTTTATTTGGGCCAGGACGGCCGCCGCGTCCAAACTGACCGCCGACAATATTTCTACTCGCGCCGGCGTCCGCTTTCTTGGCAGTCCGAGGCGCGCGGCAACTGGGCCGGAAGTGTCCATTACGCGAGAGGAAAATTAAGTCCCGCGCATAATAGACACGTCAGGCCAGTGCGCGCCGTCCAGACGCTCTTCCTGCCCTCGCGCGACGAGCTCGTCGATGATCTTCGGCAAAGCCCGGAGAGACTATTCGGAGACACCCAGGCTCTCGACTAGCGAGAGCTATCTGGGGAGCAGGTATCAGGCTGGGCTTTCGGAAAGGGATCGCCCGCACGGATCACTGAGCCGAATCTCGGACCTGGGTACCTTTCGTTCGCAGGACGTGCCCATCAATCGGCCCACCCGCGCACGGACACACGGGCCGTTTCTCCTTAATCCGGGCGTACAAGTAGCGGCTATCTGCGACAGGTCGGCCCGCGATGCCCGCCCGAGCGGAAAACACGAAAGCTGGAGGCAGAGGCGCGAGAGTTGTGCGCCTGTAGGGAGGAAACGAATTATTCTGCCCTCCGTTTCATCCGTTCAGCTAACCGAGCTCCGCGGCAGGGATCTCTGCCTCCTAATCCCAGCGTCGAGGCGGCTGTCGGCCACAGAGACGCGTGTTCGTTATAAGTAAAGGGTGTGGGAATCTGAGGACCGTAAAAGGGAGCCCCGCTCTCTTCGACAGGGAGTTGGGATCCGTGTTTACGATGCGCGGAGGGTTCGCAGGGTATAAGGTGCTATTCGATTCCTGGCAGGCAAGTGATCTTGTTAATTCCCAGAGAGGCTTGTCTTCCAAGTAGGTAGCTCGCTTCCCGAAGTTCCCGTGGCGGGTGAGACGCTTGTCCACCAATTCCAGGGGCGCGCTTTCGGCGGGATGCGTGTCGAAAGCCTGCTCGAGGCTGCTCCAAAGATGATTAATCGATCGGACGGGTTAATTAACCGGCGCGGTTTCATCAGAGGCCCCCGGTGACCGGTGGCTATGCGGGGAATTTTAGTGAAATTCCGTTTGCTCTCCGCGCGCGTCCTCGTGCCGCGAATTTTCAGACCAACCGGCACCCGCGCGCTCCGGGTCGTTAACTACGAGCATTTTTTCAATTACGGGGCCGCCGTCGCTGTAATTATCGCAACTGGGTCAGGACCGACGGTAAACGCGAACGTCGTTCACCTGATGAGGAAATGGACGTGGAATTCTCGCGTTGGACGCGTGAGATTTCCATTGAATCGAGCTGGCTGAGCGACTCCGGCGCTGGGAGTCGTCGGATGAATTCCCTTTCACGCAGCGAAACACTAGGGAGTGTCTCCTCGCGGAAATTTTCTCGGCCAAAGACTCGACCGCTGGAACTGGGCGGGGCAGGCATTGATAGAAAGCAGAAGACCTAATCCGCCACTGCCATCTAATGAGGAGCCGAGGGGAGGGCCAGAGAGCCCTTCATCTTCACGTCGACCTGTTCCCCAACTTTTCGCCGCACGGAAAAATGTGCGGGGGCATAACCGGAACCCACCACCAATAAGTTCCGATTCATCGACGCGGCGCAGGGGTATCGTCGCCACGCAAATACAGGCTAAATCGTTTTCCACGAGGAGGGGCGAGGGGAAGGATCCCTGGTCTCGCCCTTTTAAAGCCGGCCTAAGTGGATTTTCGGCCGGCATCAGCGATAAACTTCCTGGGACCTGGCGTCCTTTCCAAGAGCCTCTAGCAAACGGAATCAATATTTAATTCTGCCAACTTTTGTCGCTGGCTGACGGGCGGAGGAAGAAAGCAGCCGCGAACGGGAAGGAAGGAAGGAAGGAAAAGATGGCGAGCGAAAAGGTTGAATGGAGGGCCGGGGGTGCTTCCTTCCGAATCTTAGAAACTCGATAAGGCGTGCCCAGAAAGGCTTGTTGTCGAGGATCATGGGGAAGCTATCACCCTGCGAATTTATAACCATGCACCTTTGCTGGACTTCCTAAACACCCATTGGGAAGCTTCCAGGGCGGATTGAGAAGCATTCTAAAATTGAGGCATTTGATGGAAAATGGCACATAGGCCTATGTGCCCTTTTTCCTTAAATCGTTTAAATCGACTCAGGTGTCTGTAATATAGGGTAAGTCCGGGAGAGCTCAGCCAGTGTTGATATTTGAAGACTGACGCGAGATAGGGCACTGTGTGTCATTAACACAAAAGAAATGAAGGCGCTGGTTGTTTATCTCGCATTGACCATTGTCACACATCCATATTTGAATTATAAGATACAGTTAAGACTTTATGCGAGGCTGAAAGTTTTAAGACCAAGTTACAGTGGTGGTGATATTTGAAAAACAGCTAAGTTTGTTTAGACTCCTCCGATATTGGGGATATAATATGCATATAACTAGAGTGTAACGCCAACAATACGTATGTATTCGTTTTGAATTTTTTTTTTGATAAGGTGGTCGATCGCTCCCTTGATTACCCGTAGTGGGTGTTGCAGTGCCAATGTTTTTCGTTGAAAATGAAAATAAATATTTGAAATTATCGCGCACTATAATTTATATATACTCTAAATTGCTTGGGCTTTGCTTTAATGTGCATAAAACGACAAAAATGTGAAAAACAACGATGCTACAATTTCTTTTTCAAAAAGTGGTCGAACTCTCCCGGACTTACAATATATATATATAATATATCAAGGGCACTACTTCTCTCGCGTTCAGATTATCAGATCTCGCTGCTACATAGTCGCTGAGCGGTCACGCCACCGTGCCGTCGTGCAATAAGTACTTTTTTTTCATAGAGGATTTTGTGTAAGCGAGGAAATATGGAAAGTGAGGCCAGTATCGAATCCGCGAGGAAAGAAGCTAATTTAGAAAAGAAAAAATTGATTTGGAAGACAGCTTGCTGCAAAAAATCGAAGAAACTAATACTTACTTAAAACATTACATTTTTTGTTTATTTTTGTGCTTCATTTTGTATTTTTGATTTAAGCAATGTGTAAAAAATGTGTAACGAAGGAAGTAAACAAAATTATATTTAAATAACTAAACAAAGAAGCAACTTCGTTACGAATTCACCACATTTAAGGAAAAAGGGCACATAAACTAAACCACTTGCTTGAAGCTTATAAATAAAGACACATATCATTTTCAGATCATGACTCCTGTTTTCAGATCGTTTAAAGGATACGATAATTACATCCTTTAAAAAATTAGATTTAATTGCATTACGTTTGATTAAATTATACTATAATTGAAAACTTTGAAATCGATTTTCTAGAAATGGCACTTTGGCGTATGTGCCCTTTTTCCATCGAATGCCTCAATTGCAATGACTTCTGCGTCAGAAATTTATGCGATCAAACCGGCAACGAAAACTCGCGGAACAACAGAGTCAATATAATCAGCAATCGGCGAGCAAACTTGCTCGGGCAGCCTTGAATGTTTTAACGCGCGGCGGGCACGGTGATTTTCGGAATCTCGCGGCACAATTATCGGAATGTAAATGCTGCATAATGCACTTCCATTTAGTTCGATAATTGGCGAATGCAAGAGTTAGTAGCGGAGCTAGCTGGCCGGGGCTTTAATTAAATTTTCGCCTAGTCTCGCTTGGCCAGCTACCCCCTGAAAACGATCTGCCCCGTGGCGCGGAAAAATACACCGCAACATTGTTGCTAAATACACAAATCAATTTCCACCGAACAGCGGGCGTAAACAGTAGGCGTAATGAAACTTAATAACTACAGGGCGTTAGAAACGAGCCGGATCGGTTGCCCAGATAGTCCTAATCATCGGAGCGATCGTTCCGAAGACGAAACGTTCTTCCTAGCCAGCCAGCCCTTCCCCCGTTTCGGCAAACGCAAATCTAACGAGCTAGGGGTTGCTCGATAAGCGGGCCAGATAAGTTTCGCGGGGTGGTTCGTGCGATTTTTTCCCCGAGCCCCGAGATAAGCCGGATACGCCACCCTCCAGCTCGAGTTTCGGGCCCGAGAATTCGGGGGACGCTAGGAGTCGCTGGCACGCGCGGTATCGTTCATTTGTCGGAGCGTTTGCCAGCGCGGATCGACTACGAATACGAGTAGCTTCCGGTTCTAGCGAAATACTCGGGTGCCGCGCACACAACGGAGCCAATGACGCGGCGATAAATCATCCCGTTCGACTGCAGCTCGGCCCCCCCCCCCCCGCATTGATTTCTCTCCGCCAACACCGGTTGCATCTGCGCGATTTATCGCGGCCGTTATTGTCCTGTACGTCGACGATCGAGGACACGAGGATCGACGGGACGGCTAAAGATTCGCAAGGATCCTGGGGAAGGAAGATAGGGGCGCGTGGAGGGAGCGGGAAGAGGGTGAAAGTGTCGACAGTGGGATCCCGGGATACGTTCCCGCCCTAATTACTCCGAGTGTTTAGAATTTAGGTGCAACTGGTCCCGAGTAGCTCGTTACCCGGGCTCCTCTCCGGCGCGTCCTTTAGCTTGTAATCTCTGCGAGAGGTTTGAACGGGAATAACGAGGGAACCCGCCGCGACGCTCGGATACGGCGGAATCGATAGAATTAATGACTCTGCGGCTGTATAGCACGTAATATTATCCCTGGCGTACGTCGGGCTGCGGCATCGCGAGCTTCTACGGGCTTGTTATTCTCCCGCCCGACTTCCGCTCGATCGATCCTCGCGGACGATTCCTACCGAGCCTCGCTCTTTTACCCCTTTTCCTATCAACCAGCATCGTGGTATTCTCCAGACGCTCGATAAGATCGGTAAAAGCGTCGCGATTGCTTCGGAATCCCGGGAATTATTACGCACAGCTGACTGGACGAGTAGTCAGGGTGGTTAAGAAGCGAAGGTAAAGTGGAAGGGTAGAAGGAATAATGGAATAAAAAGAAGAGTTACGTCAGTACTACCCAATTCTATGAATATTATCTTCAGACCAACAGCGATCGGTTAAAGAGTTAGCTACCGTCGGGAGGTAGAAAAAGAATCGATTCTTTGGGAATTTATTTGAGAAAGTACGTGCATATTTTTATGCAGTGGTTATTGTACTCAGATGAGGGACACTTTAACAGGATATTATATTATGTTTTGGTATAAGAATATTTATTTATGGCACAATTACAACTGATTTCTCGGAAGCTGCTTTTAGAAACACGTTTTGCGGTGACCAACATTATTCGGAACTGGGCTATGTGAAATCCAAAAACGAGGAAGATTTAGTTACTACGATAGTTTATCTAGTCTTTAATCGATCCATTTATAAAATATTGATCTGGGACGAAATGGCATAATGTTTCAAGTGAAATGCTCGATTTCCGTAGAAAAAACACTCATTTTTCAACCATAAAATAAAAACTATGCATTGGAAAAACAAATACTTCGATTAGAGACTAGATTTGAATGTCTAGAAGAAACCTACGAAGTCTCAGAAAGATTGGTGAAGCGGTTTTGGAGAAATCGTGGTCACCGGAATCGAAAAACCCGTTTCGAGAAAAACGCGTTTAAAGTTTCAAGTGGTCGGCGGTACGGTTCGCGGCGCGTGCACTCTAAGTCGTGTATCTGCCACAATTTTAATCGGGTCGACTTGAAGCTTACAGAAAACATTTTCAGGATGATATAAATACTTTGAGAAAATGATAAAATCTAAAAGCCGATTGTTCCGACCTTGCTGACGGTAGCTAAACCCTTAAAACTCTGTCGTAGTCGCCGAAGAGAGGAAGCGCACCAAGGAGCGTGTTCGACGAGCTATTCGGCTCGGGCGGAAATTTATATTCCCCGACGGGCGTGCGTGCATCGCGCAGGAATAATAAGCAAAAAGCCTAGGGAGCGTGTAAATATTAAGAGCGAGGAGAGTAAGTAACGCTGATACTCGCTTCTCCAGACCGCTGGAACGATCGCCCTCATTGTTCGAGCCACAGGTACTCGAACATCGGTGAATACAGTAGGCTCGTTCGCGAGATACCTAGGGATACGAGGCGCGTTCCATTTACCCGTTCGTTCGCCAACGATTTCTCGATTACAACGCGCGCGCGCGCCACCCGAGAACATTAACGGCGCTCGGGAAACCCGGCCGCGCTTTATTGCGCCGGGTATTAACAATTTAATGGGCGGGGAATTAAAGTCGTCTAGCGATCCGCGTTATCGCGCGCGGCGAATTAAAAAACGAGGCAACTTACGAGTCCCGTCTTAACCCTTCGAACGGGGGAAAGAAGTTTCAGCGAGGGTGCTTTTACCGGCTGGTTCGTCTAAACGAAGGGCGGAGTTCGTGAATCTGATTCGACTACACGTAAACAAGGAGAAATATTGCAGTTGCGCCGCTGAATGGTCGATCGCCGACTCGATCGTGATCTGCGAAATGCTCGGCGCAGCAACGACCCCGTCATTCCTGAAATTACTTTCGGCACACTTCGCTGGAAACTGACGGAACGCATGACAGCTCCGATACCCACCCCGTCGCGTGTCGAGAAACCAATTACAAGCGCCACGTTCGATTTCACGAAAGCTTTCGACCTCGGGATACAAAGGCACACTTTCGCCCCGTGAAAGCTGTAATCAATTCGTACATCAACGTTTCTGAATGCCTACCCTGTCCGCCGTTCTCGCGAAGCCTAGCGCACGCGAAATCCGCCCCAGAAGAATTGCTTGGCACCGAGCAGTCCTATTATCAAGCAAGAAGGCATTCGGTTCGACAATTTACACCGGTCGATGCAATATTAAAGTAAGGAGGTTCTCGTCCCTTCGGAGCTCGTGACACAGACCCAGGCTCGTGGCTTTCCCCCGATTCTCCCAGAACGGGGGACCTCGCAGTCGCGCCGCTACTAAAAACTGCATCGTACCGCGTCGCGTTGCACTATTTAGTAGAATCGTCGCAGGCTCGCAGGGTCCGTTGGCGAGGCGTGCGAAGCGTGGCCTCGAAATCCGCGGTTACAAGCGCCGCCATGAAAGCACGGCTACGGGAGGGCGGCTCTATTCCCTGGCGCACCTCGGGGAATTCCCGGCGTCTGCTTAGCGGCGCGCCATCCCCCGGAATCCTGCTTCCCAATGACACGCCGTTCGTGTCGGTACTAATCCCGGCTAAGGAGGTTGAATGTAGGATCGTGGCCATTAATTCAAGCGACCCTCGCGGCGAGCAGGCCCCGGCCAACCGCAAACAATTCGGCGCCTCCCTTCGCCTCGGCCGGGTCTGATCCGCGTGGACCTCCGCGCCCGAGGACCGCCGAGCCTGGCGCGAAATGGACGGCGATAGGTGTTGGAATTAATTGGCGCGATCACGATTTCGTTGGGAGCTTGTCGTTTAATGGATCCCCACTCGCTCGATCCGAAACACCAGCTTCTCGAGTCGGGGACGAGTTTCTCGGGGGGGTGCGAACTTGAGACAGGGTCGGAGGCTTAACCGACAACCCTCGACGGCTGTTTACAAGCCTCACCCTCGTAAAAATACGGCCGATCGATATCGGCCGTTAAGTGGCCGCGGTTCGAGGATGATGAACGCGCGGCGGGTGGAATTCCGTCGTTCGCCTGGACACCCGCGACGTTCCCCGTGAAATGCGCTGGTTCAAGGCTCTCCCATCCGTCTTAATTCCAGCGGGGGAAGCTAAAGGGACCGTGACGGTGTAACCGATCGAGCGACGGCCAGAAAAATCTGCGAGGAATCCCCCGCTCGATTACGCTCCGTAACGCTTATCCGATCGCGGGAGAACGAACCGTGACACCCTGGGACACGGACGGGGGGGGGGGAGGGGGCGGGAAGGGCTTGGAAGGGGATGATGAATTGCTGGAGGTACCATCCATCATTGTCATAAACAGCGCAAAGATCGCCCGCGGTCGGGGAGCAACCCTAAGCTGCAAGCGAGGCTCTTGCTAAGATAATTACCGGCACCTTCCAATAATAACCTCAGCCTCACTGGGCCGGGGCAGTCTGTTAAGTATTATCGCTCGATTTTCTCGGGCACCAGCCTCGTCTGGCGAACGGTAACGACTTCATAAACGAGGCGAGGAAGGGTTCAGGAGCGCGCCGCTTCCTCCGGCGTGTAACGGTACGTAGGCGTTCGGCGGTTGGGCACGGCCTGTCGCGGGATTGGCACATTGGTAGAGATGGGCATTATCTAGATAAAAAGTGATGGAAATAACTTTTCAAATAAGGATACTTCATCTTTTGAGTTAGTCGACTGAAAGTCACCCGATTTATCTTTATTCGATGTGCTAGAGATAAGGCTGGTTATTCAAGGGCAATTGAATATTCTAGACTCTAGAATAAGAATAAAATGAATTCCCCTTGAATAACCGGATTCATCTCTAGCGCATTGAATAAAGATAAATTATTATTCGATCTTCGAATAACGGATAACCGTAAGTACCTTTCATTTAGATATTATCTAGATATTATCTTTGCCCATCTCTGCACATAGGTAGCGCTCCTTGAGGGGTTAAGCCACGTTGGACGGAATAAAATTGCAGACATTTTCGGAATTTTTTTAGGAAGATAATGAAATAAACAGAAAATTCAATATGAAGCCTGTTATTGTACAACTCTCGCCGGAAAAGATCGTGTTAGTTTTTCCTAGAAAATGGCGACGGTAGAGCCGTGATATGCAAAATCTTGAGAAGCCACATTTTCCATGGTGTTCAATCTAAAGGCTATTCCGTTTGACTTAGAACAAAAACCCAAAAGTTTTATTTCTACATGCCTAAAACTAGAAAAGAACGTAGGGGTTTTGCGATATCTTGAACATATTCTTTGCAACTGACACTTTTATAAAAAAATAAAATGCTCTTTTTCTTCCCGTGTTCACCATTTAGAGAAACGGATGTTTATGGATTTCCATATGTACTTCTCTAGTTTAGGCATGTAGAAAATAAAAGTTTTTGGTTTTTTGTTCTAAGTCAAACGGCACCTATAGCCGTGAGATTGAACACCGTGGAAAACGTCGCTCTTCCAGATCTTGCGTATCACGGCTCTACCGTCGTCATTTGGTAAGAAAAAAATACGATTTTTCCGGAGAGAGTTGTATAACAGGCTTCATATTAAATTTTCTGTTTATTTCATTATCTTCCTAGAAAAAAAATGCCGAAAATGAGTGCAATTTTGCTCCGTCCAAGGTGACCTAACCCCTAAGGGGAGGATTCTCGTGTAACAGCTCCCGCAATTTATCAATTTTTTTTTAAAACACTATTGTTAATGTTTCATTAAACTCTTTTGGGATATAAGGAGTCATCTCTAAACTTGTAGAATTTTTTTTATGTCGATCCTCCTTATTATTTAGTAATCATTGTGGAATCGTGTTATCCTCTTCGACGATGTTTGCGTCAGGTGCAACACCTGTCGCAGTCATCTGATCGCAAAAAGAAGAATATTTTCTTAAAGTTAAATAATCTACGCTGGGACTGGACCTACAATTTTAATTTTAGTTTATATTTATAATACTTTTTTCGTCGATATAAAGAATAATATGAAAAATTTATCAAAGAAAAAACTTGCTTTTTCTATCAAACGTTATAACTCTTTCAATTATTCATTTTTATTTTCTTTAAAGTGGACCACTCCCCGCGTAAACTATCTAACTTTAAGAAACTAATATTTTTTTTGCAATCAGATGACTGTGATAGCTGCTACACATCCCACCAACAGGAGTTACATCGTCAAAAAGGGTGAACAAGATTCCATAATAATTAATAAATAATAAAAATGATCGACATAAAAAAAAAATATTTTCTGCAAGTTTAAAGATGCCTCCTTATATCCCTACAGAATTTAATCCAAAATGACCAACAGTTTTTTAAAAAAAAAAAATCTTAAACATCAGTTACCTTTGGGGATGTTACACGAGAATCCCCCGAGACTCTGTTTTTTAGTTACAAATATCAATCGGAATTCTAGAACAGCCTCCCAGAAGATTACACGCTCGCATATTCCAAAGAAGAACCCAGAGCCTCCTCTGAAGTGTTCAAACTTCAACAACCCATAGAAAGAGAGCTCTGTACCAGAGAAACTCTTTCCCCAAAGTTTAAGCGCCCAAGTACCCATCGTCTGACAGTACGATCGTGGCGGTTCCGCTTGGAGAACAGGGCTGGCGCTCGCCAGAAGCTTGCCTACGTTAGCACGTGACGGCAAAACGAGCCTTCCCAGGCAATATTTCAGCGGCGTCTCGCAGCAGCCCGCGGTGTAGGAAGGGACCCGCTGGCAGGTAGCTCGCGAACGCGACGCGACGGCACGGAACCGCGTCGGATGCAACGAGTGCTGACAATATAACTGTAAAGCCGTCGTCTGGTGGTCGCGATCTTCGTTATTCCGGCCGCTATTTTCGCCGACGTTTCCGGCGGCGGTCGGTGAATCAGCGGCCAGACAAGTGGAAACCCATGCGTACGCGCGAAACGAGCAGCGGCTCGACAGGAGGAGGAGGAGGAGGGGGTTCAGCCAGGCCGTGGGTGTGCTTTTATTATCGTGTCATCCCGTAAGTGCAGCCGGTCCTTGCCGCTGTTTCGCGTCTCTCTCCTTCCTCCCCTTTCCCCCGTTTTATCGGCAAAGATAAGCGAACGTCCAGTCATCGATACTATTCAACGGAGAAGTGACGTAGATGACTGTGCGACGAAATCGGCGAGAATTTCGAGGCGCGCAGAAGCGTAGAAAGTTGGAATCTCCAAGTACCTATTCCGATAGGAAAATACTGGCAGCCGAAATGTTTCGCGGTGGCTCGCGACGGATGTTCTGTTTCCGCGGGTGGCTGCATTGCGAGGGAACACCGGCCCGCCAAGGTTTTTAATTAACGCGTTAACGCACTCGTCAGCGGGGCGTTCCGAGTGACAACGAGCTCGGAGTCGTAATTTCGGCCGCGTCAACGATACGTCGCGAAGCTCGCGGGTTGGTTGTAACGGGCGAATAATCTCGCGGCGGATGAGCGCGGGAAGAAGATCTCAGGCTCGCGGCGTTGTAACGAGATATTCGTGGGTTTCTATGGTCAATTTACGTGGCGAGGATGTCTCGAGAAGTTCCGACGGGGAACCGAGCTGGGAATCTCCGTGTTTGGGGGCGACTTGGGAGAGGAGCTACTCGCAGCTCCCTGCTTCGGTCTGCGGGCAGCCGCGCGAGAGAGGCTCATGAATCAATGTCCGCGGGGTGGTATCGACTGGGGCGAGGGTCCGCGAACCGTGACGAAAATCGCGACAACCCGCCGCGAGCAGATATTTTAATTGCCCGTCGTTAAGAGGGCCTCGTCTTCGTGGCGTCCAGCGGCGATTCGCGCGAGGCTCTCGCGTTTAATTGGGCATGGCCGAGAATAGAGTGTTGCGCAACTGGGCAGGGAGCAAAAAGCCGCGCGCGAACACCCCGACGCGACGAGGAGTGAAATACGGGTGGCTACCCGCGACGGATATCGATGCGACAATTTCCGAGCAGGTCTCACCCACCCACCTAACCGGTGAGAAGTGAAGACGGACGAGGGAAGGAAGAGGAGTGAAAGTGAAGGTAGGAGAGAAGAAATAAGAATCGAGAGGGGGCGGTTTGATTTATAAATAGCGGCAGCTGGAAACGGATGCTCGTAATTAGTAAGAATCGAAGAGTCCTTGTAGAAAACATTGCCGAAAATCAAATTCTATAGTATACTATTAAAGTAAACGTACCAATAACTGGACACTTAAGGATATCAAAGTTGTACATCTTAAAAATGGACTAAAAATAAATATACTTTCTAACAAAAGTGGCAATATTCAGATAAATGTTACTTCTCTCTGTCAAATTAGCTACTAAAAACTTGTTTTCGGTGCATTATTTTAATTGAATTCAGTTAAACCACAAGTAGTTATGTGTACCAGTACATGGACAATAGAATATTGATTTGTCCCAGCGTCCCATTTTTGGTGTCCCAATGCCTGGTCAATGGTGAAGATGACGCAAGGCTCGGCGCAGAGGGCGCCAGTAGTGTTTGTGTGAATGGTTGGCGCGCGAATTTTTCATTTTTCAATTTTAGATTATGTTGAAAATGTAGCAAGCAATTGACTAAAAATATGACTTGAAAATAGAAAACTGTTTATTTAAGTGCAGCATACTTGTACTTACACTTTTGATACACAAAAATTTGAGAAAACACAGACACTTTACCGGTTCGACAATGCGGTCAGGTATTGCGACATCACCTAAGCGTTCAAAATGCTGACCGGCCGATCAACTGGACGGCCGGTCAGTTATTGGGACAGCGTGCAGAAGACAAGATTATTATGTGCTGGTACATGAACACGTATATTTTTACTTAAAATCAACATTAACCGATCAATATTCTGTTTTGTATGTAACAAGAAACTTCTTAAGATTCTGTACATACGTTTCTTTCTCAGAGAAACGTTATATAACAATTATTATCACCTTAAAAACCAACTGTATTTTTCTTAAGAAATCTACGCAGAATTCAAACGCATGCACCTCCGATATTTAAAGACTGTTTTATATATTAAACTTTATATCTAAGGCTTTCTTAATTTTTTACATAAGAAATCAAGTTGCAAAACAACATATATTCACAACAATATTGTTCAAAACTTTCTATGCAGCTTAGTAAAAATATAAACGTCATTGGTGTCCAGGTATTGGGACGTGTCCAGTTATTGGTACTTTCACCTTAACACTGCCACGTGGAACGTTTTCCGATGAAAATCCTTTTAATTTTGGCCCACAGAGCGTTCCCTACAAGAACTCTTCAGTTAAGAAGTGACTAGTAGCGAAAGAGATTCGAGATTCGGGGCAGACTATCAACGACGCTGCGTCTGACGATGCACGGAGCATTCTACTTGCACCCAACCAGAAACGGTAGCGCCGAGTCGTTTAGATCCATTCGTAAAACGGACATCGGGCTCCAATTTCCCTCCTCCTCGGCCGTTCCGCGTAAAACGGAACGCGCCAGCGGAGACAGGGGGAGGGGAGAGTAGATAGCGGGGACGGGGTCGGGCCGGTAAGAGGAGGCTAATCTCGAGGAACTGAATTTTTCAGGCATCGATTTAAAAAGTACCGCTCGTTGGAGCCGGGCGCTGGTTGAAAGTCGGTTACGAGAGGTTCCACCGGGGCACGATCTCCTCGCAGCCGAGGGGATCCACTAACCGAGGGAGAGGGTGGATTTTCACTTTACGATTCTCTCACCTAATCCGCCTGAAGGTCGCTCGTAAGCGAGAAGGTTCGTTCGTGACGGGTAGGACGATTGGATGGGTCTCGGTTCGCTACTGTGTACCAACCACCTCCCGCCACCTCCTTCCTCCATCCTCCTGACTCGTCCTTTTTTCTTCTTCTTCTTCCAGGGTAGCCGGAGCCGGACTCCGAGCCGCGATATTTCAGCTCGGTTTTATTGCGTCGTAATTGCGGAATTGTCCCGGCGAAAGCTCGAGCGTGCGCTGGCCCCGCGAGCGTAGCGCTCGCGTTACAGTTCTTCCGCCTGTTACCAGCCGTGGGGCCGTTTGCTCGCCCTTCCCATCGTCGCGTTTCACGCGGCGGCCCTCGTTTAATGAAACCGTCGTTCGCCTCGTACACGCTGCCCACCAAATGTATCAATTTCCGTTGACGACGCGACGGGACGCGGGAAAATTGAGAACGTTTCACTCGGCCCGTCCCCTTTGATGTGGAGCCGGCTGGACGGCGGGATCGATGCGCTCTAATTAATGGCAGGCTACCACCGTGGAGCGGCGAACAGATTCTCAGCGTACTCGTACATACCTACCCCCCTCGTTCTTCCCGAAGCATCGCGCTGCTCTATTAGCATTCTTCGGCGCTCCCGAAATACAGACCGAACCCCCTAAGGAGGGCAGAACCGACGGGCTGTAATTTACGAAAGCCTAAACAAAACCTGCCCCGCGAGAAATCGATTTCCCCCGCTATTTACGGGCGCAGCCAGGGAGATTCTGAAAGGCTAGCCGTTCGGGGGTGAAGCGGGAACAGCCGAGCTGGCGGTCTCGCTCGAATTACATTTTTCCGCGGCGCGACAATATCTCATTTTCCCCGGCGCGACCGAGAACGTACTAATTAAAATTCTTGCGCGAAGAAAGCACCGTGCACCAGGTATGCGGAGGGGGGAAAAAAGAAACGACGGATATAGCCGAGCGGGGGACCGAAGTCGCCGCTCGGAAAACGTTGCCGAGAGGACGGAGCCGACACAGCTTTCCCTTTCCAGGGGCGAATATTCAAGCGGGGAGTGATGGGCACCCTGTGCCCTTCGAAAAATTTCAAACAATTTAATCGCGCGGAGAATCGCTCGTCGCAAATGATTCGCTGAAATCGAACCAAGGGAACAAAGTCGCTGGGGATCCCGAGCTCTCCGTGAGCAGGCAGCTTCGAGGAAGCTTCGGGAACGATAGGGAAGTCTGGTCGATACAGGTTCGAAGGTAGTCGAAGCGTCTTACGGCCATCGCTAACGCGCACCTGTTCGCGCCGCGCACTGTTTCCAGCATTGAATTAACTCGGAACAATATATCGCCGCCATTGTGTACCCCGACTCGGGCGTCGAGCTTCTGCGCCCGGGCTACTTCATTTATCAAGTTAAACAATGGACCACTCTCCCCTGCCCCCGGGGCCATCAGCCCTCTTCGAGGTTTCCAAGAGAAAATCCCTTTCCCCGACTCTCCCTTCCAGCACCGTTCTCCACCTTTCCGTTTTTCCGTTTCTCTCTGGCCGGCCAAATCCGTTTCTCTGGGGGGGCGTGAGATTTTCCGCGAGAGCACGCCAGGGAAAGGAAACGTTTTATTACATCCTCCCTCGGGCTGCTCACGCCGCGGAGGATAATCAAAACTGCCGCCTTGTCGGCGATCTTATTGGAGGCGGTTAGCGTTAGCGGGCCTGGCGTCGTTTCATGAAATTCTAACTCAATTTCCGGGACGCTCGGGCTGCTCGCTCTTATCAACGCCTAATCGCCGCGAGAACGGACCGTCTCGCGAAGAGGTCGGCTGTGAAACCACCCCCGGAAGTAGGGGCTGCGTACGGATTCGTCGGGGATTCTCGGCGATCTCGAAACACAGCTGCGGCTGCTTGGCGATGCTAGTTTTGGAAATTATGGCTGCAGGGGTTCTGCAATATGCAACTATGGTGTTCGAGGTTGACTCTGAAAGCTCTGCGCCCAGGGAAGTAATTGTGAGTTGGCTTTTCGAGCTCGAGAGCAAAAATATACTTTTACTTTTATTTTTGCTACTATTTTTCCTTTCTGTTTTCTGAATTCTTTCAGGACCAACACATAACACATCTGTATCTTTACGTAATTTAAGGGCGAATTAAGGATGTATCGGACCTTGCTTCAAAATGGTACCAGGCTGATGAAAATTTGTGAGATTGTTCTTTTTAATCTTCCTAATATGCTCCAAAAATTTAAACGAATTTAGTAAACGGTTGCTGAGTTACAAGGATTTTAATTTTCATTGATTTTACACGTAAGTAATCTTATGGAAAGACACGATCTTGATGGATGAAAGAGCTGAAATAATGTTGAAGAAATGGTACCAATGTTTTCAATTTTTTTGTAGATTTAGTATATGGATAGATGATAATATCTGTTCAGTTTCAATTATTTTCGCAACACCGTTTTAAAGAAACGAGTTATAGCTTGAGAAAATTGTGAATGCAGGGCTTTTTCAGTGCCAACAGTTTAGCAAATAATGCCTGGAAAAGCATTTGCAAAAACTGAGAGCCTATGGCATCGTAATCTTTTTAATGCAAAAAGTCGTCGAACCCTTTATGGCAAACATAATTGTATCGACCGTATATATATAGCATTGCTAATTCTTATCACGACCAACTTAATTTTTTTTCTGACTCAATAGTTAAGATCTATATAACACTTCTACGTCTGTTGCGCTGAATGTTTCATATTATATATGCATGCTTTTCTTTTTTCCTTTTCTTCATCTTTCTTTTCCTCTTTATCTTTATTTCTTAATATGCGTCTGTTTCTCTACCCCCTTTTTGTAATTAATTGTACCAAAGGGTTGTCTAACCCGTCTATTGTAATGAAATTATAAAAAAATTAAAAAACATTTGTGAAGTGAAAAAATACCTATCTAGGAGTAAAAATAAGACTCCAACTATCGTTCAAGTTCCTTAAATCTAGATTTACAATGCGTCAGACGTAGATATTAAAGTATTTCAAATTTTATATACTTTTGTCTAATATTTTACGTCCGAACCATCCTTAAGAGGTTACGCTCAGTCAGGCGGCCAAAAAATGTGTGATTTGTCGGATATTTTTCTTAGAAACTATAAAACCTTATTCAAAAAACTTTTTTTTTTTGAAAATTGGTACATGAAGCTATGCCTCCGAATTTTAGCGTTAAGAAACATTTATTAATAACAAAGTTATTTAAAATCTCCTTGATGTCCTGTTCGACATAACTAAATGTACTACCTTTCAAACCAAAAAAAAAGTTTTTTGAATACAGTTTTATAGTTTCTGAGAAAAAAATTCCCTCAAATCACACCTTTATCGGCCTCCTTACTGAGCGCAACCCCTTAATGCTTCGTTGTAACTAAAGGATATTTCCCGTTAAACAGATGCCTGAATAAATAAAAGAAAGAAAGCGAACGGATCGTTCAACGGACGCATAAACACCTCGCCGCGATCCGAGACACGACGTTACGGAAGAAGGTGGCTTCGTTGCATTATTCTCCACCGTGAATGCTCGGGAGGTGTGTTCCTTGGAGGCGAGCCAGGCCTGTATCGATGGGCTCTCATTGAATCGGGCCACGTTCAATTAAACGTAAGTAACGAACCGTGGAATTAGAGCGGAGCTATAACGCGATAACACGCGCGACGTGAACGGCAGGCGAATCGCGCTGAATTTAGTACTTTAATCCGGCGCGGGACGAGCAGCGCGCCTCCTTCGTCGTTCCTCGATGTGATTTAACGGTCGATGAAACTCTTGTTTATCGTGGCACGGCCCGGGGGAGGCCAGCTTCCTTCCTTTTTTCACGGTCAAATTCGACGGCCAGCCGTTCCATTTCCTCCCCGGGCGAATCACGACGCGGAGAGGACGCATCCCGTAGGAGAGGCTATTCTCCACGCTGGAACGATCCTGGACGAGAGTTTCAAATGGCTGGCTTTTTACGTTCCGGGATTCGCCCGCGCGTTGGCCTGGGGGGGGGGGTGGGTACGGAGACGGCAGAGAAGAAACTTAACGCCTCGAAATCAACGGCGAATAGACCGAGCCCGTTCCTCTTCCCCCCCCTGCGCTGCCGTCGTCGTTATCGGACCTGCTTCTACCTACACCCTTTTCTTCCTTCTACTGTTTACGGAGGACCAGTGGAATTACGTGCCTTAATCTTGCTGCTTTTTAGAAACGAGTTTCTACTTCCACCGCTCTGGGCGATTTACTTCCTCGTCTGACTGCGGAGGGTCTTTATCTACTAGATATTCACTGGCACGATTATTCTACCGAGGAGGAATATGAAGGGTAATGATGCAAGTGCCCGAGATAAGAGAGCGCACTTCGATGACTCTTTGGTTCGACTTGGAACGTTCTCCTTCCTGGTCTGACCACGAACGTCCTCGATCTACTTAGACCGTTGGAAGCTCAACAGAAAACTGCAGACTCGGGGAAGTGGATTCGAAGGTTTCCAGGGAAGTTCTAGAAAACAAGATCCAGAGGAATGACCTTCGATCTCGTGGCCATCGATGTAACGTACCTTCCATCTTTTAATCAATTTCCCGCCGCCTCAACTTTTCCTACCCTCGGCAGCGATTCCCCTTCTACGCCCGAACCCGACGCGCTCTCGATCCACTTACACTTCCGCGGGCTTATCGAAGACTAGATTTCGAGGAGGATTCAAAGTTTCGTCGTTCGAGGAATTACCTTCGATCTGTCGGCCCGCATAATCGTTACGATCGCCCAGTCGTTTATTCCGTAGCAATAATCGCGCGGTCTCCGTGGCGTCTGACCCAGCGCGATCCCCGTCTACTTAGAAGAGCACGGCTCGCGAGGAGCTCCAGCGCGAGAATTCGGGGAGCGGGAAGGAGATAACGTTCGATCTCGCTGAATCACGAGCGAGTCGGTGGCGAAGGTGGAAAAGAGATTTCCTCGGACGAAGGATTCGGGGCCAGCTATCGCCCGAGATTTTGCCCCGGACGGGAAGGATCGCCAGCCTCTAATCTCGCCGTTAGTATAAACCACGCTAAAGTCGCACCTCCAACGATGCCCTCGTTAACTGTAAAAGCATCGCCCCTTCGTTGTTGCCGACCCTCTTTCGAATTTCTATTCCCCCGATTAGGAGGCCTGCCCCCTTCGAGCCGCTTCTTCTCCTCGTCGAGTGGCTCTCCTCCAGTTATTTCTGGCGAGCTTCTGGGACTCCATCCACTCCGTAACCATGTTTTTATGCCGTCGTTTGGAGTACAGAGAGAGAGAGAGAGAGAGCTTAGGGGAAACAATTAAGCTCACGATGCTCGTCGATTCTACAAATTCAAATGGCCAATTTAGGCGGGCCTGGATGGTCGACGCAGAGGAAGGGGAAGGGGAGAAACACCCAGGAACCATTTTCCCTAGCTTTCAAAACGCTCGTGGTGTTTCGTAATCACGGGGATCAGGCAACACTAGGACAGGATGAAGGTGCGGGATCAATTAGCAATTCGAGGCGCGTCTGCCCGCGAAATTGCGGCTGCAAGATTCTTAGTATCGCTGTGGAGTAATTGAGTGCTGAAGGAGGATCAAGCAGACGTGGTTCTATTCGAAGGAAGCGCGGAGCGGTCAGCCAACGGTGGAGGCTTCTTTCAATTAAATTGGAAAGTTGCGCCAGCCAGCGTGGAGAGGGAAATGTGGGGAGGGTGGGCAGATGGGAAGTGGGTAGCGATTGAACTAGACGGAGAAACATTGCCGGAAGGTGCTCCGTCGCGCGGACCATCGACCCTTATCGCCCCGAAGGGAACCGCTTGACCAAATCGCTCGATAAAAAGCCCATCGAGCACCTTATTTTTTGCCAGCCTCTGTCTCGATTTAAAACTGTCCCTATCTCGGCGCCCCTCGGGTCCCATTACGCCAGCCAATTTCTCCTTTATTCTCCGAACAGATCGCGCCGCAAACCACGCCCGCGGTAATTTATTGAATTATTCGACGCGCTCGGTGGAAAAAAGCGCGCTACGCGCCGAGGAATTCCAGTGGCCGTGCTACGCGATCCTTTTACCGCCAACTGGTCGAGGAAAGGGTTTCGTAAAGGAGACGCAGGGGCGGCGCTTGGCACAACTTATTGTACCTCGGAGCTTTTCATATTGGAGCGTCTTTTACTCCGAACTCCTTATCACGCGAAACATCGACGGGAGAGCGTTCTACCGGGCGCTACTCAGTTTCCGTGGAGCATCGATAATTGCTGTGGAGTTCGGAGGAAGCCCGAGGGGGCTTGTCGCGTGGCGTTTCGTCGGGGGCTGACGTGAAACGGCTGGTAGCCGGACGAGGCTCGCGAGACGAGCAGCCGCGAAAGCCGGGGACGCGGTGGATGATCCCGACTCAAGTCGTCCCTTTTCCCCCGCGTTTTTAATCACTCCCCCCTGGCCCATTGTTTTCATTGTCGTCGGCCGGGCGGCATTGTCCTCCCCGGCGAAATGAGTTTCCGTTCAAACGCGTCCCATTAATAAATTCACGTGTGCGAGCACCTCGCCTGCTTTTTCCGGCGACCATCTTGCGTCGGGTCGCCCGCCGAAACTTTAATCGATGGACTTTGGAAAGTTGGATCGCCGGCAATAACGCGGATGGAAAGGGAGCGGGGGTGCTGGATTCGAAGCGGGGGGAGAAGAGCGTGCGGGGGGTTGTTTTACGCGATAACGCGACGCTTCTATTCTCATCGGCGTATTAGTTGAAAAATCGCGGGTCGTAAGGGAGCAAGCAGCTGGGTAAAGTGCAGAGAAGGTACTCCCCGGCAGCGATAAACTTTCTCGAGATAACTTCTCGGGCTAAATGGGCTCGGCTCGCACGAGCGGGGCTTCCCGGCGGCAACTTTTTTCGAAAAGCAACAAGAAGGGGAGAAGGCGGCCGGGACGCCTGCGAAAAAGGCAGAGGCCACGTTAATCGAATCTGTCGGGAGCTTTTAAAGCACTCTCGGCTGGCTAATACGCGCTTAATGAGGGGCCGCGCACTTTTATATATCCGGGGTATTGCGCGTGAACGCGCGTGTTCGGTTCCGAAACGAACGGTTGCGCGGCGGGGGTGTCCGCGTTTGTTGTTAAATGTTAAAAATTATTCAAGTTATTTGACGCTAATGATGGTCCCGCGTAGCGCGCAGCTGTAATCGGTGTACATAGTCCCAGGTGAACCAATCATCTAAAAGCAAAATGCTTTGGATTGAGTAATTTCTACACTAATAGTTATCGTGTGAAATTTTGCTGGGCGAATTTCAGCAAAAATTGTAAAATTTACACACAAATCAATTTTTTCCCACATTTTTATGGAAAAAAAATCGTCTTTAATAAATTATAAAATGTTTTACAAGCACCCAATGTTGATGCGGAAATTCCACACGATAGAGAAAGGAATTCTACAGCCCCAGTTAAAATTTTAAGTGAAAATATTCATTCGTTCAAGAGTTGTGATGTACACCGTTTCTGAAAATGGTGTTTCGAGAAAACCGGCTTCAAAGTTAAGTGCCCTATGCCAATACCGCTCTGCGAGGCGTTACACTAGTTACGTTCAGCGCTGTAATTTCCGTAATTATTCGAATTACCACATGAAACTTTTTTATAAATTTTCACAAAGGATCACACTTACAGAATTAATAATAATAAAAAATCTATTCTTCGATATTCCAATAGTCCTATACCCCCTTAATACTAAATTCGCTTAAGGGGACTAGGCAGTCAGAAACTCGATGTTTGTGTTGTTGGATTTTTCGAAAGTACCGTAAACTGGGGTGACTTTGCCCGCCGGGGTGACATTGCCCACTTTTTTACTCTGACTGAAAAATTACCATATGATTGAATTTGCTAATTTTTTTTTCGTTAGACCTTGGAGAAATTATTGCTATCGATTACAAAACACGATATGTTCTACTTACTTTACAATAAAATAAAATAAAGTCTTTCCGAAAAGTGGGCTATGTCAACCCGGACGGGCAAATTCACCCCAATTTACGGTACCACCCTTCCCGAGTAACATACCGTTTGGTTTATATAAAAACTCGCAAAATTAAGGATTTTAATTTTAATTAAGGTTATAAGCCGTTTCTGCGCGCGCGCAGGTAAACTAGATCCCTCTTTCGAAACTTTATACGAGTTCTTCTCGGAATCATATTTCTTCGTTTTGCAGCGATTGCGAAAAAACAGAGGTATATATCGATTTGAAAAAAATTCAGCATATATCAAACATGTCTAGTTACGATCCGAACCTACGCATAAGTCTGTGAAAACTCCTGTTTTGACACCAAAAAAAAATAGAATGGTTCTTTTCCCTGGCGAAAAAGGATGTTTCTTTAAAAATTGCCGTTTTGCAGCCACCATATTTATAATTTTGATTTTTTTTTCAATAGGTTCAGGGCGGAATGGGTGCCGGGGCAAAGTATCAATTTCAGAGATTATTTCACAATTCAATTTCTAACGGCTAGAATCATTGCAAAATTACAGCGGTTCCAGAAAAAACGCCTACATATCAGACGACTGTAGCGCTGTCATACACATGTGTATAATATTCAAATAATTCTTTTTTACTGTTTATAGTATTAATAAACATTACCCAAAAGTACTAGTCACAAGTTTTGTTCATCTCCCTGTAATTAATTCGCAAAAAATACTTTATTTTCGAGCGATCTGACTGCTAGTCCCGTTAAGTAAGAGAAGAGGTCCGAGAGCCTCGCCTCGTATCGGTCATTCGTTGATCTGTTTATTCAACCAGGCTCCAGGGAGTCTCGTTTTGTTTATATATTCGACCGCCTTGAGATCGTCGCCGACGATGACGATTTCACTCCACCAGACTGCTGGAGGATAATACCCCTTGCCCCTTTTACTTCCGGGTGGACTGTGCCCGGAGAGAGGCAAGGCAGTTGGCTTTTATACATCCACCGAATAACACCTCTCCGTAATAACCATAGTAAAATAAGATTAAATACGTTAAGTGTGAATTTTTAAGCATTCAATTCCTTTATTGAACCAGATTCTTCTACTAATTTAAGGGGAATCAACCGTTCTTGCGAGTCGTTGCCGATTACGGCGAGACAGAATTTACGACTCTGTTGAAATAAGGATTTCCGACAATCGGAACGGAACATCGTGTGCTCTGCGGAACACCTTTAACTGCGCGTGTCGATTGCCTTTGACGGGCACCCCTTAGGCCTGGGAAGGAATTAAAGCGCGGGAGAAAGAAAGAAACAGCTCCAAGGAATTACGTCTACGCAGGGAATCTCGAAACTCGAGCACGGTCGAGGGCAGGCCGCATTCGTCAAGCCGGGCAAGTGGTAGGGTATTAGATTCAGGAAGAACGACTCGGCAGTGATAGCCCGATCGATCAGAACAGTCGGCCGGCAAACAAAAGGACCCGGATAGTCCCGTGCCTGGTCCATTAAATCCAGTATCCAATTCCCTCCGCCTCCCCGGGGCGCGTCTAAAAGGGTGAACCGTCTTCCGACTTTCTCCCGTGGAACGTGAAACACACGCCTGTCTCGGCACTGGATAGAAAGCGGCTGTTCGCCCGCCGCCGATTGCATTTCAAAACCAGAAGACACGCGGACCCGGGCGCCGATCGGACTTTCTTTTAGTACCGAGCCGCGGTATACGGCTCGTAAATCTCGCGAGGCGGGTTTTACGCTCGCCCCTTGCCACGAGCCTCCACCCCCATCGCTCCCCGCAGACTCCGGCGAAACAATCAAAATTTCACCGACCGTTTCGCCGTTTACCGAGGTTCCCGCCGCGGAATGAAATTTCCACCGCGTCGTTGGAATCACTGGCCAGGAGGATGAATCGCCCCCGACGCCTCGAGGGTCGGCGAAAGATTCTCCTCTGCCCCGCGACGAAAGAAAAATCGCGGCCCCGTGCGACGCACCGCGTTGGATTCGAGGGAAGATCGCGAGAGGGAGTCTGGCTCCGTAGCCAGCCACCGAGAGCCGGAGGAGCGTTAATAATAATGGGGAAAGTTGCGCGGGAGGATGTACATCTATGGCCCCCGTCCCGTCGGCGTAGCCCGTGACAAATTGCGCCCCGGGGTTTTATCGTTGTTCTTCTTGGCTCTTGGTCCAGAAGTCTTGGTCGCCCCTTCTTGCAGCCTCCGCGCGAGCTACCTGGCCAACTTTATCCCGCGGCTCTAATTAATATATTCCGTGCCGCTTACCACCGGTTGCTCGCTGGCCAACCGCGCCGCGCACGTCTCCCGGTAACTGCCGTTCTTTTCCGCGTATTCCGCGTTTCTTGCCGCCCCGGGGACGGACGGCCGGTTTAATTAGTCGGTCCGCTGCGCAGCTCTGGTCGAGGCGACCGGCGAATTCGGTGGTTGTTCCGCGAGTGGCTGCCCCAGAGGGATTTACGACTCCCTTGCTCGTCGCGGCTGGCCGAGCCGGTGCTGCGTCTTCGGCGAGGCCGCTTACGGACCGTGCGGCGATCTTCCGATTCCGTTCTCCGGGATTGGCCGGGTTCCGCTGGCTCTCAGCGGGAGGAGCGATCACGTAATCGGCGAGAAGCCCGACCTTGCAGCGGCGCGAGGGGAGGGCTTTGATAATCCCGTTAAGGTGACTTAGCCGAGCAGTGTCCGCGGGGTCTTCTCGCGGGGGCGAGCTGCGAGGCGTCGACTTATTTATCGTCGCCGGGAGCCAGGGACGGGAAATTAGAGGCGGGCAAAGGTGAGGCGGCTGGATGAGGAGCAAAAGCTTCCGCGCGTGTAGACCGGGGTAATCGAATCGAATGGAGCGCGGCATCAGCGTATTCCTGGGCTCCAGTAAAAGGAAGAGGACCGTCGGAGAGAGCTTACGATATATCGACTGCTTATCGAAGCTCCCTTCTCCCTCGCCTCACCGTGGAATCTATTCTTCTCTTCACGCGTGTCCGCCCCTTGGCGACCGCGCGTCCCTCGAGCCACGGCGGAAGGAAACTTGCCGGCACCTCCGGTTCGGCTTACCTCGGCGGCCAGTATATCTCCTTTTGACAAGCAGATACCGCGGAAGCGCGGCCGGCAAACAAGGAGAGGGAAGCGGCTGGAGAGCGACGGGGGGAAAAAAAAGGAGGGAAACGTACACCGCCGGTGGCCTCGTATATCTCGAAAATTGGATTCGAGTCGAGAGATTCGTGAGCGTGATAAATTCTCGCGGCCAGATCCCTCGTAACCTCTCCGGGGCTGCTGACTACAGCTTCTTGGGCGAACTTCGGGACTCGGCGAGAAAGATTCTTCCGCGAAGCCTTGGAGATCGATGGGATTATATGTAATACGGTGCGTCATCTCTGGAATTAGCTCCTTTGTTGGCAGAGCTGATTGGAGTCCCGATGCCGTCTGCAACGGCGAATAATACGGTATTGGAGTGGAAGCTAAGAGGCGTTTGCCGGTTCCTCGCGAGGGAACTGGAGACGACGTGGGGGCGAGGAATCCTCTAACGCAACCCTCTTCTTCTCGATCCTCGTCCCAGAGTTTTTCCGGGAAGCAATTAAAACTCCTGTCCACCGTAATTCTCGGCCAGGAGCTTCCGCTCCACTTGCCCCGTCAACGACGCCTCCAAGAAGACCAGCGGCACTCGCTCTGTCGACCCTGAAGAACTGCGCCGTGAACGCCCAACGCTATATCAACTCGATGAACGGGTAACATTGCGAGGAAGCAATTCGTCCGCGCGTTTATCACCCCCCGAGAATTTCGCAGAAGCCAGGCGCAGCTTGGGCTTCGAGCTTCGTAAGCGTGGAGTGCCTGCCACAGCCGGAAAAGCGCGCTGTCGTGCAGCCGCTGTTAGAAGAGAGCAGGGGTGCGAGGGTACCAGCCTCACCTTTGACCCCCAGTTCTCCGAGCCCTCCAGCGAAATTTCCAGGCGCGAGGAATTAATTACTCCGCCGGCACCGGGGCTTCGTCTTCGAGGGCTTAATGGCGGCTCGAAATGTCCTCACGTACGATTCACTGCGGAGGGAACAAGAGCCCGTGCGCCTCTTGGCCCTCCCCTCGTCTGGCCCATTACGCATTCGGCCAACTTATCTCGACAGATTGTCAAACTCTTTACGCCGCGAAATTTCCTGGGAACCAAGCTCCCGTGAGAGACGAGCCTGGGTGACCAGGATCCAATCCAGAGATAAGAGCGGAAAGGGGAGACGAAGAAAGGAGGATCGTGCCTGTCTGAAGATTTTCGGACAAAGGGAAAAGCCTGGGAACAGTGGCAAGCGTGTACGATCTCTCAACGTCGTTTCACGGAGACGCCGCGCGGCTGGACCGTGTTCCTCGAGCAGGTCCATCGGAGGCCCAGGATAAGCCTTCTTCCTTCTGCAATTTTCGCGGCCGTTCTCCCCCGGAAATCCCTGGGAAATACGCGATCCCACGGAAAGCGTAGCTTTATCGCGCGCCGCGGCATCCCTGGCCCTCCTTTGTCGCTCTAAGCCTCTCCTGGTCCGAGGCTCGCGGCGCGACGACAGAATTGCCCGGCGCCCCGACGAACGGCGTCGGGGCACTTTGGAAAATTGCGAAGAATTTCGGTGGAATTTTGTTCGCGCCAGGCCACGGGTCTCTCGACGGCCAGGGAACGTAAAGTCGCGAGAGATTGGACGGCGTCGCGGCTGGTTCCGCGCGGTGCGGCCGCGCGATAACACGGCCGAGTTAAAGGGGACGAAACGAGTCGTCCATTCCAGAATTCTCGTTAAGCTTTCCCTGGCGGGGCAGAGGGGAGGGAAACCGGTGGCTCGCGTACGCTACGCTTTCTGCTCCGTGGCTGGAAAGTCCGCGTGTCTCGGCGCGTCCCACGGGCACGAACTGGAGGAGGAGGAAGAAGAAGAAGAAGCGAGCAGAAGAAAAAGGACGAGTCCCCGAGTCTCGTTACGGAACCGCGGCGGAGAATATTCTTTTGTGAGAGCTCGGCTTCGTTAAAATTAAATATCGATTCTGCTTTTGCTCGCGGGGCATTTGGCGGAGTAGCGAGGCGACTCCTCCGGTAACGTCTGTCCCGGAGTGATATTCTCCTTGGTAGACGGCGCGAAATCGATCAGCGATTTGAGGAGGGACGTGGGTTCGCCGTCGACGTAATATCCGACTGCGCTGACCCAGAAAACAGGTACACATGATAGCGGCGACGGATGGGGGCACGGTGAAATATTAAAACTGGTCGCTCCAGTTTCTCTGGGGGAAGCTGGGGACTCGCTGCTCCCCGGAGCAGGAAGCCGAGGAATGACGGTGCAAAAATGTGCGCGCTGCTTTTGTCCCCGACTCTGTTTCCCCTTGCACTGGGTCAAGAAGATGCGGAAGGTCGGATAAGCCGGATAAGGCACAGACAAGAGGTGCTCGGGGCGAGTGCCCGACGGCGCGGCGGCGGATCGAAGCGAGACGGTGCATAGTAATTGATCATCGTGCTTGACACGATTAAACATCCTACTGCGCTCCAATGGGATCCTCCGTTTACCTTCTTTCTTCCACGGGGGACTTAATTAATTCTCTTATGAACGTTGCCCTTTCTCTATTTTTATTTTTTATTTCATGTAGGGGAGAACGCGGTAGGTTGTAACACGGGGTAAATTGTGACATAAGTAAAATCTTTCGAACGACAAATCTGGTAACCCACAGCATGCGAGAGCTGCTCGACGATATTAGCACGGTTTTAGTCACACAAACGAGCGTTATGTAGGGTAAACCAAACAGTAATTGACCGTATAGCAGTGAATGGCCATTAGGCAAAGAAATGTCAATTGTAAATTTAAAAATATTATACGTTTATAAATGGAGTGTAGTTGCACTTTTAATATCCCATGCTTTTAATAAGTAGAATTCTTATTAAAAGTATGCGGTCATTTATTCGATTTCTACATGTTTTGCTTTTTATAATGGCTTTTTTTAAAAATTACGATAAGAATAAGTAATTATTTTTATAGAGATTTCAAGAGAAATACATTTAAATGCAATTTCAACAGTTGTTTTGTTGTTATACATAAATATATTCAAGTATTAATCTCAAAGGTCCATAAATTCAACAATTCGATCATTCACTGCTGGGTTTACCCTATTCATTTTGTGGTTATAACCCAGAATTTTAATATTTAGAGCACGTAAGTAAATGTTGTCTTAGCACTTTTATTTCAATTAACCGTCATTAGAAACCGTTTGAATTTTTGCTTCTTTGTCGCAAAAGAATCAGTAATTTGATGTTTAGTTTCTCGTTTGCCAAAATAAAACACAAAAATTGGGATTTCCACGGGGTAAATTGTAACATGTTCCTACTTCCTCCGCTCTAAACGGCGATAAAGCAAGGTATTTGCTGACACAATGGAAAAATATGTTCTAGACGAACAACAGAACAATCGAGAATCAAAAAAGTAGAACAAAAGTATAAAGGCAAAAGTAAAGAAAGCGAAGAAGTAGATTTCGATAAAATCAAATGAATAAGCAATGATTGTTTAACGCATGTATATTAAATGTTTAATAATGATCTGAGTTTTCAATTATATTTTTTATAAATGTTTATTTGCGTTCATATTTGTATTTAAATAAGTAAAACAGATGTGTTACGATTTACCCCGAACCGGGGCACATTGTAACAAAGTTTCAGATTTGTTTAAAGGTGCGTTTAAACCAAACGAACGAATGCTCGTTCGCCCCACACATCGACAAAATTCAAGTAAGAAGTTGCAAGTGAAGATTGCCGTTTACACTAAATGAGCACGAATTTTGTCGATGTGTGGGGCGAACGAGCATTCGTCCCTTTGGTCTAAAGGCAGCTTTAGATGAAGCTAGATGCCTAAATGTCCAAGATTTTGTCACGTACTTTCACGCAATCAGTTCACCATATACGTACGTAGTAAATCACGCAAATTATTTCGTGATTGAGGAAAACACTTTAGAGAAAAAAGCTGTGAAAACTTTTTCAGTTACAATCTGCCCCGATCTCCCCTCGACAATGCGAGTGTAATAAAGCCGCAATGATAGTTATCGACGTGTAGATTCATTTCCATATAAAACTTTATGTCCACGAAAAGGTTCCACGAGAGCCCCGAGAACGGGACGCGCCCCCGCGCGGCTTTCCTCCGTCAGGCACGCACGAAATTAATAAATAATGTCGGTCCGCTTTATTGCGGGGTTTTCACGAATCACGCGGCCAGAGGGGAGCGGCTCCGCGAGTAATATCTCGGCGCGTTCCCCTCGGAGCGGCTTAACCCCCAAGGCGACGTGGGCGAAACTTTCACGGACCCCCGACGGTTTCTCGCAACACCCCGGCTACCGGTGCGCCCCGCCGCCACCGCGAATCTATTGACCCCTGGTAGAGAGACGCGGGCCAACCTTAACCTAATTCACCTAGGCGAAACGCGGCGTTTTGTAAAATTAGTTTTCCCGCGCCATTCGACGTCCGCCCTTTCCCTTTGTCCGTGGAAGCTTAACCCCCCAGGCGAGTCACGAGCCTCTCGACTGCCCGTGTCGCTTAGAATCTCGCGGCGATTTTCGACGCGCCAAATTGTTTTCGACAAAGCTCGGGACCCGCGGAGCTTCCGCGAGGAAAAGGAAACGGTGGCTGGAGGCAGCGACAGTTCCATACAGAGTTCCCTTGATCAACGGAAACCCGGTGTCCCTTATTCCCGGGCTTTCAATTTTCGTGGTCTCAGGCAGCGTACGCTTGAAAATTTCACTTTGAAGCCCGAAAGGAAAAGGAAGGCGGTTCCCTCCGCGGGCCGGTGCACCGTTCGCCGCCCTCTCTGAAATAGAACGGGCAAGAAGACCGTGTCGTACGCTGGGGCGGAAAGCTCTGACACGCCGCACCGCCGCGCTTTATATCGCGGGGCATAATATCTCGCGTCGTATCCTTTGTTCAGCGCGCCACGGAATTTACAGGCGTAAAGAACCGAACGGCTGGGGCGGAAGGGAGCCTCGCTCGATCATCGTTACCCTTTCCTAGCAGCTTCTTCGTGCCGGGTCTCCTGTCGCGGGAACTTTCAGAAGAACGTGTCGAGCTTCCTCGCCACATATTTTGCCCCAGTTCTCCAATTTCTGGGTGGGGAGAATTCTCTGTGCGTAGACGTCTTAGCCGGGGAACGGAGACGGATAGACCCTTGAAGACGCAGGATCCAGCAGAGATTAAAGCTGAGAGCAGGACACCGCGGCAGGAGCAAGCTCGTGCTTACGCGACAGGGGGAGATGCTTTATAGGCGGCGCGATATGTAACTGTCGCGGGAACGGCGAGCGTGCAATAAAAGCTCGCTTTTTCCTTGCCCGTTTTTTCCTCCGTGGACCGATGGCAGAGGGATAAATGGATCGAGCGGACGTGAGGTTGAGGCTGGGCAGCGCGCTCGCCGGGGCTGCCAATCGCAAGTGCTCTCGCGTCAAAAACTGGCGAACGGGCGCAATGAAGCCGCCCAGCGGTTGTAACAGCTGCGAAACCTGGCCCCGCGAGCCAACTATCCCGTAACGAGTTGGCGCGACACGTGCGTCCAACTGTTCCACCCGCGCCAGAAGGAAACGGCTGCGCGAAAAGGCCACCGCGGTTCTTCGGCCCTCGACGTTAACCTAGTTTCCCCCGACGAGCATTAAGCTGTAAGCGGGTTCGACTGCTCGCCCGTCTGCCGCCTCTGATCCGCGCACAGCGACGCGTCGGATCCACAGCGGCCAAGGATCCTTTCGATCTTCCTATGCACTCGAGACGCAGCAAGAGATAGTATCGCGGTGAGAACGGCGGAGGAAAGTCGAAGCCCGCTTGCCTCTCGCAACTGGAACGAGCCAGCGCGGCGGAAATTTCTCGAGGAATTTACAGGCGGGTTGCCGCGTAAATACGAGGCGGAAGATCGAAACCGCGAACGGCTCGCGGGAGGCGGGCCGCATACAAACAGGTTCCTACTTAAGGAAGAATATACCCCGGGCGCGGCTGGCAGGCACGCAAATTTTCCCCGGGACGTCGAAAATTTATCGAAACACCGCGGGAAAGGAATTTTCCGCCCAAGGGAAGCTCGGCTCGCTCGGCTCGATTCGCGCGCGAGCGGCCTAGGGAAGAATCGCGGGCTTTATTCGGCGCACGTACGCCGCGGCTGGCAACGGTATCGAGTAAAATCGTTTAAATTCGCGGACGTGGATCGGCGACATCCTCCGCGGCGAACCAGCCACGCCGCGCCGACAAGTTCGAGCCGTGCTGCACGCGGCGCTTCTCTCCCGTTCCGTCGATACTCGCAGCCGCAGCGCAGAGCAACCGTCACGCGTGTGCGTGGCGCGTACGTGTAACGGACACCGGGGGAAAAATCAATTGTTGCCCAAGGGCTTTTAATCACGGGCTCGATCTTTTTATTTCCGCGCCACCCCCCGTCGAAAAGTTCACGGGTTTACTCTTCCCCCTCTTTTCCATTACTCGCGGAGGAGCGTCGCTCGGCTGTGCTGATGAAAAATCACCTGTTACGGTGGAAAAGCCGCCGTGGGGGAGCACCCCTCGGATACTTCAAACGGTTATCGAATTAACCCTTTCGCGGGGCTTTCTTAATTAGCTTCACTGATCGTTGTTTTATAGTTCTATGCTGTTGAAATGGGGGTGGATGTCGATTTTCGAACTTATAGATTTGTATGCTTAACCCTCGGTTGTCACGCTGAGTCAAAAGGGAGCAGAATTTAATTTTGAGACATCACTAAAAATGGTACTACTGTTTAAAAATCATGATACTTCAAATATGAATTTTCGATGAGGAACATATATTCTACAATGTTCGAAATTTATCTCAGAATTTTTGCGACTTAATTTAACCAGGCACCTGGTACGAAATGTTTTTTCGTTTCGTTTCGGTTCAGCTCCGATAATAATAATTTCGTTTCGGTTAATATCGTTGCTGCTGAAAAATATTTCGTTCCCATCAGAACGAGAAGCAAATTTTTTTCCGAACCGGTTATTTCATTTATAAAAGAACTCGTATAAACCTATTTTAACAATTTTATTGCCTTTGATACTTGTATTATAAAATATTATACGATATAGTTATGTATTATAGAATATTATATATTATGTCTTAAGAAAAAAATTTAGAGTTTTGATGCTTTTGATTGCAAGCCGTACCCACGACGGCAAGACTCCCAAGGTAGGGCTGTTCGAGTACTCGCATAATCGAGTAGCTTGAAATTCGGGCCGAGCCGGGACTCGGTTTCCGAGCCGAGCCGAGTACTCGAAGAGAAAAAAAAAGAAAAATTGACTAGTAATTTCTCTTCGAGCCACACGAAAAAAATTCGAATACTCGATTCTTTGGAGCCGCTCGGTTTTTACGAGTACTCGGTTCTTCAAGCCGAGTCAGGCTCGGCTCACTTTTTTCGAGTACTCGAACAGCTCTATCCCAAGGCCTCTGCCAGCACCGCAGTCAGCCCTATTAGTGGTCTGAACCGATATGAAACATGATGAAAATAAGGGGCGCGCTCAATTTAAATTTTTTACCGTGAAGTGTACAGAACGTTATTAGTCGGAATTTTTATTTCGGTTATATCGTTTTCACTCCTGCAACAGGGTTAAGAATTTTAAGAACTTCGTTTCTGTTTCTGTTCCGGAAAAATATTTCGTTCTTTTCGTTTATCGTTCTCGTTTCTGTTCCGTTCCGAGTCTCTGAATTTAACAAATAGTTATTAAACAACAGCTGATTAAAAATTGGCTCCGATCGAATCGACCCAGTGTGACAACTATTCTCGAGAAAGTCGACGTGACAACCGATGGTTAACATATGTCAAGGAAGAAGAAAATTGGCACTGGACACCTCGATAGCGTCCCTTGTAAGAACTGTAGAAATGGCCCCTGGAGTCTCGGCTATCGATACTGAAATGGCACACCGTCGTTTCCCTCGCTCGCGTATCTACCTAGCTACAGAAATTTCGAGCGTAGATCCACTTTATACCTTGCCAGAGGTACACAGGAGTCGCGACACGTTCAGGAGACTGAAACGGCCGTCGCGGCTCGATCACTGCGAAATGAAAGGTTCGGAAGGGCTACTTTGCGAGAATAGTATACCCATTAATGGGGCCGCGGAGGGTGGAAAAATATCGCAGCGTGGAAGCAATAACGACGGGAGCGGAAATCCTCGTATCGTCCGCGATATCGCGATATCAATTCTTCCCGGTGGCGCGCAGTTACCGTCGTAACCGTATTCGCGACAATACGTTTGGGAGCGCGACGCGGCCGGGCCTTTGTAGCCGCCGTATCGTTGCCTCGATGGACGATCGGCCATTGGCTCTATTCAATAGCCGGGGGATATACAGTGCTAGGCGAGCGGAGTGTACACACCGATGCCAAAAAATCCCCGATCGATCCTCCGCCTCGCTCCTAATGGCCTGGCGCCGACTGTTTCCACTGGCTGCGCTGATACGCAGGATACGGGTGCTTTCTCCAACCAGTGGCGAGCCGATCCTGTAATCGGATCGCGCGATAAAGGTGGAGGATCAGTTTTGAGCAACCATCAAGTGGAATTTCAGCGGAGATTAAATCAGCGAAGCACGATAATTAAATTCACGTCACTTCCCCAACACCTGGTATATACAATATTTGAGACATTGAGTGTAAGAAGGGACTAACGGATATTGAAAAAAATTCATTCTTCCTATTTTATATGATTCGTAGAGTCACTAACTCAATTTCGCAAAAAATATGGGTTAGTGCATTTTTGTTTTCACAAAGAAAGGTTCCCAGGTGTCCGCCTCCGATTGCTTTGAATTTTGGATATATTTTAGAGGACCGGAAAATAAGATATAGGTACGTGTTTTTTTTATAACGGCCCGTTTCCATGTTTAGGGGGTGAAATCAACCCCCAAAGTTATACGATTTTCAGGTATTCGACCCCGATTGCTTTGGTTCTTGGTTATGTTTTAGAGGGCCGGGAAATGGGAAATGCATGTTTTTCTATTTTGGCCCATTTGCATGTTCAAGGGGTGAAACCACCCCTCATTGTTACCCCTTAAGAACGGTGACTGACGGGAAGAACATCGGCCATACAGCAAGTTATGACGCAAATTAAATTTGTATCAAGTTTTACTCAACACAATTTTGTATCCCACATGAGCTTTGGGGGTGGTTTCACCCCCTAAACATTCAAGCAGGCCAAAATAAAAAGACACGTATTTCTTATTTTTCAGTCCTCTAAAACATATCTAAAAACCAAAGCAAACGGAAGCGGGCACAAACTATTCTTATGAATTTCGGGGAGTGGTTTCACCCCTAAACATTCAAGCAAGCCAAAATAAAAAGACACGTATTTCTTATTTTTCGGTCCTCTAACACGTATCCAAAATTCAAAGCAATCGGAAGCCGGCACCAACTATTTCTTAAGAACTTTGAGGGGTGATTTGATCCCCTAAACATTCAAGCAAGCTAAAATAAAAATACACTTATTTCTTATTCTTCGGCCCTCTAAAACATATCCAAAATTCAAAGCAATCGGAGACGAACACTTAAAAACCTTATAACTTTGGAGGTTAGTTTCACCCCCTAAATATGAAAACGGGCCGCTATAAAAAACACGTATATCTAATTTTTCGGTCCTCTAAAACATATCCAAAATTCAAAATAATCGGAGGCGGACAGCTGGGAACCTCTCCTTTGTCAGTGCCTCGCATAATAATTCTGCCACATGGAGTTTGTAAGATCCCACGAACCGTTAAATCCAGAAAGCGATCACGAACGGTGTTAGTGCACTCCGAGCGCGAGCACAATCGGCAACCCCACCCCCGCCACTCGACAAAGCCATCAGAGAATCGAGGATACAACCCCTAAATGAGCGCAAACGAACCATCGGACAAGCAACAGAGGAGAATGGAGTAGAAGCGCGGAGAGGTAGGAGGGCCGGTTCGATCGCCGATACTCCCAGCCGGCGAGGAAACAGCCCCGGGTGGTAGCTTCGCCCGTTTGTAAAAACAACGCGGAGGAATTCTTGCCGCGACGCTCGCCGGCCAGCACACAGGCTTCGGGGATGAAAGAAAGGCCCGGGCGTTGTATCGGGGCGAGCGCGTTGCAGGGTGGCCCATCCCCTTTGCGATATCTCGTTACCGTTCCCTCGAAGCGGGGCTGGCGAACAGAGGGCACAATTTGCTGCCTGTTGAATCGCAGCTCGAGCCGCGTCCTAGGAGGCCCGCGGGGGGTTCGAGGGGGCTCACCCTTGCGCAAAGAATCCACTTGCTCGTAAAGGGGCTGACTGGGGGGGGGGGAGGTTCGGCCCGTTAGACACAAGCTTTATCGTACGTCTGGTCAAATGAGCCCTCCGTGTGCTCGTCGCCGTCGTCCCTGGACTGTGAAACCGTCCCCGCGCCGCCCCCAACGCTTGCCTTCGAGATTTACGCGCCGTGCCCTCCGAGAGCCACCGGGCAGGGAGAAGGTGAACCGACTGGTAGGGCAGGCGCCAAGAACGGCCAGAAAGTCGAGAGGGGCCTGTGGATTATTCCTCGGTGCTTACCGCGCGGCAGTTTTCCCCCGAAAGCCACCCCCTCCGAAGACGTATCGCGGGCGCCGTTGCACCCGGGGGAAGTTCTACCTCGGGGGGTGAAACGACCCCTTCAATGGTCCCCGTTCATCTGAATTTGATATGTCCCTCCCCGCGCGCCGCTAGGGGAGAGCTTCCTCGGATCGTCGCGCTTCCACGGGGGTCTGAGGTTAACGTCCAACGTCGGAGGGTTGCGAAATCGCGCGGACGAACGAAGGGAGTTCCTCCTGAACCCGCTGCCACCGTTCCCTCGCACGATCGTTCTTCGTGGAGCAAGGACACTAGGAGATAAAAAGAGGCGCGCGATAGGTCGGACACAAAAGCCACCCCTAAGCGGCTGGGAATCGAGAACTTGCTTGACGATCCGCGAGATGGAATTCATAAGGTCGCCGAGGGGGCCGGGACCGCACTGCGGACGAATATCGATTACGTCGCAGGAATAAACAGAGAAGAAACAAGCGGGGGAGGGGCGCGGGTGCAGGGAGGGATCGCGGGCGGAATAAATCAGCGGATAAAAAGTGGAACGTCAGGCGGTCACGCGAGAAGGAGTCGCGGTTGTAAATTCTTGCGGGGCCCCGTTGTCGAGGGGGTCGGCTCGACTGCCGATCGGCCCCCTCGGCGGGCGAGCGCGCTCTGAAGGGGCGCGTACAGGTGCACGGGGTGGTATTGAAGGAGCACGCTCGGAGCGGGCCGACACCTCTCTCGCTCGGTAGAACGCCAGCTACAGCGGAGGCCACCCCAATTTACGATTACGAGGCACCGGAGGGTTCGAGCGAAGGGTTAAACCGGGCTTAATCAATTCTCGTCGAGACTGTCGGCGTTAGGCGGGGGGGGGGGGGGTGGATTTTCAGCGACACACGGAATTTCGATCCACGGGGGAGGTCGGAAATAAAGGCCGTCCTCTCCACGGTATTCGTTCGTTTATCTGCGCTGGTCGTTGCGGAGTAAAGACCCTCTTGTGTCTCGTGGAAGGAGGTTACAACGATCACTGGATTAGCCCGGCGCTCGGCGAACGTCATTCCCCGCGAGCGATGGAGAAATCCGTTGCCAGGGAAGAGCCGACAACCGACCGAAGCCCGGTGGATCGTAAAATTAGCGGCGATTATTAAAACGTAATCGAATCGGCGGACGTAAAAGGCCGGGACCGAGGATTCCATTTCCCCCGGCGGCTCGGTCCACGCGTTTCCACGGTGATTCCGCCCGAATGGCCCGAAGGAGGGCCGAGAAACGGCCGGGAAATTAGTCACAAAGGGATTGGTGCTGGAATATCGCGGCCCGGCCGCTCGACCGCCGGAGGACGGATCTCATTCCGGAAAGCCACGGCTTTCCAATTTCATCGTAGCTGCTTCGCCTACCTCTGCCCGGCGAAATTCGTCGCCTGTGGGAGAAGACGCTACGCTGGCCTCGCGGTCGTCCGTCGTCCAGCGAGAGGGTCGACGAGGACCGAGCGCAAGGCAACGGAGGGAGCCAATGGTGTCCAAAGGGTATCGTGGACAGGATTGTCGATAGGATTTTATCACGGCCCAGAGGGTGGACCGTACGTGTGAAATCGAGTGGCTCGTAACCGCCAGAACCCCCGTGAAGTATTAGTACACGGGTCTGAGGTTCATGGATACTTAATCAGGCGTCCTGACTCGTGCACCCAGCCGACTCCTTACTCCGGCTGCTTAAACCGTGGAAAGCAGCCGTCGAAAGGAGTCTTCGGAGTTCTTCGGATGATAGAGACTTGGACGAAACAAATTACGAAGCGGAGCCAACGATCCACTGCCTCGGACAAAAGGGACCCTCGTCGAAAGGGCCGCAGAAGGAACGTCGGGCGCAGGTTCGAGGGAAACTTTGATCATTCCTGGTGAAACAGGTCCGAGGCAATGTCACGGCAAAAGTCTGAGGGCCTGGGTACCTACCCTTTAATTTCAGACCGTGAAAAGAACATTAAAAAAATGCACGCGCGCCTGCTCGAAGCTACACGAGTGTTGAGCGAGTCCAAAAACCAGGGTCCGTTTCTTCTCGCTCCCAGCGATAATCAAAAGAATCAGGACTACCTTGCGTAATAAAAACCGCCTACGTTGCGGGGCAGATTCAACGCTCGTGAAAAACGATTCTGGAAGTTTCGTCGACCCGCGGAGTCCCTATTACCCTCGCCCTGACGTTATTTCACTTAACTCCTCTTTACGCGTTTACTAGAGGGCCAGCGAAGTCTCTGTTTTTTAAGGGGTCATGCTCAGTCAGGAGGCCGAAAAAAGGGTGGTCTTTGGAAATTTTTTACTCGAAAGCTATAACAGATTTCTGGAAAAATCTTTTTTCCTTTTAAGGATTGCATCTAGTACCGTGCATCGTAATTTTTTTATTTAAAAATATTTATCAATAACTAAGTTATTGTCCATCACTCGAAGGTTCTCTCAAATAAAAGGCTTCTGCGGTGACCAAAATATTTAAAAAACCATTCAACCGATTTACTTCAAATTTTACAAGCTTACTATAGGAACAATAAACTAGTCCTTGAACGAGGGATTTTTTTATCCGATGCTTAGTTTTCTTTTAATTGACGAAAATCAAGCACGATTTATGATAAAAATTGAAACTTTGACTTTAAACATCAGCCATTTCTTCCCAAATCAATGTTTCGAAAAATCCTTCGTTCAAATACTAGATAATATAATATAATAAGTAAATTCTTTTGAATTTTTTAATTTTTGATGATCGACTTTCGAGCAGCAGTGGTCACCGTAGAAGCCTTTTTTTTAGAGAACCTTCGAGTGATGGACAATAACTTAGTTATTGATAAATATTTTTGAATAAAAAAATTACGATGCACGGTACTAGATGCAATCCTTAAAAGGAAAAAAGTTTTTTTCAGAAATGTGTTATAGCTTTCGAGTAAAAAATTTCCAAAGGCCACCCTTTTTCGGCCTCCTGACTGAGCATGGCCCTTTAAGAAACTGCATAGAGAACTTCCTTCACAATTTTACAAGGGATAATCGATTCACAAGAAAACGTCAGCCTTGTTGAAAAGAATACAGTCGCCAAAACACTGTGGCCCCATTTCGGGGAAACTCATTCCAAAAATCTTCCAAGGCCAAATCCCACGCAATCGCTGGACGCGTGTTCGTGAAAAACTGCGAGGCCGAGCGGAACCCTCTGCGGAGCCAGTGACTTTCACCGGTGCAGCATTATGCAGCGCGGAAAAGTGAAAGGGGGTGGTCCAGTCGGAGCGAGGCGCGATTTATTCGGACGCGGTGGTCGCCGATTGGCGCGCGACTTTTCTCGCCAAGGCGACCGGCGTCGCGGCGCCGGAGTGTGCTCACACACAGGCAGCAGCTCTGAGACACAAAGGGAGCCGAGAGACGTCCGCGAGCTTGTGTGCAAGCTGGCTGCAAGTCTCTCCCCTGCTTCGTTCCAAGGAGCCCGCAAATAAAGGATCGAGCTCGGCGGACTTCCGGCGACGCTCTCGCGACTCGATCCCGAGCACGGCTAGGGAAAACAAGTGCAGAGGGAAGAATACCTATTCTAAAACGTTAGCAATTTCTGCGAGCTCGAATTCGGACAAAAGGGAGCGCGCGGCTGTCGTCTCTCCGACGAGAGGAAGGCGTTTCGCGACAGCAGCGTATCGAGGCTCGCGGAAATAAAAGGGAAACGTATAGGGTAGGACAGAGTTTCGCTCGAGTCTCTACGGTGATCTTTATACGAGCCGATTTCGATGCAAAAATATACATGGGCCAAGATATAGGGGAGACCTGGAACTCGAGTTGATATTCGCGGCCCTTGTACGTCGTACCGTATTCTTCCGGATGACACCCGAGGCCCGTCGATTATCGATCGGCCCGTGTCTCGATTCCAGCCGGCTCCGGGGCGAGCATCATCCGCGAGACAGGGGAAACAGCCTGCCAGCGAGATGCGTAGGTACCGTCAAATGGGGAAATTGTCGCCAGAAAGCTTGATTTCAAAAGAATCGACTGAGGGGAAATACCTGCTACTACGCGATAGATGCTGGAGGAATTTGTTTTGAAATCGAAGTTACCCATTTAAAGATATAGGGCCGTTGACAAAATATTGGGACACCTAGGGTAAGGGGTCGTCCTTAAATTACGTAAGGTTTTTTGGAAGGAGGGGAGTCGCGAATTTCTTACGTTTTCTTACAAGGGGAGGGGGGAGTCAGGTAGCGTCTCACATAATATTTTTAACCTAATTTTTAATAAATAAAAATTCTATCATTAATGTTCCAGAAAGGTTTTTTAGTTTCAATTTCCCGCAACCGAGTTAAACGAGTTGTATAAACCTTTAAAAGAATTTTAATAACTGAAAAAATTCAATGCAAAAAGTATTACGTAAGAAGGGGGTTGCAATATCAAATCTTACGAATTCTTATACTGGGGGAGGGAGGGGGTAAGAAATCGCCAAAATTACCCTTATGTAATTTAAGGACGGCCCCTAAAGGCAGGTAATATGGAACGGCACGTAATATGGAACTTCGTAAAATTTCGATAAAGCAATAATGAACTCTTCAGACAATCGTGTATACTAGATCGCTAGACGATGATACTGACAATTACGCATCAGTCAGGCATCCATCATTGAAAGAGAAACGTTTATATTTTTCGTAGGGTGTAAAAGTTTCTGAAAAGTACATCAAACAGTTAAATATTGGAGTGAAGGTATGTTACGAAGTATTATTTTCATATAACTTATCATTAAATATGTGTGCTCTTGATTATTCAACAATAGTTTCCCAATAAAGTTACTTTCGTCTTAGTATAATTCTTGATTTCTTGTCGGAACATGTGTGTACGTAATATGGAACATACCGTGTAACATAGATGAAGTTGATAATGACGATGATGACGATAATGCGAAATGCTTATTTTGCGATGGTAATTATAAAAATAATGACAATGAAAAGTAGACCCAATGTATTCGCTGCTTTCAGTGGGCACACGAAAAGTGTGGGGCTTCCGACGTATTTATTTGTATCTTCTACTTAATAAATCTTCATTTTTAGTAAAAAAAAAAAAAAGTAAAGATTCTTAAGTTCTCTTTACAAATTTCCTAGGTGTTCCATATTAGGACCCATTTTTTCGAACGGCCGATTTTCACTCCTTTCAGTTTTTTTAGTTCCTCCGTCCCCTCATCAGTTTCATAAAAAAAAAATCAAATTCCCCTACTTTTGACAAGCTTTTGAAATCAAATGTTCCATATTACATGCCTTTACCCTACCCTGTACGGAATAATCGTAGAGAAACATTGCAAATTTATTGAAAAAATCTAAAAAATTTGACTTTCCTTGGAATCTTAAAGGAAGCCAGAAAGTAAAAGCAGCGAAAATGAAGATGATTCGATTTCTACCAAATACCACATTTTCTGCGAATTCAGCAGGTGTTCCACTCCTCGCGGATGCCAGTGTAGAATGCCTCACGCATCGGCGCGAGCTATTCCAGCGATAGCGCAGGCTGCCCCGTATCTCCAGGTTGGTTTTAAGACGGAAGATTGCGCGCGGCGTAAAGATAAACGGGAGTGTTTTACCGCGAGGCGTAACAGGCGTTAATGGCACGGCTCATTTGCATCGATAAGTCACGGATCGCGCGCGATACCGCGTCACGCGCCGTCACTTTCGCCGGCGATTTCTTTCTCCTCTTTTCCACCGACTGCGGAGAATCCCAAACCACCGCGGGTGTTTGCGGGGATAATGGGTGCGTTCGAGAATGGGTAGGCTTCTCGAATACCGAGGCAACCTCGAGGCCCAAGTTTCCATCGCAACGAGGACCGCAGAAACACAACTAATTTGGCACCACTCCCCGCGGGGTATAAATAACCGAGTGGGAAGGAGAGTCGAAAACTCGAAAATCGCCTTTCGCGGCCGAGCCCCTAGACACGCAACCCGCCGACTTCTCGAATCGTATAGAAGAGAATTTGGCACGGGCAAGCGTCGATTATTTCAAGAGTAACGGCGCCTAAAAGCGTCGATGACTCGATGGTAGACGCGGGTCTAAAAATCGAGGCAACTTTCGCCGGACCCCTCCCCCCCTGCAGGGGACAGGAAGTTTTAATTGAGACGCGAATCCTCCGAACTGGAATTTCGTTGAAGTTTCCCGCTGCCTTAGGTACTAATTGGACACGATGCCCGGGCTTCTCGGTGCCGTGCAATCCGACGTAGTCGTCGGTTACAACGAGGAGTTCGCAGATTGTAATTTTCCGTCTCGATCCCCTTGCCTCGTGACCCCGCCGACTTCTGTCTACGTAACGGTACATGTACCCCGGTATACAGGGTGCCCTGCAGTTGACAAGAAGATACAGAGATGGGAATGATTCCTCCTAAACAGCTGAATTCAGAGCGCAGCCATTGGAGGGGTGCATGGGGAGGATGTGAGAAGTGAAGTTGCAGTATTAGGTAGCTAATGGGGGTGCTGGGAAGAATACCCAAGAGACTGAGGAGAAGCTTGCAGAATTCGAGTTATAGAAACGAGGAAATATAATAGATTCTGAAATGAAGACGAGCGGAAGAGCTGCGGTAACTCAAGACACGAATCGAAGAGTGAAGTGGTAAACCGTGACAGTCGCAAAGAAATGGAAAATTATTAAATGGTTTTATTCAGCTTCGATCCTATGTTTGTATGCTTGTTTGTTTGTATGATTCAAATCTGGCAACTCAAATTTAACCCACTTCCAACTATCCAATTGTCTTGAAACTTTGCAGGCCTGAGTAGTTTGAACGGCAATACAATATTTAAACAAAAATTAACCCCGAGCGGGTGAAAAAGTTACCCAGTCATCAATAAATATAACCCGTAACCACAAATCCAAACGACTTGAAATCAGCCACTCGCGTTCTTTACGAAAACAACAGAAAGCCGATGTGTTCGGGACGCTAGTCGGCATCGCGATTACCGAAAATACACATTTGTAGTACAAGAAAAGAATTATTTTTTAGTGATTGTAGCACTACAGCGTTTAAGCAGACTGTTAACTCTATACAGCAATAAAAGATATTTGTAAAGAAGTCTGAGCTGTGAAATGTAAATCCGCAAAGACTAAAAACTAGAAAATAAAAAAGAAATTTATGTAATCGATTTTGTATAAAAAATAATTCTTTTCTTGTACCACAATTTCAATGGTATTTTTTTCACTTTAAATAAAATCATGGAGCAGGATATGTCATAACAGAATATGAATCAAATCAATACAGAATCAAGCATCGAAATGAATTAGTTGTGACATATCCTGCTCCACGATTTTATTTAAGGTGAAAAAATACCATCGAAATTGTAGTACAAGAAAAGAATTCCTCTTTAGTTTATAGCGCATTTTTAATAAAATCGATTAACATAAAAAAAATTATTCTTTTTTAGTAAGAATGTAAATTCCAACTTTGCTGAATACTGTGGTTAAAAAGAAAATCCTGAAGATGTTCACTTCAGGCACTTTCATTTCCCATTTCAACTTCTCAAAGTCTCAATTACTAGAACTCTTCAACATATCTCAAAACCTTCTCCCTTTTCAACCCCCCAAAGAGAAAAGCTACCTAGTCCTACATTTCTGAGCTTCCCAGGTCGATCGAAACGAGACACCTTGTACATTCTCGTACGTACGTATGCGTGCCTCTGATCCCTCTGTCGTCGGAGTGGCAGCGACGAGAGGGACTTTTGAGGGTTCCGTGCCACGAAAGGAACGGAGTCGAGCGGCTCTCCGTCGTTTCACGGTGTACGTGGCTTCCTGTCTGCCTCCGCCAGAGAGAAAGAGAGAGAGAGAGAGAGAGAGAGAGTGAGGAGATTCTTGGCTAGCGCAGGGAGAAACAGCAGGAAAAATATGGCGCGCAGGTGACCAGGGGGTCTAATGAGTCGCGTCGCGTCGGCTCGAGGCGACTACCCGTTTGCGAACACCTCCTATCCGCGCGCAAACTACCGACGCGGGGGCTGTTGCTTCTTCCCGCGAATCTCAATGACCCTCGCCGCCCCGATTTCATTAGCGAACGCCGCGCTTCTTCCCACCGATTCGCTGGCCACCGTGTTTATATGAATTTACAGCAACCTCGGGGTCGCCGCGTCGAAATGGACCGGGAACGTGTTCCTTGGTTGGTTAAAACCTGGGGAAGAGATGTAACGATTGCGAAGGGATCGAGTTGTTTACGGTAGCGATACTTGGTCCGAGATCTCGCTAGGACCCGCTTTCTACGAGGGCGCAGCCCCAACCCCAATCAAGCCTGTGTCTAACGAGGTCGTCTAATTGTAGCGTGGATTGTAGCAGAAGCTTTAACGAGGACCAGCTCCGCAGAAATTCAGGTCTAAGAGGACACAGTAGAACCGCCACTGTGCGGCAACTGTGCAGAACACTAGACCCAGTCATCCCCGAATCATCTTTCTGCTGCGCGGAAGCGAGACAGCCGTGAGGGAAACTCTCGCCGGCGGCGGGACGACGCGGCGGAAAGCAAACAGCGGCGCCGCGGCGTCCGAGAATAGCCGGGGCCCCGTGTCGCAGGCGACGTCGAATTTCAACGGGCTGTCGCCGATATTAATTTCGAAAAGTTTGCGCGTCTGATAAATATCGCGGGGCCAGGCGAGCGCGTTCGTCACGGGGCGGAGGAAATGAAACGGAACGAGATAAAGGACAGGGAGGGGGGGGGGGGGGCCGTTTGAGAACGAGCCAGATACACGGCTCGTCTGAATCCGGAGGGCGAGTTGCAGCCGCTCGTGTCGCTCTGCACTTGTACCCGCCTCTCCTTTCCACGGCAACGCGCGGAGGAACACCGTGGCAAGCTCCTCTTTGAGACGGACTCTTAGATGGGACCAATTAGAGACACCCTTTCTGCAGTGTGCCTTAGCGGACGCGTCTCTGGCGCGCTGCCCTAGCCGCGGCCGTCCAAATCGACGCGAAACAGGAAACAAAGCGAACCGGAAGAAAATGAGGGGACGCCGGCCGATAAACGATACCCGAAACTTCGCAGACGTTTGCCCTGGGATTGGAAACCGGATCGAGGAAGTTCCGACGCCTCTCTAACCGGGAAACTGTTGTCCCTTGCGTGCGACCGAGCCTCCCCGAGCTCTTTAAATTGATCTTTCAGAGTTAATCAGAGTGTACGCGAAGGAGCGCCGAGTAAACGTACACCTCGAAGCAATCCCAACGGCTTTGTAATCGCTGCGAAAGCTTGCGGCTCTCTGCAACTTCTCTGATACTGTCCAGGGCTACGTCACCCGCAACGGGGGAAAGAAGAATCCGCGACACGCGCGGACCGATGTGACCGAGAGCGACGTGACGGATCGCGGCCCAAAGATAATCGACCGATCCATTACGATGAAACATTTAACGCGCGGGAGCACGGGCGAATAAACGCGGTGACGGACACGCTGCGGGGACACTCGGTAGGTATACAAATCAAGATAATGGGGGATATTTCACGGTAATGTAACGGGTGGCTGGATCGTATAGGTCCCGCGGGCGTTCGGCGTACACAGGCCCGTCATCTGTATCAATGGAGAACGGCCACCGCTGGAATTCCGTTGCTCCTCTTCCTTGCCCCGTCTAGCCCCTGTTGCATAATACCGGGGAACGCGATGGTTATCGATAAGTCGCCCTCCCGCGGCCGAATCTGGGGAGAGAGTGGACGAGACGAGGCAAGATTCACGGCGGCGAAGGTTCTCGGGGAGGAAGCGCGAGCGGTCCGATCGATATTGCGCGGCTGGAGTTTTCTTTACGCTCGCGGAAGCTACGGCGAGAGGACAGTTACGCGCGGAGCTGGACTTCTCGCGAGCGTTTCTTTCAGAGGTGCCTTGCTGTCGACGACACGTCCGGTTGCGTAAAGAGCAAACACCGGCATCGTGTTCCGTAGTGCGAAGGTATTAACACCGACGTGTCGCCGCTGTCCAGCGGTAATTCGGGCGCGCGGATTCCCAGCGAATTTTAATCGCCCGCCGAATTCAATGGGCCTGCGAGCGCAAACATCGAAGGTGATGGTGGGCACGCGAAACGGCTCGTTACGCTCGCGAAGAATTACAGGGGATCGCAAACATGATGCGCCTATTCGTGTGAATTGTAACTATGTAGGGGAAAGGGGGCATGACGGGGTAGCGAGGTAAGATGGGGTATTGTAAAAAAAAAAACAGAATAGGAAAATGCTAGACATTTCATGAAAGTACCAAAAGGAAGATATTGTATTGTAATAGTTGGATCGTTGATAAAAATGAGTGGAGGGCACGCGTCTTTGGTTTAGAGTTTAGAGCTATGAAATCGTCCAGATGCTGCGTGGATCTTATTTTGTGCACTAAAACGATTTATAATAAAGTAGCTGACTCGTTACCCGGTTTCACCCGGGAATTATTGATGTTGAAATAAAAAAGCCTAAAAGAACAATCATCTAATCTAGGGCGTATGTAATGCATATTCAAAATTTCATTGAAATCCATTCAGCTGTTTAGGCGTGAAAGGAGGACAAACGAACAGACAACGTTTCACTTTTATATATTAGTAGGGATATACATTTAAAAACGGTAAGTCAATTATTTTTGTTACATTATAATCTCCATTCTATTTACTTTAATGTATAATACTAAAAATTTGAATATTTTTTCTATTTGTTGTACAAATAAAATCAGTCTCTGGAAAATGACGATTTGAGGCAAGATGAAGTCCTTGATACGGGGAATGATGGGGGACCCCATCATACTCCGGATTATGGTTTTTCATGTGAGATGAAATAACGCCATCGTTCTTTATTATAATTTAAGTCGAATTTTCGTTACTTTTAATTCGGATTTGAAAATGGTAAGAACATATAAGAAGAAACTAAACGTGGAAAATGGTCAAAAGAAGTTATTAAGAAATCTGTAGATGAAGTTTTAAGCAACAAAATGAGGTTCAAGAAAGCTGCTCGAGAGAATATTGCCTTCCACAAACAGCATTGGAACGTTATGTCCAAAAATTGAAACCGGGAAATGAAGTGATCATGGGTTTACCATTAGGTCCAATTAAGAGTGTATTTTCGCAAACAGATGAGAAAGAACTTGTCGAATATTTAAAAGATATGGTCCCACAACTCCTGTACGGGATTAGGAAGAAAATAATTTAGAAGAAATTCATATTTATATCGATTTGAAAATATTTAGAGGAACCGTGTTACCCCATTTTCAGTACCAAGTCATACCACGTGGCAGGGGCAAGATGGTTCTTCATTACTTTTTTTAAAACTCTAATAACTTCAAATTTTTATTTAAATGTTGCTCAAACTATGTACCAAAGGTTAAAGTATTAAATTATAATTATAATATTGATTCATAAAAACTTCAATAAAAAGTATAATTATCAATTTTTTTGTATGTTTACTTAGCTTCTCCATCATGCCCCCCTTCCCCTATGTAATAGGGTGGCCCTTATTTTGAACATTCAATTTTTTTCGTAACAAAATAGTCCCTGAAAAGGATTATTGCAATGAAACAGAAAAGGGTGCCTTGACCAGGCCTTAAAATTTAGAATTCATCGTTTGGATTTAAAGAATTTTTCAAGAGTAATAAGGCATATCGAAATTTTGTTGAAATAATACCTAAAGAGTATTCTATTTTCTACAACTACTGTATATATAATTTTTTCGTGCTTCCAACCATTTTTTAGATAATCGCGTTTGAATATAGAGAGATAAGTGCAGGTAGGATGCGCAAAGTGCGGACCTCTCTATATTCAAGCGCTATTATTTAAAAAATGGTGGAAAACACAAAAAAATTATATATACAGTAATTGTAGAAAATAGAATGCTCTTTCAGTATTATCTCAACAAAATTTCGATAGGGCTTACCGTTATTGAAAATTTCTTTAAATCCAAACCATTGATGAATTCTAAGCTTTAAGGCCTGTTCGACACCCTTTCTTGTTGTCCCATTGCTATAATCTTTCTCAGTGCCTATTTCTTGCGAAATGGAACTATATTAGAGGATGAGAACAAAGAAATACAGGAAAAAAAATTCGACACGTATAAATAAGGCCCCATAAAGCGCAGAGTGCTAGAATTCTCCGTAGAACGACTTCACCAATTCTCTTGCTCTAAATTTTCAAGCCTCGAGGAGATCCAGCGAACATCTTCGTACCGAGAAGATAAAACACGCTCGCCTGTACTCATTTTCTCGTGCTCGCCTGAAAATCCAAGTTCACAGCGGGATTTCCGCCTGTCGCGTGCCCTGCGCTCCTATCGCGACAGAAACGCGACGTCAAAGCGACAAGAATAACCGCCGAGGAGCCTTCAACTTCCAATATCCGCTGAAAGTGCGTGAAAGCGCCGCGAATGCTCAATCAGAAGTCTCCCGTCGTTCAGCCTTCAATATCCTTTCCGTTCTCCGCGACAGGCTGGTGGATCGGGGCGAGGGAGGGAGGCGAAGTTAACATCCGTTTCATCCGTAAATAGGTCTGAAAACCGTGGAGGAAACTCCTTTTCCTCCGATCCGAGGCCGAACTCTCTCGGTCGGCGGTTCGACTCGTCGAGGAGGCTTTTGAAATCCTCGCAGCCCACGGGCCCCCCCCCGCCTTCCGTCTGTTTGCACGAGGGGGGGGGGGGGGCCTCCATTCACGCCGTCGGCGGCGAATCAATATTGATACGAACTTTATATGTGGAACGCGCCTCTGGTACACACCGTTCCGATGGAATGCAATATTAATAGGACGCCCCCGAACAATATATCCCGACTTGTAGCTACATGCACGGGCGGCCGGCGATATTTGCTCGGCCGACCTGGTTCGCGCCTGTCACCCGTCGCCCGTATAACGAGGTGTCGCCTGCTTGACGCGATTGTTCGCAATTTCGCCCGATCCCCGAGTTGCACTGCGATTTAACCCTTTCTGCAGGCCTGCACGCCTCGGTCGCGCCAGTGTTCCATTTACAGTCGGAGTGGGTGTCCCTCCTCGCGGTGCTCTCGCTTCCCGTGCCGTCGCGCAAATTAGAGATCGCGAGAGGACGGCAGCCGAACGAGGAATAATGTGGAGGATAGAAAAAGATGAGGAGGGGGTAGATGGCGAGAAGCTGGTCCGTTCGAAGGATTATGAAGTTGGCGGGGAATATTCTGGGGAGGCGAGGTTAGGGTCGCCGGTAAATTAGAAATTCTAACGAAGATTAAGACAGGGGCCTCTCCCTCGTCCAGCCTCGCGGCATTACCTCGGCAGCCGAGGAAGCTGGGGGTCTATGCAAAAGCGTCGCTGAAAACGAGCGGGAAAGATACCAGCGCGTAAGGGAAGGAACCGACTAGCGCGGAGCCGCCTTGGAAATGCCCCGCCTCTCGAGATTGCATCAACTTCCTTCGTGCACTTCAACGGCGCCGTATTTTCGACGGGGCATAACGCTCCTCGGCTTTAATACTTAGAGGAGCCCGCCCCGGAACAGACCGTTCGAGTAATTTATTCATCAAAAGTAATACGGCTCTTAGTGCTGCCATGCTTTTCCGTGGGTTTTATGAATGGTGAAATGTGCCCCGTCGGGGGACACTGGTAACTTTCCGCGATACGCGTCACCGAAACGAACTACAGACGCGCGACAACTCGGAGTGGTACTCTAGGGGTAAAGAAGACACACTTCTTCTCAAACAACCATCGTTTTAGACCGCGCGCGGTGTGTCGCGCAAGCCTGCGTCCGCATTAATCATCGCTCTGGCTTCCGGAGTTTCGCAGAGCGGCGCGGAACAAAGGGAACTGAAATCCGACAGGGGACGAGGCGTCGAAACACGGTCCAGCCGGGCGCGAACGGACGCGCACGATCCGCGATATTTACCGATTACCCGTTTAACTGGATGTTTTCCGCGAGGGAGCGGGCGCGAAGCCAAGGGTTGGAAGAAGGGTGGAAGCGCGGCGGGCGGACAGGCAAAAACGTGGAAATATGGCTGGTCCGTATAATTTCCGACTGAGCGCGGCTCGCCGAATTCTCGTCAACGTTTCGCTCGCCCGTTCTCCACCCTCGGCCGAGCACACCACGCTTCCGCCACCCTCCTCCCGGCGGCGGCAGTTTGTCTGCATTAACGCGCGACAACGTTCGACGCCGGCGAAACGCGCGAAAGAAGCGACGGTGCGCGGGGAAACAAAAAAAATAGAAATCTCCCGGCGAGCTTCAACCCCCGCCCACCGCACCGGACTTCCCTTTACTCGCTTTCGTTTCTCCCCTCTTTTTATATATCTCGCGAAACGACCGGCACGCTGGGAAGGGCTTTCAACTGGGAAATCGTATCGCGGCGGAAACGCGCCGGCGCCGTTAATTTTTTTACGAGGCCGTTACTCGTTAATGCCCTTTGAAGGGGCATTAGAGAGGGCGATACGCAGATAGCTCGGCCGCGGCTTGCCAGTCGCTCTGCTATCTTCCTCGAGCGGCACCCTCCGCCCCCCCGCGAGTGTCGCCGTGCCGCGACCGTGAACGCGGAATGTGGGCCTTTGTCACGCGAGGAAAGGTCAGCTCTCGCGAGCGATTTCTAGGGAACTGCCTAGCGTACGCGGGCTCCCTTTTCGCCATCGATCCGCCGCGGAGGACCGCGGGATAACTAGTGGGCTTTGTCGGTACTCGTGGAGAAAGAGTGGACCGTTTCGGGCCAGTAGATCGAGATTAGAGCCCCGAGTATTTGTTCGCTGGGAGTCAGAAAGAAATAGCATAGTTGATACCTATTAACACTGGGGGGAAAAGAAGTTGCTTCAAACGCGCGTTTCCCCTTCGAGATTAAAATCAGAGGAAGAAACTTATGACGGACGCTGGCCGCGTAATACCTGGCGCACAATGTAATCCAATCTCCGTTCCTTCGTATCCAGCGCGCGGCAACAAAGAAGTTCGACTGGCGGAACGGAGCGGGTAACACCGTCGGCCGTAGTTATTACGAAAAATTACGCGGAAACTTGGTAATTGCGCCTGGGCGGTAGTAAACTGGAGCAAGAACAGCCGCAGGGAGGGCTTCGGAAGAGGCGAGGCTCGCGAGGCAGCGGATCTCGCGGCGTTGTAAACAAACGTTACGTCAATCAGGACAACCATCCGAGAGAGTGATGCAAGGAGCGGCGTAACGGCCGTTCGGGCGATACGAGGAGCGATAAGAAGCGGCGGACGCCTCTCACCGTCGCGTCAGCTGATTTCCACCACTGGTCAACGCGGTCCAAGTTCGCTCGGCGATATCGTTAGAGCGGAACCGCGTGTAACGAGCAACAAGACGGAGGAGGAAGAGAGGGGCAGCGAGGAGAGAGTGCCTGTCGGTGATTCACGGGAGAAGAACGACGGCGGAGGAAACAACGAGTCTCCTCGGCTGCTAAGTGATTCAATTCCGTTTAAGAGGCACGAGGGGTTTTGAAGAAGCGACGGGACCATTCCGCCGCGCTCCATACCGGCGGCTATGTGCCTTATCTAGGGTGGACGCGTTAAATCGTCACGCGTGACCGTGCATACTAAAGATGTATGTACCTAAGCGGCGCTCGGCCCCCTGCAGGCGAGCGGTTTCACCCCTGTAATTCATCCGACGTACGTCAAGCGACGGATAAAGCTAGAACTGAACGGTACAAATCGCTTCGCGATGGTAACGAGCTTCGACCTTGCCATCTACGCGGAACCCACGAGGGTGGAGTAGGGCGAGGCCTGTGACGTTGGCATTCCTGAATGCAAATTTTTTTAAAGAATCGATGGATCAAAAAAAAAAGTTATGGTATCAAAATTAAGAAAATTTGTCATCAGCACGGCCATGAGCACAACGCTTTTCAATTTTGTAAAAGTGGGATAAACAATTTGTCCACGATTCGACCGCGTTTGTCCAATCAAAATTTTCGTTTTTCCGCCCTTCAGAAAAAACCTATGACTAAATTAAAAAATTCAGCACACCCACGAACTATGAACATGACAATCATTAGCCGCTGACAAATCGTTAAAAAGTTTTCAGGGAGGTGCTGATGAAATTTTTTTATTCCTTTGTAATTTTTTTTGAAGGCTGGAGAAACGAAAAATTTTATTGGACAAGCGTGGACAAACGATGGACAAAAGAATACCATTGACTTTTTCCAAAAAATCGCATTTGGGGGTGCCAACTTCGCAGACCAAGTGGGTTGTGGGTGAACGAGTGTGACGTTATCAGTTGGAATAGTATCATCGATCTTTAACTACTTTTCCACCCCAGCAGATGCTGCGAACCCCCCAGCAATTTCTCACTCCCAGTGTTCGCAGACTATGTTCGATTGGGTTTGACGAAGTACTTATTCCCTTCCCTCAGAAACCATTGTCGCAAATCGAGTGTCTCGATGATGAAGAGATCATCTCGGAGCTTTACAGTTACTGCCCAAAGCGTTTCGCTTACGAGACCGATATGAAACGGAGAAGCGGATGGAAGTTCGCTGGTCAGGTTGAATTTTCCGGCAGGAGGCCTCCCCATCGAATTCGATCGTTGGAAATTCTCGGCGAGGCAGCGCGGGAAACAGAACGGTTATCGGGGAACGGCAGCGGCAGTTCCGCCGTCGGCGGGACGGAACGGGATCGCTTATTGGTTTAGTCACGGATCGTTTGTCGCGATTGGTCCCCGCGGACTCGCCTGGAAATATGGGTCGAGGCGAGCCATCTCGACGGCCAGCTTTTTCCAATTTCCCAGCTAAACGCCGTGCCCCGTCGATTTCCACCGCGCGAATCCGCCGGTAGAATTTCGCGGAACCCGAGCCGCAGAGGCGAGAGAAGAGCAAGTAGGTAATAAGTGCGTGGTAAACAGACTCACCTTCTCGCGAAGCATGTCCCGCACCCTGGTGGCCTGGCTCCTGCTTCTATGCAGCTCGAGCTGCAGCTCGAGGCACCTCTCCTGCCAATTAAGCTCCTCCACCGCGGTCGAGTACCCATCGAAGCTCTTGGACGCGGTGTAAGCGGGTCGGCTCTCCAGCTTCTCCTTGTTGCCGTCCGTGGCTGCCGCGGCTGTGCTCCTCTGCTCGTGGAACAGCCGATTCTCCGCGAACACTCTGCTACCGGCTGGCTCCGGCTGCCTGCCGGCGAACGAGTACGCGCGATCGTACTGTCCGGTCCGCGGCGACGGTCCTGGGTCGAAGTTCGACCTGGCCCTCGCCAGGGCGGCGAGGTCCTTGCCGTCCAGCTCGGTCTGCCCGGCGAACGTCCTTTTGTCCGCGTACTCCACGTGGCCGCTCGGCTCCGACGTGAAGTCGTACGGGCTGCACTTGGGCTTCGCCTCCCTGAGCTCCACGTAGCCGGCGCTCCTCGCGGCGTCCGCGAACCCCTTGGCTTCCTTTTGGAACAGCAGGCTCGGCACGTTCACGTACGGCGAGTCCCTGGTGTGCACCGGCGCCGCGAGGCTGCTCGAGGCGGTGTTCTGGTTGTTGTTGAGGTTGCCGGCGGCGTGTCTGGGCCGAGGTGGCGGCGCCGGGGCCTGGCGGATCTGCCGCGGCCAGAGCCTAGGACTCTCCGGCCCGCTGGCCAGCCCCCGACTCGCCTCCGTGTGTTGTCTACGGACGGCCTCCGGCGGCCCGGCCTGCAGCATAGTGGCGGATGCCTCGTGGCCCCTGGCGCCTAGCCGGGGGCTGCAGGGGGCTGAGCTCGAGCCGAAATCGGTGGCGAGCCGCGCGATCGGGTCGAGGATCTGCGAGAGGCGCCGCCCCGGGGAGCCCCGCACCTCCTCCATCCTGGCTCCACCTGGTGCTTCTCCTGCTGCGTGCGATCTGCTGCACTGGTGCCGCTGCTCGGCGGTGGGCGGGGGCGGGGGTGAGGGTGAGGACGAGGGCAAGGGCGAGGGCGAAGCCGAGGCCTCAGTGCATCGCTCGCCGGCGTGCCCGGCCCCCCGCGTTCCCTCCTTGCCTCGTCGGATCACGTTGAAACGCGAGGGACTGGCGTCGCGGCCATCTCGGGGCGATCACGATCTCACGCGCTACTGCGGGCATCGTCCCTCACATCCTCGCGGCTGCGCTGCGACCTGCAACAATCACATCCACGCTCAGCTCCTAGGACCAACCGCTAAGCTATCGAACGCGTCTGGGGTTGCAGCAGGGCAAGCTGGTGAGGAAGAACGGTAGGTACGACAATTTCATCGCGATTACCCCAGGATCGAGTTGAAGTCAGGATAAACGCGTCCCTAGCGCCACCTAATCGGCCAGCTTGCCAGCTCCTAGCCCGGCCGACTTCCTCCCGAGCCTGTATCCAATTTCCGACATCCCGACGGTTTAGCAGGATCGCGTGATTAGTTACGGCCGCGGTGGTCGCGTTAGCTCGGCGTAATCGTTCCCAGAGAAGACACCGCGCGGCCGGGGCGAGCTTCACGGGTAGCTGTTCGCGCGGGCTACCCTGACGAGGTTAGACCAGGAAATGGGAGGCAGATATTAACTCGCGGCGAGTGTTTGCACTACTAAATTGAAAGCTGTAACTCTTTGGGGGTGTCTCTCGAACCGGAGCTCTTCTCTTTCTCTAGCTACGCCCGTACCACCCCCCCACCCTCTCTCGCCCTCTTTCATTTCCTTGCCGCGGTTCTTCGGCTGACAGGGCGTGACGAGGCTCGCGGTGAGAAAGATAGCGGAGCGGAGGGGGGAGTTGAGAGGGTGACGGGAGGATCGCGGAGAACGAGAAAGTACAGAGAGAGCCGCGGGGACGGCGACGACCACGACGAGATGAGAAAGAGGTAGGATGGCGATGGCGACGGCGACGATGGCGGCGACGACGACGACGACGACCCAGGGCTACAAAGTTTATTTTAAGGTCGACACTAAAAGGGGCCAAATGAAAAACCGGATGGAGGGGTGGGGGCCGTGTAACGTTCCGTTCTGCAATTACTGCGAGCGAAACGTCTGCCCGCCGCTGGCCGACTATCGCAAAGAGATGCGCCTAGCAAACCGGAAAGAGAAACTGCGAAATTGCGTCCTGCCCGGGCTCGTCCTTGCCTCCTGCGTCCCTTTGACGAGCAATCTAGCTGAGTGACGCTCAACGGTGTCCAGGGACGGGGCTTTCTACTATTTACGAACGTGATTAGGCGAGCCACCGTCTCCACCAGCAGTCATCCAACTGCCACGTGTGTTTATTCTCCATCGAGAGCCTTGAGACATAATCACCCTCCCTCCGATCCTCCATCCTGCACCAATTAAACCCCGTCCGAAGTATCCACCTTTAACTCGATCACTTTGCTCGCGAAGCGCCTCGTAGACGCGCCGCGCGTTTAATTCCAGGAAATCCAGACGCCCCTGCCCCGTCGATAAACGGAAGAAAAGCGACCGCCGCCGTCGGCGCGAGTCGAATAATCGAAGCCACCGCGGACTAACCATGCAGACGGCAGCCGAGCGATAGGATCAGCAAGCTCGCGAGTCAAATAACAAATAACGAGAGGAGGCCTCTCTGCCGTTCGGGGATGCGTGAGAACTCCTAATCAGCGTCTATTCACTTACAATTCTTAGATAGTCAGTCGATCCACGAACCCGATACACGCCGCGGGGCCCACGTAACGAACGTACGTAAGCGGAATCGTTGCTCGCGGATCGCGGGGCACGACTGTGAATACACCGAATTAAGTCGGGGCGTCCCGCTGCAGGATAGCCTGCTGGCTCCTCTTCGCCAGACGAGTCTATCCCCCTCCTGCGCCCTCCCACGCCGAACGGTAGTCAATCGCGACTTCTAAACTCGAGTCTCTTTCATCTGTGCATCGCGATCGCCGTGTCGATCCGCCGACCAATCGCGATAATGGAACGGATAAGGAGAGCAGAGGGGCAGAAAGGAGAATCGCGAGGACACAGGCGTCTTTACAGCGTTTTCGAGCGAAAGGGGTGGTAAGAGGGGGCTCCTTTCCTGGACACGAGGGAGCGGAGCTGCTTTCAGAGAAAACAGTAATTATACAAATTGGTGGGTGCCGAGGCCGGAAACTGAATCTTCGTCTAGAAATAACAGCGGGAGCTCGTTTCAACGGAGTCGCGGGCCCTTTGTGTGCCAGCCTTCTCTCTCCTTCGCCTTCTTCCCTAACACGATATCTCTCTCTCTCTCTCTCCCTCCATCGCGCTCCGTTTATTTTTTTCTCGCGGCTGGGGCTCTTCGTCTTATCGCGAGTGCCGCGGCCTCTCGCCGCGACGCCACTCGATGAGAGAAAAGCCTCGTCGTGCTACCTGTAGCGTTGTTCGCTGGTAATACCTAAACGCCACGGCCGGGGAGACAGAAGAGAGACTCGCGGGGAACTGTGAGTCGCGAAAGCTCGCGGATTTCTCGCGAGGAACGAGGAACGTGCACCGTTGTCTCGGCAGACACGCGTTCGGAGCTCTCTTTCAATGCAAAGACTTAGAATCAGGAGTCGGATAAAGCTGTTAAAATTTTCAATTAATTACGAAGTAACTGTAATTTTATGACTATTAACTTTTCTGTTATAAAATTCAGTGTATCGACTGAAACTTTTATTTAACACATTTTTGTGTAAAGAAGAGACTTTTATTTTCTCGAAAGTAGAAATAAGTTCCAGTTAAACAGGAACATTTATCCTGTTCCGAAAAAGTTTAAACCGTGACAAGCAGATTTCCCGAAAATGTTCTGAAATTGAAACCTTAAACCGTTCAGTGAAACTCTTACTAGGGTAAACTCGGATAAGTTCGTGGTTACTCTGTGATACTTTTTCATTTATCTGTAACTCGAAATTGTCTCACTCAATTTAGATGGAACAAAAACTAACAGATAGCGTTGATCTTCTAGTTTATGTTGTAGTAAAATAATTAGTCAATTGAAGTTAGTGCGATAGAGTGAGAGAGCATTTCGTTCCAGCAGCGCGTTACTCGTGAAATTTTTCGTGCTAGCTGTGGACGATCGCTTGATTATGCATAATATGTGCTTTCGAAGATAAATGGAAAATTCAAACTACTGGTAAGTGATGGTAAAATGACACTTTAACAAGTCTTGCTCTTCAAAATTATCATACAATAAGGCATCAGTGTTATTTTTGCTTATAAAAAGTGACTAAATTCTTATTTTTCGTGCGCCCGAAGCTCCATTTCTGATTGTGCTGTTCGAGAAATTCTGACGGCAAATACCAGATACCATGTTTCCTTACGTCTGAGACATCTAACGATTATGAAACGATTGATTATACACAAAATAACAATAATATAAAATAATATGAAATACTCTGAAATAATATAAAATAGTATAAAATAATATAAAAAATTTAAAATAATGTAAACTAATGTAACATAATATGAAATAATATAAAAAAGTAGCTGAATCCATATCACAGGCTAGCGAGAACTATCGCGGAGTTACAAGATTACTGTCACGGAGTAACCAGAGTATGTCATGATAACTTAATTTGATATATTTTCAATTAAATATACTTAGTAAATTTCTGTTAACCTATTATTTGTTTCTCTGATGTCTGACCAATCATTATATCCTAGACTCACTTTCAGAATATGTATATATTAGCAGTTAATAGACAAATTCTAAAACTATCACGGACTTACCCGAGTTTACCCTATATGTATAAAGTAGAAAGTGTTTGTGTGTTTGTCTGTCGCCTAAAAACTTTCGAACGATAAAGTCTGGAGCCATGAAATGTGCCCCAGCTCGTTATGCCTATCTAATCGAAATGAATCTGACTATTTTTACCAAAAAAAATAATTTTTTTTATATATAATCAGAATCTAAATTACGAGCTTAGCCGAGTAGTAAAGCTACTTATAATTATATAACAGAACATAAAACAACTGGTAAAACTGAGCTCTCACAACCGAGTTGAAGTGTCAATATACAAAGTTACCCTAAAACAGAGAGAAAAAAAAACAATTTAAAAGTTAAAAATTCAATAAATAAACTTTCATTCATAAAACTCAACAGTTTCATTCAACCCCTGCTTAGGATTCGTATCGAAGAATCTGCAAAGACACCAAGCGAGCCCAATCTGACACAGCAACCTGTCGACGACACCAGTCGACTGAAAAATATCCTTCGAGTGGACGCGAGCAGAACCGCGAAGGAGTTGGAGCCTCGTCGTGCAAAGATTACGCAACGGGCTGGTAATCGATAACGATCCTCTCGATTCCAGGCTCGCTCGTGTTACGCCGTTACGTCGCCGTAAGCGCGTATTTTTATCCACCACTATTGATCGATAGGAAAGAAAGAGGAAACGAGGAAACAAGCATACAGTTTCGAGCACTGGTTCTTCCTATAGGAGTATCGATCCCAAAGCTTCCGCGAGCCGCGACGTTTTAATAAAGCCCCCGAGGCAACGATCGTATCGCCCGCGTTTTATTATTACAGCGCTGTAAATCTATCGGTTGTTACATCGACGCACGTTGATTTTACGCTGCCCCTAGCCACCCTCGCTCCTTTCAACCCCCACAGGGACAAGTGTCTTCGACGTCAAACCCCCTTCCCCGCCGCGTAATATCGCCGGTTTTATCGAGCAAACGATATCTTTTTGCACGCGATACCGTGTACTTTTCGGATTGTCGTTGCCATGAAAGGAGCGCTCCTCGAGGGCCGCGCACCGCCCCCCCCCCCCCCCCGGATACACAGCAAATATACGGCCGCAATAACGGCCAGTTCCGCGTATAAATCTGAATACCTACTCGAAACCCCTAAATCTCCTCGATAAAATCCGGGTCGCGACCGTTTCCCTCGTTTCGCGCTGCCCTGGCAGCGTTAACTTCCTCCGCCACCGAACTTTTCGAATCTAGGCTACTCGGGATACCAGCCCGGGTCTAACTTTCGGATTTTCGCGCAACGGGGGAGGATACCTGAGCGCGGAGAATTTTGACAGAGGAATCGCGTGTAATCAGGAGGAGTTTGAAGGAGCGACGCTGCAAGTGGGGACCGGCTGGATCGATGGAGCGGGACTTAATTTTTAATCGTAATAAAATTACGTATTCATAGAAGGCTGGCCTGTTCTTTCTCGAGTTCACCCTCGTTCCGCGTGGCGTAGGCCTACGTCCTAGGAGGATAGGTCGGCAGGGCCACATGTACCGACGTAATGCCCGCGCGTATATATAAAGGAGGCGGCAGCTAGTGGTCCCGCAGAGTCCATGAATAAATTTCGAATTAACTTTCGAACGGTTTTCGCGTTACACGAGGCGCGACGGAAGCCCTCCTCAATCTGGCCGACTCCTCGGAGGCGGCCTTTATAACGCGAGGGAGGGGGGCCCCGCGCGGGAAAGGGCCGCCGCGCGTGCAAACGTGAGGGAAGTCGCTCCGAAGACGAGCTATCGCCCCCTCGGAGGAAATCGCGCTCCGGGTCACCGGAGTACTCGCTAGATAAGGCAAATTGTCCCCATTAGCGATCGTGTACCCTTTATCCGACGAACGACTCCGCTCTCCCAGCGAAACCGATAGCCGGGATTAAAAATTGAAACGGTCGGGAGCTAGCGAAACAGAGTGGCGAGATAGAGAGAGAGAGGGAGCTGAGCCACGGCCGAGAGCGGCCCCGCTAGTCGCCTGTGAAAAGCTAACGAACCCTCCGAATTAATCGAAAGCAATTCACCAGCAGAACCATCAATAACTCGGCCTCCAAATTAACCGACCTTTCTTCCCGCCGCGCAGCCATAAATCACCGCTATTCAAACTCCATCCTACTTTAACAAGCGCGCCCCCCCCCCCTTCTATCCGCGATTCTTCTCGCATTAAAAGAGAGCCGGGCTCGACAATATCCAACCGCGGTCGCTCCCGAGGCGACCGGCCACAGTTTCCCCTCGCGGGCACCTGGAAAACAAGATGGTATCGCTTCGGTAGCCGGTTCACCGTTTCCACGCAATCCCATCGCTCGCAACAAAGTGCATCGCAGTTGCACGGGCAATTACTGTGAACCGAAGGCGCACGCCGCTCTGCAGGGAAAAACGATGCGAGGCACGAGGGAGCCACGCATCGATTCGAGGGAAACGGTCTGCAACGTGGATCATCCTCCGCTAATGCTTTCGAGAGCGTAATCGAAGCAGCATGGAAACAAGGGGGATGTGGAACGAGTGCAGCGCGAGTTCCATTTGTTTTCTGTGAACGCAAAGGCGTCCGAACATTCGACTTCCCGTCATTCGTCTCGAAAGCAACGCGATTCCCAGCTTCTACGTATCGACAAGCCTCGAGCTTTCCACCTTGATCCTCTCCCGCTTTACCCCCGCATGTTTCTCCCCTGTTTTCCGCGAGCCCCATCCCCCTACCCCCCCCCCCCCCGGTTATGTATTATTTATGGCTCGATAGATCCCCGCGTCGAGCGAATGCGATTCCTTCACGGGGCGAACGGACGGCCGCCCGATCTTCGAGGTAATTTATTCGACACCCTGTATGCAAAAGCGATCGGCGGCTTCCAGGAATCGTACGGGGCTGTCCTCGAAAAGAGCTCCGGCTCGTTCGATTACGGGGACGCCGATTCGCGTCCTTCCTCGCCGACTATAAATCTTCCTCTTAGATTTTTATTCGTTGTTTGCGGCTCGCGGCTGAACGCTCCCGAACGCTCCCAATCGCGGCTGACTTGCGGGCAGACTTGGCTGGAGATTCGAAACAGGGCTGGGACTATTCGAATAATTTAATATTCGAATATTTTACAAGTATTCGAATGCTACGAATAAACTTCGAATATTTGAGTATTCGGATGTTATTATTCGAATACTGCTATATTCGAATACTATTCCAATACTATTCGAATACTGCTATATTCGAATACTATTCGAATACTGCTATATTCGAATACTATTCGAATACTGCTATATTCGAATACTATTCGAATACTGCTATATTCGAATACTATTCGAATACATCAGTGTGAAGTGGGTCAAAATTAGCTTACAAGATTTCCCCCTGATAAATGAACCTAAAGAACTTGAATTATATTTCACACCATACTATTCGAATACATCAGTATTTGAATACTTAAATATTCGAATAGTATTCGAATACTTGGATATTCGAATAGTATTCGAATACTTGGATATTCGAATAGTATTCGAATACTTGGATATTCGAATAGTATTCGAATACTTGGATATTCGAATAGTATTCGAATACTTGGATATTCGAATAGTATTCGAATACTTGGATATTCGAATAGTATTCGAATACTTGGATATTCGAATAGTATTCGAATACTTGGATATTCGAATAGTATTCGAATACTTGGATATTCGAATAGTATTCGAATACTTGGATATTCGGATAGTATTCGAATACCTGGATATTCGAATAGTATTCGAATACCTGGATATTCGAATAGTATTCGAATACTTGGATATTCGAATTATATTCGCCAAATAATGGAGCAACTGAAGTATTCGAATATTCGAATACCGAAAAATTCGACAAATAGTCCCAGCCCTAATTCGAAACCACTTTCCACCGACTTTTGGCGGTACCCTCGGCTATCCGAAACCCCCGATACCCGGTGCAAGGCGACGGGAAGATCGTCCGTAGAGCAGCGTGAAATCGCGCGGCGCGAAGTTTCGACCACCAACCGCGGAGAGGCAAAGAAAGGAAGTTTCGAAGACGAAGTTGGCGTGGCGAGAGGCCACGCATTCCTTACCCCGGTCGAAGATGTTTCTATTTCTCATTCCATCCGCCCCTCGTGTTGCTTCCCGTGCAATCTGACCGCTCGTCCGCGTACACGCAGCAAAATAAAGGACGCCTCGCGCGGAGTCGCGTGCGAAGAAACTATCCCGCGGATACGTGACGCGAATACACCGGGGATGCTAATTGCGGGCAGAAAGGGCATGCACCGAGCCCCCCGCTCGAAAATACACGACGACTATCCGCCTCGCGGCCGAGCCGAGCTTGCAACACGAAAAAGGATGCCCCCTGATCGACCCCCTTAGATCAGCTGATGCAATTACTGCGTAACTCTCTCTCTTTAAGGCGAAGTCAGTGGCTAGTCAACTGGCACTGTTCGCTCCAGCGAAGAAATCCTAGCGAAAATGCGTGCTCGCATCGAAAAGATCGAGCGACTGCTGTTGCTCTTCGCCGAGCTGGCTCTATCGACTTGTGCCAGCGAGTTAATCCGCGAGCGGAAGTTTGAGTCGTTGCTCGAAGCGGGGGGGATATAAATGTACGCGGATAGTCATTGCATACGCGCGATGAAGATACGAGAAACTTTGCCGACCGGCTGGTTCCGATGCAAGTCTCGCGACCCGCCGGAACTTTCGCGACCCCTTTTCTCGCGCGTCGACACAGGCCGCGCCGCCGAGAACTTTCGGACACGGGCGCGCCTGAATTGCACGCCGTTCCGGCGATGTTCGCCAAGATTGCGACAGCGAGGCGGCTCGATTTTACGACGTCGAACCGCCAGCTCCCCCACGAGCCACTGGCGACCGAATCTCCTAATAATCGGGCCAATACTGCGGGGTAATATCGGGGAGGGACGATCGTCTACCGTAAAGCCTCGGATATTCCTCTGTTCTCGCTTTCCAAAGAATCGCCGGTGAACCCGAGAGTTTTACGAGCGACGAAGGGCGGGGGCTTGTATGGAAATCGGGTAAAAAGGGGTGGATGCGGGGGGAGTGATAGTGGAAGGAGATGTGGGGAGAGAGGAAGGTATGATAGAGTACCTAAGGTAAGGAGAGTAAAAGTAAAAGCGAAGCAGAATTGCTGGTACTTTTGGATGCAAGAGCGACCTCGGGATACTGGGACCCTATTGCATAAAACGCTTAATTAGATTCCTCGTTCTTGTCTACATATGCCATTTAACCCTTCGTGGTCACAGCTTTTTATAATCACAAATTGGTCACGCGGGGTTCACTGTACCCCAGCGTCATTTTTTGAGTTACCATTCTCGTATTTTTGAATCTATTAACTTTTCAGTGATAATTGTACGTTCGTAATACTTATACAGTCATGGTGTAATAGTCTTTTTCTAGAAATGTAAATTTTGATATGATAAAATTTGTAGTTGAAAATGAGCGATTTTCCATCGTTGTGGGAAAATACCGATTTTTTAATTTTCTTTTTATTATTTTTTTGCGATAAATCCCCTTTGGAAAATGTAAAGGTGCGACATTTTAAATAAAAAATTGCTCTTGGGGTACAATACACCCTGTGTGACCACGAAGGGTTAAATTTCATTGCCCTATCTTTAAAATTGACCGAGATATGGTAAATTTTGTAAATCCATGTTGACCAACTCACCCCCAACTCGAATTTAAGCCAAACATTCATCAACCGGAATATGACTTCTTTAACATTCTAGGCTGACTGTACCTAATATCGCCACCCGCTATATCTCGCAAAGAAAGCTCTAAAATTTATCGGTTATACACTGAATTAGTACCTAAACATATGTAAGAAGACGTAGGTACTGTAATTGCAGCGTCATGTGATCGACAATTACAGAAAGGGAAGGATTTCACAGAATCTTAACATCTTAACTAGAAATACCTAAATTAATGATGTACTTAAGGAATGAAATCGATTCAAATATTTTCCGTAATGAAAATAGTGTTTTTCTTTTAACTGTATGGGTGTTCTCAATTCCGCCTACCGGATAACAATGGTTTCGATGTAATGTTGGTTACAGGTGGGGTTACGAAATGTGCGAATAACCGAAATAAACTTTATTTGTCCAATATGTACATCGGAACGTAAAAAAATAAGATATTTTAAAAATCTATATTTTTCTAATAAAAATAAAATCAAAGATAGATAAAAATACATTTATAGAGCAATAAATAATAAAACCAGATGTGAAAATGACTTTGAAAACTCATATATACATGAATTAATCAATATTTCTTGAGCTGGCGATATTAGGTACACTTTTTTTCAGAACCCGATTTTTGCATGTCATACGTTTCTTGAGTCCTAATTAAAAATTTGTAGGTATCGATGATTCTAACTTATGCTACATGAAAGCTGAATAATTTCTCTTTACTTCGAAACGAACTTCATGCAAAAATATCAATTATTATTCAATTAGCAGAGATTAAAATTTTGCATGGCGACATTAGGTACAGTCACCCTATATTTTCTTTAAATATTATGCAAATATTAAATAGACAATACAAAATATTGTGAAAAAGAACTATTCTTTAATAATTAAAATTAATTTCACTAATTACTTTACTATACAATTCCGATTGTAATAATACTGAGATATATAAAATTTTTAAATATTATAGACAGCTTTACAACTTCACTATATATAAAAAATATCTAACTTTCGGCACTGAGGCCCTTCTTGCACCCAACAGTACAATTACCTGTAGCGTGAACCGGTGCAAGTTAATTTGAATTTGGTCGAGCAAGGTCCAAGTGAAGTAGCTTGCACAAGAATTGATAAGTAGAAGGGCAGAGAGGAGGAAGCCAAACTGGTTGAACTTGAAAAGCAATTGTTTCACTGGCCCAGAACAAAGTCGGTCAGTAGGGAGCCACGACTCTCCAATTGTTCGTGCCATTTTCGAAATGGACAAAGGCCAGGTCAGCCATGGCAAGAAGCAGCAGCGCGTCACCGATACTTCGAAACTGTTACGATCGTTGGAATGATTTGTCAGCGGCGACGGAGACACGGTTGCCGGTATTACGAGACTGGCAAGGACTCGCAGCGACTCTGCTCCTTGGCACGCGCGAAAGTCGAACGAGGGGGCATGAGTCACGAGGATACGTGCGATGTTTACTTCCGAACTGTATTGCTCTGACGACATGCCAAACGACTCGTGAATCGTTCCCGAGAATTTGTTACCGCTTCCGTACCGCGAGGGGTCGCCCTTCGCCCAACGCAGAGATTCAACGAGGGCAGAAATTCGTACGGCGAGGCATGAAGCTTCGATACCGTGGGCGTCGAGAGAGCGAAATCGAATCTCGCGCCGTATTAAACGACGCGAGTAACCGACGCGACCGCTAATAAACCCCCTAATTTTCCTGTCTGCAATTGGAATCACGAGCGGATCCACGGAACCCTGACGAGCTCGGAATCAAACGGAGTCAAGTGAAATAATAAGAACGATTACCGGAATTAAACACCGTAATCTCGCCGACCAACCGACCGCCATTAAGGGTCGTTAATAACCATTACGAAAGCACTCGAGCGTATCCGGTGCAGGTAAAGAAGGACGGTGATAATTCGAAACCATTAGACTACGTTGAGTCGATTAGACAATGATGCAAACAACGTATACGGTGCTCCCGCTCGGGAAGGTTAAGGGGAACAGGAGTAGGGTATCGTGTTTCGAGGCCTCGGGACGCCGAGGCTCCGATTTTCCGTGGAAATTCATTTCACGGAGGTAGACGAGGGTCGTAACGAAATCGTCGGGCTGGATTTCAAACAATTCCTACCGATCCTTGCCTCGAATTTCAACGCGCGAGTTAACGAAACAAAACTACTTAGTCCTCCTATTCACCTACTGGATCATCTCAATCGAAATGTCGTAAATACTTATTCTTGTTCTAACAGGAATGCAAATTCGAACAACGAAATGCAACAGACGAAGGTTAAACTAGCACGCAAAAGCCTTGCGCCATCAAGAACACGCTTTCCCAAGACCGTTTCTCTTAATCTACATTCCGTTTCGATCGAAGCAAAAGTATATGAAACGTACCGTTAAGAGGAGACTTCTCAGCTTTAGAGGTTAGGTGGCATCGTCGGTCGCGAGTGGCGCCGATTCCCTGTAGAACGCGAGCATGACGATGTTTGTATCTGGTCGAGCCTCTTACGCGCTGGCACACGTACACGCGCGCGCGAGAAGAAAAAAGAAAGAAAGAAATGGCTTGGAACATAGAGTCACTGGTGTTCTCTGAAGTAGAGAAGGTTCAATGACCAGAGATAAAACGCGCGGCGGCGTGTCGTCGTAAAATCGGAAGGCAGCCTGGCGTAGTTCGAAAGCCAAACGGAAGACGGAAAGGGACGCGGCAGAAGTTTGAGGGCCGATACGGTGGCTGGTTTATAATTCACGACCTCCTCCCGACCGTGGGAAATTAACGCGTCACTTCGTAGCCGAATTGATACTGACAGCGAAACGTCCCGTTACGGATTCGCATTATGCGCGAGCAGGCTGCGCGCCATCGCGTGCACCCAATTTCTCCGACTGATGCGTACCGCTGGTCGCAAAAAAAAACGCGGGAAAGTGATTATCGATGGAAAGTGGCGCCAAATGCGCGGTATACCGACCGAGATCCTTGAAACCGTTAGAAACGTATCCGAATTACCTACACTCTGCTCGAGCCACGTTTAGCAATAAAAATAAAGCTACGTTCAGAGGAGAGAACGGCGGGGGAATAAGAATTAATGAAAGCCGATTGCGCGAGTCGTGTTTGAAGATTAAAGAGAAAATAGACGGCGCAGGGGGGCACGGCAAACTGTGCGATGAGTAACTGTGTTATTCAATAAACACATCCGTCCTGGCGCAACAATCGAAGTGGATACGAGGCGTGATTTATGGAAATCGACGCGCCACGCGTAATCCGACATATTTCTTTCCTGTTATTTCTATCGGATTCGGGCTGTAGTTACGGTCAATTACAGTCGTTGAACATTGTTTTGTTGTAATGTAATGAGCAGAGCACACGGAGCGCGGCCGTAGGCGAGTAACCGCGGCTTGAATTTTGCATAAATTAGGTATATAGTTGTGTCTGGTTCGCGTGGCCGCTCGGCGTTATTGTCAAAATAATGCGGGAGCAGGTTGCCGGCTGCAGGCTTGATAAAACAAATAGACCCGCGACACGTGAGTTGTATATTCGACCTTCTGGGCTGAGCGGACAATTGTTTCCCGTGATCGCGGGATTAAAACGAGAAAGGTGGAGAGGCCGCCTACGTTGCCCAACTGAAACGAGACTGTTCCGCGCGACGTTAATGTATGTCGCGATAAGCTCCACCGAAATAGACTAGCAAAAAAGTACGCTGGAGTGATTAACTCGTGGCCGTCTGTCTGGTCTGAGGATCGCGGCGTAGAAATCATTGAAAAGGCCCTGATTTTTTTTGTCCCTAACACTGGAACTCTAACTGTTTCTACGTGCTTTGTAAATAATAAACAAAGATGTGCTCGCTATTGTCTGTAGTTCCCACGACTCGCAACGTATCGCGGAATTAACGGCTGTATTTTCGTTCGCATTATTTGCCTCACATAAATTGGGCTTTCCATAAGTATAGGTTAACGTGTGTTGAAAAGAACGGATCTCGTAATTGAAGCTCGGTCGCCGGCAAGAAGCAACGGGTCCGGGTTCCACTGAATCGTTTCGAGTGCGTTCCACAGAAAGAGCTAATACGCGTAATTTCGTAGGAAGGAAGCGAACGCATGTACGCCTCCTCTGGTGGGACAGCCGAGTAGAAGAAAGAGAAAGAGGGAGAGATAGAAGCGAAGGCGAGGGAAGAATGAGAATGGCAGGTCGGACTAATGTGCTGTCGTTTTTCTTATCATCATTTATTAAAAGCGCCAGGTAAGCGGAACGATGCAAATGGTCTCGTTATGAAATGCTTCTTCCTACGTAATCCTCGTGGACAACGGTTGAAAAACGAACGACTTGAAAGCGCTGGCTCTTTGTCTATTCCACGAAGGACACCCACCGAAAATATCTTTCTTAACGGCCACGATCGCCTGGATATCGCGAGATCTGGAAGTTTCGACGTTATTACGAGATGCGGATCGATTGTTACAACATCCGTCGAGCTTAGAAGAGCGGAGAATAGACGGGCAATTTTTCGTGACCGGCGAAGCAAAGGGATCGGGGCGAGCGCGAAACGTCGAATCAGACACGACAGGATGTAACGGGTGGCCAACTTGACAATGAGAAATCCGTACGATTACGAGAAAGAATGTGACGTATCGGTGCAAGCGGTGCCCGACTACTTATGGTAATTTAAAACGAGTTCCAGCCGACGGAAAATATGTCGTGGCGCGTTTACTACTGGTGTGCCTAAGGCGTGGACAAAAGATGAATTTGAGACCGATGACCTTTCTCCTCGGGGGGAGGGGGAGAACGAAAGAGAGCGATGAAGAGGAAGAAGAAGAAGCAGAAGAAAGACGCGAGAGGAGGAGAGAAGAGAGAGAAAGAGCGAGCGAGAAAGAGATAGATAGAGGGGCGAGGGGATAGAGAAAGACGAAGAGAGACAGAGAGAAAGAGAGAGAGATAGACAGGTCAAGAAAGATCATTCGAGAAGGCTCCGTTAGTTGATCAAGCGCGAAGGCTATTTAACATTCCCTGTTTGGAAAGGACGCACTTACTTTAGGAATCGCAGATGTTCAACAGACTGGCAGTGCTAGTTTTCAAACTTGTTTTCTCGCCTGCTCTCTCGCTTGATCTTTCCGTTTCACGCTGTTACCCCGGGTGGCACTCTGCCTCTCCTTTCTCCGGCCGTGCGTGAGTTTTTTGCGCGAAAACGCAGCCGAGAAAGGCTGTCGTGCGGCCGGTCGGCGTGCACATCGGAAGGGCTGGCGCTGTCCGTGGGCAGCGGTCCCGACCACGGAAATAATACTAATCGAGGGATGACAGCTTGCACAACAAGTAGGTCATAAGCGGCACGGCGACGCGAAAGAACGGGCATGGTACAGCGGTGGAGGTATAACAGCTCGATTCGAAAGTGAAACTGGGTGCGTGGAACGCGATCACGCGTGTTTACGTCGCCGGAACTCACCTCTGCTGGACGGTGACTGCGGTAACGGCTCGTAACGATTTGAAACGGGCGCACCGAGTCCGCTCCATGCCTGGCACACGATAGGGAACCGTCCTCTCCACTGCCGTTTCCCTCGGTTTCAATCTGCCCGACCGCTCGTGGACATGCTGGCTCCCGTTCAACGCGGATAAAGATCGTCGGCGCACACTAATACTCGACGGTCACGACGCAGAGGCGCGAAAAACGCGAAAATCCGACGGATCCGCGGTATAATGTCACGGAGCACGTACCGAGTCGGCGAACGTCGGCCCGCAACAGTGGCGACTACCCACGGGAAACGGTCCAATTAAATTCACTAGCCAGTCGAATACCTGGGGATATTCCCCCAACCGAGGATTATCCCCCACGTTTTTCTACGCACTTTCATTTAATTACCTTCATGCGGATATTACTTTTCAATTTCGAACTACGTGATCTATGCGATGTAGTAGAAGACCTGCCATTTTGGTAGGAATTGCACGTCGTTTCGATAGGTCAATCAACGCCGACGTGTGTGTAAAAAGATATCGATTTTATTTCATCGGGGATCTGCCCCGATCTCGTCGCATTGTTACATTAGGTTCCTAAATTTTTTGTAGGCATTAATTCGTATCATAGTACTTTTACCCGTCGGGCCTAAAAGTTGGCAATCCGAAGGAATCGTGATGGGATTACATCTTTCGTAATCCATCACGAGTGTTTTAAACGAAATGGATTTTTCGAACTGGACGTTCAAGCGAGAATTTATCCAATCTATGACATGGTCTGATAAATTCTCCTGCACATGATCCCACATATGTTCCTTTAAGAACTCGGCGCAAATCCTCGATGTATCCACGGGCTCATAGAAATCGTAGCTTGTGCACTTATCGAATACCTGATACAGACAGACTTGCGTCAATAGCTTTACGCGCGGATTTAATTTTTCTTACCACTGTTAACTTACATCCGTTTCATCCATTTCATAGTCTGCTTGATCCAGTAGTGAAACGCCCCAATAAAAAAGCATAACGCAGAATAACCCAGGGTCGCCCTTGCCTACGTAGCTATGAGCTTTCGCGAGGAAAATATTCAGATCCGAAGATGCGTTGACCCGTGTTCCATCTTCGTGAATGAGCGCAATCAAAGCGGACGCCTGGTCTCGTACTTCGGGATTATTATCCATTAACAATTGCAATATTGTTGTCCACCACTGAACGTGTGCAACTGTAACAACAACCTCGAACAATTTATTCGCTGCGTGTACATATAATTATAGGAAGAAACGATACGTACGGCGCCGATGAGGACTGCGATCTTGCAACTGTATGCCTTGCATTATGCGGAAAACGCTCTTCCTGAAATCTGTATTCAGGGATGCGATCCACAGACTGTCGCAAAAGCTATTGTACACATCATCGGTACATTCCTCGTCAAGGCTTTCAGAGCACTTGAAAAGAAGGATATATTTTGTAGTTCACCAGGAGTAAAAACAAAATATTCATCTATACTTACATTATTAGAAGAAGCTACAGTTAGATATGACTGCCCAAGTAATCTCAAATACGAATCCCTCTCGCAATAGATGCTCTTCTCACTGTTTACTCGTGCTTTGTCCAATACGAACTTCGAGATATCCATTTTTATAGTCGATTTCAACGGAATAGTACTCAGTAAAGTTACGTATAAGAAATTAAACATTGCGTCTAGCAACTCCGGACTGTACGTATGGAAGTCTTGTATCGAATTAAAAATTATATCGACAGCATAATTTGATAACAGTATGGACGCGTTCGTGTCGGTTATTGCATTAAGAGCCTCCGTAATAGTGGACCATGCGATGATTTGAGTTTCTGGTATTACTAAACTGTGGAAATATATTCTAACCAGCACACAGTCGCGAAGCAGAGACGTTTCTTTTACTACGGATATTATAAAATTAATGGCGGAGAATATGTAATCTTCCCGTGCAGGTCCTTGCTTTAGCGTACTGTGTTGTACCAAGTGCGAAACGACGATATTTAGTAATGGAACATGATGCCTCAGGTACCTGCAATTGCAACAGTAATTAGTAGAGGTGTGCGAGAACCCGAAAATGTCGGGTCGGCCCGGGAATTCTTCTCGGCATCGGGATTCGTATTATGTAGTATTAATATTTTCTTTTGTTTGAACGTCTTTAGCAATCATTGCACTTACATATTATCTACTTTATGTACTGCATGGCAAATGTTTATATAAACTGTAACCAATGGAAAGCACGAAGGATTAGAACTACTACGTTCTAAATCTTTTAAGATCCAAGTGGTTTTCCCAAGAAATTCATGCCATTCCACATCGAACGATTCGAATTTTTGAAAATTAAACTTTTTTAGGATTTCAAATATCTGTAAAGGAAAGAATAATTTTTAAGTCTCGCAATAAATTCATGTAGATCACTTGTTCATACCTGTAACATGGTTCCATGCGTTGTGTTTAGAGGCATACTATTCTCTCCAGATGTTACGGCAGCAAGTTGACTTGACAAAGTAATCTTAGCAGAATCTTCCGTTAACAAAGCTGCAAGCGTTCTGGCTGCCAATTTACGGGTTTCATACATTGCGCTCTTAGAGCTTTCCATAACCAGAATATAAACGTCACTGTACTGAAATACATGTACTGTTTTTATTATTAATCGCCTGTTTATCGATTACCAGTTACTAAATGATTCATAACTACCAGAAATGGATAGTCAGAGTGTCCAGGGATCTGACTGCAGTACAATCGTGATAATAGTAATAAAATCGGTTGCGCGGTCGATCTAATAACGTTCATCGCCGGATCTGCGTCGCACTCGCGTACAAGGTTGGGTAACGAACCATGGTACTTTTCTTGAAAAGAACTATACAGCATTTTGTTATCTGTGGTAAGATTGATATGATCCTTGGTCCTCTGAACACCAAAGATTCTAACAATGAGTGCGCTAAAAAGCAATGTCGCGGCGTTCCTTTCCTGTAAGAAGTATCATAATCTACCTCATTTAGTTAAGAACAAAGCCATTAATAATTTCAACGTACTGGCCAAGTTACAGCATCGTAGCTCTTAAATGCCGCTAATAAACCGTCCGCTACGTAATCATTCACGACTTCCGCTAGCTGTGAATGTCTAAAAATCGCTCTTAGAGCGTTCAGGGCGTGAGTTTTGATTTCTGTAACTTGAATACTAGTTCCATCTGTATAATAACCATAGACATTTAGAGTGCGCTCCATTTAGGCCCAAATCGCCCGCAACGCGCGAATCTCTTCGTCTATATTTGTCTATGATAATTACCATTGGTATTTCTTGAGCTTTCGGATGTATTCTGGTACTCGCAAAACACTGAATTCTCGTGCATCAGTTGTTTTATATTCTTCCATAGATTTACAGTTTCCAGTTGCGTGAATCCTAACAAAATTTTCATTACAGAATGGAAGGTGGCTGTCTTCGTGTCTTTGTATGGGCGAGGTTCTGTAACCAGTAAAGCCTGTCGAATTTACATATTATAATATTACATAGTTACATATTACAATAGTATACCTAACTCGATACTGAAATATACTTTTACATTGCTCACCTGTATCATAAATGGTACACCAGCGCTCCTTCGAGTCGCGCATAGCTTTGAATTTTCTTCTTTAATCCCCGCGATCGCTACTAAAATCTGCTGCAACCACATTTTCGGCAGCTGATTTAAACTTTCCTTTTTCAAACGCCAGAGGCGAGTACACAACTGACTGAAACCCACGTGAGCCTGTTCAAATGCCCCTCTATGCTTTGTTTCAGTCAGTAAGTTAACTAAATGCTCCCCTATTCCGACAATCTATTAAAACGTAAAATCGGCTTATAGACGCTAAAGAAAATCATTCGCATTCAGATGTTTCAAAATAAATCGTCAAGCTTTACTTGTTCCTCGTTCAAGAGTTCCCTAGACGAATCATCTTCGCCGCGTATCGGTGCCTTAGTAGCAAGGAGACCAAACAGCAAGCTAACTTCTTTCACAGTTCGCCAAGAACAGAGGAGCACCATTTGCGGAGTCACTGCTACTTTCTCAGGTGACGAGCCACATAGTTTGTGGACGGTTTGTACATTTAAATCCATTGGTAAATGTCCTTCGGGCGATGAGTTATTAACTATCAAGGAGACGGCGCGACTGTACTCGAAACACGTGCATACGAGTTCCGCAATAGTGTCTTGCCACAAACGTTCTTCCCCTGCACTTTCCAAGTCGCATTCCTGTAGTAAGCTTCGGATACAGAAAAGATAGCCGTACAAGGAATGTTTAGTAACTGTGGTTACTATGTTCTCCCTTGCTAGAATCAAGGAATCCTGTCGCAATAAAAGACAAAATCATCCGCACGTAGTAAGTTTTAAACAGAGGGCAGAAGGAAACCTAAGTACCTTTAATCTTGTCAACAGAATTATTATTAACCGTATTACTATTCCTTCTGTTACACTGTCGTGCAATTCTGGTAAACCAAAGTCGGTTGAAAGTACGTTTCGCAAGTCAGGTAACAGCATACTGACTTTTAATATATATGCAGCAGTGACGCTGTCGATAGGTCTGATAGTATTACCCAAGTCGAGAGCAACTCTGACATAATAACAAACATGATCTTTATCCGTTTGGTTTAATAAGCTACGATCTAACGACTTTATTACACTAAAAGCCATCTCTTTCATGGAGTCATATGTATTGTACACCATTACGTAATACAATGTTTCGACATGTGCCGGCTTCCAAGTAACGTGCTCGAATTCGGTGTCCAACAAATCTCTCATCAGAAGTAATATTTGCAGGGAACGCTGTATTCGACGAGGCGTAGCATCAGCGCCGCATATGCACATATCGCGTAGATGTTCGAAAGCATTGTAATACGTGGCTATATGCTTCTTAAGGTCCACAAATCTTTCATCAAACTGCTCCAACGTTCCGTGATCAAATTCTGCTGTCTCAAAAACGTCCAGACAGTCTTTCCCTATCTTCTCTTCTCGGGCTAGTTGTCTTTGCATAACAGCCAGGCTGCCTTTCATCCGCTTCAAAGCCTGTATAAACAAAGATTATTATTAGCGATATTACATCTTTATTACTCATGGGAATTAATTAATACAATGCATATAGATGAGTAATAATAGTAAATAACTGGAGTAAAGGCGAGGCATTAAATAACCTTAACCGTTAAGTACATAAAACTAAGAACTAAACTAAAACTAATGCAAATAAAAAGAACTAAAGTTACCTACTCACAATAGAGAATTGATAGCGACTACAAACATGAACTAGGACAGAAAAGTAAGGAACGACTTGCTAAGATTCTAACTGTCCGATACTCGCTGGAAGTGAGTTACAATAATTTGCGGAGATATAAGAAAAAGATGCGTCTCATAATTACAAAACACCGAAGGAACTACAACCTTCGTTGACCGTACCTTTTTTATCAGAGGTAAAAACTCTATATTTTCTTTAAAATTGAATTGCAAAAACAGAATGATTATATCCAGTTCTTTGGACACGAATGTCAAAGTGCTCTTCTTTGATTCCACTACGAGTGCGAGTGTATGCAACTTGACCTGAAAAGATAATACATGTCAACACAGGACCAAAAACTCGGCACCCGCGCTGAAATTATAAACTATCCCTCGGAAACTTATATACTTCGTTGTCGTAATATTGCACGTAGCTTTCTAAAGTATCGTAAGTGAGGCAATCACGCCGCCAAAGACCATCGCTTAGATTTGAAAATTTCTCTTCGGTGTCCAACTCGCCGCTACGTTTCAATGCTAGTAACTCTTTCAATCTCTCCTTTATCTTCCGACACTCATCTATGGTACAGAGGCTACGTCCAAAATCACTCGCGTCCATTGTTTGCTTAAATTTGCTTAAATGCCCACGTAGCTTCGACAGTAAATAGAGAACACCGTAGGAATGTACATATTATTCTGAACAGAATTGTTGAACAGAACTAGCCCTTTAAAATCGTCTGAACAAGGCAGACAACCTCGCAACAATTACATTCGAAATCGCAGCTATAGTGAAAAACGCATCGTTACCAACAAAGATTGCGCGATGCGCAAGGAAAGCCAATCGGTGCTGGCATCTGCAGTAGGAGCGTCTACTACGTTGGAATAAGTAAAAGAAACCTGGTTACCTTACACTACCTACCTAGTTTTCTACGACCAAGCAAACACATCGTTATTCCGCTCCTAAAATAATCTAAACTCAATCTTCAACGTCACGTTTATGTTTTTCCTACGTTGTCTCCCTTCTGACGCAATCAAGTAACATAAATGTGAGACGACTGAAACGACAGTGTACATACAAATTAAGCATAGAGCTTGATTGGTTAACTCGAGCCCGGAATATACATCAATTTAATCAAGCACGCGTTGCGACCATTCAACAGATACACCAGATTCGCTATTTATGACGTCGGACGGTGGAAACCAATCGGTTCGCGACGTTCTCGCGTGCTCGTTAATTCGCCGGAGGTTCTCGAAATCACGGGGTCGCGTTGCGCACGGAAATATTGATTCGAAAAATAACTCGAACCACTAATTTAAATAATTGCATGCAGCGTGCGGCGGTTTCGGATCGCGGGGGCCACTCTAATAAATTGCATTTTAATTAAAATCGATTTTTTGACCGTGCACAGTCGCGTCGCCGGGAATTAAACTAACTGGAAGTCATTATTGGCATCGCGCACCAGAAATACCCGTTGAATATCGTCCGTCCCATGGAATTTAGCTGCGATGCCGTGACAAACAGCCGGGAATAGGAATGCACCGTGCGGGGAAAAATGAAACTCGATTCGTTCGCGGGCCTGACCTCGAGATAAGGATCAGTGGGAACGGGGAAGGAAGTTTGTTGACGACGGGCGAAAAAGAGAGCCGTTAATTACGCACGGCTAGGCCAACGGCCCCTGGCGCGTTGTGTTTTACTTTTTAAATACTATCCGACTATTTTTAACCAGCCTGTCGCTCTGTCCTATTGTGTAACTGACCTATACCGAGGCAGCTCGCCGTCTCCTTTCATTTTCCTTCCGCCCGTTGTTGTTTAGCGGGACTGTAACTTGAAGCTCCGGGCCAGTTCCTCGACCGCAACATTGTAGTACATTTCCACGGGGAGGGGAAACATTTTGCAGCGGGGCGAGCGCCGTCAGGCGTCTCTGCGGTCTTCCTTCGCGGAAAAAGAACGATATTTAATCGCAGCCACGGAGCCGCGCGTAAATCGCGTTACGTGTAACGAGCATTAACGTTCCCTTGATACCTTTGTTTCGCGTGCTGGAAGCAGCGGAGCGAACTTGCGAGCGGAACCCGTGGCTCGTCCACCGCCAGAATTCGCTAATCGTAAAAAGCGATCGTTGTACTTTTGCCGCGGACAAAAACTAACGAGGAAACGGTGCTTTGTAAAAAAAAAAAGGGGGGTATCAAAGCATATGAAAGTGAAGGGTGGAAAGGGGATGAGAGGGGGCTGGGAATAGTTTGCCTCTGGAGACACAGCCTACGATAAGGTGTACAACGCGGGGCAATGAGAGTTTATCGTTATACCTGCACGAAGAAACGCGACGTTTACTGGAGGGCGACAGGAACAGTCCGTCGTAATGCTTATCAGCTGAAGCTTATCTACGCTTTCCTCGCGCCGGCTGAATTGAACGCGCACACGAGAAGCGGCCTCAGATACACACCAGCAGCGTTTCTTGTTAGAAAGCTTCACCTCTTTCAGCAATGCATTTTGCAGGTCGCGCGCTTTTAAATAACGCAGAGAAAGTTGACACATTTTTAAACCTCCCTCTACTCCTCTATCCTATTAAACATTTCCTCATTCAGCGCGAAACAGTGCGACCCAATTCGGTGTCCCTTTCTTCGCGCTAACTTGCCGCGCAGAAACCGCCGAGGCGGTGATTTTTTTCTTCTCCTCCAAGCTTTCCGCGAGAACGAGGAACGCTAAGTTTCGCAACACATATATATATATATATATATATACTCGCACTATGTACATACCGTTTGGTTTCCTCGTGTCGCGACAAGGCAGCCTGCGCTCCCCGGCTGCCATTAATTTCTGTCGCGAAGAAAGATGAATCTTTCGGGGTTGCGCAACGGTCGTTGTCTTTCTTTACTTTAATTACACATCTCTCCCTGGGAAGGTCCCAAGCAGCGTTTCCGGCCATTCTGCCACTGAAGGTCTTTTCCTTTTACAAAGCGCGACAACAACATTCTTGAGAATTATTTATTAATACTTCTTTCGCTCGCGTCTTGATTTTCTTTGACATACGTGAGCGCAGAAAATCAGGGGATCTCATTGTTTAATTAGTGTAGGAATGGGGTTCGTAATTCCTGCATTTTTCGGGAGCCACAGAAAAAAGTTTCTTCGGGCAATGGGACTCGAACCCGCGATCTTGCGATTCTCTTGCGTACTGGTCAGCCACCTTACCAACGTCGCCAAAGCTGATCCCCCCAAGGTATCTTGTTCCAAGCTCCCTTATGTAGATTCCTGATTCCCGAGGTTCGTTAAAGCACCACTGGAAATCTTCGCCCGGTGACGAACGATCGAATTTATCCGTTTGCTGTTCGGAGGGAAGGTTCGACGCTTCGCTTTACGCTTGGAAACGTGGGATTTCCCATTGTTGCGGCGCAGAGGCTAGCCGGTAGCTAAAGTTCAAGCCGCTTTTGACGTGTCTGACAGGGAATTGTCCGACGCACGGGTAAACAACCGAGAATCGTCTGCTAATTCGATTTGCTACCCCACTCCCGGGCCAAACCCCTGTCAAATCCAATTAACAGCGAATTACCGGGCTTCCCGGATAATCGGCCGCTCCTCGCAATTAAATTCAACGCGTTCCTCCGTCAAACGTTTTGATTTCGATTCTCGTTCTTCTGGACAAGATAATCTCGCCCTCTCCTCCCTCGCCCTTCGCTGTCCAGATAACAGATTCGCGGGAATCGGCTCGTGAATTTTTACCATTCAATTGAGACATCCAGCGAGGTTTAACGTCCGATTAAAGCCAGCAACAGTTGCACAGAGTGTTTCCTTTGAGCGGCGTTTACCGTAGTTTAAAGAGCGCGAGAGCCAGAAGGGGCCGCAGTTAGCACACTTCGAGGAAACGCTGTCGGCGTCGACTGCGCCTCGTTTCCGGGCCACTTGCTCTACGCTCGTCCAGGAACAAAGCAAAACAACGGCAGGAATTTACTAGCAGACCTTGCGGCCGGGACAGAAAAAGATATACTCGCGTGCGCGCCACTTCCCGCGGAATAGGAGCAGCTAGCAATCGCGAGAGGAGGGAAACGGGGTCACTATCGCTCGCCCCTCTCGCGGCCGCACGAGTTTAACGCAACGAAACTATCCGATCGAGCCGGGCCCCCATTGTTTTCGGCTAAGTCAATGGCACCGTGCATCAGCCACGCCGCAAATCACACTCATAGCTCGCACCGGTGCACGTGTCGCACGGCTGCGCAATCTGCGGCTGATAGCCGCTGATACGCGTCCCGGGATGCCACCGAACGGAATGACAAAATTCAGCGACGAGGCAGAGCGTGTCCTGCGTTTGATTCTTCAGTAAGATCCACGCGAGACCCTGCGCCGTCGAGGTAGCCTTCGATTAAAAATGACCCGGTGGCTGGAAGCCTTCTAATTGCAACTCTGTTTGCGCTGCAAAGTGCCGTCGCCAATTTCTCTCCCCGGAAAGACTACCGCTTCCCGTTATTTCCCCCGGCAAACACCAGCGACTACTCGTTTCGCGGGACAAATCGGGGTCCTCGAGATCTCGAGCGCTCGCAAACGCAATCTGCTTCGTTTCGCACTCTCGAATGGGAAGACGGTGAATAGCTGCCGCGGAGAGTGGCTCGGGCGGGCGAAAGGAGCAGGAGAGGCAGCCAAGGGAGGAAAGCTACGACGGCAGCGTGATACGAGGTTAGCGGAGAAGCTGAGCGCGACAAAATAAATTCCGGTCTCCCCAAAGACACTTGCGTGGCAGGCACTGAAAGGGATGGAAACAAATGGCTGCGCGGCCCCTGTACTGGCGCGGTCTAAAGGAAGAGGGAGCCTTCGGGGTCAAGCAAATTTCCGCTTCCTAAAAGGGTCGAGTTAGCTTTCCTCAGCTGGAAAAAGCTCGCCAAGGGAGCGCGCGAACTTTCGTGCTCGCTGCGTCGAGCGTCGCGATCGCGATTCCAAAAATTCCCTCTCCGTTTCACTTTCACCGGAATACTTATTCGCAGCAATTAAGCTCGCTTCCTCGAGCACTTGGCGACGGGCTCCGTTCCGCCTGCGAAACCGCAGCGTTTCGGCGCGCGAGACAAAGCTACGCGGTGAACGGATTAAGAAATTCGCTGAGACGGGGAACTTTATTAAATTCGTCGGGGAGAAACCACGGTCCCGTAACAGGAGAGAGCTTCAGCTTCGAACGGCTCCTGGAGTCACTTCGTTCGAACGGAATTTCCGCGGTGCCTACAGGACCATTCACGGGGATCGCTTGCAATTAGCAGGCTCTTGGAACTAGGGCTGGGACTATTTGTCGAATTTTTCAGTATTCGACTATTCGAATACTTCAGTTGCTCAATTATTTGGCGAATATAATTCGAATATCCAAGTATTCGAATACCATTCGATTATCCAAGTATTCGAATATAATTTGAATATCTAAGTATTCGTGTACTATTCGAATATCCAAGTATTCGAATACTATTCGAATATCCCAGTATTCGAGTACTATTCGAATATTTAAGTATTCAAATACTGATGTATTCAAATAGTATGGTGTGAATTATAAATCAAGTTCTTTAGGTTCATTTGACAGGGTGAAATCTTGTAAGCTAATTTTGACCCACTTCACACCATACTATTCGAATACAACAGTACTTCGAATACTCAAATATTCGAAGTTTATTCATAGCATTCGAATACTTGTAAAATATTCGAATATTAAATTATTCGAATACTTGTGAAATATTCGAATATTAAATTATTCGAATACTTGTGAAATATTCGAATATTAAATTATTCGAATACTTGTGAAATATTCGAATATTAAATTATTCGAATACTTGTGAAATATTCGAATATTAAATTATTCGAATACTTGTGAAATATTCGAATATTAAATTATTCGAATACTTGTGAAATATTCGAATATTAAATTATTCCAATACTTGTGAAATATTCGAATATTAAATTATTCCAATACTTGTGAAATATTCGAATATTAAATTATTCGAATACTTGTGAAATATTCGAATATTAAATTATTCGAATAGTCCCAGCCCTACTTGGAACCAGCTCCAGGAAATATCGCGGGGAGACGCGTTGTCTCGGCCCGTATCGAAGTGCCTTTTTATCGGTGGCTCGTTACGAATCCAACGACTCGCCCGTACAACCGCTGAAACACAATCCTTCGTTGCAGGAAGTCGTCGCCGTGAATTCGATACAGCCTCCAATCGAGACAGATCGATTCCTTTGAGACGAGCCGCGGCAATTTGCATCCGGATCCCTCGCTCTCTCCTGGCCATTTGCAATTTATCGGCGTAGAGGCATCCCCCGTCGCGGGACCACGAAGCTTTTTACATCCCAAGATTCTAGAAATAAATGCCTCCGCTGCGACGTGGAAGTTTTCAGGATTTTTGGTGGCGCGACAACGCGAGGCGAAACGATATCGGGAAAGGATCAAAGGCCGGCGGAGGAACGATCGATACGTAGAATCCTCCCCGTCCCCGATCGCGTCCGTCCGAATGCTTTCCCATCGAAATAGAGGCTCGCCGTGGAATGATATCGGGCACGAAAAACCAGTCGACATTTCCGTAACGGTTCGGGGATCGGCGAAGCTGGGCCCGGCCGCGTTACACGCGTCACGTTCCTTCGGCTCTCGTTTTCGGATCGAACGGTACGGGGATTTTTCGAATCGCATCGGTCGAGTGGTCGCTCTCGTAACCTCGAATGGAAACATCACGTCGTTGCGGGAAAACGGCGAAAGCTCGCCTCCGAAGGGGAAAGGTCCCGTGCCCGTCAACGCGGAATTATTCGTTTCACTAATTTCTTGAAATACCCGACACGCTCCCGCCCATTGTATAAATCGCGGGCCACGCTCGTTTCCCCTGCTTGTTTCGCGCGCTGGCAACCTCAACCCTTTATCCACTTTATTTCCACGCTGATGCTCCCTCGCGCGGGGAGCAACGATTCCGCGGACGTACGCGCGTAGCTCGAGTGCCTCGGGGAGGCCAGGAATGAATGATTTCGACGCGCAGCGCACCGAGGGTGCAATGGACAGCGAGTGAACAATTGCGCCCGGGGACCTGGCAGGTACGCAAAACGGCGAGGTAATAAAACTGCGTGAAAAATAAAAACCTGCACCGGTGGGAGGTTCGGGAAAGTTGGAAAAAAAACCGGACTGCGGGAATCGTTGGTGCAAACACGCTATGGGTTCGCCAGCGTGCGATTGAATGTTTCGCGGACCTAAAAGGAAATGCACGTGGACCTAAACCGAGTATCGACTCGGGAGGCGCTGTGCGATTTAGCCAGATGCTTTTAAACCGCCGTTTCCCGACCTCCGCCTGGACAAAGCCTGGCTGGATGAAATAATACTCGCCCGGTAAACGCGCGACAGGAAAAGTAACGAGCTTCCTGAGCTTCCTGATCTCCCCTAAACGCACTCTCTGTCGCCAAAAGGGGATCTCTATTTGTCATTGTCGCGAGTTGAGTGAGATTAACGATCCTCGGAAGAAAACTGGCCGTCCATTGCAACGGCAGTGCTATGAAGCCCCCGTGTACCGTCTCCGGTTTTTGCCGAGCGGAAATTTAACGATTTCCGATACCATTTTTCCTCCTTCGACTGCAGCGACAAGGCCGGCAGCGACTGTTCGTGCCGCGAATAAATATTAATAATCCCATGCTCCTCCCGCGGATTCCTGTTTTTCTCGCCGCTGAGTTTAGAAATCACGGGGAGATTTGCGAGATTGATATCGCGCGATAATCGAGTCTAGAGTGTCATTAGGGGGGAGGGCGGGAAATTGATGGGCGAAGTTTTGGCAGCGACGAGTGTTCTAGGTCGTGCCGGTTTCCGTCGCTCTCTCGCGTAGCTACGGCGATCTTGAAATCTCTCCAGCTCGGTTTGGCATTTACGATGCACTTTCTTCGGACCAATAGTCCCTTTCGCGGGGACGCGAGCATGGCCATTTACCGAGAGCTATTTCCACGCCGCGACAGCGAGCTTTCTATTTTTTCGCTCTCGGCCAGCGGAGAAACTCCGTCGTTTTAATTCAATGCGCGATAAAGGGGACGCTCGCGGGGCGAGAGGGGGGGGGAAAGCGCGGGATACGGTTTGTCGGGAAAAACCGTGCCCCCCTTTTCCCTCGCCGCGCCGTCCGCCCCTTAGTTTCACGCTAGCTTTCGCGAGGCTACGGTCATATTGTTAGGGAGACACACTTGGAAGCCGTATAACGGGGATCCCGTTAAAAGAAAGGTACTCTCCCTTTTGCCAGAGGCAGACGCGGGGCATTCTGCAAATGCGAATTATGCCGAGCTTGTAAGAAGACGTGCAAACGTACCGGGAGAATCCTTTAAATTCCTTCGCTCCACTCTCGTTCCCCGGCGGAGATTTCATAAGCGCCCCGACGTTCGTCAGAAGTGGTTCAATTTTACGGGGAACTCGAACAATCGCAGAGTGGAACCGTTACCGGCTCGACGTGCACGGGAATATCGTCTCCCCCACCGCCGCGACGATTTGCGTTGCAGGATGCGCGGCCATTGAGTTCCCGTAGAAATGTGGAGCATCGCGTCCTCCAGTATTATATTCGACCCTTTGTCCCATCCACGGAATGTCAACCGGTGCACGCTAATGAAAAGCGATTTACAAACGAGCGTACAGCGGTTCGGCAACGTGAAACCGAACGAACGGTGGCTTCGGGGTACGCGCGGTGGAATTAGCATCGACCGCCACAGGATCCACTGCCCTACAGGAGCGTTGCGAACAGCTGGCGAGAGGAAAGCATCCTCGAACACGATGCAGGGATCTGTGAAAACGTTATAATGAGGATCCAGGGAGTCCGACGTAACTGTTCGCCATTTACATAGATAAATAAGCGAACACAGACATCTCCCTGTTGGGCTGTCTTGTATTCGGACAGGGCCCGACCTAGGGGTGAGGGGGTAAGTAAGGCAACTGCCCAGAGCGTCGAAATTTATGAATATTGCATTTTTTATAAAGCAGAAGGCTTTTGTTTTGCAAGAAATGAATGCAACAAATATCGCTCATTGTTAAAAATTATATTTCAAAATAATCTGTCGATATTTGTATAGGTAATCGTTGTGTCACTGATTCAGCACTGTACAGTCCAAACCGTTGATCCTAGAAACATGAAATTCGGAGGGTATATTCCTTTTGCGATGTAGGTAGTAATCGATAAGAAGGGATTTTTTGAATTTCGAACCCGAAGGGGGTAAAAAGGTGTGAAATATGTTTTCTCGGACTCGTTATTTCTTAGATGCCATTATATATCAACTTGGTTCTTACTCACAAATGCCTGAAAACCAATTTCAGGATTTGTTCCCAACCAACCCTTAGGGGGGTGAAAAGGGATGAAATGTATTTTCACGGATTTCTCAAAATCTCTTCGGCCCGATTAGATATCAGCTTGATTCTTTCTTACAAAAATTACCCACACAAATGCCTACAGACCAATTTCAGAATTTTTCCCCAACCAACCCTTAAGCGGCTGAAAAGGGATAAAATGTATTTTCACGGATTTCTCAAAATCTCTTCGGCCCGATTAGATATCAGCTTGATTCTTTCTTACAAAAATTACCCACACAAATGCCTACAAACCAATTTCAGAATTTTTCCCCAACCAACCCTTAAGCGGCTGAAAAGGGATGAAATGTATTTTCACGGATTTCTCAAAATCTCTTCGGCCCGATTAGATATCAGCTTGATTCTTTCTCACAAAAATTACCCACACAAATGCCTACAAACCAATTTCAGGATTTGTCCCCAACCAACCCTTAGGGGGGTGAAAAGGGATGAAATGTATTTTCACGGATTTCTCAAAATCTCTTCGGCCCGATTAGATATCAGCTTGATTCTTTCTTACAAAAATTACCCACACAAATGCCTACAAACCAATTTCAGGATTTGTGTCCAACCAACCCATAAGCGGGTGAAAAGGGATGAAATGTATTTTCACGGATTTCTCAAAATCTCTTCGGCCCGATTAAGTATCAACTTGATTCTTTTTTACAAAAATTACCCACACAAATGCCTACAAACCGATTTCAGGATTTGTCCCTAACCACCCCCTAAGGAGGTAAAAAGTGGTGAAATGTGTTTTCACGGAATCCTTAATATTTCTCAAGCCCAAAGCGAAGCGCGAGCTCAGGTAGTTAATTATTTATAATTAAATATAAAGGGCGGCAAGAATCAGTTTCGCCCAGAGCGAAGAATGATCAACAAAAAAAAAAGTTCCATTTAAAAAACCGAACTTGACCATCATATCTTTTAAACTAATAATCGCAAAAAAATTCGTCTGCGCTAATAAATTGGCCCCCTGGAACCATGCAATTCCCTATTTTTTTTATATTCTTATCAACAATACCTTAGGAGATATCCCGCTCTCCAGTCTACCGTCGGACACCCTGTACATCGGGCCCAGTACATATTCAGAAACCGAGCTTAAGAGTCCCTTGCACTGCTGGACGATCGGGCCACTTAAAGTCTCACCGGTCCCCTTTTCGAAATCCACGATCGCTCGCCCCGCAGCAGGAATTCCGCGGATCCGAAATTTCCGATGGAAAAGTATCCGCGGGGGCTCGAAGCACGATGCGGCCAACCGGTTAGGGAAAGCTCGCCTGTTATCCGAGCAAACAGCCGCCGGTGGCGCGTACTTCAAAGTAAACTAGTGTAACTAAATTAAGGGGAAGGGGGAGGATGCGCCTAGCCGTTGCCGCGTAACTCGTAACTGTTGTTCGCGACGTTCGTTTGCAAGCGAGCGGCAGGGACGCGCGAGGGAGAGCACCGAGGGGAGGGACAGCTCGGTGGATTCCTCGATAACGAGTTCGTTCCCGTCAGGGTGGATCGAAGTCGGGGAAAAACGATCGCCCGCGGCGACCTGCAGCCGTACACGTAAGTACGGGTACGCGGGTCGATTTTGAAAGCGTCGATATCTCGTTTCATCGAAGTCGTTGACTCTGACTGGCTGCCGCGAGACGATCGCGCTTATCCGCGCCTACCGGGCGAGATCGAGCGGCGAGAGAAGGGGGAGGGGGGGCTATAAACTAGTAGGCGTACCGTCGGCGCCAATATAGTCCTGAGAACGGTATCGGGTTACGGCGCGATTGTTGTAATAATTACGCGTCACTCATTCCCGCGTGCGTACGTGTTACGCTATTATTTAGGCCGCACCCATCGTCGCAGACGCCTCGTCTGGGGATCGTAACGATCGTGACGATCGCGTCGGCGACCTGATACTTTCCTCTTAAGCTACCCGCCAGCGATCATTAGCTGCGGCGACGTTGTCCAGATACGGAGCCCAACGCCACTCGATCCAACGAAATCGGACGCTTCGATGACGAGCCTCTTCCGGCCACGATAAGGCACACGAAAATGATATCGGCAGCGGAGGCCTTTCGGACGAGGCTGCGGTGGGACGCGGCCGCGCGAAATGAAGCGACGGTGCCCCCTTTCGCGGGGCACGAGGCAGCGCGGCGAGTTCCATTTCGTGAATTATCATTGAGCGGTGGCCGCGCGAACCCGGGCCGTCCGGAGGGCCCGGCATTAATTACACAGGCACGTAAAACTTGAGCTTTCTGCATTGTGCGCGGGGATTACAATGCATTTTATGCAAACCAGCTCGTAGAATAGCAGCTCGCTGAATGCCGCGGCCGATCCCCTTTCCCCTCGCCGCCCCTCGTTCCCCGGTCGAGTCTCTCGCGTCTTCCAGGCCCCCGCGACCGTCCCTTTGGCGTCGCGAAATAATAAACCGCGCGCCGAATCCGTGATTGCCTGCAGCGCGTCGGGACGCCTCGCAGGCTTCCCGGGGAAACTGCTGGCCGTAAAACACCGGCGGCAAGGCGTGCCCCGTGTCGTGGCATTTTCGAGCGACGTTCGCAACACGGAGTTGTCGAAGTAATTTGCCGAGGCGCGAGTACAAGGTCGGGGCAAATTGCGCCCCATCGAGCGATCAAGCCTGACGCCCCCGCGGGGGTGCGTTTCGGTGCCGCGATTAATTCGCCCCGCGAGCACCGTCTCGAGTTACGATTCCTCCTCTCGCGGCGGTCGTGCGGGGCTTCGCGGCTTTTGCCTTCGAGCGACGAACGAAAGCCCGGTGGAAGCTTTCGGCCGACGAGAAATGGTGGACGTTATCGGCGCGCGATTTCGAAAAATCGGCTCCTGCGTTATTCAAAGGGCGAGCGTGCACGCTTGGTAGGTGCGAGACGAGGATAATGTAACGGGTCATTGGAAACAATGGTGAACGCCCCGTGGACGCGGGCCTGCTCCCTACGCTTCCACTCGGATAGAACGTATAACGGAAGCGGAGGAATTCGTCGGCAGGCCGGGGGATCCGGGACGATCGTAAAAGGGAAATGAGCTTCTAAGAAGGGCATTAGTTTAATAGGTAAGACCGGCTACGGCTCGTCTCTTACAAATCGTCGGCGATTTAACGGTTCCCGGCCGATTCCTGCGAATGCCTTTCGTCGCCTATCGCCGGCAGCCTTCCGGCGACGTGAAATATACCCGTTGAATCAGAACGCGGCGCAGCCAAGCCGACGGGCGCGAAAAGGGTGACGAACGGGCGAGGGGTGCAGCGACGTAACCCTCTTAAGTTCGGGCTTCTATGAGTATTTGATTACACGCTCTAATTCGGCAGCCGTGTATCCGCCGCGGGAAACGTGTCGCGATTGTTGCGTAGTCGAAACAGTATACCGGGGGGGGGGGGGGGGGGGGGACTGCTCGAAGGCGATACGGCCCGGGAGAGCGAAAAGGGAAAGCAACGGGAGCGGGTCCGGGCCGCTAGGTATATCGAGTATCTCGCGTTCTCACAAATCTTCAGTGTCCCTAATCCACGCGGCGGGGCCGCCCGCGAACGAAACGCCGCGCCAGGGCCACAATAAAATAGGGACGAGTGAATGAGCAAATACTACGTCGAACTCGAGTGAGAGAGCACCGCCCCTCCTCCATTCAGGCACGCAACCGTATCGCTCCCACCTGTTATATCCGCCAGCCACTTTATCTCCGCTGTGTTTAACGTCTCCTATCCCTCGCCGAGTGCTCCCTTAGATTTGCACAGCTACGTACACGCGTCCTCTCGAGTGCGCGAATAAAGAGGCTTGCCACCCGGTACCTACACCCTGGTGAAACCCACGATTCCTAAGTAAGAAACCCTCCGCGACCTTTCCTCGTTTCCACTGCCGTTGGTTATTAGGGGTTTACGTTCACCGTTAACACCGTCACCCCCCCCCCCCCCCGCCCTGGACGCAACTCGATGATTATTTTCGCTGCAAAGCGGATTGTCCCCGGCTTACCTGGAACGGCGACAAACAAATATTTACGACTCGCGGGACGCGAGGACAAAGACGCGGCGTACCCGGCGAGCATAAAGAGCAATAACTACGACGATAAACAGAAACGGTGTACTTAACTCGAGGACCTATCCCGTGCCCTTCTAACGACTCTATTTCGTGGCCCCTAGGTCGATCGCGCCCACTTGCCACGTACCGTACACGCCCGTCGTCGTCCTAATGGAAAGATGCGTATCACGAAATTAAATATGACTCGTGTTTAGCGTGCCACGGTGCCCCGGATCGGACACTTATTTCTTCGACGTTGACCGAGAGAGAGAGAGAGGGGCTTCGAGGAAGAACGGAGGGAAACAGAAAGAAGGAACGAAGGAGATGGAGGAGAGAGAGAGAGAGAGAGAGAGAGAGAGAGAGAGAGAGAGAGAGAGAGAAGAGGTCGGTGGGACGGGGACCGCGTCCGTGGAACAGGCGGAACACCCACCTTGATTCGATACCTACGTTCCGGACGATCGAAAAAAGATCCATCGCGACCGTCCCTCGAGAAAATAGAGTAATTTAGATAACAGCCGTCTCACCCTGCCGCTCTCCCTACACGTTCCTCTATCGCAGCCGGAGTTGCTCGCGTAACGTCTCTCTGGAGGCATGATGCGGTCGTCGTTCTACTCATCGCGTTATGATCTCGTATATTCCCCTTGCAAGTCCCCAGAAAGTTCGATTTTCAACCTTTAAGTGGAATATAGGGCAGCAGGAATAGTAGGATTTACGACAAACGTAACAGGAAGGCTGATCTACATACGCGATAGTTGAAAAATAACTTATGTTCTTGCTACACTGTCGTAAGCTCGAAAGCAACGGAAATATTCAAGCGCCCCCCACCTTGTGTATCATTGTAATGTCAAGAGCTCCTTCGCCGAAATCCTCCGCCCGCTTAAAGAGTCAAAGGAATTGGCGCAAGCCAGCGTATTAGCGTTTAGAAGGAATTAAACGAGAGTTTCTATGTCAAGTACTCGATGGTCCCCGGGCGGAAGGTGGGACGCATCGCGTGCACATGGTCGACCGCGGTTGATTTTCAATTTCAAGCGGATCGAGTGTCTTCCGTGGCGCTCGTTGCAGCAGTGTAAACGTACCCATCGAGAATCGACGCGAGACTTGGAACTCGATGCCCGAGCACTGCGCCGGCACGTACCGGAGCGATTGTTTGTAACGTACACAAAGTCCACTCTCGTTCGACGGACGATGCAACGCGAAAGTCGATCGCGAAAAATTCGTGAAAACGAAGGTTCCGCGTTACGTTTACGTGCACGGGCTTACCGTAATTCCCCTCTCTCACTCTCTCTGTCTCTCTCTCTCTCTTTCTGTCCTGCGTCCCCTCCGTCATCGTCGCACTCGGGCGTGCTCGGCTGGTGGAAAGTCAAGCTTTCTCTGTCGCGTATCGGTGTCCCCCCACCACGTTGTTTCGTCCACGGTGTCCCCCCACCAAGAGTCGAAGCAGGTAACGTGCCGACGCCAGGCAATGGCGCCTTAGCGGCTGCACCTGGGCTAACCGTTCGCCAGGTTAGGGAGCACGGGGATTGGCGGAGCGGCGCAAAGCGGCCCGCCGATTGGCGGATATCGCGGTTCCGCCGGCACGGGACTTTAATCTCGTTCACCGTAGGCGCGCTGCTGCTCAGTTCAACTTACCTTTGCCGCACGGACGGACGGTTGGCCACGCAACTCGCCTCGGACATTCCACGAAAGACGTTGCGCCTAGCCCCCCCGTGGCCCGTGGATAGTTGCCCCGATAGCGTCGTCTCTGGCTGGATGGTGACGCGTCAGGGTATCGTGTCACCTCGCGGTCGTCGATCCTTCGATCCATCGCGTTCCCTGTGTGATCGCAGGAGGAAAGGGATCATCGACGCAACGGGCTAGGAGATCGCGTCGTGTGTGCGCGCGCGCGCGCGGGCGAGCGAGCGAGCGAGCGAGCGAACCAGCGAAACGAACGAACGCCTCCCCCAGTGCAAGTGTGTACGTGTACCTGTGGTACGTAGTGTGTTACGAAGCGAGAGGCCACAAACGTGCGCGCGTGTATAGCGGCCCCGCTTCTTTCTCTCTTCTTCTTCTTCTTCTTCTTCTTCCCTGTGTTCCCCCGTACCGTGTCTGCGTTCGTTCCGTGCGCGTGTCCGTGATTGGCCGGTGCGTGGCATTTTTAAAAAGTCGTCCGCCTGCTTCTGTCCGTTATAACCCCGGGAGAGATCCGGCGGCCGCGATGTCGCGAAACCGCGAGTGAATTGTCCACGGCCGCGCCGTGCCGCGCGGTTGTCCACGTCGAAGCAGTGCCGACTCGACGCGCGATGCCGGTCCCGCGTTCCTCTTAATCAAACGTACAGCCGTTACGCAGTGCTTGCCGAACGGCGCGGCGGCTAGATCGGGCATACCGAGGGCACTACGGGCACGCGTGTGATCGGTACCGGCCCCGAAACTGCATCGGATAATTCGAACTGGCCCCGAGGAAGGCCTAACCTGACCCGGCAACGCTGCGGCGCAACAGCTATCGTCGCTGACAGGTAGAACGTCGCGCGAGAAAGAAGGAGGGGAAGAAGATACGAGAGCAAGAGAACGCGAGGGAGACAGCAAGTGAAAGAAGAAAGGAGAAGGAGCGCGTGCAGTTCCCTTTTCGAGTGTGACATACGCGTGGCGTCGCGTAGATTCCTTGCCAAAGATAAGTGGTCGCGAGGAGAGTACGGAAGCCCTCGATATTCGGGGATAGTTTCTTCGTTATCCCTCGCTGAAGGCGGGAAGGGGAACGGGGAGCAAAGCTGCCGCGGTGATTTTCTCATCTCTGGTCCGGAGGTGCGCCTACTACGGGCTCTCCGTGCTGTCGTGTTGCCGCCGGAGCGTGGTCGTGGATCGCTGTGTGTCGTAGTTGCGCCGGTCGCGAGGTGAGGTTAGGATCCGTCCAGGAGAGAAAGAAAGGCGAGGAGAGAAAGGCCTGCGGGCAAGGAGCAAGCCGCGACAACCGCGATTAAGTGCAAACGGGACGAAATATCGGGGCAAGAGGACACCGGTCAAAGAAGAGGAGCCGCAAGCCATCCACGAGAACTGGATTACACGGGCGACACGAGAATCGCCAAAATTCTGCCGATTTCTAAAAAAGGTGAGTACACACGTGTCGCGTTTCTCTTGTCGGTCATTGGTCTTTCGCTGGTGATAGCGGGCTTCTTTTTATCTCTGACAGGTTCAATCATGTTTTGTTTTTTGATAGCCAACACCCGAATCTATTCTTTCATTATCGTCCACTTGTATTTTCGGTGAAGCTTATCGAGTTTATTCGATAAAAGGCATTTGTTTATCGGCGATACCGGCTGTGACCGCAGCCGGTGATCGGGCTCGATCACTTCGACTGCATCAGCAATTCAAAGTACAGGGTGAATCATAAACTCTTGTAGGTACAGTCCTATTTTCAAGCTTCCGGAGGCATGCAGGATTTCCGATATTCAGATTTGAGAAATATTCTGTCTCAGAATCGTATTGCGATCGTAGAGTCTCGTGACCATAGGATCATAGAATAGCTTGCACGTCAGAGGGTCATGTGCATCGCCAATTTGACAGATCGATGGCCTTCCTGAATCTCACGTAAGGAGGAGCAGTTATCGATGCACGTTAATTTGTGGGACCCCATGCGTCGTTACTTTCGTCAGTCCATGGAAGAGCGAGTGGAATACCGGTGACTGGTTTTTACGCGGCTCGGTTGAATTCACGTTTCACGGCGAAAGAAAACACGGTTCTTTCGTTGGTCGGGTGGTTCGCTCGCCGTTTAACCTCGAGTGTCTCGGCCCGCCTAACCTTGAAATCCCACTCGTCGCCTCTCGCATGTTTTTAAAACACTCGATCTTGGCTCTCGTGGGACTCGCGCATGCGCCGCGCGATCGTCCCTCTTTTTTCCTCTTTTCACCTCGTCTCTGCCTTTGGCTCCTTCACTCCCTCGTGTCCCCGCTCTCGTGGTTTCGACGAAATTTCAATTAAAACCGCGACACACCGGCGTAAGCTCGATTTAACTTTCAAATCGACTTCCAGACACCCTACGGCCGCGTACAAAAAACGTCATCGAACGCGACGCATGTACTTCGCGAGCAATTTGAATCTCGGCGGAACTTGGCGCGCTTTTGTCCGCCACTTTCGCGCCCAGAGCCGTTGCTCGAGGAACGCGAGTGTCGTTGTTTGCAGCGCATCGGAATTGCCTGGCGATACATCGGCATTGTGCTCGCCCGAGTTTTCTGTGACTTCTCGCGAGCTTCGCGCGATGGGGGAACAAAAGAAGCCTCCGACAGTGTTTATCGATACGCGGCGATCAATTTTTCACTGCTGCTCCCGAGTCGCGTGCACCGACAATGGACACAGTTCGTACGGTGGATATTTTCACCATTGTGCATCCTGCCGCGGCGTGTTTACGTCGTTCAAGAATGCCAGCTATTCCTGGAACAAAAAGAGACGCCATAAGCGAATGTTTCCTGTAAACAGCCATTAAGGTACGTCGCGGTCCATAACCCTCCACCTCATAGGTTAGTTTAGCGCCATTCTTTCTCAGTGGTTATGTTTCCCTCCAACATCGTGTCAAGATCGTGACTTATCGATCTCGACACCATCTTGATCTGGAAATAAATTTGATAGACGGGACGTGTAGTAAATCGAGTGGGCTGTTAGAATTTCACCGAGACAATTGCTTTCTCGTTATTCGAGGAATAATCCTGCGACATTGCCGTCGAAACTTTGATGCCCACTTAACCTTCGCTCGCCATACTTATCTTCCGAGTTACAGAGGACACAAAGAAATTGGCGGGCTCGGTTGTAACGAGTCGATTCCTCGCACCGTTGATCAGATTGTTCGGGCATAATTAGCCGCGTTTCGTAGATGGCGGTGGAAGTCGCTAATTTCGCGGCGCACAATTTATTCAGCTGTCGTACACTTCGCTTGACAGCCGTAATAACTCTTTTCCGCCCGAAACACTGCAAGGACGTTAGGAAAAGGGGGCCGCCCTACGAAATTACAGCGATTAGCCCACAGTATTCGCTTTGGGCTCGAATTTCTCGCCGAGGCACAGGATCCTTCCATCCTCCCTCTTAATTACCTAATTTTACATAAACTCGCGTAGGTATAGATCGGCGAGTGGGGAAACAGTCGAATGCAACCTTCGTTGCATTTACACCCAACTTCCTCGGAGTCTCCTTTCGCGAGGCTGGCTCCCGTACTTGGCGCAGGGTTTCGCCGCGGCTAATTGCATCGGGGCTAAATTTAATTTGGAAGGGAAAGTTGTAGGAAAGGCTCACCTTCTCCCAGTGCTCTCCCCAAAGAGAGCACTGATTATTTCGTGAAAGTTGCGAGAGACCCCTTTACTAGCTAACGCGTTACATCGTCGAAGTTCGCTAGCCGGCTGGCGGAATCGGACTCGCCTCTGGACAAGATTCTCGTTGCTCCTAATTAACTCTTCATGAATGTTACGCGGTTCTGCTGGACGCGTCGCGTGTTCCCCCCGGCTAATTTCCACCGCGCTAGTTCAATTTTCCATTAATTAACGGCCGGTCGGGGTGAATTTAAACGAATTTCAAGCGCCCCGACCAGCATTTCCGCGTGGCTCCGCCCGGTGGTCGTTGCACTCGCCGCACTCGTTTCTGGCTAATTGAACGTTTTACGATCGCTGCTTGGCCCCGTGTCTTCGTCTGCACGGGGGACGACGCCGCGTCTCAAGGTAGCGCGCCTCGATCTCGATCCACGCGATCGATGATGCGATGCTAAAATATACGGCTGTTCCGCGAGGCGTTTACGCTTCCGGACGTTCATTCACGCGTTTTCCTCGCAACCGTTGCGCAACATTCTCCGTTGGAACGTTACGAAACTTTTACTAGTTCAGGCTCGGTGTCCCTGAATAATTCATACGAGGGAAATATGCCTGGGAGTCCGTTAGCACCTGATGATGATCGAGAGCAGTTTCTCCCCGCCGCTCTTCGATCGCGTGCACCTTAATCGAGCCGTTTGCTACAGACACTCCTGAATGTGGAAGGGGGGACGATAATTAGAGGATGAGGACGGATGAATTGGCGGAAAAGTAGAGGGGGAAAGCGACGGATACTCGCGGGACTCGTTCATAGGTTCGCGATACCAGTCGGCTATCCCAGGCAACTTCCGTCTATCGCGTTCTGTCGTCCACTCGAGTGTAACGATTGGCCTGGATCTCGCGGCGATCGAGTAGAAATGAAATACGCCCGTGAAACGAGCGCGTCCGCGCTACCCCGTCGCCCGTCGCTGAAATTTTACGGCGCGGATTACGGAAACGCCGATCCATTCGCGTCGATTACGTAATCGATGATTTATCCCTGTCTTTTCTCCATGTTGCAGGAGGACGAACGGACAGAGATGGCATGAGGGACGGTTCCGGCAACGTTGCCGAGGTGGTGAGTGTCCCTTCTGCTTTTTATTCAAGCTGGAAAGGGGGAATCACGCTGCCTCTCGGGACGCTTTCCTCCAAAGTATATATCTCCGAAGATATGCCGAGTATGTCGGAAGCTATTGCACAATCGAATGCAACGCGATTCTCCACGAAAGCCTAACAGATGTAGAATAGAAACTATTCCCGCGCAATTTCGAACTCGATTCTCTGGAAAAACGAGAGCTGCTAGGAGAAATTTTTGGTTGCTCGTTTTCCATCGACCTTTGAATGGGGAATTTTTATCAGGAGTCTGGACTCGCCCAGTTCTTTCAAGTCCCTTGAAATGTGTTATATATACGAGGAGCCTTTGCTTCGAGGGAAGGAATGCCAGTTTTCGCGCGGCATATTCCTTCCACCATTCTTCGCACTACGTTTGTCGTTCCTCCACTTCGATATTCGCCTCTCGCCGAGTTCCTTGGAGCTTCGCGAGCGTGAGTAGGGCTTCTTTGCGAGCCGGCCGGCGAGTAGGTGCGCAAAGTATTTTCGAAAGCCCCGAGGCTGTTGGCGCCAGGAAGTAGGCTACCGGGTTAACACATGGCGGCGAGAGCCAGAGGAAAGCGTCGGGCTGAGAGGGGCGCTGAAAAAGCAGGAGAAACTTCAGCTCGCCTCGACTTTTAGCCCCTGAATGGTCCTTAGAACGTTGGCGAGCGATCCTAATTCGAAACGTTGCGTCACGACGCTTTTACCCTCGATCCTCGCGATCTTGGCGATTTTAATAATCCTCTTATAATCCGACGCAGTGTCGCACCCAGAGGAGGGCAAGTAGCGCTCGCACCCCCTCCCCCCAAGAAGGGGCTTCGTAAAAAGAAAAGAAAGCTGAATTTCGTTCTTTAAAGAAATTTGAATGATCGCTTAACGAATTTTATTGAATTTGCGTTAAATCTATTTTTGTCCGTCCAACTCGGCTCCCCCAAGATTAAATCCTGAGCCACTGATCTGACGCGTATGGTGGCGGGGAAATCGAGCTAAAGAACCACCCCCGTAAGAAGCGATCGTCGCGTTTAATCGAGGTCGTCGGCTAATAGCGGACGCGGCTTGGGACAAAAACACGTAATTCAGTTAACGATACGCGTAGAGAGCCACGCTGAATCGATGAAAGCGCGGTGCCTGTTCCCCTCGTCGCCTGACCTTGGCGAGATCCAGTGAAAAGTAAACCGAGAAATATGGAAGGGGAGACGTTCAGGTTCAATACACTCGGCGGATCAGTGTCACCCAGATTCTCTGTACGCCAATCGTGCATAAAATGGGATAGCGTCGCGCGTGTCGCGCGCTCGTGCCCCCAGCCGACTTTTAGACCACCCGGTACTTCAACGTTCTTACTGTTTCCCATCCACTGTATCACGCTTAGAAACATTCAGCTGTAATCTTCCTTCCTCCGCGGTGGACGTACTCCTGTTAGCCTTAAAATTCACCAAAGAATCGCGCGGCCATCGCGTAAGTTCTATTTCTACTCGTCACCAAGCGGATTTGGAGATTTGGCGGCCCTAGGCTAATAAGCGTCAGCTGTATTTCCCGTGATATATAAAAGATTGTAGTTCAAATGGTTGAGACAATCTTAAAATTAATTTAATATGACAACTAACATTTTTCTACAGGAAAAGGATTGGAATTGTCTTTAAAATTCTCTCGAGTCTCTGTGCTCGAACCCTTTTCAAATTCTTTCGCTCAAAACATGTCACAACTCCAAAATTTGCTGTCCTAGGCCTACTTAGCCTAGTCACCCCAGAGTTCTTCCACTTTCCCCGTCTCTAGACACGCCACAGCGTGCCGCGGACCTATAAAACCGAAAGGTTAAGCGTTCCGCGCGAACCCGTTCCGTCTTCGCGATATAGAGGGGTTGCAGGAGGATTCCGCTGCGCCTACGATCTTCTTCCCCCCCTTATCCTGGGTGTGACGGTTGATGTAGCCTGCAAACAGGGGCGGTCGGAAGTGACCCGAACTCAAACACCGCAGCGAAAGTTTCCCCAACGACCGCGTGGCTCGGTCTGGTCTGTTTAATCGGCGTCGGATCGCTGGCATTGTTGAAGCGGCATGTTTGAAGACGCAGCGCACACGTTCCACCCCCACCCCCCCTGCGTTTCCCAAATTGGAGTAGTCCGCGTTGATCTTCCGCGCGAGTCCCGCCCTAATTCTAATTAAAACCAGATCACAGTGACGGACTCGTCGGCTCCCACTCCGGCCGCTAGTAATTAGCCAACTCCTCGCCGGCAACCGTTTCACTTTCCTAGGAATTTCCAAGTTGCCTCGAAAGTGTATAATAACGCGCGCGGAACAAACCCGCCGCGCAGTCTATCAGTGGGGGAATTAATTGGGACGCGGGGCTGGTCCCTCGACTGGAGTTTGTCGGGCGATTAAAAACGGCGGGGTTCGCGCGGAATTATCGAGTGCCTCCATCGGGGAATCGCGACATACAGTCGCCGTCGCGAATAATCGGTCCTCGTGGACCGCGATTTCGGGAGGGTGGCGCACTCGCGTATTTGTCTCGTGCAGAGTGTTTATTTTTACACGGCTAGCGGAAGCGCGCCAGCTTTAGCCGCCATTAAATATTGCACGCTGCTGCGATTTGGGAGAACGGTCTTTAGTTTAAACATGGAGTAGGTAGGTAGGTTGGGGAGACAGGGGTAGGTTGTAACGCGGGGTAAATTGTAACGTATGTAAAATTTTTTGGAACAGCAAATCTGGTAACCCACAGCATGCTGCGTGACGATATTAGCACCGTCGGTTTTAGTGACACAAACGAGCGTTATATATTCATTTTGTGGTTGTAGCCCAGAATTTTTGTATTTAGAGCGCGTAAGGAAATGTTGTCTTAGCAATTTTATTTCAATTAACCGTTACTAGAGACCGTTTGAATTTTTGCTTCTTTGTCGCTAACGAATCTGTACACATTTGTTTATTATTACGCGTTTTAGTAATTTGATGTTTAGTTTCTCGTTTGCTGAAATAAAACGCAAAAATTGGGGTTTACACGGGGTAAATTGTAACATGTTACTATAGTTACTCCGCTATAAATAGTGATAAAGCAAGCTACTTGCTGACACAACGGAAAAAGATGCTCAGAAAAAGATGAACAGAACAATCGCAAATCCAGAAAGTAGAAAAAAAGTATAAAGGAAGAGGTAAAGAAAGCGAAGAAAATTTTGATAGAATCAGATGAATAGACAATGATTGTTTAAATCATGTATATCAAATGTTTAATAATGATCTGAGTTTTCATTTATATTTTTTAGAAATGTTTAGTTGTGTTCATATTTGTATTTAAATAAGTAAAACAGATTTGGTTAAGATGAAGCTAGATGTCTAAGTGTCTAAGATTTTGTCACGTACTTTCGCGCAATCAGTTCACCACATATGTAAGTAGTAACTCACGCAAATTATTTTCTGATTGAGGAAAACACTTTCGAGAAATAAAAATAAATAAAAAAAATCTTATGATAAACGACTTTATTAAAAATGCACAAAATACTAAAAACTAATTCTTTTCTTGTACTAAAATTTCGATGGTGTTTTTTCACTTTAAATAAAATCGTGGAGCAGGATATGTCATAACAGAATATGAATCAATAGAATCAAGCGTCGAAATGAATTTGTTGTGACATATCCTGCTCCACGATTTTATTTAAATTGAAAAAACACCATCAAAATTGTAGTACAAGAAAATAATTATTTTTTACTTTTTAGTGCATGTTTAATAAAATCGTTTAACATAAAATTTTTTCATATATTCTTTATTTTCTTGTTCTTAGTGTTTTTGGATTTACATTTCACAGCACAGACTTCTTTAAAAATATCTTTTATTGCTGTATAGAGTTTAACAGTTTGCTTAAACGCTGTAGTGCTATAGTCACTAAAAAATAATTCTTTTCTTGCACTACAGTATTAGTTTTACTATTCGCACATAGGGTAGATGTCCCTATTACTGTCAGTGTCCCTATTACTACCACTTTATTCATTTTGCTTAATAAAAATGGGACATAAAGAATAGTGTATAACAATAATATTAATAATAATAAGAGCAGTCCCAATTTAATAATAATATTATTTTTGTACACTAATCTTTATACGTTACATTTTTATTAAGCAAAATAAATCAAGTGGCAGTAATAGGGACACTGATAGTAATAAGGACATCTACCCTACGTGACGGATAATTTCTCGATAAATTGTGTATTTTCGGTAATCGCGATGCGACTGTCGTCCTGAACGCAGCGGCTTTTTGTCGTTTTCGTAAAGAACGCGAGTGGCTGATTTCAAGCCGTTTGGATTTTTGGTTATGGGTTATATTTATTGCTGACTGGGTAATTTTTTCACCCCTTCGGAATTAATTTTTTTTAAATATTGTATTGTCATCCAAACTACGCACGCCTGCAAAGTTTCAAGACAATTGGACAGTTGGAAGTGGGTTAAATTTGAGTTGCCAGATTTGAACCATACAAACAAACAAACGAACAAACATACAAACAGAGGATCGAAGCTGAATAAAATCGTGTAAAAACTCTGAAAACTTTTTTGTTACAATCTGCCCCGATCTCCCCTACGCTTAACACTTGAGAGGAGAAGACTCGAGATGAGTCCGCGAGTAACAGAATTATCATGAATCCGAGTGACCTGTTTGATTCATCGGGCCCTTATTTATATGCCCGAATGGTGGTTCCGTATGCAGAGAACAGTGGCTCCTAAACTGTTTACTGGGGGTCGCCACTGTTATTTTTAGTTGACGATTTTTAACACTAACTTATTATAATATAGCTACATTGCTATATTCAATTTTTCATAATTGAAAGGAAGGAAATATGTATCTCGTGTTATAGAGGGGACGTAGGTTATTTAAATTTTATAAAAGGAGATCGCGACTCAAAGAAGCTTGCAAAATCCCACTAGAAATTTCGAAAATTGCACGGAAAGGCTCTAGAAGCTTTGCCTCTGGCATAGTTCTACTACGTTGACCAGCAGATAAGCCTACAATTAGTCAAAGCGTAAACACTTGTGGGTTTTCAACCCTCCATGAGGGCGATGCCAGCGGGGACGGTACATCCTAGTCGACCCAAGCGAGGATCCCATCCATAGAGAGTACTTCCCCGTCTCTCTGCAGAAGAAAAGCGAATGCACGCGCTGGAAAATTGCTTTCCACGGGCGCGATAACTCGACCACGTTAATCGACCCGTTTCGCGGCGACTTGGTATTCGGCAGCCGACGCACCATGCACGACGAGCGCCGCTAAATTAATTACAGGGGCCGCTCGGGGGTGGTCGCGCCCTGAGCAACTGGTCGCGCGAACGCTGACGCGCCCCGCGCTCGGTCAACGCTCGCCGACGCGAATTTCCCCCCATTCGCCGGCTGGAAAGCTCGTTCCGGCAGCGGTGTTTGGCTACGTTATCGAATTGCAGTTTTCCATTTCTAATGCCGCGGGCGGTGCCCGCCCGGGAAATAATGGAGGGTGATTCGCGGCCGCGGGGCAAGCTCGTCGATAACCCATTGTCGTGACCGGAGCAATTAATGGGACGATATTATCGAAATTATCGGAATCAATCTGCCGCGCGGACAGATTGCGGCCGCGGCCGTGTTGCGCGGCCAGACGCGTTCTGATAATAGAATGGCCCCGATAATGGACGTTTGGGGTCCACGTGCGCGGTGGATAAAGAGTAATGGTCGCCGATATCGTGGATGAATGGGTGGAGATTTATTTGGAATCGTTTAGAGCGAGGCTTGTCAGCTTGTGAATATCGGAGGCGGTGTAGGAAGCTATTTATTTATTTATATAAGACAATTATCTTTGAAAGAGAAGGATTTTCAAGAACAAACTAGAAATTGCTTCCCTGTAAAGAGAGGTTATTTTCTTTATTATATTATACTATATTACAACGCTTATTTACAATATGTACAATCTTAGCTGTAAAGAGAGAAACGACATTTAAAGTTTATTCTCTATCTCTTCTTCATTCACACGTTTATTATGCCTATTATTTTAATCCTCTATTAACACTTATTTCAATCAATGCACATGTGCTCTCTTATGTAATCGTCCTTCCATAAATTAGTCGTTCTCTCTATACAGTAATATTTGAATTAAGGAAATACCATTTCCTTACATTTATTTCACATTATCGGTTGAAGCAATTTCGTATTCTAACAAGTCCTACAACAGAAAGACGTAAAGCAGAGACAGCAATGACACCAGCATATGAAGATGATACGATAAAAGAAAAATAGAAAAGGAACGAGAAACTCAACTAACTTCGCTGCAAGAGTGTCCGGTATGCACTGGCCCTGAACCTTCTAGTGCAGTGATGAGCGAGAAACCCGCGGCTTGCAGGCCGCATTTGGCCCACCAGCCGCTGACTTGCGGCCCGCCTGAACATTGGCATAAATTAAAATTCTTATATTATTTAGTTATAGGCCGGTATTCATAGTCGCTACTTATTCTTAAGCAAATGCTTAAGCATTCGGCATCCTTTACTAGCTACTAGGTTAGTAGAGGATGCCGCGTGCTTAAGCATTTGCTTAAGAATAAGTAGCGACTATGAATACCGGCCATAGAGTGAAAGCACTAGTAGTCGGCCAGCTTCTAGTAGTCGACCACTTTTATTGTTTAGCTTAAAGAAATAAGTACTGAAATAAAGCATTAATTAAATGACAATTTTATATTATATTTTGAATTTCTAACTTTAAAATACGACAAACAGCGCTCTTGATAGGTAAAAAATAAATGCTTTTAAAGTGATTTGTAAACTAATTTTGAGTCACGTGTGCCATTGCTGTTTTCTAACACGAGAAGCATAAATGCGCTTTGAATAGAAACGACAAATGTAATTCAGTTCTATACATTTTTTACTGGAAAATCATGCTATTTCACTGAAAAAGCAACAACAATTTTATATACGCTTAAAAAAATTAAGGAAGAAAGGGATAATTTATTTATTTATGGGATGTCGGTAACTGAGTCATCATTCCCTTTCTATTTTCAATAGTCGACCGCAGCGGTCGACTTCTGAAGCTAACTGCATTCACAATGAACGCTAAAAGTCGACCACGTGTTAACTATAATTTATCTTATTAAAATTTTGATAAAGTTTTTAAAAGAGCTTAATTTAATTACGCATTATTCCTGTCAATATTAATTATTTACCGTTCTTGCACATTATGTTTAAAAATAAATTTTCGTTTGTAATGCGCACATAACCTATTTTGAATTTCATATTAAAGAAGGTGGTCGACTACTAGCTATCAGATATTTTATCGTTAACTCTAATTATTTATTTTCCCCAAACTTTTATAGTAACTCAAAAATTTTAGTGATACATTAAATTCATTTGAATTACTTCAATTCATTTTATATATTTTATAATGTTGATTGTTTATTTTTTTTAGAACTTTTCATTCGAGAGTAAGGTAAATGTCCCCATTAGTGACCACGTCCCCATTAGTGACCAATTCATTTTCTTATTGTTTATTGCAACAGAGAAAGCGAAATAGAAGCGAAATATTTCAGTTATTGTTTCATACGTTATTTATGTAGCCGTACATTCATCTTTAAGTAAATTCACATGTAAATTAAGACTTGGTCATTGACATGAAAGTTGACAGATTCTAATACCGTGAGGTTATACTCCAGATATCATTAAACTCGCAAATTTTACAATAAAAATACATGGATCCATGCAGTAACTTACTCAAATTAACGAGAAATATAAACAGAATTATAAAATAAAAAGAAAATATCCATTTTCTTTCATTATTGTAGCAGAAAAACGTGGTATAAAATAGATGGTCACTAAAGGGGACATCAGGTCCAATATAATTTTCACCATAATCTTTGTGTAAATAGTCAAATATCACTCTAAAACTAATTTGATTAAGAAACTAGAGACTTCAACAAATACAATGATCCATACTTTACTCAAATATTGTCGTATATTAGTAAAAAAATTACTATTTTGAACCAGTCACACTCTTAAACGGTCGTTAATGGGGACATTTACCTTAGCTGTAAGTGATCGATTACTACTTTCACCCTATTTATATATTTAATATTGCGGCCCGCGTAGAGTAGTAGGTTTCCACCTACTTCTGGCCCACTTCGAACAAAAGATTGCTCAACACTGTTCTAGTGGATCCAGAGAATAAGCCCAGGCCTTTAAAATATGCAATGAGCTATGCGAGTGGACTGAAAAGATCGCCGTGGTTTGCTGTCGAAGAGTGGAACAACAATGCCGACCAGCAAATAGTCGGCCAACGTGGGCTTTAATTAACCCCTGTATAAATTCATCGCCCGGTTGGCCCACTCGGCGCTGTGTGCCTCTAGCAAATAGCACGCGTTAGAGCCCACAATGCTAGGTTTCGCCGAACCACACGAATGAAATATGACTGTGCGACGTATCCAGCGTGTCGGTTCGTCGCTTGACCCAGTGCCTCGCCGCGCCGATCCTGAATAATGACGTCTGCGTAGACGGTGAACGCATTACGCCAACGGCTATCAAGAATCTATCGCGTTAACTTGGACGAAGAGTGCCGGGGATGGTAGATCTATTCGTTCCGCGAGGAGGCGATTCCGCCTGAGCAAGATACCCTGCCGGAGGCAACGTTTTTCAGTGTTCCGCGCACTTTCTTCCGAGAAACTTGATATTCCTACGGCGAATATACTAGCCCCGCTTTTCCTAAAAGGCTGTCCCGGCTTGGGGAGCCGTAATTCGGAGATAAACTCTAATTGTCCTCTTCCTCCAAGTACCCTCTTCTCACCTGCCCTCTTAGAAGACACCCAGTGGACACCGAGCCAACGCTCGGCTTTACACACTCGCTTACATCGCGCAAGCTGTTATACAATACCAGCTCGTGCCATTCGTGCAAAGCCTGGAACACCCTGGCACGTTATCGATCTCTCAAAGGACGAGGAAGCTGGTTCAGGGACGCGACTTTTAACACTGGCAGATCGATCGTACCAGCCGCAATTTCCGCCGCGTCCTAGCCGACCGCGCGCCAAGTCGCGTCGCGCTCGTTGATACCGTTCCACGCGTTTCCAGTTAGAAGAACTAGATTCAGAGCCCTTGGACAAATTCCAGGGCGAAGAACCGCGCCGGGGCTCGCGGGACGGGTTCCTATTCGCGGAAGAAAACAGTTGCTCCAGCCTGCGTGCACGGTTTTGCGCGCATCAATGGGACGGAGAACTGTTCCCAGGCTTAACTTGGCGATGGGGGCCTGTTAGCTTCCTTATTATCCGCGCAATCTCAATTCTCTTCGACAACCTCGCCAGCCATCCGCACTCCAGGATCGGAATATTCTTCGATGTTTCTATATTCGACCGAAGTTAAAGGATCCCCTCCGCTGCCAGGAGCTTCTCCTTGGCCCACAAAGAAGCAACCAGACAGAGAAACACCAGGCTAGTAACGGGGTCAGGAAGTCTACAGCGAAGAGGGTCCAAGGATCGGCAGATAAATAGTTGCGAGAGCAGCGATGCTCTCGGAAATCTACCAACGACCCCAGCCACCGGAGGAAAAGGTTTTTCGCAGTGTTATTAGAAATTCTTATTGATTAGGCCGCTCGTAAAGGAGTTTGTGACGTACAAACGACCGGACGCGAGCGTCGAAGCCGCAGAGGCTGAGATTTACGACGCGGTCGCGCTGCCCGTCGTTCGCGATTGATGCGCGCCAACCGGCCCAGGATAGTCGCGCGTGGCACGCGGCTTTCTTTCCGCGGAAGTCGTGCGCGTTCCGCGAACCTAGCTGGCTTTCCAGCAGGCCCACTTTGCGGCCGCGACGTACACGCGTTCCACCGCGAAACAGGCTGCGCCTCGCTAACGGTAGCGAGAGACCTGCGACGTTCCTCTTTCCAGCAAACGAACCGCGAAACGTGGAAGCGCTGACAGGGGCCACATCAATTTCAATCCCGGATCGATCCACAACCCTCGGACGGCACTTTTCCCCCAACAGGGGGAGAGCAGCAGCGTTCGCCACCTTCGTCTCCAAGGCGTCGTTCATCAATCCGCAAAGTGATCCGCCTCTCTGGCAAAGAGCGATGCTGTTTCGAGTGGTCTCGCGCGCAAACGGTCAATTGACTTTTTCCGTCGACCCTCTCGGAGAAAGTGGCGTCGATTTAAATGCCCCGTCGCTCGTTTCGCGGTGGCGCCAAAAAGGGTGGCTCGTCCCTGCCTCCTCTATGGTCCCCCGTTACTCGAGAGCTGTCGCTGGATTGGCTAAGCTCGGACGGCTCTCGCCGAGGGCATTTTTAAGGAGGTTCGATACCGGGGACAAAATAGTGAGAAATCTTTTAAAAGCGTTTTAATCTAATGTTCAAAGTGACGTCCGCATTGCGTGAAAATTTCAAGCCGATTGTCTGCACCGTTTTTGAGAAAATTGAAATCAAAGTTGCGCTCTTATACACGGGCTGTTATGGGAGAAGCCAGAAAATTTCTATAAAATGTTACACAGAGTCCTTGAAAAGGATGACAAAGTCCTAAAAAGTGTTGCAATAGAAAGCTTAAGTATTCCTATGAAATCCCCCGCAAAAAAATCGGCCATGTTCTGTCCGGTTTATTAGATAATTGAATAAATAGACAGCAATGTGCTCGTATTTTGGGAACTGCCTGAAGGCACTGTTTGAAACGTGGCAACGCTGTACGCCGGATAGTCATCTATACAATGTATATTTGTACAAAGCATACGGTAAAAATTTGTAAAAACACTACCAAGCTGTAAATATGTAAGTAATTTGTTGCAAACCGCGCCGAACGCGCAAAAGTACGCCACAAGTGTGAAATGGAGAGAGAAAAAGGGATGCACGCGAAGCGACGTTGCCGCATTTCACTCACATATTTTACGCTACTTTTAATGAAAACATTGTGTTTCTAGCTGCATTAAACGAACTCTTTTTTTAATTGAATTCCAAAACAAAATATGCAGTAATAATTTTATTAGGAATAGACATGTAAATAACATTTTTGTCTACATAATTTTTTTTTACCTAAGATTGGTATCACTGCAGAGCTTCCATGTATAAGCATAGGCTTACCCCTTTCGCCGCCTGCCCCGCAAGTGAGGTGTCGAACCTCCTTAAAGGTGAGATTAGACGGCGCGCGGTTCGGTGATCTTTGCGCGTGAATCGCCGATCCACGCGCCGTCTGATCGGTCATGGATCGCCGAATCGGGCTCGCCGAGCCGACTTGCCGATCCTGGACGAGCCGAGCAAGCTCGCCAAGCCACGCGCCGTCTGATCGGTCATGGATCGCCGAATCGGGCTCGCCGAGCTGTCTGATCTCACCTTAAGGCGTCCTTCCCAAGCACCTTTTCTTTTATTCCACGATAATTTTGCACCCCCGAAAAGCAGAGACTCAGAGAATATCCGGGACTGTTTTGATAAATTAGCGATACTCTTGATTGAATTGAAGCGCGACACGAGTCAGCCGGGACAGCCGAGCCCACCTTTCGCGATCGACCTTCCGCCATGAATCACAATTACCCAACGGCCCTCGTAATTTAATCCCGCGCTGCGTATGATGAATGATAACAGATGTCGACGAGGACACCGCGTTAGACGCGTTATTGTCGCTTAATTAGCCAGCTCGGACCGCGGGCAACTTGTACAACGTCGCCTCAGCCTACATACTTTCCGCCACCTTTGACCCACCGTTTCTCCTTCGCACCCCGCCTCGCTTGCGCTCTCTCTCCCTCTCTCTCTCTCTCTCTCTCTCTCTCTCTCTCTCTCTCTCTCTCTCTCTCTAATCGGCTTTCTCAAGCCACCTGGGCGACCCGTCGCGAAAATTCCGCGATTCACTTTTCTCCTCCGAGCGTGGCCCGCGTGCCTACAGTTCTCTCTCCTGGTGGGAGTTTCGCGTAGGTTGTTTCCGGGGCGGGCAAGAATGGAATTTACGAGTAGAAAATGAGCCTGCAGCCGGGGGGAGGTTTCTTTTAATTAAAGAGAGCTCGGCGCTTCTCGAGCGATCCCTTGAATATAATAATCCCGCCCGTATATTCGCGCGTAGTTACGCGAGGATTCGCTGTCGTCGCTCGGCTCCCTCGAGCTTGCTTTATTTGCCCATCTCGCAAACGGCCGAATTAAGGCTGCCTACTTGCAACCGTCCTCCTCTGACGGCGCTGATTCCACCTCCGCGAGCTCTTCCGCAACGTCTGCCGCAAGCTCGCGTGCGGGGAAACGCGCGATGCCGCTACGCGCCAGATGTCAGCGAGGTTTCTGTCAAAGGGCGGCTTTCCCCGAAATCCCCGGCGAGCAACGGGGAAATTATGCGCAAAGGGTGGCGTGGGATCGAAATGGGGACGCTGTTGCAGCTCTGTAAGCCCCGGGAACATAAGGGTGCTACGAAATGTCCCGCTTCGGAAAGCGGGCAGAGTGCTGCAGTGCTTTGCACGCGGTCAGAAAGAACCGCGAGCCGCGAAGGAGGGGGAGGAGCGAGGAAGAAGGGCGCGGGCCGTGATACGGCGCGCAAAGGGAGAAGTTCATCTGTCATCGAGTCGCTCTCTGCGCTTCGTCGTTCGGCGGCCCAAGCTGAAAGGCCCCCGTTGTGCTCGGCTACAGTGCCTTTCAGGAACGACTGACGCTGTCCAGAGTCTGGTCCACGGGCTGAAAAACATGGGCGAAACACGTAGGTCGTAGACGACGGGGACGGTGGCCGTTTAGTGGCTCGAAGCAGACGCTGCTTTCCCAGTGGAACACGCACCGTCGTGATCTCACTTTAACAGGTAGTCGTTTCTACGAGCCACATTCTCACGTCCCTGGGAAACGGATCTGGGGAATTCTTCTGCGATTGGGAACTGTGGATACTTTTGAACGAAGTACCGCAAACTCGGGAATATTGCCTTGTTTTTGGAATATTTTGTTATATGTTAGCTTTACTACTCGGCTTCCCCTGAAATTTAGATTCTGATTTTATAAAAAAATATTATTCTTTAATTCGTTTTTGTGAAACTAGTCACTTCATCTCTGGATTAGTCAGCCATAATGAGCTGAGGCTCATTTCGCGATCCCAGAATTTATCGTTCGAAAGTTTTTCGGCGACAGACAAACACACAAACATATATAGAAGCTTTCTGCTTTAGATATTAAGATAATTAATATTTTCAAATTTTCTTTAATACATACTAACAAGGGAAGATCCCGAACCCGAAAATTAAAAATAATTCTGAAACTTTGTGAATATGTAGGGGATTTCCTTCTAATTACAACGCAATTTTTGTTTGCTGCCCAAATTCACTCGAATGCGGTGAAATTAACCCCTGAGAATCCGGCTATTTTCCGATTTTAGGTTATAACTCGCGAACTTTTAAGAAACAGAGAAAAAGTTTCACGACAAAAGTTACTTCTTTTAATTAGTTCACGAGTCATAACACAAAATCGAAAAATAACCGGATTTTCAAGGGTCAATCCTACCCCCTTAGGGTGAATTTGGACAACCAACAAAAATTGAGGTGTAATCAGCAGTAAATTCCCTAAATATTCACAAAGTTTCAGATTTTTTGAATTTTCGGGCTCGGTATATTCCCTTGTAAGTAACTGCCAATGTTCCTTCAGTTTACAGTATTCTGCAATGTTCACAATGTAGCTATGAGTTGCAAGTGTCGACACAGTCGACTAAGGTAAATGTACCAATAACGAGGCATGCACCAGTACCTAGCCATCTGTTGAAATATTAATAATTATTAAACTATGCGCGTAAGATAAAATACATGTTTGGTGTAATTTACATTATTTAATTGTTCGGTTCGATATCTGAAGTTATCTCGTCTTGTTTTTTTGTCGAGATATCTAGAAATACCATTGAAAGTCTCGAGTCTTATTGGTACATTTACCTTACTTATTGTTAGCCAAAGCTAGCAAGGCAATCGCAACATCAGCCTTTTCGTCGATTAAACCTTTTTACCTCAATTAGGCTGAGGAATCATGCAGCCTGAGTGAGGTAAAATTTTTCTGAAAATGCTGATTTTTAAAATCGCCCTGCTACAGATGCATTTGGTTTTGAGCGTACCCACACGCGCTATAATGCGCGCCGTATGCCGATACCCAGCCGAGATAAAGTACTAGGAAACGAGCCGTGCACGGTCCGAGGAAACGACGTCGTGCATCGCGATCGCTATAACGTATCGGCTGTTTCAAAGTTCTCCGGGATCCGTACACGGGTATCGCTCCATACAGAGGCGACCGGTCGTTTCGCCTTCTGGGAAAACAGCTTCGCCGCGAGCGCGTCGCGAAAAACTTCTCCCGAGGAAGTTGCCTGAAATTCGAGGCATCCTGCTACACCTGCAAAAACCCGCGAAACTGTGTTTCAGGCTAATGTCCCAGCCCGCTTTCCGCCCTATAACCCTCATTCTCCTGTAGCTTCTGTGCAACATTGTTTACCCCATTCAGCGGGGAAGATAACCAGGTATCTACTTATTTGAAGTCATGTAGCTGCATCAGGAAAACTTTTGCTACTTGGGCGGATTATCTTCGCGTTGAAAAGCAGTTTCCATCCAGTGGCGTATTTAACAGGAGGCCAATGAGCAGTTGCCACCTGGGCCACCGATTTTTAAAAAAATTATGATTTTATCCGAAAGCTACATTTTTTTATCTTCCATTTTCATACCACGCGCGTGTAAATTTCTACATGTTATAAATTTAACTGTAATTCCCTAAACGTTTGCCACCTGGGCCTTTTTCCTTAAATCCGCCCATGTTCCCAGCTATTCTTTTGCGTTGCTACTGTTCCCCAGGTCTCTTTAGTTGGATTTCGTAGCAGTGGAATAAAGTGTCACATGTTTGTTATGAGTTCTAAGTACTTTCAAGAACTTTTTGTTCAGAAGTTTTCGATCGGCGTTTTGACAGAGATTCCGCTCTTAAGGGGGGAGCCCTATTTGGGACGCTAGGAATAAGGTAATACTTGGGAATTTTAGTGTAAGAAACTGGTAAGCGGATCTTTATAAAACATTCAGGGTATTTTACTTTACATTCAAGCAATAAAAATTAATTTTCACGTTACAAAGGGTTCAGTATAAATGAAGATATATGAACACGTTCGTTAGGACTCGCGCGCCAGAGTTGCAAATTGGCGATGGTAATGGTGGCCCAATTTCTTCCCTAAAACAAAAAAACCAAGGATTTTCTTATTTCTAGTATAATCGCATTGTCGACGAACCTAAGGCATTGATAAATAAATTGAATTGAACGACTCTTTTTTCCATAAATAGTACGAAATATCTTGGAGCAGAATCGTAACATTTTCTTTGAAGCCCCACCAATTTCCCAACTCTTAACTTTTTTTTTCATTTGTTAGGTTCATCGACAATGTAATTATACTAGAAATAAGAAAAATCTTGTTTCTTTTATTTCAGGGCAGAAATGGGGCCACCATTACAATCGTTAATTCGCAACTCCGTCGCGCGAGTCCTAAAGAACACGTTCATATATCTCCATTTCCACCGAACACTTTGTAACGTAAAAATTAATCTTTATTGTTTGAGTGTGAACTAAAATACCCTGAAACTTTATAAAAGATCCGCTCAACAGTTTCTCAGAAAGAAATTCCCAAGAATCACCTCATTCCTAGCCGTCCTAAACAGGGCTGCCCCTTAAACTCTAGCAATGATCTGATTGTGGGACAAAGTTATACATACAGTAGTTGTAGAATGAGGGATAAAGATGCCGTGGAAGGAACTATCTAAGGCGCAAGGGTCGATGATGAAGTGACTAAATCGGTTATCGCTGTACAAAGGATTTTGCGAGGGTAACTACTTCGCGATGCGTTGGCATGTATGTATTTAGGATGTTTGTGATGCATATCTATCATCCAACACTTTCCCGCTTTCAAGCTGAAGCCGCAGTCGAAATCTGCGATTCGCTTGTCCAGAGAACTACGGTGCGTTCGCGCTAAGTCTCTCCTCCTCCCACGCTGGAGCGTGAGGAGTGTGCGTGGCCGCGTGCGTGTGATACGAGGTCTCGCACACGCCCACCGCTACGTGACACGGATCACCGCTCGCCCCCCCCCCCCCCTCCCCCCGTGCGTGTACGCGGCCTCATACATATTCATCCTCATATGTATGCCCCGTAATCCACTTAACGTGGCCACGACGCACGTACGCGCGCACACGTCCCGCGGACGTTGAATTTGTAACGTAGACGGATATTTGTATTATCAGTCGATAGGAGGTGCCCGGGCTGCGTGTCGAGGGCCGTCGAGCGATTCCCCGCCGAGTTTCCCGATCGAGCGCGTCGCCGTAATTTCATTTTCGTTCGATTGCCTCGGGCGTGAAAGCCCTTTTAACAGGCCCGCGCGTCCTCGTCGGCTCGAAATCGGGGAAACGTCTCCCTCCCCCCCACTTCGATATGAAAACTGCACGTCAGATCCCCTCTTTATGCGCATATTGTCCCTCCGTTGAATCTGGAATCAACTTGGGCACTGCTCGCTTACCAAATCCTTCGCGAGGCTACTTCGATTTTTCTATGTATAGGGTAAATCCGGGAGACGCGGTCGACATAATATGAAATGGCTATTAAAACTAATATAGAAATTACTTATTTTATTAGAACAAAGCTATATAAGATATGGTATCGGCGCACTGGTTCGGTCACTTAACAATTATTTTTTTTTTTTTTAAAAAATAAATCAAAGCTATTTTGCAAATATAAATGATGATATCAATTTCCAACGTTTCGGTCATTAATTTTGACCATTATCAAGGAAAGTTTTGATACAGCGAAAAATACTGCGTATGCTATTTGAAAATAGTCGCAACCGTTTGAACGGAACGTGCGACACGCGAGTCGGTTAGCTGGTGACTGAGGTAAACAGCAGACAAAACAAGAGCATCCAGGAGGTGAACAGAAATGCGGCCCGAACAGACCGTTAAAAATTACGAAATACATAAGCCCCAAACTCAAAACAGTGCTGCCATAAAAGCTAACAGTCTTGTTTATGTGGTAAATTTTATAAACAATAGTGGGTGTTAAAAAGCCAAAATTACATAACATTAATATTTATATTGGCAAAATACCTTTGATTTATTTAAAAAAAAAAAAATAATAATTGTTAAGTGACCGAACCAGTGCGCCGATACCATATCTTATTCAATATACGGTCGAAATTTAATTTATTCTATTTAACAAAGCTATATGTTCAGAATTTTATGCGGATTCAGAAAAATTGATCGATAGTTTGCTTTAAGACAATATTAACTGTAAATTGGGTTGAAAAGTGAAGTCATGACTTCTGACCACCTCTCCCGAGGTGCCGGGAGAAATGGTTTTCGTCGTTGGCAGAGACCAGTCACGTAATTATTTATGGAAAATTAACAAAGGATAAAGCAAAATTATCTATGAGTGAATAAAACTAGAGATTCATTGATATTTAATTTGTTTACGCTAAACAAGGAAAGGACACATGAAAGGAAGAGTGAACTATCTACTAGCGATTAGCAAGTCAAATGAATACAAGAGTGAATAAATAAACAAAAATAATAATAAAATTATAATAAAAAATAAAAAAAATAAACGAAAATAATAAAAAAATCATAACTCGACCATCTCTTCTTTCTGCAGCGAGAGATGGTCTTCTCGTTGGCTTTGAGAGGAAGAGTTAACCCTCTAGCGCAAAACGTATCAAAAAATAATCAAACGGACCAATCTGAACCCTGTACTCTTTGGTTTTATGCATTTTGACCACTGAAAAAAAATTAAAAACAAAAAAATTTGTATAAAAATATATAAATTCAGACCATTTTTAACGATAAAAACAAAACGGGATATTTTTCCTCAACGGCATCTAGATGCTGGCGCTAAAGGGGTAATATGACCAAATACTTTGGCTGCATTGTCCCTCAATATCTCTACTATCTTATTATCCCAAACATTAAACGAAAATTAACTTAGAAGTATATTTGAAATACGATTCTGTGCCACCGCTGTTTGACAAAAGAGGTTAAATGTAACCTGAATTTACCTTTTAAAGCCTATAAATCCAGAAAACACACAGAAGGAAGCGAAATGACGCTATTCATTCAACTGTTTGGCTTCTATAGAAGCAATTGCTCTGCACTTTAACGCGTTTCTACGTACAGACTCTGAAATATATCGACTCGACCGACTCTCCGGCCCGACCGCGTCTCCCGGATTTACCCTATGATTGCTACATATTAATCATCGCCCTGTATATCGAGCGGGGAAAGCCGATTTCAGTGATCGAAGCCGGATCGCGTTACCGCGAGATCAGTAGGTGACACGGTCCGGTATCGGGGCGCCTCGGTAATCGGTTCGCGCGGATAGGAGGATAGAGTCGTGAGCGCGCGAGCGGATTAGCGAGAGGCAACGGGGCAGGGGCGTGGGCGGAGCGGGGCGATAGGGGCCGCGGCCAGCTTGTTAGCGCGAATGCACCGTGGGGAATAAAGCGTGTCGCGTGTACGTCTAAATATAAAGTGGTCGGAGTCGTCGGAAGAGGCGAGGGAACGGCGTGTAACCACCTAGTCAAAACACAACAGTCGTGCCGTCCGCCGGAGAGACACACCGAGGGCCTCCGCGGCTCGAAGCTCTCGCAGAAAGCTCGCGAGCAACCCGCGACCCTTGAACGCCCACCGCGCCGCGACGCCCCAGTGCCCGACCAACTTCCCTCGTCGTCTTCTTAACTAGAGCCCACCGGGCCCGCGAGCTCAGTGCCTGCTGGAGACCATCCCCGCGTATCGCGTAGAAAAATCGGCAGCGTGGCCGAAGAGCACGGTACGAGCGTGTTTAGAATTTAGAAGGAACGAGGAGTGCGTGGTTTTGGATAAATATAATCAGCCGTTCGGCGGCTGGAAACGAGGCTACGTCTGCGACTGTTTCACCGCGACCTTGTGCCTGCGAGAGCGTAAGACCCGCGTGCTATTTTGGAAAACGATCTTGGCGGGCGAGGCCCGCCGAGGGTGAATCGGAGGGGCTCGAACTGCCGTAAGGAATATTCAAAAGACACCTATACGCGATCGCGTTGCTGGGCCCCGTGCTCTCGTGTTAATTAATTTATGAATCGGCGGGCTCGGTTGGTCCCCGCCGGCAAGGAAGTCCTCTCGATCGGCGTCGGCCCCGGACAAAGCTACGATCGAGCGTGTTAAGGGCAATTACCGTTGCTCGCCGGTAATTAGAGGGGTGGCGCGATAAAAATCGCCGGACGTCGGCCGATGGGACTCGATCGAGATTCCTCGCGTCGGCCAGTCACGGTAACGGTGTTGCGCGTGAACAGGTAGCTTCCTCGGCGTCGTTGCTGCGCGGTCTAGAGGCCTGCGATTCTATTCGAGCAGTTGCTGTTAAATTGCGGCGCCGCGAACCGTCTGACCGATCGAATACTGGCGTGCCACTGGATCGCGGCGGTCCTCGCTTCCGGATCTTGTTTCACGTCGCGTCGACTGTTCTAAAGTGATGGAAAAGGCACTTCGCCCGCGGCAGTGGGTGGTGGCAGCGAGCGGTGGCCGTTTGCCGTCATGAAAGGGCCAGTTGTTCACGGCGGAGTGGAAGGGTCCCGTTGCCAACTATTAGCTGGGATCGGTTGGCCCTGTGATCCGACAAGTTCGAGGAATCCTGTAAATACCGGGGCTGCCGTATCGTCGGCATCTACGGGCCTCCTGTGATTAATTATTCCCGGCCAGTCGCGGGGACATTTAAATTAACGAGGCCGTCGGCCCGTGAGAGGAAACCTTAATCGCTCGAAAACTGTGCCGCCCCAGAAACCCGCGGACCATCTGGCCTGCCGTCCAGCTGAAAACAAGCCGAACAATAGCCCTAACTATTAGCGACCGATCAAATATTCCACTTAATTATTCAGAGGCGTATCGCGGTTATTAGGAATGAAAGGGGGGGGGGGGGCGTCTAATTCCGTGGCGGCTAAGACGGTCGATCTAGGGGGCTATTTTCGGGCTGGAACGTGACACTTCATTCATAATCCTCTCGCGTAGAAGCTCGCCCCGGCGACACCTAATTAAATCCGAGCTTCCTCTTAAACTTGCTCGAGCAAACACCTCGTTGGCTCCGGGTAGCTCGAGAGTCACTGGTGTTCGGGTGTTTTTAAACACAGCTCTGCCTTATTCTCCTTATCATTCTTATCGGCGGCTTGTTTCTTAGCAGTGGTTCTTGGTCCACTTAATTTTAAATTACGGGTTTAATTAGCATCCTCATTGATCCAGTCGCTAAACAGAGATGTCTTCATTCCTCCGTGGACTGGTTTGCCCCAAACGATAGTTGCGGGCCCCCGAGTTGTAATCGTCAAGAAAGTGGCATCGATGATCGATGCCGCGGGTCACGATCCCTCCCGACCCCCTCGCCGTGGAAGGGTTTCGCGAGCGGACGCCGAGGAAGCAGCAGGCCTAAGTGCAAACGCGTGTTTCCGGGGCTGGTCGGCTGCCCTTTTCGCCCTTAATCCTGCTGGCCCGTTTCCACGACAGCGCGCGATTCGGTCGGTAAATCAGCTGGCTCTTCCTTCATCCCCTGGCCACCCTCCGAGCGCACGTTCCTCGGCGATTGCTGGATCAAGTTAACGCACGCGATTACCGGATTAAACCCTTCAGCGTGTGTGCACCACGGATTCCAGCGACCTCGCCGCGCTTCTCTCCGAACACTGCCATTGGGTCTTCTCGAACTACCTACAGTGTCTCGAAAAAAAGGCCATCGCTATCTCTTCCACGTCCTCTGTTCTTGCCCCGGCGAATGAAAGAGAGAGGAGGTACTCGGCCTCTCTGATTCTACTCTCGTTCTTTTGATCCGTACACCAAAAGTCTCCTTCCACTCCCACTACATTATTCGCAACTCCCCCCCAAGTCTCTAGATCTCCCGCAAAGCGATCGAAGCGAAGCTCCCTCCCGAGGCTTCTCGAGACCGCAGTGGCTTTGAACTCGGCGACGATTCCCGCCCCGTGACTCGGAGACCTTTAATCGACCCCCAACGAGAGGGAATTCGTACCGTGCTCGGTTGGCCATGGCTGGTTCCCGGCTGCCCGCGTGAAACAGCTCGGACCCGGGAGACCCCTCGACGAGATGGAGCGTGCCGTTTCGTCGGGCAGACTGTCGACGATCAGCGAGCACTCCGAAGCGGCGATCGACGCCGACAATAACGACCCTCCGGTGCGCTGCGGGGAAGAAGAGGTCGCGGTCCCCGAGGGCGACACCCAGCCGGAACGAAAGCCGGAGAACGAGACGACGGCTGTGAAGTGGCTCCTCCTCGACGACTCGCCGATGGCGAAATTTACACGGAGCATCAAATGGATCTACAAGAAAGTGAGTCTCGAAGTGTCTTAAGAGAGCTTTGTGCTTCCTGCGTCTCATCTGCTTCGTAATTGCCGACTTGTGAATTCCCCTTTAAACTCGCAAATGCGGCGTCGACCGACCAAGCGAGCGTGAGTCCTTCTCGCGTGCAACCAGAGACACCTTAGTCTGGCGGCGAGCGGATCGAAGGTTCATGCGTGCTTCGAGCGGATTCGGAATTTCCGCGTCGAAGCCGCTTTGCTACTTCTGGGCCCGATTGTCTAGGATGGGTGTAACTTGCTTGCCAGTCGCGTCGCGTCTCGCGTTTCCCTTCAAGCATCCCCGCGATAACTTCGATCATCACACTCGCGGAGCGAGGTTGACGGTTCCGTCGGCTTGAAGTCGGCGGTTATCATCTGCTCGCCCCGTTCGTGGCTCGGTGAAAGAAGCTATTAACCGCACGCAGTAGACGCTGTTCTTTTACTCTGTTTTACTTTCTAACTCCCCGAGCCGTGTCTGTTTCGCCTGGAAAGAAACGCGCCGGGCCTCTCAGCCTGGCTGCACGAAAGTCGTGACGGCTTTCGTGTTGTTGCGCGGCTCCGGGTATGCTCCTCTTGGCGTTGCTCGCCGAGCACCGAGTCATCGGAACCTTGTACCGATGCATCATCGATCCCAGGCGCCGTGCAACCGCCCGACGCGCCGCGATTTCAAGAAAATCCTGAGGAATTCTTTACGCCTCAAATTCCCGACACGCGTCATGGCCCTTGTCCATGGTTCTTCGTCACTTTCCCTTGGATGCTCATTATTATTATCATTATTATTAAGCGTCTTTATTGCAAACACAGAAGATAACAACGAAAGAAAGTAAACAAGACACAAGCAACAGGCGAAGTTCAGTCAAAGACTGTTTTTCAACTTAACCTAAGACGGTGACTTAACCTAGTTATAAATAATACAGAAAAAATTAATGTAAGAAAGGAAGACAGAGCGTACTAACCTAGGCTTACTATATATATAATATAAAATCATCCCTTACGCGGGATAGATAAAAATCAAAAGTAAACGCGCCCCTTCGGTTCAAGCTTCCCTCCCCGCTCCTCCCTCGAGTCGCTCCTCCTCCACCAGGTCCTCCCGGAATCTCCTCGTCGAGTTCGTCAGGGCTTGCAGAGATCGCGGTGTCCTAGCTCTGCCTCGCCGTCTTTCCTCGCGAGACGGATCAAGAGGGCTACCTGTCGCGGCAGAGGGGCCACGAGAGCCAGCGAACACACAAAAGAAGAAGGCTCGGAGGAGGATGAGCGCGGATAGAGACAGAGGAGGGAATCGCGTGTCGAGGGTCTTGGACCTAGAAACTCTCCTTGCCCGCGCCACTCGAGTCACGAGACCCTCACTCGGGAGGGCCTCAGGAGGCAAATGACCCATTTCGCACTGTGGTTAGATTTTCGGATTGTGTCCCGATGAACGAGGTGCGGCACGACAATAGAAACGACGTTGATAAAATTACTAGACACCTCTGTAGAACTTTCCACGGGGACAGAGATGGTCGAGAGGCTTCGTACAGCTTAAAACACGATCGCTTGCGCAAACAGCGAAACGCAGGCCAACGTGGAACCTAGTTACACCTGTAACAAACTCCTCTTTAAACCCGCTGTTTGCTCGGCAGCTTGCAGCGAGCCTTTTTCCCGGGGAAATCGCAGCCGTGGACGGCTACCTAGCCCCCGCGTGTAAACGCGACCGGAAGGGGATGTTTGACGCAAATTCTGCAGGACGGGCGTTAACCGTGCGAAAATTTCCCCCGTCGTATTTTCGCGACAGGCTGACAGGCCGACTGAAATAGATCGATCGGGGCGTTTTCGCGCGTGCAACGAGTTTTTCTGGCTTTAAACTCGTAACAGGTCCGCCAGGTGTTAGTGGAATCGAAGTTGCCATCGCTCGAACCCTCGCCCCGAGTACGTCTCAATTAGCGGATTACGTTGCGCGGGGCGGTGACTTTTATTCCCGCGCGGTGGTAGAACGGAGCAATCGAAATGCGGATTTTCGGTGTAATTCGCTGCCGGGCTCCGCGGATGATGTGCATGCCTGAAATATTCCGCGCGTTTCCCCGCGCCAGGTGGCCGGAATAGCCCGGCACGGGCTACTCGAGATTCTTATCCGGTGGCTGTGGCGCGTTCCATATGTCCCCGAGATACCCTTTTTATGCCCTTCCGATTGTCAATATTCCGGGGCCGATAAACTCAGCGCTCCAATTTGCTCCGCGCCCCGTTTTTCCCCCCGTCGTTTTTCGCCCAGTTCGCTATTATTGGAACCACAATGGCCTCGTTACTGGGAGGGCCGAGCACGGTTCATCGAATAAAAACCCCGTGTCGTGTTCGCGCCGTTTCAGTTTTGCTGCTGTGTTTTCGCGAGCGAGGGGGTCTGCGGCGTTTCTCTAGCGGGGGTAGAGTGATTTGTAAATAAAATCAGCCGCGATGAGGGCTCCCTTATCGTCTACCTTCCATTTAAATACCACGGTAGCGTCTTTCAGTTGCCAGCATCATCAATTTATTCCATCACTATGAATTTTACGTAGTACGGATAATTTGATTTATTTTTATTTCTGTTTATTTTCCCAATTTATTTCATCAATTTTAGTAGAAAGGACGGTGAAATTGCGAGGCTCAGCTGAAGCTGCTATTAGGCTTTACCTCTGTATAATTGTAAATGTCGGAGCAGAATGTGAGAAGACAAAAGGTGGAGAAGAAAGTAAAACTAAAGTAAAAAAAGAGATTCGTACCCAATTTATTTTGGCTCATTATTTCTGCAATAATATTTCTCTAGCATTAATAATAACGTGTATATTACACGTTAGTGGTGGAATAAACATTTTCAGTACTGTACTATAATTAAAGAAATTTGTAATATATTGTTATGTATCGAGCAAAGCGAAGGAACTTCTGCGTCAGCGAATAATTAAGACAATGAGCAGTCACCTGGCCCACGGGGCGTCGAGTCTGGGCCCGCAACTCGACACCGACCGGTCCGGGGGATCGCGATCCTGTATTTCGTGGCACAGTTGTCCGAGTACCTGCGGGACATTCGATCCCCCCGTGACAGTCCGTCGAGCTGTTTTCGTTTCGTGGCCCGACCGCAGAATCGAGCCCCCGTATCGTGTCCAGGGGGGCTGACAGCGGCAGGGACGCGCTAGAGCGAATCGATTTCATCGTGGCAAGTGTCGCGTTAATTGCGAGCGCCGATAATCGCCGCGTCATTAAACGTCCAGGATGCCGAGCACCCTGCACAATCGCGACAATTAGAAAGGACAATCGCGATTTTCCACGCCCCCCGGAAGTAATAGAACCGGAAGTAGAGCCCCTGTTGACAAAACGCCCACGATTTCTTTTACGGGAAGGAATTACTTCTGTGACCCATAGTTGGTCTATTAATTTAGTGTACTGTTGACGAAAGGGTCAGGAGTGGATTTGTGTATAGGCTAAGCAGGCTGCAGCCTAGGACGGCAAACTTTTGGGAGTGGCAAATTTGAGGGACGGCAAATTTCGGGAGCTTGAAATTTGAGGAGTTGGAAATTTGGGGAGCTGCGAAGTTTGAAGAGCGATCAATTTTAGGAGCTGCGAATTTTGGGAGTTGAACACTTGGAGAGCTGGAAAGTTGGGGAGTTGCAAATTTGTGGAGCTGAAAATTTGAAGAGCTGCAAATTTGAGGAGCTACGAATTTGGGGAGCCGCAAAGTTTGAAAAGCGATAAATTTTAGGATCTGCGAATTTGGGGAGATGAAAATTTGGAGATCTGCAAATTTGGAGCGCTTCAAAGTTGGGGAGTTGCAAATTTGTGGAGCTGAAAATTTGAAATGCTGCAAATTTGAGGAGCTACGAATTTGGGGAGCCGCAAAGTTTGAAGAGCGATAAATTTTAGGATCTGCGAATTTGGGGAGATGAAAATTTGGAGAGCTGCAAATTTGGAGCGCTGTAAATTTGGAGCGCTGCAAAGTTGGGGAGTTGCAAATTTGTGGAGCTGAAAATTTGAAATGCTGCAAATTTGGGGAGCCGCAAAGTTTGAAGAGCGATAAATTTTAGGATCTGCGAAATTGGGGAGATGAAAATTTGGAGAGCTGTAAATTTGGGGAGCTGCAAATTTGGAGAGCTTCAAATTTAGAGAGCTGCAAAATTCGGGAGTAGCAAATTTGTAGAGCTGAAAATTTGACGTGCTCCAATTTGAGAAGCTACAAATTTGGGGAGTTGCAAATTTTGGGAGTTGCAAAATTCAGGAGCTACGAGTTTGGGGAGCTGCAAATTGGGGGTGCTATAAATTTCGGAGAGCGACCAATTTTGAGCGAAAAAAATTGTAAAAGGTTTAAACAGAGTGGCTTGAGACACCTTCAAAAACTATCCACTTTTTTTATCATACATGACCGAATTAGCAAAAACTCACCTGTGAGTAGCCACATTGAATTAATCATGAAAGTGTCTCGACTCTTTCCAATCAAAATATTTGACGCTATTTAACGGAAAGGTGGGCAAACATTTCTTAGCCTAGGGGCGTCAAATTTCGAAACCCGCCTCAGGAAAAGGTTCGCTTACAAGAAAGTTAAATCGTAAACAGATTCTCTCGCGATGCGTCATGACTCGAACTGAAGGGCCTCCGAGCACTTGTACTATTTACCTCAGAAACGGAGTCTTCAGAGGCAAGAGCACCGCGCTCGATACCCCCCGTCGGAATCGTTCCCCTGGAAAACGTGGATCGATACGGCGAGATTCCATTGCACGTCCGCGTTGCAGTTTTTTTTTTTTCGCGAACAGCCCCGGCGTCCCTTGTGCAAGGGACAGGCTTGTGCAGAGCGATAAATTGGATTGCCGCGGACGAGGCAGATGGAGGAGGACTAGCGCTGGCACCGTGTAATCTTCGCGGAGACTTAGCGCCGCGTACGTAGCCCCGTCCGCCCGAACAACAGCCCACCTCGATTAATCATACAGTCTTACGGTGACAGCTTCTATGAGAGGCTGAATCCTCGCCTTGTTGCTCCGCGACGAGATCGATACCCGTGATCCCATTCAAGCTAAATTGCCTTCCATTATCCAAGTTACACGACCGCAGCGGTACCTACTCCTGCACCGTTGCCTGTTTAGTCTTTCCCCGCGGATCCGCCGTCCCGCCAGCCATTCGCGTTACTCGTCCAACGAAACTGCGAAATCGTGTGTGCCGGGTCAGTCGACGGCGAGATACCGCAGCCGAGCATAGCGGTATATCCTTAAATTAACGCTGCCGGTGCAGCATCTAAGGTTACACCGCAGATACTCTCCACGAAATCTCATCGGAGAGGACTTTCCGTACGTTAGACGAGGAGTTGGCGAAGGGAACGGGGAGGATAGAATTTTCGGGGGCTCGACGGTGGCAGGCTTCCACTGGTAACCTGCGTAGAATCACGCGTGTGCCTGCTTTCTCACGGAATGACTTTCTTCGGCGAAGGAATGCGCGGGGCAGCTAGCTGGGGAATAAAATCGTTGCGCGGGGTCGTGGCCGAGTTCAACGACACAGGAACCTTGCCTAGAAAGAGAACGGATCGAAAGGATCTGGGATCCAGGGGATCCCAGCGACCCCCTTAGACACGTTTTCGACCGACTCTCGATCGTTATTGTTTCGCGACAGTCCCTCGCTAATTGCTACCTTCTCCGAGCAACCGGGAGTTTCAGGCTTCCAGAAGCTCGGCAAACATTTCCTGCTTAATGCCGGGCTAGTAGCTTGCTAGCGAGCTCTCCCATATTTCGTTTACTTCCAAGCCCACTGGCTCGTTCTCCGCACTGAAACTTCGCGACGGATTATGACGCATCGCTCGCGTACCAAACGCACCAGCGAAGGGCGGCGTGTTTTGCCCATCAGGATAATTGAGACTGGCTGGACAGCGATGGAGATCGATAAGTTTTCATCTGGAACTCTCGCGTACGCGATGCGTCAAGCCGTTTTCAAAGCGAAGTTCGCTACGCGGCGACAGGCGACTTTGTCGAACGTTTCGAGGGTAGATAAGTTCGCGGAGACGACGGGGAGCAGCAATTTTAAATAGATTCCTCCCAAGGCAGCGAATCCAGTCGCGACGGTGGGGTTTTCATTAAAAGCGAACTCAAACAGAATTCCCGGAGAAAAACTGCCTCTGCAACCCCGGTTCGCCAGCGAATTGGACCCGGCGGAGAGCCGGGTGAGTAAATAGCCAAGGATTCGTTGAGGCATCGAGAAAGAACTCCCCGACATAGTTTTCGCCGTGGTACGGGTAAAAAGTCCTCCTCCCCTCGGATATATCTGCTCGCCTGCTTTATAATTGCCAGCGGGTTCGATCCGCCAACCGTTCAACGCAGTTTCGCCAACAATTTCGCGCCGATACGCTTGGGACCCCGTCGTTCGTTTCTGGAAACGGTATCACCGGCTGCTTCCCTCCGACTGGCGGAGGTGAATCGCGCGTTCCTAGTTCCCTGCGTCATTCTCCGCTCCGCGCCGTTCCGCGAACGTCTCCTTCCTTCGCGTTCTACCTTTTTGCCTATCTAGGGGACTCGTCGATGCGAATTTAACGCGACTCGAACGGCCGCCGTTGCTTCCTTCTCTCTCCGCGCTGGATCCCGGCGAATGATATTTTCATATCGATGCGTCGAGCACGGCAGTGCCAGCATTTCAGCTTCTGCCGTTTCGTAGGTGCATCTATGTACCGTTCTGCGGATTCGATCGTACGCGCTTCGACGGGGAATTTCGTGGAAACTTAATATTCAAAGTCAATCGGTAGGCGAAGCAAATTTTCCACCTCTGTGCCAATAGTCCCCTTTTCCCCGTGCTACCTCAACTGAACCGGCATAGAAAAAGCCGTTTAATGGCCACGGTGCCCACAGCGCGGTACGTAACTCGGCCTCGCCAAGGGACGTTAAAAGGGCACGCCCCGTACGTTCGGATTACGCGCGAATCACGAACGAACCGGAACGGATCGGCGCCGAGGAACGTTGCAGCGGCGCTGCGTTATCGATAAACCCGTATCTTCCGGTTTCGCAGGGGAAACGACGCGAAATGCGTTCTACGTCCGTCTTAATCCCCGCCGCCCTGAGATATGGCGTTCCGGGAGATTTCGACGCTAAGCCCCGCGTTGTTTCCCGTTCTCTTCCTCCACCCCCCGCGGTGAAAAAGGAGCTTCGCGTAATAATTGTGGATCCCGAGGCTGGTCTCGCCGCGTGTTCCCACCTTCTGTCTTCAGGCGTGAGGGTTTCCTTTGAAACTAGGAAGTTTCAAGTGGCATTTGGCAAGTGGGCACTTTGGAAAGAAAACAGACGTCAAATAGAGTGTTGGGGATTTTTATCCTTGCCCTCGTCCACTGCTACGTAGGGGAGAGCGGGGACAAACGTAACGGCGTCATGAAAGTAACACGCCTCCTCCCGCATTCCGCAAAAGTTTCCAAAACGTTTGCTTTACATAGTTACGCGTGTTTAGCGTTTCTTTTCTCTCACGGAGTGACGCTGAGCAATACAACGATTCGTATACCGTGGGCAAGCTGATTTCGTTATTTCGATCACTCAGATAAGCGTCTCCTCTGTTGGTTTTTTTTTTGTTAATATTCATAGTTAAACTATAGACATTGATAGTTTTTAGATAATTTCTTTATAAGTTCCTGTATTTGATTTCAATAAATCTTGTATAGTTTGTACGTTATAACAGTTCTATGATGAAAAACATGCCTGGGGAGAAAAGTAACACGTCACTACGGGGAGTAGTTGAATCCAATATTAACAATAGTTTTTTAAAAAAAGTCATAAATATTTGTTACTTTTGGGGCCGTTACACGAGATTCCATATTAAATCAAATACACAGTATCAAATAAGTGTTTGAAGCTGGTTATACTTTTTTATCGTTGCCTACTTAAAGTATGTTTATTTAAATGTTAGTTTCTATCGTTTCTGATAATAAAAAATCCTATTTCGCTTTGGAAGAAGTGTTCTTAATTAATTATCCTCAAAATAAAAGGAAATTACTTTCGTCCCCATGGTATGTTACTTTCGTCCTACCCTTTCAGGACAAAAGTAACAATGACAGTCACTGCGGAAAATTGCCATAACTCTTCGACTACTTATCATGGAAGGCTGAATTTGTGGTCAAATGATAGACCAAGAAACACACTATCTCAAGACATAATTTTCGTTTTTATATCTGTTAAAAGTTGCTACAAAGAGGTTGAATTAATGCCACAATATAAACACAAATATGGTTTATTATATAGACAACACACAGTGTATCCACGTATTAGTGTAAATTGGTAAAGTATAAAGGTATACAAGAGAAAGAATTAACTTGACGAGTCAGAGCACGATATGCACAGTCTGGTCACATTTCTTAGAGTAACTACGGTTGTCGCTTTACGTTCCAGCTAACAAGGAGAAGGTCAGGATGACAAGTCTCAGAAATTCTTGAAACTTGGTGTACATGAAGGTCTCCACTCGGACATTAATTTCCCAAAGCAGTAAGGCGCGCTTTTCAGAAAAACTCGAGAAAATCAATTTTGAAGAATTTCGAGTTCGATATATGTACTTGATAGAAAGCAAGCAACAATTGAATAGGATAGGGTATAATAGCATAGAATATAATAGCAGTACGTTTACAGATTGTATTTTGTACTTGAAACTTTTCATTTACTGTAAATATTCTTGTTTAAAGATTCCTATGTTTAATAGAAAGTACAATTTTGCAAGCAAGACGTAATGGAAAATGTGTGTTTTTTAGCTGAAAATAATATTTAAATATCTGTTAATTAGCCTGGGTTTGACAAATTGTGCATGTAAAAGGGTAGGTAATTAAATAAATAAAAAAAAAATTGCTTTCTATCAAGTACATATATCGAACTCGAAATTCTTCAAAGTTGATTTTCTCGAGTTTTTTGGAAAAGCGCGCCTTACTGCTTTGGGAAATTAATGTCCGAGTGGAGACCTTCATGTACACCAAGTTTCAAGAATTTCTGAGACTTGTCATCCTGACCTTCTCCTTGTAAGACCCTTCGCACCCTCCCCCACTTTCCAGAAAAAAGAAACGCAGCCCCTTGAGCCTAAAACCATAACGGCGTGAATCGTTAAACTCCAACAATATCTGTAAGAGGTAATTGGTAGCTAGGCCAAATGCAAAAGTCTTACGTTTGTCCCAGCTCTCCCCTACGCACGCAGTGCTAGAGTTTCACGGCAAATGCACGGGGAGTTGCACAAGATTTTAAATACCCCCGAAAAGTCCGAGCACGTTCCCCGAATTCACGGATGTCTGACAGAATCGTGGGCGGAATTAGCGCGCCGTTGACGAGGGATTAAAAAAGCGCGGAGCTGGTATTGAACGCGAGCACGTCGGTCCGTTCGAAGGAGCCGCATTATTCCGGGCTGTCGTGCACGTTCGAATAATCCGCGGGAAATTTGCCACGGTCGACTGGCTGCATCATTCGACGATCGTTTTATCCGGACGAACGTGCCTCGTCACTGTCGCGCCATCCTCCTCGTCCTCTTTTTTTTATCCCCCTCCCAATCCCTCGCCGTCGCAACTGCAATTTCCGCGCTCTATCCACTCTCGTCGATATTCATTCTCCTTTTCTTCGGCTCGCACGCAGCCCAGGGCCGCCCGACGGAAAATTGATTTCGAGCCGGAAAAGCGGACACAGAAGGCCGCGGCTTACGCCCCGCCAACACCGATCCGCCGATTCTCGGTTCGTCTAACGACGATCCAAACGGAATCTGGGATCGGATATGCACCTGCGACGACGACAGACAGTTTCCAGGGCCGCTCTCGCAGCGGCCCCCAAGTTGTCCCGTCGGGCCGAACACGTGTTTGAAATTGCGCCCGCCGATATCGCCGCCTGAGCCTCTCGAGGCAACAGGGGATCAATTTGCAAGTGAAATTAGACGGGGGTGGGGGGGCTAAAAAAGCCGAGAGGAATATGCGCGGACGGAAAAGGGGATTTTATCAAACTTACGGGCTTCGCGTAGCCAGCCGAGGGCGGAACTTTAAATTCCGACAATGGCTCGGCTTTGCACGTCGGGCCGAGGAGGCATCTCTCTGTCGGTTGGCATTCATAAGCCTTTTTCACGCGCTTGCCCCGTAATCTCGCCGGGGTGGTTCTAGCGGCAACGAAACTCCGGGGAAGTTTACCCGCATCGAGATCGGGAAAATCGGTTTCGCTTGATTCTTCGAAGGTACTGGCGCGAGTTTGAATTTGACCCCGGACAAGGAAACTACTTAGGGAGGCGCGCAGGGTGCGCGGGTTACTTTCCACGAACGAAAAGGGGGTCTTTCATAAAGCTGGCGCGTATATTTCACGCGGTCCAGGAGATTCATAACGAGTGTTAATTTGCAGCCGAGTCGGGGCAAACGAGCCCCCGTCGGGCACTGGGCTCCTTAACGTTCCTCGAAATTATTTAATGGAAGCGAAACGATACACCCCGCTGGCTTATTAAAGCGCGGCCCGGATTTCCCTCCGAGTAACGCGACTCTCGTCGAAGAAAATGGGAAGGTAAGGCCCCGGCGCGCGTTGAAGAATCCACTTTCCGGCGGGCTTGCCGGCGAAAAATCTCGGCGAACGCCGGGTAACGAGGGAATTAAGCCCGCTGAGATCGTCACTTTGTGCTCTGGATTAACATCCAATTAGGACCGGACCTGGCGAAAAATCCCGCGTCAGAGTTCCCTCGGATGATCCTCCCGCCACGTAATATCCGAAGCCACCGCAACGCTCTTTTGCCTCTCTCTCTCTCTCTCTCTCTCTCTCTCTCTCTCTCTCTCTCTCTCTCTCTCTCATGACTGGGGCTATGTCGGGCAGGCTAGGTCTTGTTCCGAGGCGCGCGGTTCCTCTATTCGCGATACTCTATCTCGTTGACGGTGCACTCACTTTAATCAGAAGTCTCGGTCGACCGTGCAGGCGATCCTTCTCGTTTGCTCGACTTTCCCGAATGCCGATGGCGCACGGGGATATCATCGCGGCCCGGCTTTATGCAGCCTGCAAATTTGTTCCCAACGTAGATGCCTCTACCGCGGGTCCAAATGGAAGGGCTGAGAATAATTGGACCTCCGGGAGACCTCGACATTAGAAGACAATTCCAGGACCTCGCAGCGAAAGGGGTGTCATTTTGGACAGTTTCTGAGTTATGACGAGTAATATATATATATGTAAAAAATTTACATCGCTTGGTGCACGTAACAAATGATTGATTTACTCCAAATAAATAAAAGTAGGAATATTTATATCCTATGTTTCTAATATTAATATTAATATTTCTATATTTTCTAATATTATTATTAATATTTCTATTTTTTCTAATATTAATATTTCTATATTTTCTAATATTATTAATATTTCTATATTTTCTAATATTAATATTAATATTTCTATTTTTTCTAATATTAATATTTCTATATTTTCTAATATTATTAATATTTCTATATTTTCTAATTTTAATATTAATATTTCTATTTTTTCTAATATTAATATTTCTTTTTTTTTCTAATATTAATATTTCTATATTTTCTAATATTAATATTTCTATATTTTCTAATATTATTAATATTTCTATATTTTCTAATATTAATATTAATATTTCTATTTTTTCTAATATTAATATTTCTTTATTTTCTAATATTATTAATATTTCTATATTTTCTAATATTAATATTAATATTTCTATTTTTTCTAACATTAATATTTCTATTTGTATTTACTTTCATATTAATATTAATATTTCTATATTTTCTAATATTATTATTAATATTTCTATTTTTTCTAATATTAATATTTCTTTATTTTCTAATATTATTAATATTTCTATATTTTCTAATATTATTATTAATATTTCTATTTTTTCTAACATTAATATTTCTATTTGTATTTACTTTCATATTAATATTAATATTTTTATTATAGAATATTTTTTCACCAAAAGTAGATATAAAAACTTATCAACTCGATAACTGCTACTTATTGTGTGAAAATATATACCGTGTCAAAGCAATAATTTTATAAACAGTTTTTTCTAATTTACTCGAAGCTGGTAAGCATGAAGCTGCACCCTACTTACTTACCAGATTCTTGAATTGCATCGTCGTCCGCAACTTAGGATTGCATCGATGGCAACGATAATCGGCGTCCTTTCGATGGAACCATGGCGAAATAATTACGTTTAATCGATGATTAATCGCGGCCCGACCGATGAGTCACGACAATGGCGCCAGGGTAAAACTGTGGATTAAAAGGAACGAAGGAAATAAAATCGTCGACGGGATACATAGCGGGCGGGGGTGGGTGGAAACCCCCGTGGATAGATAGGGGGGTCGTTAAGGGGATAGAGATGGTAGCCGAATTACCTGGGAAATGGATTACTAGAATTTATATTGAAAGTGTATCGGCCGTAGGACCGGGCCCAGCAGTTTCCACTGGCGCATCCTCGTTGACGATATTAGAGAGACTCTCATGGAAATGTGGAAAATTCCCGGCAGCCAAATGGGGTGCACCGTTATCGACCTCCCCCGTTCGCCAATTATCCCTCTCTTTGCCGGGAATAAAAATAAATATCGCGCACGAGCGCCTCGGAGACCGTTTCCTTTCTCCAGGCGACTTATTGTTAGCTATTGCACGTATATAGAGTACCGCACGTTTCAAGACCGAGCCACGCTTGGAAATATGATAATTGGGGGAATGATCTTCGTGCACCACCGGAGAATTCGCGAGTCCAGTTTGCTAGGGCGATTAATAAGCACGGTTGTGCATCAACTACAGGTTCGTTACAGATATTATCGCCGCGGAATGGTTTTTACAGCGCAGCCACGATGCTCTTTAATCGCTAAACATCCGTCGGATGCGAGTCCCTGGGAAATATAGCGCGGCGTTATTGCGCGTCGGCCTCTAATGGAAAATTGAATCACTTTCGGCCGAGTAAATAAGCGACTGCTGCGCGTGACGTAATTCGAAAGCCAGGTATTTGCTGGATTTCGCGGATAGATTTGTGTCAAGGCTGCACCGGCAGCTGAAGAATTGAAATTGGTAGTTGCGGAGGTTGGGAGGGGATCAGGTCATGATCAGGTCAGGAATATTCCTTTGCAATCGAATCGGCACATGGTCGGTATCATCATACTGGCTTCGACTCAACTTTCGGCAGTTTCAGATTGACATTTGCCTCTTACTTAGATTCCCAACTTCCCTTGCAGTCGTGTCAGCTCCCAATCACTCATATCCAAAGAACCTGTCTATATGAAGTCTAATCCATATTCTAAGTCCGGGAGAGTTCGACCACTTTTTGGAAAAGAAATTGTAGCATCGTTGTTTCTCATATTTTTGTCGTTTTATGCAGATTAAAGCAAAGCCCAATCAGTTTAGAGTATATATAAATTATAGTGTAAGATAATTTCAAATATTTATTTTCATTTTCAAGGAAAAACATTGGCACTGCAACTGGTCGGTCTCACCCGCCAGGGTCGGGGTTAGACCGTCCACTCACTACGGGTAATCAAGGGAGCGATCGACCAACTTATCAAAAAAAAATTAAAAACGAATACATACGTATTGTTGGTGTTACACTGTAGTTATATGCATATTATATCTCCAATATCTCTTACCTGTTTTTCAAATATCATCACCACTGTAACTTGGTCTAAAAACTTTCAGCCTCGCATAAAGTGTTACCTGTATCTTATAATTCAAATATGGATTTGTGACAATGGTCAATGCGACATAAACAACAAGCGCCTTCATTTCTTTTGTGTCAATGACACACGGTGCCCCATCTTGCGTCAGTCTTACGGGGGGAGCCTGGTGTAACTAGTTGAAAATCGAGGCAATATTCGGGAATTTTTCTTTAAAGAAAGTATTCAATGTATCTTTCTTAAACTTTCAGGATATTGTAGTATCAGATTAAGGTAGATACAAAAAAAAATTTTATTAAAAAAGAGCAGCAAATAACAGGGTTATACGGGCTTATGCCCCGTCCGTTGGCGACGCAATTGTTCCACTGCGAGCAACATAGCGTCTACTATATTCATCTAAAACCAAAAATCGAACAATTTTTGTTTAGTTTATGAGTGCACGCGCAAATCGTATAAATATATAACTTAAAAGATGCAAAGTTTATCAAATGGCGGCCTCTTGAAAAAAATTCGCTTTTTCCAACGAAATTTTGCCTTACATGTGTAAAAAAAGTTATTTATTTAAACAATATCATTATACCTAATAGCTAAGTTCTGTGAAGAAAATGTTCACAAATATCCCTGCACAAGGTCAAGTCGATTGATTGAATATTTTTGGAGTTACATTGCCCGCAAATTGTAAAACTGTCGTTTCGAGAAAAACACCACAATTCAAGTTTTCTGGTACCCTGGTAACCTGATGCCCCGCAGCAAAACCGGCTATATCCGCTTTAATTTTTCGAATTTCGTTTTCCAGCTTTGGGAACATATTATCGTAATGTTCAACTATTGATTTATGCAACAAAGAAACAATCGGTTTCTTCGCCCCACTACACCAGACTCCCCCCTTAAAATATCAACACTAGCCGGACTCTCCCGGTGGTCGAACTCTCCCTGACTTACCCTATCACCCCATTCTTTCCTCACACTGGTACACCCTCAGTCTCCCACCTCACCCACAATCTCTGTAATCTCCAACCAGTTGACGACCACCACGTCGCCCATAGACCCTCCCCACCCAACTCCCTACTCACCCCCTCACGCTAGAAAGGGCCGCAGGTTAGGGCGCGATAGGTACGGCGAGAAATCAGCCGCTACCTCCGTGGCTGGTAGCCGATAGCGTTCGATATGTCCGGCTAGCTTTCCTCGCAAATACCAAGATGCTATAGGGAGCAGTGCCTGGGGGCGTTGTTGAGGGGGTGGATGGTGGCGGTCAGTATGCCGGTGGTCGGCCAGACGAACGCATAGTGGAAGGTCGGTCACTACACCGCACCCATCGTCCCTGGCTCTCCTCAATTCGGCCCTTTCCTCTGTCGAAGGTGAACCGGAACTATTAATATCTCTGATAGACCGTTACTCGCCATCGCCACCACTGCTCGATCCCCTCCTGTCCACCAACGCTGGCCCTTTTTATCACGGTTACCGCGGAATCGCTTCTATTTGCGGTCCAGCTGGAGAAACGGAGGGTGGTTGCTTAAGTTCCGCGCCGGGTATTAGACGGACAGGTCTGCCGGAAGATTGTTTCCCGATCGCCGCCTGTAAATGTGTTTTGGGTGGCCTCCAAACGTTTCACATAGTTTCGAAGTAGATTCTTCTTCGAGACACACTTTGAATTTAAAGAGGAGTCGGGAAGGTGGAATAGTATTGTGTACAGCAACAGGGGAAGTTAGGCAATCTGAAAATTCAGAGACATATTAAACTTTGTGTGCAAGTAGAGTAATTCGTGCGTAAGGCAAACCTATTTTTTTTTGTTGGTGCCATAGTGCGGCTTTGGGGGTGGAAATAAGTACTTGATAAAAATTCGGAATTTTCTTTTTCGTGGAATATCTCTAGAACGGTGAGAGATATTGGAAAGAGGTTTAAACAAAAGTTGCAGCTTTCTTTTAAATCTATAAAACTGCGTAAAAGTATTTATCAGAGAATCCACACTTTTTAAGTTATCTCCACCCTTAATACGATAATTATTGTTACGCAGTTTTAGATCTAACTTACATAGCCTGGTTAATATTACTGACAGCTAACAATGGTAAAATACTTTCTGGAGCGAGACGAACTTTCGACAGCAAGTAGTTACACGACCCTTTTCCGTGTTTGAATCAGCGTGATAATTAGTGTAAACTGTTCGTCCGAAGCGATTATTTAGTCGGTCGATTATTGTATTTGCTCCGGTCGCGCGCTTCGCGAAGCAAATGGGGAAGCGTTCCGAGTCTCTGTTTAATGGAAACATCCGGCGGTTCTGTACAAATTTTTCGAATTTCCCCCCGTCGAGGTATATCGGCAACCTGGAGCGTCGCTAATTGACCGTGCATCGCGAAAATTACATTTCCATCCAACATAATGGAACACCGTGGAAACAAGCGTCTCTTGTTTTACGAATTTCACGCCGCTGATATTTCGATCGGCTTCCCAAACAGCGGCGCGCGATCCCATCCCGGTGTATTGAATAATTTGCCGTGGATGGGTTAGCGAGGTATCGCCGTTTCCTGGACGAAAATCGCCGGTGTCTCTTGACTCGAGTGGTTTTAATCGAGCCGGCTTAGGACACGGGCGCGCAGTGGCGGAAGGATTTCCGGCCGATCGCCGAAATTTATTCCAGGCGCGTGCTAGGCCAGCCTGACCTAACCCAAGCCCCGAAACTAATCGAAGCTTGGAACAACGTGGCGAACTTAAGAAGCCACGGTTAACCAGTGCTCGGTCTTTAGAGGCAAAAGTTTCGCCCGTGTTGGCCCAGAATTTCCGAGCGTCATAATGGTTACTCCCATTTGCTTAGTTTAATTTTCCGTAAGCCGCGCCTGAAACCCCTGAAATCTCATCGGGAATACATGGAAAGCCTGCTGAATAACCGCAGCAACGAGGTCGCTCGCCATAATGGACGCGTGGCCCTTTTAATAATGAAATTAATCCGGATCTCGTGGCGTATAGAATCCGTTTGGATGGAAGCTGTTCCATCAACGGCGGCCAGATTCTCGTGGAACAGGATAGATTACGCGGTCCGATCCGCGACAGTCAATTAGGAGTTTCGATTATCGGCGTGCGCCCGTCTGCTGATCGCGTCGCGATCCCCGCGAGGAGCGCTACTTTTCCAGCCGAGCTGAAAGGGGGGCTACTTTGCTTGCCTCTGTAAAATCACTTCTGCATGCTTGCTTTGCTGAAAAATTCACGAGCCCCCGCTGCGAAGCGCCAGCTTTCCCTTCGCGGGCTCACCCCCTCGCGCAGCGACTGTGTGTTTCAGGAATATCCACGCCGTCCCGCTTGCTCTCGCGCTCTCTCATAAATCTGTTACAAGGGGCTCGACATCGCGGGCCGCGAGAAAATTCTCTGTGGAGGGTAGTCAGCGCGTCGAGATGCTCTTTGGGGTGTTTACTTTGGTCGAATAGAAGTCGAGTGGGTGATTCTGGTGGGTGATTAGTCATATCTTTACAATATCCTACTCACTAACCTTTCTTATCGCTCTTCTAAAGGTGAGATCAGACGGCGCGTGGTTCCGGTAATCTTTGCGCGTGAATCGTCGAGTCGGGCTCGCCGAGCCTGGACGAGCCAAGCAAGCTCGCCGAGCCTAGACGAGCCGTGCAAGCTCGCCGATTCACGCGCCGTCTGCTCTCACCTTGACTCTCTCTCAACTCGGTCTCAATCTCTCATCTCCATTCCTGCGCATCGCACCACTAAATTCGAATCTTCTTTTTCCTATATCGCTGCACGTTACTATAACTCCCTTCCTGCTACTATTCGACAATTAGACTCTTACCAGTTTTTCAAACACGCAGTACGGCAACACATTCTCCGACACTTTTAATTATCTTACTTAACTATACGCCTTGTGCTATTCTCATGTTAGCTTTAAGTCTTAAGCCAACTTAGTCTAGTTATTCTTAACGTTTGTTTGTTTTTGTCCCTACTTTAGTTTAGTTTAGTTTTCTGTACGCGGTTATGCTTCCCAACAGTGTTACCACTGCAGCCTCGCTTTTACTCTTATTGTCTATTGTACATTTGTAATATTCAAGTTTCTTCACTCTCTTTGAGTAATAAAGACGTTTAATAATAATAATAATAATAATAATTAGTATATAGATGTACAAATTGGATGGTGAAGTGGTGAAGCATTGGTCTCTGAGTGCGATGAAGTCCGCTGTGAGTGTCAGACAAAGGTGGTAAGAAGTATCCGACGCCCTCCGAAGCTTTAATGCAGCTCGGTTGCTCCGAGTTCTGACCACGATGTCTAGTGACAGGATTATCTAATCGAAGCTAATTGCACCGCTCGAAGAGCTCGACCACCGTCGTCGCCCAGAGACACCGTGAAACGAGCCTAAAAGGAAGAAAAATGGTTGGACAGGAAGCGGAAAGAGATCCTCGGAACTTCGGGCTCATTAACATTTCCATCGAAAGTTTTCCACGAATCGACGCCGCCCCCCGAAGTTTCCCCGAGGAGCCTCGCGACTCGCGGCGCTCTCCGCGTCTCCTGGAACTCGGAGCTCCGATCGAGCTCGCATCGATGAATTTATCGCCGTCGCTTTGCCGAGCAAACACAGATCGATCGAGTTTACTCTCTCGTTACTTCGCGAAGTGTAGCGCGTAGCAGGCGCTGGAAGACGGATCCCGGCCGTCGCGGGGAGTTTCAAAGTTGGCGAATCCCCTTCGGGAAGAATAGACGTCTGCCTCTTTGTCCGCGGGAACACTTATCATTGCGTCAAATCTACTTCGCCGGGAGATTTCTACCCGCCGGGAGGAATCGAAGTTGGGAAACAATTTCGCTGGGAAAGCGAGGACCCCCCCCCCCCGGTTTCGATTATCTTCAAACGCGAAGGCTTCGAGCTTTCTATTCCTGGCGGCCCCCTTAATTAGACAGAACAGGCAGACAGAGAGCCGATGGAAGCTTACATCGCCCGAGTAACTTGTTGATTCAACAACACACCCATCCGAAATCCGACCGCCTAATAAAGCAGCACAGAACCTGCCGAACACTCGAGCGCACCGCGAGCGTCCAGCCACCGCGGCGAGCGTTCAAAGGGGTGGGCCTCGGAGGGTAATCGTGCGGCAGGGGCGGGCTGTGCTGGAGAATGCCGGGGGATTCGGAGTTTGACGGCCGTGGGAAGAAATACCAAGGGTGCAACGCCGAAAGGCATTCCGACGTACCTGCTCGAAGCCCCCGACCTTCCTTCTGCTTCCTGTCTCGGGGAAGAAAGAGATACCTCGCTCGTACTATCCAGTTGCTCGCGCGGCCGGCCCGGGCTTGTTCTCGAGTAGGCCGCTGACGTAACGGGCACCGTTTAGCGGGGCCGTGAAAGGAGACGCGACATGCACCGCGTCCGAAAAGCGTGTTTACGCAGTCGCCGGGCTCGCGCGCGGCGTTATTCATTACGCGGTCTCGCGGCGTGCATTCGAATGCGCGCCGCAGCCTGCCGTCCGGCCGCTGCGAGATTGTATTACGGACGTGTACGACTCGGCGTTACAAGATTTCCGTTTCGCTTCGCGGTGGAGCTTAAGCCCTCGACGCGGGACGACGAGCAGGGCTACGGCGTACGAAATCTGTGTCGGGAACTGCGGTATGACGAGCTTCGAAGCGAGTAGGGCTCGGGCCCGGGGTCTAGTTGGACACCCGAAACGCAGGCGTAAACACTTCAAGTACGCATGAAGCATAAGATGTGTTCTCTGCATCGCGTGACTCATTCCGGGACAAAGTGTTATTCGTCGACTTTCCGAATAACTGTCCCCGCGGCGAATGCACGCTGTGCTTAGGCTATCAGATTAGATTAGCAGACTCATATTACTTTGTACTTGCTCCATGTTTCCTGTATTGTAAGTCCGGGAGAGTTCGACCATTTTTTGGAAAAGAATTTTTGTCGTTTTATGCAGATTAAAGCAAAGCCCAAGCAATTTAGAGTATATATAAATTATAGTGTGCGATAATTTCAAATGTTTATTTCTATGTTCAAGGAAAAACATTGGCACTGCAACTGGTCGGTCTCACCCGCATGTCGGGGTTAGACCGGCCACCCATTACGGGTATTTAAGGGAGCGATTGTCCACCTTGTCAGAAAAAATTAAAAACGAATACATACGTATTGTTGGTGTTACACTGTAGTTATATGCATACTATATCCCCAATTAACGGAAGAGTGTAAATAAATTTAGCTGTTTTTCAAATATCACCACCACTGTAAGTTGATCTAAAAACTTTCAGCCTCTCATAAAGTCTTAACTGTATCTTATAATTCAAATATGGATTTGTGACAATGGTCAATGCGAGATAAACAACAAGCGTCTTCATTTCTTTTGTGTGAATGACACACAGTGGCCTATATTGCGTCAGTCTTAAAATATCAACACTGGCCGGACTCTCCCGGACTTACCCTATACTAAAGGATTTTCCCGTTGAAAATAATAAATAATAATAAAATAATAATAGTAAGAGAGAAAAACAGGAAATGTCACCAAAGAGCTTCATAGAGGAAATTAAACTTTAAGAAACAGGGTTGAAAGAATTTAATTTTCTTATGTAATTTCCTTCTTAAATAATTTCTTATTTTACCTCGACGAGAGAAGCTTGTGCTCGGGCAAAGAGCGGGGACATTCGACAGTTCTGTGGTCCCAGTTGCCACATCAAAATATGCTATAAATCGCCAAATCAGGAAAAATGGGAATTCCCTGTTACCCTTCATATACTTCCTGTATTAGCAGTTGTCGAATGAAAGTGGCGTTAGCCTCCACAAGAAGCTTCAGTGAGGCGACCAATGCAACTCGTCCCGCAACAAGATGCCACTCTAGAAAAGAATCCTTGCACGCCGAAGGGTTAAAGTTTGCTCGTACCATCCCCTCGGACATGCCCCACGCTTATCAAGCCCTCATGCTCGATTCCACACGCCCATACTCAATCCACTCTGTATTCCGAGTTGCTGGTCGATGGAGGATGACTCAAGAAGCCGTTCCACGGCTGTAATTGATCCCGGACAGGGCGAGGACTGTGTCCGTTCGATTCCACAGTGCGTCGCGCGAGGTTGTAATGAAGTAAGCGCGAAAGCAGCCCCCGCGCGAATGGTTAACGTGTCAATATCGATCTGGAGGGTCGGGGTGGATGGTAGGACACGGTGCCATTCGGAGGCACGCAAAATTTATACACGGGCTGACCGCGTCGGGTAACGATCCTCACTTCCGGCTCGGCCCGGTTTCTGCGTGGATTGCCGACGATTCCAGCTGTTGCGCGGATTTGCCCAAACCTGCACGCCGGCGTTTCACCCCGTCGCCCCAAAAGGTCCCCCGCCTCTATTGTCCAGGGGCACAATGGGCGCGTCGCCACCGGGGAATCTCGGCTCAGGTACGTGTGATCGCGAGTTCCTCGCGGACGACAGAAACTTAACTGCGGCAGCCTAACTCCTGGGAAGCAACGCGCGTTCGAATTGAATTCCCCGGGTTAGGAGACATTCAGCGGCGAAATTGCATCCTCGGAGTGCTCGCCGGGGAGAGCGGAACGAAATGGAACGAAGAATGGGCTTCCGTTTAATCAGAAACTGTAACGCCACTTTAGCGCTGCGAATTATAGAAGACGGGGCGAGTTTGCGAGGCGAAGTATAGCCAGGAAGGGAGACGCTTTATAACGAGGCCGTGCACGTTAAATAAACTGTATTTATTTACGGTGATCAAATTGCGCCCGGGGCTCCGCTGGATGAGAAAAAATACGCGGGCGATATTAAGTTGTCGAAGGGGCAAACGGGGTCAGCGTTTCGAACGATGCCGGATCGCGAATTCGCGTTTGCACGGAGCCGGGAGGGGGTGGTGGGAATGAATACACGGGTAACGCGGTGAAAAAGAGATTGCCACACATTTTTCTCCGTGCACATTGCGGGCGCGTGCGATCGATTATGTCGGCGGAATACGAATAATAACGTTGGCAGGCGAGGCATGCGATGGCCAACAGACTTTCCCGAGTTTTCAGGCGAGGCCTTTGAGCTGCAGCGGGTGAATATCGCCGCGGGAATATTCAGCCGTCGAATGATCGATATTACACGCCGTCTACACCTTCGCTACGTTTCCTTCCCTCTATTCCACCCATCTCTATTAACTAAACATTTCCCTCTGCAGGAAATATATCCCCCCCCCCCCATCGAGTTGCACAGCTTTCCCGCGTCGTCGAGCTTGATTCATCCATCCACCACGCGTCAGCTCTATGCGCGCCTCTGCACCCACTTCGATCCGATACTATCCGAAACACGCAAGTAAACTACCTTCCGCGTTAACTCTCGCTATCCGCGAGCATCGTTGATTCTGCGCACGAATTTTCGTTGAAAAGCGAAAAGAGCCGAGGCAGGTGCGCCTCCAGTTTCGCTGCAGCATCGCGCCCCACTCGCTAGCTACTCCAGTGAAATACCGCGGGTGCTTGGCAGCGCGAATGTTTATCGTTTACGGTTCTGTTGGGACGGTAACGCGATGGCTGGCGATAGCCGTGTAAATTACAGGGTGCAGGCTCGTATACGTGACACAGAGGTAGGTATGCCCGGCGCAACAGGAGCACCGCTTGTATCGGATCGGCCGATCATCGGAACTTCGGTAATTAATGGAACTTGGCCCGACACGGAAACGCCAGCTTTTGCCCGAATACCCGCTGTAACCGTAATCCGCTTTTGTCGAACTTTCGCGTTATCAATGCCCGCTTTGTAGCGGCGTCCCCGTGTTGATTGCATAAAAGATGCCCGGCTAATTGCCCTGCCAGGGCCGGCTTGATAACGAAACGATTCGACGAGGAAATAATTGGCCCCGGGTAATTCCCGATTCCCATTGTTCCGCTAATTTAAATAATCACTGCCGACGGGACGTGCAAACGGGACGCGATTCGAAATTGCCTTCGCTGGGAATTTCTAGCGAGCAGCTGATAGCCGAGCAAATCTTCTTCGCCACCGCTGGGGGACTTCGAACCCATCGATCACGGAATTTTATCGAACGTAAAATATACTGCCTTGTTCCCGAGGCGGGTAATAGAAAAATGGCGCCTAGTGGACGAGAATATCCCACAACTTGGAACCTCCATACACGTACCTACACCTGCCATTCGATCTCTTCCGCTGGATTCGCTCTCGGTGCATCTGCAGCGCAGCGAAACCGCTTCCGTCTATGAAAACCATGAGAGATGGTTGCGCGGAAGCCATCGACACCTGGACGTATCGAAGAACATAGCCCGGAGGACGTCGCAAAGGATGTATCCTGCGCTGCAGCCGCCACAAAGCGGCCCACGCTGCTTTCAAAGGATCGCGTCTGGCCTGCAGATGATACGGGCTAACGCGTTCGCCGTACATCCAGTATCGACTCCATTTCTCCCGCGACTTTATCGAGTTCTTCCACCGCGATCCTCCGGCAAGCCTCTGCGCAGACCCTCCGAACGGATCCATAGAAATTCTCCAGCCCCGGGGAGGACACGCGGTATCTACCAGCTACGTAGCCACCATGCCACCGATCGCGTGCTGTTGTCGTCGTTCCGTCGCCACGTTCCTATAGTAACCACAGCCATTGTTCAATAAACCGAGAGTTATGAGTCAGCCAGCGTTCCGAGGCCCCTCGCGCGTTCTTCCGCGAAATCGATGATTCGGCTTCTTAGCCTGAGAGGAGGCCCGAGGTCAGGTGTCAGTGCAGGTTGCCAAGGTTCCGCGAAACGGGACGATCTAAGGTCGGTGTCAAATATATTGGCCGGTGAGTTCGGTTTCGCGAGCAGCGATCGAGGAGAAATCAGCCACCACCATCTGACGATCGCGTTGGTCGCAGGGTATGGCTGGGTAACGGGAACGGTGCTCGGCTCCGCGTGAACCTGGCCGTTTGGCTGTTATTTATCCTTAACGTTACAGTTGTGTGCGTTACGAAGCTATGCGTAGGCCAATTACGAGATGAAGCTATCGAGAAAGAATCAATGTTCCGACCAATAAAGCTCCTGATTTTTTTCGGAGCGAAAGCACATCTATTCTGATCTGTGTATTTCTACGCTGACAGCTCGGCTTGGCCTACACGCTAGAAGCTTGGCGCCATCCCCACCACTTCTGGCTCACTCTTGTTCCGCGAAGGCGAGAGCGAGTCAGAAAACGTTGAGAAAAGAAGGACAGAGGCAAGGAAACGGTGTGGTGGGAGAATACCCCTCGCGAAACTCACCGGCCAATATATATATATATGATACCGACCTTAGGTCCCGAGCAGTGTCCTCGAGCAGTGCTGATTTCCAGAGGCATAGGGTATTTGGAAGTTGTAGGGATCCTCGACGCGATCCACTTGCGTTCAGAACTCGCTCCAGGGGCAGCCGCGAAGTAGGAGGCTCTTTGTCCGCGAGAAGGTGCCGGGAAATCGGCTTTCGATTAAAGAAACGAAACAAAGGCAAGGGGATTTTAAAGCCCCCAAAGTCTGTATTTAAATATCGAACGAATGGTGGAATATGGGTCGAAGGAACGCCCTATGCCTCTGCTGTCAGCCACTGGGGAACCAGGTTGCCAAGTTCTCCAACGGAGGTAGTAACTCCAGAACAGTGACGCGACACGGTATACTCGACTCCAAGGTAATTATGTTCTCTCCCCCTCCATTGAAACTCGGCGTCGTATTAAGGGCCGACGACGGTTGACAAACATCCGTTCCCTCGAGTGTTTGCCCGGTTGCGTAGCGTTCAGGGGGGGCCCGGTTAGCGAAAAGCAGAGAAATCGGTTGCTTCGGCTTTCTGTTTCCCGCGGCGACTCACGAGCAACCGTCACGAAACGTCCGCTCGCCGACCACCGAAACCTTTTCTCGATTCACTTTCTTCCTCGTTCCCCTCGCGATCCTCGGCGTCACGAGATCGTAAAAGATGAATCCACTCGTTTATGCAAGATCGCATAAAACCAATATCGGCGACCTGATCCAATTACTCGGATTTGTAATTGTTTCAACAGCCACGATGGCGGCTGTCTCTCCAACTTTTCTCCGGGGACCTGGCCCCTTCGCATTGTTGTTAAGGAGTCTTACAAGTAGTTGGGGCTGTATCTACTCTTTTTTTCTTTGTACCTTATGCTAGGAGCAGTCCTTAAATTAAGTAAGGGTAGTGTTGGCGATTTCTTACCCTCCCCCCGCGATAGTATAAGAATTCCTAAGATTTTTCAGTTTTTAAAATTCTTTAAAGGTTCATAACATTCATTTATTCCGATTTTGGGAAATTTAAAGTAAAATTAGATATTTTAAAATAAGAAATTCGCGACTCCACTCCCAAAGTCGTAAGTTATTTAAGGGCAAGCCTTAGCAAGTTATTTCGCAAATCTTGAATCTTCGCGGTATTCAATAGTCGCCTGCTCTAATCAATCCCTGATTAACGACTCACTCCACTCCTCAACTCACACTTGAAAATAAACCCCTTTTCTTATCCTAGGTCCCAGGAAATAACACTTAATTATCCGTTTTCTTTTTTCTCCCTCCCTTTCTCTTTTATATCGACACACTCTGTAATCCCAGGGGTTTATTTCCCGTCAAATAAATAAATAAATAAATAAAGCCTTCGCGCCAGACAGCCGAGAGCCGCCTTTTTTCCACGTAGAAAAAAAAAGGAACTGTTCCACAGTATCCCGGGCTGCTCGTTTATTTTTCACGGCTAAACGAACTCGCACAGACGTCGGAGCGCCTCTTCATCGACGAACCCCCACCGTGGGCCGGGCCCATTCTTTTTTCCCTTCCGCCGCAATCACCGCGGTCCTCTGTTTCGTGTCAACGAGTGCCTGCGCCGAAGACGCTTCGCCCCGACACCTGCTGCGAGTAACGAGCGTTTGTCCCCGCTGAATGGCCCGTTTCCGTTGGGGGAAAAAAAGGCGAGACAAGCTGCCTCGAATCGTCGTCGATCCCTGGCGGGGTCGCGTTCGCGAGCCAGCTCTCGCGGCCCGATTAGAACGTTCCGCGCGGAAACGGAAACGATGCGATATAATTTCTTGTTCTCCCTGGGCCATTTAAACCGCCCGGGCTCGCTGACTCTGCGGGCGGTCGTTAATTGACGACACGGCAGACGGTCGATTCGGGAAAGTCTCTCTCCGAGGTAATGAATACCGCCAATCGTTATCCATCCCGAAAATGGATTGAAAGCGCGGTCGATAAATCCTCGAAATAATATCGAGTCTTCGTGAATTGGACGCCGGCGTCCATCACGCGGCAGCGCAATTACCTTAACGATTCCAGTTTAATTAACTGACACTGCTCCGCTGAGCGATAGCAGCAGATTTCGAAATTGCGGCTCCTCTGTTATCTTTCAGCTGCATCCGCCGACGAGCCTCGTTTTCAGCTCCGTGACGCGCTGCTTGAAATTCGTTAAGCAGGCATAGTACTTTCTTTGCCCGAAAATTAAGCATTCTTTATGAATTTTTTTTCTATATGAAAATGAAAAGCTAGAATGGTGGGGTTTGTTGGAAATGAAAGATCACTGTTTGCAAGTATTAAAAGAATTTTTATTAAAAAAATAGCGCCCCCATTCCCCTCGCTATACTGCCCTCCTTAATTAAACTGTCCTATCTAGCATTTTTTCATTTTTTGAGATATGTTGAAATATTTGAAGTTCCACGCGTCTTTTACCTTTTAAGTAAAGTTAGAAAACTCTACGTGCTTCGTAAAGATTTATAAACAGTTTAATGTACTTAACCTAACTTCTTTTAAAATTGTTAAAATATCTTATGTAAAACAATTAATTAATTGGCAAGTTAATGAAACATTCCCTGCTGGTACACCTATTGCAAAAAATTATATTAGGCTATTACAAAATAATGACAACATGTTTTAATTTGAATGAAGGAAAATAAGTATGGTAGAAAGTTAATGATAAAACCTCAGTTTTCTCGGTTGTTTCAAAATGCTAGATAGGACATTTTAACTAAAGAGGGCAGTATAGTCGCTCAAAGTTGGTCCATTGTGGAATGAGTAGAATTGCGGTGCCATAAGTTCAGCCCTCTAATACTTTCAACCAGTGATCTTTCATTTGCAACAAACCCCATATTTCTAGCTTTTCATTTTCATATAGAAAAGAATTCATAAAGAATGCTTAATTTTCGGGCAAAGACAGTACATATCTACTAGCGGCTTTTAAACCTTAACTGGTATCCTGGGTTCGGTCATGACTAGGGTTGCCACCTTTTTTACAGAAAAATAACGTACATTTGCTTTCGTGAGGTATACAAAAAAGTTCGCTCAACAAATTAAAAGTACATTTTAATCTTATTAGTTTTTATTTCTTCCAAACATATTTTCTATTGCTTTTAGCATTACAAAGTAAATTTTTAATATTTTGAAATGTCTCAATGGCATCATTGCACTCAATATTCATATTGAAATATATAAATAATTGTTTTTTTATTAGATTGAGAGAGGCCTTGTTACTTTCATAGCGCCACTTGACAACTAAGACAAAGAAAACTCTATCAGTAAATGCTGAAGTGGCGGGAACAGATAGAATATAATAATATTGCGTTACGTTTCACATAATATCATTAATTGTGAAATAAAGTATTTTCGCGTACTTTATTGTTATTCAAAAGTATAGAGTACATTTACCTATAATAACGTAAGATACTTTATTTTAAAGTACGGGTGGCAACCCTAGTCATGACTCCAAGCACGCAAAGTTCGCTGCAAAATTTTTGCTTGCCCAAGTTTTTAAACTGAATTTCCAATTAATTTTATAATAATAATTTAACTTTCCACGTTTCTATTATTTTACACATTACCTAAGAACAAAATATTCATAGAGGTTGATCTAGTGTCGACTTTACAAATTTCTGTGTCGTTTGAAAGAAGCAGTTAAGGGTTAACTCTCCAGCGATCTCTCGCCTACCGAGACAGCGAGGCAAAACTTTCCTACCGAAGATTTCCCGATAACTGAAAGGAGGAAGCAAAAGAGTGGCATTACATGTGTAGAAAGTTACTGACACAGGAATATTTGAAATAATCCCGTAACTCCCAGTGAGAACTTTAAAGCAAAAAAAAAAAGGAACAGGCAGTTCCAACCGCGATGATTCTAGGCTTAATGAAACCGTTGAACGAACGCGCGTCGCTGATGGACGGATTAAGGATGACGATTCGAGAAGCAACGTCGGTCGACTTTCCCCGGTTTCGAGGTGGAACCCCGCGGTAATCGTGATTCAACCGTGGCGATGGCAATTGCTGGCCATCGTTGGGGAACGTTCCGAATAATGCTCGTTTTTGCCACTGCCGCTTTCGTTGCAGCCTAATGATACAAGCGGTAGATGGAAGGTACACTTTCACTCTGTTTAGGAGCGTTTCACTTGCCGCCGGTAGGCCCGCCTTCTTCGCCCGGCGGTTGTCGCTGGATGTAAATGAATTTTCGGTGGCGTTCGGTTTTGCGCGCGGCGTTGCGCAAGAAGCAGCCTCTTCGTTGGAAAGCTACGGCGGCGCGGCGGTCTGGTTCACGTACGGCGAACCACCGCGAGCCTCGTAACAAAGGCCGGCGATATTTCGAGTTCGTTTCGTCGTTGGTGGTTTCTCGGGCGGCAAAAACTGCGCGGCGACGGCCCCGATGAAAGGACAAGCTCGCGGCTCTGGTGTCGGGTTACGGAGATAGCTGGCTAGAGAAGTTGTTGGAAAGCTGTCGCTGTGGCTTGAGCACTGCTAGGGGCCACCGGTAATTACCGATTACGACCCGAGTTCGAGGACGATGATTCACGCGAGGCGCGACCGTGGGATTCGCGGCATCGTCGCAGGCGCCGAGGATCGTCTCTGTAGTCCGAACGACGACGGAAATCCACTGCAAAATGGATGGTCCTCCTTTTCTCGAAAGGTAGAAACCGTTGAGACAGCGTCCTTCGCATTGACCTGATAAGTTCGGGGATTTTTCTCCATTATGCTTTCGTTCTTAAGACCCAAGGAACCACTTGCTTTCGGGGCACGAACGAACGTAGCTGCTCTCCGAGCGAAATGATGAAATTACAGCATTTCCACGGATGGAATTGAGCGCAGGAAGGAAGCGCGATCATTCTCGCTCCCTCAATTGCGCGCTTCCCATCTTCCCACGTCAATCGGCACGCACCACTCGCCGCGTCCCGTCCGCCCGTATATTAACATTTCGCGAATTAATTGCTCCAACGACGAATCGGACAATGATTACGAAGCGCAATCTCGGCAGATATCGGATATTCGATGGTATCCAGCGTCTCGGGCCGCGGGCACCATCGATTCTGTTCTCGTTACCGCGATTAATGGGGATTCTGCAGCGATCCGCTGCCGATACACCTGTGCAAATAACTTGACACATGCGACGGGAGAGGCGGGGCCGGTTCCGTTGACATTTCCCCGCGATTCATTATCTGGACAAGCTGGCTAGCATAACCTGTCCTCCGTTTAGTCCCTCGGAGACAGGCGAAACTGGGTCGCGGTAATGAAGATTCCGGGGAATTCCCCTTTCTGCGCCTCTATTTTCGGGGAAGCTGGTTAATAAACGGGAAAAGGCAAACCACACGGAAGGAACCTCCGAGCGACGAAGCCCGGAGTTTAATTAAACCCTCGATACGCGGCTCCTACGTGGAAAAATAAATTCGTACACGTTGGGGCGTGTTACGGCGTAGATACAATTACGGTCGGTTGATAAAAGTAAGTGGACCGCGTTAAAATAATCATTCGCCTGTTGCTAGTCCCGCGGAGCTTTTAAAATCACCATTCCGTTCGCCGAAAAGTTCGTTTGATCGCGTTCCTCTGTTCCTGTCAACCGAGCGGGCTTTTATCGTTCTCTGCTTCTTTTCTCTCTCTCTCTCTCTCTCTCTCTCTCTCTCTCTCTCTCTCTCTCTCTCTCTCTCTCTCTCTCTCTCTCTCGCTATTCCAGCGCGCCGCTGTCGGCAGCAGACAGCGGCTCGCGGGGCGCGCGACACGCAGAAATTGCTGGCGACTCGGTCGAATCGGCAATCGGGCATATTAGCTTTCGGCTCTCGCATCCGCTTTCGAGATCGGTACGTTAATACACGGCGGACCGGGCAGTAAGCCGCTTTAAATATTGCGCGGATGATCCACGTTCCGCCTGGACGAAGCGTGCGAATCGGTTTAGCACGGAATTGCAAGTGAAACGGCGGCATGCACGGCTAACGGAGTCGTCGGACTTGCATTTGGTACCAGCGACTTCGAGAGCTCTTTAGCGAGTCCTCGGTTCTGGATCATCTGTTTAATCCGCTGCGCAGGGGAAACGGCGCGTCTTTCCACGCAGTTTCTTTGTTTCGGTCTGCTGAGCGTCAACCGATACGCGTGGATCCGACTTAAAGGCGAAGAGCGAGGCGGACGCGTTAAAACCGGAAGCCCGGTAATTGGAGAGGACTAACGCCAGTCCTCTGGTCTCCGAGGCGTTGTTCAAACTCCGCGGCAGAGTTCGCGGCGGAGTTCTGCAATCGCCTGGACAATGCGAAGAACGCTCGCGCAGTTAACGAACCCGCGCCACCGCCGCCCAGCCTCTTCCCTCGGCAACTTGCCCCCCGTCCATTGTCGATTAAATTAACTTGGCGTGCTTCGGGTGGCCGATGTTTAGAAGCCCCTCCAGGCGATCGAGTCGACTCGTGGCTGGACCTTTGCACCCTTGTTACGGGGTTCCCGCCGCGCCGTCCTTTGCGGGGCAGCTCCTCCGGTCTGCTGGCAATTTTCACGGGCCGCAGAAGCGCGCACCCGTGACTGGAGTGGTCGCTTCGAATTTAGCGATATCTAGTCGGAGACAATATCGATCGCCTTCTGTTTGGATTTACGCGCCTCTAGCGGCGAGCGCGAGATAATAGAGGGATCTACCACCCTCTGATGCGTTATTATGCAAGCTAATCTCTGTGCACACCGCGATTAGAATTCGGGCAGCCGTTCGATTATGGAGCGTGTTGGATTACTCGCGTACGTGTACCTCGCGCCATCCAATTTCTCCCGCATTAGGAGCATACGCGCGGTAAAAACAGCAATCTGTTCGCATACGTGTCAAAGTGGAGGCGGAGTCCACTGTCGAGCCTTCGTTACAAGCACACCCTTCCCTGGAACGACGTACACGCGTGAAACCGAGGGAACTACGCCCGAGGGAAAGAGCGAAGGTCGCGCGTGTAATTAACTGTAGCGTGCACGGAATAATCGCCGCGCCCTTTTCCCATCCGTTTGCAAACTTTTTATATCCGTCGCCGTGAAACAACGAGATTGCTCTCATACGCGAAAGTAGCATCCGTCGTTCTCTCGAAATGCCTTGCTAACGAAATCTACTCGCTCCCTCCCCCGGTCGCCGTCCTTCGAAGCCGGGGGGAATCAACACACCCCCGGTGTATACGCGCAACACGCGCCCGCCGACGGGCGAATCAGCGCGCAAATTGAATTACGCGCGGCGCGTCCCCGCCCGTACAAAGGGACCGGTCGGTCCATTCAACTATCGAGCATAATATGGATCTGATCGCGGTAATTCGGCCGTCCTGGGCCAGCACCATGGAGATCCTAATCTATTTAATTCCGGCCCCTGGTCCACGCATCACCCCCCTGGAAGTTGTTGGCCCGTCGCTCGAGGGAGCCCGTCGGGCTGCCGCCCGAGTCGCCGCGAGAGGCGGCGATCGCGGCCGAACGGGGCCCGAGCCGGGAGCGCGCCTCCGTCTCCGAGAGGCGCGTCGCGTAGCCCACGCAGTTGCTCGGCGAGCGCGGCGCAGTGTAGTGGTGCGGCGGTCTCTCTCTCTCTTTCCCCCCCGTTGCCCTCGAGCATCCCTCCAGCGTTCTCTGCCATCCCTGTGTGTCAGCTGCTCCGATGATTCGCGGGATCCGAGGCAAGAGCGGTCTGCAATGGTTTGTCACAGTAAGTCGATCCTCACGGCTCTACCTCCGCCGGGCTAGAATGTGTTCTTCGGGCTTTTGAAGCTTCAAGGGGTAAGAAGTTGCGTGATTCGAGGCTCTCGGGGACGCGATTTTTATCCGTCTTTCACGTCATATAAAATTACGCACACTGCCGCTCATACGTGTTACGGGATCTCTGTGGAATAATTGCAAAAAATGTTGCGAATTTATTGGAGAACTGTAGAAAATTTTGCTACAGGTATTTGGTATTTTTAATTAACAGATATGAAGAGTATTCTGCCCTCCTTAATTAAACTGCCCTATCTAGCATTTTTTCAGTTTTTGAGATATGTTGAAATATTTGAAGTTCCACGCGTCTTTTACTTTTTAAGTGAAGTTAGAAAACTCTACGTGCTTCGTAAAGATTTATAAACAGTTTAATGAATTTAACTTAACTTCTTTTAAAATGGTTAAAATATCTTGTCTAAAACAATTAATTAATTGGCACGTTAATAAAACATTCCCTGCTGGTACACCCATTACAAAAAAAAACATATTAGGCTATTACAAAATAATGGCAAAATGTTTTAATTTGAATGAAGGAAAATAAGTATGGTAGAAAGTTAATGATAAAATCTCAGTTTTCTCGGTTGTTTCAGAATGCTAGGTAGGACGTTTTAACTAAAGAGGGCAGTATTCAATCTGTACCAGACATCACAGTTTTCAGCAAATCAATCTTCAATATTTTCCACGTTTTCGCGGCATTTCCCGCAAATACAGCAGATGTCCAAATACTGATGAACGTCGGTGTATACAATTGTAATAATGAATTGTCATCCGCGCGACCAGTGGCTACTTAACGCGCGTCTCGTGCTGGATAGCCTCGAATCACGTTGACGTATCATTGTTTCTAATAGAATCCTTGAGCATTCGAGCGACTATTACCTAAGAGAATAACCGGGGAGTCTAGTATTCTCAAATTCTGAGAAGCATCGGGGAAAGTATTCGTGAGGGGTGACTTACGGTGAACGATTACCGGAATTACCCTTTTGTCCCACCACTCAGCCATGGCCATTGATACCGGTATACGTACTCTTTCCGGTATCGCGCGAGTGACGGTCTAACATTCCTACTTCACGCGACGGCGATAACAAAGCGCACGAATCACCATATACGACTAGACGGTTCAGTGTATCTGTCTGTTTACTATCAATTTTTAATACACTTCGTTCCACGGAAATTAGCATTTAATTTAAAACGAAGAGTTTCCAAGTTCCTTGGAATTCGGGGAACGGAGGGGGGTCGATCAGGAAAGCCTTTTAGCCGTCTAGATAATAAAAAGGCGTCGCGATAGCGCGCGTCTAGCGATGGAGAGCTTTAACAGATGACCTAGGAGCGGCGAATGGGAACATAAAATTTTCGAGGAATCAAGGTTAGAAGGGTGGTGGTGCCGGTGTAAAACGTCGGGACGTTATTTAGATCCCGATATATACGGCGCGATGCCGTGCCCGATTCGTCCCGTTCTCACGTCGCTCCGCTCGGACACGATATTCCCAGGGAATTTTCCTAATCTTTCTCCTTTTCTAGCCAGATGCCATCGGGTTTTATGGCCCCCGAACAGCTCTCGGCCGGCTTCGATTAATCTTGAATACGAAATTCGAGGGGAAACCGAAACTAGCCGGGGAAGGAAGGTCCCTTACGGAGTAACAATAAAATCAAGATAAACGGCTGATTATCGTTTCCAAGCGGTCTGTCGCGCGATTGCCGCGACGGTTGCGTTGCTTGAACGTTGACCGACTCCTCGGGGTCTCTCGCGTATCGTCGGGGGGGAGCCGCGGTTTCAGCCTAATAGAGGTGCGCGAGGTCGATCTAGAAAGGTAGCTTCGGTGCTCTTAATCGCTGGAGTTCCACCTCCGACACTGTCTTACGATTCGATTCTAAAGTAAGTCGCGTAGCGTAGAAGATATTTAAACTGTCTACGGATCATTAGATTTAGACCTGCTTCGGATATGCAAATGATTCGCAGAGTTGGCGAGCCCGAGTCGCGGAGAATCGGTTATTAATACTCGCCGATATCGAGAGATTTCATCGGAATCTTTGTGCCACCCGAAGAGATCTGAATAGAGTAACTCGCGGCCTATTGTTCCTGGCATGCCAATGGTATTTTTCTCCAAGCTTCCTTCCACTCGCTTTGATTCTCCAATCTCTTAAAACAACCAAGCAATTATCCAGCTCGACGGTCGATCTTCCAAATCAGTTTTCCAAGCATCAAAGGGAAAGCATTCCTCTCGTTGATTCTCTCGAGCGAACGAAATCATAAACTTTCTGATAGTATCCGCGGGGAACTTTTTTAATCATTCTCACGCAGTGTCCCTGCATTCGTCCATGTAAATGGCGAGCGAAGCGGTATCGCGATTCACGCGGGCGCGCGTGGCCGGGGCGATTAAAAATTAAAATCTCCCGTCGTCCAATTACGCCCGCTGAAAATAATTCATCGCTGAGAGGGAATTCTGCGTGCCAGATCATCTGCGTGCCGATACCTTCCTGTACCGTGGATAAACTTTACGGCCACTAGATGCTCGACGAAAATACGTAATAAGTTCGGCAACTTCACCGCGTTCGCGACGTTGTAGCGTGGAACTTTAATGGGATCGGGGAAGGGAAGAGTTCACCTCCGTTTTTGTAACTGGAATCGAGCTTGAAACGTTACCACGGCGTAGCCCGCTGCTTCCGATTAGCCAAACTTTTTCAACCACTATTCGCTCGGGTATGGAGAGACACTTACTAGCTGCTCGTCACCCGTTTCGTCGTAGCTACGATCAACAGCGAAGCGAGCGCGCGCAAATTCGCGAATTTACGCCGTTTCTATGTATCAGGGGGCGAAGGAAATTCTCGGCGAATTTTCCACTTGGGGCTCCTACGCAACGAAGATCAACTTTTATCGCGTTTCGCCGCGGAAACTCGATTAGCCCGGCGACTCGTTGCGTTTTCAATTTCGCCGGCTCGCTGGCGGGCGGGCTAGCAAGCACAACAGCGAAGAAAACGCGCGGGGGATAATTAAGAAAACACTGAAAGCTCCCCGGCATCGCCGGGATTCCTCTCCGGAGCCTTTCCAGCCTGCCGGGGCTTCGGTTTCTTTCTCCCCTTACGGCGTTAACCGCGATAGCTTCTCGGTAATTGCGCGATGCTGCGGCCGCCGATTAACAATTACCAGAAAAGAAGCGGCTTGCTGAATTGAATATCCTTCGCGGGGATTAATCCTGCCCGGTGGTTATCGAACGGTTCGACGTCCACCTCGCCCTTTGGACCGGACCTCAGCTGGCTTAAGGCTGCATTAAAGAGATTAGTTCCGTTCCAGAGTCTCTTTCGCATTCCCTTTCCCGTGCTCGCGGGCATCCACGGTGGCTCGTACGTGTCCCGGGCATCCTTTTACCAGCGTAACTTCCACTTATCGCCCGTAACGAACCAGGACGAGCACCGTTCGACAGCTGGCGTCGTATCTGGAAGCTGGAAACGGTGTTTCCATCGCCGACGCGTCGGGAACAACCCTTCGACCCTTCCAAACGCGACAATTTACGCTTGCTAACCGAATTCGCTATTTTCTCGGCGAGGATACGTACCCCGATGTAATTCCAGCCGTGGAGGAAATGAAATTCGAGGCGTCTTCGGCGATGCGATAATTGTTCTCGGAAGTGTCCCTCGTAGTCTAGAATGCCGCGGTGGAACACGCTTCTATCTGCTGTCTTTCTCGGAGGATTGCGAATTTCGATGGGGCGGAATTGTCGTGGAGGTAATTAATGAAATGATTAGGTTCACCCGCGGCGTCCTTCGTCGCGAGATGTAGATTAATCGACAGAGAATTCTCGTCGGAACCTCGAGTTCTCCATCCCCTCCGCCGAGCGCTAGGGAAAAAGTATTCGCTACACGGTGGATTAAATAGCTGTTTGCTGAGACGCGTGAACCTATTTGCAGACGTTAAAGCTTGCTCGCATCCCCCGTGTCCTCGTTTCCGTAAACGGGGAGGGCTTAATCGTAGCCGGTGATATTCTTCGCATTAACTCCCACCGTCAACCCCCTACCTCCTTCGCGATCCGAAGTCACGCAACCAAGCCTGAAGCATTCCCAGCGAGTAAATCGAAGGTAGACCTGTCCCTGCAGACGAATCGCTAGCAAATCCTCGGGAATCAGCCCCGTTCGCCGTGAAACCCGAGGCAACGTCTCCCCCGGGACAATCGCAGCCTCACAGACCCTGGAAAAATCTATCGCCAGAAGCTGGTCTGTCTCTGGGACTTTCAACCAGCGAATTTAACGTCGACTGGCACCCGGGCCACCGACAAACCTCTACCCCAGAGGGTCGCGGCTGCTGGGAGGAGCGACCACCGCGAGGGGTTTGCTTTTAGCCGCGGTTCTATCTCCCCCATTGTTCGCTCGCTGGCAGATAACCGCGCACGCATCTGTTCGGCGGAGTAAATAGATGGAAATTGGGGGAAAAGCGCGGCGAGGCCCGACCAGGCGCAACAATAACGCGGATTTATCGGACATCGGATTCATGAGCCGCGTTCGAGCCGCCGCTGATAAAAACCTGTTGAGTTCCGGTGGTTCCCGCGAGTAGGTACATCCGCTCGATATTGTCCCTGGAGGATCGCTTGAGTTTTCGTAAAACTGGGCCGGAGTGTGGTCTCTTTTGTTGGGGCCTGGTTGGGCTTGGAGCGAAGAAGGTAACACTTCGAGCCGCGAACAGCGATTCGGCGGAGGAGGCGGTTCGTTTGCGGACCTGGATGTTAATTATTCCCTGTGCCTGTTCGCTTCCGCAGCGTCGCGGCTCAAGGGCTTGTTTCTGCAAATTGGATCGACTCGCGGAGGTTTTCTCCTTTCCGGGGGGAAAAGTTGACCGAGTCGTTCTAACGAGAGTTCGCGTACAATGTCCACGCTCGCTGGGAAACGTGTTCCCTGGTCGTGGGCACAGCTGGACACAAACTAGAGCGTCCTTTTACGTGCCGTCCTTCATCGTTAACGAGGGTGCCCTCCTCCACCTGGCACCTGCTTTTCGTCCCTGGCCGCTAGTTTAGTTTAGTAGGGTAACTCCGGGTGAGATGGTCATAGTTTCGTTTAGAGTCTGCTACAGCAAACCTATTTGAAATAAAGCAAGGAAAATGATGTGGAACTAAACTTCAATCCTTTGTCTACGTGTCCGTTAATATGAATAAACGAAAAATTATTATTTAATGTACAAATTTTACAAATGAAAGAAAGTGTCATTGCCCATATCTACTTTAATGTCCGGGAAAGATGGGCACATGTAACTTTCAGGCTAACAAGTTGTGGTCCTTAACTGGTTATCTCAGATTCTTTCTAGTTTTCGTCCACCTTCGCGTTTGCCCGCTCAAAACTTCTTTGGGCTCTTGCTGCGAGTCTTCTAACCCGCATGGATGACACACGGTGTCAAACTCTGTGCAATTTTCATGGGCCCAATAACCACATGACTTACATCTTAGCAAATCTTGTTCTTTTTTTGGTTTCGAAATAATTTTCTCCGAATTTCACTAAAATATCTGAAATTACATCAAAATACAGCTACGGCCAGCTCTCCTGGACAACAATTGACCATCTTTCCCTTAAAGCCCTGGTAAGATAGCCACTCGCCTTTCGCTTAGACTAACAAACGTAACCCCGAATACTTTAAGGTTAAAAACGCTGTAAACAATGCACTATCGAAAATACATCTTGAGAATTAAAAATATTCAGCATAAATAACACCAACAAGATGATCAAAATATTGATCAAACAATTTGAAGCATTACCTTAAATTTCACAGTGGATTTACAAACCTTTAAAAACCTTCTATTCCAACACTTTGAACTAAGACTGTTACTTTCTATGACGCTTTGTGCCCACGTCGAGGCAGCGCAATCAGGCGTTTCCTTCTAAAAAATACTGTCGCTGCCCATCTCTTCCGTATGACCATCTCACCCTGACTTACCCTACTTCTGTCTAATACGGCGTGGTTTACATTCTCACCGGAGACACTTCGATTCGATTAATCTTCAGGGGTGCCTGGGTCCTTTTAAGGGTAATATTTAATACTAATATCGGTGAAAATCGACATAGTCGTCCACTGTCAAGTTGCCCACAGTCCAAGGATAAAAACGCGATCGCTATGCGCTTGGAGCCATTTCTTCCTCGCATTTCTGTTTGCCAGCCAGGAACAATGCGTTTCGCTGCGCGCCCCGTTACGATGCTAAAATCTACGCGCAACGGTATTCGCCGGGAGATTCATCGCGTTTTTTTTTCCGTCGGGACGCAGCCGTGACGGCATAAAAATCGTATCACCTGGAATCGCGCGTGCTCCTTCCGACAACCTTTTTCTCATAATTGTACACGCTCCGCGTGGCCTTAATTAGCGGGCTGACAACTTTCCTAACTCACTCTTAGTCCATTAGATAAAAGTGCCGCGGATTAATTCGACTTTACAATGCATCACGCGCGCAGCTTCCTGCTTCAATTTTCGCTCGCCTCGCATGCTTCCTCCACTTCCTCCATTTCCTGGCCCCCGAACCCCTGAGAAACTCGGGACACAAGCCCGTCCAATCAGATTACGCGTGGATTTCCGCGGCGGTCGTGGGCTGGCGAACTTTTTAAACCGAACGATCGCCGAGTAATTTCAGCAGCCTTCGGTATACAACCCTCCCCGCCCCGACTGTACGGGAATTAAAGAAATCGTGTCGAGTGCAACTGCGATGAAAGAAGTTTGACGGAGAGGGAGAGAGAAAAAAAAAGCATCCGTACCTACAACCCCATTACGGTGTTTCCCAAGCAGTTTTTCGCCAGCTGAACTTTGAATGGAAATCCGTTAAGAGGTTTCAATTCAGAGCGACGCGTTTAAAAGGCTCAATGGGATCCCCCTAGTAGTCTCCATTATTTCCGCGGCGCAATTAAAACTCCCTGTTTACCGGACAGGAAAAAAAGGTTGGGTCACGGGGCGGTTGGAAATTGGCGAAACATTCAGCGAGTCTTTCCGAGCTGACTGTACGCACTAACCCCGTTTATAATCTTCGGTGGACATTTTGGCGTAAAATCTCTCGGACACTCGCTCGTCTTGGGGAGCGATAAAAGCGTTACCAAGGATCTTCTTGCATAATTCACGGGGTAATTTCCTCGAGGAGGAAGGAGACCCTTCGCGTGTGTGTCCTGGAAATCAATAATCTCGGAAATAAAAGTCACCGTCTTGCTTCGAAGGAATCTATAAAGTTACCGAACTTCCATCGCTGGCATCTTCGGCCTCTTCTACTAGGAATCATCCCTCGCAGTTCCCCGAAAACAATTAGCGACGGATGCGGATGAAAGGGCGTAGCAATTAGGTGCAAGTCTCTCCAGGAATCCCGATTTACGATTCATTACGACCCGAATACGTTGATCCCCCGGCTCCGGGCGACTTAGCGACCTCGCGCAGCTAATTCGCGAGCGGTGACACGAATCCCGCCACTCGTGGAAATTTCGCCGCGCGACGGGGCAGCGTTTCCGGGGGCTCGCCTCCGGCACGGCTCGGACGGTGATGAACGCGGCTCGTCAAAAGTGACATCGCGAGGATCGGAGCGTGGACAGAGTGGAAAGGGGGCCGAACGGGCGGCCGTCGGATTCTCCAATTTCCATAAATCGCCGGGGACTTGCCTGTCCCTCGAACGTAGGCTCGCCGTCGGGAGAGCAATTTGCGTAACTGTCTGGAAAAGTTACGAGTCAGCTTGCACCCTGTCACCCTGCCCAGCTGACCGTCGCTTCGCTCGGGGACTGGTTCTCCCTTCGGCGCGCTTCCTCTCGCGTCCATTTGTCAACGGACAGCCACGCGCACGCTGGCCCAACCGTATTCCCATCCCCGTCACTCTTCCGCGAGATTTTTGTCACGTGCCTGGCAACCCCCTGTCCGCTTTAACTGCTGCATTTAGGTTGATTTAATAACAGCCCAGCGCATTAGCTTCCTTCCGACTTTACACTCTGAAGATGGCAACTTGACTCCGTTCTAGGACCATAACTTTTTAAATAATAAAACAAATTGGGTGATAAAAACGGTATTTATTAAAGGGTTTCGTAAACAACAAAAATTACAAAAATATAATTGAAAAGTTTAAATAGGGTACTTAATTGAACAATAAAACAAAACCTCTTCTTTTTCCGACTGTGCCCACCCTATGGCGCAAAACCGTATAGTATATAGTATCGGTCTAAATTAACAACATTGAAAATCGTCGAGTTCTTCGGATCCCCAACCAGTGCAACCTTCGTGTGCCCGTCCACTACACCTTGTACATTGGACCCAATTTTGATCCCGTGTTTCGATTGATTATACTCTTTATAGCCTTTTTCATATTTTCCGAGTTCTAATCTTGTCTGGTAGTGTTTCACCTTTAAACAAAAATGGGACACTACTTAGTTTACGAACCGTCGTTCGGTGTACGGTTTTGCCCCAACACGTAAGAACCCACGCTTTTGGTTACCGCTAAATATGAAAATGACAACAATCGGCCACGATCATCAAACTATAATAGAAATAGATACTGTTAATATATATCTTCATATAACTTACCTTCTAATTACCAGCACGCTGTAGAGTCCATTTGGAGTACAGAAGATTTTATTTAATAGGAATACTCCAAGGACCCAAGTCCACCAAGCAACGTCGTTGTCACTTGAGAGATGTTCGAATCGAGCGGGAAATATGGCGAGACGTTGGCCGATCGAGCTAGACAAAGCGTCCCCGTGGCCGACAGTTAACAGCCGCGCTGTTTCGCCATCGAAGCACCAGCCCCGGATTTCAGTAACGGTACACGCGTCTTTCGAGCACGATGCGAGCCTGTAAATCGTTGGTCGTTAATCGGGGCTTCCGTATGGGATCGGTTACAGCCGACCCTCGCCTCCTCCCACGCGTGACATCGGTTTGGAGCAAAGTGCGCGCTGTTCTCCGCTGCAGCCGCGCCTCGACCCCATCGAATCTGCCATATCGCGCGAGCCCGGAGTGCATCCGAGCGACGGTCGATGAAAAATTGGAACGATGTTTCCGTAGCGAAGAGTCCGCGGCGGAATGTTGACCGAGTGCTTAGCTGAATTAAAAGCACTCGTCTCGATCAACGGGGCCGCGCTGTCGGCGACAGGGTGGCATTGTTTCTTGCTATCTGCCAACTCGATGGACTCCTAACCGAAGAAGTTGAAGCACACGATTTTTCCGTGGGAAATTTTGGAAACAGTGCTTTCCCAGCTCGATTCCAAAACCCTTGGTTTCATTTGGTCCCTTTCCAAGATCCATGGACACCCAAATTTGCGGATTGTAGCCCAGACCTCGGATTTGTCATAGGTAGGGTAGATAGACCAGGGCGAATCGGATCACTTTGTGTTTGACGGTAAAAAAATAATAGTCAGACATTAAGAAACTAATTTTTTATTATATATTCGTGACCAGTACACCTTTGTCTTGAACATGAATATATAAACATTAAAACTGAACATAAAAATCTTTCATTTATAAAGAAAAAACGAAACAAGAAATCGACTTGAAATCTGGGGCGAATCGGACCACCCAGAAATTTCTGAAAAAACTGAAATTTTCATAAGAAAATCTTTAAAATCAACTTAAACAAATCTAATTTAATGACAGTGAAGTGAAGTGACACTACTTAGCACACAGATCGGAAGGATATTGCCGTTTTTTGCCGCCGCTGTCAATTCTCGTGGCACCACTCTTCTCAGACAATCTTCTGAAAGTGGACGAATTAATTTTTCACCGCAGTAAATACAATGCCATCTTCTTAAAACCATTAATTTATTTTTTTTTTCGTCGTTTCTTTAGATTTAATTTTTATCACTGCTTCCTCTTTTTTTGTTGATACCATGATCCCTGATTGCTCTTTTTTATGTACCTACGAACCATCTGTATATAAACAATGATCATATTTATAATCATAAAAATACTCAAATGAAAAAAAGTGTGAGCTGATTCGCTCTAAATAACGTGATCCGATTATCCCCATATATAAGTATTTCCAAGATTGTAGATTACATAAACAAATTACGATATAATAGTCGTAATTCTCGTTTTCAGCTCCGTGACGCGCCGCTTGAAATTCGTTAAGCAGGGATAGTACTTTCTATGCCCGAAAATTAAGCATTCTTTATGAATTTTTTTCTATATGAAAATGAAAAGCTAGAATGTTGGGGTTTGTTGGAAATGAAAGATCACTGTTTGCAAGTATTAAAAGAATTTTTATTGAAAAAATAGCGCCCCCATTCCCTTCGCTATACTGCCCTCCTTAATTAAACTGTCCTATCTAGCATTTTTTCATTTTTTGAGATATGTTGAAATATTTGAAGTTCCACGCGTCTTTTACCTTTTAAGTAAAGTTAGAAAACTCTACGTGCTTCGTAAAGATTTATAAACAGTTTAATGTATTTAACCTAACTTCTTTTAAAATGGTTAAAATATCTTATCTAAAGCAATTAATTAATTGGGACGTTAATGAAACATTCCCTGCTGGTACACCTATTGCAAAAAATTATATTAGGCTATTACAAAATAATGGCAACATGTTTTAATTTGAATGAAGGAAAATAAGTATGGTAGAAAGTAAATGATAAGACCTCAGTTTTCTCGGTTGCTTCAAAATGCTAGATACGACATTTTAACTAAAGAGGGCAGTATTGTTGGGGTGGCACTGCAGTTTTATGCATATTATATCCCCCAATATCGGAATAGTGTAAATAAACCAACCTGTCTTTCAAATATCACCAGCATTGTAACTTGGTCTAAAAACTTTCAGACTCGCATAAAGTCTTATGTGTTTCCTATAATTTAAATATGGATTTGTGGCAATGATCAATGCAGTATTAACAACAAGCACGTTCATTTATTTTCTGTCAATGAACACACAGTGCCCTATTTTGCGCTCAGTCTTAAAATATCAATACTGGCCTGACTCTGCCGGACTTATTCTACAATGTTGGGCAACTGCAGTCCGACGGAGATCCTTTGAGCATCGCGATTGCATCGGCAATAGGAGGGGTAGCTTCTGTCTTCCGCATCGCCGGCTCGAATCACCACCGCGGCCCCGTTTCTGTACCAAAATTCTGTAGGAATAAGAGGCAGGCTAGCCTTCACCGTGGCCGCAAGGAATTTTAAGAGCCACGTCGACCGGTCACTTTGCATTCCTCGGAAAGAGGACACTCGAGCCGCGGATCGGATATGCCTGACTTGAGATCCGTGGTCGCGCGACAGAACCGCTCGCTCGCTCGCGACTCTTACAAGCTCCTCCGTGCTGCTCCGCGGCTGAAAATTAAAGCTCCCCGTTTCCTCCGTCGGGCGTCCGCGTTTTCCTATCCGCTTTAAAGGCAAGAGGACAAAAGCATTCCTCCCGGGCGCGAAACGTGCTGCGCCCGATAATGTCAGCCCGTCCGGAGGCTGACTTTCGACGTAACGTCATTGATCTTTGAAGGTTCGAGGGAAACAGGTCGGACAGGTTCGTTTCCTAAACGTCGTGTCTCGAAGAAGGGAGGAAGAACGGCTCGGAGGGGGACGTCATTCAGCCTGAAACTCAATTTCACTCGTCGAACGGCCGCGCTTAGTTATTTACCCAGAAGCCGATCGACGTCGCTTCCTCGAACAATCGGCCCCCGCTCTCGATTATTACCGAGGGAAATACGTGTTCTGGTTGGCTCACGCCGCGGCCACGTTGTGTCCATCGAAGCGACGATCGATGAACCCGCGGGTGCGTACCCTGCGAACGAATATCCACAGCGTGCTGGTTTCCAACGAGCTCTAACTTAGATTCCTACTTCCATGAGTTTCCTCGTAGATCGTCCTTAGATGGAGGAGGAACACAGGGCGAGTTTCTTAGGGGAGAAGACGACGGCTATCTATCGAGATAGACGCAAGGTTCTCTTTAGAGGGTTTTAGGAATCCTCGCGGAGACCAAAGGCGATCGAGCTTTTAGCTAGGAATTCTTGGGTTCGGGGAATATCTTAGAAAGGATTCTAGATCTTCTTTCAACAGAACCGCGTCGGTAGACATAGAGATAAACTACGGAGAAATTTTCCTACGACTAATCGCACACCTTCCTCTCCCTCCACCTCCGAGAACAACAGAGAACCTAAGTGATCGACGACACCAGAGACTCGCGCTGCCGACTTCAAATCGTCCCAGGACCGTTCTGAATCGCGCTCCCGTTCATCAGGGGGGATTTAAACGGCGATAAAAAGCGAGGGGTTTCGGGACACTCGTTTCAACGTTTCCTCCCTCAGCTTCGGGAAAATCCGGCAATCCAGCCCGCGGCCGCTCGTCCGTCAGCCGCACCGACGTTCGCGCGGATCGCGGGCGAACGCCAAGTGGAATATTCGCGCGATGTCAGGCAGGGATCGATAGTTACCGGTGGGCGAATCTCGCCCTGGTGCCGTGCGACTTTGCTCGGGCCCTTAGCGTTGCACACACTCGCGCAGTTGCGTGCGTACTTTTTCAGCGGCCTTTGTTCCTTGAAAAATGGAGGAACTCGTGGAACGTCCCGGGGGGGCGGAAGCAAAACGAGGGGGGGAAAAAAAGCGCGTCGCTGGTTCGTTTAACGCGTCGCGCGCACCCCTCCGCATTCTCTGGGAAATGCACTCTCACGCGCGTGCCAGAGCAAGCCTTGTGGCTGCACACGAGGACGCGACTATTTCCCTCCGACAAGCGTTCTTCCACTTTCTTCTCGGTTCGAGGGAGATCGTACAGATCCGGTGCCGACGCTTGGTCCCGAGCCATCTCACTTCCGAGGCCGGGGTGTCTCTTTGGCTCGCCTTTATCGCCTCATCGCGCGGAACGTCTGGTCGCTCGCGGCAAGAACAGAAACACGCCGTCCCCTTTGCGAAGGCACCGCTCTGTATCCGCGTGCAACCGAAAACCGCGAGGCGACGGCGATTCTAGTGGCGAAGCGGGGTAGATACCTAGAAGATACTGGAAGGATTACACGAGAATATATGGGAGGTTAGAGGAGCCATTAAACGGTTCGCCAGAAACACCGTAAATAACGGGCGCCGTCAAACTTCTGGCCAAGTATCGCGGTATCTTCGCTTCTTTCTCGCCGCGCTGCTGGTAATTTATCACGATCCCTGAGAGTCGCCAGCCGTTTCGTCAGCGCGCTTTATCGGCCAATGAAAATAAATGGCACCGGCGGGGGAAGGGCGCGCTTCCTTACCAATTTCTGCTGCTCGGCGCACTGTCGTAATCAGTATGGAAGTTAATAGAAAAGTAATTTCCCTGCTTCGCTTCAACCACCACCCAGCCGCACTCGCGAGGTTCCTGCGAGCTGTTCCTGATTGCGGTGCCGGGCGGGCGAGGTGAAAAGAGAGGCGTAGCGGACGCAGGCCGCGAAACCTCGATCGTTTTGCACACAAAGGCTGCGTCGCCCCCGCGGCATTGTCCGCGGTTCTCGAGGCGCAGCTCATCTCCACCTTCCAGCCGCGTGTCCTCCTTTTTTCTTTTTTGTTCCACTCCGTCTCGAGCACAATCGGCGACACTCTGAACTCTGCGGTTTCTCGCGCCTAGATAACGCCGCGCTCCTCTACTTGTTTTCCTCGAAACGCAGGGTTTCTCTGTCGCCAGGAAACAATAGCAAAGTGCCCCCGTCCGAGGCCAGTGTGTTGAGGGCGCAAAGTTTGTAAAGGGTTATTCGCCTCGCGGTCTCGCGTTTCACCGAGGAAACTGGCGATCAGCCGAGTGTCGTGTTTCGTTAATCGGTTAGGTAGTCCTGTGTGGACGGCGCAGCCGGCGAGGATTATACAGTATTGCGTAACACGTGTAATTTATATTTATATTTTTTTATTGGTAAATGAATAATTATTCAACATTTTGAATTAATAACGATGCAATATTATGAAATAAAGTAAATTCGATATTTTGAATTATTTTTAATTCAATATTTGAATTAATACTAATTTACTACTTCACTTGATAATAATTTAACACTAAAATTAATAATAACTTAATATGAAAATATTGTGTACAGGAAAACTGAATTTAAAATGCTTCAGTATTCAAGAATCCTCGATAGTATAGTGGTCAGTATCTCCGCCTGTCACGCGGAAGACCGGGGTTCGATTCCCCGTCGGGGAGGATTTTTTTTTTTATTTTATTTAACTACCAAGATTATGAGGAACTGTCTGTTTAAAACTTTGGGCACACGTAATAAAATAATAATAAAATAATAAAATAATAAAATAATAAAATAATAAAATAATAAAATAATAAAATAATAAAATAATAAAATAATAAAATAATAAAATAATAAAATAATAAAATAATAAAATAATAAAATAATAAAATAATAGAATAATAGAATAATAGAATAACAAGATGAGAAGATGACCAGATGAGATGATGACAAAATGAGATGATGAGAAGATGACAAGATGAAAAGATGACAAGATGACAAAATGAGTAGATGACAAGATGAGAAGATGACAAGATGAGTAGATGACAAGATGAGTAGATGACAAAGATGAGCAGATCACACGATAAGAAGATGACAAGATGACAAAATAATAATGATAATAATAATAGTACGCCCTTATTACATTCCCAAAAAACACGAAGAGAAGTAATAGGCGAACAATTTACATATTAATTCCGTGTCAATTCCGTGTCCACTGATGCCACTAACGATTAATTCAGAGATATCCACACTTTACAGCAGGCCTGCTCTGGCTCGTTACGTTTGGTCGACGTTGTATCACGTTCGGTGTCATTTTCATCAGAAAAACATTTACTTCGATGAAGATCTACGACGAAATATAGAAATTGGCATTTTCTCTACTGAACGGACTATCGCTGTCTTCGCCTCTATGACTACGGATTAATTCTGGCGAGAGGCAGAAGCGACCGTGAGAAGTGCTGCCTGTAGAGGAAAGAGCCGAGAGGGCGAGCTGGCTCCGAATCGAAGGACGCTACCTGTTACTCCGCTTCCTCCTCGTTATTAACGACACACGGGGGCGAGGCAACGGCGATTTATAGTCGGCACAATTTATAGCCTTGGACCTTGAATTATATCTAAACCGTTACACCCGAAGTTTCTTTAAAAAGTTCAATCCTCGGTTCATCCCGGGGCTTTTAAATAAATCCGAGAAGCTCTCCGGCTCGGTCCAAGAGGGTCGGCGGCGGGTAAAAAGAGGAGCAGAGATTGGACAAGAGAGCGATGCGTTCTTAATCTCGGGGCCAGGTAGGTTATGAATTTAAATGGTCTCCCCATGGAGAGGCCTCTAATCGGACACTTCCGCGCGCCGAGAGAAAAATCGCCGTGTCATCGATCCCTGTCTGGCCGCGTATCCATCATCGACCGCCTGTACCGGGCCGGTGAAAGGTTGAGGCAGGTCCTGGACCCCGGAGTGAAAACGAAGCCCTTCGAGCCCGATCCTCGCTAACCCTGCGAGTTTAGTGCACTGGCACCGTTCCAGCCTTCAACCTTCTCCCCTTTACGGCTCTCGGGAGGCTATCGAGGATTAGACATCCCCACCTATCCCAGAAATTAGGAGCTGCTTCTTTGGATCCCTGAGTGCCCTTCAGCTACGGAAGCACGTGGAACAGAGACGTCGGTATCGAAGGGAACCAGCGTGTCCGCTTCTAGGCGAATCAACTCCTACGGCCTTTTCCTTTAATGCTCCCTCTCTCGATCGACAAGTCGATTGACACCACCAGCTTCCACTCTGCTCCCCAGACTCTCCCCCGGATTCTTTCCCCTATCCCGGATCAAATATTTGTTGCGGCAGCCCCGATATTGCTGGGGCAGACCCGTCGCGGGACCAAATAACCTAGCCCCGATCGCTGCTGAATATTTCACGGTAAACAGGGATAATGCATGAACCTCGATCTCGCCGGATTCCGCGCTTATTTACATTTCACAGAGCCCTGTTAATAATCCCGCGGTATCGTCCAATGGATGCAATGCAGTTATCTGCCGGGAACGGGGAAGATACTCGGGTACTCGTTTCGAGACCTCGCCTCGAGCACGCCTCGTCGTAGACAAGGACGCTCCAATTAGGGTCGTTTTCGCTGCGGTTACAGGAAAATCGTTTCAAGTGGGATAGAGTCGAGGAGGAAATACAATTTGCAGGGGGGGGGGGGGAAAGACCGCAACGGGTACCCGCCCTCTGACCATCGATCTATCGCACCGCGATCCTACTTGTGTCTCCTCTACCATCGAGACATCCTCCACGTCCTTTGCCTCTCCACCGGCGATTTTCATTCCTTTAATCTACCGCGCCATCGCCACGCTACTCGAAAACACCCACGCAGCGTCGCTACGCTCCGGGATGTTTTTTCGCCTCCGAATCTACCCCGTCATCGGGACCTTTTATCCAGCCCCCTTGCCGCCCTTCCGCCCACTGCCTTTTTCGTCCCAATTTACCGCGCGGGCTTCCATTACCTGGATTAATACCGAGACATAACTGGCCGGACTTTAGTCCGCCGTGAATTTTCATATATTTCCGGGGGAGATGCCGGAAAGTTTAATACGCCGGTAAGCCGCGGCTTTTCATCCCCTCGGCGGAAAAGCCCACGGTATTTGGAAACGCGTGGCACGCTCTCCTTCCGCGTAGCCGAGTTCGCGCGTGGCGTTTCATTGTCCCGAGAGGCGCGCAATATCATCGTCACGAGAATTATCGTTTCTATCGGGGCGAGCGGTGTGTCAGATTCCGGCTAAATACACTGCGCACGTGACGTTGATCGTCGTTCCGTTGGGCGGTGAGTTTCCAGGGGAGATTGAATGCGATTCTGCAGGTGGGATCTCGAGCCTGTTACCCTAATAACGGAGGAAATAAATATCGCCGGCCGGGGGGTGTTATCGGGAGGCTCTCCGAAATTCCTGCATTTCCTGGCCTCGCTGTTAACAGTCGGCGCGGACGGTTTAAAGTCGTGGATCGTCGTTCGACGTAAATGGACAGGACGTCAGCTGGGCCGCGTTATAACGCTGCGATAACGCATCCACGTCGATGAATATTCAGGGAACCTACCGAATTTCGCCCAACATTTTCACGGGGACGTCGATCCACTGTCAGGGAAATCCATCGTATGTCGCGACATTTTGACGGCTATGGAGGCTGTCAATACTCCTGCCACTTGGAGACGAAACGTTGCAGGAAGCGTGACGGACAGCTGGCTCGTAGAAAATTTTAATTAAAACTACGTTACGTTATTCGAAGCAAAACGTCGCAGCCTGGCTTGTCTGGCTTGCGCGCGCGGAAATCGAGAAGTGCTCGTCCAGCTTGCGTCGAAAGGGATTCGCAGTGTTCTTCGAATAGAAAGGTAGAATTCATAGTAGGTTTTTTTATTAGCGAAGAGAAAAAGTCCCATGTGCCGTTCTCGTGCGATTGAAATCTCAGCGATTCCACTTGTTCCTTCGCCTCGGCGTACGCAAACGCACAGAGGGTCGTAATTTTCTGGGAGACTCCCACAGGGTCATCGATAGCTCGTGTCCTGCTGATGATTCCAGGAGATGCTCGCAGGAATATGCTCGTCATGCGAGATACTTTCTTAAAGACAACGCGGCGTTCGTACGAAAGTGGACGAAACGGTGAGGTACAGTTAGTAAAAAAAGTATTTGGACACTTTTTAAAATCGCATAACTTCTTTAGAATTGGTCTAAACGACTTGATTTTTTTTTTGAGGACCTAGAAGGATTAGTTTTCTAAGTGACGTGTTTCGTCGTTTTGGAAAAAATTGCAATTGGTCGGAATAGCGAAGAAAATAGTAAAGGTCGTTTTTTAAACTTTTTTTTGTGAGCCTGTAATGAAAATTCAAGAAACCCATTTGTAGATTGAAGTAAGTTATACACATGCCTAAAATTTCATCAAAATCGGTTAACGTTACCCTGAGCTATAGACGCTTAAAGATCGTGGAATAAGGTCGAAAATCGCGAAATTCCCAAAATCAGCGATTTTCGACCTTACTCCGCGATCTTTAAGCGTCTATAGCTCAGAGCAACGTTAACCGATTTTGATGAAATTTTAGGCATGTGTTCTTCAATCTACAAATGGGTTTCTTGAATTTTCATTACAGGCTCACAAAAAAAAGTTTAAAAAACGACCTTTACTATTTTCTTCGCAATTCCGACCAATTGCAATTTTTTCCAAAACAACGAAACACGTCACTTAGAAAACTAATCCTACTAGGTCCTCAAAAAAAAAAATCAAGTCGCTTAGACCAATTCTAAAGAAGTTACGCGATTTTAAAAAGTGTCCAAATACTTTTTTTACTAACTGTATATGCTCTCCTTATCGGAGCGGCGCATCGACCTCTTTCCAGTCGCCTCGGCCGCTCGAGATTTAGCCTGGATAACCGCACAGGAGAATACGGACTCCGCGAGTAGGAAAGAATAGCCACGGCGAAGTTGGGAGCGATAAGGAAACGATTAACAGTTCGAAAGCGGTGTTATCGATTCCGCGGAGGGGTTGCCGTGTTAACGACGGTTGCACGATCTCCCGACAGCTTTCTGCAGCTCTTCCTCGCGGGGGTGCTGGATCCCCTGGGACAGAACCTTCTTGTATAATACAAATCATCCCCTAGTTGAAGCCCCGGGACCACGAGAATTCATCCACGTATCAACCCCGTCGTGTAGCTCGTCCCGCTCTTCATCTCACTGGCAATCTTGCCACGAATTTCTCCCCTCGAGCCGGCAGGGGATTAAATAAGACAACCCCGTTTAGCCCACAAAAGGCGTCCATCCGTTTCGACGCGGTGGATCCGTTTATCGGTCGACCGTTGTTCATTTTCCGCGCGGGAAACCTCCCCCAGGCTTGTTCGCGCAGCAGAGATCCAAGACCCAAAGGAATCGGAAAGCAGCGGTCGGTGTTTTCTCGCTTCCTCTCGTCGAGCCACCCTCTGGCTTTTCTGGGTCGCGCTGAACGGGCTTTAAGATACTGGGACAAGTTCGTCGAGCTCCTCCAGCGATCTTACTCCGCTTTATTTTTAAAGGAACAGTCGGAACCGATAGCTCCACCGACGGCGCCCCTCTGCTCCCCCCCTCCGCTTTTAATCGCTCTCGATTTCCGTCGTTTCGTTGTTTCTCGACGCGCGAACGCCCAGGCCCGCCCCTCTATCGATTTCGGATACGCTCGCTTAATAAACGACGGTTACGTGCCGCTAAGTTCTCCCCCTCTTAAAAATTCACTGCGCCGCGGGTCCTTTCGCGTCCCATTATTCAAAAAATTCCGCGATATCGCCGTTGGGCATCTTTGGGGGGGGGGGGGGAAGGTTCGATTAACCTTTCGTTGCTTTTTCGAGAAGGATGAAAGAAATTCAAGGAAGAGGGGGTACGAACGTCGTAACAAGAGACTTGGTGTTTTAGGAGAAAATTATTGCCGGTGTGAGTTTTGTGGAATCTGTGGAGTATGTGGAATTCCACATTCGGGAATTTAGAAGATATTTCATAATTTTTTAATGTTTGTTTGCGAAGTACTGTTTTTTAAGCTCTGGAAATTTAGTCTTTGAATTTGTACACCCTTTAAAATTCCACGCTCGCAAAAATTTGCCCAGCTGACTCTGGCTTTGGTGAATACTCGAGCCTCGCGGACTGGGGAAGCTCAATTACTCGGGACCTGAAAGCAGGATAGTTCCATTCCATTCGAAATAGCGGAGATAGCGGATCCAGTAACAAAGATTCCAGTGCGGCATTGTTGGCTGTATAATTTCCCGCTCTGCTACACAAATTGTTTATTGCGTTAAACGCTCCAGACTTGCTCTGTTGTTAGCTTCTTCTTCCAATATGTCTACTAGCTTTCGTTCTATTCTCCATTAAATAATTCCATCAGGCCAACGAGAATTACAAGCATCGATCCAATCCCCAGCCATGGGACAGCGTGTAAAGGTAGGCTTTCCTTTACGCGACTGAACGCAGCGTCGGGAACTTCGAAGTCGATTTTCTCGCAAATGAATCGCGATATGAAAAAAGGTTACTCTTTCTTTCCGACTTACAAGAAGTAAATAAGTCGAGGAAAAGGAATAAAATTTTTCGATATCGCGCTTCATTTTCGAGAAAATCGACTTTGAAGTTCTTCGCGTTGCGTCCAGTCGCGTGTAGGAAAAGCTACCTTAAGATCGAATCCTTACGGCTCCACCACAGACGCCCTTGCTTATCCCGAAGCTTCCTCCCGAACGCGTCTGAAGCCTTTCACGGAGGATTAATAAAGCGATTGCTCGGATAAAGAAGACATCTGCCGGGCAATATAATCGCGAGCACGGGCCGCGCAGACGTCGATCGTTAAAACTGTAATCACCGTCGCAACGATGATCGTCGCCGTGGCGGCGGGCGTGCAATAGTCGCAAATCCTCGCGGTAGATTGCATTCAGGCACGGAGCCGAAAATGAAGGATGAAACGAGCGGGGCGAGTCGCTAAAGCGGCCACTTTCGAGTGTCGTTCTCCGCGAATGAAAGCACCGCCGACGAGAGACGCGAAGCATCCAGCTTTTCACGAATCCCCCGGCACTCGCCCTTAACGACATTTCCCCGTGAAATTTTTCATTAAGCGAACTTACCTCGCCCCCCACTTTACTCTTTCCCCAATTACTGCAATACCGTCCCTCAAACCTGCTCGGGGAGCGCGCGACTGTTCGCAAGAAACTTTCGCTATTCAAAGGACTTTCCCCGAGCATTTGTCGGCCACATATTCCTGGCGATCGAGCGATTGAACAGTGAGAACCAGCGAGAGCCTGTAGTCGGTGGCGTGAAAGGGCGTCGCGGAACGCCCGTAAGAGCGTGCAATTTTCGTTGACGTCGTGCGCTCGGGAATCGCGCAACGTAGTCGAGATTACAGAGTCTCGATGATGTCGTTGGGTGGGCTTTATGTAACGACCCCGAAATTCCCGTGCAACGATCTTCCTCTGCAGGGAGCGCCCCCGCGCTTTCAGGATCGAGAGCAGTATTGCTTACCATTCGCCTACCGTGTGCGAGGACTGTAGACAATTGGCAAAGCAGCGCGTCGAATCAATCCCCGTCGCCGTTTTCCCTTTGCACGGGCATTCAGCTGGGTCATAATTAACGCCAGTTGCATTAAAGCTGATAGTGGTGGCTGCGCCGAGTCCGGCTCCCTTTGCCCACGAAATTCGATTGGCCCCTATCTTCCGTAGGAAATGGGACCCGAATTTTAGCAGTTCAAACAGCCAGGAGGTATTCTTGGTTCTCTTTCGTCCGCCGCTTAGTCGGTTCACCGCTTTTAGGTAGAGCAACAGCGATTCACTGACTGCCGAGCGCAGAGGGCATGAAACGCCGTGGAATCCACTTAGTTAGGTGTCTACTGAAACTCTTACCGCGAGGCGCTGATTATTTCACACCGCAATGGGGATGACGGGCACGGGACAAGGGCGGGGGGTTACAATGCGACCGCCCAGCAACGATGCGACGGTGCAGCGAGAGCAGCGGGCACGCGAGTTCGCGTTTTAATTGGCAACCGTAATGAAACGTAACGCGGATTCTCCGCGCGCGAGCTCTCGCCGCCGAACCGTCGCCTCGGTTGGGCATTATTGCGCGCGCGGCTCGAATCGTTAATTATCACCTGTGCGATTCGCTTCTACTGGCCATGGCTCCCTTCCCCCCCCCCCCCCAGACGCCGCGACGCGTCTCTAACAGCCAACCGTTTCTCTGACATTCTAGAGTACCGTGACGAGGCTGTGCGTCTTGTCGCATGCTAGTCTCCACGCCCAGAGCAAGTGAGTCGAGCTAGACCGAGGGGGAGCACGAGCGGGGATAGAGGAAGAGAGGGTGAGGGAGAGCGATAGAAAAGACAGGGGTGAGAAAAGGAAGAGGGTGAGAACCGGGGAAAGCGAGCGAGCAGCAATTAAGCTTCGGCTAGTGGAGGAGAAAGCGCGACCCCGCGAGAAACGTCCACCGGTGGTTAATTAATCCAACGAGAATTAACGAGGTCTCCGGGGCCGATGGAGCCGCGACGAGGCGCGCCCGGACGCGAGGTAAGCGGAGATCGCGCCCCGCTGGCGAACCGCGAGCGTTACTAGCCCGACGCGGATGGTGGGCGCGTCGCGTGTTCCAGCAACAATCGCTGTCCAGTGCCCGTGGACGATCGTACCAAGAGAATCGCGAGAGCCTCGGCGCGCACGATGCTGGCCTGCGTCTATCCGTCGGAGAGCTTCAAGTCGAAAACGGTGACGGTGAAGCTCCGCCATGGCCGCTCCAGGAGGAAGCAGAAGGTCCTCTCTGTCAGGGAGAGGGACGCTAAGGAGCAGGAGCGCGGCGAGAGAGCTAAGCTCGGGAGCAACGAGGTAAGACCCCTTTCTTTTCAGCCACCCGTAACCGTGCGCGGTAATCTTCCAGTCGCGAGAAACTTTGCCCACCCTTGAAGGATTCTCCTCGTCGACACCCCTTGTAATTTCAAGCATTGCTATTCGTACCGTTTCTTTCGTTACGTCTCCCATAAAGCCTAGAATGGCACGCTCGTACCCACCGTTTGCGCTCCACGAGGATGCTAATGATTCCACTTTGCTGATACCGTTTCGCAACCTCTGCGCAACGCAGCGGGAACCGGGGCTGGCAAGAGGCGTTCGTTAGTTATTCTCGATAAAACGGTGGTAGCATCGCGGGAGACAGGGGCGAGATACGCGTGTCATAGTTTAGCGCGGCTGCATCGTCTGGTTGGCCGAGTAAATAATAGTTAGGGCTACTTAAACTGTCGCGAGATAACTTTGTAAGGCGGTCGCTGGTGGCGGGATTGCCCCGCGGGGATTATTTCGATGAAATTCCGTTGGTATTTATGCGTCTCCCTGGGAAAGTGTCCCTACCGCGCACCGTCGGCCACGAATTCCCTTAATTACCCCGGCGAAATTACCGTGTTTGGCACTGGTCCAGAGCCACGCCACGTTTATTACTGATAGTGGCGGCATTTATCGTCGAAAGTAAAATTGCTTTCGTCGCTCGGGGGGGTCACTGGCGGCGAGGATAAAACGCTCGTTTTCGCGCCCCGTCCACGGGTCCGCTTCCTTGGAAACGTCTTGTCGGGGGAAACGGGGCCACGCTGCCCCGCCGAAGGCAACGAAACTGCACCTTTTTTTCTTTTCGGCGAGAGAAGTCGTGGGCGAAGCTGTCAGAAACTCGACCGGGGGGAGAAAAAATATTCCCCTGGCAAGAGCGGGCTACCCTTTCCTCGCCTTTCATCTCGCTCCTCGACGTCGTTTCTCATTTCCGTTCCGCGCCGCAAAGACCAGCCAAATGCCTAAAGCGTTTTACCGCACGCTATCTTTTAAGTCGCTTGTTAGACGGACGCTGATTGCGGGCTTCTTTTCCTCAGCCCTGCGTCGAGCTTGAAACGATAAGGGCCAATATACTTCCCATTTCGGGGGGGACTTAGGTCATCATTCCTGTCCGTTTCATATAATATTTCCACCGAGGATCACCAGTAGACACCTTCGAGGGAGCCTGGCGTCCTTCGTTTACCACCGAGCCGAAGTTCTGATCAGTGAATCGCGAGTCTCAACTAGAAGATTACGAAATTACCATTCCAGTGGCGTTGAGATTAGTGCAGCTAGGAGTTCCGCGGAACTCGATAACCAACCGGAACTGTGCACGGCACAGGACTCGGCAAACTCGCGGAATATGGATTACCGAACGAACGGGACCAACTGCCGTCGTAATCCTATTTCGCCATACAGTGAGCAGAACCGATCTGCGATTGTAATCCCATCCTGAATCGCCTGAACGCCCTCATTACAAACCTACCCAGTCGCGACTCCACCGATCAGCTATCTTCTTATTCGCATTTTTCTCGCTCCACGTGTATTAACGGGTCTATTAATATCCCCCAGATACTCCAAGTTAATTGGTCTTAACGGTCGAAACCCCTCGGCGCGCGCCGCTCTGCTCGCCAGACTGTATAGAGGGGAATCAACTTAATTCAGAGCCTCCTTTTCTTCGCGTCCGCGCGTTTCCCGCGAGCACGGCCGTGTTCCGAACGAATGGAATAAATAATGATCCGGTGGGCAGGATTGAGGTGGACGACTGGGAACGCAGCAGCACGCCAGGAATGCAATATCGAATGTCCCAAGAAGCAGCCCGAAATTGGCGCGCGACCCCGTGAATTATGGGGGTGCGAGTAGCTGCCCTTGGAAATAGACGCCCCCGCTGAGAATTGCTGGCGAACCAACCAGCAGGAAATTAGAATACTTTTCCTCCGAAGAAATGGGGCGTCGCTCCACTGTGATTTTCATGGTTCGCCGGGGTGTTGCTTCCGTGGGAAGTGAAAGAGCCGGCGAACCAACCCTCTCCGTTTAGATGGTCAAGAAGCGACTGTCCTCGCGGAAGTGGGCCCCCAACTAATTTTCGAGAGGCGACTTCCTCCGAACGCCGTTCCCTCGTCCATTCTAGGGGCTGTTCGCCATTCCTCAGGGCTAGCAATCTCTTCGCCAGCAATCTCGCTCGCAGCGCGAGGCAACGGGACCGGCACGCGCGTTCACCGTTCGGAATCCATCGAGCGCTAAAAATATGGAGAAGCCGGGTCTCCCGTATAAAAATACTGTAGCTTTTCACGGGCAAATTATTTCGCTGCGAAGCGTAACCAGCCCGAAAGGATTCTCCGCGCGGAGCCCCTGGGTTAAGGAACAGCGGATAAAGCCAGCGGCTTCAGTTTCTCCGGGAACAGGATGGAACGTGGCTACCAGCGGCGATGAAAATGGCTGCGGCTCCGCTCCAGGGAATATGATTTTTTAACGGAAAATATTCCCACCCGAGGGGCGGGAAGGAGGGAAATTATTGGACGCGAAGTAACAGGGAGCTCGAAGGGATCCAATATAAATCCCCGAGGTAAGAATGGAAGTTCCGAGTCGCGACAGGGCTGAGCGCGGCTGAACACGGTTGCCCGTAAAAAATAGGAGAACGCTGCTTCCTATCGATAAAATCTTCTCCCAGGAAGCGATGAAATTATTCAGTGCAGTGCTAGGAGCTCGAAGAGATTCATAGAAAATTTCTTTGAGTTAAGGGGTTACGCCACCCTGAAAGATTTGAAAATCGATTTTTTTTTTTGCATTTTCTTATTACGTGAAGTTTTAAGAATAATTTAAGTTATGGTAGACGCAAAAATTCCCCAAAATAGCTGAGTTATAGACTTTAAACGAGGCGCGGATGTCGATATTTCGCAGCAGGTAGCGGCCATTCTACTTTTCCACTTTTGCGTTTTTCTCGAAAGTACATTTTCAAAGGTGATATATCAAATATCTCCAAAACTATTTGTCCGATTGATTTCAAACTTGGTACGCATATTCTTAATGTTATTATCTACAATGTAGCACATCATTTTTTTCATGCGATAACCCATTCGTATATAACAACTGTTTTAAGTTCGTTTTGTCGGGTGAAAAATGAATAATTTTCTTCACCGTGCACTCATTTGTGCAATAAATTTTTCTTTCTCAAATCCGCATGCTATATTGTAGGTATTTTATTAAGGAACACGACAATCATCATGTTTTTCATGTCAGATGAACCTGGGCGTTATAATTTGTTATATCAGTCACGCGTGTAACGGCGGACGAGCTTCGCGGGAGGACAAAGAACTCGGTCATTTTTTAATATTTTTGTACAGTATTTATACAACATATGCACTAATACATGCTCTACACATAAGAAGAAAATAAATAATTTTCAACCTCATGGTATCAGTAAAAAAATTCCTCTAATTTAGTGCTGTTTCGAGCGCCTCAGGGTGGCGTAACCCCTTAAGACACTGTAAGGTGTAGAAATGGCCTAGCAGAGTAAGCATAGGGAAACGGCCCAGCACCAATTTTATCATTTATGCTTGTTAAAATAATGCTCTTTGCATGAAAAACTACTATGAGTAATTTCAGACCTGTAACCCCTCCCGTAAGAGTGGACAACAACCCCAAACTTTATGATATTTTTTCTCGAAAACTACTAAAGATATTTGAATGCGACAAGTTGCAAATATTAGGTACTTACTAACTCTACTAAATCAATTTTTCTCCAAATTTTGGAGTGATAATTAAGAGTAGAAATAAAGGAATCAATTATTCGAGGGTAGTTTTTGTAAACAACCCCTTGAGTGACACCAACGAAAAAAAAATATGTTTAATACCTAAGTAGTGAGGCGTTACTCATGATTTTTTTCGTTGCTCTCACTCAAGGGGTTGTTTACAAAAACTACCCTCGAATAATTGATTCCTTTATTTCTACCCTTAATTATCACTCAAAATTTTTGAAACAAAATAGATTTAGTAGAGTTAGTAAGTACCTAATATCTGTGGCATTCAAATATCTTAAGTAGGTTTCCAGAAAAAAATCATAAAGCTTGGGGTTGTTGTCCCTACATCACCCTTACGGGAGGGGTAACAGGTCTGAAATTACTCATAGTAGTTTTTCATGCAAACAGCATTATTTTAACAAGCATAAATGATAAAATTGGTGCTGGGGCCGTTTCCCTATGCTTACTCTGCTAGGTCCTTTCTAACACCTTTCGAAGATGAATCCCCTGATTGGAAGTTTTGCGTTTCATTGGATCACGAGCCCCACGCGTGGCACAAGATCGCAGTCGTGGACTTGCATAGCCGCGAGTGGATTAGGTAAAGCGTGGAGCAGAAATCTGCGCGTTTATCCAGGAGAATGCAGCCGGCAGGGTAATAAGATCGCCGGAGCCACGTCGCGCGTCACTTGGCGGCCCGTTTTCGCGCATCCTTCATAATTCACGCGCGGAAAGGAGCCGCGCGGAAGCAGGCCAGATTGAAAGCATACCCGGTTCGTTTCCTTCGCCTCGATACCACCGCCTATGTTTATTTACGAGCAGAGAGGACCGACCAGGCCGAGAGAAACCGGCGCTCTGTTGGCCAGTCAGGCGCGTTTCAGCGCGAGGAAATTTGTGGGTTCGAGGGAGCCGGCTCGCGCTGGAGAGCCCTCCTCCCGCGGTCTTGTACCCGGATCGAGTATCTGTTATTTATTCACCCTCCGGGTACTTTATTGCTCGCGCTCGGCGCACCTCGCTGCTCCGATTTCAATCCTTTTTTCCCCCTTTTGGGCTGATTAAGCTTGGAAGTCGGCGCAACCGGTCCGCGCTGCAAGGTGTTGCTCGGCTGTCTGCAGCCGAGCGAAATCCGCGCCGGGCTTGATCCCCTCGCAAGTTTTTAAGCGCCACGTAGACGCGCACTTGCGGGAAGTTCGAGGGACGTCACTTTCCTGCTAGATGTTCACGTTAAGATTTTGAGTGGTTCACCTGGGAGACGGGTAGTTGACGTTAACTAAGGGCAGCGTGCGCGTCGTTCAGGGAGACTGTTACTAGGGGGAATCTTCGTAAACGTGGGGATCAATCTTTCGTAACTCGAAGCGTGGAAGATTGAAGAAGGTATCAGGTGGAAGGTAATGGAATTCAAGGGAATAAAGTTGTATCAGAGTCCTATAAGAGCCGCCGGCCAGAAGCAGGAAGAGGAAACAGGAGAAGGAAGTCCCCACAATTTTCTGCCCGCGAGTCATCCTTCACAATGAAGGCTGTCCCGTTCCCCGGTAATTACCCAGCTGGCGCAAAAGAATTTCGCAACTTTCGCCCGCGAGCACAATGTAGCCAGCCAGTAACGCTAGCGTCGATTAAGTCAATAAGCTTCTCTCCTTAACGATCTCCCTAGTAGACGCGCCTGGAGTATCCTTGGGAGCGTCTGACAAAAGGCAGTGAAGCGTCCGAGATTCCCTGGCCGCGGAAAAATCCTCGGCAATGGTGGGTGCTGGAAACCAAGCTGCAATTAATGCTTCACCCTCGGCGGAGACCGTTGAACCGCATGCGAACGCAGAGAATCGAGCGTGCCGAGCCCCGGGGCGAGGGGAACGCTGAGGGATTCGCGATAAAACGGCGCGTTCGTTGTAAATTATAAATTCTGGCGGTGGTTCCGCGGTTCGTGTTGCGCAAGGTTTCGCCCCAGGGAAGGCCCAGGATTAATTTGCGCGCGGGGCGAAGCGATAAGCTCGGCCGGGCGTACGGTGGCTCGGACTAGGAGCGATTAGGACGAAGGAGCTACGTCCTCCTCGGGGCCCGTTCGTTATCTGGGTTACCGGCGAGCGCGCTTCATGTCTCGCGTTCCACTTTCGGCCGAATCTAGCCGATTTATCCAGCAGACATTTTATCCCCGTCGATCCCACCGTCGCCCATCTGGCCAGCCAGCCGTTCGTTAAGGAGAACGCGTGGGAGATTGAAATTTTAATGGAGGCCGCGTGCTCGGGATCCAATTCCTTCGATACGAGCCCCGGGGGACGTTTAATTACGAAATTGCACCTTCGTGATAGGGAAACGGGGGGGGGGGGGACGGCTGAGCAAACGGTTACAATAAAAGCTTGATAGACGCCGGTGAATCGCTAATTGGGGCTCTTTGCCAGGAGACTTTGCTGAGGGCGTCTTTTTAATCCAAGCACTCCGGTAAGCCAGATTTGAATCTGACGAGCGCTCGTTCGATTCCATTCGATGGGATTTCTGGGGCTCGAACAGAGACGTGGTGCAGGAGGATCCGTCGCTCGGCGGCTTCCCGTTGACGCACGCGCGCGCAAACGTTACCAGGAGTCCTTGTCGCTGTGGAATTCGAAGGGCCAGGTCGGCCTTGGGATTCTACTTGGTATCGGCGGCCGGTCCTCTCCAGATGGTGCACGAGGTCAAGCAAAAAGAATTGCGAACGCTCGCGAGTCCGGACCTACCACTGTCCGTCTCGCTTTTTCTTTTCTCCCGCGTTACGCCTCTGCGGCCCGTTCCTCCGTTTATTCCATTTATTTCATTTGTTCTCGCCGGCAAGTCGCGAAATCGCGTAATCCGCCGCGATTCTCTCTCTCTCTCTCTCTCTCTCTCTCTCTCTCTCTCCTCCCTGCCCGCCCGCCTCGGTTGCGAAATGCCAGGCTGACATTTAGAGCGCTCTCGCCTCCCGCGACATCGACCAAGGTACCATTTTATTGTGCAACCCCGATTATCACGCTGCTGCATTGTCGGGGACGAGTCTCCTCGCGAGATTCTGGTAACATCTCACCGGAGAAAAGATGCCTTTGAACTGGGCGAGCTGGCAGTCCATTGGGGGGCCTCGGTTTGGCCGAAGAATTTAATCAGAGCCCGGGAATGGGGCTGGCGCGGTGGCATGATAAGCTCGAGCCGCGGATAGGCTGAATAAATGTCAGTTTGCAGGGTGAAAGCGGACCACTCCGATGTGCATACATGTATACAGATATTTGCGACTGGTTTCTCTGATGTTCTGTTGATTTCGTTTCAGTTACCAGTGGGCGGGGGTGGTGCTGTGCTGGTGCTGAGCGAGCTTGAAAGCATGGCGGCCAGGCAACAGCGGGAAATTGCCCAGCAGAGGCGCCTCCTGGAGCAGAGAGAGGCCCGTCTAGCCGTGCTTCGAGGCGCACAGGTGAGAGAGAACCTAGCCCGGCCCGGTCGAGCCGCCTAAACGCGGAAATCGCTCTGGAAATTGCTCGACAAAGCTCTAGCGATGTCCCTCGGCCTTGCTCCGCTCCCTCGATGCGTATTCCGCCCGCCGATCAACCCCGCTTCCGCCATCACTCCACCGTACAGACGCGTCTTGCCGATCCAATTGCTCCTGCCTTCGATCCACTGGTCAGTCTGACTCCCCCGAACCTTGCTCCTAAACGACAGAAAGTTCTAAAACGTTCCAAGTCGTTCTAGGCTTCATCCGAGATTCAAGGTCCCGTTGATACCAGCGCAATCGCTTTTCTAACCACCCTGATCGAAGACAGGAAACTGGGCCACAAAATCCTCGACGTCCCCCTCGATTCTCATCGAGCATATTGCGCCCAGTGTATCTCGGAATCCCCGGCGAGGACTGGGCTCCCGTCCAGCAAGGATCAGAAAGACCGTGGTCATGAATAATTCAATGTAATGACGGACTCGCGGACAGTTTATGCCTATTATTGGCCGGATAACCGTCGGTTCCCTTCAGCCCCGTCATCCCGCGGACGATCCTCATCGCCGATGGTGAATGGCCACCGGCGTAGACCTCGCGGTGGCATCTACCACGGGCAATTTAGAGCGAAGCGCAGACACCGAGGGCCTCTTCGTGACTCCGTATTCCAGTCCTCGTGATCGTGTCCCAACCGTCGGGTGGTTCCCGGCGAAATTCTAACGCGCCAGCTCTGCCCCCTAGAAATTTATCGCCGCGTGTAATAAAGCATAATCGCTGGCCCGAGCAGCGACGGATCTCGTAACTCTCGATTAGAAGCTCCGAGCGCGCGGAGAAGACCTCGCTCGCTCTAAATTGCGTCTGGGTTAGCTCCATCAGCCCCTTCCGAACCGTGTCCTCGCTTCGCAACGACGCACCTTCTGCAAATCTGCTTAGGAAGCTAGGCCGGACGGTTTACGGCTAGTCGTGAAGCAACGCTTGATTCCTCGGTGACGGTTCTGCGTGTCGTAAATGGGCGTTCGGCTGCGATGGGAATTTTAGAAGTCGCATTTGCTTGCCCCGTGATTTACGAGGGGTCGCGGTCCAGGGGAGAAGAAATTCAGACAGCTTGCAGGTGCACGATGCCCGCGCGGAGCGGCGAATGTAATCGCGCGCCATTGATGAGCCTGCTGTGGCTCAGACCGCGTCATTCACTTCCGCGTGACGCGCGAAAACCGAAGCGTCGGCGAAAAATACGCGCGAGGCCAGTCAGTGTACCTACCGTTAGGTTGACCTTGCAGGCTGTGACCTTGGCCTTGAACACGTTGCAACCTCTTCCGCGCGGAGGAACGCGAGGATCGATTATGCGGGATCAGGAACCCTCGTAACAGGGACTGGCAAAGGAGGGTGGCTAAAGGTAGCTTTACCTATACGCGACTGGACACAACGTCACGAACTTTAAAGTCGATTTCCTCGAAAATGAAGCGCGATATAAAAAAAAGTTGCTCTTTCTTTTCGACTCGTAACAAGTAAATAAGTCGAGAAGAAGGAGTAACATTTTTTTATATCGCGCTTCGTTTTCGAGAAAATCGATTTTGAAATTCTTCAGTGCCTCAGGCACCACTGACCAGTAGCAGGACTTCAAAGATCCCAAGTTCAAGTTCCATCGCTCGAGTTCCTACAATTATACCGTCAAACAGAATCCCTAGATCCTAGAGTCTAGGATCTAGACCATTCCACTAGTGCATCTCCGAAACTTGCAAGAATCAGCGTGCGCCTGCATCTTCTGGAGGACCCTCGCCTATATTCCGTTCGCTTGAGTTTGGACCAGCGAATTATTAATCGGGACTTAATCGACGCTGCCGCTCGATTCGCTTAGCCTGCACCCTTTCAGGAGCTAGTTGAGCGCGTAACCCCTCACCGAAGGCAAGCTCGAGGCGCGAAGGGCCCCTTGTCCCGTCTACTTAAAACCGTCGCCGAGTATGTGGAGGATCCTCGAGGGGGGTAACGAGCTCAGTGTCTCCTCTCGCACGATATTAACGAGATTAAGCGACTACTGCGATACCTACTCTCTCCATATCGAGTGGGTCGAGTAATCTCGAGGCTCGCTGATATCGCGTTATCCCGCGGCAGCGGGGGACTTCAACGCTTCATCCCGTCGCGAGGAAAACTAGCCGGCTCTATTTAAATGAACTTCCCAGGGAACTGGCCGCGCCAGTTTCTCCGACGCCCGTCGAATTAGCCGGCCGCTAATTGCTCCCGCAAAAACCTTTCGGCCAGAGTTTTATCGCTCGTTAGCGCGTGTCTTCCGCGATGGAAGAACGGCGAGTGGCAATCACCACCGGCTTGATATTGCCTCTCTAAATTGCTAGACGTTGCCTGCGCGAATCGAGAGAGGACCCCGCGGGGAACGCGCGACTGCTATCGATTGCGCTTGCGAAGCTTCCCCGACGATGCCGCGCATCGCAACTCCAGGAAAATGTCACCTATTTCTGCTCCGTTTCTTCGTCGCTGGAGCCAACGACCTCCGTCAGCGCATCTGGATTGAGAGCTCGCTATGGAAACAGTGAGAGGAGTGCAGATACGTGGTTCAGATACGCGGAAACTGACGCGCCCGGGATCTCTGGATCTCTGGCGAGCTCGCGAACGGCTCGGGGCAATAGTAGATCCCGCGACAGGACTCGGGCGGGATTTCCGAGGACCTGAAAGACCTAATCCTCCCTGGTACGGCTCTATCTCGGGGGACGGGGGCACATGGGAGCTCGATACCGAAGATGGAAAGTTTCATTCAGCCTCTGGCGGATCTTACGTCCGCTACGTTCCGCCCCGCGATGGGGAGCAGCTTCCCCGTTAAGCCGAGGGGACTTTTTAACGACCGACAATGCGCCCCTTCGAAACGAAAGGAGATCTTATTTCCCGCGGTGAAAGGCTGCTGGTAATTTCGACGGCTGGATTACTGGACTCGGGTCAACTAATGCCCCCTGAGCTTCTGCAACCCTCGTCCCCTGGTAGATCGGAGCGGAAATATGTCCGTCCCCGTGTCGCGATAGCCGGAGACACGGCGCGATTGTCTTCTCCCTTCCCTCCGTGTGATATAGTGGCGGCAAGAGATTCCGAGAAGGGAGAAGCTTCGAGGATCGGTAACGAGCGGGGTAAATGGCTCCCGAGTGTTTTGGCCGCGTGAAAGCATCGAGAATGCGGATAGTGGGAAGCATCAGTGGAGTAGAAGAAAGAGTCGTTAGACTCGCCGAAGGATTCGCTGGGTTGCATATGTAGGGATTTGTAACTCCGCGACGGGGATATCGCTCGGGCCAAGATTCTCCAGCATTTTCACAGCAATTTAGACTGTTGCTGCTTCGCCGGGGAGGCCGGGAGTCGCCGCGCCATCGGGCAAGGGGTCTCGTTTGTCTCGTTTCGGGGTTGACCCTTTCGCCAGTCGCATTAATAAAAAAGGCAAGGCAAACTGAGCCGGGCTCTCGTTCTCCGGCGTAATGTCATAGAGAGGGACAAACGGGGTTCCCCTCTTATTCGGCTGGAAATATTCCGCCGCGATCCTTTCTTCCGTCCACCTCCTCGTTAGGCCGCATTCACGTTGGCCCGTCGCGCTCGCCGTGCTCAACAAGCGCTGTTTACTGTTTCAGGAGCCAGCACAGCAGGACAAACTCGCCAGATTGAAGCACAGGCTGGACCAGCAACAAAGCAAGCTGAATCGGCTGCGATTGCTCAGGTCGCAGACCGACCAGTCACGTGCCAACAACGCCACGCTCAGTAAGTCGATTAACACAACTCGCATCGCTCACAGTTGTTTCTGCCCCGCGTTCGCGTTTTTCGCCCTGGCAATCGGGGGAGGTTTTGGGATTTTCGCGAGGGGGGCGCAGAACCGAATCCAAGATTTTTTTGAGGGGGGACGTAGGTCTGACAAATGAACCAGGGGACCTTTTCAATATTTTCCTACTAAATGAAACAGTGTTCTTTTTTGCTATTAATTTATTATATTTTCCCTCATATTGCTAAGTTAAAATAAGTATTTTGCAAATTAAAATAAGTATTTCTCCTTTGAGGGAGAAATACTTTATCCGCCACTGCTAGCAATCTCAACAAAAAATTCCAACTATCAACCCAATCTATTCAATCGTCGATTCTGATCCGAACCTCCAACGAAACGGAACTCCTTTCTTTCTAAATTCCACGATAAATCTCGCCATCCCCTTTAAACCATTCACCGGGAGCGTACACCACTTGGCCCAGCGCAACGTGCCTTTAAAACGTGCGATGACAAACTTCGCTAATCCAATTCGCCGGCATCCAGACTCGCAGCGTTGCGGTGCTCGAAAGTGAAAGTTGGATCCTGGCGCGGGCGCAGCGAACAGGAGGCAAGGGAATAGCGGAGGGCCAGCCGCGAAGGGGAATAAAGAGGAATTCTCGGTGGAAACCCTTTTGGCGCGGGCACGTGGAATATCGATATCTCTCGGGGTCGGACAGAGAGAAGGAGCCGCGGTATCTCGGCCACGTCCGTGCTCGCTTGGATCCCTTTTCCGCGGCTAGCAACACCCCCGCGCCAGGATCCCCGTAATTTCGAGAGAGATCGAACGCCTCGTAAAAGTATATCAAACGACCGCGCGACGGAATATACTAGACTTCAATAAAGATTTCGCGGGCAAAGCGAGTCCACATCCGCGCTGATGACCCTCTTGGACGCGGCTGCTCTCTGAATCGGCGATGATAAATCGGCCTATTTACGGCGTAGATCGCGTCGGCTCCTCATGCCTTCGGGACCCGAAACCGATCCCCGAGGTCCGCCCGGATGTAAGTTATCTGAGATCGCGCGGCTTTAGGTGCCGTTACTCTCGGGACGCCGGACGGTCGAGGTCCTCCGCGAGATAGCAAGGACGTGGTTTTTAATCTGGGAATGGGTGCGACGGGACGTGCATCGGGGCTGGAGATTAGAGAATTGGCGCGTGGTGTCGGCCAGAGTTGGGCATTATTCGGCTAAATTTTCATTCGAATAAGTATTCGAATAAATATGTGCGAATAAATTTTTATTCGAATAATCTTCGAATAAAAAATTCGAATAAAATTACATTATTCGACAATAACGAATAATTCTTTATTTGACTGAAAATTTATTCGAATAATTTCTTATTCGAATAATAATTTAGTCGACTCAACGGACGAATAAAATGATCACGTGATTTCGGCGATGTATCATGACACCACTGACTGACACCCGTGAGACCTAATGTTTTAGGTTAAGTAACTCTTGCCATAGCTCGCACTTTGCAGGAAGATGTAAGACCGCGGTACTGCATAGAGTGGCGTTTTGATTTATTTTAAATAAAATTCGCTCACGGCAATCCATTTAAACTAATGAAAAAATCAATCTCTTCAAATTATAAGCGTTCATTGAACGTTTTTAAATACATACAAATAGTCATGCGAATATTCACATATGCATATATTCAAAGTTAGTTATAGAGTAACTTATGCTATGTTTAATTTTGAATATATGCATATGTGAATATTCGCATGACTATTTGTATGCATTTAAAAACGTTCAATGAACGCTTATGTTGGACACAGTACAGACTTCCATCGGTAGATGCCGGGTATCACATTTATTCGTCGTTCATTCAGGTCGAATAACGAATAAATTCTTATTCGAACGAATCTGGCTAGAATAACGGTACAGATTTACTCGCGAATAACGAATAATTTTTCGTCGAATAAAATCGTCATTTGTTATTCGCGGATAAATCTTGGATATTTATACGAATCCGTATCCGAGTGAAAATTTAGCCGAATAATGCCCAACTCTGGTGTCGGCTAACAATCTCCGGCTTTTACAACTTCGGATCGCCGGGGCTCGCCGTTTCTCGTATTCGCGCGTGCAAGCCGTGGCTCGCGATAATGCTCGCTCTCCTTAACTCTGTTTTCCTTTTAAACACCGTGCTCGCATAATTATAACCCTGAGCTAGTATCTCCGCCACTCGAGGCTTCCGAACATCATCTAACTTGCTTGGAGTTTGGCACCCCACCGAGCATAACGCTATCGCATCTGGAGAAAGCATCGCTCGTTACCAAGCCCGCTTCTCGCCAACCCCGCTTCTCGCCAACCCCTGTCTAGGGGTGAGCTATTCGAACGTCTGCCGTCTCCGCTGCCTCGACTCCGCCTTGGAAACGTCACTCCCGCCGTGCCCGTTATCCGCGGGAATGTTCGAGCGTGGGGGAGGATTGGTCCGCTTTTATCGAGTTCCTCGCGCCTCATAGACGGCGAAATCGCGACCCGCGGGCGTGTAGGAATCGGAGCGGTGAGATGTGCAATCGAGCGAGGTTTCGCCGGGGATCGTAGGCGCGAGATGGAGGACGGAGGCAGAACAGGACTCTCTGATCGCGTTACGCCCCCGGAAATTCGCGTAATCTATTTCCTATGGAGCGTGGAGCTCGTCTCGTCTCTTCTGCTCGTCAATAGGGCTCGTTCGAAGCGATGGAGGAAAGTTTCCTTCCCAGCCGAGGAGTTCCCTCCGCTTCCCTCGGCCCCGCTTAGCTTCTTCGCGGCGCTTCCTTCTATTTCCCTCCCGTCGTCGCGATCCCGCGACTCGAATACGTAATTATAACGCGGCTCGGATCCATCTGGACGGGAGGTGTGTTGTTCGGGGCTCCAGTGAAGGGGCTCGAGAGGGGCCGCTGGAAAACAAATCGAAGGGATTGATCCCTCCGCACCTCTTACCAGCAGCCGGGGTAATTGAGTTCCGGCCTGTCTGCGAGTCATAGCCGCGGCCTGATTGCGAGATTGCTTGACAAACGGTTCGCTGCAGCTCTCCAGCATCCGAGGATTGATCTTCGGAGCGTGAAACGGGGGTGTGGCTCGTTCCGCGTGTGTAAATAAGCCGCGGTGTTCCTGCACCCTCGTTCCACTATTCTACTTGAGAATTCCAGTCCGCTGTCCCGGCTGAATATTTCGAGCATTCGAGAGGGGGGCAACTTACTTTCGCCCACCTCCGAACCGACCACCCCCCTTTTCATATCAACGAACAGATCGCCCGTTTCGTCCACATTGAAATTAAAAACGTTCCCCTCCCGCGACGGGACAGCTGCCGTTTCCTAGGTGGAGCACAAGTTTCCCAGCGGAAAATTTAAATCCGACCGCGAGGATGATACTCCCGATAGGCAGAGCTCTCCTCGCTGGGCCATTTCTCTGTAACGAATGCTCGAGGGCCTGGCCGAAAGCGCCCGCGGTCGCAATCCTCGTAATCCCGCCGGTTTTCATGCACGCTGCGGTTTATTTTAAAAATCCCCCGCATTAAGCGGCAGGTCGATGGTAGCGCGCGCTTTAATTAAAGGTAGCTTTCCCGAGGAGCCTGCTACGTTTCGACAGCGGAATTGGGTATGTAGGTTGAATAAATTTCCCTTTGCGCCAGTCCGAATCCCTGCGCGCGACTTTCCCCCCCCCCCCCCGATCCCCCGATGTTTCGGACGTTACGGAGGAACACGCTCGTCCGTTGCGTCCACTACCGCGCGAAAATATTTCTGGCCGGTAGTTACCAAGTTTCGCCAAGCCGCGAGCTCCTTTTCCTTTCGTCCCAGACGCTGCGGGATTTCATTTCCTGGCTATTGCTGGCCGCGCTCGAATTCTTGGAGCCCGGGAGGGTTCGGCTGGCGGATGAAAGGGTGAACGGAAGGCGGAGGAGCCGGCAGGGGTTGCTCGCACCAATTCGACGGCGAGTGATGTGACAGAAGTTGAGAATACGGGAAGCAGGTTCGCCTCGCGTGGAGATTGACCCGGCGAGTCGTTCTTTGAAGGACTGTTTGCCGTGGCTCTCGATAGCCCCGGTGCCCGTTCGCGACTGTAGGCCTCCAACTAAACGCGCTAGTTTCCAGAGACAGCGTCCACTCGGGTGGAATGAAAGCCACGAGTTCTCTCGGGCGGCGGGTAACCCGAAATTCCAATATTAAATCCGATATCTAATTTGCCAGCGAAGGGGGTGCTTTCAACCAGATTCTGCAGCCGCACAAGTGTGTATCAAGCCCTCCGGCTCCCGCGGGCTACACCCCCCCCCCCCCCCCCCGCCAACCTTTGACGCCCGTTAAACCCGCGAATTCATGCAAAAATTTTGGAAACGGCGCGCGATCCCGTCGCAATTTTAAACGAAATACTCGCCTCCCTCGTTGCAGAGTGACTCGGGCGACGAAATATCCTAGCGACCGTGCATGGGAGAGGGGATTGATTATTTCCAGCAGATTCGTTTCCAGATCCGAGATCTGGGTTAGCCCCCAGCTCGGTCTTAATAACGCCGAGGCCGGGTCGACGGCTGGCTGCCGGTGAAAACGTGGAAAAAAATTACGGGGAAAATCGGGTCCGGGGGCGTAATTTAAATTCTCGCGGTGGTCAAAGGGACCGGGCGCGGGCAAACAGTGGGTGGACGAAAAGAAAGGGGGATGAAGGGGAGTGAGGGTAAACGCTGGCCTTTGCTGGGACGGTAACGAGCGATAATTTCGTACGCCTTCCCAGGGGCTAATTTCCCATCCCACGTTTCAGCAGAAACCTAGCTTCTGGACGAGCGAGATGAACGGCGGCCCGCTGAGGCGCGCGGGGGCAAACCTTCGCAGAGATTTCGGATTCTTTGAGGCCGCTATAAGTCTTCCCCCTCGTTTACCCGATTAATATAAGAGATAACAGGGATGCCCCTCGATGTATGGGGGCGTCTGGGAAGTCTCTTCTACGTTAAAATCCACGTCCTAGCCCGCTCGCGCTCCGCCGGGAGCATTGCCGAGCGTTTCATTGCCACCGAGCGGATTATCGTCGCGAAATTCGATCCTGAGTTACGGCCAGCGAGTAAACACTGGACACACGGCGTCCCTGGATAATTTCCCGTAATACCCGTAATAACAACGCCCACGGCGATAATCCGTTTTACAGGGGAATTAAAAGAGCCGCCAATCCGCTGTGGATCGCTGGCGAAATCGACCGTGTCGAGCAAATCCAACGAATGGACGTCCGTTTTCCTCGATCATCCCATTGTGCATTCCGAAGATTCAATTGCTCTTAATTTCGGGAGGATGTATGGAGACGGTTTGCAAGCCAGCGGGTGTATATAATTCATTCTGGACTGTTTTATTGAAAGAAACGTTAAGTGTTTCATCGTTAATAGACCCATCCTCCGGCGCGGCGAATGTATTTATAATCGAGCCATAAATCTCAAGTCTCTGCGTCATTATCCGCGACGTTCCATTTCCATGAAATTTTAATATAATCGTCTCGTTGTAGCTGCGATCCCGGGCCAGTTGGCACGGTTTAGGGGAGCGTTTCGGGCTTGATCTGGTTTCGGCCACGGTTCAAAAGCCGAGGCATCCTTTCACGGGATTAAACACTTTTTCCCCGCCGGACTTTCGCCATTATCTCTTCGGTGGCAGCCGGCGGGCCTCCGATCGAAAAACTTCCGTCACCCTTGATTCTCCTCCGATTCGAAGGGAATTTTTATCCGGGGCGCGCGAGGCCAGGAGAGAAACGGTCCCGAGAGGAGAGCAGCAGCCTTCTGTCAGACTTTGAGAAACATTAATAATGACTTCGCACGTCGAGGCATCGACGGGGGGCTCGCTTAAATTATTTAAACGCGTAATGGATCCTGGAGGGTGGCTGTCGATAGCTCGCTTCAATTTAGATGCGAGGTGGATAAATTTTCACGCCCCGATACCAAGAGTTTCCATTTCCCTTCGTTTTCGGATCCAAGTGATTTAAGGGGGATCGCTTTCGAAGCTTAATTCGCAGAAGATGTCGAGTGACGTTTACGCAGATCCGAGGCCTCGGATCCTGCTAGAAGCTGTCGGTGTAAGGCTGCTCCACGGCTGCGAAAGCGTTGTACCGTTTGTTCCCGCCGTTCGAGGGAGAAAAAAAAGAGATTCGCGCTCGAATATTCGCTTAATTAACACCGTCCAGCTCGCCTCTCTGCTTCGTCTTCGTCTTCTTTTAATTGCGCCTCTAACGAGCGAACGCTGTATTTTTAATTTCGCTCGTTGGAGGGGTGCGGGGGGGGGGGGGGAGGAAGGAGGGAGAATATCTATGCCGAAGCTCCGCGGTTGCATATCCTTCGCCAATTAGCGATTACGCGCCGGCAGCCTTGCAATTATCGGCCCGGCACGCGTTACTGCCGTCGAGTCACCTCGGTCCGCCGCTCTCAGGGCATTTCAGCTCGCCGTGCACAATGCCGATCGAAAATATCGCTCCTGGGAGGACGTCCAGTAAGCACGTTTCCAGCTTCCTTCGCACGCGCCGGCTAAATCTCTCGAACTGGGTTAACGCAGCCGTGACCCCCTTCCGATCGCGAGATCTCGACGAGCATGATCGAGCGTCGCAGGCAATGCTTGCACCAGAGAGGCAGATGGGGAACAGGCGAGGAATTAGAACAGCGGGATCCTGTATGCAAGCTTTGCTTCGTTGAAAAGTAGATGGAGATTCTTCTAACGCGAGTGGTTCAAGGATTACATTAGGATCGACTTCCCTCGATCGTGTATCGAACTCCTCCGAGATCTGCAAGTCAAAGAAGAGAAGATCATCCTCGACAGTTTCCCCATACGCGAAGCGTGGCGTTTCCAGGACCCCTTTCTTCTCAGCGCTTCATCTTGGATCCCGCGTGGCGGCTTCGTAGGCTCTCCCGATCGGGAAATCTCGTTTCCGCGGGAAATGGAGGCTCGGGGTGACTGGGGGGGGGGGGGCGAGGTGGGCCTGCCCCAGAGGAGATAAAACCGAGGGTGATTTTATATTCTGTACCAACAACGGTATCAACCGCCCATAGTACACGCAGTGATCCAGATTTCGAGGCTGAAAGGGTTGGAAATTTCCTTTGAACCACGATTAATGTGTTCTAAAGCGCTTGGAAGCAGTTGCTGCGGCAGACTCCTCTAAGGAAAACTTTTATAATTCCACCTGAAAACCGCTGGTTTCCGGGCGACGAACAATGTGACGCCCTCGGTGGAAGAGGAAAGTTGAAAGTCGCGTTGGAAAGCGTAGCCTTTGGCAGCCTCCCTAGCAGCGATCGGTCATCGATATTGAATCGAGGAAATCGTTATTGCCCACGAAGTTCGATCGCGCGCGGTTGCTGGCGCTCGGGAGGGTGGGTCGTGAAACAACGATTTCTCCGGGGAGGCGGGAATGCAGGCTTCTCGTTGTAACCGTCTTGGCGGAGTTGACGGCTTTCGAACGCTTGGAGATTCCTCCACCGGCAGCAGGGAGCGTGGAGGGCCAGCTCCTTCCACGGGAACACGCGGGGAAACTTTGCGAGGACGCTTGGGTTCGCCCGATATGCGAGTTTTCCATCTGGAGATTTCGTATTCACGACGGAGCAGGCTCTCCTCGCCGTCGGTCCTCCAAGTTTCGCGTTGTTCCACTGGGTTCCCTACCCCTTCCCCCCTCGGTATCTGATTCCTTCGTACGCCTCGGTTTTATTCACGATTTTACGATCGACGTGGGAAAAGTGCTTTTCGCTGGGGGAACGACTTCTAGCGAAAGAAGTTCTTGGTGGCGATCGAAGTCCGACAGTCGCTGTCGCGAAACTGTTGCTCGTTTGGCGAACGGTGGCAACCACTTTCACGAGCTTTCTGTTTCGCTGGGTCTATTCTACTTTGCCGGTCGAAAAAGAGGCCTATTTTCATTCATTTTTTTCGGGAATTATTTTATGGACTCTAAGGTTTTTCTTTTTCTGTTGAAGGTTTATTATTCGTTGCTGTATAGAACCGTATTTCTCATGTTTCCAAAATATAATTACAAATGTGTGGATTTAAATCGCAATGTTTTTGCCCCAATATGAAGCACACAGGCCCTAGAAGTCCTCTTGTGAGTTGGTTTCTTAAAGTGGGCCTAGAATGATAAAAATTGAATGATTTTGTCCTATAGGGGTGTACGTGTAAAGTGGACTAGGATAATCCAGGTATCAAGAAAAGTTTTTCTTCCATCCACAAAAAGCATCGAAAAATAGGCAGAAAAATCAGAACTTTTTCATTACTTACAAGGAGAGTATTTTAGGTGTCCGCCTCCGATCATTTTGATTTTTGGATATGTTATAGAGGACCGAAAAATAAGAAATACGTGTTTTTTTATTTTTCCCCGTTTTCATATTTGGGGGGTGAAAACTGCGTTCAAAGTTAGGGTTGAAAAATCATTTTTGTGGAATATCTCGAGAACTATTAGAGATAGGGGAATAGTGTCAATGGACGAATTTTGTGTCTTTGAATGCGAAATATGACTGACTCACCAGATTTTCAAAAAGTCCATTTGTTTAAATAAATTTATTTAACAGGGAAACGATGCTTTTTTACAAGCTTTTATTTAGCTTCACTTGTGAGTTTGTTCGTTAGTTTGTGAGGATGAAATCTTGTAAGCTAATTTTAACCCACTTCCACATGTCCGATCGACTTGAAATTTTGCACACATACGTAGTTCCGATGATAATACAATATTTCCATGTCTCTTTCATGTAAAGCTTCTTCTTAAAAAACTGTTTCATTGGTTTTTAATTTGTAACATTCGCACTGACAACACTGAACCCTCGCGGAACTGATAAGTGTGGATCCACCTTTACTAGAACAAGAACCGAAGGAGAGGCCGAAGAGGAGGTCCGTCGGCTCGCCGAGCAGAAATTCTTTCCCCCCCAACAATCGCACCTATCCTTGTCACCGGAGAAATGGGGGTATTCCTGTGAAATGTATTAAACCGACTGTCAGGCTGAAAGAAGAAAGGCGTCGGATGTAGAAAGCTACTAGAACGGCGAAATATTCGGAATCCTGTAACTCCCAGCGTGGCTTTAAAAACAAGAGAGGAGCCACGGTGCTCGAACCGCGCTCAGCCGAGGGTGAACAATGAAAAAGTGAAAAGCCAGTTTCCGCGGTCGCGTGCCAAAAGGATCCATATGCCAGGCGTAGACGTGTAAAACGCGGTGTCAGCGGCAGGGGCGGGACGGAGGCGTATCGAGTCTCGAAAGCGTGACAGGCCGCGACGAACGAGATCTCGCCTGAGCGGCTCTGCATCCAGCAATCCAGCAGTCGTCTATAGATACCCAGAATTCGATAATGGGATTCTAGGTCATCGGACAATAGCGTTGCCGCGACGATACATCATCCTCTAGGAGATTATGGAGTCGGAGCGTGTGCTAGCGCCCGCTCCTCGGCACCCGCGACCGGTTAATTTTAGCGAACACCTCGCGATCCACCGCTGAATGGTAATTTTAGCCGCTTGATCGATCGCGCCTGTGAATAATTGAGCGATTTTTAAGGAGGTTCGCGACTCCTCGCCTCGAATTCGTAGTTTAACTCGGAAGGGAAGATCGGTTGCCACGGAGTTTAAGGATACCCTATTAGAAGCTTCACTTGAATACCAGACAGATACAGGGGCTTTTTTCCAGAGAAAGATTCGAGGCTTCTGTAGAACGGCAGTTGCCTCGAGAAACTCCTCCGTGGGGCTTGCAAAGTTTCCTTTAGTTCTGGAAAGTTTCCTGCTAGGGTGAAAGGAGGGGGTGCCTCGAATTTGAAAGGCTATTGTTTTGTCTCCTTTTCTTTTTACAAGTTTCCTTGACTCTTCGTCCCTACCATCCCCTCTCTGATACTTTTAATACACCCTCTTCTCTCTCCCTCTACACATCACCAACCCTCTTCATTAGCCCCTTGACCCTTAACCACTTGACCCTTCTTCATTATCACCTCTCCGCGCCCACGCGTTTCCCCTCTGCCCGAAAAAATTCCATTTAATCTCGTTCCCTCGCGGTATTACCCTACGAAACACCTTCCCGGCAGCCCCTTAATGAAAGCAACCCCCTTCGCTCCCGCTAAATACGTTCGATCGCAGGAGGGGCCTCGCTTTTCTACCGCCTTTCTTTACCTTGCCGAAAAAGAAGAAGAAAGAAGCGAGAAGCCTGCTCGAGTGGCGAGGAAACTAGGCTCCGGCCGTCGACGAGCACGGAACGGCCACTTCTCGACGGTCTAATTGGCTCGCATCTGGAATTACCTGGGGCCGTTTATCCCGGAAAGGCCCAGCAGCTGCGACGCGTCCGAGGCATGATTTAATATGCATACACCGCACTCGCGAAATCGATAATCACCCGGGGGCCGGTGACCACAATGACACCGTAAATCAACCCCCCCGAAACCGATTAATAGAGACCCCTTCCCGCAGCGGGCCGGAAGAAGGCGAGCGTTAATTATTCGCTGTGTTCGATTCCCCGCATTTGTTGCTCGTAATCGACGGCCACGCTCCCTCGAGCGCGAAATGCCCGCAAAGAAACGCGCCGCGATAACGCAAACCGGACCGTGAAATCGCGGGAATCGATTCGAAAACGACTCTGGATTTGTTCACCGGCGTTAAACCGCGTTTGCACGCCGCGCGGAACCCGCGCCGAGGACGCACAATGGTGCCCGCTACGCGAGCCCCGCTTCCACGCCTGGGGGACAATTCGATTTCGGGGCTAGTTCGTTCGGGGGTATGTAGTTAAAAAGGACAATAGCGTGGAAATCAGAGTGGAGACATTTTTAGCCGGCCGTCCCTGACCCCTGTTTGCAGCTTCGCGGAGCAGAGCTGGTCGCGGAGTCAGCGGTAACGGTGGGACACCCTCTGTGCCCCCGAAGCGACGGGGAAAACGCGAAACGTCGGTCGTTTGAACGATAGACCCCGGATTATACGCGCCCGTGGTCGCGAAACGGCCGAACAATGGAACGTCGAACGCTGAGGCGCGTTTAATCGGAGGTGCAAGAGTCGCCAGCGTCAACCAGGGTGTCGTTCGATAAACGATGCAACGCGCAACGATTCGCGAGCCGATGAATCCTATCCTAGCAATTAAAAGGGCAACGTTTAATTAAGCATTGCCCCTCGCCGTGTCTTATATCTGCCTCTGTATTCTATATCTTACTAGCTTTTCGATAGCCGAACAGTCCTTCGTGGCGTTAAGAAATACTCGTTCCCCGCCGGCCACCAATAATTCATTATTCCACGCGATTAATCACAGGCTATCGATTAACTCCTCTTCGCTGCGAGCAGAGACAGTGGTACGGCGGGGATCGCAGCTTTCGGAGTAACGTACAGAAACGTAATTCTGCAGCAGGAAAATCGGAGTTTTCCTGCGAAGCGCCAATTTGCTCGGGGGATTTCTCTCGACGTTGCGGACGGCCGTTGAAAAATTCGCCGAGCCACCCATGCTCCCGCGTTTCTTCGGCGAAGAATGCAGTTTCGGTGCTCGCCTGTTGGTCGCGATTTCAAAGAGACTCGCATACCCCGGCGTCATATTTGTCTCGGGGCGAGGATCGCGATCCGCGAGCGCGAGGTTTCCGTCGCGAGCAATAGGGGGAATGCAGAGGAAGTTGCCGCAGAAAAGGAGGGCGAAGGGGATAAGAGCCGGGGGATGGAAATGAAAATGAAAAGTCTAATAAGGCGTGGCTGGAGCCGATCGTTGCTTGGTAAGGAGCAACGCGACAAAAGGTACCTTCTCCCACATTCTTCTCCGTTTTCCATCGTCATCAGCTCCCGTTTACCCGGCGTCGCCTATTTTTATTCGCATTTGCCGGCCCCGCCCCGCGGGAAATGACGTTAAGGCGGTCAAAGCCCCGCTAGCATTGTGCTTTCGCGAATCGGAGTTGTCGGGTATGCCTCGAATTAAACGCGACACACTAATGGCTGGGCGTCGCGGGATTTCGCGTTGGTCGCATCAACGTTCCAGTCTCGGGTAAGAAGGGTCATGAATCTAAATGAGGGGTGTTCCGCGTGAACGCGAGACTTTGTTGCTCTCCAGCTATCGTTTTATAGAAGCTGACAGTGGGGATAATCATTTAAGTCTGAAAGATAACCTGCTCCAGTATTCCAATTACCCTGGGCAATATATTCTTCCGACAGAGGGCATTGAAATTCTTTCCTCCCTTAAAGCTGCGCTGCGAAGAAACGAAAGAGCTCGCGGAGCCGTGGCGAGAGTCGCCTTCCTGAAGAGGGAACGAGGCGCTAAAGCTAAATAAACGAGACGGGACCAATCGAATCACGCTCCCCGGGCCGCCGTGCCCTCGCGCCAAACGATTTTCTTTCTGATAGATCAACCCAGAGGGACGTGGTTCCGGGAACGATGGCCAGAGAATGGCTCCTCCCGAACATTGCTCTCCAGGTTTACGTGGTGTTCGCGGGCTCGAGAGACCATTCTTCGTCGGGCGATATCGAAACGAGACAGTTCACCGCGGTCGAATGGTTCCGTTGCGACGTTTTCCGCTTCGATTGCCCTGGAAAACGCCTTCCAGGCTCGCTCAGGCTTGGAGATTCGATCATTGGAGCGATCGATCCAGGACCTATCATCTGAGAAAACGATCCCTCGATCCAGTCCAATCTTCTCCACCTTGTTGCTCGATAGTTCCTCGAAACGTTTTACATTTTAAGGGGACTACTCGCGAATAATGAGGCATTGGTTGACTTAGGTACAGCGGCGTAGTACAAGTTCCACTTCCTAGCTGCTTAACTCTCGGAAACTTGAAGAAAGAGCCAAGAAGATAATTTACGGTGGTCGCGGTCAGATAATTAGTCCCTGAATTATTTCACGATCCTCGTGGAACAAGGGGATAAGCTACTTGGCAAGAAACTGAGTCGAGTCCCTAGGGAGCGAAGGAGGGAACGATCGTCATTTTCGTAGAAGAAGCTCGATCGGAAATGATGGCGGATCCCCGCGCACCCCGTCGGTTTTCCACGGGATGAGAATTCTTTCGCGAACAACCGTGACTTCCTCCGACAAAGGGTGGCGATTTGTTATTTCGCTGATGCCGCGAACTTGGAATCGTTCCCTGTTTCGCGTCCCAAAGTCCCTGGGAGGCCGAGAGGTAACTCCGCTGTCCAGATTGAAACGGGGCGAAGAAGTTGAAGAAGGGGGACGGCGTCAAAGGCCTGGCTGGAAATAATTAAAAGAAAGTTTCATCCGCGCCAACTATTGCTCCGTCGCGTCGGGTCAAACGATCGCCCCGTTTCACCTAGGCGTGTCACGGCTTCGAGTGCCTTTGGAAGGATATCGAATCAGTTTTCGGTTCAGGCTTCAAACGCGGGCGAAGACGGGGCTGATCGTACAGCGGGACAGTTTATTTCCAGCGACAATATACGTGAACGTTATCGGGTTCCAAATGAAGGAATACCCGGTGCAAAAGTGGCGGGAGTGAAACTTGGGGGGAAAATGGAACTCGTCGAAAGATCCGCGTCCACGAAAAGCCACGCGATCGATTTCCTTTCAAAGCTTGTCCTCGTTCTAGCCTGCCGTTCTAGCACCAACCAGAATTCGCCGTCGATTTCGCCAGCATCCTGCAGAAAAGAGTAATCCTTTGTTCTAACGTGTTGTCTCGTTCTTTTCCCACAGCCTCGGACCTGGATTGCATAAGAGCGTTGTTCAACGAGAAGGAGAAGGAGCTCTCGTTAGCTGTGGCGAAGGTCGAGGAGCTGACGCGACAGCTCGAGGAGCTACGAGGTCGGCAGAACGCGGCGGGCACCGGAACCGGAAGTGGAGGCGCCGGAGGCGTCGGTGGCGGCGGCGTCGGTGGTCCAGGCGGTGGACACTTGCCGACACCGGCCAGCGCCGAGCTCGAGAAGCTCAGGAGGGAGCTCATGGTGAGCCCTTTGCTACTTCGCTTCCCTTATCTTCCCCTTCGGCGAACCTCTTCCAATAGAAATTCGCTGGCAACAAACTTCTCCTCGGTCCTTTGACGAAGCGCCGCTGCTTTTCTGATCGCGCCTTCCATTCGCAGTAAATTCCATCTCGCCACTTCCGAGAGGACAGTTCGATTTCGGGAAGCTGAAAGCTTTGAAGTTGAAGCGTTTCGCGGACTCTCTCGACGGGAATTACTGCTTTAAGGTGCATGCTCCTTGGGTGCCCTGGGTCCTTTCAACTGGCAGACGTGGACAGTCGATCCACGGCTGAGAATTTCTTTACTCGAGTCATAGTCCCATCGAGAGAGTGAAAAATAGACGGAAGGGAATCTTTCTTGGCTAGAGTTGCTCCAGGCTAGCCGTGTAAAATCTATTCTCTTTTGCTGTCGGCAGTACCGTAACAAGATGAACGAGCAGCAGAACCAGGTGGTGTCGCAGCAACGGTTGGCCCTGGCGCAGCGGCAGGCGGAGATGGCGTCGATCGACGCTAGGATAGCTCAGCTGCAGGGTCGTCTTCAGCGCAAGAGAGCCTTGAACCAACGACTCAGCCAGCAGCTGGCCTCTGGCAACCGTGCGAACGCGAACACCGGTTTCACGGAGTCGAAGCTCGACTTCAACGCTGGGGGCAAGGCCAGGCCGGCCGGGAACATAGCCGCGATCGAGCCCTACTCCCACATACCGAACGACAACGACTTCAATCTGAACAAGAACGACCCCAAGTACCAGACGCTGCCCTACAACACCAAGTTCACGGTGAACTTCAAGGCTGCCGAGGATGACGTGAACAAGAACAAGATCCAGCACTCGGCCAGCGCCTCCCAGCTGGGCCAGAGGACCGCGTTCCAGCAGTTCGGCCATCAGATCGCCCACAGCCAGTCCCAGTCGCATATTCAAGGTTTGTACGCGCAATAGAATCCTCTTTCGACCGACATAAATTTAGCTCGACGCTTGGCTAACTGGACGCCGTAAACGACGATTGATTGCAGGTCAATCGCAGCTACTTGGCACCAACCAGCAGCAGCACAACCAGAACGTCGGCGGCCAGTCGGTGAACCTCCAACAGACCTGCACCAACAACAACAATAACAACAACAATAATAACAATAACAACAACAGTAACAGCACGAACAATAACTTGATCGGCTCCTCCCACAACTTCAGCCCGGACGGGCTGTCGCAGAATCTCCGGATCCACCACCAGCAGCAGTCCCAGACGCAGCAGCAGCAGCATGGCAACGTTCAGCAGAAGCAGCACAATATCGGCTCCTCGGCGTCCAGCCTGGGGACCACGGTGTCCCTCACGCAGACGCAGAACCACAGGAACCTCCAAACCCACCAGAAGCCAGTGTCCAGCGTGGCGCCGAGCTTCTCCGTGAAATCGCAGATCTACCAGACCTCCTCCACGAAGATCCACCCGGTGATGCCGCAGACGCTGAGCCTGATAGGCCGCGGGCACGCCAACGCGCAGAACTTTGTCGGCCTGAACGCCCAGAACGCTAATCAGCAGCAGACGAACCAGTCCGCGCAGAACAATCAAGCTTCCAACCAGGAGCAGACGTACGGGTCGAGGCACAACTACCCAGGTGTCCAGCAACATTCCAACCAGGCGAACTCGCACGTCCAATCGTCCACGGTGTATCAGACCCAGAACTCCCCCAATCTGCAATCCAACGTCCACACCGGGTCCAGCGGGGGAAACTTCGGCAACCCGATACAGAGGTACAACCAGACCCAGCCGTTGACCAGCCCCACCTCTGGCGGCGAGCAGACGGACAAGATGAAGTTCCAGGAGAAGGGTCAGGAGAAGTTCGAGCACGCGTTGCCGCAGAAACACGAGCAGCAGAGGTACGAGGCTAACCCGGTGTTCAAGTACGATCCTCATCAGATGAAGTACGAGCAGCATGGGAAGTACGAGCAGCACGGCAAGTACGAGCAGAGCAACAGCCAGTCGACCAAGCTCTACGAGCAGCCCAACAAGCACGAGCAGGCCGGAAACCAAACGGGCAAGTACGACAGCGCGGCGAAGATCGAGCAGGGCAAGTACGAGGCTGGCCAGGTGAAGCACGAGCAGCACCACGGGACGAAGTACGACCCAAATCAGAATACTCAGCAATACGGCAAGCACGATCAGCACGAGGTGAGACCCTCCGCGAAATACGAGCACAATGCCGCGTTCAAGCACGACCCCTCGGGCAAATACGAGGCCGGGGGGCAGCAGTTCAAGCAGGAGCCGGCCAAGTACGAGAACAACCAGACAGCGGGGACGAAGCACGACCACAACGGCAAGTTCGAGATCCCGGCGAAGACCGGGGAGAAGCCGTTCGAGTTCGAGAGGCTCAAGGGCGAGAACGAGAGGAAGAGCCTGGGGGAGATACGCGGTGAAGACAAGACGAAGCCCGCGCTGCCTCCTAAGCCGAGCAAGCCTAATCCTCCGCCGAGACTCACGCATCACGAGAAGGTCGACAATTCTGTGGATGGAATTGGAGAGTGCAAGAACAGTATAGGAATGAGCCCCAGGTTCGTGCAGCCTTTAATCGTCTTCAGCATTGTCTGTTCGTGGGTTAGGGCTTCCCAGGGCTTAGCTTGATCTGTCATTTCAGAATTGTCTCTTAAAGTAGGGGGGTTGCTGTTTATTTTTAAGATACTACACGCGATAGAATCATCGCGCGCTCCCGTTTTGCTGACTGGCAGACAGAAGTGTCTTCTTAAATCGTGACTCAGATGATCGACGAGGGGATGAGTGATCGAGTCGCGTGGAAGAGGGCGGCAAAGGTTTCGGGCACAGGATGACAGAACGATTACTGGGTTAATTATAAATGTAAATTAGTCCGTGATCGATTTGGCCAGTGAATCGAAGCCTGTCTCGAATAATAGACACCGAAATAGAACGACGGCTGTGCCGCGGAGACAACAGCTTAGTACTCGCGAGCTCGTCGATCGATCGAGGACGATATCTAACTCCTTCTTTTCTCACCGCTCTCGCGTCGACGCGCGCTTTTCGTTCGGGGCAGTGGAGGAATGGTTGAACAAATTTCGAGACCCTGAAACTCGACAGTCTTGACTCGAACACTTCATTCTGAGATTGGAAGCTTTAGGTGCGAAAAGCTGGCCTAAGCCTAGCGTGCTCTAATCACCCAGAAGAGTGAGGTGTCTTAATAGATTCTCTCAGTTTCTCGGTATTTCGAAGTCTTTTAAGTAATAACGTTGTCTCCAAGACTCAGTGATTTTTAACATTGCCAATCGAATCTTCAGGGTGGAGAAGGAAGAGGACGCGCCGCCGATCCCCACGTCGGAGCCGCCAGAATCGCCCACAGAGACGCAGCAGTTCAACAACCACCAAATCATCAAGGCTAGGCCTCTGACCCTGAAGAAGGCGCCGATCTCGGAGCAGCCGAAGCTTCGCTACGCCAAGTCGAATGTCCACGTGTCGATAAACCGGCGGATTGAGATGCCACCGGCGTTCCTCTTCCCGGAGACTGAGATTCCAGCGGACCTGATGCAAACGGAGCAGCAGCAGCAGCAACAACAGCAGCAGCCGCAGATCATCGACACGACGGACGCGTGTTGTAAGAAGCCCATCACGATAATAAACGAGGATGTCCTCAGCAACGAGAAGCTGGAGGAGGCGGACATCATCGACGCCCTGAACGTGATCAACATCGAGGACAAAGTGAAGTCGCACAAGGAGTCTGACAGAAGGACGGAAGTGGACGTGGACGGGAAGAACAACGAGGTGATGAGGAGGAAGAAAGGGAACCTGAAGTCGAGCACTGGGAAGGCGAACCTCTCGAGGAGGGTCTCCTTCGACCCTCTAGCCCTTCTGCTGGACGCCAGCCTCGAGGGTGAGCTGGAGCTGGTGAAAAAAACCGCCAAGGAGGTGGCGAATCCCAGTTCAGCGAACGACGAAGGGATCACAGCACTCCACAACGCCATTTGCGCCGGGCACCTCGAGATCGTCAAGTTCCTCGTGGAGTTCGGCTGCGACGTGAACGCTCAGGACAGTGATGGATGGTAAGGAGTGGGTCGAATTGAATATCTCAATAGTCTCTTTGTATTTCGCATGTTTATTAAATCGATTCTGTTACAGGACTCCGTTACACTGCGCCGCGAGCTGCAACAACCTGTCGATGGTGAGATTCCTGGTTGAGCACGGGGCTTGCATCTTCGCCACCACCCTCTCCGACCATGAGACCGCCGCAGAAAAGTGCGAAGAGGACGAGGAAGGCTTCGATGGCTGCTCGGAGTACTTGTACAGTGAGTAGCTTGACATGAAATCGTTGCATTGCTCAGCTAACTTTACAGGGGACTTGGATGTTCCTCAAGCTCTCTTTCGGTGGACCAATGCGCGACGGTCTATATTGTTGCAGGTGTTCAGGAGAAGCTCGGTATAATGAACAACGGCCAGGTGTACGCGGTGTTCGACTACGAGGCGCAGCACAGCGACGAGCTCACCCTGAAGAACGGCGATTCCCTAGTTGTGCTCCGGAAGGGCGATGACAACGAGAGGGAATGGTGGTGGAGCAAACTCGGACACAAGGACGGCTACGTACCTCGGAATTTACTTGGCGTAAGTTGGAGACCGAACGAACTCTACGCCATGGTAGCGGCAGGACAGGAATTCTGAATTTTATCCTTTTCAGTTATATCCAAGGGTGCAGCCAGGGAAGGTGGACTGAGACACGTGAACATGTAATATCCGATGGTCCGTCATTACCACAGTATTCGATTCGCAGCTTTATCTCGTTAAGTATCATAGTTGCATCGTCGTCGTCGCCGCATTACCAATGTTAATCTTATTTAATCGCGTCCCATTTCTCTCATCCGAACGAAGCGAGGAAGAAAATTCTATGCATTAGTTCTCTTTTTTTTATGTTTTATAAGACAAAACCGCCGATCGTTAATGAGCCCGGATCATGGGCCATAAGTTATTCTCGTCGGAGAGTTTTAAGCGCGCCAGCTCGTCGACACGTTCGACAGAAATCGTCCAGCGGCGAGGAGCAGACTCGCGCTGAACGCGAAGGTGGATAGAATAACGTTGAAAACACAGCGTAACGAACAATTAGGATGTAATTAATTAGCTCGAGGAACGGTAGCTTCTTGGCCCATTGCCGGGAAGAACTACAAGCGCGCACACTATCCTCTGTGCTCTGCTGGACTACGGGACCGTCAAGTCCGCGTGCTCCGTGTCTCAAGGGAGACGCAAAAGTTTCTAATTCGCGTGAGAAAAATTTGCCTATCCTGCACGATCGTTAGCCAGTTCCTTCGACGAAACAGTACAAAAGGAAAATACGATTTCTCCTCCCCATAATCCCGCTCCTTAGATCGACGACTTGCGTAGTTGGCAGTCGAAACGTTTACATTTAATATCCCCCCGTCGTTTAAGCGCCGCGCCGCGGTGAAGATCACTTAAAAAGTTTCTCCTTTACAATTCTCTTCGTCTCGGGGCTTGCCTCGGAAGAGCTTACCGAAAGTCGACGTACGACCTCCTTTCACAGTGATCGCACTGTTTCTTTACAACTCGCGACGCAAGTCTAATCGTTTCGAAGAAAAGTCTATTATCGCGGACGATAACTTCCAGTCTCACTTCCGAAGTCTGCAATGCGATCACAGCGATCTTCTACCACTTGTACATCGATTTTCAACGCCCGGCGAGAAACTTTTTCAATGATGCTCCACTTCCACGAGGGACAACTTTTATTTACGCGAATCGCGCGAGCGAACGTTTGTCAGGAACACACACACAGTATAATTATGTATACGTAGGCGTACTTAATATTTTATTTGTCTCGCCTAAATGATCCTATTCAGGCGAGGTCAGATTTATCGTTTGCAGTTATCGTTTCGTTTCTTCGTCGGCGAAATTTTCCGAATCCGACACAGGCGACGTCGGATTTCGAAAATGTTCCTAAGGGTGTGTAATGTAATCTTGCCGTTACGCACTTTGAAACGGGGTCCGTGAGCGGAAGTGAGCGCGCGCGAACGAGGGATCCCAAGGGGGTGGGTGAGACACTTGACGTTATCTCGGGAATCTCTGTCGATCGACCCAACACACTCGACTACACTTGTATAATTGATAATTATTATCTAGAATCTAGATGAAGAAGATTCGAACTCCGCGATCAGAACACGGCTCTTGGGCATACGGGTTGTACTGTTAGAAGTGTACAGGTACTTTAAAGAGTTTGCGTATGCCTCTCGGAAAGCCTCTGACGTTTACTCGTAAATGAAGTATGTGCCTTTCAGAAGTAATAATGGATATATTATGTAAGGATGCATGATATATTACGACGAATAAATTGTTTTTAATAGAAAATCGTTACAAACATCGTTTATTGTCATGAATAATACAGACGAACAGCAAATACACCAAAGGGGGGAGGGCTAGGGGTGGGTAGGGGGATAAGTAAAAAACACTCGAGATATTAAAACGATAACACTAAAATCGTATAAATAGCATAAAATTAGAGAGAACACGTCCACCATGAATTATAAATAACTAATGAAACTAACTATACGCGCGTCCGAAATAAGTTAGTTTTTACTGGGATTAGTAGCGTGTTTTCCAAAGCGATGTATCTTGTCGATATAATTGTTAATAATAATTGTGACGTTTAAAAAGTTGCCAAGCGCAAAAATCAACTTAAAGCTAATGCGAATACTTGAAGTTTTATAATATAAAAATATCGTCTTAAATACTTCTACGACTATCAAGTTAATACCATTCCGTACAAATCTCATAGCGTAATTGAAGGGGCAAGTTACACAACGATCGGGGTAAAAAAATATAGTTAATCTAACAGTGAGAACTGTTAAGACCTCTGCCGGATCTTCGCATCGCAAAATATCGAAATTAAAATCTGCGTATATATTAAAAATATATATGTATATAGATATATGTTAACACTAGTAACAATTATGGCCTCATTTAATATTCAACGACGCAGAAAGCTTATGCTTCGTTGTTTCTCGCTTCATTTATCAACTGCAGGCAAACCTTTATGTCTTCACAGTCAGAGACCATTGCATCAAGCCTGAAACAAATTGATTGCAACGATTATTATATTATCCTATAGAACGTGACGTTCTTCGTCTCTTTTTAGCTACCTGTCGCCAAACATGTCTAACATGGTACCCATGAAGTTTCCCTTTTTCAAAGCTTGTAGACAGAGGTGAGTCAAATTGTTAAAACATTTACGCGCCAGATTGCGAACAACTTGGCTCTGATTTTCACGCGCCGATAGTTGCTTCGTAACGTTCCACGCAGCATACACGTAATGCATTACCGACATCCAGTGCTGCGATTCTACCAGTCTCTTTCCGTGGTCTGCAATGGCTTTCTATACGAAATCAACGCAGTATTAGACACAAATTAAACAACCAGATCTTGAAATCAAAAGGCGCACAAACGCGTATAGAGTGTTGCTGCACCTGGAAACCATCTAAATGAATATATGCGCAATTATGCGTCGAATCGTCCGAATTAGATGTGCTAGCAAAAATGTTTTGTTTCAACTTATTTAAGGTATCGATGAATGGTTGTATATCAGCCACTGGTAGCTTTCTCAACAGTACACTGCGCAATTTCTCGCCCTCGGAGAGAGCACCGTCTTCTTGCATAGAGACCAGATCCATAATCATCTGCACCAGCTGTTCGTGGCTGAGGCCTCGCAAGCCGTTTACTAAATTCCCATGGAAGTATATGTCCGATTTACTAGCCAACGAGTTCTGCGGCTTTTTCTTTTTCTCCGGTGTCGTGAATTGAGAATCGTTACTGTCACCGAGAGACAGTCTTTTCCTAGGTGTACTTCTTAGCACCATGCTCTTCTTGGAAGGGCTCTTCACCGGTGTACGATCTCTAGAACTTAAACTGTAAAATACGTAGTTGCATCTTTCCTTCTAACGGAACAGAAAAGAAGACGAGACACCTGTTTCGCGTTCGTTACCAATTGCAAAGACGGAGTAAACGACCTCTTACCTAAATAGACTATTCCTTTTGCATGTATCGAGGTCAGGCGACCAAACTATAGTCTTGGAGCGGCGTCCACGCTTCTGTATCACCAGCTCGTCGGGGCTGGGTGCTGGGCTCCAAGAATCAGAGCCGTGTCGACTGTTCAGAAAGTTGTCCATCGCGTTAACTTCGGTGGAAGCGGCCTCTCCTGAAATACGTGAATTGAAATTAAAGGGAAAAGATGGAAGGTGGCGGGCGGCGCGTAAACTTCCAGAAACACACCTGGCGACGACGCGGCATTGTTGACAGGGATCACGGCCAAAGCCTGTCTGGCAGATCTTCTGCGCGTTCCATCGGGCCTCCGCAGGAAATCTCTGGTCGTAGGGGTGTTCATTTCTCACAATGCAACGAAGAATTCTTCGTTCGAATCTGTACGATCAACTTGCGCTCCTTTGACAAAGCGATCCCTTCAGTATGACACGTAAGACATCAACTCGTTTTCCCAAAGCGAACTCGATATTCAACTCTCCTGCATGCTTCCTCGATAGCAAAATGTAATTCTTATTTAAAACTGCATCGATACAGTACGTCTAGTGTCAGAACGAATGCAAACAGAGTGGAAAAAAAACGGAGCACAACAACGCGTCAAACATTGCTCTAACAACAGGTAGCAAAATGGCGGGAGTGAACCTGATTGGCTGTTTCTCGTGTAGAGTAACGAAGGAACCTGTTGCATTATTCGTGTATCATACTCGAGGATTTTTAAAACTCCCTGTTAATTATATATATTTATATGTATACAAGCGCAGGCAAGGTATAGGATGGTCATAGATATTACGAGATTTCGTCTTCTAAGAGTAAAATACTAATTTCCTAAAAAACTAATTCTACAGAAGCGCACTCTACGTTTGAGAGCAGTAATTGTGGGAACTGTGTTCAACTTAGCGGAGTCGGTAATGTTAAATCCTTTCAAGCAACATACGGTACTTAACATCGACAATGTTTGATAAAAATTTATATTGGATGTAAAATCTCATTCTATGCCTCGTTTGTGGTTTTAATCTTTTCTGTTACCTAATACGTACCCACATCTTAGAGCATATCCTGTATGATCCTAAAATGATCTTCCACACTGAGCTGCTTTTAAAAATCTTTACTTTAACGCACTGTTTTAAACATGCCATTCCCTTCTCTCCAACTCGATTAAGAACCAATCGCGTTATGATCACGCGGAATGTGGTAAGTATTCGGGTAAGTTATTGAGCGCCCCGCGAAAACGCAACAAAGTTGCAAAGGACAAAAAAATTCCACATTGTTGCAAATGAAATTAGGGGGTTCGAGAAATAAAATCTCGGTTTGCAACTTTGTGCGTTCTCGCGAGAAGCCAAATCTCGGTTTGCAACTTTGTTGCAGGTGCAAGAATCGTGCAATGGAATTCGGAAGAGGCCGTTTTTAAGTTATTGCACCTGCAAGAGAAGCAGATTTTCGCGTTGCACCTGCAAACCCCCAAAAATCGGGCCCGCAACTTGTATTGCAGGTGCAACGCGAAAATCTGCTTCTCTTGCAGGTGCGGAACATCAAAAATCCCGTCCTCCGAAATTCATTGCACGATTCTTGCACCTGCAAGAGAGGCAGATTTTCGCGCTGCACCTGCAAAAACCCAAAAATCGGGCCCGCAACTTGTCTTGCAGGTGCAACGCGAAAATCTGCTTCTCTTGCAGGTGCGGAACTTCAAAAATCCCGTCCTCCGAAATTCATTGCACGATTCTTGCACCTGCAAGAGAGGCAGATTTTCGCGCTGCACCTGCAAGGGAAGTTGCGGGACCGAAATTTTGCTTTTTGTGGGAAAAAGCAAGTTCAGTTTCGTCACCTTCGAAAGACGTGTAACTTTGTGCCACAACTTTCGTCAGCGTATTCTCTTAATACTAAAGTTCTAATTTTGTCCTTTATAACATATATAATACTATTAACTTCTTTAATAAGAGAATACAAAGATTCAAGAGGTGTCACAAAGGTTTTAGGACTGTGGAATTTGGACAGGAATGCTGAAGAGGATTTTTACAATACAACTAGTTATTCTCTTTAAAATATGTTCAATATATTGTAATTAATATTAAATAAATATTAAGTATATTTTCTCTTTGTTTTGTGTATAAAATCACTATTGTCTTGATTTCAGTGTTGAGGTTGACACAGTTTTCCCTTATTTGATACATTTAAGGTTGTTGACCACAAAGAACGATCCACAAATTTCTCCTATAACAAACGAAAAACAAATTTTAGCAAATTCTTTGATATCGAAAATAATACTTTACATACTTACATCATTCACCACATTTCGCGCGCACAGTTGACAGTTTTCGCAATTTAACCTCTATTTCCCTCAAAAGACGTGTTAACCTTTAGAGGGCCGGGATTTTTTCATTGAAATTGTAAATTTTATGCATATATACAACCAAAATGGCCGGCAAAGTATCCAAATCCTTAGGTGGCCACTGGTGGCCACTATAGTGGCCAGCCCGACCCTCTAAAGGTTAACGAAAGCATACATGAAAGTTATAAAGTTTGGTTATGCAAGATATTCACGAAATGTCAACTGTTACAGATGAAATAAATTTATTGAATGCGTTACGTTAGGGATGGGCGATACAATATCGATACACCCCTGTATCGATATTTCGGGTGTTAAATATCGATATTTCAGGGCATAGTGCAAGGCAGAATCGCCGTACCAATTAACATCTTAATTTAATTCTTTTCTTTACTTACGTTATTGTGCTCACGAAATACGACTCTTTTCTACTTAAAAGCTATATATAATATGTAAGTATGTAGACTCTTCAAACAAAAGAAATGTACTCACTTTTTGAACATACTTAGGCTTAGCGTGAACTAACTTGAGAGGATTGTAGACACCGATAATAGATATAAACACGTTTTTTTACCATTCGTTTTTATTAACTTGCAAAATTACCTTACTCGTCTACTCATGCACAGATAAAATATATAAATAAAAATGTAGGTAAATGGTGAACTTGATCTATGAATCGAGACCGTCTAAGCACAGATGTGCAAATTCATGCCACGAGTTCGATCGCTAGCAGTTATCCGGTGCAAAATAATTCGTTCATCCTTGGATAAATATACGAAATCGTGGCGACAGTTCTCGATTTTAAATGTCGCATAACAGAGTCCCTAAACAGTGATAAACCTATCATAGAATAATGAATAAATATAACAATCGAAAAACATGGCCAAATGCAATGACGAATAAACCACACGTTCTTCTCGTCCTTTTCCTTGTGTTTCAACTTCGTAAGATGAATACTCTATGCACAAACCTCACGACGAAAACTCTAATAAGAGATATGCAACATATATATACAGATATATATATATATATATGGTAAAAAAAAATCATAACGAGCTATATAAACGATACAACTGTAAGTGTTAATAGTTTTACATCTTTGGACAGTCAACGAAAGCGATTGCTCGCGAGAAATGTTTCTCTGACGGGTGCGAAGAACACAGTAGAGAAATTAAATAACCTTACGACGAGCATCAACCCTTTATTCGTAGATCCATTATCGTTTCCTGACGTATCATCAACTTCCTTGAAGCTTTTACCCAAGGAAGCTTTATTATTGCGGATTCTGGGCCGCCGAATAAAAGGTTAACTCTTCAGCAGAAACGTTACGACAAAATTCACGAATTCGATCCTCGGATCGATCCTGGCCATTCATTTTTCTCTCTCTCTCTCTCTCTCTCTTTCTCACTGTCAATGACAAATTCGTCGACGTAAAGGGGCGCATGTTTCGTTGTCGGCATTGATTACTTGGCGAACACGAGCTCTCGATAAACTATTATCTGAAAATGACTCCTAAAATAGTCGGGCCACTCGATTAACCAAATAGGTATGCACGTAAAAAACAGCAATAAGACCAACATCGATCGTGTTTGCCAAGCATCAAGCGGGATCACCGTCTTGGAGTGAATACAAATTTATTTCAGACCACGGGCAAGTTCTCTTTGTCATCTTTAAAAACATCTTTCGATATGTATTTCGTAATTTCCGAACTGTGGAACAATTCTTTACACAGAAAGATCGAGTTATTCACAGATTATGTATTTTCTAGGTGCTCGGGATTTGAACACAGAACCTTTATAAGATCACTAAGCAAGCGCTTCGCTAACTGTGAGCTATTTGAACCAGTAGAAAAATTCTATCTGTTAAGATGATGGATAACTTACGCTTTCCAAACTCAACTACCCTTTATGTTGATGAATTTCCTTCGCATACCATCGCCTCACTCGAATTCACCCTCGTTAACAAACAAACAGCACGAAACAGGTCTGAAATGAACACTCGCCGTCTCGTGATCTTCGTTACGTGAATTATAGCACACATTTCGACTAGAGTAACATCATATACGCAGTTAAAATTAAATCTAGGAGACGAAATTAATATATATAAATATATATATATACACACACGCTATTCCAGCAGTCTTGGCGGCTCAGACAGATTCTGACACGATTGTACCCTGGTAATCTTCCAAGTACACTGACAATGAGAAATAATGATCATTCTTTAATCAATAATCATCTAATACAGTAACAAGGTATAGAATTCACGCAGAAATAAAATCTCACAAGCAATCAATTTAACAGTAACAATTAAGAGATTCCAAGGGGTGTGTAAAATAACAGGGTACAACTTAATCTCTCCTGGGTCGTTGTTAAGTTGAACCGCGTTTAACAGTCCTCAGCCATGGCAGTACGTCTTTTCAACTAAATCTTCCCACGCGTCCCTCGAATTTTAGAGCGTCCCTCCGACGAGAAAATAAGGATTCCCACTTGCAAGTAATTCAGCGTAATTCCGATTGATTCCTCGCGATTTTCTCGAGTACGTCGAACAGTAAGTTGTTGAAAAGAAGAGGGAAAACAATATCCAGAATACCGTCGTTTCCAGGAGAACACTGTAAAGCAACTTCAACGTAGCTGAATATTTCATAACCGGAGCTTTCCAGGGACAATTCCTCCGAGACTCGCGACGGAAAAATAAAGGATCGCTTGGTCGAATGCGAGAAGACAATGCTGTGCCATCCAGCCGACTCACAATTTCTCTATCTCTCCTCTCTACCTTCGCCATTTAGACTTCAGACGGCAGAACACGTTGCATCTTTGGCTTGTTTATCGTTTCGTCCGCCGTTTCCCGGACTCGTCCACTCGCGGCGGGTCCGGCAGCGTCAGCGAAAGTGCACGCTCGCTTAAGGACAGTCCCTTGCCGAGTACTCGAGTCATTAGACACTGGACCGATACTCGAACTGGATCCCACGAGAGAAGTTCGCGTGCGACACGGCCGCGGTGTAAAATACTATGGCTTTGCAAGACGATTACGGAGGGCAAGAGGTTCTTCCCTGATGGCGCGCCCCTCGCCGCATACGCAATTTCCAGTTGTTGCAGCCTCCAACCGCGAATTCTCTTTGTCTCTCCGGAGACTGGTCTCTGTTCTTCTATCGCTCTAAAAAATAACTTCCTTTGGGCTAGAAAAAGGTACACGCGAGTTCACGAGTAAACGGAGAACCGAGGGTTCTCGATAACCGCCTCCGCTTACAGAGGTGCCTATACCTAAGAGTCAGGAGCCCCTCAGGGAACGGCCGCGGCAATTGAAAGACCCGCGTTTAAACTGGCTACCTTACGTTAAGTAAAAATAACGGTCCGTGATTTGCTGTCTATTTACAACGTGAAGTACACAGTACGTATAGATCGTATATAGATTGAACAATGACGCTTATCACATGGGTCGAGCCGTGGCCTGATTCTTCGTACGACTGTTCATAGTTACGGATCGATTCGGTGGCGTTGAACCCTCCCCTCTATTCTCGGGAAAGGATCACTGGCGTCGCACTCTATCTTTAGAACTGTCGAGTCTTTGGGTAGCTCCCCTCGATTATCTAACAGAAACCTTCCGAAAGCTGCTCGAACGTCCACGCGACCCAGCAGTGCGAGGGCCAAAGCTGCTAAGGTACCTTTTGTACTTGGTGACGGTTGATACTGTCACCGATCATCGACACGGTCATCCATCAAGAGATTACACGACACTCCTATTATATGGAAAATTACAACTACGCGTTTAGACTATTCTTCCTCTCGAACCAGGGAGACCTTCTTCTCTTCCCTTCCCTCCTATTGCCCAGTGACGTTCAGTCCCCCTGCTCCGTCCAGTTCGCATCGCTGTTGCCGCCGGAAGAGGGGGAACTTTGCCCTCTTTTCGTTTATTCTTCCGTTTCCAAATGAGAGGACGATCAGTTATCGCTCTCGGCGTAATCGTCGCTGTCACCACTGTCGTAGTACTGGTTCCTGGACTGCTGGCGGCTCGGGTCCGATGGGTCAGCCGTCGACAGGTCGTCCAGGTATCCCTGGGACTGGTCACCGGCCTGAAGCATGTCCACAGACTCGCCGTCCAGGATGTCCAAGTTTTGGGAGAACACGTCCTCCGACATGGAATCGTACGACCTGTGAGGACAAAAGACTTTCTCGGTGAAATGACTCCTCCGACAGGGCAGTCTTCGACCCGCTGCAACACTCTACTATGCGAAACACTTGCGATGCCAGCCTCGAACGGTTCACGGCTCGACAAACTATTCGCAATGGACTCATCGACACCGTGAAACGTTCAAGGCGCCATTAGTCAATCCAAAACGATGCAACTTAGGGCCATACACTGTTCGGACAGACGATTTTTAGTCGAAGCAAACGGTGTCTAATTTGCGGGGATAAAAAGCGAGCAACCTTGAGCGTGGTTATAAAAAATGAGGGTGAGTGGAGGCGGTGCGTTTTACTTTGTCTTGGATTTATGAAATCATTGCGCAAGAGATATTTGAAATTCAATGTGGAAATTTCACTCGGCTGTTACGAAGATACAAATGGAGCCTGTATTAGTGACCTAATCGCGTTTAATCTCCCTGCAATAAATAAAATACGTTCGGTTGATTATTGCGGAGGTACGAGCTCGCAACTTTTAATACCGTTAATTATCGGTCTGCACAAATATCGCGAGGTACGGAGGTGCCCCGAGCCGTTTAGAATTAATAATTCATCGTGTTCAGCACCCAGTTAGATACGAATGGTGAGTCGAGGGTATGGAAAATTAACAAATAAAAATAAATGGAAGGAATATAAATGAAAAGAAGAAGCAGTCAGCTGACTCTCTATTAATGCATTATGCATTATGCGGGGCCTCGTGCATCGGGCATACCATGCAATTCAGTTTTCTTTACTTACTGAGCTGCAGATGATGGTTACATTTCATCATCACACAGCCTGCAACAAACGCATAGATCGCACCATTGTCATTACGGTCTCAGTACAGGGTGAAACTGTTAGGTCCCCAAAGGGGGCATACTGTCTATCTAACGGCAAAGCATGCCAGAATTCGATAGCTATGAGGTCCGTTTCATAGCTTGAGAAAACGGTAAGCCAGAACTTTCTATGGTCACTATAAACCCGGTTCATCTATTGCTCTATCTTCTCAATGTTTTACGAGCGTGCCTCTCGGACTTCGTCTATCGGTTTTCTCCACTTAAGTCGGAGTGCCTTTCTACTTCAACTCGAATGGAATAATTATTACCAGCGGCGCGTATCAGTGGCTGATAATAAAGGTAACACGAGGGGGCCGTGTTCGGACGAAGCGACGCGAGATATGTGTGGATAGATGAACCGTGAGAACCAGACGCTATAATAATCGACACTCACATTTGCTCGTTCTGTTCGTTGCCACTCTCCTCGGCTACCAGCAGCTCGTATTCCTCGGCTGCGAATCGATCCCAGTCCGATAGCTGTTAGACAGAAACGAGCGTTACGAACGGTCCACTGAAACGTTGACAGCAGGGCACGTTGGTCGTAAAAATGTCCTTACCTCGTGGCCATCGGGGTCGTGCTCGCGCGCAGACGCGAACGGATCCCTCTGCTCGTGATCCAGGTACTTCTCCAGGTTGAAGAAGGTATCGAAGAAGATGGATGTCAGCTTGCACTTCTTCAAGTCACTCAATGATATTTTCCCTGGTGTTGCTGGCTTGATCATGTCCAGCATCTAAGCAGAACGTCGTTCGATGAGATTATCACATATGGATCCTGGTTTAAGGAGTTAGCCACCGTCAGGAGGTAGAAAAAGAATCGATTCTTTGGGAATTTATTTCAGAAACTACACGCATATTTTTATGCAATGGTTTTTGTATTCCGACGAGGGACACTTTAAACGGGTTATTGTATTATGTTTTGGTAGAAAAATATTTATTTATTGCACAATTACAACTGATGTCCCCGAAGCTGTTTTTAGAAACGCGGTTTGCAGTGACCAACATTATTCGGAACTAGGCTATCTGAAGTCGGAAAACGAAGATTTAGTTAGTACAATAGTTTATCTAGTCTTTAATCGTTCCGTTTTATAAAATATTAATCTGGGACGAAATGGCAGATGTTTCAAGTGAAATGCTCGATTCTCGTAGAAGAAACACTAATTTTTCAACCATAAAATAAAAACTATGCATTGGAGAAACAAATGCTTCGATTAAAGACTAGACTTGAATGTCTAGAAGAAACTTACAAAGTTTCAGAAAGATTGGTGGAAGCGGTTTTGGAGGAATCGTGGTCTGCGCAAAACGTATTTCTAAAAACAGCTGCCGGGAAATCAGTTGTAGTTTTGCAGTAACTAAATATTTTTCTACCAAAGCATAATATAATAACCTGTTACAGTTTCCCTCGTCTGAATACGAAAACCATTGCATGAAAATATGCACGTACTTTCTGAAAGAAATTCCCAAAGAATCGATTCTTTTTCTACCTCCTGACGGTAGCTAACCCCTTAAGTACGCTTGTGATGAAATTGAATGGCTCGTTTGTAATACTTTCTAATCACCTGACAAAGACAGTCCTCGAACGGCAGTGTCTCCAGGCCGATCGCCTCCATGCGATGCAGCTGTTCCTCGTAGAAGTACTCCAGCTCGTACATCGACAGGTATCCGTCGCCGTCGAGGTCCATGCATCTGTTAGTCGACAGCAAAGTGAAAACGTTGCCGCCGGTATCGAGATAGAATTTTATACCGCACCTGAACCAATACTCGATCGCGGTCGGGTGGTTCTTATCCTCCTCGCTTAGCAAGAACCACACGAACTCCGTGTAGCTCATCTTGTCCTGGGGCTGTTGCACGCCGTTCCCGCTCTTCACGCCTCCTCTCGTCACCGCGCCGCTGAAGATTCTCGCGATCATGCGCTTCGACAGGGCTGGGAATCACAAGAGCACTCGTTACTCATAATTCTGATTGACTCGGGGAACTTTATCGTCGCCAGTGAATGGAATAAGACGTAAGTTCAAGCTTCCGTTCGCACAGACACCAGGGCTGGGACTATTCGAATAATTTAATACTCCAATATTTTACAAGCATTCGAATGCTACGAATAAGCTTAGAATATTTGAGTATTCGAATGTTATTATTCGAATACTATTCGAATGTTATTATTCGAATACTATTCGAATAACTGAGTATTCGAATACTATTCGAATAGCTGAGTATTCGAATGTTATTATTAGAATACTATTCGAACAGCTGAGTATTCGAATGTTATTATTCGAATACTATTCGAATAGCTGAGTATTCGAATACTATTCGAATAGCTGAGTATTCGAATACTATTCGAATAGCTGAGTATTCGAATACTATTCGAATAGCTGAGTATTCGAATACTATTCGAATAGTTGAGTATTCGAATGTTATTATTCGAATACTATTCGAACAGCTGAGTATTCGAATGTTATTATTCGAATACTATTCGAATAGCTGAGTATCCGAATGTTTTTAATCGAATAGAATGGTATGAAGTGGGTCAAAATTAGCTTACAAGATTTCACCCTGACAAATAAACCTAAAGAACTTGATTCATAATTCACAACATACTATTCGAATACAGCAGTATTCGAATACTTAAATATTCGAATAGTATTCGAATACTTAAATATTCGAATAGTATTCGAATACTTAAATATTCGAATAGTATTCGAATACTTGGATATTCGAATTATATTCGCCAAATAATTGAGCAACTGAAGTATTCGAATATTCGAATACCGAAAAATTCGACAAATAGTCCCAGCCCTAACAGACACCCGTCCTCACCGTGATCATTGTGCTTGGTGAGGTCCGTCTTGTCGATGAACAGATCGTGATCCCGATCTAGCTCCCAGAACTTGCAGTAGATAACGTAGAAGTGCTCGTAGCTGAAGTACGCGGTGACCTGGTTGATATCCTCCTCGTGCTCGAGGATCGCGATCACCGACAGCAGGTTGCTCCTCCTCAGCTCAGCCACGGAGATCCTCCCGCTCCAGCTGCGGTTCACGCAGTAGAATATCCTGGCGATCACCTAAAACCGACATCCGCGAAGGGCCAGCGTCAAGCCTCCGTCGAACAATAAGCTTTGAAAGGACCTCAGCCTCGGACAGTCGAAGCTGGATCGACTGGCGGGTAAATAAAGCAGCCGAGCGTTTCAATTAAAGGGTGGGCAGAGAGAGAGAGAGAGAGAGAGAGGAAAAATAAAACAGGGGAATAAACATTCTCTATGCTCGAGGAACTCGATCCGGAGCTAAATGTAAAGTAGCGGCCTGTCTACTCGTTAAAATGAATTCCCGATGATCGAGGGGCCGCGATAATTGCTCGAGGCGACCGCTGATCGTCTTGAATAATTCACGACGATTGTGCAAACCGCCGATGGAATCTTTTTTTCCTCTGCCTCCCTCCCCCGGATCCTCTCTCCGCGGACGGAGGTGAACCCGGGCAAATATTTATCGCGAGCGAATGCACGAACCGTGTGTACGTAGCGTGAATGGAACTCAGTAGCCTCTTTCAGGAAAGTTAAACCGGGATGAGTCTCGACCACGTCTTGCACCAACGGGATTAAATCCTCCGGGAGTATATTGTTCCTTAGCCCTCGGGTCGTGATTCTGATAAACTTGCTCGCCGCGTCGTGGTGGGTGTTCGACATTCTGCAAACAATCCGCCCAATAATCTCCATTATCCCCTGTCTCCCTGCACTATCCATCTAATTGTACAAATCAATGCGGGCGCTCCCGCGGCTTTCGCATTGCTAATGGAATCAGCTTCACGCGCGCAACCGCTCGGAACCACCCTCGCCCGGGATCTCGTCACTTACTCTTTCCAAAAATCGAGGAACGGGCTCATCTCTACGTGTCCGGTCTGGTCTCCGCCAGCGGCCAGGAAAAGGGGTACCTTCCAGTAGAGCGGCAGGTCGCATGCCTGCAACACGCGCCGACGTCGTTCACGTTGGAATTTTGTGCGAAATGCCTCCCCAGAAATCGCTAACAGCCGAGATCGATCTTAGACTCGCGGTAAGCACTCTGTTTACCTTGGTGATCGCGTGGAACTGGGCTCTAGAAGCGCGATGGCCAGGCAGAGCCTGGAAAGCAGCGGTGATCCTAGCGACGGTGACCTCCACCTGCGAGAGCGGCAGCGGTTTCCCTCCGGGGAAGTAGAATCTGCAATCATTCGAACGAGCTCGTGATCGGTGCCGCAGCAAAGGATGCAGATTTCGAATGAAAAGCGTTACCGCGGTATGTGAACGTTCCTGTTGGCTTTCACGTGCCTCTGGAGTGTCGTGTGCGGCGGCAGGCTCTTCTGCTGGGCCTTGTCTTTCGCGTACGTCTGTAATAACAAGCATCGGTTCCAGGGAATCTCGCCAGACGAGGCTCGAAGCGGGGGAATCGCGGGCCGCGGATTTCGGTGGAAAATAATCCGCGAAAACGAGCCAACCTTCGCCGATCGACCCGCGCAACTTACTTCTCTACAGGGATCTAAACATGCTCGCTCCTTCGCCGCGAAAAGGAGCGCGGGAATTCGAAGCTTAGGCTTCCACGCTCGCAAAGCCGAGAAATCAAACCGTAACGCAATTAAAAACCGAGATCGCAATCGTCGGCGATTAAAAATAGAAGCATAGGTTTTATTTCCTTTGGTAGGCGTTACACAACCACGTTTACCTAGTCGCGAGCAAGAGGTGAGGAGCGTGACGAGTCGCGCGATCCCGATACCATTGCGACGCTTCCGTCCATCTCTGCACAGGATCCGCGGGTTTCTTCCGCGTCGGGGAGTCGATCGATCGCGCACCGCCTCGACGACGTTTGGATAATTCTACGCCTCTCCGGAGCGGCCGTTTCGCCGCGGCGCGTATCGACGCGGCAAGGACACGGCATCCTGTTACGCGACGCAGTCGCGAAGGATCCGAGGAATGCAAAGAGGCGACGCAGATAATGCATCTAGCCGCACCTCGCCCGGGGAAGGGGAGTTACATCATCGGCCACCTCGACGAGATACTCGCGGCCACGGGACGAGGAAATCCATCCACGTGCTGGCCGGTGATTATGCCGGCAGCGGTGCGCTTTCATTCCCCGGTCCCGGCGACCTTGTTGCGTTTAGTGGCCCTCGGAGGACGCTTGGAACTTTCAGCCCTCGCCTCGCCGGCTTAGAAATGGACTTTAGCAGTAGCCTTCGGGATTAACGGGCTTGAGAGATCGGAGGCCTGACACCCGGGGTCAGGCAACAATAGAAACTAGAGTATTGATAAGCAATAAAAATAGCGACGGGAGTGGTAACGAGTGTCGGTGGTAATAATAACGGAGGAAGAAACGGTGCCAATGGTAAAAATACCGGGGCCGAATATCCTTCGTTTAGGGAGGATTCGATAATGCATTCACCTGTGCGGGGACGAGGCAATGCCCAGCTGAAAGTGATCGAGGCGAGGAATGCCCGATGCTCGGGGCTCGATTGGATCGGTTATCGATCACTGTCCCGAGCCAGCGACCGTGCGCTGAAATCTAGATCGATACGCAACTCACCGCCGGGTATCTCAATGGAGCCATGTCGACTAGTGGAAGGGCGGGCAAAACTGGGGTGCAAACGGGCGGTAGAAGCTGTCTAAAAGGGATCAGCCTGCTAGCCAGGTTCTAACGATCGGGATTAAGACACCGGTGGTTGCGAAATCCCGGAACAGGCCTAATCTACGACGCGCGGCATTGAAGCAGACAGTGTGCAATCAGCTATCGTAATTATTGTGGCCTCTGTTTGGCACGGTCCGCTGCGTGTCACACGGGATACCGTCGATCAGCGTTCCAATTGACATTGCGAATTCGATCGGCTCTGCCAAGCGGCCAAGGACCACTCGTTTCGATACCGAACACTTGACCTTCGCTGCGCGAGCTGCATCGGTATTTTCCTTCCATTTAATTCGGCTCTCGTCGACCCCCCCCCCCCCCCCCAGGCTCAGTCATCGTCCACCAATTCGTAAACATTCAGAATTAATTTGCCCGAAGGAGTTCAAGAGTATCCTCAAGGTCTCGGGTCGATCGGTCACCGTTTTGTGAACATGTGATGGCTGAAGGTGGACGCGAGGGATGGAGATCGTGGAACAGACGGAGGAGGTTGAGAAGCGTGTATTAGTCGGGGCCTGTTATAGGGGAGACCGGGGCAAGTTGATACAGAGGCAGGTTGATACAGACGAATTATCTCGACACTGTATATCTGTGTTTGTAAGGAAAAACGACCCATGTCACATGTTTTCACTTTCGAGATATTGTCGTTGAAAGTTCTAAACGCCAACTCTTCTTGTTAGCAATGTTTCCTTGTTTTCTTCTTACGATATAAACGTATACTTCCTTCACTTTGCATAATATTCAATATTCGTATAATTAACGTAAACAATAATAAAGAAAATAGTAATAATTTACATACACTTTAGGCAGAACGACACAAGTCCAGTGAAAGTTACGAAGAAAAGAAAAGAAATGATTACTTTTCCTTCTTTTACTTTCTTTGTTTGGCTTCTTTCGTTTTCTTCTGTGCTTTGCGTTATTTTTTGTAAAATACAAGTTACACGTTTATGTATCACTGGTATTTCATAGTGTGCTGTTTCTAGTAAAATGAAAATATGAAATATAATTTTGCTCATTTTATTTTACACAAAATACGTTATAGTATATGCAGATAAATAAAGAGCGATCACAAAGGAAAGATACGTCGTATTCTCAAAATTTTGTGGACTTGCGTTGTTTTGCCAAATGTGTATTAATTGAAATATTGGACTTCGGTTAGGTTGCATTATTTTTTCAACGTATAAAATTCGTTTTCATGCATTTTTTTCTGATAAAAACACACATCCCATATTCTACAGTTGAATTAATGCGTAAACTGAAATTTTTTGAAATTGTGACATGGGTCGTTTTTCCTTACAACCACAGATGTATGTAGCTCCTTGTGTGCGAGATATGTGAAGCTTCTTGATCAATTCTTTACTACGATCTAGCGTACGTCTGTGTACCTTGACTTTAGCAATCCAATTTTTAACTGTTTTCGTTTCTATAGAGAAAAAGCAAATAGTTGTGCTCACTTTCCAATCCGTCTTGAGACGGGATAGAGAATTTTATTGCTCAAATTAATTGGGCCTCACATTGAGCCCTTTGAAGGTAAGGTAATTAAGTTTTGTTATTTTTTTTACATGCTCTATATTTTTTATGGAGATGTTTGTCCATAATGAATTCCTGCGGGGTAAGTTGATACATTTTCACTGGGCCATGTTGATACTCATGGGAAGTGTATCAATTTTTCCCGACTACTTTTAATTGGATTTTTCCTTTTATTTCTAGGAAAATTGTACGAAATTATGTCAGAAAAACGAATCGCCGAAAAATACCACAAAATTTTTTTCAAAAAGCGTGCGTTGGTGTAGAAAAGGAGTCAACGTCGTTACGTCAGAGCGCGAGAATATACGGAATAGATAAAATAGCTTTATTAAGATACATTAATAAAAATAAGCAATCATCTCGTGTTAAAGTGGGATATTCCAGACATCCATCCTTTACTCATTAAACGGATATTTTACAGATGTATCAACATGCCCCAGAGCAGTATCAACTTGCCCCGCAGTGGGCTAAGTTGAAAGCTTAGAAAAAAATTGAAAACTGACAAACGTATCAACTTGGCCCGGTCTCCCCTACTTGGGGTAGAAAACAATAGGCGTGGAAGGTTCTAAGGACCTATTTAGGATTGAGCTGATTCTGATTTCCACGAGGGTCAATATTTTCCCTAGGAAGTTATAGTTAAGACGGTAATCTACTCGAAGCAGGGCAAAGGGCATCCGATGAGTCTAAAGAACAACCATCGGTAGAAAGCCTCTGCCGGTGCGTGCAGCAACAGTCCATCGCAGAGGTTTCCCTGGTTCTTGCACGCTCAGCCAGATCCCATTGCGATTTCACGTCAGAGAGATATTCTTCCTGCTTCCATTATCTACAGCGACTGGTTCTCAGCGGAGCGCCGCGAACTTTTCTCCTCGAGCTGCTTTTCAGCCATAAGCGGCGCGATAGAGGCTTGCTCCAAGGCGACAGTCGACGGCCTTTTAAAATCTAGCACGGTATCCGATATGGAACGGCCACAATGACTCAGCCGACGCGAGGCACACGTCGCCAGCAACGATTTCTCGTCGTTAACCCCAAGGGCGCTCGAAATCTTTTTCCTAGTTTTCCTTCGGCTCCGTTTTCCCTCCGATCTCGCCGCTGCCGCGAGTCATCCCGCTCCCCGTTATAGGAATCGGCGACGCGCCAGCGTTTCATCGAATGGGAATCTTAATTAACGATTACTCGGAACGCTGCCGATGGTCATCTGGCCATAAGATCCCCCGCCGTCCAATTCATCCGTGGGTAACTTCAGCGAGCTCCTTCCAGTCTTCTGCAGGCGTGTTTTTTCTACTAATTACGGCAACTGCCTGTTATCGCGAGCGTTCTCCTATTCGCTGGCAGCGAGCAGCGCAGTTTTATCTCGGCGATCCTCTGTCTAGTTTACAGAGCAAACTCGATGACTGGCTGAAACCACCAGTTACTCGTTGGCAAACGTAATCTGCTGGCGCATTGTCGTGTCGTTTAATCCGGCCGGGACGATAAAGCAGCCTCGATATCCCTGTTTCCACTTATGGTCACGGTGGTCCCCGTGTCCCTTTATTCCTCTCCGCGAGGTCGAATAATATTAATGGTAACGAAAAGCAGTGAGTCAGCGCGGCGAGCAAACAACGTGACACGCAGCTATCCTCCCCCTCGATTAAGTTAATTGAGCCGAAGATCCTTCGCCGCGATATTCACTTGCGTCTTTTCTCTAAGCGAGGCCTTTCTTTCCGTCTCGTTCCCCGGTCGCCCGTGGCCGTCGCGCGGAGAGCAAACTTTCCCGGCACGCCACGAATAAGTCCATCGAACGTTCTCAAAAACCTCATCCGGCGAACACAGTCGGGGGCTTCCTTGGCGCTCGGCGACGGCAACGCAACGCCCCCAGAGTCGAACTCGAAGAGTACTGAATCGATGCAGCCACCGCACTCGTTGCATCCACAAATATCCGCGTGTTCCTCGGTTCCCGATGCCCCGAGGCATCCTGGAATCCGCGCGATTCTCTTGCTTCAATTGTTCCTCTGCGTTCGAGAGCCTCTTTCGAGGACTGATCGACTGGTGGCAAGATCTCTGCCGAAGGGATTGGAATCCCATCCCAAGCTCTCCTATCGGGGAACCGGAGTCTTCGGGTTGAGCGTCGGGAAGAAACGACTCGCCGCACGGGGAATTATAAACTCCGAACCGAAAGTGACCACGCAGAGTTGCTTAGAGCAGACCCAAGGCTAGGTCGTCTCGGAGCGCAATAGGAATGCAATAAGCGTCTAATAACAACGCCGCAGCCAAGCCCTCGGGAGGCGCGCATTGTTCGAGCATTGAGCAACGTATCGGAACCGTGGCTTATCGTTGGCGTGTACAAGCGCGATTAACACGATCCCCGGCTCCCTCGAGGGGCCCCACTGATCGAGATTGCTCCCGTCTTCTTTCCCCTGTCCCTGATATCCAGGTCAAATTCTAGGCACCTACACAACCAGCCCCCTCCTCAGCAAACACCCAAAGGAAGGGAGGAAAAGGAAGCCAGAGGATGTCAGGCAAATAGTGGTACCAGCGTGAGAATCGATCAGAGGTAACCACACAGCCCGGTGGATGCACCCAAGTCAGCCACCCACGGTATATCCGCGTTCGACTAGGAGAGCCTGGCGCGATAACGCTTTTTGGCAGCCACGCGTTGCTCGGTATATCCCGCCGCTTTCTGGCCCCGGTCCAGAGCCACTTCGAGACTCTCCGCGGCGTTTCTTTCTCGCACGGTCGATCGGCAAAGCCGCTGTTTCCTGGTATCTGACCGCCCGACGAAGATATTCGGGGACGGGAAATATTTGGTTGCTCGGCGCTGGATCAGCGGGGCGCAAAAACCCGGGCCGATGATGGGAGGGAAACAGAGGAGGTCCGCGGGGAGGGCGACTCGAGCGGCACGCACGGACGACCTCTACGCGAAGAGATCTTGAACTCGTTTCGGGACAAAAGTGCAGGAGCCGACCGGTCGAACATCCTCCCGGGGACGAGGAATTTGGACGGCGACCAAGACGCCCGATATAAGCCACCCAGAGTGGCGAGAAGACGGGTGAGGACTCGGGGCCCTCCCGATCTCGGTGCCGCACTTCTCCACCGGCGGAATTAGAATTCTTCCAGGAAATCGCGACGCAGAGACGGCTGGCCATCTGCTAACTTTGCGCGCAGGTGTCAATCATTCCCGATCCCTAAAACGCACATCCGCTCGAGGGTTTTCGTCGCTGTCCCCTGTTCAATTTAATTCCCAGCTGAAGCTAGAACGCCTGGATCGACTCCCCTTAGAAAAGCTTCGCATGCATCGCGCGACTAGTCAACTACCAAAGCCCGCGAGTTTACCTGAGCCTTGTTCTGGACCTCGTGGCCAGTCCTCCAAGTGTTAATAGCCGGCTGCCGGGGTCCCCGTTTGTCGAGCAGCAGCTCGCTGGGGCACTTCTCGAAGATGAGAACGCGTTCCGCCACGGATCCTCTAGTTAGGAAAGGCCTGACGGGGTTGTTCCCCGTGCCGGTCGCGGCGGCAGCTCTGATGTGCTGCTTCTGCTGCGTGGTCAGCTCCGGGTGCGGCACCTGCTCGATCCGCGGTCGCGGACTGTTGATCCTCGGCCCCCACCTGGACGTGACCGGGTCCTTATCGTCCTTGCTGCCATCCTTGTCCTTTCGTATCTCCGTCTCGAACTTGGACCTGGCGGTGGAGACGAGTTGATCCGTGGCGTTGAACGCTGGACCGTTCGCCTTCTGTTCCTCCAGCCTCTGCTGCGTCGGAGGGTTCTGCTGCGCGGCTCTGTACCTCACTTTCGCGTAATCCACCACGGACATGCTGGACAGATCGTCTTTGCTGAGGGGTTTCGCGTCGGTCGCGCTGACGGCGATGGCCCCGGGGGCTGCTGAGGCGATGTTGTTCACCAACGCCGAGGAGGCTGGCACCAGAACGGCGCCGTGGTGATTGTGACCGATTATTATCGGCTTCACAGGCACCACCCTCGGCTTCTCTTGCTTTATCGCGGGCTTCTGCCTCGCCAGCGGCACTGTCCTCTCCGCGGGCTCTTCCGTGATCACGGAGCCAGTTTTCAGGGCGTTTATCAGCCTCTCCTCCTCGCGGGCCACCTCGTCCAGGTAGACGCTCGAGTTGGAGCTCCTCTTCTCCTCCTTCGTGGCCGGCGATTTCCCTTCCTGCTGGCACTGCCTTATCGCGGGGTCCGTTGCCCTCTTAGTCTCGTTCAGCTTGTTCTTCAACGGCCACGTGGTCAAGCCAGAGTTCGCCGTGCCCGAGGAATCGTCCAAATTGGCAGCGGTCGGCGAAGCGATGACCGTACTGGCCGGCCTCTTTTGCTGCGCGATCTTAGACGGCGTGAGATCCGCCGGGAACGTGGTCTCGATGGTCTCCAAGAAGACCTCCCGATGATGGGCGCCGGGCGTCTTCGCGGGCACCTGCGGCTTGACGATCTGCGACGGTTTGTTGGCGAACGGCGAGGTGGGCGACAGCAGGACGCCCGCCTGCTTCGGCTTCGACTGGCTGGCAGCGGTGCTGTTCTTCAGCGGCGACGTCTGCGGCTGCTGCTGCGTCGAGTTCCTCTCGAACTTCTGCAGCGCGAACTGTATCGAAGAGGGCAGCGTCTTCGACGGCGATCGTTGCCTAGACGCGGCTATCCTAGCCTTGTCCTCCACCACGAAGTTGTTCACCAGCTTCTCCAGGTTGCCGTTGTCCAGGCTGGGCGTCTGGCTCAGGATGTCCACCGCCGCGGCGGAGCTCGGGCTCGTCGGGCTTGTTTTCCCTGTGCTCGCGGTGGGGGTGAGCGCGCTGCCGAACTTGTCCGCGGCGGTGGCATTGCTGTGGCAGTTTAGTATCTCCGTGGGCGCCAGGCCGCGGCTCTTCCAGGTCTGGTAGATCGCCTCGGCGTGGTCGCTGATCTGCTTGGCGATGGCGGCGATGTCCTCGTCGCCGGAGCTGGACGTGGTGTCCGTGGGGAACTTGCGGCGCAGATCGTGCTTCGCCGTAGCGGCCATCCTCGACCAGCCCTCCTCCTCGCCTATCTCCTTCGCCTGGCGCTGGTCGCGCAGCTGGGGATGATGATCGAGCAGGAAGCTGGCCGCTCGGCCGCTAAGCTCGCTAGAGTGATCCAGCACCAGCTCCACCAGACGTGGATTACCCTCCACGGGAACCACGTTCACGGGGATCGCGTAACCGAAGTGTACCGCCTGGCAGTCCACCTGCTCCGAGTCCGAGCGGGACTCGTTCACCAGGCAGGCGTTCAAGTCCGGACAGTGAACGGCTCGACCGGGCCGCGGATCGACGGTCACGGGGACGAAGAGGTCGCGTCGGGTCGCGCAGACCCGGCGCTCGATCGTCTCGAGATCTAGAGCCAGCTGTCGGCCAGCGACACCAGCCGTCCCCAGAGCTTCACCTCTCAGGCCCGATGATGACGCTGCTTCAGGTATCACCGAGCTGGCTACTGCTGGCATATCTCAGGCCACCTGGCCCAGGAACCTCGTTCCCCTCCAGGGCCACGACGACGGCCGAGCCTCGGTCCACGCGATCCTCGCTTCCCCCGCGTATCCCCCCATTATATCCTTCCTCTTCTAGCCTCTTGCTCCTCGTCCAATCTTCGCGTAAAAAATTTCAACACTGACTACACACCGCTCTAGCTACTATACCACTCGATCAAACCGAGTTACGCAACTGTCCACTGTCACTAGCGAGGCATTCGATTCTTCTGGGTCACGTGGCACTAGCGATGGAGCTACATCTCTGCATTCCTCGAGGCACCACGGATCCAGGATGATCTGAAACAAGATAAATATAAATTAGTATTTATCCCAGGCGATCTGACCGCCGCTGGGTGTATTTTCGGATGCGATATGTGCTCTGAAACCGGCCGGCGATCGTGTCCTATAAATCTCAACCTTTGTCTAGCCAGTTCTCTACGTTTGTAATTAGAGATGATCTACGATAGCGTCTAAGCTTAGGAAATGGCGTGATACGCGAGTGCCTACCCACTCTTCTACACCACGAAAATCCTACCGAATCGTAGATTCCTAATCAACCGCTACTAACCGATAGAGCAGACTCTACCCGCTACTCGCTGACGAGCTTCAAGTTTAGGGACCGCTGCAGCACGCAACAGACAACAGCTCGGCAGACACGCGTGTCCCAGAGGCTTTGTCCAAGCTAAAAGTCGACACGCTCTATCGGTACTTTCACCCTGCATTGCGACGCGTATGCAAATGCGCGCGTACAAGCCGTGACCAGGCTTCGTGCATGCGTGCCTCGAATCGCCGCGAGCCGTGCACGTTTCACGTTCCTCACGTCTCTGCCATCCTCCGGCCCTCCTTTTGTCCGCCCCTTTCCCCAGGGACCGCCGGCAAAATTTGTATTCCGAAAGGCGAGCGAGATTTCTTTGTCTCCGGCCTGGGAGTCACTGGCAATGATTCTTGAAAACCCCCTCGCGTTCACCGTCTCGATCCTCAGTGACTGCCAGGGATTTATCCGACAGCTCAAGCATCCCGCTTTCTATAGTTTCTATGCTTTTAGGTAAATCGTCGCGATACGGGCTCCTCCTTTCTTTTCCTCGGCTAATGGAGATTGCAGTTTCGGTGGTCCGTGGCGACCTTCTACGCTGCACTTAGAGGATCACTGTTCTGGCAGACTGTGCCTAGCCACTGGTACTACACTTCTAATCCTGGTAGATCACCGGCGATAGGCGACAAGAGTCACGCGTATACCTCCTGCAATTTAGTTAATGCCTCTGTGACTCTGGTCCCACTATTTTCTATACTTTTGCGTAACACGCCGCGCCAAGAGTGTCTAGGTTCCCCTTGGAGCCCGGTAATCTTCTAATGGCCACCATCGTCACCAACTACGCGCTGCTGTTACACATTCCAGGTCCGCGAGAAGCTTCCAGCTTCCAAGCTTCTTTCCTCCCTCGATCCCCTCGCGTTTGAATCATGGCAGGGCCATACACTCGCCACCTCTAAATATATCCCTCGCTAGGGATAAGGGTGACGCAACGCGAAAAGTAGAGATCTCTGAACGAGCCAGCTCGCGACAATGTAAATAAGTGTGGAGGGGCCTAACGGTGGCAAAAGTCTGAAGGAGCCACTACTCAGGAATAGCGCGCGTTCAACGACAGCTCCACGATACGCGGGACGCTATCGCGTAGGGCTGCCTCAGACGGTCAGGCGTGGAATATAAAAAGATAAACTGTACACAATCGTAAATCCCATTCGGCCCTGTAGCTTCCGAGCTACGAGCAGGCCGCTCCAATAATTCTTTCCCCGAACCTTGCCGCGGCACAACTGGTCCCATTCAGCTGCTCACCAATCATTCGAAAATATCTGCCTCGCGTCCGCGACGGCTACTCCGCACCGCTTCGCGGCGATATGAATCATTCCACCTCTCGATAACACCTCGACGCGCCTCATTCCAGCCACCGTGCGCGCTCATTTAACCCGCGCCGCAGGAAAAATAGGCTATCGGCCGAACTCCGAAGCCAACGCGGCAACCTTCCTCTCGTCGTTTAAAGCCACAGTCCATTCCCGAGGCGTTATCGACGCGTCACGCTTCACCTCGCGCTTACCCGGCTCTCCAATGTTTCCAAGAGGATGCAATTTTCGCCCGACAGGGAAATCGCCGGGGCCTTCCAGTGCACGTCGCACTGACACAGAATATTCAGCGCGGCCTCGTGCACGCGCCACCCAGATATTCCGGCCGAGCAAGTTCGGCGGGCGATTTTACTCCTCTAGGACACGGGGGAACAGAGGAGCCTGGAATGATTCCAAGGGGAGGGAGGTACGGATAATCGAGGGCGCCGCGGCGCGGAAATCGTACGCGGGCTGATAAGGCGGAACGAGTCGTCGGGCCGAGTGTCTGGTTCCAGGTACGCATAACTCGGTCACGTTTGCGGTTTGCATCGTTAGAACACGATACCGCCCACTAAAAATAGCGGCGAGCCAATATCGATAGACCGTAAAACGGTGTCAATCCCATGATCGAACGAGCGGCCGCCGCGCGACGCCGGCTTTCCGCCTCTTAGCGAAATTCTTCCTTCATTCAACGGTCCACTGTTCTCGTTGGACTTCAGTGGTGGATTCCATTCTTCAGATTTATTCAGCGGATTAGTTTACAGCGGATTTTAGATCACAGTTATCGGTGTTACTTAACCGTGAGAACTCACTGTTTCCAGCGCTTCAAAGCTGGACAGAGGCGGCGGTGAAATCGGAGCGAGCTGGTTTAATGGAATCGGTAAAGAGAAGTTAAGTACCTGAGGGAACCTTCGATTTCTTTATCACCCGCCGAGGAAAGTGGAGCGACGTATCGTGGATGGAATACAGAAGCATCGCCGAGGACACCGCGAGGGAAATTAGCTCAGTTTCACAATCGGTGGCGGGAAGGGTGTCGCTTATAAATAGTCTGTTAATGCGACGCGCGAAGAAAAAAACAACTGATTTCAAGGATGACTGTGTTTTCCAATATCTACGCAGCGGGGAGAAAGATATCCGCTCCTCGCGATAGGATCGAAGTGCGTCAGCGGAGCTCCATTAAAACCGCGACGTCGACTCTCCGCGGTGCCATGAATTCGCCGTTTCGCGGATGGTTTTCGACCGGCAACGTTCGGAGCACCGCGTCGACCCGACCAGCACGATTCTAATCGAACGTGACAAGGCTTTCGACTTCCCCTGCTCGAAAACGCGACACCGGCCTGTCAGCGGAGCTCTGCCCGCAGGAAATTCGCCGGGCAGTATGCAAAAGAGAAATTACCAACGGTTAAACTCGTGACTCGCGAGGGTTTATTCGATCCCAAGGCTGCGGTGTGTCTCTGTTGCCGCGGGGAGCTTCGAAAACGCGAGTGGAATCGCGTACGTGAAACGCGATGTTACGCTCGCGGACTAGAAATAGGCTGCTGAAGAGTTCTTCTCAGGGACAGTGCTCTAGAATCTAGAAGAATTCCTTGCAATCGCGTTTCGGACATTCTCTCTGTACCCCCGCGGTTCTGTCGCGGTAATGAAACACCGAGGATTGCAAGCGGATATTGGTTCTCGAATGATAATTGATTGCATAGCGAAACTGCGGGCTTTTAACGATCCCCAAGTCCCTCGCAAGAGAATGTATAACAGAGGAGGAGGAAGCTATCGAAAAATTCGAAACGACCCACGAAAGTTCGGCTACCCTTTTTCCACTGCAGGACCCTCTGAGATCTCGCTCGGATAGTCGCGCGGATTCGCGAGGAAGCGGCGAGCCCCTCGACACCTAGCAGCCATGTATTTTCAGCTTCGCAGACCTGAATTCGATGCGGTAAACTCTCGAAAGATTTGCCAAGTCGCTTTCGATATTAATTATCTAGGAGGGTGAGGTCCTCCGGGCTCGGTGCAATTATCTCGCCCGTCGTGCTCGTCCCACCAGGTCGACTTCCGAGATAAATAAATGGAAAAACGTCCCTGGATCGATGGGATCCCCGATCGCGGGGGGACGAGCCCGAGCAGCTTCGAACTTTACATCCCGGCTAACTTTCCAATAACACCGCTCGAGAGGTGGCGGAGGCGGCCGTCTACAAGAGTCTCAGGGACGTCGAAAGTCTCGACTATGGGGGACGGCTTGAAAGGCCGCCGGCGGGCCTAAAAAGTTCCGTGTATTTTCGGTCGTTTAAATGGCTCGTGAAAACCGACTGGGATAACAGAGCTTGACAGGGGGACGAGCGAGGCGCGAGGCGTTCTCGGCGGAATAAAATTATTCGCGACGGCGTGCTTCCTCGAGTCGAGTGGGCAAAAAAGATCGTCGGAGATTTCGCCGGTTTCGATGGATCGCGACTTCGACGAGATTTTCATTCCACGGAATAATTATAGATCGCGCGACACTCGAGCGTTCCGCTATTTGAATATTGAAATGGAAACAGAGAGGTCAGACGGTAAATTATTCGCGTACCCTCGATCGGTATCGCGAGCTGCAGGCCTCGGTCTCAGATTCAATCGGCGGTAATGCGGGGGCAATAATTTTCTGGAATTTCACGGGGAACGTAACGGCCGTTGTACACGGGCTACGTGCTCGCCCCGACGTTCGACCCCGTCCATCGTCCACGCCGAAATGCTGGCTAACTTTCGGTCAAGTGTATTTCTGGACGCGAATTCCCTCGTACGCGAAATTGAACTCGCTCGGTCTGCCCGCGGATTCGCGGGCCTCGCCCCGCGATATTCCCTCCGCGAATCTGTCTTCCGTCCGTTCGAAATTGTCCCATTTCGAGGTGCCTGCCGAATATTTCACCTCCCGTTTCCACTGGCACGCGAGCACCGATAAAAGATCTCTTCCACGTGACGCGAGTCTCTCATTCAACTCCTCGTTTCAAAGGGTTAAAAATAAAATTGGTCGACCTCCTCCCTCCACCATGGAACTGCTCGGCTGGCAGGCGCCCGAATCTTAGAAATTGTATTCCCACTGTTAACCGAGCTCCCTTTTATCATTCAATCCCTATTTAGTATCTGCTCCCACAGATTTATCCTTCAACTTATTCACCTTTCCTCCCCCGAGTTAACCATGGAACACGCGATACAGGTCGCACCGAAACCACTGCACCGCTGCGTAGCCCGAGCTTCCAGCGAGTTCGAGGGGAATTCCAATCCCAACAGCGCCCGGTAAGCGACGAAACACGAATGCCAGGGTGCTCAGACGCGCGTCGCCGGATGCAGCGGGTGCATCGTCGAGAAACGAGCGATATGCATCGCTCGCGAGCGCGACACCGACTGAGCACCGTCCCCGGAAACAGGACTTTAAACGGGCAACTGTGACGCCTACCTCGACACGTCGATAGTTGACAGGCTCGCGTTGCAATCGCGCTTTAGTTTCCAATCGAAGGAGCCAGTGCAATTTGGGAAACAGGCGAAGGGCAAGTATTCGCGGGGAGAGGGGATGAATTTTATCGGTATCTCCCTCGAACGTTTGGTTGATTATTCCCGGCTGGGTTATCCCCAAATGCGATTCCGATTGAATTATCGGCCACTGGCACGCAATCGCGATAGCGAGTTATTTCGGAAGGTGGATTACCTACGCTGCGTCAGCTCCGCAGGAGTATCAATTGCGATGGGGTAGTTTTATAAGACAGCAGATAGCTTCGTCGATTTATCGATTAGAATCGCTGGCTTTCCTTCATCGCCAAATATAACCGAGGAGTTATGGCTCCAGCAGAAGGAGATCGTTAAACGCGCCGAAATTCCAGTTATACGAGGGAACGCACGTGGCAGAGTGGCGAGCCGGCGTCCAGTCGATTCCCCGAGGCTGGGCCTCGAATACTTTATCGTCGCAGTAGGCGTGCTGCGATTAACTTGCCGCCGGTGGCTTGTGCCGTGCGTAATTTACGCTACTTGCGTGAACCGGCGCGAGGAGACACGTACGTACGAATAATTTCATAAAGCGAGGCGGTCGTAATTCATATAGCGAGTTCGATGTCTATGTTAATTGGCTGGGCACGCGGCGATTTATAAACTCTGGGACTCGGGGAAAGTTATGATTTATACAGGGGAGAGGGGACAGGTAGTAGAAGAGGGATTCGAGGCGTCCACCGGCGTCGCTGAGAATTCCTTCGACGTGGAAGAGGCGAGGAGCGTGGCGACGGCACCGATGGCTTTCGAAGCCATTGAAATTCGCTATTGTCTGCTGTCTTTTTTTTTTTTATTCGACGACCGGGTCAAGCTGTACCCCTCGTGTCAGTGGGTCAAGCTATGCCTTCCTACTCTCGCGTTCAACCTCCTCTCTGGACGATGAGATTTAATTCACGGCTCGACGTGCCTCCTCTTGTGACCGTAATTCCAATGAATTGTCCTCTCTGCCTCTCTCTGTCTACCCTCGACGACTCTCGCCGACACGTGACGATTAGACCGAATTGCTAAATTATGACAATGGGACAGAGACGTCTGTATTTGTCGCCAGCGAGACGGGGATGGATCGAAGGGGGAGGAAGGGGTACGGCAAAGTGTCGGAGCAGAAGAAACATTGGAGCACCGGCAGTGGAGAATAAAATAGAGGCCACTGCGAGGAGAAGCGCGAAAAAGAGGGCTAGGGAATATCAGTGGGACGCGGAAAGCCGGAGCTGGTTCGAAGCGGAAACGAGGACGTTGGAGCAGAGTTCCGTAGGAGAGAATAGAAAGATCCCTGTGGAGCGTAGTGAAGAAAAGAAGGTTAGGGAAGATCGCTAGAACGTCGGGCCAGTTTCAAAGTAGAGAAGAGCGGAGTGCAGCGCGGCGGAGGAGACAGGGAAGTTCAGGGCGCAGCGATGCAGAGAGGAGAAGGGAGGCGAAGGGGGCTGGAAAGTCGAGTAAATTTCGAAGGCGTTCAGGCCACGACTCGTGGTGCGCGAGGCGTCGCACAGTGGGGCAAAGTGACGAAGAGTTGTGTCAAAATCAAAGAACTTTTGATAGGAACGAGATAGAGCGATGATTTTTTTTTTTACATTAAAGCTGAAAGATTGCAGAATAAGGGAAAATTAGAGAGATTACGGTACGAACGTTTTTTAACTTTGAAAATCTATGTTAAACTTGAAATGTTTTTTTTTTCAAAATCCTGAGGTAGTAGACAAATTTTGCGGATGGATTTGAAATCAGCGTGACAAAATCTACAGGAAATGATGTACAACATGTTAAGAAAAAAATCTAACCGTACATGGTATTGGATAAATCACAATTTTGTTGTAATATTTCAAGTTTAACACAGATTTTCAAAGTTAAAAAACGTTCGTACTATAATTTCTTTAATTTTCCCTTATTCTGCAATCATTCAGCTTTAATTTGAAAAAAAATCATCGCTCTATCTCATTTCTATCAAAAGTTCTTTGATTTTGAAACAAACTTCGTCACTTTGCCCCACTGTGCGTCGCACTGTGGAACGAGAATGTCTTATTTATTTAGACATCGGCCAAAATTTGAAGTGTCGAAATTCTGTTCTATAGCTTCATTAAATCTTTATTAAGTGTTTGTAGCGTCAGAAAACACAAAGAAATAAACTTTATATTCGTGTAGGTTTGATCCAATTGTATATGAATCTGACCTGTATGAAAATTTCAGACTTTTTGTCTTTCAGTTGCACCACTTTAAACAACTGTTGCCTAAATCCTATTACCTCTCAAGTTCTCAATATTTTACATATTACTGAGTAGCTTATTATTAATGATTTTGGACAAAAAACATTCTGAATTAACTTGGATTTCATCACTAAACAACTGTATAAAACAAACATGCATTGCACTCTATAATAATTCAGCTAGTGATTTAAAGTTTTGCTCAAAGTCGCCCAAAATCTAAAATACCTGAATTTAATCCTTTAATCGTAAGGTTTTAAAAACTAGAAAAATGACCTGCTACTGGCCGCGATTAACAAAATAAAACTATTTTACAGTTCAAGAGTTAAAACACAAAATTGAAAAATAACCGGATTTTCAGAGGTGAATTACACGAGCTTAGAGTGAATTTGGGTGGTAGACAAAAATTGCGCTGTAATCAATAGGAAATCCTCTGCATATTCACAAAGTTTCACAATGTCTCGAATGTTCCCTCGTTATTTATAGAAAGCCCAGAGAGATTGCATTTTTTTCTAAATCTCCGTTATTCTACTTAACATGAATTGAAAGTGTGCAAATTTTTACATTGAACCTCCAAATCGTTTGGAAGTAATTGCCATGTCCAGTTATTGTCCGTACGTCGTTCCACTGGCGTCGTGGCCGCCCTTTTGCCATTCCCGATTTAATTATTCCACGAAGGTAGGCGCTTTGAGTTTTCCGGCAGCGAGCGCGCGCTGCGAACGGAAGAAGAACCCGAGCCAAATATATTTCTGGACGGCGCAAGCCGCTCGACATCTTCTTTCTTTTCTCCCTTCCTCTACCCCCATTGCCCTTTCTTCACAATCCTCTCCGCCCCTTCCCTTCCGTTCCCTCCACCCCACCCCCCTTTAAATCTCAATACATATTTCTTCCCTCTCCCCACCCTTTAATACACCCTACACAGTCCTCAACGGACTCGACCTCGCGCAATGGAACACGAAAAGGATGGAGCAGAGGCGCGCCGTCCGTCCCTCGTCTATTCTCATTCCACACCGTCGACGTTCAGGACCACGCTGCTCTTATTGCTGGACAGAGTTAGACGGCTAATCCGCTATTAATCGAAGCAAATGTCCTGACCCCGCGATCTACTTGCACCGCTGGCGCTCGTTATTGCCGCTCCTCGCCGTGGAGGGATTTCAAGACCGCGAGGCCTCTCCAAGAACTCGTTAAACATTCCCCTCCCTCTCGCTAATTTCTTTCGTCGCGTTCCATCGATACCGTTTCCTGCTTCCGCGTTACGGAGTCCGCTGCCAGAGATTCCTCTGGCACAATGCGACTCCTCTTCTTCGCTATTAATCAGCCCGCGATGGAACACCTTCGTGCCCTTCGACGAGTTCGATCGAATTACATCGGTAACTTATTACCTAATTCGTTATTACTTCTGATCCGAACTTCTGATCCCTTTAGAAGTTGGGATCAGAAGTTCGAAAGTATTTCCAGCGGATAATTGATATCCGAATGCAATTGGAAAAACTGGCCTGCACACGTGGCCTCTTCCTCCACTCGATTCTCTCGATTTCACGAAAGTGCACCAGTTCCCGGCACGTGCCCGCCCAGAGTCTTGCTCGCCGGCGAGAGGATCGCGTGCTCCCTTCCGTCGATTCGATAATACCGAGCAGCCGAGGCTTTATCCGAGCCGTGACGCAACAGCGGCGTTACGTAATCCGCGAATCATGACCCAGACTGTGCGGCCGGGGGGGGGCTTTTTATCGGCGGAAGGGTCATCGACGAGAGCGCCGCGATACGAACGGCGGTATCCTCGAGGAAAAGCCGAACGGTTCGCGACCGGTTGACGCGCTGACGCGTTCCAAGAGGCCCTCCTTCTAGCCGCACCGAGATCTCCCCTTAATTCTCGATTCTCTGTTCGCGCTAACTATTTCAGAGCGGTCCCATTTATTACGCTCCCGTCGCACATCACGACGCGCGCGCGAGAAAGCGAACACCGTGGTGTCTTCCGCGCGTTCGGCTGGCGATCGCCTAACCTACATACCGGATCGTCTAATCATCCGCTAATTACCGGCCCAGGGAAGAAAAGAACGACGATAGGAGGACCTACTTCGATTACTCGCTGGCCGTATCGGCGTCCAAAGCAAAGCAACACGAACTAGATATAAGTGTTTACCGTTACCATCGATCAGATACAGCAAGAAATCTCTCATATTTGCGCAGGCTAATTCCGCTCGCGAGCCCTCTGTCGCTTCTTCAAAATTTACATCGCCGCCCTAACTGTCCCCGTAATCCTCGATATCGCTGATCCAACGGAGCCTATCTTCCTCAAACAAGGACAGGCAAATGAGTCGTTCCTTATCCAGCCGAGTCCCCAAGAGAACGAAACTTATCGGGCACTGGCATTCCGAATGGTCCTCGGACCGCGATAAACATCGAAGTGCACTCGCCAGGGAGCGCAGCTAAATCAAAGAGACAGACTAATCTCCAAGCTTTCGTCGAAGCGTCTCCTCAGCTGGCCGCTCGAAAGAAGCCCGAGGTACGTAGACGGTCAGTTTGGATCGAGCTGTGTTCGATGGAGTCCGACTGGCGCCCAGCGTAGGCGGGGACGCTCGAAAGGTCCTCGATTCGCGATTTTCGTCGCACCTCCACGCACGATCTCGCCCGAGTTTGCCTAATTGGGAGGCAACGAGGTCGCAGCGATCGTTAATTAATCTCCGGCGTGGGTGTGTTCGGCTCTCGGAGGCTGAAAAGCTGCTCTTTTTTACGTCGTTCATCATCCTCGCCTCTTGATGACGGTCTAACGACCGGGAGCATTGAAAAAAGGAACGGGAAGGCTGGACGCTCGCGTATCGCTGGCGAGCGCGCTGGCTAAATGTATCTTTAGCGGAGGCGAGCGCGATTCGCGGGCGCGGGAAAGCAACCTTCGGAGACGTGCCCCGGAGGTATGCGCGAAGGGTGCCTCGAGATTGGCAAGCCTCTGGGAATTTCGAGATGGCAAACCTTGCTGTGTACAATCACGGGTAACTGTCAGTGGCGGGTTTAAGGAAACAGATGGGAAATGTTATCAGGGTAAATCCGGGAGACGCGGTCGGCCCGGAGTGTTGGTCGAATCGCTATATATTTCAAACTCTATACGTAAAAACGCGTTAAAGTGCAGACCAATTGCTTCTCTAGGAGCTAAATTGTTGAATGAGTAGCGTAATTTCGTTTCCTTCTGTGTTTTTCTGAATTTATAGGCTATAGAAGGTGAACTGAGGTTACATTTAACCTCTTTTGTCAAACTGCGGTGTACGGAATCGAATTTAAAATATACTTCTAAGTTTATTTTTGGGTAATGTTTGGGAAAATAAGATACCTATCCGATTCGATTGGAGCGTTCTTTATTTTGAAGAACATACTTTTATGCAGTGGAGAAACCTATAACACTTCAAGAAATTTGAAAATTCGTATTTTTTAAAGACGTTGGAGGGACGAATAACATAAGAAAATGGTGATTTCAAATTTCAAGCGTCAATATTTTGTCAAATATGTCACCTTTTGTCATTTTTAAAGCTATATCCACTGGGGGATGTCATTCCCTTCAATAATCTAGCATTGTTTCTTATTTCTGATCAATAGTTTAGGTGCCACGAGTCCCACCGTGTTGCACGAACATTTTGACGCCTCTACGTGAACGAATTCCCAATGCCATTTGCATTACTTGATTACAGAAAAAGAAAATATATATTTTTATAGTTTAAGAGATTCTTAAGGGGTTAGGACACAGTAACGGGCCAAGAAAGCAGACGATTTTTAGACGACGATAATAAGAAAAGTAAACGATCGATTGATATAAGGTTTTGAGTTTTAGTTCACTATATTATGAATTATAAGAAAAGCGTATAATATTTACAAAATAGCATTTGTACGCCGTTTAAAATGTCCTTTTTTCCGGATGGCCAACTGGTGGGCCGGATTCCGGAAAATCGGATGAATTGTATCAAAAACCCCAAAAATGTCATAAACTATAATATATTTCCTAGGCATTGACGATCCAACATTTCAAATTTTTTAATTATTGTACAAAATATAAACAGAAAGATCACACACTTTTGTCGAAATTTGATCATTATTTTTCAAACACCGGCGATTTTGTCAATTTTCGCAAAAATTGAAATGTTGGATCGTCAATGCCTAGCAAATATATTACAGTTTATGAAATTGCTGGGGTTTTTGTTATAATTCATCCGATTTCCCGGAATCCGGCCCACCAGTTGGCCTTTAGGTGATCTTTAGGAATCGATCAAAGGAAAACTACCGCAGATAATTTAATATGACTTTTTGCATTGTATTAAGGGGTTACGGCATAGTAACGGTCCAAGAAAGCAGACGATTTTTAGACGACGATAATAAGAAAAGTAAACGATCGATTGATATAAGCTTTTGTGTTTTAGTTCACTATATTATGAACTATAAGAAAAGTGTATAATATTGACAAAATAGCATTTGTTCGCCGTGTAATGTCTCCATGTAAAATATCCTTTTTTCCCGGACATTACACGGCGAACAAATGCTATTTTGTAAATATTATACGCTTTTCTTATAGTTCATAATATAGTGAACTAAAACACAAAAGCTTATATCAATCGATCGTTTACTTTTCTTATTATCGTCGTCTAAAAATCGTCTGCTTTCTTGGCCCGTTACTATGCCGTAACCCCTTAATACAATGCAAAAAGTCATATTAAATTATCTGCGGTAGTTTTCCTTTGATCGATTCCTAAAGATCACCTATTTTTATGGACTCTAGAATAGAACGTTCTCTTAAGTCCGTCACCGATAACTGTGTCTTGCAAGGGAGTGTTCTCGCGAAGCCGTCATCCAGGGTCGTCCAAGGTGTTGGCCCCCTAAAGAGACTGCCGAAGAATGGAGCCGCGGTAAAAGGAAAGGAGCCACGTCTAATCTAGCGCGTTCACGGTCACAGGCACTGCAAACCGTCGATGAAAAGAGCTTTTTAGTCGGGCATTCAGACAAGCACGCGGAGGAGGGTCGTTGGTTCAATGGTACAGCGGAAAAGGGAGCCTGGGTGAATTGAAGGGGACAAATAGATACGCGTGGATCTTCATCAGCAACCGGCGTGGACCGATACCGCGCCACGATTCAGCAGGATCCTCGAGGATCTCTGTCTGAAACGTGGATGCCAGCTCTAGGGACGCTGTATCACCGTCTCCCTCGAATGAACCGACAAGCTATGCTCCCTTGTATCGATCTTTGCAAGCCAAAACCTTAGGGAACTTGGGGAGGCTCGGGTTTAGAGAAAGAATCCATCGATGTCCCGAATAACTCGACAGAAAAAGCTTCTCGGAGCGAACAGCGAATGGTTCGTTGCAGGAGTCCAAGAAAATAGCTCGTGCACCATTTTCTCCTCTTTCTTCTGTATCTAGGACAGACATTACTCGTGGGCACTTGAATTTTAAATCAGGAAATGGAAATGGAAGGGAGGTGGCTTTTAAATAATGGGAGGTTGATGATGCTAACCTCCGCTTAGGATGAATGAGATGCCTAATTGGAATGACGAAAGCTTAGGCGATATGGAGGCAATTGCTCGGACCGTAGGTAGGATAGCTTGGTGAACACACCTGAGATTTGAATAAACAGGCGATTGAATATGGACCAGAAGCACGTAGGACGCGAGGGAACGGGCCGAAGAGCCTGTCTACGCGAATGCCTACGTCGTGGCCGAGAATCTCGCGGAGAAGCTATTCGTGAAATGGGAAACGGCAGGATCGTAAAATTACGGAAATGCCCAGAACTCCTGCTCATGAACGAGATACGGACGCGTGTATCGAGCAGTAGGATTTACAGCGCACCTTTCACTGACAATGAAATGAAAAGCTGGGTGTTCCGAAGGCTGCCTCGCGAACGCCGAGGCAGAACCCCTTGAGACTTGCTCAAACGTCTAGGGAAGTTGTCTCGAGTGATCAGCAGCCTCGCGCAACGCACACAAACCCTAAATAGATCGACGCTAGCGGACCCTCCCCGTTCGGCTTTCGAGGATGCCACCTGGACTCGGGGAAAGCCGTCGTCGGCTGGGAAATCCGTGATTAGATAGAAGGAAGCTAGCGAGCCCGCCAAGGTGCTATCCAACCATTAACTCGCTCCGAAACGACACGCTGCCTTGATTGCAGATGTAATCGCGTGCAAAGCGAGCCGGATGTAACGGGGCCTCCCCGGCAGCGAGGGCTTCGCAGGGATCGATTCGAAAATGCAGGCACGTGCAATTGTACGCGTTTTGCAAGCGTAACGTAACGACTCGTTGCGGTGCCGCGTGGGTCGTGGGTGAATGCACGGCGCTCTTGCGCAACGATTATCGGCGATTTTTTCGCAACCAGCCCGCGAGCCAGCACGACGAACACGCGGATCTCGAAAACCTACAGGCGACTCGAGTCGTGCCGTTTACTATGGAGTCTAATACAGACATTTCGGAGCAAGATGGACCAGGATTTAATGTTAGAGGGAATCGAATTGAATGGATAGAAATTTTTGTAACGCAAATCCAATGAAATTTGTTAGGTGATTCTAAAAATTTATTTAAAGAAGAATATCGACGTTTATTTACTTTTTGGAAAGCCACTTATTTCAGGGTGCCAGGTTCCCCTGGCCCCTCTAGGTGCGCCACTCTGTCACACAGGGTAAATACGGGAGACGCGGTCGGGTCGGGGAGTTGGTCGAGTCGCTACATTTCAGACTCTGTACGTAAAAATGCGTTAAAGTGCAGACCAATTCCTTCTCTAGAAGCCAAACAGTTGAATGAATACCCTAATTTCGCTTCCTTCTGTGTTTTTCTGGATTTATAGGTTTTAAAATGTAAATTGGGGTTACGTTTAACCTCTTTTGTCAAACAGCGGTTGCACAGAATCGTATTTAAAATATACTTCTAAGTTTAGTTTCGTTTAATATTTGGGATAATAAGATAGTGGAGACATTGAGGGACAATGCAGCCAAAGTATTTGGCCATATTAACTATTCCTCTCAAAGCCAACGAGAAGACCATCTCTCGCTGGAGAAAGGAGGGATGGTCGAGTTATGATTTTTTTATTACTTTTGTTTATTTTTTATTTTATTATTACGTTCGTCTATTTAGTTTATTTATTCACTTTTGTATTCATTTGCCTTGCTAATCGCCAGTAGGTAGTTCACTTCTTGTTCGATGTGTCCTTTACTTGTTTAGCGTAAACAAATTAAATATCAATGAATCTGTAGTTGTATTCACTCATAAATAATTTTGCTTTATCCTTGATTAATTTTCCATGAACAATTATATGAGTGTTCTCTGCCAACGACGAAAACCGTTTCTCCCGGCACCTCGGGAGAGGTGGTCAGATGTCATGACCTCAGTTTTCAACCCGATTTACAGTAAGTATTGTCTTAAAGCAAATATCGGCCAGTTTTTTCTGAATTGGTTTGATAAAATAAGTAATGTCTATATTAGTTTTAATAGCCATTTTATATTACCTCGACCGCGTCACCCGGGTTTATCCTAAAGGTACAGGAACAGGTGCGTTCGAAGTAGAAAAATGTACTCGAATTGGGGAGCGCGAAGTGCTTTCTAGAATACAGAAAAGTGTCGTTCGAGGAAAGATTCTGGACCACTTTCGAAACGGCACGGTTCCCGCACCGAGCAATTCTTCGAAAGGCATTCTACCTAAGCCCGTAAATACCGATTCCCGGCGGGAAAACGCTCGCACGGGTCCAGTTCGCCCGCGTTCAGCCCAAAACGGGCAGGGAAACCGTTCCTCCGCCGCTGCCGCCGCATTGTATGCAAATCGGTCAATGAAAACACGTCTCGTTGCCTGGCGTTCCGTCCGAAACGGTACTGGAACAGTACTCCCGGCTGCGGAGCGCACGGCACGGAGGAACGGGTCTCGCTCGAGCGAATTTATCGACGAACCTCGAAAACCCGAAGGATCATCGTTTGGAGCGACGACGTCGAGACGACGATGAAGCCCAGGCTCGCCTGGGATCGTGCGTCGACCGGCCAGCTCGCTGACCCTAATAACCTCGTTGCCTCTTCCCGACGATCAATTAATTACCGCCTAATTGGCGCTGAAGCGCTGGTATCGCAGCGATAAACCTGTAACGCTGTAAGCGACCGGCTGTCCCCTCGTCAAGGGAAAACGTCCGAGCAGGTACAGCGTAGAAAATATCAACGTGGAAGCAGGGGATACAGGAAGGTATTCTGGTAATAACTCCACCGCAAGTGGGGCTGAGAGATTAGATAAGAAATGTTTTGAAGTCTTCAGAGAAACACCGACAAATTTGATTTCTCTGATCGCTAAAATATATCCTGGCTCGGATTAAGATCTTTAGTAGCCCTAAGAATTTAAAAGATTTTGGGGCGCCCCTTATACAAGGTGATCACTTCAACGCAATTAACGATTTCTTAGGCATTTCCGAGAATTTCACTAACAAGGAAACATATCGAACCCGAAAATTCTGATTTTAATGAAACTCCGTACGATTGTAGAGCATGTCGGAGTATGTAAGAAACGATTTGTTTTTCTGCGGAAAAACACTCTGCGGGGGTGAAATCAGCCCCCGAAAGTTTCAGCGATTTTTCGTTTTTCGAGTATAACTTTGTAACGGTGCGAGGTAGAAGAAAACCGTAAATGGACAAAATGTTCAGTGTTTGATGCCGTATAACGCGCTGCAAAAGAAATGTTTGTAAAATAACAAAACTTTTAATTTATTTATAAATTGTGGACGTATAAACATTTCTTTTGCAGCGCGTTATACGGCATCAAACACTGAACGTTTTGTCCATTTACGGTTTTCTTCTACCTCGCACCGTTACAAAGTTATACTCGAAAAACGAAAAATCGCTGAAAATTTCGGGGGCTGATTTCACCCCCTCAGAGTGTTTTTCCGCAGAAAAAAAATCGTTTCTTACATACTCCGACATGCTCTACAATCGTACGGAGTTTTATTAAAATCAGAATTTTCGGGTTCGATATGTTTCCTTGTAAGAAGTGTTTCTAACAAATTTAGATTGTAAAATTCAGATAATTTCTGTGCCCCCCTTTCTCCCGATGCCCTAAGCACGTGGTTAGTTTGATTATCGGTTCATCCAATACTACGTACACCTATATAGGGTAAACCCGGGTGACGCGGTCGAGCTAATATAAAATGGCTATTAAAACTAATATAGACATTACTTATTTTATCAAAACATACGCATATGTTCAGAATTTTATGCTGATTCAGAAAAACTGGTCGATATTTGCTTTAAGACAATATTTACTTTAAATCGGGTTGAAAACTGAAGACGTGACATCTGAGGTGCCGGGAGAAACGGTTTTCGTCGTTGGCAGAGAACACTCATATAATTGTTCATGGGAAATTAATCAAGGATAAAGCAAAATTATTTATGAATGAATACAACTACAGATTCATTGATATTTAATTTGTTTACGCTAAACAAGTAAAGGACACATGAGGGACAAACAAAAAGTGAACTACCTACTGGCGATTAGCAAGGCAAATGAATACAAAAGTGAATAAATAAACTAAATAGACGAAAATAATAATAAAATAAAAAATACACAAAACTAATAAAAAAATCATAACTCGACCATCCCTCCTTTCTGCAGCGACAGATGGTCTTCTCGTTGGCTTTGAGAGGAATAGTTAATATGGCCAAATACTTTGGCTGCATTGTCCCTCAATGTCTCTACTGTCTTATTATCCCAAATATTAAACGAAACTAAACTTAGAAGTATATTTTAAATACGATTCTGTGCAACCGCTGTTTGACAAAAGAGGTTAAACGTAACGCCAATTTACATTTTAAAGGCTATAAATCCAGAAAAACACAGAAGGAAGCGAAATTACGGTATTCATTCAACTGTTTGGCTTCTAGAGAAGCAATTGGTCTGCACTTTAACGCATTTTTACGTACAGAGTCTGAAATGTAGCGACTCGACCAGCTCCCCGACCCGACCGCGTCTCCCGGATTTCCCCTAATTGAAAGAGAAAATTTGGAATCGAGGTGCGACCATCCCCCAGGGGCCAGCGGTGGTCAAATCTGCGAAATTGCGCAGACCTCGCCGCAGTCCTCGACCGATCGCGTTCCGCGGAGGCGGATACTCCACCCTCGCTCTCTCTCTCTCTCGGTCCCTTTTCTCGACCGATTTTTCCCCGCCGAAAAGCGACGGCTATCCCTTTCGCGTTCCCGCGGGCGGCGCGGCGCGGCCACGCGGTCTCATTGCCAAATATGGCTGGCCGCGGTATTCTTAGCACTGCTCGAGCGCGAACGACACTCGCCGGGGCCGACCGAGCGGACTGCTCCCGTCCTCTCCGCGAACACGGAGATGGGGAAGTCGAAAGACTTCGCCGCAGGCGCCCGAGACGGCGACGGGAGGCTCGGCCGAGCGACAGCCTAACGTCTAACGATTCGGCTGCGATAGAGAATAGATCCGGGAGTATCAGCTGCTCCGCGAAGCTGAGGCCAGCCAATGAACCCCTCCATTACCCTAATTTTAAATCATCCCGTTCCCCCGACCCGATTCTACCGTTGCAACTATTTGCATTTTATTATTAATATCCATGACGAACCACGCTGCACCATCGCTTCATTTTGATATCGAGATACAGGCACCAACGCCCGAGTGCCTGCAACCCGAGCGATCGGAGTTGGAACGGAACTTGGTCCACCACTTGTTACGCGCAACTTCGCCCAGTTCTCCACGCGAACGGAATGAATTATGCCTAACAGACTCTGTCGCGAGCTACCAGCTGACTCTCTCTCTCTCTCTCTCTCTCTCTCTCTCTCTCTCTCTCTCTCTCTCTCTCGAGCAGATTTTAGGGGAGCTAGTTAGAAGCTTGCGGAGGGTCTGAGAAGTAGTTACCTCAAGGGCAAGGAGTGCCCCCAATTAATCGTGTATTAGAGAGTATATTAATAAAATAGAAAATGAGAGGAGTAGTTGAAGACTGCCGCGAACGAGCCAGTGACATTCGGCCTCGACATTATCAGCCGCGGTTATGTCACAGCGTCGACTGTGAACTACATATTTGCCAGGCGACACGAATAATCTTCGAAGACGGAACTGTCTCGCAGATAAGAAGAGGTTTTCGCCGGGCCTGAGCGGTGCAAACAAGAATCGCTCGATTTCGTCGGAACTGAACGGAGAAGGTAAAGGGAAGCACAGGGAGTCGATGGAAAAGGGCCAATATTTTCTTTCCCGCCACTCGACACTGGATCAATATTTTAATTAAACGCTCCCGGGAAGCCCCGCTTCGCCCTGCGCTTCCCTTTGCAGCATCGGGGAATACCTCTGGCGTCGAGTGAATTTTACTTTGACTTTGAATCGGATCCGTAGGCTACCGTCGATCCTCAGCGGCGGTGGGAATTCAGGGGAATTAATTGAAATATACCACGGCGCATTTGCCCGAGGATAAGCGGTGTACAAATAGAGGAAGAATAAGATTACCCGCGAAGCGACACGCGACTTACATCCAAGAGCGTGCAATTCAGAAGCTTCGGGAGATATTTAATGACGACGGGGCGGGCAGAGATCTCGACCGCTGAAGAGCCGCCAGAAACTCGGCGTTATTTTCGGATTCCTTCGCGACATCACAGCGCCCATCCGTTCATGCGGACGCAGGGAACCGCGCGCGGAACGGTGGACGAACGGCGCGTAGATCGAGATCGTTCGTAGATCGTTTCGCGGATCGAGGTCCAACGCGCCGACTGATCATCGTTAAAGATCAAAGGGCAGGTTTGCCTAGGGTTGGCGCGCCCACCTTTCGATTTTCTGGGTCAGGTCAGAAGGGTGTGGTGAATGCCTTGAGCGCCGATCGCCGGATGATTTATCGAGGCAGCAATTTTATTAGACAACGGAAGACCTTCGGCGGCGATCGCTCGTTGGCTGTGTTTCCCAGAAAAGGCGCGGCTTTTCCTCTGGAGCACTGCCTTCGTCCTTCGCTAGTCGATCGAGCTAGGGGAGACCGGGTCTGGTTGTCACACGGGTTGGTTGTCACAACCGTTATAATAAAGAAACTATAAACAATAGGAATGTACTAATAATCCATGGCGATGCGTTGTTTGTTTTCGTGCGCTCGAAGTCAATTTTGCGGCATTTTCCTTCAAGTAAGGAAATACTTGAGTAAGGAAATATTTTCCTTCAAGTATAGGTTGTTTCTTAGAATTGGCTATAACATTTTTGGATTATTCTCGTAGTTTAGAGTTTTCTCTAACTTATTGTACTGATTTTTTTACATTTTTTAAACTTTTTAATACATGAATAGCGAGGCGAAATTGTTTAACGGTTTGGGGCAAGTTGTCACAGAACATATGGGGTTAGGTATTTGCCGCGTGTGACAGCTAATCCCGCTGTAACTTGCTGTACCTATCATGAGATATTATTTTCTTGTTTGTTTGGCGACAGTTCTCAATAATAATACCGCGAACTTTTAAGAAGAAGACGTCCAGAGGTGAGATGTCCCCGGATTCTTAATTGAATCCACTTTTTATTCATAAACTTAGCTATCCAAATGTGTGACAATCAACCCCAGATACTGTGACAACCAACCCGGCCTCGGGGTACGTTGTCACAAAATAGTTCCTGCAAATAATATGAATTAGCTCCTAATTTGCTTGACAAAATCCACAGGACCAATTTTTTTTATGAAGTCGGACGTACGTAGTGTATACTAATCTAAGTCTAAACAAACTTCCCTGCAGCTATGAACCGCAAAAAAATCAAAATAAAAAATTGAGACAACCATACCCGGTTTCCTCTACTTCTCGTCTATCGATCTCGCGAATTTGTGACGGGGAGATTGAGTGGCAGTTCCTCCCTCGAGGGCCCTTTCCCTTTGATCGTCACTTGCCCCAACTTTGTCAAAATATCTATCATATTCCACGAGCTGACCCATTCCACCTTCGAACGATCTGGGAACGCTGCTCGCTCGCTTAAAACCTCCTTCATTTGACTCGCGGCGCGTATCGCGGCCAAAAGAGGATCGCCTTTGGATCCGCCGTGGGATTAAACGAGCAGAGGCGATCGCGAGGAGGGAAAGGGGGCGCGGCGGGAAAGAATCGGTGAGCGTAGAGGAAAAATGAATACGGAAATAAGAGGCGCGTGGGTGGAAAAAGGCGACGGAGCAAGGTGTAAGGTAGCAGGTTGCCGGGGCAAGGAGGAAACGGGAGCGAGGGAGAAGCAGAAGAAGAGGAAACGGGAGGTGCGGGCCACGTGAACGCCGGTGAGAGTGAATGGATCGATGAGACCGTCTCGACGCAACGGGCGCCATCGCCAAAACATCGTGGGCCAAAATGTCAGCGTTCATCGATCTTCGCTGACTCCAATTTGCCAAATTCCCGTGCCATCGCTGGGTTAGCTGGTCAAAGAAGCGACCTTGCTGCTTCCTTTGCTGGTCAACCGAGAACCGTGACTCCTGGATCGGTTACCGAACTCCCGGGGACCTGGAAGGTCCTTCAGGGGGATCTTTAAGGATTCTCAGGAACTGTGGTACAATAATTAGCGATATGCAGCGACCAATACTCATTTTTGCCGCGTTCTACCGTTCTCAGGAATACCGCGACAACTCGACGCACGGGTTTGTCTTCGAGGAGCGTTGAGCGCGGAATTATCTATTTCTCGACTCCGACACTCGGGGCAACTCGGTAGCGGGCGTTAGCTTGGACGTTGGACGTCTCGCGTCGCGAAGACCTTAGAAGTCGACAGGCAGCCGTCAGTTGCCGCGATTATGAGCTATGCCCGCTGCCAATTTATCCGATGTCGTGATCACAATGCTATGCTTGCATGCCCCGCGGGGTCTTTGACCCGCGCGAGCCGTACGATTCCATTCGATACGGTGTTTGCGTACAAACTTCTTAATCGGCTGGTTGCGTGTCCAAGCCTGACGGCGAATTCGACAGCGCGCGTGGATTACCAGGGAATTGCCAGGACACGCTCGGTCCACGCTCCTACGCGATACACTCGCTCAAGCCTTGGCGATTCCAACGTCCTATTAATCCCAGCTACGATCGTGAGCTGACGACTTTGCGCAGCACCTAGTCCACGCTTTAAACGCTCTCGCTCCCCATCGCTCGTCCGCCCGTCCTTGCGCTGACGCAGCCCAAACAATTGAACGAAACGGGAGCAGCTGTTGGTCTTCGCCTTTGCGGCGCGACAGCATCGTAACGGATCGCGTCACAATACCTCATTATGTCATAATACGGTCAAGCGAGCGCTAATAGAATCGCTAACACGTTCGCCGCCGCGGAGCCTCCCGAAGCGAGTCCACTCGACGACTGTTTTGATTACGCTGTGCAATTAATCACGGGGCCAGAAGAAGGCCCCGCGGCTGGGCCGAGCCGTGGCAGGACTACGCGCGAGTTGGAAGGGGACTCGGCGGCGGTGGAGCGGCGCTTTCAGCGTGGCTCGAGATAGAGAATGCTTTTTCCCCGGTTGGATCGATCGAAACACTCGGAGAGGTCGAGAGCGCGGCGGACAAGCCACGTACGCATGCAAAATAACGCGAATCGGCCGGTCGGTGGCTCTTTGATGTAGAAAGTCCAAGGGAACTCGAGCGGGACCGTTCACTTTCGCGATTTCTACGGCGATTCCCTACTCGTCCGGTCGTTCCTTATCGTCTTCGCGCGCGGAAACGTATTTACACGCTTGCGCGGCTCTAAAGTCCGGCAACCACGTTCGCGATCGACGCTGGAACTGTCCAAGCGCGCTCGGAGAAGCGAGCCGAAGGGAAATTGATTGCGGCGCCCGGGGAAGACTCGGCTGGAGAAGAAGGCTCGCGGAACAAAAGGTGAGATCGCAGCGTTACTACAACTCGGGACGGTGACGTAATCGACGGCTGCGTGCATGCAAATCGTCGTTGCACTTCGTGCACGCAGCTCTGCCTACGAAAGCTTGCCTCCGCGGCCGCGTGCAGCCGCGGGGCGATTAAGGCAACGCGACTGTTGCACAAACGGGGGAATAGTTACGGCGAACACGCATAATCCGACGAGCTCGGGGAACTGCATCTTGTGAAATCCTACCCCGTGTCGACTTTGTACGGCATTGGTAACGTGGTTGGCCAGTAGCGCGGAGGATCCCAACATTCGCGGGTTCGAAGTTCGAATCTACATACGCCGAGGGCCCTTTTTCTGTGGCTTCCAAATAGGGTAACTCGGGGTAATATGCCACAATTAACTTTGAAACGCGATGTCTCGCAAGTATAAGCAGATACAGGGAAAAAGATAAAGCTATATGAAAGTGTAATTAATTCTGTGTATCGAATAATAAGTAGAGATACGCAACTTTTATAGTTCAATGAGAAACGTACAAATACAAAAGTCCTGGAAAGTGGCATATTACCCAAGTGGTGGGTAAATATGCCACAAGGTCTGAGGTAATGTGCCACAAGCTATGAAATGCGAACTAACCTCTCATATTTTTGAGAATCAAGAATATTTTAACCCTCGGTTGTCACGCCTACTTTTTCGAACGTCGTTGTCACACTGGGTCAATTTGACCCTTTTCAATTTTCCATCAGTTTTTATTTAAAAACTATTTGTTAAATTAAGTCTAAAAAATTCTGAGATAATGTTTGAACATTGTAGAATGTATACCCATCGTTGAAAGTTGACAATTAAAGTATCATCGTGCATAAAAAAAAAATTTGAAGCAATAAGAGTTTCGACAAGAAAGTTATTTGCTTAAGAAAACGCAGGGTCAAATTGACCCAGTGTGACAACCGAGGGTTAAACTATTCAAGCTATTAGTAACTAATAACAAATATTTGAACTCAGTGAATCGTGAAATATATTTGAAAAAATAGATATTTCTTGCAAAGTAAACAGTCCCCAATCTCTACGCTGTCTTCATGGACCCACTTCTTGCAACAAGTGGTTTTTACCCAGTCACATTTAGGTCCTCTTTTATCGTAATAATATAGCTCATATATTGCACGGTAGTTGTCATTTTCTGCATCAGTTAATTCGTTATAAGAAATATCTAGATTCTCAAAAATTATTCTATGTTCTAGTACAAGCCTCCTTCGCCATTCGAATGGCTTCCTTTAAACTTTCGTCCGACCAAGTAGCATGGTTTGAAGTTCGTACATACTTCTTACAAGGGAAGATCCCGAACCCGAAAAATCAAAAAAATCTGAAACTTTGTGAATAGGTAAGAAATTTCCTCCTGATTACAACACAATTTTTGTTTGCTGCCCAAATTCACTCTAACGGGGTGAAATTAACCTCTGAAAATTCAGCTATTTTCGGATTTTATTTTGTAACTCGCAATCTTTAAGAGATAGGAAAAAAGTTTCAAGGCAAAAGTTACTTCTTTTAATTAGAACTATCATTTAGTAACTTACAATTTTTACAGTTCGCGAGTTATAACACAAAATCGGAAAATAGTCGGAATTTAAGGGGTCAATTTCACCCCCTTAGAGTGAATTTGGGCTGCAAACAAAAATAGCGTTGCAATCAGGAGGAAATCCCTACATATTCACAAAGTCTCAGAACTTTTTGAATTTCCGGGTTCGGGATCTTTCCTTGTTAGGCATGGTTCTAATACGATAAAACAACTCGATAGCATTAAATAGAAAGAGTTATAAAGATACGAGTTTGTGGCATATTATACCGACAAACATATGGCATATTACTCCACATGGCCATGAAAAGAAGGATTGAAAGTCTCTCCACAAAGTACATAGTTTTAACGGATGTGCGAGAGGTTACAAAATTCGTTTGTTAGTATACATTATCATAATCTATTGATTATTTGTATAACTGTTCGCGAAAATGTATAATCTGCATTCTAGTTACAGTATGAAATTAGATCAAGACGATACTTTTATAACTTACCAGGATTTACTGAAAATAAAAGAAGCTAAAGGCCAAAATCTATCGTCGTCTTAGCAGTTACACTAAATTGAACGGAATTAGTGGAAACGCAACGCTAGTCGTGCATTATTTAAAAAATGATTGAGAAGCGGCATATTACCCCGAGTTACCCTATACAGGAATTGTACGAAATTTATTTCTACAATGTAGATTTATAGATCGAAGCTTTGGGGATTATATTCTCTAACAAGGCAAAAGCTCCCTATACTCTCAGGAATTAGACAATGACAATCGTGAGAGCTGTGTGCGGAGGAGCCTCGTTCGTAAATAAGGTTCTCTCTCGTCCGGTGGTGCCACGGAAATCTCTCCGTGAAAGCAGAGTGCACGAATGGTTCCGTGCCGAAGGATAATCCACGACGGGCTCCCCCGATACACTGACCGTGGATCTGACCTAAAAATTATAGTAAAATTTTCGCGAAAGCGGCCTGCACGCCTGCGTCTCGAGCTTGAGTAGCTCGCTCAGCGTTTTCGCTAAGAGTGGCCGCACGCGAGCCTTTCGGAGAGGACTTTCAGAGTGCACCCTCTCCAGCGGAGAGGAAGAAAAAAAATCTATACGAATAACCGCGGTTGGGCGAGAGAATCGCTTATAAGAGATTCCTTGGTTACCGCCAGACTCTCTGGATCTCTAATTGCCTCGAGGATCGAAGGAGCGAGCTTTCGAAATTCCTCAGACACCCTCGAGCCGACCCCGCGAGACCGAGCGCCAAGATTTCGATCGTCTTTTAACGTTCCGCGGGGCCCGGCCGACTGGAAAATGGAGAAAATGAAGGGAAATGGCGGCGCTAGACACCTTGAAACTCTGAGTGGCTTCTAAGGGCCTCTCTGAATTCTTCAAACACACTCGGGGATCGTTAATTTCCACTCGGCGGGCGGATCGAGAGGCCCAATACGCGAGGCTGGAAGGATGCAGGCATAGGATGCGCGTGCAGCGAACCGGAAGCGAGGACGAATAATTTCTCAAAGCAACAGAGGTCGGTTATAGGCGCGCAGAATGGCCTGATGCTTCGTGCATGAACGCTTCAGCAGCGAAGAATCCGCGAATCTGGGACAGTTTGATCGATAATGGCGTAAACCTGGCCGCGGCGATTCCCGGAATGGCAGCCTAATTGGATCCTCCTTAAATAAGTATTTCAATTTATCCGCAACGCGCCAGTCCCGAGCACCAGGCCTTTTCAGAGGCGAGCACGAAAATGCGCTGGGAAATTCTAGTAAACCGAGAGATTCACAGCCACGAAACGATTAACGAGTAATCAAACGAATTACATAGCTCCAACCACCGTACAAATATTTCGCGCCATTACTTTCGGATGCTCGACGTTCGAAATCGCAGTTACAATGGAGTTTCGGGAGTTTCGAGAGTGGCAGGGTGCTCGAGAGTCAAAGGGAAATTGCGAAATATTCGCAAGGTCGGACAACGGTTGGATTGCGCTGGGAAAAGTCAACTCGGTGGGGTTTCGTTTGCCCGGGCTCTATTTGAATTTCCCGACCTACTCGCTCAAGGTCACGCGTCGTCTGCAGCATTCATAGTGATGCAGCCGACGTGCATTCTGCGCCCCGACGAGAATCGATAGACCACAGCAAAGGGATTAGTCGAGCCTCCTGCGCCGCGGCCGCGAATTTTTCACCCGCCAATTTTCCTAGCCGGTCATAGTTCATTCATCAACGGGCCTGCTTGCTCGTCCCGGATCGAGTAATTAAAAGATCAAAGGGATTAAGGAATGGGAAAAGGTGCGACTGATTGGAGGATCACCCACTCGATCGATCTGAACGATTCGATATAATATTCCACGCTCCGAGGAATTATAATCCTCTTGCCTCAATTTAGAAATACAAACGGATAACTCTGGAACAGCGATATTAACGAGAGAGAGAGAGAGAGAGAGAGAGAGAGAGAGAGAGAGAGAGAGAGAGAGAGAGAGCGTAAATTAAATTAGAACCAGTTATCTCAGCGACGAGTTGCTTCTTTCCCCGAGGGATGAAATAATTGTTTCCCTAGATTACAGGCACGCCTGTAAAGTGGGGCGAAGTTGCGAATGTTTTCAGGGAAATCAGACAAGGAATAGTAAAAATTTTGATTATTCTACTGGTGTGCTTTGCAAATTATTTGAGTGTTTGACTTTTCTGAGATGCGCAAGTTGTGGAGGACGTAGAAATTCTATTAATATGTAATTCTACGCCAAGGCTTACCAGAAAGATGCTCAGGTTCAAGCCCGCGAGATTTGAAAAGGCATCCCCAGCATTTCGATCACGTGACGAACATTGCACACCCACCCTTTCCCTTCCGCCGCTCGACGCGTGCACACGCAGCGCGAGAAAACAGAAGGGACAGGGTTGCGTCACCGCAGAAGCAGGTACGCAATTGGAAAATTGGCTTTGCGCTGCAAAGACGCCTCTCAGCTGGAGTTAGGGGCCAGGAAACCGTACAAGAATCCCCCCAGCCCTAACGATACGTTACGCGAGCAAGCCGTATCAAAATTTATCATTGAAATTATTCCAGCAATCCAGAGTGCAGCCCGAATATAATCGCATAAGCGCGAGCTTCCGCGATAATCTGAGGCGATTTAATTTTAGCGCGACTTAATCATCTCGAAAACGCTGATTCTACTATCGTGCGTGTTTACGAGGGATCGAAATTAAATCCGCGAGAAACCGTGTCTCGACCGATGTCTCGATTTCTTGCGGTGAAAGAACGAAGTCACGACGTGAACTTTAACGACGCCATAAAAACCGAATAGTTACACCAGCAACTATCCAAGGTGACGCTCGAAAAACATTTCGTGTAAATAAACACCGCTGTATATGTATCACTAAAAAAAGAAACCGCCGTGTACGCGTCCGAGGTCGTGTGGTTCCCGAAAAGTCGACTTGTCAAACGCGAATGAGAAGAGCAGCCGAGTTTGATGAATCAAAGTAACGCGTTCGCAAGCGGATTTGTACACGCGCGTACGCACGCTCCGATCCAGAGCACGATACCGATCAATAACATCGCCGGGGAATTAAACGCGAAATAGGGGGATGAAAGTGACAGGTGACATACTGCGGTTGCTCCTTCGAGGGGTCTGATCTCCCTCGCCGTGGCTCTCCTCGTAACTTGGTCGCTTCTGATCGCAGGCACAAGACGAAGAATCACAGAAACGAGCACTCGCGACGAACACCGATCCCCCTTGCTTACGACGCGTCCCGAGTCGGGCTGTCCTCGGCTTGCGCGCCGTGAAAAAGGCGAGCTAAGGTACAAGGGAAACACCACGAGACCAGCCGACACGACTAACAACCGCGCCTCTAAAGCTTGCAGCAGCGGACTGGCATCTCTCGTGCAGCAAACTTTCGCGCAAGGGCGCAGCGCGCGCTCCCATTGGCCGCGGGGCGCGCGGCTCGGCCAATCGCGATCGATCATTCACCGAGCGTTGACCCCCTTCCCCACTACACCCGTATCATAACACGGCGTTTCTGTTCGGCGTCGAAGGGTGGAAAGCCTGGCATGCCGCGAGCCGCGCCGTGAACGGCGATCGGAAATAAACTTGGAATCCCGATTAATCGAACGAGTCTCCTCAGTCTTTCAACGAGTACGTGCGCCGCAACGGTTGCTAGGGAACTGAGAGCCGACTCGGTGTCACGATCGAGCACGCTCGGGCGAGCGCGCATGCGTACACGTGCGTCGCCATGGTTACGGCTAGTCCGAGAGAAAACGCGCGCAATTTTTTTTTCTTCTTTTCTTTCGCACGCACATTTATGCGGGTTTAAATGGGAAATAAACATGTTGCGATTAGTAATTGTAGGGCGCGAATCGCTCGGCTATTCTTGCAGCGTTCGGTGATTGCCGGCTAGTTTTCAAATGTGCCGCGGGAAATTTGAAAAGAATGTTCGCTTACTTGGAAAACGATAAGCTGCAGATAAGAAAAGTTTCTCTGATAATGAACCACATCGCCACGGTTGTTGTATTTGTGAAAGTACTTCACGTAGCCACTGTTGACGACAAATCTCTCGTAAAGGCCGAACTGCTTTCTACGATAGTAACTCTTCCACGCGTAGTCCGAGTATAGTATTTCGCCGTAGTAGTTCTGCAAGTTATAAACGGTGTCTTCCGACTCGTACGGGCGGACAATGTCGTTCAAATTTGTAATCAGCTGATTCAGAATTGACATGATACGAAAGGCGGCAGGTTGCTTTACTTTCACCCATTTTATTGTCGTACATCTATGATATCTTTGCGAAATATTTCGTCAATGGGTGAAACAAACACTATCCGAATAAAGAGAGTCTAGTTAACTGAGAATTTGGAATATAAAAGACTTTCACGTTATCGTGCACTATAGCGATATCAATCATGCGGGCATGATATAAACTGACTGACACATTAGACCGTGAAGAAAAACAACGAACCTATCGATTAATCGCGCGCGGACTGCTACAGCGCGTATTTCAAACAGCTGCGCCGTCTGCACACGTCATCCGTTGACTATTAATCTTCTATCAACTTTGTTTGCTATCGCGTACGAAAGAAGAACATTTCGCCCAATGTATTTCACACGTATATTAAATGTTAATGGAGGATAGGACTATCACTTCCGATACCGATATCAGTATAACGGAGAGGTCGAAATTTTTAAATCCTTCATTAGCAAGTGTACATCAGAACTTGTCAATTAATTGCAGTATGTGTTGCTGTTCCGCTTCCCTCCATTCCGAATCACCTTCATCGCCAAGATTTCCAGCGTATTCTAATAAAAGAAAAATTGCGTGTATTACGCGACGATCATCTATAACGAGTCTCGTAATAAAGGCCTTACCTCTCATGATATGCCTAATGGTTTTAAGAGATGCCCTTCTTTGAGCTAAAATTCGCGTGACCCGTTGCTTCACTGCTGGCGGACAACCGGTGCAAGCTTCTAACAGTACGTAATCCACTAATTGCAAGATGAACAGTCCACCATCCAATCTTCTCATGTACGACTCCTCTTCGTTTTCGTCTTCCTAATAATTCAGGCAGGCGTGAATACATTCCGAAGTGAGGCTTCTACTACATTCCCTGACCTTTGTATTTTTCTCGACTTCCTCCACTTTCTCGAGATATTTAAAATGCAGCTCCATCAGTCTGTCTACTTTCTCGTAATCATTTTCCGTGAATTTACTCAGTAATCTCTGGCGCTGTTGCCCTTTGCAGTTCCTCAACATACTCGCTATGATGGATACTACATGCTCTGCAATAAGAAACATCATTAGAACATTCATCAGAAGATTTATAGATCATTCTCATCACCTTCGTGCTCTTCCGCGGTAAGCATTTTCTTCCTATTCTTCGTTGGAGTTTTCATGAACAAGGGGAATATAGTCCTTAATCCTAGAATATCTACAAATTTGCTACAGTTGTCTTTTCCGTCTGGACCGTTCATGGCGTGATCTAGTACCTGGAATACAGTCGGAGAATTCGTTTATATTGAAATACACTCGTGAATTTCAATCCAGTCCATACCTTGAGAGATCCGTTCCTAGACATCTTTTTCTCTCGTAACATTAAATTCATGAGTTGCAGCCCCTCTCCCCTTAAAAACCTATCCCTGTTCACAGTTACCATTAGACTCGAACACAGTACGTTAAATAGGTTCTCCATCATTTCTTGCTCCTCAGCCGTTTGAGGATCGTGTCTTTTGTAGTACTGAAAGTGGCACGAATCGGTAAGAAATATTAGATACACAAGTAGAGACGTTGAAATTATACATACTGCTAATTGTTGTAACAGTACATCGATTCCATCAAGCTCGCCAAGAAGAAGCCTGTTCTCCGGCGTACTTTGTAAAAGAATAGATAAATGTTCACTGGCATAAAGTTTGTTGGCGTCGAACGGTACTTTAGCTTTAATCCTTCTTAATAGCCATTGCATGAATCCTTGCTTCCCAGCATCGGCGCATAAGTCAGGCCTGAACTCCAAGAGATTCTCAAAGATAGCTGAAAACATATCGTGGCAATTAGTTAAATTTCAGAGAATTTTCAGAAATTCACCGTCGAGCTTAACAAAGTAATTAATTACCCATGGTGTTATGAACCCCATCGCTTTCCTCTTTCACAGATTCATCCAGCCTTTCTAAATTTTGTACAAGAAGCGCACAGACTTGTTGCTCTAACAGAGCATCGATAAGCGTATCCGCTCCCTCTTGACTCTCGTGCAAAATGTCTACGTCCGTTAATTCTTGCAAGAGATCAACGACACCAACCGCAACGTCTGTATTCTCGTGGGACAACAATTCCAGCAGAGAAGGCACGGCACCCAACTCTACCATTAATGGATACAGATCTGGATTAGTGGCAACGACGTGAAGCTCTTGAAGAGTCTCGTGCAGTTCAACTTCTGATTCCATGAATCTATAGAAATAAAAATCACATGAATCTCAGATTCGATATCTCGTTAGCACGGCTGTTTCAAAGATACCATACTTCTCTGGCTGATCAGGGAACTTCACTCGCATCTCTTGATTCCTGAGCGCTCTTTTCTCGAATAACAGTACCATCCTTTTAAGCGTTGCTTCGTCCAATGCTTCTACCTCCGGAGCTTCGGTCTCTACGTATTTCAAAATATCTTGCTTCTCTTTCTCCGTTAACTGTGGCTCAACCACATCGTTCGCGGGCGAGGGCAAAGCAGCCCTAATAGGCGTGGGAGGTTCGCTGCTTCTAACCGGGGTCACGTCAATTTCTTTCTGTTTGCTCTGACGCGCATGATATGGAGTTTTAATAACCCTTTTAGGCTTCTTAGCATTTTCCCATTCATCCTCGTCGTCCTCCTCTCCCGCCAGTGGCCTTTTCGGTGTGTTGGGAGGCTACAAAAAGTAACACTATGCAGTGAACTACACGAAAACATTACTTCTGAAGAGGTTACGATAAAATGAAAAGTCTCGGTTAGAAGGAGCTGTAGAACACATCGCTAGAAAACATACTTTGTACGAGAGTAATTCACCAATATCCATTTTCAAAGATATATGACGTATTCTTTAAACAAATTAAGTGCAATCGCTCAATCCAATTGTTAGCCGTGCTCGGTACATTTCATTATTATAAATGGCGGGATCGGCGGTTTCCGGCTACCGTTGATGGAGGGGGAACACCTACAACTTAGAGCATATACATGGAGGTCTCATTGCTTAAGGTTGACTGCCTCGAAACTGTCGCCTACATCACGCGAGAGAGAAAGACATGTGCGAATTGGTGCGAGAGAGAGAGAGAAGTATAGAGGTCCCAATCGACCGTAATGCGCATGCGCCGATATCGTGCGAGATATCGATTACGGTCGATTAGGAATCTATACTTCTCTCGCTCGCACCAGTTCGCACGTCTTTCTCTTTTGTAACCGAGGACAAAGAGGAGATATAATAAGAGGCGTCACTCGACAAGGACAGAAAAAGCTAGGGAAATCAGTAGACAACCAATTTAAATGCCCATTCGGCCCCATTCGGCAATGATCGGTAAACTTCGACAAGAATCAGCCAACTGCGGTAAGGTACATTTAGTCGATTTGAATATCCCGCTCGAATAGACAACCAATTTAAATGCCAAGGTCAAGCAAGGACTTCAAAGGTTCTGCCCGGAGTGATGCCTCTTAGGGCGGTATTCTCAGTCGTTGCTTAAGACTTAAGATCGTCTTAAGCATTTGGCATCCTTTACTAGTCTACGAGGTTAGTAGAGGATGCCAATTGCCAAATGCTTAAGACGATCTTAAGTCTTAAGCAACGACTGAGAATATCGGCCTTATTATACCTACTCTTTGCCGAGGAATCGGTTGTCGATGCTGGTTGGCTGCGGCCTCACTTGGCTTATAGCGAATTCGGGAGACCCGCACTGGCCGCACTGAGTACGACTTTTAGCCAATTGGAAGCGAGAAAACTCGCACTCAGTGCGACCAGTGTGGGTCTCCCGAATTCGTTATTAGCTTGGCACTGGCCTCGTTTCGTTTCTCATCGTTTCCCATCTTGGCGTTCATTGGTTCGACGTCGCGGCGTCCTCACGCGCATGCGTGGCATGTGTAACTTCCCCCCCCTCTGAACCGGCCAAAAGACCTTTCCCCACACGCCGATTCAGCACTACATATCACTAACATATCACTTATCAGTACTGCAGTACTTTATGACACTTCGGCAGCGATTAGTATATACATACATACATACATAGCCAAAGGAAATAACGCGTGTTAGACGAAATCATCTGTTACATACATCATTGTGTTCGGCAGTGTATAAGCTGGCATAAGCCATTAAAGCAGGGCTCTCCAGCGTAGGGGCCCCTCACGCGCCTGCTTCCCCTTCCAATCTTCCTCTGGCGCAGCGTGCCTTCCGTTGTCAGGGAGACCGCGCGACGCTACGAAGGCTGCCATGACGGGCTAGCCGGGCAAGCGTCTTCGCGGTTAGCGTCGCGCGTGGTCGCGCGGTATCCCTGACAACGCGGACGAGAGTGGGAGAACCCCGAGCGTACGCGTACGGCACCTTGGAGAGCCCTGCATTAAAGTAATGGAGAACCGGCATTAATTATTTTAACCAATATAATCGATAACATGCATTGTAAATACAGTTTCGAAACTACGTTTTACGAGAGAGAATTATTTATTTAATTCAGATTCAGTATGAATAGAATAAACTGTATTTTAACAAGTCAGTTATAAGTTATATACATTATAGCTCTGTAAGTATTTATTTATATACTTCTTAACGCAAACACATATGTACATCCATTGTAAATATGTAATATCATTTCACAGGACTTGTACATACTCAAAGAACAAAAGTTATGTAATATTTTATTTCGCAAGGATGTATTGTTTATTACGACCTTGTTTCCAAAAAAGTTTTCGACTTGCCTCAAAGATCAAGTTGAAATATGTCTGCATTTGCATCGCTCTTATTGTATTGCTCGATTTCTTGGGAGCGTTTACACATTTCCTCGAAGTCACATACGATTCTAACTTCGTTTATCCATACGAAGGGGACGTTCATGAATTTGTGAATGCGTTAAGACATAATCAGCAACCTGCTGTTAATCCTATAAATGAGTACAACTATACATACGTGCTGAACAACAAAGAGAAATGTGTAGATGCAGCGTACAGCAATTTTCGTGTCGTGTACATAGTAAAATCTGCGATAGAAAATTTCGAAAGAAGGTCAGCGATTAGAAACTCGTGGGGTTTCGAAAAGAGATTCTTTGATGTACCTTCAAAAACAGTCTTTATGTTAGGTCTACGTCCGAACGACGATGAACTTCAAGCAAAAGTAAAAGTGGAGGCAGCAAAATATAAAGATATTATACAGTCAAATTTCACAGATTCATACTATAATAACACTATTAAAACTATGATGAGTCTGAAATGGTTAGTAAAATATTGCTCAAATTCAAAGTTTTATATGTTTGTCGACGACGATATATACGTCTCTGTGAAAAACGTTTTGAGATTCATAAGAAACCCAGCTAACTATCCAGATTATCTCAAAGAACCTAAGAAATTTGAAGCTCATAAGAGAGAAATTAAAGATTCCTATGAGAAAGAAGAATCGGATATTAATACTTCGAATGAAAAGAATATTAATACTTCGAATGAAAAGAGTAACATTACGAATAAAATCATTCATGCATTAACACAAGATTTTCGCAATGAAAACATCCCAGTTGCAGTTTCTACGCCTATTAACACCATTATACCAGGGTATAAAACAGATAGCAAAGTATTTAAGCCTATCAAGGCGGACACTATGAACCCTGAATTTACATTAAGCAGAAGGAAAAGACAAATCTTTGATTTCGAACTGCCGGAAGATGTTAGATTATACGCAGGGTTTGTATTCGTGTCTTCGCCTCATCGTCATAAATCTTCCAAATGGTATGTTCCTCTTAGCGAGTACCCATATCATCTATGGCCACCATATATTACAGCTGGCGCGTACATATTGTCGAAAGAAGCGCTTCTGGACATGTACTATACTAGTCTTTACACAAAGCATTTCAGATTCGACGATATTTTTCTAGGTTTAGTTGCAAAGAAGGCAGATATCGAGCCCTTTCATTGCGAAGAGTTTCATTTTTACAAAAAGGATTATACAAAATTTAACTATAAATATTTAATTAGTTCCCATGGGTATGGAAACCCAGCTGAGTTATTAAATGTATGGAACGAACAAAAAGCTCTTGGCAATGCCTAGTGCTTCGATTGCCTTCAGAAAATTTCTATTTTAGCGCGAATAAAACATTAGAAAGTAATGTACAGTAGCAAAGCTAATCAGTTTACAGTATTAGATAAAAACGACTGTGGTTCTATACCAATTGCCTTTTTCAATAAAAGGTTCGATATATTTTTACTCATTCCTATTTCTCTCATCTACATTTAACTATTGCCATTAATTATATATTCATGTGTTCCGTTTGGAACATGATTAAATGCCTTCCTTCTTTGCTTTCAAATCTTTAAGTTCATACGATTTTGTAACCATAACATCGTGTATACTTAACTTGGGTAGTCTTGATACATATATCGTCGGTGATAGTGCAAAAACCGCGTACGAGCAGTTTGTAAATACCGCGGATCTGTAAAAGTAGCAAAATTGAAATTTCGCGCTCACGGTTGCCAAGCGCTGTCTCGCTTTTTGTAAAAGTCACACCATTGATGATAGTGTTTATTACAAGGAGTGCGAAAACTGTCCTAAAAAAGAAAAATCCCTTAAAATAGCTCAAATATTAAGTTTTTTTCTTCCTCCTGTAAAATCGTTAAAATGCAGATCCGCGGTATTTACAAACTACTCATACACGGTTTTGCACTATCACCGACGATATATGTATAAGTTATTCTTAAATCGCAATAGATCTCATAAGATAAATTAATAATAGACAACAGTTAGTAAAGAATCATATACTAGCATTCTTAATAACTTTTTACAAAATTAATTTATTGTAAAATGCATATAAAGACAGTGAAGAAAGACTTAAATGTATCAGTCAGTCCTTTAGTTACTTAAGAAAGTCATTATGGCAGATTTAAATTACTGCAATATATGTATGTAAATAACATAAAATATAGAATCGATATTAGAACGGTAGAATCTAATAAAAAATAATAATATTCAGCATATGTAGGTATTATTTAGTTACTAACCTCGTTAATAGGTACAAAAATCACCACTGAAAATGAAAATACAAGTGTGTTATGAGGCAACAGATTAAAAAGAAATTATAAATTATATTAATATGGATATAGGATACATATGACAAAGATTTCAAGAGATAACTTGCGGGTTTAAGGGAATATTTACAATTTTGTACTTATTCAACTATTGCGAGCGGCCTCGATCCTATTGTACTTATATTTGAAACTTGAACAAATATATTTTTAAAATTCATGTACTTTTTATTGCGTATTTGGCCGGTATTGTTGTTTCTCCACACTCGCTTTAACTAATGTCTGATCTAGATTTGAAGCTTCTCTTTTAATCATGTTCAGTAAAAGCTGTGAACTTTCTAAGATCTGCAATAATATAGAGGTTTACATGAATTTCCATGTTCCATTGTAGTGAAACTAATTTTGGAAATATTCAGACTTGTATAACTCCAGAAATAATTTGGATTATTAAGTAAACTCCAAGAATTGAATGGTATAACTATGAAGAAAATTATAATGAAAGCGTGAGGAGGGTAAATGGCAACGGTAGTTGACCATGTATCAATAGTTTTTAAAAGTGACGATCTTTTGAACAAAGTGCAGTTCTCTAAATCGTCACTTCTAAAAACCTTATTTTTTCGTCTTTCTGAAAAATGGTCCACTACTGGTGCCTTTACCCTAATAATGAAATATAAACTACATACAATGTTTAAAGGATTATACGTGAGATAGAACTTTAAAGATTTATTTGTTTTAAAAATAAACACCTATACAATTTTAATCAGATATGAACCGTAAAATGAATATACCTTAATATACGCTGTTTCTGTGTCAGCAATAGTTCTATCGTACTCATTTCTGACCGCTATTCTTTTAGTTAAACTGTCATTTAAGCGTGTCAGTTTATAAGATAACTTCTCTATTTCCCTTTGCAAATTATTTTTATCCTCTTCTTGGGATTCAATTTCGGCTTGTAACTCTGTGCGTCTTAATTTCATTTCTTCCAAACCTAAACGGAATAAAAAGACAATATATGTGAATGCATAACCTTCAATCAGTTGCAAGTAAAATACTCGATAAAATAGCTCATACGAAGCTTCACACTAATTTTACGATTATGTTTTCGCGTGAACCAGTTAACGGTAAAACCACATATTTTATTCGTCGGAAAAATGATAATGAATTAAACATAAAGTGTAGGTTAGATGAAATTTACATTTTACAAGTTCTTGATTGTACGCTTGCAAAGCGGCACCGTGCTGAGACATTTCAAACCCTCCATACACAAAATAATAGAGTCACAGTATGGCTGTAATAATAAAAAATATTCTTTATCTACAAAATAAGATTTACTGTATAATAATTTATTTTAAACCGTCCGAACACATGACATATGCAAAGCCAAACAAACGTTTAGTTTTGGCGCGGAACCCAGGACAAATTATTTTCAACGCATGCGCGATTGTCAATACGAAAATAGTGGTAATTTAAAAATCGCAGAGTTTACTTATAATAATATTACATCTTGTATGTACCTCCCAGAAAAATTTAGAATTATACGAGATACTAAAAAAAATCTTATTAATTTCAGCCTGCAGAATAATGTATATTTCTATAACAAAAAATATTTTGGGGCCAATATTTGTATGTACAAAACTTTTTTCACTCGCATACATATGTTTGCAACAAAGAAAAATAGGTAAATAAAATTTTATACACGCAAATATTGTAGCAAAACTGCAGATTTATAAATACAGTTTCATTATATAAAAATTATATTCCAGCACTTATTTAAATATTCAGTAATTATTTAATGGCTAAACTTCTAGAGTAACCACGTCGTTATCGTATCTTTTTTAATAAATCTTCTTTGCACCTTATATTTCAATACCTAGGTATTCATCCCTGTAAATCGAATAACTAGAATTCGGAGAAACTTTTCATAATAAAATAAAATACAGGTAAGTACTGCAAACAAGAACGTCGAAGGTGTTCCTCGCGTTGCCTTTTAAAGGAGTCGCGAAGCGTTTTCGCCCGACGAGCTACAATAAATGCACCTTTCGCTCGGAATCTTCACTACAGCAGAAAGCGTGAAAGCTGCAGAACCGTGAACAGTCGTGGCGAGTCGTGCTCTACCTACACCGACCGATCGAACGCGAATATATCGGTACACCTTATAAACAGTAGGTACTCGGCATGATCTCGAGTGTGCCTTTCGACACATAGACGGGCAGTGTTTCGTTGCAGTGCACAATGCACCGAATACCGTTACTACTGGTACGGGGAAAATTAAATACCGAATATGTTACGGTGTTACTTCACGTATGATCAATGCCTTGTGATGACGAAAGAAAAACATTTCGTGCATGAACAACGACTCACGACCACTTGAATAACTTCTGTGCGAAATCTCAATCGATAGCTTGCAGACCACCTTTACTTTCGACAGATTTCTACGAACATGGATATTTCAGGTACGACAATCTCACGATTAATCTTACTGTACCGTTTACCGAGATCTCTAATCACGGCGGAATTTGTATCTCCCATTCTCACGCGTGTCTTTCAGTCGTCTTCGTATTTTGTTTTAATCGTGCATCGAACAAATTGATAAAATTCCGATAAATCGCATAGTAATGTGCACTTGGTCCTGGTTTGACACGATTTATGGCGCTTGCGCAGGTAAAAGTTTCAACCTTATCCTTTCGAGTACATACCTATATATATTTGTATATGTATGTATATAAGCAGTCGTGACGTATAGATTTTACTGGATTTTACGTCCTTATTGAATGATACGGTTTAGAAATGAGAAATGGAAACTTAAGAGCGCTGGGAATGACAGAATTGGAATAAAATACTCGATCGTTTAATTTCGGCACCGATTGTTTTTGTCGATGCTTGAATTCAATTTAAAATTCGTTTTTGCGTAATACAATTTTTATTACGAATGAAATTGAGATTATTGTATGTCCCCGATTTATACGAAGTTAATGGAGGGAATTGAATGCGTAAATTGTAGAGATTGATGGTGACAAATGCATTCGTAATATGTAGTCCTATTACCGATCGAAGATGCACACGACCTTGTCAAATGACATCACGATACTAAATAAGGATTTCTCTATCGGCGCAAATGTATTACGACATACGCCATACAATCGAGAGATTCTCGGATAATTGCATGTTTTACAATTCATTTACAAAGGAGGCCACTCCCACTTTGTTGCCCACGTACCGTTTGAAAAATGCAATTCGCATCTTTATATTAATCTCGTCTCGTAATCAATAGGCTTTTTATACTCGATGCGATGTATTGTCCTCATATTTCATAATAAATACTAATTATCAATAACAACGAATTGTATCTGTCTAATTATCTTGTATCCTAAAAAACTATTTACTATAATTACTATACTGAACAAATGATTCTTCTTACAGGAAATATACTGTAAATAATATTCGTATGTAAAATCAGGATTGTTCGTTGAAATCTGTGATATAGTAATGTTCTTTTGTATTGTTCAATATTTATTAAGTAAGTTTCGTTCAGATCTCATGTTTCTTAAATATATCAAATAGATTCTAAATGTTATAATATTAATTCAGATTTAACTGCTACCTGTTTTTTATATATATTTCATTATATACTTGTATTATATATATATATTGTATAAATGAAATATAGCTCGAATGATACGATATTAGTCATGAAATTTGTCCTTTTTTTACACCAACAGGAGTATTACGATGACTCATGCTTCGAGATATTTGAGTTACGATACAAATTCAAATCGAGAGTACTTAACAGATGGAGATGAAAGTCATCGTGCTCCATCAGATCGAACGGTATCTGAGTATATTGTATCTGCTGACCATGCTACAATGGCAAGTTATCGATATCTCGCAACTATTTCATATATAAATTAGCAATGAGAAAATCCGGTGAAACTTATACATTAGATATGTTTAAATTTCACAGGCAAAAACAATGAAAAAAGATCGTCCAGAGAAATATGAGAAAGAGGAAGGAAGACGATCGAGAAGCACGCACAACAGTCGTGGCTCAGTATTATCTGGTTCTTCCAGGCACAGTCTCCATCCTCTTAGTAAAAGTACGTCGCATGGTAGCATATGCGACAATGGCTCAGATATATACGTTACGAGTGCCGCGTACAGAGCGACTTCAGATATAAGGTAGCGAATATAATAAAGCGTAACACCACTTGCACGCGACTATGTTATAAACATTGCTGTCGTCTGCCCAATCGCAGTCTAGCTCCAAGTTCAAGATTGGGTCATCGGGCACCTAGTCATTGCAGTTATGGTTCTGCGAAATCAGTAAAATCGCAAACATCCAGAAAGGATGGTATTATTATAGAAACCATGTCGACCCCTAATCCTTTCTGTCCAAATACTAAAGGTGTATGCTGCCTCATGTTACTTCTCAATCTGGGTTTAATTCTTGTTACGTTAGGCTTCGTTATAGTAATTCAATTCTTCCAACCATTAATAGTTTGGTAAGTTCTTATAATTCTGTAGATATTAGACGTTTTAGTCTAACTAACAATTTACATTATCTTCGAAAGTATTGTAAGTGCAGGAGAAATTGTTTGATTTATATTGCTATTTCTTTTAGGATCTTGGGAATAGTGTTTCTCATATTTGGATTCTTAACATTGATAGGAAGCCTCGTATACTGTGTACATGTATTTAGAAATGCGAAACACCCGCATGATATTAATCCAGAGGACCTTTATTGGACGAGATATTGGCAAGGACATGTGGGTTCGGCACCTGAAGTGTATTACAAGGCGGAAGATAAATATCAAGATGATGGATACAGCGATCGTTTAAGCAAATACTCAAATAAATATTATGACCGTCAAAGATACTAAAGATAATATATACATCTTATGTTTTACGACTTTACGTAAACACATGCAGCGTGTTTACATTGCATATACAGTTATCAGAGGAGTATGAAGAAATAAAAATATCTACGGTTGAATTAACTTCGGAGTAAAGAAATTATCTATCGTGTATTATATTAATGTTACTAACATATTATTTCACTGACGGTGTAACATGTAAAATTATATTTTGTATAAAATGGCAAGTTATTTAATTTATATGCATATGTGTACATCAATAAAATAACAGTTGTAAATGACAAGTATTTTGAATATCGTATGTAATCACCGAGACAATTAAGCAGTACACGCAAGTCTTTATGACACGTTTTATTAATATCGAATATTGCTTATATAATTTCTGCTACATGTGTTGAGTCACATTTTGTTTAAAAACTCATATATATATATATATACAGAAAGTAATTTATCTTTATTTCCAAGATCTTGCAACACCAATAGTGTTATCAAATAGTTTTTCGTTTAGAAATCTTCCTTTAGAATCAAGTAAATAATAAAAACGTTTGCCTTGGATCCTCAATGGCAAATAAGTGTGTAAGTTACTCCTCGCAATCGTAGATCTCACCTTAAAAGTGAAATTTATTTTTCCAATGAAACTAGTTCATTAAAATAAAATCATGGAACTTGCAAAATAATTAGGATATTATCATTATATAAAATGTTACGCGAAATGTTGCATAAAATTTACTATTTGGAATATTTTACAAAGTTAGAGAAATGTTATGAAATAAATAAAAATTCATTCTGTAACTTTGCCCGAGTTTATTACTAGATAAGAACATGTAAATCAAGTGAATTCTTTTATGAATATTGCTTACCTTCTCCACAGGAACTGTTATAAGTCTTTCATTGTTATATAAATGATGCGTAATTATAGATACATTTTTACCACCTTTGTGCAATATGATGTATTTTATAAATCGCTTTGTTGACATATGTAATGTAGCAATCACAGTAGGTCCTAAATATAAAAACACAAATGTGAGAAAAGAGAATTATATAAATAAATTTGTTTTATATCTAAGACATAAATGTTTATAGGATTTAATTGCTAGGACAAAGAAATTTCCAAATTGCAAGCACAATGTTAATCATGAATGTTTAAAGATATATTATTCAATTATATACAACTTAATATCATATCCATATGCTTGTTAAATATAGTTTGCACAAATTAGAACAGATTAAAAAATTCACTAATATACATAAGCCCTTTTTATGTTTTTCTTTTTGGAATCTTTCGTGTAGTTCCGCATTACTTTGCGCAGGACGAGTCACATAACTTGTCCTCCGTAACTAACTTTTAAACTACGAAATTTAAAAGAGCAGTGGATTTTATATAATAAAGTATTCAGCTTTATTTGTTCTAAAACGAATAATAATAACAGGTAAATGGAAAATCAATGGCCATCACTTTGAGCACCTACTGTAAGTAAGGTAAGTAGCGAGACCACAAGAAAGGTTTCTGCAAATATCTTGCTAATTATTAGGTTTAGGACAAATACAACTTAATACTCATCATAAAAATCATCTTTTTTGTAAAACGCATACTTTAGAAGTTATTTGGGATAGACAAGTTACGCGACTCGCTTGATATATTTTTAATTGAATCATTGAATACAATGGAAACGTGGAATCAAAAAGTGATGAAGAAGTAATGTAACAGTTGTTACAAAAGTTTATAATATTTCAAAACAATTATTCTTGAAGCTAATAATTTTGGCAAATGTGAGGACTTAGGAGCGGTATTCTCAGTTGTTGCTTATTCTTAAGATCGCCTTAAGCAACGACTGAGAATATCGACCTAGCAAACACTTTGACACCAAATTTAAAAATTAAAAACGATAAATAAGATAAATACATAGCACATTGTATTATTATACTTTGAATAATGCGTTTAATCCTGAATCATATATATAGGCATCAAAGATCTATGAATGCGCTAAAATTCATATAGGAATAAGTTTCATATAATTATATAAGCATATATTTTTCAAATCATTTATAATTCATACATGATTACCTGCTATTACTGCGAATATAAAATATATTATTCTTCCTCCAGTCATTTGTAAGTAACTCATCCAAGATAAATCATTCGACCAAATTAACTTCAATTGTGGAGTATAACTATAATATGCTAAAAGTGCGGAGGAACATAACCATCCAATAGAAAAAAGTTTCAATCCCAGAAAATACGAAGCATTTTCATATTTGAAAAGTAGGACATTGTTCCGTACATTTGTATTTACGTGTAACGTGTCTTGCTTTGCTTGTGCAGTTGAATTCCTGTGTACATAAATATTGGAAATATTTTAAAAATCGGATAACGTACTTGGTTCGTAAATAAATTCGCATATTTTGCCCGTCATATTTAGACAACGAAACGTTAATATCAGAAAGCAAATTTTTCTACATAATAATTTATATAAAACTTCAACGTTACCTTGTACTTCTTACTTTAAACGCATTAGCAGGGGAACAATGATAAAATTTACAAGACACGGGATCTTTAAATTTACCATTTTTTGCTACTGTTGCATAAAACAATTGAAACTTATTCATCAAACCTGTGCATTTAAGGGTATTTTTCAAATGTAAGGAATTAAACATTATTCCAGTATAACCATATAATCTTTCAACCTATTGTTTTTATATATAAACACAATCAAGACCGGTAGTATCTAATTCTTACTCTATATTTCTTTTAACATTCGTTTATACAATTCATAAAATAAAATATATTTTGTTTATAATTCTAGGTTATGTTACAGCCCCTCGTCAACTAATATACGTGATATGCACACAGTATGTATGTATTGTACAACCTTACTGTGTGCATGCATACAAATAAATACGAGTATGTATGCACATACTCAATACTTTCGTTTGGATACCAAGTACTTTTAGCAGTACTGTTTGCGGTTGCGATATCTTCTTGGTAGCAGAAAAAAGACGGGTTATCAAACTTGATTTTTTGTGCAGCTGAGACGGCGGAGTGCCATGCGACGATCGCAGTACAAAAAATGTTATCGATTTTGTATATTAATAAAAAATAACATTGTATTCATTGTGATTCGATACAAGTAGGTATCGATACTTTTGTTTCCATACACGTAGTATCGATACTTTTGTTTCGATACCATGGAAGTATCGATACTTTTGTTCCGATACCACAGAAGTATCGATACTTTAATTCGATACCATGGAAGTATCGATACTTTCGTTCGATACAAGTAGTAAGTGAAAGTATTGATACCAGGGCGGTGTCGATTCATCCCTAAACAATTAAGGACTGTTTCCACGTGACAATAAAAGTCATGACTGGTAATGGCGGTCATGATGTAAGGATATAAGGTGCGCGCCCTTTCAAATTAGCCAATAACGTGCACTTCCCAAGATCCTTCATATCGGATTGCCAGCAATAGGATAGAATGAATTTGTCAACATTTCGATAACTCGTTCGCACACTTTCATATGCATTCATATACATACATATTTTAATATGGCGGAAATTGGTAATTTGCAGTAGAAGCTTAGAGCATATAGACATGGAGGTCTCATTGAAAGCGCGAAACTGTCGCCAACATGGTGCGAGAGAGAGAAGTATATGTCCTAATCGACCGTAATGCGCATGCACCGATATCGTTGGCAACCATCCGCGGTTACTATGAATATCGTTATTTACGCTCGTACGTACCTTTTGAAAAACGGTTATATGTATCGAGTTGAAATTAAAAAATGCCATGCCGATATTGCTTGTTGTGTGGTAACCGAGATAAATCGGCTTCCTATTACTCGTAAGTAAATATATATAATCCACCATTTTCCATCTGCTTCGTTTCCGAAAATAAATAAATGATGAAAGCATGCACCGCGTATCACTTCAAACCATACCGCGTGCAGCCAATTTCACGATATCGGCGCATGCGCATTACGGTCGATTAGGACATAAACTTCTCTCACTCGCAAGATGTGTTTCTCTGTCGCACGATATCGGCGCTTGCGCATTACGGTCGAATAGGACATCTACTTCTCTCATTCTCTCTCACGTGATGTCGCCGACAGTTTCGAGGCAGTCACTCTAAGGCAATGATACCTCCATGTATATATGCTCTAAGAGTAGAAGATGAAAATGAGCATGATGGCAGTAATAGCTTTCGCTATTACTAAGGCAGATGTTCAGTAGGGGCACGTCTGTTAGGTCCGGATGCATTTGACTCGTGTCAGCTCGTTATTAATGGCTGTGTTCAGAACGGGTGTTGCCGGGAAATGGGTTACCGTATGGCTATATACACGCGCGTAATGTATTCATAGTGGGGAAGGAACACATACAGCAATAGCGGCATATGTTGCGTGGAACGCCACGATGGGAAACGAACCGATGCCAGCGCCAAGCTAAGTGACGCCACGGCCAATCAGCGTTGCCGGGAATTAGATTGGCGACGCTGGTTGGCCGTGGTTGGCTTCGCGTTGGGGCCAGTGGGCTCGTTTAGCACTGGTGTCAGTTCACGCACACATTACTACCGCTCCTGCAGGTATTTCCCCCTCCATCACTGTGGAGCAATCGGTCCGAACCCTGCATATACCCCCACACGGCAACTCATTTTCTGGCAAACACTGTTCAGAAGATAACCACTGTTGGCAACGGTCTGTTGCTGTTTTGTGAATAGTGAAACGTGATATCTACAAGTACGATCTTATTTAAAGAACAGCTTTATACTATTTACTACTTTTGTTAAGTACAGGGTGTTTATAAATATGTGGGATAATTTTTCGAGATGGGTTCTACTCATCGTGATACAGTGTTCCTCGGATTATGGAGAAAGGTTCGGGCCCGAAAAATTCTCCATGATCCGAGGCAGGGCCAGTAGGTAGCATTAAATAGATTCACCCTTGGTAGGGCCTTTGTCCGAACCGTCTGACAAGGAGACTGAACGACGTAAAGCGAGAGTGAGTGAAATAGCGCAACAGCAGGCGACCTTCGGTTGATGGCGACTTGTATCATCCAGTATTGAATATGAAAATTTTCATATTTCTTATTGCAGTTTGATGAGAGTATTGCCAATGGATTATTGGTGAGTTTATGTTTACGACAATAAGTCCAAACACGAAGCAATTCGGTCTATTTTTGATTATGAAAACACGATTAGAATTCCAGTATTGCACCGGATTAGGGTCAATTCAAACGAGCGACGCGGCGTCGTGCGATATGACAATATTGTCGCAAAAAATTGTGACACGTGTGAATTTCTCTATATACATATATGTACCGGTGCGAAATCGCAACGACGCCGCATCGATCGTCTGAATTGACCTTAAGGATATGTATATAGAAATATTTGCAGCATTCACACGTGCTTAATTTTTTTCGGCAGTATTGTCATATCATACAACCGTCGTATTGTACGATGCCGCACCGCTCGTGTGCATTGCCCCTAAAGGTCGATTTATATTATCCGCACAGACACAGAACGGTTCCGTTCAATACCGATAAGAAAAGTATTCTTTAATGCAATTTGTATATAGGTGTTTATCGTATCGTATCAACACAGATCGTACCGGCATCGGTCCCGGCCATCCGATATTCTCGCGAAGAATACTTTGTCGGATACGGAACGTGTGAGACCGTGTCGGCGCTGACAATATGAATATGTTTTTCGGTTCCGTTCAGCCAAATCTTGCATAATTAAAAAACATTTTTCCTATTTTTACTATTACGTGTCTTAACGAATCGCTTTCTGTTGACTGAATGAGAATGAGCGATGCTAACGTCCGATAAACATATATGAATTCTCGTGTCCGTGTCGGAACCGATGCGGAACCGTTCCGTGTCGAATGCGGATAATATAAATCGACCTTCAAGCGGAAAACACGCTTCTGGTGGTCGTCACACTTCGTTCACTAAACATGTACCGAATTTCTCCATGTTTGAACTCATTTTTATCGGGAAATCCTAAAAAATCCATTGGGGATACTTTCATGAACATTTATCAAAAGCACGAACACTTTAGTTTTCTGTATTGGGTATTTTACCTGGCCCAACCGTTTTATCGCTCTCGGCAGTCAACGGGTGGCCTACTCGGGATCGCAGGTCCTCGCTCGCAGCGAGGAAACAAAACTGTGCGGTGGGTAAGTCTTTCCCGATAATCCGGGGTCAAAAGCATTTCAATAATCCGAGGAAGACTGTAATAAGACAATTTGGTATACGAAAATGTCTGACAAGGCTTAGTTTTACAGTTATAAGCATTTTTATAGCCGTTTCGAACTCGTGTTTCACGAAAGGGCGAAGTTACATTTGACGAAGTCCCTTTAATAGATGTTTTGGGCCGGTATTTTACGGAATATAAAAATTGGGGCTCTTAATATTTCTCGGATTTCCGGATATCTGAGTCTTGAGTCTCCGAGTATTTATATTTGGATATCCGGATATTTATTTAATTTAGATTCGAGTACCCGAGTATCCAGATATATCCGGATACTCGAATTACTCATTATAACTCGAAATCCGAATCTGTATCCGATGTCGAATATTTTATCATAATGACTCAATAAAGCTCTGTTTATTTGGATTCTAATTAAAGAAATTAAGTTTAACTAAAGTGATTAAAACAAGAAATGCGAAGAGTATTATATTACTCTTGGATACTCGGATCTAAGTACGGATATCCGGATACTCAGATAGGAATTACAATTTAGATTTCGAGTCATAACGAGCAATCTGGATACTCGGATATCCGGATAGTAAGAGCCCTAATAAAAATGCGTATAGCTGCAAAACTAAGCATTATCGGACATATGCGTATACCAATTTTTCTTATTATCTTGATGAATGGAACCGACCCTGAAATATTGTCCCACATATTTATAAACACCCTATACGTATATAAACTACGTGATATACGAAATTTTGTATGTACATCCTTTTCGTCTATCTCTCACAGTCATATGTATATCCGAATAGCACCGAAGATGAACGGAGTTACCCGATTTACCCGTACTCTCCCCGGCTGAGCTAATGCTGCGTCTATACATATACATTAGGGTGGTACTTAATTTGAACTTCCGATTTTTGTTTTATCTTACCCCCCTAAGTTGTGACACTTGGCGAGAAAATGATATGTGCAAAATTTCAAAGTGATTGGACAACGGGAACCCGAACATAACTGTGTTTGGCTATTTTGGAAGTATGAGTGAATATTTTTTATTAAAAGTACAATTTTTTTAGATGAATAAGTGTACTATGGAAGAGAGAGACGCGGACTCCAGTTTGACGCTCTCTGTGTTGACTGTGGTTACCCTGAAGATTGGTGACGCGGGCGACGCGACGAAGAATGGTTCGCACACCACTGATGGGGGCGACAATGTTGGCATCGTCATCGGTCACGACAGCGACTTGGACGACAGCGATTTCGACGACAGTGACTCCGACGAAACCGACTCCGACGACATCGAGTCCGACGAGAGCGACCGCGCCTTTAGAATGGAACTCGGCCTTGACAAGCACTACCGCCCGATACCGCAGGAACACGAGGACTGGGAGCCTCGAAAGGACGACATCTACGACGAGGATTCGGGGCAGGTGACGGTCAAATGCGGCGCCTACAACCCACATAGGTTTAACGACACGATGAGGCGCGCCTGGTTGGGAATCCCGTTGACAGGAAATAAGAACTGGCGCGGCCGCGTGGTATTCATCGGCCCTATCGGGGGACATACGGCTATATTCCGTTGCCCCGCGCCAGGCGGGCGAAGCAGGGCGACCGTGTTGAACGCCACGCTGAAGGAGCTCCTGGGCGGCTCATTCGGGATGGAAGTACTTCCCGGAGTCGAGGTCCCGAAGCATATTCGCACGGATCTGCCGAAGTTGCCAATTCAGGACGACAACGACGTGATCCAGGTCGAGATTGAGACGCCTAAACAACCGGAGGGAGAGAAGGATCCCCAGGTGGAGTCCGACCAGACCCGCGGGAACACCGACAGAATCGAGAAGAAAAGTATGCCGAGGGCTTGTGTAAGCCTGACTGGACCAGCCGAACGTCCCGAGTCTTTGTCGTCCTCGTTCTCAACGGCGGTAACAACATCGCCGCCTCCGTCGTCGAGCCGTCAATAGATGTCTCTTGAGGAAGCGTGGCTGCAGGTGCGAGCAAGTCAAGCTACGCCCTGTACGCAGAGACGTGGAGGCGTGTATCGTTCCAATAGCGACAGCCTTCCGATACCATGTTTTTTTTCAAATGTAAGGAATTTAGCATTATTCCATTATAACCATGTAATCTTTCAACTTATTATTTTTATATATAAAAACAATCAAGACTGACAGTATCTAATTCTTTCTCTATATTTCGCTTAACATTCGTTTATACAATTCATAAAATAAAAGATACTTTATGTTGTTCATATTGCGTGCAAGTAAAGCTACGCCCTGTACGCGGAGAAGTGGAGGCGCGTATTTTTCAAATGTAAGGAAATAAACATTATTCCAGTATCACTATATATGTAGACTTTCGCTTGTGGCTACCAAATTATTGGGTAATAGTTCAAATTTACCGTCACGGGAGAAATATCGTGGCTGGGGGGAAGGGGCGGCCGCTCTTCGTGAACAGCGTGGAATTCTTTCCTCACTTAACGGCCGCATTCGTTCCTGGCAGCGGAGGAATGAGGTGACCGTTTTCTAAATATTCGCAAAAAACTGTGATCAGTAGTGGCATAGTTTTTGGTCAGAGTTTTATGCGAATATCTTGAAATTCATATTTGAATTTCATATTTGAAATTTAGCACATATCATTTTCTCATCAAGTCTCCCAATTTAGGGGGGTAAGACAAAAATGAAACTAAAAAAAAATTTGACCCTTATAAGGGCTTTTTAAGGAAGTGATTTTTTAAACTTGAGTTACTTTGCTTACTGTAATCATAACTCTTGATTTTAATTGAATTATTTCTTAAAACATCTGCATATAATGTAAATTTAAAATTATGTTACCCTTTTTGCATATTACGTAAATTTACTTTATTTAATATTAAAAATAAAAAATAATTTAATTTTCTTTTCCTTATCTTATATCAGTATTTTAAAGAATAAAGTATTCATTTTTCCTTTCGATTTCAAAATCTTAATATTCATTTAAATAGGCAGTCTAAAAGTGTAGACAATTTCTTTTATGTTTCTGCACGTATACATACATCTTAATATATAAAGCAGAAAGCTTCTATATGTTTGGCTGTCGCCTACAAACTTTGGAACGATAAACTCTGTGATCACGAAATGTGCCCAGCTCATTATACCTGACTAATCCAGATGAATGTGACTATTTTCATATAAAAATAATTTTTTTTATAAAATTAGAATCTAAATTTTGGGCGAAACCGAGTAGTAAGCTAATATTTTACATCGCTTATTTTTCAAAACTGATCTTTAAGTTTTATCCTAAACAAGGGAATATTTTTAAATTTCGGTTTTAAATTTTTAATTAAATTGTCACTATAAAATGGGTTTAAAAAACCAAGGAGTATATTTTTCTTTACCATCATCCCAAAGTTGCCCCCCTATGGAAAAAACTCTGCGGACGCCCCTGATGCTTTATAGCTATATACGGTATATATATATATCCTTTTTTGCATATAACGTAAATTTACTTTAAGTATTTAATATTAAAAATAAAAAATAATTTAATTTTCTTTCCCTTATCTTATATACAGTATATGCATATATGCTGTGTACATGTAAAGTTTTGACAAAATATCAATATATTACCTAACGATAATACCATGTCCATGCCCTGAATAATACGAAACGCAAATGAGAGTTGGAGAAAAGTCTTACAAATTTAATAAATCGATTTGATAATTAGCATAATAAATCAAGAACGATTACATTCGATCAAAATATTCAACTGAGATTCTTTAATTCACAGTTGAGCACAGTGAAGGAACGCTCCAGAATGTTTTGAGAGAAATTGGGGTTATGTAACGCGTGCAAAGAACAGTTATGCTCCCCAGTCAGAACCGATCATGAAAAATCACGAATCACTGTGAAATATCACCGTCATTAGGAACGATCGTGATCAAATCACTCGTGATTCACAAATAGTACGCAGTTCTAGCCATCTCTAAATAATATATAGGTAGAGGAATATAAATATTTACTTTTGGACAAGGCCAACAGTTCTATATATTAAATAAAAAATATTGATCTAAACATTGTCTTTTTTAAATAGAGTAGCGCCCATTAGGTGATTTAAATATTAAAATATCCAATTATTTCTGTTTTGTAAAAAGAATACTTAATGTTCATGAAAACCTGCCCCCATGTACACATCAATCTAGTGACTTTGTCGTTGAATGAGTTAAGAGTGGCAACATGCAGCGCAAAATTTACGCTTTCCGTCAAAAGTGTTCAAGGTGGAAGTCGTTGACGCCATTTCGTTTCTCGTTTCGCTGTTAGCGTCACGAAAGTTTTGTCCCTTTTTCTTTAATTTAATTCCGCCAAAACGTCGCAGTTACATGTAAGTAGTAATGTAATATTGCAGTGAAATATTCGGCACTACAAAAAGTCGTAAAGAAATATCCAAATTGTTTCTTCAAGAGATCCACATATCACCACTTACGAGCACGCCAAGGGCCGGTTGTTTTTAGATGTCTCTTGTACGTTATATTACTCATATTATATTACTATCTTTCTAAAGTGGAAGTCAGTTACTGATCATGGTATTGCTTATGATAATGATAATTCTGTTCGATTGAGTGAAAAAATTTTCTACCTAACGAAATATCTAACTTCCATGGCCTTGAAAAGTATATAAGCGTCTTATTCACGATAATGGACTGCTACAACTTTTCAAACGTTCTTTCTTTTTTAATTTATCTTACTTTCACTTTACACAATTTATAATCTTTTAAGGACCAAATAATTAGCAGCAACTTTGTAAAATAATCTTTTGTCCTAATTTTTTAAAGAAATAATATTTTCCCATTCGTAGCGTAAGACACCTGTTGTTTGTTAATGATAAATCGCATTAACTTTTATACATTTTAATAATATTCCTGAAATGCTGTAGTTTCTCCGTTTCAGGAAATTTCAAGGAAATATACATATGTAATGCTTGTATGTAATAATTTCTCTGAAAGGTACTGATTTTTAACACGTATGTAAGAACTTCACATGTATATGATTTGGTTTTTTCAGTTCTGCTTTTGTACCATATATCGTTCCAAATTTCTCTAATTGTAGCTCAACATAGTATATCAAGAGATTTATGTTCAGCTTTATTAGAATTCAGCTTACAAAGAAAAATATCGATTTATAAAATGGAAACGAATCGGAGTTTGTTTAAATTACATTTTATTATCGACACTTGAAAAATGTGTTTTAAAATGTTTATTGATTTCGCCACAAGTTTTAAGTGCAAATAGTTATAGATGCAATAGTTTATTATGTACAAAGGAACGCAACATTTACTGAAAATTGATTACGATCTAACAAATTCTTGAATAATGCAATTAAAAACGGACGATTGCTCGCTTCGTACAAAGTATTGTTATGTAACCGAGATTCAGATGTACAACTGAATATTTTATGAAACCTAATTTTTTATCTTTTTTCTTTATAAAAATTGAAATATTATCATCAATGTTTAGTAACATTATTTTCTTTCACTTGCATTAAAATATAGCATAAATAGATGGGCACAAAATGTAATTGATATACAGCAGATAATACTAATTCTATTTACAGAAACTTTGGTAGTAGCTTACATTAATTGATGCGCAAGCTATTTATAATATAGCTGTGTACACATTCAATTATTCCTTAAATGATTGAAAATATAAGTAAGCTGTTCGTATAAAAGCTAACTCTGCGGAAGAAATATAATATAAGACCTGAAATTTTTCATGCAATTTGTAGAGATTACAATGTAATATTAATTTTTTTAAAAAATGAAACCAGTTTTTATTACATGCATTTTATAGTACATCGTGAGGGGTATTAAAAGCAGTCATTGAAATATATTAAACTTAATTATCATTTTCTCTAAACACTATTTTACATTAGTTTCGCTATGAAGTACTTTCTCGATTTATAATAATTAAATAATGTTGATTTTCCTTAAGTATATATTTCATGAAACATTTGAAGTGGTCGTTAGAATAGAGAACATTGTTATTATTGCGCGAGGGAACCTGGTCAGCGTTATTGTTAGAATCTTATTTGGAGCAAGACTGTTCGGAGTAACTATTATGTTTGATATCTAAATCTGCATTCTTTTGATTTATATTCTTAATATCACTGCTTACGTCTATATTAGGGTTGACTACCTGGGGGCCTGTGAACCACGGGAGGCAGCTTTGCCTTGCTGCCACGCTGAACAGCTCCCTTTGTACCTACCAGACTCTGACGATTGCAGTCGAAAAGAGAGGGAGGGAAGTAGGAATTCGACTGCGATCGTCAGATTCTGGTTGGTATGGGTGGAGCCATTCAGCGTGGCAGTAATGGCCTGTTTACACCTGAAGAGTGATTCGGTCGAGTGAGCCCACTGGGCCGAGCACTCGCGCAGTCTGAACGCATATTCTAGTACTCGGTCAAGTAATCCGACGGGCAAAACAGCCAAGATTTTCACTCGGCCGAGTAGCCGACCGTATGACTCGGCCGAGTCACTCGTCAGGTGTAAACCCAGCTTGAGGCAGAGGTGCCCCTGGTGGCTTGCGAGCCACCAGTTAGTCAATCCGGATCTATATCTTCCAATATCCTGATATTTAACTTTACATGTATTCTTTCTTGGTGAAGTCGCCATTTCAACTAGACTATAGATATTGAAAGTACAAAGTAATAGCGTACGTAATAATCTCTTGGGGTCACTGTGGCGCTACAAGGAACTTTAAAAGAGTTCACAATACAATGAACGCAACTAAGTCATTATAATATTTCATAGCACTTGCTATTTAATTATTTTATATAGATTAGCTTAATGGGTCTGGTAAATATGACCCCTCACACCAGCGGCTGATGGTTGGTGAAAATAAAGGCAATGTCAAAATCTCCAAGCATTAGTTTCATAAAAAAATTTAAGTCTCGCATTATATTTTTCCCTTTCAATGTAATAAGATTCACTTCATCGATATTTCTTATATTCTCAATACTTTGAGAAATAATTGTATGTATGTGTATTTAAACAGATTCAGTATGAAAAGATTTAAGAATTTATTAGAAACGAACGGTTTTAAAATACGTTTTTACAATTCATTGAGGTTTTGTAAACGAGTAATGTTAAAATGAGATGACTCGAAAGTAAAATCACAAGCATATCGAGTAATAATACTCCTTTCTTTTTTCAGAAAATGGTTTCCTCTAATCAACCGGTAAGAACAATGCTAATAGTAAATTGTATATCTTATTTTCTTATGTTTAATAATATTATTGTTTATTTATCATGTATAATATATCCCCACTTTAAGTAAAGTATTCGCATAAGTTGAACTACATAATTTGTCTGTAGGTACGTAACATGTTATGTTTTTCTTACAATTTTTTTTATTATGTACACTTCGGTAGAAGCTTCAAGTAATGTATAAAGTTTAGTGTTAATGTTAAGTATTTATTATTAATAAGCTCAATAACATTGCATTATCATAAGAATAGTGCGATGGTTGTAATAATAGCAAAAATTTGAGCAAGATAAAATCTCAAATAGACACCATACTGTTGACAAACAAGAGTATGGTCGATTTTAGAGGTACAGAGTAAATATAATTTCTTTTTTAATTTGTATTACCAATATAGATGATTACAACAAAGAAATATTACTAATTGTATATTTCAATTTTACAGAGGAAAACAAAAATATTTGTGGGTCGGTTACCAGAAAATTGTCGCAACGATGAGTTGCGACAATTATTTTTACGTTTTGGTGAAGTAACGGAATGCGATGTCATGAATCGATATGGGTTTGTCCACATGGCGCGTGAGGAAGATGCAGCTGCAGCGATCAAAGCGCTTCACAATTCCAACTTCAAGGGTGCAACCATCAATGTGGAACAGTCTACAGGAAAATCGCGCGGCGCGGGAGGAGGACGCAGGGATGGAGACAGAAGAGGTGGACCAATGAGAGGTGGTAGGGGAGGACGAGACGGTGGTAGAGACGCTCGTCCGGGACCATACAATGATAGAAGAGGTCAGTAGATATTTTCATACCATTCTATCTTCAGAATACTATTTTCTCATTGCTAATAATTCCGTCGTGTAAAGATACAATTATTCCGTGAAGAATTTCTTCTTAGAAAATAATATGCTTCATTCTGCGCACAATAAAAATTCGGTTTTATTCTTGTTTCTAGAATAAAACGTAACACTGGTATCGTTTAAAAAATCAGTCCGTGCGGCTCACTTATTCATGAATCACTATTACTTCATATGGCGCGGTATAAAGCAGTAAATTGCAATGAGAATGTAGTGTAATTAAAGTAAATATGTGTTTATAATGCAGACTAAAAAACCAATTGTTTATTTCGGCCTGCTTTACAGTTCTTCCGATCCAACTCGTTGGTTACGATGGATCTGCTGCAGGTGGCGTCGCAACGGGGTACACCGATTACAATCGTGGCGCTGGAGACTTTAGTGGACGTGGAGCAGACTTCAGTACTGGCTACACCGATCGCGGAGCATACGGACAAAATGTGGGGAGCGCGGCAATGGGTTACACATCTACAGCGCCTGGAATGGGAGGTGGATACGGACCAGCGACCGGAGCTGTTGGAGGATATGGACCAACTGGAACAGCTGATTATGGGAGAACCGCTGACTATACCCGCGCTGCAGATTTTGGAGCTAGAACAGATTATGGTAATTACACTGGTAGATGTCTTTTTTTTTTACTCAACTCTTGTCACATTCATAATTAAGCCTCTACATTCAAATGCAGCTCTCTTTGTAACAAAGTAAAATTGTTTCTGAATTTAAATATCACTTGCAACAAAATATGTTAAAATTAGTACTCTCTCTATTTTTTTTATAACAAAAGAAAGTCACAATTACGGAATGGCTAATTCCAATGAAATATTTTGTGGTGAATCTAAAGCGAAAATGAGAAAACATGTGTCCGAGAATTAACAATTTAAATAACATTTATTTCTGATTCACCATCTCTGAGATATTTGCAATTTTTACTGTGCATACTTCGATCTGTTTTTGCGTCGGATTATACAGTTATCTGTTTCAGAGAATTAGAGTTCAATTAAGTAAAAACCATATTTGATACATGGAGAATAATTTGAATAAATTAAGCTTAATCAGGCTGCAATTACAAGCATCGTTAGTCTAATACAAAGCTGTATCTGATTTACAGTAGTTGGAGGTGGGATGACTGGGGACTTTAATCGTGGTGCACCAGGTCCTATGGATTATGGACGTACTGATAATTTTGGTGCAAATCGTACAGTTGATTATACAGCTAGGAATGATTATGATCGAAGTACAACTGGACCTATGAGAAACGGTGGTGGCGCTGTTGCCACTACTGGGTATGGAACAGGGTACACAGATGTAGGATATGATGAAAGTCACTGGTAAAGTAATCCATCTTACTCGCTTACCAGCTTTAGATTTAATTTCACGATTCGATTTAAACCTGTCAAAAATGGTTACATATTACACTTTCGATAATATACTTGAATACAGTGAATTCAGTGGTAACGTTCCAACAATATATTTAAACACTGAAAACTCAAATTAACATTTATCTATAAAATTTAAGAACTTGATGCTCTCTGTACACAAGTAAATTTCTTGCGTATCATTCACATGACGTATAAAACTTCTCGAGTCTCTAACATAAGTATGTTGCACAGAGGCTACAAAATTATTAAAGGAAAATACGTACTGTAAAATAACTTACAAACTTTAAAACTTCGAACACCCCACAGTTATGAATTGAAACTTCATTTTTATTCTAATCTGGGATGCTTATACTAATTTAATATTGGTAAGAGTACCTTCAACTGATCGAGGCATTGAAAGCAAAAACGGGCTAACGCACATTGAGAAAGAAATCGTTTTTCCTATTTTATATGATTGGCAAAAAATATAACAGCCTATTTATTAGCCCGTGTTTTCTCTCGATGCTTGGATTATGCTTGGCAAGCATTTTGGTGTATTATTCAGGATAGAATGAAAATAAGTTAACATATTCCAATTGTGTATGACAGGGGCTATCCCCGGGCCCGCCCGGGGATATTATGGGTGGGCCCGGGAGGGTGGGGGGTAAGTCAGGGAGCTTCAATGGCTTACGACAGGAGGGATGGTCCCTCTGTTAATGATATGCCTCCATTTAACAGGCCAATGAGTACTGGACCCAGCTACAGCACTGGGGCACCTAGTTACAGCACTGGTCCTGGACCACAAGCAGACATGTTTAGTAGGAGACCTGGCAGTGCAGTCCCTAGTGGTGGATATCCGCCTGTTGGTGGAGGGTAAGTGAAAAATCCATATACATATCAATTTAAGCAATTACATTAATTTGTGCTATTTCCTATGCGACAATAGGTCGCATGTTTAAAAATAAGCGTTGTTTAGAATATACAGTATCTTATTTCTTACCATCATATTTACTATAATTAAAATTTTTCCAGAATGCAAATATAGTTTGCGCCTTTGTTTATTCAAGATACAGGATACCTTAAGCCTATAGTGTGATTGGTAACCAAAAAGTGTGTCGAGATTGTTATACGCGCGTGGAAAGTTTATGCCAAGAGAAATCGGATGGTAGCGTTTTATTTTGAAAATCAGACTGGAATGCCTTCAAAATTACACTTGGAAGTTCGTAATTTTAAGCTTGTCAGCAAAGAAAACGGTAGGCGAAGTCGCATCTGATTGGGAGGACTTGGAAAGGATATTCTTTTGCGTCAGCGATATCTTTGAAGATCAAGTCGCGAAACGAATAGTTTGCTATTTACTGTGGCAACACAGTAGCGAGGAAAACATTTTGCGTCTTCAGAGATATTGTTGGTGCATCGCGGTGTGTGCCTTTTGAAGTCTTTCCATTCAGATGTGAGGCTACTGTTTTATTCGCCGATAAACTTGAAATTACGAACTTCGAATACATTTTTATAACTATTCCCATCTGGCTTTCATGATAAAAATGGTATCATTCAATTGTGCATGACGTGCGATTTCCAAAAGTGTATGTATAGCAATTACAACATATTCTTTGGTGCAAATGTAATTTAGGCTTATCATTGCACTTTTTTCTAACTCGTATGTTCTAATGATCTCTATATATTCAAACTTCTCAAACAAATGTACCTTCAAAATATATTCCTTTATAAATCAAATTAGATAACTTTGTACAGTTAATGAGGGCGCTGTAGTGAAGTAGTAAATTCGGTTGTAAAATGGCGGCATTGATTGAGATAGAGAGACCAAGATCTGTATACGATTATCCATTTGTTGTGTTCCGTGCACTTTGTAATGGGATTAATTCTTTGTCTGGCAACGAAAAGCTGGAGATAATTGCTCGATTTAGTTCCTAACCGTAGGCGGTGCGTTAACAATTTTCATTTTCTATAATTAATGTTTTCAATCAAATGACGTATGTGTCCCTAGATCGATCGTATGGGTCAATACTATTCCTACCACATTACCGTGAAAACACGCCAATAGCAGGGAACAGATGGAAACTTTCGACGCGAAAACTCGTGATTGCCAGTCAAAGAGTTAGTGGAAATTCAATCGAAATTTAAATAGTTTACACAGCCCACAATGAGGGCTGAGTTCTATTCTCCCCATTCATTAAAGCCTGGACTCGATACTGGAGACACGTTCACTCTTATGCCTAACTCATTTTATGACTTCACTATACATACAGTAACACCGCTAAAAAGTACTTGATTTCTTGTTATATGTACGTTTCATAAAAAGAAAAAAAATAAGAAAATAGAATGTAAATAGATTTGCCACCCATACACTAATAACTTATAATCAATTTTTTCGCTTGAAAATTGTTTAATAGCGCTTTACTGTTAATAATATTACATTTTATTATTGGCTATATTGCGAGCAATTGTATTGTTGCAATGAAAACGTTTCAACCATCAAAATCAACGATCACGAAAAATGTTACTGAACAAAACGGTTACCCAATAAAATATAAACGCTCCTACAATTTAATTAATGTATATGTATATCTTACATAAAAATATTCTTACGTGTCAGAATATTTTTGAAATGCTGGAATTAAACACTATAGTGCCGAAGTTTACTTGTATAGTCTATTGCTATCCTCCTCCACTTTTAAAAACTCCTCGAAGTAAGCGAATCTTCGATCACGCGCAGTTGACCTGAAACATCTCCCTGCGACAGTTCTGGTCCTTTCGGACGCGTGCACAAAAATACGCCTCCGAATCGTTTCAATTGCGCGGTAATCATGCTCAAATTCGTCGTCTCTTCAAAGATAGGCGAGAGAGACCGAGAATTTTCGTACAACGCGTTATAGGAGGATGGTCGAGCTATCTGATTTTTTACACGCTCTTGTTAGACAGACTGTAACAGCGAGGCATCCATGTTTTTCGGTTACTACTTAATTCATAGAAAATCATAGGACAAAAAATGAATAAATTTTATGTTTCTCCCAACTGAAGTAACTGTTTGAACTTATTAAAAAATATTGTTAATTAACCGCTGAAGAAGTAATTGTTCGAAGTAATAAGAGTAATGCTGTAAGAAGTGCTGTGACCTGAAGTGCATATTAATCCGAGTTTATTGTATTTGATATGAAAACTAAACAAATAGTGAGAGTGCAAATGGGCGATGAGGGGCTCGTTCATGACTGAATTCTCAGTTGAGGAAGTAACCACGTAGAGTCAATTAATTTTCCGTTAACTATAGCAATTTATAACCCTTGACCGCACCACTTAAGAGTGCCTCAAGTTAGTTATTAGTACTTTGAAAAGTGAACAGCGTGGCGGATATTGGCCTTTCATCGAATAACGCTTCTCTTCGTGGCAGACTTTGACCACCGAGGCAAATCATTCATATTCAACTTATTAGATATAAAAATGTTATTTCCTCAGTAGTGAGGCATATTTTTACGTTTGTAGAAGGAAACTAGACTATGCCTAGATGTAGGAATGGTTCGAGCTGCTGAAGTTTAAGAGGCATAGAATAACAGTTTGTTATTGGCCTGGCTAGCTTAATTAATTAAAGCAGTTGTCCAAAAAATGAAAGATTCGGGTTCAAATCCCGGCCCAGCCATCCATCAGACCGACTCTTTCTCTTAAATTTTTAAACATTAAGTTTAAATGATTCTTAACAGTGCAGCGTGTTCGATTATTAGGGACGATCATAACTAATTTTATCACAAAGTTTAAATTATTATGATTGTAAAGCTATGTTTAACGAAAGGATGATAATAAAAATGGCTAATTTTCGATCTCGATGAGAATTAAAGATTTGTATAGGGTGGATCGGTACAGATAAGGATACATCTCTGAGTCGGAAGACAGTTGTAAAAGAAACCTTCCCGCAAAATTGTTCATAACATTGGAAACTAGAGCTAAATGTTTTTCACATTAACTTGCTCTGCCCGATAAGAAGAAAAATGTTTAAAAAGAACCATGCGTCGCAGGCGCACCGTTTCGACACAAGCAGTTGTTAAAGTTTACGCAAGAATCAACATCACGAAGCAACTGCTCGCTGAACTGATCCGATAGCTACGCGTGAGTTACCCCCACCGACTCTTGGAACTGGCTTGAACGAGCAAAGCTTCGGGTGGTCTACCTGCACTTCATGCGCGAGTAAAGAATTCAAGTACTCGTTTTTATTACGATCATTAAAAATACTCAGAATTATATATCATGCTTGTAATTTTCACGAGAAAGTCGCCAACAAATGTAGCGAGGTCGTAAATGAAACACTCGAGTAGCGGCTGTCTTTGAAGCCCCGACACCCCCAGGGCCTTAAGGCAGAGTTGAACATGTGCAAATTTTAAATTTTCCTACGGTACGAGGTTCTACGTTGCATGCCGGACCATAAAAATCGACCCCTGCAGTGATGTTCTGTAGCGCGCATTGCACATGTTTAACCGTGCCTTTGCGCGGTATACTGTTACAGGAATGCCAGTAGGAATTGTATCTCAGGCCACATGAGCCCTGAGTGAGGCCCGAGCCCCTTCTCTGCCCATAGATCACGCGCAACTATTTTTACGACCTCGCTATATCTCTGCGGGTACTATAAGAAATATAGAAATTGGAATTCTCATTACTGAATGGCTACATATTGCTGTCTTTGTCTTCCTGACTCTAGCTCGGAGGTGCAAAAAGAACCGCTCGGGAGCCGGAGACCTCTTCACCATTCTGGGCGCCGGGTCAGAGCCGAGCGTGGAACACTGAAGGTGCGATCCAGCGGCGCGTGGCTCCGTGAATCTGGCGAACGCGATTCGGCAAAGAACAGGAAGCTCAAGCCGAACCAAGCGAGCCCCACCTGATCGGAGAGTATGGCGCGTCGTTGGAGTTCACCTTAACAGCTAACACGCTCGGCTCTGATCCGGCGCCCGGAATCGCAAAGAGATCTTCGGCTCCAAACAGCTTTTTGTGCACCTCTGATCTACGCGCTACTGCTTGTGTGAGTGGCTACACACTCTAATTTCTGCGTAAACTTCAATAATTTTTCGCGTCGAAACTGCATTTGCGAAACATGGTTTCTTTTGGACTTTCTTTCTTCTCACCAAGCACGCCAAGTTGATGTAAAATAAAATTTATTATTACATAAATTCAGTATTAATTTTCAATGTTTTTAATATTTTTGCGGTAAGTTTCTTTTTCCCACCGATCCGGAGGTGTAGATTCACCCCCCGATAGAAGTGACCATTAGTATTTATACACCCAGTACAAGAGACACATCTGTGGGTTCGAAGAAATTCGAAAATTATTATTCTATTCATATGTAATCGCAAAATTTCAACGAGTATCGAGGTCCCTTTCGTTGTCTTTAGATAAAAATCCGTTTGCTACATAATCGTTAAGAAATCTCGCAGACAAGTTTACGGTAAGTTGCTGTGGAGTAAAATCAAAATACGATAAAAGAAATTTCCTGAACCCTTATCCGGTGAAGTAGAAACTTTGTTACTTAACTGCTGGCACGGAGTCTACCATACCCCAAGTATTGTTCAATTTTTATTTGCACAGTAAACTTTTAACTTTTCCTTCAGAAAAAAGCATCAAAGTATTTTCAGTAACTAAGTATATTAATACAATTGATGGAGATAAAGTCTTGTTTGTAAGGAATATCAAAATACAATTAATTGTTTCGTATTCTCGCGTGAAAGAACATCGAACTAAACAAGCATCTCGAACATCATTATGGGGTTCATGAGACCCTGCCTAGCCATCCGAGGGTTAAGAGCGAGGTTAAAAATTGGCCATTTCTTACTATTGTCCTTTATCCTCATATATATAATTATCGCCTATATTATTGTGAATAGGAATTTATATAAAGAAAATTACAAGGCTACTTAAATTTTGTTATAGTTATACTGAAGGATACGACAGACCAGATGCTTATGGTCCTCCGCGTGGTGGTGGACGGTAAGTCTTATTCTTTCTCTTGTTTATAACATATTACACTTTTTACACCACTGCGTTTTTCAAAGTGACACTTATCACACAGCGTTGAAGAGCGATATTAACTTGTGCGAGTGATTGTGTTCGTTCATCATGCGACCACGCTCTTTTTGCGCAATGTTTTTCATTCGGTTTGACACTGACCTCAGTGTACTCATGTTTTTATGCGGATCGAAATAGGTTGACATTTCCTGTAAAAGTATAAGGTGTGACACTTAGCGCGACGGTGAACATGTTTCTTGATCGTAGAAAGCGTGTACTTGCGTGTGCAACAACACACAATCGATTGCTGTCCGTCGCGGAAATATGACCAGCCGTCTTGCGACTTTGCTAATGTTGAGTGTAAAAGAGAACAGAGGTAGTTCGTCGTTATGATTGAATTCTCTCATACTTAATGCTATTATAAATTTACATCGATATTCAGTAACCACTGTTCATTAATTTTACGTACACTTTTATAAGATTGCCCAGTACTATATTTTTTTTAGTACATCTTTTTTTACATATTTTTTTTTCTGGATTGCAACTATGGGGTGAGACCGAAAGAATTCGGTGGTCATAAGGACCACCCTAATATACAGGACGTTCACATCGTTACTAATCAGCGTTTTTCTCGAAAATATTAAGTAGATACATGGAGAAATGAAACAGGGAGAAGTTATAATATTTTTTATAACCGACATAATAGCGTATGCAACATTTTTATGTTAGCAATATTCTTCGAAAAACGAGGGTGACCTTCAGTTTTTTACATGGCATGCTACGTATTTTTGCATAGCGTATAAAAGCGCGTGCCAAGACAAATTCAACCATGTGGGATACAAGGTCAGGAATGAAAGAAATAATTCGAATACTTTGTACCATTGTATTTACTAGTATTTCTTATTGATAAGACTACCTGCGTAGCGTGTTCAATGTGACCTCCATGTGCAAACATGCATTTTTTTAGCTCTATGAAATATATTTTTGGTGGCTTCTGCTAATGTCCGAGATATCGATGCACACGCTCCCGTTATTCTTCTTTGTAAATCGTTTACATCTTTGGACGGTGTATTGTAAATGATATCTTTAACAGAGCCGCATAAAAAGAAATTCAGAGGTGATAAATCTGGAGATATTGGAGGCCATTTCACAGGCCCCCCCGTACATTCCATTGCATTGTAAATAAGGAATACTATTTAGTAAATACTTACTTCGTTCATTCCTGACCTTGTACGACCTTGAAGGTCATTGTATCGAACATGGTTGAATTTGTCTTGACACACTCTTTTATATGATACAAAAGAAAATATATACCATTCCATACGAAAAATGGAAGGTCACCCTAGTTTCTCAAAAAATATTGCAAACATAAAAAATTTACATATGGCATTATGTTTTTCCGTTTACTTATTATGTACGAGCAAACCCTGGCAAGTAACTGCGTGAACGCGTTGTATACATATACAAATACATACTCAGATCAGTCCAGCACGAAATACAAATGTTTTCATAGTTGATTCTAGAAACAATTCTTACTAAAAAAAAGGCCAACACATTAATACTTTGAGTGGCGCAAGATTTTGAAGCATGCGCCTTGAAATCGGTCAGATATACAAAGCGTAGAAATCGAATTCCTCGCTAAGTTTTTTTTTTTTTTCAAAGTAATCATTCGAGCACACTCGGACAAAACTTTCAGTATTTCCCAGAAAGCATCGACCTTGCAACACGCTACAAACATATATAAAGAGGATACAAATTTCTCGGCGTGCCGACGCCACTTAAAGTGTTAACATTCGGGTTTTGTTCATTTTAATATGTAAATTAATAAATTGGAAACAGCGGATTTTTATATGACTGTTTAATAATTGGATTAAATATACATATATACAAATTTTATTATCACACATTAATGTTGTTTAAAGAGTCAGGTATCTCAGTTCATGCTAAAAGAAATTATTTAGTTCCTCAAATTTTGATAATGAAATTATGAGAAATCTTATTTTAAGTGCTTCTTTAGATGTGATCAGGAGAAAAAATCTTTTATCTATATATTCTAATCTAATAAAGATGCTTATGAACTCATTCTGGCAAAGAATGATAATACTGCCACTGATCACATGAAGAATATATACATACATGTATATTGTAATTACAATGATTAAATATCATTAATATCATTTAAATATCATTTAAATTATATTTAAAGGTGCCTAATCGAAATCAACCGAATTTACCCGAGATGGATTTCTTTCAAATTTTGCACATTAATAGGTCCATAAGTGAGACATCGATTCCGAGTGCTAGTTTTTCTGCAGGGTTGCAGGAGCGAGAGGGTGAGGAGGGTCAAAGTACGAATAACATTTCACCAAATACAGATATCGAAACGTAACTTATGTGAAAAAATTAGAAAAGCGTCGAGCATTCTAACAATATATACTTTATTGTACTCGAATTATTTTTGAGCATATGTTTTACATGTTTTTCTTATTCTTGTGGGTCAAGAAAATGCACAAAATCTGCAATTCTCCTCAAAAGTATCTCCTGAGTTTAACAAAAAAGTAGCTTATTTTATGCCATTTAAGATTATATGTGCCAAACACCTTGGTAAGATTGATCGTTTTTCAGTTGTGGGCTCTAGAATAAGTGAGAGTTTGAGTGCGCGGTGGGATATTAATTCTAGCAAGGGAACATACCGGAGTGACAATCGCCAATTTTGTCGAGGTTTACGGCAAAATGTAGTTCTCACAAAAAATATTTGAAGGGATGAAAACAGACCCCAAAGTTGAGTGTGAGATACATATTTGGTCAAGTGTCTTCGAAACTAGTAGAGCTAGAAGACCGGTATATATCCCAAATTATATATTTTTTAATAAAGAATCCAGCTGCGTAAACAGATCCAGAAAACACCTTTTTGATTAAATAATACATTAAAAAATAGCACTTTTCGTTCATTTTTCTAGTAAAATGTTAACCCATTTCCCCGTACATTTGTGTGAAAAGTATATGTCCAAGTACAAAGTACGGATAAAATAGTATTTTCGTTTTTGCATTATAAAAAAAGTTATTATAGGTGAACGTTTTGTTGCATTTTGTGCAAGACCGAATTCATTTTTCATGTAGTATTTCAACAAAAGGAGTTCTTTGGAAGCCCGGCAGAGAAACTAACACCTGGAAACGGTTTCTCACTTATGGGCCTATAAATGTGCAAAATTTGAAGAAAAAAAACCATCTCGGCTAAAGTCGGTCGACTTTGAATGAGACCCTTTCTGTCGATAGAGAATAATTTCTTTACATATGACTGGCCTTTATTCCAAATAATCTCTTTCATATTTTACAGAATTAAAGAAATAGAATGAGAAATATTCCAAAACCAATATGCCACGTGGTTTCTGAAATAAATATCTTATATGGAGCATCTGAAAATAATTATTGGTACACAAGTAGAATGCATATTAATTTGATAACGCTATAAAATATGCACAAAAAGTTTTACATGAAGCTGATACTGTATATTAAATTTGTAATGATTTATAGAATATTTCTGTTGCATTGTTGTAGAATTTCTCAAAATTATTTAAAGAATTAATAAACCCTTTTTTAAAACGAACGAGGGTTTGCAGAGATTTCAGAATATTTAAAATCACAACTCTAAGTATTTATTCGTAGCTACATTAGTGTAGGAAAATGAAGTGTTGCGAGAATCTGCATTTTCTATTGCCAATAGGTATTATACGTGTGATATCATTTTATTGGTCTCGTAGCATAACATTAAGACATTAAAAAAAAAACTTCTCATTGAACGATAAAGAAAGAATGATTTTCTTACATTCGTATATGAGACGGCAATATCTGTCATGAAATACTACCTCTCTTCTTTTGTGTACTCTGCGGTAAAAGTCCGTGAATTTCAGCGTCTACGGAATTCGAGCTACCTGCGACTAATCGGGCGATAGTTTGGTAGATGATGCCAAATAAACCGTAATGCGTTACGACACACTGCGCCGCTGAACAACACGTGTTCTAAAGATACATATGCGTGCTATCGGTCTCCGTGCCAATTATCCGTACGTGTTTTCTTCCTCTTGAAACAAAATCGCGCTGGGCAAATGCGCATCGTGTTTCAAGGTGTATGCTGAAGGGAGCCGGGTACGCTTACAAGCTAATAATTGCGTTTGCGACGACATTCTCGATTGCGCCCGTTGCAAAGAGCATTACAGCAAGTGATCGAACAGGCAGCGGAAAATTTTCAACTATCACTGGAAAATTTTACATTCGAATGATCAAGCACACATCGTGGATCGAAAAATATTAACGAACGCTTGAAGCGTCTTTTATACGCTTTTGCAACAATAGCGAAAGATGCCTGAATGCGGTGGTAAAATAACTTCAAACATGTGACAACTTATCAGACCTGGGCGTGATTGGTGTTTTTTTTTTTCTATTGGAAATGCGATTTACGTGCATTGTCCCCTTCTTTCAAATTTAGGGACATTTCTTAAATTAATGAAATCTAAGAAGTCTTTGAACGTGTATCGTATAAAAATAGTTTTTCTTTTTTAAATTTGATGTATATTTGATTGGTGTTTTTTAAAAAGTTTAGCCATACTGTAGAACTGTACGTTGCATGCAGCTAAACAGCATTTTAGAAGGGATATTACGGTAACTGCCGTTCGCCGATTTTGATGAAACTTTGCATAATTGTTCACTAGTGCAACCTGAGAACTTGGGCGTATTTTATTGGTACTACTTTTCGACCTTAAGGGTAGAAGACTGTATAAATCGAACGAAAAATAATTTTTTTTCATAAATCGCTTCTAAAACGTTTCAAAAATATATTCTCAAAGTTATAGGCCGAAATTCAACTTCGTATTGATACTATAGCCCAGCATACCAAAAATGCACTTTAAACGCGTTTTTCTCTAAAGCACGCTTTCAAAATTGGCGCCGGGGATAAGTCAAACACAAATTGACTAATCGATTTCAAATTTTGCACACATTTGGTTTATAATATTCCTCAGAATAGGACCCACGAGGTTTAACCAAATTTTACCCACTGTTTTTAAACAAATAAAACGCGAGATTTTGGCGAAAATCACGGCTAATTGCTTGAAGTTCCGCATATTTTTAAAATATGCAATTTTTTACACCATTTGTGGTTCAAACTCTTACAATTGGCACATCAATTGAAAAAAAGTTATTGGTCTGTTTCACATAACTACCAGAGACGCTCCAACCGGCGCCGTTTTGCGTCTCGAAAAAAACCTATTTCAGATACTGCTCTATTTCTTTTGCATTTATTATAATTTTAGTGTCATAATTTTTTTTACTTGTTATAATGTTGAAAAAACTACCCTTAAAGTTCCGAAAGAATTAGCGCATCGGTATCGTTGGAAAAAATCGTGAAAATTGATACAAAAATAAGCCGTTTATAAGGGCTTCTCCCCTTAACGAAGAAACCGCCCTTTTTATTCGAGCCATTCTTATTCGTGCGTAACTCTTAAAATCCAAAAGCTATTAAGGCATGTTTTGTAATTCTTACCCATCCTCCTTCTTTTAGAAACTTTAATACTTTCCTTCGAGGATGAAGACATAGTTTTATTTTTACATCAACGGTGTATGACAATGTATAACTACTAATTATTAGAGCAGGGTAATTTCGGTGCTTTCCAGAAAATACCAACGCGAAAACATGCCAACGCCACTCTAGGTATTAACGATGCATAAACTTTTAGCTAAATTATTTAAAGTATTCGCATGAAACTGAACACTATTATACACAAATGAATCTATTCTGTTTCCTGATAAACTACGTACCTCACATACGACGTACATAAATGTACGTATGTGCTGTGTGAAGGGAAAGGCAAATTAACCATCGCGAAAACAAGTACGTTAAGAATACTTTACCCAGGTCTGGAAGTTGTGTCATTCGGCAAATGTGTGTTATATGCGTTGCGATATTAGGAACCCGAGAAATTAGGTTTCCGTCGTGCATTCCGTATTTGAGCGATAGGAGATAACCGTCGTCGAAAGAAAGAAACGAAGGGAGGAAGGAAGGAAGAAAGAAAGAATTTTCCGTCCAACGAATTAGCGCAGACGAGTGTTGCATCTTATACTTTCCAGCTTGTTACGCCGTAAGGCGATGAAAAGATTAATTCTGCGATTTTTCATTTTTTGACCTTTTAGCTTCCCAGGTCCGGCAGATGCGATGCCACCGAGGTACTAAAAGCGTACTAAAGCAAATACTAAGAGCATGCGAAAGGCTCCCTTAAAAAATGCCTCTTTAGTGGTGGTCATTCGCTTACGGATTCGAATACCTAGGAACTGCCCTGCGTCCGACATACAGAGTCCATACCATTACATACGATACTATGTATAATGATAGATATGATAGATCTAATGTTTAACACTAACTTAAGGTACGGTAAGAATAAGAAGTATCAATGAGTAACATAATCATTTATGAAACGCAACTAAGATTCTTTGGAGGGGGAATGCAAAAAAAAGAAACAAAAAAAGAAACAGAAGAAGCAAGATGAAGATACGAGTCCCCCATGAAAATTGTAATGTGGAATCGAGCAAGTTTATTTCTCGTTATTTTTTTCCAGCAGATAGTGGGTATTCTCTTTGCGCGATTTGTGTTCGTAGTTTTTTTTTTTCCTGATATTTCCTATAATTTTTCTTTCGTAGTGGTACAGCCCGACTTTAAATGGTGTGGGTTGCATTGTCTTTTATCTATATTAAGTCACATAATAATTACACACTAGGATAAATGATTTCGTTATAAGTTTATAATATCTAGATCAGCAAGTTGGTGACTTAGGCTATTACACTAAAAAAAAAATGCTGTATAATCTTTTTTTACACGTAAGAACTTGAATAATGTTTTAAATGTTCATTAATAAAGCAACAAAACGTGTTTGCAGAAGTTATCAATGTACCTTGACGGAATGAAAAATAAAATTCAAACGAATGCTTAGCTAAACATTTTAACGTATATATTCACCTCATTACAATCTCCGTGCACCGTCTACGAATTCGCACGTAGATCTTCCATCCAAGACACGTACACGTAATTATCGAAGATCTCTTACTCTCTTTTGCTTTTAAGTACTGATTATACTTTTTATTTGTGCTTTCCCAAGCAAGAAACTGCTACTAAATCTCTCCGTTGATATGTACGACGCTGATTAGTCATTTACGCAGACGGGGATCATCGAAGATGATTGAATTTAAACGCAAGATCAGGTGAAATGTGATTTAATCGGTCGTGTGCTATCCTCTGCCGTTCTCCAGCGAACCAGCTAGGAATAATCAGCGCGCGTCCAAATGTGGTACACGTAATAATTATTTGAGTGACGTTTTGCATTACAACATCGCTTTGTCTTATTTCATTTCTTATAACATTGAGGCTAATATATCTGAGATCCACTATACCTGCGGATTCAAATCATTCAGATCAAGGTCAATTGGTTTATAATATTGCTGGATTATAGGTACACGCGTCCGCATATTCTTGATTAAAGAAAATTTCATTCAAGTACTTCTCGCTGTGACTTCACCTTGTGAGTTCACTACGCCGCTTCAAAACCCCAGGTTACAATCAAACTTCTAACATATTGGTTGTCCAATTAAAAGTCCACTGGGTCGGTGAATTGAAGGGTTGCCAGAGTGAAGATGAAAGTGTACTAAATAGCAAGGAAGGAATGGAAATACTCTATGATTACATATCAGAATATTATTCAAATAATGTACCAACAGCTATCAAACTATACTTGCTATTTAGTGAATCTGATTGCTGTTTACTATCTAAGCAGAAACACTTCAGATGGATAATAAAAGACTAAAACCAATCTTCAAATGTTGCGTTGGAATATTATAAACCTGTTGGCTTTGCTCGCGATCATGTTATTGGTTTTTGTTTCTGAGAGTAACTAGGAGGATAAAATTCTATTCTGTTCATCTACCAGTATTTCGAGGGGCGAGAATGTTTAGATTTTTAAATAAGACATGGTAAACACGCACACATGCGACCGAAAAGCAAGACAATGCAGAACGTCATTTGGAGTATGATGGTATCTACATGACTTGTACTCAGACAGCGTGATCTTGAATTATGCGACGAACCGCGTAAGCGCAGCGCACTCTAATCCTGGTGGCATATCAACATCGAATTATTGAAGAAACGATATCAAGTCGCTTTCCTATGCGTGTGGCCTGTAGATGCGACAATCTGGTGATTAATGCAAGCTTCGATATGCGGATACCGTGCTACAAATTGCGTTTGCGCTCAAAGCTGGCGGTGCTTTGAATTTAAACAGAAGGTATGTTCAACGCGTGCGCCCTTTACTCTTTGCCCGTTAAAGCGAACAATTAAAGAATATAAATAAATGAACAAAAGAAAACTGAAAGAGCAGAACGCGCCTACGCGCTAATTGTGCCTATATCAATCATTGCGAGCAATAAAAATTTATAATAGAAACTACAGAAAAAAAGAAACGTTATAATCGTCGATTGTGAAAATACCGTTGCGAAGATGCTGCGATAGCGATTGCTTTTAGTATTTAATACGCGTCAGTTCTAATTCCATCTCTTAATGAACAACCGATAAATGATCATTTTTATTTGGACAGATGGTTCGTTTGAAGGTGTGACAAGTTAAATTTATTTTGCTTGTAATATCGCCATTCCAGAATCTCACTTCTCGTCTCGCTGTGTCTAGCTAAATTCTTCTATTTTGCAGTGTGCAATTCAGTTCCCTTCGATAAAATCGTGGAAGCTATTTTTGCTTATTGCTTCGTTATGTTTTTAAATACAGTAGAAACAGAAACCTGAGGCTTTATATATATATTATATGGGCAATATATGTATACATCGCTGTATTATTATTTACAAGATTTACATGATCACTATTATACCGTTATTATTACATCGAAATTAAAGGAACTCTCCTCGACAGCTTAATTTTTGTAACAGTTCAGCAAATATCTCTGCGTAATTGTCCATTGTCTGGATAAGAGTTAAAAATTATACTCTCGATTAATTGCTGGCACTTATATTAGTCGCACTGGAAGACATGAAACGAGACAAACCAACGTATTGCATTTTCGAAACCACGACAGTTTCCAACGTATAGCGGGATGGAATTAGAACCAAATCAATGCGAATACATTCTTTACATGAACTAATGATATATTGAGAGTACAGAATTTCACATAGTCTAAGATTTTTATAATAATGTATATGCTCATACCTATCGTGAGCTTTGAATGAACACTATGCACCAAATAATACAATTTTTTTAATAGATTACAAGCGGGATGAGGACACGCTGGGCAGTGAGATGAACTCAGATTGGGAGTATGAGTCCTAATATTACCAAGAACGTCCTTCCTGTACTCAGGTCGGAGGATTTCATCGGTGAAGAATGATACTTGCGGCAGCATTAAATGAAGAAAACGCAGCGGCAGGAGTGGAAAAGGGATCCCCGGTAATAGCTACAAGTTCTAAAAGTGTAAGAATTAACGATGGTTAGTCCCATTAAGCATTCTATCATTCGTTTAACATTTTCACAGTAATGCTTCAACGTTGACACATTACTGTACTTCACTAATAATACTTCTTTGAATATAACAGATCAATTCCTACATGTTACCAAATACAAGTTAATGAAATTGTAATTTATTTCTGTGGGTGCACTGAAACTAAATAAAATATGACGATTTTAATGTAATATACAAAAAAAGAGCTGCCGATACATAATGAATTAACTGGGCGAGGACAACATTCATAAAATTAAATTTCGGTGTCATGAGTTTCTTTACGAAATGTATTTAAATTTCATTTAACGTGATGGTTTCATAAGAGTTACTGTGATATTCTCCTGTAAGAAGCATATTTAGTATTTTGAGTACTTTATTTCTTGTAAAATAATTGATAAAATTGGTAATAAATGAATATTACATAATACAATATATTGTGTTTCTTGTGTATTTACACTTGTTAATGTAACATATACAACATTTATAAAAATTAATTGCAATTGTTGTTGGGAAGAAGTTATTCTTCGGAAAGTATGTTTAAGTAAATTATATAAAGAAAAATCCCAAAATGCACTAAATTCAAAGTATTGGCACCAAGTTGACCCCATCTCTGGAATTAATAATCCTGACATCCTTCCTGACCAATTTTGATGGAAGGAGCCCACAACCTTCTCACGCTTTCTATCGAGCAATGACATTTTTTCAACAAATAATCAATAAACAGACAAGTCGCTAGTTCTAAATCTGATTATTTATTATAAAAGATATGTCATTAGTCCAGAGTGAGTAGTAAAATTCTTCTGCAGGTATAAATGACATCATTGCGATGGGTAAGAAACCTGTCGATATTGTTTTTACTGTGGTGGAGTCAGTCGACGATAATAGCAAAGCGCGCGGCTCGCCTACCTGAGACGGGGTGCACTGCTGTTTTTAGCAGGTCATTGCAACGTTAATTTTAAAATCTCCATCTTAAAAAAGAAGCCTACAGTAAAATCTCGCTATGGGCTCATCTGAACTATGCGCTAAGCGTTCGTCACTATCCCCACCACTTCTTGGAATCCTTCAGTCGAGATTTGGAGAACCCGAGAGTGAGGAAGAGGGGACGAAAGAGTCGGCTATGGAAGGGAAGAAGTATAATACATTGTCGCGCTTCGTCTTTCACGTGCTTATGCGCTCTCTCTCTCTTTCTCTCTCTCTTTCCGCGCCATCGGTAACTCGGAATCGTCGACGCTATGCGTTAAGCGTTCGCCGCTATCCCCGAGCGCGCGCCCATAGCGAGAGTTTACTCAGAATCAGTTTACTGTATTTTGTAAGCAGAATTTCAAGGAATATAATCATACTTTTTTCTTCAAATTTTTAGGCCCCCGACGAGGAGAGATTACCCAAGTAAAAATTTGTTTATACTTTTGCAAGTTACAAAAATAATTCTTTAATTCGAAAAAAATATTCAAATGTGTCAAACCATTATAGATTAAAGTTAAAAAAGAATTAAATCAATACGATAGTTTCCGAGATAAAAATTCATAAGTTTCTGTTGCAGAGTGGCAGGCGACTCTTCTCACGCTTCACTAAATTTTATGCACTTCGACACTCGAGAATAGGGGACTGGGAAGACAATGTAGAGATTTAACAAGTGAAAAATGTAAAGTTTCGCATTTTTCGGCGAATCTTTATGAAACATACACTAATCTATACCTTGTGTTTTCCTGATAAAAATGATACCAAACCCGACAATAATTCAGAGTATAATTAACGACAATATAAATCAAATTAATTTGCAAAATTTAAATCCAACTTCTTTAAGGGGTGACGCCACGATGATAGACTGCAAATACTATAACTTTGGAGGTGATATTAAAGAAATTCATGAACTTTATTAAAAATGTATCATAAGTTTCTTATGATCTGTATAAAGAAGAACAATAAAACATTTTTTTTCTTCAGATTTTTTTAACAATAAATGGGGACACAATAGCCGCACAGCAGGTACGTATTCTCCATTTGAGTTATTCCACGGTGGAATTTTTCAAGTCCACATCGTTAGACCTAGAACAAAAAGACAAACAATTTTGTAATCTAAACACTAAATATTAGAGAACTACCTAACATTTCAAACAAAAATATAGATTTTTTAAGAAATGGCGAACATTTGCATTTTCTAGCAAAAAAGATTGTTTTTAAATGTTCGCCATTCCTTCAAAAGTCGATATTTTATTGAAATCTTGGGTGCTCCTCTAGTATTTAGTGTGTTGATTACAAAACTTTTTGTCTTTTTGTTCTAGCTCCAACGGTGTGTATACTTAAGTGAAAAATTCCACCACGGAGTGACGCAAATGGAAAATATGTATCTGCTGTTCAAAAAATGTGGGAAAAAGTTTTTTTGTTCTTCCAATGTTACGTTTTTAATAAAGTTCATAAATTTCTTTAAAATCACCTCCACAGTTATCTTTCCATTTTTTGCCTATCATTGTGGTGCTTGAGACGCCTGTTGGGCGGATCTGTGCATCGGAAATCATTAGATCGACTCCCATTAAATTGCAATTCGGACAAATGTTAATTCCAAGTGTCAACTATTATAACCGATTTTTTAAACGCAAATATTTCGAAAACAAATTATCAGTTGCACCGGGGTACAAGTGCAATTGTATTACCAGCTACAATTTGATATATAACTCATTACAAAAACGCGTTTCCAGTTAAGGTCCTCTCCTCGTTAGTCTTTGTTGCGCAAGTCATTAAAAAATGTTCCTTTTCTGACTCGTTTACACAACGGTCAAAGATCAAACGTTATGCAAACATGTGCCAGCAGGATGTATGCAAATTGAAATTAAATTTTGCATAAATGGAGTATGGATGGGATTCGTTGAATAAGACAAAAAAATTACAATTGTATTAAAAATTTTGCTTATTTATTCAACTTATTAACTACAGCACATCTGCATTGTGCAAAATTTGAAAGAAATAACGAAAGAATGTATAATAAATTAATAGCGATAGAATAAATTAATGAATTGGTAAGATTTTACATTACAAAACGTTTATTTACAGTAAAATTTGTCGTTATACTGTTTTCTGGACCAAGCAAAGAAATGCAAATGTTTTATTAATATACGAAAAAGTAATTCGTTAAAATCAATTACAGAAGATTCTATACTTTTATAAATACTGTACACTTATACTTCTACGCGAGTGCAACGTATTAAAAAACATCAAAAATACATATATTCATTCGTATATTTACAATGCAATAGATATCTCTTTTACCATACCAGATAAAATAAATAGTTAAAATCTAGCTTTTAATAATGTTACCTTGCATTCAGAGCTACCTTGCAGGTGGCGGTTACAAATATGTGATTAGTAACTATCTCTCCTTCTTTGCTACATTATTGTTCCACAACACTCAAGATTTTCATGCAGTTGTAAAGCAGTGTTTATGTAACAGTTACTTCATATCGAAATGGCAGTAGCTCTTACAGCTGCACTTAACAAAGGATTTGGGTCTGGTTCTTCTGTTAAAATATTAACCTTCACCCATTCCCGTCGCTTGTTACTTTGACGCAACGCGTCGATAACCGCTTGTACATATAAACCATCTTCGAAAGTCGATGCTGAAAATACTGGCTCTTTTATCCACCCTTTTTTATCCTCGACAGATTGAAATGCTTCCCTCAGCGCAGCAATCATATTTCTCAATCCCTTGATGTATGGTCTTGGAATGGAATCAGCAATAGGAAACGACACATCTTGCAAATTGTCTGTATCCTGATACAACGATTCTTCTTGTCCATTACGACAACCATGTAGATCTCCACCGCGTGCAAGGAGATGATTACCCCCTCCGCATATTAATACCTCTTGAGACAGCTGCCCTTGCAAATGATTGCTTAAGGTTGCCGTCACCAAAGTGCCGCCGCTCAATTCCATTTGGAAGTTACAGAAATCTGGCGACGTGACGTGCCTTATTCCATTTATGTGTTTCGTAGTTTGAGTGAAAGTACGAACAACCGCGTGTACTCTGGAGGCCCGCTGACCGATTAAATGGAAAATTAAATCTATCACGTGGCTTCCTACTAGCGCTAAAATGCCTCCTCCCATTGTATCGTCGCATAACCAATCGTATCCTGTAAAAATACAAAAAATTATTATACGTGGATCAGCGTTACTATTTCTTGGAGAAGAATAATCATTCGGTTTTGAAATTAAGTTACCATTGTGCAACAAACTACCCATATGTACTCTAATCTCTATGACGTTCACGGGGCCGTTCAAATATCCTCCCTCTAGAGCTTTCTTCATATGAACGAACGCTGGTAGGAATCTTAAGCTATGATTGACGATGCTTATCAACGAAGGATAATATTGCGCGGCTCGTACCATTTTTAAAGCTTCGCTTTGACTCAAGCCAGCGGGTTTGTCGCATACGACGTGCTTTCCTATCCCCAAAGCTTTCACCGCAATTTGCGCGTGTAAGCTGGGAGAACACATAATAAATATCAGATCGACATCCTTTCTGAGAAGTACATCGTCTATTCGACTGGTGTGAAATGGGATTTCAAGATCAGTCGCAACTTCTGAGACTTCGGCCAGCGTGCGGCCCCAGATGGCTTCGATTCTAAAACCTTTTTCTCTTAGAAAAGGGATAATTATCCTCACGATACTTCCTGTACCGAATACTCCAATACCAGGCAACGTCATATTGTGTTATTGATGTTTCTCTCTACGACTTCGGTCTTTATTAAACGATAGTCGCTTTTATTCGTTTAAATTTCAATTACGAAGGAATTTTAATAATCTTTCGAAATATTTACTTCTCCTTCTGATCTTCATCGGTATTCTTTATTTACCAATTTCGTAACACTGACCACACTGACAATCATTAACCCTGTACCAAAACAGAAACATTAAGCTGCACACAGGATTCGTGAACTAAAGGTGCCACTTCATGTACACTTAATTTATCAATTCTATTACCAGGAATATTATCCAAACGGTACAAAATTAATTGACAATATGTACGAAGCATAGCAGGAATGACAATTCTATATCGAAATATTGAAAAGTCATCTGCTTTACTAGAATAATTATGCTTCAATATTGTTGAACTCTGAACATGAAATATATGCCAAAAATTTATTTAATCTATTCCTGTCAACAAAAAAAACATATGTTGAACACAACTGTTCAACCGTTGAACTTGAATTTCACCCACTCGAACGGGCATTGCGAACACAGTATATGAACACGCAGGGTTGCCAGATGATTTTAATGTTCAGCCGCCAGACGCGTAGAAAAAGTAGCCCAAAAGCGCCAAAATTCAAACATCTTGAATGAAAAGGATATTTAAATATTTTCTTAATATTTTCTGGAACTGGTTTCTTTATTTCATTTAGATACTATAAATAAACTTTATTTGAACAAAAACGAATTTAAATAAAACTGATGTGAAAATTAAAATTAACGTTTGGACACAACAATGATAATGTATTTTATACAATTTTTTAATGCCATTTGATCTTGAAATATGGAAGAGAAATCTGTAAATGAGCCATTATCGGAGAATACAGGTTTTTAACTATAAAGATTACAACTCGAAAACAGAAACATATAATTTATGACATTCATTTTATTACTAAAACTGACAAATTCTACGGTCGTGGGCGATTTGGGCGTAAGTGAAATTCGCCCGTGTTCGCCCATTGTTCGGGAATTCAGGCGCCAACCGCCAATTTCAATTTTCGATCGCCAGTTGGTTTTGAAAAGTAGCCCAAATGGCGGAATTCCGCCAGAACCGGCAACCCTGTGAACACAGCATAAGCTTTCATTTTATTTTTTTCCCCCATTGATTTTCCGACGGGACTCGAAACAGGCCGAACGTCCGCCGAACGTCCACCAACGTCGACAACGGCTGTACCCTGCGTTTAACCTGTCAGTTGCGTTGCGCGAACGTGATAGGTGCCTGTTACGTCCGCTCTGTTCAGTTGATTATTTAAGCATGTAAATATGTGGTCGCAGTGCTGCTCTTTACTTTAGGTTCTCGTGCCGAACACCACTGTCGTAAATCATTAACCCGCGTAGAAAATGTCAGAGATCCGTAAACGAACCGTCGGTGATGCGTCGGCAGAAGCGCGGGACGTCAGTGACGACCAGGTATATATAAATGAGCCTCTCTTCTATCTGAAAAGCCTTCGCTCTGCTGCGCATGAGTTATTTTGCCGATCTATTTTTTTTCGTCTTTTCGATCGTTGCGCCCAATCAATCGAATTGATCGCGCTGACCTTTGCGGCATGCATACATATTAAGATGATCGAATGATCGTTATGACAGCTACTACCTATGTACTTAATACTAAAACATTGTCATCATATTGCTACGCTACTATTATTTTTACAACATAGCTATAGAAGTCTTGCACGCGTACGTTCTATCATCTATCGTTTTTCTGCGGCTATACATGTGCGATTTTAAATTTGTACAGTATCGTATTTATGTTAATTTCGGTGAATGAAGCATTTATCAGTTTTATTCATAGTTCCATTGCTGTTGTAAGAGTATCAGTAGCATTCATTAAGAGATAATATTTGTTAAGAGAAAGAGAAATTTAGGAGTATGCATTTTGATATCATAGGTTTATAGTTACTTGTTTATATTCGTTTTTGATTGGTATTTTTATTTTATCTATTTTAGCATGTAGTAGAACGAATATACGTATATTTTCTATTTCATTTATAGAGTCATACTTATAAAACGCTGGCTTATCTTCTCATTGAAGCCATGCAAATTTTGATTGACCCCTTTCTCTTTAATTGATAATGTCAAGTGATTCCGTGTTTTATATAGTAGATATGTACATATATACATAAATGTTTATTTTAATTATAATTTTTTTATAGGATACTACTATTGCTATCTCTTCTTATATTTATATTAAAATAAATCTGAAGTTTCTTTTTATGAAATTATATTATTAAAAAGCAAAGTATTATTATAGCTTTTAGGAATTAAATTGAAAACATTCTCCAAGAGCAATTGTATATATCCAATACTATCGTCTTTCCTTTTCATTCAATGCTTTTAATCTAAAGGAATTAAGATTACACGTTCCGACACTCATGATTATATTTATTACAATAACATTCGTGAGTAATTTCAATGCTATATCATGTAGAAAGAAGATGCAGAGTCTGAAGATGATGCAAAATTGGAACTGGAAGACTTGGCTCAGAATTTACCACAAGGAACGGATCATACTCCGCACATTTTGGATTTAGCCCTTTCCGGCTTACCCGATCGGTATAATTATTATTTAATTAATTATATAAAATGGCAAAGCAAATTAAAAGCCTCGATTTAAATACTTATCTGAATGAATTTACAAAGGATATTAAATTGTTTATAGCTGGAAAAATTGGGTGATTAGAAGTATTTTTAGCTGGTTTATGATTGCTGGATTTTGTGGAATTATTCATATTGGACCATTAGCACTGATGGCTACAGTAAGTTTTTTTTTCTATCAATTGTCTAAACTTCAATTTATTTAAAAAATCATGTATATAACTGTAAATGAATGAAATTTCAGTCCTTTTAAATAGTATGCACATTTGCTTACAGACACTGGTTGTACAAGTGAAATGTTTTCAAGAAATTATTAATATCGGGTATGCAGTTTACAAAATTCATGGTTTACCATGGTTCAGATCTTTATCCTGGTATTTCTTAATTACCTCCAATTATTTCTTTTACGGAGAAAATTTGATGGACTATTTTGCTGTAGTGATTAACAGAACAGTAAGTATACTTACACCATTTTTATCCAATGAAACTAAGTTAAGAGGCTGTTAATAATATCACTTTGTCATATATAAATGTATGAATGACACGTGAATCGTTTCATACATTTTTATGAACATTCCGAGTAGTTACATAAAATCAATGAATAAAGCTTCTCCGAGCATTATCTTTATATAATTTGTATGGTTTCCAGTTCTACTTTGTTAGGTTTCTATTCGGTTGTTGGTTCCTTCTTTTTCTTATCAAATGCCACAGGCATAAATTAATCAAAATGAAATTAAGAAACTTCTCTTTCTTTTGTTAGTACATCTAATAAATGATAAATATTGACCTTATACTATTATATAAGAAAATTTAAACTTTAAAAGAACTAGGTATTTAAATACATCAATCGAAATGGCATAACTTTAAGAATTAAATTAAATATATGTAAATACGTGCGAAGTGTTAAAGGATTTCTGAAGGAAAATTTAGAAAGTGCATAAAATACTTGAGCAAGAAATTACCATTTCTTTTCTTTACAGGAATATTTACGGGTACTTGTTACGTATCACCGTTTTATTTCGTTTTGTCTATATATTGTTGGTTTCGTATGGTTCGTGTTATCACTTGTAAAGAAATATTATATGAAACAGTTCTCCCTGTTCGCTTGGACACATGTCGCTTTACTTATTGTTGTGACGCAAAGCTATCTTATAATAAAAAATATTTTCGAAGGTTTGATATGGTAAGCCAATTGTTTACATAAATCGATATTCTTTAACGCATTATTCTATAATGATACATATTTATTTGGTTCAGGTTTATTGTTCCAGTTAGCATGATAGTGATAAATGATGTAATGGCGTACATGTTTGGTTTCTTCTTTGGTAAAACGCCATTGATTAAATTATCTCCCAAAAAGACTTGGGAAGGTTTTATAGGTGGTGGTATTTCAACAGTTATACTCGGTTTACTGGTAATGTTACATTTCAATTTGCTAAGTAAAATACTATATATGTTCCACAAGAGCGTATTTCTCGTGTCTCCGAAAGGAATCATTAGATTTGAAAAAAAAGTCTATATTGCCGAAAAGTACGTGTTACGAATTAATACAGAATTGCCTAGTATATGGTCCAGTCTCCGTTGTTGTCGATAATCGCTTGACACCGTTTAGGCATGCTTTCAACTAACTTTTCTGCATACTCCGAAGATAAAGACCATATTCCTCGAATTTCTCGAGGTAACTGCTTGACCGTGAATATACGTTTCTCTTAACGCTTGTGCTTTACGAAACCCCCAAACGTTTCCGATTGGATTCGCATCAGACGATTGTGCAGGCCAGTGCAAACGTTACTGTGCTCTTTTCTCCTTTTCACGCCGTGGAAAAACGACAAAAAATACGTAGCTCTCGTTTTAAAAATCGCCTGTTTTCTACGGAATCACAAACTAAAATGCCACACGTGTTAATCAGCGTAGTGGAAGACACTTTTCTCCTCCGAATTCTCAAGGACTGACTCCTTCTTAAAGTACAGAGCCGTGGCTACGAGGAACACGTTGTTGTGGAACAGACTGCACATACTTCTGTATTTTAGTGGTCTTACAAATCTAAATCGAAATATGTTTCAGATATCGTACATCATGTGTCAGTATCACTACTTCGTTTGCCCTATTGAGTATAGCGAAACTTTAGAACGAATGACTATGGATTGTGAACCTTCTCCACTTTTTCAACCACAGGAATATGCTTTGCCTGGTAGCATGCAAGTTCTATGGAAAATGGTAGATAGTTTATGAAGTTATTGATGCTTTTTGCATGCGATGAGAACATGTAATGAAAAATAGTTAATAATAATTACATTTTTCCAACAGTTCAGTGGAAAGTCTACCGTAACTCTCTATCCTTTTCTACTTCATTCATTATCAATGTCAGTATTTAGTTCTGTGATTGGACCATTTGGAGGCTTCTTTGCAAGCGGTTTTAAGAGAGCATTCAAAATTAAGGTAATTCTAGTCGATTTTCCTCGCGTTATACCTAAATTCCATTGAAAGTAAGATGTTTCTATTTTATATAATTATTATAGGACTTTGGAGATATTATTCCCGGTCACGGAGGAATAATGGACAGATTTGATTGCCAGTATTTAATGGCAACGTTTGTAAATGTTTATATATCTTCGTTTATTCAAACCGCTTCGCCACAAAAACTTTTACAGCAGGTAAGTTATAAAGAATTACTTAATGAAATCGCGTAGTGGTTCTAAACGTTTTTATTAGAGATGGAAATAATTTTGCAAAAGAGGAAATGATTAATGGCTCATTGCGGTTAGCGCGTCGATAAATTCAGCGATTTTCAGGAATTTATTGCGACGAAAATAATTATAGTAATGGAATAAAACTTTTTTCTATTTATTAAACTATACTTCTACAGTAAATAAAAAATATAAAAGTAATAAAATTATTGCTTTTCAAATGCTTCTCAAAGCAGTCGTGATGACATGTTTAAAAAAATTTTATCAGTACGATTGTCGCTATCGCTCGGACTAATAATTAGTAATTTATCTTTAAAATTAGCAAAATAGCGGGCAAAATGAATGAAAAATGTTTTTTCGGCTTTTTTCTTTTGCAATTTTCGACTTTAAAAGTAGGTTACACTCAATGAAAATACTTAGTTGTAGTACCAGCGAGAGTCACAGGTGTGCAGAATAAGCAGTCAAATTTATAAAGCAATCGGTTCGATAGATTTTGAGATTTTATCTTCACGATGTGGACAAAGTACGTTTCGAGAAAAACGCGTTCAAGGTTTTCATCTATAGAGGCCGAGCCTCTGCGCTTCCTACAAAATGTAGAAGCCAAAATAATCGAAATTTTTCCACGAAAATTTAACAGTCCATTCTTAAGGATGTGTACTTTCGAAAAATGTTTTTAAAACAAAAAAGAGTTTTTCAACCCGTCTAACCGGAATGACCCCTTAAGAGAAATCGGGCATTAATTTATTAGAAAAACTCATTTAATACGACTATAAGCAATTAAATGTAAAAAGTTGTGCAGGATTTCAGTTTAATACTAATTACAACTATTAATATTATTTTCAAATTCTCTTAAATTACGCGTACTTCATTTAAGAATATAATTTGTCCGAGATTTAAGAAACAATATAACAATACTATTTAACTTGTCTGATCGATAAGTTTAAATTTTCATAGAATGACTTTATGAACGCGTACTTTAAACTGTAATATTTCAATTTCAATTTCCAAAAATTTTCAATTGATTGTTCGCGGAATTTAGCCACAAATATGTTATATAAATACTATAATAGAAAAATGTTTCCCCGAACTTTACATTTATATCTACTTTATGTACTACAGGTCTACAGTTTAAAACCAGAACAGCAATTACAGTTGTTCCAAACATTAAAGGATTCACTAGATCACAGGGGTTTGTTGAAGGTTTATTGATGCCCTGGCATCAATTAAAATTATTATTTGGCTTTCTTTTGTATAGCAAATTGTGTTGGAAAAGACTGCTTACTGTCGTTTCTAACATACACATTCAGATATTGTATGCAATGTATGTTTGTAGAAACAACATTAACAACGTCAATCATAACTATGATGATATATTAAACTATGATGATAAAATTTATTTTATAATTAGAAAATTGAGAAACATGCAATATTTGCAACTTTTTTGCATTCCGTAACAAACAGTCCATTTTCTCTCAAACAGAAACTTTTATTGAACTGTGATGATGATGATGATGATGATAGGAATTCGACTAATGTAAGTGTTTCTTTTCTAACATTTAAACCAAAGATTGTCGAAAATACATACTATGTGTTGTAGAGAATGAAATTTCCAAATTCTAATATATATATATATATATATATATATATATATATATATATATATATATATATACACACGATTATTTGTATCCTTCTTCTAAAGATTAGAAGGTAATAGCGACTTTATCGGTGAAGATAAATTTCATATAAATATCGTTCCACGACCAGATAGATTTACTTGAATCGATCGGATCTCAATATATTTTTAAATCCTCCTTGTGCATTTAATGTCTGTAGCAGTAGAAACGAATCTCGTTCATCAAATTATTATAGCTAATTTTATTCGACAAAACAATAAGCCTCTATATTTTCTGACAGAGTATTATCGATTGTATAATAGTAATTCTTGTGTAAAGTTGTTTCTTAGTTTGCTACCATAGTTTATACGTTATGTATGTATTAATCTGTTTATAATTAACACGGTCACTATCTACGAGTCACGTGTGAGTCGTCAGTGTGCGTTTGTATGTACATCCAAGTAATGCATATGCTTGCTGCGTATGTGATTCATTGGATGGTTCAAAATGAAATGTACCTGTACCTGTAGACGTATGGGGATATATTCCGAAAAAATACTCTGACAGTGAACGTGTTACCCTTTAATTACTGTTAGTTACAAAGATCAAGAAAATAAATTTTAACATTTTTGTTATAGTCAGTGTCATGCGAACGTTCTGATTTTACCGAAGTACTAACTTTCGGCTTCTACTTACATACATTATTGCAAAAGGTTCTCTGTAAAAGAAGCCTATTACAAATCTAACAAAGTGCAATAGTGTGATTAATGCGAATCAAAGATGTTACCTGTATGTTATTAATAATCATAGATTTTACTCATATGTATGTTTTAAAAAAAATGTGTTGATGAACGTCATGACACTGAACATTGAATATCATCATGTTTTAAATATACATCTGCAAAGAAAATAAGATAGAGAAGGATTACATCCGCTTATTTTTAATTTTATAATAAGACATTTTATTACAAGCAGAGCAAGAAAAGGGTGAAATGGAAATGTAACTGTTTTTCACAGTAACTATCTTTACTGGAATATTCCAATTTTTTATTTTACATGTGACGACTATTTGTATCGTTGAAACTTGAAACAATTTCGAAGTTTACCGCAGGATTGAGGAAAGTTTATTGGAATTAAATTACCGATGGCTTAGTGCACAAATATTGTATGTCCACTTTGCGTGAATATTGTGCTTTTATATGCAACAAATAGGTCTCGACTGTTTCTTTATGTTGCATAAAAATCACATTTATATCAACTTCATAAATTTATGGGAAATAATATTTAATATTACATTAAACCTGCTTTTCTCGAAAACGGTAAAAGTGGACGTAGAATATTTGCGCACTAAGCCATCGATGTGTTATGAAACATTGTGTTCCACCTTATTCCATAGTTGTATTTAAAATTGTGCCAATTGTCCATAGGAATAAGCAAATCAGTAAAAGTATTATGTGAATTACGTGAAAGGATGTCAACATGGCACAACTACTTAGTGGTATTTTCGTGTGATTACATTACATTTCCAATTGAAATTTTTTGTATGCTCCATACAATTAATTCAAATACGCTTTGTAAGCAAATTACACTGTACCTAATTCCAAACTAAATATTTGTACTTTCCTTTATCATCGGACGCTTATACATTAAGAAATGTTTCAATGTTGAAAATAGAATGTTTACATAACTATATGTGTACACAAATTGAGAGAGTACAGTAATACAGAGAAATGGATAACTGTAAGTATATTTATTTAATAGAAAGCATAATAAAATGGATATATTATGGATGGAAGATTTATGAGGTATCCAGTATGTTGCTACTATCATAGATTCTCAACTAAATGGTGACTTAAGTCTAAATATATGGTGATATATTTATGTAGTAGTACAAAGAAATAAACCATATAAACGTTATTCTCGATATTTTAATACCTACTTTTATACTCGAACCTGTTAAATTTAAATGCTTATTTATTTTATACAATTCGGAAAGCACAACAGTTGAGGCCAGAAGGTGCAGATTATTAATTACGGTAATATGTATCATAATTCTGTAATATTTATTTCATCAAAACTGTCGAAATGGTATTTTATTCTAAAATATGGTTGCGGGACGGGAGGAGAGAAGTCGTGATGGATGGCTTGTGATTGGCGGAGTAATACGCATGCGGCGCGCTTTATTTGCAATGGAATGCTGAATTCTTATATAGAGTGTAGTCTAGAGCTGTTCGAGTCCTCGAAAAAAGCGAGCAGGGCCTGACTCGGCTCGAGGAACCGAGTACTCGTAAAAACCGAGCGGCTCCAAAGAATCGAGTACTCGAATTTTTTCGAGCGGCTCGAAGAGAATCGACTAGTCGATTTTTCTTTTTTTTTCTCTTCGAGTACTCGGCTCGGTCCGATTTCAAGCTACTCGAATATTCGAGTACTCGGCTCGGTCCGATTTCAAGCTACTCGAATATTCGAGTACTCGGCTCGGTCCGATTTCAAGCTACTCGAATATTCGAGTACTCGAACAGCTCTAGACTGTATTCCAATTACGTCCAAATCACCCGCGCGGTCGCGATATGTAATGAAAACCACGGAAGTTGCGGGCGATAGCATATTATTTATTAGTGATGGCAAAGAACGTATATACAAATTCGATCTGACACGAGCTTAGCCCCGCAGCTTTGTGCTCCATCCATTTAATCCTTAGGTCCATGGCCGGGCCATACAATGTTGCGCACGGTTGCGAACTAAACAGTGACGAATCTCAAGTTTTGCGTTACTCATCAGATTAATTATGGTCCGAATTATGTTGTTTTTAGGGCTACTTTCATCAGGAAAACATAAAGGCCGGTATTAATAGTCGTTACTAATTCTTAAGCAAATATGTATTCTAAGAGTAAATAAATACCTTAAACCTTAAGCAAATGGTTAAGCATGCCGAATGCTGCTTAAGAATAAGTAGCGACTATGAATACCGGCCAAAGAAACGATTGACGTCACTTTCGTAAAGATAATAAAGATCTGAGAGTAATGCAGAACTTCAGATTCGTCACTGCTTATTTAGTGCGCAACGGTATACTCTCGGCCATCTTGTGCCGGTCAACTAGTGCTGTCATCTACGTCCTCTTCATTCAAACTTTTCGTGGCATTTGAATATACATATGTACATCATTTTATATTTCGTCATGATTTGTGTATTTATAAAGGATTTACCTATAAGTATTACGAAATGATTCATATAAATTTATTTTATCATGTAAAATGAAGCTATAATATTACGATAAAAGGAAGTAAAACTAACATGATTCCCACTGGCATACGTGAGAAATGGAAGAAGCTCTGCAACTGTTAATTTTGATCTCATCTATAGATTCTAGAATCATACATAGAACTGATGCGAAATGATATATGCAGACTTACGTGCGGCGAACTAGAATATAGTACAATTAAGATGATGTATTTTTGGAAAATGACGAAAGTAACACGAATACACTTTACTACTTGTGTACTTAGAGAATTTATTTATACCGGATGTTAAGAATTATTAATAGACACTTCATTAAACCAATTTCATACATAAGTACAACAAATTCATGGCAGAATTTTGAAATTTGAAAAGAAGTAGCTTTGAAATCAGATTTTCAATGATATTCCGTGTGAAATAAAATAATTTTAGCGATCAAGATACGGTGGAACAACTTGGAGATTACATCAAAATATTATATCTTTATTATTCATATAAATGGTATACAATATATTACAAGTATATATGTATATATCTGTACAGATATACGTATATATGTACACATACATATATAATACAATATATATGGTTTGTGTAAATTATATCTTTTAAAGCTAGGTACATAGATGTTTGTGCAGTAAAATTCGAAACACTTTCCCTTGACTTTATCTTTCATTAATTCGAAATATTCGGACGCTGGCCACAAAGCCTCGCTATTAGTTATGTACCGTAACCACAATTAGAGAAATGTGGAGAAGGTATAGATATAGAAGCCGAAAAAACATTTTTAATTGCGAAATGAATCGAAGAAATATATTGTTGGTCATTGTTTTAATATCTATGTTCATATCTCTTCAAGGCACATTTGAAATATAATCAGTATACTCATATTTTTTCCATATTACAGAGGAATTTACTAACATTATTTAGTAGTCCCTATCATTTCACTAACGGTGTCTGGAGTTAGACTTCGATGAAATTAAGAAAGTGAGAAAGAAAAGGAGAGAAAATCAATAGAAAAATATAAAATATTAAAAACTCCTTTAGCCAAAATCACAGACAGTCCCTTACTTTCTCGAACAGAGCACAGAGTCGCGTTTTCATGGTCTTAACACTAGAAATAATAGATAGTCGATATAAATATTATAAATATACATTCATCGAATTACATACATACACGTACACATACGCCACCCGATACAAAGAAAGACGCTCGTTATTAATGAAATTTACATATTCCCATTCTGCACAAGTTACACTAATTACGTATGTTTACATGTACGCACGTAAATAACGTATAAACAGTGGTCTTGCGTGTGTGTGTTTGTGTATATATATAAATATATACATATACATATATTTATACATGTATATTTTGATTATATCCTTTTTTGATATTCAGATCATGAAGGATATCTTTCATAATACTGCACCTATTTCTATGTACATAAAATGTTTACAGAACATAATGAATTATAGATAAAACATATGCCGATGATAATAACAACAATAGTAACAAGTGACTTTGCAATTATTACGTGTTATCATTACTACACATAGATATGATAAAATGCCCTGCTCGTCGTCTTTGTTAAAGTTCACGGTTCTATTACTGTTACTCTTCTCAATCGCGTTTATAATAGATCGTATTAGAAAAATTAATTTGCAAGATAAAAGCCTTGCTCCGCCAGCATCACTGTACAATACACACCCAGCCAACGCTTTTTTTTTCTCCACTTTATGCTCCGTCTATATTTATCTAGTCAGGTCTCGTGCGACTAATCTATGTCCGTTTTGTTGGAAGTTGCACAAATTTCCCAATTAATATCAATATCCGGGCATTCCTCTTTCCTCCGAGTAAGATAAAATGGCTATCATCTGCACTGCAGGTATTTATTAACAAGTATAGAATGTTCGACGCAATATTTTACTAACTACACGCAACGCAAAGTGAAAACTAGAATCTTTCTTCAAGTATATAATAGTAACAAGATTACTTTGTTAACAAACTATACAAGAAACTATCGTTCATTCGCCACGGCCGATCGGACCACGGGACATTTATGCAACATAAAAGAAATATCTTTACACGTTGAATAATGAAATAATATTATATAGCAGTCATTATATTAATATTCACATTAACAGCGATTAACAACATAGACAATAACGATAATAACGCGGTACATCTTTCGCATCGGTTCGGAAACGTTATTATTTTCTTTTCTTTTAACAGCAATTAAAGCAATCACCTCAATTAATTTCGCTAATTAAAAATTATATTTGGAAATAAACGAATATGATTTTGGTTTTCATAGTTCATAGGTTCATATCACGAACGACTGCTAAATATTGAAAAATATATCTCTTATGTATTATTTTTGGTAAGCTTTGTTCTGTTGGCGGCAACCGCTGCGAGACATGCCAGTGCTTCTAAGTCCGGCGATGCACACCACGCTATTAATATTTATATAGAATAATTAAACTTCAAACACCAAATGTAAATCTTATTAACACATCAACTGTAGCATTTTAAATAAACACTTTACAGCCAGGAACGTAAACTTAACTTACGTTAACTTAACTTACAATACTCGCGTAGAAAATATAAATTTTAATTGTTTATCGGTTTATCCTTTCATAGAAAACGTAAATTGCCTACGTTCCAGCCCGTGGCAACATAGTATAATAAGCTCTTGAGTCTATATGAAATTTGAATAAGCAAAGGGAAGGATATGAATAATACTTGTACTTACATTTATTAGGTTCCTCTATTTCAATCTGTTTGGAATCACTGGTAGCTGCCGCGTTACGAGTAATGCTCTGTTTTCTTGCCTTCCTTTTTTGACTTCCAACGAGAAGCGCTTTCTCAGCATCTTCTGTGTTCTCGTGTTCTGCTTGTGGCATTTTGCAATTATTCTGACTATCGGCATTATAATTATTCTGGTGCCTCTTGTTGCTCGAAGCTGATATTATTTTTTGTACGATCTTTTTCTTTTTCGTACGTTGCTGTTTCTTCTTTTCCTGAAATTCTTCTAAACTTAAGGATGGTAACGCTTCGATTTTCTTTTCTAAATTAAAATCCCTACACAGGAAAATAGTACATAAACATAATATACTTCCATCACACGACACTTTCAGGTGAGAATGATATCAAACTTACTCAGCTCGAAATCTTTTACGCGCGGTCCAGGGTCCAAAATCTAATTGCCCTTCCGCGCCTTCAGTTTCCGTTTCTTCTGGTTTCGAAGCTTCGATATTCCCCTCGGCACTTTATATAATATACGCGGTATTTGTGTTTATTGAAAACATAGAATATAATGTGCCAATGGCGAATAGAAAAATTCAATTACCTTTCTACAAGATGCTCCAATTCGCCGCGAGAACTATTGCCACCTTCGCTACTCAAGGAATCTGTCTTTTCGCTAACGTTCGATGAAATGGAATTTCTTCTTTCGTTTGTTTGTCCCTCGGTACTAATAGAAGTATGTTTTTACACGGATTACGATATGAATAACGAATTATTATTTTATAACAAATTCAATGGAATGTCTTAAATATTTACCTACGGTTTCCAGCTTGTCGTTTTCTTTTAGGTTGCTGTCCCGACACACCAATGTTCTTCATTTGCTCAGCAAGGAACTTTTGATAACGTAGACCTTTGCAAGTTCGTTCGCTTCTAAAATTAGTTTCCTCCGAAGGCATATTTGCGGTTAAAAAATTATTGATTTCTGTCTTCTCATCTTCCGTATCCTAAACGCAATTATTAATATTAGCCACCGGGCAACGTAACGAGCAAATTACTTTCGAAGAAAGACTTCCTTACGTATTGATCCTCATTGTTGTTCGACTCAGTCCTTTTCCTTTTCTTCGCGTCAAACAGATCAGCTTTACATTCTCTCTTTAGATCAGGTGAAAAAGATAAATCTAAATACTTTTTTTTAGGAGGTTTCGGAACTTCGTTATCGCTTTCAATCACAGAACCATTAACAAGAATTTGCTCGTCCTTTATTTGTGTCTTCTGGGGTGTAAATAGAGAACTGAGACCGCCAATCTGGGATTCGTCAGCTAATTTCCCTGGCTGAATAGATTGTCCATCACGTTTATCAGATGTCGAGTAATCGGAAGACTCGTTCTCGGATTTAACATTCTCTATAGGTTGCTCGGTAGAACTAGTTTCTGCCTTTTTGTTTGTAGGCCTTGTGTTCAAAGTACGTAAAGGAGGTGCTGGTAATTTGTACCATTTGAAATCAGGATTTGCATTCAAGAATGCATCTTTGTACTGCAAGACAAAACACAATTATTTCCTTGAAATTTACTTACGAATGTTGCGTATAAAATTCTGGTAGATAAATTGAAATTTTCATGAGATTCTAATAAAACAGAAATGATGATAAACTGTTTTACGGCTCATGGTAAACAGTAACCAATTATGCGAATGTATAATTATCAGCATGACACTCGGTTCTTTTCTTATGCAAGTAATTATTAAGTTACGCTGTAATTTACCTCCTGTGCAAGATTTGTGTACGAACGCTTCTGATCCGGATGAAGGGTGGCCCACCATTCTCCGAGAACCCTTGTAACCGCCCGATTTTCTAAATGTGGGAAACCAGATCGTACCGAACCACGATGTCGTTTACAAAAAATAAGAAATGCATTCATTGGCCTTCTTGCATGGTGGGCTGGTTCTCTTAATTCACGTGGCTCCTAATTAACAATCCAAGATTAAATTTATTATTTTATTAAACGCTCACATTTCTCTATAATTTATTAATAATAATATTGAAATAAAAAAACAAGGAAAAGGAATTGTTTTTTCAGTGTTATATGAATACTCCGAAAATACATTTTTTTCTACTATAAAATCGTAATATTGTATCTACAGACTTATTTGTTATTTCATAGAAAGATTTGAAATATTACAAAATTGATACACATGAAAGTGAGTATTGTGAAATTTTATATGGTATACATTTCATATTCAATAGTTTATAATTATTATTAATTCATAAAATATGTTTTTTAATAATCCCAACATTTTAACAATACACGATACAGCACTTGTGAAACCTTAGAGTCGCATACCTTGAAAGATTCTGAGGTCACATATGCTTACCTGAATGTTCATATATAAAGGTAATCCACTTAAACCTTTTACTTATATCAGACACAGTTTAAAAGCTATATACGTGTATATTAATGTTTCGATTGATTACACGTTACTTTTACAAGAATTGAATTTAAAACAATTTGTATCTATCAAAAGTAGCTAACACAATATTTTAAATAACAAGTGATACACTCTCTTCACGATTAACTTTGTTTAACCACATGCACATAAAAAGATATCCATAAATTTCCAAATTTAATATTGCATTAATTTCATAAAAATAATATACACTAATTTATTATAATGCACGCGATCGAATAATTATGAGAATTTTTTTAAATATTCCTGGCCCTTCGTGCTGTAAATAGTGTAAATATTATCTGTGTAAATTCACCTGCATGCTTAATCGAGTTTTATACAAATACAATCAGAAATATATAAACTTGAATCCCGCCACGATAGAGGATCGTGTACGTACATGACACATACTCACGCACGAGCGCCACCGCTACGAAAATAAAAAGAAAGGAAAAAAGTAATATTAGTTTCGGTCGAAAACAGTCTTTTCGTTATGCATCCTTATCTTTGCAATATTTTTACCTTAACGATAAGTGTGCTTTCATTGCGAAACGGCGTATTTTAAATGCATCAAATTTATAATTTCGCGCAACGTTATGAAATCGGGCATAAATTGCAGTAGCATCAGTAAATCGTGCGGAAAGGAGGGTATTTAACTGCTGCGTGACGGCCACAAAAATGGACGAACGAGCGATTTTTCCGAAAAAAGATCCCGTTCCCCGATAAAACCCGATGAAAATCATGTCTATTTATGGTGCAACAAGGAGAACGATCCACCGAACGAATTGGTAGAATTCAATGTCAGAGAGGAACGAGAGATTCCCCGTATTCCCGAAATATCTCGTAATTGCACGTCCAACGATCAAGTGCCATTAAAAAGATCGGTAGCTGCGACTGCTCGATCTTGAAAAAGAGAAACATATCCGTCGTCACGGCAGGCATATGTTAATTTTCGTGTTCTGTCTAATTACATCGAGCGCGCAAAGTCCACGGTAATTTCCAATAACTGTCTAAATTTTAATATCATGAGCTTCGTTCTCATCTCGACGCGAAATCGTCTATGAATTAATATGTATATGTATTAATACATATATTATACATACTAATAATATGTATATATACATATATATATATATATATATATATATATCATGTACATATATATTTAAAAGGAAAAAGGAAAGAAGATGATGAAGAAAATGATTGCATTGTGAAAATTCGCTAGGGCACGTCGCTTGTACGTCGCAGCTTTCGTTAATGCTATTGTATGTTGACTGTATCGTTCGTATCGCTGGCCCTGTCAAATTCGCTAGAGCAGTGGACGGGATTTTCCAAAATTTCTTAACACAGATTTCACGGGAACAGATGCGTGAAGGGGAATCGGAGACTGCGCGTTTTTCGCTGGATTTCGCGACACATATCCGATCGCTAACTGACAGCTGCTCGTGCGAATGTAAATACTGCATGCAAGCGATCTATACGTATTTCTATGTACCGATGATCTGGCAAATATTTGAATGAAGTGGAACGTCTATTTGAAAAATTCCAATCCCCACGGGACAACGGTGTATCCTCCCATCGTCCATTCCCCTGTCCCTCTGGCTGTCAAATATTTATCGACGGACAACAAAACGCCAAGACGTCGTTGTCCGTTTTCAGTCTGACTGGTCCGAAGGCATTCCTGGGAATACCGTTTTTTTTAACACGAAATCACCGCGAACGGGTCGCACGTCCCACCATTCCGAATGAGAAACACTCGTTTCGACGATGTCACGGACTTGTCGCTCACGGAAACGTATCGAGAAGTCATTCGCAACGCGAGAAAAATACAATGTATTTCTCCCTACTCACCTTGCGTTGTTGCTCGTTGGCAGCCATTTCTGATTTCACTTGACAATTCACTCAGCGGCGCATAATAAAGATAAAGCTTCAGCGCTGAGTGCCCTCTCTTTCCCTCTTCGCCTTGCTTTCTTTCTCTGGCTCTTTTCTGTGCACGAATTAACCTCTCCTTCTTACGCGCTTATTTCTGTCTTTCTCTCGCATCGACGCGTTTGTCCACGGCTGTTCCGTGCAGCCCACGTGAAAGAAAATTCTCGCAAAAAAGCTCGCGTTCCCCTGTCTAGCCTCCTTTTTATCACCCACTTTAACGACACTGCACCCGATGCTTCGCTCCGATCGTACGAGCGCTGTTATTCTAACAATTCTATGTTTGCAACTAAACGTTTCTCGTGCAAACGTCACGAATCTACAAACGTCACTATCAAAACCAGTCACGCGCCTGTTTTCACTCTGGCAGAATTAACTTGAAATTATCAACAGACCGTCCGTCGTATCGATTCGTTTTATCAATCATAGATCCCCTTTAAGGGCGTTCCATGCTTTTGCCTGTCTTATAGGAATCTGCACGTACGTCGGAAAAGGGAATCTGTTAATGTGAGACGCATTTTCAGTGTCACACGCACCGTGTTCAAAAAAGTACGACGTTCGCGCGCATAAGTACACCACAGGGTCAACAATTGACGGGATAAAAGTCACTAAAAAGATTCCACAAGTATCTCTATTGCACTCCTATCATAAACTTCTGAAACGAGTAAATTAACATTGGAAATATCATTTTGTAACAATGATTAAATAGACAATATACAATTTGAGACTGTGGTATATCAAGTTTTAGTCACGAATCAAATATTAGTTCAAAATTCATTCGATTAACAGTGGTAATATGGAACAAAATCTATGACGAAAGATTGAAATAGTAGTTGGCAACAGACTGTGACGAAAGAACGGTGCAACTGGTGCAAAGTAACCATAAGCACGCTGCATACGCGTGTAATATATATATGTATAACGTGCTATTAAATATATTCAAGATATATATGTAGTACAGACGTTATTTGTACCTAACCTCAAACTACAGAATACTCTGATAAGTAACAAGATTCATTTGTACGCGACGTAAATTAATCTCGCGATGTTTCTAAAATTATTTTAACTGTGCGAAAGAATCAATTGTTTCTTTTTCGTTAAAAATGTGGACAGTGAAATAGGGCTATATGAAAGCGCAGCAAATATTTCGTGCTCGTTTTTACGATTTTATAACTGGTATCCCGTATATAACGTATTTGAAACGTTTATTTTATTATCCCTGACATTTCTTCCATTTGAAACGTTAAAATTAAAGTAGACACCATGGAGAAGTCTCAGAAAATGCCGAAAGTTGCGAAGGTACGTAATGTTATATCAACAATTCGTGTTAATATGCAAATGCAAGAATTTCCCGTACGCACGAAATTAAATTTATTTTGTTCACAGGTGAAGAATAAAGCGCCCGCTGAAATTCAAATAACAGCGGAGCAGCTTTTACGCGAGGCTAAAGAGAGAGATCTAGAAATCTTACCACCAGTAAGAATATTTCGATATTTCTAATAGTTATGAACTTGTTTATAAATTATGATTGAAAAGGATTAGAATTATTTGTGAAAACGTTTCTTTCTAGCCGCCGAAACAAAAAATCTCCGATCCCCATGAATTAGCCGACTACCAGCATCGAAAGCGTAAAGCTTTCGAAGATAACATTCGCAAAAATCGTATGGTTATTTCGAATTGGATAAAGTATGCACAGTGGGAAGAAAGTCAAAAGCAAATACAAAGAGCACGGTACGATATGTATAATTAATCCTTGCGTTCAACGTTGCACGATGCGATATAAATTAAATTTGTGCTAATAAAAAAATTGATTTCCCAATAATAGCGACGTAGACTATTCTGTAATATTTTGGGAACTATTTCCGTTTCAATTTCAGGTCCATATATGAACGTGCACTAGACGTTGATCACAGAAATATTACGTTATGGCTGAAGTACACAGAAATGGAGATGCGAAATCGTCAAGTGAATCATGCCCGAAATTTATGGGACCGTGCTGTTACCATATTACCCAGAGCAAATCAATTCTGGTACAAATACACTTACATGGAGGAAATGTTGGAGAATATTGCAGGTAAAATTTCGCTCTTTTAAAAATTCTAAATGTTCTTCGTGTAATTTCTTCGAGCTATTAATCGAAAGGTTCTTTTAGGAGCGCGTCAAGTATTCGAGAGGTGGATGGAATGGGAACCTGACGAGCAGGCTTGGCAAACTTACATTAAGTTTGAATTGAGGTACAAAGAAATACAAAGGGCCAGGCAAATTTATGAGCAATTTGTAATGGTACATCCTGATGTTAAGCATTGGATAAAGTATGCACGATTCGAAGAATCTCACGGTTTCATAAACGGAGCTCGTAATGTTTATGAACGCGCCATTAATTTTTTCGGCGACGAAAATTTGGATGAGAAATTGTTCATTGCCTTTGCAAAGTTTGAGGAGGGACAAAGAGAAGTGAGTATTTTGTTTCTGTATAAAATTCATATTACATCGTTAACTATACGTTTGGCTTGTTGTAGCATGATCGAGCTCGAGTGATTTACAAATATGCGTTAGACCATATTCCAAAAGAGAAGACACAAGAGATCTATAAAGCGTACACTATACACGAGAAGAAATATGGAGATCGTTCAGGTACTACATTTTAACGTGATAATCCTCCTAATATAATAAATGCGGAAGTGTGTTTGGATGTTTGTTAATAAATTACGTTGGAACTACTCAACGAATCTTTCTGAAATTTGATAAACACGTAGTGTAGGACCAGGAATAACATATAGGATACTTTTCATCCCGATTTTTATAACCGATTTGGACCAAATTTTGCATAATTACTCTGTAGAAGCCTGCAAAAAATATAGAAAAATAATTCCTTTTGTTTGATCCCCTTGATACTCTGCGATAATCAAAGTTTTATCCACGCCACGCCAGGTACTTTAAGCTAGTAGGAAATATATTGATTAATATCGCGTGTACCCGCAGTCGTATTGTATCGCTAATTACAGGTATCGAAGATGTAATTGTAAGCAAACGGAAGTATCAATACGAGCAAGAAGTGAAGGAGAATCCTTCAAACTATGATGCTTGGTTCGACTACTTGAGATTAGTGGAGTCTGAAGGAAACGTAGACATCATCAGAGAAACATACGAACGCGCGATAGCTAACGTACCTCCAACCAAAGTAAGGAACAAAAAAAATTCTATCGAACAATTTACTTCGAATTTACTATTTTATGCATTTTATACTCGAGCAGATATTGTAAACCCGGCATATTTTGCAGGAGAAACTATTCTGGAGAAGATACATATATCTTTGGGTAAATTATGCTCTCTTCGAAGAACTGGACACTGAAGATATAGAAAGATGTCGACAGGTCTACAGGTAAATAATACCTTTTCCTCCGAAAACCATAGGAATTTAACTGATATGCCGATCAATTTTCAGAGCATGCTTGGAGCTGATTCCCCATAAACATTTCACCTTTTCAAAAATTTGGTTGCTTTATGCATACTTCGAAATAAGACAGAAGAATTTAACAGCGGCTCGGAAGACATTAGTGAGAATTCGATAAACGAAATGAATGATTTTATCAAAATTAAATGTATTACCAAATATTAATAATCTTATTTGAAATTGTTTTAGGGCATGGCATTGGGTATTTGTCCCAGAGACAAGTTGTACCGTGGATATATCGATTTGGAAATACAGTTGAGAGAGTTCGATAGGTGTAGAATTTTGTACGAGAAATTTCTTGAATTCGGTCCAGAAAATTGCACTACATGGATGAAAGTATGTTAAACAATGCGATACATTCTTTATTATTATAATGTCGATAGTTCGTGTTTACTTATTGAAACATTTCTACACAGTTTGCAGAGCTGGAAACACTTTTGGGGGATGTAGAGCGTGCACGAGCCATATATGAGTTAGCAATATCGCAGCCAAGGTAGAATATTTGAAAATGAGTCATCCTTACTTATCAACTACATTCTTGTATTATATTATTATTTAAAATTCGTAGATTGGACATGCCTGAACTTCTATGGAAGTCGTACATAGATTTCGAAATAGCGCAAGACGAAACTGAAAATGCGAGGCAGTTATTTGAAAGATTATTAGAACGAACGCTTCACGTAAAAGTAAGTTAAATGATAGGATTAAAACCAGAACCGTATGATTCCGACGTCGCTTATTTAAATATCGAATATGAAATACATTTTTTAGGTCTGGATCGCGTACGCCAAATTTGAATTGGCAAATTCAGTGTCGGAAGATGGTGTCGATAATGTTGTTTTAGCGAGAAGAATTTTTGAACGTGGAAATGATGCGCTTAGATCTAATGGCGACAAGGAAAGTAGGGCGCTGCTTTTAGAGGCGTGGAGAGATTTCGAGAACGAGAAAGGAGACGATGAAACTCGCGCTAAAATTATGGAGAAAATGCCTCGAAGGATTAAACGCAGAAGGCGTATCGTGGGGCAAGATGGAGTAAATAAATTCATTAGTTCATCATTAAAGTTTCCTATGGAGAAACTTGGCATGTTTGTTATACTTATCTCTTTGATTTTTAGAGCGACGATGGTTGGGAAGAAGTATTCGATTTTGTTTTCCCAGAAGACGAGTCTCAGAGACCAAATCTTAAATTTTTGGCGTCTGCCAAGGCTTGGATGAAACAAAAGGAACTGATTGAAAAGAGTGAAACTAATCACAGCGCGTATGCTACTCAATCGGAATTAAATAGTTGAAGCCGTAACTATTATTTCTTAAATATCAAGATTGTGTTCTCTATCTGTAAATAAATATTCTTCTTTTGTATTCTGTATATAAATGAATAAACACTTTTTAAACTTAAAAAACAGAGTGTATATTAAAACAATTCCATAGTATAACCAGCATCGACCTATGAAAATTTTAATTTTAATGTTATAGGTAAATATTTGTACTTAACGAAACCTCTATACAACTGTAATGAAATAAATGATACGTAGTAAACGTAAAACAGGGGCCAATTATATAAAAAAAAATATATATATATTACAATAATTAATAACTTTGTTATTATGTATCTTTAATATTTTTATACTAATTTTGATGTACATTTTTATACTTCACTATGAAAATATAAATCCATTTTACGTACATTAATCCCCACAGTTTCCTGTTACTCATTGCAAATTGAATATACGCAGACGAGTAATTTATTAAAAAGTTTCGATGTAGACAATAAACCGAGCTAATCCCTTTCTACAACAGCTACAATATGTATACCATAAAAAATAAATCAGAAACGTAAAAAAGTATTTCTGTTTGTAAAGCACAGATCTGTTGTGACAATTCACGGAGTCCCTGAACGACTTGAAGACAAGAACGAACGAAGCTGTTATTATAAAAAAGAAAGATGTATTATTTCTTTAAACAATACTTCCTTATACTTGTTACAATATAGTGAACCAGGATACGAATTTGATACAGTTATCCATCCTCTTAATTTCACCTGTTACCTGTATTATTTACGTATTCGTCTTTGTAGAATATTTCTTCTTCTCGTCACTTTCGAAACCAGAATCTAAGTCATCGCTCAAACACTTTTTCAACGTGTAACCTTTAGAATTCTGCCTTGAATCACCTTGCTCGTCTAATAACTTCTTGATACAGCCAATCAACTGTTCGAAGAAGTTTGGGTAATCGACGTATCCAGGAAATATATTCACATCTATGATGGCATATTTTCCAGTGTGATTCTCAATAACAACATCGACACCAATTAAGAGAAGTCCAAACAGTTCCGTTACTTTCTTGACGATCTTTTCTAGTGTTTCGTGCTTGGGTTTTACTGTTAATGGAATGTCTTCTTCCGATAAAATGGACCATTTGGATTTAGAACCACTCTTAAACATATCGTGCGAATTGAAAAATATTGTGTTCAATGCAGTACAGTCTTCTGCGTAAAAATTCTTAAAGCTGGGTCTCTCGACTACGTGAAAATGTTCACCGACTATGTATATCTTGTAAACGATTGCATTGTGATTGACGAACTCCTGGGCGACGCAAGGTGGCTGACAATTACTCAAGCCTTGTTCATTAAAAATCACCATCATCTGAAAACATGTGTTTAATCTAAATTTCTTTTACGCGACGTACAGATCGTTGTAACGGCCAAAGGACATTTACCTTGTGCGCGTCGCTGGAACCCTGAGCGATAAGTGGTTTGCAAAGAAAAGGGAACTTAATATTTGCCATTTTTAACAGCGATATATTCTCCACTGCGCTTTTACTCTTAAGTTCTACAAATTTTGGAGTAAATACATCTAAAAATTAGAACACCACATTAAAATCAAACGATTCCTGAATTTATATCTACGATTATGTTATCCGCACCAAAATTATTTACCATTAAATTGTACGTGTTCTTGTAAGATTTCGTAGGACTTGTAACGATTTATTAAAATTTTAACATTGTCCAGCGGGTCGATAACTATTATTTCAGGATGTTGGCACATGTACTCTTGAATTCTTGAAATGATTTCTTTGGCCTTGAACAGAAATTGATTGTTACGCCAGTCATACTTATAACGAATACTAAGAATCTTATCATACATTTTGATCACCATTTTCTGCGTGCGCTAATTTATCCGTCAGTTTGTATATAAAAACATGAAATGGTCCCTGAGGTTCAAGGTCAGAGTTTATATCAATCTGAAACCAATGCCATTAGCCTTTACATACTTGTTCCGTTATTACATACACGTTCCGTGAAATTAAATAAGAAAATACACATACGTATGTACATAACCTAGAATTATCATAACACCTCGCGCAACGTAACTATTTTATAATAATTGAAAATAATGAAACAATTAGTTACCATTTTTAATAGAAACCCTTCAGACTCGCAAAGATTATAAAAATCATTCCAGTTAAATTTCTGTCGCTTCTTTTCGGATATCGAATAACCAATTACATACTTGTCGCACATTTTTATGCACACTTACTATTTCTTTATGTGGAATATAAGTTTATCCATTAAAGCGTACCAGCGGCCTTAGCCGTGATGAAACACCGGTTCTCGCTAGATCCACCGAAGTTAAAACATCACGGGGTGGGTACTGGGGAAAGATGGGTGACATCACCTTTCTCCCGGTGCGCCGCTGCTGCTGGGACCCGAAGAAGAGAGAGGAGAGAAAAAGATATGAAACTCGCACATTTTTATGCACACTTACTATTTCTTTATATGGAATATAAGTTTATCCATTAAAGCGTACCAGCGGCCTTAGCCGTGATGAAACACCGGTTCTCGCTAGATCCACCGAAGTTCGAAGTTAAAACATCACGGGGCGGGTACTGGGGAAAGATGGGTGACACCACCTTTCTCCCGGTGCGCCGCTGCTGCTGGGACCCGAAGAAGAGAGAGGAGAGAAAAAGATATGAAACTCGCACATTTTTATGCACACTTACTATTTCTTTATATGGAATATAAGTTTATCCATTAAAGCGTACCAGCGGCCTTAGCCGTGATGAAACACCGGTTCTCGCTAGATCCACCGAAGTTAAAACATCACGGGGCGGGTACTGGGGAAAGATGGGTGACACCACCTTTCTCCCGGTGCGCCGCTGCTGCTGGGACCCGAAGAAGAGAGAGGAGAGAAAAAGATATGAAACTCGCACATTTTTATGCGCACTTACTATTTCTTTATATGCAATATAAGTTTATCCATTAAAGCGTACCAGCGGCCTTAGCCGTGATGAAACACCGGTGGTTCTCGCTAGATCCACCGAAGTTAAAACATCACGGGGCGGGTACTGGGGAAAGATGGGTGACGACCACCTTTCTCCCGGTGCGCCGCTGCTGCTGGGACCCGAAGAAGAAAGAGGAGAGAAAAAGATATGAGATCGCACATTTTTATGCGCACTTACTATTTGTTTATATGCAATATAAGTTTATCCATTAAAGCGTACCAGCGGCCTTAGCCGTGATGAAACACCGGTTCTCGCTAGATCCACCGAAGTTAAAACATCACGGGGCGGGTACTGGGGAAAGATGGGTGACCGACGACCATCTTTCTCCTCCCGGTGCGCCGCTGCTGCTGGGACTCGAAGAAGAGAGAGGAGAGAAAAAGATATGAGACTCGCACATTTTTATGCGCACTTACTATTTCTTTATATGCAATATAAGTTTATCCATTAAAGCGTACCAGCGGCCTTAGCCGTGATGAAAACACCGGTTCTCGCTAGATCCACCGAAGTTAAAACATCACGGGGCGGGTACTGGGGAAAGATGGGTGACGACCACCTTTCTCCCGGTGCGCCGCTGCTGCTGGGACCCGAAGAAGAGAGAGGAGAGAAGAAGATATGAGACTATAGTGAAACGCCATCCTGTTTAACAGGAAAAACAATAAACCAAACCAAAAAACCATTAAAGCGTATGCCGTACATTATATTAATAAGCCGCTTTAATAAACTACACCTTATTAACACGTTTTCTACGAGAGGCTAACGTCAAGTAGTATCATATTTTCGACGAAGTGTGAGGTTATGTCTGACACGGTTTTTAAAAAAAACATCTTTCACTGTGCCACCACGTTCTACTCGTATTTATACATTTTTCACTTGTTTTTTTAGAGCATGCTCAAACTTGAATATCTAGATTTTACGCGTAACTACGTTTTTTTCAGGTTTTTTCTTTTTAAAACTCGTACAATAAACGATCGCAGGTTAGGGATATAGCAACCATGGTCACATTCTATGCATAGTTTTATTAGTTATGCTTAATCACACAGTCGTTATATAATATATGTGCTAGTATCGTAGTAAAAATTGCTTATGATTATATTTACAACGTTTCAATCATATTACTAAATCCTTTTTACTGTTCATTGGGAAGCGCAAATATTACAGGATATGTCACCGGCGTTGCATCGTAAATGGCAATAATTGGATATACGCTGCATTGATGTGTCCTGTTGAGCGCGCTCGTCGTCAAATCAACAACTTTAAATTTCCCCCATGCTTTGTATCAATGACTGAAATTGAATAAATCAAAAGATATAAATTGCGTCGCATAATAAGCACGAGTAAATAAATCATAATTTATAAATATTAAATAAAAGTATCGCTGCTGGAACTGTTGGATTTACCTTCGAAGATTCGTTCCAGGAAGTCAACATTTTTTTGGTAAGAAAAATCGTAACGTTATCATCGCAGCCATTTGTATCTTCCCCGTCTGAACGATTTTTCTTTAACATCCTAACTTCCCCGAGAGAATAAGAACCGGAACTTGGCATGTACAATTCACCTTCGGAATGCGAAGTATCCGACAGCGTTGTAATCTATTTTGGAAATTTATTAATAGGAAAATTTGGTTATTTGAAAATAAAGAAAAACGTAGAATACATAATTACTTCCTTACTTTATTTGATCCTATCGTAGATATACTTTTGGAAAATCTGTAACAGACGGAAGTACAATATTCAAGGAATCACAAGCAAATAATACATTTCTAGAAATAGAATTAGTAGGGCTCCATTTATTCGAAAAAAAAAATTTACTCGATTTTTGGAATTACTGAGTTCTGTGACTAGCTAGTTTAAAAAAAAATATCTTTCATTTAACGATAGGGCGTCCAGTTAATGCCATCTTTTCAAACTCTCTCACTTTAATTTAAACTTTAAAACAAGCATACACCCAATTAGGGCCTCTCCTACTCCACGTAATAGTCCAGTGATGTTAGGATCTGTCTGCGGAATATTTCTCAGCAAGCTACATTTTGGCATTAGCCTTTATTTCGTCGTTTTAAACAATATGTCAAAAGTCCCCATCGATCGAACATCCGCTAAAAATTTTACAGAGAGTTGAAAGTAAAAAACACTCTCTTTCGCGAATATATTGTTAGCTATTAGTTTTACGACAAAAATAGTTATTATGAAATGTGTAGTTTAAAAAATTCTGTGCAAATAAAGGTTGTTTAATTTTTTTTTGAAGAAGTAATCATTTTCATGTATGACGGCTTACAAAGCTTCACACCCCTCCAAATTTTGACAAGAGAAGATCCCGAAACCGAAAATTCAAAAAATTATGAAACTTTGTGAATATGTAGAGGACGTCCTCTTGAATTCAACGCAATTTTATTTGCTGCCCAAATTCACTCCAAGAGGGTGTAATTGACCCCTGCACATTTTTCGATTTTGTATTATTACTCGCCAACTGTAAGAGATAGAAAACAAGTTTTCAGGAAAAAGTTAGTTCTTTTCATTAGGACTATCATTTGGTATCTTATGTTCCCTATAGTTCTTACAGTCCGCGAGTTATAACCCAAAATCAGAAAATAGCCGGATTTTAAGGGGTTAATTTCATCCCCTTAAAGTGAATTTGGGCAGCAAACAAAAATAGAGTAATACATACCTATATATCCTCTACATATCCCCAAAAATTAAAGTGTAAATTTATTCACTCTAAGGGGGTGAAAAGGTCCATGTCAAAATTTAGCTTGCTGGGAATTATTCCGTAGATTGGCCATATTTCCGTCTAATTTCACTGGACTATAAGTACCAGAATGGGTGGAGCTAGCGACGAGCTTATAGCGTAGAGGACATATGGAGCTTATAACGAGGGAATACCGTACATTCAAGCAAATAGAGCTCCGCTATACTCGCTTTCTTACCTGCCATTTTGATCAGCCGTACTCGAATGATCCGCATCGAACGCGGATGATAAAACTTTCCTGTGCACATCCTCGTACAGGTCCGATAAAATCTTTTCTCTGTTGAAGACGCTATCACGGAACGAGCCCGTTTGATCCCTTGCTCCGTCCACTTCGCCATCGACTACTTTATTCCTTTCAGAAAATTGTTCCATTTCATTAATCTGGAACGACGATCCTCCTACGTTCAGTGATTGTTTCGAAATGTTTCTGGGAGACGACTGAAGAGACGCACAATTATGCAAGGAATCTGACGATGACATCTGGCGAACGTTATTACTCGACTGCGCGATAGTTTTTGCTTCGTCTTCGGACAAATTATTTCTTACTGGCGCCTCTTCTTCTTTCCCTTTAGAAATGACATCATTCAAAGGTGAGAAATTCTGATTTGAAGCCGCGCTATCTTTACACGATGCGCATTTATCTTCTTCGGTTCTTCCTATTATTAGTGGCTCATCGATGACTCCTAAGGCGCAGTTTGCATTTCTCTTTACATTCTGCAGCATGCCTTCCTGCACAGCGCTCGCAGTTTCATTCTCCTCGTTTACAAGCCTTAAACAGTTGCCCCTGGAACTTGAATTATCATTGTCATTTCCTTGTACCTTGAAATCCTTATTTAATCCGAAGTTCTGCCGAACGACGTTTTGAATATTTCCATCGGGATGAATTTCGTCGTTTCTCGTGTTAAGATCGCCTTTAAACGACTCTACACCGCAATCAATCTTACTTCTTCCATCGAACGAAAGATCTTGGTGGCTCTTCTGCGACACATTTTCGTCACCAATCGGTGGCTGTTGACTCTTACGATTATCAATGGTCTCAGCGTGGATATCGTCATCGCCGTTGCCTCCACTGCAAGCTTTCTCGTCGACAATTTTCTCGCCTCGGTTGGTGGGTCTTAGGGCGTTGAAATTTTCATTAGATGAACGATATTTGATTTGCAAGTTTCCCTTCGGAGACTGGTTATCCGATCTCGCGCTTGCCGTTTCGACCGCGTGGATATTTGTGGAAGCTGCATCATTTCTTGATACATTTTCAGAAATCAATAATTCCAAGTTCTGTGGTCTGGTGTCCAAGGCCTCGCTCTGTAAATTCTCCAATAAACCGTTCACCAGAACGGGCACGATTTGGTTCGCGTTAAAAGTGTTTCGTATCTTATCCTCGATAAACCGCGTTTCCTCTTTGAGGACGCGAGCGATCAAGTGTTCCGCGATGCTCGGTGTGCCCTTCAATTTCGGAAATCCTCGCTTCAAAACGTCAGAGTGCACCATATTACACAGAGAAGCGTAATCGAACATCTTTTTCTGCGAATCCTCCACCTCGGTTCCCTTCATCGAAGTCGTATCGAGCTTGAAGTTCGTAGCTTCTTCAGCAACATCGCCAATGGAGGGTCTCGAGACTGCTTCGGACACGTTCGTTTCATCGCCACTTTGCACCCTTCCATCCGCGGTCGACGACAAGGTGTTTATCGAAAAATTTTCGAGACTCAAGCTATCGTCCCCTTTTCTTGAACGAAACTCTTCGAATTCGAGACTGCGTTTCGCTCCGGTACCGCCGCTTTCGCTGGATTCCGTGGTTTCTTCGTTCATTGGCTTCTTCGGTGCACTGAATCGTTCTTTCATCTTTGGACCACCTCGCGGTGGACATTTGCCAAGAGTTTTTGGGGGCACATGTCTCTTCCTCCAATCGTTGTCTCCTTTGGCAGCGCGCAGAGACGACCTCGCGGGCGCAGGTTTCACTGCTCTCGTTTGCATTACTTTGCGAGAGTGCAGCTCCTTATTCGCACGTTTGTTCGACAGTAGAAATCGATCCTTGTGCATGAAATCCTTTGCTCTTGGCCCCGTGCATCGTTTACCTCGCAAATGATGCGAGACGTTCGTTTTTGCCACTTCAACCGCGCTTTCGTTCAATGCCGTCGAACTGCAGGACTCGCTGGTTCCTGTCGTAGCTCTATTTTCCAGACGATACTCTTCGATCTCAGGCTTTAACAGGAATTTCTCGATCGTTTTTGTCGATCGAACCACATCGTTGATCATCTTACTATACGCGAGCAAAACGTTGTCTAGCTCGTTTATGGAAGGATCGTACAAATCGTCCAGGTCCTTCGACTCCTCTGCGTCTTCTGAGGACTCCGCGCTCGAAACCGCAGAATAGACGCCAGCTTTTGGACACTTCTCATTCTGGCCGCAATACTGTTTGAAAACAGTTGAGAAACGTTCGTCGATCACTCTGTAACGGCTGTCCCGCTCGTGATCCTCCTTTTCACCAAGTTTCTCTTGCCTCCTCTTCTCTTTCTCCTCTGTTCCTTGACGCAGCGACGAAGCATCTTCATGACGACTCTCGATTCCTTTTGAAGTCGAAGGAATATCCAATCGAACAGACTCCGAGGTTGCCTTTGGATTCCTTTCTAAACTGGTAGCAGCTTCTTCGTCGTTGAATCGCACCTGCTTCTGGTCCTTTCTAGGCTCAGCAGATTTCTTCGTCGAGTCATTTGTCCCTCGTGTAACAGATTCCGCTTGTTGCTTAGCAGCTGAACTATCGTGGTTAGACGGTGAAATTAGATCTTCCTCTAATCTTCGATTACCGTGACCGCTATTGGAATCATTCGAAGCTGTCGATACTAAATTCTTCTTATCCTCTGAACTCATTGTCTCTGTCTCTATTTCATTGAACTTTTCTATATCCTCGATGGATCTGTCATTATTCTCCAGCGAGATGTCGCTAGATCTTTCTGGATCTTTCACTGGTTTCTTCACTGACTCTGAACCGTGAACAGAATCGACGTTACTTCCAGGTTCACTCAACACCTTCGAGCTCCTCGTCTTCTGTCTGCCATCCATTGCTCTCCTATTGCCCTTCGTGCTCTCATTCTTCTCTGATATCTGCACGAACTTCTCTTTACGCGTTGTAGAGTTCGGTTTCACAGAGCAATCGCGACGAACCGTGTACGTTCCCACGTTTGTGCTCTCTGGGACGAAAGAAGAGTCCGGTGATATATGAATGTCCCCTAAACTCTGTGCTACCAGCTCCCTCTGAATATTCACTGACGGTACAACTTGAACAGAGAAGGTATCCATCTTCTTGTTCTTTTCAGCTTCGAAACTCGATGCGCGGGCTTCATTGGGGTTCTTGGGATTTTCTTTGGGTTCGGGGACGTCGCCCACTGGCGCCGAAGGTCCAAGCTTTCGAATTCCAAGGTTCCTATATCGTGACAACTCCTTGTACCGTTCCTCAGAGCTTTTGAACCTGGGCGCAGAGAAGTCGATAGTCCTCGTCGATTTTAATGGAACATTTTCACTGTTCGAATATCCTTGGTTCTTTAGGTCTACATGGTCTGTGCCGATCCAGCCGTTTGCTTCTTGAAATTTATGCGCCACTCGCTCACGGATGTACAGCAATTGATCAGTTTCGTCGTCCAGAGGTGCTTCGTTTGAATACCTAAAGGGAGCATGATATTAGATCGATGGTTATGAGAAATGAGAGAAAAGTGGATAAATAATAATACGATTTATAGAGGGTGAACTTTGAAAGATTTGATTGTAGCATCAATTGTAACATCAAATCTTATAGACAATTTTTCGCGACATTGTTGCAAAGAGTTCCAAGAGTAAACAATGAATAAATATCTAGATTATTTCTTTAAATGATACTCTATTGTGTCTCCCGTTCTTGTCTCCAGTATAATAAATATTCTGACAGCTATTTAGTGTCCTTGACAGCATCCAATTGCAATTATCCTTTTTAAGGGGGAAATCCTATTTTATAGGCTAAAAACATAGCATTCCCCCCTTAAAATAAATTTTAAAAAATATATTCATGTAACTGAAATACCCAATGCAAAGTCCTGAAAATTTAAAAAAAATTCATTAAGTAGTTTGCTTTGAATAAATTCCCAAAGACACCTTTCGTTTTCAGGCCGTTACCCTGTTGGCCCCCCTTAAATTTTTTAAACCTTCCCGTAACTGCTTATTTATTAGTATCACATGTTTAAGAAAATAGAAATTTTAGATCGTAAGAATATGAAAATCTAATAGAACAATTTATTCTGGAATGAGTATAAATGAAGTTAGGGTTTAAAGTGGTCATCGTATCCGCCATGCAATTTTGTGACGTAACATTCGTTGTCCAATGGTTGATGACAGTGGATCAAAGAAGGCTTACACTTTGATGGGTGTTTGCGTGCGATTACAATTAGTGATCATGCTTATTTCTTTGATCTGGATCTCCGCGTCTTTCACCAATCTTTCCACGTTTTCGAGAATTGCTGAAGTCTCTGGACTGAGGACTGGAGAAACTGGTAACGTGGTAGTGGATCTCTTAGTGGCAGGCTGGAAACGAAACAACAAAATCATTAGATACAGTATTTTTGTTAATAACAATGTTTTCGATAGGCGTGGTTCGTTTGTTTTTTGCACTAACGAAAGAAAAACGAGTGTTAAAAATACAGCCTATACTCTGTAACAATCTTTTAACCATTTTTGGACGACAAAAGATTGGTGTAACGATGGCCACGTGAATTATACAATTACTTAGGTGTATGTAAGAATAATTTCTTTAAAAAGAGTGTAACGTTATTTTTTATTCAAGTATTCCAAGAGTATCGCTGTGTTGTAATTGTAAATGGATATGTTGTATTATAATTATTTTAACTATTAATTAGTAGATCATTCACATAAGAATATTTTCAATAGAATCTTCGACACAGGTAAAAAAACTGCATTGTAAAATTCAAGTGCAAGAAAATAGCAATTATACTAACTTATGCAGTGTTTCACCCCTCCCCCCTCACTTTATTTTAACAACAGATTAATAAATACACCTGCCCCATTAAACTCGTAACAACATACTTTCAAAACCTATTTTGTCAGTGGCCCATTTACTTTAATCGTTGAAGTGGACGATTAATTTATCATATTTCACTGTAATGCATAGCATACAATAAAATTTTTTTGTGTGAACGAATGCACACCCAAAAAGATATATGCCTACGATAAACTTAGATAATTAAGTAATCACGAGCTGGAGGGTTTATATAAACTATTTAGTATATAGTATATGGCGATTAAAACTTTGAATATTATCTACCAATTCCTGTATGATATACAATATTAATTAACTAAAATTTCTTCGTACAAAATCGCACGGTGCTTCGTTAAGACAATATTGAATTAAATGCAAAGAAGGTACCTGATCTTCATCGACAAGTCTAGCCGAAGTCGTTGGAATTTTCTTCGCGCTCTGGACGGCTTCTTCCGTTTTAGGGATAGAAATTTTCGACGTTAGAAGTTTGACGCGGCTCCTGTCTGACTGAATCTCGTTCTTCGGATCTGCCATCGGCACGCATGCTTTGCAGTAACAATCACGCGCTGATTGTGAGTGCATCTTCGAGCGATCAGACGCGATCGATCGAGGAACAGGATCCTTGCCTAAATCCAAATATTCTAAAGCATCGTGTTTCCTTCTGCAACAAAAAACATATTTCCACGTTTGTTAGTGGTGGGTGACAAATAGTTTAAAGGTATTTAAAACACTGTGATTAAGAATAATTTTGTGTTAAACACAAATAACAATCTGAATAATTTTACAGGCTTGTGTAAGAAAGCAGTGTCCTGTTTAATAAATAATGTTAACTTCACTGTAACTCGAACACTTTTTTAATACAATAATGTTAAATTTACGAATTGAAAAATATGCGTATTATATTAATTTACGTTTGTTCCTTTTTAAGGATTATATTATTCTGAAACAAAATGTATTTAATAGTAATTAATTCTTTACAATACTCAAAAACAATTCTTTCGTGCAAACTTTGCATGAAAAGAGAAGCGTATACCAGTAAAATCTTGGGTACCTATAACATAAATGTAACTATATACAATATTCCATTGCAAGCAACACATTATATTATCTGGAGAAATGACCATTAAAAGAATATTGCATCGAATGAAGATAAAAATAGAAAATAAGAATGAAAACGTCGGATGAGAAGAAACGCGAGCATACCACTCGATAAGGCAAGTTCAAGCACCGATGACAATAAACTTATGAATTTCATTCGGGTCGGGGTGGTTGCCCCCGAGGTTGCAGCTCTTTCTCGGGCCAAACAGAGAATCAAACCGTCCCGTGCATTACGTCCGGCGCTCTACGTTCCTGGATACGCCAACACCTATCTATGTATATGCAGCGATATCGATTCTTAAAGGGAGCCACTTCTTTTTCTCCCTTCGTTCTCTGTCGATTCTAAAATCATCCAATTCTATCGAAATTGATATCTTCTTTTAATATCTTTATAATCTTTTTAATGCAAAACCTTCAATGATCTATATCTTCAAATCTATGTCCATTCGTTTCCATTTGATCTTCAAATCGGGGTAACGTAACAAGAAGCGTGCTGAATATACAGTATTTTTAAGCTACAATATTAGTTGATAAATAAATATAAGGAAGGGCCAAGGAGAGGGCTCCGAGTTAGATATTTTCTCGAAAACTATTAAGATAACGACGGGATATTCTTTATAATATGTTGGTCTGCGGAGGGCCCTTTTTTATGCATGGGTACTTTGCCATGGTCCTCTCTAGATAAAGGTAGGGCTATATTTCCACTTTTAATAAATATGTATTTATTTATTTATTTATAAACGGACCCAAGCCCTCTTACATAACTGTTTACCAAAAAGAAAAAGAACTTTACCTACTTTAAATATAGTAGCTACATCAATTTTTACAAACCTGGATAACGCTTTTAGATTGTTTGCTAGATAAATAATATTGGAAAAATATTTAAATTACCTATGTATATTCGGAATATGTCTCTTTCTAGAGAGCCACCCTTTTTTGGGGGGTGTAAAGGTGCCAACGAAACCGATCGACAGTTAGTCGTGGTTATTCTTTTATGTTTCACATAATTGTATGAAAGATAAGCACAGTTCAATTAAGTGTAAGTCATTTAAACGCCCGAAACGAGATAAGGACTGGAGAGTAGATTTCCAGCAAATGATATTTGTTTAAAGAATTTAATGGGAAAAGTGTGGAAGGTGACATCGATCGATGCATCCACAAGGGGCTTCCCACTTTAATGCTCCCAAGCTTTGTGATCAATAAGAATACGTCAAAGGTACGTGATTCGACGACGTATTTTAAAGGCGATGCACCAATGAATACAGGGTGTTTATAAAAATGTGGAACATTTTTCTAAGGATCGCTTCTACTCAAAATAATGAAATAAAGTTGGGTATACTCGTATGTCCAATAACGCTTTGTTTAGCAGTTCCCTATAAGCATTTTTATGTTTCGTAAAACGCGAGCACGAAACACCTATTAAAGTGGCGCTTAACGAAACCCAGCTGTGTTTCCGCGGATCGATATATTGATTTTAATTTCGCCTTTGGTTTTTTTAAAGGCAAGAAGGAGAGTATATGAATGAAAATATAGTATATTAAATAGGCAAATTGACGAACCCCTCTGTCAGCCGGTAGCCTTTTAATAGGCACCTAAGCCTGTGTTTTACGGAATATAAAAATGCTTATAATTGCAAAAGTAAGCATTATATCGGACATATGCGTGTACCAATTCTTTTTATTATTTTGGTGAGTAGAATTGATCCTGAAAAAATGTTCCCTATTCTTATAAACACCCTGTATATATACTTATGAGTTTATTATACAGGGTGAGTCATGTAACATCTAGGATTAAAAAGATTTTACCAACCACTGATACGTGGGAAATGGTTTCGGTGGAAGTTGCTTTATATTGTGGGTGGTAAACAATTGCATCTTCTGTACCAACTTTGCTGTCATCAACCAAGTCATCCCCTACTATTTTAAGGGTACTCCTCGATCAAAGTGCAATGAAAATACGTGATTTTCTTGAATTAAAAAAAAGAAACTGAACAACATACAGTAAAAAAAGCTTTTTGGACTTTATTACTACATATTTGAAGAGCAAGAAGATAAATTATTGTTTTAATTTGATCAATTTTTGCATTAGATATACAGCATTCGTTGTACCAACGTAGAAATTAGAGCTCTCGACGGGCGCCATCGGAACTCGTGACAGGATCGTTTAAAATAAACAAACTAAAAATATTCTTCAAAAATATGTGAATGGTTATCGCCTTATCCGTCTTCAGTGCAAACAAAAAATCCGGTGAATTTTAGCATATCTGCAAAAAAGCAGGTTTTCTACGCATAAATCTGTCCATAAAAAAATAATGGGTGATCCAAAATTACTCTTTGTGGATAAACTGATAATGCGTTTAATTATGAATAGAATGCCGTTAGAGTTTTGGAAATCGGTCCATAATTAAGCTTTTTACAGTGGCGCTTATCAAGAGCTCTAATTTATACAGTGGTACAATGAATAGTATATACCTAATGCCAAAATTCATATAATTAAAACAATAATTTTTTTGTTTATTCTTCAAATATGTAGTAATAAAGTTCAAAAAGCTTTTTTACTGTATGTTGTTCAGTTTCTTTATTTTAATTCATGAAAATCACGTAGGTATTTTTCAAGCGTTTTGACCGGAGAATACCCTTAATAAAACTATCTCATTTTTATCAAACTCGTCCATCTCACTTGTGATTTTATTTTTCTTCCCGATATCAATGGAGTGTAATCTTAAAATACTTGACTCTTTAATTTGTATACATGTATTTTGTGACTATAAGGAATAGTTTTGATTTTTTACACGGTGTTCCTTATTTATGTGTATGATTTAAGTTTGCTTTCTTATTTTCCTTCTTATTATTTCACTTATTTCTTCGGCAAGAATTGAAAGTAGAAGTGTATAATAAAACACTTTTGCTAGAGCAACTGGATAAAGACATCCTCACATACAAGCTATGTGTATAATTTATACATACTTGATTAACAAACGAATGTATATAAAATAAGTATCTAGTTAATATAAGAATATAATAATGATTAATGTAATATTGATATCGAAATACAATACTGAGTAGTGCAATATTAATGTAGAATTACAATAATAACTAACGTGAAGAAAAAAATTTAATTTTCATACCACAGAACATTAATAAAAGAATCGAATCGTTGATTTCACGGATATTAATATTAGCTCTCTCGCTGACCAATTACATTTTGCACGTGAATCTCCACTGGCAGTTTCAACGAACCCTCGTACACCAGAAAACAGAAAAGTCAGACTACAGAGCCGAGGCAATAAACGGCATTAAAAGTACCATCGCGTAAATTGATTAAATTCCCGATCGGTGTGTGTGCTCTGCACGGATTCGAGTGCAGCTGTTACACGTAAACAACGTATGTATCTATAATTAAACGCGCTGGAAATCTATGTCAGAACTAGGGAAAATCCGCGTCTGCGAGAAATTCTAGCGAACGATCGGTTTCTCGTGCAAGTCACGAAGCTACACATTTGCTTTTTCTTATTATCGACTCGATAGCGATGTATTTCCACGGCCTGTATTATTAATCAGGCATTGTGGCCACAATGTCTAGAATACAGTTCAAAATTCATAAAAAAAGTAAGGTGGCAAAGATTTAATCAACATCAGATTAAATATCAGAAATCTATCGAGTCACAAAAACCATACCTTATTGATTAATAATTAAAATGAAGTTGGTGAAATAATTAAATTTCGGTACACGTAATAATATTACATATTAGACTGTATGATCGTAGACACTTGTTTACCGATTTTTAAATTTGAAACAATACGCAATTTTCTTCTAATTAATAATAGATAATATAAAACAATGCCATTTATATATCAGATGACACACTATTTACTTTACAGGAATTTCGTTTAACTTTTCGCGTGACCGATCGGCAAAAAAAGTGTCCAGCACTATAGCCTCGTATACAACTGTGGGTTTATCTCACAGTAGAAATTAAAATGACGATCGGATTCTAATAAATGAACTCTGACTAAGAAATAACAAAGTAGGTATATTCTATAAACTTGCTCTTTACAATTGTTTGGTGTGTGATTGTCGCAGTACCTAAATCCATCTCACGGCTTCGACGCACCGAGAAATGCGGGGCTCTCAAAGAGTTTAATAAATATAGGGTAAATCCGGGAGACGCAGTCGGGTTGGAAAGTTGGTCGATACAGTTGATTCTTAGAGTATTAATTGTTCTAAACCTTAACACACTTTTACATATACACAGATGTAGAGTCTGAATATAGCCATTCGACCAACTCTCCGGCCCAACCGCGTCTCCCGGATTTACCCTAATGTCTAACTGGATTAGCCATGCCAAATTGGAAGGAGAATGTAACTCGATCTCGTTAGCCTCTTTTGCTAAACGTACTAGAGTTGAAACCAGCCGCCAAATATGCACTACGTATTCGTGGCCCTTCTTATACTATCAAATTGGGCTTAGAAAGTGGTGGGGACATGAGTGCCTTCAATTGAATATTAGCTTTTCGTGGAGAACCTTAACTGCACCACACCACTGCAGGAAACGATCAGCCCGACGAGTCACGTGCATTCCAGACACCCGAGCGAGTTAAAATATCACAGATAAAACAAATAGAATATTTTGGAAAAGTATTTGGTCGGTACCAGTTAATCACAACAGCAACGCAACGTGGTTAAACGCAGAACGGAGAAGAACATCCAACATGCCCCACATGGAAGATTCCCAAATTCGAAATTACAACAGAAGACATACAGGAGGCCATCGAAACCACACAATTGGAAAGCACCAGGAAAAGAAGGAAATTTTCATCAACACAAACCAATAACCATAATATTACAAAAAAAAAACATGGATGGAACCGATACCCCCTGAGTTCATGCCTGCAGGAATAAGATATTTAAAAGCTAGACGACACTGCAAATCCAGCCAAATACAGAAACATAACGAGAAAAATGTATAAACACCTTATCAACACAATGGCATAAGCGATTAACAAAAAGGATGCCGAAAAAATGCAGAAGGCTGTAAGGAGCAGGTAATAATAGATGCAGAACTGATCTACCAAGCCCGGATTAAACAGAACAATACATTATGCCTACATCGATTAGAAGAAACCGTTCGACGGTATACCACACTCATGGCTCATGGAAATATGTACTTAGACTAGTGGAAGAAATAAAGATACAATGGGAGCAATAAAAAGTAACAATAGTACTCTATCATTCTCTCAACCAACAAGAGTCTACAACTAATAGACCTACATAACACATACGTACCATTGCAAAAATCAGTTATCACAGACACTTGCTCACTGATAAGAAAATTTCTCAGCTACACAAATTTCTCAGATAATAACCGAAAATTACAGCTTGATCAATAAGTGCGCTGTGTATCGTCAAACCACCGAGCTGAAGCTTGCGAAACTCCACGAAATAATAATAATAAATGAAAGAAAAGGTTACTGTTAAAACGACTTTAGACGTTAAAATAACTGCAGTGCGTGAGGTTTACTATTTAAATAGTTCTGCCACCGCAATATGTCAGGGAGGGGTGGTTGGTAGAGGCAAATAGGTAGAGGTTTTAGTCGGTATGCTTGAGGCGAGTCCGACACTACCGGAGTTATCCGGTGTGCGTAACAGCATTTCCCCCACCTAAAAAAAAAAGACGTTAAAATAACAGTTATGCGATCACAGAAAATATTACATACCTACCAGTCTATTTAATCCTACACTTCCCCCTTCAAATTCAATAACTTTCTTATGTCTCCTACTATTTTTCAAACAATCGCGTATACTATACCTGCGCTTAAACCTGACGCATCATTCACAGAACAGAAAATGGCGCGCCTACAGCTTCGAGCGGTCCTCCAACTGTGCACAACTACTACACACCATGTGGGAAGAGTAAAATTCATCGCGTCAGGTTTCCCTAATAAAAACTATTCCCTGGATCGATCGCTAACACTCGCGGAAAAGCTGATCCGCGCGCCGCGAAACTCCCACCGGAAGTTCCGTTTCCAGGCGCGCGTGTTCCGTGGGAGCCGGAATTCTCACGTGTAGGTATCAGAATCGAAAACTCGGGGCGTGTTATCGAGGCGGAGGAATCGCTCGTGTATTCAACGCACTCGTGCCAGCGAAACTCCATTCCGCGATAGATCGTATGTCCAGCATTTGTTCTTGTGGAGACAAATAAATAATAATACCTACGTATGCGGGCTGTAATTGCGCTCTTAATATGATTTTCTTTACCCTCTTTATATCATATTGAATATTAAAGTTATGCAAAAATTAATTGCTGAACGGCATGATTTTGTCTTGACTTTTAATCTGGTTAGATCTCAGGGCAGGCTTTGAATCGAGGAATTAGACTGCTTGCAATCGAGCGGAAAAATATCGAGCAACAAGGACTCGCTGGCAGAATGCGAAAATTAGTGTAGCAAAATGCGTAAAGCATTATAAATATTTATATAAAAAGGGCATTTCGATATTTGCACCCATGCTTTTATTGTTGGTCATAAGAGTGAATTCTTCTAAGTCATTTAGGCTGATATTAAAATTATCTTTCTTTTTTAGAATATTTTAATAAAAGCTTGTTTTTAAATTTTTTTTTATTATAATTTATTTATCACTGCGTAGGGCGTCGCCTGAAAATCGTGATCCCACTGATATTTCTGTGGTTGTAAGGCAAACCACATATGCAAGTCACATGTTTTCACTTTCGAAATATGGTTCATTCAAAGTGTCGAACATAATTGAAGAGTCCTTGTAGAAAACACTGTAAGTGACAGAAATCAAATTTTTCAGGGGAGAGAAAAAACTTGCCTGACCTCAAATTATTCGCGAAATTTGATTTGTTTTGATTTTTAAAAGTGCTCAAGTATACAATAACTCAAATGCATCACAAAATTTTCTACTTTTTGCATTAATATAGTCCAAATTCGTGAAAAAAACAGAATTCTATTTGTAGAATACACTCTATGTGTAACGTAAAAGATCTAAATGGTAAATCTTAATGAGAAATTAAAACTGCTTTGTCAAGGTCCTTTGCGTATCTCAGAAAGAAGAGATGAGATTTATTGGGTATGCTATCTCTTATCGATCCTGATACACAATTTTATATCAGCTTATTGACTCCGAACGATTTAAGAAACGCGTATTCTGATATATGTAGATTTATTAGAAACCGATGAAGTTAGCTTCAGTGAAGAAATTTTGTCGAAAAAAAATTAAAACATTGATAAACACATATGTAGATCGTATATTCTAGAGTTCGATTAATTAACCTTCTCTGCCTCACGACTGTCGCCCATTCCAAATGTATCCATACATTTTCTCTATTTTTCTGTCGCTTCTAAAGTGACACTGCCCCTTCTAAATGAATAATCAAAAAATAGCAGTGACGAACCTGTGTCTCCTGTGAAAAGGCTCTTACACGTGACTGACTGTTCCATAGAATCGTGGCAACGAGGACCCTTTCGGCTCTAATTTCGCGTAAATCGCTCGCTGGCGAAAAATTTCCGCAGGAGGCAGGTACTTATGCTGTTTACTTCGAGCGATCTCTCAAGAGAACCGACACGCTCGCAGATTCGAAACGCGAACGATGCAGGCCACGTTGCTTGCACGCGCGTGCCATTGATATTGCTGTCCGTACGGATTAAGCACGTTTGGCCAACGGCGGCGACTATCCTCTTTAAAGGGAAACACTAGTTTCACGCTTCCAGAACACCGATTTGGCTTATATTATCTTAAAATAATATTCTAAGAACACTTTCATAAGATACTAAGACGGAATTCGAAGTAATATAAATGAGGTATAAGGTTTTTCCTGGAATGTGTCTAGGCGAGATAAATAAAATTGCCGTTTTTCACACAAAACTCCTTATGCAATCGAGTTGACATTTATGTTCGCGGTACTGTTTTATAGCTTTGGGGATTTTTTGCTAGTTTAATGCTTCTTTACACTTTGACGGCCGCAATCGCGTGTGCGTGATTGCACGATCTCGATATATTCCCTCGCGGGAGCCAAAGAATTCAAATCTATCTCATATTTATCATCGACAAAACTGTACCATTCAAAGATTTCTATTCCATTTTCAAGATGCTGTTTGGACGGATTTTAAAATACAATGAATAGCTGGGGGAAAATATGAGCGGTGGACGTAAAAGAAAGTTCCCATAACTGCCCAAATGGATTCTGCAGCTTCACTCTCTGTTTTCAAAAATCTGCCCCTTTCCAACAAGTCAATATTCTGAAAATCCTAAAGTGCAAAGAAGCTGTAGTCGCAGCCACGTAATTTCGAGAGGCCCTAATCTTTTTCATTTCCCATCACTGGGGGCAGAAAAGCTCTATTTTACCGTGTGACAATGCCAAGCGAACTGTGGAAACATAAAACATAGCATAGCAGAGCATAAAGCTAGCTTTTGGTGGAAACGTTTTCGTAACAATGTGTCGAAGCTAAATTGTTTAAAACGTAGCATAGCATTGAATAGCATGGCTTAGCTTAGCTTCCAGGTGGATTCTCAGCTTTAGCTTCCGGGTGGATCCCCAGCTTTAACAGCTTTCCTTAAAAATTCTCATGAAGATTACCGAAAGCACATCAAATTGCACATTTAACACGTCAGAGTTGACTCATCAAAACAAGCTTTCCCTCGATGCTGGACGCGGTGTTCCCCCTTAAGCGCGGGCCCGTTGCGCAGGCAGCAGACAGCGAAGCGTGGCTGGCATTCGAGCCGTCTGGAAGAGGCAGATCAATATGACGCTCTTGCCGCTTTCGTGCTCTCTTCCTTCATCCATTGCCAGGCTTCCCCACGGGCTCGCCTCTTTCTCTCTCTTTGGCCCACCTATCGCAACAGCTGAACATTGGCATTGATTTTCAAAGTTCAGGAAGTCTTCCCCGAGACCCGGAGGGTACGGAGCCCGATGTAACCCTCTGCTGCCCGCCAGCGCAACCGATCGATACGGTCAATACCCGCGCAACTTGCGCAGAGAAATTTCCCTCGCGTCGAAACGTCTCGTTTGAACGATTGCTAGCCGCGGCGCAGAGGCGCATCACGTGCATGCTGGAAGGTACTACTATGGAAACGATGGGGCACACACTTTGCTCGCATCTATGACGTGGCAACTTTATTAATTAGTGTTAGAGGCAGAGCTGCTATAGTATAGTTCCCGAGACCGTGATGGAATTTTTAGTTGAATCGTAAGGGTTGCTTCACCGTTTGACCAGTGATGACGAGTGAAGTGTTATCTGAAAATGCCACTTGACTAGGCAAGACGAGTTAAATAATTATTAACACTCGTATGGGAAGATCCCGAACCTGGAAATTCAGAAAAAGCTGAAGCTTTGTGAATATGCAAAGGATTTCCTCCTGATTACAATGCATTTTTTGTATGCTGCCCAAATTCACTCTAAGGGGGTGTAATTGACCCCTGAAAATCCGGTCATTTTCGGATTTTGTGTTATAAATCGTGAAGTGTAAAATATCTTTTTTAACGAATGATAGATTTAATTAGAAGAAGTAACTTTTGTCTTGAAACTTTTTATCTGTCTCTTACAGGTCGCGAGTTATAACACAAAATCGGAAAATACCCGAATCAGGAGGAAATCCCCTACATTTTCACAAAGTTTCAGAATTTTTTGAATTCTCGGGTTCGGGATCTTCCAATCTATATTCAAGTAACTTGACTTCAAGAGTGTATTCAGTGGTGTCAGTTGCCTTGAAGTTATTTTCAAGATCACTTGAAGCAAATATATATCGAAAATGGCATCAAAGGAGGCGGTGTTTGCTGGATTCTGTGTAATAAGGAAAGAAATTACGAATGAGTTATTAAAAATATTTAAAAAACTGATTAACAGGCAACTGTCATTAATCCACTTATTCTTAGCCATTGTTTTATGATTATAACTTACTTTTCAAAATCAATAGGCAGTCGGCTGATTTCAAGTGACTTCAAGTTCACACTTGTACGTACGTTCCCACTGTTCAAGCCGTATTTCAATTTCCAAGGCAAGTAAAAGTTGAATGACTCTCTATGTCGCTCGAAACTTGAAAGACACTTGAAAGGATATTTCGAATCAAGTGAATAAATAACAGGTTCACATTGGTAAAATAGTTTCAAGTTACTCGAATTCAAACGACTTGAAGTCAAGTAACTTGACTAATCTGAACGAGGCTTTACAGAAGTGCAAGAGATACGCGATCTTTACAATCACTAAATATCTCGTGGACCATTGATCGTCTAAATAAACAGCCAAGCATTGATTTCTTTTAAATCCGTGACTAACGCTTCACGTGAACCACTCGTTAAATCCTCCGAATGGCGATGAAAATGATATGCAACTCTTGCAGCAGGACGTTCGTGATTTAAATTGATTTATTGGTTCGAAGGTCAATTCGAGTCTTTCTTTAATCTTCTATGGCGAATCGGCAAGGGGTCAAATCCTTTCACTTTGAACTTTTAAAGACTTGCCTCTATGGAGTTGTGGGAGTAAATGAATAGCTTTTAGGGCTGAAAGTAAATTATTGGACTCTTTGATAACAAAGAAGTGATACAGTTGTGTCAGGTTAAGTTGATAATCTCTTTTATCAGAGTTGATAATCTCTTTTATCTCTGATATCTTTTATTCGGAGTGGTAGGCAAATTTCACACCCCAGATTTCACGCTTCACTCGGTTTTATGACTGTCGGCGTTCGAGAATAGGGGATCGACAATACTATTGCTAAGTTGCACAAGCTATTAAGAAGTACAAAATGTCAAGTTCCGCATTTCTCATCGGATCTTCATGAAAGAAAATCTAAGGAATCAATTGGTACCATTTTTATGAAAATCGAATGAAAAACATAGAAATTTTAATATGCAGCAGTGTGGGTATTTCACGCTTGGCTACGCGGCGCCCTTTAAACTTCGCCGCGCCGCGTCGGTTCGACGCGCACGTGAGGCTATTATGATCGCTCGAGTGACTTTACTAAAAGTCAAGTTCTTTATTTTTCATCCTATCGATATGAAAGTGGCAGCAATGGATTCCTGGCATTCTCCGATTAAAAGGCATCGAATACCATGCGTCTAAATCGGACTAGTTTTAACGAAGTTCCTTGAAATTCTCCAGATTAATTTTATATGTAATTTCGTTAATTATAGTCCGAATTATATTGGATTTGGTATCCTTTTCATCAGGGAAACAGAATCAATCGAGTGGTGTCACTTTTGTGAAGATCAAATTGGAAATGCGGAACTTGACATTTGGCACTTTTTCATTTGGCTAGGAAGGTTCCCATGCAAAAAAAATGGTAGTAGGGATACCTTAACGTTTTCTTGAACTGTAATTTCTTCAAAACTGTATTTTCGATATTGTATTCATTCAGAAATGTGTGGTGCCACGCTGTCGTATACTATTTGCAGTGGCGGTGAGTTTAACAGGGCGGCTGATGACCAGTTGCCGCCTGGGAATAAGCCCAGAGGACCCCGCAGGGGCCCATCTCCAAAAAAATTATGATTAGGTATAGGTATCCAAACACTTTTTTTGGACTACTACACTTGGCCCGTTTTTCGTAAACTACCTCTTCATTTTGCCGAAAAAATGGGCCCCTCAGATTGTTTGCCACCTGGGCCTTTCTTCTTTAAGGGGTTGCGTACAGTCAGGACGCCGAAAAAACTGTCATTTTTGGGAATTTTTTCCCAGAAACTATGAAAGTTTATTCAAAAAACTTATTTTTGTTTGAAAGGTAGTGCATTTAGATATGTCTCTGAATTTTGGCGTTAAAAATATTTCTTAATAACAAAGTTATTTACAATCTCCCTTAGATGTCCTGTTCGAAAGAGGGCTCTACGGTGACCACGATTACTCGGACGTGGATTAAAAAAAATTTAGTTAATATATTAAAATATCTAGTCCTTGATCGTTTTTTGTTTCTGTTGCTTATTTTTTTTTAATTAACGAAAATTAAGTGGGATTGTGGCCAAAAATCGACATTTAACGTTTGAACATTTGCCATTTTTTCGTAAATCAATATTTCGAAAAACCCTTCGTCCACGGACTAGATAATTTAATATATTAACTAAATTTTTTTGAATTTTCGATTTTAGATAATCCGCTTCCAAATAATCGTGGTCACTGCAAACCACTCTTTTGAACAGGACAACTATTTAGAAGATTGTAATTAACTTTGTTATTAATAAATATTTTTTAACACAAAAATTCAGAGACATATCTAGATGTACAACCTTCCAAACAAACAAAATTTTTTTGAATAAAGTTTCATAGTTTCTGAAAAAAAAATTCTCAAAATCACACCTTCATCAGCTTCTTGACTGAGCATATCCCCTTAAGTCCGCCACTGACTATTTCCTTAGGGATATATTAATAATTTTTTTAAAAATCGGGGTGCAAGATCTGATCCTTAAGCCGCGTATTCATCCGAGCATTCGCCCCGTACGAGCATCGCACGAGCATCGAGCAAGCAGACTTTTTACACCAAAATGAGCACCGAGGTGCTCATGTGAACTGTGAATAAACGCTCATTCGTGGCGAATGCTTTAGTTTTAATCTTCTTAGACTCATTTGCCTAAAATTTCACGAAATCAATGGTATAGAAAATAAAAAGAATTCCTGGTGCATCGAAAGAAACAAGTCTGACAGTATTTATTAGACGTTCCACTTACGCGACGTCAAAAATATCTTAACACCGAATCTGACATAAACAAAGACATCTGTCTAATCAAACAGGAGTCCATAATGAAATTTCCAACGCAATATAAATTGCATAAAATAAAAACGACACCGAGTGGCCCACTACCGTGCCGTGGAAGGATTAGCGTTCGGAGTGGATCTTCAACAGAGTAAAAGACGCAATTGTTACACATCAACACATATATTTTTGCTTTTGCATGTTGCATACATACGATAAACAGTACAGTGTTACGCGTTCCTCGAGGTATGGTATACTAGAAAATTTCAATATCCGCTACTACAATTGCTATTCGACGTATTTGTTTCGTACTTCCGCATTCGTGTGTAGCTCTACACGAGGGATCATTATGGAAAACCAACGGAACGAACGATAGCAAAGCGTGGAAACAACTGTGTCCGCGTAAAGATTCGGTTCGCCTTTTCTCTTTCGGCTCGTTCGGGAAACGTGTTGGGCGCGCTCTACGACGTTTGTCACCGATCAAAGGAAACGCGTGAAAATCCAAGGTTTGGTCGCCGACAATGAAACGTGACGCGGGCAAAATAGAGGCGCGGATTCTTCTCGACTGTACAAGCAATTAACCCCTCGCCGCACGATTCTTCCAAAGCTTGCACTCACCGAAAGCAACTTACATGAAACGAAAAAAAAATCGATCGACTAACTGTCAACAGACGTACTGTCAGAAACTAAATTAATAAATTAACGACTGCTTGGAAATCCCTCTTTCCTCTTTCTGGTAGACTTCAACCCACTTGACGACGTTCGCCTCGATATACAGCATAGAACTCGCGCCACGCGCGTGACTCATCGTTAAAAGGCGAGGGGTTACTACAGCGCGGTTGCAACGAAGCATCGCGTTTTCCTCCTCGTGCATTCCCAGCTTCGCTCTCATCTGGCCGAGCGACGATCGGAACAAGTCGGCAATCGTACTCGCTCTCGCCGAGGGCCAAACAGCGCGCAGCGGGCGATACACCGCCTCTTTTATCCGCGGAACATCGTACAAAAATAGTCTCGCGGATTTGAGCAGGACGACGAGCGATCGTGAACGGACAATAACGAAAGACCACAACGAATACCAAGAAGAAAAGAGTAGAAGAAGAAGAAAAAAAATGACCAACGATCGGTGCTAAGACGACGCGAAATCGACGACCAAAATTTGCTGCGAGAGGGAAAGGAAGGCTCTCGTTCGCTCGCGAGATATCTCTTTTAATCGTTGCACGCGACGTGAACCCGATCGTGTCCGCGTGACACGGTTCGCGATCGCGTGCGCTGCAAAGAAAAGTGGGGGAAAAGAAAGAAGAGAGAAAAATAATAGGTGGTCTTATCTTGCGCGAGAAAGTGTTATTAACTGTTTTCGTCTGTTTTGCTTCTCCCTTTTCGTTTTTCTATAATGTCCCGTTGCTATCGGAATCCTTAAAAACGAGCGCCGTAATCAATTTCGACATCGAAGGTAGGAGCTACCTCGGGCTAAAAAATATCACGTACAGCCTCTGTAAGTATTGCTACGATCAATTGTGCTCTTTTCTATCGGCCCTTTCCCCCTCTCTCACGCACGCACACACACACACCTCATGCATTCTTCCAGAGACGCATACTTGCACACGCGCATACATACAAACGCACGCGCTCCCTCCCACCCATGCTGGATCATAGTCGTTTATCATCGACTTTTGCACGATATTTCGTTACATGAATTGCTTACGCTACGCAGATAGCCTCTACGGTCGCCTCGATTACTGTTCGTCGAAGCGACGTGGCCAAAGGGGCGCCGTCGACGAGAAGGAGCGGCCCCAAGTTCCGCCGACAAAGTTCTACGGCTCGCCATCCGTCGACGATATACAAAGCCCTACGGAGCCGGAACTCGGAGGTCCGCGGGCGGCGCGGCCGCCTCGCCCTGTCGCCCAAAACCCTAGCCGATCGGTGGTTTGTACAAATATATTACAAAAAAAGGAGCCGCGCTCACATCCGAGGCAGGGACCCCCTTCACCGAGGAGCACGCAAAAAGATCCTCGGACGTATGTCTGCATTTTATTTCCCTTTTCCATCCTTCCTCCTCCAACTCGTCCTCTTCCCCCCCCCCCCTTTCTTTCCTTTTCCATTTACGTTTTAGACATAGCGAGTGTATGGTTCCTATTTGACGGGCGTAACTTTTTTCATCGGCGAAATGAAAAACCAAAAGGCCCTCTCACTTAAGATCTAGCGATTAAACTAAAGGCGAAAGTGGACGTTACACAATCCGGATTATCGATCCGTTAAGAGTGACTGGATAAGAACGATGCTCGAACCCCCCCCCCCCCCTAAAACCCCGTCCCCCTCCCACGCCACGGGTTATATATAATTTTCTTTCTTCGGATACCAGAGACGAAAGTGTCCCCCGCGGGAAACACCGAAAGATATTGGTGTGCTTTCAGAAACGAAGGAGAACAGAAATGTCGGAGAAAAGTATAATTGCGATTCCCGTAGCGATCTGAACGAAAATAATGATCGAATCAATTTACGAACGCTTCTTACTTTAATTCGCGAGAGCGAGAGAGAGAGAGAGAGAGAGAGAGAGAGAGAGAGAGAGAGAGAGAGAGAGAGAGAGAGACGGAAAAATAATAATTTAATTAGATAGTAACACGCAAAAAAGAAACGAATGTAAATTCTTCTGTACATTTAAAAATGGTTACTCCTTTAGCCATAAGTTTTATTAATAATGCTGGTATCTACACATATACACAATGTACAGAGAACCCGTACGCCGGGTCAAAATATGTCCACCATTGTTTCTCTCGTTCTTTTTTTTCTCCTTCTTTTATAATACAACGAGTGTGTAGTAGTAGTAATAGTAGTAGTTGTAGCAGTAGGAAGAGTATACAAATAAAAGATTAGAAAAGGACGACACACCGTCTCTGCTCGACGTTCGACAAACCGAAGCGACGCACTCCCGGGCTTCGATTGACCCGCGATCGCGCGTTACAGCGCGATAAAAATAAAGTACAATACGCAACCGTCCAGATTTCACGGCACCGTGTTACGCGAAAGTGTGTAACCGTCTGTGTGCGTGTGTGAAGTGTAGCGTGTGTATGTGTGTGTGTGTGTGTGTGTGTGTGACGTGTAATGTGTAACGTGGACGTCGAAGCGCGCCGTTGCTCGCGCCACTAGACGCGGCGCAGGCGCGTGTACGTCTTTCCCCCCCCCCGCCCTTGTACGTTGTTCCTTGAAAAAACCGCGAAAACGTACGCGATACAACAAACAAATAAAGGCGATCCGTGCCTAAGTACAAACCCAAACCGTACACAAATATCTCTCCGCGATGTTCTTCTCTGCCTGTCGCGCGCGCTGCGATGCGCTCCTCACGCCGGCAAACCATGCCTGGCGTTATAGTCCTCTCGCGTCAACCGTTCTACGATAATCCTGTTATATACACGTGCGTGCAGGACCGCTGCCAGCGTGCAAAAAAATGCCAAAGACTTCTCCTGAAGGCCAGTCGAAACCAAGCCACGATCGTATCCTCTCGACCCTCGCCCTACGACCGATCGAAACAACTGTTGCCTCCGTGAACCGCACAACAGCAGCGGACTTTACCCGTCGCTGGGACAAAATCTCGCCCACTTTCCCCGACAACGTCGACAACATATTGCGAATCCAATTTTAAACACCGACAACGTCTTTGGCTCGAATCGATGCCCGTTGGCCGGCACCAGCCAACGTTTATCACCATTACCAAAATGTGTGTTTTTTGTATTTTTTTTTTGTCGGTGAACCTTCACGGTTCCACCATTATATTTACCCTCTCGACGAGGGTGCAAAATTTGAGCCCCGATTAAACCTCGCGCGAGAATCCCTTAAGTTTCTCTCTCCTTCTTGACTTTCAGCCCGGAGCCTGTGGTGTCGTCGCCCAAGATAGTGGCTATCTCGCCCTGCATGAATGCCCACGGTACTTGGCTGTTGGCCAGCGGACACTTCTCGCCGCTCGGGCAGTAAACCTGAAACAGAATCGACGACAGGCATCCGGTTATCGAGCCGAACGAGATATATGTAGGGTACGGTGGCGAACGGTTGGTTCCCCAAGAAGCGGGGGGGAATACCTACCTCTGAGCCGGCACCCTGTCTCTTTATGCTCTCCCGGCTGCAAGGGAAGCAGAATTTGTGGTGCGGCACGCTGGGGCACTGGACGAAATGCGTGTCTTCGAGACGCTCCTGGCACAGGGTACATTTTAGTATGGGCGCTGACACTTGCTCGGCACCAGCTACCTGGGCCACTGCTCCCTCTGAGGATGTTGTTACGGTTGTGGACGACACGTGCCTCGAACCACTGGACCTCCTACCCGAGGAACCTGCCGAGTATCCAGACGTTTAGCTCCGATGTATTCACAGGGATATGTGCATCTTAAGGTGAAGTGTATGAGGTAGGCTCTCACTACGCCTCGCTTCGCTGCGCCGAGGCGCAACTTCTTTTCGCACTCACATTTAGGCTCGCGTCGCCTCGGGTTTTGCGTACCTGATGTTATCTGAGCTTGCCTCGGTTCATGTCAGTTGCTCAGAGAATCTCTTCCTCCCTCTTTTAGCGGCCACCGCGAGCGGTGGCGTTGCAACCGCTCACCACTACGCCTCGTCTCTCTTCCTTAAAATATTCTCGAGGAAGAATCCACGGCTCGGAGTCGTGGCGAGGCGAGGCGCAGTGTGAGTTACATTGTCAGAATTCATAAGAAAAGCATAGGAAGAATAAAATGAGCCGAGGGGAGGAGAGACGAGGCGTAGCGAGAGACTACCTTAAAATGAACCGAGGCGTAGTGAGAGCCTGCCTTTACACGGTGCGTGGCTCGCCGACTCATGCTAGCCCGAGCTCTGGGCTCGCCTAGCTCTGGGCTCGCCTAGGCTCTGGGCTCGCCTAGGCTCTGGGCTCGCCTAGGCTCTGGGCTCGCCTAGGCTCTGGGCTCGCCTAGGCTCTGGGCTCGCCTAGGCTCTGGGCTCGCCTAGGCTCTGGGCTCGCCTAGCTCTGGGCTCGCAGAGCCTGAACGACTCGAGCCGAGTCCCACGTCGTGGGATTGCTCATGGCTCGCCCACTCACCGAACCTGGGCGAGTCGAGCCCCGCGTCTTCTAACTTCACCTTCACGAAATAGATGATGTTGGAAATATTCATTGCAACGCTTCGCTAAGTGACGTGCTACCCACTTGCATCTCTTTTGGGTATGCGGTGCCCGATATCTTGGCCAAAATAATGCAAAATCATGGTAATAAATATTTCCAATAACGCAGCAGTGAATAGGCCAGAGAAACAGTGACCACCATTACCTGAACTGTTCGGGCTGTGCTGGGAACCTCTGGAGGCACTGCGCTGCTGCGCGTTCGTGGCCGTAGTTGGCGGGCTTCTACTGGTCGGGCTTGGATTGTTCGGCGGTTGTGGCACTGACTCCGGCGAGGCTAGGTTGTCGGCGACGGACATGAGAGCGGCCATAGGTGACGGGCCATTCGTCGAACCCTGCCGGACAAAATTTACTTTCAATTCGCGTGTGAAACACAAAAAGGGCTGTAAATAATATAGCCCCGCGGGTCCCTTAAACGTCATTAACGCGCGCAGATGTATTCGCGCGCAGATGTATTCGCGCGCGAATGCCCATTAACATACGAGCTTAATTACCTGGTGATGATTCGACTGTGAATTATCGTTGGTGCCTTCCTGCGCCGGCGGCGGCGGCGGCGGAGGGCTCGTTCGCGGACGAAGAGGGGAACCTCCGCCGTTTGCCGCCACGTTTGCTGGTGCCAATGGGATAGACGGGCCGACGTACGCTCCTGAAATTCGAGAAATTTCAGTGGATCTTAGTTGACGCTCCGAGACAGTCGATTTTATATACAGTATAACCAGGGTTGCCATCTCTCCGGTTTTCGCCCGGAGACTTCGGGCTTCGAAGCAAATCTCCGGGCTCCAATTTTACCAGATAAATCTCTGGGTCGTGGAAACAAATAAGATAATAAGAAATTGTGGTATTATACAATGGTATCAATTTTATATACAATAAAAGTTATTAATTAAAAAAAGAAACAGATACTTTTAAATTCTGAATTATTTGAGCTTAAAAGAATTACACATTTCTTTTCCGAATATTCAAGAACAAAACTTTACTCTCTTTTTTTTTGGTGGAAATGTATGGCACTCCGGGGATTTATATAATGATAAAATGGCAACCCTAAGTATAACAGGGCGAATGTAACCGAGCGATTGCCAATCGTCGAAAACGCAACGTCTATCGCAGCTGGTACCGTTTACATTTCCCTAAGTAGTGAAGATAATATCTCTCGGAATTTCCGACAATGTAGCTTTAAATAAAGCATTGATACGGATGGGAAGACAGAAATAGATATCCTTTGCCCTCGTACCGGGAATACCACGATTACGGTAAACCAAACGAAACTCGACGTGCATGCGTACTTTCATTGTTCACGCGCCACTCGCCTCGCATCGATGCCCAGGGGACACCGAGCGGCGCGGACTACTCGTCGAATTATCAGCTGTGCCGGTCGAATCGATCGAATTTCAACATCACCGAGGGAGATTTATATTCTGACTGAGGACGCCGTGCTCGGAGTACGCGACTCTCCTTCGGCCCATTGTGTGTGCACGGAATGCTTTTCGTGACTTATTTACTTTTCACGACCGCGATCGCCACTCGCGCATGACAGAATGTCGAATATATATCCTGGTGTGACTTAGTACTGCAGAACGTTACGAGGCTTCGCATTTTGATATTGTTTACGAAGGCGACTGTAAACGTCTCCGACCGCTGCGAGCGAGAAAATCATTAACAAGCGTCGCGCGTGTACCCTTGTAAAGTTCATCCACTGTATATGTAGATATTACAACAGCGACGTACGACACTGTATCGTATTGCGCATGATACTGCGCGATACTGTATCATGATGAGTGTAATGATGTACAGTGTTGTGCACGATAATTCATTATATCGGATGATAACGCGGGTGATAATTTGGGATAGCACGTGTCGCCGTGTGATAACGCCCGCGATGAATTATCATACGTGTACTAACGAGTTGCGCTACTTTCTGATAGCGAATGATAGCGCGCGCGGCACCGTGTGACACTGCTTAGTGTCGTATGGTAACGCGTATGATACTTCGTGGTTCCGTAAACTGGGGAAACATTGACATGTTTTTGGAACATTTAGCTATGTAATATTAATTAATATTTTTACATTTGATATAAGTATCCTATCATAACATTGCATCTTTTATGAATGCACTGCAAGTGTCGAAATGCATGAAATTTTTGTAATTATCCTTCTTTAATACGTGTTAAATACCTGCCAATGCTATCCCTAACCAGGTAACATTGGCGCATCATATATAATCAGCACTAAAAAGTTAAAGTTTTACCGCATCTGAACTTACATTAATAATTAAATTTGTTTATTTTTATGTTCAATACACTCTGTTTTATATTATTTTACTTTTTTTAATTAACATTTTTAAATTTGATTTGGGTACCCTATTATAGCAATGCATCGTTTGTGAATGTACTACAAGTGTGAATATGCATAAAACTCTTTTCATTTTTCTTTTTATTAGATGTTATGTCCCCCAGTTTACGGTATCCTATTATAATGCGTATGATGCCGTGTTATATCGTATCATAGTGCGCATGACATTGTGTGGTGTCGTTTGATAAGGCATACAATAGTATGATAGTGTATACTATTGCGTATGCTATACAATTATTGGTGCTATCATATTCACACGATGAATATTTAGTATATTTTGTAAAGACTTGAAATTCTAACTGAACACCAGCTTTTTATCTTTACTATCGTGAATATGTTATTTGTATATAGTTTTAATTAATAATACATTCTTGTTTCTTGAAAGTTAATTCAGAGATTGTTTTTCTTTCATTAAAAAAATATACAGTGATGGAAATTGGTTTGGTACGATGATTTTATCATTAACTAGCAAAATTCCCCCACGCCTCGCTTTGGGCCTAAGACATACATATTAAGGACTCCATGAAAACACATTTCACTCCTTTTCACCACCCCCTTAGGAGCTGATTAGGGCAAAAGCCTGAAATTGTTTTTTAAACATTTATTTGGTTAACATTTCGAAGTAAAAACCAAGTTGATATCTAGTTGGGCTTCTCTCGAGATTTTGAGGAATCCGTAAAAATACATTTCACCCCGTTTCACCCCTTTAAAGGTTGATTAGGGCAAAATCCTGAAATTAGTTTTTAGGCATTTGTGTGGAAAACCTTCGTAAGTAGAAACCAAGTTGATATCTAATCGGGACGAAGGGATATTAGGGTGCCCGAGAAAATATATTTTATCCCTTTCCACACCCTTGGGAATCAAATTTCCAAAAATCCTTCCTTAGTGAGTGCCTGCGTCATGAAAGCAATGTACCTTCCACATTTCATATTCCTAGGTTAAACGGTTTGAGCTGGGCGTTGATGAGTCAATCAGTCAAGACTTCTTCTTTTATATATAAAGATCAGTCATAATTGCTATAATTGTTTCGATACACTTCAATACAGTATTGACAGAAATTAGTTCATAACAATACTGAAATACTTCGTTGTAAGCGAGTGTTACAGTCGATAAAGCGCCACGTGATATTATACGAGGTACTTTAAATTGTTAATTCGATTAAATCCGGCCGTTGAAATACCACACGGGCATTTCAATCACCTATTTAAAATTTCATGAAAACGTGATCTGTTGGCTCGCGCCGAAACACGTTCTTCCTCCAGTTAATCGGTTATACATTAAGAAAGGTCAACAAACAAACGCCGGAACATTTACTCTTTTTGTGTTCGCAGATCTTACGTCACCGCTCGAAAGTGAAACCGTTTATCTCATATAGGAATACGTTAAACATTTTCGGCACTTTCAAGCCTCATTGTATAAGTCCAATTAACAATAAAGTATACTAAAATAAGCTGATAAAATGCAACGCTCAGATAATTTCCCATATGAAAATACAGCCCATTAGTTTCAAGTAGCATCGATAAATACCGAAATATATAAATAAATGCGAGAGAAATTGAGTAATATCGCTCTGTTGGCGGGGTTGTCAATACTATATTATATCACCGTCAATATTATAAGTCTATCGAGCTGCCACCGAATCACTCGATTCTTGTTACTCGGGAGCACACATTTCCATAGATACGTCTGCCCCAAGGAACAATTTTATCCGTTCAGCTTTATCGATCCCTACGCAACGGAATTTACTGACAACGCACTACTTCTCGCTTATCGTCCCGTTATTTTTCTCCGCGCTGTTTACACGTTCCCGAACCCTCCCCTCCCGGGTACGGAGAAACGCATCGTTCGCCTAGCGCGAGATAAAGCGCGCGGAGGGATATTAAAAAGCACGGTTTCGTCACGTTCTACAGCGGACCGTGACACGCGATATCTCCGTCCCGTATCCAGGCTATTCTTCCAGTGCAGCACGCAGCATCCCCACGTACGTTCCCCCCACCAGCGGGGGCAGGCAGACAACAGCCAGCAAGCAGCCGGCATACGAGTAACCGAGGGTCTCCCGACTGCGGAGCGTGCGTGGTCTACCATCGAGGAGACGTGTGACCGGTACTTTTCCGTGACGCCGCGCCGCGGGCTTCGATAGAGTGCGAGGACCGCGCGTCCCTATCTATGTATGTATCTCGAATCACGCGAAGAAACGTAGCTGGCTTGTCCGGAGGAAGCGAAGGGGCCGGAGGGGAAGGGGAAGGTCCGAAGGAGGATCGGCGCGGAGGGGGGAAGAACGACGCATGCGCGCGCGCGCGCTCTCTCGCGTCGGCGGTTTTGTAACAGACGACATCGCATCACGTACGTAGGCGGCTCGGCTTAGTCACACTCTGCGCGCTTTGTATATTCGCTGGCTAACCGGTCGGCTATAGTGGCCTTGTTTCGAAAGTATGACCCTCCCCAGCGCGTCGTTGACGCCGTCGACGCGCGGCGTTTACGGCCGACCGTCTCTCTACACGGTGTCCCGAAAGCTTATTCTTAGGCCGTGTTTAGTAACTGGGAGATAACCTTGGACGAGCAATGGTTAATGAAAGGGCGGACACCGTACGCTGCGAGTCGGGAGTAACTGAACGCTCGTTGATGCGAAATTTCGCGGGCTTTGAAACGGGAGAACGAAACGTTTGTGTGCTTCGAGTATGCTACTGTATACGACACTTATATAGAGTTTCCTAGAATTTATATACCTACGCGTCGATGTTTCGAAGACTATTGCCTGATGTAACTTACGGAGGTTGTTTTCGAAGAGTTCTGCGACACCCTGTGTATAATAGGACAAGGCGAGAGACATGCACCACGGAACGAGCGCGATAATCGTCCAGTGACGTAGGACGAAGCCGATGTCACGTGTCTCTCTCCTGTATCTGTACGCGATCGATGCAGCATAGTCGGGAACTCGCGAAGCGTGGCGATCATTGCGAAACACAACTCAGGTTCGCTCGCTCCTGTTACTACCGTTGACACGTCGCCCGGGCGTTTCTCAGCTGTCTCTCTCCTTACCATGCGCATATACACGTGCTATACCATTAACCATTGCCGATCTAATCAATCGAGTGTAAAAGGCAATCCTCGCGTATTTCCACGGCGCAGCTGGCTTAGAATTAATGTTACTAACAAGGGAAGATCCCGAATCCGACAATTCAAAATATTCTGAAACTTTGTGAATATGTAGGGGATTTCCTCTTGATTACAACGAAATTTTTGTTTGCTGCGCAAATTTACTCAAAGGGGGTGAAATTAACCACTGAAAATTCGGCTATTTTCCGATTTTGTGTTATAACTTGGGAACGCTAAGAGATAGAAAAAAAGTTTCAAGACAAAAGTTACTTCTTTTAATTAGATCTATCATTTGGAAGAAAAGATTATTTTACAGTTCGCGAGTTATAACACAAAATCGGAAAACAACCGGATTTTCAGAGGTCAATTACACCCACTTACAGTAAATTTGGGCAGCAAACAAAAATGGCGTTGTAATCAGTAGGAAATCCCCTACATATTCACAAAGCTTCAGATTTTTTTTTTAATTTTCGGGTTAGGAAGTTTCCCTTGTAAGTAGAAACCTGTTACAACCAACTACCAACTGATTACAAAAAATACTATACCTCAACGAGCCCAATCAGCTGCTCGAATATTTTCCACCATTGAAAGAAATTCGAGTTACTTATTTTATTCAATGACTAGGAAAATTTTTAGACTACTCATACGAGTATACGGATGTATAAAAGAAACTATCATCAAACGTTTTCATTGTGTGCGTCTATGCTGAATAAAATAAAATTAGAAATAAGAAAAAATTGGAAAAATAGAAATTAAATTTCTAGTTGAATTATGATAGAGAAGTTCGTTGTGATTATTCTCCTACCAGATTCATCTAGAAAATGAGCAGTTGCTGAGCTTTTTCTGTAATTACTTTTCATCGAGGATAATAGGAGTGCTCGACACAAATTAATTTCCCATTGCCAGATGATTCAAGGATGGAGAAACACAATCCGCGCACACAACATGAAACAAGGAATAAATTTCTGCCTACAATATATATTGTGCAAACATACTGGCCGAATCGTTTTAACGCAATAAGGATAGCATCTGCATTCGTTACGATATCGCGTAACAAGCACGTCGCGATATAATCGAGGAAACTTAAAATTCCCAATAAAATACTCGTATCTCGCAACGCAGCAAACAAAAAGAAAGAAAAGTCCGCTGCTGCCTACAAAAATTTTCTCATAATCCATGTTTATTTCCAGAGTCTAATCTTCTGCCAGCGGTAATCTATTTTTATCGAAACGCGCATACGTAAACGTGGTTTCTATCTTTCGAACGGAAACGCTGCTCCCTCCAGAATAAAAAAAAAAGTTAGATAAAAAAGACCAAGCGAATAGGCGACACAGATAATGTGAGAATAATATTCCACGACACTCTAGTGGGATCGCTAAACCTCCCTTGGGGGGGTCTGAAATACGAAAAGCGTACAACTATCGCCAGCTTAGCCGGATACGCGCTTCTGAATGGCCGCGAAAATTCCTACATCGTCGAGGCAAGAAATCGCGCGTATTCCGTTCCTAGAATACCTGATCCCGTGTAATTTCCGTATTCCCGTCTGGTCATTTAAACAAACCGTTAGGTCCGTTTCGAGTGGGTCCCGGCAGACGCTTGGCTTTTCGAGTCGACCGTTTTCGAGCCCGATAATAACCATTAATTAGCCTCATCGACGTTGGCTTCGAGATACCGAACGGTTCAAGGCCAGGTAACAGAAAAATACTTGGAAGTGGGCATACACCGGTAAAATCTCAACCACTACGCCGTTCCCGTTATTTCACGGGTATATCCTTCTCGCTATCCGCATCGCTCTAAACAACGGCTGGTAGATATTCCGACGCAGTTTTCTTCGATGCGAGTTACGCTAACCTGTATCCTATGACGCGAGACCTACATCGACAACTCGTGCTTTTTACGATCCAATTACACAGAGCTCCTCGACGATATGATAAGATCTCTATCTCTATCTGGATCAGGCCCGGCCAGGCCGTGACTCTAGGAGGCGTTCTTTCGGGAGGTCGGAGCAGCATAGCGATCGGGAGCTAGAAAGCACGCCTCCCGTGTGCCGCGTTGGGGCATACCACCGTGAATGTAGAGACGTCAGGTACCTTTACTTATGCATGCAAAGAGCAAAGAGCCCACAAATCATGTAATGGGAGCGACAAAAATCAGACTTATATAAATGTATGTATTTTGAAAGGATCGAACGCTCTCGTGACTCCTTTCAATTCAGATTACGGGTAAACTTTTCCTCTGGGAAATCTTTTTTCTCACCGGAAATTTATATGGATCGAAAGCACGTATCAAATAACATGCAAGAATAACAATTCTGAGTTTAGGAATCTATTCGGTGAAAAGTTATCAAATAAAAGGGACTGTGAAATTTTGACGTATATTCTAACCTCTAATGTGACCAACTATTATGCTTCAATTTGAATGGATACTTTTTTTTAACCAGTACTGTACAACGTAGGGCACGGATCTGGCACGGTCGCATTGGTGAGTATAATCGCAGACCCTCAGATACTAAAAACGCACCATCTTTTTACTTTTCCTGGGAAAAAAAATTATTTTAGGTTATGCCCAAACTCACATCGGTTAGCTACTATGCTATACGCGCCCACGAGCGGGCGCGCGCCCCCCCGCCCTTATCTACCGCCAACCAATACTAATACCCTGAACAAAGTAGAAAGTGGAATGCGTTGTTTCGGAATAAGTCTACGGAAATACTTTTAAACGAAACTATATCCAAAATACATAATAGAACATACAACCTATGTATAAAATACAAACTAAATACTAAACACATACTCTCCTTACACCCACTTTTTTAGAAACACCCTAAGTATTTTATGCTGTCGAAATCCCTCGACGTAACCGTTCCGAGAAACAAAGAAACTACATACTTCTACCCTACCAACCTCCAACAACGAATAATATGCGGCAACCACTGTAACTGTCGCAATAAAGGTTAGAAAATGTGTCAAAATTTCGCAACTTCGTCGCCTCATAACTTTTCAGCGAACAGATTCCTAAACTCAAAATTGTTATTTCTGCATGTTATTTGATATTCGCTTTCGACCCATATAAATTTCCGGCGAGAAAAAAGGTTTCCCAGAGGTAAAGTTCATATCAGATTACTAATGCGAACTGGGATTTACGGTACGATCGTCACTTTTAACACTTTTTTTTTTTTTAATCTGTCATTTATGCGTCCTCCGACGTGTTATTGGATTTATATTCATGAGTGAGTGAGAGAAACTCCGAATGACTGCAGCCTAAGCGAGAGTTTCCTTCCACTTTTCAATACTAAAGTCGCTTTCCGAATTTCCGAACGCGTGAAACGTCTCGGAATTGCGGAAGAATATGCTAAATATATATATATATATATATATATATAGCAACCTTAGGTGAATCGAAAGCAAAATCAATGAAACATCTTGCACTTCAAGTTTATTCTGGAGAAACATTTCAGATCTGACCTGCTATCGTGCTAAATACTGCTAGCTGCCGTTTGAATGCTACGATTTGTTTCTATGTTTTGTCAGCCGACTGGATGAAAACAAAATCGCCGGCGCACAGTGGGCCGGATTCACGTATTTAGCGCCATTTAGGTCTCTTTTTTTAAGATATCAGAAAGAAATTTACGCCAGAAAATAGGATACAATTATTCCTTTCTAATGATATATTATTTAATATTTCTGACATTTATTTATTTATTTTTCCACCTTTTTAACTTAATTGTGATAAAACAAAATTGAAAACTGTTCATTTGGTACTTTATTTAATGCCCTTTTCAGTGGTTTAAATTGAATGTACGGGAAAATTTTCGTTTCCAAGTTATAAGGAAAAGTCGAAAAATAAAGGAATGCAGCCAAATATCGTTTTGTTTAAATTAAAGGCCAATCTTATGCACTAAACATCATCTTTTATTAGTAATTAAAGTAAATAATGTATGGAAAAATTATTCTGGGTATAGTAAGAAAATTGCGACATTTTTTAAAATTGACGAGGAATATCTTTCAAGTCCCAACGCGACCCAAATTCTAATTGGAATATTTTCAGTACACCTTCCTCTACATAATTATGTAAAAATCATATCCTACTTCGTCGTACTTTACAAATTACTAGTGTTTCAAGCGTGTCGCGCTTCACGTTGGCCAATTATCTGAAGAGACTCGAGAAACGAAACATAAAGATTTTAAAAAATTTAGGGCCCAAAATACTCGAAAAAATTCCACAATTACTATAAATGAAGCTGTACTTATTTAAAAAATTAACTTATGTCTCTCACGAGAATTGCAGTCTGAATGCTTTAGGCAATGCATGTACTATTTATCATGAGTGAATCACGATACAAGTATCGTCGTGTCAACGAGCTCTAAAACACTAGCGACTAAGAAGTGACATATGTCAAGTTGCGCATTTCTCATCGATTCTTCACGAAAATGACGCTATCCGATTCCTTCTGTTTTCCCGATGAAAATGATACCAAAATCGACATAATTCGAGTTTTAATTAACGAAATTACACATTAAATTAATTCGCCGAATTTAAAGTCAATTTCGTTAAAAATAATCCGATTCACATGGAATTTGGTGCGTTTTAATCGGAACATCGTCAGGTTTTGTGAATTAAATGTCTGACGCGTAGTTATCAATGTCGCACAGTGGCAGAGTTGCCAGATTGGGCGATTTATTGCAATTGGGGCGACTTCTGTAACAAAATTCTAACAACTGTTTTGAAGAAATCGCATATTCGGCGATTTCAAATTACACGGGCTTTCATTTGACTTAATCTGCTCAATCGTAGAATTCGTAGCCTTTAAAATATTCTACTATTTTTTAGAACAATTTAATATTTAAATACATGCTTATGTGGGCTTTGTGAAGAATCTTTATTATGTTCGTAAATTTATACGCTTTAAGTTTTTATGTTGGTTGCAGAATTGGGAATAGTGTTTTTTTTCCCGCCAAATTGTCAATGAATCTCGTGGTCACATTTGTAAGGCCCTATGTCGCTGAATACATGTTTGATTATTAGCTAGGGTTTTTGCTGTGATAATAATGGGTAATAGTGTACCATTAACCCTGATTCTTATTATACAAAATTAAATAAAAAATATGTACTTCTTATTAAAGCGTAAAGTTCTTCTTTCTTTTAACGATTTACTACCTTTTTCGTTTTGAAAAATATTAAATACATTATCTTCATTGGATATGTCTACGTTTTATATCTATTATACTGTAAAAAGTATCTTCAATATTTGTTTACTGGGATTGACAGCACTGTTGCAACTTTGGCCGACATTAGACAACTCTATTTGCGCGAATCTTGTCCAAAGCCTCGCAACTCTACACAGTGAGGTGGAAAGCGGTACAAATTCGTGATCAAATTAAATGTCTAAAGTTCAATTTAAAACCTTTTCTTCTTTCTGTGAACTGGGAACCACCCACGCTTTCGAAATCCACACATATTTCGCCGTTCAGACGATTCCGTGATTAGATACAGTGTTATGAAGATAAAAATGTGAAACTAATTACTTTAATTATTCATTGTAGAACATCAAAATACAGGTTTTGTATTATACCGTTACGTAGGTAAGCAAGTATATTTCAGTTACTTATACGTGTCATTAACGTTTTTCAATTTACGTACAAAGAATGCAAAGTTTATAACAATTTAAATTTTGAGAAGGCTTATAAGAACACGATGAAAAGTGATAGACGGTGGATACTTTTTACATGAAGGCTTACAGAATTGTTAACAAGAGCATGCAAATTTCAGGTGCAGTCTCCTGGAGCTTTTAACTCTGTTCGGATTTTAACAAGTAGACGCCCGAGGGTATTTTGGCGTTCTGTAAGCGTGTAGCTTGCATAGCCGCTTGAAGAACGATTTGGGAGAAGCGGACTGACAATGAGTCGTATGTTTTCATTGCGTGAACCTTATCTGTTGTGAGTATTAACTGTTATAAACACTAGATATTGGTTCTCTCATAACGAATTTCTGCCTCGTTGCATTAAGACCTGGACACCCAATATCAGTTGCATACGTGCCGTCAGAGCGTGGTCGTGAAAAATATCGTTTGCTTGCCTTACAATGGAGCAGTTGTTCACATTTGCCCCTGCCGGGAATGTTGTGCAACCCGTATCCGTACAGTAAGACTAAAAATCGGTTGGCAAGGATATTTTGGCTTCTGCACTGACAGTGTACTGAAATCGTTTGACGAGGACCTTTTGTTATGACCATGAAGGATTCTCGGTTCGACGAAGCTCTCGAACCGCGCGCTTCGAGGGTCCTAGACCATAGAGTCATAAAGACAAAGACAGCAATATAAGCCATTCGGTAATAAAAATGCCAATTTCTATATTCCGCATTCGATTTTCATTGAAATATCACCAATGGATTGCTGTAGAGTGCGGATATGTGCCTCTGAACAGTCCGTCAGTGACATCAGTGAACACGGTACGGACACGGAACTGATATGTGTGCCCAGACCTTAAGTCTTTTACCGAATGTGCACAGTGAAGCGCCTCTCGTACCGAGAGATTTGTTTGATTTTATATATTTTTAAGTGTAAAAATTCTATATATCTAAATTTTGTTATACATTATAGTTATACAAACTGTTCATAGTTCGCTTATACGGTAATTAAAATCAGGGCCAGCGCGAGGATGGTTGGCGCCCTTATGCAAGAAATTTTTTGGCGCCCTCAAATTTTTGCACCTGTTTTCTATTTAATATATTTTGCCTTTACGAGGTACTGTAAAAAAACGAATACATTTATATTTTGTTTATATGGGAGTTGGATTCCTTTATTATTAAGTCTGCGATATAGTTTTTAGCGCCCCCTTCGGCTGGCGCCCTTATGCAACGCATTACTTGCATAATGGGTTCCGCCGGCCCTGATGAAAATATACGTATTATAACACTACACGCGAAGTTTATTATATGCCTCTAACAATCCTAAGATTCTGATACATAGGCATCAAATACTTGAACAGTATGCTTTGCCCCCGAGAGATTTGGGAGAACAGGCTGCAGAATGGAGAAATCAATTTTTTAAACAGGATAGAGAATTTCATACTCGAAGCTGTAGCAGGAAGAATAACCTCCAAGGTATCTACATATGTTTCACAGAGTTTTGGGATCCTTCAGATCCGTTTATACAGTCTTCCTCGGATTATAGAGAAAGATTCGGGACCGCAGAATTCTCCGTGATCCGAGATAAGGGAAGTAGTTGGTACCTAATAAATTCACGCTTCTCAGAGTCCTCGCTCGATCCGTCTGACACGAGTGAGTGACTTAAGTTATACAGCAGTGAATGTGAAAATTTTCATATTTCTTATTACAAGGATTGATGAGTTCATGTCGACAAAAGCGAGTCCAAACACGAGGCAATTCGATCTATTTTTATTATGACTACACGATTAGAATTCCAGTGTTCTCGGATTAACGGAAAGCAAGCTTCGTTGAATTTATTTCAACTGATTTATAATACTGTAATACTTCCATCAATATTTATCAAAAACATGAACATTTTATTTTTCTGTACCCAGTATTGTATCTAACCCGTCGGTTTCATTACACTCCACTGTCAACTGGATTAGATTTTCCTGGTGAAAATGATCCCAAATACGACCTCAATCGGACAATTTTTAATTAATCGAATCATTTCTGAATTCCGGAGATGAACGTAAGGAGCACGAATTAAGTGTGAAATGTGTTTATTCTACTTTCTATAAAAGATTCAGTGTAAGAAAAATCCTCAGTTGTACATGGCCCCATTTCGCAGCTGTGACTACGGTCGTATGCGGCTAAAATACAGGATTTTGTAGTTGCCCGCGGTTAGGCGCAAGTGGATATACATAAGTGCTAAGGCCGAAAAAATCGATATCCAGGTGTTGGAAATTGTTTCGAATATACGAACTGTTCAATGTCACCGGACAATTGTCCAGGAAATGAGAGATTAAAACGAGAAAACTCGTGCCCTGTCTTTAATGTGCTACGAAACATTTTTTAGATTTTGACTTTTTGTTTCATGTCCTTCGTATTATCAGATAAACGTCTGATTACTATATACGAAACTATGTGGTTTTATTTGAAAAATAATAAATGTAGGAAAATGCGTATACTCTTATTTGATCAGTGTGGATGATAAAATTTAAATCTGCATCGATGATAATCAAAACGTATCGTCCAAGTGCTTTAATTAAGTAGTAGAGTAATTAATCGAGAAACGATCGTTTCTGATTACGCAAGATTTACATGTCGATGGACGTTTGATCGTACATTTGCTATTGTATTTTGTGAGTTACGGTGAGTCACGAGATTATTCGGGACAAGTTTGTTGGTTTGCGTGTAAAGTTGGATTTCTCCACCTTTTTACATTATTGCTTAGTCTCCGGGTAGTTTTTATTTTTATTGTCGAATAGAAGTGGATGAACATGTGATACCTGCATACTACTTTTTCACTAATTCGAATAATTGTTTCTATCGGTCGATAATATTCACGTGCAGTCTGGAGGTACGACTATCACATATACGATAAGTGTACTCTTTCCTGAGAAACCGTGTTCTTGAAATGAAATGTTGTACATTCTTTTTTACTTTTCACGCTATTAAACATTCTTCAGGTAGATTTAAGAATTTACTTCATTTTTATATTGTGATAATTTTATATGATATTTTGTAAAGTACTGTTTACCAATTTCTGTATACGATTTGGTAACTTTGTCATACAAAAATACTTATTGGTAATATTTAATTATACTAGTTTTAAAGCGGAACTTCATTTTAAGTCGCATATCGTTGAATAATCTTTAACTTTACCGCAATCTAAGTGGTAGAAGTACATTAGACACCGCCAAAGAAAACAACCTTATAAACTCAAAAACGTTGGTCTGCAGAAAAATTTTAAACTAAACAATTCTCATTCCCGCCACCTTCTATATAATTTCAAATTTAATAAATATAATCACGTGCATACTAGACGCACCACCCCGTATATTAAACCCCCCAAAAAATGAGAAGTACACTAACATTCCTCTTTAAATCGGATTCACACATATCGGTTCCGTGACTCACACTGACACGAAGAGACCTAACCCAGATCACTTGCACTGAACCGTCACGGAACTGACATGTGTGAATCCGCTTGCAAGCTTCATTACCAAATTTTCAATATTCGCTGATAATTGTGCTAGGTCAGGAATCCGAAAAAACTGTTACGCAGTTATTTATAACCATATGTTCTAAACTTTTAACCCTATATAGTGAAATAAAGATATATTAAAAGCATTTTCATTAGCCCTTCATTTCAAGCTCCTCCATCAAAACCTTGTCGGTATATAAGTATTAGGTTGGCGCATACGAAATTTCCGTTTCGCGTAAGGAAGTTTGAGTGAAAATATCGTTTACTGTTTAACTATTTTATTTTTTGAGTTTCCGTGATTTCACGAGTCGCAAGCCCCACCAATCGCTATTGCATCTCCAACATAAACAAAGGAACTGTTACGCTATCCGTGATTCGCGATTTCGTATGCACGAGCCCAATGCAAATAATTTCGTGACTCACGGCATGCACCAGAGCAAATGCAAGCGCGAGCCGCTTGGACTCGATACGACCATCGTCGACCGTTCGTCGTCAATGAGCCACGGGTGCAACGAAACGGAGCGCAAGAAAACGGGGGCCGCACTACAGTTACCTTCGCGATGTAGCGAAATATCTTGCGCCGCGCGGCCACTGGCGAACCGGTTTTCGAAAGTATCGCACAGCGACGCGACGCGATGGAACAGAAACAGCGTGATTTACATAAAAAGAAAAAGAAGTGTAAAGAGGAACAAAGAAATCACTTTCCACGCAGCGCTGTGCAGAATTATTTGAAAGCGAACAGCACAGTCGGCGCGGCTATTTGGTGAAATAGAAAAACATGAAAGAAGGTGGAGCGGGGAAAAAATGCTGCTAACGGTCGCTAACGAGTACCCGAGCCGAGATCCAGTCAAGTCCGTTACGACTGGCTGGCGGGATTACACGCTCGCGAGACGCTACTAACGCCGATGAGATTTGTATCGAGCAACAACGGGGCTCATTCATTGCGTCTAAATATACGGAGTGACGTCATTCGATTGGACGTCACGGCACGGCAACTCGGTGTATCTTTTGGTCGTCCCATCACGTGCTCGACGTGCAGTACGTCTCCTTTATACGCGTTTGGACGACTGCCGTTCGTCCAGAGAATGAAGAAAAGGGGGAGAAGAGGGGCACGGAGTAACAAAGACTGTGCTACACGCGTGCCCGGTCAGTTTGTTGTGTAGGAGGAAAGAGAGCAGAAAGATGTGTGTTTTACTTCCTCCTGTGGCTGTGACGATTCTACGAAACTATGGAGGTTCGAGAGAGCGGGCGTCTCGTAACCACGCGACATACATGTGTAGCGCCTCTCGTTCTCGCGCCAGATGGCCACGCGGCGCACCGAACGAAGGCTTTCCTATTTTTATTACCAACCGATAAGAACGGGCGAGAGAAAGACCGCTCTTCCAGGAGGAATCTAGGATATACGAACGCGTAGAAAATATACAAAATTAATTAGCTAGGAGAGAACAATGTAGCATTGCAGATCGCTGTGCATTATTGACGAAGATATTTGAAATTAAAGTTTCGGTAAATAGAAAACACGCCTCTGATTATTTGGACAAGAATGTTTATAGTCCTAACGGAATTTGGTAAAAGGGAAATGTTTTTGAGTAGAATTCTCTTCACCTTGTGCGTGTTCATTCACAAATGTCATTTTTTTATATTTTGGTATGTTGAGTATTTTTAATATTTTGGAGGACAAATCTCATTAAGTAACTGTAGAAACTTATTGTTTTGTAATTAGATAAGATTTCTTGGTTCGTTATGAGAAATATGGAAATCTATTTTTTTTTTTAATGCAAGAAGAATTTGCGCGTTAAGGAAAAATAATTCCCTAAGCGTTTATGTGTATATATATATATAAAATACAATTTAATTCAAAACTATCTTCTCGGAATTCTAATAAAAAACAATTCTTATGCTTCTGTACATACTTTACTTTGCACTCTATTATTCGAATGCTTTATGATAATGATGAGCACCAATAATCATTAAAGAAAGAGTTGAAATCAGAATTACATGGTCCAAGCGGAACTCGAAAGCACAAACTTCCAATTCGTAAGCTCGCTTAACGCAAAAGTAATTGCCTCCTCAAGGTTATTGAAACGTAAACCCTGACATACTCTGTCGTTCTATTTCTTGTCTCTTCGTTCCGCGTTTCACGCTCGTTTGTTCCACCCGATTGTTCGCGTGGGACCCCTTTAAGCTCGCAGATTTAAACGGTCAGCGTACGCCGTGTGCGGGAATTCCCCATTTCTGTTTATTATACACACTCGCTGAACGCCCATCGGCGTTCCCCGCGCAGTCGGCGTGTAGCGTGCGCGCGCCTAAACGCGTACGTGTTTGTCATACTCCAAAGGTTAAAGACAGAATACGAGAATATCGAGGAAGAAGCAGAGAGTCGTCGGACCAATAAGGCGACAACCTACGTGAGAAGAGCGGGAAAGCAAGCATAACAGTGAAAGAGAAAGGCAAAATAAGTTCGATCGGCGGTACAACTTTTAGTGAGTGACGGATGCTCCTAGAAGTTCAAAGACGCCCATGTATCTGGAAAGAGTCGAGGCAGACAGCGAGGCTGCAAAAGAGAGGGCCGCTTGTGACGTAATTCACAGTCAGAGAAGTGACCCTGATGGGCTAATTAATTTTTCCCCAACTACTCTACCTCTTCTATCAATTTCGCTTGCAAAAAAAGTAAACAAATCCTCACTTCGAGTGTTCCCAATTGACAAAAACCCTAACACAAAACGTGTTCCTAAATATCACACATGAAAGCGCTAAGATGTGCGATCGTTTAGTTTCGCTCTGGATTCGCCAGAAGCTTCGATTCGTATCAGAAGTCCTGACCAAGGAATGTTTCACGGGGCGACTGAGGATATCTATAAGCTGTCTTCCAGAAATTAGCACAGCCTCTTAAACAGTTATAATATCGATAGCAAGGAGGTCCCTTCGCGAAAACGTCGAAATTCTGAGGTACCGTTACGATAGGCACGCGAATCATGTTAAGAGAGGAACGGAGGGAATTCAGATACCGGCAGATTAAACGGCGAAAACGCGTCCCCATTGTGGCATCTGCGTAACTACTCACCATTGGCCTTGAACGTGGTGGCGGTCTCGAAACTGGGCGCCCTCACGGGATGCTTCTCCTTGTTTCTGTCCTGGACGTAACTAACCGCGAGGCTCACAGCTGGCAGGGAATCGCCCCTGGTTAATGGCGGCCTGACCGGATGCTGTTCTTCCAGCGAGAGCCTCTTGTCCGCGTGCTCGTCCTCGTCGATGGTGGATATGCCCCGCTTGAGCTGTGCCATCCCTCTGTTGTGGCTGAGGTTTACGTGATGCGCCACCGCGGCCAGGTGGGCGTTCGGGATCCTCACGTTATTGCTCCTCATTCCGTTGGCGATGTCATGGCTCTCCTCGTGCTGCCGGGAGATCTGCTGCCTGGAGGTGCCGGAGTTGAACTCTGTGATGGAATTACGATGATGCAGCTGCGAGTAGCCAGCGATATTGTGGTGCCTGGAATGGCTCTGGCCAGTGTTCTGTATCGGCAGAACGTCCAGATTTGTGCCGCCGTTGTGCTCGGTGTGCCCGGTGCTTCTGTACGCCTTGGACGTGGAGGAACGGGCCTCTTGGAAGCCGTGGGCCTTCTTCATCTGCTTGGCCGACTCCAGGACCAGATCTATCCTGTCGGCGCCCTCGTAATTCACGCAACCGCGGCACACGGGCTCCGAATAGTCCATGATCATGGCCCAGGGCATTCTGGGCAGATCGCACAAATAGCACTGCGTTCTCTTCCCCATCATTTTGCTTGGCCTCTTCGTCCGTGAATAGTTCGGCGAGTCACAATGCGCCAATATACCTAGTGTATCACTCACATCCACTTTAAGCACGTCTTGGGTTAATCGCCGCTTCGCTCCCACGACGCACACGGTAAAACTCACAGCGTAGACGTTCCTTTCGTTTTCTTACTTCAACGCATATTCGGAACGAGAAACTGCGCGAGCCTCCCGGCGAAACACTCAAATTAACTTCACTGCCGATCGGATTGATGGATCACTCAACGCTACCACAGTCTTGTCTTTCACGTTCTCCTTTCCGCTCTCCGGAGTCGTAGCTACATGGATTGCGGACGCGCCGAATATAACGATTCGCGACAGAGAAAGAGGGAGAGAAAGAGAGAGAGAGAGAGAGAGAGAGAGAAAGGAAGAGGGAGAGAGAGAGAATTTGTCGGTTATTGCGCCGGGATTTCAGCGAACGCGTATTACGACGGACGCCCGAAGCGAGCGACGCGCCGCACAGGCGGAGCCGAGAAAAAGAAAGAGCACGTTCGCTCAGACGCCAGATATTTTTGCCACACAGACTTACCCTTGCGGCCGTTCGGTTGGTTTTATCGTTAAATAAGGATAACGGCTAAGGCGTCATTAGCGTGGACGGCGCAGGTAGGATATACGCACAAGTGACGAAACCACACGGGGAACCCTGTATTCTGGGTTGAACACGAGACGCGAATATAATGGTATGCGCGCGACGACACGACCGTGCGCTCGCTCGCCTGGCTGCCGTACGATCAGACGAACGGAGACGAACGCTCGAGAATGCGGCGGTAAAGCGGAGCTACGGGTGTCGCTCTCCTCCCCCCTTCGGCCCGGCCGTGCTTTCCCCTCACCCCGCCGCTAGCCTGCACGGTCCGCACGATTCGACAACGACGGCGACGACGACACAACGACGGCAACGACGCGCTCCGCCAATCGGGCGTTGTGGCGTCATGGTGCATGACGTCATAATCGCGATGCCGCGCATGCGCACAGCCGGCTGCCCTAGGGGGACACGTAGTCAGCGACCGGGACTCGAACGCGAGAACAGCCAGCGAAGAGGGAGAAGGATAGCGAAGCGACGGCGGGAGGAAGACGACGGTAACACGCGCGCGCTCTCACTCGGCTATCTGCTCCTCGCAAACGAGAGGTCCACTTTACACACGAGAAAATCCTGCTAACGAACTTGGCTCTTTGATTTTACATACGTACTTGGACGTGGACAAATGGCGCTAACGCGATCGCGATTTAAATTCCAGATTCATTTAAACCGCTGGATATTTAACCAAATCCCAACCGTCTTCGTAAATATTTGTTTATGCTTTCTCTTCTTTTTCGCCAGCGAAATTAACGACGCGAGTCTCACACGGGAGCGTAAAAATCGGAAAGGGCTCCACCCACGGTCTAGTCTCCGTGCAATGCCCCGCGAATTGTCGCCGTTGCGTTGAGTTAAACTGTCGCTTAATAAGAAATACGACACTATCGTGTTACTAGTCTGTTTTAATTAAGAGAATTACGCGCTGAAATCTAATTTCCGATTACGCTCTAATTGTGCTCGATGTTTGTTAATCTGCTTAACTGAGACAGCATAGCGTATAAACGCGCGTATGTGGAGGTGTACTATTCCGCAACTGTAGCGTTTGTGCCTTTTAAAACTATGTGCCTACTTCGGTGTACGTTTGCGGCAATTAGCGTTTACGTCGAAGCCAGCGTTACATAACGATTAGAATTTTAAATGCCGTGTTGTTCAAATTTTTCTCGCTTTTCGATTTCTCCCCGTTTCAGCGCGATTTTCGTAGTACCAGCAATTATGAAATCCACTCCCTTTCAAGAGCTTCGAGCAACACTTAGGCTCATAGATTCGATGCCCAAGTTGTCTTTTAAAAATATTTAATTCATTCAACAATAAATGTAAGTTATTTGGTTGCCTTAAAAAAAAATAGGAACTAGATACTCAATTGTTTGAAAAAAATTTAGAAATTATTCAATTAAAGAATTTGGGGGCTGTTTAATTCTCCGTAAAAGAATTTAAGATACACCGAAATTTTAAAAACTCTCCCAACAAAAATTTTTCAATTTTCTCCTAGTTTTATCTTATTCGGCCGTGACGACTGTTTCTTTCCCTTTAACAGAAAAGCGGAAATAGAATAAGGTATTCAATTCACTCACTTCAAAAGATACTACACAAAAGTGATAGCATACTTTTTATTTCGCGACAATCTTAATGGCATTAAGTTAATGCCCCGGATTTACCGATTCCATCAACTTTATCGTGATTGCGTTCGTTCGCGTCGCTCGCTAATCTGAATTTTATTCTGTAGAAGCTCGTAGATTGCAGTTTTAAGACGCGTTCAAGCAAAAATTGCATCGACCGAGTGACATAAACAATAGGTGCTCACAGCCATAACACGAGAGCTCAGTAATCACATTAATGGCGCGCCGTTATATCGGGTTTTCTTTCACGATAAGGGGTCGTGCGATAACGGTCGCAGGAGGCTTGGCATACAGAACAGATAGTTTCATTATTGGTTACACTAGCGTTGTTGTAACAACCGAGGGCGCGTGAACGAAACTTCAATCCATCCTACCCCAATCCATGCACTCATTCACAAAGATTACATCGTCGATCAATTTCTAATGGTCCAACCGTAGTATCGTAATACGACATCGATTCAACCATAGTAGGGGAGAGCGGGGACAAACGTAACGGCGTCATGAAAGTAACACGCCTTCTCCCGCCTTCCACAAAAGTTTCCAAAACGTTTGCTTCACATAGTTACGGGTGTTTAGTGTTTCTTTTCTTTCACGGAGTGACGCTGAGCAATACAACTATTCGTATACCGTGGGCAAGCTGATTTCGTTATTTCGATCATTCAGATAAGCGTCTCCTCTGTTGGTTTTTTGTTAATATTCATAGTTAAACTATAGACACTGATCGAATTATTTGTTAGAGCGTTCTTAGATAATGTCTTTATAAATACACGGTATCAGAGAAATGTTTGAAGCTGGTTATACTTTTTTATCGTTACCGTAAACTGGGGTGACTTTGCCCGCCCGGGGTGACATTGCCCACTTTTCGGAAAGGCTTTATTTTATTTTATTGCGAAGTAATCAGAACATTTAGTGTTTTGTAATTGATAGCAATAATTTCTCCAAGGTCAAACGAAAAAAAAATTAGCGAATTCAATCATATGGTAATTTTTCAGTCAGAGTAAAAAAGTGGGCAATGTCACGCCGGCGGGCAAAGTCACCCCAGTTTACGGTACTTACTTAAAATATGTTTATTTAAATGTTTGTTTCTATCGTTTCTGATAATAAAAAATTTTGGAAGAAGTGTTCTTACTTAATTCTCCTCAAAATAATTAGTATTACTTTCGTTCCCATGGTATGTTACTTTCGTCCTACCCTTGCAGGACAAAAGTAACAATGACAGTCACTGCGGGAAATTGTCATAACTCTTTGACTACTTATCATGGAAGGCTGAATTTGTGGTCAAATGATAGACCAAGAAACACACTATCTTAAGGCATAATTATTGCTTTTATATCTGTAAGAGGTAATTGGTAGCCAGGCCAAATGTAAAAAGTGTTACCTTTGTCCCCGCTCTCCCCTACTAGATTTTGTAAATACACAATGCATCACGTAATTGAGAAAAAGAAAAGATTCACTGTAGGTACTTCAGGCTAATTAAAAAAACGATATCGCGGAGAAAAACGACGCGATAAGATAGCAACAATATTTATTCAGAAAACGTATCCAATTGTACGCGATTGTTTCGCTGGCGATAGCATCTTTTCGTCATCCATAACTGCGTGCATGATTCCGAAATCGATTTGATATCCATCATAGTCTGATAGAGATCCACGTAATCCGTGAACGTGCAGACGTTGCACACGTGTGTACGACAACATTAGATACTGACAATATAAAATTTGGTAAATATTAGATATCTAAATTGAAATTTCTGTTAACACTTTAAACGAGACGCTTCTGATTACGTATCCGAAATACTCGGAGAACTATGTAATACAGCGACACACGGAGAAGTGTCGCGTGTAAAGTATAATTTTATTTACCGTTGCGTTTTGGAACGCGGAATGCGATTTTTTTATCGTTAATAAATTATCGCGGGTGCGTTACGAGTTTCTACTAAACGCAGATGTCGGGTATCTGCACGAGTGACATCACTCTGACATCATACTACGATATGCCTTGGTAACGCGAACCTTCGATGCAGTCGTACAGAGAGACGGCAAAAACACAATTTCTACGTGCACGTTACGCGGCACACGCGAAGCAGAAAACGTGAATGACACCGTGGCTGATATTTACTGATAATAGGGTTTTTTATCGTGTCAACTCACGAGGATCGAAACGTGGATCATCTCCCCTCGGTCAATAAAAACAACGGCTCGATGCATCGCCCGCCACCCCCACACCGCCTTGAATTGAGCGATTTCTTGACGTTCCCGTATCGACGGAGTTCTCGAAGATTACATTCATAACCGTGGTGCCGTATCGTAGTCTTATCAGCCGCCCTAATCAACATTTATCTCTCATAGGCTACATCGATAACAAGGCCGTAAGATGGATCGTGTGTACACGATGTTTTATCGAACCGTGCAAATCTGTCGAGTAACAGAGCGATTCGGCCGATTGGTAATTTCGATGTGACCTCCTCGACGGTAACTCGGCCACATGAAAGGCTGGTGTACATCAGCAGTATCAAATACAGTATTCACAGGCAGAAGTATAAATAGTTTCGTTCCTTTATACCATCGTTTTATTTTATTAATTGTTAAAGTATCGAAAGAGATTCAGGTAAGTAATTACGTGGCTGATGGTTCATCCAGTGATTTTAATGGAGACTAAGGCTTCGTACGTTGATCTTCTGAATTGTGATTCAATTTTTGTAAGCGAGGGTGCTAATGAGAAATAAATTGTAAGTAATATATTGCGAAAGTAGATGATGGAGTGTGAACTAATTAAAAGAGGCTTCAATGCAATAGCTACTTGTAAAATGGAAGCGAGGGTCATGTACGTAGGTCTTGCAAAGCCTTTCGCATAATGCTTTTCGTCCATCCTCGATGTATAAATGAAATATTGAACAGATGTTAATAACACTTATGTTTCGTAATGATAAATAGAATACAATGACTTTGAACGTCCTGTATTATGCTTGAATGAATAAAAAAGATGTATTTTTTTTTAAATGAATATTTTTTTATACCTACTTCAAATGCTATTCAAAATTCAGGGAACAATTGTGGTTTGTAGTTTCAATTATTTTTTAATCAGTTGCAATAGTTAATAATATTATTGTAGGGAAAAGGAGCCTAAATGTTCTTTAATTTTTATCGCGTGTTTACTAAATACTGTTTAGTTTTCATGATAATTTCGATTGAAATTATCATTTTCATTGGCATATCGAAGGATATGTAAACTAAGTAGATGACCTGTCTTGCAAGATATACCTAAATCATAATAAAAAGTAGCTACAATTCATCAAACACAATTCACCAAAAGTCATCCTTTATCCTGCATAGGATATGTGGGAATGAGCATTTAGAAGTTGAAGAAGAAATAAAGATGTATAACTACTCTTGGAAAGAAACTTGTCCTATTAAAAAAGAAAAAACATGTAACTCTTACTTTATTCTCAGAAGAACTTATGTCAGACACTATGTTGCGATGCAAATTCCACTTGTTCCTTTTAAAATTTAAATGTTATTTACATACTATTAGCTTGTATTAGCATGTTTATTGATTATTTCCTACGTCGTATCAAAATCGTCTGAAAGTACCTAACTCACAATTAGTGACTTCAATTTTTTACAAAAAATTCACCTTGATATTTTATAAAATATTATTTCTTGTATTTACAACGAGAATCTGAAACCAGGCACTTGAAAATTGTCAAGTCATAAAAACTGTGTACCTACATTAGGGTGACCCTTATTTTCAACCTGCAATTTCTTTTGCTCTCACCCCCTAATATGGTTCCGTTTCGGAAAAAAGTAGTCCCTGAAAAAGATTGTTGGAATCGGACAACAGGAAAGGGTGCCGACCAGACCTTAAAGTTTAGAATTCATCAATGATTGGAATTTGAAGAATTTCTCAAAAATGGTAAGCCCTATCGAAATTTTGTTCAAATAATATTAAAAGAGCATTCAATTTTCTACAAATACTGTATATATCATTTTTTCGTGCTTCCAACCATTTTATAGATAATAGCGTTTGAATATAGAGAAGTCCGCGTATAGACAATACGTCACACCGTAGAGGTAGGACGCGCGAAGCGCGGATCTCTCTATATTCAAACGCTATTTTCTATAAAATGGTTGGAAGCACGAAAAAATGATGTATACAGTATTTGTAGAAAATTGAATGCTCTTTTAATATTATTTGAACAAAATTTCGATAGGGCTTACCATTTTTGAGAAATTCTTCAAATTCCAATAATTGATGAATTCTGAACTTTAAGGCCTGGTCGGCACCCTTTCATGATGCCCGATTGCAATAAACTTTTTCAGGGTCTATTTTTTCCGAAACGGAACCATATTAGGGGGTGAGAGCAAAGAAATAAAAAAAAACAATTGATTTCATTTAAGACTGTACCATTTTCCAGATAAATCCTAATCACCTTTAGTCATTTTTCAAATCATTTTTCTCTAAAACAAAGGCTTATATCGAAAAAGCTTCAGCCTAAATCTTCAATTTATTTTTACCCAAGGAGTAACCCTATGCCTAGTCGTACCCCTGACCCACCCCGTATACTTCCTAATGGATAAATAGACCTGCTAGATGTGCTCACATTTCATAGGGGCGATTGATAGGTCAGCATTATCTAGCGCGACACGCTGCGAAATTATTTCCGGTCCGTCGAGACACGCGGTAGACAGGTCTGGCACGACAACCACTACTTTTAATCGAAAAAGCCTATCCATATACTAATTAGACTACGTGGGATTACAAAGCCTTTGCACGGGATTTAACCCTTTAAATACTAAAATCCAAACGCTTAGCGTACTCTTTATGCGGGAACTCTGTTAAGCACACTGCATGCACCGAACGGACGGATATAAGATACCCATAGTACCCAAAGGATTAATGGTCCTGTGCGGTCATCAGCTCCGAATATAGTTTCGTTTCTACCGTATACGTATACGATTTTACGAAGTTGTTTACGTACGCAATAAATCGTAGGAATCTCGCGTGAACGCGTCCAACAGGGGCATTTTTCTAAGAATCAAATTCGATTAAAAATAGTATTAAGTGTCCTATCGTAAATCCCCCGTTATCGCCGTGCTCGATAACGATCTATTCCGAGCGGAAGATTTTTTCGCCGTTACTTGAGTCACGTGAATGAACATTATGTTTATAATCTCGCGAGCGCCACGACGTAGGTACCGTATCTCGTTCGGCGACCATCGACAGCCGATACGCGTATCCAAGGATGGCCGAGCGTTGGTGATTTCTGTCGTTGGATACGATAATTTCTGAGACGTTCAATGTTTGACGAGTTCGGTTGACAGTAAATATCCGGACACACCTGGTACGTGTCAGCAGAATTATCAGCGGTTCAACCATTACGTAACGGAATTTAAACACTTCTCAGCGGATTGCTTCGCCGCGACTACGTTGGTAACGAGCGAAAAAGAACGTAGCCACTTCTCTCGCTGCGCGGGAAAACATAATGACTTATCAACAACTCGCGTAGTAGCTGTGCATGCACCATCCTTCGTGTTGTTTCCCACGAGAAGATGTTTAAATTCCACGGAACAATCGCTATTGAATCGTTTCTAGAAACAGCTGCGTACTGGAAGAACGCGCGGGGAACTCACATTCTCCAGAATCTTTAGAGAACGATTCGCATACTCGCTGAAGATATGCCTACATTTTAACCTAGAAACGTAACCAGCCCGGTTCATAAACCACAGAATTATACGCGTAGATATTTCTCGAGTGGGCTGTTATCGGTGTTAAATACATTTATATCGAAACGAACAGAGATACAGATGTATGGAGCTTGTAGTTTGCAAAACGAGTGCGAGCGAAGCGAGTAGATGGGACCACTGATTCATCCTCTATCGAGCAACAGTGAGAGCGTTGTACTTTTCCGAGTGTAAGTCTGGCTTCGCCAGCGAGCTCTTTTACGTGCTCGTTCGCGAGTCGTGTGCCTCGTGACGTCACCCAAAGGTCTGGCAACGCCGCGAGAACGATCGTTCGGGACGGCGTTGCCAGACTGCCTCCATGTGCCGGAAATTCACAGCCTTTTTCGCTTCTCTATGCAGATTCACGTGAATCCTGTTTGTTTCGGAAACAACTGACAAACCAACGAAGTGTTATTCCGCTGTGCACGCAATCTCCTCGGGTTTTTATATTGCCGGCTGACTTAAAGAGCGTCCAACGACAGATGGGGTCACATCGATTCACCGTAACGAGAAAAGCGCGTTTCTCGTACGATGCTGAAGAGCAGTGCGCTACACGCACCAGATAATACCATTCTGTCACGTCACAATGTACACTGACCGGGGAAAATCAATCCCTGGCGCTTCTCTACTAACCTTTTACCGGAGAGCGTCACGCTCGCGGTACTATCCGCGTCGAAAACATCCCGTTCTTCAAGGGTCCGTTGCGATATTGACCCGAGGTTGCGTTAGGTTATTTCTGTCAGGGTTCATGTACCTTTTCAGGTGAAATACTCGAATTTCCGGGAGCGCAGTTGGTGACTCTTCACTCCACGGCGATTATTTACGCGTGTCTAGGAATATTGTGCCACATTATTTCGTGAATCAGCCTTCTGCCGTGTCCTTGACCTCGTATTGGTAGTCCAAACGGTTAAACGTCGTGCGCGATGTCGTGCATGCTGTTTGCCCACTACGCTACGGCCGCTTTAACTTTGTATTCGCTTAATTGCGAAATCAATAGTCGAAATACCTTGCTGGATTAACGCAGTGCTCGAATTAGAAGCAAGCCTCCAATGTGAGAAATTATTCTCATTTTATTTCATAAGTCGTACGACACTTATTTATGTGCATTTTACGAGCTCCATTCATTCCTGATTTTTTTTCGCCGAGTAGGTATTTTTCTCATTGCAAATGGAACTTTTGTCTCCACTACTCTCACACTTTCTGTACTCCATGCATGTAGCATGAATAGTTCATGCTGCAACACAGCCCGCGTTTAAATATTCCTGAAACCGTCAGCGTTGCGGTTTTCCTCTGAGCAATGTACTTTTAAAAGGAAAAAAATAATTTACCATTTTTTTATCATTATTGTTATTTTCGAGACCTGTATTAATTTATTCAGTGTGAATTAGACTTTAATTTCGCTTCGGTTGTTTGCTGGATATTTACAGAAACAGGTTTTTCATGGCAAACATCGGCAGGCGATTTAAGATTTCGTTACAGCGTGTAAAGTGCAATTATATAAATTATCCAGAATTTTTTTCATCGACGAATTGTAAATGTGTAGAAAACGGCAACGACCTGTAGGGTTCGCGTGACGGGGAAATCGTCAAGGATACGAGCGATCCTTTAAATCAACCCCGTGCTGCGTTTACCGTTCGAAATGGACCAAGGGAAGAGGATATGCGCGCGATATGCGACCTAATTCAGTACCCTACTGATAACCATGACGTCACGATGGCTCGTCTACTCGTTACTAGTCACGGACCGTATGTGACACGGGACCGAACTGTAGAGATGAACAGGCTGATAATGACTGCTACACTACATTACGTTATGCGTTACGTTACGCTGTCCCCCGTGGCACAACACGCGGCTACTCCATTCTTTCACGAACAAGCTAGCTACCCCTCCGATTCATTCGTCCTAGAGTTTACGTACGGCAACGTCGCCTATATTTCTCTTCTCTACATCGCCCTGTCTCGCGTTCTGTCCCGCTTCGAGATAATTCCATTAACGTGGTGCTTTATAAGGACTACCTATATCCCCCAGCATCCATTCGCGGTGGAAGCGCGCGAGACGTGAGAAACTGAAAGTACAAGGCTGCCGCTTCAGATCGATCAGCCAGCGAGAGAACGAAACGACCCCGTCGTCTCTCTATCGTCGTCTTTCCGTCGCCGTCGACTCACGAGATTGCACGATGATGTCATGTATTCGGCCGAGTTTACGCGTGTTTGTAAACAGCCAGAGGAAACGAGAGAAACAGCCCAGAAAGACGAAATGGCTAGGTGAACAGAGTGGGAGTAACCGACGTGGAACAGAACGGGTTGGAAAGTGGGGTGGGGGGCGATGGGGGACAGAGAGTGGAGAGGGAATCTTGTGTCAGGCACCTTGCCGTTCCAACTGCGCAAAATCTCGCCCGGTTTTTTCGACGAGAGGTTCCCTCTACGCAGCGTCGCGCTCGTCTCGTTTTCTCGTACATGGGCGTGACGTCATGCTGCAAGTTGCACGAGAGCGGCACGGTGGCCGCAGGGGATAAAGAAAACGGGCGGGAGACGTGCGCGCGCGCGCGCTCTTCTCCCGCCCGCCCAAACGCGTGTGCGCGCGCAGCTAGATGGCTGCAGCGTCGATGGATCCGCTGTTATCTGCATACGACGGCTGCGTGCAGAATGCCAGCGTGGTGACACCGCTCGTATGTAGCTGTGGCTGGTTCGTTACATACACTGCTTCTTTTTTTTCCCTCTTCGCCTTCACTCACCTACCTACACCTCTCTAGCGTAACCGGTTCCGCGCCGCGTGCAAACTCCTTCCCATCTCCCACCTCCACCCCCCCGCCCTCGACAACCCTCTCCTTCCTTCCCGTCCTTTCTTTTCTTTTCGTACAGACCCATCTCTCTTTCAAGCCGCTCCGCAACCTCCTCCACCTCACTTTCCTTCTCTCCCTCGCTTGCTCGCGTCCGAGGTGGCATGCGCGAACGATGCAACAGGACCGAGCCATCCAAGCTGGCTACGTTATATTCGACGCAGCTCCACTGCGCTCCGTATACGTTTCTCCCTCGTTCTCTTTCGTCACCGATGCAGAGCTGGTGCGTGTATACAAACTGCTCCGGCCCCCGTGGCGAACCCTGGCCGCCGCGGTCGTCCAGCGGGGGTCGCGCTCTTTCATTCCTACGTAGCCGGTTCTCTCTGTCCGTGCTGCACGACGTGTCTGAACGTGCAGCGCTCCGCCACGCTACAGTTGCTGCCTCGGTCAATATCACATCGTACGCCGGCTACGCGCACTGCGCGTTAATGCCGCGCACGGTTCGCGGTTTCGTTTTTAGAATAGGTTACACCGGTTCGGTCATGCACCTGTTATATACAGCATTCGCGTTCCGTTTCGCTATTACATTTTTCTGGCTGCTGCTTCTGCTTGTTATGCTTTCCAAAGGTGAATCGCGGCACAGTGGGTCACGGAGCATTCAGTCGCCCAACTTGCTGATTCAATTTGCGTTAACCATTTTCTAACGAACATTATTCGTCGCCAGTGAATAATGTGCTTTTGGTTACCACAGGTTGGTTGGCAACGAAAGACCTTTTCCAACTCCTTTATTTCCCAGCCCCTCCTTTTAACTCGAACAAATCTCACGTGTATACTTATGCGAACGCGATTGACCAAGTCATCCAGCGATACTTTGGGCAGAATGTTCGTTGAGTTGGAAAGAGGTGGTTGGTGAAATTAGCGTGTCCATTCCCATTGTCGTTTATTCGGATTGCTCTGTTCGTAATAGTTTCTGCGGAGGCGACGGAGCAACGGCACGGGACGATGGTCCGAATGCATATTGCACAGGACGGTTAATGGCGCAATGGCGTGATGGCGTGACATCGGTGCACACGCATGCACGTACGCCGAGGTGGGGCGAACGAAACGAAAACGAAGCGAAATGAAACGGGCGCGGAACGCGATGTCGCGTGGGCCATTGCTGGCAGTCGCGTGTGTCGCGAGTATTACACGCGATTCCACGGCTAAATGCTTTAGCGCACGAACGCACACGCTCCGCGCGTCCCTTCGCCTCTTCTTCCATCCTCTAATTCTTAACCCTTTAACCCTGCTGGGGCCGATGCTGGTACACAGCAGCTATTACTTCATGCCGTTCGAGATTAGAGACGTTTATCTTTGCACGAAGACTTGCTTCCCTTGTTCATCGCGAGAAAAATTGCTGCGGGCGTCCAATGCGCTCTTTCGAATATTTTCAATCACGCTGATTATTATTCCTCTTTACTGAATTTTATTTTCATGCTTCTAAGAATATTAACCATGCGCCTGAAGCTCATTATTAAGAGCGAACGAACCGCTTTAGAGAACAATGGTGTTATGAATCGATGTTCGATTCGTCACGATGCACGAGGCGCAGAATATTCTCAGATCTCGGGATAATACACGTTGTGCAGCCTCGCGTATCTCCCGAACGGAAAATGCACTCCGCTGACTGTGAACTTGGAAGTTGCTTGCGTGTCTACGTATTCTTTTGTCAAGAACCCGTGAGAAAGCGTTCCACAATGACACGGCCATACTTCTTGTGGAAAGGAATGAGTCAGTATGTACTCAGGCCGCCGCGTCCAGGAATTATCACACGCCACTAACGTGCTGGTTGGCGCATTATATTTGTGCCTTTAAGTGACGTTTCGGCCGTTCGCTAGTTCGAGCGAGGCCGACAGTCGGCGCTCTTTTATTTCAGTTCGGAAAGCATTGGTCCACACGCATGATACGGGACGAGGCTGCGGTTGCAATCGAGGGAGGTAGGTAGGGTAGTATGCCCTGGCGCGAGAGGACAGCATAAAGGTGAGATCAGACGGAACGCCCATGGGCGTTCAGCGGCTGTGGTTAAGAGATGCAACTATAGGAGTCCCGCACGTGGCGTATCGTGCTGAGCGTTCAGATTTTCAACAAAGGGTTAATGCTATACAAAATATTACCACTTTAAGGGGAGGTTCCGGTCTAAAAATCGATTTTTTTTATTTCATTTTTCGAATGTTTCGACCTTTTAAGAATACCTACGTGTTAAAAAGGATTTTTTTGAAATTCGTAAAATTCTCGAAGTTATAGGCATTTGAGTAGCGACAAATGCATGGGTAACACTCGGCCACTCGGCACCCACGTAGAATTTTAAACGCGTGTTTCTCGAAACAGCGTTCTCAAAATCGGTGGAACCTATATCTCGAAAAGTTATTATCTGATTCGACTGAAACATTTTTCATTTTGAAGAATATACTTCTAGCTCGTGGAGAAATCATTAACATTAAAAAAAAATAAAAATTTGTAATTTTTAAAGGCGTTGAAACGACGAAAATAATAGGGAAAAAGTGATTTTAAAAAAATATCATTTTTCTAATTTTTACTGTCCACTATTTTTGCTAAGTCCACTAGTAAGTTTCATAACCTTTAATAATTTGGCATTGTCTTTTATTTCAGACCAATGATTTAGGTGTTACAGGTTCCACAGTTTTGGATGCATTTTTTGACGCCTCGACTTTACCGACACCCCAGTGTCGCCTGTAATGATTAATTATAGAACAGAAAAATTATTTCTATAGTTTAAGACATCCTTAATACAATGCAAAAAGTACCATTAAATTATATGTAGAAATTTCCCTTTAATTAATTCCTAAAGATCACTTATTTTTATGAGCACTAGACCGGAACAGCCCCTTAAACCTTTCTCTTGCTCCCAAATTCAAAAGTAAATCTGTACCTCCCCATAAATTTCAAAGTATCGAAGACAGTAACCTCAGGCATTGCCTATCTCGATAGACTGCCTGATGAATAATTAAGGGCCCAGTGGAAGAATATTGTCGCCGATAATTCAATAACCGAATTATTATGTTACTATTGAAACGACATATTTTACAATCGCCAAAGGGCGCGCAATCGTCCGTGAAGACGACCTTAAACGTTCGATAGTTTCCTTATTAGCGGCGAAAAGCGGTGGAAGCGAAATTTGAAGTCGACGGGCCCGATTATCTGGGGCCAGATCTCCATCAGATAGGCGACAGGCAGGAGAAAAAGGGAAAGGGGAAACGTTAGTGTCCGACTGGCACCCTCCTCTTTGTTTCAGGAGGCGGCGAGCGCGCCGTTAAGCCTCTCGTGGCAACACCTGACGACGCCAGGCGGGCGCTCGCCAGTCCGCGCCCGTAACTACGTACCTGCGGCAGGTGAATCGAGTCAGGTGCCCGAGCAGATGGACGCCTTTACTCGAGAAAGCGTTATAAAAGCGGTCTATCATAAATGTGGGTTACTCTAGCTATAAACGAATGCCTGCCGCTAGAGTAAGCTTCCAATTTACGCGCCGCTTCCGATTTCATTTGGTCATCGCGCCTCGAACCGTACAGCGCAACCGAGTCCCTTTAAACTTTAAACGATGATCGAGCAGTATGCCGCGGCAGTACGGAGCACTCAGTTGACTCAGTACGCGTCTCGTTAAGCGGTTAGGACACAGTAACGGGCCAAGAAAGCAGACGATTTTTAGATGACGATAATAAGAAAAGTAAACAATCGATTAATATAAGGCTTTGTGTTTTAGTTCACTATATTATGAACTTTAAGAAAAGCGTATAATATTTACAAAATAGCATTTGTACGCCGTGCAATGTCTCCATTTAAAATGTCCTTTTTTTTCCGGATGGCCAACTGGTGGGTCGGATTCCGGGAAATCGGATGAATTGTATCAAAAACATCAAAAATGTCATAAACTATAATATATTTCCTAGCCATTGACGATCCAATCACACACTTTTGTCGAAATTTGATCATTATTTTTCAAACATCGGTCATTTTGTGAATTTTCGCAAAAATTTATTTAATTTCTTAAAAATTAAATTTCTTAATTTTATGGGGAATTTCTTAATTTTATGGCCACGGCCACAAAAATTAAATTTTTCAATTTGACAAAATATCGACGAATAATTGAAGAACTATTTCCACTTTCGTGGTCAAAACCTCGAAAATTATTTTTAATATATAAAATTCCTCGCTTTTACGGTTTTGATATATTTTTATATGTAAAATTGGGGAAAAAGTAATAAAGTGGGCTGGGAATGGGACTAAAAAGCACAGAGCACAAACAATATTTACTATATTTTTCACCGCAAAACGTACCCATTTCGTATCGAAATTGTAAAACTTTTTGTTTTAAAGTCTGCCATTTTTCCAAAAATTATTATAATTTATTTTCCGTACACTTAACTGAAACTACACTAATATAGACTAAAAAAATTTAGTTTTGTTTCCAAGATGAGCTGAACGTGAATAAAATGGAAAACAATGAGGCTCTGTTCGGCGAGCAGCATTTCACAACGACTTCTCTATTGCGATAAAATATGTATAATTAGTAATACAAAAATTCTCAAATTTTGCCGAATATATGCACATTTAAACCACGAATCAATAACATTTCAAACAAGTCTCTATGTCTCAGAAATAATTCACAAAGGACATGCTATTTTTCGGTCTTAAAATTATTATTCCCTCTTAAGCTATTATTTTATTAAAGCACATATAATTTACAGGTCTTGTATTTTATTAGTGTTTCTTACTTTAATATGACCCTTCAAGTACTAAAATAATTATTATGGTCCCTAACACTTCAGAGAACAAATGAAGAGATGGCTGGTCTAAACCACAGTTCGAGTCTAAACACTGGAAAAGGTATTGCAGAGAGCGAAAACTGTTTCCTGTCGCCAAAAATGACAGAGTAATTTGTAATTTAATTCTGGCCTGCTATGACATTTCTCAAAATAGTGTCTGGTCTTTGATTTGCGCCAGCTACATTTTGCAATGAATTGTCGAATTGTTCTATGTTCATTTCCATAAATAATCTATACTCTGTTAAAGCTTCGGTTTCCGGAAGATCCGAAATTCGCCCCTGTCACTTACTGACACAAAAGAATTTATATGTGACCTGATAACCACGCTTCATGTTCTTTAAAGGAAACCTAATTGTTGCACGAGCATGCTTGCCACATAGTTCTGAATATATGAAATAATTTTAATAATTCGGCAAATGCGTCGCAGTGACTGGAAACTCATGGTTATTATTATCCTTTAATTCTTCTTCTAAATTTCGCACTTGCTCGCGAATATGTTTCTTGCAAACAAATTTATATTACTGTAAATCATTCTCTTTCCGTTAGAATTAAAGGGGGGAGGCCTAAATAGAACGGTCAAAAGAACATGATTCTTTGGGATTTTTTTCTAGAAAAACCGATAAACTTTTATTATTAAACATTATTCTATCGGAAAGAGTATATCTTACGGATATTTCAGTATTTTTGTGGTAAAAAGTATTGAAAGCTATGTGAGTTATGAGCGATGCCACTTGACGTACCCTTTTTTATTAGGCGCTTTGCGGCGACAACCGTAGTTCGGTGCAAGATCATCCAAAATTGAAAATTCGAAATTTTTTAGATAATATATTAAATTATCTATGTGCTATCGGGTCTGATTTTGAAAAAATTATTTTGAGACAAAATAGCAGGTGGGCAAAGTTGAAGCACCGATATTTGGCAAAAAATGGCTCGTTTTTCGAGTGTAAAAAAATCTAGGCAAAAAAAAGGAAAAGCTCCCGATTGGACTTAGATTTTTAACCCTAAAATAAGCCTGCAAAAGCTCGAGTAAACCGGTTCATTAATTTTTTAGTTATGTCTGTCACCGACTTCGAAAACATGATTTTGAGGAAATACTTAACTACTTACACTATATTTTCAAGGTTTTGTACTTTAAGAAAACTAAAAATCGATTTTTCGAAACTTCCTAGGTAGGCCTCCGCCCTGATTCTTTTTGACGAGATGCTAAAACGGAAATATGAATTAAAAAGTGCCTAATTTCGGTAGAACGTGTGAAGTGTGAACCAGTCTCGGTCAAAGTCATGTCGTATCTTATATTGTACCTACCGACGTGCGTTACGAAAAGTATCTACTTAGCACGTTTCATTTTTCTTACAAAAAACAGCAAAGTTTCTGACGAATATTAGCACGTTTGGTCTTTCGTCACGTAAACTAACATATTACATTGCTTCGCCAGGAAGAATAGCACATTTTGTATTTTGCGGCGGAAATTAGCACATTATACTGTTTCGCCACGAAAAATAGCATATTTTTTGATTGCTCAAAATAGAAACATGCTATTTTACGCGATAGTTTTCGCGGCAACGAAGACAAACGTGCCATTTTTCGTAACGCACGTCGAGGTCTTCAATCGACATTTGCATTTACTTTGTCAAATTGAAGATATTTATTTTTGCAGTTTTGCCTATAAAATCGTAACCGGCACTGCGCGTCGCCTCGAAATGCTTCAGTTTTAGACGACACGAGCTATGCGAGCATCTTCTAATTGTGCTGATGCGAAAGGAGGAGATATAGCAAATAAATTTTAAATGTATGTTTTACAGAACAAAGCGGCTTGTGGCAGAAAAATGTCGCGAGACGAAAATTGACGCGATTAATCGCTTAACGCGTTATCTGTATATTGGGAACGGGGCGCCAGTGACCATCGAATGGAATTTATAATATTTCTTTGGAACGATTACGATAAATAAATCCCCAGATTTGTAAGCTTCTGAACTATATTACTGTCATTGGGGATTATGTAGAGTAATCAGTGCGTCATTAAGCCATAGAATATTCTTATTCCTCTACTTAAAGAAATAAGTCGAAAATATAGAGTACCATTTTCTTGGTCTCGAGCTATGGTTTCGAGATAATCAAATTTGAAAATCGGTTCCGTCCACAATACCAAGTTTCTCGAGAACAAATGCCCCTTCGAAAAGAACTTGCATAATTCCCACTCATTTTCGCACAAGAATTCATTTTATTTACGACTATATTATATTTACTACCAATTCTTGACCAAGTAAACGTGCAGGTATCAAATATTCAGTGTTAATTTTTTAGAAAACCCGGGCTCAAAATAGAAGAACGTTGTTTTCAACTTATTATTTCATGCAGAATTATCACCTCTCGGTTTCTACCATCAGTTACGGAACACCCTGTATATGTGTACATCATAACGAAAAACTCGGTATCTCGGTAGTCAGGGAGAACAGGAGCTACAAGCATAGGGGAAAAGATTTCACGGAGCGGTCCTCGAAAAAAAATAGCTTGCGAAGATAAATCGTCCAATTTATAAAACTTCCACGAGTTTAATAGTCTCGGGAGCGAACGGGCTGAATGCGGAATTAAATGGCGAGCGACGGTTTCGATTCGTTTCGAACCGTGAGCTAACAGTTCTCGTGGCTTCTACAACAGACATATTAACCCCCTCCCCTCAATCTTAAGCCATTCAAGTACATTAATGGACTGCTTAACAGGAAACAGAAATCTCTATGATCGAGAACTATGTAAAAAGACTGAACGTCCTTCGGTGAATTGCAATATTCTAAAACTTGATCTTTGTACATTTTCCCAATTTCATGATATTCTTCGATTACCTATTATATATTATTATTAGGATGCAGAATGTTTCATTTCTAGACGTTGCTTAATCATTAGATAAATTTAAATAAGAGTATAAGGCGCCTCGGAATTTGACGTGCAAATTCAAAGTTAACGCAAACCTATACCCTCCCACAAAATTCGAAGCCACCATTTAAGGACATTAATGGACGGCTTAACAGGAAACGGTAATCTCCGTGGCCGTGGAACAGAAAAGCTGAACGTCCTTCGAGCCGTTCTCGTCGGCCGCGGACGAATATAACGACTACTATGTTCTTCTTATTTTTCTTTCTTCATGGACACGTGGCGCGCGTCCTGCACGTATGCACAGTTGGCTTGTATGCAGCCGCGCGTACGGCAGAGTATGTGCGGTCACGTGTAAGAATGGAATAGCGAAAACGTGATGCGATTATGCATTCTTCCTACGTCGTCATTTCTCGCTTTATACGGCCCGCCTCGCGTGTAGATGTATATACGGTATTAGCCTAACGTTTTATGGTAATTCTGTTAAACGTTTTGTTTTAACCCTTTGCACGGGAACCCAGTCCTCTGTCGATCGACAAGATACCCCGCGGTAAGTGATGTTTGCTTTTTAAGTACTGTGGGACAGGAAGAACTATAGTGCAAGTGATTTTAAACATAAATGTTCATTTGATTTAATTTTATTCTACGAATCACGAATTCTCAAACTTTTAGGTAGGTATACGGTTTTTAATGAAATCAGTGTGTAATGTTAATTTAAAGTTTGGTGTGTCTGAAAAGAGGACGTGGGTTTTGATAGTTATATTAGCGAATTTATTTAATTATTTGTTGCTTCAAGTCGTGTGTATTTTATATGGCATATTACAAGGCGGGAATAATATATAGTATTGTACTATATTTTTGTTTAGTGTATTATATATTTTTAGAGAAAGATATAATACGTAAAATACTGTATTTTTGATATATCGATAAAATTCTACAATTTTTGTTTATTTTTTTATTTTATTGCAACTTTAACTTGCGAATTTAAAGTTTAAACTTCTGAACGCGACTTTAAGAAAGTGTTGTTTATGATCTGTTTGTCAAAATTTATATAAAATAATTTCATACTTTCTCTCTATTCCCACCTCTTCAGCTTTCACAAAGAGGATATTTTCTATAATGAACATGAAGCGGCGGAAAGAGAGACACGGAGCCAGTCTATCTTTCATAAAAAATGAGCTTCTCATATATATTAATTTGGACTTTCAGTGAAATCAAAGCTTTAACAACATTTGTTAAGGACAATATGAATTAATACTGTAAAATGCACAGAAAAATATATATTTGAAAAATTAGATGTCGTTGTTAATTTAATGTAGTTTTATTTTGTACCACTTTCGTGTGAAAAGTATTATATTTTTCCACAGTGTACTATACTTTTTATCACATTTGATCGTAGAGTACTATATTTTCCCTAAAAAAGTTGGCAACTCTACTTGTAGGCGTAGTGAGTAAAGCCTTCTTGAGAAAACAGAAAAATTTTTTCCACCGAAATTCGATATTTCAACTTCAAACGGTCGGCCTTTTTTACCAAAATACAATATTAAAATTCGGAGAACGCCAGGTACTTCTGAAAGTTATTTATTTCCAAATTAGTTATTTTCAAGAAGGCTTTGCAAGTATTTCCATTGTAAAATTGAAAGCAAAATTTAAAATTTTGAGCACGTCAGGTACTTCTGAAAGTTATTTATTTTTAAAATCTATATTGAATTTCTTCTTTCAGATACAAGGTTTGGCCTAGAGAATGTCCACCAGTTAATGCTTAAAAAAGACTCATATTCCTTTAGTTAATAATAATATCTCATGAAAATTTAGAATAATATAGTTAAAAGATGTATCTTTTAGTAGAAAAACATTGGGTATGATTTTCACTTATACTTTTCCCCAAAAAATTCCTGACCTTGTCTGCTTTTTTCGGACCTCCAGGTGGTTGTAAGTTACAACTTGTAACCACTTAAAGGGCTGCATTTATTTGACTAATTGTAAGTTCCTACACAACCCGCGTCTCAACTCCTCAGAGTCCACTAGATCTACCACTTTGCGTTGCGTGATGTAAATTGTAAATATGAATATACGCTAAAATTGTTGACGTTTGATAAAATATCGCGGAAAATTGGGTCTGACAATGAGTGTAATGCGAGGACTTTCGACGTTGGTCCATTTTGTGTGATAAAGTGAATTATTTATAAAATCACTTATAATATAAAGTTACCTAGGTATGTACTTCAAATATTTTTTTCGAAAAAAGGAAGGTAACAGCTGGACAGAAAAAAATGAAACACTTCATGGCACGTAGAAAACCTGTATTTCTTTGTGTAACATCGACGATGCTCCACTGGTAACCAATAATTAAAGATAATTTAACGCGGATGGGATACCTTCGATTCCTTCAGTCGAAAATGAAATGTGAAGGGTACACAACGATAACGATTGGAAGGAACAGCTGCTGTAACGTTCGATTAGACGCCAGTGAAGAAATTACACCTTGGGTTTTATCAGCCCGAATCACAGCTGTTTTCTATTTCTGTGCTCTGCTGCCTGTCTTCTTCGATGCGTCGTCGTGTACGTACGCGTGGGCATCCGGAAAAATCGATACACGCACGATGCACGACAACGAATTGCCTGAAGGAGTGTAGCAGAGCCGTCTGTTGTCAGGCGATACGCTACGTCAGAATATGAGTAAGTATAATATTTTATGGAATTCGGGAGGAATGCGAAAATAATTGTGCAACAGATAACCACATAAATTAATTTTTTTTAGAGTGTAGGTACCAATAGAAAACTTGCTGTTAGTTTTCGTTTAAAATTCCTTTCAAGCGAAGGTACACTGCAATGTTTTGTAATTTAATTGGGATTAAATTAAAGATTAGTTAAGTTTGTACCTAAAATTCTGGAGCTTTAGGAACATTGAGTGTAATTTATGAAATTTTTAGATTCTTCAATCACGTATATAGAGGACACTTCGCTAATTCTATTATAATGAATTTTTTAGTTCCACAGGCATAACCATTTTTTACTTTTGTAGCATTTGGAGACTTAATCGCACGTGGCAGGGTTGATAAAGTTGCTCACATTTCTAGAGCTTTCACTAAACCAGTAGTTTTCATTCGAAGCAATTTCAAATTTATATGTTACTATAAATCTTTCATTGCGGAGTGGAAAGTGAGCCTGATAACAGTAGTTACGACTTTCATCGAAATTTTCCTCCTTTCTTCGTTACGTTTTTCGACACGAATTGAAGAATCGAGCATACTTTATTATTACAGATTCTGATTTTTTTTCCACATTACTTGGAGTGGATATTTTTTAAATTTTTATTTTGTACCCAAGTATAATCCATAAAGTCTCTTTACGCGATGAAGTTTAAAATAATATTATGGTGAACTCGATACTGTTTGAGCTTCTGAGTGAAAGCCATATTATTTTGAAAGTGATTTCACCCCCTAAATCAGCACTACGGCGTCAACAAAAATAGGTCTGTGTTACGGATGAACTACTCTACTTGCACACAAATTTACAATAATTTTCTAAATTTTCGGGTTGCCAACTTCCCTTCTGAGGGTGGGGCTCGCGTGGTTCCAGGCGGAGAAAAAGTTCCTCAGCCCAGGCCTACGTTATCCCGTGATAAACTACGTTGCACTGATGTTGTACCATTGTTACTATATCTATGCACGATTATGAAAAGATGCAGAATTTTCTTTTTCGTGGTATATCTCGAGAACGGTGAGTGATATTGAAAAGAAGTTTCGACAAAAGTTGCATTTTTTTTATATCTACAAAACTGTGTAAAGAAAATTATATTTGAGAAGTACGAATATTTCGATAATTATTTTTCGACTCTACTCGGAAAGAACTATTTTAAATTTTGCTTAATCTTCGAACTCCCATAACTTAAAAGTTTCAATGCTAAAATTCATCCAAAGCTGATGTAACAGAAACCATTTTAAAGTTTGAACTTTCTACGTTTCAAGGTAAATATTGACAAAAGGGGAGTCCCAGTCCTAATGACGTTACGTGACTTGACACATCTTGTCAAGGGCAACATTCCGAACAACTTTTTTCTCCATAAGTACGGTAGAGTGGGGCTAAAAGTCCGGCGGGTAAAAAGTCCCGAATTCAATATCTCCGTTCGTAAACAATCGATCGAATATTGCAGCATAACTATGTTGATGCCGCCAGTCGTTTTTGGACGTTTGGGCGTGTCATATGACGCCTTTGTGATTATGTATATCCAGAGGCGAAAAAAGTACGTCGTATTTGTTGTGTTATTCGAAGTAAACAACAGTTTAACAGCGTATCAGGTGAATGTGTTAAGATTGTATGTTCCTTTGGTAATGTATGCATGACATTGTTTATTTCTGAATGATAATATTTTTGAACTTATATATCGACGAAACTATAGAGGTATCATTGAGGCAAAAAGTCCCTTACTTATATTTTTATTTTTCGTTAAAGAGTCATGTTAAAATACTAAAAAGAGTGGTTGCTTTGTTGAAGCAAACCAATGAGTAAAGTCATAAATTACCTATCTTTTTTCCTGTTTTTTTTATATTAAAATAATTTGAGTCTAAGAAATAAGGCAAAAGTGCTTGAAAGAGAGGTGTATCTTTATGTTGAGCTAAGATTATTGTGCAATTTTTTGTTCAAGCTGAATCTGTGTCTTGTATTTTCATTCCTTTTTTTTTTTAAAAATGGTTGCCGTGGTATTTTCTTTCAATACTGTATACCTACCAAAAAATTTGGTTTAATAAATATTTGTTGATTTCAAAAAAGTTTTTTACTTATTTTCTTTTATGTTACACGAAAACCTGGTTACAAGACATTAAGGACTTTTTACCCCGGGCATGGGGCAGAAAGTTCATTTTGAAATGACGCACACTTTAATATAACTCAACAAAAAATAACAGTATCAACCAACAGCTTTGTAAAAGTAAAGCGTAATTGTTGTAGTTGTTACAAAATAATACCTAATATCTCCAGACTATTACTACTAAATTTTACATACCTAGGTTTATACGAAAAAGGGGACTCTCAGTCCCACCCTACGTTTTCGAGGAATTCGCAAAAGACTCTCGTCGGTAGTTGGTTGGGACTAGATTTGTTTCGGTCCCCTCGCCCCTCTGTGAAGGCGGCTGCCAACTTTTGAGAGATTTAAGATAAAAAAAAATGCGCACCATGCACGAGTTGCTGGTTCAACCACCCATCACTATCCATTTTTGAATCATCATTTTTTGCACACCAAGTTTTATAATTTTCTGAATTTCCGGGGTCCCTATCTTCCCTTGTGAAATAAAATAGCTCCGACAGTTGTCGACCTCGCTCGCACTACCGATCGGCCAAAACAGGTATATTGGCACAGATATATTGCGCCAACAATATCTGAAAATAGTTCCATCTATCTAATTTCACTGGACCACTATACTCGCAACTCTCCTCACCCTACTAACTATCGCTTTCTGCGTTCTCCACAAAATCCATTTTCCGTTCATCCCTGCCGACTTCTTATTTCGAATCAAAGAGACCGTTACATCGACCGTTTTAACCAGCAACTCCAGATATATATCCCGCACACCGAAAAGACCGCCGGACGCAGTACCCTAGCTGTCACTGCCTCACTAGATTTCTTCCACCCGTTGCACGTTTACCTAGAGGCGTGCAACACGTAAAAGAAACATTTTATATCGATCCTGCGCTCGCTAGAAAGTCACGTTGCCCTCGCGTGTCAATACCGATAAGTCGTCCTCCGTTCCCTCGCCCTCCGTCTCAACCGGCGGACGTTGCGACGTTGTGTCGTAGCCGGTGAGATAAGCGGTTTATCGCGTATTGCGATACACCGTGCCGCGCGTAACACTCGGCCCACGAATAAAGAGCGTCGGGAGATGTCGCTTAGTCTTCTTACATCGCGCGTGCACGTGACCGAAAAGCGGTTTCGCCTAGCTTCGCCGTGTGACGATAAGTCAACGATCCCATGTGTGCACAATACACATTGTAGGTAGATATAAGCGCGCCAGTAATTATGAATCTGTCTCGAGTCAAGAATCTGCAAAGATTGAGTTTATTTTTTATCGCGCATCTCTTTAAAACACAAAGTCACAGCAGTCCGAGCATCTGGAAATGAGAAAGGGACAAATATATAGGTTTTTGCTACACATATATGTGTATACATATATTTCTGACTCAGGCCACTTTCATACTCAGTGGCTCATAGAAACGCGCACGCCTCGCTCTCCACAGATATTTTCAGATCCGCTTCTGAGCGGCGCATTCAGCCGTCATCATCATCGCCACCGAGGAGGTCCCTCTCGTCCGCGCGGGCGCGTTTACTCGCTCGCAATTACCCGGCGGCCCAAACCGTTACTGAATATACGCGCTAACGGTATACGATTCGCTGGAGTAAGGCTCGCTTTAATATTTGCGCTGTTGAATAAAGCGACGCCGCGCGTCGGGGGGGATGTGAGACACAGCGCGAGGGAACTATAGCTTTTCGAGAACTTGCGGAGAAACGAAGATGGTGAAGCTCCGGCACCACGGATTATCATCGAAGTGAGCCTCTTGTTTCAAGGTTTCTTTTTTTAAAGCTTGCGTGCGATAGAGTTCACTTAGGCGGAGGAAGAACTGGGTACACTGGGTAAGGAGCTAAATAGCGTCCACCTTGCATTTACGAAAATTTGTTACGCACGCTATTGCGCCAGGGAACTTTACTCATCGAAGAACAGAAGACAAAATTCTTGTTTTGGGACGATAGGTTGTGTTTCACCGCATTTCACAATTTTGCGTTTATATTTAAGCTTTCAGTGCAGACATTTTTAGAGCTGTTTCTGATTTTATATATGTAGATAAATATGCAATCGTCTATAATTAGCACGAAATGTTGCAGAAATAATGTTTTCGTGGAAAAAAAGAATTCAGCACACTACCTTTAAATGACTGATCTTTTTGCCGCTGCATAAATTAGAACATCAATAGTATCAGCACTTTCTGTTAGTTTTTTTTTTTAGCTATACTGGATCGGGCAATTTCGTGTTAGAGATGGATGAAAAAATATCACGGACTAAGTAAAGTTTATTTTATGTGAAATAGATATACCTGATCCAATATATTATGATTATTAGGGTAGAATTTAATAATTAGGTGGAAAAGTTTTTTTAATGCAGACTGTACAGTTACTCACACAAGTATCCGCCCTCCCCATATCTATAATATGTTTTTCTTATTTAAGTAATATTAAGGAATTGCACTGACAATCAGTCAGGAGGCTTGAAAAAAGGGGTGATTTTGGGGATTTTTTTTTCTCAGAAAATATAAAACGTTATTCAGAAAACTTTTTTGTTTGGAAGGTAGTATATTCAGCTATGTTTCTGAATTTTTGCGTTAAAAAATATTTATTAATAACAAAGTTATTTACAGTCTCCTAAATGTCCTGTTCGAAAGAGGGGTTTGCGATGACCACGATTACTCGGAAGTGGATTATCTAAAATCGACAATTCAAAAAAATTTAGTTAATATATTAAATTATCTAGTCGTTGAACGAATGATTTTTGTTTCTGTTGCTTATTCTTTTTTATTTAACGAACATTAAGTGGGATTGTGGCCGAAAAACCACATTTTACGTTTGAACGTTTGCAATTTTTTCGTAAATCAATATTTCGAGAAACCCTTCGTCCAAGGACTAGATAATTTAATATATTAACTAAATCTTTTTGAATTTTCGATTTTAGATAATCCACTTTCGAGTAATCGTGGTCACAGCAAACCCCTCTTTCGAACGGGACATCTAGGAGATTGTAAATAACTTTGTTATTAATAAATATTTTTTGACGCTAAACTTCAGAGACATAGCTGAATGTACTATCTTTCAAACAGTAAAAATTGTTTTCAATAAAGTTTTATAGTTTCTAAGAAAAAAAAATCCCAAAATTCACACCTTTTTTTGGGCCTCCTGACTGAGCGTAACCCTTATAAATTCAGAATTACCCATTATAATTTACATGAGTATAAACCTTGATAAACATATGTTTACATAGTTAGTACCACCTAAGAAAGAAATGCCCAAAGATAGTTTGCTAAAAGAATGTAACAAGATGAGCCCAAATTTCACAGAAAACTAGTTGAATCTATGCACAATAAATTAAACCTTATAATAAAATGGCAGAAATATCAGAAGTATATTAACGAGTTGTAATTATGTTTGGATCAATTAAATATTGAATTTGGCCGAATATTTTTTGCACGATCCATGCCTCTTCTACGGGCAACAATACATTTTTTCAATAAACTGTATACAATTATTCAATTTAATGTACCCACACCAAAAGTAGGTATATTAATCAAAGATTTGCGAATTCTTAAAAATATGTTCCATGTAGAGCAAGCGGATACTTTTGCGAATAACAGTACATTTTAAACAATGTCATTGCACAGTTTCATAGAGCCTAAAAAACTATAAAATGTTCATTCTAACAATTCATTCATGTCTACTATAGTTTTCAAGATATACAGAAACATTAGAAGACACACATTATCCTGGGAAGGGTCTTTTCACCCTGAAGAACCAGAAAGTAGCACAGAAAAAAAATTGCTTCGCGCTTCCATTGAGGTTTCCCACAAACCTGCATAGCTGAAAACAAAAATCGGAATTTTCGGATTACCGAAGTTCTCTTGTGAGGTCCAAACAGTATTCAAGGGAATTCGGAACAAGAGGACGACCGACTCAACTGAACTACTGAACATTCGCAAGTGACCAAGTGGAACAGTCATCACCACCCTTCGCGCATCCGTTGGCCTCCAGAAGAAACGGCATATCAGAAACGGCCCTGATTCCTCGCTCCACGAGGAACGCGCGCCACGTACGCGGCGGCGAGTTCCGTAATTGCGGAATATTTTGCAATTCGTAGATTGGAAGGCGCCTTTCTCGAAAGAGCCACGGCGCCGATGCCGGTCACGTAGGCTCGTAGTTCCGAGGGTGCCCCGAGCACGGCGTAGAATACTAGAATACTAGCGGCGAGAATGCGCGGCGAATACCCGCAACGTGAGTAACCGCTCGCTCGCTGGCTGGCGACCGAGCGAATCGGACCTACGCGGTATGCCCCTCACGCTTCGACGCGCCACCGTATATACCTGTATGTGTCTATCTGCTTAAACGTGCCTATGTGCCCTACGTAGCCGGCATAATTTTCGGTTTTTCCGCCGCCGGAAGTTAGCGAAGAATTATGGGGCCCTCGTGAAGGCGCGATAAGCAATTTCGCCATTTTTCGCGCCCGTCCGCGCGGACATCGCGGAGGACATTTGCTAGGTACCTAAGCGGCTGCATGGAGTGACTTTGTACGAGGTCTTGGATCACCGATTCTTTTCACATTTTATGTACAGTTGGTGGATAACGCGGGGGGGGGGGGGGGGGCGTGGTAGGCAATAGATTTGGAAAAAATTGGGTTTCAAATTTTGGGTTTTGTAGGCCCCTATATGAACACAAAGCAGTGGCTACTTCACTGTAATCCATATAGTACCCACAAAGCGTATCTACGTGGAAGTGTATGTGTTTAAAAAATTAAGTTGATTAAATTAAGTCAGTGTTTCTCAACCTTCTTTGAGTACCGACCCCCTTTTGTCATATTCAAATAACCTGCGAGTAGGAAAAGGTAAATTTATTAAGGTAAAGAAGACACATTAAAAATAGGTGTTTTAGAATATAGTTCTAAGTTAATAATATTTCATTTTCTTAATGCATATATTAAATATACTTAAAGATATTTAATATATTTAATTATCTTATTTATTGCGATGGTTCCATGAATGAAAAAGCAGTGCTAAAAATCACCGCGGCGACCACCCAGAAAACATTTTGCAACCCCCCAGGGGGTTGCGACCCGCTGTTTGGAACCGCTGAATTCAGTTTAAGTAACTGTTTTGATTGTAATTTATATAGAATATTTAGACATGTGTATACGTTTCTGACAATTTTTAAATATTGTTATAATAAGATGTTGGCCTCGAGTTTACGTGTAAGTCTAAATATGTATAGGATCTGGGAGGAAAAAAGTTTGAACTTGATTTTCTCATGAAAATTTGAGTAGTGCACTTTGTGTTTTTAACGCGTTAGTATTCATGGCATGCAACAATTTACTGAATCGATGACCTGAGCCTTGGGCAGTACGTTGTGCAGTGCCCCTATAGACACTCTTCTAGGTGCTCACGAATGCACGTGGCTGATTGTAATGTTTGGAAGTGTATTTTTGGTAATTTCATTGAGAATACTAATTGAGAATCGGGTAATGACCCGAAAGGATAGGTATCTTTGAGAATTTATTAAAAGCAAACTACTTAATGAATTTTTTTAAAATTTTCAGGACTTTCTATTGGGTACTTCAGTTACATTTTTTTTTTTTGAAATTTATTTGAAGCAGATTTATAAGCTGTACCGGGCCAGTAACTCAGCGCTACAAAAGATTTCCGCTGAAATGGTTTACAGTTTTCCGACGAAACAGTTCTTCTGATATCAAAAAACCAGCAAGTTTTAGAAACTATATCTGGATGGCTATGTCACCACGGTTTCGATTTTAAAAATTTCAAAAAAATGACAAAATGGCGGAACTTTGAAAAAAATGTGCAATTTCGTTCTAGTAAATGAACGTCTTTGGTTGAAAAAGAAATAGAAGGAAACGATCAATAAAGAAAAATCTTCCGACGTGCCATAGCCATCCGCCTATAGTTTCTAAAACATTTTGGTTTTTTAATTTTAGAAGCACTATTTCGCCAGAAAACTGTCAAGCAGATATTTTGCAGCGCAAAGTTACTGGTCCTGTACAGCTGGTAAATCTGCTTTAAATAAATTTCAAACAAACAATTCGTGCAACTTAAATATCCAATAAAAAGTCATGAAAGTTTCAAAAAGATTCATTCAGTAGTTTGCTTTTAATAAATTTCCAAAGATACCTTTCCTTTTCGGGCCTTTACCCTGTTGGCCCTGCTTAAACAATATTTATTAAAATTGCGTGTCAGGTTTACAGTATCTGTGACATATATCAGTTATAGGTTCTCGAAATTGTCAATATAGTTGTACCTATGCATGAATTTTTCCAACTTGAAATCGAAAACAACGTTGTTGATTTAGCGCAAAATATATCGCTGGCACCGTTTTGAAACCATTGCACCATGTATAAAGCAGTTGACAACACCCCCGAACTAAACAGATAATAAACGTCGTTTGAATTTTAAAAGCGATAGATTGAATTTGCCTTCGTAAGAACCGTTCGAGGTGACATCTATTACTGCCAATCCAATACCGCAATCTTTCTACTAATGGCCTAGTGTCCCAAGCACTTTAGTCCATATGGTAAACAATGGTAGTATCTACATGACGAACGTCTATTATTTATCACTTGTGAATACTGAACAGGACAAAAGTTTACGAACCGGTAGCCTACACATCGTGCACGCAAACGGAAATAAGCCAGCAAAATATGTGTAACGAGGAATTGTTGCAACGTGTGCTTCGGTAAATTCGCATTCAATAAGAAAAGTACCTAAATTTACGAGTAAACAATATATTTGGTTACTGTAAAAAGAGACTAAGGACCATGAAAACTTAAAGAGGTTAACTTAAACAAAAAATTCAAGTTATATGTTGTATCAAGACAAAAAAGGTAATTTCTAATTTTTAAGCGACATGATTGGACGAAGTGTAGTTTGTTAAAAAATGTATGACAATCTCGACGTTGAAGAAAGATATACGAGACGTAGCTGACGTTAACAAAGGGATTTTATTTACCAGTATGCGTGCATCTACTGCAAGGGATTTTGATTTTCAGTCGAAGGGACCATTACCTCGCCCACGTAGTAAACGATCACCTGAAGTCACGTGACCATCAAGTACAAACGGTTCGAATCTGGCAAGGCTGTAAGTATGTATGTACCTTGCAGTGAATTTTGCGATTGGCAAATACTCGCGAAATCATTGATATATTGTTAATTAAAATTCTTTTGTTACCGATTTTTGCGAAAATATATGCAAGCGATTTGTAGCATATTAGGGCAGCGTTTCCAAACTTTTCTCTTTGCAGATGAATCCTTTTAATTGATTCGATTACATGAGATTTTCAGCAAGCGTCTGAACATTTTGACGAAACTTTGCAATCTTACAGAGAAGCCAATAGTAAACACACACGCTTCTGAGCTATAGGAATTTAAATCTACAGGATAGAACTACCCTCGAAAGTTTCACCCCCTGACACCATCTTGCAAATGATTAGAGATGCAGTATTTTTTTAGATAGGTACGCGTAGTATGATTTCTAGAAGGAAACTGATATGGTGTTTGAACATAGGATAATTCCGGTTGAGATGGATCTGTTCCATAGTTACAAATTCGACCAGCGCACGTGGGGAGTCTAGAAGATTAATGAATAGACTAACATTTATGCATGTTTTCAATTTTTTTATAGTCTCTTAAGACATTATACTAAAATTAGGTAATAAACATTTTATATGAAAACGGTAAATTATTCTTGAAAAAAAAAACATAAAAAGGACTTTCTTTTCCGGCCGTCACAGTGGTGTTCCGCCTTAAAGATTTATCAAACTATCCGTCAAATAAGCAGTGTGTTAGTGTTTCTTGATTATAGTGATTGCAATCGAGTGTGTCCGTGAAATTTTACAGCATTGTCTTATAAAATGTTGACGAAAATCAACATTTTAATTTCTGGGAAGGATGATCATTTTTTGCGTAGCCATGAGAATTAATATAACTCTGTTGTTTGAAGAGATATTTACGCCGATTTCATAATATAAGCTCTTAGAACATATAGCTATAATGCTAAGCTGCAAGGGTGATTTTGAGCCAAGTGTAATGGCGCTGAAACATAGATGGCCCACCAGGACCGTTCCTGTTGGGGATGCAGAAGGTGTCCCCGCGCCTGGGCGGCCAAACTAGGGGCGGCAGCAGCCCGTTTACTATATGTATGTACAATTTTGACTAATAAGAATAATAAGCGAAACTCTTTTGCATCATAATTGTTTAAAATTATATATAGATATAAAAGTAAACATCCCATATTAAATTCTTAAACAAAGAATATTCAAGTAATAAGGGCGGCAATATTTTTTTTGCACCTGGGCGGCCAAAACCCAGGAACAGCTCTGTGATTCGGGATACGTGGACTACGTATACTCGGTAGATTTGGACCGCCCGGTCCATCTCATCCATAGTGACTTTGAGTAAATGCCATTATTTAAATTTTCATTACATGCAAGTAAAAGGAATTTATATTACAGAGTTTTCAGACACATAGCGATGAAGAAGAAACAAATGAGATGCATATTTCAAGTGAAAATGATTATGAAGACTGGAATAAAAACATGTGTGATTATTGTGGAAAGAAAACAAAAAAAAAAGAAATAAGTATTTAGTAATTATAATAATGTTAATAATAGAATTAATCTTTCTTTTCTTAATGAAACAATTTTTTCGATAAAAATAATTACTACAAGTCAATTTAATGAAAGAATATAACTTTTATCGAAGTGACCCAACTCGCCCGTAGCACTACGTGAGAGATGGATCATATCCCAAAATTTGATTGACTTGTTCCCGTAGATATTTATAAAAATATCGTGTTATGATAGTTACACGTCCTAGAAAAGATACTTCGCTACACAAACTGACGAGTCTAATATCTGAAAATTTACAAATAGGTTAAAAAAAGTTTTTAAGAACTTTGTATCTAGTTAACCACCACGCGTATATTCCAACCCATCTTGAAATCAGATTTTGCAAGAAATAAACAGTCTAACGAAAAATATTGATTCTGCGCTTTCGACTTGTTTTTGCCAATGAAATCAGCTCCTTGCTCGTTGCACCGCCAATTTCTTCCCCAAACTGTACAGCTAACGTCTAGTCCAATGCAAGAATTAACATTCCGTTCGCTCACGATTCTCGCTGTTCGTCATGAGAACGGGAGGAAAAACGTCTCTACCCCTGTCACGATTCTCCTGAATACCCCGAAGCATTGCCATATATGCACGGTAACCTCCGGTTTCCCACTTTACAGACATTTTACGGAAACAGTACGGCTCTCCTGGTCGGTGTTACTCCTGAATATCGAGACAGCAGAGGTTCGTGGCATGTACACATACGTGGGACGCACCCGCAGACTCCGCCACGCAGCCTGAATTCCGAATCGCGACATTGGCAGACCGATTTCTTATAATTGACACCACCCAATTATGGGGTTCATCCGTTAACCCTTGGCTGACGGACACAGGGCCAATTTGGATTCATCTCACATACCAAGCTACTTACATTACTTTGGATTAATGTCACTTCTTTAAGAAAATCAGAATCTCAGACCATAAGAAGATGAAAACCGATCATAAAACGTTATTCTAAAATATGTACGAACTAAATACTGAATCAAAATGGAGGTTTATACTGTCAAGTGCCAACCTATTCGCCAAACAAGACTTAATGACTTTCTGGCACGATTAAATTTTAATCGGTGGGTACAGGGATTATTTGGATCGATGATAAAATTTTGCTCGTCTAAATCTAGGGAGTGAAACTGAGGGGGATGAGAAAGAAAAGATGTTTCCAACCCCTTTAATTTTGCTCGTGATAACTACTTATATTATATAGCTTGGAATTTCTGAATATTCGATTTTAATTTGGTATGACTTCAAAATGATTACTTTCTAAAAGGTCCAAATGGATCCTGCATTCGTAAGGCGAGTGTTAACCTAACCCTTGGGGAGTGGATAATAATGGAAGACTAGAGATAAAAATAAGGGTTAATTTAAGAAAGGACTTTTAGAGTATTTTCTCGAAAGTTGCCGATTCGTATGTAAACATTAGGGAAAGAAGCGAGCATTGGCAACGAAAAAAAAGAACATTGCCTCCTGTGAGGTTTGAACTCACGACCCCTGGTTTACGAGACCAGTGCTCTGCCACTGAGCTAAAGAGGCGTACGTTTTTCTCTCTTGATCTAAAAGTAATCAAACACGAATTCCAGGTATATTATTATTGCAATAAATATTGAAATATTATTGCTCAAAATATACACAAACGTCGATGAGAATATTGAAAAGAGAGAATTACGTTTTCAGCACACCCCTAATAGCATGTATGACTAGCAACCAGGGAGTCGAGACCGAAACAGAAACCAAAATTCAGACCGGTTACATATCGGTGAAGTAACCAGTAACCGTAACGAAAGTGGAGAGAAATTCTGACCGTAGTAGCGAGAGGTTGCAAAAAGGGAACCGAAGCTCCTGACCAATTGCACTTCGGTCGGAAATCGGGGACCGTATTTTGAGACGAACGGGGACCGATCGCCGCCGACTGGTTAGGGCTGCGTGTCGGTTTTGTTCGGGTGGGTTCGGTTCAGTTCGACCTAGCTGAATAGGCCGGGAAGGTATGTATGCTGTTCCTGTCGCTCTAATTGTTTGTCTCTCTCGTGACAGGATTTGTGAAAGCAGACTTTTGCATTTATTTGTTACTCTGACACTGTCGTTACCAAACATGGTAACATCGTTGTTGTATTTGAAACACTACATTAAGAAGATGCTCGCCATCTCCCATCGGCTTTAATAGAAGTAGTTAATATAAAATAAATGATTGTTAAAATACAAATAACAAGAAAATGATTGCAAATACAATTTTTCATGTGGTTATTTCAAAAGTATGTCCAAGTTTGGAAAAAAAACAGAAGTTTTACTTTTGAAAAAACTTTGGCGTTATCAGTGTGCAAACTTTTGAAAATTGGCTGTTGTTTCCAAAACAAATTGTCAACAAAGTTTCTTAAAACTTATTTATCATTAACTTTGTCTATTTATAACTAAATACTTTATTGACAAAAATATAAATTATTTCTGAAAATTATTTATAAAAATATTTCATTGCGACTAGCAACGTTGCTGCTAGCAACAGGTCTTTGTAGTCACCAGCGAATTGATCAGCATTATTGAAATTACTCTCTTAACATTAAAGCTACCTTCTTTATAATTTTTATTCGATAAGTGGATTTATTTAGTTTACTAGTTGCCAATCCTCGGCCACTTATTATAAGTATCGGCGTGAATTTGAACGTAACTTTAAATTGAAAATAATTTCCGTGAATAATGTTTTCAGCGATATCTTACGGGAGGCCGCTAAACAAGTCTAGCCCCAACCAACGACCGATCCGAATTTTTTGTGAATACCTCGGAAACTAAAGCCGAGGGGCGATTATATTTATAGAGAAAAGCTGTTCAGAATGCTGACCTTGACAACATATTTCAAGGTGACTGAAATCGGCGCTGAAACACCTTTTCTGCATAATTACCAAAAATTCTTAAATGCCTTCTTAAATGTATGTATTTGTAAATTCTTTTGCATACGTTCCTAGATACACCGAATGCAATCACAATTACTAAGTGTTAGTGGAGTCTGTTTTATAATTTCTTGTATAAAATCTGACAGTATCAAAGAAAATTTTAAAATTTTTCCCAGTTTTTTTAGATCATTTCGGGATTATTTTGTTTCTTAATTGGAAGACTACATTGTTGTTTCAATATCATAATAACGTAAAACAGTTAATTCAGCAGATATTGTCAAGTTGACTCATTTAAAGTCACCATGAAATGGCACAAGATTCCAAATTCCCACATTTCACTCTTAAAAGACATATTTTATTGTGTTATGATTGATCGCGCAAATTGTCATAATTAATTCATTTTCCACTGTTATTTGATATTTTCATGTATCTGCTACATTCGTGCTTTGTTCTATTCTCACAGTACCAAAATAAAAATATAATATTTCATTAAAAAAAAAGGCGTACCGTGAATTTTGAATTTCGTATACGTGCATTAATTTCTCTACAATTACGTCCTTTCTTCCTCCATGAGCGTTGGTCCAAAAGGTCGTTTGATCACATCACGAAGGACAATTTACAAAGTCGACAGAAATAAAATTGTATCGATTTGAAGCATAACGCAGGAAAATAAACATATTTACTGTACAAACGCGAGTCCACACTATTACAACTATACGAATACGCGATAATGTAAGTATCGCTATAATGATGTAACGACTTATGTAATTTGTAATTGCACATCGTCGCATCTACGCATTAATTACCGAAATCGCGAGAAGTGTTCCCAAAATAACATTCGTAGTTTCGTAGCGGACGATATGATTAGGAGTCATCGCCACCGTTCAGACATGTGTAAGATTACTGTGTTCTTGAACAAAAATAATATGCATATTGCGCTTCGTGATAATGAAATCTGCAGAATTACGTTCGTTTTGGTTATTTAAACGGCCACTCGCCGCTGCGTTGCTATACATACCTATAGGTAGTTGCTAAGTATATATTCGTTTCAACTTACACTCTAACAAAAAATAAATATCTCTATCCTTTTGGACATTGGATAAATTTTAAAACACTTTACGCTGCACCTTCTTGTTTTTTTTTTACAAATTGCATGGAATAAATGTTAAAAAATATTTAAGTTGACCAAAGAATTAATACCGTGGATAACATTTACGAAAATATTTAATTGCAAGCAATTTAAATTATCTAAACATCGCACCTAGGGTTTCAAATTCCATTACTCCCGAAAAACCGGTTAAACCGGTTTCCAAATTTTCACAAAAACATTAATTAAAGTAGTATCTAAATAAATATTTGCACGTGTTTTAAACAATTTCAGTTTCTTTAATATTTATGGAATTACAAAAACATAACAAAATAAAGTATACTTATCTATATGAAACTAAATAAGTAAAGAATAAATTAAAATAACAAAATTCCATGCAATTTTTTAATCCGTTTAATATTTATGGAGCGACAAAAATATAACACTGTGACATACACTGCATACAAAACCAAATAAAAACAAACTAAAATAACTAAAATCCATACAAAATATAAATTATGAATATTTATTTCATTTAGTACTTTTTCAGAAAATATGAGATTAATCAAATAATTAATTAATTTTTACATATTAATTGTAGTATATAAAACTGATTTTTTAAATTTAAAAAACGGTTTTCAAATTTTACAAATTTAAAAAAATAAAAGGTTTTTAGAAACCGACAAACCCTAATCGCACCCAATACGGTGTCATTCAAGGTGTCATTCCATCGAAGAATAACTTATATACGCGGATAAATTATTTGAATGAAACGATTTCATTCAGATACAGTAGCGTGCAAAAGTATTCGGCCACCCTTTAAAACAGAATATTTTCTTTAAAATTAGTCTAAACGACTTGAGTTTTTTAGAAGCTAGAAAGATTAGGTGGCTAAGTGACGTGATTCGTCGTTTTGAAAAAAAATTGCAATTGATCAGAATAGCAGAAACAAAATAGTAAACGTCGTGTTTATTAACTTGCTTGTCTGTGCTTCTAATGGAAATTTAAAACATGTCTCTTACAGATTTAAGGAAGCTGTATACGCGCTGAAAATTTCATCAAAATCAGTTAACGCAGCTATGAGCTTCAAACGGTTAAAGTTTGCAAAAATCACAGCTTTCGGCCGGAATACAGGTTTCTTAAATATACAAAAGGGATTTTTTAAATTTTCATTGCGAGCACAGAGAAACAAGTTGAAAAACACGACATTTACTATTTTTTTCGCTATGTCGACCAATTGCAATTTTTTTTCAAAACGACAAATCACGTCACTTAGCCACCTAATCATTCTATCTTCTAAAAAAATTTTAAACAAAATATTCTGTTTTAAAGGGTGGCCCAATACTTTTGCACGCCACTGTATTTATCTGGTTAAATATTTAGCCGAAGGTGTTCGAAGAATGCCCACAATGACCAGAATTCCGTGCGAAGGCGCGTGCAATAGCCAATACACGCGATGGCAGAGAATCGACCATATCTATTTATGTATATTCAACATCCCCTGAATCACCAGGAAACATCTCCATGCAAAGAGAGTGCGTGCGTGCACGCTGCCCTGTCATGTGCAGTTTCAAAAATAGTTCGACCCAGAAATTCTGCATAACGCGAGACAGATGTCAATTGTCACATCCCGTTTTGCGCGCCGATCACAATGAGCCCACGAGATCCCTTCCTGAAAGGACACGTGCAAACCCTCTTTCTCTAGGCAGCTCCCAGAAAGGGCAGATGTTTTGGACCGTCTTAAAGATTTCGGGGGGGGGGGGAGAGGGGAGCGGGCCCCTTTTCAGGGACTGCGTCGTACTCTTTGAGACGCTACGTATAATAAAAGGCCCAACGGAACGTACCCGTGGGCCCATTGTGCGATTAAGCAGATGTTATTCAGTGAATGCGCAATGTATAATATGAACCGCGAACAAAGGGCACGATTTTTCTGGCCGTGCGTAGAGATTTTTGCGTTTTCCTCGATCGTAATACTGCGGAGAAGGGTAACGACGCCTTACCGATGAAACTTCACCGTTACGAAAGCTCGTATTGGGTAAACGTTTTGCAAACCCCCCGTTAATAGTTTGTGGATTATTAAGGTGCGTCCTCACTAGCGAACAGTTCGCGAACACTGTTCGCAAGTTGTTTGCAAACTTTTTATAACCATTGCTCGTGTTAGAGTGCGTCTCCGCCAGCGTTGCCGAACTGTTCACGAACGGTATGGGAATTGAATTTCCTCGGAATCGTCTGTTCGCTAGTGAGGACGCTCCTTTACACGAGCAATGGTTATAAAAAGTTTGCGAACAACTTCCGAGCATTGTTCGCAAACAGACGATTCCTAGGAAATTCAGTTCCCGTACTGTTCGTGAACAGTACGCGAACGTCGGTGGAGTCGCACCTTTAAGGCGCTCGCGAACTGTTCACGAACAGTACGAGAATTGAATTTCCTAGGAATCGTCTGTTCACGAACTGTTCGTTAGTTAGGACGCACCTTTACACGAGCAATGTGAACCACGAACAGGGAACGTGGTATTCTTAAATCAATCGATCCTTTCCAGTTTCCACTGGAATACATATCTTACTAACAAGAATTCATAGGTTACAGTCAGACTCTATTATATTTCGCAGGTAGCATTAACCTTCAACGGGTGACATCAGTTTTTACTATCGCTAATGGTGACATGATGCCAATTTGAAATAGAGGTATATTTCATTTATACATATAATTATTTTAAAGCTATTATTTTTTTACTTCCCATGTGATTTTATTAAATTACAATGTTATAATATTTTCCAAATGCAATATCATTTTTATAATATAAATATCCAATAAAATAAGAATTGCGCACATCCGCACAGCGCCACACCCACTCCTTTACTTGCTTTCTTACCCAAAAATGTTCAGTAAGAATGTGACAACCGAGCTTACGCCGAGGCTGTTTTTTTTCCGGCCGGTGTCACGAGACACAACAATGATTTGACTTCGGAGAATCGGGCCAGGACGTCTGTACTCGTGGTGTGCGAGTGTCAGTGTTGTAAATCCGTTTCTCGTCGATCTCGACGTCAGGGCCGAGGTCAACCAGCAGCAGGACGTGCACCCGACTCGGTGGCACTCTGCTTTCTGTTTTTATTCACCGGCGGAATCGTTGCCAGTGGATTCTATCTCCCGAAGAGGATCACGGGTATCGCGATGAAATTGCCTCGTTACCAGCCGCCATCCTTGCGTATATGTACATGTACATATAGACCGATATATGTATGTACGTGTCACGTATATCTACGTCTACTCGATGACGAGGCACACGGGACACTTTTCTCGCTCGCGATTGGTGTTTTGCGTATGAATATACATATTCACAAATGTTATGTTCTTCTATCGTTATTAAATATATGCTGCCTCTGTGGGGCGAATATGTTTGAAATATTAGCGGCGAGCCACAGAAGTGTCTCGTATGGAAAGGTGTTAATAGTGGATATACAGTCGAACCTCGATAACTCGAATCTCCAAGGAAGGGAAAAAATCTTCGAATTATAGAGGTTACGGCTTATTGAATTTTCGAGTAAAAGTGGTTCAACAAAGGAAAATTTGACTTATAGAGGCTTTGTACGACTGTTAATTTTTGGACTTGTGAAGCTGTAATGCAAGACAAAATCAGTTTTAAAGGGCAATTGTTTATTGTATACTTGTAATCAAATATACCTACAACTTAGGTACTACATATATACCTGCATATATAAATATATTTATAAGACACATTTTATGCTCAAAATATTATCTAGTTATTAGATATTAAAAAAAAAATGATTTTGCTTTGTGCTAGTCTTTTAATGTATTTTAAATCAATAGTATTTTCAATCGTGAATAATGCAAAGAAAACATTTTCCTCAATATTTTGAGATCTTTCTATGAAATTTCGTAATACATATGTAGAAGTAAACTTTGACTTGTAGAAACAGGAGTTCTTCTAAATTCGAGTTGTAGAGGTGAAATACATAATTTAACATGCAAAATATAGTTCGAGTTGAGAAAGTTTTATTTCGAGTTTTAGAGGTATTTACAGCGGAGTGGGGGGAAGGGGTTATGAAGAAATTTTTCGACTTATAGAGGTTTTCGAGTTATCGGGGTTCGACTGTATTATGATTCACGTGTGCAGCGCCAATTTTTGGCCCCTTAAAGATATATATTTTTTTAATATTTTTTTGTTTAAGGTTTGTAAATTTACAAACAAGTAGTTGCAACTCCATCAATCTCAGATATCTTGTGGATGAAGTATATTGTACGAGGAATACTGATTATAAAACGAATGATTTATTATTCGTTTTAAAAATAACGGATGCGACGAACAAAGGAGGCATAGCAACGAAACTGAAGACGATATGAGGGGTGGAAGCAATTATTTCGATAAGGTACCGTCTTCCAAAATTGATATCAGTACTTACTACATCATGGAGGCAAAACTTATCTGTGGAATGATAATTTTCAATCTTCGAGGAGCTGTTTCAGCTCTTAAAATTGAAACTGAGCAGGAATAAAAGAAACTTAGCTATTATATTTTAATGCTTAATAACTTACGATCTAAAGTAGAAAAAATCGGCTCCAGACAGTCGAATAATGTCCTTGTTACTAGTTCCCAAACCGACAACTAATAGGAGTAAGTGCTAACATTTTAGATCAAAAACAGAGCTAAATAATTATATGAATTCAATCAATAAATATTTATCTTTAATTGATTTATTAAGTCTCTCCTTACCGTAAACAATAAAATTATCTCTACAATCTGAAGAGTCCATCAAGAATTGTTAAACGCCCAGCAAAAGTAATTAAAAAAACAGCTGTAATTGTCTACCTTTTTTTACCGATGCTTCATTAGTTCGTTACATATACATTTCTGCCTTGTTTATTTACATTCACAAATGTGGAGTTAAAATCCTCGACACGCCTCGGGTCTAAAACGGGAATTTAAACTATAAAGAAGGACAAGAGGAACGTGCGCGCGCTACAAAGCCAAAGACGCTTTTAAATTCCCGAAACGGTGGTGCGTGCGCCGCACGCTAGGGGCGTCTAACTTTATCCGCATTCCCCCCATTCGAACGGGAATTCCTTGGAAAATTGGAGGCACACATAAGTGACGTGGCCTAAGGTTTCATGCGCGCGTCTTTCGAGAAGCTTCCCGTTGGGTGAAAACGGAATCGCGATCGACTGGTTGTTCAGGAGCAAGCTGCCGGTGGTCGGTCGGACGATGGGGACGAGCAGCAACCTCCGCTCCGTACCCTTGAACCTAGCAGACGCTCGCAACGTTGCCGCCTCGTGCAACTATGCCGTGTCGTCTCGTTCGGCTGCGCTCGACTCCTCTCGGCTCGGTGCTTCGTTCGCAAGAATTCCGCGTCCGACGTTGTCGTTGGCGGCTGACGGGACGCCGCGCCGTCTGCGCTGACGTCACGACTCGGCGTTACGCGCAGCGTTACGTAAAAAACGTGCTGCTCGGCTCTCCTTCACTCACCGATGTGTACAAGCATACTGAGGCTATCGGGCGCGATGCTCGCCGAGCATAGAAAAACCGTACAAAAATTTCGTGGGCCGTTCTGGAATCCTCACAGAAACAAGGTGACTCGTAAACATTCCCAGAGAGTAAACACGGGAGAAGTTAACGTGGATACGGTTAACTCGGACGTTCTTATGACCGCAGTAACGTCGACTCGCATTAGTAGTTTTTTTTCTTTTACCCGTACGTTGGCCTTGCCATCCTGAATCTGGGTTACGCTCAGCCACGCTTTCTCCTCGGAGATTTCCGTGTCTGTCGACGACCATGCCGGCTATAGCAGACACGGTGCATAATCTGACGTCACGCGGCGGTGTTACGTAAAAAACGCCGTGTCTCGTGAACTTGATTAACGCGTGCGCGCGATGTCTCGCCGCGTGACTTGTAACGAAATTTGTCGTTCGCTCCAGGCGATACTATACAGGTTATCTTGTCTCCGTTCGCAGAACCAAGAGTGAACTTTTTTTCTTTTCATAGTACGTACGTTAGTCTTGCGTTTACGATGATTGTAGATCTGGGCTGCGCCCGAGTACGCTTTCTCCACAAGAATTTCACGTCCGCCGACGACGATGCTGACTCTCAGGCAACATTGAGAGTACGTTGTATGTACAAACTGACGTCACGCGCAGCGTTGCGCGTAGCGTTACGTAAAAAAAAGCGTGACTGACGAATCAGAAATGCAGTGGTCTATTACTGTTAAGGCCGTACGATGAATTAGCTATAGTCTATACGGTAAAAAAAAGAACGAGGCTAGCATAGCGTGGTTGTAATGAAAAGTAACTTGAGTAGCATCGTTTGCATCCAGCAACACGATAATGCATCAACATCCAATGTTTCTTGATTGAAATAAATGCAACGTTATTGCGCGTATGTATAAGAATTTCTTCGATCACTTTTCGCAGGGTAAGTACATATCTGGACGAATCTCTTCAAGAAATATCGATGAAAAATTGCTGTACTGTAAATCGCGGCTGGAAGATGTCTTTCTCTCTTTTCCATCGCCTCCTTTACTCTCGCTCGCTCTTTCTGCCCGTTCGTCTGTCTCCCGTTCGCACGCTCGTGTGCCATTTACGAGGCAAACCGGTTTTACGCTTTTTGCGAACCACGGCTTCGCAAAGAATGTTGATTTTTGCGATACACACCGCTGGGAACGTAACCTACATCATTATCCGGATGAGCTGGCCGCGCTCGAAGCCTCGTTTCCTCGCGAAGCCTTGAGTACTTCGTTGGATTTTATTTTTCGTTTCCATTATTAAACGCGACGGGGGAACGAAGGCGTTCAAGGGTTATTCGAGACGAGCGTCCTCGGGGCTCGTGGCTCGTGGCCCGACGCGCAACGTCACGATGCGCGCGCCAGCCCCGCGTCGGCTGAAATGACGAGTGATACGTGCGCGCTCGGAGATAAAAATGAAATTCAGTTACGGCGACGGAACGAGGACTTCATGGTCGGGGACGAATTCGGCAATGCCTCACGGCCGTTTGTTATTCACGGCGCGAGCTGTCGCCGAAAATATTTTTACTACGGAACGCACGCGGCATGCGTCTCCGTTGATTAGCGTAAGTGGCTATTGTTCTCACTAACCTACAGCACTGTGCTCATTATCATTTTTCAGGCGTGACACAACTGCCAAACAGTGGCCACGGCCTATCGGCCGCGCATGTTAACTGTTCACGGTAAACAGCGCCACACAAGCGCGAAAACTCAAATACTCGCACGTATTCATATGTGTTGAATTGAAAGAAACTGCTATAATTCAAAATCCCCTCTTGTTTAGAAAATAGAGTCATAATTTATCGTGATTCATTTTGTACTTCAGACGCGAGCGCACTGTTGGAATAGATATTTGATACGGCAGTACCGTATTAAGCCGCTTATAGGTTTTCTATGAACGGAGCAATTATTGTGTTTAATGCAATATTATGAATTTCGACTTTGTTATGTTTTCTTGAATTTAAAAGAGGTAAAGAAATATACAGTGGTGGTGTCGAGAAAATTTTACAGCTAAACGATAGTCGATTTCGTCACGATTTCTTAATCGTTTTTAATTTATCGATAACTATTCGTGGCTGGTATCGGTATACGGTACCTTGATAATCAATAAATATCGCTCATTTGCTGCAACAACGACACAACTAAAAATTTGCAGTTTTTGAGTTATTATTATAGAAAAAGCGGTTGTTATCTAAGAAAACTTTTGAACCTGTTTCCCCAAAAAATCGTAAATTTTGGGGGGAAACGGGTTAAAAAATTTTTCTACACTAAAAACTGCACACTTTGAGTTGTGTCGTTGTTTCAGCAAATGAGCAATATATGAACAAAAAAGATGAATTACCTTTCAAAAGGACGAATGAATGAAAATATGAATGTGTCTAGGTCTCTATTGTCTATATAATATTCAGAGACTTTTTGTTATTGTAGGTATTCGTCTTTGTAATTATTGACACTAATAGATGTCTACTTATATATACCTACAAATATACAAAAGGTAGTCAACATATGTATTACCTTGTAACGTCATTACATAACAACTTTAAAACATGCTTTCGCCTGCTTCCTTGTTTTATGTATGCAATCTTATAAATATGTAAACTTTAAACTTTCTTTTAGTCATCACTTATACAGCGGGTCACATAACGTGTTATTAATTATTTCAAAAAAGTACGTGATATGTATTGTACTCTTATTAGACTACATTCAGAGTAGTAGTAGTATATTTAAAAAAATATATCATTAAAAGAGTTAATAAATGTTTACATATTTACTATTTTAAATATTTAATGAAATGATCTTCAATTCTAAATAGGCTTGTTTCGATGTGTCTCACTCCCCCTCCGTGGCTTTTTTTTATTGAACGATATTTCCCGTTAGACTCCCATAACCCATAATCATTTTCAGTAAATACATGCATTCGAAAATAACAATTTCTAATTGCATTCCATTTAAAAACAAGGGGTTCCCACTCCCGTTCTCTGAAGTGGTGCGTATAGCAAAGGTAAATCGACACTTGCTACCTAAAATACAAAAACAAGATTCTGCGAGAAAATAACTTGTATATAACAATTTACGTGGCCTACCTTGCACATTTTTTTTTTCAAACTTAGACACTGACTATCGTACGTAACTGATGCTATGGGCCTGGACGGCAACGTGTCGCAATATCGTGTACCGTTTTCATATTGTAATGTTTCGCACATCTCCATTGCAAATGTTTTATCACTACACGCGTTTATCGTTCGCTGCTGACATGGTAGGATAGATACGCGTGGAGGGCCGAAATACGCAGCGCAAAATCTGCCCGTGAAACGAGCAGCCTAATTACATTGCTGAATGGCCCGCGGAGTTCATCTAGATGCGACTACCAGCAGACTTAAAGGGGTCTTACTGTCTGCAGCCAGAGAACCGGTTAGACGAAACTTTCGAAAATTCCAGAATGACGTAGTTGCTTTCACGCGTGTGTACATGCACCAGCGAAGATACACAGCCGTGTTTCTCCCATCGTTCTTCATTTACAGTTACTTACGTAAGATAGTCGCGAGCCTCTTTCTTGAGTCTTCGACGCATGGCAATTGACTTGGTCACGTTTTACCGTACGTATGTAAAGAAAACGTGCGTGCACTCGAACGCTGTCGCGGACACTCGGTGATACATTATTGCAAAGAGAATTCTTTTTCGATAATTGTGTTGTCTACTTACCGTGATCCCGTTATTATCACACTATCGCACGAAACACAATTTCACATAAAAGATGCTTATTCCATTAGTTATCTGGGCTTTAAAAGGGCACGCGGAATGGAAACACTTTACAGCTTCGTAAATACTTGAATGAGTATTTACGTGTAATATAGATTGAATGAAAAAAAGAAGGGGATGATAGAAGTTTGGGTTGTACCCAGAGAATTGGGGAAATTATATAAGTTAATATTAGTTTCCAATTACGTTCCAGACAAACCACATTGGAATAATATTTATTTTCATATTCTGGGAAGGTGAACTACATGCTCATTTTGTTCATTAAAAATTACAGTGAGATAAGGAAAGCTGTTATTAGTCAATTCAAACTATTTTATTGTCTCGTGTATTTTCGTCTTTGCAATTGCTCTTATCTACTTTTTTCTTATCATCACAATCACACAGCAAGGTTATATATATATATATGTATTTAGGGATTGGTGCCTTGATGCATAATATTTGACAAACAAAGAGATGTAGATCACTTGCATTCAAGGATCTGGATATTTATTGTCCATTTCTGTGAGGTATTGAATTCCTCGACTTTTTATAGATCACTGTATATTGTACATATACTATTATTAATATGTAAACATCACAATACTTCTAAGAATGATTAACAAATAAATTAATTTTTCATTTTATGTATACATTAAAGTACTTTTGTTAGTTCATTGAGCCATGCACAATTTGATTTTAATTAAAATATTTTTATATATATGTATTACAAAAAGTATTGTGCAAGAAGATTATCCTAAAAGTTTGTAGTTTAACCCTTCGTTGACACACCTCCTTTTTCGACCAACTTTGACATACCTGGGTGGCTCACACCCAGAACAATTTTTGAACGACTGCCATTCTAATCTAAAGAATCCAATCAATATGAAAAAACTCATGGGTCAATTTCAAGATCTGTGGAATGTATTCCAATAGATTTTTCATTGGCATTTTATCATAGTTTTTGCAGAAAATCTAGATTTAAGATTACCATATGTCGAGAAAACACGAAGAAAGTCTTCAGAAAATTATAACTTCTACAAATTTCAACATTAGAAGCTAAAAATCTACAGAGTTGTTGTTCAGATATAATATTTTGAGAAAAAAATAGTTTATACGTCGGCTTTGGAAAAAGGTAGTTATTTTGCATATAGAAAGTACGGAGCGTCAAAATCAGTATATGGGTGGCTCACACCCAGAGTGTCAACGAAGAGTTAAAAAATATGAGTTTTAATAAAATGTTGGAGTGTTTTTATGACACAAAAATTATCTATCATTTTATTTGAAATCTGTTGCGAAATAAAATACTGCAATAAAGGAAAATTTGTTTATGGCTCAATAAAACAGAATAATTAATTCCGAAAAGTATGGAAAATGTAATATATTATTGCATTAATTTGCTAAATATGTAAAGCAATGACTATGGAAGTATTATAACAATCAAGTACTAATCACAGTACTTTCGTACAAAATGGTTCATCAAAAGTAAAACAGTTTAAATAAGTTTTTACATTTTGAAAATATGAAAAAATATTGTAGACGTAACTTCAACTACCTATTCAAGGAGTGAATATAACACACAGAGAATGTATCACTTTTTTAAAAAAAAATCATTAAAAAAGAGTATATTTTAACCATTCTGATAGTCATGAGGAATTTAAAAAAAAGTGGTCCCATGAAAAAATAAAAACTAAAAGCAGTTAAAATTATAGATAGAATATACGTTTGCATTTTCCAAGCTAGAAAAGTTATTTATATGTTCTGTTATTGGCAAATATACATAACAATATAAAGAATTCTGCTTGTCCAATATCAAAATTTCGATTCATAATTTCAGTTTCAGAAACGTATTATTTCGCTCAATGCAATTTACTGAAGACGAAATAAATTTAACAGTTTTAACGCAACATAAAAAATGTCTTGATCAAAATCGACACACATCGATATAACACATAAAAATAACAAAGTACTTACGTAACCGCTGAGAGATCGATGCACGATCTATACGAGGTGGAAGGGTTGTTGGGGGTTGGTTGCCTTTTCGTGGTTTCCCCAGAAGCAACTGCAAATGATGAAAACGTAAACTTATAATTAAACATAATTGCAACAAAAAGAATGATCCATATTTTACATTGAGACTTGAATTGAATACTGTCGTAATTTATGTCAATCATTGTACTCCTTTTCATACATTAAGTATTACCAAATTTATGAATAAATGTATTACATATATATATATATTTTATTTACGAAAAAAATATCAAAGCTTAAATCACCCTATTATACAATTGTAGTGGAAGTACCAAAGTGGCTAAATACCAAAATCCGATAAATTCAGATTTTTCCGTAATTAGGTGCTGCCGGCTATCACCAATAACCAGAGGCAGATTTGTATACATATAGATTAAAGTAGGCAGAAGCCTTGGGCGGCAAAATTTAGACGAAAGAAGGGGCGTAAAATCTCTAAATTCGGCCCTGCCAGTAACCTTACAAAATAACTGAAAAGTGTGTCTACATATTTTTGTTCCTTTTGTGATAGCAACTTAAATCAAATTCTTCCTCTTTATAATAATTAAACAACTACTTATATTGGGAAACCAAGAATTTCGATACGCCAACTAGTGACAGAAAATTGAACTATTGAGAGTAGGTCGAAATCCGTCCAAGTCCATATGATTATCATTATTTAAATAGACATGTTGTGAAAAACGAGTATTTTTCAATTTTTTGAACATTAAATTTTTACTTATTCGATTAATAAATACTTATTCGGAATGTTTGGTGGGATCCGGACCTTACTTTCAATAGTTTGCCAACTTACCACCACAGCGCTGAAATCTAAGCCACGCCTCCACTAAGTTTCCCAATACCATTCCATATAAGAGTAGACCTACGCCCCCACCGATTTGCAACCGATCTGCGCAGCTCCCTCTACTGCCTACGCACGCGATTGGTCGTAGCGATTTCTCTGCCGACTTCCTACCAATCAACAGCCTCTTCAGAGTCATCGTTGCGCGGAACGAGTCTACTCTTAAGTGGAACTCAGTATAGCATTCGATACGTATATGTATAGTCCCTTCGTACTGCCACTCAACAATTAAAGTTACAACTCGGATCGCATAAGTGAAGTATCACGTACCATAACTACAACTACGCTGTTCACTAGCCGTTCCAGTGAGCTTCCCTTCAGATCTGGCTGTGAAGATTTCATTAATTCTCCAATTTTCTATTTCTTTGCGCAACACTGTAATTCGATCGTCACGATCCATATCTTCACAAGACTTGTTCGCTATAGGCACGGAGTGATCGTTGGATTCAACTCTTTTTCTCGTCATAGTTTCATTCTGCGAGGACGCATTTAAAACATGCTGTCGTTTTACCGCGGCATTATTTCCACCCTTTCCCTTCAGAGCGAAGGGAATTTTATTTTTCACACCCGTTTTCGCGGATGGCTGTTGCGACTTTACTGACCGTGATCCTTTATACGATATTGAATTTGTTCTATTGTATGACATTTTTAGAAGCAGTTTAGCGATTAGAATCACTCATATACCCTCTTCCGATTGTCTGGAATTAAACAGAATTAAAATGATACAACGTCGTGCGAAACTTCTGGCTATTGAGGGGAAAAATCATAAATGTTTATAAAAGAATGTGTAAATATTTGAGTGAAGTACTATCGAATGTAAATCAAATAGGAGGAATATACTGAAAAATCGAAAGAGCACGCCATCTATACAAAACAGCATTCGTTGCTCCAATAAGTTACTTATGGCATGGTAAGTAGGTAATGGTTTTTTGGAAATAGTTAAAATTGCAATTGACAGTTACAATTCACGAGGTGATTCGCTTACTTGGATTTCTATCGGTTGAACGGCGATGCATGTAGCATCGTTGTTAAGAACGTAAGTAAACACAAGAGCATTAGTGTAAATAAACCATTATGATTTACTACCAATAAGACAGAGAAGAATTTTGTGGGTAACATCTCGGAGTTTCGTGGAATACGTATAACTGAAATTTAGCACGGCGCGAAGTTCTATGCGTTTATGGTTTATAGTGTTTATACCAACATAACGCGAATCAAAAACGTCGATCCATTAAAGGTCCCTGCACACATAGCAGTTCCCTGCCAGTGGTAAGAAAAACGGGCGATTAGAGGGTCTCACTGGTACGCTGGCACGGAACTGATATATGTGTGTGCAGAGACCTTTATTCTACACAAACGGTACTGCAAAATGCAAACTACATACGTTAAAACATCGACGGACGCTCGCATAATGCAACGTATGTATGTATTTGAAGTTTCTGTCGTTTTTACGAACCCTCGTTTGTCACCTGTTCTTGTTACGTTACCGTGACCAACCTAAAGCCTTGTAGTTTCGCACAAAAAAGGGGCATAAGGAGAAATAGTCGGACGAAAGAACTATCTTATAACTTACGAGACCTCGTGTCAATTGCGTATGTACATACCAAGTTGTGCAAATTTCATTGAAAAATTTTATTTAAAAAAAAAAGTCAATATCTTTTTCCCTAGTAAAATGAAACCTATTGCTACTTATTACGTTCAAAAATTTTTTCCATTATATGTATTATTAGTAAGAATAAAGAATTTTACGATATATGTGTGCGCCCACACGAATTTACGTGCGTATGTGCAACGTAAATACTATGTATGTGTAAAAGGTTATTACATATTTAATAGAGAGTACATTTGTATGTAAATAAACTTATGTTACACGCTTACAGGTTGTGATTTTATGACATTTAGAGTATAATACAAATGATCTATTAAACTATCACAAGAACATGTTTAATGCTACCTTACAAATAAAAGAAATAAACGTTCCAAACGTACCCGAAATAAAGACGCGGCCCACTGTGGTTGGTATACTGCGATCAACTACCGCCACGAAACATCTGCTCATTTTCTACTACCTTTGTCCCTTATGCAGAGTTTCACACACAACTCCCCTGTTGCAACTTTTATATAAACGCATAGCTCCTAATCTTGATAATTTGTTTAATGATATTTGCACACTGTCTTATCGAGATATGATTTTATTATTTCCGATTTTATATAACCGTTTCGGATAAATATCAGTGCGTGAATTATCGAGATAGTGAATAAATTTTGTTATTGCATTGAAATCTTACGAAGAACTACGGTATATTGTGTGTATACCTATATGTATTCAGTCTTACAGCTGCAATTTAAAATATATGATTTTTATAGAATTAGAAGAAAGTAGGATTATCGAACACACAACTGTAAAATAAAGGCATTTGCACCTGGAAATTTCGAATAGATTTAGGCTCGAAAATTTGTGCAGTTTATCCCATTTTATTAAAGAATCTTTCATGAATTTTGAAAACTTGCACAAGCAAAGTCCATGCGTGCACAGCGCGCACGTGCTGTGTAAAAGTAGATACATCCTAACCTCAAAATTCTTCGCATCAGAGTTCTATTCGAACTTCAAGGTGTAACAGTAATTAAATAGTTGGTGCGTGAATATAAAACTTTTCGCTAGAAAGTAAACCATTTATTGTAATGACAATGCAGGTTCCTACGAATGTGGACGGAGAACAGATCAAAGCCGTATGTATCTGCAGCGCTTTCATACATTATTTATTTAAAAAATGATCATACGAAAACGTATCCGCCTATTTATGAGTGTGAAACATAATGGGTTGTTAAATTTCGAATCATGCTGATGGCAATAAATGATAAATGAGAGTAGAAACTTTGAATGACGGAAATTTTTCTACTCCAGTTTCGAGACTTCCTGACGTCCTATAATAAATTATCAGAGATTTGCTTTATTGACTGCATAAATGATTTTACCGCACGGGACATTAAGGCGAAGGAGGAGAAGTGTGCCCTAAATTGCATGGAAAAGTATCTGAAGATGAACCAGAGGGTGTCTCAACGGTTTCAAGAATTTCAAATGATTGCCAATGAAAATGCAATGGCAGTTAATACAAAATTAGGCGAAGGTAGATAATTTCGAGCGTTATATAAGTGATGTTTAAATAAATTAATTTCTCAAAGACAGTACAACAGCAAGCATCGTCAACCGAATATTATATCGCAACTTAGCTTTATCCTTGTCCTTTGGGGATAACTCAAATGAACGTGTAATCAAAATGGACAGAATGCTAAGAATGAGTTTGTAACGTCAATATCATTTATGTTATATGTAATATCTGCAACAAATTTTACTGTATATGGTTTACATAAAAACTGTTAAATAAACATCAAATAGCAAAGCGGAAGTGATTCAAATAAAATACTAGTGAAAGTATACATGTATGTCCAGTTTAATTAAAAGGTTTTCATAATTTGTATATTTAAAGTCTTGTCACGTTGAAAAAGAATCTAATTGTAATATACGGCGAAGGTGTGTTATTTTTTGTATCTTGTATTTGCAGGTTCTCGGTTGTATTAAAAGTTTGTTTGATATTTAAAAGGAGACAAAACCATGTGAACGTACATATAAATAATTTATTTTAGAAAACGAATTAACAAAACAGGATTTCGTTTACTTTAACTCGATTTCGAGTGACCGAAGTCATGAAATTTTGGTTTCCCATGAATTTCAATGTCCATACTATTCGAGTCCCATTCCAAATGGGACAATTTTGGTACAGCTTGCATTGAATCTAAATTTGACGCAGGGCTTATGATTTGTGAGCCAAAGTTTGTGCTTGTGATTTGATATTCCTGATTATGCATCGTCGATTCTGGATTCGGCGTGTTTGGCGGAGTTCTCCTTAGTCTCTTATAATCTGAAAATCTCTTTAGTGGTACTTGATCTACACAAATGGCTTGCGTAGTATGTCGAGTTTTGTATAAAATTGGACAACCTAAATCTCCTTTTAAACTTAGACTATACAAGTTCGCGAGCCTGCGAAGCTTTTCTCGTTCAGGCTGACGCATAGGATGTAGTCTGAGTTCACTTTGGGTAGGATCTTGTAAGAATCTAGACACTTTTTCATTGGCTGACGTGATAATTGAATATCCAGGCTTATTGTCAACGTGACGACGACCAGCGCGTATTTCTCTTCCGCTGAGACCTTCTTGAAATCTTTGAATTTTCTGTCTGTAACTCTTCCTGGTTTTGTCCATCGTATGCTCAAAACTTCCGTGTATTATCATTTGAAACGTTGGATCTGTGCTGACTTTGTCTTCGTTGGTGCTTTCGCTATCGTCCCACCAACTCGGTTCTCCAATCCAATCCGACTGTTCATCGTCTCCTGCAGTTAAACGAATCACTTAATGCGATATTCACTACTTCAAATAAGTAATCTAATACCTTCTCGATCTTCGTCGTTTGTAATAAGTCCGGTTTCTGAATCACTTGACGAGATACTTGAACTCGATATCCTTGAGCAGTCAATGGCATCATCGGTCTGCATTTTGATGCGATTTTTTGATTTTGTGTTTCGATTCGGTTTCAATGTTCTCATTTCGCAATCCGTAGAACGCTCCCTACACGATCTTTTACGTTTGCCACAACTGTAATAAGGCGTAAGGTTTAAAACGAGTCAGTTTCCTTATAGTCCCTAAATTCTATTCGTTTGTTATTATACTATGCGCATATACATATATCATGATACTACATATTACCATATCGTTCCATATCTGTTTTTACAGTCACTTCGAAGAACTCTCTTTTTGTCTCCGAGTGTTGTCATAATTGCAACTGTTTGAGAAGTGGAGGGATTAGAATCGGAATCTATAGCTAATCTCTTGAATTTTCTTTTACGTCTTGGATTTACTCTAGGTACGAAATTCTCGTTAACCGAATCGCTTTCGATATTGCTAGCATTGTTTAAATTAAAGAAACGTGCAAATCGTTCCGTTTGATTTGTGTCGTCGCTGTCGGATTGATATTTGGAGGCGGCGTTATTTTTTGGAATATGGATGTCGTAAATGGAAGACGAACTATCATCTGAATGTTTGTTCACGTGTAGCGAAGCTGAAATAAAGAGTAATTACTTAAATATTATTTTCAAAGTTCTCTCGTTATTTTGCACGCGTTGAAAATTACTTTTCATAGATTTATAAAATTTGACTTCTTTGTGCAAGGAAATATGGTTTCTACACAGACAATCTTGGTAACGATCCTCTGTCTCGTAGAACTAGACTGCAACTGATTTCATAGAAAAGTGATTAGAAACGCTGATGTTTGAATCCGTATCGGTCTTTTTTTAAAAGGTGCTTGCATAGAAACTTACAAAATATCCGACTAAATCTCTAAAAGTCAATTATATTCTTTTATATATTTGCTTCCGTACACTTACGAATATTGCCTGTGGAACGAGCTCTTCGCCTGATGCCCCATCTGCGCCTGACATTTGCACTGTTGCTACTTTCTTCTAATGCCAAACTTAAATCATGCACAAGTGCCTCCATTTTTACTCTTAAATCTGCTGGTACAGCTTTCAAAACACACTCCATTTGAAGGATGCGTTTGTTCCTAAATAATATTTCATACAATTTGGATTCACCTGATAAGTTTTAATGCGATGATAATAAAATATTGACAATATCGTAAGTTTATCGTAACAAATGTTTATTGAACACTTATCTTTTATCCCGAAAATATTATTGTGTGATATTTTTTTATGATTACATATAAATTTGTTATGATTATCCTACATATATATATAAAATATTCATATACTGAATGTGTAAATTAACGTAATATTATTTGATTTCTATATCTTCATTTTAAACACCTAAATATCTAATCCGAATAATGTTTATATCAAATAATTTAAAACTTAATTTCAATATTCTACAATGACCATTTCCTTTTCGGATAAACGAATACGATTCATCTGGAGTGTATCTTGTTTGCAACTTTACAACTGATAATGAATATTGGTAGCCAACAAACGATGCGACACAGATGTTATAGTACAAAATAATATTCACACCCTTATTAAAAAAATAACGATTATATACTCAAAGTAAATATTAAAGAAATTGTATTTAGAATGCATATTTTACATTGGTGACAAGATAGAAAGACCAATTATAACTACGTGCTTACCTTGTACATACAATCGTGCAAGATGCGAAGTTTCTTTAAACTGGTATCATTGTTAATTAGTATCCTTCATAATTGGTACTTTAAAAATATATATAACAAGCCATAAGAAACTGTCAACTCCAAACTATTTTCACTGTGCGTCGTTAGACGTTCTCCACCTTCCTTATTTTATAATAGTGTATGAAATCGAGCTTGTGAAAGCGTAGTACGTGTGTGAATTACACTGTATTCTACATGCAAGCAATAATTTGGTCATGGTGGGACGAACAGGGACGAACCGAGGATCTGAAGGACGGTGCATAAACTAGACTTCACGACGCGGGGAGTGAAGCTTCGGGGGAAGGTATTTTCAGCCATCTTGATAGGGTCTACTGGTGCTGCCGTCTATGGAATATTCATGCCGTGGTAAACTTTAAAATTGCACTGAACTGGCTTTCTCTACGCGTCCAGTCATGTTTTACAAATTTATAAATGTTTTTATAAACTATATATGTATAAGATAAAATATATGGGATGAATAAAAACACGATATATTTGGTTACCGGAGAATAGTACAAGTTTATTATAATGTCGCCTTCTGTTACTTAAAATATTTGTTTACTTTTCACAAATGTATCGATAATTTTCGTCAAAATACCGATAATTTTTATTGCACCTTCTTTTGTTCAAGCCAATTCAAGCTAATAATTTTCAAATTACTACGTGTAAGAAAATTCAGTAATTATTTTTCATAATCTTATATTGAATGATACCCATGATGTTTCCTATTGCAATATAAATTCTAGTTTCCTTTATAAATAAGATTTGGAAAGTAAATTACCTTCTTGGAAAGTAAAGTACTTTCTTACTAAATAAAATAATTTCTTAATGGTACAATATAAAAATGTTTATCTTAGAAAATTCTTTTTAATCCAAAATGATATTCTCTTGAATATATGTAGCTTATTTTTTAATTGGTAAATTGATACGATCTTTGTATCGATATTATCAATATAATTATTTGCGGTGTCGGTTCTTGTGTAATTATTTTTAAAGCCAATCGTAAAACTGCCAGTTTGCTTTGTGAAAGGATGTAAAAGACTTCCACGAAAAATTTGAGACAAGAGGACATAGATGACAGCACAATTTGACCGGCACAAGATGGCTGAGAGTATATCGTCCCTCCCCGCGGAGAGCTTCACTCCCCGCGTCCATCAGTCTACTTTATGCACCGTCCTTTTCATCCATGACCGCGTCCGACCCATGATAAACCGTCCTTCAGAATCCATTTACGAACCTACCTGAATTACCATAGATGCGTTCCGAAACAGGGCACCCGGATCCAAACTTAAAAATCATGTTTCCATGAGCACACAAAACTGAAAATGACAATTCCAAAAAATATTTATCATTAATATAAGAAATATTGAGTACAATACAAATATATTATTAAATCGTAATAGTCACATAAATTATATATGCCGTTAATTAATACTATTTTTCCATATGCCTCGCTGCATGTATATATGCCAAGTTAAAAAGCTATTTATTGTAATCGTTACTCAAAAGAATCTATTTAAATAAGTATATCAGTAAAAAAAAGATTAATTGTCGATCATATGAAATGTTTCATGCGATATTGTGCTTAAATACGTCGCAGCTTGAGGGTGAGCCTTGAACATATTTTTTCGGCCATTTCCGGTTGTATTTTACAGACGCTTGGTGCCCGTCCGAAGCTGTTGTCGTTTTTCATTCGAAGTCTCTAACCAAATCACGTTTGTGGAAGGATAAGTAATTTTCCCTGTAATACGGTTTCCCGGTCTTCGTCGAAGTACGCGTGCAGTGTGATAGCATCGGAATGAGGAACGCTCGTAAACGTATCTCACCGAGAGAAATCCTGGCTGTTGTGTAAATAGCGCGTAGTGGTGTATGCGCGTGTGTTATGCGCACTCGCGGGGACAGATGAGCGCGGGATCGTGGTACCCAGACGCGAGGGGACTGTAGCACGGCTGCTTATACGGAAGAACGTTTAATGGAGTTTATATGAAGTAACGCGTCACGCGAAATCCACGTTTTTCGCGCATCTGTCGCTGCAGTACGAGTAATAAGTGTTCTGGTCCCAGAGGGGCCGCACAATGGACGGTGCCAGCGTGAATGGCGGGAACGCCGATGAGGCGCGCGAGAATTCTAACCTAGAAACTCCTAGTATGCCGGATTTACAGGAGACGCAAACTAAAGTGGAAACGGCCGTTAAAATGGAAGGTCAAGAGGTGAACGGCGACATTAAGGGCCCGTCGAAGAAGAGCACGACGCCGGGCGTTAGAAGAAAGCTTCGAAAATTCAAGGCTAACTCGACTAGTACCATTGAAAGCGATTCGAGCACGAAGGGACGCAAACGTAAGCTTTCGGAACCCGATGATGTTAGCTCCGAAGAATCCACGGAGTTCAATGGATTTGACGTGCAAGGGGCTAACGATCTCGAGCCAGGGAGCCATGTCCTGAAGAAACTAATCGGTATCAGTCATTGTTATTATGCAAATTACATACTGCGAACAATCGTCTTGCCTTATGCAGCTTTTTCTTAGCAAGAAAAGAAACTTACAGGCGTACTTATATTCTTCAGTAACTAATCAGCTGAGCCAGTTCGTAGTACATACTTTTTAAATAAATATCGGAAAGAATTTTTCATCGTGTCGTCTACAGGATATTTTAGAACTATGGATGGCTATGTTATAAAAAGTTAAATGGTTTTATTAACTATAGGTTTCTAAATTCATTGTCCGGAAGGCATATCTTATAATATTGATTTGCATAATATGAATATTTATCATATTTACATTTGAGTAAGTTGAAAGCACCATTTTCAAGTAACATTGGCAAATTAACATAAATAATAAGAGGAAGTATAAGAAATATGAATTCACGAGACTTTATGAAAGTTTCTACTACTTGGGTTAATCGAAGTATTGCAAATGTAATGGAAAACTAGTCTTAGCAGCTTTTGAGATTTTAATTATTCTGCGGTGTGCGTAACCATGCAAAAAATAAATAAAATATGATTATTTTTTAAATTTACATTTATTAAAACATTTTAGTTTGTCTTCACGAGTTTCATTAACCCTTTAACCTCATGCTCGTCATGTATATGGGCATGCCAAAATATTCTGTTTGCGTAAGTCCATGACACTCATGGGCACGGCCGATACGTTCGCTTTTAATATAATCCCTTGCATATCGAACAAATAAACAATGATAATATCCATAATCTTTAAGCCGATACCTCTTAACGCCTTTAGTCTTTGAGTGATCGGCGCTCAGTAATCTTCTTTGTTATAGCGTCCTCTCTTAGATGGTTTTCAGCTTTGTTCTGTTCCATTTTTAATTATTTTTTAATCAATTTTAATACTTGAAACAGAATGATTTGCGTTAAATTCCATCTTTCGCTTTTCTTTCTCTATCTCCGTACAATTATTTCATTTGCTACTACAAAAATAGAAAATATGCCACAATATTTACGGAATATGAATTTATGCAAGATGAAAAGAATATATATTTTTGAACGGTAAATTTGAAAGAAATTTGAACGTTAAGGGGTTTAGTAGTGAAATCTGTGGTTTAAAAATACTTTGTACGCATGGCAAGATGCGACATGAATGTATTAATATGATATATGTAATAGCTAAGTTACATATTTAATGTAACATGATCTTCTTTAATATTTAGATACAATTGGACAATGTTTATAAAATTTATTACAGCCGAAGCTGAGGTAGCAGAAGCGCAAATGGTAAAGCGATTTAGATATAGTGTAAAGAAGAATTTCGATGGAAGGAAGGATGACGAAGCAGATTCAGACGACAATAGAACGCATTACGAAAGCGATCATATGTTAGATTTAGAAAAAATTAAAAAAGAAACGGAGTCCGACAAATCTGAAACAGATTCAGTTGGGATACCAAATACTATGGATTCTGAATTAGATGTACAAAAAACAGACGAAGCTTCGACTAAGTCCACAAATTCATCAGCTGCTAGTAGTCCAGCGACGTCTCAGAAATCGAAAAGTAGTCGTATGTCACGCGGGGGTAGTCCGGGAAGTACTACGAAACAAAAAGCTGCTGTGGATGTATCAAATCCTGCGTTCAAAGAGCCATTCAAATATGGATGGAAGCGAGAGTTAGTATTTAGAGCAAGTAGCGATTCGAGTCTGAAAAGAATGGCTGATATATATTACTATACACCAAAGGGCAAGAAAGTTAGAAGTTTTAGAGAAGTCGCAGAATTTCGTAAGTACAATTTGCAAGATTAATATATTGTTGGCGATGTAGTTTCGGAGCGAATTTACTAATGCTGTGTACTTTACAGTTAATACAAAAGAATTAACTATCGATAATTTTACATTCTTCAAAGAGCCCATTGGTATCAATGATCCTGACAAGGAGATTATTCGGGATGCAAAGAGGATTAGAGTATGTAATTTTATTTCCTAACTTGTAAAAGATTCGCACTGATGTTTGGATAAATATTGATTTTCACTCGGCTACAGGGATCCGTTGGCGCAATTGCTACTCCACCGAGGAAAAGTTTTGGATATAAGAAATCTACGCCTGTAAGGAAAGCTGTAGAAGTATCACCTGCTCCGAAGCCTGTACCTGTGCCTGCAAAAGTCATAGCTAAATCACCAAGAGGATTTAAAGTTAAAGTGCCTGGAAAGAGGACTCCACATATAAGTATGCATCTATATCGATTTGAAATTGTACCTGCGACTGATTTATTTCCTACCCACTGTACTAAGTAACTGCATTCAAATCAAACTGGTGATTTTTTTCTTACTAGTTATATCTAACGCTATCTAGTACAAAAAGTAGTAAATGCAGTTTTTTTATTTAAATATTTTATTTAAGAAGCTATCTTTTTCTTATTAAACTGTTTTTATTTGCATAGCAGAAATGAAGTCTGAAGAGAGGGAGATGCTTCCACCACAGCGGACCACAAGCACAAGAAGAAGTCAGCTACCTGTAGAAAAACCACTGCCCCCTAAAGTTAATAAAAGGCAACTAACGTAAGTAGCTGATTCTTTGTAATTTTAAATGTATCTTTTTGTATCGTATAATCGCGATTAATTTGCAATACTGGAGGGTATCCAAATTGCTTACTGGTTAAACATGATTAACGATTATGTTTAACATGCTTTGGAAAGGTCCAATGAAGGATTTACAGCATGTGCGTTCATTATATTTTCTTGACAAAAATGAATATTTCTTCTTTAGAATTCTTGTCTGTTAACAATTAAAGATACATTACGTAAACAAAACTGTAATAACGAAATGAATAATTTGGTACGATTCTGAATGTCCAGTATTACAGAAATATTTGTTTGATTTTGCCGATTGAACTTTGTATTTTATCATCACTTGTGCAAAATTTCTCGTAATGCTCTGATTCATAAATTTTGCTTTAGTAGATGCAACAAGAATTGGATATTGCATTCTACTTTTAACAGAGAAGAAGATTAAAGTACTCCTAATTTTTGGTAATCTTAAATGCATGTTGTATAATAAGTATACATAATGATAGAGCTCGAGATTATATTCCAAAGCAGTTAAAACTTTTCCTTCTATATTTTTTATAACTATATCCTTCTTCATCCTGTTAATCCTTAAATCCCTGATTTAAATTTTGTGTTTTATTCCTTAATCCCTCTCCCCAATCAACGCACATCTTACAGGCCCAAAGTTCAAGAACCGTGCAGTATAAGATGTTCAACAAGTATGGGATTGATACCGAGCTTACAGTGTCGCGTGTGTCTATGTTTATATCATCCTGAATGTGTTGGTGGTATGGAATTTGCAGGGAGTGATGATTACATTTGCAAGGTAGGTTTCGTTTACAATATAGCTTTCTGCTTCAATTTTTATTATTCATTCGATTAGATTATCCTTATATCGTAAGTTTAGTATCTCAAATAGTTTCTGCATTGATTTCATGGAACATTATAATTTGTTCTTTGTATTCTAAAACTTGCCATTCAAATTCTATTTTAATATTTGAATTGTAGGCCTATATGGTGTTTGTTGAAGTTTAAAATCCATTAATTATCGTCTATACTTCGGTGAAGTTAGATACAAAGTATTAAACAGAACGTGGTTGGCAGTACATATGTTCGAACTAAATGAAATTAATTTTGTTGTAGAATTGTCAGCAGGATACTAGCGAATCTCATCAACCTCAGACAAATCCATCTTTGACACCTCCTCCATTGATACCAATTAGTATGCTAGGTGCACAAAATGCAAAATCAAAACATCAAGTGAATTTAACCCCTCCAAAGCTTCAAAGAATACCGAAATCTGATAATGCAGATTTGCAATCTCGCAACGCCGGTAAAGTTTCAAAAACACCGACCGCAGCATCGTATTCCCCTTCGAATTCAGACAAGAAGGAAAGTAGTTGGTTCGCTCAGACGGAGAACGAATTTTTACAAAGTCACGATGGAAGTTTACCGAAACCAGCGCAAAATATCGCATTAATGGGAGGCAAAAGATACATCGTTGTGCCAAAAAATAATGCTATGGCTGTTCAGCCGGCTATAACAGTAAAACCTGATAAAATAGGCGACAAACCTCCTATACTTCAGGATGGCTCACTTACTGATATATCTAACACCATCGAAAACTCCATGACCACAAAGTCGCATATTCCTTTGTTGCCATCTTTCGGGAAAGATGCTGTTGATAAGTCAAGCGATAAAGACACGTCGAAAGACACATTAATTGCGGAGCTTATTCCAAGTCCTGTAGGGGAAGAAACCGAAGAGATGTGCAATAACACAAGTAGAACAAATATTTTGACTGCGAATAGATGTGAGAATGATTCGCTTAACGTGAGGACAGATCTTACGTCAGAAGGCAAGAAATCGATGAGTTCTAAGTCACCTGAATGGAAGGCTGTAACAAATAATACAAATACAACTAGTACAAATAATGATCTGCATAATGTAGATTCACGTCAATCTGTGACGAGTAGTTCGGGTACTATTAAAATAAGTAGCAAGTAAGTGTTTGCTTTTCAAACACACCGACATATTTCTTTCACATCCTTTTTTTTTTTTTAAAAAAACATTTTCTCCAGATAAGTTAAGGCAACTCTCTTTTGAGGTTTTGGCAGTTGCTTTGTACATATTGTATTTACAAGATATGTGTGCTCTTTCTATGCTAATTAATGCTGTGTCACATGTTTAAACAAGTATTTCACTTCGCTTTAAACATCTCTGTGAATTGTGTCAGGGTATTTCCATAATTTTGTTGGAATATTTCAGTGAAAGTAATATAGAGATATAGTAGCTGTATATTTAGTTTCCATTTATACCAAAATTTATAATTGAATTATATTGTAAATGCAATATATACCGATGTTTATTATATTTGGAAATATAAAAGTTCGACGTGAAAAATGAATTTGATTTTATCTTGTGATCGAAGCACACTGCCTTAGCTTCTTAGAAATGCGGCCAAATTTATGAGACATGTGAAAAATGTGCAAGACAATCACATATCGTTAGTTCTTGCAGGTATTTTGTAATTGTAGTATCAAAGTAAAATAGTCTATCCTGATAGATTTATCTGTTTTTAAGCATGGGCACAAGAAAATTGAAAACTCTATATTATCTACCTACATTATTTACATTCATGCTACAATTACAGATACAGCTACTGAAAAGTGCTTCAGTGGAAAAAAATCTAATTCATTTTTACTTTTTATATTTACAGATATAAAGACTTGTGCGAGCTGAAACACAAAAAAAACTCTTAGTGCGTTTTCCCAAAAAACATCCGACAATCCTTTCTCCTCCTTTATTTACACCTCCTTTTTTCTGTTTGTTTTTTGTTTCTGTACCTTTATTCTATTTTAAACCGTCACATTTTCAACCTTTGGAATTTTTTTCTGAGGCTTTTACTCGTGATACTTATTTGACACAATATATATAAAATTGTTGGCATCATTGTTGTAAATCATTGGTCCTTTAAAAGCCTTTTCAAAAAATTAACAATCTATCATTAATATTAAGGAGAGTTATAAACATTTAATGTAACATAGTAACGTAAAGTTGAAGAAAATTCTAATAAATGTTATTACATATCGTAATAGATGATACCCATATATATATCTTAGGCCAATCATTCTCAAACAGAATTGTCTAAAAGTGCTTTTATTTTGATAATTGCAGGAGGAAACAGAGTCATCAGGAAACAGAACAGCAGCAACAACATTTCATGGACTCAGTATGCGCTGGTTATCACGCTTTGCTGCGCATTTTCCAATACCTTAAGGTGCAAGAACTGCTCCGAGCTGCTAGAGTATGCAAAATGTGGCGGGACTTGGCTGCACATCCTTCCCTGTGGAAGACTGTGCGAATGAAAAATAGTCAAGTGACAGACTGGGATGGTCTGGCGGATACATTACAAAGGCGTGGTACTCAACATTTAGATCTCCGGAAAATGCTTGTCGCCGGCGAATCCGACAACATTTGGAAAAAGTTTTTAGTGGTGATACCACGCGTGACCAGCCTCGTCAAACTAGAATTGTGCAGATGTCCCGTGATGGTTGTCGAGGAGGTAATTAAGAGCTGTCCCCAGCTGGAGGTACTAAGTGCAATGTCGATAAAGTGCGATTCCTTAAATCTGGAATCGGTTGGGAATCTGAAACGTTGCCAAGAATTGAGACTCAAAGCAATATGCGGAATGTCTCTACAAGAAGATCTCACACCTTTGCAAGAATTAACACAGTTAACGCAACTGGTAAGTCTAAACACTTTCGTCGAAAATGCCTTTTTATATTTGCATTATCTTTACCCGTTTCTGATACATTAATCTACCGTATATTACAGAGTTTAACATCGGTGAAGGAACTTGGCAAGAAGAGAATCGATATTATACAAGCCTTAGTGAACTTGGAGACGTTGGAATTGGGAGAATGTTCAGATTTCCCAGACAAATTCGGCACTGTAGTTTTGATAAAGTTACAAAAATTAGAACGCCTCAGGCTGGAGAAGGGCCAAGGCTCGTGTTGCACGTTCGATATTTTGGAAGGTGTATCCAAGTTACAAAATTTGAGTCAAATGGAATTGGTGAATTTCGACGTGAAAAATGGCTTTGACAAATGCCTCGCGAATTGCAAGAATATTAAAAGGCTATTAATAATACCAACTTACATATCCCAATCGGCAACGTCCAATAACATGGTGCTTGGGGGCGTTACAGAATTGTCGAATAATTTAACGCATTTTGTATGGGGCGTGACGCTCGAGTTACTTAGGGTTACGGAACTATTCGTTGATCAGTGTAATTTAATGAGTAAACAAGTTACTGGTGATTCGATACCAGTGTTAAAGCCAGTACCCTGCTTAAAATTAATCGAAGATGTCGAGGATGAAAATGACAATCAAAAAGGTATGATATATGAAAGTTAAACGTGAAATTTCTGCCTATCGATTGCTAGACAATTGGTAGAGATATTTAGGTGGCCTTATTTAAAGAAATATTTTAGAATGCTTATATTTTTCAGGTGATGATAAACAGCAACCAAATTTAACGAATCCTCAAGTGGATATACTACCATTGCCACAACTTCAGAAACTTTTATTAACTGCATTACCCAAAACGCGAGTTAAAATCTTGAAGATTCCTTTCCACGCCACATGGCGGCAAAGCATTTCAGATACTGCTACACAATAGAACGAAAGAAATAAAGTGTATAAATACATGATACTAAAGGGAAAGAAACTTACCTGATACGAGAGAATTAGAAATTTTGTAAATTTGACTCTACAGTGTCTGCACAACTTATTCCAATACCACGCGCGAATTGGATGAGAAGTAATTTAATATTTATGTACTATGTGTTTTGTAGTCTTCAACAACTCCCCTTAAACAGTGTAAGCGATACACTCTACAGTAATCGCAAATACTGTTTCTCATTAAATCTTTTAGTGATAAAGCGAGAATAAAAAAACAATGAAACAGGGGACCACAAGTGCATCGCGTGCTGTTTTGGCTACAGAACAAAATTTCATGAGAGGCTGGTATCCTTGTGTAAATCGTTTGAGCGAGGGAAAGTCTTATCTTTTCTAGACTTCTGTTGTACGATTAATATACATACGGCTTACAGATTATTTGGTATACTGTAACGTGTATCTGCCTGAAGAGAAATGTCTGAATTAAACAAAGGAAACGATGTACATGTCTAGAATAATTACTGTATGAAATTAAGATTTACGGAGGCGTCGCACACAGCTATAAAAAAGGGGGATTGGTTAAATGAAGTGAACAACATTCGGTTTTTATGAGAGTGTAGAACTTTTATGACATCTTACGTAAGACGTTGAGTCAATATGAAATGTACTTTTAATTTCGTGACATACGATAGATTTCGATGAATTTCTATTGAGGTAGCAGTAAACGAAGGAAATCATGTGGTCTATAAGGCTCTATTTAGAGGTTAGGCTGTATAAATAACGGTATATACTGTAATTCTACGTGTATCTTTAATATTTAAGGTACGAGTTTTCCGCTGCAAAGAAATTACGGAGAAGTTTATGGGTAATGTTGTAGAATGTGTAATATATTTACGATTCTGCATAATGCTTAATCAATCAAATATAATGTTATAAAGATCTAGTGGTTTATCTGTAATCGGTACAAAGTGTATAATTACGATAAATTTCCCAACCAGGATATTTAAATTCTTTTTTCGTATATTACAATTGTGTCCTTCCTTCCTTTCTTCATATTTCTTCGATGCTCTCTTTGCGGGAGGTGCATTATCATGATACAAAATTAGAGTTTTACAACGAGCATGTTATACTTAAAGCCTGCGAATTTTAAACGTAAAAGGATCACGAATGTAATTTTAAAATAACTATGAAAATTATTTTGCGAGTAATACTGTGTAATTGGAGATTCTCGGTGGAACGATATTAATTGTATCGGGCTGTTACATTTAAATACCGTCGTACTTTTCGCTTACACTTCGATTTCCTTCCGTTTGTAAAAAGGTTTTTACAATTAGTTACCTTGCTTTGCAGCGTGAAAATTCAAGAAATTGTTTTATTATATTATTTTTAGTTGTACACAAACTTGTATAATTTATATACATTAAGGGGGTTCTATAGATGCACTCCTAGTTAAAAAAAAGAAAAGTTAAATATATAAATGAGAATATTTTTTATGTTAAATATGAGCTGTGAATAATACTATTGAATTAAATTTAAGGATAAATATTACATTTTCGTGGCTCTTCGCCTTGATACGAGTATTAAATACAAATAATTTTATATCAAAATAATAAATGTTAAATAACTGATGGATGATCTTTTAAAAGGTATCTCTTAATCTGTCTCCAAAATTTTCGATTTACTTTGCTTTTTAGTTCGCATTACACGTTTTAACGACTTTTAATGATTTCCTTTGTTTCTTTCATAGTTGGAAACAAAAATGTTCTCGCTCTTAATAGTTTCATTTGTACAGTTCAAGATTTTTCTTACATTAACTATGCAACAGATATTCTAGCTTCATTTTCTTTTCTCTTATTATTGTCATATTATTCTTATCATACTATACAAGGAGTTACGAGTGAATTAGAGTACTAAATTTTTATCTTACGTTTGTAGATAACTGTTTCATGATTGACTTATCGTTTTAGACCCTCCCCCCCCTTAATGTAACTTTATAAATAGGATGTAAAAGCAATATAAATTTATTCTTAAAAGTTTATCGAATAAATCAATTATTTGTTTATTACTTTGTACAATATAGATCTTATATAAAAGAACAATTCGTTTTTTCTATATATATATATATATATATATATATATACATACACATTATATATATTTTTTAATTTTTAATGCACATCTAGTAAGTAATTCTAACCGAATGTAAAGAAAAAAACCCAAGAAAGATAATTAGATTTTATAGATGTACATATATATACTTGTACACATTTTTATAGAGTGCTATATGGTATCGCCGCGCAAATGTCGACGTATGTTCGAATGTCAAATAAAAAAATATATATATATGGTACGCTACGATTAACATTGATTTTAATGGTCGCGTGTACCGCAATCGTTAAGTAAATTATTATATTAAAAGCATGCTCGTGATGAATGGCAAGGATGCGAGAACGCGCCAGGAACAGCTCTGACGGAAAGTTGAACGTAATCGCGAAAGTAGGTGACCCCTGACGGGAATTGAAAATCAATAAAGTGCAGTGGAATCCGTGATAAACGGGGAAGTAAGCTAGCTGCGCTCCGCCGTTTCGAGGTTATGTCCGCGGAGCTCCGGACGGTGGCGAGCGTCGGGCGATCTATTTTTATTACGGCGGAAAGTGTTTATTCTTGCCAATCTTAGGCGCGCGTCACACATTATAATGCATCTAAATGCGAGAAGTCACGAAACTGCCGTGAGATAGTACAAACATGGGCAGAAGAAAATCTCACGGATTGCCTAAAAGTAAACAACACGGTCCACAGCAAAGGCAGTTGTCTTTGGCCAAAAAGAACGAGATAAATGTCTTGTGCGAGAAATTATTTCATCGTGAGTATATACCTGGATATATTCCAGCACCGGACACACGCGTCGTAAAATTTTATCGTGTTAGTTGTGTCAGGTGGATGCAAAGCGCTTGTAAATTATTCATTTAGACGCGAGCAGAAGTTTCGTTATATTCTTCGAAAACTGGATAGTGAAATTTTTCTTGTATTTAGAATAATCTCGTCAATTCCTGTGGTTCAGATTTTAAACACATGGTACACGTGAAAGATTCCTTCCTAGCTTCTTTATAAAATCTCAACTGCGACGCTTTTACGGAGACAGTTGCGCGAAATAATAATTTTTCTTTCTTTTCGACCAGTAAGTAGTAATTCAGCGTACGTGACACAGCTATGGGACAACTACATAGAGATATCGTCAGTTTTGGAGAAGGTTAAACGGTTGGAGGAGATGAAGACAGAGTCGTCTAAGCGTTCCCAGGGGATTGGACAATTCATTAACTGGCTGAAAGACAATGGCGCGAATGTAGATGGAGCGAGCGTGGCTGAGTTTCCGGGCTACGATTTAGGGTTGAAAGCGGAGCGTAATTTTCTGGAGAATCAGCTGATTCTGAGGATACCAAGGGATCTTATTTTTAGTATTCATAACGCGGCGCCAGAGTTGACTGTGCTCCAAAATGATCCGCTGATACAGCACATGCCGCAGGTAGCATTAGCCATAGCGCTTCTGATTGAGAGGCACAAGGAGAATTCGAAATGGAAGCCTTATTTGGATATCCTCCCTACTAGTTACACTACAGTGTTGTATATGACTGCTGGTGATATGATTGAGCTTAAAGGCAGTCCTACCTTAGGTACATATTCAATTCGAAATTAATTATCGACGCGCATTACGAAAAGTAGCACATTTCATTTGTCTTGCAAAGAGTGTTGCACATTTCGATCTATCACGAGAAGAAGCACGTTTCAATATTTCTGCTGTTAACAAGCACGTTCCGAATACACCACGAGAACAAGCACGATTCACATTTCGCCACGAGCAGTAGCATATTTGAAACGGTGCAGCGAAAAGTAGCATGTTTCATTTGTTTTCCGAAGAGTAGAATATTTCAGTTTCCAAACAGTTCATAGTCGACGTTGATCGTCTGTGACTGCCAGTTGCTTGTATTGTCGTTTGTTGCTCATTTAGAAAGTGTTTAGTTTACAATGTCTAATAGCGAAGATGATGATTGTAAGTACAGCAGTACGTAGTTAATTGATAAAACTTGAAAATAATCTTTGCTTCTTTAAGGGGACTAGGCAGTCGTTTTCCGTGAGAAAGAGACACTGTTCTTTATTTATTCGTAAGAAAACTGAAAGCAAATCCAGATGTATCCGTTTACCCAATGTTTATGACTACCGTACAGATTGAAAAATAATTGGTATGAAATATATATGTGCTTTAAAAATGGCGCTGCAGACTGGTAAACATTTTAAAGTTTCCTGTGGTTTTGCCTTAATATTGGTCTGAAAATGTAACACAATTCGATTTCAAAGGTGTGATTCTTGTTTGTTGGATTCATAGTTTTCAGTGGAGCCTATAAACACAAAAATTAAATCAAAATTATGCGATTGGTGGTCGAAAAACGGCGATTTTCTGAGAAAAATTCGTTCTTATTTGTGCGCTACTAAAAACCGGTGACTTTTTAATTTTTTTTATCAAAATCTCGAATTTTTATGGACTATATCAGAGGTTCCACGTGGAATGGCACATGTTTTATACATCCTGTAATTTTTTCAAGTCGTTCTGAACCTCCATTCGTTCGCAATCAGGAAAAACCAAGAGTAAAAAAGATTTGAGAAAAGCGCGTTTAAAGTTTCTGGGCAAAGGCGACGCTATAGGTTGCCGCTTGAAGTTTTTAGCTGCCAAATCTACAATTTTACTCTAAACCAAGCAGCATTTTATTCAGAAAAGATAGCACTTTCGGAAAATGCAATACAAAAATCGATTTTTCGACTGCCTAGTCCCTTTGAACGAATTTAGCTAAATGAATGAAACAATTACAGATTCTAAGTGGTGGAACAGTTGTAATATGCCTCGTCTAACTCTTTTAGAAAAACGTTTCTTTCCCTTAAACAACCTTTATCTTAATATTTTTGCAGTAGAATCTAAGGCAATCTATGAAACGTGATACTATTCGCGGCTAAAGGCAAACCGTGCTATTTTCCGCAGCAAAGTACCGAAACGTGCTACCTTTCGTCGCGAAAGAGCATAACACGCTATTCTTCGTGGCGATGAATGAAAACATATTACATTTCAAGAACAAAATCGAAAATTCTGTTCTTCGTGGTCAGAATGAGCAGAGTGCTAGTCTTCGCAAGACAAATGAAATATGCTACTTTTCGTAACTCACGTCGTTATAAACATCCAAGTCTATGAACTCGAAAACATTCACGTTCCGATCATGAAATTTGATGTTTTTTTTTCATTTCTTTTTGCAGAAGCTGCTTTAAAGCAATGCAGAAATATTGCAAGACAGTATTCTTACTTTAACAAGGTGTTTCAAAATAACAATAATGCTGTGTCTACCATACTCGGGGATGTTTTTACATATGAGAGATACTGGTGAGTGATAAAAGAATGATATGTACTCCACGTTCAGGTTTCAAAGGAATAGCGTCGCATTTTATAGAAAAAGTAATTTATTTAGCTTAGAAATTAGTCATATAAATAAATATATATGTTACTCGATGCGTATAAATTTCAAAGAACAAGTTCGCGATATCAGAAGGAACGTGCGTGCTTCCTGATACGAGAGAAGTTTCCGAAACGAGACCTTACGTGAAAGAATTTCGCTAATTCTAACATTCTAAGTGATGCTCGAAGTAATTTTAATGGTTAAAGTTAATCAGAAACTATACAATCGTATGTACAAACATTTATGTCTGCGAAATCAGTCTACAGGCTCATTGCTCCTAATAGAACCATTACAGTCGTTGATTCAGCGGTCGGTCTTAAGTTATCTCACTCCTTTTACATTGTATCGTCGCTAGGCTCAAGGCTCACAATCAGCCTCGGATAGTTGTATGTATATTTATCTTAACGCAATCAAGAGAATGTTGCTGTCTTCCGAGGTTTCAACGGGGTCGTTCTAAATACATTTAAATCCGTCTGTCATTATTTCATGTAGTCAGGTATAGTTTCCCAGCTATCGTTAGCGTCCAGAGAATCGTTATCGATGTCACTTTTAAGGTCAGCGTCTCCCGCAGGTTCTCGAATCTCATTCCTTTCTGGCCTCTTCGTCGTCGACGTAGCGACCACGTTGATCATCACCGTGCTCAGACTGCTTGAATTGGAGAGCTTCCTGGCTGCCAGCATCGGACCTTGGAACACTGCTCTTGAGAACGTGTTCCTGTACCTGTACTTCTGTTTCTGTCGAATTCTGCACGCAATGAATATCGCTAGGAAAACCACGATCGTCACGCCAAGAATCGCTCCGCTCGCTATTATACTCGGCTTCACTTTCGACAGAGTCTTTCCCCTCTCGTTGTCTTCCTCTTCGGCAACTGCATTGCTGGTATCGCCGTACACCGTTCGTATATCGATAGAACTCGGCTCTTGCTTCATCACTTCTTTCACGTACCCAGACTGAACGACGTTCGGGGTGTCGTTGGTGCGCGTGGCTTCAGCATCGTCGCCCACTTTGCTGTCCTCCTTGGGCAGCTTTCCCCTTTCCACGATATCGTACTCGCCCGCAAAGTCCCGCTGAATGTCCTTGGCGAACGGAAGAGAACCGAAGGTCGTTAGTAAATCGACTATTTGCACCATGCGATGATGTCCCTTGATGTCTTCTTGTTCCTCAGCGGCCTCGTTGGAGCGAGCGTCGGGTACCGCAGCTTCGTTGGGCACCGTGGAGTCTGCAGTCAAGATTTGCCGCTGAGTAGTGTCTTCCTCTGGGTGAACGAAATCTTTCGGATTCAACGTCGAGTTCTTGAATGATCGTTGCACGTAATCGTCAATTCCTTTATCATAGTCCTCGGCGTCTTTGGCCATTGCCGTTCCTCCGTCAGCCACACTTTTCCGCTCAAACTCGTAAACATTCTTGGCTGGCGACAAGGTGACCACTTTCAAGACAGCTCCACCCTCCGCTCGGTGTCCATCGTTCGACTTTTGTACCTTGAGTCGCGACACCTCTGCTAGGTGAACCTTACTGGAGCCCCTCTGTCTCAGAGCGATCAGTTCTTCCAAGCTCATGTTCCTCGACTTCAGAAGACGCTCCAGCCTCTTCCCAGCTGATCCAGACGCGAACAGTTCGAATATCTCGGCCCGTGCTTCTGGCTCCACTTCAGACACGATGTCCTCGTAGCTTTTCTTCTCGGTCTCGTTTGCATTCTGATGATTCCTGGGGGAATGCTCGGCATTCTCTGCGGAGGCGTTATTCAAGATCGCTTGGCGATCCTCGATCGTGGAATTGGTACCGTAAGACACGGCGTCTAGTGCAGACTCTATTTCCCTCATCATGGTCCTGCTCATATCGTGTTCGTCGATAGGGCTGTTAACTTGAGTGTTCTGTTCTAAATCATGGTACATGAACGGCCCGTCGTCCTGGTACTCCTGCTCCGAAAACAAGCTGTAATCCCCTTCAGGGTGCTCGGTGATCACACGTTCATCTTTCGTAAGCGTTTTAGCCGGCTTAACATCAGGCTGTTCGCCGCTCTTGGGCACGCTTGACGAGTTCTTCGCCAGCTTGGAGCGTTCTGTGGGGCTCAAGATCTGCTCGATGCTCAACGTGGAGCCAGTATCCTGGTAATTATCCTTGACGCTGCCAGCCGAGGATTTATCGTTCTCCTGGTCTTTCACCATCAGCCAAACCGGAGACATGCTGTTCCGTCCGTTCTTGTAATCGGTGAAATCGGAGAATTCCATGATCTCATCCTCGTCGAGGCCCTCGCCTCTGGTTTCACCACCGTTCGGCAATTTACCCGCGCTGCCGTTACTCGGCAACAGCTCCATGGAATTTGTTGCAACGGGCAACGATGTTGCAATCATTGCTGGCGAGCTCGCGGTAGGCGTAACTTTTGCTCGCGGAGGATCAGGAACAATCATCGATCCTCCCATCGTTGCGTTCTCTGCTTCTGAGTGTACGATTCCGACGCGTTTTGTCGGACTCGAAACTGGCCCCGCGGAACTCGTCAGATTCATTCCGCCCACAGGAAGAATTAGGATTTTATGTTCGTCTTTTATCTGGGAACTTTTCGTATTACCAAACTCTAGGTCAGTTATCCATTGTGGTTTCTTCGCGATGGATACTCGTGTAAAAGTGTGCGACATGATCTTCGACGCTTCTTCGATATAATCCTCAGCCTCCTCGTTGTCCTTCGACTTCAGCGCATTAATCACGTCAGCTTTACCTCTTAAAAGGTCATTCAGGGTTAGATTTCTCCGTTGCAGGAGTTCAGACAAACTCAGCCCTTCTTCTTGTTGCATCTTCAGCAGAGACTTCAGCTCCACGGAGTTGCGTACGAACTGAGCATTTCTGGTTTCAGATTCTGAAGGATTTTTCTTAGCGCTCGCGCGAGGCCATGGTCCAGAATTGCTCTCCAGTTTCCTTTCGTTGGATGATGTCTCGTTTTCAGCCAGCGCGAACTCGTAGTTTTGGGGTGGCCTCCTTTTCCTTGGACGGGGCTTCAAGTATTCCCCGTCGTCCAGCTCGTGCTCGTAATCCTTCACTTGGAAGGCTTCCCGATACCTCGACGATGTTGCGCCTTTGTTCTCCGCGAAATCTAAGGTCTCCTTGCTGGTCCCTTTTGAGCTTGCTGCGTTTCGATTGATCGCGGAACGGGTATCTTTCTTCCTTGGCAAGATCTCCTGGTGCTCCTCACGTCCACGTTTATTGCCGGATAATTCGTAGTCCGTGTACTCGGGGTAAGAAGTCCGAGGGCTGTTCCTGGAACGATGGGGATCATCTCGTCCGTTATTTTGACGATACTTCGTCCCTCGACGGCTGTAATCGTCCTCGTCGTCGTTGTCTATCCTCTCTTTGGTGTATTGGGAGAATTGGGAGAACGGAAACAGAGGCACTGTATCGCCGTCCCGCCATTTGGGCTCGAGGGCCCCGTCATTGTTCCGCCATCTTCCTACCAGTTCGCTCGAATTCTCTTGGTCCTCTGGGATCCCGCCGTCTGATATTTCGTCCCTGCTTCCCGTACGCCCTCGCGTTTCCTCCTAAAAACAGATTCATCTTAAGAAATGGGTAGCAGATAGAGTTTGTGGCGGAAAGATACCCAGCGCTAGCTTAATGTAGGTAGGTACCTATGTAGGTTAACATCAAATGTTGTTTCGGATTGAAAGAAATTTAAGTTTAACTTGAAGTCTACATATACGACTGGAATTGTTATAATCCTGATTGATGGAAGGAAAGAACGTTGGATGGAAGTGACAATATCGCGTAGATCTGAATTAATGGGGAATTATTTGTGTTGAGGGGCCATTTCGGCTAGACGGGTTGTAAAGATCGATTTTTTAAAAACATTTTTCGAAAGTACATGTTCTCAAGAATGAACTGTTTAATTTTCATGGAAAAATTCCGATTATTTTTGCTTCTATAGAGGCATTTTGTACGGAGCGCAGAGGCCTCTGAACGCGTTTTTCTCGAAACATCATTTTTTCATATCGTGAAGATAAAATCGAAAAAATCTATCGAACCGATTAATTTATTATTCTGCACACCTATGACTCTCATAGGGACTACAACTAAGTATTTTCATTGAGTCTAACCTACTTTCGAAATCTAAAATAGCAAGGAGAAAAGCCGAAAAAACATTTTTCTTGCATTTTCACTAATTATAGTCCGTGATCAAGAATCTGTTTGGATTTTTGGTTTCAGATAAGTCTAACAGCTGAAATCGCTTGCGTGAGCGAGGCATGCATTTTTAAACATGTCGTTAAGATCGCTTTCAAAAGCATTTTAAAAGCCATAATTTTATTATTTTTATATTCTTTATTTACTGTAGAAATGTAGTTTAATAAATAGAAAAGAAGTTTTATTCCATTACTATACTTCTTTTCATCGCAATAAATTTCTGAAAATCGTTGAATTTCTCGCTACCGGAATGACCCCTTAAAATTACTCAATGTTAAGAATAAAATTGTCCAAGGCAGGTAATTAAAAATATGGTATCTACTAGCTTTCTGTCGTATACTGTATGCAGTGGCGGATTTAACAGGGCGGCTGATGAGCAGTTGCTGTCTGGGCCCCTGCTCAGAAGGCCCCTCAGGGTCCCATCTCCAAAAAACACTACATTTTTTTTCGTACTACCACACCTGGCCCGTTTTCAGTAAACTACCCCTTCATTTTCCCGAAAAAATGGGCCCCTCAGAACGTTTGCCACCGGGGCCTTTTTTCTTTAACACGCCACTGACTGTATGCAGGGTGACTCAAAAGAAATATGAGAATAAAACCTTTTGTGAGAGGGCTCTAGAGATAATTTTAATTGAAAAATGTCTCGACATAAGTCTGATTGAAAAATCTTGTCCATTTAGATAAAGACTTGTTTTTTTCCCTATTATTTCTAAATATACAGTCCTGGTCATTTATGCCTGTTGCGTTTTATGGTATTTTCCAACTGGTGGTTTCCCCAATATTTTTCTGAAGAAAAACATTTTTTTCAAAAAGCTCTTTCATTTCACAATATCGGTTAAGTAATTGAATGATCAATTAAATAATGTTCAAATTATCGAACACTTTTGAGCAATCTTCACATAGGTACATACTCCAGCTTCTATGATAATACTATTCGTAGTTCATTTCATTGTAGAAGAATATAGAAATATTTGTTAATTTCTGAAACACAACATTCCAATCTGTATTATCGAAAACAATGTATGTTTAGTACAGACGGTCCAAAGAATTGTTCAAACTCTTTCGATTTCCTCGCATGCAGTTATTCGAAAATCGGTATCTATCGTTCATCTAAATCCAATTCAAATAAAAATCTAATATTTATGTGACGAAAGTATGCAGTTACATACATGAAACATGATTTTTCATCATTTCCTTAGCAAAACTCGATATACATACAGACACCGTGTGACGCGTATTGAAACACGAACTGACGATTTGAAAAGCAATTTCCGTAGAATATATTTGCATTAAACTGGGTGGTCAACGAATAGCCAAGTGAAATCTGTTCATTCATTATTTGCCAATCAGTATATTAAGATGGTCCATGTTAATATAATGATTCTCTTTCGAACTTAGCTTTAAAATCCGCCCTGAAAGTTTTTGTGTTTCCTGATAAATTATACTACGATCGTATATAGGAAGGTAAATCGAGTTACCTGAACTCCTTTCTTTCACACTGATTTTAAGAGGAAACCAGATGAATACTGTCAAGTAATTGGAATGTTAATATGTAGGTACACACTATTACGAGTTTTGATCATTCTCATTGATTATCGAGTGGAATTATTCGTTGGTTTCTAAAGCCTCTATTATTCTATTGTTAAAAACAATACTGGGAATCTTTGTTTTATTTGCCTTCGTCATTTGCAAATAAAAAATAGGAAGTAAAGTTGCATTATATGCAATGCAAGTGGTGTACTTACATAGGTATATTTTTTTTTATGTAATGTAATATTTCTCAGAGTTTGGCAAATGGTTTGAAAATATTACGAAAAGAGGTCGTTAGTGCAACAGAGCGAAAGATAAAAAAATAATTAAGCTGTAAAATTAAAATTAATTTTTTGCTGAGAATTGCTAAACATCTGTCCCAAAAGGAGCTTTTGGAAAAAAGAGACCGAATTTATTGTTAGTCAAGTTCCTCGAAGTATCCAAATTTGACGATGTCTCTTTGGAGTGAAATATTTTTAGTGCCACGTTTATGAGTTGTAAATAATAAAATACTCTGTGCCGGGAATATCGCGAAACTTTCTCGAACCAGATAGACAGATCTGTTTCGTGGGAACTCGATCTCATAAATTTCCGTAAAGATGCAGAGAAACTTCAAATATATTGCGCAAACTCCAAGTAGAATATCTTGTCACAATCTGGCTTAAGTCGCAGCATCTTTTGCCCATTTAATATCATCGTAATAATTTTCTTTCTATGCTGGAGACACGTTGGTATCGGTCTTTAAAATTGCGAGGCGGTTATAATATATTGAAGTAAATAGTACTCGGAAATCTAAATAGCGAACAAAGTTCAGTGACTATAAAAAAGAAAGTGCACCGTGCCTGTTTAATTGGCGCAATTTTCCTTACGTAAAGTGCAAGTAAGACGCGAAGAAAGACACATTGATTTGCAACTATTACAGCAATTATTATCGATCACATCTTTCAGATCTTCCTTGAACATTTTCTTACATTAGCATGCCCTCATTAATGTTCTGCCATTACGCTATTTCTATACTGCTTGCTCTATATACAGGGTATTTCTGAACGAATGTGACTTTTACAGGTATATTCTATGTATTGCAACTAAAAAAAGTGCTAATGAAACATGGGTCTGAAAAGTATTGGTTTTCAAAATATACCCACTTTTATATGGCTAATTAAATCCGAAAACATGTGTTCACAGCAAATATTTAGAATAGCCACCATGGTTAATAATGCAATTTTTGTATGGAAACTGTAAATTTTCATGAGAAAAATTCAGAAAAAACTGGTTCTTACGGCCGTCACAGTGGTGTTTCCCCTTAATTAATTTCTGGTCTCATTGTATCCCACGTTCATGCGTGTTTGCAATGTCTCAAAAGTTCCTATTGCTATTGGAACGAGGTATATATATATATATACATATATATATAATAGAAAGCATAAGTCTTGAGTCTATTTTTTTTAAAAATTGCTTGTCATAATTTGTATTGGGAATTTTAATAGTAGGATCATATGGAAGGTTCAGAAGTCAATCACTGTAAGTCCATTAGCATTAAAACCGAGATCTATGCTGTTTGTCCTCTGAATAATTTTGCTTAGTAATTCCGTGATCAATATAAGTACCGCCATTTATGGTTTACGTACGAAAGTAGTGACTTGATTGATTTATCAACTGAAAGTTTTAATAATAATGAGGTTTTCGAACTACATAACTCATTTTCATGGAAAGTTGGACTTACACTGATTCGCTTCTGAACCCTCCATATAAAACAGGAACCCATGTTTATTAAGATGTTTCTTTTAGTTCTGACGTACATGGAACAGATCTGTAAAATTTTTAGTGCCTCTTTAGATTCAGCCTGCATTTGAAAATTATTGAAATGAATTGTTTATAATAGATTGTAAGGTTGTGCAAGTATTCCCTCTACATAAATTGGTGCAGTCTGAAGCAATATTGTTTGCAATGGAAATGGTTTAATTTGTTTTGCTTTCTTATTTTTTAAAACTGCAGTAGCGGACGAAAGAAAGTGTAAATCTTTTAAAATCGCTTAACTCGTTTACAATTGATCCTAACGACATGAGTTTTTTTTTAGAAGCTAGAAGGATTAGTTTGCTAAGCGACGTGTTTCGTCGTTTTGAAAAAAATTGCAATTAGTCGAAATAGGGAAAAAATATGCTGATTTCGAGAATTTCGCAATTTTCGACTTTATTCTGCGATCTTTAAGCGTTTGTAATTTAGAGCATAAGTAACCGATTTTGATGAAATTTTCAACATGCATACCAGTTACTTAAATCTACAAATGGGATTTTTGAATTTTCATTACAGGCTCAGAAAAAAGTTGAAAAAACGATCTTTACTATTTGTTTCGCTCTTCCGACTAATTGAATTTTTTTTCAAAATGACGAAACACGTCACTTAGCAAACTATCTTTCTAGCTTCTCAAAAAATGTCAAGTCGTTTGGACCAATTCTGAAAAAGCTATGCGATTTTAAAAGGTGTAAACTTTCATTTGTCCGCCACTGTGTATAAAAGTACTCACACTTAAGAAACAAGATAATTTTGTTCCAATTTCATGCGTTTAAAAAAGAGTTTTTCTTGATACTATGTGTCAGTACTTAAATCAATTCATTACAGAATTCATCTAAAAAAATTATAGTCAGTGCAATATAATTATGAATTATTCCTCGTATTCTTCTCACTATTTCTTATTTATTTTATATTTGTTTAATATTAACCACGGGGTTAGATTTTACGTATAATTATCATATATTATTTATTGCAAAATTATGTCTGTAATCTCCTTTCCCGAAGCATAATTCACGTTTTGTTTATAGTCCTATTCCGAGTCTCTAAGTAGTCACTCGTCCACTACTTCAGAAAAGTTTTTAATGAGTTCACTTGCATGCTTAATTATTTTCTGCTGTGTTTTATATTCATTCTTTCTAATGTTAATTTCGAGGTCAGAGTATAGTTTGCAGAAGATTGTCGTGCATTATTCGGAAGAGTTCTATATGCGCAGTTAATTAAAACCATTGTTCATATTCATTTATGTCCCTGAGTATTTGATCAACAAGCATTTTCTGGTTTCTCAGCTCGGTTTTGGCCATTTTCAATTTTTCAGAATATTGGTAACAGTGAAAACGAAATTTAATATTATTTGTATTGTGTTTCATAACAGAAGGCGCGATTTTACATGAAAAAATAACCACAAAATATAGAATGTTTGTTTATAGAAGGTTCAATTTTCTTCCACAATTTCAACTTATTTTTGTAAAAGATTTCGCTTCATTCTACTATATTTGCTAATAAATTGTAGTAATTTTTAGTTTGCTGTGCGCGTGACATTTTCAACATTGACTTTGTCGAAAAGGGAGCCCCTATGGAGAAATTATATTCCACATTTCCTACAATAGCGCACGCGTTTTCGTCGATGATAATTACGGTATGAATCAAATGCGCGAAATACGTGACAAAATGTTCGCAAAGTCCCGAAGTTTCCGTGCACCGTGCCAGCTTTCTCTTTCTCTGGTGATCTACGTGATCTACTGTGCAGCTAGTTTTTACCACAACAACGGCCTCGACGTGCGTTTTGACATTTGCTGTCGTCAGAATCTTTTGGGGAGTCTAGTCTCTCCTTTCAACAAACAGCTTGAAAGTTTGTTTACACGCGAGATCGAGAGGGCTTGAATTAATTTACTGTAAACTGTATATACAGACCGATTCACGGTGAACTTCAAATTAATCGAACGAAAGTATTTTCGATGATCATTTTGCACAGCTTTATACATTTTCTATTTTTTTTTAATCTCTTTTAAGCCACAACTGTGCGCGTTGAGTGAACATTGCCGAAGAAGCAGTCACGATCCACAGAAGTGTTTCACGTAAAAAGGGCATAATTCTCATTGTTTCATGAAAATATATAAAGTTCACTAAGGGCTTTTTCACAGGAGACACTTCTGTCACATATGACTGGTAGTTCTGATATATTAGCATTAGTTTAAGAAAAATAGAACCAGATAGGAATTTGTTGGAAATACCAATTGTGAGACTCGAAAATATCTTGTGCGAAAAGGGCCTAACAAGGGGAGGGTATAATAAAAGGCTCAAATTTTGTTCATAGCTGGTGTATACCATGTATGATAATAAATATATGAAAACGCATCGTGTATTATTCAGAATTTCACAAAGAAATGCAGCTCAGAGTTTGGCTTTTCTGGATCTTCCACATGAATCTATTTGCAAGAACGAAACTATATATCTTATGGTCAGTTTATTATATCGTTTCGTAGGCAATTAATTAAGACTCCTGGAATAATCTGCACGAACCAAACAACAAATACCTTGCATTGCACAATCTAACTATCAAGTCGGAAAAAAATGACTAAGTACCACCTGTTTCGAATTTGAGATTAATATCTTTATTTTTGATTGCTTGCACTCAATAGATTTCAAATCCACTTTTTTCGAAAACGAAGTCTCGATTCGAAAAAACTGTTCCACTATTTCAATTGATTTTTGCACAAAGCTTTATTTGATTGTAGTAATTCTAAATCAGATAAACGTGTACCATAGACTCTTCACGACCGATGTTATAAAAAAGAACGAAGGCTCGATTGAAAAAACTTTATTGCACATTTAGATTAGTACCAGTTCAGTGATACTCTGTATTATCCGATGGTTTTACTCGCGGACAGTTATCGAACGTGCAACCTCGTCGGTGAAATACCCTGGACATTTCACAACGTTACCTGTTCCCGCGTAGAAAAAAATAAAAATAAAGATGGGAAAACCGCGACCGGTTAAAAGAGCAATGTCCACTTTCGTGTAAGGGACGTTCACCCTTTCCTGTTGATATAAAAGTCAAACGCGTTCGACGATTCGCGTCTCGTGTTCGACCACGTAATATGGAGATTGCAGATTAACTGCTCCAGCCATGAATCTTTCTGCTATAGGATTCATCATGGAAAATTTTCATCTCATTGGAAATGCGTTAAAAATTAATATGTTGAATGAAACTTGGATGCAGTAAAAGAAAAGCTGCTGGGGTGCTTTTGTCAATGAACTTGGATATTTATAACTTGTTTGTGTTGTTTATTTTGTTTTTACGCATTTATGCAAATCTATCGATCTTTCCCCCTTACATGAAATTATGACTGGACAAATAAACTGCGATCTACACTTGGAAATTTACCAGGAAGTGTACTTGAAAGTGTAAACTATGTGGTAATTATATTTAGGTCGTCTTGATAGTTAGATTGTGCAATGCGAGGTATATGTTGTTCGGTTCGTCTAGATTATTCAAGGAGTCTTAATTAATTGCCTATTAGTCGATATAATGAACTGACCATAAGGTGCCTAGTTTAAGGTGGCAATTATTACTCTACAATTTGATTGTTTATAAAGCTATTGAAGACACAAGAAAGTTGTCAACATGAAGGCTGTTTGTTTAATATTGAACAGGAAAATAAAGTGTTGGTCTTGTTATTTATTAGTTTCTGAAAAATTATTACCAGCCGAGACTTTGGTGTCGCTTTAATTTTTTTAATGGAAACATTTATGTCTATTTTGCATTTCAAAATCCAATAAGGTGGCAAATGAAATGTATTTTTAATTAGTTATTTTTTCGGACGCACCTACAGAACGGTGCGATTATTTCTGCAGTTTTGCACATGATTAACAAATGTACCTACTCGTTATTTAAATCGCCGAATGCCTTTGGAAGCACACTGTAAGACGAGCGTCATAAAAATACATTCTTTCGTTAAAAAGAAACGAAAGTGCCGTTGAAATCTCTGTGAACACCGGTTTTATAGAAAATTCAAGTCGAATATTATACACAGAGCGTCCGCTGAAACGTGGCAAATCGGCGAGAAAATGATTCCACGCGAAAAGAACATCTTTTTATTTATCGCGTATTTTCCAAGAAAAATAACTTCGAAGAGGGAAGTAGGTTGCATCCATTCGACGGTGTATCGGCGATCTGTGTTCATTGGCTAGCGAAGTGTGTGCTTGTAATCGCAGGAATTATTCGCATGGCGCTAGTTATCCATCATAATATCAGGCACTACAATAGTTTTTAGTTCTCACCGATTCTTAAATATGGAAAAATGAAACGAATACAATTACTGTGACACTGTACTTTGGATGTTATAAGTTTATGGCAACGTAGACATCAGAGATGGGCATTACTTAAATAAAAAATTATTTAAATATCGTATCAAATAAAAGAGACTTCATCTTTATTCGTCATGAATAAGAATAACCCGAGTCAATTTTTATTCGAAGCGCCATGATTGAATTAATTTAATCATGGTTCAATGATTATATTTGCATGTTTTTGTGTGTATGTAAAAAAACATGTGTTCTCGATAAAGTTAAATATTTCCAGATTATAATCAATTAGTTTAAAGGAAAATTTACAAATAAACAGATAAGTAGTTTGGGGAAAAATAAAAAATTGCATATAATATACAAATTGCCAACAATTGCTAATTTCGATAGAAAATACTTCAGCGAACATGCTGGTATTTTTCGGATATTGAAAATCAGGACTGAGTAGAATTAAAAGCCCTGTTTCGTTAAAAGTAGTCCGATTAAAATTATTTTCTGTCAATTTAATTGGGAGAATGGAAGGAATCCATTGGTGTCACTTTCAAATTGATACGATGAAAAATAAAGAAATTCACTTTCTGACACATCGCCGAGCATCTCTAGGCGCCAGTTTAGACGGGTGAACGATACAACGTCGCTCGGCTCAGGCCTCGATCAAAAGGCGAAGTTAGACGGCGCGTGGCGCGGCGAGCTTGGCGCGAGATTTGCCGAGCCGACTCACCGAGTCCCGCGCCGTGGGATTGCTCATGGCTCGTCAAGGCGACTCGCCGAGCCTGGGTGAGCCGCGTCGACTCGCCGGGTTCCATGCCGTCTAAGCCCCGTTACGCACTGGCGACAAGTTGCCGGTAACGAGAGACCAGCAACCTTTGTTGTTCGCCGCGACCAAGTGATATATCCCCGTGTACCTCGTGCTCGTCGGCTACTTGATCACCGGCAACTTGGTGGACAAGAGACCAGAAACCTTTGTTGCTCGTCGCGATAAACTGCGTACGAACTCATATATTCCCGTACACCTCGTGGTTGTCGGCGACCTGGTCACGAGGCTCGCCAAAGTTAGTCGCGTTGTCATCGACTAAATTACGAATGAATACGAGAAAATTATTTATGGTCGACGATTGAATTCCCATGATTGAAATAATTCAATCATGGCGCTTCGAATAAAAATTGACTCGGATTATTCTTATTCGTGAGCCTCGAATAATATTTTCGTTTTTTATTCGAACACAATTTTTTATTTGAAATAATCTTCTGCCCATCTCTGGTAGACATACAGTAATGCCTTGTTAATATTGAAAGAAATGGACTCGTCAATATGGAGTGAATCATCCCCATTACTTTAGCCCACGAGCACCATTCGCCGTCGCGCGAGCCGCGAAGAAATTAATTTCTATTATTTTCTTTTCTTCTCATTATGGATTGCAATCGATTGCTGAGATCTTCCTGATAAAAATGAGTTCAAACATGGACTCGATCGAACGATTATGGATATTCTAAATAATAATACATTCCGTATTGACAAACTGTTTACATATAATGTCAATTTTACGAGAACTGCACAGAACAAATGAATTGTTAAATCAAAAGCACAAAAGGAAATCAGCTGTTTTCAGAGCTAGCTAGTTTTACAAACGAGGAACACTTGTGGTGAAATCTATTGAACATGATCATTCTTTTCCATCGCGGTTACAGACCCAGAACCACTAAATAATAATAGTATCCTGAGTTTCCAAATAAAATCTTCCTCTTCTGAAAATAATAGTAAAACTAAACGTCTCTAATATAAATCCATCTTTTTTTTACAGTTCCCGTAAAATTTACGAGTATCATTTACAAGTATTAGTAGCATTGCTATTTAAAATACTCAAAATAGTCCGATTGAGTTCGGGTTGGGGCTCATTTCTATCAGGAAGATCTCAGCAATCCATTGAAATCGTTTTTAGTGAGGAAGAATGAAAATTATAGAAAAATTATAAAATTATCGATAGATGACGAGTCAGTCAACGGCACCTTTGATTTCACCTCTCGGGTCTTTTTGCCACGGTCTCGTTAATATTGAATCAGCGAACCCGACTTTTCAATATTAATCGGGCATTACTATACGATTTTTCTATTTTCATATTAAAAAATGTAGGAGAATGGAACATAGTTCGAAGTTGGCTAACCAAAATATTTTTTCCGCAACTAAGTAGTTTAAACATAAAATCGTGTCGAAATAGAAAGATTTATTTTTTCAAAATTCCTTCACTCTTTTCATTCATCAAAATGAAATAAATTTTGTTAGATAGAGGGTGTATTTTTAATTATGAGAAGTGTATTTCTGGGAATTACCATTTAGTTCACATTATCGTATAGTAAATACATGTTCAGAGTGGTCTTTCCCGAAAATATATTTTTACATTAATTTTCTGTTCGCTCTTTTTTCACGAGAAAACTTTTTTATATTATCAACAGTTTCACCAGTAATTGGGTAGCACTTTACACAAGAATTATTTGAAAGTGTGAAATAAGATTTTTCAATACAAGATTTCGTTTTTGAGAAAACCGATTTGGAAAGCTCGTCTAGTATCGGTGTACTTACCTAACACTCAATTCCATTTTCAAAATCGATTTGTTTCGAATACAAAGCCCGGATAAACCAATTTCATATAAAAAAAACCTATATTTCCTACTTTTGTTTACATGAAAAATCGTCCCTTTTCGGTTCTATGAATAATTCCTCCCCCACTCCCCATATGTTTACCGATTGTAGTATTTCATGTACCGAATGGCCCGTGTGCCTCACATCTGAATAACTCCTGAATTATGCGCGGATTGTAAAATTTTTATAGCTATGCTAAAGTTGCTTGGTTTTGAGGGAGGTGGGGGGGATTAAATAACGTATATACTTTTTTATAGGTGTATGCGTTTCGGAGATTTGTAGGTTAAATCGTTTTTTCAAGTGGAATGTACGTATTTTTTGCAAACCTTCGTTATTTTTCAAATGAATATATTTCAAACAGTAGGGAAGACAGGGGCTAGTTGACACGTCCTTAAGTTGTCAATTTCTTTCATTTTGATTTAAATTAATTACTTAATAACTAATATGCTAAAATATACTTTGGTCCTTCCTCTTTAATATATTGCAAATGAAATGCTAACAAAATACATACAAAATGAACGAAAATATGTTATTTGGACGAAGGTAAAATGTATCAATTTACTTATTCGCTTAGTTATTCTGTTTTCAATTTTTTAAATTTTTTATTTGAATTAATTACTTAATAACGAATACGCCAAAATATACTTTGGTCTTTCCTCTTTAACATATAGTAAGCGAAAATTTATAATATTCATCCCTTAATATTCATACCCAAAAACTGTCCGCGTGAAACGGCCTTAACCCCCCCCCCCCCCTCCCAACTCCCCATCACTCCATCGAATAAACCCACAAAATTCATTGGTGAATAAGCGACGTTCCCCTTTCTCGACACCCGTCCACGATATTTAAGCAGGCAAAACGGCGAGATTTCTCTTTCGTTTCTTACCCGATGGCTCAGATCATCGCCTCGAATAACGAGCTCGAGGCCCGCTCGAACGGGCTCTGCCCGAGCGGAGGATCTATCGCGAGGGGAATCGAACGTGAAAAGCATCAGCAAGAGCAGACAGAATGTTTTCCACATCGTTGCAGCGCGATCGGAACACCGAAAGCTCCTCGTCGTGGATGCACCAAGTTTCACGTCCCTCCTCCGCGTCCAGGTGGACCCCTTGGCCCCGGTGATCGGTGACGGTAGAGTCCTCGTAACCGGCAAGCAGGTGCACGTAGATCGCAGCCGCGCACAGGATAACGAAAATCGCGTTCTTCCTGTTGCACAGGCCTAAGATATCCTCAGGGTTCATGCAGAACCACTCTGTTGTCCCCTCTCGGATTTTAATAACAAACGGTTGAGTTGCGCCGTTCCCACGCGGTTCGTTCGCATCTGCGACAGTTCGCCTCTGCAGACTTTGCACTTCGGTCTCATTTAACGTCGCCCATTACGAATCCGGCAGAGAATCACGATCGTGCGTAGAGGCCCGGGAAACCCTCGATTGTCAAACTCCTCACGGAGATATATATTTTGAAAAGGAACATATACGTGCATCCGGTTGATCCTGGTTACTTTCGATCCTTCTATCTGGATCTTCCTTTGTGGGGCAGACTAGTGGGTCGCGTGTTCTCGCGGACGAGCTTCGCCTAATGGTAATCCAGCTTGAGCGCTCGGCCGCGGCGCAGTAATCAGTGTTAATCACTCGGAGAGGCGAGCGGGCATCGGCATGTTTTTCATTGGTGAAAAATCGCAATGATGCTGGAGGCTCGCGAACTTGTAGATGACACGCTTGACACTTTCGAAGCAGCACACTCTTCTTTCCACTCTCGGCGAATCGTTCCCGCGCACTGACGCCGCTTTTCTCCGCGCGCTATCCTAAGTAAGTCGGTGAAACTCGAGAGCCGTCTTCTACCTACCTCTAAACGGACGGGGGGCGCTCTCTTGCCTCTCCTCGGCGACCACTGCCGGATCACCACTGATGATATTCATCTGGCGGCGATCCGGTCGGTGATAGGTAGATGTGCTTGGATAAGCCGGTACCCATCGGTTGCGCTTCGGATGAGAGATGAAAAGACGATCGGCAATACTGATCACTGATACGCTTCGATGGACCCTTGTTGATAGCGGAAGAAATGGTCGGCTCGCGTCCAATTGTGCGCTCTTTTTTTTTCAGGGGAACGTTATTTACGTGGAAGTTGAGGTGAACGATTTCAGGGTAGTGTTGGTTGAAGCGTTGTTTTGAAATTTAATATTATTTGGAGGAACGGGGTAGTTTCGTTCTGCGGTGATTTCGATTGTGGGGGATTAGTTGCTTCTTGATATATGTAGATCTGAGTGATTTTTGGTGGTATTTGGTAACAAATGCTCTAAAGAAGTATTTGTTCTTTCCATCTTGTCATACGTGACTCGAAATTAATTTGATATGTAATCCATTTTTTCTGTTCTCTTCGTTTCTGATCATTGTAAAGTAAAGGGTAATATACCCGTGCAATAATAAATAATAATAATAATATCGCTTGAAATTGAAATGTCATGTTAAATCATCTACCTATTAGTCACTTCGAGAAATAATTTTGGTAGTAAGGGAAACTCTGATAAAACCAGGTACATCCCTAGTAGCACAAAATATTGGATGCACATACATCCAACATTAAAAAGAGGTTCAATCTCTTTTTGATATTTAAACATACATACAATATTTATTCTAGATTAAGAAGCAAATATATTTTCTAAATATGCTGAAAATATTCATTTTATATTATGAAAAAAACATTCTTTTTCAAATATGAAGTAAATATTTATTGAATAGTAGAAAGAAAACATTTTTTTCCGAATATTTTATTTTCTAAACCTTTATTTCACGTTTTCAGTATGTGTATATAATATTTGGAATCAACATTTTTTTCATATTAAAAAGTGTGGCTAAAAAAATATTTTTTTAATATTTGGAAAGAATATTTAACCAATATTTTGTGCTACTAGGGATATACCTGGATAAAACCGGGACGTGATATTATTGTTAGGGCGGTATTTACAGACGCTTCTTAAGCTTAAGATTACTTTAAAGTTTATTAAGTATTTAAGGCTTCAAGACACTCCTCGGTGAAATCGCGCGAAAACATAGGTGACTTTATGAATTTTTCTAGAAAACAGTGTACAATGTATGGTTCTAAAACTTTTTCCTCTTTATTCCGCTACAAATGTAGAGTATGAAACAATTTTTTTTATTTTATTTTTTCCCACCCCTGCCTCTGATATTCATTGCGTGCTACATCGTTGAAGAACAGACTGGCCTGGACTGTCGCCACGATAACTTTGGACAGGATCAGCCGAAATCAAAAACCCAAAGATATTCCTTAATTACACATGCGTGGTTATTGCGCTACCCTCAGGCAGTGTTAAGAAACAACTGGGCGATGATTGCCAAATGTTTAAACGATAGGGTTCCGAAACAAGGGGTTTTTCGCACAAAAATGTTTCGTAAAAAAAAATTGAGTGATATGAAAATTCGCAACAGAGGACAGCGCGGAAGTCAGTGTAATTGCGAGTAGAATCCCGTTTGAATTTTTAGATTCGGTCAAGAATTGCATTTTAACGTGGCGATAGTGCGTGAAAAATTGTTTCGAGTAAAACGTGCTTAATGTTTCATGTCGAGCGCGTTCGTCTATATAATTTGGTATCCGAATTTATCCAGGCCATAGGGTAAATTCGTAAAAACCATAGGCGTAGTGAAGGGGAAGGGGGCCCGCCTGACACAGGAAAGAAATAATCGTTCGCCCAAAATTAAATTAGTAGATTACAAAATAAAAATAAATTAAATTGTGAAGTAATAATTCCGCATTACACGATCCCGGTTATATTGGTTCCTATCTACGTACATGAATTGTAATAACAACAATTATTTGACTATTTATCTTACCCCCCCCCCCCCCCCCCGAATGAAATGCTATCTACGCCCATGGTAAAAGCGGATCATATTTTAAATCATTATGTTTTTTGTACTTTTCCTTTTTAAAAAAATAGGATTCTTTCTATTTTACTCAATAATGTCAAAGTTATGAGAGTTTATTCTTATCGTCACGATTTTGCCCCGGTCTCCCCTAAATTGTGCCTCCCAAAAAATGAAATATTGAAATAATCAGACAGTAGTTTCACAGAAATGTTTTGATTTTATAGTGGCATTACTAGCGAATTAACTTTCCCTATCGAAAATCGTTATTTATTTAATTAGGTATATTTGTTTCTTTACTTCCATTCTACCATTGAAAAATATCGAAAAATGAAGTTATCTTTAACAATCGAGAGCAATGCATTGGCGATTATATCTTCCAGATTTCACTGCATTCTCTCGAAATAATTATTTAATTTAAATTGCAGATATTGCTATGTCAAGTTTGCAAAGGGAAATATAAAATGTAACCGTGGAGTTAGAAATTTATTTTCCTGTTGTCTACAGCCAACAATTAAGTTTTCGTCAGATTTTCTTTGACTTTAAAAACTTGTGACACAGGTGTATTAGAAATTGCGTTAATAACAGAAATATCGATACAAATAATACTACGTAGGTAATTATACGAATAGTAATTATGAAAGGTGTGCTCAAAAAATTGAATTTTATTCCTTTTCCATATATATATATGTATATTTAGCAACTGCTTTTATATCGGCTATGATTGTACTCAAGAAATTGTTAATTGGATTGTTGAACGACTTCTTGTCCATACTCTGTAGCTATAAAAAGAGACCGCGAAAAAGTGAATTGTTTTGTTATTATATAATTCCAGGGAAACCATATGTTTCTTGCGAAAGTAACTAACATATTTGGAAAAAGGCAAGGAACTTTCCATAACACGGAATTAAAAATGAAACTCATTCGAATTTACTAATTTCTTTCATTAATTACACGATGGTTATACAACCATTTCCCAGCGAGTACAAAGTTCTTACGCGTAAGAGTTAAAATTGGATCTAGCAACAAATTGCATTACGCAGTAATAAGAAAAAGTATCATTCACGCATCGATTACCTATTTTAATACTTAATAACAATATTGTATTTTAATCATGCAAGTGAAGGAATACATTCCACATGCTAACTCGTTCAGCAATTAGACGGTATAACAATAATAACTAAAGCAGTAAAAATGAAGGTACGAATAAGTATTAATTCAGTAACAATGTAGTAATCATTTCAGAACAGGAAACGGTCAATCACAGGATAATAAATAATTCATTTTAGGATTATTATTCCTATCCTACTTTAAGTTCGCATCCAAATTAGGATATCCACAAATAAATTAAAAGGTTACCATATCTAAACACCATTTACATATTATCTCTCATGATTTCATGCATAGGATTCCATTTCATGCACGTTATCCCATTTAACTAAATATACGTAATTTCACCCGAGAAAGATACAGAATTTACAAATTAAAAACAGATATTTGCGTTACAAGAGTAAGCAATAAAATTTCAAACTTATGAAATGAAATTGCATTTCCATATTACTCTCTCATTTCCTCTCCATTTTTTTTTAATTTTTTTTCTGGAGAAATTATGAAGCAAATTATCTTGAACTTTTTTACGCCTTTATATTAACTTTTGAATATATGAAAAAACAATTTTATGTTAAAAAATGCATTGTAGATGTCGCTATAGACGCATCTTGCTACGGCGTCGCTGCCGAAGTTGCAAAACGGTGGTGGTAATTATTAGAGAAAACTATTCAACCAATCGACTTGCTCTAACACATATAACTAGATAATTTCCAACTATTATCTATGGACCTCTAGTATTACAAAAAAAAATTAATTTTAATACTTCAATGTTGCATAAATAGATTAAAAAAATTCCTGCAAAATCGTACTTCTTTTCCTAAGCTTCACAATTCTGTCAATTTTCGACTTTTTTTTATTTTCGATGTCCATCGACAATGGACCGAACCTCACCTTCTTTCGAGGAAGGGTGTCTTCGGTTTGCCTTTATTCCTTTACACAACAATAAAAAAAATAGAGGATAACGATCACCTTATTTCGAGACAGAAACCCCGTCCTAAACCACACACCATCCTCAGTCACACCCTGTTCTTTTACGCGAGGATACAAAACAGTAATTATAGTTCTATATTCTTCATAAATAATATTTTAATCTTATCACTTGTGTTAATACATGTAGTTACTGAAAAAACTCGAATGCTTCGTTCCGGCGAAAAAGTCAAAATCTTACTGTGTAAATAGGAATAGAAATTAACCCAGTTAAGGTTTAAGTTTGTTATGTTCGTAAACGGAGTGATGCCCACAACCAGTGTGCCAAGTCTCATCGAAATCGATGACCTGACATTTGTTGCATCATCCTTGGCGAGCCTTCTCTCCTCCGCGAATTCGTCAATGGCTAGCTATATTTCCGGAATTGCCAGGGCGACCGTAATTACGATGGTTTCCAAGACCGCGCCGACAGAAACAGCGACAGTCTCGCGGCCGTTCGCCAGCGCCGGCTATCCCGCGGTAGAAAGTGCGCGCGAGACGGAGATCTCACGATCTTCGATTCATAGCACGACCTTCCCACGTGCAGTGGACTGTGCACCCATCCCCACGGTGCAATGGGTTCTCGCTGCGCTCGTCTCCCGATTCTTATCGTCGCGATGCATTGCGAAACGTCTCCAGTCGTTCTTATCCCCCCGCCCTCCTTCCTCCCTTTCCCCCCTTTGTTCGCGCCGCGTCGTCACAGCTGTTTCCCTCGGGGGACGCTCGTTAGCGTCACGCTTTTCCCCGCGCTTTCCTCGCTAATTAAAGCTGGTAATCCATCGACGGGCCACGGCACGCGAAACCGTTGTGTCGATCGATTCGATAATAGGGCTGGGACTATTTGTCGAATATTTCGGTATTCGAATACTCGAATACCTCAGTTTCTCAATTATTTGGCGAATATAATTCGAATATCCAAGTATTCGAATACTATTCGAATATTTAAGTATTCAAATACTGATGTATTCGAATATTTAAGTATTCAAATACTGATGTATTCGAATATTTAAGTATTCAAATACTGATGTATTCGAATATTTAAGTATTCAAATACTGATGTATTCGAATATTTAAGTATTCAAATACTGATGTATTCGAATATTTAAGTATTCAAATACTGATGTATTCGAATATTTAAGTATTCAAATACTGATGTATTCGAATAGTATGGTGTGAATTATAAATCAAGTTCTTTAGGTTCATTTGTCAGGGTGAAATTTTGTAAGCTAATTTTGACCCACTTCACACCATACTATTCGAATACATCAGTATTTGAATAGTATTCGAATATAGCAGTATTCGAATAGTATTCGAATATAGCAGTATTCGAATAGTATTCGAATATAGCAGTATTCGAATAGTATTCGAATATAGCAGTATTCGAATAATATCATTCGAATACTCAAATATTCGAAGTTTATTCGAATACTCAAATATTCGAAGTTTATTCGTAGCATTCGAATACTTGTAAAATATTCGAATCTTAAATTATTCGAATAGTCCCAGCCCTATTCGATAATTCGTACATTTCTCGCGGGATTACGAGTCACGTTGCGTTCGCTGAAAGTTCCTGGGGTAGGGTGCTACCAGAAGTGGGCCTTGTGATGGTTGTCTTTTGTCTCTGTCTGGTTGGAAGGCGAGACATCCTGTATTACTTTCTTTAATATTTCTTTTTTCGATCTCTTATGGCCGGTGTTATGACTTGGAGTACTGTGACATTTTATCCACTGTTGCACTCGGACGATTCTTAAAAGGGGAACGCATAAAGTTCAGATCACCAATCTGCTTCAAACTTTGCGAATAGTTGATGCAGAAATTTATTAGGAAACGAGATATAATTACTTACTTTTTCCAGAGTTTCACATGTGCAGACTGAAATCGCGTTAAAGCAAAATAGAAACGTTCACCTTTTGCTGGGATGTTGGGGTCCATTTTGGCCCGTCTCACTCATACACATCTGGAAACTAATTGTGAGCTTCTTATATTAAGATTCTCATTTTATTATGATCTAAAATTCTATGATCTTCTTCGAGAAGTGATATTTGAGCTGGGTGAAAATGGACCCCACAATCCGCCTAGGGAGTGTTAATCTGAACGACATAAAGTAAGCTAGGGAAGGGAAGAAAATCGTTGGTTCTCTCTCTGACGAAAAACAGTTAAACGAACGTTACTCTTTCGAACGATATCTCTTCTTCCGTGGCTAAGATCGTCGGCCGTGGAGAAGAGCGCGGGAGTCTCGACGCGAACAGCGCCTCGCCAAACGAGAGAGGACGCGCTCGCACTTTCACACGGGCCCGAACTTTCATACGGTTTACCCGCCAGCTAGTAACGCGCGCGAGAGCCGTGCGTTCCCTTTTCCCGTTCTTCTCCTTTTTCTTCCACGGAACGTAATTTTCTATTATCCGCTTAAACGCGTCCGCTCGTTTCCAGTTTCCCAGCTGATCCGCCTGAATCGCATTGCCCCTCTTTCCCTCGATCTCGTTCGCGACGAGACGCAGTATTCCTCGTGGCCCAGAACATCGCGAACGAAAAGGTTGTTGCACAGCGAGCCGCCGTTTCCCTTTCGAGATCGTTATGAAATTTGTCGCTGCAGAGGTACGCGCCTGTTGTAAGAGAAATTTAACGTTTTTGATTATACTGTGGGTCCACTAGCGCAATTACGATGGAGGTGGTTACAAGTGCTATGTAAAATCGAAAAATGTTGAAGAAAATTGTTTTATATGGGGTTTCGTTTTCAAGAAAATCGAGTTGGAAAATTGCAGAAAAAAATGAGTATTTAATCACTAGCAGGGAAATTATAATTGAGGCATTGAGAGCAAAAACGGACTAACCCACATTGAAAAAATTATTTTTTCCTATTTGATATAATCAGTACTACAGTCTATTGGAATACATTATTGCTAACTCGATTTCGCAAAAATGTGGGTTAGTCCGTTTTTGCTCTCAGTGTTTCATTGGTGATATGAATTTATCTTAATTTATTTCATGTAGTTATGCACATATATCGAAAATGAAACTCTCATCGACCGGGCAAGCGGACCTACCTCTTAAATGGGTATTGAAATAAAACACAAGAAGGAGCTCAACCACACTACGCAACCGCCGGGTCCTATTCTGATCCAATCGCGTTTTGATCTTTTTGAAGAAACTTCTCATCTTTAATATCAAAAATATACGAAAGTTGTTAGAAATATCCCAAATAACACACGACGCGTGAAAGACGTCCATTTTACGTCTGTTTTTGGTCTAAACGTCGTGCGACCTTTTTGAACGTTTTAAAAACGTACAAGACGCCGTTAAAATTTCAATGTGAAATTTTGAAAGATGAGTCTAGAGGTGGAATAATGATATTCTGTAGAATATTACGCGTCAACGCGCATTTTTTATAAACAATTAATAATCGTTACATACCTAGATATTGAAAGTGTTTGCAAGAAAGTATGTTGGGTGGGAGATGTTTTAAACTTTTTATCGACTTCTTCAGATCCAATACTAGATAGTTTTCTAGGTATCTTTGCCTAAAAAACACAAAACTTTTTTTATAAAGTAATAACTTGATAAGATTTGGCATTTTGATTGGAAAAAGTGGCATGTTGAATTTTTTCTCTATTCTTGGGATTGATGTCCACTGTGCGTTGGGATTAAACCAGGGTTGGAACCAAGCGGAAATTCATTCGTTTTTTTCGACCGGTAATTTCATATTTTCCCAAGAAGGTTTCGACAACGCCTGCTTGCCAACATTTCTAAAAGGCAATCAAGAACATGGTGCTGTCTTTAATAATTTTAGGCATTCTTCAGCCTAATAGTGAGTTAATCCGTATATTGTTCCATCGGTGGAACAAACTGAGACCCTGGCGAGACGCTCTGGCCGATCAGCCTCATTAATTTTTGGGAATCAGAAGGTGGCAGTTTCGTCCTGTGGCAATATTCATTTCAGCGTATTAAGAAATTCTTTTCTTCTTAGTATCGAAAGGGAAGTGACGCCAATAAATTCCGGGCGTTCTCCCGATTAAAATCATACCAAATATCATGGAAATCGGACTATTAATATTTCACCCTCGATTGCGAGGCGCCGACCTCGAATCGCTGCGGTCGACCGAGGATTCATACCTGTTTCAAAAATAAAATAATTCTTTATTCTTTATCGTATCGATATGGAAGCGACACTGATGGATTCCTTATGTCTCTCCGATGAAAATCATACCAAATTTCATACAAATCGGACCATTATTAATGAAGTCAACTTGAAATGATATAAATCAATTTTTCATGTGATTTCCTTCATTATGGTCCAAATTACGTCGTTCTTGGTATTAGTGACATCGGCGAAACATAAGGAATCGATTGGCGTCGTTTTCGTAAAGATCTGATGAGAATTTCGGAAATCCTCTGGACACTTCTCACTTCTTGTCGAGGGTCGAAAGACATAAAGTTCAGTGAGACACTGCGGGGGGGCGTTGTCCTCGCCACGGGGTACAAACACACATATCCGTTCCGTGTCAGTTCCGTTCGGGACGTGTTTAAGACGTCTCTGTGTTATCTTGGATGTGCGTGTTCCCGTTTCTCAATGTTCTGTTAAAAACAGGTTTTAATATTATAGTCTAATCTTTTTAGCACGTTTCAAGGTCCTCCCAGCAGCTTGAAATTCTTCAGTGCAGACCTGGTTAATAAATTAAATATCATCTAAACGAATGAAATGAAACTTATTCCAATCGCTACTTTATATTACACGCAGAGTTCCAACTATTGATTTCTGAACGCTCCAGAAGGGATTTCAATGCGCAAGCAGAAGTTTACTTAGACTTTAACAGCGGTGTCGCGTATCAGTGATACCTATCTGTATCGTGTTTGTTGATCATAAAATCCGCTTTTGGCGACAGACTTCCGTCTTTACGTAAGAGGAAGTAATCTAATAGCCAGGCGACAACCAGAACGATCTCGACAATACGATCGGGAGCTTTCGTTCTGTCCCGCGGAATGTCCACTTTTGTCCTGCCGCGGCGGCGTAGCAAGCCTGCGCGAAGAAAGTACGCACACAGAGAAAGGTTTCGCCGCCGCGAGATAACGATGGAAAGAGAAACCGGCCGAAGTCATTTTATTTTCGTTTAATTCGTTCAATCATTGAAATTGGGCCACGGAGCGTCAAAACTCTGAACTGCTCGAAAGCCCGCCAGATAATAACGCGCTCTAACGTTGTGTCTCAGCGCCTGAGCGGTGATTTGAAATACTTTAGAAAGCTGGTGAAACATTAAATCGTCCTTTCCTTTCGACTCTATGGCTCTTTGTCTCGAATTCAGATGGCCGTGTAAAGAGCCCACGATTTTCCCCTATAAGCACTATTTTTGCTTAACATTATTCGCGGCGAAGTCGTGAAACTTGAGCCAAGCGTTTCCCTGGAGAGAGAGAAAGTCGGGGGAACGACTACGGCGACGACGATGGCAATGAATCTTCTTTTACTTCCATTTCCGGATTTGTGGGTCAAGTTCTTGCCTGAAAAGCAGGCACAGCAGCTGCTCCACGGGTCTCTAGCGTGCCTCTTGCGAAGGCGAAAGTCACTATAAGGATTTTTTTACGGCGGTTCCCGTGATTCAGACGAAATCTGTGCACTTGTTTTTCATTGAATTCCTGCGAGTCTTCTAAGAAGTCGTTCTCACAAATCTTTTCCTCTTATACCTAGGAACCTCGTAGTGAATTCTTTTATCATTACTGTGTGAAGAAATCGGTGGAAACGAAGAGTTTGCATTTTAAATTTCTTCGTCGATGTTACTTTTCTGCGTTTTCTAGGAATAGACCTACTGATTTATAAGTATTATAAATATGGATGCATAAAATTTAATCAGGGGATATTGATCTGTTAAGTTTATTTAATTTCATTACTTTTCATTCTTTGTCTCCTATCCCCTAAAATTAGAATTCCCAAGCTTCTTATACATCTTGTTAATATGTAACCCCGAAAAGGATTTTAAATTAAATGCTCAACAATTAACAATTTTTTTCAACATTTACGTCAGTTATTCTCTGCGAAGTGATTCTGCAGAGCTTGTCTTTAAAACTGATAGCTTCCAAATATTATTTTTCCGAATCATTTAATTTCTCTTCGAGGCTTCTAACGACTCGAAAAGTTTCGATAAAAAGTTCCGTGAAACAACTGCACGTTAGCATCTGCTGGCAAGTGGACGCGCGGTGGCTGATATTTTGCAATGAAATGAATGTTTCAGCTGGGCAGTTTCTACGGTAATGACGAGGCAGAATCTAATTCCGAGCGAGGACGGTTCACGCATGATCCACGCTTTGATCCCTATGTGGGACATGTGCAATCACGAGAACGGGAGAGTAAGTCCCCCATCATCATCAGCCACGTTGTGTACGCAACAGCGAACGTTCTTTGATATCGTCTAGTTTCTCGTTTCAGATCACCACGGACTTCAACGCAACATCTGACTGCTGCGAGTGTTACGCTTTGCGGGACTTCAAGGAAGGGGAGCAGATATTTATCAGCTACGGGCCCAGGACGAATTCCGATTTTTTCGTGCACTCGGGATTCGTTTACGTGAACAACAAACAAGTGCGCCCCAATTTATTCTAAATCGCAATGCTCCATACAGTCCTTATTTCTCAATTAATCCATTCAAATTTCTTAGGACGGTTTCAAGCTGCGACTTGGAATCAGCAAAGCTGACTCCCTGCAGAAGGAGCGCATCGAGCTGTTAAACAAGCTCGAGCTGCCCTCGGTGGGCGAGTTCCTGTTGAAGCCAGGATCAGAACCGATCTCTGACTTGCTGCTGGCGTTCCTCAGGGTGTTCAGCATGCGCAAACCGGAACTCACGCACTGGCTCCGCTCCGATCGCGTCTACGATCTGAAGCATATAGATTGCGCTCTGGAGACTGTCGTCGAGGAGAACGTCCGGAAATTTCTGCTTACGAGGCTGCAGCTCTTAATTGCTAATTATCCGACGAGCCTGAAGGTGAAAGTGAAACGAAAACAGCCGCGTTGTTTTATCACACAAAGCCAGGACGGCATTAGAGAATCGCAATGCGTTACGTTCGCTTGTTTCTGTTAACAGGAGGATCTGCAACTGCTGGAAACCTCGCTGCCTCGGATTAAAAAGCTGGCCATCCAACTGAGGGTAACGGAAAAGAGAATACTCCTGGGCGCCCTAGAATACGTGGAACAGTGGATCAAAGCTTAATGATTGAGAACCTTTTTTTCGTATCGATGGAATCTGATTTTCGTTCTTCTTACAATTAATGGTAATAGGATGCTACAAAGGAATGTGAGTGGAGAAATGGACGGTCAGAGAAGGAGCCGTGTACGATACATTAAAGTGAGACAGTGGAGGGAATATTTATGTATGTACGTGTATTCAACCAACTACGCAATGCAATGTAAAGTAATCGCGTGCTCCAAAATGTCTCGATTCTTGTTTTCGAGAGATGAGAACTTTTGGAAGCGTGTAGACCGTTTTTATCTGTCACGTTAATGTTTCCCGTGGAACTGTGCTTCGAGTCGTGTAACTAATCGCGCTCTCATCTCTGGCCACAGGACTTAACTTCAGCTTTAATAACAAAGAAAAGAAAAGAAAAGAAAAGAATGTACAAACGAGATGTTACTATTCATGGATATTTATTTTTCAAAGAAGATAGTTAAGAGATCTAATTCTTTATTGTAAGCTATTGTGCGATATTACACAGGCCTACAAAATCAGACTTACAAAACAATTATACGCCGTAAGATTTACCAATATACATACATGTATATAAATCTCGATCGAATTCTACCAGTACGCATAAAAGAAAGAGAAGCAGCGAGTTCCGGATATATTTTCCAGCCATTAAAGTTGTATTGCATCATGTTTACCCCATGGAATTTTATGCAGTGACTTGAAGAACTTGATACAGTACGCTTATACAAATGATAATTACATAAGATTACACGAATGTGTTTGCGTAATAATATATGAGCCAATTCAATCGCGTATAATAAAGACGATAAGGTAGAGTAATAAATTAGGCGACGCTACAGCAGGACTGATAGCTCTGTGTATTGCTTTCTAAATACATCGGGGCAGACATGATACAGCCAAATTACAAATGTCACGTTAACCAAACGTTACATTCTATCCTCTAATACAAAAAACACAGGAAATATACGATATGATTACATTATTTTAATAAATCACTGGAAAACTCTCTTGCTATCTGATCCAAAAAGTTCTCTAATCAAAGAAATCATATGAGATTTACAGTTATAATATTTAAGTAACGCTATCGACTTCGATACCAGTATCTAAATAAACGAGTGACCATTCTGTATGTTACACGATTGCTAAAAAAATATATACGTATATATGTTTATCCCTGCGTTGAGTGAGGTCAAATCGTGATACAGTTTAGTTTAGAACTTTTTGATCAGATACTATCGAATACATGTTCTTATCGATAATTTATACATTGATCGATGCCAGTCATGTTTAATTGTATTTAATATATCCTACAGTGTGACTGATCTATACCAACGGCGCATTTCATTGTTACGACTTATTTTTAATAATCATTTTCAGATCTTTTAACTTCCATTCTTTCTAACTCGTTTGAATTCAACTTCTCGAATGTTATCTTAAATTTACAGCGTGTTTGGAAATTCAACTTTATCCTTGGATAAGTTTATGTTATGATTCACGCTGGCATAATTTGCAGTTTCGTTTTTTAGTACACGAAGTAGTATTTCACTGACAGACTCTTCGTTTTGCACTCCGTTACATTCGTCTTCCTTCGAAACCGCTTTCTTAACATTCTCAATGTTGTGGTCTTCTCGAAGGTGTAAAATGAGCGAAGGTAAGGCATAAAATATTTTATCGCACAGATTGCACTGGAATGTTTTTCCATCTGCTGTCTGCAAGCAGTGGAGATAGTCTTTCATAGAATTATATGTTTGCCTATGTAATTCCAGGTGCTTTTCGTGATCCATAGCAAGTATGAATTCGTAAGAACATATTGGACATTTCAAATTGTGCTTCGTCCACATCGTATGTGCTTTTAATCGATGCAAACTGTCGTAAACTTTACCACAGATCGGGCACTTCATACATTTATGATTACGAAGCGTTTCCATGCTTTCGTACAGTCCGCTACATTCCTTGCATTGATAAGTTCTTTCCCTTTTACACGCATGCTTGAACCAATGCTTCTCCAATTGCGGCAACAGATCGAACACCAACTTACAGAGAGCGCATATAAATCTTCCGCAGCGATCTCTTTTCATAGTAAAGTTTGACGCCCATATGTCCCAGTGCTTTTCAAAGTTATTCTTGCGCAGTAAATTCTCATTGCAAAACTCGCATTGATCTTGGTGTTTGGACAAGTGAGTGAACAACATTCCGGGCTCGGTGTTCGTGTAGGTGCAAAAGGAACACACGAAGGAGTCCTCGTCCTTGTACATGTGAGTGTACAAGTGTTTTTGGAATGAATTCGAAGTAAAAAACATTGCGCCGCACGCTGGACATTTCAGGTAAGGTGTACCCTTCTCGGTGTTATATAACGGCAAAGGTCTGAAACTCTCTAACCAGTCGATATCCTCTTTGGAGTCTGTAATATTTTCTTGATCCATGGAGGACTCCTCGCAATCTATTTCTTCCATAGTTGGCACGCGTTCGTCTATATCGGGAGTAATGAACGAATGGTCTTCTTCCTTTATTTCAATTATAGGCTCGTGCTTCGGTAAGAGCTTCCTTAACAATAATATCTTATTACGTCGTTTAGAACGGTGCCGAGATTTAGACTTCTTATCAGATAGAGAGGGTTCATTGGACAGCTTCTTCGTCATTAATGCATTGTCCGATTCCAACTGAGTTATTATTATAAAGTCTTTACGATTAGGTACAGATGTGACGTATGAGAGAGGCGATTCCGTTTGCAGCTCATCCCAATCGCTGATCGTGGATTCGCTAGTGATTTCGGAGTCATTGTCAATGGACAGAAGCTCGGACGATATATCATCTTCCTGAGACTCCACGTCGTCTTCGTCTTCTGGGGCCAGCAGCGCTGTCCTTAATATTCTCTCGTTTCCCATAGGATACTTGTCCTTCTCGTAACTTTCCCCATCATTTCTGTCCCCGCAAGCTTCTTCGTCCTCCATTGTATCTTTCGAAAACTCTTTACATACTACGTCTTCCAGTGTTAACATTATCCACCCATGGAAGTTTTACGCTCGACTCAAGTGACTACTGTAAAACACAGAACAGTACGTTACAACTGCTAGATCATTTACATAAAAAGTTCTAAAGAATGAAACATAACCTCGCTTACGCTTGTCAGCCGCATCGTGTCTCTTTTGTCACGTTCCGTATAAACAATTAGACTAAACCTTGTGAAACCGATCTCTATCACGCCGTAAAAGATGCGTAAGCGCGTTCGGACACTTGATCGGACTTCACTTCAAGTTCTCCTTCACCGTGCGAACATCGATTTGTAGCTGCGTAGAGTTCTTTAGGGACACATCGGAAGGTGGACAAAAAAGGGTATGTTAGGGCCCAAGCATTCGTCATTCGATTTCCTAAACTTCATGCGAAATTCGCGGCTCGCGGAGCTCTCGTTATTATTCCCACTCGAATAACTCTGATCAGCTGTTTTCTGATTACACACGAAATTGACAGGACGTTACGGAGCGCGTCCAACCGATGACCTGCCGCTGGTGACACGAACAGTGGCTCCCAACTTCCTCGGTATCTGTACTATATTGTAGAATTTATCTAAGGTAATAGAAGTAATTGAAAATGTTTATTAAATCCGTTTTGGTATGGAGGATTATTCTTATTTGGGCACGATGCGCATTATTCTTCGCAATAGACTACGTTTTACGGATGCTGAAGTGAAATACGCCACGAAAACTGCAATCACTGTTCTATTACTGCGCGTTAACGCAAGGTTGAGAAGCGCTTCGGAGTGAGGGGGATAACTGTGCATAGGTGGAGTGGGGTCGAGTGTAGTAGAATTATAATGAAACGAATATTTTAAAAATGTATGTGTATGTTTCATATGTTTCTGGGCTTTAAGACGTGGGTGAATTTAATATATTCAGTTGGAGGGGTAGCATTCTTCTTTTGTCTCGTACCATTCGATTTCCGTATGTTTGGAATTTTAGAGCCAACGTTCTTCCGAAGTCAAACTCGGTTTCCGTAGTTAGTACATAATACCTATTACGTATTTCTACCGGGACCACGACAAGAACTGTGTCGAAGAATATTTCCTGGGAATTGTTATACCAACGTTCTGATAAAAGTAGTGAGATTTTTTTAAATATTCTTTGAATTATTAACGGATATTAAGAGGCGTTTAATTGTGAAGGACGATGGGAAATATTTATGCTATTTACAATTTGTTCGGTGACACGCAGTTGAGAGTCTTTTTGTGCGAAGCTACATGCAATAGATAAATGTATTCTTTTATGGTTAAAAATATGGAGTGGTATGTGTTAGAGTCAGCGTTAGAATCTCTACGAATGCGTATTTGTGTCTTTTCATGCGTAAGCGCATGTGTCGCTGTATTTAAAGGGACATTTCTATTGGACAAGTCAAACAAATCGATGTTTTTATTGCATTTTCTTAAAGTTCATCAGTATTTTTAAAAATATTTTCCTGAAATACTAGCTTGGAATTTCTTAAAATACTCTAATTAGGCAGCAACAAAGCGCGCATCGTGCAAGTAACTGAACACGTTCAATTGTTTCGTTTTCAATATTTCGACTTTTTCATAAGCCAAAAATTCTTTAGAAATGTGAAAAAAAATGTAATCTTAGCCTGTAACCCTTTCTACTCCTACTATATAGGTATGCCACTGCTGTTTCTGTATTGGAAAACGCTTTGCTACCAACATTGGTTGGGCGATACGCAACACCGCATACATATAGCTGTAATACTTTGGAAAAATACAAATCTTAGACACTTGACGATATTTAAAGCACTAACGAGATATAGAATAGATCTTACGTGTAATGTAAATTTTTGTCATACAGCTCGGGGGCTCTAGGCAAGAGCTTACCATTTTCGTGTCGCATGCAACGTTATCGATTCAGAGTGGAATTCGATCGCAATCCTGCTAGCGGTTAAAATTAAAACTAAATATGATTAAAATTGATTTTTATCTGCACATGGAAAGCAACAAACCACAGACCAGGTATAGAATAGACCTTTCACTCTTTTGTCTTCGGTGTCACCGTTCTGAAGTACCGATATTCTGAAACAACCACTGGTTTTCGAGCGCCCTCTCGGATTTTCGAGCGGTGGTTGCGGGAAACATAATGTATTTCTAGCATTGACACAGGTAAAGCTGCTGGTATCACCGAGAGAAGTATTGAAGCTGTGTTATACAGGGTGTCCCACTAACTCGGTTCACCTCAAATATCTATTATTTCAAGCAATAAGCGAAAATATTATTTATAGAAGTTGTCTCGTTGTAAGAAACACAAAACACGGTGAAACTAGTTTATTTACAGGGATAGATTGGATGTGGAGGCCAATTTTATTTTTTCAAATGGACTGTCAAATTTTTTATCGTCAAATTCAATAGAATAGCGAATTCTGAGCATGAAAGTATTAAAGTGCATTAATCCTAAAACTTATTGTTTCTGAGATATTCAACATTGTCCATCCTATTACTTTGATTATGAAACATATTCGAAGCTATGCTCAGTTCATTTCGGATAGCCAGCCGATGAATGCGGAAATAATACAATAAAACAATAAATACGAACGTGAAAGAGCGCTTTTTTACTCTTGAAAGTATAAACATGCCATGTGAGGCGTGTGTAATAAACCAATTGAACGATTATTCGGCGCAACATTTAAACAATAGTATGTACACCACAAGTGCCTTTCTTTCACCTTAGTTCCGCCGTTACTTCAAAGTGAATCTACTAATGAAATTCGGAAATCCTAGACGGAAATGGTAATGGGGCTCTAGAGGCCCAAAATCGAGTGACACGGAAGACAAAAGAGTGAAAGGTCTATTCTATACCTGGTCTGTGATAGGATAGACCCATCACGCAACGCAACTTTGTGTCACACGCTCGGTGAGCTCGCGAGCAACCTTACCATTTTCATGTCACACCCAACGTTATCGATTCAATCTAAAATAAGATTGTGACGCTACGCGTGGTAGGAATTAGAATTCAACACGGATAAAACTTTGATCATTTGAAACCCGTGATTTACAAATGATTCTGTCACAGTAACAATTTAACGATCGTTTTATAAATGTATTCCGTTCAACGACAGAGAAAAAAGGATCACAACAAAACAAGAACACATACGCCTTTTAACCTGCTGTCCTATTCGGGTTTATATACAGCAAAACAAATTTATTTAACATAAAAATTTACACAAAACAACATTATTTGTGGAAGACATGTTTTGATGATGTAACGTGGAATACCTCGCCAAGGAATATATTTTAACAAGATGCTGAAGCAGAGAGGACTTTAAAAATTGTAAAAATCCCTTCAGTTCCAGTATCTCGCAGAAATATTCCAACTTGCACTTATCCTTCTATTTTAACACTATACTCGTGTTTTGGGGCCCGGTAGGAAAAATCGAACAACATTTCAAGTTACATATTTTATTCTTACATTTTACCATAGTATTGCAAGTTAAAGAAATTCTCATATCTAATTAGAATATTTGACAATCACAGCTATCGGCTCGGTTCTCACCGATTACCAGGTCTCACCGCGAGGAGGTTGCTGTTCTCGGAGACCCGTAGAGAGATAGATGGAATCAAAGTTCCGTCGATCTCCCTGTACATGAAACCCTTAGCCTAGTAAACCGAAGAGATGGATGGAAACAAAGTTCCATCGATCCCTCCGGTTTAGATATAGAATCTAACTCCTCATCGGAGATGAGAAACCAACAAAAGAGCAACAAAACTAATTCAGTGACTACTGGGTAATCCGCCAGGTCTCACATTGAGGGGTTGCTACGAAATACTCCAATCCCATCCACCCTCCATTATAATCAACTCATCGAGTCACGCATTGCCAGCAATGAGAGAAGCGACAATCTCAGTCTACTATTTAAAAAAAATCCGTGGACGCGAAAGAGAAATAGACCTCCGATTATCATCTATCTCCCTGTACGTACATAGTTCTTTATAATTCTCTTACTTAAATCTAAACGCATGAATCCCTCGGCGACTCTCAAATGAATCCCGGAATATCTGCCGAAAATATATTAACCCGTTGAACTTTGGTTGCAATATTAGAGGGAAAAGGCTACTGTATTTTTTCAAAAGATTTTAATTTAAGGTCCAATATACAGTGTTCTCGAATATGGTAGGCATGTGTAAAAACTGAAGAAGGAAAACTTTTACTGCTTTTTTTTATACACAACATAATACGATAACTCAATTTTTAGTGTTCGCAATATTTTCCTCGAAACGAAGGTGGCCCTCAGTTATTTAAATGTAATGCTATATATTTGATTATCCAATATGAGAGCGATTGTCACGACAAATTCAACCATATGGTATACTCTGATCTTCAAGGGATTGAAGACTAACGGAGACCGAGGTAAAGTGAACCTCGGGGTAAAATGAGCTTTCTTAATTTATTCTTTAATAAATATATGAAACAATTATATAATTTATATATTTACAAATTTTGGGGGCGTAATAAATGTGCATAATTATCATTGTGATATTACACACATTTATTCCGTCTCCAAAATTTGTAAATATATACTGTTATTAAAGAATAAATTAAGATTGCTCATTTTACCCCGAGGTTCACTTTACCCCGGTCTCCCATACACATGGTTAGGAATAAAAGATAAAATTCAATCTACTAGATAGATAGTTCGATATATTTATTTCATTCCTAACCATGTGTAGCCTTGAAGGCCATAGTATACCATATAGTTGAATTTGTCTTGACAGTCGCTTTCATATTGGATAATCAAATTTCCATTTAAAAAACTGAGGGTCACCTTTGTTTCAAGGAAAATATTGCGAATACCAAGAATTGAGTTACCGTATTATGTTGTGTTTAAAAAACAGTAAAAGTTTTCATTCTTCAGTTTTTTACAAATACTTAACATATTCGAGAACACTGTATAAGAATAGCATATACAGCCGCTTGGCCGCTGCGAGTACCCCACGGCTCAGTCAGTCGAACCAGTGAGATTTGACGCAGCGTCAACTTTCGGCAATTTTTTCAGGCCCAATTTTAAAATGTCTATATTTTGGAAAATTTGTCCATCAAGGGGAAGGATAGCACTATAATCTATATTCTCCCTTTTCAGAATTTTAAAATCGCGCCCGGTGTTAAAAACCTGCATTTGTTTAAAATAATTGCACAAAAATGGTTCAACCTTTTTTTAAATTAAAATATTTTTTTCTTAAAACGTCAATGTCTTATCAATAAGCACTGTAAACCTCATCTCTATCCGTTTACTATTTCCATAGCTATAATGTATTGAAAAAATTTAACACTTAACTTCAAACAGTAAAATCGACATTTTTCAAAATATTGCAAAATCCTTTGAGGTACGTTTAAATATCACTTACGACTACATCATATTCAAATTTCAACAATATCCGAAACGTTACTGCAACAAGTGTCCGATTTCGAGTGGAATGTCCCATTTTAAACACGCCATTTCAATTATTTCACATTCCTTGCACTCGGAATGGACTTGTTGGGTAAAGTCTTTTTGCATGCATTTTGTAGGATGCATATCCTACTAAACTGCACTGCGTGCAATTAGGTAGGATGCTTACCCTTCCCAAATGCGAGCACAAATATTACTACACAGGAATACAAGGTACTCGTGTCTACTATCGCATGCAAGTACAGAATATGACTCACTGGTCGGCGAATATGGTCCATCCTGTCATCCTCGCTAGTTTCCAAGCTTTGGGCCCTCTCTAGGGCCTATGGTAGGCCCTCTCTAGGGTCCCCCTTTGAGCCCTCTGTAGGGCCCACGCGCTAGGCCCTCTATAGGGTCCATGGGGTGGCCTCCCCCAGGGCCCACGAGCTAGGCTCCCTCTAGGGCCTAGGATCTCCTTGGTAAGCCTAAGCTGAAAATTGAAGTTAAGCGAAAATTTGACTCTACATCCGCGATAAAAAAGCAATTAGAGCACCGGTGCTCTGGACGAACTTTGTATGCGCAAAAAAGTGGTTCTATTTTCGCAAAGAAAATTCTACCGGAACTTCGGTGCTCTGGACAAGTCTTATATACGCACGAATTTGACTCCCAATTAGCGGTAATTCTACTCCAAGTAAGAGCCGCGGTGCTCTGCAAAATATGTAGATGAACGCGAAAAAAACGGGGACTCTACGAACGCATTACGCGCGATCACAAAGGAACTTGCTAGACTGCAAGATTGCTAGGAAGACCGATTCTGTTTGGAACCGTTCCAAGTTTTTCGCGGTGACTCTATTCGACTCGATCGATACCATTATTTTACGAATTATTAATTGGAATGGCAAAAATCGCGAGCAACTTTTATATTGATTTAATTTTCTGGCCCTCTCCAGGGCCTACGAGCTAAGCCTTCTCTAGGGCCAAGAATCTCTTTGGCAAGTCTAAGCTGAAAAGTGAAGCTAAGCGAAAATTTGACTCTACTTCCGCGATAAAAAGCAATTAGAGCACCGGTGCTCTGGACGAACTTTGAATGCGCAAAAAATTGACTCTACTATCACGAAGAAAATTCAACTTGAGCTTCGATGCTCTGGACATGTCTTAGATATGCAAAAATTTGACTCCAAATTCGCGGTAATACTACTCTAAGTAAGAGCCACGGTGCTCTGCTAAATATGTACATGGATGCGAAAAAATCGGGGACTCTACGACCGCATTATGCGCGATCACAAAGGATCTTGCTAGACTGCAAGATTGCTCGGAAGTCTGGTTCCACTCCGAACCTTTTCAAAATTTTCGCGGTCACTCTACACGACTTGATCGATTCAATTATTTTACGAATTATTAATCGGAATTGTAAAAATCGCGAGCAACTGTTGTATTGATTTAGTTTTATAATTTTAAAACAGACACATGCATGTCACTATCTATGAGTACCTTGTATGGTCAGCTCATTGGATTCTGCAATTCCCAACACATATGCGCAGCGGTTTGGGGCCCATTTCTTGTAATTAACATTCGTTTTAACACCATTCTGCAATATATCGTAAATATGGTTTAGAAAAGAGCCACGTCACGAGGCTACTGCCAATACGCCCTAGACCATATTCGCGAAATATTGCATATGTGTTCCCGAAAGGAATACCGACCAGTGAAATAGGCCCATGCATGTCGCGCATTTGTGTTGGAAGGGCCAGAATCGAAAGAGCTGGCTACGCTATGTTTTCTACAGAAACAATTTCGATCTATTGCATTCACCAATATTCAAAGAATTGTAAAGTGACTTGCCGTTCGCTGTCATCAAGAGTACTGCATCTCTGCAAACTCGTAACCTCTGACCAGCAACCCTGAGGCCAGCACCCCTGAGACCAGCAGCCCTCTGACCAGCACCCGTCAGCTCAGCACCCCTCAGCTCATCATCCCTTTAGCCTTCAGCCCAGCAGCTCCAGTTGGACTTGTGCATGACTCTACTTTCGCGGTGAAAAGGCTATTAGAGCACCGGGCTCTCGACTAGTTTTACTTGCGCAAAAACACTGATTCTACGATCGCATTACGGGCGATCACAAACACTATTACTGAAACAGACAATTTGTATTTAAACAAGTTCCAAAAAATTTCCTTTAAATTCCAGGCAGCCGCATGGAGCGCCACGCAACTCGGACATTCAGAAAAATTTCGAGCAGCCCTGTGGGGCGCCTACTGTTTCTGAAGATTAACAGAAAAAAGTAGTGGCCCCTTTGGGCGTCTAATACTTTTCAATTTTAATGAGAAAAGAAGCGGCAGCCTTTATGGGCGCTTAACGATGCCTAATCACAAGCCGGAAGAACAGCAGCCTCTTTGAGCGCATAATAATTCCGAATTGTAATGTGAAAAAAGCAGCCCCGTCAGGCGCTAATGGCATGGTATGTCAGGAAAATTTTCTAATTCTAAGCCGTAATAAGTTCTACCCAGCACAGGCCTATGAAGGGCGAGCACACCATGCGCGAAATCGAAATCAGTGATCGAAGGCGAATTGTATTTCTAGAAGAGTGCGTTTGGCACTCTTATATTTAAAAAGAACGAGACGGGACATAGAAGCTTATCGCCCGAAGTACGCAAGTGCATTTCTGAATATATATCCAGACCGAACCAAGCTCACCGAATAAGTAAGTTTGGCTCGATCTGGACCCTTAAACTAGATCGTAGGCTTTAGCTTGATAACGTTTTGCAGGTCGCAATGCACTGGAATACGTTACCAAGTCCAGGCACACCAACGTGGAGGTACCTACGAAAGTGACCCATTTCTAAGAAATATTTCTGGTCCATATTCGACCAATGCTTTGCGCATTTTTGAAAATTTGGAAAAAGTCTTACGACTAAAGTTCTTAAACTAAGACTTATTGCTAGGTTGATTTTAATATTGTAAGGAGAGAGAAAAGTAGAAGTAGCGAGCATAGTGACCATGTAGTACCAATATTAACTGTCATTCTCAGATATTATTATTTGTATGAGAAAGAGCTTCAACTTATATAATTAAAAATCCTTAATAAATGAATGCTTTCGATTCTCGTTTAATTAAGAGAATCTAATGGTTCGAATGTAATTAAACTTGAGAAGTGTAATTCGTATTCAAAGCATCAAGCTTTGATTATAAAATTCAAGAAAAATAATTTAGAATATTTGAAACACATTATTAGAACTTTAATCTCGAATTACAAATTTATTTATTGCTTTTGTCTGTATTAAACATTTGGAAGCATGCGCGTTAATGTTACAGTTCGCGAGTACAAAGTATGTATTCTTAGTCACTGTGATCGCTACAGCAATCATTTGTTCAATAGCATGCAGAAAAATTGAAAAAATTAAAATATACGACTCACCCGATCGTTGAACACAGTCCGAACAATGTCCCTAAGCAGCGGGTCAAGAAGTCTTCTAGATACTGGGTGAATTGTAGTAGAATCTTGTTAAGCGACCTCTCACATGGTCCAGGAATCGGTTAAATTAATCCAGGAATCGAGATATCGCGAAATGATATGCTCATGCGTTCGCTGAGATCCGATCATTGTACCAGGTAAAGTTCAACTGGCAGATGACTACTTTGGTAGAGGTTGTTGACGTTCTGGTCAGATTCGTCGAGGCCAGAAATAATTTTATATATGTTCATTGGAAAATTTTCGAGTAGGCATCGAGGAATCAGGAAATAATAGCCATCGTAACGTTCACGGATATTCACCGATCCGATCACTCTCGCGGATAAAGATAGCTCGCTGATAGCTCGCATCTTTCGCGTCACTGTAATTGTCACATTGGTAGAGGTCGCCGTCGACCTCGACTGTTTCCCATCCAAGTTGAAATGTAATTACTTTGATAAATTATTATAAATTTTTATTAATTTTTATAAATTATTTATATAATAATGTATTTATTATATAAATAATTTATATATAAAAGATAGGGATTCAATAATGAACTTATTATACAATAAATAATTTATATGTATACGTTTATATTCATGAATATGTGTACCTATGAAAACTATGAAGTAATATAATATATTCCATTAAGTAAATATAGTAAATCTGTATTAATATATATATAAATCATTTATATATCAGGGAATAAATACACAACAAGAAGAAGATAAATGATTTATACATAAATCGAAATTTATTTTCTGCATGCCATTAACTATAAATAAATCTTTCCAACTTGGTAATATATAGATTATTTATGGGTTTATCGAATTAATAATTAATTTAGTTCGATATATTCCATAAATCTATTGATAATAATTTAAATTTGATTAATAGATATTTACACACACACACACACACGCACAAAAGATATATTTAATAATATATATAATATATATATGTATATAAATTATTTATTATATAAACTAATATATCAAAGACATAAATATAACTGCTACTACTGTACAAAAAACATACTCACCAATATTATATAATTTATATATTTATAAATATGTGGGCACATTTATATTTCTTGTGGGAGTAATATAGTTAAATTAACTCTCTAATTTGTTGCATGTCACGAAAATTATTAATAAAGTAAAAATTTTGATCTAAATAATTCTAGAAACTCGTTCATTGGAGGATGAATGAAATAATAGAATTTTAGGTAATATAAAGTTAGGTGGTAATTTAAAGTGGGGGTGGTCAATTTTTGTACGAAAGGATTTGATTTATAAATTATTTTTTTTATTATATTAAGATTAATAAACAAATTACTTCCTTGGCAGAATAGTGCCTTAAATTTAGAATTTAAAATACGTGTATAAATTATAGGTAGTAATTTATTCATTAGTTACACATTCTTTCAATATACTTTATATGATTGTTTTATTGTTGCTAATAATAATTGGTATAACTTTTTTATCTTTATTTGAACGGAAAATTTTGGGTTATATTCAGGATGAAAAGGGACCAAAGAAGGTAGGAGTGGCAGGGTTATTACAACCTTTTAGTGATGTTATTAAATTATTAAATAAAGCATTTTTTTATCGATAAGGTAAATTTATAGTTATATTATTTCAGGGTTGCATTGATTTTATTATTATCAATGACAGTTTGATTGATTTATTCATTTCTTTTAAACATATGCTCTATAAAAATTGGAATTTTATATTTATTGAGAGTATTAAGAATATGTGTTTATCCTGTAATGATTGGAGTTGGGCTTCAAATTCTAATTATTCAATGTTAGGGGCGATTCGATCAATTTCACAGTCAGTTTCTTAGGAAGTAAGTTTATTTTTAACAATGTTTTCTGTAATTTTATTACTTGAAAGTTATTCACTATTGGATTTATATAAATTTCAAAATTATATTAAATTTATTTTATTTTTAATTCCAATTTATTTAATGTCTTTAATTGGATTATTAATTGAATTAAATTGAACGCCTTTTAGTTTAGTTACCGAGTATATTAGAGGTAGCTTTGCATTAATTTTTATAGCTGAGTATTTAAGTATTATTTTTATAAGATCTTTAATTTCATTGATGTTTATAATCTTTTATTTAGCTAGAGTTCAATTTTTGGCTGCACGATTATATCATATTTTTTTGTTATCCGAATTCGTGGTGTTACACCACGTATCCGATATGGTGAATTAATATGTATATATGTTGAAACAAATTCCTTTCATATGCTCTAATTTATTTAGTTTTTATTTTTGGTTTAAAATTATTTTTTCAACCGTGGTTAAGTAAATAGAATTCTATATTTTCAAAATATATGTCTAATCAAACTCATTAACTAGATTTTATAGATTAATGTATCTCGATATTTATTTATATTAGGATTAATCAGAAAGAAGGAAAAGTATAAGGTTGTAAAAATTTGACTTATTCTTTGTAAGGATACTCGCGATATGTTTCCCTCCAAATCAAGATAGTAAGATAAATAATGAAACATATCCTCGGAATATAAATTGATTTTTGAGATAAAATGTTCTTGATATTATATGATAAGTTTGGTAAATGGTAGAACTATTAAGATTAAAATTAATACGATTAGACCAATTACTCCTACCAGTTTGTTTGAAATTGCACGTAGAATTGAATAGGCAAATAAAAAGAATTGTTCAGATTTAATATGGATGGGGGTAGATATTGAATTAGCATAAATAAAATTATCAGGCACTCCTAAAATGTAAGGATATTGTATAATAATTAAGAAATAAAGTCTAAGGATTACAATGAAACCTAAAATATTCTGAACTGTAAAGTACAAATAGAATGAAATTTTGTATTTCTTTCTATTTGTTTCTATTGGATTCTTTTAGATGAAGAAAGAATAAATGTATAATTACTAAAATTACAATAATTAATGGTAGAATAAAGTGAAATGAGTAAAACTGGGTTAGAGTAACATTAGCAATAGAGAATCCTCCTCAAATTCATTCAACTATTATTTGACCAATATAGAGAATAGCTGATAATAGGTTAGTAATTACTGTAGGGGGTGTATGGTTGCAACAGACACTGGTAATCTCGTTTTTATGATTGGCATTTTAGATAAACATAAATTTCTAAATATTTTAAAAAACAATTTGGAAGAAAGTACAACTAAATTGGAGTTATTGGAAAATTTTGATTTCCAGCAAGACAATGACCGCAAGCATACGGCCAAATTATGCAAGAATGTTTATTGCATAATACACCGCATGGGTTACATACATAAAGTCTGGAAATTAATATTGTCGAATATTTGTGAGCGAACATCGGCAGCGAATTAAAAAAATACGACGTAACTTCGAAAGACGTACTAAAACAAAACATTTTAGAAGTATGGAATTCTATCGAATCTAAAATAACTAAAAAACTAGTGCACAGCATGAGACAACGTCTGAAAAGCGTAACTGGAGCCAAAGATGGCCTAAAAAAATATTAAAATAAAATAAGGTGCGTATAATTAATGCCGTTCGAATACTTTTGTGACCCTGTTTCAGTACATCTTTGCAATAAAGGTTTCATAACTTCTGCAAATATTATCCGATTCATTTCAAATTTGGTATATATAATCTCGATACTTATGTCTTATAGTAATTACAACATTACTTTTGGAACTTAAGAGTAACATGTATATTTTTATTGTTTACAGTTTTAATAGCGAGCGTTCGAACACTTTCGTGGCTCATTGTATATTGAATACAATTATGTTAGTGTGTTTATTCATAAAAAAACCTTCATCCTTACATCTATGGTAACAATACTTTTCAACCGAAAATCTGGCATGCGTTACAGGTTACAGTGTACAATTTTGAGTGACACTCATTGTACTTCCCGTGGAGCTTTCATTAGCTCTCGTGTTAATTAAAAACGCCTCGTTATGCTCACACAAATGTATACAGAATGAGTATTCATTTTATGTACAGATGGTAACACGGGATTGGTATCGCGACATTCTTGAATGTATCGCGAAGCTTGTAAAACGTTTTCCCATAAGAAACTGTATATCACGTAATTAATTTACGAATATATACTTACCAAGCCACCTGTGTTAAGTTGTACAAGCTTAATTAAAGTACAATCCTGTATGTAGATGCTAGATATTTTATAAACGAAGGAAATATATTTGCGTAATATTTCAATTTTACGGCTTTTGTTATGACTGAACGATGCTAGCTTTGGAAGTCACCTCTGTTCGGTCGGCTCGGCCACGAGCCGCGATTACGTCACTCGCCCTGCAATAACAGACCGATATCCCAACGCTTCGGAAATACGTACGCGTGTATTGCCTCGCGAGGCCTGCCTGCTCTCCCCCCACCAAAGCCTATATTCGCCGCGGTACATTGGCGGGACGCGGGGGTCATTCGTTCCGTGGACATCGTTGAGTTAAGACGTTTCGATAGTCGCGTACTTAAATGGTACGCGTACATTACCTATCGTCACATAATTACTTCTAATCATTATTAGTCTTCTTCTTTACTCTCTATCGTCACTTGCTGCTACTATTAATACACTTTCGTCCCGAAATTGATTAAATATCGCGAGAAAATCGTTAGATTTTCGTCGCGTATTCCCTTCGTTGCTTTCGTGCCGATATTTCTGCACATTTAGTGCAAACATATCGTGTCTCGGTATTCAATTACATCCCTTTTCGTGCATATTTCAAGTTTATTTGTTGTTTAATTGCCTTATGAATGTTTTAATGCTTTTGTTTCAAACTTGTTGCATCCTTCGATTACAGACGTTGAGGAGAAAATGAAAAGCAAAGGGCAGGCGACGCCATGACACTTGATGGTTAATTTGAACGGTGCTTGGATGCCGTCTGGTCATTCTTTGCAAAAAGGAAGTGGAAATATGTGTGGTATACGTATTTTTCTCGTTATTTTATTGAATCATTGTTGGCTGTGAGGGTAATGTGTAACTTTGCAGTCGGTTAATATCGGGATCAAATGGGAAAAGATTGAATTATGATAAACTGAATAATTTCAATCAGATTTGTTTAAAATTTTCAAAATGGCGTCAGTAGATGTTCACGAAATATTGGAATGATCGAATTCTATTGCATTTCGGTCGCGTTTACGTAGAATTCAATGATATTTCAATGATTTTTAAGAATCTATCTATATGAAGCTGTGGTAATTGCATTTATGTTCGGTTTTGGATGCAAGTTTTGGTCTCTGTGTATAGAAACTGCGTAGTTGATCGAGGACATGCTATTCAAGCATGAATAATTAACGAATTTTGATTCTTGCCATGAATTTTGGATATTTATAAAAATCGTGATTTATTTGAAAGTATTATTGGAATAACATGAACGTGCTTGCAACTTTAATGACGAAAGCCACTACTATGATTCATTTAAATGTAATAATTATTTCTGAAGTAGTATATTCTGGATAATATCGTGTTACTGAAATGTAAAGCTGCTCCTATCAAGCGAGCATTCTGTATTTTCGCATCACACCTTGTATTCTAAATAACAAGGAGCGAAAGTCCCTTGGCTGGTTCCAACAAAAGCAATATTTCCTCGCGACAAACACTCGATGAAACCACATCTACCCCATCCTCCTATCCTACTTATTTTTCAGAGATTGTGACCGCGTGCAATGCGGTTAAATAGAGTCAGTGTTTATTACGTACGAAGTTTTTCGTTTTGAAGAGCACAGTTGCTCGTAGTATATGTGTCGTTAATAATTTGGGGATACGCGAGGGTAGAGTCAGTGTTTCACACGCAATTTATATTCTTTCACGAGCGTCGCGGCTCTAACTTTCAAATCGCGAGAATAGATTCATAGATTTGTTCGCCAATTATGATCTTTGGGGCGCGTTGGTAGCCTATTATTTCTTTATTTTTGTTACTTTTGAAAACAAAACTCGTTATCGGAAATTAGAGTCAGTGCATCAGCTGAAGAGGAGATTTGTGCGCAGAATATTAATGGAAAGATGTAAGTATCTACGTATTTCATTTAATTCCTTTAAAGTAGAGTTCATTCTTCAAAATTTTAGAGAACAAATTTTAAAAAATTAATTGTTAGAATACAATCACCAAGAAATTGCAAACTAACGAAACTTTTTATCGTTTAGATATTTTAAGAAAAGAATTTTGTTAATTTTAATTTTTAATACTTAATTTCTTTCTTAAAGTGTCTAAATGATACAAAAAATTCGTTAGTTTTGAATTGTTTCGTGGTTCTTTATTATAGTTCAAACAATGGTAACTTTAGAAAGAAATTATAATCGTGTTCTGATCCTTCGTTACAGTTTGGACGCAGCTGAGCAGCCTAATGATTTCTCAGCAGCTTGGTGACTTTTCCTGAGCAGTGGTGAGGGTGTTGGCGTCTCCGTCACCGGGGCACAGCGAAATGTGAGTGCGCATGCATTATGGTTCCTCTGGTCTCTCAATCATGTCGTAGGACGTTTGGTCCGAATCGACACGAGTGACCGGTTGTATACGTGCTTTGGCGAGCATAATGACCGCGGGTACGGTAACCATGCCCGTGAATTGTTACATTTTGTCTGTGTATGTATTTATTAGACGAGGGCTAGGGTCTTCTTGTACGCCGCGCCTTTTCAATAGAATCAAATTATAATCATAATTTCAACGATAAACGGTTCCTAACGCGAATGTTTACCATTGATCACGATACATTGATGTAGATATTTATTAAATAATGCACATAAAGGTGCATAGCAGCTCAGAAGGTATTGGTATGAATATCAATACGGCTGAATGCTAATTTTTATGTAGCGAAGAATTCTGATACTCTCAGACTCCACAGCTACGATCATTTTTATTTAATATGTAGTGGAAAAATCGGATGCCCTCCGATTTCGTCATTGCGACGATTATAATGACTTTTATTTCTTCCATTTTTCTGATACAACGTATTCAAAAGTAACTTGATGTCTAAATGATGATAATAGACATAAAATTGTAATTCCTTTCTTATAAAGGTCACTCGTTTACGTATACAATAGAATAATTAATTTCCATGTGCAAGAAGAAAATTGAGGGGGGGTAAATTTCAGATTCAAAGTAATTAGCATGAGAACATACTTTATTGTTTCTTGAAATTTACTTTGACGCTGGAATCGCCCGTTTTAAATTCTTAAAGTAAATTCTTCATAATTTAGAGTTATATTCGTAAATAATTCAATTTTAGAGTCTCTTTTCTCGCTAATTAAATGTCGAGTAGAGTCCTTTTTCTTGATTTAAAGTAGAGTCCTTTATTATTTATCAAACTTTAAACTATTCACAAGTTGAAAGTCGAGCCATTTTGCTTAATAATATAAAATTAAAGAATATCTTACCTTGCTAGACACTATATAGACTAATCATACTTTCTAGTTGAGGATTTTCAGGATATCTTTCCGTACCCATTGCCTTTTAACTCATCCACGTGCCCATGTGCTACTTGGGTGGGTGAAAGCAATGCGGCACGATGATTTTCGTTACTAAATAATTACATGTCGGCGGCTGGCATTGCGTTAGTGTATCGTGCACGCCGCATTTTCCACCTGTGTTTGTGTGGTTAGGCGGTGGAATTTGCGTCGGTGAAAGATTTTCATCAAAGACCATGTTAACGAAACTACAACATTATATTATTATTCATTGCAATAATTATATCAACGTATCATATTCCTTGTTGCACACGATGACCATCCTAGTAAATAATCTTGGAATATGAAGCTTAATCAATCTCGTACAATAAAACGAGAAAGTAATAAAGATTGATATATGTACATAATACGTACAATGCACATTATCAAGTAATCCATTGTTTGAAATTGAAAACAATTAATTGCTATGTAAATGATACTTATACGCAATGGTCACTGCCTTTGTCAGCCGATTTCAGTGAAAACTGGTACGTACTTATTAGAGTGTGATTGTGGCCAAGCTCGGGTGACGGAGTCGTCCCGGGACGGTCTCTCTAGGGTAGGCTTGCACCCGAGTGGCGATGCTTGAGAATCGTGGAGTGGGTTGACGATGATTGTGTTTGAGAGACTGTTTTGCCATTTTTTAAATATAGGTGTTGTATAGGATAGGTAACTTACCTTCTGGTACGAATGTGCGACTTAAATATAAGTAGGTAGGGCCGGGGTAGGTCGTCGTATTCTCTGATCGCATGTTCCCTTACACGATGACCTGCTTTCAGGAAATTTGTGAGAAAAGTCGACGGCCAGACTAGCGCGAGTGGGGTATGCCCTCGCTTCTAGCCTCGCTATGTCGACTTTTTGACGCCAGTGAGACATTGCACATTGTCGCTGGTCGCGGTCGGGCTTTTAGAAGGGCGGACCGCCCGAAGCAAGAAGTGGCCAATGAGCCGAAGATAGCCCGGCCAGAGATAAGGCCACATCATGTGGGCTACCAAGAATGGTCCTGCATCCTCGGGTGCAGGGTGATTCTTCTTAGGTATTACTTTGTCATTATGCTCGCCGGTAGTTGTAGTAGTACAGTGCTCGATACTACTTTTCGCCGATTCGTCACGCGAAAAGTTAAAAGAAATTCATGTAAAGTAAATAGTGTATCATCTGATACATAGATAGCATTGTTGTAAATTATCAGTTATGAGTTAGAAGAAGATGGCGTATTGATTCAAATTTAAGAATACTTAAACAAGTGACTATTCAAAGCGATTTTATTTTGCCGATAATTCCCTGTTCAATAGGCGTCTGGACTTGTAACATGCAATACCTGTTTCTTATAGATTCTTGTGCGCTGAATACGAATCCGCGAACCGTTTTATCATCACCACCCTCAGTTTTTGAGAAATTCGATTTTGAAAATAATGCAAATTTTCAACTTTGAAAAATTTTTAAGTTCAAACAGTAATAGTTACTCAATCGGTTCTTCCGTCAAATTGTTCTATGAACCATCCCGAATACAACGATATAAGTTATTATGGCACTATGAACATTTAAATATGTTTAAACAACGATCCAAGGGGAAAGGACACCCGAAATGCACCAATTTTTCAGATATCTTTCAATTTATTTAAAACATTAAGGGTCTACGAGAAAATCTGACGGCTCCACGCGATGCAGCAGACATTTTTCCTCCGGAATTCATCAACAGCAATCGTAAGTCACCTTTTGTTTTCAATAGAGAAACGAAATAGCCAGTGGTACTCGACCAAACCATTTCGTTTCTGTATTGAAAACAAAACGTGTTTTACGATTGCTGTTGATTGACATCAGTTTTTCTTCTAGACCCTTAATTCTTTAAATAAATTGAAAGATATCTGATAAATTGGTGCATTTCAGGTGCCCTTTCCCTTGCATCGTTGTTTAAACATATTTAAATGTTCATAATGCCATAATAACTTATATCGTTGTATTCGGGATGGTGCATAGAATAATTTGGTGGAGCAATCAATTGAGTAACTATTACTGTTTGAACTAAAAAAATATTCAAAGTTGAAAATTTGCATTTTTTGCCAAATCGGATTTCTCAAAAACTGAGGGTGATGGTGATAAAACGGTTCGCGAATTCGTATTCAACGCACAAGAATCTATAAGAAAGAGGTATTGAATGTTACAAGTCCAGACACTCCAGACGGCTGATGAACAGGGAACTATCGGCAAAAAAATGTGTCGCTTTGAATAGTCACTTGTTTACTCATTCTCAAATTTGAATCAATGCGCCATCTTCTTCTGACCCAAAACTGTTAACTTACAACAATACTATGTGTGTATCAGGTGACACACTAATTATTTTACATGAATTTCTTTTAACTTTTCGCGTGACGGATCGGCGAAAAAAAGTGTCGAGCACTATAGTAGTAGTTTGGTTGGCCATAGGCTGACCCATCGACACCCCCTCCCCTGAAATTGAGCACACCGCGTTCTGAATTAGAGTTGCGAAGAATATTACGGAGCTAGTTAGTGTTGCGACTAAATGTTGATCACGGTTTGAATTAGCGTTGCGAATCAAGTATGCCCCGCGTTTGGTTCCAGCATAGCGTTGCGAATAAATATCCATCGTGGTTGTTTGTAGTGTTTCGAAAAAAGAGACGCGATTATTTTTTAGATTGTTCTTGTATTTTGAATTGGAGTTACTAGAGTTTCATTCAATGCATTACTTTTGATTCGTGGTATCCTTTTTATTAAAGTTGCGATGCGACTGATCGAGTGGTTATTCCACGCGAAATCGGACACTTTTCGCAGTAACATTTCGGATGTTGCTGAAATTTAAATATGTTGTAGTCTTTAGTGATATTTAAACGTACCCCGAAGGATTTTTCAAAATATTGAAAAATTTCGATTTTACAGCTGTTTGAAGTTAAGTGCTAACTTTTTTTCAATACATTATGGCTATGGAAGTAGTAAACGGATGAAGATGAGCTTTGCAGTGTTTATAGAGAAGCCATTGAAGTTTTAAGAAAAAATTATTTCAGTTTAAAAAAAAATTTTAAATGGAATGCTATATATTTAATAATCCACTAAGAAAGTGACTGTCAAGACAAATTCAACCATATGTTATACTATGACCTTTTAAGGCTACACATGGTTGGGAATGAAAGAAGATATTCAATCTACTAGATAGATAGTTATAGGGGAATGTGGGGCAAGACGGTGGGCGGGCAAGACGGGGTACCCCCCATATCTCGTGATACAAACGCCCGAATCAAAATTGAGCATACACGTTAGACGCGTCGCTATCGGCACCGTCATTGACTAGCGAATCAGTGAAACATGTGGATGCGTGACGAAGTTAGATCAGAATTTATAATTTATTGGAACTTCCTTACTTTTTCCTTATTTCTAGCACCCGTGACAGTGATATAATAATATAGAAGATTTCCGGTACATGTATGTGTTTCTGAGGCAGAATTTAGCTGGTTATAAGGTACGTGTGTCATTTTATATTTTTGTAAATTATGTTTCGAGCAGTGTTCATATGATTGTCGTGAGACGCGAAGGGGCATGATGGGGTAATGAAAATGAGAGGAATCCCATCATGACCCTCACAAACCTAGAAATAAAAATCAAAGTTTCTCATTGTTCCAGGATGTTTAGAAACTACAGACGGAATACGAACCGAGGAAAATGATACTTATTTTCTGTTAATTAATCGAAACGAACTGATTCCCTCGTGGGGCAAGATGGGGTAATTCATTCCATTTAAAAAACTGAGGGTCTTCTTCGTTTCGAAAAAAATATTGTAAATACCAAAAATTGAGTTACCGTATTTTGTTGTGTATACAAAAAAGTAAAAGTCTTCCTTCTTCAGTTTTTTTACAAATACTTACCATATTCGAGAACACTATATAAGAATAGCAGATATATGGCCGATTTCTTCGCCTTTGGATAAAAGTTATCTGACGGATAGGTACAGTAGAGTGTGATTAACTCGCGTTTCCCTAGGTTAGTTACATCGCAAAAATGTCAATATTAAGCTGCTATTTCAAAGTGAAAATTGTATAGATATAAATATCAATTAATAAATGGTCATTCCTTAAAAATTCACCAGTTTAATTCTGCAACAGCAGCTTAATATTAATATTTTTCCGATGTAACTAGCCTAGGAGAACGCGAGTCAATCACACTCTACTGTACCTATCCGCCAGATAACTTTTATCTAGAGGCGAAGAAATCGGCCGATAGCCGTTTGGCCCCTGCGAGTACCGCACGGCTCAGCCATTCGAGCCGCTGTGATTTGACGCAGCGTCAAATTTCGGCAATTTTTACAGGGCCAATTTTAAAATGTCCATATTTTTTAAAATTTGTCCACCAAGGGGAAGGATAGAACTATATTCTCCTTTTTCAGATTTTTAAAATCGCGCCCGATGTTAAAAACCTGCATTTGTTTAAAATAATTGCACAAAAATGGTTCAAATTTTTATTTTTTTAAACTGAAATAATTTTTTGTTAAAATTTCAATATCTTCTCTATAAACACCGCAAAGCTCATCTCCACCCGTTTACTACTTTCAAAGCCATAATGTATTGAATAAAAGTTAGCACTTAAATTCAAACAGCTGTAAAATCGACATTTTTCAAAATTTTGAAAAATCCTTTGAGGTACGTTTAAATATCACTAAAGACTACAACATATTCAAATTTCAGCAACATCCGAAATGTTACTCCGAAAAGTGTCCGATTTCGCGTGGAATAACCCCGAGTTGCTTTAATTAATCGTCCTAGTTTGATTCTTAATTTTTTTTTTATTGAGTTAGTGTTGCGATGATGACTGATCGCGTTTGTAATTAGAGTTGCGACCCCCAACCCCCAATGCCCCGAAGCTGTCCTGGGACATGTCCGAAGACATGTTCCTGGGAAAAAGGAGTCCCAAGCAGCTGGCTTTGCTGCACATGGGACTCTACACAGCCTTCAGGAAGGCTGCAACGAATTAAAGTTAGAGTTGCGTATTGCGAGGCACAGGTGCACTGAATTTTGATTATTGTTGCGAAAAATGAAACCACCCACGTGGTGGTTCTCGGTAGCTTTTTATATTTGTTAGAGTAGTGTAGTTGCTTCGGAGCTTTTTCGTTTGTTATTCGGTATTTGTATTGAGTATAGTAGAATTTTCAGTAATGAAGCACCATCCGGGAATTTTGAAGTTTTTCGAAAAATTAGTGCTGCGAGTAGCCCAAAGTCCTAGTGACTATGCTCGGGAGTTGATTTTAGTCTGTAATAAGTTAGCGTTGCGTAAGAAAGAAACGGTCCACTCACGGTTTTCTTGCATTAATGAGTGGACAATGATCAGCTGCCGTTCTGGCTACTGATCATTTTTTCTAGCAGCCCTGAGTGCCTGCAGCATCCTTCTTCTCCTACCACCACATTCCCATCCTTGAATCGAGTGTTTGTCACTGGAAATATTGTTTCAAAAGTATATTCATATCTTGCAGACAAATGTTTTCTATTTTTATTAGAATATTTTTAAATTTGATGTTCCAATTTTTATGGAATAGCATTTGGAAAAATTTATTCTGTGACTGAAAGAATGGCGATGAAAGGTGTGATTCATTATTTCTAATGGAAATTGCAGACTTCTGACACACCTCCGTTCAATTAAAGTTCTAATTAGAGTCTTTGACAAGTAGGAGTAGCTATTCCTCATTAGCGTTGCTGATGTTTGCATAGTAACTTCGTCAATCGTTGTATTTATTTTCAGGTTGATAAGACCTGTAGTTTTTTATTTTTATACATTTTCAATATTCCTTTGCATTGATCAAAATTCACCCGCGATTGTTGTTTAATTTGATGATGTTAAAACGAAATTTGCACTGAAAAAGTAGGTAAATGCAATTCGGCGCTTTATATTGATAGTAAATTTTCAATATTAACGCGTGCTCGTTGTTGCTACCTTCTGTATGAAAGTAATTTCCAATACGGTGCAGTAAAGTTCAATTATTCCAACCTTCAAGATTTGCGTAAATGTTTTTGATTACCTATTGTATATTATGATTGATCGTCGAGTCATTGATACATAAACTTTGAAGCTGCCAATTAATGAAAAACTAGAAGGAAATTATTAAGTTGATGTAACAAAGCACCGAATGTGCTTAATATTATGAATATCAATTGCTTCGGAATGAAATGTCATATCATTAGTAGCTTCTTTTTCATGAATTACCAAAGTTTTGATTGCTACTTCGTTTGCTGACAAATGAAGCAGTATTTTTAATCTTTTCTTTCATTTTAATACCGAATCGATATTCCATATTGAGTTTTAGACTGTAGCTTCAAATATGATATTTCAATAGTTGGGCAATAGTGATTCAATGAAAGGACTATATCTGTTAAAATTACATTACTTAATCGAAATAGATTGTAGGTGCTAATCCATTGAGAAAGTTTCTGTTGCAGAGTATTATGTGTGAAGAATATTGCAAAAATAGGATTTCAGGTTCATCATCCTTGAGAAACGAAGCCTCAAGGAATTTTTATTAATACTTTTGAGAATGTTTTAGGTAACATCGTGGGTCCATCGAGGGAAGTAAGAAACACAGGACAATTTCAGATTTTTATTAGGCAGGCCATTATTTAAATTTAAGTATACTATATGTATATGGTTAGGTAACACGTTTAGTGGCCACATAGAATAAGTAGTTTTTAAGGAAATAGATGAACACTGCAGTGTTTAACTAAATATAAGTAGCAATTACTAAATACGAGCGCTCGTATAGTTAGGAATTATTAGTATTTAAGTAGACATAGCAAATATGCACTGGTATATTTCCTATTAATGAATAGAAAAAGGATAATTAATCACTAATTATGAATTAAACAAAGAAAAAGGGAGGAAAACATTTTGCTAAATAATGATATATCATATAACATACCTTATAATGATATATCATTACCAGTGTTTTCTCTAATAATTTCCCTCAAATTTACCCCCTTTTTTCTTTGTTTCATTCCCTATTAGTGAATAATTATCATGGTAGAAATATACCAGAAAATTCTTAAAATTTGAAATGAAAAAACAAAGAAATGTTTTAAATTCTGTTTAGCTCATCGCGGTAGTTTTTTACAGAAGGAATCCTTCTGTTGCCCGCTTGTGAAACGATAGAGGATCGTTTTGCAACCGTGCATCAGGGGGATCTATGGAAATGAAAATAAAATTTTGCATAAAAGGAGGGCGGATGGGCCGCGGTTAGGGCGGGTCTCCACTCGCAGCGCCTCCACGCGGTGAGACCTGGGCAATCTGTATTATTTGAAGTATAATTACTAATCGTATCACAACTAACATTGTAATACAATTATTAATTACATGACAAGTAATACGAGCCGATTGGCTGCGATCTTCTATCTTCGTTAATATCTATTCTATCTGTCCAGATTCGATTCTAAATATTTCTCCTACAATTACATTTTATTTCTCCAATAATATTAAAAAAAAAAGACTCCAATAGCAATCTTGGTGCCATATTTCCCAAACGGTTGCTCCTTTCTCAGTTACTAGGTCTCGCATTACGATATCCCTTATCGCCGTTTTGATCCAAAGCAACGTGTCCACGACGAATCACATCATTTAGCAAACTAATCCCTCTAGCTTCTCAAAAAAACTCACGTCGTTTTGACCAATTCTACGAAAGTTATGCGATTTTAAAAAGTGTACAAATACTTTTTTTACTAACTGTATATATATTATGGTCTCCATCTCACGATGAAAATTTAATCAAGCATATCCGTATTTTGCTTATGTTTAACCTAATTATATACGGTAACACGCGTAAGTTTTAATAATACCTCAATATATCGAGAATTACGCACACTTTGATCTCGAGTTCCATGCATCCTGTGCTTTTAAATCTGTATTGATACTGGCTCGCACTCATCTCTCCTTGTAATTAAAGCGGGGGTGGAACCAATTATTTTCGTAATCCACGTTAGAAAACAACTTTTGTTGGAAACATTTTTTCTTAAAACCCTTTCAAACTATTTTTCGATGTCTAGATGTTAGACGAGAGGCAAAAAGTCGGAAGCTAAAATGGTTCCCAAAGAAGAAGCGAAAATCACATTTAGTATCTTGACCTGCAGGAGTATCGTTTACACCACTTGGGTTTTCCCCAACCACTTACATGATGACCGTCTATACAGACTATTGTTGCCGCGACGCGACCCCCTCAACCATTCTTTGCACGCTGCCTGACAACTCACTCTTGCCACAATCACACACCCCAAAAATCAGTCACACCGAAATCACGTCACACGACACTCTTTCTAACAGTACTCGCTCCCACAGAAGACACCTATCTACTCATTCTCCACATTCATTGTACAGTGTGTAGAAAATTTATTGGTCTACACCTCTGGATCGGTGGATATTTGTAAAAAAATTTGTCCGCGAAATTGTTTATAACATTGACAATTAATTTTAAATTTTTTTGTAAACTTCTCTAAACTCCTCACCGATTTCAATGGCCTTCGCATCCGTTGTCAAAGTCATAATTCTGAACAACATTTCCCTTTAACCTTTTTGGCGGTCGGCTTTGGTTTACGAAATATTCGCAAAAAACCTTACTTAACACTAGAATTACCGAGTTTAACACATACATCGGTTCGCTACCATGCTTTACGCGTACCCCACCCTAATCTAGCCCCCCACCAATATTAATATCGTCGGGTATGAAACAGATTTCAATATATTATGCCGAAAGATTTTCATATGTTTTTGATAACATATGTCAAGGTCATTGATATCGGTGTGGAGGTAGCTTTCAATATATTATGCCGAAAGTTTTTTATTAATATCTCCGAAACTGAGGCCGACCGTCAAAAAGTTTAAAGGGAAATGTCGTTCAGAATGACGACATTGACATCATATGTGAAGGTCATTGAAATCGGTGAATAGGTAGCTTTTCGACAATTTTACCAATTTTTTTTACATCAACGTATTCTGCGCGTTGAAAAGGGATAATGTTTGAAAGAAGCCATATGACGCAAAGGAACGCTTTGGTCAGGAAAAATTGTTAAAGATTTCGGAACGATTTGATTGTGTAGAGTTACACGTATATGTAGGCATGGGTCCACCACTACTCTACTACTTGATACGAGACACATCATAAGATTACCATAATTGATTAATCATTTTTTAATTAGTTATTATAGGAAGTGTTCAAAATGATAAATGAAAGTGTATCTCTGTACACAGAGTATGCCGGGTATACAGTTGAAAAAAATTGAAAAAGTTGAAAAAGTTATATAAACCCATGTCCGCAAATAATTTATTAGGGAATTATAAGATAGCAGAGATTCGTTACATCGTAAGCGAAGTTGTACAATGCTTCCCCGTTGTATGAATCTGCTGATTAATAAAGAAATGAAGAAATTTATTTCCCTTTTAAAAATGCTGTATTAATTTGACATCGGGACACCCTGTATATAAATTCTTACCGCTATTATAACTTTCATTCCTACCGCTTATAGCGCTGCACTTTTATTTCATGCTTAGTCGTTAACGTTGGATGCGACACGGAAATGGTAATGGGGCTCTAGAGCCCCAAAATCGAGTGACACGGAAGACAAAAGAGTGAAAGGTCTATTCTGTACCTGGTCTGTGAACAAACCATCGACGAAGGTACCTGGTCTGTGAACAAACTTACAACTCAATTTTTGCTTTCTCGGATTTTGGTAACTATGCGCCAAACTTGCTGACCGATTTATGACATCACTTACGAAACAATTTAAACACAAACAAGGGACATAAATTTTAATATTACTAAACAAAACCTGATTATGGATTTCATACAAGCTAGAAATTCACAGGATAGCATTTATATCCCGCTTTAAAAAGCCTATCGGTTTTACATATTTTCTACTAGGAGCCAATCGGACAATTTTCAAGAATTGCGACACCATCGCGACGGTGTGATATTTTGGACAAAAATCGGCCGATAGCGCAAATCGTGACCAAATTAAATAATCTTTTTTTAAGTACTCGTAAAGGACTCAACAATAACGGAGCACTGTAATAAAAACCATATCTGTTGGTCTAATCTATAAAAAACACTATTTAACGTAACATAACATAAAAACATAAATTATGCAGATTAAAGATACTAAAAATTATTTTTTTGTAAATTTAATATTATCTGTAAAATAAAAAATTTACTTTACATTCACAAAATTTATGTTTTAAATAAACTGTATGGCTGATTTAAATATTATATTTTTAAATTATATTTCAATTTGATTCGTTTTGTTTTTACTTTTAATATATAAATTAAAAAAAAAAATTAATAATTGTAATTCGCAGTAATTAAAATCGAATATTTTGTGGTAACTAATTTTATAATATAATTTAAGAATATAAGATTTTAATCAGCTATACACTTTATTTAAAACATAAATTTGGTAAATTTAAAGTAACTTCTTTATTTTATAGTGAATATTAAATTTACAACAAATTAATTTTTAATATCTTTAATCTGCAAAATTCATTTATTTATGTTTATATTTTATGTTACGCTAAATAGTATTTTCCATAGATTAGACTAACAGATACTGATTTTATTGCTGAGTCCTTTACAAGTATCTTAAAAAAGTATTGAAATCGGTCAAGATTTGCGCTGTCCAGCGATTTTTGCCCAAAATCTTACACTGTGCGTCCGCAAACGCTCGCGAATTCGGCGTGGCCAAGTTAATCTTTGACATCGCGTATTTATTACTTTCACGTGCATGCATCACCCTATCAAGAAGTCTCCGATATTGAAATAAAATTCATTACTATTTGGAAGCATGGTTACAACTATGATTTTCACCGTATTACTGTAACCGCATTAACTCGGTTAACCGGGTTACAGATGAATTCTGTTACCCGGTTAGGCTGGTTATTCGACGATACGACGTACCGAACCGGGTACGGGTTAGGGTTCGGTTCCCTGGTTTCGTGTGTGCGATGAAACGTCGGTTTTAGGCTACTCATATTGAAAACTAGGTTAAAAAGATATTACGTAAGACCTTACCTGACCCCCCCTGCCCCCTTGTAAGAAAACGTGAGAAATTCGTGACCCCCAGATAATTATGTACACCGCAAGACTGCAACTGCTAACTTGTAAGATTGCAGAATTATAAGAAACACTTTGATTTCCTTTGGTACGAGGAATTTTCATGTTTTGATTCACCTTATAATTTTGGAACAACTTATATAAATACAGAATTGTAGCGGCATTCAACTATTAATCGCAATAATATATTTCCACTATTTACAGTCAAGTTTTAGAAAAATAGCAAAATGAAATCAATATAAGAAATCAATATATTTATTATTTTTATTTCTATGTTAAACATATACATGTAGTTAACAGTGCAAAATATGAGCAAAATATGAGATTATTAAACAAACAGCAACAAGTTTCGAATGTTCATTTCCACACATAACAGAAGGCTTACATATACTTGTTAATTCTCTGCACTTCTGCTTATACTAACAAATAGTTAACAAACTATCATTGCATGCATACATTACCCCCGAATCTCTATAAACATATTATCAATCCTTATAACGCGAAGAATTAATGATACACTTAACAAAAGCCCAACACTAATTACATTACTAAATTTATTAAACGTTCTCCTCGCGGATACACATACACAAACCCCACATAAACTCAACGAGCCAACCATTATATCCACAATACTTTCCCCGTCGATCCCCCCTAAATTACACATTCGCTGAAACCCACGCTCATCCAACCACCACGTCGACCACCAAATCCCCCAACAGAGATAGCAAAACGTTCAAACTGTCCAGTTCTCATGCCACGTTTCAGGATGGAGCACTTGGACGAGTCGAGTAGGATCCTTCCTGGTGAACGCTGCTTGCTTCAGTCTTTGCTCCGTTTCTTATGGTCGTGGCCATGCCCATGGTCGTGGTCGTGGTGCAAGTGCACGTGCGGTAATGGCGGATAGCCGTAGCCGTGGCCGTAACCGTGCCCGTAGCCATGGCCATGACCGAAATCGTGGCCAAATCCGTGACCGAAGCCATGACCGAAGCCGTGACCGAAGCTATGACCGAAACCGTGACCGATGCCATGACCGAAGCCGTGCCCGATGCCATGGAAGCCACCGTGGCCATGCAACGGTGGATAGAACTGTCCAGACCCGTAACCCCGCGCGTAGTATGCCCCTGGTAGAGGGCCTCCGCCGTAGATCGGGATCGGTGGGTGCACTGGAACCGGGACTGGTACAGGCACCGGTACAGGGAACGCCTGCTTTATCGGGACTGGATACGGTTGTTGTACCGGCACTGCCACGGGGTGTCGGACTGGTATCGGTATCGGTCGTTCCACTGGCACTGGAATCGCCTGTAGAACAAGTGAATTCGATCATTTACGACTTCCTGGGCTTCACATACCGCGCACGAAAGCTATTCGAGGAAACGTTGCTGCTCGGCGAGGAATGCTTCTTTCTGTCTTCTCTTGTATCTCGGGGAAAGTGCATGGGAGATGTTGGGTGCTCGTTAATACAGTAGCGTGTGATCGCTATCACCCTCACTTCTTCTGTTGTTGTCGCGACGAATGGGACAGGTTGCGTATCGGCGGGAGGAGCACTCTGTCTCTCTCTCTCTCTCATTCTACGAGAGAGGGCGCACAGGGAGCCGTTTTTAGAGCCTAGCTGCGAGCAACCCGCCTGTCCCGTTGTTAAGGTTAGAATCGGTGAGGCGAACTGCAGTTGTGTACGTGCATTTGGTACGATTTGAACCCAGCCTACGAGCACGCACGTACAATACAGCTGTTCTTCTCATGGATTCTAACCTTACTAACGGGACAGGCGGGCTGCTCGCAGCTAGGCGCTAAAAACGGCTCCCTGTGCACCCCTAATTTACGTGATGAGGCAACAAAGGTAAGCCGGAAAGAATCCCTGTCTCGAAAGAAGGTGTATCGTGTGGATCGTTTCGAGGGGTAACACTACTGTCGGGTTGGGCTTTGTTATTAGATTGTTTGCAAATTTGTTAGAACTTGATTCATGGGATACGAGGATTTTTAAGAAGTGCAGTCTGGGCACGGAGAAGTGGATGGTTCTTTAGGTACCCACTTACAAAGGAATATATACAACCCGCACCCGCCGAATTTGGTGAGACTCAGATTTGTAGAATAGTGAAAATAATTTGACACTTATTTTTTGTTATCGGCAATCTTCCACGTTGAAGGGGTGAAAATAGCCTTTGGGAGATTAAAAACTTATTTTCCGAAAATTTTTCAAGTATTGGGCATGAAGCTGGAATCGTCTTAAAAAATACACTTTAAAAAAAAATTGTTCTACGTCTAATAATTCTCGAAATATTCCAGAAAGTATGCTTCCGACCCTCAAATTTAGGGGCTGTTTTCATCGCTTCAACGTGGACAATTCTCGATAACAAAAAACACCTCAAATGGTTTTCATAAAAACTTAATCTATATCACTACTTTGATATCCTCAGAAGGGTTGGTTGGTGCCGTTTGAATCGATGCGATTTAATTGGAAACTCTAAGACAATCACACAACAGTCAACGTGCTAAGCAGGAACTATAATGTGTATGCACAAATGCGAAACTTCCTGAGAATAAGTGGTGACTAGATTCGAGGTTTAGTAGACGATCTAGTGTCAGAACCTTGGCTATTGCATGGCTGGCGAGAAAAGATTTTCCAGAAACATCTTTGCTTACGCGGTGGGGAACTAGTTGCTCAGCCCCGTCCTACATGACGATCATTTCTGCTTACAGTATCCGATTTTATAGAACCAAATTTAGGGACGATTTCTTACCTCCGGTACCGGAACTGGATATGGGATCGGTTTGTGAATAATCTTCTCGACTGGTATGGGTACCACCTTTTCCACGGGTACGTGGTACGGTTTCTCGATGTAAATTGGCTCAGGAACTGGAACTGGCTTCTCTAGGACCACATGTTTCGTTATATACACTGGAACCGTCTTTAGAGGAATGCCTGGTACTCTACCGTATGGTAGACCGCCATATAATCTATGAAACACATATTATGAGAATTTCCGTAATTGAGAAATTGAAATCGAAATTTTTTGGCTGTTTTTATAATAATTTTGAAGCGTTAAATATTTTTTAAGCGATTGATAAACGATTTGTTCTCGAATAATTTGAAATTGTAACGATAGTAAAAAAACTTGGTGTAGTTTTTTTTCGAATTTGACAGACTCAGGGGGCAGGTTCGTGTAACTCGACGAAAATGAGGCGATCTTTGTGAATTTTTTTCGAAGAAATGGTTGAATGGGTCTTTTTGAAACTTTTAGGATATTTAATTGAACATCTAAGAAAGTGAAGAAAAATTGGTTTTCGGTAAAATAATTCGTTTATTGTAAACTGTAGAGGTATTTTACAAAACCGTAACGTAACTGTAAAAACGCGATGCGGAATTTTACAGAAAATACGAAATGTACTGGATTTTGGTTTTAGGTAAGTCTAACAGAGGGTAGGCTGCTCGCCGATTCACTACCTCGACACCGAGGACGCGGAGAAATATCTCCACAGTTTACAATAAACGAATTATTTTGCAGAAAATAAAATTTTCTCGACTTCCTTAGATGTTCAGTTAAATATCCTAAAAGTTTTAAAAAGCTCCATTCAACTATTTCTTTGTACAAAATTCACAAAGATTACAGGAATTTCCCCCCTTAAAGACGAGTTCTTTTACATTTAGTAATACTAAGTTTACAATGGCTTATTAACTTTCTTTTGGTAATTTATTGTATATTTGGTAGTAATTTACTATGTTAAATTGCTAAAAGATCTGTTCAAAACTTATTGGACTTCAATTCTTTGGTAATTCATTTTCAGAGACACAATCTACCCTTTGAATTTTTGTCGAAAGTTAATCAAAATAGATGCTCCTCTAATTTTCCTTAGATGCTTCAATAGATTTTTCACTATCTATTTTGAATACAATAGTCCATAAAATTACTATTACAGTTTGTATACATATAAAATCACCTAAAAATTTTAATATTTCCCTTAATTATCATTTAAGGTAATTTCATTGGATTTATTATCGAACTTTGTTTTAAACAAAATGAAAATTTCCAGCCATTATAACACGACATTATCTGAACATGGTTCATAATTTACAATGGTTGATAATTTAATTAACAGGACTAATCAGTGAACTGACAAATTATTCCATTTTAAGATTCTAACGTAAAGAGTGTTGTACAATTACCCTCCGTCAGCCAAATCAAAAGCAGGCAGCTTAAGTCCTTTCCAAGCATTATCAGCCGCCCAAGGGTGCCCATGACCGTATCCATGTGGATTCGGTATACCAATCCATCCACCAGTATCAATTATCCCTCGTTTCGTTTGTTTCGTTTCGTCTGATTCCGCGGAGAGCGCAGCGCCAGCGAAAAGTATAAGGAACAGCTGAAATTAAGTTCACATTAGATTCACTGTCCTAAAATTCTCTTCGATCGATGCTAATTTTAGAATTCATAGAATTGATAGCTCTGTTTTCAAAAAAGAATTCGCCGAGAATGAAGAGTGTTTTTGTACAAAATGAGAGGAAAGATTTTACGCTCCTCCTGAGGTGTTGCAAGGAGGCGTAACTTGATAATCTTATATGAAATTGCTACAAAATTTGTGCAGATTTTTAAGGTTCTTAGCAATCTTGATAACTTTTACTCAAAACATTTTTTGAAATAACGCTAGTAATTCCAGTCATATTGGTTCGAGAAGCACGTCTGATCATACACGATCCGCCTCTCCTTACTCTCTTCTCCTTTCTTGCGTTTTATTCATAGAGATCGATCAACAATTACACATTTTTTCAAAACTGTTAAAAAAAGTTATTTAAAATAACGAAAGCTTTAACGTAAATCTCTTTGAGTACGTCAACAATTCTATTCAATATTCTATCACCGTGTATTTCCTTAAAAAGGGTCTAAAATTTTCTTCACCACGTAAAAGCACTTAAAATGACCCAAATCGTCCAAGAGAAGGTACGAAAACCTAGCTATTTCAATTTCGCGAACACATCCCTCGAAATTGCTGTTATCGAAATGAATTAAACACTTTTCACGTCCCAGTATTCAACGCGCGGAATTCTCGGAGTACAGAAACGACAGAAGAAATAGAAATAAAAATATCGCGGGACTCGACGAGGAATGAAAACACTTCACGAAGGTCGAAAATGGTGATTATTAGCCACTGATTGTACTTTTTGCTCGTGTCTCTTACCGGGATCATAGACATTGTTCTGTCGTTACGAGGGAACTGTTCGTAAGGTCGGGGAAAACGTTAGCTTTATATATTTGCTGTCCACCTCGGCGGATAGATCGATGGATCTGGATGGTGGTCCAGGTCAAGTTCCCGTCTTTGTCAGGATCAGGAACTCGGCCTTGTCAATTGGCAAGTCTCGCGAGCTTCCGGGGAAGAAAGTTGTTAGGAGCTGTAACGAATCTGGTGCCCGTTTAAGCCATATCTGTCACTCGTGTGTAACGCTCTTATGCTTTGAGTCGAAAATAATGAGAGTCGCACGAGGAACTTCGGTAATATTTTATGGAAGGCCAGGTAACAGGGAGCATGCAACGGAACTTGCCCCATTTCATTTCGTTTTATTCCTGATGGAATTCTTGTGGATCGTTAGAGCCAATAAATTCTTCTTTCTTAAACACAATTTTTAACCACATTAAAGAACTTTGCAAGGAATTGAAATTTCTTTATTAAAAAAAGTAGCAATTTTTTAATCGTTGGGAGGAAACACGAGTGAATTGTTATAATTCGTTGGCCTTTCAGGAGTAAGTGGAAGTGGTTGGTTTTTATACAATTTCTGCGTTGTATCTTTGTGTCTCACTATACTTTGTTTTATTTTAAAGAATTGTGGAAGTTCTCCCATTGATCACCTTATTGTTTATATTTTACAAACTGCAGCAAGTTGCGTTTGTTTCGTGCCCTGAAACCACTTTGTAAGGCCGTGTGTCATACTTTCACAAGTAGCCATGGTATTTGTAACCGAGAGTGTTTCTGTAACGATACTGTGAGAAGCTCAGAAATGCATGTGCATAATGCATTTACGCTGAAACATGAGCGTCTCTAACTTGTAACAAAGTTCTATGTTGTTTCAAGCAACATATCTCATCATACCTTGACATTCATGTATTATTTCGCTTTTATTCGATTGTTTGTCACGTGACTGGAGAGTATTTCACGAGTTCGTCGATTAAACTTTTTGTTAATTCCTATCAATAATAATTTCTGTTAACAGATTTGTTATATAATATACGTACATACATTCTTGTATTTGAAAGTTAGCTGGGTTGGCGCATGGGGAATATTATCATTTTTATATCGAACATCGAGAAATATGTAATTTCATTAAAAATTCCTGTATTTAACGGAAATAGTTGCTTTTTACACTTCGTTCGAAGATAAGCTGATTTTATTACCACTAGTTTGATTAAAATTAATAGTTTGAAGTGAAAACGCGTTAAATATAAATAAATAATAGTAATTTTCCATACTCTTCGCTTACGAACGATTTATTAACTAAAAAATTATCCGAACGCTGAAAGAAGCGGAAGCCTTTTAATGAAAGATTCGGAAAATAATAGGAATGTGGTAGAACGGTAGTTGTGGAAAGTGACAGATTATATTTTCTCATCCCTGCTGCACGCGGCCTTGCTTTATCAAACTTATGAGAAGATTCAGTCGCTCAGCTCCTTGAGGAATGCTTAATTAATTAATAATCCATCTAATATGTATATCAGCAATCCATCTTTTCAAATTTCTGTGCATTTCAAGCGCGTCAATTTATTCCTTATATGCCTTTTGCTTAATACTGGCAATAATATCTTTATTACACACTGCATAATGAACAGATACATACACATGCCTATAACTGATACGAAAATGCAGCAGTCGAATGTATAAATGATGACCCTTTAAGAAAAACAAAATAACGCACCATCTCATGGCTTGAATAGTCACGTGTGCCACTTACCTACTTGCGTTTTAATTATTCCCCTGCCGAGCAGAGCACGTACAATGAAATGGAAGCGCTAGTGTGGCCTTGCGATACCCCTGAGACATTTGTTTGATTTTTAATATCCTTTATTTCATCTACTTACATATATAAATAGTCTCAATGAAATCTCTTTGATGAAAAGTCACTGTGTCTTGCGGAGGTATAGCGATGTAAAAGTAGTAAAAGGGGCATAGTCGGTGGGGGACCCTTGAGTTTTCCTTCGAGTCAAGAATGTAAATATGTACGTGGGATACGTTTTGAGATATTGATATGTACTTTAAGGCCCTGGGGTGTGTGGGAATGGGACCAGGACCCAATAAGAGCTGCTCTGTAGCCCTGTAGGACTGTGTAATATATTTCGTGGTTTATACCCTCAGGAGTATCACTTTACACACCACTTAAGCAGGTTTCAAATACTTGCTATAAGTCTAGAAGGTACTATAAGGTCCCGAAGTGTGTAGGGGTGGGTCCACTTAAGCGCAGCCCTGTAATAGGTGACGAAGAATACATTTAGTGGTTTGTACCCTTAGGAATATGGTTTTACACAGCACTTGAATCGGTTGCAGGTTAACCACTACATCTCTGCAAGGCGCAAATACCGCCTTTACTCGGCCAACGAGATCAACGAAACCAGTTCGTTCGTCGAGGCTTTTCTTGCAGCAGGGACGTTGGCCGGTTTCCGCATTGGCCGCATCCGCGAACTTTCCTAACTTTCATTTTCTAATACGTACGAGCTACTTCTAATGCCGGCCACTACCTGCCATTCATTATTCATCGTTATACCTCCTCGTTTGATTCCATAACACGCTCGAACGTGCGTTCCAGCGACCCGGCCGTGCTGCAATGACGAAATATGGGGGTCAAGCTGGACGACGGGACGCGAATTAATTTTCTATTATTTGGTGTAGCCAAGTGTTCTGTCTCCGTTTGCGTGGAAAGGACACTTGCCGCAAGGAAGGTCCCAGACGCCCTGGTAATAACTGTCTGAACTGTGGAAGCATATTCTACTTAACCGGTGGAGGAGAGATTTGTTTATCTAGAACCTCCGTTTTCTTGAGTTACAAACGCTTTCTGAGTGTCAATAGAGTATTCTAAAAATGTTTGGCGATATCAAAGATTCCAGTTGTGCTATTATCTGTTATGTTCTACTGGTAAGGAGTAAAGGGAAGGAAATTATTTTATTTATGTAATATTATTCTTCTGAAGAGAATCGAGGAGTAATATCCGTACTGAGATCAAATATATACGTAGTTAGTAATTCCTATGAATTGTAGAATTCTTGTAGAAAACACAGTAAGTGGCAAAGTTAAAAGTAAAAATTATATCGGAAAATGTTCTATGTGCCAATGGTAAGATTTACAGTGTTTTCTACAAGGACTCTTCAATTATCGAGGTATATTGATAAAAGTCTGTTGTAGGGAGTTTTGGGTCAGGTAATAGAAATAAATGGGTCGTTTAATTGTCTTATTAATTTTGGTGTAAAGGTAGGAAACTTTTATATATGTATACATGTATGTATTACCTAAATCGTGAAAATATATGTACACATATAAAAGTAATAAAGTAAATAAATAAAATAACTGCTCTAAAGAAATAATATAATAAACATAAACGAATTGAAAGTTAATTACTTATATTTTTACTGTAGATTTTTGAAACTAATCAAGTGAACATCGAAATTAAAAAAAATTCTGTGTCCTGCTCGTACCAGCTACGTTATTCGGAGGATTTAAACGCAATATTCTCTTTTATGCGATTTTTTCTCAGGTGTATTTCTCTCTCTCTCTCTCTCTCTCTCTCTCTCTCTCTCTCTCTCTCAGTATTTCTTTTATAAATAAGGGGCAGTGTAGGTCTGCAAATTATAGTAGCTAAAGCAGTGCATTAAAAAGAAAGGTGGGATGTGTGGGTCGACTCAAATCTCCTGCACACTTCTGACACGTGCATCCCACATCTGAACGTTCATCATAACGCACCTGTGTTAGTCGAGCAATGTGTTTTACGTTACACTTTATAAACTATAACTGTTGCTTGAATGTAAGTTCGTCTACTAAAATTTCAACTAAGACTACGTATGTTGTAGAAGTTTATAACAGCGACTTACTTCGGTGTCTACTATAGATGCAATTTACCACTAAAATGCACTTTTACTTATAGAAGATCAATACGCACTTCCACAAACTTCTCGCTTTGGTTAGGAATGTTTACTACTGCTGTAACGAATAATGCATATGCGAATAAGATATGCCTAACAACTCCCCTACGTACAGAAAATACAGTACATTTCCAACCAGTGACTTAATCTAAAATGGCAATGTAAGGAATACAGGGTAATACAAAAGTAATAAAGGTACTTGTCCTATCTGGGCTGACCAGGCACGAACTGATATCACTGACTGTGAGTGGGAAACAGCCTACTCTAAAGTAAACGCATGCTTTACTATGATAAAGTCAAAAGTTTCTATATCTTATTAAATTCTCTACAATTTCAGTTATTCACACCTCCTTTCCTACTTTTATTTCCACATCAAACTCCAAAGAACTAAAAATACGGGTATTTTTTTAGGAATTTATAGAAAATAAGGTACTAAATTGTATATACATGTTTATTGGCTTTCATCAACAATTAGTAATCCTTATAAAATCTTTAAAGTCGCTTTTCTTGAAACAATATTTTGCAAGTTTGCAGATGTGATATCTCAAAAACTAATAAAGCTGTCCATTTGAAATTTTCAGAGATTATGGAAAAAATATCCCTCCATTACATGGACTAGAACTATTATCTACGACAGTTTTTCTGTTAATAATAAAGAACACAAAAATTTCATAATTTTCATTTTAGCATGCCGTCCTTTTGTGAATTCTTCACATCTTATATTTATTCTAGTTCAAACTATGACCATACTTAACAAAATTTTGTTTAAAGTTTTATTCGAGCTCACAGCGGTGACCTATAATTACTTCTGGAAGAGGAAAAGGTTTTTTTATAAGCATCTTTTTGATACGACATTGTTGAAAAACTATTGCTTCTAGAACATGAAGAAATTTGTATGTATTGTTCAGAAGCCAATAAATATATATGTAAAGGATAATGTTAAGTCTCTAAGGTGTTTACTGACCGACGAGGGTGCAGCGATTGCTATACACCGTTGGAAAGATCTGGTCAAGATGAATCGACTGATAGCATTTTTAACTTCGAAATCAGATAGGGTCAGGTTACTTCCATATTAAGGACCTCGGTTAGGCACTTGAAGAAAAATCCAGAGGTATAAACGATACTCTAGCTGCTAGAGTGTGGCAGGTTGGAGCGCTAAAAGTACCTTTGTCTTTCGATCCTAACTCCTCTTTTAAATCACTACAATATTTCTAATTTGCTGCTTCTCATAACCCAATCCCGTGCAAAAAATCCTCACCGCCCCTGAAAGAGTCCATATCACTCTTCTACCCGGAATTCACCACTGCCATCCAGAGTTGGACAAAAATGTAATCTAATTCCAAACTACAAATTACGATTAAAATGTAATTGTGTAATTGATTACACATTATTCTCTGTAATCGTTAATTTAGGTAGTTTGCAAAACCACATAGTCAACTACCTAAATTATCAATTACAGAAAATAATGCGTAATCAATTACACAATTGCATTTTAATCGTAATTTGTAATGTGTAATTAGATTAAATTTGTCCCAACTCTGCCTCCATCCAACTCCATAACTCCATGCTTACACAAATGTGGCGTTAGCCACATTAGCCTCGTAACGAGGCTCTTGACAGCTTCGTTATTTTTCTAGATACTGAAGGAAGCGTCGCTATAACGGGGCCATAGGAATTCTAATGCCACATTTGTGTAAGCATGGAGTTATGGAGTTGGATGGAGGCAGAGTTGGGAAAAATTTAATCTAATCACACATTACAAATTACGATTAAAATGCAATTTTGTAATTGATTACGCATTATTTTCTGTAATTGATAATTTAGGTAGTTGACTATGTGGTTTTGCAAATTCCTATGGCCCCGTTATAGCGATGCTTCCGTCAGTATCTAGAAAAATAACGAAGCTGTCAAGAGCCTCGTTACGAGGCTTGCGTGGAAGCGTGCCGCGAATTGACGCATCGGTACTCTTATTAATTTGAATCTTCACGTAGGCAATTTTCACCCACGCGGCTATCTATCGATCTCGAAAACGAAGAAACCGCACGCTCTAACATCAAACAACACGTATCAGCGACACCGTGCTCCCTTATTGTCTGGTGGATTGCTTCTCCACCTCCAGAGTGACGTCTTCCATCGGCGTATGAAAGAAAAGCGGTCGCGGCCGTTATTTGGCCATCGCCCAGGATTGGTAGCAGCGAAAGTCCATTGAGCCCGACGAAGACAACGGCCATAGTTCTTCCTGGTGTGATGTGTCACCAGCTGATGCCCTATAAATATATATGGGGGTCACCGATGGCGAGCAAACGCAGTTTTCCATCAGCGGCGTCGTTGGCAGCTAGGATATAGGGAGCCTCCCTCGAACCAGCCATGAAGTTTATCTTGGTATAATTACGCCCATCGTTTCTCATCGACTGTCTTTTGCTTCACAACTTGCTCCGTTTTGTCCATTTTGTTGTATGATCACTTTGATATTTTTTGGCAGTGAAGTAACCGTGTTTCTTTTTTTTTTTTTAATTAGTGATGGGGGAGTTCTTTGTGATTTAAGTGTTGGTGATGCGTTGGCCGATTTTTAGTATTTGTTACATAAAAGTGAAGTGGTAAAGCAATTTTGTTTTAGGCTGCTCTGTCTTACGATGAAATTTCTCTCGGACTTAGTTTTGATTCGAATGACATTTGAGATTATTGTAGTTGGTGAACTGTGAAATGTGCACGGATGTTTATGAAAGCTTTGTGATTAATAATTATATGGTGTTATTTGATTTTCTTTCACATCAATCCTTCGTTTTAAAATAAGAGGATAAGGTAGCTGCGGTTAGTTTTCTCTTAAACTACGTTCTGTAACGCTTAAAGAAGTCGTACGTCAAAGATGAAACCTACCAAAATGGCATTCCGAGTCTGTCTTACAATGCCCATTTGACACATCGGTACAAATACAAAACAAAATATACAAAATATCGTAGCAAAGAAAGGAAAGAAAAGAAGCTGAAATAAAAATTACAAAGTTACCTATATGTTCATATGTACTAATGTATGTAAACTTTTCCTTCAATTCGTAGATTTTGCCACTACTCTTTGTAGCCTGCACAGCAATCACAGTCGAGAAGCACAGAAAGGGCAACCCCGTTGCCGAGAAGAGGCATGACAAGAGAGGCCTCGCCAATTTGGGATACGGTCTGCCCCATGAGCATCTCTACGCAGGTCCGGAACCAGCACCAGTCTATGAAGCGCATCCACCACATGTGCCAGCTGTTGTCGGGGGCCATTTGGAACCAGTGCCCCCGCCGTTTCCTCCAGGCATTATCCACCCAGCTCGTTAGTATATTTATCATATCACATACCTATATATAGGGTAAAGTTCCCTATATTGCACCACTTAAAAAAGTACTTCCATAAATCGGAAACGCGTTGATAGTTTTGAGCAGAAAAATTTGAGAACAATTTCAGGATTATAATTGATACATACATCTAATCAAACAGACTAAAACGCTATGAGGCTCGTTAGAAAAAATATTTTCAAACTAGCGATAGTGGTCCAATCTAGAAAACTGGTTTCCTAATCTGGACCACAGGTAGCCTAAATTGGATCCTGCCTATTTTTCATTATTTTAGGTAAAAACTGCTTTTAAAAATATATTTACGCTCTATAAAAAAATAGATAATAACACTGAGAAGTATTTGACAGCATACTGAGAATAAATATGCATTTGGCGAAATAATTAATCGCTGCAGCGCGCTGTCTCATTTGCAATTTATGCACTCGAAATAGTAAGTAGTTGAATGTTTCTTGGAGGGTCATCGATCTTCATTCCTACACTGCTGGTGTACTTTAGAGAAAAGGGGGAGGAAATATTTTGAATTCACATCCCTCTTGTAGGTACATTTGTTACTTTTAATATTTAAAATAATCGAAAAAATAATTACTAATGCCTAAAATGAGGTACAAGAACTTTTTGTTGGGTCCGCCCTTATGGTAAACGTTTGAAACGCGTTTCTTTCGAAACATGCCTTTGGGGAGATTACCCTTGCTACCCGCAACACCTCATATGTATTATACATACATGTGTATCCAGTGTGTTTTACTATAGGTAGCACTCCTTTTAAGGGGCGATTCTACAAGCCAGAATCAGACGAAAACATAGAATAAATTTTTTTAACCCTCTGTTGTCACGCTGGGTCAAATTGACCCTGCGTTTTCTTAAGCAAAAACCTTTTTGTCGAAACTCTTATTGCTTCAAATTTTTTTTTATGCATGATGACACTTTAATTGTCAACTTTCAACGATGGTTATATATTCTACAATATTCAAACATTAACTCAGAATTTTTTAGACTTAATTTAACAAATAGTTTTTAAATAACAACTGATGGAAAATTGACAGGGTCAAATTGACCCAGTGTGACAACAACGTTCGAAAAAGAAGGTGTGACAACCGAGGGTTAATATCGCGCTTCGTTTTCGTGAAAACAGACTTTGAATTTTAGCCGAGTACGCGCGGCACCGAAGTACAGTTTTAGACGCTTTCCGGCAGAGAGCGCGACTGACAGCCGCGTGCACTTAGGCGCTTTAAAGTTTAAAGTTTAAAGTGTATTTCGCCCGTACTCGGCTAAAATTCAAAGTCAATTTTTACTAAAAAGAAGCATGATCTTAAAAAATTGTGTTCTTTATGTTCGTCTTATTTTGGTTTGTGGAATCACCCCGTAAAAGGATTGCCACCTGCTGCGAAACGCCCTTGTATGGCCGAAGTTGTAATTAAATTAAAATTGCGGTGTGTCCAATTGTAATCCGTATGATAATCCCAGACAACAAATTTACAAATTTTTAATTAATTCCATAATTAGTTATTTAAAATACTCTGGTTCTTACTTGTAGATCTATACACAGAATCTGTTAGAAATGAAGTTTTCGACTCGATTTACTTGAAAACTGTTAACTTGTACGCTATACTTGTTTAACGTATTATCATACGTGCTATAAACTAACTCTACCGTCAATTTTTCTAAATTTCTCTTCCATTCTGGAAAATGAAATTCTTTTATTAAATGGTATATGCACCCCATTCTGAATATATACCTGCATTATCAGCTTAAACTGAAATTACTCTGCAATTTATGAGAACTACTGATTTTCTCATTAAACAACTTTAACTGTAAGTACCATCTTTAATATATGTATTAATATATGTATTAAAAATTCATTAGATTCAGGTAGATGGCTTTCATTTTTGAAAACTTTAACTGCGGTTTATGAAAATATTTATCACTTAATGGGATTTTATTAAAAATCATCAAGTGATCCCAAATTTTTCTTCATAACGGACATTCAGTAAGTGTCACTCGCCGATTTTCATGAATCTTTGCACAATTCTTTAGTAGTCGAACCTAAGAACGTTGCAGTATTTGGTTGGTGCAACTTTTCGACTTTAAGGGAAAAAGCCAAACCTAATCCACACTTTATTTACACACACGCTTGCTCTCGGGGTTCTCCCACTCTGGTCCGAGTTATCAGGGATCCCGCGTGACGCTAACCGCGAGATGCCATGGGTCGTCCTTAAATTACGTAGGGGAGACCGGGTTAAAGTGAACCTCGGGGTAAAAGGAGCTTTCTTAATTTATTCTTTAATAACAGAACATATTTACAAATTTTGGAGACGTAATAAATGTGTAATATCACATTGATAATTATGCACATTTATTACGTCCCCAAAATTTGTAAATATATTCTATTATTAAAGAATAAATTAAGAAAGCTCATTTTACCCCGAGGTTCACTTTAACCCGGTCTCCCCTAAGGCTTTCTTGGGCCCGCGAAATTCTTACGTTTTCTTACAAGGCAGGAGGGGGAGTCAGGTAGCGTCTTACGTAATATTTTTTAACCTCATTTTCAATAAATACAAATTCTATAATTAATGTGCCAGAAAAGTTGTTGTAGTTTAAATTTCCCGAAACCGAATTAAATGAATTATATAAACCTTTAAAAGAATTTTCTCCCCTTCTTTAGAAACTTCAATTTTCTCTTCAGGTATGTATAATTATTATAATTAGAAAAGTAACTGTACTGTAAATAAACTTGACCACATTTTTTCACCCGATCGACCCACATCGCACGTTCAATCAGACCACCATTTTTCTTCCTCCACAGCTGCCGTTCCAGTGCCTCACCCTGTGCCACATCCGCTGCCAGTTGTGCCTCAGCCGATTCCACATCCGATCCCGGTGCCGGTTCCATTCGCCAAACACGTGGCAGTGCCTGTGCCAGTGGATCGCGCGGTTCCAGTGCCAGTTGACCGTCTCGTGCCCGTACCAGTCGCTGTTCCAGTGCCGAAACCCTATCCCGTCCACGTGGAGAGGGTGGTGCACGTGGACAGACCAGTGCCAGTAGCAGTCGACCGACCTATTCACATCCCCGTGGATCGACCTTTCGCTGTCCCAGTCCCCGTACCAAAACCGTACCCCGTCCCGTACGAGAAGGTGGTTCACGTCGACAGACCATACCCCGTCCACGTGGCTGTACCCTATCGCGTCCCCAAGCCGTACCCTGTGCCAGTCGCTATTCACGCTCACAAATCGCACGGCTGGTTCAAGTAAGGCTTGCTCGGAACATTCTCTGCTCGGCACTCGACTTTCTTCTCTGTTCTTTCGATACTAGTCTGTTTTTATGAGGAGGCTTTCGGTACTGGTCCGTGTCGCAAGATCTGTAGAACTGCTACTCCACTAGCTATTTGTTGTTTGTGGTTAATAATTATTAGAGTGGGGTAGAGAGGAGTTGCCAGGGGATTAGGGACCTTTCCAACCACTTAATGGTTCGTTATGGGCCTCGTTGGAGATTATGTACCGTTACTGCCGGCCGTTTTGTGCTAATTGATTTAATGTAAATTAGGCTGGTACGACTCTGTTGCATTATGTTGAATAAACTTTTTACGGAAAGCATTGTTGCTGATACTGTATGTTTTGTATTTAATTCGCGCAGGGTGGTTGAAAATACAGCGGAACTCCGTTCGTGTGAACCTGTCAGGAGACAAGTAGGTCCGCGTAACCAGAACATTCATGGGGGAGAGTGCTTCAGTACCGGCCACTCTAAGTTTTGATACTATAACCTGGGGCGTTGTTGGTGAAAATCAAATATCAAAAAAGGAATTTGTAGTATAAATTGTGCTTAATAGAAGGGGACAAGTAGTTTTTCTTCAATTTTATCATATAGATTAATAATTCGCTGGAATAAAAAAGTTGTAATTCGCAGCGAACGAAAAATTTTCCAATTTACTTAGCCAACTACTTAGTCAGCAGATTTTAATGGGGGGAGGGGGCAAGTTTGGGATGATGGTAAAGAAAAATATACCCCTCTTGCTTTTTTTAACCCATTTTGTAGTGACAATCTAATTAAAAATTCAAAACCGAAAGTTAAAAATATTCTCTTTCTTAGTATAAACTTAATAAGCATCGGTTTTGAAAAATCAGCGATATTTTCTCAAAAGCCAGAGGGGGCAACTGCCCCTTTTGCAACCCCCTTCGGACGCCCATGTTCATACCTTGACTAGCGAGACAGTGTCGATCAGTCTTCGCAGTGACATGTTCAGCTAACTAACAAACGACGCCTCAACCGCAATATCGTTATTCTTGATTTTCATCTTAGACGTTTGAAACCAGCCCTTTTTATTCCTACGTGTAGCCGAACACCCTGACATATGCCAGGGAAAGAGTGGAAGAAGAAAGAAAGAAGAGAAAGGAAAGCAAAGGGAACACAGAAACACCTATATAAATAGACATTATGAAAAAGCCAGATGGAAAAATGTGCTGCTATGAATCCAACCCGAAAATAATGGAACAGTGATTTTATTTTAAATCAATGTTCACTCTGACATCGAAGCATCGAAGGAACAAAGCTGGGATGGTATATCCAAATGTTTGCACTCGCGCTAGTGACTGACCTATTCCTCAAACGACGTCACGATTAATAAACCAGTAACACTATGGATCAAAATTTCACGCCCTTGATAGTGCCACGTCGTTAAGGCATTGATACGAGTAGATACAACGGAAATGCATTGCTAAACCAGAAATTGTCGCGCCTCAACGTGTCTCTATCTGGGAAACACTTATGCCAGTGAAGGCATTGTTAAAGGTCAACTGTGCAGCGCGACGTTACCCTTGCATTTTTCACGACCAAACCACGCTCCTGAACTATTAATTCTAATATTTACGTTCGCAGCTTTACCAAGCCGCAAGTCGAAGCTTCGTATGAATTGCTGTTTGGAAAGATTCGTGAAGGATTGGCAAATGAAAGTTATAAAATGGAGCAATCTATAATAACGATATGATATTTATTTTCCGATCGGTCACGCGAAAAGTTAAACGAAATTCATGTAAAGTAAATAGTGTATCGTCTGATACATAAATGGCATTGTTTTAAATGATCAATTATTAGTTAGAAGAAGATGGCGTATGGTTTCGAATTTTAAAATCAATAAACAAGTGACTATTCAAAGCGATCAATTTTATCTAAAAAAAAAGTGTCGCAATAAATTAGCCCTCGTATAATTTTCCTAAAGTTATATGTAAATTTAGTGTATATCGATTTTTTTTCTGTCTCACTAACTTCTTACATGATTTTTAAGAAAACCGTATATGCCTTTCCTTTGGAATTTATCTTTCAATTAATGTATACAATCATATAATCGGTACAAAATAGTGTCGAGCACTGTGTGAAGCAGAGAAACATCTCCATTGCTTGGAAACGAGAAGTTCTTGACGCTTGAAACGCTATCCTTTTACCTCCCTTTTCTAATTGATTCTATATTTTACTTACTAAAAATGAAATACGTGCGAATTGAGAATGATATTCCAGTGGAATTAAATAAGTATAAACTGGAAATGTAAGTTGTTAATAATACTTTATTTTTAAATGTTCCCTTCCTTATATGCTGTCGCAAATAATTATTTGCATCTTTTTCACACCTTCTATGTTACAGTAATATTTAGGAATTTGATGTTTTCAGTTCAGTTGCTCTAGCCGTGTTGTAAGTAGGTACCTACATAGCTACATAATAACGGAAAAGTTCTCGATTCGAGCGTGTTCCAGTAACTAACATCTATAGCAACTTCATATTTAATACATTCTTCAGCACCTTTGCGCTCGATAGGCGTTACACTTGACACCAAAGAACGACGCAATGTCTCCAGAATAAATCCATACGACAGTTTAAACCCAATAGGGTAAGTCGTATAATTCCTGTGGTATTGAAATGCAGTAAACTCAAAAGGAATTCGAAGGAGTACGAAAACTAATAACAGCAATAAAGTTACTTTTACATATAAGTACTGTCCTAAAATTCGAAATAAATGAATGAGGAACAGGTGCCAAGATTTGGACGAAATCGTGTGAGATTTCAAAGGAATTATTCTATTTAAGTAGCACAAGAAAGTAAAAAACAGTTAATGCACAAAATATAAAAAGAATGAAATGTAAGTTCAAGCAATTGAATTTATTAATGACTTTTAATAAATTTTTGGTGAATATTCAATACGTCATATTTTAATTACTGTAACATTATAAAGTAATCGATATATTTGTGTCTCATGATTTGAAAATAGTTTCTCATGAAAATTTGATCTATTTTTGGCGGTATTGAATTCTTACATGCTTGAATCATTTTTAAATTATCAGCAGTGCATTGAATTTGCCTTGCCATTGAAATGCTAATAACTTAGAACCAATCTAATGCAATAAATAGATTCCAAGAGTTTTCAAATTTCAATGCGAGCCACAAAGGCTAGTTGTCTCATTGTCAGCTTTCCTCGAGTACCTATAGCTAAATAGTATCCCTGGAAGCGTAAAAATTTAAAAAAACTGAAGAAGAATATTCACAAAGCTGAGGAGTTTCGATCAGATTAAAGACAACTAAATTACAAAATCAACCAATTTAAGTCAATATTCTTTCTTCCTCAATAAGGTAAAGATTTGCCCAACACTGATTCGCAATTTTTGGTGTTCAATGCGACATTCATTGCACCCAGAAACTTAGAAAATTTAGTTACTATAAAACCTGCAGAAATTTAACCACAGAAAATTTCCAGCACAAAATTTAACCACGAGAAACATTTAGCCACCGCAAAATCGACAGAAAATATCGTGAAAGTTGCAGGTACCGTTCGATCAGGCATTTTCGAACGAAACAATACGCGGGAACGCAAGAAGGGGGCGGGCACACCGTGTCGCGCGTCAGTGCGACACGTCCCGCAAGTCCGTGTCCGCGCCCGTGACGCGCAGTCCTTTGGCGCGAGTGCTCGAAGACTGACGGTTCCCCAGGACGCGAGAAGGTGCTCCTCGCCGATTCACGTCGTACTTATTCACCTCGTGACCTCCAGGTGTGCGAATAGCTACCCTCGGGGAACCTTCATCCCTACCGAAAGAAAGTGAAAATCGCGATCCAAAAACTACCCCCGCCTTTCCCACCCCCATCGGGATTCTCAGTACGTGCCACGATGGACGGACACGATTCTCAAACAATTCGAAACCCTTCGTGCTAGGGGACTGTTCAAAGTGTGACGATTTCGAAAAACAGAAAAGAAAAGAATGAATATGAAGAAAGTCGCGAGCGATCGGGCCCGTCGTATGCTTCGCCGGGCCGCCGATCTTTCCCTGCGCTCATCGATTTTGGGTCCACAATCGTATCTAAGGACCGGCAGAAAGCTTCTCGAAACGCTGTATGCGGGGATCAGATCCAAGGTCTTCAGAATTTGATAAAAACCGCTCGTTATGTTTCTTTAACGTTCTTAACGATTTCTCGCTCGTGAATTATCGTTATAGATATAATCGTGGCGCGCCAAATTTTTGCGTTCTTTTGTGCAGTTGGTGAGAAGCACGTAATTATTTTCTCTTTCTTCGAATTACCGTGAATGGCAACATTTACTTATCCAATTCCACTGTATCCTAAAAACGGTCCAGTTAGATACTTTTATTTTCCGTATTATTATTACTAGTATTATTCTAATGATCTTTCCTGATCCTTTTGCTTTCTCACGCGGCGCTCTTCTATCTCGATCGACGATTAACCTTTTAGAAGTTTTCCTCTCCTGTTTTTTTCTAAAGAAATGTTTTACCTAGCGTACCGACCGAAAATCACCGCGCAAGTGTCTACGAAGGGCACGAAGTTGAACTTACGTTTGGGATTTTCCTAGTGTGTTACTATGAAGCCGAAGAAACTGGGAATCATCGGTGGTTCTATGTTTAGTTTCGGCGTTCTCTTCTGCGCCGTGGCTTTCCCGCCGATCCTGAGGTCGCAGGTTAAAAAAGTGAGTAGATCAGTACTTACCTTTTTCGCGTAATTCGCAGAGATGTGCAAAAAATTATTTGACATAAAAATTTGTGTACGAAATTTTTATTTCAAATAATTGCTTGCACATCTCTGGTAATTCGCTACAATTTAGCGAATTGCAAATGGCAACACAGGTATAATAAAGAACAGATTTTTGGAGAAAATAGTTTGCGGATAAATTTACAACGATCGTACAGGGGATACAATTATTCTTATAGAATTTAGCAACGCAGACTAGACGTAACCAGGGATTCTTATTATAAATTTATATTCCTCGTATTTCCATAAAACATTAATATGTGAGAAATAAATTCTCTATTCTCCATAAATTATATGCGATTTAATATATTGTTTCTGTTATTTCTGATTGGTTATTAACAACGTAACTATCATCTTAAATATTTAATTTAGTGTTTATTTTGACCCACCTACTTATGTTATTTATTGCTTATCAGTATGATTTCTGTAAGAAAATAGAATTTTTCGTGATAACGAGGTGGCAATCTAACGTGACAGCTTGTTCTGCCATGCGCATGAATTAAATTAGGTACATTATAGGTCCAAATGGACTCTGTATGCGCTGTACGATCTGCTATCAAAGTAATTCGTTATTCAATATTTGATCTTATATAACATTATTCGTATTTCTAATTTTATCTGTTAATGTAATTTAAATAGGGAATTGTTAAGTCGGTTATAATTTATATAAAATAGTAAAAGATCACGTTACATTAATTATGGATCGAATTGAAATTACATATCTTTATTAAGTCCGTGAATGATAATTAGTAATTGCCATTACTTTCAACTTTTGCAATCGCTTTCAGCCTGTCATTAAATTAACAACAGAATTGTATTCTTTCCCCCATAATTGGTCACCTAAGGTTGTTCTCACTCATTGTCTTTGATGGTGCCTTTAACTTTTAATGACTGTTTCTTTTCTTTGCATCACTTTTTCGGTACTAGTGTCATTCGAGTATTTACGATTTTTTTACATTATCTGCTCTTGGGTAAACAGATAATGCTAACAGTGAGGAGAAAAATGGCAAAATTCGTAGTAGTTATGAAAATATACATATTTATTGGGCAATAAGAGGGTATTAAAATTACCTAGTGATAATATCGCGAGATTCATCGATTTTGGGCCCCTTTTGGACCTTTTTCGGCAAAATAATAATTTGTATTCAAGTTCCTTGAATACTATTTAGAGAACAAAATTTTTTAGTGAAATAGAAATCTCTATTTTGTTACATGTAAGAAATATTTAATCGATTTTTTAATAAATATTTAACAATACTGAGTAACTTAAGAAGACCCATTTTAAGTATTTAAAGACGGTATGTTAGTTTATATTAATATTCTAATTACTGTAATTCATAGACAGACATCTATATTACGTTGGTAAAACAAAGCGTCGATAAATAATAGTTGTCAAGAAAATAAATACTTGATGAATTTTTAAAAATTGTATTAGAGGATTTGGTGAAAAATATTGCATCTACTTTTTGAAAATACAGATTATGATTTTTTTAATAGAGTTAACCGAAGCATCAGAACATCGAAAACGTTAAATTCTAGCTTTCATTGATCAATAAGCGTTGTATAAAATGTATTTAAAGCGAAAAGATATAAAAGTACATAGGAAATTTCGTCAGTAATCGCAGAAATACCCATTTGTGATGCAGTAAATGTGTGATTGTGATAACTATTGGCTTTTAGTCAATGAATTGCAAAAACAAGAAAATAGAACACCGATGACGTGGCGACAAAACACGAGGAACGATGATACAACACTACATTTTCTAGCAATAATTATATATCTATATTTTCACTAGGTTTCTCAAACGTTATATCGAGTGACTCAGCCATTTACTTGCATTTTTACACAATTTTCCTGATATACAAACATATTTTTGAAGCATTTCACACAACATGGAAATTTTAGCTATATGTTAATGTCTTTGACAAGATACGACTCGACAAAGGATTTCGATGGTATTTCACCGATCCAATTTGAAAATAAAATTGACAGTTTCTATTGGAATGTTTACGAGAGGAAAATGATGGTGAAAAAATTATAATTGCAGCAAGTAGCCCTGAAGGATGGTTCCGAAATGCGCGACTTGTGGTCGAATTTGCCTTTCCCGATGGACTTCAAAATTTATCTTTTCAACGTGACAAATCCCACCGAAATAACGGCAGGAGAGAAACCAATTCTTCAAGAAGTGGGACCATTTTTTTACGAGTAAGTGCTTCCAGAATTAATGCTTCTCTAATGCAGTATAGTAAAACACTTATAAAAATTTGTCAGAAAATTTTCAGAGGTGTAATTTTAATTCAAATCACTTTACTGTATCGCCCATTTTGCAACTCCTTCTCTTAACTGACTACACAAGTTTATTGCTGTTAATGTGTCTTTTACCTTGTAAAGATTTTATTCGGTCAATTTCCTTTAAAATTTGCACTTTCTGTAGTTTATTTATAGCGTGTATAAAGCTATGGGTCACTTTTTACACTCGATGTCAAGGATTTTATTCAAAACGAAATACCTACGATCGTTTCCAGTGATGTGGTTAGAAAGTAAGAAAGCGACCAAAACTATTGCATTGTGCTGAAAGCAGCGCCAGCTTCATTAGACGAGCAAGTTTTGCCTAAAAAAGTTTTGCATAAGAAGTTGCTTCTATTCATATATTACAGTGCCAGTGATAGGCAAAGCCGCTGCTAACAAAACCTACTCGTCTAATAAAATTGGCACTGCTTTCAGATTAATACGATAGTTTCGATCGTTTTCTTACTTCCACTCTTTAACCCCATCACTCGAAATAATCTTACCTCTGCCATCTCGTGCTTTCCATCGAGCAATGACACCCTTTTCAGCAAATAATTATTAACGAACAGCCAAGCTGGTACTTACAAGTCTGATTATTACATGAAAAGTGTCAAAATTTATGTACGTTTTTTTACGTTAAAAAAATGATATTTCAGTTTGAAAAAGTATTACTCAAATAGGCCAAACCTTCTAGATTAAAATGAAAGAAGAATGAATTCAATAAGATAAATAGTTTCTGAGATAAAAATTCCCAAGTACAGCTCGGTTTCATGAAAATATGCAAAAATTGCAAATTTTGACGGTCTGTATTTTTCAAACAACTTCGAAACCAGTCAAATAATTTCGTGTGGGCTACATTTTATTTCACTTCAACCTAAATCCCTGTCATTGAGTGGAAAAAGTGATCAATTTGGCGTGGAATAACCCGTATACAGAGTGTTTCACTGCAGGTGGTAAACTTTTTACGGGGTGGTTCTACAGCTCAAAATGAGACAATAACACAGTTCGACAGCCATTTGGACTTATAACATTCAATAGTCGTTTCTTGCAGGTTTTCAAGCGCTGAAAACGAATCCGCAAACCGTTTGTCGCCATTATCCTCAATTTTTGAGAAATTCGATTTGAACTTTGAACATCTTTTGTGTCGAAACAAAAATAGTTATTCGGTCGCTTGTTCCGTCAAATTATTCTATGAACCCTCCCGAATACAACGATATAAGTAATTAGTGAATTATGAACATTTAAATATGTTTCAAATTTTTATGTTCAAAGTTGAAAATTTTCAGTTTTCTTCAAATACTAATTTCTCAAAAACAGAGGGTGACGGCGACAAACGGTTTGCGGATTCGTTTTCAGCGCACGAAAACCTACAAGACACGGCTATTGAATGTTAGAAATCCGAGAAAACTCAAATTTTGTCGAACTGTGTACCTAATATAAAATTTAATTTTTTAATATCGCGCTTCGATTTCGAGGAAATTGACTTTAAATTGCAGCCGAGTGCGCGTGTCCTTAAAAGTGTACATACTTCGATACATTTATACACCTGTATTTGGCTAAAATTAATAGTGAATTTCTTCGAAATCGAAGGTCGATATTAAAAAATTTTATTCCACATTTTTATCTTATTTCAGTCTATAGACTCGGCCTGCGAAAGAATTGCCACGCGTAGTGAAACGTCCTGTATAAATATTCATCTACCACGAAATTCAATGTACAAATTTCACTTTCTTATCATCGATGCTCATCAATATCATACTCTTTATCTCCCCTGCCATCCAATGTATCTAAGCCTGTCAACTGATTCGAGAATCACCACACAAATAATCCAAATTGAATCAAGAGCAGTATTCCAAATGTCTATAAATACAGAAGGAAGTATCATCCAAAGAAATTCTAAGCAACGAATGAAAATGAAAATGTATCCATTGCTAACCAATGGGAGTTGCTTCAAGTCAGAATTTATTTGTTACTCGTAAAGCAATCCTCGGGGTTTCATGCATTTGAAACACAATCTGGCAAATTCTGTTTTAAAGCGAGTACAAGCAGAAGGTAAATCTCGTGGATCGGGAGGAGGACGACAGTCTGGAGTACAATTTGAAAAACACCTGGTACTTCAATCCTTCCCGAAGCAACGGCCTGACTGGCGAAGAGGAAGTCATTATGCCTCACATCCTTATTCTCAGCATCGTGAAAATCACTCTGATAGAGCAGCCTGGTGCTATAGGGATCATCAGTGAGTGGATAGTTCCTTCCTTACACTTCCGTTCTTCGCGAGATTAGATATTCCTTCGTTTCGATTAAAAGTGAAGGTCAGCCTGGCCTTACCCGGCAAATATGTATCTAGGAATTCTGAGGTGGTTGAATGAAAGAGGGTCGAGGGGAGCGTTTTACTTATAGTTAATAACAAGCACTTACACCTCGCCTCGAACGGGACAATCAATTTTCTTTTCACACGTGCCTCGCACGTATCTTTTCATGTGTATACGATCCTATATTCTTATGAATTTTTAATGGATTTATTTGATTTATTTGTCAAATTGGATGCTATTGGCCGGCTATCGAGCTACTATGTAATCGTCTTATTTATTAAGTTTGTTTATTCTTTGACGGGGTTTAGTTCGTTAGATATTTAAGGAAAATAGAGATTAGAATAGATTAGTAGTGTGTGTTGAATTTTTTTTTGAGAATGAGATATTGTTTCGTGTATTAGGCTCAGAGGACTGTGCTGTTGTCTGAAAAGCAATCAACGAAATTGATTAATTTACTGGTGAAATTATACATTTTTGGAATTCGATCGATATAAAAGGGATTACCTACTTTGAACTTTTACTTTCAAAATTGTGAATTATTAAGAAACAAGTTATGCCAGGTGTGCAAATAGATCAGTTCCAACATGATGGAACTATCAATAATTTTAAAACGAAAGATAGTATTAGAAAAAAGGTGAACCAGAGGATATTAAAAAATCAATTATAAATACAGTGATCTGGTTAGAAGTGTAAATACACGGTAACAAATAACGAACATAAATTATAAAATATTGAAATGCTATCAAAATCAAAATTCATGTTGAGAATCTATTATAAATTGGATAGTTCTATCGGAAATAGAGATTCTAAGTGCGAGTGCTCGTATTTTCACGTTTATTTTTTTACGAGAAACACTGTGCAACATATTCCTCAGGCTTATCAAAAGTTTAACAGTGAAGTGCCTCATATACAGTGGTGAATTTTGAGATTTGGCGCCCCTAGGCTAACAAGTGTCTGACGTCTTTTCCGCAAAATATCATCAAATACGTATTTTAATTTAAAATAGTTGGAACAATTTAAAAATGAATTCGATATGAGAACTGACATATGAATTATTGCTAATTTGCTACACGAGACGAGTGAATTTTTTTTAAAGGTGTCTCAAGCCTCTGTGTCTAAAAACCTTCTTCAATTTTTTGCCGCCCCCCACAAATATCGCCGCAGGCTGTAGCCTACTTAAATAACATATTTAAAAATCCGCCTCTGCTCTTACAAGTTGTATAAAAAAGAATTCTCTTGCCTTTCACAGATAAGGCTGTGGACAGCATTTTCAAGAAACCCAGCACAGTATTCGTAAAAGCCAAAGCGAAAGACTTACTCTTCAACGGTTTGCTAATCGACTGTACGGTGAAGGATTTTGCTGGTACCGCCGTTTGCAACGCCCTGAAGGAGAAGACAACAGAATTTGTACCAGATGGCGAGGGTCGTTTACTGTTCTCTTTATTTGGGCCTGTATGTACACATATTCCTCAGTTCTAATCATTTAAAACAAGCATCACTTAGAAAGAATACCAATAAAAAATACTTACAAGAGAGAATGAAAAAAGATACTGAGAGAGGAAGTAACCGTATCTTTTTTCACATGGAACATTGATTCTCGTATTTCTTTTGTAGGGAATAAAATTAATATTTTTTATTTTATTCTTTGGGCCCTCGAGAGCTATTTTAATTTGTGAAATTGATTCTAAGGAGTGTCATCGATTTCTTTGCAAGCTTCGAGTTCCTTACACACAATGCGCGCGTATGTACACATATAGGGTGTCTCGTAATGGGTTCTGCATAGAGTGGGCCGATAAAAAATTATTTAAATAACGGATCAAATAAAAGTTACTTTAGCTTTAGTCGTTATTCGGGGTTTCATCTTTATTCAACACGTAACGAATACTTTTTTTTTTAACTTTTATTCGTTACTAGCTGAACCGTTACCCGGCTTCACCCGGGAATTATTTATGATGTTTGAAAAATAAAAAAGCCTAAGGCAAAAAAAGCCTATAATCTAATCTAGGACGCATGTAATGCATATTTAAAATTTCAATGAAATCCGTTCAGCCGTTTAGGCGTGAAAGTAGGAAAAACAAACAAACAACGTTTCACTTTTATTTATTAGTAAGGATTCGAAATTTTTATTTAAATAAAAAATTTTCCTATCTCTGGTTGTGCAATTGAAAAGGTGGTGATTGTACAATCTACATACTTGCGATGTTAAGTAGGAAATATGGAATAAAGGTTGTTCATAAGAGGCTCCCTTTTCCTTATTAAAATTCTAAATAATTATTAGAATTCCAAATTCTTCGATCTCTAATATTCGAATCCCAAATATTTGAATCTCAAAGGTTTGAATTGTAAATATTCAAATCCTAACTATTCGAATCTCAGATTTTGAATTTCTAGCATTGGATTTCCAAATATTTGAATCCTAAATATTCAAATCTCAAATATTAGAAATCCAAACATCGAAGCTGCACATTTAAAATACAATTTCCACTTATCTCTTATCTCCTCGACTTATTCTTAGTTGTAACACACTTACTGATTGATTCCACTGTTTTTTAATCAGGTGTATCATTTTCAAAATTGACTTTGTCAAATCATCGAAAATTCTCAATTCACATTTCCTACTTACTTTTTCATCTAGGACCAATACCCCTTTTTGTTGCACCAGCTATTATGAGACACAAAATGGGAAATTTGAATAAAATTAATGTTGCACGCAGAAAAATGGAACTGTGATCCCCGAACGCATACGCGTGCTACGTGGTTTGAAGAATTACAAGGACGTGGGTCGTGTGACGGAGGTGGATGGGAAGCCAGCGTTGACGATATGGGCTGGAGATGAATGTAACGAGTTCAATGGGACAGATTCGACGATTTTTCCACCGTTGATGACGGAGGCGGACGACATCGTCTCTTACTCCCCGGATATATGCAGAAGTCTGTCTGCGTATTACACGCACAAGACCAAAGTAAAAGGTAACGATAATAAAAATGGCGATGACTATGTAACGGGTTATGATAAAAAAAAACTCGAATTTCATTGCCGTTTAAAGCTTATTGCTTCAGAAGTAATTTCAAAAAATTGCAGGAGCTATAGTTTCATCTGGTATTCTGATTTCATCATGCAGATCTATCGTTTCTTTTTTCCCCTCGTTGCTAAAAGTTTACCTTCGATTTTTTACATTCCTGCATTTCGTTTTCTCAGGCGTTAATACGTTCCACTACACAACCGATTTGGGAGACATGAGCACTATTCCCATGCAGAAGTGCTTCTGCCCTACCCCAGATACTTGTTTAACGAAAAATTTATTCGATTTGACCAAATGCCTGGGCGCGCCGATGATCGGTTCTCTGCCACACTTCCTTGGATCAGAAGAGAAATATTTGAAGTCGGTCGACGGACTCGCTCCAAACGAGGCAAGCTTTTGGTTTTCTATGTTTAAGCACGTTTGTGTTTTGTTTTACTACAGATTTGCCTTTTACGTAGCAATGAGCTATTTATTTAGTAATTTGGGCGGGAGATAAATTGGTGAGCTTAAAGACAAGGAATATGTGATTAATGAAAGTTAACGATTATTGAACGTGCGATAATATTCATTGATGAACGAGTTACATGTAAATATTCGTTTTTAATAATACCTCTAACATTCTTATAATGTTGTGTATAATTGTTTATACTTATTGTTTATGTCTTTCTCTGGTGTATAACCAACTTGGGGGGAAAAATTGAAGTACTTTTTTATTTTTATGTTAAAAATAACTTGGAGAAATTAGCCTCAGTTTGTGCCGAGGCCAAATAAATCATTTCAACACAATTTTTTATTGTAGTTAATTATCTCATAAAAAATCAGATATGGTCTGGAATAACCGAAAAATACTGTGGTACCTGCGTTTATTAAAACAAATCCTTTTTTTATTACTAGGTACACGTACATTTTATTTTTTCATCTGACAGCGATAATGTTTTACTTGGAAATAAGACCTTTTGTACGAAACATGTAGTTTCACTTAAATTTCTCAAAAAGGGATAAACTTATTTTGTGATGTTTTGTGCCACTTGAGGATGTGATTTAATTTTACACCTCCTTAATATTAAAAATAATACTCGTGGTAATTGTTTAAAGTAGTGTCTCCTGTGCACCTATACACTGTGCGTATAATTAACATATGTCTCCCCACGAAATAAAAATGAATTCGCGTACTTTTTTCTAGGAGGAACACGCCATCGGTATGGATTTCGAGCCACTGACCGCCACTCCGTTAAGTGCACACAAGAGGCTGCAGTTCAACATGTTCCTTCATCCTGTACCGAAGTTCAAGCTGATGAAGAACTTCCCAGAAGTTTTATTCCCGTTATTTTGGATAGAAGAAGGAATTCTGCTCGATGACACGCTTGTGAAAAAACTGAAAATGGTGTTCGGGGCGATAAGCACCGTCGGGTAAGTAGCATTCACCAGTTTTCTCCTGTACACATTAGCATTACAAAACAAAAAATTTAAATTCAAAATTCTTTCTTAAATATTTCGTGGTACCACACGTGATTTTTGCCAGACTTACTTTCAGTTATTTTTATTTAAATGGTAAAATGGTAAAACGACAGTTTTATTTAAATGGTAAAATGATGGGATGGTTCAGTGGCCTGGTGCAGTCAGTTGATTTTATTCAATCTAACAATAGCGTGAAGGGGAGCGAAAAGTTCGAATCACAGATTTGGTTCAAATGTTGTATATAGTTCACTGCTAAACAGTTTAAAGTTTCAATTTTTTTACCCCCGCGATATATGCATTGTAAATGCATAATTGTTGAAAAGTTGTAAATGCATGCCTACATACATAAAGTAATATAAATATAATAATAATTACTAATCATCTTCGTCAACTGAATATTTTTTACTAATATTTTGATGATCTCTGCAATTGGTTATTTAAATCGGCCTCGTTCTGATGCATACACCCACATACAGGACCTGTAAAAGGCAAAATTCTTTAGTAATTATTTCTAAGTACCGTTACCTTATTTATAGGTAACATGAATGAACTGTATGCTAAGTTTCACCCACGTTGGTGATTTGAGCCTTGTGCATTCTCCTTGTTAGATGCTAAAAGGTGGTCCATCGATGGACAAGCAAGCTTGTCAGCAATACGCGATATGTAGTTTTTAATTCTTTGCAGACTTATGTACTTCAATCATAAAGCGGACGAAGTCTCAAGCCTATACACTTAGATGCGAAATCTGCAACCTCGCCTGTAATGCGTGCTGATGCAGATGATGAGTCACGACTGTGATCGCGTGCATTCCAATAATTACAGTATTAATAAGTGATGAAAGATTCTCAAGTAAATTAAAAAAAGACTAGAATTTTAATGGAAAAAATACCACAAAAATAAAGGAATCAATTATCTGAGGGTAGTTTTTGTACACAACCCCTTGAGTGACACCAACGAAAAAAATATGGATAATAGCTAAGTAGTGAGGCGTTAGTCATGATTTTTTTCGTTGGCGTCACTCAAGGGGTTGTTTACAAAAACTACCCGCAAATAACTGATTCCTTTATTCCTACCCTTAATTATCACTCAAAAATTTTGAAAAAAAAATAAATTTAGTAGAGTTAGTAAGTACCTAATATTTGCAACTTGTCGCATTCAAATATCTTAAGTAGTTTTCTCGAAAAAAAATCATAAAGTTTGGGGTTGTTGTCCCTATATCACCTTTACGGGAGGGGTTACAGGTCTGAAATTACTCATAGTAGTTTTTCATGCAAACAGCATTATTTTAACAAGCATAAATGATAAAATTGGTGCTGGGGCCGTTTCCCTATGCTTACTCTGCTAGGCCCTTTCGATCTTATCCTCATTTCCCCAAAAATGGGATAATAGTGAGGAATAAGCAACTCAAGTACTTCATCAGAATGACTCTAATGGTCCGGGAATTCAGCTAGGTGGGTGTTTAAAAGCGATGAAAATTTACTAACTTTCAATGTTTGTCGAAACAGATTTTTGAAGTGGATCTTCATAGTGGTTGGCGCAGGTATGGGCGGAGCGGGTGGCTACTTGCATTACAAGAACACGGAGAAGAACTCGTTGGACGTGACGAAGGTAACGCCGCAGTCTCAGAGCGGGAAAGATGGCGAACAGAAGAAGTGGCCGACGCAGATGAACATCAGCACGATACAAAGTGCAGCGGTGCCACCGAATCTTGACCCGAATTAGACGGTGGTCGGTGGAGTTTATATTTTATTTTACGTTTCTGAAAGCATTTTGAGTGGTTTCCAGGGAAAGGGGTTTGCGTGTGTTAAATCGGAAGAATGGAGGTGCATAACGTTAGTTCCACTCGTAGCTCGAGGAATTTTTCGGGCGAGACACTTTTGTGATCCACAATGGTTCGGGCATATTTATTCGGGGAAATCATTGGATTAAAAACTATGGGAAATATGTGCGAATATGTACAAAATATCCGTTTGTAAATGATAAAAGTGTGTTATCTGGAAGGGTGATAATTGTTCAAGGACGATCCACATTCTATCTCTTTTTTAATTTGGTCGTGTCTACTTTATGAAGACTGGAGAAACTTTTTGTTAATTCACTTTTACAATTTATCTTTATCTTCATCAATTTATTTCTTAGGAGACGAGGAGAAGTTTCTTGGAATATTAGTTCCATAGTGATCAGTTTGTAAATGATATCTGCAGCTGTTAGAAATTATTATTTTTATTATTAAGTTTGACAGCTAATACTGTTAGACGAGTGAGCCAGTTATGTGTCCCATATGCTTTACCATCGTTTTAAATTCGCTTCTGCTGAAATTTACGAGCTTCGAAGAGAACTAAACCAAATAATAACCATTTATTATTTTTCTTTTCTGTGATATAAATTGTTAGCAGTAGTAGAAAAAAGGAAAAAGAAATTGTGCAGCCACGTACTATATAATTTACCCAATGATGTAGACATGGCAAAACTTTTGTAAAATAGTTCGCAATTTATCGTAACAATTTTTAATTTGGAATTATAGGGCAGGCTGCATAATATATCTTTGTTTACAAGTCATAAGTACCTAATTAATTTTAGCAAAATTCAGAATAGTGTGCCTAAACTCGGAGGACGTAAAACGTAGTTAGAAACTAATTATATAAACAAAAAGGAACCAAATAGTTCAAAAACTTAGGGGGAGGTGGGAGGGGGTAGGGCGTATATCAAAAGCACAGTTGTGCAGGATTTGTGGCAGGATTAAACACGAATTTCACCTAAATAGTAGCCTTCATTCTTTTAATCATTATCATTACTAAATTCTACGCAGACATTGCTCAAATGAGGTTTGAGAAGAAAAGAGGAAAAGCTAAGATAGAGCCCTATTTATTATACAGCGTGTCTCGTAACTGGTGGTACAAGCGGAAGAGTGGAAATTTCACCTGAAAAAATAAATCGAAAATGTAGAATAAAATTTTGTTATCTCACGCTTCGTGTTCGAGAAAATTGACATTGAATTTTAGATCCTCTACGCCCCTCTTCTTCTTACCACTGGCACACTAGCATGGAACTAACACGGAATTGATATACATATGTATGTACATTAGGGTGGCTCTTATTTTCGACTTTTGAATTTTCTTCGCGGCACCCAGAAAGGTTCCACATAATAAAAAAAAATCTGTGTAATGCCCTCCCTTAAATGTTTAAAAAATAATCTTCGAAAATAAAAATTACTATCTTTTTCGCCTTCATAAATAAAAAGTATCCGAGATGGATTTAAATTTTCAAAAAGAAAAAGTTTTCGGTTTCCAGTTTTTCGGAGTTTTATCGACAACCGTTTATCGCGCGAGAAATAGTACTAGAAGATAAAAGTTGCTCCTTGTCTGGATCTACAACTTTAGTCTGACACATTTTTTTATGTAATCAATAACTTGGAGGATAGTATATAAAATCGACTTTGTGAGCTGTTGAATAATTATTTACTTGTTCGAGGGCCCAGGGGCACCTTTTCCCGGTATCCAATTGGGCTCAAACCTTACACAGATTTTTTTTTATTATTTGAAAATATTCTCGGGTGCGCCGCGAAGAAAATCTTGAAAAAAAATTCCACTAAGAGTAAATAAGAGCCACCCTAGTACATACATCAGCATCCCTTTTAGCATAAATCTGTATTTCGGTGCACGCGTACATGGTCGAAATTCAAACTCAATTTTCCAGAAAACTTAGCGAGGTATGAAAAAATTTTATTCTACAGTTTTGGCTTATTTTTACATGAAGGATCGCCTCTCTACTTGTACTATCAGTTACGAGACATCCTGTATAGTACAAAGAAATATAAAAATTATCTGCCCTTAATTTATGATATCAAATGTATCTGGCATAGAAATAACCTATTGTGTATGTATACTTGAACCGTTAGCGGTGATCGATTCTCCCACCCCAATTTTTTTTATTATATTTTAAATTCTGAGACGGGCACCATACCCTTGTAAAGTCGAGCGTAGCCTCGAGCAATCAGTATTATTTTGACCTTTGGAGCAAGAACAATACTTTCGAAGAATATTTTCGCGACTCGTTACGTCGCTAGTTGCAGTCATATGATTATAGTGAAGTAAACTATTTGCATTTATCTATGTTGCTGCACGAGGGGAAGTCTGAATCAGTTACTCTAAGGGTTGAACAAATTATTTTAAATTGTAAGGCCTTGCTTAGCCTGTGGGAATTGGCGCTCGATGTTGAAGTATCGTGTCGAAATTTGTTGACGGAAACGAACGATCAGAAACGAAGTGCGTGCGTTGGGTAGATTTTTTCTCAGTGATTGGGCCCCATTTTTTCTCAATACCGCCGATATATATTTTATGTTATATTTTTTTTTATTTCTTTCTCTGTGGTTAGCCGTTAGAGAAACGAGAGGATCTCCCTGCGAAATCTCATTTGTGTGGATTGTTTTCTTTTAAGTGGTATTTTACAATTTTTAGGAATATTTTTCTAAATAACTATACCTACAAGATATCTTGATGAAAGTATTTGCATTTTATTAATCTATATTTGCAGTATAATTTTCCATTTTTATACTGTCATAAAAAAATTATGTTTTTTTTATAAACGGGAGAGGAGTAGCCTCAAGATAAGTGTTTACGGCGTGCAATAATTAGAAATTAAAAAATAAAATGGTTTTTAACGTTTAGGCCTAAAACTAGTACCCGCTTAAAAATATTAAAAAAAAAATAAAAGTACCCAAACTTGCGTGTGTTTGATTAAAAACTAACGATTTTCGCCTGTTTTTAAGACCTGTTTTCTTAAATAATTACAAACAAAAAATCGGTAAGAATTAAGTATTTGTGTGAGGTCCATTAGATTGAAGACTGAAGTCATATAAAGATAACGCAAAGAAATCAGCAAAATCACATCTAGGTTTCTTTTAATGGTGAATGTCACGGCAAACGGTGTTTCGAGAAAAACGCGTATTTCCTGCTTTGCTCCTCAACGATACCTACAACTTCAAAAAAATTTCGAATTTCTTTATGAAGTTTCAACTGATCATTCTTAAGATTTCATACCGTCGATCTACGATTTTTTGAACCCTTAAAGCCGCAAATACCCCTTAAGTGTTTATTTAGTAATAAATTATTCTTCTTCGTTCCTTATCTGAATTAAATGGTGTCCTGATATCCAGGCTGCTACAAAATATAATTTCGCGTAGGATATATTTATCTGCCGTGTTAACTGTTGTGTTGCAGTTTTTTGGTCTTGTATAGATCATAGCAGGGGGAGTCGTAAAAAAAGGTTCCCCATTTAATTAATTCCCCGGAATATTTGGTTTCCATATACTTTTTTATTTTGAAAAGTACGTTAGATACGTATTTATGTTAGTTGATTAAGAACATTACATCAACTTGATTACATTAGAAACAATGTAAGTAGCAGAGAGCCTTAATTATTTTCTTTTTCACGTGCACTGTATCAGCAATCAGAATTGTATTAGGATGGTATAATACAGTGATGACGAACCTTTTTGAGAAGTGGTTCAAGTGTTGTTTATTATTTTTTTAATACTAGCCCGTGGGTCACTAAGTCAGTGGCCTCACTTGGAAAGGTGGAGGGGGTGGTAAAAAGGGTACCAATAATTTGGAAGCACCGAAAATTTGTTAACAGAAAAATTTGTTTTACTTTGAATTTTTAATATTTTCGATTGTCTGTTCTCTCTTTTATGATATAAAAAATAAGTTTATAAAAATCAACGCGTGGGTCATTTAAAGAGCCCTCGTGACTCAGTGTCTGACCCGCGGATCATAAGTTCGCCACCGGTGGTATAGGATGATGCGATGTCGTAGGAACCATTATTAGTGTCCTTTGTGTAACGTGATGAGGGCACTTCTAGTGAAGTGATCTCCTGTCCCTCGTATGAGGTCGGTTGGCGAATGTCTTTTAATTATTGACATCTGTTTGTACATTATTAGAAACGTGGTGGTAAAAGATTGACGTGGATCGTCCTTTCGATTACACCTGCCCGAGCACCTTATTCGAAATATTCAAATAGCTCGAGTTTTTCTTAAATTCATTCGAACTTCACGAATCTTTCAAACATTAGATTTAATTTCACCCTCGGAAGTCACATTGTGGATATCGTCGCGTGAGACGAATGCAGCGTCAGTTCGACCCATAGTAACATTTCTATGAAAGAAAATTTGAACATAAAATGAATTAAATAATTAAAATTTCTAAAATTACCTAAAATTCATTAATAAAGAATTACATAAAAAAACATTATTTGTGTACATTTGATACATAAAATAGGTGTATCTGCTGTACGATTTTTACAAATAATATTACTGCAATTTAGGCATCTCATGCTGTATTTTGCCATTGCCAGCAAAAATTCGTGAAAATTCAACACAACATCGCGATAGACTTTGTCAGATTTGGATCAAAATGACCCTGCATTCGTTGTACGAGGGTTAAATACTTATATCAGCCGAGTAAATCTCGGCTCGCTGTTACTAAACAGTCGAATACCTTTGGTAGGGTAGACCGGGGGTGGTAGTAACACTTTGACTATTGGAATACGATTACGCAAGAACTATTACAGTTACAATAAAAGTTCTTATACGAAAATCTTACTTACTTATCTGACATTATTGGAAACTGTTTACACAACAGTTTCGCCGTATGTCGTGTAATATCCAGGTTATTAATAAAAGATGAGAAGCGCAGAAATTATTACAACCCTCCCCGACCCCGGGTCGGTTGTAACACTGCATTGGGATCGACAGTAACACAAATTTAACTTTACAAAATTAAAATATTTCTTTATTTAAATTATAATAATAAATGATAGAAAGTAAAATTTATAACCAGTTATTCGGTATCGCAATTGTGGCAAATATAAAAAACGGTTTGTCTGGTGCATTCTTTATGTCCACAATCCTTACACTCGGTAAATTTCACCAATTTTTCATTTGATTGGTTAGTGCTATGCTATAGGATTCCATGCAAACAAGACAATAATATTATTTATGTTCTTCGTCACTAAGTAGACTCATTATTCCTTCTCTTATAGTTATTAAAAGAATTCTTACCTCTCGATTTCTGCCTTATATTTTTCTTCAATCTTTTCTCCTGCTTTTCTTTATATTCTGTTCCAATCTTTTATCTTTCAGAAATATCGGTATATATGGTAGACTTCCTTTTCTCTTTACCCCTATTTGAAACTTTTCGAGGAGGAACTTTACGAAATACAGATTGTCGTACAGATTCTGGCCGAAATTAACGAGACACTTAAAAGTGCTAAGTTACGATTAGTATTGCCTTAAATGAGGTCAGATTAAAGATTAAAAAAAGAAAAAGCACATACTTGCAAAGGGAGTATTTATATTAGAATTTTAAATCAGAAAGAAGAAGATACTTTGGGGCTAGGGTATCGAGAAATTATTTTCTTCGCTATACATGTGTACTGCGTATCTACACTGCTAGGAGATGCATGTATGTATTCCAAATGTCATTTTTCATCGTATATCCAAAATTTGTGTTAATGTTTATTATATGTTTTGAGATATTTAACATGTTACAATCGCTCTCGGTCTACCCTACATGTATAGGATCTTCTTAAGGGGTTACATACATACCCAAACATATTTTTAACATATCACGTTCAAGCTTACATAATTAACGAAGTTATGGAATTTTAATTGTACCAAGCACAGCTTACGTGCACACAATCCTCTGCCTTGCTGATCAAAAGTCGGTAATCCTGGCAGGATTTCGAATTTTATTATGTTCTCTGGATAGTTACTTTCCGTTTGCTATTGTACATACAGTCTCCTGGCGTTTTTTTTTTTTTACCTAGAATTAGTGATTCAGGTATGTAAAGTAGAATATAGGTGTTTTGCTTCAGGAGCGTCTTCTACCGAATCTACGATCGCGTGTTTATCGAAACCACGTTTCAAGTTCAGTAGACACGATATTTCTAGAAACACTTGATCGATTTACGAGAAATTTTTAGGGAATATTAATTGCAATTGTCTGGAGTTGACTACGTTCTATTCTTTTCTATAAGTGCTTTCATCCCTTTTTCTTTAATCAGAGAACGATGACATTTTCAAGGGTGCCATTTTCTCTTACCTAAAAATGACTAACTTTATTATTAAGGAGTCATTCCACTTTGATCGGCCGAAAAATTAAGGTATTTTCAAAGATTTTTTTCTGCGTCGATACAACATATAATGCAATAAATCTTTTTGGTATTTATTAAGCTATTCTTATATTATATACGAAAAAATTAAAAGAATTTTTTTAACTTGTTTTAAAAATTTAAACGTAATTATTTCATAACGACATTTTTTCATCTAGTGCTGGTGGTTGGAAAAAAAATATTTGACCAATCAAATAAGTGTATTAATAAGTAGATAAAACATTATTTACGTTGAACGTTCCGTTTACTAAAAAATAAATCCTAAAAAATTGATAATTTTTCACGATTTTACAGTGGAATGACACCCTAAACGACATTGTATTTTTAAAATTAGTTTCTTTTATTTATGCTAAATCGGTTGCATCCTCGACATTTTAAGCAATTTTCCTATCCAATTTCATTCGACAAATCTCCAATATATGTCGAATCAGAACAAATTGGATCAATGGAAGTCAATGATTTATTTGAGAAAAAAGTTCCAGAATTATTCTTTCTAAATGGAGTGTATAACACTTTAATTTGTTGCGCGGAAAACATTAACTTATAAGAGCACTTCTGGCCACCTTTTTTCAAGGATATATATAAAATCTAAAGTGCACTTATGACGACATAGAACGAGCGCATTCAAACTTATTTCTATGCACTTCAACGTAAGGAAAAGCGGATAAAATACTTTTAATGCAACGGTGCTCGAAAGTTTCTCAATCAATTCGTTAAAATTGCCCTGAATACATGGTTACTAAGACGTAATATTATTTAATCATAAAATTTCTTGCATTGCACAATGTGATGCAGCGACATTATCTATTAGAGATAGGTACTGTTTATTTATTAACACAAAAATATAGTGTCAACTTGAAAACTTACTTAAGCGGTTAGTGGTATGAAAAAAATATTTCTAGTTAGCAAAAGAATTTTTTCATAGCTTCGTTTTAAGAAATACTACGTTTATAAACGTGGATACTTAAAGTGTACTTGTGTTTGATGTGGGAGTAGTTGATGAAGAAACATTCGGTCTCTCAATAATGAAAGTATTTATAAGAAAGTAGGTATAAAGAAACCGAAATACACTTTTATGTCGCAATTATTTAAAATAGATATTGTGTATTAACTTGTATATGCTTTTTTGCTTTATGAGTTTCACTGTATACCTAATAAGCAATTTTTCGTAGGAATTACTTTTTTCTTTACTATGTACAATGCAAAATAACAGAAATATTTGTGATGGGCAATGTTGTTGTCTGACTTTGTACGGCAGTGTCACATGTTAAACAGTAATCGTTTAGACATGCAATTTGTACACAACAGTTTACTGTCAATAGAAATTCAAAGTCATTCCGTCCATTTTTATGAAGATATTAAATTAAGATGAATTTTTAACCACGAAAAATTGAATGAAAAAGATTTTCTATTAATTTCAGTGAAATGAATTTCTTTTCGTCATCAATAAGCTTTCTCCTTTTGTAAATACTTTTTAGTTTGAAAATTCTCGGCGTTGGATTATCTTTTTATAATTCATATTAATTTGCGTGCTTGCATGTACGACTTAACGAAACGTTGATATTGGAAAGAATTCTCTGCTTTTAGAAAACGCATCGAGAAATATTTCATTTTGAAAGTGTTATACGACTCGTGATCGTGTAATAGACTGTAACGTAACAAAAAGTTGTATGTACCTATGTTTCGATTTCTCAAGCTGTACTAGAAAGATTACTCTTTCGCAAATTCCTTACGAGTACGTTAAGTAGATACTATCGGTTTCTAACTAACGCCTTTAAGTGTTACCGTACTTTAAATCGTAACTCGGTTGTGAAGTAAAATGTAATTATAAATATACGATATTTTCTAATAAAACTTTTGCACATTCATTCTCCACTTAATAAATATTAATGAATGCCCAAATCTGTTCTACATTCTTATCTGTCATTTAATTTCTTACTTTCTTCATATTCAGAAATATTAGTTAATACTTGATTCGTGTTTAACTAACTATGATTACAAAAAATACTAAATTACAAAAAAATATTTATTACGCATGAAACTTTTGCGAAATTAGCCTTGCTCAATTCAATAACTCGCGTACCTATTGTACAATTCTAACAAACTAATTTCTCTCTAAAGTTACAATAAACGTTGCCACAACTCGAAACATGATAATTCTGTAATCACCACTTTGCGCTTCGAGGCTTCGTTTCAAAGATACAAACGATTAAAATTACAGCGCTCCACTTCTGGCGCTCGGTATTTAAATTCCCTAGGCGGTCAAGCGCACACATATTCGTTTAATTTTACCTGCAACACAGAAATCATTCTGAAAGTCAGAAAATTGAATATTCCATTATCCGAACTTTCGCATATTTGTTCGGATAATAGAGGGTATTTACAAACAGTAGGTATAAGTAGCTTTTATTTCATAAACGCTATTCATGCGGTATCTATGTAATTTTTATCCCTTAAAAATAAGGACAGTATAAAACAATCATATCCCTGTAAAAGGGAAATGGGTGCGTTTCACCTGAAAACTTTCCCAGCCCCACTTTTCACCCCCGAATCGTTTCTACAAAGCAACACATTCTTATAGGCACTCCTATATTCCGAACTCATGACCACGTAAACGACAGGATTTATGCATGTAGTTAAATAAATCAGAATGTATCCCGCGATGTTCAGTCCCCTCCAGTCGATGGCGTTCTTGAAGGTCTTCGTAACGGTGATCGGTAAATAGCAAACAAGGAAAGACGAGAATATCACTAGGATCATTTTCAGAAGCTTCTTATCTTTATTACTCATTCTGGGGGCAGCATCCGCGGTTCTTAATCTTCCGACGCTTTGAAATATCGACCCCCTGTCTTTCGTTTCTGGCGAGTTCGATCGGGAGCTTGCCAACCGATCGCTGCCCGTGGAAGCCTTCGAGTTCAATCTCTGTACCCACAGAGCCGACTCGATAATGAACGAGGCTCTGCTCGCCATTCTTTCCAGCTTATTTCGGGCGTTCGTGGAAGCTTTCGCGGGCGGTTCTTTGATCTTGCTCAGATCGTTGCTGGAGAAAACATCTTCCGTTACATCTAAGTCGTCGCGTTCGTCAACGTACGGTATATCGTCTATTTTGATTTCTAAGCCAGGTTTCAGTTTATCACAGACCTGTACGCTCCCTAAGTTCGACACTTCGCGGTAACGATTGCTACTAGATGGACTTCTCACAATTTTCGTCCTGCATTTCTTCGATTCCTCTTTCGTAACTTCTTTTGTGTCTTCTTCTTCCTCGGCTTCTTCGGACGAGGATTGCAAGTCTGATAATGATTCCTCGATGGCCGACCTAGAGGGGGTTCGGGATTTGTCGCGTCGATTCTGTGGGGTGATGGCACATTTCGCGGAGAAGTTTGCGCAGGGAACACTTGCTGTGCAACTTGATCCTAGCGCTGATAGTTCTTCTTCGTGGTTCCTTGGAGATAAGGAACGTCGCTGAAACAGAGGAAAAGGAAAGATATAGCGTGGTCTAATAGAGAGGGGAATATACCTATGTGTTTTCATGTGATCAGTTTGGGTTCATTTTTAATTTTATTTCACCGTGTTCCTTATTAATTTATGTTAACTCTATCAGAGTGTCCCTTAGTAATTCACTTTAATTTTATTCAAGTTTCCTTTATTTATTTATTTATATGTTAACTTTATTTGAGTGCCTTTTATTTATTTACGTTAGCTTTATTTGAGAGTGCCCCTTATTCATGTACACTTTCGTTTACACTCACAGAGTTTCTGTTTAACCCCCATCCCCTGAACGATTCTTAACCTATTTCGCATTATTTCAATGTTACAAAATTTGGTAACATCCTTTTTATTATAATGCAACTTATTGTTAGTGTACCTGTTGCTAATATGAGTTTACACTAATACAAGCTTCGAATGTGCACTAGGGTGGGCCTTATTTATACGTGTCGAAATTTTGTTCTGTATTTCTTGGCTCCCACCCCCTAGAACAGTGCCATTTGATAAAAAAATAGTCCGTGAAAAAGTTTATTGCAATTGGACAACAGGAATGGTTGCCGACCGGGCCTTAAAGTTTAGAATTCAGTGGTTTGAATTTGGAGAATTTCTAAAAAATGGTAAGCCCTATCGAAATTTTGTTCAAATAATATTAAAACAGCATTCACTTTTCTACAATTACTAAATATAGAATTTTTTCGCGCCGTAAAAAATGGTTGGAAGCACGAAAAAATTCTATATACAGTATTTGTAGAAAAGTGAATGCCCTTTTAATATTATTTGAATAGAATTTCGGTAGGGCTTACCATTTTTTAGAAATTCTCCAAATTCAAACCACTGATGAATTCTAAACTTTAACGCTTGGTTGGCACCCTTTCCGATTGTACGATTGCAATAATCTTTTTCAGAGATTATTTTTTTATGAAATGGAGCCATATTAGGAGGTGAGAGTAAAACGAATTGCAGGTTGAAAATAAGGGCCACCCTAAATGTGCGCACATAATAAACATTAAGTAACGTTTACAGCGACTTCTGTTTGAGATATCAGCTGTGTATCTTAATATATAAAGCAGAAAGTGTTTATGTGTTTGTATGTCGCCTAAAAACATGCGAACGGTAAACTCTGGGATCACGAAATGTCCAGCTCGTTATGCCTAGCTAATCTAGATGAATGTGACTATTTTCACAAAAGAATAAATAAATCAATTATTTTTGTTTATAAATTCAGAATCTAAATTTCGGGCGAAGCCGAGTAGTAAAACCAGTATGGTATATTCGTATTGCTTCAACATATATACACACCAGTGAAAATATTTATTGTATCACCCACAAACCCACGTTGTATGCACAATTTTTATAGCTCGGTGACTGATAAAGTGGTTGGCACGCAACTTATTTTTGCCAAGGTGAAGTGTAAACGATAAAGGTGTTAACTATGCAAGAAACGCAATAAATAGGCAATAATAGTAGTGTACTGTCAATAAAAAGAAACCAGTTTACCATTCGCCATTGCTACGAAAATTATTAACGTGTTTGACATCTCAAACACTTAAGCTTTTACTTCTTACAATTCGATGATTTTGAAATAATCCGGAAGATTACTAAAAATCCTCGTTATATCTTCACTTTCCAATGATAAAAACGAGACATAACATGAACTTACTTAACTCTCACTTGCAAGATATTAGAATCAGCATTTTATTTCGTTTACCAAATGATCCTCACCTCGTGATCAACTTCGAGCGTGTCCGTCTTAGCAGCTATGCCCCGTTTCCTACTTTTAGTGGTTGTTCTTCGAACGATGTAGAAAATCCTCGCGTAACAAACGACGATCGCGATGCAAGGGATTAAAAATGCAACGACGAAAAGGAATTCCTTGGGGCTTCGACCATGCACGTCGGGGAGGATCGAACAGGAGCCAATGGCGGTGTCGAGTCCAAAGCGACCCCAGCACTCGAACCATGTGACGATCAGAGCCCCGAACGCGATGATCCACGTACTCAGAACCATTGGTATTAAGTACCTGGGCTTATACAATCTGAAAAGAGAAAATGTTGCTGTTACGAGTATACAGTGATGGTCCAAAAAAGTATACGCTGTTATGAAATCATAAAACACTACTACATCTTATATCTGTTACCGTCCCCACTTCACTGCACCCCAGAGTTAGGCATTAACTAAATAAAAAATAACTTTAATAATGGATCGAATGAAAGTTACTTAACTTTATTATTCGGCGAATAAAGTTAATTTTGCGATTTCAACGTGGAATAAATTTTGTAACTTTTACTTTAACTTCTTTAACTATATTCGACGTCGAATAAAGGTAATTTTCTGGCACGCGTTCTGGCGTTAATTTTATTCGATACTTGACGAATAATTTTACTTCAACTTTTATTCGTTATTTGAAGTTTGTATTTAAATCAAAATTTTGCCCATCTCTGCTCCACGGGGTCTATGCTTTAGAACAGGGCTGCACAGGGAGCTCTATTCAGCGCCTAGCGGCGAGCAACCAGCCGTGCGTCGCGTTTAGCTGTCTCGTTGCTAAGGATAGAATCGGTGAGGAGAACTGCAGAGTAGTATAGGTGCGGGCTCGGAGGCGCCTAGCGTAAGTATAAGTAACTCACTGATTCTATCCTTAGCAACGGGACAGCTCGACGTACGGCTGGTTGCTCGCCGCTAGGCGCTGAAAAAGGCTCCCTGTGCAGGCCTGCTTTAGAGTTTAGAGTTTAGAAAACCCACGATTGACATCCCCGCCTCGAGTTCTATCTCGCTCACTCTCGGCGACTCTTGTTTACTGTCCTCGGCGGTGATTAGGCTTGAGCCCACGATAAAAATCCTGGTTATTGGAAAATTCATTTTTCTAACGTGGATTTTTATACATTTCAGAAAATTTAAGAGTATTGCCCACACAAATCAAGAACAATACTAGCAGTCATTTTCCACGATCCATCTGTCATTTTTAATGAATTTCCCAGTACTTCGTACATTATAATTTTCGTAATATCGTAACTATGTAAGTTAATGTTATTTATAATCGTGTATTTGAAGGTTGTGTAGATATAATATTTAATTTTATTAAAAATATTTGAATTAATTTAAACTGCAAGACTATTATAGATCACGCAACAGTCGATTTTTTCATACGTTCTCGGGTCCCTTTTTATTTACCACGAAGAACTATGATCACAGTGATTTAGATTTCTTGGATTTATAAGCGAACCTAGCAGCACTACTTGTTAAAAAGAATTGATAGTACATAATGTCTCGATACTAGATAGCAAACCTCGAATCTAATCATTGATGTCCCCACAGAGTCATTCCGTGGCTCTGCGCAGCCTTCTCTCATTCGTGCATGCACATTTGGAACGCATAATTCACTTACGTGGGATAAAATCTGGGATGACCTATTATAATATAACGATTGATCGTGATTGCCAGTATCGTGAAGAGGCTCACTGCCACCAAACCGTATCGCAGCAAAGGAAATAGCCTGCAGAGGAGTGCTCCATGACGCCAGGAACTGTGCCAGAAGGTGGACGTGGCGAGGGGAAGATTGAAGCAGCAGAACATCAAGTCGGAGACCGAAAGGTTCATTATGAAGATTGCCGTGGCGTTTCTTAACTGCAAAACAATGACAAATAAGTGGAAGTTGTATGTACGTAAGAATGGTTAATGCATATTTCACGCGGTTCTTGCTCGCCGCACGAACTATATTACTCATAATAAGCCTCTTTTCGTAAAATTTAATCCTGTAACAACTTGCCCCGTATTGTGTAACAACCAGCGTTGATATATCATGTTTCGACCTTCAAAATGGCTTTTTTCAAAGTCATGGTCTTCGTTTAAGGGGGGAAGCCACTGTGACGGTCTAAAATAAACGCTATTTTCAACACATTCTTTTATAATGAAATGTAACTTTCTACAAAAAATCTTTATTACGAACTGGAAATACATATATTTAACTAACATTTTATGCTCTCAGATTGAAAAAAATTTCGGTAGTATGGCCACAGCATACGATAACGTTAGGCTATGCAAAAAAGAATTATAAAACGGGCGCACGTGTAACTTTCCAACATTTGCTTCGAATTGAAAAATTCGAAAGGTTTCTTAAAGTATATTTCCATAGCTTCAGTTAAGCTTACGTATTTAAAAAAATATTAATTTTTGAAGAAATGGCGGACTTAAGAAGAGATTTGGAGCAAAAAGTATAAAAAATCAATATGTTTTTTAAATATTACGATTAAATGAACTATTCGATCAAAAAACTAGTAAGCTTAACTGAAGATAATTGTATTACGAATATTCCCTGAAAATTACAAGTGAATCCAATAAAAATTGACTGAGTTATTAATGCGCCCGTTTCGAATAATGCCGTTTCGAGATACTCGCGTTTAAAGTTTCGGCAGAAGTTATTTTCTGCAGCTCAAAGATCGCAGCTTTATACAGTCTTGTCGTGGCCAGTGATTCTCTACCTAGATCTAAACAATATATAATCTCACAATCCCTCTTGTTAGATACATTTGGATTTTTGAACATAAACTTTTCGGGCTATTGACACCAAGTTACTTGTACGTGCACTCGGTTCCGAGCGCTGCACTACCTATACAAAACCTTCCGTAGCTCTGAGAATTTTTCGAAATCCACTTTGAAACTGTGCAGATATAATCTTGAGACTCCAAGCATTAAAAAAACAATCGGAAAAAAATTTTCACAGTGGCTTCCCCCCTTAATTACATGTGATAGCGGTCAGAAAAGATCAGCAGAGGAAAGCACGTACTTTAAGTGAGAGCCATTAATAGTATTGAATATGGAATGCAAAAAAAAAACTGTCAATGAAAAATGTCACAACTAGCCCCGGTCGCCCTATCTAAAAACTATGAACATTTCTTTACATTTTGCAAACTTTTACAGTAATAGATTAGGATCTCACGATGTAATTAACGAGCAGAACAACTAGTGAAACTTAAAGAAACAGGAAGTTGTACATTTGGAATTTCAGTAATTTCGTGAGTTTTACAAAATGTATAAAGTTTCTTGGGTCGACCTTCCTGCTTAAATAACTTCCCTCGTTTACAGATTATACGTATGATTTCGACTGGCAGCATAAACCAAACAACAGGGAAGTCTTGGCAAGCGGTACAATTCGATCGGAATTTTGCATTAGTAGACGAAAATCGACTTGGCGCAATAAAACAGCGAAGCATTATTTCGATTCTGAATTTAATTCCAACTGGTCGATTGCATCAATCGTCGGGTGCGTATACGTATACGTGCACGCAGAAAAATGACGGGAAACACGGGGTGTCGCGTGCGCGTGCTCACGTTCCGCGAATGCTAACCATTCAAACTTAAATAACTTTTCGGACGATCTACGTAGATCGGAAATCTTGTTTCATAACAACCCGTGCCGACGACCTTAAGATCGTTGGCTCGTTTCGTTGCTCGCTTGGTCCCGTTTCCGATCAAACAAAAGGAAATAAACTAAAATAATAAATTAACAACGTTCGACTTTATTCTACCATGCAGAATGTAGAACGCAAAATACAAAACATAAAGTTGCAGTAGAAATAAATTAAAAAATACGTAAAGAAGAGGTATTTTAAGATAGTCAAAGGCAGTGTTACGCATCTAACAATCAGTCTGAATTACTGTCACCCGAAACTAGTAAATGAAACCTCGCAGAAGCAGAAGTTAAACTGATCAACTTCACTTTCGGTGAATTTCTTAATTCTATCTTAGTTCTCGGGGATATGATTCACGCAATGCTAAACTTATCAATTCTTTTCTATTTTTTACTTAATTGAGGTGATCAACCTTGGCTTCTGAATGCCTGATGTAAGGAATAAATATTGAACTTAGAAGGAAAGAAGGAAAAGTTATCCGGTGAAATGGAAGTCTTTCGTAGTAAAATGAAGAATTTGTAAAAATAAGAAAAAAAGTGAATAAGAAGTAGCAAGTACGCGTGTAAAAATATATTAATGTATACACAAATATTTCTATATTTTTTATCAGATGTTACTGATGGATTTTGTATTACGTTCCATTATTTCTTTAGAAATATCAAAAGAAATATAAGAATATTAATACGCAATATACTATCTAGGACGTAAGATGTCATGAATTATTAACACGAATATTTTAGTGTATTATGGTAAACGTTTTCATTGGGTTTACTCGATGCAAGAAATTTTCAAGATTTCCCTAGCACAATCGTCAGAAGAGTTTTACGACCATTTCAAGGCCTACCACCGACTTAAAATAAATCGTGTATGCATCGTGCGTTGTAAAATCGTCTCCTACATAGGCAAATCCAAAGAACACCGAAGAAAGGAAAACGTTTATAAGTATGCGAGGCGGAAAGTTATCGTGGCGTTGGTACTTAAGCCTTGGTAATTGCTCTCTAAATACAGTATATTTGAACAGATAAATATCCTAGTATTTGTAAATCGTATGCGAATCTCGTAAGCCAATGCTAGTAATTCGAGTGGATTCAATTTTGCAACGAACTGTGAAATCTAACGGAATCTCGCGTACATTTCATAAAGTACATATTCTAAGCTACTAGTGCTTAAATAATGTCTTCGATTTTAACAATTTTTCAAATTTAAATTTCAAAGTCGCTCGTAAATTTTGATACCTGCGAATATCTTTATTTTTTAATCCTTAAGTTTTTGTATAAATACACTAAGTTTTCATAGTTTAAGAGATTTGAATAATTTTTCAATTTTGGAAATGTTCGAAAACGTTGGAAAAGTATTTTCTTTTAATCTTCAGGTTTCTATAAAAATACATTAAGAAAATCGATATACATTAATGAAGTTGGTTTAAATTTTGAGAATTTAAAAAAAACTCTTTTTCAGTTTTATAGGTATCGAATGTTCAGTAAATACTTCACGAAAAAATATTTTTTTCTCAAGCTCATAATTTGTCAAAATTTAAACGTGAATCAAATTTTAGTGCAACTGCAAATTTTAAAAATTTCGGAGTTTTATATGTACATTATTAGCGTTGCAGTTATAAGTCATTCAGTTCGAGCTGAGTTGCGTGTTTTCAGTGAAATTTCATACGCTTCGCCATTGTCTTCTAAAACAGGATTCGAGGTGAACCACTCGTTAATCTAGTCTATCTAGGATTTAATAGTGACAGGCAGGGCACAGTGGAAACTCGAGAAACCGCGACGAGTAATATTGTTCCTAGTAAGAGATTCGTCACTTGGAGATTCCTACCTTTATCATATCTACCGCTGTCTTCCCGGTTATCGCGTACAAGTGAAAACCCATCAGCATAGATGGGCAAACAATTATTTGAAATAAAAATTTGTGTACAAAAGTTTAATTTCAAATAATTTTTTGCCCATCTCTGCCCATCAGAGTCTCGTGCTATCCAACAAACTCCCCATAACAAGTTCCAATAACTACCACTTCTCCAAAAACCAAGTGATCCATTAAACCCAAAATCTGCATTTTCTGCGATGAAAATGAATTGAAAGGAATCTTTTCTACTATCTTCACACAGCGGCGATAGCGAGGAAAATTGCAGGCTACAAATAATTGGGTAATCCTCTTTAGTGAGCGCGTAACTTGCTGTGTCTCGAAATTAAGACAACTGTGCCATTTATGTAACGGGTTGTTGCAAAATGTTTGTCACTTGCATACAGAACCCTGCTTTAAATAAAATTATAACGTTGCTTGAAATGAAAAGGAGTTTCAATATTATTATGTAGGTATGTAGTTAGAAATTATCTTAATATACAAAGCAGAAAGAGTTTGTGTGTTTGCCTGTCGTCTAAAAACTTTCGAACGGTAGACTCTGGGGTCACGAAATAAGTCCCAGCTTATTATGCTCAGCTAATCCAGATGAATGTGATTATTTTCACCAAAAAGAAATATATAAATTTTTTTCATAAAATCAGAATCTAAATTTCGCGCGAAGCCGAGTATAGTGAAGCTAGTAGGGCAAAAAGTTGAGACACTTGGATGTCTACGACATTTATTATCATTTTTCATCTTCTGATTTTGATTTATCTATGCATCTCGATCATTTTTTACACCAGAGAAGGTTTTTCCAATAGAAGCTTCACCGAAGATGCTGTTATAAATGTCATGAATTCTAATGAAAAATTGGCATAATTTGATGTGCCAGCAATTTTCTAGTAGATAATTGAAAAATTCGGCTATATAGTTTATTCTGATTAGTAAGATGATTCCTTTTCATAATTAAAAAGTTATTATTCGCTACTCAGTTCTTTTTACACTTCCACTCTACAATTCAACGAGTCAAAAATTCTTGGAAAAGAAGAGCTTTAAAATTTGAAAACACTCGCCTCCAAATACGAAAAGTGTATATCATATGGATAAATGTGACTCCCAAAGCGTCTAATGCCTTTTTAAATTTTCTCTGGAAAATATGACAAACCCTTTGTGCCAACTTTATGTAGAAGGTGAATAATGTAGCTACTGTAAAAGTGTGTTAATCGAACGCTGACCTTTCTGGTACGAAAAAGAGCGATAATGGTGAATAGGTTGCCTGGGATGCCGACGAACATGAAGAGTACACAGCAGCTGGCGGCGAAGTGCAAAAGCCATGGCGGATAGCCGACAAAGAGGACCGCCGATCCTGGATCCTGAAGGACCTCCTCGAGTGCCTCTGCTCTGGCATTGTAGCCGCTGTGGTTGCTCGCCATCCAATACTCCATCTGCGGACAGCATTGCAGAGAGGTATCGTTTTGCACAGGGCCGTAAAACGCGGAGGCTCGTTTACAACAGAAATTAAAGGAAATTCTCAAATACTTCAATTGAAAATTTCAAAAGCCTTGTCACTAATACCACCATTAAATAGGAAAGAATTTTGTGAATTATAATAGAAAATGTGACTTCCAATAGACAATGCTTCAATAGTCATGATAATGTAATGGAGTTAATGTAGGCTTTTGAGTGTTGTTAATTGGAAAATATTAGTGATGTAGGCTTGATTGTTATTTATGGTAAATCATGGGTGGGACTGATTAATTTGTGGGTTAATCTTGTGTCGCACCATGTAAAGTAGAAGTTGGTTTAATTTTCGCAGCTGTTATACGCGTCGTTTTGAATATCCTGCACGGAACTGCCGTGTACGTGTGCGTGCAACTGATAAGAGGCAATGCTTGATAGCAATGAGGAAAGAGGTAGAAAGCCGCGCCCAAGATCGTGGATAGATCAAATGTTTTCGATGCACGGTGATATGTCTGATATTTACAATTAGACTTCTGCTAGCTGTTATGTGTTTGAATGTTCTATTGTTCAAACCCAGCTGCTCTTTATGGAATATCTGTTTTCTTTGAAAACGACCCTCCTTTTTGTGTGACAGTCGATACTATATAGTGTACGGTAAGAATGATTTTGATCGCAACGGTATTTTATGAATTACAATTTCCATGTAATCGAGTTTGGCCTGCATTTAATGCAAGTATACATAATAAGTATACACATAAGTTTCAGATCACAAATTTTTCTGAAAATCTCTAAAAAGGAAAAGTTCCATCTTTCGCCTCTTTCTTTACATACCTAAGGGGTCATCCTTAAATTACGTAAGGCTTTTGGGGGGGGGGGGAAGAGGGCGCGAATTTCTTACATTTTCTTATACGGGGGGAGGGGGGGGGGCAGGTAGCGTCTTACGTAATACGTTTTAACCTAATTTTCAATAAATACAAATTTTCCAAACCGAGTCCAATGAATTTATATAAACCTTTAAAAGAATTTTAATAACTGAAAAAATGAAGTGCAGAAAATATTACGTAAGGCGGGGGTTGGAGTATCAAATCTTACGAATTCTTATACTGAGAAAAGGAGGACATAAGAATTCGCCACAATTACCCTTACGTAATTTAAGGACGGCCCGTGATCATAGAAATAATTGAACATTAATAAAAACACGTGCATGTACTTGAAATTACTATATTGATTACTTCATATTGAATCTACATACTCAGTTCCGGTTTCGTGTTCACGTATGAGTGAATATATCGAGGTCCTAGGAAAGGCACAACCAAAGATGGGCAAAAAATTATTTGAAATAAAAATTTGTGTACGAAATTTTTTAGTTCAAATAATTTTTTGCCCATCTCTGGGCACAACTTTAAACTCGATTTTCTCGAAAACCTTAAATGCAGAGCCCTTTACGTTTACCGCACTACTATACACATTGTGCATTATCTATTCGCAAAATTAGAGCCAAATCGGTGATTTAGACCTCGTTCACTTCTTTTGCTGGAGCAATGCCCCTATAAGTAGCATTTTCGAGAACAAACAATTTCAAATGAAACGGTTACTGCAGCCTATTGTAAATATATAAATAAACACGGCACGGTCTCTCCCCATCTTCCCTCTTTTCATCTTTTCATCTTGTCCCCCGCGTTTTATCCGCCCCATCAAATGTTTCTCGCGCATCGGAAAAATGCACGGTGAGGCTTCTTTCCTTTTTTTTCTACTCGCGCGCCGTCGAAGGGGAAGAGAGAAATCTATTTTCGCCACTCGAGACTATAAACTCTTTCAACCGGGAGTAAACTTTACCCGAGCAATTCTATCTTCTGCCGGAATTGCGTTCCCAAAGAAACGCCAAGTCCGCGCGAGCCCTCGAGATTTCGAACGGGCATGGAGGAGGCAACTGGTCGCTTCTTGATCGTCCAACTTGAATTTCTTCCGTTGAGGTTTCCAGTGAGGCTTTTCAGTTTTAACAATCGTCGTTTTCGTGAATCGTTCATTTGAAGCTTCATATAGTATCTGATTGTGAGATGACAGCTTTGCAATGGGAGCAACAAAGTGTTAATATTCTTGGACGGCAAATTATTTGGGGTGATTCGAAATTCCATGCCGAAACTTTGTGGAAGCTAGAAAATATGTTTTAAGCTTTGTTTTTGAGTTATGATGACTTAAAAAAAGTCATCGATTCACCATAGTGTAGAATGTATTTTGAGCAAATATTTTTTGTCATTGGATTTTTCCTTTTCTTTTTCTCTTTTTATGTTGTCTCTGCTATACTGTACTTTCTATTCTTCTCTTATCCTTAATGATCTTGCACCATATATGTCAAATAAATAAATAAATAAAAATGTAATACCCATACATATATGTGTAAATGTTTGCTAGCAGACTAAAGGGGGCACTAAACCTTAGAATACCTAACATTTTACTTGTATTAGGTTTTCAAATATTTTACTAGATTTTTTTTATTCTGTAATATATAATTTTGAGATTAGTCTGCATTATTTTGACGTTCATTCTCTATTAAATACTAGTGAATAGGGTATTTTTTCTTATTCACTGCTCTGGCTTTATCTGTCAAAGTATCAGTGCAGTTTTAATAGCAGCGTTAAAAGAGTACTAGACTGTTTTCATCAACAACCATTGCAGTTGCTAATTGTTTAAAGATTGACAGGCCTCTTGCTTAGCCAAATAACTTATTATTGAATATTTATTCCATCAACATGTTATACATGGTAATAATTGTTAATCTATTATTCTATTTTGAAATTTTGAGAAAAATATAAATTAATGTAGAAACAGAAGTTTTTCTTCTTGTAGTTACTTCTGTTCATCATTTCCTACAAATTTAATTAAAGCAGCAAGCGATAGATTTTGTGACAGTACACCAGCATCAATATTTAAAATTTATTACAGTTCTATAAAAAGGGAACGAAGTAAAACAAAATTACAGATTTTACAGTTATCGAACACTTCAAAAACAATTAGTGATCAAACACGTGTCAGCAAAATTTTTCATTTTCAATAGTAGTGCCACTGCTTATAATATTGTAGGTAAATAATATCACTATCACTATTTAATATACTTTTAAAACTACCATGAAATTAGAATCCTCGTACAAAAAATATGTTTTTTAAAATATGTGACAGCTAATGTTGCCCACAGTGTTGCCAACTGTATATTTGCAATTTGGAAACATTAATACTACATAAAAAAATAATAAGAATTTAATGTAACTAGGCTTTCATTTAAAAATTAATTGTTTTAATAGAGCATCATCGATTTATGTAATTAACTTTAATACAGTTTAATCACCCACTGTATCTTAATTTCCCAGAATACCTGCGTCTCAAGCTATAGAAAAAATTCATCTGAGAAATAACTTTAGAATCTGACAATTCTGTACAGGATTTATATCCATATACAATTATGTATCATTTCCTTAATTACAGTAGAACCTCGAATATGCGAACTAGTCCAGCGACACGACGACGCAGGTTCATATAATCCAACTTTTCGGATAATCCAATGATAACGTTTTAATGCAACAACGACAACGCATTACAAAATATTCACATATACATTATTAAAAAAAATTTAATTATTTTACTAGGTTTCCATTTTGATACGCCAACATTTCTGAGTCACCAGTTCTCGCATTTTCAAATTGAAAATAGCCAGTTTAATCGAACGTTCGATTATACTATTTTCGAATAATGAAAGGTTCTACTGTAACCTTTTATGTAAATGCCTAAATAACTAAAAGACTAACTTCCAAAATATCCTATAATATCTTACAATAATACATTACGTAGACATATTCAGTCTCATTCTTCGAATAAGGTGCGTTTCAGTCAAAGCAAGTGAACGAAAGTACATGTTATCGCTGGTTCCAAGCTGTGTGCGATGTTATCGTCAGCACAATCCACTCATTCACTCGAATCTTTACCTAGAATTGAATGGAGGCGCACTTACGTACCTTCGTGAGAAGCGAACACCTTTGGCTCCGAGTTCATTGATGCAGATCATTTATGAGCAGTCTTTTCTCGCAATCTCCGCTGCATGACACATTTGTATCATTTTTACAGTGAATCGTGACTTTAGCAGATTCACTGTCAAAATCGACCTTGATCGATTTAATAATTTGCTAATCTACATTTTCCTTCGTCCTTTTGTATTGAACATGACCGCATGCGGCTTAACTTTTTACATGAAATATATATATTAAATATAAATAAAAAATATATGAAATTATTTATATAATATATGTAAGTAGGCATAAATAAAAATAAAAATAGTATTCAGTTAACGGTATTTAAATGGACGTTAATGAACGCGTGAATTTGAATCTCCTGCCTTCGATTCTCATATTAATTTCTTCAATTTTCATCCTAATTTCTCGCACGCGTTACACGTTTATCAGCTGTATTACGAAAACTGCATTGCCTAGCCTTCACAGTTCGCCACAGATTTTTATTCACCTACTGTTCGTACTCTTCACACTTTTTTTTCCATATCACGTTCCTCAGTTTCGACGTAAGAAGTTGCAAGAACATTTTATGGAATTTTGAGAAAGTCAAGGTATGTGATACGGTTTGTTGAAAGTGATAACGTGTTTAAGGTTTTGGAAGATATCTTGATAAAACACACGTAAGAGGGAAGACTTTGAAGGAAACGTCGACGAAAAACAGAACGTTGATTGCGATAAGGATTCCGTCGCGTAATTCGCGGTGCGACTGAACGGTCTGCTAACCGGACCACCAAATTCGCGCGTACAGATGTGATTTCTGGATACTAATAGAGCGCAGGCGTCGGGTTAGTATCCTTCGTGAAAAGGAGAACTACGCGGAATCTATTTTACCGGTTCTCCCCGGTTCACTTAATTTTATTGTTATCACGTAGCACATTGATCGTCCTACTCTCTTCATTTTGTTTCCCAAGGTACCTAAATTCGGTTCTTCTTGTTCCCTGTTTATTAGGGATACAGAAACTATCTGACTTGAGTTCATTTTATTAAATAAAAATATATAAAGCTATTAGTATTTCATTGATATTATTAGTATTGGTCTTAATGCAAGAAAAGTCTTTGGAAGAAACAAAGTTAACAAAGGTTCGTATTAGTTTGTTTGAATTTCTGTTGGTAATTTGTAGAAATTTTTGGTTTTAACAGCTTTTTAATACATAGAAGAAAAGGATCGAGTTCGAAGTGATGCAGCTATTTCACACTCTACGTTTTACTAAATAATAATGTTATTGATTTAGTCTAATAGCAGTCGTAACAGATCTCCATTTTCTCTATTTTATATTTTTAAAATTAATCTTTGACACTTGACAGTAATAGAGAATATCAGTTTCTTGGTGTCAAGCTTAAAATTATATTTATGAAAGAAGACACTCTTTTCTCTTAGTTTTCTTTGCATGTCTTATTTTGCACTTTCTGTACGAGAAGATGTGTTTTAGTCTTGTTGGAGCTAGTGCTGCAAAATTGAACGGTGTCTATTAGCGAGATTTTCTCGTAAATTACAGCGGTCTCTTTCAATCTCGAGGTAGCATTAACAAATCCGAGGGCGGTAAGACATCAACGACGAAATCAGAGAACTCGTTGGATGAACGACGTTTAACGTTTATCGCGGTGCGGGGGCGTTGAATGCTTAATAGAATACGTTACAAGCCTCTGTAGCCGCAATTATGTGAGCACGACATGCAGTCGAACCTTTAGGTAGGTATTATTCGAAATATAATTATTGGAATTTCAATTAGCCGAGTTCTAATTAGATCAGAATTATAATCGTTCGAATTTCTATTACCAGAACTCCAAGTATCAAAGCTCGAGGTGTCAGAACTCCGAATGTTCGTACCTACTCGAAATTTTTGAATTCCAATTATCAGACATCGAAACACTCAAATTCTATTTATCAGAACTCCAAATATTCCGACTTCTATTATCAGACCTCCAAGTATTAGAATTTCAACTATCAGAACTCCAAAAATATTTAAACTTTATATATTCTAACTTCAAATATTCATATTCTAAATATGCGAAACCCAACCACCCCTAGTACAGTGCAAAAGGTATATAGTCTGTATACGAAGTCTTTATTTAAACCGAAGTCATCAAGTATCACTGCTAATATTGGAAAAATATGAATTCAGAAAAATATCGTACAGAAAGGAGTTCTCCTGCATTATAATACACACACCCAGTTTCACAATAATTGTACTCGCCTGATCTTTCTTCCACCAATTTTCGTTTATGTAGCCATTTCAATTAGTTTTTACATTTACCACGTATTACTTTTAGTTCTTAATGATCCTATTTTAAAATCAAAATACGAGCGAGATGAAATAACATTGCATTTGAAATTCGAATAATGTCTATTGAACATGATTTGTTGTAAAATGAAATTATCAGAAGTTTAGGTAAATATTTACATACCTATTATTGAACACTCATAAAAATAGCATCGAATAATAGTGCATTCACGATCACTGAGGTCTGACGGGGTGTTTTTCGCGATCGGCTCTATTTCTAGAATTCTGAGATAGATCGGATTTACCGAATTCCCGGTATTTTCCATTAAGCACTCCACGAGTAATAGAAACGACGTGCGATCGGACATGTATAACAATGAATCTCACAGTTCGTTGGAAACCTTCTCATTACTCAGAATTTCTAAATAATGCTGAAACTTGATACAGCTTTAGAAGCAGTTTAATTATTACAATACATTTATAGATAATTTAAGGGTGTAAAAGTAGTAAATGGTACGTAATCATTGTGAATCCAACGGACTCAAATATATCAAGACATACCTTCAGTTCTCTCTAGCCTCTAGATTCCCATAGTACATACACACAAGGTGTTCTAAAATTGTGAGACAATCCGGAACATGCAATATCCTCATGCAAAAAGACATCGAAAAGTCCTTTACCGTTTTGGGATCCGAGGCTTCCTTCTCGAGATATTAGTAGTCGAACTTCCGGACCGCGCAATTTAAAGCTGAAACAGCTGAGCGCGAAGCAGCGGCTGCTCTCACGCATACGCAGGATTCACGCGTAGATACAGACCCACGCACACAGTAGAGCCGACCGCGCTGGTTCAAACCGTGAAAATGGGTTAGCGCGGTCGGCTGTGCTGTGTGTGTGGGTCCGTGTCTACGTGTGACTTCTGCGTGTGCGTGCTCGCGTACGCTGCCGCGCGCTCAGCTGGCTCGGCTTTAAACTGCGCGGCCCAGAAGTTCGACTGCTAATATTCAACTATTAATATCTCGAGAACGAACCCTCAGATTTCAAATCGGTAAAGGACTTTTCGGTGTCTTTTTGCATCAGGATACCGTATGTTCCGGATTGTCCCGCAATTTTAGGACACCCTAGATGTATACGTAAGAGTGTATTTCGTAACGATCAGTACACTCAAAATAATAGCGGTTCTACGTGGAAAAATCTGTTAAAACGCGGAGTAAAATTTGTTCATAGATCACTACATTTTCGAGGAAATTGATTTTGAAAAATCATCTGGTACGCGCACAGCTGATTAATAATTAGCAGGATTTGTTAGTATGTAAATATGGTGTTGCAAAAATAAGTATAAATTGTAGAATAAATTTTTTGGAACGAGGCTTCGCTTTTGTGAAAATCCCGAACTACAAACATTTGAATTCCAAATATTCAAATCTCAAATATTCGAATGTCAAATTAATGGACTCGTTAATATTCAAATCCCATATATTCAATTCCCAAATGTTAAAATCCCATACATTCGATTCTGAAATGTTAAAAACCGAAATATTTCAGTTTCAAATATTCAAACTCCACCTTTAAATTAAATTTCGACTTATATTTCCGCATAACGATCCTTTCATTCTTATTCATACCACATTTACTCATGAATTCTAGTAATTTTTATCAGGTGCGCGCGTACCAGTTTAAGTTTCGAAAACAATTTCCTCAAAAAGCAAGCCTCACTTGTATTTTTCCACGTAAAAAAATCCTTACCCTTTCAGTCGCACCGCCTACCACCAAACACCATCGCGATTTACTCGTCTACCACAGCCTAAACGTTGCAGTTAACAGAAGTTTGCCGATCTCACGGAAACGCTATCTCGGCGGCTGTTTCCACTAACGTTCCCTCCCTTCGCACGAGATACTAAGCGTCACGAACTTCTGCGTAAACCTCGCCGGTGGCGGTGCCAGGGGGCTTCCGGTTCACGCGACATTACAAATCAAGCAATCCTTATCCGTAGGAAAGCTTCTGGACTGTATGTAGGTGTATGGCTGGCGATTACGTGCACGGAATGATTTATAGAAAACGCTCATCGACCTATCCCGCGATGCTTACTCTTAAAGCACCTACGCGTCCATTCGAGCCACGCACGTTCCGTCCGCTGAAAAACACGACGGGTCCCTACATCCTTTTTAAAAATAATTACATTTGGTTACCAGCCGGGAGGGGAGAGGGATTTACGGTGCACCAACGCGAAAGGGGGAGAAAAACAGCTGGGTACGAGCGTGCACAGCGGAAGAGGTACACACCGCGCCCCTAGTAAATCGGAAGTGACCAACGTTCCTCTCTTTTTTTTTCTTTGCTCGCCTCCTTCGCAAGGAGGAAACGCCATTTACGCGGTCACTCAGCTATCGACTGGTAAACACAGGGTGTAAATTGCCGCGTGGGGCCCAGTTCGTGAATGCCTTCAGCACTTAAATCAATAATATCGAAGGGTGATTAGGAAATCCTCTTATCGAGCAAACACAAGTATGATAGAAAAATTATCATCTGAAAATTGATTTCTGCGATAAAAGTCCTTTTTTCTCATTCCATGTCACGTATACATAAATGTAAGTACACTCTCGTTCATAAGCCACCAGACACCAGTAATGCCTGTACAAAACGTGACATCTCACGCAGATCACATATTTTTTACCACTTTTATTATCTCATATGCGAAGGGCGAATAAGCAAGGAATAGGTACCATTTTTCATAGCATTCAAATGATATATGAAATATGTATGTATCATCACAACTGAAGAAGATATTTTGGTGGGACATATGTACTGTGTAGTCAGCTTTAAGCATTTCTTACGAAAATAGTTCATTTAACCATTTAATCTAAGTACCTTATTTATCGAAAATTTGTGCCAAATGTGACTCGGCTCCCCAAGTACAATTCTTTGAATACGCTAATTGTAAAACTCAAACGTTTACAGCACGAATGAAATTAAATATAATAACAACGGAAACCATAAGTACACTAATCGAAAGAATGCCAAGTTTGATAAAAGCAGGTAGGTACTATACCTACGCGATGGCTACATCGACAAACACAAAATTTGTTTCTATTGTAATATTTAATATACGTATGTATTCCGTATAGGTACTAATTTTCGACTGATTTATCAGGTTTACTTCATAATCAATGCAAGTGTTCGGTGACTTATGGACGGGAGTGTATGTCCAGCTTCATTTTGTTTCTCATTGTAAGTGTAAATAAATTTTGTGTGTTGCAGCGGTCCCTTTTGAAATTCTTACCTTTGAACTGATCACAAATAAGGCTGAATATTTTGTTTCTAAATCATCACGTTTCTCGTTGTGAAAGTGTACCTAATTATACGATTATTAAAATGAATATCGTGGCCAGCAATTAATTGAGATAATCGGGGTGCCAGTTCACTGATGCTTTGTCGAGTGAAAGTTCCTTTGAGCGTATATTTCGTGGAAGTTCCAATCGATGATCGTTTGAAGTATGATCAGTTAATGTACTATCATCGCTGAAGTGTTGTCAGTCGGTACTTGTCGGGTTGGTGTATATTGCCCTAGATTAAGCCTAGAGCTGCAACCCCATCTCTAATAAAAAGCAAACGTTCCACGATTTAGCGTTAAGGGACCGTTTACCCGGCCCCCCTTTTGATAAAAACTTCGACCTAAATCGATTAAACTGTATCTACGATACATTCGTGCACGACGAGAATGAACTTTACAAAATCAGTGTGGTTGGAAATTTTAGTTACTGTAGGGAGGGATTCTTGAAGGATGATTAATCGTACCTTGCGATCCCTGAGAGATTAATACGTAGATCGTTGGTTATATGGTACCCGGATGCGGGTTTCATGGAAGCTTGGATATTCGTCATAGCACTCATTGCCCAGATTCATGGGTCAGAGGTGTGTTATCTATCTTGAATGTGAATCGATTCTTTGAGAACCTGGGAAGCTAAAAATTAGCACAGTTCTTAATTGAATGATAGAAAACGAAGTGTTAGTTTATCACAGTGGAAATTCTGATTTTTGGTAGAACTGTAAAAAAAGTGATGAAAATGATTGACTACGGTATTCGATTACAGAAAAATAGTAGTTGCATTATAATCTTCATAATTTCAACTTCTTTGTTATTTTTCTGTTTCGGTACTGTAATGTGAAATATATTTTTTCTTTTGAACGGAAGTTTCACTTACGATAGTTATCTCTATCTAATTATAAAAAATTCACTAAAAAATAAAAACTAATTCTTTTCTTGTTCTACAATTTCCATGATGTTTTTTCAGTTTAAATAAAATCGGGGCTCGGGATGTTTCATAAAATAAAACACCACGATTTTATTTAAACTGAGGAAACACCATCGAAATTGTACTACAAGAAAATAATTATTTTTTAGTGCATTTTTAGTAAAATCGTTTAACATCATTTTTTTTATTTTCTAGTATTTAGTGTTTGCGGAGTTCTTTTATATTTTTAGATTCTTTTTCTTTTTAAAAATAATTGTATTGTCATCCAACCTACGCACGCATACAAAGTTTCAAAATAATTGTACATATTGCTAGAGGTGAAAATTGAGTTGCCAGATTTGAAACATACAGAGGATCGAAGCTAAGTAAAATCATTTAAAAATAATCCCATTTTCGTCAAGAATTTAAAAAAAAAGCAACTTCACGCAATACGTTTCAAGTAAGTACCTACCTATCTACAATCATAATCGGTATATAAAAACGCGCGTTTGGGCCCTATGGCATGGTCCTCATCTCATATACATGTCAACAGGCAGGCCTGCATTGCGTTCCCAACGCCGTCATTCGCCCCCCTCCTCCCTCCAAGGACTGCTTGGGCCCGTATCCCGTATCTAGCGCGGCAAGCAGTCCATCCACGGTGACGGTGACGGATGGGTCGTTCGGACGTGTCGCTCCACGCAGCTCTTCGATTTCTTCGTGTAACAATCGGTCTCCGTTCCTGGATCCTCTGCAACGGACAGTGCCACTCAGAAGCATAAATAATTCATTGAAAATCACGAACTGACTCGTCAAACTGCCACCTCGAGACACTCAGTGTCTCTGCGCAGCAATACCGTGAGAAAAGATATTTACGCGGGGTAGCGAAAGGAGAGAAGTGTCCTTTTGAACTGCTCTAAAGTGACTCTACCGTTCTACGCCGTTCGATTTGTACATTGTGTCTTCGGATCAGTGAGTCGCGTGAACGACAGGCAACGAGTGGACTTACACTTTCGTTTTGGGCGCGTCGCCCGTGACTCAAGAGGAAATCGGACGCGGTCTCCCTGATCGCCTGCGGATGTTCCGCTGGGCACGAATCGCTGTGACTATGGCCCGCGAGAAGGATTAACGCGGTCAGTCGAAATTCAAATATGCGCACGATTTTTATTCTGTCATTGTTTCACCGAAGATTTAGTTGTTTTATACCGATTCGAAATTTGGGATCGCTCTGTGAATTTGGGAGGTAGAATTTTTTTAATTAAATATACGAATTTAAGGGATTTCTTCGCGTGATATGATATTCGAATTTAGTAGAACGAGGAGGATTGCATTCGCAGCTAAAAGCGTTGACTTCGAAGTTGAACATCTGTTATAGGTTGTGATTTGAATGAAAATTTAATGTAAAAAATTGGATTTAATGTAAATAATTAGGCGAACAAGTTCGAAAATTCTACGAATTCAAAGAAAGCTGCGTTTCTTATGAAATCTTCATATCACAAAATCCAATGTAATTTTTAATATTGTTTAAAATAGTCTTTTTAAAGTATCACGTAGATTTTTTTAGAGAAATTAAGCTATTGTATAAATTAATGTGAAATCTGATACAGCAAGACATAATCATTTGGGGATATACAGTCGAAGACCTTCAGGTTTGTTGTGTCCCCTTCAATTTATCACAAAAAAAAACTTATTATATATTCTTTTGTTCCCTGATAAAGTTGACAATGAACTCAGTTAGGTGTATTACCAGCAATCTATTTGTTATAATTCGTTCAACCGTCCTCTCCACCTTCATATCTTCTCCACTATTTCATTTCGTCATGTAGGTTCTACTTTAGAGAACAACAACATATATATCTATTGGAGGGAAATTAGCAAAATCCGACAGTAATTTGATTCTTCGATACTTTATTTCGCCAATCATTGCTTTACTCCAAATCAAGTTCCCACATACTCGTGAAAGAGGGGCCATAATTCCTCTTCCCAAAACCTGACCGCCCGAATCACTCCATCACTGACACATCGAAACACGTTTCTGCGTTCTTCCATTTGCATGCAATTCGAAGTCGAAGTCGAAAACGAAAACGACTACCATGTGAGTCACCAACGTCCTCCACTGGCAATTCAAATTTTTCTTTCATCAAATACTTACAATAAACGAACCTGTGCATGTATTCTGAACACATCATTGAACTACATGTTACGTATTCTCATTTTCGACAATACATGGTTCGAATCAGTGTACGTAAATTATGAAAAAGAGGGGAATAATCGCGTGGCAATTAACGTGCTAATCGTCGAACCTCGTAGAACCGTTTGTCCGATTTAGACCAAGGAGGGCCGATCCTCGGCAAGTCTCAGTAGAGCGATTAGCCCCCAGACATGTGTGCCGTTTCGGGGACCAATGCCAAGATCGGAGCAAAAAACGCTTATATGTGTTTCTCGCGCGACAACGAGCAGTTTCGAAGGCAAAAGAAGGCTACCAACAATAAGCGGTGCTCGTATGACGTCCACGTATTTTCTCTCCTTCCCTCCGCCGTTCTTTCTGGCACCTGTCTCGCTCTATCCTTTAGTGGTTCTGCGAGTGCAGGCGGCAAGCGGCAACAGCACGTGGTATTGTGGGCGGGATTCGAATGTGTCGCGAACACGATTATAATACACATGTATGTACTATTAAAGTTTGCCCGTAAATGCTGCGTTCATATCAGCTACTCGATCCCTTTGAGTGACATTTGCGAGAAAATTGTGGCGCTTCAAAAAGATAGAATAACTTTGTGACGAAAGAAATTTTATCAACGACAAATACATACCCTAGTAGCACAAAATATTGGTTAAATATTTCTTCCAAATATTAAAAAAATATTTTTTTTAGCCACAATTTTTAATATGAAAAAAATGTTGATTCCAAATATTATATACACATACTGAAAATGTGAAATAAAGGTTTAGAAAATAAAATATTCTGAAAAAAAATGTTTTCTTTCTACCATTCAATAAATATTTACTTTATATTTGAAAAAGAATGTTTTTTTCATAATATAAAATGAATATTTCCAGCATATTTGGAAAATATATTTGATTCTTAATCTAGAATAAATATTGTATGTATGTTTAAATATCAAAAAGAGATTGAACCTTTTTTTAATATTGGATGTATGTGCATTCAATATTTTGTGCTACTAGGGTATTCTTTATTTTCAATATCTGCTTTATATACGCTTTTTTGTAAAAACTCATCTTTTGCTCGGCTGTAGGTAAAATGATTTAATGGACACCCTGTATATATGTATATATACCCTGTACATGCAGGGATAATCAAATTGGCAAATTTTGCTTCGAACAAAGAATGGAATTTGAATGTGTATTTATGCGTAATGACTATAATTTTATTTAAAACATTTATTCGTTACTGATGAATGCGGTTTTATTGTTATTCGTAGCAGAATTTGCTCGGGTACAGCTTTGGTATTTGCTTGATTCTTAAGAGGATATTTTTATTGCCACCTTTGACATTATGTAATCATTGGTTATTATTATTTCAGTTACTAACGAGAAATTGTTTGTAATTATTGATCTGTTTTAGCCATTTTATTTGCATTTTTAATGAAAAATTTCCATGGAAATGAAACATTATCCATGTTTCTCGTAAGATTGAGTAAATCCTCTAAAATGTCTACGTTAATTTTTTATAAAAGTTGATTCCAATATTGTCCAAGTCTGCTTGAAAGAAATGTAGACGAGAGTAGAGGCAAACTTCAGAAAGTATAAATAAATAGCTATATGATATGTATCTCTCGAATTAGCACAAAATTTTATTGGGAAAGTTGGTACCAAAAAGCAACGTAGTAAGGCGAAACTTGATTGTGCAAAACTATGTCATAAAATTGCAAAAATATATTTTCTTGGCGATGCGTTCTCTCTTTACATAGTTCCCAACATCTGCAAAACCTTTCACAAGCGATATTGCGTTTATTATCAACTGTTCCATAACAAATATAACTAAATATCTAATTTCTTTACAATCCCTCGATGGCAATATTTTCATTATTAAACTATCGTTCTATTAAATAATTAACAGTATTTCGCTGCGTTTGTTGACATTGTAACTCGCAAGATATGTGTTATCTATTATGCTTCTCGACTTTTACCAACTCAGTCTTCATCTGGATATTTGCATAAGTCTGTTTCACGCGTGTCAATCCGCAGTGAAATATTTATAGCAACGTAAAGAGCGACCGGCAAATACAGTTATGTGGTTCTCTCAAAATGTTTCCTGTTGGTAATATGTAATAGGGGTATCGAGGTGGTGGCAATTTTTTTTTAACCGACACCCTACTCGCCAGCAAGTATGTAGTGCTTAATTAAAGACAATCTAGAATTCTCAGAAACTAGCGTGAATCCTCAATTGCAATAAGCATCTGCTCCATTCCCCCTTAACCCCTTGCACACCAGCGTCGTCATATTTGCTGACCCAATATAATTAGTAATTTATTACTGAGGACTTTCAGATGGTAAAAAGTGAATCGAGTCGAGTACTTGAACTTTTTCCATTTAGATTCTTTTAAGTCGGTTCAATTTTTTGGAGCCGCTCAAAGTTTTTTCATGCCCTCAACAATTTTTCGAGCATCTACTATCAAAGAAAACTACTTATTGTTAGTGGCTTATAATTCGAAAATGTTGAAAAGCTCAAAAACCACCAGTTTGCAAATACATTAGTTACGTTTATTACAACTCCATAGTTTCTTACGAGTTACTATATAATCTATATAAACAGTTACCTACATCGAAAAGTCTGTAAGACTTCAACCACCTACTTCATAACGCGAAATTTTATAAAAATAATGCCGACTAAATTTGAAATTTGGCAGTCGATTTTCCCACCTGCTGTTGCAGCATACGCTTTGAAAGCCTCACTGTTTCTCGGTATTACCCTAGTAGCACAAAATATTGGTTAAATATTTTTCCAAATATTAAACAAATATTTTTTTACCCACACTTTTTAATATGAAAGAAATGTTGATTCCAAATATTATATACACATACTGAAAATGTGAAATAAAGGTTTAGAAAATAAAATATTCTGAAAAAATGTTTCCTTTCTACTATTCAATAAATATTTACTTTATATTTGAAAAAGAATGTTTTTTTTCATAATATAAAATGAATATTTCCCGAACATTCGGAAAAAATGTTTTGTTTCAAACAGTAAATAGATATTTACTTCATATTTGAAAAAAGAATATTTCTTCATAATATAAAATGAATATTTCCAGCATATTTGGAAAATATATTTGCTTCTTAATCTAGAATAAATATTGTATGTATGTTTAAATATCAAAAAGAGATTGAACCTTTTTTTAATATTGGATGTATGTGCATTCAATATTTTGTGCTACTAGGGTATAGTCTAGTGGAATTTCTAAACTTATACGTATATAATTGACATAACAGCTTCGCAATTGGAAGCCTTTCTAGAATTTGAAACTCCTCATTTCTTTTAAATAAAACCATATACTTTCTACATATACATTATCGTAGCTCCTAGCCTCAGGAAAGACAAGAACAGCAACTGGCATCGATAGAGATCATTCGTAATCATATTCCATTCATGCTTCAAGCTGCTTATGGATGGATGCAATTTAACTTCGGCCCAGAAACATTGTTTACCTAGTTTCGATCGCGTGGGCGAGCTTTCCCTGAGCTCGATGCACGTGTGCACCGTATCCACGTGTTACTCTCGAAATACGAACGATCGTAAATTTCAATCGGTATTCTCTAATAGCGCTGAAGCAGCATTAACGCCAGAAATATCATTCGTGTCACAAATAATGCAGCTCCATTATTCTATTCGTGTTTCGTTTCCCTCGACACAGACTGTTCACTGCTTCTTGACTTTCAACTCATTTGTAGAACACGTTTACGATATCGTTCCTCTACCCCTCCTAATCTGATCTCTTCTCTCGCTCGTTTCCTTTAATCGTCAAATAGAACGAGTATACAGAATGATAACACTTATTCTATCGAATGTTTATTGGAACAGTGATAAGTCAACGTTTCACTTAATGATGCCAGCAGAACCATGCTCTATAAATTTTTGCCATCTTTCGAGGTTGCCTCTGGTTTGCGATATTGTAAAAGCCAAACACATTATCTCCACTAAATAATTTTCATACAATTCCCAATAAGTTACTTTAGTTTAGCAGAATAATCCTCTTGGAGGTATGAAAGAGACGATTATAGTTGCCATTAAGGGAGCCGATTCCATTTTATATATTCATAATTGAGTTTATTTTATCGCCGTGGATGAAACGAGTGATTTCGTCAGTTGAAAACTCTGTTGCACTCGACGAGACGAGATATGTAATTTGGATTGCGAAATTTCTAATTACACTCGTACGACAGTGATCGTGCTACAAGATTGCGTGTAGTATTCACTTTGAATGAAATGAAATAATTCGCGTTCAATCGGCTTCAAATAAATTAGAGGTGTTTGATCGCGAAATGTCTCGGTTAACGGATTAAACTTCGCGCGGTTGAAAAAATTGTAGACACACGTCGCTATCGTCTCTATGAATGAAACCGATCGTCATTTCGACGAAATCAGTGCCGCGTATCTTCACAATGAACGCGACGATCAGATGATTTGTACATATGTGCGCGCTACGCGCGCCAATCGTCTCGCGAATCGGCTTAGGCACTTTCACCGTGACTCAACTTGACTCATTCATCGGCATTCGCCGCGTGATTAACTCGGAAATCATTTGGTGACGTCAAACGACCGCGGTGCGGATTCCACGGAACATAACATGACGTTTATTCGCAGTTTTGTCATGCTTGTCAAGGTGCACCGCTGAAATATTAGGAAGGTCACAGGCTCTGTATGCAGAAGCTCGGGAATTTAAGGAACACGGAATTATTCTGTACGCAAACTCGTCGAGATCAGATAACACGTGGGAGGCTTTGAGAAGGCGTGTCATGCGCAATGCTTTAACAAAGAGTTGAGTCACTGAAGTGGCTAGATAACTGTCGTCTAATAGAGATTCTTCAAATGTGCAAGGGTAAGTTATAGAAAATTTTTGAATCATCAATCATGAACCGAGAAATCGGGGTTCCAAGTCTAATAGCCATGAAACAGAAGAAGCGTTACTTTTTCTCCGTAGAAGTTGAGCTTCGTGTGTCAGTTTACCATTCAGGGAGAGTTCATTGGGTTACGGGGTCACCAATTGAGTGCAAATTTTGCAAATGGAACGTATTCTTCCAAATTTCGCAAGAAAATTAAGTTGGAAGGTTTGTCTTTATTGGAGCCGCGTTACTATCCCCCATACGTTAGGCACTAACAAGGCAAAATCCAGAACCCGGAAATTCCAAAAATTCTGAAACTTTGTGAATATGTAGAGGCTTTCCTCCTGATTATAACGCAATTTTTGTTTGCTCCCCAAATTCACTCCAAGGAGATGGAATTGACCCCTGAAAATCTGGTTGTTTCCCGATTTTGTGCTATAACTTGTCAACTGCAGAATACTTTTTTTTTTACCAAGTGATAGATTTAATTAAAATAAGTAACTTTTGCGTTCAATTTTTTTTTCTATCTCTTACAAAACTGTACAAAACTCACAAACGTGAGTTATAACACAACATCGAAAAATAGCCGAATTTTCAAGGGTAATTTCACCTTCTTTGAGTGAATTTGGGCAGCAAACAAAAATTGCGTTGTCGCAATCAGGAAGAAATCCCCTACATATTCACAAAGTTTCAGAATTTTTTGAATTTCCGGATTTGGGATCTTCCCTTGTAAATAGTTCTAGTATCTCGTAAAATATCTCTTGGACTTTATTAATGACAGAATATTCCCAAAGTTGCATGAAATCAAAGCTAATTATTATTTTTAATCTGTATACATATACTATAAGTACATTGATAGATACAAGCCCTCTTCCATAAATCTAAAATGAAAATATCTTTTAAATAAATAGATTTCTTTTGAAAGCATTCCAATGTTCTCGAATAAAGGTGGAGAGAGTGTATCAATTATGTAGTAAGCACACGAACGTATCTACCACTTTTCAATCGTACCATTTGAGATGCAGACTCTTCACCGTTGTTTCAACCATCACGGAACCCAGTCACGAGTCTCTTGTTTGCGCTCACAAAAGGAACAAAAAAATACACTTGGGCGAGCCCTTTCAATGTTAATTTATAACGTTGCTACTAGTACATAATTAGATTCACTCTTCGCGACTTAGGTGCCATTAAAGCGATCATGGGTCAGTATTATTTGGTATTCATCCAGGCAGCTGTAAGTGATCCACTTATAAGTTCATTTTTATGAACCGTGCACCCGTTCAGCACGATCGTGACGATCTAACATGAAAATAACTTTAATATATCCGAAATAAATATTAAACAATTGAAGTTGTTCGAAATGAAAGTTGGTAAAAAATATATGACTTATGCGAACTCGAAAATTAGAGACCTCCCGTTTGTGAATCAGACACTCCTCGCACTCATCTATCAGATCTCGATGGAAAGCTCTTAAACTTCAGATCTTTTAAATAGTAAAGTTCAATTGTTTATGATAAATGCGCATTGCCGCAAAATATTCTAAATAATGTCATCATATGACTTCTAGATTCATCCCTTAATATGTCATCAAAATCCGAGGGGGCTGACTGTAGGATCTCCTTGTTAGCTAATTAGGTTGTTTTTGTTTTGTCTGTTTAGAGAGTTAAATTAGACACTGTGAGAGACTGTGACACACATTCGAGAATTTCGTTTTATCAGTTTCACGCTTTTCAGCGAGTGAGAGTGTGCTCCGGATTAGCTCTGGAGTGTGCGACATGAGAGGAAAAATTTACGAAGCAATCTAATAGTTGTCATTGAATTTAAATAAAAATTAAAAACATACTAACTGCAGGTGCGTAGATAATAATCCCATCTTGTAATGTGTTTTAATTATTTGTGATAATAAGGATAAGTTGAGGTTGCAATTATGACTCTGTTGTATAACTTATTACGTGTAAACATGTTGAAAATGAGAAAGAAATATTTTTTAAGAGTAATTTTATTTAAGAAATATGCAGTAATAGAAATATGCATTAAATTTCATTTAATAATTCATTTAGACCAATTCGAAGATCCTCAAAATATGAATATTGACTATTTTAAAATAGAGAAAAGTTTCTTTAGAAATGTGTTTCACTTGAATTTATTAAACACCTGAAACAAATACGTTTTTCATAGTCTACTCTGCATAACGCTGTCAAATTGTTTACTACTTCCTACTCTTCTTAACTGGTTCACTAAAAGAAATAACTACGAACACACTTTATTTCCGAAAAATTCCTATAATAACAGATCAAGGGAGTTCAAATTAAACGAACTTGGTAGCCAAAGCGTACTATAACTTCAAACTCTAAACAATAATTATTCTACTTGTGTGATCCATTAACACTAATATAAAGTTCTCCAAAAGTATCAAAGTGAACGACCGATAACTCAGCAAGAGATTTCAATAAAAGTACGATCACCCCAAAGGAGATTGTCATAGCATGACAAATTTACCTAATTTAACATCGAGTAACAAATTTACTTATTCGTATCGTACAGATAACGCTGATATTATACTACAATGATAAAACTGACGAGGAAGTGAATACAGCCACAGTAGATACAGAGATAACGACAGGTCTAACGTAGAAAGAAGCGATAGAACAACTGAGGCAACATCACCCGTTGGTTCCCATGTCTTCTATAAGTTTTGACGAGTTTTTTGTCACGAGGGAGCGCCTAGTACCGGGTGTCCGTTAATTTCTCTTAATTAAGCTCAATCGAGGTTAACGCACCGCAGCTTAACCCTACTTTACCAAATCCAGCATAGCCTGCACCGAGTGTATAGTTTCTTCATTGATATCCTTGTTAGTTGCTAATCTCTTTTGATACTAAGTGATGCACGGTCAATTTTTCTTTACTTTTAAAATGAAGACTATTTCCTTTGCTGTCTACGACATCTTCCTATCTTTTAGGTCGCTCTTTTTCTCACTGCGGATAAATAATTGATCATTGTGCGAAGCGCAGTATTTAATTCTGACGCCAACGCTTTCGTCATTTTTTGTAGAATTTGTTTCGTTTAAAGGATTTATGAAAACAGTATGTATAGAATGAAATACTTATGCAGTACTAAAATACTTATATTTCGAAACATTTTCACAGATAAAAATAGACGTTTATTTAAAGCGAAGCGTTGTACCAAAAAATTGAATTTTAGTCAAATTTCACTATTTTTATAACGAATTATAAACCGCCCTGTGTAAAGAAATAATCTTAATCTATTAATTACCATAAATAATCGCCTGAAATAGAAGATTGGCTGAGATGGTGGGTACTCTGCAAACACATCTTATGTCGTCCTTTTTAAATCCTCCGGAAGACCTACTTCCGTCGGATGAAGATACATACCCTTCTGTCGACCCCATAAATAATAATGAATTCCTCCATCACTTTTCACGATTAATATCCTTCCAACACGCTTCGAGCATGTTGCTAAATTGTTACAATTTAACAGTGACGGTGTACAAACTAACATAAGTTAAAGAACTTTCAGTTTCCTTTTTTAAACCTTATACACACTACATAAAACGTAATAATTAATTACCATCGAACTTTTCTCACAAATAGAAGAATAATTTCCCAAAGATAGTAGAATGATTTGTAATTATTAGTAACAGTTACGTCAATAGTGAAGAATAGAATTAAATGATTTCGTTGAAAAGGTTTCGATTCGTTTCAGGAATACGTTTCCAAACAGCTCCGCGACTTCCGGTGTACTACGTCACGCGCGATGCACTACACTGGGATTTTGATCGCAGTTTCCCTTTCGTGGGAATGCTTGTTCTGGAGTGGGTGAGATATGAATATCCGCGGTTGCATAATTAAATAAATTAGTCTTTTACATATTTGTGAATTACAGTGTTATTTCTTTCTCTGTAGAAAGTAACTGCAGAAATAAACATAGGTTGTTAGGTTGTTACTGTGTTCTATGAAAAAGAAGAATAAATTCGAATAATTTCGTCGAATATTCGAATAATCAGGAGTATTCGAATAATCAGTAGTGTTTGAATAATTAGGAGTATTCGAATATTCGAATATTCGTTACAGTAACGGGGTACAAATAAAAGTATTATAGATCCTCAAAATCTCAAATTCGAATTCTCTAGTATTTGAATATTCGAATAAACAGTAGTGTTGGAATAATTAGGAATATTCGAATATTCGAATATTCGTTACAGTAACAGGGGTAAAAATAAAAGTTTTATAGATCCTCAAAATCTCAAATTCGAATTCTCTAGTATTTGAATATTCGAATAAACAGTAGTGTTGGAATAATTAGGAGTATTCGAATATTCGAATATTCGTTACAGTAACGGGGGTAAAAATAAAAGTATTACAGATCCTCAAAATCTCAAATTCGAATTCTCTAGTATTTGAATATTCGAATATTCGTTACAGCCCTGTTGAGATCTGTATCGATACATGTATGGCCCTTAAGGGGTTATACCTAGTCAGGCGGCCGAAAAGAGGCAAATGTTTGTGAATTTTTTTTGAAAAAGCAGAAGCATATATTTTTACAGAACATTTTTCAGTTAAAAAAGCAACATTTATAAAATATTTGATAATTTTTTTCGTAGAAAAATACTTACGTTTATAATAAAGTAACAACCGACAACCAAGAAGCCTTTTTAAAAATTTGTTTTTGTAGTAAGCACTACCATTCGGAACCATAATTATCTAAAATCAAAAAAACTTATTATATTACTGTATCCTCTAATCGACGGAGGGAATTTCGGAAATATTAATTTAAAACAAAATGACGGCTATTTAAAGTTGAAATCCTGATTTTTTCCGCGCGATTTTTGCACGACCAGGAACCCACTCTAAGAGCGGGTTAACCGGGTTACTTTGTGCCTAGAACCTCGAGTTATCCGGTTATGCGGGTTATCCTACGATACCGAGAACCGAACCTGATTAAACGGAACTTTTCGGTGTTCCCTATTGAAATTTAATCAAAAGCAATTAATGAAACTCTGCTGAGATGGGAGACATGAATGCACTCCGAAGTAAATTAAAAAAAAAATGTTTATTCTTATGTATAACGCGACTTGCTCTGAGTTAGAGCAACGTGCGGATAATTCTGTGCGTGTCTAGAATTCAAGGCCGAATGAATGGTCGCTTTCGTTAGCGTCCCGAAAAAAATGCATGCCGAGTGCAAAATAGGGAAAACCCCGAGTGGAAAGGGAAAAGGTTTTCTCGCCTGCAACCAACGAAAACGTCAAGGCTGCGAAACCTTCGGTTTACATTTTATGATGTCTTTGTCATACCTACTGGTCCCCTTGTGCTCCCCTTGGAACTGTCCAAAGTCCAAACGCACGCCACGCTTCTACAGGCATAAATGACACTGTAAAGGTGTGTTATCCACGTCGATACAAGTCGATACGCACCTTTAAGGTCTATATCCACGTCGCAACGATTGTCCGCGAGGCACGCCTCGCAGCACAGTGGATTGCCCGTTCCTCTTCACTTTGTAGCAAGTGATCATGTTGAGGTAATCTCAAGACTCTCCCCTTCGCGAGGCGTGCCTCGCGAGGAAGCCTCGCAAAGTTGATACTTACACACATTTAGGTACAAGCCGAGGCTGAGGGCAATGAGATTGGCAACTGCGAAGCCGGGGACCTATGATTGTTGTTTAGAATTTGTTAGTTGCGTAGGAGCCAGTGCCTGGCTGACACCGAGAGTCACTAGGACACCCAAAAGGATCAAAATGTCAACAGACAGTCTCTGAACGTAACAACACTATTAAGTCGGATACGAGAGCAGTCGATTTTCTTCTTCGTTCTGATTGATGTAACGCGGGGTGCGAGTGGTATGGTCAAACGACCGCAAGAGTGGAGGGTGTTGCTCGCTTACCTGAAGCGGGCCGCACCGCTGATTTTACGAGCTAATACTTGCCATGTTAATTTTAGAAAAATCTTATTTTGTCGGCAGTAGGTACTTACTCTTATGGTTAGTGATGGGATTCGAAGCACTTCGAAGCGCTTCGAAGCTGTCTTGTATACCTGGCGACTAATTCGAAGCACTTCGAACATGAGTCGAAGTTTAAAACTCTTGAAAGTCTAGATAAGTCTTCAGGCTTGAGTCTTGATAGGTCTTGAAAGTTTTCGAAGTCTGGGAAGCCTTGAAAGTCTTGAAAGTCTTGAAAGTCTTGATAAGTCTCGAGTCTTGAAAGTCTTGAGTCTTGAAAGTCTTGAGTCTTGAAAGTCTTGAGTCTTGAGTCTTGAAAGTTTTGAAAGTCTTGATAAGTCTTGAGTCTTGAGTCTTTATAGGTCTTGAATGTTTTCGAAGTCTTGGAAGTTTTGAAAGCCTTGACAGTCTTGAAAGTCTTGAAAACCTTGAAAATCTTGAAAATCTTGAAAGTCTTGATAAGTCTTGAGTCTTGATAGGTCTTGAATGTTTTCGAAGTCTTGGAAGTCTTGAAAGTTTTGAAAGCCTTGACAGTCTTGAAAGTCTTGAAAGTCTTGAAAATCTTGAAAATCTTGAAAATCTTGAAAGTCTTGATAAGTCTTGAGTCTTGAAAGTCTTGAAAGTCTTGAAAATGTTGAAAATGTTGTAAGTCTTGAAAGTCTTGAAAGTCTTAATCATCTTGGAAGTCTTGAAACTCTTGCTTCAAAGACTTGGTAAGTTTCGGACCCGTATATACGTCCACCGCCGACTCGCGGGACAATACAGTCATAAACCGCGACCCTGGCGAGACCCCCTGGCCGATCAACCTGGCTAGTTTTTGGCAACCAGATGTTCATTTTCAAGACTTTAAAGGCTTCCAAGACTCTCAAGACCTCGGTCGCAGATGTACAATCCATTTCAGTTTCTCCTAGATTCACCCTGCATAATGTGTAAAAACTTCACGCGACAAACATCAGCAACCGTGACTATATACATATGTAGATTAGTAAAAGTGATTTCGGCGCACTGATATGTAGATTAGTTTACAATCGGCCTGAAAGAATTCGATAAGTGATACGAAACTGATGCGCGTCTCATTTTCTTCTATTTGCTCATCTATTTCCAGGCCTCGGAGGTTGATCGAAGTCGAATGAATCACTCGAAACGAAACAACGATTCGTCACCGTCGAAATGGACAATTTGGCTACGTGGTTGCTACGTGTTTCCGAGAACAACACGGAAAGCACGATAATTGATGGCGAGCTGTCGAGGTGACTAGAATTCCTATAAACACTATTACCATATACATACAAACAAAAGTATAAAGTATGAGATAAAAGTTATAGTTTCTGCTGTTTCAAAGTTAGTACTAGGGGCGTCCGCAAACTTTTTTGAAATTTTATATACACGTACACATTATACATCTAATATCTCTTAACTTCTAATTCTTGCAATTAGCGTTTAAGCGACCGTCCAACAATATTTTAACCCACCTAATTATAGGATTTTCATTTCTAAAAAGGATATTAAAAATTGACTGTAGCAAGATGATTGATACATCCACTTGTAAACTTAGATTTCTATTGACGTTTTCGCTTGAATTTCGAAAATTTATTATTATTAAAAGAAAGAATATATACTTTTCTCAATATTTTTATGTGTCGAATGGATCCTGAGAAAGTATTTTTTTACCCAGTTTGTAAGAACACTTTAAACTTTTTGTATACAGAAATTAATTAATTATAGTATGTAGTTGGAAGATATTCCACGTGCATCTGTCCCCTAGAAGACTTGAAATCTATCAAATTTGTATGCATAGATTTCCGAAGGCGCTGAGGACATTCGCGGCTGTGATCGCCATTCTAATTATGATCATTGGCCTTACTGGCAATTTGCTGACAATCATTGCGCTGAGCAAGTATCCCAAAGTTCGCAACGTCGCGGCTGCTTTCATTATAAGGTACACAAATCCACGAAATAACAAAATTACCTTTTCATTAAGTAGAATTATTTTTTGGTCAACTTTTTATCAATATTGTTAATTTATTATAAATTGGAATTGTTGATTTTTAATTAAGAAACGTTCCCCTTTCCATGCTGTTATTGTGAAAACAAGAGTTATACTATAAAGTGGTCCAAAGAGGTTCCTAAAATTTGTTAAAAATGAATATATTTTCCAAAACACAGAAATTTATAAATTACTTATCTGTCGAGTGCTGTAGTACTATTTTTGTTAATTATTTATGCGTTTATAAGAGGTTCTGAAAGTTTAACTTTTTGCAAAAAGACATTCCTTAGAGAATCACAAAAATTATGTAGGGCATTAATAAATATGGGGACCCATTGGAAAGAAAAATTACGATTGGACTTTGCAACTGATACGTACACTTAAATGGATAATAACAGTATACCCACTACAAGAATCATTCGGTTTTTCCATATTTTTTTTCTTTATACATTTTACCGATTAAATGGGACGCACGGTAGATTTATACGTGTATCCTATTTTAGTCATGTAGCGCACTCTATTGTATTATAATGAATAGTATCGATAAAATTTCTCTTCCAACGTTTACAGCCTCTGCGTGGCAGACTTCGTCTTTTGTCTCCTAGTGCTGCCATTTGATTCCATCAGGTTCGTGGACGCTAGTTGGGCGGAAATGCGATTCCTCTGTGTCCTTGTACCCTTTCTGAGGTATGGAAATGTTGGCGTGAGTCTCCTCTCCGTTGCAGTTATCACCATCAACAGGTAATAAAGTTTAGTCTGTACAAAGAATTGCATGAATTTGAATGACATTTTAAAAAATATTTTACAGTCGGTGATTAGTAAAATGTTGCTATTTTAAACGGAAGTAGTATTACCTACGAGAGTATTAACGATACAATGTTTTATTGCAATTAATCTTCAGTCTCACGTATACATACGTGAGTCTACAAATGAGGGGGGGGGGGGGGGGGGCAAGATTCATAGTGGCGTAAGTCACTCGCATGATGTGAATGTTTCGCGTTTACTGTTATAAAAATCTTTAAGTACATATTGCAGTTGTAGGAACACATCTAAAGGCTTAAAATAGTACCATAATAAATATGTATGTACTTAAAAATAAATACAAAACAATAGAATCTTTTGTACCTCCTCTTATGAACATTGAGGGATGGTGTTACCCCCCAAACGTGCAAATAGACAAAAATAAAGGCACACGTATTTCTTATTTTTCGATCCTCTAAAACATATCCAAAAACCAAAGCAATCGGAGGCGGCTAGCTAAAAACCTCGCTTTGCTAGTCGGGCTTACGTTAGCAGGTGTCTTTCGAAACGCTCTGTTCGTTAGTTAAGAACTAAAGAGACATGTTCTTATTTCTCAGTTAAGAGTGAAGTTACCTATACCTTAATTCACTATGGCCGGTATTCATAGTCGCTACTTATTCTTAAGCAAATGCTTAAGCATTCGGCATCCTTTACTAGCTACTAGGTCAGTAGAGGATGCCACATGCTTAAGCATTTGCTTAAGAATAAGTAGCGACTATGAATACCGGTCTATGAAAGTAAACAGATAGAGCCTTTGAGACGCAAAAATTGTTATTTTCCCAACTTGTTATATTCCAAATTTGGACTAACACCGCTATGATTCTCAGCCCCCAAATAAAACCCTAATTTCTACCAATTGAAATTTCAGTTTGAGGAATTGAGCTATTATATGTATAATATATTCTTATGTAGTGCGTTCGGTGGTTGCAATATCAGTAGATAAATCAAGTAAAAATTCACCCGATTGAGAAGATTGGCACTAAAAATGGCAATAATAAAATGAGTGCCACATTTTTACGAAAATAATATAGTAAACACCGTATTTTCTTCGAAGCACAAAAAAAAATAAAATCGTAATTAAATGAATTGAAAGGAAACTATTTTACAAACACTCTCCTATTGTTTTCCAGATACATCATGATAGCTCACCATGGCTTGTACAGCAAAGTTTATAAGAAATATTGGATCGCATTCATGATTTTGTTCTGCTGGATTTTCTCGTACGGAATGCAAGTGCCTACCCTATTGGGAATTTGGGGTAAGGCAGAGTGCATATACATATCTTCGTTTATAAATACAGACCCACGAATATCAGACTCTTTCACCTTTTCCTTCCTTTTTCATATTCTTTAGGCAAATTCGATTACGACCCCAACTTAGAAACCTGCTCGATCGTGAAAGATAACAGAGGCCACACCTCGAAGACATTCCTTTTCGTCATGGGTTTTGTGATACCCTGTCTAGTGATCGTTGGATGTTACACTAAAATATTCTGGGTTGTACACAGGTAAATAGTCATTTTCGCTTAATATTTATTGCTGCGTGATTTAACTATAATTTAGAAGGAATGGAGCACAAATACAATCACGGCTTAGATATATTTATTACAGTATCCACCTACCCCTTTTGCGTGTTATTCGCAATTTAAGAAAAGTAGAAATCCATTTTATATTAAATACCTTTAGAATAGAAAATAAAGGTTTCGTAGTAACAAACGTTCAAGTAGCATGGTACAAAGAAATGTATACCTACAAGGAAAGTGTTTTTTAAAGAGCTTAACAGACTCGCGATAGCATACTTGAAATTTATATATTTTTTTTTGAACTATTAATAACAAATAACGCGTTCTACGATTTGTAGATCCGAGTCGAGAATGCGAAAACACGCGACACCAACGATAAAATCACCACATACACCTGGGAGAGACACCAGAGAAATCAAACAGAGGCGCAGTGAATGGCGGATCACGAAAATGGTCCTTGCCATTTTCCTCAGCTTCGTCGCCTGTTATCTTCCCATTACGATCGTTAAGGTCGCCGATGCTGACGTCAGATACCCAGGTAATGAATCGCTTAAGTAGTGTGTAATAAATCTGCGCATATCAAAGAATTGCTTGATTAACATTTCTCGAACACCTCTTGAGCTGAGAAAAACCGGACATACTTACTAGGAATTGTTGCTTAATTTGGTGGGTCACATAGCGCGTTGCAAACTATTTTCCCTGTTGGAATATCTCTACATGAAATTGGTATTTCATTAGTGATAGATAGTGGTGTAATTGGAAAGAAGCAGAATTAATACAGCTGTTAGGACATCAATTTTCATAATTACCTGCATTCAAATTCAAAGCGTGTATATGTTATTGTAAAAGTCCGAATACTGCAAATCTCAAGAATTACCGGTAGAACTTCGCACATTTAAATTTTTAATATTTCAAGTTTTTAGTTATTGTTACATCTGAAAGTAATTTTGTACCATAAAATACAAAGTACTTACGTATTAATTTTTACCTTGAATTGATGTAACTTTTAAGAAAAATTATATAGGTTCTATCTTGCATGTGCATCAGTGCATGTTATGAGAACGATGTAGTCCTAGAAAATTGGAATTTGGAAATCACAAAGTACTGTAACTAATTTTCTCTATCTTAACATTAAGCTTACATATCAAACCCCACGACTATCCTTTATATTTGAAACAAGAATATCTCCAATTTCCATACAAATCCCACAAGAGAAAAATCACAATGTGCCTATATATAACGGAGAATACATATTTCAAAATAAAAAAATTACAATAAAATGACTAAACAATATAATCCAATACAATTATACAAAAATAATCCCCCCACCCTAGGTAATATCACTATCTCCCTAATAATCAGTTAAACAATTTCCCGCTTATTAAAATAATTCAGCAAATTCAAGAAGTCGTTAGAAATTCTAGTCTCTGCGCAGAAAATAGTTTTTATACAATTATGCTTTCCTTACAATACGATACGTAGCAAATTATCTAAAGCCCACGCATATATGTTCTAATTTTCCCAGAGTTTCACGTGTTGGGCTACCTTCTCCTGTACTTTGCCTCCTGCGTGAATCCAATAATTTACGTGATCATGAACAAGCAGTACAGGCAGGCGTACGCGGGGGTGATCGGCTGTTCGCGGCTTAGGGCGGGCCTGACACCCTACGGGAGCAGCGCGCCAGGCCTCCATCACCAGCAGGACTACGGCCAAGGTAACTTCGAGCCCCGTCGCGTGGTAACGCTCACCAAGCTCTGACCGAACGCGAGCTAAGCGACCACACTTCGCTCACTTCGTAAGTCAAGGGCACAGAAATTCGCTGCTTTCTAAGATTGCAATTTCATCCTCCTTCCGGCATGTCAGTGTCTGCCTTTCTCTTCTCCTATATGTTTGCGTGTGTACGTCTCTATTAGGGTGGTCCTTATTTTTTCACCCCCGATATTTTTTTTACCGCACCACCTGGGATGATTCCAGCCAATAAATAAATAATATCTGTACAAGATGGGTTCGATCGGATAAAGGAAAAATGTGCTCCAAGTGCCCTTAAGTTTTATATGTAAAATCCCCTAAGCTACTTACTGGAGACCCTCTAGCAAAGTTTTCCAGTGTCTGTTCTTCTTTTCCTTTTGTTTATTGGCGATCAGTGTATCTTGCAGTGCCCCTACTACTCGAAGTTGCTTTAGATTTATAATAGTCCCTGCAGCTATTATTGTAGTTGCTATTTGACCACACCCGGTTCACCCTGCTTCAGGCTCGAATGGAGTAAAATGAAATTCCTTACATGGTTTAAAACGTATCATTGTTTTTTAAAAGTGAGATACTAGCTGGTACAAAACTCAATATTTTTTTACGTATCTGATTTTCATTCATGGTGTTGCACCGAGTGCAAGAATATATCCTTCTTATAGTCAGGGAAGCGACTTTTGCGACGAATTGCTATAATTCTAGGGGGTGCAACCAAAAAGCTGAGCAGTTTTTTCTTCATCTATTGCTAAGGACCACCATATACGTTCTCTAAACATCAATGCATTATATGCAACTAGCATTTTATGATTTTTATTTATTTCTTTTAATTCACGTTTATTTTTAATTTTGGGGAAAATTTGTTTTTAAAATAGTTTTTTTACTGCTACGATATTGAGTGTGCTCTTGTGTGAACTGTGATTTCATCGTTGTCAGTTGTTTAATCTTTGGTAGAAGTACTTAATCGTTCTGTTGCGATCTAGGTATAGTTTGTCTATTTAAATTGTTTAGAACGTTTGAAATGGAAAATTCTGCTGGAGGAAAAGTGGGCCCTAAGATCTTTGTAACGAATTAGGTACATATTTCTTACTACTAATTCTCTACTTTCTTATATGCCAAGTATTCCCAGTTTTCAAATAAAATTTCCAAATATCACACTATTTGACTAGTACTTCTAAAATTTTATTAAAAGCAAACTTCACGATTTAATTAAAAATCTTTTCCAACGAAAAATAAAGAAACGGATATGCACCGTTTCGAAGAATTCAAAAACTTAAGAAACCTGGTATTTTCAACATTTTCTCTAACTTTTAACATAATACAAGATAAATATCTATAAAAGTACAACATAAAACTATTTGAACCAGGAATACTGAATTCAACGACCAATACCCGAAATCGAAATTCTCGATCTCCATTTAAGTCTCATACAAAAAAAATTTATTCTGCATATATTCGATTTATTTTAAACCGAGGAATCACCCCCGCTCCCCTTTTCGTTACACCACGAATGACTCCCCGCCCTGTATTTGAAAACTGAACTTCTCCCATTGCAGAATAACAAAATTGCATTCAAAGACGTGAGCATCCGAGCTAACCATACTCATGAATCATCCGGTTCGTCGGTTTTCCTCATTAACAATTCCCTGCTTGCTGTGCTTATGCGTTCCGTTGATTGTTCAAGCACGCGTTCGAAGGAGAACCGGTATTACGAATCCGACGTCTATTTTTTACGGAGTTTCTTTTTGTCCAGACTACTCGAAGGACTTCAGCAAGACGATGGTGTCGACGGTCTCCATTGCTATGAATCCCGTGAGGAATTCTCAGCTCGAAGGGGGACCCTAAGTCCGAGTCGAAACGATGAACAAGAGAAATTAATGCAAATATGTTTAATCCTTTGAGCATACAGGCAAGAAGAAGAATGTTCGACGTTGAAAGGTGTGGAATGAGGGACGTTGACAGGATACATCAACGCACGTTACGAAGAGTAGCACGTTTCATTTTTTTCTTACGGACAACTGCATGTACATAGAAGAAATGAAACGTTTTACTTTTTTCATAACGCGCGTCGATATGTAAGTATGCAAACGAGAGGAAGCCTGTAAATGAACTAGGCTGCTCAAGGGATTAGAAAACAAAAGATGAAAACGAGAGCAACGGTTACAGCGAAACTGTTAAATGGTAGAAGAATGGCCATAGTGTATTGTATAATAGAGAGTAGAAGTAAGTTATTTGTCGAGTGGCATGTGAGATGTTGATAGAAGCGCAGCGAAAGATACTGCGTGTATCTAATGTTCGAGACGCTGAGCAGTATTCTCGAATTTTTACCAAAGGTTTCGCAGGAAATATACTTGTATATAGAAGACTTACGTTAATTTCTATCGATATAATGTAAAAAATACAGTGACAATATGAATGGATTTCGATAACGTTATGTTTTGAACGTTACGAAATCTCTGGATATTTATTCGATGCTCGCCTTGGTTAAACTAAACGCGAGAAAGTACAAATTAAATACAATTTTCTATTATTCATGCTTTAACTTCTTCCTTCCTTGAGGTGGCGTGTACCTTACGCTAACGAATGCATAACATCACCCTTTACGTTAATTAACTTTCATAGAAATATATACCTAATGGCTATAAAAAACGTTGGTAACTCCATTGGCACCAGCTACAATTGTTGAATACAAAGGTCCCTAGACTTCAACGGCATCACCTTAAATTTAACGATGAGATCGCGTTAATATGTAATAAATACGTTAAATGTTTTCAAGTCTTTTTGTTCCGTTAAAATGCAGATTGGATGCGTTACGTTCGCAAGACGAACGAATTACGAGTGATCGTAAACATATTAAAACATATGCTTTCGGGGATAAAAGTTTGTATAAAAGAGAGATAAGTCTTTGGAATAAGGATGATTATGGCGTAAATGACACTTGGAGTTTGATCATGATTTGCAGCATCCGCTTTTCTCTCGGATCGGAGGTCTATCGCGCAATCTGACAGAATCTCGAATTCCTCCGTCGATTTTCGTTTTGAGAACGTTCTCCACTAAATAACGCATCGCCACATCTGTAACAGCAGAAAAAGAACGTTCGATATTGGTGTCTATAGAACTCCAATCGCATAGTAATTACCAATTACTAATTAATCGAACGAAAAAACACACATTTGAAGAGACTGTAATAGAGTGGTGACATTTTTTTATGAGTGAAATTTTTTTGAAATCTTAAAATTACTTTAATTTTTTTCAATGAGCAATAATATAATATTTTATAATTACGTCGAAAGTGATTGCAAACAAGGATTCAATAAAATACGATTATGGAGGATTTGAATAAGTAGGTACATGTGTACTAGGGTGGCTCTTATTTTTGATTTCTGAATATTCTTCGCAGCACCCCCAAGATTAGTTTCAAATAATAAAAAAATAACAGTATAAAGTTAAAGCCCGATCGGAATAAGGGGAAAAGGTGCCTCTGGGCCCTTGACCATTTAAATAGTTATTTAACAGCTCCTAAAATCGATTTTATTATATAAAATACATGTACATAATTACATGAAAAAAAGATGTCAAACAAAAGTTGTAGGTCTTGACAAAGAGCATCTTTAATGTTCTATTACTTTTTCGCGTGCAACAAACGGTTTTGGAAAAAAGTCCAATCCTTTTTCTTTCTTCAAATTTTGAAAGTTTAAATCCTTCTCGAACAATTTTTATTTATGAAGGGAAAAATTGTAATTTTTATTTTCGAAGACTAAAAAACTTTTAACATATTTTCAACGATTGATATTATCATGAATGTTTCCTGAAAATTTGGGACCGAAATTCGCAAAAATATCGAAGATATTACACATCAGAAGTGAGGTATTCAAATGTATTTTTCTCGAAATTATGATTTTCAAACATGTTACCCACGATTACTCAAAAAGTATTCAACCGATTTACTTCAAATTTTGCGCAGCTAAATGATACACTATTACTCGGTTTTTTGACAGCCCGGATTTTTTATTTGATTCATAGTTCCTTTTTCATTGCCTCAAAAGTGCAAGATTTGATGTCCGATTTTTTTGAATTTTGAAAATTTAAATGTATTTCGAACCACCCTAACATGTACCTATCTCCTTTTGTTTTAGCAAAGTCTCAAATACTAATTGCATATTTCGTTCGCTTTTCTTCACATGCAGCTTATTGCAGAGATTACAATTCAACAGAAATTTTTCCATTTTTCAAATTCGTTCATTTCACAGAAACAACCTTATTCTTTTTTATAACAATGCTCATCTTCAGATACATGCAAGGTTGGTCACTTTAAAAATCTGAAATACAATATTCTGCCATATTTATCGAATTTCTCAAATATGCTATACATTAACTACCTCTTCTGCGCGTCAATCTAAAACTCTTCTTAAAACAAAAATTCGTCCCAATAAAAACGAGATTCTCAAGTGAATTTTTTTGATAGCAGAAATTTATACAAATACAAAAATGATATCTTCCGCAGTTTTCACTTATTTTTTACAGAAGAAACCACTTCCTTTCCAATTTTGCTATGCCACACTCTATATCAAGAAGATTTGTAAATTTATTTTTCAACGATCATCTTCTATGGTCGTTAATGGAATTGAAATTCAACGTGAAAACAAGTTGAACGCTGCATATATTGCAACTCACTCACTATTGCACTCACCAATATTCGTATTTTCTTTCGCAGAAGTTATGTACCACGCCCCTATGTTATTTTCTTTGCAAAATTTTGCAATTTGCTCGGCTGGGACTACAGGGCAAGGAATATCGCACTTGTTCGCCAAAAGGACTACTGGTATATTAGATCCATCTGGTAGCGTGACCTTTTCCCTCAGATCGTTGAGCCATTTTTTTATCGAGTGAAACGTTGCTACCCGTGAAATATCGAAGACCAATGCTGCAGCCACTCTGAAAGAAATGTTTGAATTTATACTGATTGTGTGTTCGGCATTGCTTATTTAATGTTAGTATTTTATTTACTGCAAAAGTACCTACGCGTATTTATAATAAACCCTAGTCATGTATCCAAACCTTTCGTGACCAGCTACGTCCCTGAAAATTGAAGTCGATTAGCGTACGAAGCAAAAAGCGGCGCAACATTATTTATTAGAAGCTGATCTGTGTTTCATAGACAAAAATGCTTCCATCTCAAACCTCTTTGTTTTCTATTTAGATATTCGATAATTAGAAGCTATTACTTTGAATTTATTATTTGGTTGAACGAGTATCACTCAATGATACGGAGGCTCATTTTACATAAGAAAAGTTCATATAAAATATAAATTATAGTGAATATTTAAACAAATATTTTTATGTTTTTAAACATTCCTTTGAGAACATGTATTTTGCTTTTTTGTATCCGCAAGAAAACAAAATATTTCCAATGTTGTCCAATATAAAATTTAATACTCATGAGATTATTCAAATTCTCTTATTATATATAATATTACAAATTGACATACATATGTACATAGTCTGTTTAGACTTTACTGGCAAACATATTGTAACTTCGAAGTTTTTGTCGAATAACCATAGATCAGCATTCGGACAAATTAGCGTATTCAAAATTACCATAGTTGCATGTTTATTTTCGTGTGAGGGTCCCATTCGAGCGATTTTATCGCAAAATCAGCCCCTATGGTGATCTTGTAATTGGACGTGAATCTTCCTGCAAAAAGTGGTCGTGATGATTAACAAATCGATACTCCTCGAATATTAATTACATTTCCCAATATTTTCAATTAAAAAAAAAACCAAACAATATCAAATACATAATTGTTTCAATCACTTTCGAAACAACAGACATTCCAATGAAACCCTAAAAATTCTAAAAACTGTAAAAACTCATATTATTCTAAATTTTTAACTCATACTCTCATTATCAAACATTTTAAACAGTTCTTTTTATGAAGGCTTAATTTAGCACAGATTAACTGAATTGGGTCAAGAACGAAAATAGAAGAGTGATTATTTTCAGTTCATTATTGATTGCAGGTGTAGCATGAAATGACGCACATCTTTAGAGTATTAACATACCTGCATAAAATGACACGTTTGATTATGCTATTGCGCGTCTTTCTACTCGCGGCACGAGAAGTGTATGTATAGGTAAATGGAAGTATGTATTTCAGTTGACACGTTGATTAAAAATAATTCAACATGCAGAAGTCTTTAAATTGAAATCGGGCCGTTGAAAATATTTCTGGGCCATTTGTCGTTCTTTCTTTCTTATAATGTAACCAAACAATATATAATGTATGCAAATAATTTATTAATATTTTTTAAAAGTTTGAGGAAATACACTATAATTAGATATATTTGGAATATCAACAGCTCCATTACACAATGATTATTGACTGAAAAATTTTCTAAGTTCGAACGTTATCTTCTTCATTCGATTTGTTGTTACAGTTTTAAACAATAATGGTTCAGGTTTGCACATTTAACTTGACTAGATATTTTTTCTGTGGAAATATGTAAAATAACATCTTTACGAAGATATGTGGAAAAGTTTTTACTCATTGACTAATTATACCCGATAGTATGATAATACAAATAACGAATGCATTCGGAAATATTTCTAACCGTTGAAGATAGGTTCAGGAAGAAACTGCAAACATGTTTTGACATTCGAGATTAGCGAGATCAAGCAATTTGATTTTCTTTTTCAAGATAAATGTCCGCGTTACAGAACATGCAGGAATATAATTGTCCAAAACCAAATATGTTTTATGAATACGTGGGAACAATTGCCACGAAGTATAATTTTTCGCGACGTCTATCTTTTTCACTCGTCTCTTCTTTTTCTAATTAAATTGATTATTGAAGTCTAAGATGAATTTTTACGAAATAATTATGTCGAAAAGACCAGCCAATCTTTCATTGCCAACTTTTGTTTACTGTCTATTATCTTTTGTCCCATTTAATTAATTTTTTAATCATATTTTTTTTATTTAATCTCGATATTGTTCGAGTTGGATATTCGATAAAAATATCCATCACTTTGATAACAAATCAACTTATGAATGAACGACTGGATGAAATATATTGAATTTTAATTTTTAACTATATTAGTTGCAGTATTTAAGTGAAACACTCATTATTAAATCAATAAATAGAATACTTTCAACTTGAAGTATAACAATTTGTTCAACTTATTCACTTGCTAATTTTAATGGAAAAATAAAACTCTTGGCTGATAAAGAGGACAAGGTCAACAATTGTACCACTTATCATACATAGATTTCATTGTTTTATTTTGCAAACTTTCAATATCGGTACATTCTTTATGGCTGCAATAAACAAACAAGTTCCAGCGAAGGAAAAGAAGCACGAGCTTGAAATATTCGTAACGTCTTCATCTAAAAATTTTCCCTCGTGATGTTTTACATTTGCCCTATCAATACATCGTTTAAAAAACACCTTTTAGCGTAATATGTACACACATTCAATCACTTCACATAAATACCATTCTATCAATCAAATAGAACACTCAAAATAGTACATTTGAATTTCATTACCTTCTGTATATCTCCTCACGAGTGCAGTTTTCCCTGAAAGAAATTGAGATAACGTCGTTATCCACATAATCTCTCGGCCTTCCGATCACTCGCGATGAACTCGTTTCTCAACACGTTTCGACATAATTCGTATCAAAACTAAAACAACATTCCCTTAAAACACTGTGCTCGCTACGATTCCCTCTATCACACAAATTTAAAAAATTCGTCGAACCATTTCTGAATACACGCGCGACGTACGAACGTCGCAGAGTGGAGATCGTTGAAGTTCGAACGATTTACAATATCGAAGCTGTCCAAAGGGAACAGTAAGAAAACACTGTGCCTTACAGAGATATAGCAGCCAATCAAACACCCAATCAATTGTAAAGCAACACTCTTGAGGATTCAAACCGCCAAATGCATTCTTTGCCACTCGTTATTTGGACACATTTCCGGACCTTACACTGACATCCAAATGCTGAACACGAGTCGCGGCCTCTCGAGTTATCAACAAGACGCTCAAGGTTTTGTTGCGCAAAACTTCGCCCCAATATTTCTACAAGGCACAACAAGTTGAACGAGTTAGCCACGGTGTCGAATATTCGAATAGAAATGAAACGATCTCGAGACGCACCGACGCCATAGTCGCCGATCACGAGGAACTTGAAAAGGAACTCCTTGTGACCGAACTTGGACAGCAGGACATCAGAGTCCCTCCTTGGCTTCCGTCCATTCATCTCGATTCTGGAAGCTTCGCGGTGCTCGTCTCCCGCTCGAACGGAACCACGCGTATTCTTCGTACCCTCGTACTCTCAGCTTAGATGGCAGACCGTGACTACGAGAGGAAGATGAAACGGTCTCGAGCCTCGACCTCCGGGGGTCGTCTTCCTGCGCCCCTTGCCCCCTGGATCTATTGTGCTTGTAGCGAGCTGTCGCCTCTAGTAAATACTCTTTCGCTCTCGAGAACTGCAATTTCGGGTATCAGAAACCCGCACTGTTAGCTCCTGCTATTCCCCTCGGCGTATATCCCACCAGTGTTGCTTGTTTGTAGTAGCAGCGTTTAATTTGACGCGAGATAATCTGCCTTTGCCACGCAAGTGTGCGAAGCTATTACCGAGAAGCGTGGTATCGCTGTAAGTTACTGACGCATACTTTCCATGGCAGTATAGTGTAAGCATGTAATGCCAAGGTTGTTGGATGCTGGTAACATTGTTTCTCGATTGAGCTTCTTTGCGGAAGCTTAAGTACTGTGCATGTCAGACGGAATTGCAGTGGACTTGAGTGGATGAAGTCGGTGAAATGGAGAATTTTAATGCGCCTTTGGTGGATGGGACGAGTTTGGCGCAGCTGGAAAGTGAATTGCTTAGACATTCTTGTTGCTTGTTCTTTATTTTGAGAAGTAGCTGTTTCTTCGGCGATATAAAAAGTTTGTTTCACTTTACAGTGCTTTTTGTGCGAAATGAAAGTAATTAGAACGACAACCAGGTTCGTGGGTTATTAATAGTTAGTGTGTCGATTTCTTCTGCGGTAAAGCCTTTTAGCATCATTTTCGGGAGAACGTTGTTCATGATGTGAGAGTATCCGTGACCACCGAATCTCATCTTTAAAGAACAATGGGATATTGCGTTAGAATATTCGAGGGAAATTGTCTTCCCGTGAGATTGTAATTTGCAAGTTTGCGATGTGTTTTTCAAGCAATTTAATCAATTCGTTGATACATACCAATCTGTGCTTGGTGTGAATGTCGTGACTCAACAGCACACGATCCAACTTTTTATCGTCCCGAAGACATTTCACGCGATCGATGCGCTGTGCGTCAGATAGCATATCTACCAATGGATTCAACTGGTAAAAAGAGCATTCAGTCCCGAATAGATCGAACTGGCAGTAGCATTTGGCCTCATCGGCAAATTCCAGAAGCATCTGTTCGTTGGGTATAGTCCCTGTCGATGTAATATTATGTATCTGTTTGTAGACGCGTATTTGGGTATAGGCTATTATTTGTATAGGTTAAATTTTGGAAACCATCAAATTTTGGGAAAGCGACAAAGTTTGGGAGGCTGAAAATTTTTTCTGGCAGCGGCAAGTTTTGGGAAGCGACAAACTTTGGAGAGCAAACAATTTTGGAAAGCGACAAATTTTAGGGAAGCGGCAAATTTTGGGGGAGCGACATATATTGGGGGATGGAAAATTTTTGAGAACAACAAATTTTGGGAAACGACAAATTCTGAAGGGCGATAAATTTTGAGCGAAAGAAATCGAGGAAGGTTTAAATACAGAGGCTTGAGACAACCTTAAAAACAATTCACTTTTTTCATCTAGCGAATTAGGAATAACTCAGATCTGTGTTGCCATATTGAAGTAATTTTGAAATTGTCTCGACTCTCTCAAAATTAAAATATTTTATTATATTTTCCGGTAATCTGAAAAACTACAATGCTACGATTTATTTTCCAAAAAGTGGTCGAACTATCCCGGGCTTGTACAATCTACGCGCAGCGATGCACGCGGGGCAACAAAGGGGAGGGGCCGAGCAGTGGTACTCAAAACCACTGTCGTACGGGGTCACTCAACTCAGATACGCTGCGACGAAATTTATCTCTTCTCTCGTTATCACTTCGTCCAAAATTGAATGATATGGTTGAATTACAACAGACCTGCCTACCCACTAAAATCCACGGTTTCCATTATATCCACTGTTATAGTCCATTGTGTTATCGAGACACACGCACGCAGAATCACACCATTTTAAAAAAAATCAGATCTCTTGCACTAAAACGTGTGAAAAAAGTTAAAAACAGGAAAACAAATTTACTCGCACTAAGCACGTAAAAGAATGAAGAAAATATTTTCAAACGTTAATAAAACCACACTAAAACATTCTGTGCTTTGTGTGATTTCTGCGCGTGTGTCTCAATAGCACAAGGGACTACAGTGAATATAATAGGAACAATAGATTTCAGCGAGTAGTCAACTACCCTTTAATTTTGACTTAAGTGTCGCAGAATCGTGTGGCCATGCCGATTGCCGGTAAATTGCGTCGCAGCTTCCCCGAGGTGAGTGGCCCCGTGCGACAGTGGCTTTGGCAACCACTGCGCGACCCCTCACCTCCGTTGCCCGGCGTGCACCACTGCACGCGGATTGCCTGGTTTTAGGCATATCTTTAAATGCTTATAACTAAGGAACGAAGCCTCAACCGCAATATCGTTATTCTTGATTTTCGTCTTAGAATGGTGTCTAGAATCACTCTTCAAAGTTATTCCCACGTGTAGCCGAATACGTGTATAAAAACCATACGCCAACTACAGAGATCAGATACCTCATGAACAGTGGCGGATTTAAGAAAAAAGACACAGGTGGCAAACATTCTGAGGGGCCTATTTTTTCGGAAAAACGCGGAGGTAGTTTACTAAAAGGTGGTAAATGTACAGGAAAGTATAGAAAAGAAATATAGTGCTTGGTTAAAATCATAATTTTTTGTAAGACAGGGCCCTAGTGGAGCCTTCTGAGCAGGGGCCCTTTTTCGGGAAAATAAAGCGGTAATTTACTGAAAACGAGCTTGGATAAAGTCATAATTTTTTTTAAGGATGGAGCCCTGAGAGCAGGGGCTCAGGTGGCAACTGCTCATCGGCCGCCCTGTTAAATCCGTCTCTGCTCATGACCGACAAGGAAATGTCACAGTAAGTGTAACCCACATCGGGACAGAATGAAATAAAACCTTGTTTCAAAGCTACGGTGAGCTGTAACCCTTCAACCGGCCAAGGATCTGACTACTCTCGGTTTCTACCAAGTATCCCGTCCCGGCACCGTTATCCGAATTCTCGGAGCCTCTCGGGCGACCCAACGAAGGACAACCACGGTGCACAACGAGGTTCTCTGCGCGAATCTCAACCCCACCTTCCATCCTCAACATTTGCGTTCCCATGAGTTTATATAAAAAAAGGACAAAGGGAAGTATCCTTACGTCTTTTCGTGTCCTTCTATGTACTATTCAACGATCATGCACTGTGTGCATACATAGTTCCGGGACCGAGGCTTCGCGATAACATAATAAAGGGGCATGTGAAAAATAATAACGTATTAAACGTACGATCGAGATGCGAAAGAATCGCTTTCCGCGTATCACCGCCAGCTTCCTGATACAGTCTCATTATTTCGGCAGGTGCTCCAGAATCCCTACCAGGGTGAAACGTGACGGGGCACTTTAATTGGGCCTGAAGCTCTCCAGTTGCTTGGATAGCTCGCCGCTCGAAATCTGTTCGTAGTATCGTCGTAAGATTAAGTACAGAAATATATATATATTTTCGAACCCTTTGCACTTCAACTGTGCTCATTAATCCCACCGCAAAAGCTGGGTATTTTTCAACCCAATTGCGTTCTCAATTAGAGCTGTCCAAGTGGTTTGAAAATTTAAGCTAAAAAGGGAACACCGCGAATCCTTACTCACCGATTGGAACGCAACTTTGTGGGTTTATAGAGTGACTCAAGGCAAGAGTAACGGTACGTTTCATTCGTGCCCAATCGCCCTTCAAGGGTGTGCAAACTGACCTTAAACTCAAATAGGCACTACCACTTTTTCGCATATAACTTCTAAAGTACAAGAGGCAGAAAAAAATGTTTCAAACGAAAGTTTAATGGTACAACAAGCATCGCAAACTTGCTATAACACAATTTTGAAGAAAGTTTTTTCTTAAAAACAATTTCACCTCGCGTTATTTTTAACAATTTTTCCACTACTTCGCTCGGTTCGCAAAAAAAAAACGTGTTTTACTCGGATTGAATTTCAAGTATTTGGTAGCTGTAGTTCTCACTTTCAAACTACTTGGACAGCTGTAGAGCATACTTACTTGTAGTGCAAGGGGTTAAAATGGTTCTAAGTAACATTAAAAAATGGGGTACAAGCCTTCGATTGGCCAAGTGCTTCCGACTTCTCCAATGAATCCTGTTCTCACATCGGGACATTCGTCGCAGCCAATGGTCATTTCTTTCATCATCACATTGTACATGTCTTCCGTTGATAAGCTGAGATCGCTGGCGCTCTGGGTCGCGGCAACGTAATAACCTTGGGTCCGTTAATTATAAGATTTTGAGAGAAAAATTCGGATGACGGCTACCGTTTGGCTGACAGTGGAATCGCCGTCGACTGAATTTTTACATAGGTACCTAATGGATAATAAAACTGAAGGATGAACTATACCTGTTCCAGTAATAACATTAACTCCGGTTTCATTACTGACTCTTTTCATCAATGAAATATCGCGCTTTAATCCGTGGTTACTATTCTCAACGATAGTACCACCCCCAAACTCGCGAAAGAATTTCACGTCCTCCAAAACAGCATCCATTGCTTCTTCATCGTTAAACATTAAATTACATAAATTGCTGTAACTGTAAGGAAAAATTGTAACTTGCATATGTAATTTTATTGTTGCATTCGTAATAATAAGTGGGTGACAGAATTTCTGAAGGAAATGTGATATTGATCCTATGAGACATTCTGTACCTACTGCTAAGTCATTAATATTCGACATCATTGCAATATAACCTTGATATTTACATTATTTATATAACAATAAATCGAAATCCCTAGTTTTAACAACTTTCTCGTAAGAAAAAGGGTAAGAAATAAAGAAACTCGTCCTTCAAGGACAATAATATTGCACGATAATATTGAACGTCTAAAGGCCGCAGCTCTCTGTATCTTGTGCATCCACAGGAACATGGGCGTCTGGAGGAGATTGCAAAAAGGGCAGTTGTCCCCCATGGATTTTGAGAAAAAATCGCTTATTTTTTAAAACTGATCTTTATTATTTTTTATACTAAAAAAGGGATCATTCTTAAATTTCGGTTTTAAATTTTTAATTAAATTATCGGTATAAAATGGGTTAAAAAAAGCAAGAGGGGTATATTTTTCTTTGCCATCACCCCCCCCCCCCTGGGAAAAATCTCCGGACGCCCTTGCACAGAAACCTCGAATCAAAAAATTTCTTATTATTTGGAATTTTAAACTAGACGGAGAACGTATTTCATATAACATTTTCAAGAATTTTATCATACTTATTAGAAATTTTAATCCTGGAAGAGGCCATCAAAGCAGGCTGTGATAATGTGTAAGTATAGAAATCTTGTCGTTTAATCAACAATAATCGTGAAAGAATAAGTAGCAAGTGATGTTCACATAAAATATAGTGACAGGGTTTGAGCAAACATTTGAGAAAACGGCATCTGCATATTTCTACTTTCTTTTGGGAGAAATTGTTAAAAATTATTATATAAATTAACTGTCCAATTCATAATTTGATTTCCATTGCGCTGAAATATGAACAAGTATACTATTTAATGAAGATATACAAAACCCCTTTTACTTACGGGTATTGCCTGAGAGCACCAAGATTTCGAAGCTCGATTTTATCATTGAGAAAACGTTTCAAATGGCTCGGAGGTTGCACGTAAAAAGTATCAAACACCAAAGCCAAGTGTTCGTGCGTGAGAGTTCTGCCGAGCTCATTCGGATCCTTTCCTCCCAGTACTAAAAAAGTGAATCATGATTAGTACAATTTACTTTATGGAGAAAATTAGGTGGGTGCACATTATTTTTAACACATAAAAATAATATATAAATATTACATAAATTACATTTACAGAGTTATGTGAGACACAGTTCAAACGGTTCAATGTGTAAATACAGTTTGAACAAACATTTTCACACGAAAGAAGATTTGAAGTTTGAATAAGGAACACAGTTTAAGATTGAAAAATAATTTAGACATATGTAATGTGAAAGAATATTAATTCTTATGAGCTTGTAAGAATCTTCCTTTTGTATTGCATTCGATGATCAAACTTGTGCAATTTCTGTCCCAAATATTTTTTTACAGTCGAGAAAAACAGATAGCGTTTGGCTGCGATTAAAAGATTTCGTTATCTTGACGTGTATATAATCAATATTTTCAAACACTGTAGGGCAGTGTTTCCCAACGTGTGGTACGCCGTGAGAGCTCATAAGTCGCTAGTAACTATAAGATAATGCCACCCTGTGTGTTCCGGGCAAATGTTAAATTGTTTATATCACTCTTTGTGTTTAGCAATACATGTAATTTATGAATAAACAATTTAATCTATTGCTTTATTTTATTCATGTATCTATACAAAGGGTACGCCAGTTATATGTATTTTCTCATTTCCTGGGGGTACGTGAGTCGTAAAGTATAAACGGTTGGAAAACACTGCTGTAGATTGCCCCTTTAAGACGAGAATCACTTTCTACGATTAATTGATTCTTAGTTAATTCCCAGATAGCACACGACGTCTTTTAGGTCTGATTTCAGTCTGAACGTCTTACGACTTTATGAGGACGTCTTTAAGACATCTGTCTTAAGACGTCGTTAAAACGTCTGTCTTAAGACGAATGTGAAATTTTGAAGAATCAGTCTAAAAGCCGAAGGATGATATTCTGTAAAATATTTTGCGTCAATGCGCGTTTTTTATAAACAATTAATGATAGTTGTATACCTAGAAATTAAAAGGCTTTACAAGGAAGTATATTGAGTAGTTGCGAATAGCGGTTACTTCGTAAAGGTGGGCCTTAAGGGGTCATTCCGGTTATCGCGCCGATAAATTCAGCGATTTTCAGGAATTTTTTGCGTTGAAAAGAATTATAGTAATCGAATAAATTTTTTTCTATTTATTAAACTACGATTTCTACAGTAAATAAAAAATATAAAACTAATCAAATTATTGTTCTGAAAATGCTTTTGAAAGTGGTCTTGATGACATGTTAAAAATTCATGCTTCGCTCGTGCAGGAGTTCTCAGCTGTTAGACCTATCTGAAACCAAAAATCCAAACAGATTCTTGATCAGTATGACTGACGCTACCGCTCGGACTACAATTAGAGATTTATCTCCAAAACTAGCAAAATGGCGAGCAAAATGCAAGAAAAATGTTTTTCAGCTTTTCTCTTTGCCATTTTCGATGTTAAAAGCAGATTAGACTCGATAAAAATACTTGATTGTAGTCCCCGCGAGAGTCATAGGTGTGTAGAATAAGCAGTAAAACTTATAAAGCAATCGTTTCGATAAATTTCGAGATTTTATCTTCACGACGTGAAGAAATGGCGTTTTGAGAAAAACGCGTTCAATGTTTTCATCTGTAAGAGCCGAGCCTCTGTGCTCCGTACAAAATGCCTCTGTAGAACCTAAAATAATCGGAATTTTTCCATGAAAATTTAACAGTACATTCTTGAGGATATTTACTTTCGAAAAATGTTTTAAAAAATCGACTTTTTCAACCCGTCTAACCGGAATAACTCCTTAGGCAGAAAGTCTGTCTCCGATTCTCGTTATCGCCAAGTTTTTTTTCTTAATGTCCTAATCCAGACATGGTGCAGACGTTTTTACGACGTCTTTAGCCTTTAGAGACAATAATTTAGGTACATTTCATGTACATATATAAATAGAGGTATATTTTATATGAATGACTCTACGTCCCTCTTCTTCTCACCAATGACGTGCCCAGCACTGACCTGTCCTTACAACATATACTGCTGGAAGACAAGTTGCCTCTGTCTCCTGCGGGGCCAGTTTGCGACCAACATTGTGTGAGCGAGAAAGATGTCGTGCGAGCTAGTGCGAGTGGGAGGCGCGATTTCCCGGTCGTCCACCATGCGCAAGCGCCGATATCGCCGACAGCGAGTACCTCTCTCGCTCGCACGATGTTAGCCACACTTTCGGACTCTCAATGCGCCTTCCAGTAGTACATGTTCTAAAGCCGGCCCTACACAATGAGACTTGTCGTGAGGCATGTCTCGAGACGAGGTCTCACGTCTCGTGCTGGCAGGGTGGAGAGAAAGAGAGAGAGAGAGGGACTTGTCTCGAGACATGCCTCGAGGCAAGTCTCATCGTGTATTGGCCGCTTTATAGGATCTGTCACGAAACTGATAAATGTGTTTACACCTTAAGACGTCTTGAAAGTCTGTAATGGACTTCTTAGGATGTCTTAGTGCTATCTGGGTTCACAACATTACTTCATTTTCATGGGATATAATGAGAATTCTCTTTTAACAATGTAGAATAGAGTTAATAAATTTTAAATATCCCATTTCTAGCTACTCTATCGCAGTTCGCGACTAGTATTTCCAGATTAAAATAAAAACAACCTTGAAGAAATTCTAAATAAACAGGATCTTTCTGTAATCATTGTTCATTAACACATCTGTTGCCAAAGATATTTTACTTGTTATTATAATTAAGAGCATTTAACAGTCCATTGCGTGGAAAGAGTTTCACAAAGCTATCACGTTGCTTGGAATATTAATTCCAGTGCGAAGTTAAATCCACTTACCAGTTTGTACACAGCCACTCGCGCGCTCCATCTTCTTATCGAACGTGTAAATATTTATCTTCGAGTTTTATGAGTTTCGGAATCTAAAATTAAGAAATAACTGTCGTCGAACTCTGAAGTGTCTCTATAAAGAAATAAAACTGACGAAAGAGCTGTCGAAAATCTCTCAATTTTGCGTACAAAGAAAAACTAAATTCAGTAGAAAATTGTCGAAAAACACAACAAATTCTGTAGAAATGTGAAAGCTAAAATCAGATGAGAAAATCTCTAAAAAGGAGGAAAAGTTGATTGTAAGAAAACTGACGAAGAATTCTAAAATTCCGCTAAAGGAATAGAAACGAAAATCAGAGTACTCGGTGAAAAATCGAAGATTGTACGAAATATTGACACTTTGTAGTCTGTAAATCTATCGTTTCCAATATCTTCATACTACTCTTACACGTATATAATTCTTCACGACAGAAATGCTGGAGGACGTCCAGCTCGTGGCTCCACTCACCACTGACTGACGCTTCAAATTGGCATGCATTGCATAACGAAAGAACTGTCTTTTCTCGCGTGCGTATAATTTTGCTTATCTTTATTACATGCGTCTACGCGTTTGCTTCTTTTTTTTTTGTAGGCATCTAAATAACAGTTATGAATAGTTTGAGTGATGCAATGTTTCCCAAAATATCGTTTTTTTATTAAATTAGTCAAACCTTCGTGGGTGGTCGCTTTTCCTGTGGAAAACCGTACACATAGTGGAAATCACCAGGCATTACTCGAAGTGTTAACCACGGAAATCTAATTGTAAGACATACGAAGTTTTTTATTTTTCCCCTTAATCTTAATTTTAAGGGATGAAATTGTCTCTCGAAAATTGAAAGTATATGTAAAAATAAATATAGAAATATATTATTCTTTACATTTACTGTAAAAATGATCGTAGTGAAAAGTGTTTTAACCCTTCGTTGACACTCTAGGTGTGAGTCACCCATAAACTGATTTCGACGATCTGTACCTTCTATATGCAAACTAAATAACCCCAAAAAAAAATTACAAACTATTTTTTTCGTTAAACTATTATATCTGAACAACAACTCTGTAGAATTTTAGCTTCTAATATTGAAATTTGTAAGAGTTACAATTTTTGAAGATTCCCTTCGTTTTTTCTCGACGTATGGTAATCTAGAATTTTTTTACAAAAACTGTGATAAAACTTCTATGATAAACTGTGATAAAACTTATATCTTAAAATTGAGCTATGATTTATTTCATAACGATTGGATTCTTTAGATGAGAATAGCAGTCGTTCAAAAATTGCTCTGGGTGTGAGCCACCCAGGATGTCAAAGTTGATCGAGAAAAGAGGTGTGTCAACAAAGGGTTAAACAAAGAAATGTCTTGCCTCCAGAGTATTGCACATACAGCCACTACCACTTGATTACAAAATATGGATAACAGCTAAGTAGTGAGGCGTTACTCATGATTTTTTTCGTTGGTGTCACTCAAGGGGTTGTTTACAAAAACTACCCTCAAATAATTGATTCCTTTATTTCTACCCTTAATTATCACTCCAAAATTTTGAAAAAAATAGATTTAATAGAGTTAGTAAGTACCTAATATTTGCAACTTGTCGCATTCAAATATCTTAAGTAGTTTTCGAGAAAAAAAATCATAAAGTGTGGGGTTGTTGTCCCTATATCACCCTTACGGGAGGGGTTACAGGTCTGAAATTACTCATAGTACTTTTCCATGCAAAGAGCATTATTTTAACAAGCATAAACGATAAAAGTGGGGCTGGGGCTGTTTTCTTATGCTTACTCTGCTAGGCCCTTTCCTTCTCTAATAGTATTAGTATAGTCACTCGGTTACTTTTTCAGATAACAATAATTGTAAACCGAGCAAATCACTCCTTGGCAATAAACAATGTAAACATCCAAAATTCCATCCCCTATTTCTATGATCTCATCCGTTCCTTATTACCCATTCTCGAATTTCGATCTCTATGCCTCATCCCTTACCGATCGTTAGACTCTTCACTCAAAGCAACCCCCACTTTCCAAACAGCTGAACCTATATTATATGTACACGCAACCCACCCTTAAACCAGCTTAGTAGGAACAGTCTTGACATACATGATAGTCCAGCACTGTTGTAAGAATCCATCATATCGTCGGCAATAGTGCAAAACCGCGTATGAGCAGTTTGCAAATACCGCGGATCTGCAAAAGTAGCAAAATTGAGATTTTGCGCTCACGGTTGCCAAGCGCTGTTTCGCTTTTTTTAAAAATCACACCATTGATGATAGTATTTATTACAAGGAGTGCTAAAACTGTCCCAAAAAAGTTTAGCCAAAGAAATCCCTTGAAATGGCTAAAATATTAAGTTTTTTTTTCCTCCTGTAAAATCGGTAAAATGCAGATCCGCGGTATTTACAAACTGCTCACACGCGATTTTGCACTATCACCGACGATATGTACTTACAACTGTATATTCGTTTGGCTTTCGTGATTTCTAATGAGATATTATTAAATATAATAAGAAAACTACTAGTCGACGGAATACAACAGTAGTGAGAGGATGTAAAAGCATGCTCTGATCGTTTATCGCAGCTCCAACATAAACGTACCCTAACTCAGGTAGACCACTTATTACTCTGATATGTCGTTCCCAAACTGTTAAAAATTCAAAAATAATTGGTAATCCTTATAATTTATCTGTCATTAACTTTGATTACTTATAAATAAATATTATATTCATAAGAATATAAATTATTATTTATGAAAATAATAGTATTATAATTATTAGATAAAAATCGCAATATAATAATAATATTTCATTTATAAAAAATATTTAAAGTTAATAATTAGAAAAATAAATCATTTTAGTCTTCAAAATTTATTATAAATTAAATTAATTAATTTTAATTTTTATTAAATATTTATTTCATTACACTATGTATTTCGCTGTGCATTGCGAAAGATTCAACTCGAATTAATTTATTTACGACATTAAGGTAACAGCGAACATTTTAAAAACGGTTTCGTTTTGTGAAAGAGTAAGCATGAACAGCGATTGGAGCCAGTTCGTCGATTACAAGACACCATCGAAGAAACTTCTGATGAAAATGCGATTGCCAGTGAAAGCTTTAACGGGGCCGGGGCCAAGAAATTGTTTACTGGAAATGTTTCGGGAAAGTGGATCGGGTTTACCATCACACGATAAGTGCCACGAGAAAGAAATATGTAGCAAGCATGAAGAGCGAGGTTCTTATAATATCACAATTTATCATATCTTGTCAAGCAGTGTACGTCTTCAGATCAGATAATTATAAAATAAAATTTTCAATATATGCTAGTATGATAAATAGGAATTTTATAAAGGAGGAAAAGGAGAAAGAGTTTATGGAAAAAGGTGATACAATTTTTGGTTTTCTCTCTGGTAAAAATTTCCCTTGGTTGCCACATGACTGTACTGAAAAAATACTTAGTTACCTAAATTCTGAAGATTTACATAATATAGATTTCATATATATATATTAAGTTCATTGTAAATCGTATACGTAATAATTTTAAATAAATAAATCTCTGAAATTTTAATATGGCGGATCAATAATAACTGCATATTATTATTATAATTTTAAGTATTATACGAAGTATTATTTTTTTGGAAATGTGATGATTCCTAAGTACTTTAATATACTGTTGAATAATACACTTTTTCTAATTCCTCTTGTCTCGAACTTTTCGTGGAAGTCAGATTTTACATCCTTATACGTCCCCTACGTATCTATAAAGTTAAATAATTTTTTGAATTTCCAGGTTCGGGATCTTCCCTTGTCAAAAGTATGAGGGTCAAAGCTTTGTAAGCCGTCATACATGGAAATTCTTACTAAAGTATTCAAGTGACAAGTAAGCTACTGTAAATAAAAATCCACGCAGAAAAGATGCATAAAAGCATTCGCTGTTTGTAACTATAATTGAAAACAAATACAGTGGCTAACAAATTGTTCCAGTACTATATTCTATGGAAGTAACAGAGATTCGTATAACGAAAATTTTCTCAAATCAATCTGATGCCTGTAGTTCTCAGGTTGTAAAAAAGAATGTCTTGAATGATGGAAGAATAAGAAGCATATAACATATCATACAAAGTGCAGGCTTTTATTTTGCACGTACATTTGTTTGTAACGAGTAACACGACAACGTTCCTTAAAGTTGCTGAGAACTTGATTTAGTCACTTACTAGTACAAGAACCAGACAGACGAAGCAAAAACATTTCATACCCCCGTTCCTGATCATTCGCGGAAGCTGGACACTTCTTAGAATCTGTTTACAGCGGCACGCATCGCGAGACGGCAAACCCTTGCTTAGACCCGTAGCAGGCGATTAGCTTTCTCCCTTACAACTAAAAAGCGTATGCATTGAACTTGTAGGCAACGGTCGCATTGCGACGCTTTTTATAAACATCGAATCAACAACAAAGAGAGAACTGTCCGATTTGATCTGTCTCCCAGTCGTGTTACGTTCGCTCAATCGAATGCGAGAAGAAAAATAAAAAGAATGATAAACGAATAAATAAATAATGTTAAACAGAAAAATAAAGAACATGAGAGCAATGAGAAATGAGATGGGAAAGCGTATCCCAATCCACGATCCGCGGAACTTGCAACCCTTTCGAAGGTGACAAGTGTAACAATCACACGATATTAAACTTATCTTAAGAACATGCATGTGCAATTAGTTATGTAAACTCACTTAAACTTCTTTAAGCGCAATTAAAGTAAAATGCATTTTCAATCGATCTCCCTACTAAGGATCTGATTTCACTTCCCACTATTTCTGGAGAGAAGACGACTAGTGCTACGAAAAGTGATCAAGTATCTTGAATAGCTAAATTTCTTGAATTTTTGTACAGAGTTTATTACAAGTGAGAATTTATGGTTTGTAAAATTTTTAAGTAAATTGTAGATTTAGTTGTAGATTTTGGCCTAGAAAAGACTCGCTCTGCAAGACATCGAAAATTGGGATACGCTTTAATCGAAAAAAAAAATCAGAGGGACGAGATGCCGTATCACATATAAGGTATACTTATATATTATATATATACAGGTTTCAGTCGGCAATTCCTCTACTTTCTCATCTTGTTACGTCGCTTCCCTTCGAATGTATACAATATAAAATGCTAAGACTCTGTCTTCGTTTTCCCTTCGAGCATCATTTGCGTGCACGCGTATCCGTTAAATCATTTCGTCAATAAGGAGTACACACCTCTACGCGTAAGCCTGGTAACACTTCCATGCGCAATATTCGAACGGCGAACACGAACGCCAAAATAATATCGTCGAAACCGCGATTAAAGAGATTCTGCCGCATACAATTAAATACAGTCCAATAACTCTTCTTTCCCTAGGGCCTCTGAAAAGTCTAGAACATAAGTTTATTGGATCGTCCAGTTGCTCGTCGTTGAACGCCAAAATCAAAAACGAAAAGAAAGATATTGTGGTAGAAACGCCGAACCACGGTGCGTGTCAAAACGTTAGAATTGACAATAAAAAAAAAAGAAGAAGAGAGAATTCGTCCAGTTGCTCGAATAACAATTCACAGTCGCGCGATGTCGAGGATAAATGTTGGATCGTACAAGGCACGACAGAATGAGATTGATCGATGATCAGTGCACAAAATACGGATGTTCGTGTATCGTAGAATGCATTTTATTTCGAACAATAGCTGGATCTTATCAATAAAAGTATGCAATAGACTTTCGAGACACCACGATTAAATTACCAAACGCCCGCGAGTACGTAGAGATTTTTTAACTCGCCTGAGGTCATCGAATCGTCTTAACGAATGACACCGCGCGCAGTGAACCACAAGTCCACGGTGAAGCCAGTTTCTCCCGTGGTGGGGTATCGAGCGAACCTGACGACTGTTTCACGACGAGAATTGCACGATCGTCCAATGACCATCGACGTGGCCAAATAATATTCCCATGATCGCTAAATCAACAACGGTAATCATATGGATATAATAGTACTGACAGCACTAATGGTGATAATTAATATTGATAATACAGTAATAATAATATAATATTAATAATAATTTACATTTACACTTCCTCATACTTGGTTACCTCAGTTAATTAATTATATTCCCTATCTACTTACGGCATGCTTACGTTTACACCCGCCACGTCCTTCGAAACGCGATACAGTCTCTACTCAACCGTAAATCCTTAAACGAAAGTGCTCAAACTCTCGAACGTATATATATATATATAAAAAAAAGAGAAAAGAAAGTAAGATGAGTAATCGTAAAAAATATACAGCGTAATATACAAAACTCGACGAGATAGGCGGATGGATATTGCGGAATTTCTCACGCCTCCGTAGAACACCGCCGATCGTTCGATAGTGCTCTCTGGTTTCCAGCGGATGCAGAGGGCGAACGTTGTACGATCCAGAAAGCAAAAGGACAATAAAACGGTTTGCTGTTTTGGTTCGTTTCGTTTCTTTCGATTAGCCAAGGGACGCGTTACTACGGGACTAATGGAGGCTATTATAAATATTAAAAGTCTGATCAACGAAGCACTGCTCAGACGAAATCGACGAGTGCGCGCGAAAAATATTGATGAATTCAGAATGGACTGAAGTAGATTGAAGGAATTGATCGATCCGATCAATGCGAAAAGATAAATAGCGACACGCGACAATGCTTCATTCCACAGCGATCTTGCGCACAACAGGATGACGTCTTCATAAACTACCGTCGCTGTCGTCGGCGTGCGCTTCGACCGACACATTCGCGGCGAGCCCGCTAGAGCTTTCTTCCCTGTTGCTCTCGATCTCTTGTTCCATCGAATTGTTCTGCGCGTGCTGCTCGTCTGTTCACACAATACAGACAAAGGTAATATGATTAACATTCCGCGACCAGTAGCCAGAAATACTGGAAGTTCGTATCAATCCCTGCCTAATTAATTACCCGATTGAGTTGCAGGAGATTCTTCATCTCCTTGACCTGGGCTCAATATAGCTTCTTTAATCTGACTGTTGACACCCTTCGGATCTAGGTCTGTCGCCCAACTGAAGTACATTAGTGCAAGATGAGTGTTGCCCAACTTTTTATGCACCTGAAAGGAAGACGTGTTTAAAATAGCGGATCGGAAAGCACACAAGTAACGGGACTAAAGAATACAAGCGATTTTTACTTTTCCTATCGAATAATAGACTAGAGACTCTTTGGGTACAATGTTTTTCAACTCCTCGAATTCCCTAAGCGCTTCCGCGTGCCGACCAATGGAGAAATTAATACTCGCGCGATGGAACTTGCATAATGTATTGTCAGGATCGTTAGCGATCGCGGTGTTTAACGTCTTTAAAGCTTGATCAGTTTTCTTCAGCGCGTGTTGCACGACACCGATGTGGCACATTATCGCAGAATTCTGCGGATTAATCTGCAAAGCACGCTTGAAATGCAATTCTGCCAGGCTGTACTGTTCCTGCTTGGAAAATATCGTACCTAATCCGAACCTGCAAAACAAAAGCTCTACGTATAGTTCACCGAGGGAAAATTAATTAGGCGTAAATAACTGGGCTACACAGGTTCGCAAATTCATTTTAAACACTAAAATCTTAAATGGCTACCTTTCCTCTACGTTTAATTAACTGATACTTTAATAAGATGTATACAATTGTTTTAGAAGACATACCATGCGTTATAATGCCTAGGATCAAGTCTGATGGCGTTACGAAATGCAGTAATCGCCTTATCCAATTCTTCTGTCATAACGTACTCATGACCAAGAAGTGTATAGGCGTATGGAAAATTGGGGTCTACCTATAAATTTTAACAACGCGCAATTTTTACTTCAGTTACAATTAGAAACAGTTTGATCGAGATGTGTTTCAGTGAATGATGACAAAGGGAAAACCAAATGAGCCGACGTAATGTTTCCATGAATAGTGAAACGTTTAAATGGATGGCACACCTGAATAGCTCTTTGAAAGAATTTGATTGCCGTTTCGTGTTCCGTTTGTGCAGAGAATAAGTTTCCAGTTGCGCACCAAGCGGCTGGTGAATTACGATCTTCAGAAACGAGTTCTTGCGCAAGAGTAGACAGCTGCACTTCAGCATGTAAATGCCACAACACTGTGCTATAAATTTCCATAAGTTCAGTCCTCTGGGGTTCCAACTGTCTCACTTCTGCAAAATAACTGTACACCGAGGAATACGTATATATAAATTCCTGTTAGACAGTTTACTTACATCTTATGGTGTACAGGTAGAGTCTTACCTAGCGGCTTTTTTATAATCTATCATCTCGAAGTGTGCACGAGCTAGCATGGATAATACCCAACCTGTGTTATAATGTTGCGCCGGAAGAACACTTAATATTTCAACAGCTTGAGTACAATTAAATTGACTTAAATGTTGATATGCCATTCCCAATTCACGTAACAGCGACATTAAACCCTCTAAAAGCAAAGGAAATGCATGTTTAAACCAGCAATAAAACGATATTCTTCTATTTAGACGGGTTTATGACACCGATAACATACCAGCGCACTGCTTCTGAAGTGTTACAGCACAGAAATTGGTACTACTTTGATTGTTCAATGCATTCACACTAGCTACAGCCTTCTCCGATGTAATAGTTTCAGATTTTTCCTTTTCATTTCGGTTTCTCTCGTTCAGCTCGTTGAAATTAGCTTTATTTAAATTAGTCTTTGAAAGTCTAGCTTTTGTTTTTCGAGATGGGGATTTAGGTGTGGCGAATTTATTTCTATTAGGTGATTTATTGTTTTCCTAATAGAACAAACACGTTAATTGCAGTTAAAAATGATGTTTAAATAAAATATAAAATTACGAAGTTAATGAGATAAAAGAACTATAAACTACCTTGACTGAATAGCTGTGGCTGAAGAGCCGTGACGAACGCCTAACGTTGGTGCCTTGCAGCGTCGGTGCTGCGGGTGTTGGAGTAGTAGGCGTAACTGTTACAATATTGGCGCTGTTACTTGTATTTCCTGATTGTGAAAATACTGGTTTCCCTTGTTGCAAAGGTGTTTCTTTCCTTGACATCAATTGCTGCGCAGCAAAATATATTGCATATTACACGGTGCAATGGGTATTACGTGTCTCACACTTAGATAACTGGTATTTAAATCTTACCCCGACATGAGCCTTCAAACTGCTAACGCGTTTTACTAAATTCTTCTGTTCATTAGCTTCCGTAAGAGTCGTATGCGAAGGTAAAACTGTTGGTTCGGGTGTATTGTTCTCCAATGGTAAGATACCAAAACTTGGTGTAAGGGGGCTCATAGTATTATTAAACATACTACGGTATCGTGGAAGCTTAGCTCTCGGTGATATCGAGGAACAATTACTATAATGCATAGGTAGACTTTGCGGGCTCTCGTCTATAGAAGAATGTAACCGTATACCAGGTCCAACACCGTTTATTATGGTTGATGTTGTTGTCATTTCTGCCGGTGTACTGCAAGATATAAATGACGTAATAACACTATATATAAAAATACTTACATTAAGTCTATACTCTATACCTACCCAGTGATGCCGTTCGTAGTTGGCGTACCATTTGGATTAGTAGCAGGTACAATGAGATCAGATTCAGTGGTATAATTCGAAGTGGATAAACTGCCATGGCACATTGAAAAATTGTCTAATTTATCTAGCTGAAAGATTTTCGCAGGATCTACCACATCGCCGACATTACACAATTCTTCAAAAGAATGCCACAGAAATGGATTCAACTTTAAAGCCAATTTATGCGCGTCATTTCCCTTAGCGGTGCGCATCATTTTATAATAAATTTTAGCTATAATCTGAAGCGAGAAACACGCATGTTCACCGAACTGAGTTATAATTTCTTCTAAATTCTTCAACTGTTTATAGTATCCTCCGATTATTGCCGCCTCTGCCTCTGCGTATCTACAAATCGAAGCGTTAAGCTATACAATTAGATGGAGAGAATAAACGGAAATAACATTGTACTTACTTTTCTAAATCGTAACAACATTTGGCCAAAAGGAATCTGCATTGCGCAGAGTTTGGGGCTTTTTTAGAGAACAATGCGTAAGCTTGTCTAACTCGTCCCGAACGATAATAACATGTCGCCAAGAGGAATAATGTTTCTTCTGTGTCAACTATAAAATATTTTGCTCGATAACATAAAGAATATTAAAGAACAAGCGAAATATTACGTAAATCGTAAGAGAGAAAGTCAGCAACTTGCCTTCCGCGCACAACCTTTCTGCTAAAAATATTGCGTCTGGATAAGCATAATGATTTAAACAATGCCATATGGCCGCCTGTAATCATATACATCATAATATGTTAACGGAGGACGTATAAACGAGTAGCGATAAAAGCATTTAATCGTAAGATTTTCACAAAACAGATAGCATATAGATGGTATCGGTTTAATTACCAATCTACGAACACGCTTCGGTTTGGTAAAGTTTGTAAAATCTGGGTAGAAAATACGAGAAACACTCGTAAACGTCGTAAACATCGTAAACGTTTGTACTTATTTATAGTCGTATCCCCTCCCATTTACGTCCATTTCGCAAAAGCAAACAACCCTAAAGAAGTACACCCTCACGGGATAATGCATTTAGCGGAATATTTGATAAAATATTGGCTGCTCGACGAAACGTAGAACCACGAAGCAAGCAGAACGTCGTGGTACATCGCATAAAACGCAATATCAAATACTCCGTGGAAATGGAAACGTACGCGTAAACGGTTCAATTTCTGATGTTAGTATCAATAAGTGTGGATGCGCCCCGACAGATTATCGCACGTCACTGGCAGTTTTCCTGCAAACTCTATTGATTTTACCTGCACTGGCTCCTGTACGATCATCGTTCACACGGCAGGCTTGGTCATATAAGAATAATCTCGAACGTTTCAAGGAAATTTAACGAAGAAAATCCAAAGTCGAATGACTGCTGTGTATAAAAATTTCTTAGGAGTCCATCTTTGCTCCGATTCTTTTGAAGTGAACAACCACTTTCAGGACAAAGGCCTGCCAACATCAGGGAAACGTCAGCTCCATGAGGAATTGACAGGACGGATGCAAGAAAGCGTTGTAGCTTGTAGCTATGTTCATGGAGATTAAATGCTATTGTTACGGGATCTCGTCGGGATTTTTGATAAAAGGCTTGGTCCGCGCCCGTCTTATGCCCGATTTCTTTACCTCCGACTGAAATCCCGGTCAGTGAACGACCAGTTGGATGCTATCATGTGCCAGATAACTCTAACTGAAAGATATCTGGAGGTGAAGAAATCGGCCGTTACACCGAGAACGATCTGCACCGTTGGGAATGGTGCTCCAAAAACACCGTTGCGAATGGGCCCGGCATTGATATTTACGATCAGCGTTTTGGAGAAACCGCTCAGGCCTGTTTTCAGTGGGGGAAGTTAATCACGTCCACGCATACGCGTGATACGCCGCCACGTCGAATCAATCAACGCCAAAGTGGGAAACGATGGGAAATGAAACGACGCCTCGAATAATAACATTCGAATACTCAAATTTGAGAAGTTTATTCGTAGCATTCGAATACTTGTAAAATATTCGAAAAGTCCCAGCCCTAGTACGAATCGGTAATTATGTGTGAAGCACGCGGGTATATGTAATATTGGTGTTAATTACTTTTATATATGTAATGACGGTGGCGCCGTTTCGTTTACCATCTTGGCGTTGATTGGTTTGACGTCATCGCGCATCATCGCGCATGCGTTACGGAGCGTAGTCCTTAACTACGGGGCATTTTCCCGCGGACACTGCTCATAGTATTTCCCTCAGACTCGAAGGGAATTTCTCCAGGTAACGCTGCTTCAGAGTAAAATCTAGTAAGATCACTCAACAGTTGAGTCAAGTTGAGTCTGCTGAACTCACCCATTCAATGCATATATTAATACCACATTCGGCAACCTGCATTACCTGCACACTGACTGCGAACTCTTTCACTTCCAATTGGCTAAAATTCGCACTCAGTGCGCACCTGTGTGACCGTCCTAATACGCTATAAGTATTTGGAAAGAATAATTTTAAGTATTATTAGATTAATAATATAAAATACTATAATATTTGTAATATCTAAACGTATCGTATGAAGAATAGTGATACTTAGTTGATACACTTATCATATTTTTAAATCATATCTTACACAACTAAGTACATTTTATATAATTACTATGTAGAGATTCTTATTGTTTTTATACATACATGAATTATTATCAACATATAATACTAAAGGTACACAAAGGATTTAAGGTTAACTGAGTAGAATCTTTAATATTGCTAACAAAGCAGGGATAATATTGCAATGTTGACATGCGAGTTTAAATTTTCGTCATAAACTCTAGCTGTTTATAATTTCAAATAATTTATACGAGAAATATTGTTACAGAAAGTATCTAAGACCGATGTCAACGAAGGTTATAAATCGCTTGAAAATGACGAGCCTAGGAGGTAATGTAATACCCAAATTTCGTGATACGTTTCGAGTAGTGGAGAAAGATTTATTAAGATGGTTCCCTGGACATATGAGTAAAAGTTTGAAGAAAATGCAACGGCAATTGAAAAACGTAGATTGTGTAATTGAAGTTCACGATGCAAGGGTCCCAATTTCTGGGCACTATGCGGATTTTACTAATACCTTAACCGGATTGAAACCCCATATTTTTGTATTAAACAAAATGGATTTAGCTGACATGACGTTTAAGAAATCTATTATAGCGGAATTAAATAAAAAAGGATTTTCTGACGTCCTATTTACTAATTTCAAAAACGAAATGTGTAAAGGTGCTAAAAAGTTGTTGCCCTTAGCGAAAACGCTAATTAAACAATCGAATCGTTATAACAGAGCGGAAGAGAATTCATTTGGAATAATGATTATTGGTATTCCGAATGTTGGAAAATCTTCGCTTATTAATCGTTTAAGAAATAACAACCTTCATAAAACCAAGGCGGCCCAAGTGGGCGCAGTTGCTGGTATTACACGATCTGTGTCGACGCGTATAAAAATATCGGAGAATCCAGACATTTATGTATTAGATACACCTGGAATTTTAACTCCTAAAATAGACGATATATATTGTGGGCTAAAATTAGCATTAGTCGGTTCTATGCAAGATCATTTAGTAGGTCCAGAGATGCTCGCGGATTATCTACTGTTTTGGTTAAATAAACACGAACAGTTTGAATATGTAACAAAATTAGGTTTAACAGAGCCAAATGATGATATAATATATACTCTTACATATATCGCAGCAAAATTGAAAAAAACTTTAAGGATAAAGGATCATAATAGAAATATTGTTGTAAAGCCAGATTTAAGATATGCAGCTGAATATTTTATTAACATATTTAGGAAAGGAGAATTAGGTAACTACTGCTTGGACGAAGATTTGTTACAATTACCAGCAAAAGAAACTTAAACGCGCCGCGTCTTTTATTAAAATAAATTGAATATGCCTTTATTTATAGTTCAAGTACAATTTGAAAACGGCAATATTTTATTTCAGACTTGCATAGTACTGTATAATTAGCAATACAGTTAATATAATCCTACAATTATGTATGTGCAGAGCATGCAAATTAACTTTTGTAATATACACATTGTACATGATGGATATTAATAAGCGTAATTAATAATAAACACAGGAAAACATAATGGAAATTATTCTGATTATATCGATTCAATGAAAGAGTATAATAATTATTAAACAGTCATTAATATACGTTAATAAATAGGTATAAGGTGTTTCAAGTCGAGTGTAAAAACTGTGAAATTGTTTAAGACATTGGCTACAAGATGTTATTTGAACATTGGTAGTATTCGCAATACTTACATAGTTACAACTGCTTAAAGTTTTACTGTATTTAAAATCACAAGCTTTATCACAAGTTTTATTACAATAAATGCTTGAAATGTGTTTGTTGAGCTTGAATGCCAACGTTGCATTGATATATCAGTTAACTATTTGTTTTAAGTGTCCTCGTAAATAAGAATACCAATGGATTCTAGTCTGGAGATCTTTTGTTTTGATTTCTTAAAAATCGCTTTGTATTAAGCTGATGATTTTAATCTGGCAGCAATAAAACTTTCAGTAATCATAATCATGTAAGTATTGAGAATAAAATTTATTTTCATATAATATTTTTAACTCGAAATGTCTTTTCAAATAATTTATCAAAGCTATTTACACTCTTCCTCAAATATCCGGTGCACACAAATAATTATAAAAGAATTTTTATATAAAATAAAATAAATATATTAACAATTCAACTGCTATTATATTTTTTAATAAAGATTTCTTCTGAATAAGTACAACATATAATGAAATAAATTTTTTTGAAATTTATTTAGCTACTCTTATATTAAACAAAAAAAGTAAAAAGACTTTTTAAATTTGTTTTAAATGTTTTTTTTGTTATAGCGTCATAATGATACCTAAAAAAAGAGATATTTTCGTGCCGCAGATGATTTCCCGCCTCAGACTTATCTAAAACAAAAAATTCGAAAACATTCTTAACCTGCATGAGTGTCTCTATCGCGCGTAGCTTAATTAACAATATTTGTCGAAAAATAACCGAAATTTATCACTGAGAACACCCGAAAAAATATCCTTTTGGGTGTTTTATTAAACTTTCTTTTTCAAACCGATGGCATTTTGTTATTTTTCAAAAAAAATTGTTAATTGAGCTACGGGCGACAGCGACACTCAATCAGAATAAGAGTCTTTGAGAATTTTGTGTTTCACATAAGCCTGAGTGGTGAAATCACCTGCGCCACAAACATAACTCTTTTTTTAGGTGTCATATTGACGCTGTAAAAAAACAATTAAAACAAATTAAAGACGAACTTTTTATTTTTTGTATAATATAAGAGTTGCTTAATAAATACCAAAAAGATTGATTTAATTATATGTTGTATTTATTGAGAAAGAAATCTTTACAAATACCTTAATTTTTCGGCCGCTCAAAGTAGACCGACCCCTTAATATAAATATAAAGCAAATCACTTGACAACTTCAAATTACATATAAAAAAATTATTATATAGAAAAATTGTTCAAATGAAAATTCAGTAATATTAAACCGAATATATTTACAATATTTCTAATGAGATATGGAATATTTCATTTGGTAATCAGCAGCAATATTGGGGCCAGTAAAAAAGTACTACAGAAAGTAAAATAAAATAAATATAAATATTTAAAAATCATTATTAATACTTCAAAATAGATATATTTAAACGTGAAAAAATAAGGTTCGTCAAGCATTTGTTCTGATTGCTCGAAATCTTGTTCATTTTTAACAATATTCATATCGTGATGTTGATACACAGATAGTTACGACGCATAGGCTCTATTAAATATTAATGCGGTTAAATTTATTTCGCGATAAAAAATATATGAGTAAAAGAAAAACATTTTTATGATTCCAAAGTCGGACGTCGTAAGGTACCGTTACAATACCCGTGGCCTCCTCGATACGAACTGAAAGTCCTGTTACTTACACTTAACATTGCTACTTTTGCTGTAGTAGACCAATGACCATCGTCCTTAAATTCTTCACATCGACAAATCGAACTACAAATATTTTATTAAAAATATAAAATAAAATTACCATGAATTGACATACTTAAAGTTTATGCATTTGAATATTCAATTCCGAAGTCAACACGCGATTTTTAAAATATCGAGAAAAAAAATTAATTAAGTTTATTGGTACGCTACAATTGTAGAGAAAATGTTTGCAAGAGTGACATTTTATCCGACGTTACTTTATAATGTATTAATGGAAAAAGTTTCATCGAGAAATTGGTATGACAGAATCGATGAGGTCGTCGTGTTAGGTGCTCTACCATTTCGAGGAATCACGAAACAGGTATGTAATCATGAATTGTAAAAGCGTTCCTGTAAATACATTGTTGCGCGTATTTGAATTAATAATAATTATATTCGAAAGAATATAGTTGCCACATTAATTGCGGGAAAAATATATTGTTCAAAATTTTAGTTAATAACCGAAGAAAATATTAAGGCCGTTATTTCAATGAACGAAGATTACGAATTACGATTACTTTCTAACTCCGAGAAGGTATGTTTATTATGTCTTAATTTAATTATTGAATTTCGATTTAAGGCACAAGTCTGACTGAGATATATTTCGGCTTCACTTTATTCACAATGTACGTTTTAGGAATGGAGAATTAATAATGTGGAGTTTCTGCAGTTATCAACCACGGATATTTTTCATTCCCCTGCACAAGAAAAGTTAGAATGTGGTGTAAACTTTATTAACAAGTTTCGTAATACGTCACTTAAATTAAATAATTCTGATTTTACTGATAAATCTTATTGCCACCCTGGAAGTGTCTATGTCCACTGTAAAGCAGGAAGAACACGTAGTGCAACATTGGTTGGATGCTATTTAATGATGGTCAGATACTTGAAAATATATACAACATATTTCTTATATAATTCTATATACTTTAATAAAGATTATTTTTCTTTTTAGAAAAATCAGTGGACTCCAGAGGATGCTGTAGCATACATGACGCAAAAGAGGCCCCATATTTTACTGCACACAGCACAATGGAATGCTCTGAGACTTTTTTATAAGAATAATGTACAAAATAAGTCATAGGATTATTTAAATAGGTATTTAATTACTATAATTGTAATATATAAATATCTTTATTTTGTATCATTGCATGAATAAATGAGATATGGTGTTTTAAAGAATTCTACTTTGCAAACTATATTTATTCTGTTTCGATTCACTTGGTAAACTGAAAGATCAATATACCCGAGGAATTCAATTTAATAATTACTACAACTGGCTTTTGTAAAATTTAGTTGTAAACTGAAAAGTATTTACAACATAATCAAACAGAATATTTAATCTTTCCTTATATGTGTAGTAACAAATGTTCTAGCTGCTCCAATTGCTTTCTCTACTAAATACTCCGATGAGGTTTCAGAAATATTCGTAGATTTCATACTAGCGAACAAGAAATCATTAAAGCCTTTATTCTTACTATATTCTCCGTTGAAAACTTCAAGAATTGTTTTCATCCACGTTTGTGCATTAAATGGATCATTTGCAATGTCCTGAAATAGATAATGAGTATCGAAACAAAGAAATTATACATTAAAAGGTTTCTGCACAAGTTTAAAAATTTACTTTGGTCATACCTGAGGTATAGAACATCTTGCCTTTACTATACTATCTTCGCATGAAAGAATCATTATTGGTGTATTTGGATAAAGAGATACAATTTCATGAAGTGATAAGTACGTGGGATTTTTATGTAGACAATGAACGATAAAGAAACTTGAATTCCTTGCACTTTTTATATCCATACTTACAACCGACCTATAAAAATTGTGTAATACAAACATATTCATATAAACAAACCAACAAATTTAAAGTTATCAGTTAAAGTTATTTGCCACTATGATCTGTGATATTTCATATAGAAAACGTGAGAATGTAATTTAAAAAATGATCTATCACCATGATACTTCACAACAGATACGAGATTTTTGTTTATACAAGAATTGCATTGTTATAGATGGAGGCGTTTCGGAGATTTCAAAGGCAACTGCCTTATTTCAAATGGAATGCTATATTTTTCATGCCAAACTATCGGAGAATGTTGAATTCTGAGTGAAAGAGTATCGACCTTTATTAGCCCTGAACCTAATAGTTAACGAATAATTTCGCTTCGTTTCTTGAAAATTTATTTTGCATAATGTCGTGTTGGGGATTCAATATCATCAAAGATTTTCGTAAGACTTTATCAACATTACAGATATTTATTGCGATCGTCTATCTCTATTCACTAACGTGGGTGTTCCAAATGGTTTTCATTGACATTAATACAATGATGCAATCTATTAACCACTGAGGAAATTATACTCTGAATTGTTTCTGCGCCGAGCGTAATGCATGCTTCACGAATTCATTACCGCTGCTACGGCTGCAATAGTATTTTCATCACAAGTAGAGGTTTGGGGTTCGTTGCGTTTGGTAACATTAAAACTTCTGGTTTCTCGAAGCAATTTACAAAAGCACTGGAATGTCCAGCGAGATGGCTCATTTCGTTCAGGGTACCTTTCGGCATACAAAGCTTTAGCTCTTGTTGCATTTTCACCGCACGTACCATAAACTAAAAGCACATCCACCTTTTCCCTGTTATTGAAAATTGCATTTTTCATTTATCTTACTGATAGTTACGTACAAACACCGATAATAATTTCAATATTGAATCATGGACATAATAAATGACTGCAGTGTGTAGTGTTGATGAACATTGTGACGTAAACACCGTTGTTTTACGGAAACCATTGATAATATTGAATCTCCGAATTGATATTATGCAAAGTAAATTTTATATGAAACGAAGCGAAATTATTCGCTAATTATTAGGTTTAGGGCTAATAAAGGTCGATACCTCTTTGCTCAGAATTCAACATTCTACGATATTTTGGCATAAAAAATATACCACTCCATTTAAAATAACGCAGTTGATCTTGAAATCTCCGAAACGTCTGCACCTATAAAAAAAGTGTACGTGCAGTACATAATATGCACTTCCCATCCATGCAACTCTTGTATAAAAAAATTCATACAACGTATATTTTAGAAGTTATTCGTGGTATGCTAGTTGCGTGGATTCCAAGCAAAGAATCTTCGTTTCACTGTTTTTTAAACCAATAAAGACCACAAATGTTATGTTAAAGATTTCGAATTATTTGTACATCATCATAAATAGAACAATACACTTACTTTTCCATTTCTTTCGCATGTGCCCAAGCGGTTTTATCTAAATCCTTCAATTTTATTAAACACTCTTCTTTAACGAGATACGGTATCAACATTTTCTTATTACCATCACTTATTTCATTTTCAATTTCTTTGCTAAGCGATTTGAATACTTCATATGTAACTTTGCCAGTTCTAAGTTCATGTTCTAATTTCAATACATTATGTTGCAAATTTTCACCTGCCAGTTTAGCAGATGTTGCAAGCGGTCCTGTAACTGCCTTAATTGTAAATCTTGCTGCTCCTTTTGAGGAATAATTTAGCATACAGAAGTGTTCCAGTATTCCTGTCTCAGGTACATGTGTGCCACAACATGCTTCTCTAAATAAGATTTATAATGTCAAGTATTAATGAAGACCAGTGCAAGTATAGAAGAAAATCAGTTTTCATATATACATTTATATCTCCGAAAGTACCTACTTTGATCTTAAATCATGAGTATCAATTTCCACAACTCTGATATCTGTGTAGGGGTAAATTTCTCCTGGTAGTAGCGTCAGAAAATCTTCTGCTAATAATTCTGATGAATTTAATATCTTTGTCATAACAGGAACATTAGCTTTTATAACGCTGTTTACATAGACTTCAACTTCGTTCAATTGTTCTAAAGAGAGCTTTTCTCCGAAACAGTTGAACTGAAATCTTAAAACATGGGGCAAAACAAAAGAACTATGTGGATAAACTACTTGCATAATTTTCATCAAAGATGCATGTAACAAATGTGCGGCAGTATGGTGTTGCATTGCCCCTATTCGAAGCTCAGGATCTATAGAAACCACACAACTGTCTCCAACTTTTACTTTTTCATCTAAATTTCTAAATAAAAAATGAATATTTATATATATGTAGCTTTTATCTTTCTACATTTCATTTGATTACTTTAAAGATTAAAATTAATACTTACTTTGAATCGTCTTGTGCAAATCTTCCAAAGTGTACGACATAATTATCAATTTTCCTCGCATCATTTATGTTGAAAATTAAATCTTTTACATGTATAAAACCTTTATCTGATGTCTGACCTCCCTCCAACGAATAGCACAACGTTTTATCCAATATAATTCCAATCTCATCTCCTTCATTTGACACTGTGTTCAAATCAACACTCTTTTCGTGAATGGTTGAACACGTTTCATTCTCTACATTTAATATTAAATTGCCTAAAACGAATTGACTACATGTTTCTCTATTATTTAAGTTTCACTGAAAACAAATATGTATAGACTAGCTGCCAAGATTTACCATTTATAAGTAATCCTATAATTTTACTCTTAATTGTGGGAAACTGACAATTATTTCCATTAAAAGCGTATTCATATTTAAAAATGTCATTAGTTTTAGGTACGTGATTCTTTTTAAGTAATTCTATAGCTGTTTTGCTATTATATCCTACACCAGCTTTTGATCGATACTTAAGATTTTCTAATTCATCTTTTAAAGCTTCTTCTTCAAAATGTAGAGATTCAATGTTCGCTAGTTCCATTACTGTTTCCACATTTAAACCATACGTATCGTACAACTTAAGAGCAACATTTCCTGGCAGCACATTAGCTGCTTTCCTTTAAAATTAAGGAAACATTTTAAGAAGCGTATAGATTTCTAACACATAAGGACGTACACGCACACATATATGGTGTAAAGTGAACAATTGCTTTGCAGGTGTTGTCTTTTCGATTGTACAGTACAACGATCATTTCTACAATGAGTTCAGCTGTGTTGTGGCATAGGATTATTGAAGGTAATTCAGAGTCAGAAATCCAAGATTAAACGTTTTTTAAAGTACATCTTACATTTACATCTTTTTGACATAGATAATTAAAGAAGCAACATGAAGTATCAAAGGAAATCAAAACCATGCCAGCGAATCCCAATGACTCGTAACAACATTATAGTTTAAATTTCTAAACCACTTGAAGCTATTTATGTGCCGTAACAAAACACATACATTTATTATAGCGAAACAAAATAATACAATGTACTTTAAACGATATTTCATCATATATTTTAGATCTTTATTGACCTTCATTCAACTTATACCATAAACCACTGAAATCTTAAAATCGACTATCACCCTGTAACGATAAAGAAATCGCATTCCAATTGTTTTCACCACAGAACATCACACCCAACTGGGGTTTCTCATATATCCTCAACTTTCATTGATAATCCCATCAGCCACTTTATACAATACACCCCACATGTGTGTGTGTGTGTGTATCTAAATAAACAATTTTCTCTTTACTTACAAATTTTTAAGCGTACTTTGTAGGTATTTATATCCACCTACTAAACCAGGAGACATCCAATCGGTAACTAATGCCAAATCGGGGCGTACTTTAACCATTTTCTCCCATTCTTTCCCAGAAGTACTTCGCAAATTTTTAAATAACTCTTCTTCAAATTTTATTATGTTTTGTACCTAGGTACACTTATATTATATGACACGTTCTAAAGTCTCTCATGGGTGAATATTATATTACCTTTTTCAGATTATTGTGTAACTCTGGATAAACACCACCTAAGTTGTCCGCTACAGCACATGAAAGCTCTGAAAGTATCCCTTGCATTTTAAACACTTTCTCACCTACATCAATTGCTTTTCTTATTATTTTTCTAAGTTTATAACTGAAAACGTTGCTTATTAGAATATCTTACGACTATAATTATATTAGCCGATTGAAACAACTTACTTTTCATCAGGTACCATTCCATCTGCTAAGGCAACACTGATCATTCTACTATGATCCGCTAATATTCTATATCCAGTATCAAGTTCGTTTTCATTGTCACGAAATTCGCCTTTATATTCCGGTGCCTTTGTATATTTCTGAATGGATTTAAATAGCGGCTGGAAAAGATCGGTATCATAATTCGATTCTTTTTCTTGCAATAGCGCAACTAATCTTTCAAGTCCCATGCCTGTATCCACATAATGTTTTGATAATGGCACTATCGAACCATTTGTTAATCTATTGAAAATATTGAAAAATTAATCTTAGAATAGAGAATTAATTTTAATTAAAAACAGTTTCCTATATTATAAAAATATCTCCTTTAGGAATTAGAAGTGTGGCTTTCCATACTATTTATTATTTACTACTTACCGTTCGTGTTGTATAAAGACTATGTTCCATAATTCTGTGAGATCAGCGTAACCTTTGTTTACTCGCACAGATTGATTCGTTATTCGTTTTCTATGATCGACGTGTATCTCTGTACAAGCGCCGCACGGCCCTGAAGTACCCATTTCCCAAAAATTGTCTTTCAATCCGAATGGTAAAACTTTATCTCTTGAAACGCCAATACTCAGCCAAATATCTTTGCATTCTAAATCTGGTTCTAAACCTAATTTCTCGTCTCCGGCAAAATACGTTACATATAAAAATTCTTTGTCGATACCATAATGTTTTGTTAATAAGTCCCAAGCATAACGGCAAGCTTCTCCCTTAAAATTTTCGGTTTACATATATTGTTTCTATTTTGTGTAGTATGTATTTGACTATAAATGCAAGTAGAACTTGCTTTATAAATAACAAGTACCTTAAAGTAGTCACCGAAGGACCAATTTCCTAACATTTCGAAGAATGTATGATGATACGTATCGTTTCCAACTAAATTTAGGTCATTATGTTTCCCACTAATCCTAATGCATTTTTGCGAGTTTGTAACTTTTGTTGCAGGTGGATCATGATAATCTAAGAAGATTCCTTTAAACTACAACACAATTGATAATTTGTCAAATAAAAGCCAAATCAATAATGTATTATTATGATATGGATTTATTAATATACTTTTTATATAAAGAGAAGATATTCATTCATAACAGATATTCTTATATTATTATAAACTCTATACATATATATATACAGACATACTTGATTCATGCCAGCATTAACAAATGCAACCGTTTGATCATTTAGAGGAGTAACAGGACTTGATCGAATAAAAGTGTGCCCCAAATCTTTTTTAAAATAATCCAGAAATTCATTTCGAATTATCGTTGAACTTTTCTTTAGCGTATTAGAAGTACTAGAACTATACGGTCGCACTAGTAATACGAAATTCATTTTTCTATTTGAATGGTACTGTACAGAGTCAGTGCATGCAACAGTACCACCACTCCTGTAGGTGTTCCCCTTTTCTAATAACGTCGCCCAAGAAAATGTTGCCTAGCAAGCCTGATAATTTCACTCGGTTTCGCTCTTAAAACGGATAAAACGGATGCACGCAGATGAAACCCTCAATTGAAATTTAACGGGTACTTTGACGCCATCTGTTGGCTACAGCGTGAACCAAGAAGACCGTCTGCGAGAATTTAAAGAATTGGCGGAAGGTATTACAATCGATGATGGAACTGGAATAACATTTTGCGTGATAAAAATCCACGCGCCTACACGATTGTTAAACGCATTATTTGCCATTTTTACAAAAATTAAATGCCCTCCTAGATACTTCCTCAATAGACAACCCTCCTTCCTCATTAGGAAATATTCTACATCTAATATTTATTCAGGGAGCGATACGATCCGGTGGCTGTGCAGAATTTTTCGTCTGCGCTTGATTTAAGTTTAACGAAGCATGTTTAATTGTGCATCAATCTGAAAACAGAGCTTCGTTGAAAATGTCGCCGACATACACGGTTTTCCTGTTCGCCGCTGCAATATCAAATCCTTTCGCAGGAAAACCTGTGCTTACTGTTTCCCACCAGACTTGGTCTCACTGCGTAACACTTAGGACAAATCACTCTCGCTTTAATGGAGCAATTTAAATTTCTTTTATCCCGAATACATTGTTCTAGACTTCTAAAGAATCGCGAGATTATCGTACTACACTTCCTTCAGATATCTTCTCGTTTTTACGTCCGCAAGATCACCTCCAGTTCCGTTGCTCCGAACTAACAGTAAGACCATTTCTCAGACTTCACGCTTTAAAGATCGACGCATTGGAACCGATCGATCTGAGGTGAACGGAGCGCACCCGCGACCGGTCTTAAAATTCTACGGCGAGGGATTCGAGGTGGACAGTTACTACGGCGGGGCCGAGAATAAGTTATGGCACAAGAGGCACCCTTTCGTGAAACCCAGTGCACTGATTAGTAACGCTATGGAGTCGATGCTACTGGACTAGGAGATTTGTATTCCATACACGGATTACAAGTGTAGAGGATCGTCTACTATCCCAGTTCGAATACCTTTCAATTACATTCTTATGATGCAAATCCACGACGAGACAAAAATATCGTGTGTCACATGAAACTTTAATCTCATGAGACAATTATTTTATTATTTTTATCAAGTTTCATGATACATTTGCAAAAATGTCGGCGCTCGCGACTATTTCTATTATTTATATTTAGTAGTTGCTGAGATCTTGTTTCATGTAAAAACTCTTCGTGAATTCGCATCTTTATACTTGCACACGCGTGCTCATGTATACGATTATTTTCCGCTTCCGTACAGTTCAGCTCAATCGCTATCGCAAACAAGTGTTGCAACTGGAAGCCATCAAAGTAGAACGTTATTCTCGATATATTAACACAAAATTGATGGCCCTTTCTAAGCCTCTTCCGTTTAAATCTGTCCTGTTTGTTGTTAGATTCCTCGTTGTTTTTGTTCAGTAATAGAATAGGCTTTGCTCATTATTCTCCGTAGGTGACTAATTATAAGTCTCGCCTAATAATAGTAGCGTTTCGATTCATAAGTTCTAAATACCAAATCGAAGCTGAAAATGCGATTGCGTGTGCGTTAAGGATGAAGGAGGCGTCAGGCGCTGGTGGGGCGCTAGATGTTGAGGTAGAGGTCCTCCGCAGGATTATCATTTGATCTTCAACGCTCGTCCGCGGCGGGTTGGTGAGTTCATCTCCTTAACGTTGCTGCTGCATTTCCAGTCCTTCACCAATCGCAATATTTTCCTTAAGCATATTGCACGGGACACAAGTTCTATCGCGCGAGTCTCGTTACGCTATTAGATTTCTTTTATTCTTCCAACGAGCGAAAGTAAAATATATCCTTCAGAAAAGAAGGTAACTGTATTCCTTGTTCAAGGCAATTATCGTACGCGGACACTTGTTGCACTCGACGTTGTATCGCCAAACATGAAGATAAACTGCATTTGTCTGACACTGTTTCTTGTAGGTGAGTGACGTATTGCATTTTTTAAAACAAAATCCCCGTGTCGTTTCAGCGATTCAGCTCAATCTTCACATTTCTGAACGAAGGTTTGTAAAGAACTTGTATCTAGTAGCTTGAATCACAGTTAAAGTAAATGTTTCATACATATTTGAAAGAAAAAAAATGGAATATTCTGACCATGGCGAAATAGTACGTCAAAGGATTCTGTAGCAGAGGAGATTCTCAGACCGTCTGTAATCTGTTCCTTAAGGAGATAATCCCATCAAACAGCGCACTCCTTATAGCAGTCGCCCCGGTATTGCTAAAATTATCGTCGGTCTTCTTGTTAATTAATACAGAAGCGAGCTAAAACAGACTGTAATGAATTTTAAACCTAGAAACTCTATTATTTTTTATAAGACTTTTTATCGCTGAAATCCTCTGAATATTTATACTCTGTTTCGCATCTTCCCGGCCGGAAGATTCGAGAAGTTGGCGAAAGTTTGATCGAGTTACGCATTGCCTCGCGCGTGTCATATAAATGCGTCAACTTGTAATTACTTGCTTAACATTCATTACGGAACGCCACGGGGGCGTCGATATGGCATCCATAAATGTATCTTTTCCCTTCATGTCATGGAGAAACTGAGCGAGAGCTGTGTTTTACAGTGTGCGCGCTGTGGACTTTTGGGGAGGCTTTGTCCTGCGACCAATGCGGCAGAGAGTGTGCCGATATTTGCGGTACCAGACAGTTTCGAGCCTGCTGCTTCAACAATATGAAGAAGAGACAGTTCGACGGAGGATTGAAGTTATGGATGAGACCACGCCCGCGTGTTATGCTCGCACCGGTACCAGGATATCCAATAAGCATCTGATGCAAGTGGTGATCATGTTCCATTGTAATTTATCCAAACCTGGGTACCACTCTCTACTTAGAAGCGCTACCAAGTCAGGCTTCCTCTTAACATTGTCCAGTGTTAATGGTTTCCTTTTGGATAACTTTTCTGCTCTTGCCACAATATTTTCATCTAGTTTTAACGCTTTCATCTTCTACTTATATGACTTCTTCGTGTTTCTCTTCTATAGTAACTACTGGTATATCTTTGCGATTGTCAGTAGATGTATGGCGTCATCGCGTGCATGCGTGGACCTGGGTAGCCGGCCCCACTCTCATCCGGCTACCGCTGGTAGCCAGTTTCCTCGCCACCCTGAGCTCAATGGTTGTTCGCTACTGAACAACGGCCCCATGCATGTCGTTATCGTGCAATTCGACCTGTCCACGTGACCTCGTACTCGTGTGGGCAGAGGGTGCAAAGTTGTCTGTCCCATCTGTCCGGGTGATTCACGATGCTTATGAAAAATATACCCCTGATTTTGCAGATGTATCGAAATAAAATATTATAAAAGTGATCCTAAAAAAATGAGCGTTGAAGAATAATACCGACGTCACATTGCGTTCATAGCTTTTCTGTTGAGGAGTTTACGACGGCACACGTCCATCTATTTCACTTTTACAGCGGATTGTTGAAATTCTGACAGAATTATGAGCAGCGAGAGGTCGCCCGGGAATTGGGATACTAAACAGGTAAGGAGTTCAACAAACAGGTGGCAAACAAGGGTAGTAGTACCTAAGGGTTCCTGTGTAGAAAAGTCCTCCGGTAGTGATAAGCGTCCTTTGGACAGGTCCAAAGTCGCAAGGAGCAGGCACCGGCTGAGGCAGGGATGCGAAGGTTATACAGGGACAACTCTGGCATGGGGGCAGAGTGAAGTGCAGGATCAAGGAGGGCAGGGGGGACACGGCGTGCAAGGTCGAGGGCAGCAGAGCGCGGGCGGACAACATATTATGCTTGACTCTGGGGTGCACGAGGTGCGAATCGGTGGACACTGTGGCTCCATTGATGGGCAACAACCGCAACTGAAACAACCACTCCTCCAGTCAAGTGTTACGCACACACGCTCAAGAATAATTGTACCTTTCAATAATTTTCTTTAAGTCCGATTTACCGTAATTCCGTACACACCCAACCGTCACCGACATTCTATAGTTTCGTCGATGGAATTATGTACACATTTACGAATTTTGATGGGATTTCCAAATGAAGAAGTCAGTACCTGAATGAAGTATGGCGCTAAAATAACAGAATGGTATTCCGATAAATAACCGAATATAGACAAGTTCAATTGACACACTTTAATAGCGAATTCGGCAGGCACGCACTGCCACTGCACTGGTGCCAGAAATTATCATACATAACTTTAATTGGTTGTTTCTGATAGATACGAAAATAGCTCTATAAGAATCAACCGATCAAAGTCACGCACGATAATTTCTGACACCAGTGCAGTACCAGTGCGTACCTGCCGAATTCGCTCTAATTGAAAGAAAGACCTCTCCGCGCCGTGCGCGCAGGCTGCCGCACTGAGATAAGTAGGTATCAGGCGGGCATAATCAAAGTTGGCGGCACGATGTTACCTTTATCCTTAGTGCACACCCAAATACCTCCACGGCTTCCTGTATCCCTGTTATCTCGAGCGAGATTCCTGATCCGAATGAAATGAGCATGGTGCTCTTAGTTCATACGTTTGGCCGTTAAATGTTCGCGTTTCGTGGTAGGTAAATTAAACTGCCAAACACAAAAATCGATAGCTCGTTAGCGTTACGTGATTGTACCGTTCACTGAAAAAGGCCGTTATATGAAAAAGATATACAAATTTGTTTATTAGCGCGTAATACTTTCTCTGCAGCATCGACGCGGAAGGACGCCAATGGAGACTTCTGTTGCGAAACGCGTCGTTATCCAAGGATTAATACATTTTATTCATATAATTGCTGTATAAATTGATCAAGGATGGCGGAGTTCGAGGAGTGATTATGGCCAGAGCCGCCTTGAAATGCTCTTTGGTGATCGTGGCGGCGTCCAAATCCTCCTCGAGTGCCTTCATTGCGGCTTCGTGACATATCGCCTGGATTTCCGCTCCGGAATATCCCTCCGTGAGTTCGACTAGATCAATAACGTTCACATCTTTGGCGATCGGCATGTTTCTCAACTTTATATCGAAAATTTCTTGTCTGGTTTCGTCGTCGGGCAATGGTACGTATATGATTCGATCTAAACGACCCGGTCGAAGGAGTGCCTAAGGAAAGAACGCCGTTCTGGTCACTAGGAAATGATTTAGCAGATGTAACAGTTTACTAAAATTCAACTGACTTTGTCGATTTTATCGGGCCGATTAGTCGCTGCCACTAGCGTGACGCTTCCTAACGCGGTGACTCCATCGAGCTCCGTTAACAATTGCGCTAGGACTCGTTCCTGTACGTTACTTCCGGCGTTAGAGGATGAACCTCTTTCACTCCCCAGAGCGTCGATTTCATCGATGAACACTATGGACGGAGAAACCTGCCTGGCTTTTCTAAACACCTCCCTTACAGCTTTCTCAGACTCGCCGACCCATTTCGAGAACAACTCTGGACCCTGCAAATAATCTTATTGAATACTGCGAAACGTAAAGTCGGACGCTGATGTCTCACCTTTATGTTCAGGAAGTTCACTTTGCTCTCTGTCGCGAGAGCTTTCGCGATCATAGTTTTAGAGCAGCCAGGTGGTCCAAACATCAGCACACCTCTGGGCGGAGTTATGCCCATTCTCTGAAATACTTCGGGACGCCGCAGCGGCCATTCCACCGCCTGTTTCAATTTCAATTTTAAATCTTTCTGCCCTCCTATGTCCGACCACCGAACGCTGGGCACTTCTATCAGAACTTCTTTCATGGCCGATGGCTTTGTTACCGTCAGAGCGTAAGTGAAATCTGGCAATGTCACTTTCGACGAAGTCTCGGAAGGTGAATTTCCTTTCTGCTGACGCTTCACGGCGTTTAAAACTGCTTGGGAGCACAGGCCGTATAAGTCTGCGCCCACGAATCCATGAGTGACGAACGCGATATTCGCCGTGTCTTCTGTAGATAAAGTGCTTGGGATTTTTAACAAGAGTTTCTGAAGTATTTCGGCGCGCATCGTTGGGGTGGGCACGAAAATTTCAAATTCTTTGTCTATTCTGCCGGGCCGTCTTAGAGAACTGTCCACTAGATCGAGTTTCGACGTTGTGGCTAGTATCACAACCTTATCGTTTGTGTTTTGTATATCGTCGAAAAGCGCTACCAGTTGCGCGAGAACCCTCCTCTCCTGGTCTGTGCTCGAAGTGCTTCTTTTGGGGCACAGACTATCGATTTCTTCTACTAGAATAATACTTGGAGCTTTGGCTTTTGCTTCCGTGAAGATATCTTTTAATTTCCTTTCTGTTTCGCCAAGGGACTTGCTGTAGATGTCTGAACTATAAATGGTGTAGGAATTGAAGTCGTATTCGGATATCAACGCATTGGCGATGATAGATTTACCGACGCCCGCGGTACCGTACAATAATATTCCCTTACTAATGTAAAAATCACCGATACTTTCGCATCTACCAAGGCCAACATCGAGGACATCTTTGATGTCCTCTATTAAGCCTCCATAGCCTCCGATATCTTCTATTTTATATTTCGTTTTCTTATGTTCCTTTTGCTTGTCTTGTTCTTCATTTAAAACAGTCCACTTTGTGTTATAAAGTGCTTTATAAAATTTAATGCTAGACCCTTGATCTCCCGTCACATTCAATTCTTTAAATTTCTCGGATAATTCCTTATCCGTGCACCTATCAGCTACAACTTTTACAATCTTATAAATTAACAGTTTCCCATAAAAAGGCACGCTAAGTTTATCGCCCGTGGAAAATATCTTCTGCTCGTTGTGATTCTTCAATACTATGTTCAATTCCGTGCTTGCTTCCGCCAACGAGTGTCTTCCAACGCTAGAGATAATGAATTCTTTGGCAATGCTAACGGGACGGTTCAATTTCTGAACCTTAACCAGACCTCGAAGGCCATTTAATTCTATCGCTGTAAGAAACACGTGGATAGAGAAACCATTACGTTCATTATCCGAGGAGATTCAATGGGATATTTACCATGTTTGGTTAACGAAACGCTTGTCAGAGTTTTGTCTCGTGTGGGCCACGCTGTCTTAACAACGGCGCTTCCTTCGGTAGTGACGAGAACATGATCCGCTAGTGCAATCTCGCAGAGCTGTAAAGCGGACTGCGATACAAATACCATGTCATCCAATGCTCTTCCGGGAATATTCTTTGGCTGTTCTACGCAAGAAGTATACACGTGACGGAATGTAGAAACAATAGCAAGTATAACGGCACACATACCCTGTGATTTGTAGGCTTCTAGAGTGCTATGCAAAATGCCACTATGAATGAAATCGTGAGTCCATTTTTGTAGGTTAGGTGGACAGTTAGTTTCATGCTCTGCTACATCCTTCTGCGTTACAGTGCACTGACATTTGTCGCATGTCATCCAAGGGGAAAGGCTCTTTCTGCTACTTTCTTTTGATTTCGAAGTCATTCTGAATGAATATCGAATTGCACTTATACTTTGGAAACCTAACCTACGAGTGACTCAAGTGTTTCGTATAGTTTCGTACGAAACGTCGTAGAAAAGACGTACATTTTAGAAGAATACGTAAAAATGTGTGTAAACGTTTCTAATAGCACATTCGGCAACCTGTACTACACGGAAAAAGATCTGCAGCGTTGGGTGCTCGAAAAGTGGGCACCGTAAATATCTGGTAAATATCAGTGCTGGGCCCATTCACAACGCTGTCCAGCGCCGAAAAACACAGTTGTGAATGGGTCAAAATATCGGTGCTGAGCAGAGAGTTATCTATGGGGGTTCCTGTTGGTTCCTGTCCCAGGAATTGATATATCGACTTCGTCCAACTTCAATGGTTATGTCGCGCACTCTACGTTAAATAACGGTGACTTTAGGAATTATCTTCAAGTCAATTATTTAGGCCGGTATTCATAGTCGCTACTTATTCTTAAGCAAATCCTTAAGCATAATACCGGTCATAGAAGCCGGTAAGGTCAATAGAAGCATCGACGAAGTCTGTGATGTGACAGCTAACCCGATATAACCGCTTTTAATTTTCGGTACCAGTTCGCGTAGCGGCAATAAGTAAATACCATTGAGCTATAAAAATACCTGGAGAGTGAACAGAGCAATGGGGGCCGGTTTGAGAAAGAGGGAAGATAACGGGTGAACCTATCTCTGCCTTACAACAGGCTATGGATGGAAGTATAGTGCATGTGAGTGAAGTTACCTGCGCACACACATGCATACATGACACAGATAGTACATAATGAAAGGGGTAATAGGAAGAAGGATAGGTTCACCGCTTATCTTCTATTTCCCTCAGACCGCTGTCGCCTCTACTTCTTCCCACTACTGTTCACTCTCCAGGTATTTTTATAGCTCATTATAGGTCTGTGGCAGCACCAACTTCCCGACAGAGGGTAACGTACGTGTACCGTGGTCGAAAACGGGTCGGACGAACAACGAATCTATCGTAAGTAGAGCCGATATCTGCATTCGCTTCGAAATTGCAATCCGGGACGTGACATTATCTTATACCGCATCTGTGGCTATATACATTACCTAGGCATGATAGCTTATCGCACGAGGCTTTTTTCTGGTGGAATATTTTTTAGCTACAATGGATAATATAATCATTTGCTAGTAAAATAACTTTCTGTTAAATTACTTCAGAGTACTATCATACGCCCGTTTTCTTTAAAAACCTGTGCCATTTAATGTCATTCGAAACATTTTCTCCTGTGCAACAGAAAAATATACAATGTAAGTGACCGTTGTTTTATGAATTTCATATAACTTTTTCAACATATTTTTGGCCGTTATTAATATTCTAAGTAGCCTATCAGAAATGAATCTAATGTGTTCCATAAACGGAGAGCAGGATTTTTTGCATCAAATACCCAAGTACTTATATGTATGTCTCTTAAGTGCACGTTTCTGAGACTAGATGCGACGAAACAAAAACGTTTCACAAAAATTATATCCAATTCTGTCCCTATCGGATGAAGTCAGATGTTATTGGAAAAAAAATTAGGGTGTTTGCTGTAGAAAATAATTTTTAATTTCATTAGAAACGAGAAAATCAACTTCTAAAATTTCTCATGTTATTTTTAATTCTTTCATTTGGCAGGGGCATAGATGATAGGTATAAAAAATAAATTACACAGTTAATTGAATAAAAAAAAATTGTATGGTCTACATTCTACATATTCAATTTAATGGGAACTGAAGGATTTATTTTAATTATGTTTGTTGATATTATTAGTCATATACATATTCCTCCATCTTTATCTTGGAAATTTGTATATGTTCTTATTTATTATAGTATTGATATAAATCGTAAAATACATGTATTACTTGTTTAAACATAAAATATTTTCTAGATTGCACAATTTTCATATCTCTTATGCATTATGCCTATTGTGACTCTTGGATTGCCAAGCCTGTACAAAATCATACGTGCTGGTCTTTCAATATTTTAAAACCCTTTCATACAGGACTATAAAAAATTATGTTTTTTCTTGACCGAGCAAAATAATTTATTCACGTGGAAAACGAAATACACTAAACTTTCATGAGTGTCAGATTGATTTTCATTTCCCAGTCCTTATGATCGATGTTATTTTAATGGCTATTTGACATCACGCCTGGACAGATTCTATTTGCGATTAAAATACGAAATAACGAATTGAAATAGCGTTTCAGTCTATTATTTATAACGAATATCTCAGCAATAAAACGTTAACAAATTTCCATTTCGGATATTATTAAAAAATGAATGGTTAAATATAACAGGCATTTCAAAATCATTTTAGTTCAACTGTATCAGAAAATACTAATTTGCATTATTATAGCTAATTTCTTTGACAAAATATCACTACGTTAATCAAGTACGGACTCTGTGATCTAACGCCACTGTAACATTGAAGTAAAATCTGTATTTATAATACCTATCTATACTTCTGTGGAGTTCTAAAAGAACGTTATTTTCAAAATAGCCTCTTCATGCAATCAAAACACTTGCGTTGTACTATTAATCAGCCCCTTCGTAATTTCATAATCTAAGCTAGACAATTATTGTCTAAAAAATCACCTCTTCAAACGAAACAACGTGGAAGCATTTAAAAAATTATACTCAACTTTAACATTGAAATAAAGTAAAATACTATTCGCAATAATCATACAAAGATCATTCCAAACACCGCTACTCAAAAGTGTCTCGGTTTACCTCGTGATGCCGCCTTTGTAGCAATCAGCATTTACAAAGCCTTCTACGTTCAATAATTATAAACAACACAAGTGTGCAGGATTCGATAGATAAAAGTCTCCAGCTAACAGAATCATCTGAATCACCCGTTTGCTCTCGTATGAATGATATTATTTAACTCGGTTAGTGGCGACAACGTATGCTTCTCGTGCCGCTTCGCTCCGCTGTACGAGGAGGATGGGAGGAAATCTTCGTGCGATTAGGCCAGTGTGTGTGCACCCGCTTAAGTACAAATGATCGTAATACATAGAAACAAGCGCAAACGAGCGTTTGAGCGGTATAGAATAGTCAGTATTGTCATTAAGCCCCGAGGATGGTACCCCGTTGGGACCCGTGGGATCCCCCGGTTGTGCCTACATGCGTCCGCGTTCGGCCGAGCCCGCGCACACGTACGATACACGCGCGGATATCCTCCGATTCCCTTGATTCTTACCTCGACCCCGACAGATCTGATATCATCCACCGCTATCCCCAGGGCTCTCACTCATCTGCCGACAAAAGAGCATCTGCGCGATCCGATCTGTAATGCTGCTGCAACCTGTTCACGAGTAGGTTGCCCTATGCACAGCATGAATTCATTATCAGTCTAGTATAAACATATTGCCACTATAAGCGGGGCAGGGGAACGCTGTCAGCGGGCGGAAGCTACGCTACCAAAATCCGAGTCCTGTTCCTACCTATTATCCGTCCTCCCCCCCGGGGCCGCCTATCCATTCCACGGCTTACTATTCTTTCATGCGTCAATCAGCTTATGGAATATTGTGATTTAGTCAATTCGGAAGGTGAGAGCATACCCGCGATCCATGATACCGATCACTGTTATATGTGCGCAGAAACAATATCATCGGCTCTGGGTATTCGCGACTTTGCCATCTATTCTGGAGTATATACTGCCCTCTTTAGTTAAAATGTCCTATCTAACATCTTGAAGCAACCGAGAAAACTGGAGTTTTATCATTTACTTTCTACCGTCTTTATTTTCTTTCATTCAAATGAAAACATGTTATCATTATTTCGGGACAGCCTAATATAATTTTTTGTAATAGGTGTACCGGGAGGTATTGTATTATTAAAGTATCAATTAATTAATTGTTTTAGATAGGATGTTTTGAACCGTTTGGGAAGAAGTTAGGTTAAATGCATTAGACTGTTTATAAATCTTTACGAAGCACGTAGAGGTTTCTAACATTACTTAAAAAAGGTAAAAGACGCGTGGAACTTCAGATATCTCAACATATCTAAAAAAATGAAGATATTCTAGATAGGACAGTTTAACTAAGGAGGGCAGTATACAGGTATCGAACTCTAGCGTAAAAAGTTACAAGTTAATTCTGGGGGGTGTTCCTAGCAAGGAAACGTTCCCCAACTGAAAATTCTGATTTTAATAAAACACCGCGTGAATGTAGAGCACAGTGGGGTATGAAAGGAGCAACGGTTTTCTGCGGAATTTTACTCTGAATGGGGCGAAATCAGCCCTTAAAGTTGTCGTGTTTTTTAATATACCTAACTTTTTCTAAAGTTTTCTTTTGATAGTTTGGCGGAGTCCAAAACACTGAGCAATTCTAATATTTAAAGTTTCACGAAGTTACGTTACGAAGAACTGTTTAGAGAGCTCGGAGAATTCTGAATAGATCTAAAAGAAAATATGTAAATATTATTAACATGAATAGAAGTTGATTTCTTTTTGTTCCTTGAATTTATGATACTGTTTATTCTATTGATAAAGAGTTGATTACCACTAAATTTGGTTTTATTTTCTCCTTAGAGCATATAAACATGGAGGAAGCATGCAATGGGCGAAAATGTAGACGGCGGTAGAAAGAGAAAAATATATATATACGAGTCACACCCTCTCTCTTTCTAACATAAAAAATACGCTGGCGCTAGAAAGAGAGGGGGTGTCCCCGATGTATATCTTTCTCTTTCTATCGCCGTCTAAATTTTCGCCTATTGCATGCTTCCTCCATGTTCATATGCTTTAAGATTTTCTCTGTTATCTTTCATGTAATAAGCATTTGTTACTAAGGGGTTCCGATGTAGAGAAATTTACCCTACGCTCAATCAAGCGAGACATTTAAGGCACGGAATTCAAATCCACACGTCCTCCATCCTCAGAAATAGACAGCCGAAGAACTTCCTTCCCGAATCCTGACCGACTACGCTGCTCACAGAGCGGCATTAAATTCCATTCGTCTACATCTTCAACAGAGTCTTAATTTCTCCTTATAAACGAAATTTGTTCGCCATCGGACACCCTGTATCACCAAAAAGGCTCTATATTTCATACACGTGTCAGACGATCGTAATTCGATAACCACGCGACGCTTATCCAGTTACTTTTAAAGCAGTGAATCGCTGTGAACGGGATTCCTGACTGGAGGAACGTCCGTCGGGGAAACCCAGTAAACCATTTAAACGATTTCGACCGAAATCCGTGGCTAATAAGTTTTGGCAGCGCAACGACCCGAATCGACGCGGATGACAGGGAAACCGTAGTGTTATCTAAAAAAAAATAAAAAGTGGAGAGAATTCTTGGTAGATACAGCTGATATAGCAGTGGGCACATGCACAGACGTGGGCACACGTGTGTGGTCAATGGCAGGCTGACTGTGCATGCAGGACTGCGGTGGCAGGTGACGGCGTGTTGTGAGCTGCATAATGAATAATGCCAAAGCCGAACCACAAGCCGTTCCTGTCCTTCCACTTGGCTGACTGAATGACAGCCAGTCTAGGAAAAACCGCTGATTGGCTGAACATGCTTCTGGCTCTCACAGTGCCTGTCACAGTCTCTGTGTCTACCTATGTGGAGCTCGATCGAAATCAAGCTGCACGCCGGTCGGGGCTGATTTTCGTGTTTCCGGGGGAACGCGAATTTGTCGAATTCCTAGCTTAGTTTCGAAATATTATCTATCATCAGGATAGAACGTTCAGCCCCGAGACTTCGCGAGTCGGTTGAAATCTGTGCCTGAGCAAATCTCTCTTTCGACTGGCGGCAAATCGAGCGTGTGGAATTTAACGCGGGCACGTCTGACGGAGAGAAAGACGAATTTTCTTGTTGCTAATACGTTTCGAAGCGAGAGGCTTTTGTCATCACTGTGAAAATCTCTCCGCGAGTGAAAATTTAGTGTTGATTTATTTTTAATATTCATGTAGGTAATTGTTCTATGACTTGCGGGTAAAAAGCAGATATGGAAATATATAAGAAACACTTTTGTTATAAATTTAAAGAGAAACGTTAGTTAATGTTTACATAGGATTGAAATTTTATTTCTTGAGCAATATTCAAAGAATTGGGGGACATTTAAGAGGGGATGTTCAGGCACGGGTGGGAAGAATTTTACCATTTGTTTAATGTAGTTGCGACTAACAGAGAGATACATATTTATATATAAACAAAGCCGTAGTTAACGCGCACAGCGTTGCGAAAGTTTTCCTGGCACTTTCGCGTGTATGGTGCCACCTCTGAAGCTGTATGGTCGATGTGATGTTGTTACTGCCACGATATAAATTATAATTAGTGGAGCCCCGTAATACCCTTTGAATAAATAATCAACGAGTAGCAGCAACTACCCGTACGCTCGCCTCCATTTAAGTCAAGGTCTCGGAACTCATTCCTTGTCACACCTTTATGCTCCCGTTAAGTATAAATTTATGCGATCCTCGCGCCACGCAAGGCAAATAAAGGGTAATGAGTCGATAACTTGGGAAAGAATGATTCGTTTTACGGAAATGATTTGTTGTCCTTCCAGATCGTCCTCTTTAAACACGCTTCAGCATCCAGTACCAATTATTTTGATAAAATGTATTCGAATGCAGACTAAAAATTAAGACTTTATTTGATGTAATTGGTAGTTTCGACAGCGTTCGTTCAGGCTAATAGTATTAGGTCATGCCATAAGTTTAACATTAATCATGAATATATATTTTATTTCCCCCTATTTTCTGCAATCCTTTCACATCTATTTCTCTCGTGTAAAGTTTCTCTGATTTTGTTTGAAAAACTTCATCAAGTACATTTCCGACCTGCTGCTGTCTTGATCTCATTTTTTAAACCAGCTTCAATGACAGAATTTGACTAAAAATCCTCCCGTAGCCTGACAAACGGTTTTTTTTTATCACTACAATTGCATTGTTTTCTTTAGTAATTTTGCATAATATAACGTGTAATTATTATTCTTTGCATAAAAAAGGTGCCCATCCTAGACAATTGTAGAACAAATAGCAGAGACTTATGCATAAACTGTTTATTTATTGTTTGGACGTTACGAAACAGAGGAATCGACAGAAAACGTAGAAACTTCTTACTTAGAATTGTGAATATAATTTATAATTTCTGACTGTATCCTTGACACTGCACTCAGACGTGAAAGATACTGAAATTCCTGGCTTGCAACCCTCGATAACCGTGGCGGTGCTTGGAGAATTGAAAACTACTTTAAAGTAATTAGCGGATTGTCAACCCATCCCAACCCATTGCCTGTTCCCATTAGGGATGTTCTTCGAGTGCAGACTCGAGTGGGATGAGCGAGGAAAATCCTAGCTCTCGAACCCTCTCGCATCAGAAATCAGACTAAAATTGCAGCTGGATATCATTTTAGACAGCGGAAAGTGCTACCAACTTCTGTCAGCCGTCATGGGGCGTTACGTAGAATGAATGAATACATAGAAGAAAGAGAGTGCTACATAGAATTCACGACCAATATCTTTTCTGTAATTGAAAATATTTTCTCGAAATAAATGCTTGGATAATTCGTTGCAATAATGGCATGAACGAAATTACTATTCTTTAATTTGGACGTAGTTAGGTATATGAAATTCTATTGAATCTATTTAATATCTGTTTTATTGGTAAATATATCACACAAACAAGTTTACGTTCGGATGAAGGAGTTAAGAAATAGTACACCTCTTCGTCATGACAAAAGTTTTAACACTATACAGGTAATAGAATTCTGAAATTAAATGAAATATGCATTTTATTTAGCAATGTTGCTTCAGCTGAAAATGCAAATAAATTTCTTACTTCCCAAGATAGTAAAGAAATGTCTGCCTACATACTCCCGAGACATAAAATGCGTACACATATTAAGCAAACATTGAGCTCGTGTTTAACACAAATTTAAACAAGTATTTTGAATTGTTACAGGAACGTTAATAATTAAATGCTTCTTTCCTTACTCGTTCATTTGGCATAGTTATACAAAAGCTACTATTATTACTACCCTCTTTATTCTAAGGCACTATTCTAAGCAGATTTCACGAATACGTACAAAGAGAAATAGATCTAGAGTCCACGCACAAGAACCGTGACTGGTGTCTGGAACTATTTAAAAGTTAAAATCTAAGAAATTTTATGTCTGCAACGTTTCGAAATTTTCATAGACCCGTAGTTAACGTTGAATTTTTCAATACCCATTGTTGGTCTCTGGCAACGAATGACGGATGCTTTCGAAATGAACTTCTGGACACTTCTCTTCTTCGGAATTTGGCGAATTCGAAATGGTATCGCGGTCTCAGTTTCCTAGAACACTCCTTGCACGCAAATTGGGTTCAACGTGAATACTTAATGTGAAACCGTGGTCGAGCAGGAGTCAAGGTGCAGTGATGGGAGACAGAGAGGAAAAGGTCGTTTGGCGTCCGTCCGAGGTGCCAACTTAGTTAGACCGTCTAACCAGGCGACTTCACACGCTATATCACGTGCGATGTACGATCGACATTTTCCCTCGTTTACAGCGTTTCCCCGAAATTGCTTTATTAACGTAGAATTGAAATATTTCGACTCCGAATAAATCAATCATGATGCGTAGAAATTGATCTACCGTGATGTTTAAACAAATTTTTTTAAATTCTTATCACGTTTGTATCACTTTGGTATCGTTTTGGAAATTGCTAGTAAAGTATTTTGTCAATGTTCACCTTTTAAAGTATCTTCTGAGTAGAACCGTAAATGATTAATTTTTAATCGAATACTTTTGTATTTCAAACATATTATTCTTCAATAAAATTCAGGCCACTAAATTTAGGCCACTAAATACGTAATCGCTTAATTTCTGAATTATAATTGCCGTAGATATCTATGTGATCGAATATTATGTTAACGATGATTCCCATTCTAAGGCTTTTAGTTAAGAACAATGCTTAGGTTATCCAATTCCTGATTTATTTAGAATATAGATATATACATTTTTAAACTTCTTAGTTCGTTGGAAATGCAACCAAGAATTTGGATTAAGAAAAATTAGAGAGTCACAGTCTTTTTTATGCTCCAAGTTCATCTCATAGTATTTTTTAACTTCTAGATGTACATCACACACTTTTATGTTTCTTACTTTTGTTCATTGTGATATTTTATGCTATGATATATAGCTCTCCTTTAAATTACCTTTATTACATGTATTTCTAGCTCCGTATCGTAATTATTTATTAAATATAATGGATAATGATGAAGTTGTAACTTAAAGGGAATTTATACTTAAAAAAATATACAAACAATTTTTAGGTATCTAAGTAAGTACGTATGGTAGGTCATGTTATAAAGAAATCGCATGGTTTTTCACTGCAGATGCTTGTATCTAAAGAGAATAAAGAAAATCAGAATTAGCGGAATAATGGATATGCATTAGCATAATGTATAAGAGTGAAGAAAATACTCTGTCTGACTTCATAGCAACATCTCTTTATCGAATACGATACTAAAGGAAAAGCTTACATATTAAAGAAGATCCTACTTTTAAAGCCGCGTGATTCGTCTTCGAGAAAAGTCAGAAGAATACGTGATGTAATATGGTTCTTATTCCTTAATGTAAACTCATTGATTTCGGAATGTATATAAATAAAAATTCGACAGATATATTTAGCTTGCTGAAAGTATTCATACACATAACTAAAAAATTTACACTTTTTTTCGTAAGACAGTGCCGTAGGTTATTTAAATAAATCTTTAATTTCGTTCAAAATCGCTTGTGATTGAAAATAGGATCAGAAAGTTAATTTCCTGTTTTAAGAGAATATTATGGATTAATTTCATTTGTTACTGAAGGAGGGTAAATTCAATTACAACATGTAATGAAAATTGTTCTTTCCCTGCAGTAATCTTATTATACGAAAAAAGAATGATAATGAAAAAACATAATACAGTGCAAATAGCATAATTTCACGCACAAATGGTAACTGAATTAAAAATATTATATGTAGCACTTTATAGAATTAATATAACAAAAACAAATGTCTTCCACTGTAACTCCTAAAGTAGTAGAAATTAGTTCCATTTTGGATGAGTAATAGAAGCTACTAAATAACTTCCACATAACCACAGTAAGGACATAGAATGAAAATTACAATTCCATACTACTTCCAGAAATGTTAATAAAATACATAAGTTTCTAACTTTTTTCTTTTTAATCATACAATCGACTAGTATCATTATACTATCATATAAGCTCAATTTTCTTAAATTCAAACATACTACCCGCAGAAAGATAAAGGTCCACGTAGTGAATTCATTTTCGATCTTAGAAATCTGGCAAAAGTAAATTTCACAAAAAATTTCAATCAGTAAATAAAAAAGTTAGCACGCCTTAAAGACACATGATTGATATACTTTTCACTCCTCCCTCTAACGTGTATGCACATTTTTCCTATTTTGACAGTCTCTAGTGAAAAACAATTAACCGAACCTACGGTGAAATTTCATAAAAAAAAATGCGGGGCAATTAAAAGAAAGTCCAGAGTCAGCGAGGAAGACGTAATAATCGTGAGCGAAGGATGATGCTTATCCTCTAATACAACATTCCGGATGTCCTCAGGTATCGTGGTCACTGCAGTCGCATTAGTTAGGACTAACAACGCTGGCGGACAATCAAAAGCTGATGGGCCATGATTCGCTATGATAATGAACCATGAATACGGCATGAGGCGAGTGAGTTGGGGATGGCAACTCCTCGCTTCGCTCGCTAGGCTCCATACCATAGCCAATGGTTGGGGTTAAAGGGAGTTGAGGTGGGAATATGAAGGGATGAGAAGAGTCGGGCCACCGATGCTCGGTAATACCTCTGTTGACGCTCGGATTAAAGTCTTTTTCGACGCATACATCGAACTGGCTCCGCCGGTATCGAGGCTCCCATTCTCTGGCCACCCTTTCTATCGCAAGTCGCCAATCCGGCCGAGAGTTATCCCTTAGAATCTGAGTGCGATCATACGTTGAGGTAAAATTCACGGATGCTCCGTCAGGAACATATGCAGGGACACGAGATTGAATTGCGCGGTACATTTATTTCGTTGAGCTTCCACATTTTTCTAGTTTTCATTTTTGGAGCCTATATGGCGGAGTTGAGCGTGGCAAACAGTTTCAAGAAGTATTGACTAAGTATTTCTTTTTTTGGGGGGGAAATAAGGATTAGAAGACTGATTTTATATTTTTTTATATAGGTAATACTTGAATATCTTGGAAATTCGATTTATATGTAAAGTCTGTTGCTGGTAATAAAATGAGGTTAAGAAATTAAAGAAGGTATTAGACTCAATAGAGAAGGAACGTGTTGACGAAATTACATTTATTTCCAAGAATTTTATGGAAGTAGGAAAGTTTCAAGCCTAAATCTTCCATTTTAAGCTAAGGTATATCTTTAAAGTGACGAAATTGAAGTTCAATCTGCAAAGGCTTATGTCTATTCAGTCGACCATACACATGATCAATGAATTATTCGTTTGAAGTTTCAACTTATCTGCACACTTACCAACATCTAATGCGATGTCCACAGTCTATCATTTTTTAAACGAAATTTATTGCAGAACTAAATTACATGGTTCGACAAAATATGACTTTTCTTCGGACTTGTAACATTCAGTAGCTGTTTCTTACAGGCTTTCGTGCGTTGAAGACGAATCCGCAAACCCTTTGTTGCCATCACCCTCAGTTTTTGAGAAATTTGATTTTGAAGAAAACCTGCAAATTTTCAACTTTGAACATCGCTTGTGTCGAAACAGTAATAGTTATTCGGTTGCTTTTTACGTCAAATTATTCTATAAATCCTCCTGAATACAACGATATAAGTTATTGGTGCATTACGAACATTTAAATATGTTTAACCAACGATCAAAGGGAAAAGAACACCCGAAATGCACCCATTTTTGCAGATATCATTCAATTTATTTCCAAAACTAAGGGTCTAGCAGAAAATCTGACCACTCTACGCGATGCAGCAGACACTTTTCCTTCGGAAAGCATTAACAAAAGTGGTAAGTCACTTTTTCTTTTCAATACAGAAGCGAAATAGTTCCCAAAAACGTGCGGCGCCGACAGTGGTACTCACGCGCGTTAAGCAATTGTGTTGCGCTGAGCGGCAGTGGATCGCGCGCCGCCGTTGACAACCACTGTCGACGCCGCACGTTTTGCCAAACTATTTCGCTTCTGTATTGAAAACCAAACGTAACTTACCACTTCTGTTGAAGCTTTCCAAAGGAAAAATATCTGCTGCATCGCGTGGAGTAGTCAGATTTTCTCCTGGACCCTTAGTTTTGGAAATAAATTTAAAGATATCTGCAAAAATGGGGTTATATTAGATATTCTTTTCCCTTTGATCATTGTTTAAACATATTTAAATGTTCATAATGCACTAATAACTTATATCGTTGTATTCGGGAGGGTTTATAGAATAATTCGATGCAACAAGCAACCGAATAACGATTACTGTTTCGACACAAAAGATGTTCAAAGTTAAAAATTTGCACTTCTTTTTCAAAATTGAATTTCTCAAAACCTGAGGGTCATGGCGACAAACGGTTTGCGGATTCGTTTGCAGCGCACGAAAACCTATAAAAAAAAAACGGCTAGTCTATACTTTCGGCTTACCTTTTACCATCAAAATCACATTTAAAACTCACCCAGTTTGATAAAACGAATCGAGCGTATAACAAGCATAAGTTCTTACAACTATGAAACCGAATTTACAAAATTCTACTGTAAATTTCGCTGATATTCACTTCGGAACGTAAGGCAGGTAGCCCCGTTTCCAATGTTGGTCCCTCCAGCGGACCTCCACGTTTGTGGATTTACTGAAAAACCATGCTACCGAATAGAAACGCCAGTCAGAATAAATGTCGCCCTGGCGGGAAGGAGAAGGTAGCGGCGAGACATTGTCCATGACTGTAAACCGTGGAAAAGTGCATAAAGCAAGATCGTGAACGCTGTTGGCAATACAGGCGGGGGTTAGAGCGCGAGGGCGAAGTTAAGGGTGAAATAAGCGGGCGCGGTAGGCGAAAGGGGAACGGTAACGGGGGTTGGGGAGGAGGGGGAGGGGAGGGGTTGAAGAAGAAGGAATATGCGTGCACGCGAAGGTGCGTGCGCTGTATAACCGCGGAGGCACTGTTTCAGCGTTTCACAGAGCAGAGCGGAGCGGAGCGGAGCCGAATGACTGAGCGAGGGTGCGGACTCGCGTGGCCCGCATTGGCTGCTGAATTATAAATGAATGGAGCGTAAGGGCTGTCGCCTAGCAACCGTATACACCACGTTAAGACAAAATGGAGAAGCACGCAGCATCCGTGCGCGGCCTTCGCTGCGTTCTCCCATTCTCTGTCCCTTTTTCTATTCTGTCGTTTTCCATCGTCTCGGGGATTTCAAGCGAGACACCCTCTCCGCTCCTCGATCCCTCCCCGCCCCGCCCGTGCCTTTTCTCTTACCAACGTGACCGTTTTGCTTCGGTCGGCAATGAAGTTCCACCGGGCATTTTTCCTGATTGACTTTGGATTCAGAGGGATGACGCTTACCGCGCTTGATGCTCCAGTCCGATCGCTCCCGAATGATTCGCGTGTCGAAGCAAGTTGAAATTTGGATACTCGAGGGAAGCCGTCCTCCAAAGCAATGGGAATAACTAGGTTTTGCAATGTATTCAAATTCAAGCTTCCCTGTCTGTTTACCTTCTATTTTAGTTCCCTCACTTCGTAGCATTTGAACGTATTAGGCGTTTAAAGGGAATTGTTGCAAGTAAACTTACAGAGCTTAGGTTGACTGTGTAGTTATTATAATTCTTTGCCAGCATCTTACATTTAATATGGATCTGCGGCAGCATGCTGCCTCGCTCTCTGCCGATTTAAAGGCACGATGTGATATTATATTTTTTTTTTACGTGCGCTACTTCTACTGTTTTACATACGTGCCCATTAAGCTGATAAGTAGACGTATCTTTGACAAGAGCAATGGACGTCCATTAGCAAGCTTTGTACCGATCTCTGTAGCCCCCTACCCCGCTCACCAGCTCCCTCCCTCCCTCCCTCCCCAAGCTCTCTACCCCAACCATTATGCCTCGACTATATCGTACGCGGCAAGCCACGTAGTGTTCTTCTTCCCATGAGCGCCATTATTCGTTCCTTCTCCGTCTTTGAAATATACTTATTGTTAGGCTGTTCCTCGGTTGCTTCTGTATGGATCTTGATCTCGTAGATCGCCGATTGCTATCGTGCACCAGCGATGCATACATTGTTTCCATAAATTTGTACATGCCAACAGTATACTTATTTATCTATCAAGAAACGGTATTTTATTGCAACCACTATCCTCGACACACAATCAGTATTTGAAACACCAGACCGAGATTGTTACATTTTAGTTTCTCAATTTGTGCTATGAAAGAGGCGTAATTATTAAACAATTTTATTGTGTTCGTAGAAAACTCATAAAGCATCTGTTTAAATACAGTGGGGGACAAAAGTACATGTGTGGACATTTTTAAAATCCTATAACTTGTTCAAAATTGGTCCAAACAACTTGAGTTTGTTTGAGAAGCTAGAAGGATTAGTTTGCTAAGTGACGTGTTTCGTCGTTTTGAAAAAAGTTGCAATTGGTCGGAATAGCAAACAAAATAGGAAAGATCATTTTTTTCAACTTTTTTGTCTGTGCTCGTAATGAAAATTTAAAAAATGCCTTTTGTAGATTGAAGTAAGTTGTATACACGCCTAAAATTTCATCAAAATCGGTTAACGTTGCCCTGAATTATAAACGCTACAAGATCGCAGAATAAGGTCGAAAATTGCGAAATTCCCGGAAATCAGCGATTTTCGACCTTATTCCGCGATCTTTTAGCGTTTATAGCTCAGGGCAACGTTAACCGATTTTGATGAAATTTTAGGCGTGTATACAACTTACTTCAATCTACAAAAGGCATTTTTTAAATTTTCATTACGAGCACAGACAAAAAAGTTGAAAAAATGATCTTTCTTATTTTTTTTTTGCTATTCCGACAAATTGCAACTTTTTTAAAAATGACAAAACACGTCACTTAGCAAACTAATCCTTCTAGCTTCTCAAAAGAACTGAAGTTGTTTGGCCCAATTTTGACCAAGTTATACGATTTTAAAAGTGTCCACATACTTTTGCCCCCCACTGTATGTACAGTAACTGAATGAATATGTCTGATCACTTTAAATTATTCTACTGCCCAAGGCAATAGCAAAGTGAATGCCTGACTTGTTACAAACCAGTTCTACTGCGCCGTATGATATTGGAGTGAACGTCTGACTAGTACATGGCGTTTCTATTTATATATGCCTGGCGCGGTGATGTCTGACTAGTAATGAATCGTTTCTACTTACGAGTGTAATATTAACAGGGGCTTCTCGTGTAACAACCCTCGAAATTTACTATCTTTTTTTTTAAAAACTATTGTTAATGTTGCATTAAACTCTTTTGGGATAAAAGGGGCATTTTAAATTTGTAGATTTTTTTTTATGTCGATCCTTTTTATTATTTATTAATTATTGTGAAATCGTGTTAACCTCTTCGACGATGTTGGCGGCAGGTGTAGCATCTGTCGCAGTCATCTGATTGCAAAAAGAAGAACATTTTCTTAAAGTTAAATAATTTACGCTGGTAATGGATCTAAAATTTTAATTTTAGTTTCTATATAGGTATTAACCTATATCAATTACATGAAAATAAAACATACACGAATAAAAAATTCAGGGAGGTACTATTGACTGTAGATTTAGTGAACTTCTAATTTACCATTTTAGGATAGGTCAGTAAATACTTAATACCACATGCCATGATTTGCAGCACATTTATACATGCTCTGCATGTATCTTCATACTTCACTCGATTCCACAGCTGCTTTACATTCTTTTTTTGTGTTCCTAGGAACACAGTCTCACATTTATTCAATTCTAGACCTTCGAATGGTTCTTTATACTTTCTTTTTCAGATTCGACATTATTCCGTGTTTGCAGCAACAGATCTCAGGATAAATTTTATTAATAAAATCGTAATATTACTGCCATTTATAAGTTACAGTATAATTTGCCACTGTAGTCATACTTAATCCTTATTGAAGATATAGAAAACTGCTTGAATAGATGATAAAATAATACACAAAAAGTAATAGAATTATGTAATAAAAGTTTTTTGCATTCGTTATAAAATAGTACATTTCATATTAATTATCGTAACTCTGCGTGAATCGGAATTTTTTAATGCAAGGAATTTTAATAATTTTTACTGTGGTTACACCGTGCGGTACCAAGTTTGAAATGCACTCTGCATATTTCATATTTATTAGGCAACGCTATACTGTCAAAATATTGCGTTAAAATTATTTCAGAAAATAACATCGCCTGCATAATACATGTCTAACAAAATGCATTAAAAAGTTTAATAACCACAGTAACCAGAGTACATACGACTGAGGAGGAACTGATCGTTCGAGCAAAAAGCGATTAAGAGTACAGCATAACATTTTTTGTTTGCCCTTCCATTACGGAGAAAAACAACTTCAAAAATTTGTTAAATTCGCGTGCACTTGATTATTAATAGGTCTCAATCTAGCAAATTTTAAAGTAGACTGTTTTTAATCAAGATTGTTCCACAAATAAGAGTAAGATGGTTACTTCTAAGATAAATTTTCTTACAAAAATTGAATAAAATGCTACTCTGTACACTAAAGTATTACTCTTCACAAGTGTATTAGGTGCCTTTAAATGCTTCCATGGTAGAGGAATTTTTGAGTCGAGCTCTTCAATGCCATTATTCAAATACATTTAAACAAAAATTGCTCGCATATCCGACACATTTTGAAACTTATTTTTCTTAAAAGCGATAGGTCATAGGAAATATTGTCATTTTCAAGTTTCAGTTTGTTTCTACATGAAAGACCAGCCCCCTCTTACATCTTTGTAGAATTGTGAATTTTGTTGGCTGGATTTTCTCTGATAAAAAAATCGAATAATCAATTTTAGTCCCAAAACACAGTGATCGAAGAATCGACGTACTTTCCATTCCCACGAGCATCGTCTCCCATCTTTCTTCCTTCACAATCCACTTGAACCGGTCCTCTCGGAACCTTTTTTCACCCGAAGGATCACATCACAGATTACGACCGCTTCCTGGTGACACATATAAGAGACCAGTTCCAGTCCCAATACGGCCGAGGCAAGCCGATCATCTCAAATTACAAAGGGTATCGGAAACGGATTTATTTCGCCGCCCTCTTCCACTCTATTATACGCTTAATAGCCTGTATATAAGGTCCGTATGGATCTTTCTTCTGCCAAAGGGATCTGATTCTGCGAAATTCAAGAAAATATTATGTATTGTATATTTCTATATATACCTATTCCCGATTTTGCGTAATACAGACGATATCATAATATAGGTATTAATAATAATGATACTATTATTATAGTTATTATATAACAGTAACTAACTAATAATTGCTTTCCCTATTGGAACACTTGTCGACGCAGTATAAATCAACAAATATCAGCGACAAGAATAAATTATGGAAGTTCGTTTTATAACTTCCCCTCGTACATAAAACAATATATGTATAATGTATAGCTGTCGATTTAATATGCGTAATCATTAACCATTTAATGAATAATCATTTCGTACAGTTGTTCAACTATATTTTTAAGGTATAAGAAATCCAACTCTTGTATTAATGATTAGAAGTTATTTAAAGCTACGAATGAAGCAGATATAAAAATATTTACAAAGAAGCATATTGAATTGAAATAACGTAGATTGCCTAAAAATATGTTACGAATTATGTGCTCAGAAATTACCTGAAAATAGAATCACAAAATTGTTGTCTAATGCAGGTTAATTATTGTCTTCACAACATTTAGTTGTAAACGAAAATTCTGCTTCCTGAAATAAGAGCAATCATATCCATTAAAACAATTATTTGGTAACTTCGCTGATTATCAGTTTAATCTGTAAATATTTACATAAATGTAATCTGTAATAATGATACTTAATAAATCCTTCTACGATAATCCTTCAGTCTCCTTTAATAGCAATTCGTAATTCAATCTTCATTATCTTTAACGAGCAGTACTTACCTATTCCTTATCACTCCGAAGAAATGAAGTAAATCATTCGAACCATTTTGAAAACACTTTTCTCTGAAGCGCGATACTTCCATACTTGAAATACTGTTTGCGGTACCATTCGAGAAATTTAACCATTCTTCAATTTCTTTTGTTCTTCTCCTGGAATATACTTGCAGATCCGCTACCTTCAACCGATGATTGATTCGAATTGGCATGAAATTCGCGATATGGCTATAAAGTAATCACACTTTTATTTAAACTCGTTAATTATTAAAACAGTCGCGAGTGTTACAGCTTGTATACGAATATGCATGTAGGCACTCTCGATTCAGCTGCGTAACGAATCCTCCTTAAAACCGCGCCGTTGTGGTTAAATTATGAGTGTACCGGTTAACGATGCAGGATATAATCGCTCGATCGCAGCTCGGGTTAGAAAATGTTTGGCCTGTAGTCAGATTAAAAGGGTAATAATCAAATATGGTACGCTTAATTCCCTTGTATCCCAGCATAATTCCATGGAAAATATATTTCTCCCCCAATCTGAAGACCCCACCCAAGCTGTTAAATATAATCTGGTACCGCGTTTGTTACTTCTTACTCTTCCATCTCCTCCTCGCAGTATTCAAGCTCCCAGTTTCCTCGTGTAGGCTTTGTGGAGGCAGAACAAGGGGTTAACCTCCTCCATTATTCAGCCGTTCATTATATATGAATAAATTTTCGAGTAATGCCGAGATAAAGCTGCCAAGTTTTAGGTACCTGCTCCGCTTGAATATTTAGGAGACACTGTCACGCAGTACCGTTATGCTCCGTCTTCTCCTTAACTTTCTGAGATTCGTATATAACTATAGCCTTTGCCGATACGTATTATGACGGTTCATTTGGCGCCTCATAAATTTGTTTCCACTTCGAGCATGTTTTATGCTCATGTTTAACTCAATGTTAATTAGAAACGTCTCGTAAGATTCAAAGTGTAAGTCAATAACTTAAGTTTAATAATAGTGTTTTAAATATGTCACACGTTTTATCATCTTTAATCAAGAATCATTACACAATGTTTTTTCGAAATTGCGTCGAAAGTTCATGATACAGTTCAAAAAGGAGTCGCTGTTTAAAAAAAAATGGATCGAAACTGTCGAAGAACAGTTTTGAACGAGTATTCTTTTGAGAGAAAATCGTAGGATGTGTGTAGCAAGAAATCTGGCGGGTAGTTAATTTTTTTTAACTGAAATTAATATTTTGCAGATAACCAGTTTGATGTAACACGATTCGTAAAGCTTTATTTATTAAACCTCTTCTCAGCATTATGCTATTTGACACCATGAATTAAAATTAAGTAGAAGTTCCACCTGATATCGAGTGTTTAAAATCACGATTCTCGATTTCCTTATAGCATTTAAATGATTTAAATAGGAATATTATACAATACAGAAAACCGAGTTGAAAATTGTAGAAATGGCAAATTTTAAAAAAATTATTTTCCCAGATAATTAAATAAAATCACAATGAAGATTATATAATCCTCTAGAAACTTGACATTACTTCGGATCACTAATTTAAAACCGACGATTTAAACATTAATAACTTCTACATGTTTTATGAATCTTACCATTTGTTAAGTATTCATATATTTCGTGACGAATCTACTTGTTTAATTATTGTAACGTTAACAAAATAAAAAATGAACACACAGCTTTAAATTGCATCGCGACAAAGGGTCAGCATAGTTTGCAGGCATTATCCTCGGAAGACCCATATTGGGCAACGGGGAAGAATATAGGTACAGGGAGCTACGGCCAGTCGATACTCGTTACTTTCGACTAATTTAACGTGATAACGTGACGGCAGACGGGTCAATAGGAATTTACAGTGTTTGCCGACGGAAATCAAAGCGGGGCACTTAACTGTGTAGACAGACGACAGGCGACGGAGAGTAGCAGCCTGACTGCCGCAGGAGAGGCAATACGAGGCAGAAGGGAAAAGAGCGAGAGAGGGAATCGTAAAGATAGAGGGAACGGGGAAAACCTAGGGGTAGGCGGGGTCGGAGTGGTTGAGGAACGAGAGGAACGCCAGAACGGCTATAAAGGAAACGGTGGAGGGAGGAAGAGAAGAAGGCCGAAGAATAGCAGGATGAGGACGGGCGACAGAGGTGGAGTAAGATTGAAAGAAGAGTCGAAAAACGTCAACGCGTTATCGCTTGGAAAAAAGGGAACAAACTGGGGTGGAGAGAAAGGGGTTGAGTAGAAGCGAGCGATGAGGAGAGAGCGTAGATTGGGAAAAGATGAGGACACTGGAAGAGTTGCAACAAAGAAGCGGAATGACCGGTAGTCCAGCGAGTACTCGAGCAACCGTGCACCCTGGCCAAAGACTATCGGTCGAGAGACCAATCAGATTACCGAATCAGGGGGCAACATCAGGCACCGTGCTTGTCGGGACAGCCAACGACTACGGCAGCCAACATAGTTACTCTTCTTTTAATGTCACGTCACTACCTAGAAAAGAAACACGTTAATCTTTTAAGAGTATTGGCTGACCGACCCTCAGCAATTCCCTGGGTAAACCGCCGCCGCCTCAATTGGCCATTCCTTCGAGTTTTATATACGGCCAGCAATCGGTCTGCCCCCGGCCGCCTGGATACAGTGGAAACGTAAGGAAGCGTAGTTTACAGTCGGACAATTGTTCGCCCCGCAACAACGTCATTTGAATCACGCGAAAGCGAATTGAACTCGGAAGCACGCGATACACGCCCCTCGCGTGGATTCGTTTGCTGGCCTGTTCTGTCTAGTGGCAGCAGGGCAAGTTTAAATTTAGGCTTCGCAGAGTATTACGCAGGTTCGAACAGGTTCATATTCACGTGCTACGGTTAAACTTAAAATGTCCACTATTTAGTGAACGAAATGCAAGTAAGCAGGGGCACGAAGTGGATATTAATTCTTCCTCGCGAACACGTTAATAATTAATAACGCTATAGTTCAGCGTTCTGCTTCAAGAAGCCTGCACATAAAACTGTCATTAAGGTGGGCAACTTTTGCTCTGTTTGAAGAGCGGGAGAGAGAGAGAGAGAGAGAGAGAGGTAAGGAGGAACGTGTTAATAAGATGACAGGGATAGAGGTATAGTCGGGCGATTTGAAGTGGTTAGGAGAAGAATACAAGGGGCGAGACTGCATCAACATGGGGTGGCCGTACGAGTTTTTGTATTATACGGAGATTATCAACCTGTTCGGTTCCATTTCGAGGGTGCACAGGCCCACGGGGGTGGTAAGGTAGGGGGACGGGTGGAGGGGCGGCGAGGGCAAGGGAGTCAGTGTGATGGCACATAGAACGAAAGGGGGACGCTTGTAGCGGAGCGAGGAAAGTTGGAAGGGGTCGTGGAGGAGGTAGAACGGCGAGGGTCGTCGAGAAGGGGGTTTGTCCCAAGTTGGGGGGTCGCGAATAGAGCATGCAAGCACGCACACGCTGCATTCCCTTGGGACGAGGCCGCTCTTTATGCTCGATATAATACCGCTCTCAAAACATACACACTTCTCCTGTTCTCTTAACGTGTGTAGCCAGGCACACGCCGGGGAGTGAGCCGAACCAGGGTGGGTGGGGTACCTCCAGCTATATCGCCTCTCTATGGCACAACAATACGCTTCCTACGCGACCGCGACCCGAGTCTACACAGCCGAACGTAACCAGCAGCAGAGGCTGGATCAACCCTGTAATTGATTTGTGAATCGCGAACAATTTCGATGCCTGAGAAAGTCTCCGATTCGAGGGATCGGGTCGCGTATATCGAGGGTTTAGAAGGATTACAGTAATGGCAGGTGATTCCTTTTGTCAGCGAAGAACGTTTAGAAATGTTTATATTCTAGACTTGTAATATAATTTATATAAAGTGTCGTAGTATATTCATTATAATAAAATGGTAATCTATATATAAAAGAAGAAGACTGACTAATCAACGCTCAGCTCAAACCGTTTAACCTATAACCCGTTTTCACTGAGAAAGGATTTTTGGAAATTCCGTCCCTATGGGGGTGAAAAAGGGTAAAATGTATTTCCTCGGACTTCTTAATATCTGCTAAGCCCGATTAGATATCAACTTGGTTTTTATTTACAAAGGTTACCCACACAAATGCCTAGGAACCAACTTCGGGACTAAGTTCTAATCAACCCCTAAGGGGTGGAAAGGGGTAAAATGTGCTTTCTCAGAGCCTTTAATATCTTCTAGGCCCGAAGCGTCATGTATTCCTAGTGTCATATAAGAAAGTATACAACTAATATTATCTACTCAAAGCAACTAGTTCGTATCCTTAATTTGTATAAGAATATTTTACTAACATTTTAAATGAAAGCTATAATATCGGAAGTTTAGTTATGAGAGCAATTTTTTTGGTAGTATCAAGGAATTAACAATAATAATATGTTATGAATAATATGTTATGATACATTAGAATCATCGATGCTACCCAGAAATGTTTCAGAGCTACAGAGAGTGGCCAAATTATTATACTGACAACTGTAATTAAAGTAATAATGCATGAATAATATTGTTTTTTTACTTATTGATTAGCTACAACAGCTGGAAACATTGTGAGTAATTTTGCAACATATAAATCTCATTTCTTTTTAAAAGGGAGGGTATAAAATTATTCGAAATAAGACAGAAATAATAGAGAATATCATCCCAGTATGACAGAATATTCTAAAACTGCAGGACGTAGCCACAGAATGCATTGAAAGCATGCCAAGCCGAATCCAAGCCGTCACAAAAGCTAAAGGCGGAGTCACCAAATATTGAGTAATTGTATTTCTCGTACAATATAGTTTTAAACCTATATACCTAAATGTATTTAATTTGCATTCTTAAATACATATGCTAGTATTAAAAAATAATATTGCAACATTAAAAACGAGACATCTATTTTGTTCCATCGCTTAAAATGACAAAATCTCAAACCTTTTTGTTTGAGTATAATAATTTCGCCACCCACTGTACTTAAACGTTAAGCTGGCAAATTAGTGGTAAAGAATACGCAATTATTAATTACACTATGTCATCTTAAATATCAATATAAAATCAATATTCAATCAATATATATAAAATCAATATCAATATCCAATATCAATATAAAATAAAATGAACCCTGTATACGGTTTTAGGATTTTAATAATATCAATCAATGTCGATACTCATCTTCACCGCTACTTTCATCTCTATTTCAATCCAAAGAAGATTAACAGCGTGCACACTGGCGCGTACGAGACGTCCAGTTATTCATTTCCATTCTCCACATCCTGGACCTTCCTCTTAGGTCCTTAGCTCTGGGTTAAAAATGGTAGACAGTGTATGAATATATCTGAAATACCACAGAAGTGTCTCGTGTGAAAAGGCCTTTGCTGTAAAACTGCCCCAAACGTTTCTCTTTTCTTTCAACTGCCGTGTTATACCGTTCCTCGGTAACATCATACCACTTAGCTTCCACCACCCCCGTGCTCGTCGTTGCCCCGTATTGCGACTAATTATAAGGTGATTCCTTAGTCTCGCGTGTCAAACGCCCGTCACTGCGGATTGTCACCCACCTATGGTCTTTATATCAGACATGCGCTTCTCTCTATGTTTCTTACAGTAGTTACTAATAGTTACTCGCACAGCAATTAAACGTAGCTTCTACTTTTACAACATTAACGTTCTACGTTTGCCAGACGAAGCTCCAAGGGATATCAACCAACTGTCACCCGCTGATTGCGACGAAACTCGGTACGCAGGTGCAATACCTAAGTATTAAATTAGACAGATATTCTTTTTAGCGTCAGAAATTCATGTTTAGGGATGAAATTGCCCTTTGAAATATGTGATTGGAAAACTATTTAGTCGCGTCACTCCAAGATGATTAAGGATGGGGAAAAATGATAAACAAGAAAGTTGCATGATTTTTTAATTTACAATTTACGGAGATTCGTTTGGAATTACCGCAAGTGTTGATTACTTCAAAGAGATTAGGTACGTTAATACAGTATTAGTTATCCATTCCATTATCCATTCCGTTCATTTAAGATCTGATCTTCTTTTTCTAATACATTTGCTCGTTAAGACACATTAACCGTGTCGCAATTATCTTGTGAAATAATGTAAATATATTTACGCGAAAATGATTTTAATACCAACGAACGCGTTTCGGGGGTTAGATTTAAAAATGCTCGCGTAGATCGCGCAGGTCGCGGAAGATAGGCGAAAATGCTTTCTTTGGCTATGCATCCACACGCGTCGCACGTATACCAGCGAAGAAAGCTCCTCGGCGGTCTTATCCTATTACAGTCAAGCTTGGCACTTTCTAGCTAAGTCGAAGACAAGACCCTCCGTTGCTCCCATTTAGTAATCCCCAACGTTGGACGGAAGTTTACAAGGAATATTTAAGTCTCCGCTAAGCTAGGATTAAGCGAAGACAAACACTTTGATTAGCGGCGGCCAAGTCCTGTTTTTCCTACCGCCGTCGTCTTTTAACTGCCGCGGCAATTGGGATTTGGGATTAGCATTAACTAGTCTCTAAAGCAACGGCCCAACGTGGAATAGTGACTCTTACATGCCTGCTATTTCAATAAATATCTGTTTGCGAAGCAACCGAGACAATATTTGCTGCGATTCATAATTTCAATCACTTTTCACGTACAACATATACGAATATATAATAATTACATGGTAATTCATAAGCATACCTAAGCAGATACTAATTGTAATTTTAGTAATCGTGAATAATGATTGCGAATTCTAAGAGGGGCAATGGGTGCCGGAAGTTGTACCTCCGCTGTTAAACGAGCGTTGAACTATGCATGACATACTCGTATTTATTTCGGGAATACACTTTCTTTTCCCTCGTTTTTTATTTGCGTCTATGTGTCTGGGGAATAAGTGTAGGCAGTGAAATTATGAAAACTCTTTCTGTTTGCAGGCTTTCATATATTATGATAAAGAACTTTGTGGGCCCATTTAAGATATAAAAATGAAGTAGTGGAATAAAAACCAGAGATGTGTTTTAAGGAGATTACATAATGTTTTACTGAATTTCTGTATTTTAAATAGACTGCCTATGAAGGTATGACGTTATTAATTAAGGTGTACAAATTAGGAAATTATACATTGATAATGTCGTTACAGTGATAAAAATGTGAAGGAAGGTGGAATTCGATGAGACGAATAATTGAGTGGTTACGTTCGGTGGATTGTGGAAACGAACATGGGAAAGGAAAAGGTGTTACTGTCATATCTCCGACTGGACATGAAAAGATGTACTTACTTTAAATCGTGGTTTCGTTAATTTCCTGTAACAATGGCGAGTAATTCCAGTGAGAATTCTCGTTTCTTTTTCTTTTCTAAAAAGAGTTAGAAGATATTTAATACATATGAATGTGACATATAATTTCAATCAATGACGAAATTAATAAAGTATATATATATATATACACATAATTATACGTAATAGAGAATTTCCTTGTAGCTTACTGTTTATAACTGTTCCATGAAAAAAAAAATATAAAGCAAATTACGAGAAAATAGAAATGGTAAAATATAAATTCAGAACAGGACATATTAATGAGATAAAATATCAGTGGAATTGTATTTCTCTTCCGAAACGACGTAAATCAATTTTCCCTTCTGGCGTGGAAGAACCGAGCTTAATCTTTCCCGCGCAAAACTACAATGTTTTATAATAACGCGGCAAGTAAGACAGCGGTGGTATTAAGGGGGGAACAAAGTACTCTCCGGCGACGACAAAAAAGTTCATATTTTTTCAATTAAGACGGGGAAAGAAGCGAGGGTAGATTCTCGTCAAGGCGAGAGAGGGTCTTTCGACACCATTAGCGCTCTCGTAAAAATACGGAGGAGCGTCGTCTACGTCGCGTGAACTCTTTCCCACTTAAATATGAGATCAAGGATTAACAGTCGGCGCTGGGAAGTAGTTGCATTTAATCTGTCCCAAACGAACCGAGTTTTAGCTTCTCTTTCTCCTTTTCTTCTAATAAGTAACCTAAATGCGATGTAAACTTCGTCCACTGTGCCCGTAATTTTTTATTCGACGACGAAACGAAACTACATATACTACGACAGCAAAAGATAGTTTGTAAAATTCAACTATTAGAGAGACAATACGTCGACACTAGGAAATAAATTGTTGTGGTATAACAGTATCTTAGAAATGTCTGGTTTAAGAGGACTAAGTAGTAGGGTGGAGTGAAAAAAACATTCTTTCGATGATCAAATTCTAATAGTGCGGAAAAGTTGCCTACTTGGCCCAATAAAACATGTAAAAAATTTCAGCATGATCGGATAATTTCTTCTGTGTGCACCAAAGGCCTTAAATTTCAAAATTTTAGTAAAAAACTTAAGAAAGTTCAATTTTCTTCAGTCGATGGTTTCTACCTTTTTTTACCCAGGACTATATTTGTTGCGTAAATGAAGCAAATAAACAACCGTGGCTGGTTTCGGAACGACAGGAATGGCCTGTCGGCACTGTAAACTATCAAAAAATCCCTTGTAGCTCTTCGCCCACTTTCCTAACGAAACAATCGGCCAGAACCCACCACGCAAAGGTAGCTGTACATATGTCGGGCTCCTTGTTTTTTGTATCTTATATTTTTTTCTTTTTTTAAATAATTTTATCGGTTTTTGTGATGTATTTTCATATTTCTAATTGCCAGAACGAGAAACTGCGCTTGTTATAGTTGTTATTGGTGTGCAAACTTTACAGCGAGAACTGATTTCCTGACTGCAATGTTGGGATATAATTTAGTAAGAAACTGAAACCCCATGGATGAGATTTTACCCCTCCCCAAGCCCCAAAATATGGAGGTCTTAGTTTATTTTCATAAAGAATAAGAGTTTTCATTAACTTCAATTTAGGTCCGGGTTCGAAATGACTCCGTTTTTGAGTTATCACTGCGAAACAAAAGAAACTTTTTTAAAAAGCCTCTTTAATGATCCATCTGTAGCATCATATATAATGCATATTTTTTACTAAACAAACATGTTTTTTAAAGCTTCTTATGTTAATAAACTTCATGCCAAAGAGCAAGTCTCAGTTTCAATTTGTTTCTTTGTAATTAATTGAAATAGAAATGCTTCGTTTTAGACATAACCGACTACCTAGTACCCTTAAGAAAGAGATTGTCAGAATTTTGTGTTAAGAATAGTTGGCACATTATAAATTATTGGAAACTATTTGCTTTCTCTTGTAACGAAACCGTGAATTCTTCACGTCCAGGGATAATATAGTGATCTGTATTAATTTAAAAAATCTGTGATAAAATGTCAATCAAGATACAATTGAAATACATTCTAGAGACCTTGAAATTGACCCATGACTTTTTTCATAATGATTGGATTCTTTAGATGAGAATGGCAGTCGTTCAAAAATTGTTCTGGGTGCGAGCCACCCAGGTATGTTAAAGTTGATTGAAAAAAGAAGTGTGTCAACGAAGGGTTAAATAAAAATTTTGTCCATCTCTACTTTGCTGCAACTCTATCGTGTCAGATTATGTAAAACTATTAAAAGACCACGCTAAAACAATTTACTGTAGCTACCACGTTTACAATGCATTTGCATATTCTACAAACTGCTTTTCAGGTGCGGTGCAATTTCATAAGCCACTACTGTATGTGGATACATATGTACAAAGATATTGTGCTTTTGTAATACTTAGAAATCGAAACGTTACATATTTACACTTAAACTATTTCCAACAATTATTTACACGTTAAATATATAACCAAATTATTGTAACGTAAGACAGCATGTTAGACATTTCTTGAACTATGTATAATGAATTCGAAAGTTCCCATTGTGATAAATTAGTTCTTTTTTTATGATAAATAAAGGAAATGGCAAAAACCTAGAATTATAAAAACGAATGAAATTAGTAATGTGTGTGGATGAACATACCCATATGTACGAGATGGATTGAAATGGATAAGATATATTTTTATGAGCGTTGTTTACTCAGTGAAAATTGGAACCAGGTCATTTTTTAGCGATTTCGAATTATTAATTTCTATTGCATTCGCGTTTGCACATACTAAAAGTTTCAGCCTGCTGCTGAATGATTGCTGGGTGAAAGGTAAATAGTTGAAACTAGTTGGCAACACTTTAATGTTTTATCAGAAAAGCTGTAGTGTTAAAACGTGCAGACATATTTCGAGAATATTTGAACACGAAATGTATTTTTCAGAATGCTCGAAATTTCCCAAGTTTCATTGTATTTCTGCCGCTTTTTTTTTTCGATCGAGCAAACTGATCCCACCTTTTCCAGATAGCCTCCCTCTACGTTGTCTATAATAATAAAAGCTGTACAGATTTATACAGTTTACCGGTGAGAAACATATTCACAAATAAAATACTTATGAAACAGTGAAACACAAAAAGTAAAATATATAATTCCCAACGCCGCGTCGATGATTATCAATCGTGGTTTCTCACACAGTGAGTGTGGCGAACTACAAATATCAGAAATTTCGACAAACCATTACTAAATTCTGGGTTCGCCCGCGCGAATTACATTCCTACTACTATCATCTGTAAATTGTTTACAAAACTGCGTGTACGTTTAATGAATTATTTGAGATGAACCGACGGTGTCGCAGAGGTCGTTCGATCTGTTGGAGACTCTTGCGAGCAGGAGAGATCGGAAAATCGAGAAAGGGAGCAGCAGTTGGTCGACAGGTCGCCCTGTCGGAGGCTCGAGGAGATGGTCGAGTATCGGCATCTATGCGGACAGTTGGAAGTTGAGGGGCGGTTTTCGGGCGAGTTAGGAAGGTCGAGCGGGGCGATTGTGTTCTGTATCATCTATAATTCACCAGCATAGCTCGGGTCTCGCTTCAGCAACTACTGCGCCGTGCCCGTTATATGTATCTGCTGTACCGGTCCCTCACCAGAGTATATGCAACCTCTTCGCTGTCACGACATCTTAGATATTTTCCCTACCCCTAACGGCCCCACTTTTTCCTTTCCGGCCCCTCTCCCTTACCGGTTCACCCGTTCCTCTATTTCCATTCCACTTGCATCCTTCTTACTTGCCTCCTCTCATTGTCCCTCCCCGGTTTCTTTCATTCCCGCGTTCGCTCGTCCCTTCCGGTCACATCGTTCTTTTGGCTTCTCCCTTCGGTGAATTTTGCGTGTCACGGAGTCCTTCGTGTACTGGGACACGTGTGCCGTGGCTATACGATGCCACATAACTTTGATAATTCCGTGTCCGTGTGCATCATTCATGAGATGGTCATTGTATCGCAATAACTTTTGTGATGAGATCGCGAGGTAATGTCCCCGGGTATTCTTGGAAAACTTACCGTCGCGGCTTATTCTTTTTCTACCATCCGCCTGCCGCGACGTCGCAGCGTTGGTTCTCGCTTTCCGAGAATGTACAGGACGCTCTGGGAATCAGGGAGTTTCGAAATGCGAAGTTTCCTTGCGGTTTTAAGCGTTGCACTGGGTTTTCGTGGCCTCTCTTTTGTTATTTTGCGAACGTCCTGATATTGGTGTACAGTTTACGAAACTCACAAAGGGAGTGCTTGCGGCCTGGGCCATCCATTTGACTAAAGGTTTGTATATAATTAAACCCATACTGTATGTAATAATTTTTTGACACTATAGGGAGCAGCAATTCTCTTGCGATCGCAACTTACGATTAGCCACGGTATTGTGTTCACAAGGACATTGGAATTTAATTTTCTTGTAAAATTTTGAGGAATTTTATTTTATTTTTTTATTTTTATTCTGAGGAATGCACGCCCCTTGTCAGTGGGAGGAGAGAAGTCTTAAAAATTATTAACTATAGGGGAAGGTGTTGTTTCATTGATCACCATGTGTTACGAAGTCATCTGTGAAATGTACGCGAAAATAGAAATTTTAGTGCATTGGCTAGCCATCAGATTTGTAATTTACTGGCTTGTTGTAAGGACATCGCAGTTCATGTGACCACGGAAAAAATATTATTCAATATCATAAGGGGAAAAAGTAAGTATTCTTCTATTTCTACACAACCTCATGAAATGTTAACAAGATAATATTCTTTAAGTTTTGTTGTACTAAACTGTAGAGAAGACTGTGGCAAAGAAGCATATAAGCTTTGAAATCGGTCGGTCTGACCTAAAAATTATAGTATGCCATGTGCTTAATCAAGTCAATGCGTCGTAACTTTGACCACCAGTAACCATTGTACTTTTGGCCAGTGAAAGGTACAACACTCTAACATGAATAAAGAATTTAACATAACTCGAGCTACAACTAACGAAATAAAGGAAAAAAATTGTTTCCATAATAAAATGCTCACTTCGCTAAAAATAGTCGAATTTACATACATCAAATTTGGTGTATTCTTTAAACGAGGAAACGCGAGGAATCCAATTCTGTTATTCCTGTAATTGTAGAACAATATAAATTTCACATTTCTTGTTTTTATTTTTAATTTTATTTTTCTTTGCTAGTGCAACAGCTTCTAATAGTTTCACAGACCCCTGTTTCTATACTTTTTAACAATTGCAAACAGTTTTTAGAAAATCGTCTCACCCACTTAGACAGATTTCAAAAGCAATCGTACCCTCTGCTGAAACTGTTCCTCCACAAACCATTGTTAATACCACATTGTGAAGTCGCACGAATACGTGCAACTTTTTCAATCCCGAGCAACAATGCTTCCAGTCGAGTCAATATTCGCGAGCCGATACAGTGATCAAATTTGCGCCGTGTAACGATTACAGCTACCGTAGGACCCCTACTGCTAACTATCGTTCCGTTACAACATTCCTGGACAATGGAGAGCTGTCCGAGTCGATACCTAATTCAGAGCGTTTCAATAAATCTGTGGCAGTATAAATCCTGCCCCTTCTAGCTCTAAGTCGAACGTTTGAGAATCTGGTAACTCGACCGGCCGAGAACTACACAGCTACAAAGATTGCGGGGAACCCTCTGCAACCGCCCCTCCGTTTAAATGACTGCTGGCCAAAACGAATCCGGAAATTAAACTAATCAAGCCAGGCCTGAAGGCAAATTGGCTGTTTTCCCCAGGCTATTGGGTCGTCGAGAACGAGTGCGCGCATAGTGCACCGGTTAGAGCCGCACAAGTGTAACGATAATGTAAACATGATTTGTAACACAAAGGCTACATGGGTTAGGCACGCCTGCCACATGTTCGGGGCCCTGAGTGCAAGAGTGTGTCGCGCCAATGTAGGCTCGTTCGCGTATTGAACGACCCTCGTGTACTCCTCGATCCTTATGAGCAGTGTGTACACAGGCAAACAAGCCTTAGGTACTGAACGGTGTTTACATGCCGTGCCAATTAATCAGCAGATACTATAAACTCGTTTCCCCCGCGGCATTCTCTTTCTAAAATTCGCCTCTGACACTATGGCAGGTTGTTCTGGGCGATTGCAGCTGCTGAAGATGCCGGGCTGTCGCGGCTGCTGGCTGAACTTTGATCTCTGCTACTTTAACGCGAACGTCGTTACCTAGAATCCAGAATACCTGTGTGGGGTGGGTCACTGGTTTTTCGAAGTCTACGGAGGCATTCCATTTTAAGAATTAAATCGTATTAAACCACTTAAAGTATTTTCAGAAGGGGTCAAGAAGAGACTAATAGATACGCTCATGTATTGACACTCTGGACTAAATTTTCTACTGTGCAGCGGCATTAATGTTGCTTTGTGAAGAAAATGGATATTGCGGTTTGAAGTCGAATCTAAGATGAGTGGAGCATAATGTTGGGCGCGTGACTTACTGTGTAAGCTTCGTCTAGCTTTGACGTAATAAAATACTTTAAGGGGTAATCACACTGTAGAGTTCAGAAAGGCAGACTGATTTTGAGAATTTTTTATGCGAATATAGTGGATGGAATACGAAATCTGTTTGAAGGCCTTTACTGTACATACCTTGAAGTAGGATCACCTTTTTTTTTTTAAATTTTTTAATACAGAATCGCGGCGCCACAGCACAACAAAAGAAGCTTCTTCTGAAAAACAGTGTTTCGCGGCCGGAAAGATTTCTCCTTCAATTCTTCACCTAGAACAAAAATCCGTCAATTTTTTAGTTCTGTATAAGATCATCTCGGGAAGTACTGGAGGAAATTAAAAGAATACTGATTTTTGTAAGAATGGTGCGTGATTGAACAAAACAAGAAACTGCCACGACCTCGGAATCGTTGAAACGTTTTGCTCAATCACGTACTATTCGTACAAAAAACAGTATTTTTTCATTTCCTCGTGTACATCTCGAGATAATCTTATATAGAACTAAAAAAAAATTGTTTTTTTGTTCTAGGTGAAGAATTGAAGAAGAAATCTTTTCGGTCGCAAAACACTGTTTTTCAGATGAAGTTCCTTTTGTTGAGCTGTGGCGCCGCCATTTTATGTTAGAAAAATTAAAAAAAATGTGATCATACTTCAAGGTATGTACAATAAAGCCCTTCAAACAGAATTTCTATTCCATCCACTATACTAGCATAAAAAAAATCTCAAAATCAGGCTGCCTTTCCAGGCTCCACAGTGTCATTACCCATTAATGTTTCGTAAGAAAATAGTTGACAAGATTTTTTCCCCATTAAAAACAGGTGCAATCACATACTAAAGATGAAAAATGTATGGGATAATTCTTAGCATAAATAAATATATTACGTACCACAAACAGCTGCAAATTTTAAAATTAATTTCTTGCGACGAACTGGTCTGGAATTAAGAGAAAAGCATTAACCTAATTATATAGTAGGAAGGTATTAATCAAAAACCTTTTGTCCATGTTAGTCATGTTTCTCGGTAGCCAACGCATATCGCGACGATATCGTTACCCACTTTACGAGGAGCGTGCGTTGAACTGCGATTTTCTGATTTGGATAAATAATCCTTTTAACGGTGTATTCGTGTCCGTATTATAAATTTATAATCCCACATAATACTTGATAGTGTCACGACACGCAACGTGTCTGCCTGCTGTGCCTGGATTTTCTATATAAACAGAAAGTGATCTAGAAAATATTAAAAGAGCAGTTCAGGACTTAGGAAAGTGTTTGTTATTGCCGGTTAACAAATACTTGAAGGATAAAAAAATTATATTTTTCGAAGTTAGGTAAAAATTAAAAAATTACAGTTGTATCACAATTTTGCAAAGTTTTAAGAAGTTATACTTTCTTATTTGGTCAGTAGAAAATATTCCAGAACTACGTAATTTTGTGGCAAGATGTGGAGTTTGTATGGAGTTGCAAGAATATTTAGATTAACTTCTTCAAACGTGACAAAATAAAAAAACTTCAAATTTAACGTATGTACGATAATACACTGAAAACAAAGTTAATTTTTTCTGCATATATTTTTTATTTTATTGAATGATATAGTTATAGAAGTTAAAATTTCTAACTGTTTCAGTGGAAAACAAGTATACATAGGTACACTGAAAGGAATATCCTATATAATGGATTTTATAATATTATAATACTACAATTATCATTTCTAGATTCTAGTTTACTCTTTGCAAGTGATTTTTGTTATCACGGTGAAATTAAAAAACAAGAGAAAATTAAAGAATTATTAAAAAATCGATATATAAACTACTATGAATTCTGGAAAGAACAGTATGATAAGTTTTTTATTTCACACTAGGAAAATCATATTTTAATTGAATTACTTATTTCTCTTTAGTAAGAACCATTTCATTATCGTTTGTGTTTCAACATCATTATTTAGATGTAACTTTTACTGCCAATTCTGTATAACTACAACAATCGTTGTATTTGTATTCTGTACCTAATAAATATGAAATACTATTCGGCAGTTGCAAAACTGGTTGAGTTGAGCCCACGAATAATAATTAATATCTATTGTACGTAAACGTTGTAATTTACTGGAAATTTTTGTGCGAATTACATAAAATAAAGGACTTTTTCCAGTATGTTTTTAAGCGAAGTAATTTCGCGTGATTGCATAATAAATGTGTTTGAAATTATAGAGCAAAAACAGTCCGTGGTCTTGGTATGAAACATATTGTTAACTTCAGTCCAAATATACATGACAAATTTCACCAATGTATTAAAATATTTATCTGCTCTGTGTGAATGCACAATTGCACTTGTCCTTTTGGATGTGAATGGATATTACAGGAGTCGTCTATAATTTAATTGGCGTACCCGGGAAATTGGACTCCGAAAAACTGCTTGTATTTAAGAAAATTCTTTCCATATTAAAACGACAAACATTTTAATCTCTTTTATTCGAGAAAGCAAAGTTGTGTACTTGGAAAATTACATTATGTAAAATATTATTTCAGATAACGTCTTGTTTTATTTTTCAAATGCAATTATCCTATTGCATTTCAATAAATAATCTATGAAATAGTAATTGTCTGTCTGGAATAATGAAATTATAATATAATTGATGCATAAATTGGCACGAATATTTTAATTGGGTACCTACACTGTGACATTGTTCTCAAATTATAATTCAATCATTCGAATGCTTAAATTTATTATGAAATTTATTATCAGTAGAGAAAAGTAATAGAGCAATTTATAAAGCAGTGATTATTTAATGAGGAATTTATGATTCAGTTGAAGAACTTAACGAATCTAAAATTGAGTAGGGAAATCTTCATCGTTTCAAACGATGTACGCAAATCTGGTTTTGCAAATCACTGAAACAATCTTTTTTTATTAGGGGATACCTACATGGGTATTTCAAGGTCAAATAATCGAATTTTTTTTCGACTGTTTATAATAGCCATAGAAGTTTTGAGGTCTAGTCTTAGAAGTATTTTAAAAAGATTTCATTGAAAAATTCGAAAAATTGCAAGAGTTAAAGCCGTTTTTCTCAAAACTATGTTTCTCAAGACGGTGAACATCGTGACTCGAGAAGGAATTGATATATTTCGTTGAAATTTTAACTGAACCTACAAAACACTTTTCTCCGCAAGATAGAACTCGCTCACTAAAATCGCATAACTATAACAACATTTAAAATAACATTTATCACAGAATTATTGGAGGAAAATTCTTCAAAGTTGATATTTCTTCCATAACTCCATGAATTTTTATTAAACTTTTTCGACCGTGTTCCATCTTGTATATATTCAGTTAAAGGTTACTCACATACAGCGATTTTGCTTTTAGATGAGTCGATCGATCGGAATCGTGTTCACCACATGGAGGCGCGCATTACGCAAGCACTCACATTGATGTCTTGTATATTAATTAATTAATGTTTTTCAATTTTGTAAATATTCTTATTTGAAAATACGTCTTGTATCCCTAAGAAAGAATTGTTAAAAGAGCAAATGGTTTGAGTTATTACTGGCTCTAGAATTCAGCCTAAAAGAGACCGTTGATTTTAGCTGTCTAATACCCCTTTAAGGAAGATTATGTCTGAACATACTTTAATCTTGTAATTTCATTTATTGAGCAACCCTTATAAAATAATCTTATAAGAGAAAAATTAAAAAATCTCTTATTCATGAACCTAAATTATAGACAGGTCTGAAAAGTCTGGACGCTCTTGGAAAATGTGATGTGATTAAATATAGGTAAAAAAGAAAGTCCTGTAAATTGATTTTACATCAGTGCAATTGGTGAAAGTGTGCATTCAGCTGAATTGAAGGGTAAAATAATACTACAGATTTATCAATAACATCAAAGTTTACTTTATTATACTATAATATTTATAGTTGAGTAGGTACTTGGAACAAAGTTGGACACAAAGTGTGGTAAATGAGTTATGGCACATGATATGTACAGTATGGAGGAAAATTGTTTCCCTTTTTCTTTCTCTTATATTGCGCGCAATTTGGTATACTCGAAAAACGTTGCTCTCGCGTCTATTTCGTTTCAAGAAAGCCTTGCTACAGAAGTGTCGCCTGCCCTTACATATAACCCTACCCCTATATATGTAATTCACAGACATCGTTTGCTCCGAAAGGTAAAAGATAGTCTTGATCATTCGTTCGAGATCTGAAATGAAAGTCCACAAGCGGCTATCGTACAGTATAAGTTGACGAGTTTACAAAAGTCCTTTCTATTATGAAACAACATGAGAAATTCTTCCTGACGTGAACGCCGTTGCTTTTCACGCCGACACGTATCGTACATAAAAAGCGAATAGAATTTAACTAGTGCATCAATTATTACATAACAATTTACAAAGACATATACGTTCTTGGTTATATATACAAATTCATGAATAGTGTCTACGACGAATAGAATTAATGAAAGTCTTATCTGCATTAAATGAGAATGTGATAACGGCGGTGGTGCGTTGCTACCTGTCCCAAATAATCCATTAACATTAGATCGCCTCGGAACGTTGCTCCAAGTTGCACGCAACATATTTACATATAAACTCTACGCTGTCTGGCAATTAAACTAATACTTGATGATATGTCTTTATTATATTATTATATCGTTCGTCAATTACGCTCTTACTCGTAAATGGTGTTCGGATAGTTTTACAGTATATCCAGTTAAACTTGTTATATTTTACAGAACCATTTTACCAAACCGCGCTCGTTTCCCTATACAACGAATCTTTGTAAAAATTAGTAAATACTCTCGAATGCTTACAGCTATATACCCAAATATATTTATTTTCCGAGGAATTTTTTTAACAATAACCAACATAAGTCTCAATGTTTGTACAAATAAAATTGGAGATCTTGGCCGTGCGTGATTCGTTTTCTTACTCATCGATGCAACACGCGAGATAGTTTATTTTCGTAGTTTACATGGAATGTGTGTCGCATGTAATGTGTTTTCTTTTAGTCGCATACAAAACCCTACGAACGGAATAAACAACAAAAATCGTTCGATCTCGATCGAATTTTTCGAAGAAAATACACGAAAGCGTGTTCAATTCGTACGTTAAGACGACCAAAACTATACTTGTAATTTCGAACTAATTTACCTGTTAATTTTACATTTTAAAATAGTCATTCTTTATATTCACTCCAGAGCTTCCTTTCAAATATCTCGCCTTTATTACCACTGTGGATCCTGCGTGATTCAACTATGTGACGCGAAAAAGGAGCAGCGGAATCAACGAATGCGTAATTGTTGGAAATATATTAAACCGCTAAACGATTCCATCGACTGATACATTGCGTTAATGGGTGTGTCGCTGTGCAATAAGAGCGGCCACTGGAAACTGATCACTCCGTACACCTATGAGTAATGATTCTAAGTTTAACAATTCAGTTTGGCTTCTTTAGATTTATTATAAACATTCAATCTAATTGCTGATAGTAATTATTTATACTAATTAGTAGTTCTCGAAATCCTTTATACAAACCTTTTTTTTTTTTTATAGTCGTACATGTCAACGTAATAATCTTTGGTTATATTCAGGGATGCCAGAACTAGGGACACTAGGGGCGACTTATGACGTATCAGGAGTAGTAGAGGGAGCATCCTCGCGTGTGTGCACAAGTAGTATAGTATACGTAGCTACCGATCGGGACGACAGGGACAACGGATGACGTACGCGCTCCTAAATCGCGCCCCCAACTCTGGCAACGCTGGTTATATTACTAGTTTTTAGCCTTCGTCAAGCATTCGAAACTATCGTCGCTGTTGCGTGCGACCATGTTACAAATAAAGAAACGATTCCCATGTATATATATATATATATATTATATATATACACACAGGAATTTCCGATCTTTACGCATGAAGGATTACGCAACCCTTCCCGTATAATTTCTGTCTCTTTTTTTTATTTTTGTCTCGCGCCTTCGGAAAATTCGAATCGACTATATGCAGCGTTAGTACAGAACGATCCATGCAAGCTCATTTGGAAAGTCATCTTATGATTGATATAGAATTTATGGTTGCCTCAGGGAACGTTAGCTTCACTGTTTTTCATTTTTAATTTAACGCACCAATGTGGCTCCAGTGCACGTGTAAGGCATAGTGGTTTTTTTAAAACCTTGTATGACAAAGTTTGATGAAGATAAAGAAAATGCAATAATTGGTTCATTCATTTCTTATTATAATATTCTTTTAGTAATTGAGCATTTTTTTAATAATTAATACTGTGACTGTCGTGTTGGTCGTGGTTGACTATTAGGGTGGGTTTAATTTTCAACCTGCGATTTCTTTTGCTCTCACCCACTAATTCCATTTCATAAAAAAAAAATAGTCCCTGAAAAAGATGGAACGGGTGCCGACCAGGCCTTAAAGGTTAGAATTCATCAATGGTTTTAATTTGAAGAATCTCTCAGAAATGATAAGCCCTATCGAAATTTTGTTCAAACATTATTAAAAGAGCATTTAATTTTCTACAGTTATTGTAGATATAATTCTTTCGTGCTTTCAACCATTTTTTAGATAAAAGCGTTTGAATGTAGAGAGGTCAGCACTTCACGCGTCCCACCTGTACGGCGCGTCGTATTGCCTATACGCGCGTAGCGCAGACCCCTCTGTATTCAAACGTTATTATCTAAAAAATGGTTAGAAGCACGAGAAAATGATATAAACAGTAATTGTAGAAAATTGAATGATCTTTTAATATTATTTTAGCAAAATTTCGATAGGACTTACCATTTTTGAGAAATTCTTCCAATTCAAACTATTGATGAATTCTAAACTTTAAGGCCTGTACCCTAACGTCAGTACCCTTTCCTGTTGTCCGATTGCAATAAACTTTCTCAAGGACTATTTTTTTTATAAAATGGCACCGTTCTAGGGGGTGAGAGCAAAGAAATACAAAAGAAATATTCGGCACGTATAAATAAGGGCCACCTTACTGCTGTATGCATCTAATATTTAAAAGCATTAGCGGTGAATATCGAACATGAATTAAAACATTTACATCGAGTAAACTTTAATAATTATAAAGTACTCAGCAGCTAACAAAGGTTTCATAGTGATTTGTAAATACTTAAATTGCCAAGTCCCTGAATTTATTCACTCATTTTTGCGAAATATTATTGAAAGATAATAATATTTCAGGTGCCCATATAATCAACTGACATGGGAAAATATTCTAGTAACAAAATCAATTCTTAATGTTTCGACTCCTCGTTAATTATTAAACATACCTAACACATGCCACGATAATATAATCATCGCGTGTTTGAAATAATACAAATATTGCCGTGGCACACATGATGACATTCACAAAATTGGCACGTCAGTCAGAGTATTAAGCATTTGTTAATAGAATTTTCAGTAATAGGTACTTAAGATTTAGATGCTAATTGGCATTATTTTATTGTACATAATTATTATTAACATGGTAATGCTGTTCTCTTTATTTCATGAAAACGGACAGATCACACTTAATTCCATTGTAAACATATCATCCCAGGTCGTTTACTGAAAAATCGAACTATCAATCGTTACCAGAATTTCGAAGGAATTTTGAAAACAGAATACACGCTCTTATGGATCGTCCTACGTGTATACGATTATGTTTGCAATTATTGTAAGTGCAGAATGTATGTACACAAGGTTCATACCCGATTTATTCACGAGTAAAAGGTTCGAGAGTGACTCCTTACTGCTAACAAGTTCAAGGACATACCGGATTGTACATGCATTTGAATATAATTGTATGTTTCGTTACGGGTTTGTTAACGTTGCTTCGAAGTACTTGGCACGCAGAACACATGAAAGAGAGGTTCGAGTTTCATTAAATTTTTAATTGTGTACAAGACGACGATATCCTTAGCAAATAATACCGTTCACCGATTATTACACAACACAGCTAACGATGCTTCTTTCCGTTCGATACGTTTGATATATTGCATCGAGAATCCCGTTTCTCGTTTGCAACGAACATTGAAAATCAGGAAACACTCAGGTCTATCTGAACCATTTATTCAGTCGTCAATGATTACTTCCATTCTTCCCTCAATGGCTGTATATATACGTGTATGCAAAATAGTCGACTAGAGTTTTTTTCCTTGTTCCTTTCTCAGATAGGTGTGCCGCCACTTCTTTAAAGATCTCTTCGGATCACGTGAAAATAAATCACGGCACGTACAACTATTCGCGCCAAACAGCAAGACACCTAGGTGTACATGACGATAATAATAATTATTAAAAGGATACTGCGATATGACTTGTTACCCTGTCTTTAGTATCTACATAACATTTTGTTTGTTAGAACGTTTCTGTACGAGCAATCTAGCATGGCTGCCTGAGAAGACAAACCTCTTATGCCCGTGTTTAGTCGTCGCGAGAAGAGGAAGAGGTGTTTGGATAATTGTTACGAGCAAGTTGCGCCGTGCATTTCTGACTACTCGTTAACTGGTTCAATAAAAGCGAACCTCTTGAAAGAATGGAAAGAATACGCGTGAAAATTTTCGTACACGGAAGGATGGCATGCTCACTTCTGGAATAGTTTTCTAGCTGCGTCGTGAAGAACGAAGAAATACGAGAAATCTTCAATGGCGAATATCTACTCGTAGTATTTTATCGATGAGAGCTGCCATGAAGGTGCCACTACGACTATTTTAAATGACGAATCGATATTGATGTTCTAATTACGAGAGAGATGGAAAGGACTAATATTTTGAAAGACCATAGCCGCGGGGTTGTCGATTTCAAACAACCTTCATAAATAACTTTGGTGGATCTAGAAGATCTGTTAAATCAACGTGTGACATCTATAGAACCAGTCCAAGCCAGATAAAAAAACAAAAATTAAAATTTGATTGTAAAAGAAAAATGTCATGTCGTTCTATTATAGTACAATTAAAATGTGGCAATTAAAATCAATAGTATTAAAAGCCATAAATACACTTCTACGATAAAAAATTGTTCATCCATAAAAGTATCAATATTGCTAAATGCTGATACATATGTACCCTTTATAAATTTATCAAACTAAGATTGTCCAAAATCAGAGATCCCTCGAATATGGTACTTACTTAATTCCCTAATGTTTATGAGACACATATGTATCGCAATCTTTCCTCAATAAATTTAACACTCCTTCATCGCGTATCACGGCAGAAATAAATGAGCATACCATCCGACGTTAGGCAAGATACACATAGAAATAAAGCAGCAAGTAGTACGGCGTCTACCTGCGTCAGTGTGTGCTATTCAGCAGAATGTTCACTCATTTGTATACTTCAGCTGTGTAAGTGATACCATGCACCACACCATCCGCCGTTCCACTTCTGTGCGCACCTTGCCTCGGGGATTTAAAAGCGTGGCAAGTGTTTGACGAGTCGAAAACACGTATCCTTGGTGCACGCGCGTAGTGATACCGTTCGAAACGTATATTCTGATCAGTGTAGAAAATTGTTGAACGATACCTACTTACAGATTTATCGGTATCGCGTTGGTTCCGTGAACGATAGAGGAAAGAAAAAACAACAAAAAATCAACGAAACGTCGTCGGTTAGCCAGCAGACCATCCATGTACGTACTCGCGTATCTACGCACCTGTCCGTTCTCGAAATGAACAAACGACATCGATATACTTCGAAGCATCACAGTAATCGCGCACTGCAAATCGCGCACGCGGGAACCACTGCAATTTTCGAAGGAAACAGACAGATCGATAAACGAATGAAACCAGCTACGATGGACTCTGTCATTTCCCTCTGGTTCGAGACGATACTCGTGATACTGCATAGAATATTTTAGAGTGTTGCGATTAACCGGTCCCTTCTTCCATTCTGCCCTCTTAGCAACTTCTGTATCATGCAAACACATGCCCAAGACAAGGTTGCTGTCGCCAGTGGCCAGCGATCTATTAAACTGTCGTACGGGTGCACACGAATGGGAAAGTAATTGGCGATAGTTGAAAAGAATATTTATGTACCCTGAACGTAAGTTAGACGAGGTTTCAAGTATGGGTCTGGGGGCGGCTGATAGACGCGACAATGGTAGACTAGTGCAGCTAGACAAAGAGACAAAATAACGAGCAATAAAGAATATAATAATAATATTAATAATAATGACGATGATGGTAATAATAATAAATTGTCGTTAGACTTTATATTGCACTAGAATTTTCTTCCGTTACCTAGCAGAGTGGCGATAGACTATTATTCCTCTAGAAAATACCTATCCTCTTACGTATGTACAATTTAAAAATTACTACTACCCTCCCGCGCTTACTTTTAACTATCGTAATGACACATCGTTTCCATTTCGTCGAACATCCTCGTGGTATTGCTCGATGCACGCGGCATATTTTAGCGTGATCACTCGGCTGTGCTGTCGAGCTCTAATTCTTTGATTGTTCGGCACCAAAAACTGGCTAGCCGCGCCGCCCGGCCGGCCCGTCGTCAGCCCCGACATGCACAGTTGTACGAGGACATCGGTCTTTCTTACGTCGATCGAGTTTCGTTGTCAGCGAAGGACACCGAAATCGTTCGGGGGGGAAACAGAAAATAAAACGTGCTCGACTCGCGACACGGCGAGCGATTTCTCTCAATTTCAAGAATCGAAGGATCAATTTCTGAGCTGCTCGTTGAGCAATCAACCGCGCTTCCCAATGTCACGCGAGTAATACGCGAGGCAAAGCTCTGTCGGTTATGCGTTCAACCATTTGTTTTTTGTCATCGAAAATATTGGGTCTGGGATTGGTTCGTTTCGAGGGCACTCGATCGAATGGCCTCTCGCAGCTTTCCTCTATTTCCCCCCCCCCCCCCTCCTCCCCCCGTCTTTCCTACGGTACGAAAGCAACCCTCGAGTGCACAAGAAACGCGCGGTCGATCACGAAGAATATAAATAAAGTTCATCAATTCGTCGACTAATGCTACAGTATTGCTTCAATATGATATGATACAGTCTTTTCACTGATTGTCCAATATCACTACGTAACGCATTCTCTTATTTCTTTTCTTTTCCTTCGTCGTGGCTCCCTACCATCTTACTCCCTTTCATTCTCACCTCGCGCGTTTTTGTACATCGATACATTTTACTGGGACCAATAGCATTCCAGAGCAAATGCAGTGTTTACTATGGAAACGAAACAAAATATTTCTGAAATTTTTGAAAATTCTCAAACCCCGATGATTTCGATAATGTTTTTTTGGCTATAAAATACGATAATCTATAACACTTTTGAAGTTGATTTCATATGAAGGATTATGAAGAATTCAGAGTTAAGATTGAAAATTCCTCTTGTGGAGTAGGCTTTTAGAGTTCGTTAGAAACAGTACTGTGCAAAATTTATCAAGGTAGTCAAGATATATATATATTCCTGAATATTAGCATTGATAAAATGAAATGTATCTGTTTAATCAAAAATATTTGTTGGACGAATGAAAATTTTCTTTGAGATTAGCATCTTTAATTTTAATAAAATTTATACACCACTCATCAAGGTTTGTTTGCATAAAGTTTTTAGAAACTGTAAGATAGCGATGAAATTTTTCTCTACGAATAAACATCACAGAAAATAGTGGACAGAAGTATAAATATTGTTCTACCATTAAATATATCGATGTTTTACACTTTTACTTTTACCACGCACACCCATATACATATTCTTTTCTCTCTTTTTTCTAGCTTTTCACTTTCTACACTGCACTGAGTGTCTTCATTAGGATTAATATCACTTATTTCTTCGGCGCGACGTACCCGCGCGTCAGCTTTATAACAATACGTACTTTTTATACTTTTAATTGTTTCGAATTGTACTTTCCAAGACGCGTCGACGATTATTCGACTACTTCGTTGCAACTGGCTCTTCTTCATACGCGGAATCTTCCCTCTTCTTCGATGGCGTTGTAAAACCATGTATTATTGAAATGCTATTTCCTGGTCTCTTTAATTCCATTACTCCATAATGCTTTTGTTATATGACCATATCAATTTGCCCTATCACGAATTACGCAAAATTTTTTAGAAATCGAGGCACTAATACAAATTATGACACATGAGAATTGGTCTGCGCACGTCAGTATGTTTGCCTGTATTCGAAGGGAAATAATAAACTGTATAAGTTACATTTCACCTTCGATTTAATAAATTAAATACATTTCAAAGTGAAATAAAACCTTTGATATGGTTAAACGTTAAAAGTTAAATACCAGGCATATAATTTACCTTTCTTTCCATTTGTCAAATGTCTAAATCCAGCTGTACCGTGCTAGATACAGTATATATGATTTAAAACAAATTATACATGGCTCAACAATTCTATCAGTTTGAAAAATTGTTGTAATATCGCGTAGAAAGAAATGTGTGGCTTTAGATACCTGCATGTTGACTTCGGTAACCTTCGGCGGAACCCTTGATCATGAAAATCGGCATCAACCACAATTTCAACGAGTTTACACGGGAGCTGTCTCGGGATGGATACGCTCGTAAACTGTTTTATCGCGATCGTAACTGATACACTTCGCAAATTCTATCTCACTTTGCAGAGTATTCGAACCAAGGTTTCCGCCGGGGTTATTTCACAGGATTTTATACAAAATTTTTATACAATACGAACCCCGTCTTCTACTTCTAAACATGAAATGTTGATTCATATCATTCAGACAGCTGAATTTTCCTCTCATTTTTCCCAAACATATTGCTACTACTTGCATATTTGTCATCCCTAATCGTGTAGCTGTTTTTCTCAACACAGAGAATTTAACGGTGTTAAATACACAAGTAATAATGAAGAAAATAAAATTGCAAATAGATTAAGAATATAACAAACGATCCTGGATATATTACGATAATAACGTGTCTTAATATATTCCATTTTCATACTACATGGAAAACATAATTACCATCTCAACAAGCACCTCTTTAAACAGCAAGTCGTTCGACAATGAAGATCGTTGTGCAAACCAAGACCAGGCGAGCATAGCAAACCAGTAAACACCGTTTTATAAAACGGTATCAGTACGCGATTGATGATAGATCTCTCGCGGCGCCCGAGGGAAGAGACTCGCTAGCCGATGAGCCAAGAAATCATTTCTGCCAATCGAAAATTCCGCAGGAGACGCGTCGAGAACATCACGCGCGCGCACGCGACCACCACACAACAGTATGTTCATTTTAAGCCTGTGACAGTTTGGCTATCGTCTGTTTGCCCACAATATCGAGCCACCGTTTAAGCGAGCTAACTGAAACCGAGTTCGGCTTGCGGATCGAGCCAGCCCCGACGGTGCACCGTGAACCGTCAAGCGTCTTCGAATCCAGCCGAGGGGTTGTCTTCTCGCAGCGATGGCGCCGGTCCGTATCTGTTTACGGCCATCCCTGAAACTCGGTCAAGGGTTCTGGTTTAGGCTCGAGACTGGGCAACTGATACGGTCAGTTTTGCTGTCACAAGCCACCCTCGGGTCAATGCTGGGCGGCGAATTTCATGCGCTTCTGCTTCTGTCGCTGATTGCAGAACCAGACCCTGACTACGTTCTTCTTCAGGTCGAGCTTCTCCGCGATCGCGGCGATCTTCTCGCCCGACGGCCGGGGCTGGACGGCGAAGTAGGCCTCCAACGATCGCTTCTCCGGCGCGGCTATGCTCGTCCTTTTTCGCTTCTTCTCGCCGGCGGGTAGCACGGAGGGGGCGTCCGGGTCTCGCCTTTTGTTCTTCGCCTGGGCCTCCGCTTCCTCCAGCCACGCCTGGAGTATCGGCTTCAGGGCGATCATGTTGTTGTGCGACAACGTCAGCGACTCGAATCGACATATCGTTGACTGAGACAGGGCGCCGACACCTGGTAGCTTGAGGTTCGCCAGCGCCTTACCTACGTCAGCCTGCGTCACTCCGAGCTTTATGCGTCTCTGCTTAAACCTCTCGGCGAACGCCTCCAGTTCTCGGGGATCCGTGTCAGCGTCAGGGTGGAGGCCAGCGGCGGCCGCCGCTGCCGCCGCTGCAGCCATGGCTGGATGGTGGTGGGCCGAATGTGGCACGCTACCGCCGCCGCCGCCCAGGTTCCCGTGGTGGTGATGGTGACCCATCATGCCGTTCATACCTCCGTAAACGGAGGGGCCGTGGATGCCGGCGTGGTGGCCTGGGCCACCGCCGGTGTTTTCTGACATCGGCGTCAGCGTAGTCATCGAGTTAGCTGGGTCCAGCATGTCCAGGCTCTCCATTCCCGGATGACTCATCTGGAAAATATACATACACTTTCGATTCGTGCGATACAGCGAGTATTTTTGTGCTTGGATTGCCTGTTTAATATTTAGAATTCTAACGTACAGATAGACTCCATGTAGCGTGTACTTCGTTACAGCTTCTTGTGGAGTGTAAAGGGTTGAGTTTAAAATTCTTGCGTGCGTGGCTGTTGGAAAGCTATCTTGTTTATAATTAAAGGGAAATTGGGAATAAGTGGTAATGGAAGGTAGCTACTTATTGTAGGATGTAGGAGTCTTTCCATTGTGACTCCCTGATAAAGTATCGCTGTGTGGAACTTTTTTTTTTGCCACAAAAATTATGTGTTTACTAAATTGAAGATTTTTCTATTTGTTATATGTGTTTTGAGAATACAACATTTTTTTGTTTCTTCATGTTTTTTTAAATGCATGCTGGCCCCAAAAGAAGGGCGTGTAATATGCGCTGTGAAAAAATGATGCCTCGACTGCGTGGTCGATTTTAGAGGAATCGTGTATCTGGGGTGGTGGTATCAGGGAGGTTTGTAATCAGTATGACTGTCGCTATGGCTCGAACTAGAATCACACATTTTCGTTCTTTTTTCTCATCTTTTGCTTCGCAGGATAATTGAAAAATTTGGCTAATTTCGATTGGTCAACTTTGGACGTCCACCGTTACGTTGATTCCTCATCAATTTAATTAATCTTAATCCCTGTCACAGCGACAGTCGTATTGATTACAAATCTTTTTGGTTTTTTGGTTTCAGGCACACGGTTCCTCCAAAATCGACCACGCAGTCGATGCATCTTTTATTTTATAGTATGAAAAAAATAATTTTGTATTCTCAAAGCACGTATTAATAAATAGAAAAAACTTCCATTTAGTAAACGCATTCTTTTTGTGACAGAAAGAAGTTCCAAACAGCGGTACTTTATCAAGGCTACGCAGTGGAAAGACCCCTAAGTTATTTTTAGAAGTCATGTTTAGTTATAGATTATTCAAGAGCTACATATTAACAAATGCACACAAGAATTTTTTAATTTTTATGAATGTGTATATATGTAAGTCCCTCTAACAACAGACATGCCCTCTTCCTTAAGAATTTAGAGTAAGCTGTTGAATATTATGTAATACTTATTTCTAGATTGCAATTAGAAACACTGGCACGAACGATCGTATTATTATGTTACTCTTAAATATATTTTTATATCCTCCATTCGCAGTATATTAAATGAAGTTTAGTGACATTGGATTAAGATGGTTCTATATGTATAGCCTGTGTGTGATTAATTTTCGGAAAAAGAAACTTTGTAACTGATATGTTAAATCTAAAGATGTAGCTATGATTTCTCACATACTAACTGCAATGATTGATTTAAATTATTTATGACTGCCGATAAAGATTTGGTTAATTCTTTTGTACATAGAGAAGTGAGACTTTTAATCAAATTAAAAGTATGAATTGCAAACCAAAATGTCGCATAAATAGTGTTAATTAGAATAAAAAAAATACTATTTCATATCTAATGAATCTTCGATATTAAATTATTAATGACTAGAATTAAGCAGAAAATAATTAACACTCAATTGAATACATACATATAAGTAACGTTAATCTACATATACTTCATAAATGTAAAGTGGAAGAAAAAATGAGAAATATAATATTTCTTTCAGGAATAATGGCATATTTATATAAACCTATCTATTCACATATTTCAGATATTTAAATGCTTTTCAGTAATAATAGTCGCTCTTCTGTTCTGCTACAAATTATGCACCACCCTACATAATGTTTGTAAATGACTGATTGACTTGCTACTTCATTCAATGGTATTAATAAATTTTCAGTTTTGAAGTACTGCAACCGTGAAATTACGTTAAGTGGATAGTTATTGCAAGGATCAATATCGTGATCTTTAGGAGAAAAACGACCCTAGCGAGCTGATTGAATGATTGCATTAATTACCATTGTTAAAAGGAATAGATGAATGGAAGAGGCGGTTTGTGGAATGGGGGGACGAGGATGCAAAGATGTAGAAGGAACGTGTACAAACTAATACGCACAATTATGCAGCACGTGGCGTAGTTGTCGTTGCGAGCCGTGTGCGCGTCCCCTTACAAATTATTTATGAGCTCCCTTCATATTTTTCCTCTCAGTTGCATCACGTCAAGTGGTGTCCGTGTGCTTTCCTTTCATAAGCCTATATGCTCACGCTATAATTTCCGCATTAGAAGAACGAGAATTACAGGTGTTGATCTATTTCTGACTATTATATCGTAATATTCTTTATCCTACTTCATGGGGTGTTAGTTACAGCATATACAGTACACACTGCGCTGAGTAAAACATTATTATTGAACATAGATAAAAAATTAATTCTGTCAGAGATGGAACCAATTTATGACGTTGTTAATGCAACTGATTTGTCCGTTTCTATTTATCTCACGTGAAGTGAAGTCAACTCATTTCTTTCTTGCTACATTAACGATTACATTTCATTTATGTAATATAATATTGTACTATGTATATTATATTATAAGAGACGGTATACTATGTACTGTAAAGACTGCTAAGTAAGTAGAAAAAACCTGCTAACGACAGACAGGGAATTCTTAAAAGAGTGCACAACTCTGTGGTATGAAAATAGCGAAGTGTCCGCAAAAATGAATACGGAAGGCTTAGAACACCCTTCGTCTATTGAAAATAGTAAGGTAATCTTTTGTTTTCATTGCACATACGTCCAATAGAAGCAGGTAAATCACTTGCTTCACTAAATGAGAAACTCACTTCTGTTTCTGGTAGGTTCAAACTTTCGACCTATTATTATTAAACATGTTTTACTAGCTTAGTGAACACTAGCCACACTAAGTACCGAACCCTTTAATGTAAGATCCAAGATTTTGCAACGACCGAAAGAAAATTTGATAGGACCTAATGGGAAAATTATAGTAGATGACTGATTAAAAGCTTCCAAAGCCAAGTAATGGATTATTTTTTAGTCACGATTGCTGTATATGGCTCAAGGTTTCATGATGGAAAACAATCTCTCTATTAATAATTTAACGTGAAACTTCTATCTTATTGCCTTTATGTTACTCATGAACTATACATTTCGCTATCGCACTTCGCTCTTGAACTCTTTGGCTTTACCAAGCTGCATAAAAAAATTCTGTATTTCTCAAGCAAATGAACATATTTCATAGTGTAAGGGGGTCTTCTAGTGTAACGAAGTATTTTCTTTGCGTTTTTTTCAGAATTTTTTGTGAGGAGCTTGTAAAAGTTATTGCTATCCGGTTTATTTCTACATACTTATCTAAATTTCGATTATATTTTCAATTTTTTTTAGCACGAAAAGATTAAAATTAAATCAAGTGGACAACTTTGTAGTTGCTTTTGAAAAAAGTGGTGCCCATACGGTGTCCACTATTGGACGGTTTCTGATCATCCGAAACAAAAAATTCAAAAGGATTCCTTATTTGTATGTCCTTGGCTATAGCGGGTACCAGAATGAAAGAAATATATTGAACATTTAAAAAATTAAGGCACTTTGAAGATTGAGTTTCGATTTTCACACATTTTTTCGACTTCTTGGGGCTGTTTTGGGGCTGTCAAAATGAAAAAGTTAAATATTTTCACACAATTGTGGTAGGGGCGATAGCCACACGTGTGCTGAAGTTGTACGCAGCAGTTGACCTTAATTGGTCAAGTCAATTTTGAGGTATCGTGGACACCAGTTCGAAAAACATGGTTGCAAGAAAAACATATTTAAAGATTGAGTCGCATCGATACCTATCTTTCAAAACCTATAACTCTATAAGTATTATGAATTGAACAAAATCCTTTTGCACACATATTTTCTATTAACAGCTACTTGTAGAAAACTGAAAAAAGAAAATTCGATTTTTTTGATTCGTTACACTAGAAAACCCCCTTAAGCTAGGCACAGTCGATCAGTGAAATCCACGTACCCATTTTTGTTTCATTGTGAGCAGACCAAATGTTATGAGAGAACTTTCCCACAGCCCTACCCTATTCTTCTCCACCTGTACCTGAAGGGGAAATCCTATTTTATAGGCTGAAAGCATAGCAAAATTTAGAATTTTTTTAAGAAACTAACATTTTGATTCATCTGAAATTTGGACCATGTTTTTATGCATCCTTGAAGAAGTGGCATTTTTTTTTTAATTTCATTTTTAATCATAAATATAGTCACCAATTTCAAGCTACACATGTATAAAATAAAACACCGTTTCATTTTTCTGTTTCAGATTACCTGGCAGATAAATATCATGCACACCAACGTTCGACGAATTTTGCGCGGCGTGATGGTCAATCCCGCATAACTACTATATTTATGGTTAAAAATTAATAAAAAAAAACCTGCAGCTTCCTCAAAGATGCATGAAAATATGGTCCAAATTTCAGAACAATTGAATCGCTGGTTTCTTAAGAAAAAAATCGCAAATTCTGTTGTATTTTCAGTCCAAAGAATAGGATTCCCCCTTAAGAATGTCCCTTAATCCCCGACCGGTCTTGCTGTTCTTGCCTCTGTGTATACTACTTTCATATCGTATACAATTCTATCTGTCATTCCACACTAAAGCCATTAATAATAGCAATGATACTTCAAACACAGGTATACAGTCCCAGAACTATATGGCACTCTATACCACATCGTGATTTCAGGTATTGCCAGTTTCTATCACGACGCCGAAGATTTTTCAGCGCACTCGGGTTCTTGGAACCACGGGGGCGTACGGGAGGGGCCGTAAAAAAGGAAAGTGTCTTTCAATTCCTGCGCGAACGCACGGCAACGTGACGTACGCGATACGGTACGCAGGGCGTGACACGTACGCCTACGCATACATGAAACATTTACACTCGCAATGTACGCAACATTTATTCTCACGAGGGTATGCAGTATAGCGGCCTAACTGGATGGCACGATTTCAGTCCTGGGGTGCTCTGGAATAGCATAGTTACATCAGAAATGCAGGGGGGGGGGAGCTGGGGGTGGCGGCAAGCAGCATGAAAGAGGAAGAAGGAACGGGGTTGGAAGAGGATGGTGGCAAATATGGAGTGAGCCAGGGACTAGCCCAGGGGCGTATAAGGTAGGACCCCAGAGACCCCCGCAATATTTCATCATTACGCTGACACGACGGTAGGGTTAGTCGATTTCCTCCCTTTCTCCCTCTTACTCTCTCGCTCCCACCTCCCTCTCTCTCTCTCTCTCTCCCCTTTCTATCTATCTATCTGTCTATCTGTCTATCCTTTTCGTTCTATCCTCCCTCTCTATCACGCTTGCTCCCTTGCACCGCCTATCACTCGTCACGATTCCTCTCTCTCCCTCTCACGTTTGCTCCCCATGCTTGTGCCAATGATACAAAACTCGTTACATGCGTCCGTGAACGTAATACGTTGCGCGTTTGGCGGGTCGCCGGCAGGACACCGCCGTTATTGAATTCGTCAGCCTCGCGTATAAAAACAGACTTTATGGGACACTTGCTGTTTGGCCATCTGTACGGGGAGAAGCGCGCGAAAGAGCGAGAGGGCGAGCTGTAAGCGAGAAGGGGGCTGTTTCATGCCACCGCACTGCGGGAAGCCAGAACTGCGATCTATACAGCCACTTGATGGTCAACGGGGTACACCTCCGGGCCAACAGTCAACCAATTCTCATCAACATCGATGGGCCCGCCTTATTTTTTTTTATTCTTTCTTTGCTGGTGGCGTATTTAGCCGATTTGCTATTCAGGAGCTTCGTCTTCGTTTAGTAATTGATTTCTTGAGTTATCATCGATGACTTCTTGCAGTGGAAAGCTCTTTGGAGAATTAGCTTATGTTCATTTCTATCACTGTGTCAGCATCTCTCTTTCCTTCGTCGTATTAAAATATTGCATATACACGTAATAAATAAAAAGAATATGGAATGTGGATATTACAGAAGGGAAGCAAACGTTTGTTGCCATAATTCTCTTTCATGAAAATCTATTGTTACTATTACATATGATATGTTTATTTTTGGTATGGTTTTGCAGGCAGATACGACGACTGGTAACCGTATGCTAGTATGAAAATCTTTCTTTCTATTCCTGACGCCGCATTACTTTATTCATAACGTGAAAATTTTCAAAATTCAATTTAGTAGGTATAATGTACTTGTAATAGCAAACTAGAAACTCCGAAGCTGGTTGTATTTGATTTCCCCTGTTCTGACAATAAATTCATAAACGTAAGAGTGTTCTGTTAATGTAAATTTCGAATTCAATGGGTACCTGATGCTCCAATTTTTCGTACATGGTTACTAGGTTTCTTAGGTCGCGATTTCACTGCTGATATTTAGACTTGCAAAATCATCTCACGTTCGAAAGAAAGATGTACATCTGTGTACCATTTAAGACGCAAGAGTCATTTTTTGATAAATAAAATGATGATAAACCATCGAGAAAAGTACATCATGATTAAAGTTCAGTATTATATAGTATATTATAATTACTATAACGTAGGCTGTAATTATTATGTTGGTGTCATTGATTAATTCCAGATAATCTGCTGATTTTAAACAGCATAGCGATACAGTTCCCTCTGGTTAAATTGTGGCATTTTTGTTATCGTTCGCCTTTTAAACTGTCTTTCGACCGTCATTGGTTTTCTTCCTGTCATCCACATTTCGCTCCTCCAACTCCTTAAGTGAATCGATCGAACGACATTAACTTGACGTATGATATCCGCTCGGATTTCGTTATGATTTAATGTAACTGGGGTTCAGAGATTTGTGACAATCGTTTCATTTGCAGTGTACATACATGTTGCGATATCAAACTATTTAAAAAATTCTGATCGCTGTAAGAAAATGGAAACGAAGTTTTGATAAACATTTTGTGTTTGATATTAAATAATATGTCCCCATCTCTGTGTAGTGCTTTCTTTTATAAAAAGATTTATTATCGAATACGAATTTTCAAAGCACGTGGTACCTTAATTGGCATGTATTTTCTATCATTTTAAACACATACATTTTTTTCAATGACTGATTACTGTCTAATTTATAAAAATGTATTCTAATTGGTCTTCTTTTTGTCTATATAATAGATTCTAGTTCCCGGTTGATTGTATTAAGAGCGATCAAATTTGTGTCTCCTGTGTAACAACAAAACTCAAATACGAAGGTAATAAAAAATTTCCTCGAAATTTTGTTGTATGAAGTGATACCTATTACATGTTGTCTCCAAACTAATAAAGGTACCTTTTTAAAACTACTCAACGCAAAAACTAGAACACTAGGTGACATTAATATAGAAAGGAATGATTTGAAATGATGTTCTCAAGATTACATAAATTAATATATTTCAACAAATCCTCTCATAACTCTTACGACTACTAACGATTTTTTCTACTCAATGCAGTTAAAATTTCATTGACTTCCAATCCTTTTAAATTTAAAACGTGTTTAAACAATGATTCATCGATCTTTCCTGTAAAATCCATACATAGGTACTTCGTAAATGTAATTTGTGAGACAGTTTTCAATGATCAACTAAATTAATTTTTTGTGCGTTAAGGGTTAGATGGCGTACCCAATCTTCGTACTATAGAAACAACATTCTGTCAAAATTGATTGCGTTCCGCCCAGTATGTTACGAATTGTCTCGATGTCAAGATAATATACGAGCAACGCCCCTGCGCTCAAGAAGATCATTCCGGGTCGCTGCACATTGGTTACTTCACCCTACTGCCGTCCTGTCCTCCATTCATCGGCCTCAGATTGCTTGTATTAGCATAAAACCCCCGAAACAACAAGTAGCAAATTGTAATTGAATTTGTGCGCGGTCGTAACTTTCCCACTTATGTACACCGGTTCTTTTGAGAGTTATATGCTTGTTCGTCCAGTATAGGTTTTACTTTTATTTCTGTCTTTTCTCTTCGTTGTGTCTTTCTCTTGTTTTATGCACTTTCCTTTGAGCTTTCCTTGTCTTCTTATAGTACTTATTGTTATTATCATAAAGCAATTGTCATTTACACTTTCGTTAATAGCCTGACACTTTTGCAACAATGAATATATTTTGACAATGTCCGTTGCATCTTATGAAAGTACGTACGTACCTTCGATAGAATTGTATATGTTCCTTGTGGTTTATTTTTGGAAGTAAATTTAATAATTTAGGTGTGTTTATTTATATATTTCTTGTTTAGTATACCAAAGGGGGGATACGTTCTTTTTCATCTTCCATGTTTTTGAACCAATTGTACATTCACAGCAATACAAATTTTTAACTCTCTTTTGACCACTACTACTTTAATTTATCCATGCACACCGAAATGTTTCTTTTTCAACGAACGTTTATTTTGCAGCGATGAATAATTGTTAATGAAATGGGACATTAAATTTTCACATTTAAATGTACAAAATTGCTCGCGCACGTGGGAATACTGATGTTATCAATGTTTAAACTCTGAAAACAAAAACTGCTGCCGGTATTGTTACGGGCATTCATGAAAAATCGACAGAGCTGAATGTTTCAGCTGCGAGATTAATTATGTACCGTGATTAATTGCTACGCATAATGAATTATTGTACGCGATTTTAATTCACTGCTAGTATTCGTTGCATTTTATAACCATATTTAAACGTTGAATTTTCCGAAACTGCAGTAACAACGGTCAAATGCATTTGGGATAATTATTTCATAGATAAACATTACCGCTGGAAACAATATCAGGCTTTAATATAATTATTGTTCCCCGGAAACCATTTACGCGTAACATTATTTATTGGAATGCAGCGGCATTGGCGTTATTACACTTTACTTTACTTTGTCAATACTAATAACTCTGAACAAAAACTTAAATTATTTATCGTGTACAGTTAACTGTTGAAGTTTACAAATAATTTAATTCTTAAATTTCAAAAATTAAGGCAGGTATGAAATAGTGTCATATTTTTCTTTGTCTTCACTCTTTTTCATTTGCCGTTTCCAATTATTACAGTATTCTACTTCAATTGTTATCTAAAAGGTTATCGAAAATTTAGAATTTTTTTATGCGAGTCTTCATTTAACGAAAGTCGATTTTTGAAGATTCCCCGCATATACATATATCTATGTACACACGTGTACCTGAATTCAGTTATGAATAGAAATCATACTGAAATGCATACAGAAACTTCATTACATTTCTATTTGTAAGGTCACGTTAAAGAAGAATGGAGATTACGTTTCAAGTCATGGAAATCATATGCAACTAAAAGAGAAAAAAATAGGCGACCTTTGAAGAAATAAACAATCAAAACACAGAATAAAGAACTTTTTTCGTTACGTAGATACTTAGTTCATTGCAATATAACACAGATGTGTATACTAACATAAGGTATTTATAAGATAGTTTCGCAGTAAAAATGTTATATTGTGCAATAATCTTTGCCCATAAATGTATTCATAAATTCATATATCCTAATTGTGCTCATAATTACAACACAAGCACAGAAATGGTGTATACCAATATCGACGACTGTTTCATTAAAACACACCTATATTTTTCATTTGCGTTTTTATATAAAACCCACCCCCTTCTCGATACTATCCCGAATTACATGCCAGCTGAGATGAATAACCCAATGCGCTCGATAAGCAACCAAATCAAACAAAAGATTGATATTATCAGTCAAGCCCTTTCTGTCCATCATTATTTTCCTAATCACTAGTAGTCTCTTTATTTACTATTTTCGAAGAAAATTACTATATTCCTATATTATTATATACATATATAGAGAATGTCTGTCTGCCTGTTCCCTATTACCTACATTTACCTAAACGCTTTGACCGCTCTGGGCCTTCTGCATAGTTACTCTCTAGAATTCTGCGAAAAATAATACAGACTACCATGATATCCCTCCCTCTAATTTCAACCGCTTGACAATTTCTGATAATTGAAGTTTAGTGCATTATTATATAAGTAAGCATTGCGTAATAATTAATGAACGTGCCAGTTATTTTTAAAATATTACATTGTTATCGTTCGACTTTCACACTTCCACAAGTGTTAATCTGCCCTCCTTAATTAAACTGTCCTATCGGGTATTTTTACATTTTTTTTCGATATGTTGAAATATTTGAAGTTCCACGCGTCTTTTACCTTCCAAGTAAAGTTAGAAAACTCTACGTGATTCGTAAAGATTTATAAACAGTCTGATGCATTTAACTTGACTTCTTTGCAAATGGTTAAAATATCCTATCTAAAACAATTAATTAATTGATACTTTAATTAAACATTACCTACCGGTGTACCTGTTACAAAAAAATTATATTAGGCTGTTCCGAAATAATGACATGTTTTAATTTGAATGAAGGGAAATAAGGACGGTACAAAGTAACTGATAAAACTTCAGTTTCCTCGGTTGTTTCAAAATGCTAGATAGGACATTTTAACTAAAGAGGGCAGTGATGATCTAAGTAGATATAAGAAGCCCGTGCAATGCCGGTTAGCTTAAACTAGTACATTATAAATCGGACTCAAAAACACTGTACACATGTACATAGAATATTCATTAAAAGTCTCGATAGCCTCGTAAACGACGACTATAATTAACAAGAATAACTAATGTAATAATTCGTCAGTGGCATGAACCGCGCATACGCATAAGAAATATTCATACGAGAGAGTAATATGTCAAAAAAAAGCAGACTCACAAAGAGGTGTGAATGTACCTGATGATGTGGCCGGTTATTTGGATGGGGGGTTGGCATGTGGGGTCCGTGATGATAGACGGAGACAGGGTCGTGCTTCAAAGGCATCGGAGTGCCCGCGTTGTGTTTTCCTAAATCCGCAGCCAAAGCCTCCGCCCTCGAGAGTAAGCCGTCTTGTAGGCCGCTGTTCAAGCCCCCGAATAAGTCACCCTGAAACGTTAAAAGGGACACGTGACACTGATTGAAGAATCAAGGATCACGCGTTAAGGCTGGAATAACAGAATTCAGAAAAAGGCCTCTCCTCTTTTTAAACGAAGTTAAATCGTATCAGACAAATCTTGTAACGTCAGCAGTTGATACCGTGCAATCTCCGCAGTTACCATTTTCGTAGGGGGGGGTGGTTAGATCGGGGCCACGAACAAGAGGATGGCACGTTAAACGTTAGAAATTTATTTAAGTAGCTAGGTGTCGAATTCTGAGAAACTTTCAGTGAAAGGATTTAAGCGAACGTTGATATTTATAATATACTAATACACTCTGTACACAGAAAGAATGATTATTTAAAAATTCGTGGCAATGCCATTTTATGCAAAAGAGTTCGCGACTCGTTTGTGTAAAAGCACCCGGTCAGAGGTCACTCCACGTACTCAACATGGCCGTGCGATCGATATTCTAAAAATAGTTTTGACACTGGAAACTTGAATTTAGCTTTTCCCAGACTTCGATTTAAACGGAAGCTGGACTGTGTTGAGATTTTTAACTCAGGTTAATTTTACGATTATGTTATAGCACTATTGCGTCGATTATTTTTACAAATTTAATGACAATCCTATAGTAGCTGCTAATCTTTATTGAATTATGCTTATGACACATCAATAATAATAATAATCTTGTCGATAAATTTACATACAAGTAACTCAGTAGTTAAATATGAATTTCTTCAAAATTAGTGTGTAACTGAAGTATTAACGGAATACATCTCAGATGATTTTATGTTCCCTAGTTCTTTGAGGGCGATCGGGTTTGTTTAAATTAACTTTAATTTCAGTATTCTCGGATACTTGGCAAATGTCATTTTTATACTGTTCTCGGCGAATGGCACAGATATAAGGAAGTGTGGCTAATTCTACATATCAGTGAATGTTGTTAATATTTTCCTGTACATTTTATGATCTCACTGACAGTTGTACGTCACAGTATAGCCCACGTTACAGCATAGGTACATGGAACTTAAAATGTGGCTTACTGAGGCGAAATTAATGTTGTTTGAAAAGCAACTGCGTGTGACCCACGAAACTCGCTAATCAAGTTCGTTTGCTTGTCAAATGTCGCTGGGGTTGCTGACCAGACTGTTTTGGGGTGCCATTAGAACCGGACGCGCGAAAGGGTCTGCCAATCCTTTCATGTGTTTGGAAACAAGCTTATAATTACTGATTAACGACAATGAAAATGACTTTCGCAAATAGCAGTATGACAACAGAAAATTTTAAAAGTTTCTAAGGAGAGAGTGTCAGTCGTATAATAAAGATATAACTGTACTGCATTGTTCTAGGTGAAATAAATACAAATAAATTGGTAGTGGAATACAACTTGTTACGATACATAACAAGATATGTATAATATACTAAAACAATTAAGATGAAAGAGAAACTGCCAAAGAAAGTCCTTCTCCATTCCTTTAAACTGAACATCACCTAAAACTTTCGTTCAACTGTACAAATGTACTTTTTTATGTTTCGATTAGTCATGCAATATACAGGCTCACAAGGAAAGATGCCGAACTCGGAAATTAACAAAAAAAAAAAATGAAACTTCGTGAATATGTATGAGATTTCCTCCTGATTACAAGGCAATTTTTGTTTGCTGCACAAATTCACTCTACGGGCGTGAAATTAACCCCTGAAAATTCGGCTATTTCCGATTTTATTTTGTAACTCGCGAATTCTAAGGGATAGGAAAAAAATTTCAAGACAAAAGTTACTTCCCTTAATTAGATCTATGACTTGGTAAAAAATTATTTGACAGTTCACGAATTATAACAGAAAATCGGAAAATAGCCGGAATTTATGGGGTCAATTTCGCCCCCCTAGACTGAATTTGAGGAGCAAAAAAAATTGCGTTGTAATCAGGATGAAATCCCCTACATATTCACAAAGTCTCAAATTTTTTTGAATTCCCGTGTTCAGGATCGTTCCCTGTGACTCAGCTGATATAATCTTCATTTACGTCAATATCATTTGTCACGCCACAACTCTGTTTTCAATGAGAACAACTCTATTGACCGCCTGTGTAACTTAGCCAATAAGTTCTGTCACGCTGTTGACTTTTTCTCCAACACCAACGTGTCTTTTAAAAACAAGATCATAACGTTAATGCGCAGCAACTCTTTCTAATTAATCTTGTAACTGCGTAACTATACTACATCTTGTCACTTGTACATATCTCAGTCTTCCGCTCATGTTTATTTTATATTTTACCAAAAGGTGCCCACACGTATATAAAAAAAAATTAAAAAAAATTAAATTAAAAAAAATAAATAAATAAATATTATTATCTATAGAGAAAAATTGATTAAAATAAAGTTGCATGGTTCCAAGAGGTACAGAAGATGGGTTAAACGAAATATTGGGTCAAACCCCTTTTTCTGAGTGGAGACGCTTCGGAGTTTCGAAGGTGACTTTTGACTTTTTAAATGGGAACACATGTTTTTTTTTATAGCAGGATTGTAGTACATTATTTTCTGAATACAACCCAGGTCTTACTGGTCAAGCTTATATAAGCTTATAGTAATTTTTATATTAGGTCAACGGTTTCATTAAGCCTACCATAGAAATACTTTTGTAAATGATTTCTCGAATTCATTTGTAATGGTCACCATCGCAAAAGCAGATATACAACATATCATACGTTAGTGTTAATATTAACGCTGCATTCGAGGTGGAACAAACGAGGACGTTGACGAAGATGAATCGCATAATTTTATATGGAATAATGATAAACGGAGCACGACCGAGGGTGAAGGAGTAATACGATCTTTTTCCCGTTGATATATTAATAACAGTTGTGAAGCGAATTCACGGTTTCGTTTTGTCCAGATACACCTCCATACCGTGGCAATCGATATTATATGGGATATTTTGCGTCAACTGCATCTGTCACTGGCGTCGCGTTGCAAGGTTTGGCGGCCACGCAAGGAACATCGTCACATTATTCGAGGAAAATCGAAACAACTCTAATGCGAAGCAACATGAAACTCTAATAAAACAAAGGAACTTTATGATATGAAAGCGCTACATCACTTTTGAAGTTTGATTGCAATGTGAAAGAGTCATACATTTTATCGACCACCAACAATTGCTTAGGGGGACAGTATATTTTATATGAATACCAATATTCGAGTTGTTCCATTGTCAAGTAGTATAAACCCGAAATGATGAAAAATGAGTTTAGCATAAAAATAGTAGGTGCTTATTAGGAATAATAATTTTACTTAACATTTTAAATAATATGATTGTAAAAGTGTTTTACAAATGTCCAATAAAAGTATAGAATGTCTATTCTTTATACATATTTTCATAATATCCTATTTAATTAGAAATGCTCGGAATAATATATGTAAATGGCCATGGTAATTATCTAATAGTTAAATAGGTAACTTATACACAGCAATTATGTTTCGCACAAATTGAAAGGATTGTTCTTATTACAAAACTAAATGCGTTAGGGGTGACAATAAAAGTACTTAGAATTATTAAACTAGTACATACATGTAGTTTCGAAAGTTTAATTTCTTACAATATTTTTATTTCGAAATAATTAAATTTTGGAAAGTTTTCAGTCATCGAAACCACTCATTTTGTTAAAACTGAGATAATGTAACTCATCCTTGGAAAATGTGTTATACCACTCGATTAAACTAAGTTAAACGCAATCGAAGAAGTTGTATATCGTTAATTTTGGAAAGTCTGTATTTAAAATTTTAGAATGCAAATGAATACTCTTTAGAAACTATGTACAGTTTCTTGTATCGTGAAATCAGTGACCTTTAGTATCTACGTTGGTTGTTGTTTGTGTTATCTTAAGGGGGATTGCGCGTTGTTGGGCCGAAAAATAGGTACTACTTTGTGAATTTGTTGTTGAAAAACGGTTCGACAAATTAATTTGAGGTTTGGTAGGCTGTTTTATTGTATCTTGAACTATTGTCCTGGATTTTTGTGTGACAGTGAAAAAAGAACATGGTAGATACAGAGAGAGCGTTGAAAAATAATCGTGTGGCCCTGGCGTTGACGAAAAGTACTGTAAGGGTTATCCGAAGCACAAAAAGGAAAAGAGATTCTCAAACTGTGTGAATGTGGCTATGGCTGGTAGTAGATTTATTGCCGTATCTGTTACCGTTCCTTTTTTATTTAAAGAAGTTTTCTCGATTTTGGGGCAAAACCTTTCTCAAACTCACAAGGGGACCTTCAATGTGTGGCAAGTTCAGAATATGTTGATACTTGGCGTACTTGAAGGTCTTTACCTGGACATTAATTACCCAAAACAGTAAGGCGCGATTTTCTGTTAAATTCAAGAAAATTGACTTTGAAAAATTCAATAAAAAATACGATTTTTCAAGCTAGAAATAATTTAAAATAAGATGTGAGTTTTTAATTGAAAATGATATTTAAATATCTGTTAATTCGCAAGAATTTGGTAGGTGTTCAAATGAATAAAAAAAAAACTGTCAATAGTAAGACTAATTAGTTGTGAGTGCTATGCACTGACCTCAGAATTTTTCAACGTCGATTTTCTCGAATTTGGCTGAAAAGCGCGCCTTACTGCTTTGGGAAATTAATGCCCGAGCGAAGATCTGCACGTACACTAAGTATCAATATTCTCTGAAATTGCCAAACCTGAAGGCCCCCTTGTCAAATCAGGGCACTTCATCTTCTCCAAATGGCTGCCATTTTAACATTATTTATTTTTTTTTAATGCGTCTACTACCATCCATAGCCACATTCATATAGTTTAAGAATCTCTTATTATCTTAAATTGATTTGTCGAACCGTTTTTGCATAAAAAATTCACAAAGAATTACCTATTTTTCGGCCCAACAAGGCGCAATCCACCCTTAACGGGACACGAAAATAGAATACAGGCGAACAGTGTCATCGATTTCTTGGCTTTATTAAATATCGATAAAGGCCGATTCATTGTCAAAACAGTTTAACGGGAACTATCTGTGCTATGGAGTCCGATTAAAGTTGTATGAATCCGTCTTAATCAAATTGCCGCTAAATCGCATCGTCAAAACGTTTTAACTCGATAATTGCAGACTGTGTAAGTGAAACTGTGAAAGCATATTTTCCATGTGCGACTTGAAACTTGTATCTGAGAAATAATTGTTAAACGACAATTAAATAAATTTCTTGCAACTTCTCTGTTACTACGTATGCAATGTCACATTTATGTATACACATACAGTTACTCGCAAAAGTATCCACCCATCGCATACATGTAACATACATATTTTACACAGTTAATCAATGTTAGAATTACTACTCCTGGCTCACATTCTCACTTGAGTAATGTACTTGTAGTTATTTAGTACCGTCTACTAAAGAAATGTTCAAAGAAATTTTAGTAGATGAATAGATCAAAATAAACATGACTTCTAGAAACAAACTATTTCAATCTATACAAAATAAAGTAAAAGTTTATATAAAATAAATATTAAATTTGGAGAATATATTTGTACACGTTTTTTGCGGCTCCCATGGATAACAATATTTTTTTAAACAAATTATGTATAATCTTTCAATTAAACTCCAGCTAATTTGAAGTGTATGAATTTTGTTTCTAATAATCTAAATTAGAATTGGTGATTCTAACTAAAACATTGATTAAATATGTAAAATATGTTACACTTATACAGTGGGTGAATTCTTTTATAAGTATAACTGTATATAATACTAATTGTAATACGCTCATGCGTATACTTAAAATATTAAATGACATTTTGGAAGAAATTTAAACGATGTGAGAGAAAAGTTTCTTCCGCCGATGCTATTAGACGAAAATTATTAAAAATTTATATTAATATATTTTTAGGGTAGGTACTCATGAGAGCGTCGATAGTTTCGTTCAGTCATTCGAAGCCAAGAGCGATTCACTATCCACTTACTTCATTATAAACTGTAATGTCCGCATCGGTCGATCAATGTTTCATGTGAAAACCACCGTCGTGCTTCAGCGCTTCGATTATTTATGAACTCCTCGGGTCTTCGTCGAGTACGTGTACTGTACTGTTTGTCTGTAGGTTGCTGAACTACCGGCACTTTTTCTAATTTTGAACTTTCTCATCGTGTTTCACTTCCTGCGTGCCATGAAATTGCCACTTACAGAGTATTTTGCTTTTAATTTTGTAGCGTGACGGACTATTTCTTGCCAACATATATATTCGACTTTGTGTAGTAGTTTATAATTATTATGTTCAAACAGGAAAGGTTACGTTTCACTTTGTTATAATTTTCCAGTATACTTGTATACTTAAATGGCACGAAACTTTTTATTTTTGCTACTGAAATCTCAATAGAAATCTCAGTAAAAACACGTCTTATAAGGATCGTCGACCTGTTGACAATTTGCAATTGTGATCGAACTTGGCACAATCATGGTGAAAGCTATTGGAGAACTTGACACACGTATTGTTTTTTCTTATCAATTGAAATTCATCCTCAGGGAACGAAGAATCCCTTCAATATTCTGTTTTCAAATTTTGACTTTGAGATGAATCGTGAGTACAGTAATAAAATTCTTTAAAAAAACAACTGCTATATAGAACTTTTTAGTCAGAAGTGTTGATTTTTTTATTTTTTCGTCTTTATTCCACCAATTTAGTACATAGGATGGTGAAAAGGCGAGGCTCAGCTAAAGCTGACAGGACTAGCAGTGTGTTGATCTTTCGACGCTAGTCTTCTGTTCAAATTGTTATTTTTGTAATAAAATTCTTATCCTGAAATAAATTAATAAATTATAAATTCAATTTAAAAAATAAAACTTTTGTTTTTGGTATCAATCTACAGCTAAATCTCTTTTTCAATTTTTATACTAAGAGAATGAATTCTAGATGATAATTGGGTGATTAATCGTTCTAGAATTTAATTTGTGCAAAGGCATTATTTTAAGATAAAATGTGCCTAATGAAAAAACTTGCAATTACTGGATATTTACGATATACATATTGCGACAGATATTGTTAATATGCTAGCAAACAGTGATTTTCCTCATAATACGTTGTAGCTGTGATTATAGACCACATCAATTGTAAATATTCAATATTTAAGTTTAGATTAAATTGTAGATTGTAATCGAGATGTAGGTAATAATATAGCTCGTTCCTTGCGTGACAGAAAGTGTTCGTCACTGAGACGAATGCTTTACCTAAACGAAGTGTTAATAGGACGATCAATTTTAAACTGCGTTTTCTCTTGAACCGAGGGTGAAGACCATTAGTTAAAGATAACTTTAACCTCGCACTCTGCATGTGCATAGATACAGGCGACTCTATAGGTTGTTCAAATGTTGTTAATCTAGAATTCCGACTAGCTACGACTAGGTACAAAGTTATCCGTGGAACCTACATTTCAATAAAATTATACGTCCTAAGAATCCTGATTTTAAATATAGTATTTCATGTATTTTTCTGTTACTTCATACACGGAATAGATTCTAACTTAACCATTTATTATTCAGCATATCTTTGCAACAGTATAAAATTCGTTACACGTTTTCAGTTTATGAATTATTTTATTTATAAAACTTGTTTATTCTGTACGTAGTTTGCCAGAATAACAGCATATAGTAATTCGATTTACGCGCATGTATTAGCTCCATGCCTCTACGTGTAACTCTACACAATTAAATCGTTGCAAAATCTTTAAGAATTCTTTCCTAACCAAAGGGTCCGCTGGCGACATATGGCTTCTTTCAAACTTTTCCCTCCTCAGCTCGCAGAATACGTTGACGTAAAAAACACTTTAACATTAATTTTCAATGTTACAAACAATTTTGCGGACACTTTTTTAAGCAAATGTCCACCGACCCAGAGGTTTAAATTGGCCCCTAAGAGCCACGATCAATAATATTTTTACACCGAGTAGTTTCGAAAAAAGTCTTTACAATTTCAACTAGTGTTGTGGACGGCATAAGCTTGCTATTATAAATAGAAGTCATATTTAACAATGAACAACTCAACACAGATATACAGAAATTGGAGGTAATTATAAATATTCCAATCATTGAACCAGAATTTGCAAATAGTTCCATTGTTTAAACTAATAACGCTTATGGTTCCCCGTTCATTCCTCGTTTCAGAATTCCACTGTATCAAATGAACGAATATTAATTTCAAAATTATTTCTTAACTAAGCAGTGCAATTGCAATTAAACACCCGTGAAATCCCTTAAGTAGTGGCGAAAGAAAGCTGAAGAACCCTGTTAGCTTATTAAAAAAAGGGAATACGAATGAAGTTTGATTATTTATCCGAAACGATACAGTTACGTTTATCTTTCAATTTCTAACAGATCGCACATAGGTACGCCAGTGGAGCTAGGTTTTGCTAAGGCACCGTTTGGCAGGAGAAGGGCAGAGATGAGAAAAGCGGCGGCAATGCCCAGCAACGGATACAGATTGCTCTTGTTAGCTGCGTAGTTAGCACCTCGTGCAGTTGTTTAGCAAAGTTTCTACGGAGTCCCCCTTCGAGCCTCGATTCAGTACGTCCCCGTGGTTAATAGAGTCATTTTTCCGAGCTGCCTGCGGCCAACCCACCCGTTAAATACGTCTTCCAGCCACGGCACGTTAAAGATTAGCCAATTACAATTGAATTATCGCACCCTACGAGCCGTCCGTGTAATTTATCTGCCCGAGTTGATTCGCGAAAAGGCGGGAATGATTAAGCTCGTAATGTACCACGCGAAACAAATTGTTACATCAACCTGTTCCCCCTGTTACCCCAGACAATAATTTCACCATTCTCGCAAGTGATTATAGCATAAATTGAGAATACTCGAGTATTGAAGAGAATACGGTAATGCGGTACTAAAGTGGTTCGATATTTATGAGAAAATAGTGCGCGATTGCTGTTTTGTGCGAGAAAAGAAATTTGCCAAGAATTCATTACAAAGTGGATAATATAATAATGAATGGGCAAAATAATTTTTTCTAAACAATTACGAAACGGACACTGATTTTGGAAATTAATTATAACTGAATCATTGTAAATTTAAGTAACTTATATAAATTTGAATTACTTTATGGCTGATAAAACTTATATAAATACTTTAAAATTGTTTGTTTAGCAAGACTGTACGGATTTAATGATGGGAGTAAATTATAAAGAGTAAACGTTTCTTCTCAATTTTAAATAAATCGTATGAATTTCAATGATCTCATTCCCGCTTTTTAATTTGCAATACTTCCTATTCAGTATTGAAAAAAACAATGAAAATTATCGTGACTTTTAATCTAATATACTGCATATTTAATATTTGTCATGCAAATTTTATTTCAGCTAAAATGTTTGAATTAACAAACAATGTTATTAGACATTACTTTTCAAACAATATAATTTTTCAATATTCATAGGTTCCGTTTTCATATATTTTATTAGAAAATTCATCCCTCATCATTTAATTCGTAGCATTGCTCTACGAGGAAACGTTTATTTGATTTCAGAGCACAACACTATTCATAAAGTAGCATTTCCGATATTTCGTTGTCCCAAAGCCATTTACGAGTCGATCAAAATTCGTTTCAATTGCTTCGCAATGAAGCACATGAATTTCGTACATTTTCGCGACTGATGGGAAAGGTGGCGTGCTGGCCAAATGTTTATTACATTTTTTTACTGCTCCATCTGTCATTCCATGATGCAATCCACTTCTATCTCTTATGCACAATTTTTCCCATTGAAACAAAAAAAGAAAAAAACTTAGCCAATTTTGTCAGAATGAAATAAACTGCATAAATAAAATACGCATACCTGAAAGCTAAGATGAATGGAGCAGAACTCGATGCAATTGAACACGACGTGTACATTCATGACTACATAATGCATGCAGTTCTGGTTTCCATTTACGTTTCACCAGATGAAAACAAACTCACAGTTTAAAATAAAGACGATAAAAAATTCAATCTGGAAGAATACAAAATAGGGCAGAGAAAATTGATTTGTTTTTTTAATTTGCCTACCTCAATCACGGAAATGTCAGGGATAAAACTCACTCTAATGATTCTGTTTCTTCCAAACTTTTGTGTGTTTTCAACATGTGGCAAACAATACCCATTTCACTATTTACATATAGAAAGAAGAACGTAATAGACAATACACGTACTAAAATGCTTAAACTAAGAAAACAGTAATATAGAAGGTCTGCTTTCATTGAAGTATTAGATATCCATGTATATATGTGGGGAGAAAGTTTAATTATACATCCTTGACATTTATTGAATATGTATTTCACTCTTAAGGCAATATTATACAAATAGTTCATCATCGATTTTTATATTTTTATAATCATTCTATACTTATTTTTGGCAAAAACATTTCATGTTTTTAGGTGAGTAGAGTTGTCACTGTGAATCTACCAGTGTTCGATATATATGTACGAGTTACTTTCAGTAAATTAACAGTTACTAATATTGTTTCCCATTATTATTTTCCGATGGAAGAAACCTCTGTTTCTTACGTGAGGATTTGTCAATAAAATATGAAGTTAGTACATGTGTATAAAATATTACTTTTTAAAATTAAATTTTATAGTCATGTAACTGTTTAAAAATCTAAAATAAGTATCATTTATATTAATTTTTTACCTTTATATACCTCAACAGCGAATTGGCTTTATTATTCCACTATGATAAAAAAATAAATTCCGAATATCAAGAACTCATGAATGGTCCAAGAAATAGAAATTTGAGTATGGAAATTAGAAAAACAGGGAGGAAGTTATAATCTTGAGATTCTAATTATTAAAGGGGGGGAAATAAGGGTGACTGTTTGAAAGTATTGATTTTTGTGCGTTTTCTTATTGTTTGGGCTCTCAATAATGTGCCAGTAAATGTTAAAGAATACAACGCTCAAAATACTTCTAAAAATTTAAACGCGTTTTTCTCGAAACGACGTTTTTCAAACTGGCCGGACGGATAACTTAGTTAATTCTCATCCGATTTACTTCAAATTTTTATACCGGCTACAAATAAAATTATCATCAGTTAAGCGTACGGAATTTTTGATTGGGTATTTAAGTTCTTTGTAACGTTAAAAAAAGTATCGATTTTTCTTATTGATTTTCGAAACTTTCATTTCAAAAGTCCGGTATTTTGAAATGAATTCTTTTAAATCTATACGCCCAACTGAAAATATTGCCCTAGATTTGAAGAAAACATTATAAATTTTTATATTAGAGCCAGCGTTGCAATGCTCGATGTCCGCCTGATTTAAACAAATTTCTAAAAAACGATAGTTTTACACGATATTTTGCGAAAACTTTTGTTCAAGATATGTATTTTCTAATGCCAATAAAGATATTTTATAATTCCACTACAGTCGAACGCCGCTACATTCTCGTTCAATTTCGACAATAGGTAGTCCGCACATTAAAAAAATAAATTCTCTTGTACTGTAATACTCAGCAATGTTCTCCGAAAAAAAATTAAAAACTTTTGATATTAATGTAAAATTGACACTTTTCAAGAATCGTTCGAAAATTAAAATACGCAGTGAAAGGGTTAAAAGGAGAAGTTCCTACAAACGGATTATTTTTTACCAACATTTAAGAATTTTTTGCAATGATACCAATGCGCTGATCCATTCGAAACTTTAAGCGTACTACTATATTTAACATTATGACAAGTAAAAAGAATGTTATTACCGTAAAATTATAATAAATTCAAAAGAAATAGAGCAGTATCTTAAATAAGTGTTTTTTCGAGGTGTAAAACGGCGCCAGTTGTAGCACCTCTGGTAGTTATGTGAAACAGACCAATACAATTTCTCTCAATTTATTAGACAATTGTAAGAATATGAACCTAAAACTATGTAAAAAATTGAATATTTTTAAAATGGCGGCATTCAAACAATTAAGTGTAATTTTCGCAAATAATTAGCGTTTTTTTGTTTAAAAAAAGTGGTTAAAATTAATAATTTGGTAGAAGATTTGGATTCATGTTCTAAGGAATATTACAAAATAAAAGTGTGCAAAATTTGAAGTTGATCGGTCTGATAGTTTTTGAGTTATCCCCGGAGCCAATTTTGAAAACGTGGTTTCACGAAAAACGCGTTTAAACTGCACTATGGATGTGTTCAGCGCGTCGGAGGCGCGTTGACTCGCCGGACTATAAACTTAAATTTCGGCCTATAACTTTGACAATATATTTTTTATTTTCTTTTTTCGATTTTTCGGTCGATTTATAGGGTATCCTCCCCTTAAGTTATTATTCTAAGAAATAGCATCAGTTTCAATTTCCTCATGGCTGATTGAAATCACATATCGGATTATTATACTTAAAAGTTTTTTTAACTAACGTTCAAATTGAAATTGTTGCTTATTTCTATTATAATTAACTATGGAGTTTTATTCGCCTTTTATTATAGTATTTATCTTTCCCTTTTAATGATAGTGCTCCAATAAGTATGTGAACGATAATTTGATGGTAGCGTAGCAAGTGCAGGCAATTATTTTATTCTCATAAGAATGACGCCGACGCTAGTATTATTTCCTATTACAGTATTATTAAATGTAATATCAATGTTGGACATTTCCACTTCTCATCTGTTTTAATATCCTTAATGACAGTGTAGAATTAACGTCCTCAACGTAAAAAATTCAATATTCTATCAATTTGCGACAGATAGTACATGTTGAATGGAGAATTTATGCTCTGACTAATGATGAGAAACCCGCATCTGACCATCTACAGTGCCGCCGCTTGTAACTTGCAAGGGAACATTTGCAACCCCAAAAATTTGGATTTTAATGAAACTTCGTGTGAATGCAGTGCATATTGGAGCACGCAGGGGCAATGTTTTTTGTCTGTGGAAATTCACTCTGCAGGGGTGAAATCAGCCCTTAAAGTTATCGTGATATTTTAGAATAATTTTTATTTTTAAACAATTTTATTTTCTTTTAGAAGTATGATAGAGATTAAAAAACTAAACAAACCTTATATGTAAAGTTCTGTTCTATATCGCATCGTTATAAAGTCATATTAAAAAAAAAAAACGAGAAAATACGATAGTTCCGAATTCACTCTTTTGGAGTGAATTTCCGGAGACCAAAAACAACTTTGACCTGGCACACTTCAATATGCTCTACATTCCCACGAAGTTTCATTAGAATCAGAATTTTCGGGATAGAAATGTTTCTTTGTTGGTTAAATTTTTGTTAAAATGAATAATTAGTCAAATAATTTGCTGCCCAAATTCACTCGAAGGGGTTGAAATTAACCCCCGAAAATTCGGCTATTTTCCGATTTTGTGTCGTAACTCGCGAACTGTAATAGGTAGAAAAAAAGTTTCAAGACAAAAGATACCTCTTTTAATTAAATCTATGATTTGGTAAAAAATTATTTTACAGTTCACGAGCTTCAACCAAAATCAGAAAATGTCAATTAAGTGATATTCCTTCTAAGACCTGCACAGAAATCTACTTTCTTCTTCAAAATTCTACTGTTTTTTCTACCACATATAAAATTCGAATACAAAATTGGATTACCCAAGCGTATTCAAAATACAGCAAATATTGCCTAGACATTCCTGTAATTTATGAAGTATTCAAAGTTCCGCGCGACTTAAGTTACCGGCTTAAACCGACGGTTTACTTACGGAACTCTGAATAATTCCAAAAATAATCAATAAATAACCCGATCGAAATGATGACTCTGTACTTTATTATCCAGCCGAGTTTGCGATTAAAAGCTGGACCACGATCGAAACGTCGGTTACTAGTGGCTAAATGCAGAGCGCTCGAGGGCCGACGGCCAACGGATATTGCAAATTGGGACAATTATGTTATTTCCGTCCGATAACCTACATCGCGAAGTAGTCTGACGGATGAATAAGTAAATTCTTCCAGAAAATCTGACGTCTGACACGAAAACCAGCAGACTGTTCGAATTATCACTTGCATGGCGGAGTACCTGCTGTCTAGAGTAACGGGTATATTATCCCCGCGGTGCCGGGTCCTGTCATGATGAAATTCAGTTTCACTTGTGACACAGACGCGACTGGACCTCGCCGTCACCGTCATCGATTTAGAAACGATCCAGATTTATATCGCGCTCGATATTTTCCTGCAGGAAGCTCTATGCCGGCGCGGCGTCTGGCCTCACGCCGTAACTCGTCGCCGCGTCGCGTCATTGGCTCGTTCGACATTGTGCGCAAATAATTGATGCCGTTCGTTCGATAACGCAATTATTGCGTTATTATTGATGCAAGCTACGAAATACTGCGCCCAATTGTAAATTACCATCGGCTGAATGTCTGGTGGCCGCCAAACGAAATATTGCCGTGCATCAGCCGGCGATACAATACGCTCGTGGTGCATTCCGCGACAGGGACAAGAGACACCAGAGACAATCCTTCGATTCTGGCCGCTCTAATGCAAATACTGCCCTCTTTAGTTAAAATGTCCTATCTAGCATTTTGAAACAACCGAGAAAACTGAAGTTTTATCATTTAGTTTGTACCTTCCTTCTTTCCTTTCGATCAAATTAAAATATGTTGTCATTATTTCGTAACAGCCTAATATAATTTTTTGTAATAGGTACACCGGTAGGTAATGTATTATTAACGTACCAATTAATTAATTGTTTTAGATAGGATATTTTAACCGTTTGGAAAGAAGTTAGGTTAAATACAATAAACTATTTATAAATCTTTACGAAGCACGTAGACTTTTCTAACTTTACTTAAAAGGTAAAATACGTGTGGAACTTCAAATATTTCAACATATCTAAAAAAAAATGAAAAAATGTTAGATAGGAGAGTTTAACTAAGGAGGGCAGAATAGACGACGGAGAATGGCCCAACTTCAAACGGTTGGTATTTTTCGGGAATATAGGCCGGTATTCATAGTCGCTAATTATTCTTAAGCGAATGCTTAAGCATGTGGTATCCTCTACTAATCTAGTAGCTGGTAAAGGATGCCGAATGCTTAAGCATTTGCTTAAGAATAAGTAGCGACTATAAATACCGGCCATAGTCTGGGATAAAAAATCGCCATAGGCTCTTGATGACTAGAATGTTGTGAAAATGTTCACGGGAGGACGCCTACCGTGGGAAGTCAGGCCACTTTTAACCCTGCATTTGCGTTAAGGTAGTTCCTAACCAACTATGCTAATCAAATTAAAGTTGGATAATAAACGATAAATACAAAGTAGTACGATACTATGGAAATAATAATAATAATTTTTAACATCGTGTATATATATTTTAAAAAGTGCAATGTTAATATAAATAATTGTAATACGATAATGGAATATTAAATTGGTTAGCGTAGTGTATTGGAGCAGCAAATCTGACAACGTCGCATTCATTCGGAACGTTTTTTATAAGCAAAATATCAGAAAAAATGTTCATATGGATCTGAATCTTCGTTCCCTATTTAAATGTCTAAACATATCGATTGTGCGACGTTGCTACGTTCACTGCTCTACGTAATTTCTCAAAAATTTGCACGTAAACCTATTTTTTTATGGGCATTTACGAAGAAACTGTGTGGTCAGTTTTGCAGAAATTAATTAATTCATTTCCTGACATTTCGATGTACTTTTGTGCCAATTTTGGTACATTTCTTAAATATGGTTTTACTGTTTCAGAAGAAAAGCTGAAACTATAACCCTCTTTTTTTACTTCGCCATATGCCACTGTATTAAAATGCATCAAGTTTAATTAACAATTTCTCGATAACTATATGGTCAATCAACTTTAAACTTTGTACAAGGGTTTCTTGTATTCCAAATTAGTTTCGTACAAAATTTGAAAGAATTCTGTAATTTAGTAGATTATTAAGGAACTACCTTAAAGCGTCGGGAATCGGACGAGGTGATTGTATTTACAAGGGATGATCCCCAACCCAGAAATTCAAAAAATTATGAAACTTTGGGGATATGTAGAGGATATGCGGATAGTTATGTATCAAGCAATTTTTTTTGCTGCCGAAATTCACTCTAAGTGAGGTCGAGAAATTCACTCCTGAAAATTCGGCTATTCTCCGATTTTGTGTTATAACTCGAGAATTGTGAGAGATAGAGAAAAAGTTTTCTGACGAAAGTTTCTTCTTTTAGTTAGTACTATCATTTTGTGACTTACAGGTAGCTAGTTTTACAATAGCTGAATTTTCAGCAGTCCATTTCACCCCTTAGAGTGAATTTGGGCAGCAAAAAAAAAAGCGTAATAGATATATACCTATTAGAGATGTACCGACTAGGGTTTTGGCCGAGTAACCGACTAACTGATTAATCGACCCTCAAAAAGCCGACTATTCGGCTGTCCGTTTTCGTTAGTACTTATTTAATTTGTTTCACTAAATAATAATCATTATTTCAAATGTTTTATGGAATAATTATGTTAGATGCAAATATATATAAGTAACTATACTACATGTTAAAAAAACTATTAATATTATAGGCGCTAATCGCAGTGAAGAAAAAACATTGAATTTTAGTTTTATGCCTTATCAAGTTATCAGTAGTACTGAAAATTCAAGACCTATCAATCGGCGAGACATATATCCTCTACATATCCCCAAAGTTTCATAATTTTTGGAATTTCGGGGTTGAGAATTTTCCCTTTTTAATGGTAAAACTATACTGAACTGGTAAATTTGTCAACTAAGAAGTGGTACTGACAAGGGCCTAAGACCGCTACCGAATCCCATTTTTGAGTTTCGTGCATCCTAAATTGCAATTAATCGCGACTGCATGACAATTGGCATTCTCTAGGTGCCGCTGTGTGAGCCCCAAGTCCTTCTCGCCTTGTATTTGTTTCAAGTAGTCCCTTCCAATGCTCAAGACATATTTTCTTTGACACTTTTTGATAGATGATTTAACGAGTTCGTTATAGCTTTACTGTCAAATATACGCGTTTTAAATATTTCTTGGAATTAATAGCAACGTGGTTAGATAAGTACGCGAAGTAGCCATTGGGATTAGATTGGTGTATTCCCAGGCATACATATACCTACACACTAATAAGTTTGCAAGAATCGAGCCTTTAATAAGCATTCAACATCATTTAAAATTAATAGTTACAGAAAACCCATTCTAATGATGACAATTGTCAATTTTATTAGTAATAACTACAACTGTGATTGCGAAATGAAAGAAAAGTTTGGTAAATTTTAAAGAATCCAGTATTTGTAATGAGAACCGTAAGAAATTAAATTATCTTGCGATTATTGCCAGAAAGCATAAATCCAGTAATTAAGAGTGCTGAGTGTGCCATGCGAAAGATGTCATCGTTGCAACTGTTTGCCGCATTTGCGGGAGGTGTAAGCGACCCATAGCTCTTTTTACGGCACTCCAACTATCCCGCATCACCTCGTCGTATGTCTAAATAATCAATTTACTACTGGCCATAATCGTAACCACGAGTTAGCAAGTTTATGTCAGCGAAGGCATCATAACTACGTGGCCACGTAAAGCATAAATACGATTATGGAGTATTTTGCCCAAAGCAACAGAGTTCGGAGTTTTGTCTCTTCATCTGTCTTTTGCTCATACATTCCTTCTTCACATTACGCTATAGCCCCTTTTATTTTGTAACACGTCATTGCGCAGTAGCAATTTTGACACCTTCAATCACTCCTCAGGTCGAAAGTGTACATGGTTCTATATTTTTGTTGTTGAGTTTACTTATTTCTTTTGTTAAGTGCTACTTTTAAACTCACAAGGGCAGAAATTTATTAAATGCTAAAGTGGTATCAATTCTTTAGCTGATGAATATATCATTGAAAAACTACATATATGTATCTATAGGTATGTGCAAAATATCCTCCCCTTAAAGATGTACAGTATTGTAAAATGAAATATTCCTCGGTATTTTTTAAAAAGAAGTGGTTCTATTTTTATAATAATAACAACTTACACACATAATCGTTATTTGAATAATGAAATATGCTGAATACTACATGCTCATACGAAAAGAACGAGCTGTTTCAGTTAATAATATTATTACAAAATACCAGATCGTTGATGAATATTACCCTAAATATGCCGTAACTTCTTGTCATTCTTAAATTATTTGTTACCTATAAATCAATAATTAAAACAACTAGTACAATTTTGTTTAGAGAGGATACTCAAAGGTTTCGTTGTATTTGAGTAATTGTACAAAATATAATAAAATCCTTGCTTGCTTAATTCATTATCGTAATTAATTAAATTGTTCACTATTAAATTTACATTAATTTCATTCGTCTAATCGTAGTAATTGCTTTCCTTAAACTGAAAAGCTTGTTATTAATAATTACCAAATTAATCAAGCAAGAATAATTTAGTAATGTTTCATGTACGATTATAATGTAATCAATGTTATTCTCTACTCACGTTATGCCTCGGTGACCAGGAATTGCACATAATGGAGGCATCTTCCAATATACGACTCTGTAAAAAGAAAAGGTTTCGATTTTTAACTGTTTCGCATCCTTTGATACATTCATAAATTTTTTTCATAATTTTCCTTCTTGCAAACGAAATTTATTTAATAAGAGTTCCTTTACGTCTAATTCATTGATATTTTTCTCCGTTCAATTGATTATAGTAAACTCATTTTCTTGTAATTCAAAATCTGTATATTAAATTTGATTATACGATAATTCTGTGAATTACATAAAAGACGCTGATATATTCACATATTTATTGTATACCCGTACACTAGCTTTTGCGTACAATAATATTTTCAGAAACAACTATTTTATACTCTATAACTAAAATACTAGCTTAATGAAATTAGAGCTTCGCTTTCTAATTTCATATATCAAGTTCAAGCAGCTCAGGAATTCGCATATTTCATCCTCAGTTTCTGTTTCATTTTAGCCCCAGTCACTTTATAATTCCTTTCTAACGGATTACATTATACAATATTTAAGAATTCTCCAACTAGAAGCGTCAAATGCTAATTAATTCTTTATCAGCGAAAGCCGGATTAACTTTTAATTTATGATAAACTTTATGGAGTCTAATAAAAAGGATGTATTGAATTATTCGATCCTCCAAAAAATATTTGTACGATATTGAAATAGAGAGTGTAATATGTACTTATATGTATTATTCTATGTATAGGTACCTAAAAGCTCGGCCATACTGGTCTCTTTATAAGTTTTAAATGTCATTGAACTCTCAGTGATAGGTGATAGACTGCTTAGAGACCAAATCGAGACTGGAAAGCTGGTAAAATTTTCCTACCTGACGCTTTGACCCCGATAATCTGTCTAGACTAGTAGTCATAAATATTAATTGCTCATGGAGCACTGTCGTACACTTTTCTTCTAGAGTATCCATGCTTCCTTTACATATTTAGAATAAGCTTAAATTAAACTAGTAACTTAACTAAATACGCACAGGTATTGAAAAAATGTTTATCATCATAATTTACAAAAAAAAGAGGTCGTTTAAATTGAGTTTCGCTCTTACCAGTTGATATAATAATGGGTTATATTCATCTGTGCATACTCTTAGCAAATTATATTAGTAACTACTGTTATCCATTGAATCGACTGAAGATACTCATGCCCAGTAATACTTAAAATCTCTGCTATCTCAAATATAACTGCGGACGAATTCAGTAACGAACTTAACTTGCCTTCATTCTAATGAATTATGTGGTAACAAAATGATGGAACTGTTATTCGTTTAAGTAAATGAAATCATGTTTAACTTTCTTGACCCCGGCTAATTAACGGAGATAATTGACACTGTAATTTTGAAGCGATTTTGTTATAAGTGCTTCAGACATTTTGATTCCTATTTCAGTGGCAAACTGTAGCAAATACAGCTAATAGATATCATTCAGCTTGTTGTGTAAGTTATCTGTGCCATTATTCCACACTTATTCATTCGGTTTTTTCCCGAAAATACAGTTTTTATAGTTCAAGATTTCCAAATTTTAAACTACGCTGTCCTATATAAAAAGAGACATTCTCTGCTGGTTGCTTAGGATCACATTTAACACGTAAATGTATTTACACATTCACTGATACAGGAGGGATGAATTTTAGATTATGTTGTTCTATAACAAAGGATCCTCATTTTTTTGGGGAAATGATATTACAGCAACCAGAACTGATAAATAGATTAGAAATGATATTGCCAAATGTAGGTAAACCAGTTGAATTTCCCACATTCAAATACAATACAATTTTATAGTAATCTTTTCCTGTCTTTCTTCCAAAATTTCCTATTGAAGTAACGAATGAGATTCAATAAGCTTGATAATTTTTAAATCCCTTCATTCTAAATCTGTCACGTAACATCAATCTCGAGACGACTATGCGTCCCCCTGATGATTAATGGATTTTCATAAATCAACCGATGATCTATGCGACGATATATATTTTCCATCGGCCAGAAATCTGTGTACGTCGGTGCAGCTTATCTGTCAACGGCGCTTAATATTCATCTAGTCTGCATATTTTATTCTCAGCAATCGCGTGATGTGTATATTTAAAGCGCGCCACTAAGATTGACAGAATCGGGCCACTGCAGCGTCGCGACGCCGCGCCGGCGGGCATCACAAATTAAATGAGTCATTTTAGGATTCGCACAGAACTCGATATCGGTCTCATTAAAGTGCCGGTCAATTCTCTATTCAATCGGTGCTGATGACAATGATCGTGTCATTGTACGAGTCGCGACTGACATCGATGCTTCATATTATCGTCTTCATTAATCTGGCAACTTCTCCAACGTGCTTTTGTACAGTAATTTTTAATACCGTTACATCCTTTTTATGTAAATCTCATACGATCTTGTTGCGTCATAAAATATACATACCTACACACGTTCGGCCGAATTCGACACGGGTAGTAAAGTTCAATCTTTCGCGATGAGTGAATTTATCCCATATATGTAAACAAGAATAATATGTTCGAACAGAATTGAGTACGATTGTTTTAAGAATCTGGAAAAGAATTTATTTCAATAATGTATTATTTTTTATAAGTCGGTTTAGAAGTATTGTGAGGTTTTTATTTCTTTCTTTATTTCGTAATGTTAAGGAGGGTTGCCTATATCGTATCACTTAAGATATTTCATGTTATATTTCGAATTTGGTACTAATTTGAATGCAAGTTAATATTGGATATTGTAGCTTGATGTTTTTGTTACCTACTATTAGATGTTTTAGCTTTTGCTCGGAACAAATTAATTTGTTATTAATCTGTTTCATAACCGATCTCCTAAATCGTACCTCTCGGATTCCAAAATCGTACCTCTTTTTTTAAAAAAAATAATATCCCATTGGGGGAAAAGAATTCTAATGGGAATATTTTTTATTTTTCGTTGCTCTCTTTTTGTTACCTACAATTAGATGTTTTAGCTTTTGCTCGGAACAAATTAATTTGTTATTAATCTGTTTGATAACCGATCTCCTAAATCGTACCTCTCGGTTTCCAAAATCTTATCTCTTTTTTAAAAGAAAATAATATCCCATTGGGGGGAAAGAATTCTAATGGGAATATTTTTTATTTTTTGTTGCTCTCCACAAGCCTGTTTTGGTTCCTTACACCAAAAGAACTTTGTATATCAAAAACTGGCCCATATGAACCATATTTACAGGTCGCCACGATGATTTTACGCAATTAAGTGGAGGATGTGCAGCATGTTTGGAATACTGTTGGTAATTTGGAATAACGAAGGTGAAGGTAATTTGGAATATTCCAAAGCTTAGCGATGCTTTTGTTTCACGCGTAACGGCTACCCCCGCGTCGGTTTGAGCCAGCGCTATCCATTTATATTTACCTAAGATTGTTCCTGTATTGTGATTTTTCAATCTGATCCGATCACAAACGAAATAATTTTATTATCTAAATGTTTCTTTTTAAGTTTATAAAGTGAAGGTAAATTGGAATACCGTTATTCCAAATTCCATATTTTGAACCCTGCCTCAAGAAGCTTAAAGTTATGATATCCTATAAACTTTCTTGTATTTATTGGAAAACTTGCACCACCTACGTTCTTCCACTTAACTATATCTTAACGATATTATCGATATATCATTAAGTATCAATAAGTTATCGATAAGATATCGATAATCGATAGTCCTAGCTCCAGTTGCATCACATATTTGCTTACATACAATGTTGCACATTAAAAAAACAGCTGATTGCAAGAGCGCAGTTTCGTTCGAAAGTTTGAGCATCTTGAGGCAGAGTTTAGGGTAGTTTGATCGAGCCGAAATTGTACACACATATTTACCACACCAAAGGGAAATAAATCAGGGTAGCGTGACGGACCGAATTCTTAGGTTTAAAAAGAAAATCGTTATAAAGGACACCCTAGTCTACTTGAATTTGCAATCGAAGCGTTAGAAATATTGCTTCTCCAATTTTCATTGACGTTTTAACGTAGCTCTGCGCCCACCTTCAATATACATATAGGTGGATATATATTATGTATTCAACTGTATGCATTTGTATCTTTCGCGGGTATGTCAACAGCACAATCGACGCGTATATACCTACACATGTGTACCAGTGTGCGTTCCCGTATGTATGTAGACATATCCTGTGTGCTTTGCTGCAAGCTGTACAGAGTACATCGAATGTAAATACAAAGCTTAGCTAACATCGACGACGTTTGCACACGCATGACCATAGATGTGCGTGTATTTGTACATTTGCCATTGTTGCGTATTGATTAAAATTGTTTCAAATATGTCTTTAGGTGTTTCACCTGCAAGTGGTGAATTCAATTTAGCATTAATTGCACCGCAATTAATGTTTTGTAGAGCAACCATACTTGCCAGTTCTAAGCAATATTTAGTATCCTGCTTCAACTATATCTCACAGACACATTAATGATTAAAGCACTGTTATTCGTAGATCGTATTATATTTTGTAACGGAAATACTCACAGGCGTATAGAAAAATGAAAAATATTGTTTTATCCTAGTAACTTCTACGCCAGTAGTTATGCGCGAAGAATATATTTTTATCTCTTTGTTCTACCGCGGCCTGTCTAATATAGTCTTGTTTAGTTAGTCTAAAATCGTTGGCTTGGTAACTAAAGCGTTTCTGTTATTTAAATTTTTTAAGAATTCCGTAAACATAGTTCATTTTCAGCAACAAAATATATATTTTCTTAAAACTAAAAGGAGCTATGTGTATTTACTGAACTGATATTTTATTTCAGTGATATACCCAGTCCAAATGAATTGTACAGACATTTCAAGGATTATCGTACTGTTTTATTTATTTCAAATTTTACCTAATTTACTGCCCATGCTAATAACCATTGACGGATAATTTAAATTAATTCAAAAGTCTTTGATAAGATTAATCTGAGGAATTCGCCCAATAGGTACTATTTGTAACTCCTTTGCCAATTGGCTTGAACTTAAAAAGTTCAAGGTAAAAGTACAATTTGTAAAGAATGTTTAAATACTGTATTATAGAACTTCCATTTAATTGTGCAATATTTATAATTTTCAGCCAATTTTAGGTAATACTAATATTGTTGGAGTCGTCAGAATGCAGTAAATTATTATTCTGGCGACGACGGAGCGGGATTAGATAAATGAAAGGAATTTTAAATATATATAGTTCTTAAGATAGATACTATCGTGCATTATAAGTTCCTACTATAGAGCAAATTGGAGCAGAATCGAATGATTATTAAGAGATATACGTGGGGTTATTGCAACGAAAATAGTACTACAGTACCACAGGTATTTTTATTCTATGAATTTATTCAAACCAATAGGTACTAATTTATTAAATCGTATATTACTAATGTTGTATGCCTCCTCTTCTTAATCTGTTTCGGTTCTTTTACGTGTCTTTGTCTTCGCATGACATAATTCTAATTTGCAATAATTGCAATGGTTTCATGGGCAAAATATTTGCATAAGCTGATACATAGTCCTTAATGAAAGGAATAAAAAAGACATACCTACTCGGCGACCCATGATTTATTCAATATGAATTGGAGTATTAAAGAACTATTACCCTGGGAAGAACAGTGACGATGCACGAAAAACTTCAATTTTACATCAAAATCGTTTTATCCACATATAAATTAGAGGACAATCATCGAATCACTTTATTTGCCAGATTCACAACTGTTTTAACACTTTGAGTATGGAAGTTTAAACGCTCAGCCGTACGTGGTGTACGGAAATCTTCGAATCTCATTTGCCCACAGCATTCATTAAACGCGTACCATCGTTGTCCGCATAGGCTGAATGCATACACGAGTTCATGGACTACAAAGTATTACCAAAGATAATATCTTTAAAAAAAAAACAATAATTAATAATGACATATCAATCACTGAAAATAAGGAATTTTTTTTACCTTTTTCGCATATTTCGGTATATACCCCTCTTAAATGTTTAGAAAATAGTCCTCGATAATAAAAATTCCATTTATTTTGTACGCCTTCATAAATAAAAAGTGTTCGAGAAGCATTTAAACTTTCAAAATTTGAAAAAAAAACAATTTTTTTAGTTCTTCCTAACTTTTTTCGAAAACCGTTTGTAGCACGAGAAAAATTAATAGAACATAAAAGATGCTCCTTATCCAGATCTACAACTTTCGCTTGAAATATTGTTTTATTTAATCAATAACTTGAAGTATATTATACAAAATCGACTTTATGAGCTGTTAAATAATGATTCAAATGTTTAAGGGCCCAAGGGCACCTTTTCCCGTTATCCGATCGGGCTCAAACTTTACAAAGTTTTTTTTTAATTATTTGGAACTACTCTGGGGGGTGCCCCGAAGAAAATTCAAAAGTCGAAGATAAGAGCCACCCTAATATGTACCCTACTGCACAACTTTCTTCATCAAGTACAGAATAACTTTACCGCGCCTATGCCAAGCAACTAAATAGCAAACAATTAACTGTGCCAAGTGCTTCCTCGTATGATTGCAATCAACAGAACTGAAAATCTGCCATACGCCTACGGGCATCACGAAACCGTTTACACTCGAAATACCGTGGCATTTCTACGTTATCGCTAGCGTTTCAATTTCCCCCGAACAATTTCGAATTCTCGTGCCGCGTGTCCGCGTGTGCAATCAGCCACGCTCACGCTCCACGCTCACGGGAACATCGGTGTTACAACGGGCCACCGGTGCGTTATGCTGCGGCGCTGCTGGCGTAGGTCGCTCGGTGGCCCGGTTGTAAGCGCACAGGGGCGGCCTGTGTTGCACGCAGGTACGCGTGCACACTGTGGCGCAGGGGCACGTATCCAGATTCGAGTACGAAACACATTGCCGACTCCCGCGAGCGGGCAAACAGCCGCAGTCGAAACAATTTGCCCGGCTAATTGATTTTCCTTGGTATCCCCGATTCGGCGTAACCTGGTGCATGCAAGCGCCGCTGCGCCGACGGATACGGGAGAGACAACCATCCGCCCATCGTGCAAATCCAATCGGAAACTCCCGTTTGATTATCAGAGAGGCTGCGCCCGGCCGATTGTAAATCAACCCCCAAAACTCCGCTTCGCGAAATTATACGGGACACGGCCGATCGTTCTGTCAATCGATCGTCGGACTCGCTGTAGCAGCAATGCGTATTAGGTTCCTGCAAAAGCTTCGCCGTTTCTACAGGGAATCCTACTTTCGCCCCGCTACAATCTTCGGTTCACCCGCGTGCTTAACGTAATGCCAAGAAACGAGAAACGCGTGCACTATACAATGCAGTGTGTGTTCTTCGTGTGTGTCTTATTAAAATTAGAAAAGTTTTGTAAAGACGTAAGAAGTAACTGGGTAGATCAGAGAAGAAGCCCCGTGGCTCGTAGTAGGGTTAAATAGAATTACGGTATCAAGTTTCGTTGGATGAAAGATACTATGAATACAGAACAAAATGTAGTGAAGTAGGGGTTGGTCAAAGGATAACCAACAGAAAAGAAGTTTTACATGTCAATTGTTAATCATAAATAGTGAAACTAATAAGTAAATAATGAACCATAAACTTTAGGGTTTAAAATGGGAGCGCCTTGACATCCGCCGTAGGGAGCCGTCCTTAAATTACGTAAGGGTAATTTTGGCGATTTCTTACCCCCTCTCTCCCCCAGTATAAGAATTCGTAAGATTTGATATTGTAACCCCCTTTTTACGTAATATTTTTTACATTTAATTTTTTCAGTTATTAAAATTCTGTTAAAGGTTTATATAATTCAATTAACTCGGTTTCGGGAAATTTAAACTAAAACAACTTTTTTGGAACATTAATGATAGAATTTGTATTTATTGAAAATTAGGTTAAAAATATTACGTAAGACGCTACCTGACTCCCCCCCCTCCCCCTTGTAAGAAAACGTAAGAAATTCGCGACCCCCTTCCCCCCAAAAAGCCTTACGTAATTTAAGGACGACCACTAGGTACTATTCCAATCTTCCGCTCCCGGAACTTCATTTATTTCAGCATCTCGAGAATTGTTTACTGCATAAGAGATACAGTTCAATTGTAGCAATCTGAAATTCTATAACTCCTCAACGACTGACCCCTGAAACGGAAAGCTGACCGTGCGGCCCGGGCCCTCGGAACGAAAACTTCTACTGTATAGGGTAGATGTCCCAATTACCGTGCCCTGTACCTATTACCGTGACTTTATACTTAAAGAAGCTTTAATTGTTTAAAAATGCAACCTACTCCCTATACCTACAGTTTGTAACACATACATTAATAGTATAACTTAATTAAAAAAAAATTCTTTCCTTAGTTATGTGTGCGAGTTTTTTTGTACGGCTTATTTAAGTATAAAGGCACGGTAATAGGTACAGAGCACGGTAATTGGGACATCTACCCTATTGCCTATCCGAGATATAGTGACTTAGTCCCTCAGCGGGGTCTTACCCGACACCCTGCTGGGTACTGGCCGCTAAACGTGCCCCCCTCCCCTTTACTACCTATTTAGAGAAGACCAGGACAAAACCAGAGCCCTACTGTGGCCTTAGCGTCTTAGGGCCCCGGTTTTGTCCTTTAGAATTTAAAATATGTAAAGTAAATTGTAAGTAGTAATTTAGTCAATAGTTACATATTTTTTTTTAAATTTGATTCATTTTTTTATTTAATTGTGTTAATAGTAATTGGAATAGCTTTTCTAACTTTATTTGAACGTAAAATTTTAGGTTATATTCAGGATCGAAAGGGACCAAATAAGGTAGGATTAGCAGGGTTACTTCAACCTTTTAGTGATGTTATTAAATTACTTAATAAGGAATTTTTTTTTATTGATGAAATTAATTTATATTTATATTATTTTAGGGGCCTTAGGGCCTTAAGGCCCCGGTTTTCTCCTGGTCTTCTGTAATACAGTCCTGCAACAGGTAATAGGGGGGCAAGTTTAGCGGCCAGTACCCAGCAGGGTGTCAGGTAAGACCCCGCTGAGGGACTTCACACCTAAGTCACTATATCTCGGATAGGCACTATACCGTATTCCCGGGGAATATAAGAAGTACGGCTTTAGGGCCCGTACGAGATACGGAGGTGGGTGACCAGTGGAAAACTTAGGGTCCGTACGAGATACTGAGGTGGTCGTTGAGGGGATAAAGACGATATTGAAAAATTGATTTTCAGATTCAGAAAGTATATAGGAGCTACCGGAGACTACTTCGCTTACCGAAAATTGCTTTGATACTATTGTGCACAATTTTCTGTTCAACGTTCTTTAACGACGGCTACAAATTTTTTTTCACCAAACGTAATACACCGAGTGCAGAGGGGTATCCATTATAGCGACAGCGCAAGGCTTGCGAAGGTTCGTTGGAAGGAAATAAAATTATTCGACAAATCAACTCGGTCGATATCGATAAAAGCTCCTTTACGCGAGCCGTATTTTTCGATGCTTCCATACTCCTCAGATTCTTATTTGCGTCTTGAGAGATTCGTTTTCACGATCTCTTTCCGCTTCTTTGGGACGCTCGTCATAAATGGTGGACGCTTCTAATATTAGAGGATTATATTAATATGCATTAAAATGCATAGCTTTTGCGTCTGTACAGTGAGGATCAATAGTTTCGGTTTGCAAGTCAATAAAGACGAAATTAGAGTATTTTAACATCATAACTGAAATTGGTACAGAAATGTTATCGATCTTATGAAATTTGTTGGAATTGATGTTTTCATTTAAACGTAATTCTTTCCTATATTTTCTTTAATATGATACTTTAATATTTTCTATGTACATTATTAGTTTTTCATTATAATTTAAATGCTCCCTTAGCTAGAATAATTTGCATCTCAGATAACACCTACCACTGTAAAGTAGAAACCCAAGAACTAGGATGTAGAATCTCAATCTAAGTCATTCCATTTCGCAATGCCCAGAATAACTGCTGTCCTATATAGGAACTGCTCCTCGGACGCAAGCATTGTCGACGATATAACATTAATTCATTTTTGCGTGGACCAGATATTGCAGCATTAAAAATTATTCGCAATGTTCTCGGAAACTGTAGAATACGAAACTGAGAAATATTACTGTGTACTTACTCAATATCATTTTTTTAATTACAATCTCTACATAATTAATGTAATAATAAATAAATTATAACAACAGTTTCTGGGCCCTTCATACGTGATGTTAGGAGAATTTCTCCACTCTACAGTTTATTAAAAGTAATAGAAGGCTGAAAATATTATGTTTCCATTGATAATTCACTAGTGCTGAGAGGCTTTCGTAATAATCAGTATTAATTTTCTCAAATCGGTTTTACTACTTTTAGCATTCTTATTTCCTTTCGTTTATACCGTGTATAATTAAGAAGTACCTAATCGAATGATTAATAAAAATTAATCTTTCGTACCAAAGTGATGCAACGTTGTAGCTATGTACACTTTCTTCGTAACGACCGTTTCCAACACTTTGCGCCGCGTTCGTGACTTCCTCTTTACGCAAGATGCAATGCCACTACAGTCTGAGAATTGTCACACCCGGTCTTACGTATGGCACAGCCAACTGTTTCTTTTTCCAAGGGTTCGAAGGACCAGTCGCAACAACACGTGGGAAATGTCCGACAGTAATTTATTTAATGATAATAACGAAGTTATTATGCTAAATACAACCTGTCAAATCTTCACAATAATCGATCGTCAATCTTAATGGAACCTGTTGCATCAAGTTAATTATGATGTATCATTATTCGATTTGATTAAATCGTTGATCGAAAACCGTTGCCTCCAATCAGTAAAATACCGTGGGATATTGAATAAAAAACTGAATAATTTGCGAGGAGAAAATGAAAAACGCATTGCGCATTGCCTGTTAATATTGCAAGCCTTTTTATCAAATCCTAATATTACAGAAACTGGAATTATTGCGAATCTGATGACAATAAATTTGACAGCAACGTACAAACTTCTCACTCACAATTGTACTTTGTACACATATGTACAATTGTTCAACGCAATTGATTAAAATGAAAAATGTTTGCAACCGGTGTTGGAGCCTTGGAATTTGATGTCTGAACCGAAGTGTAGGAAACGATAATTGAAATAAAATTCTCCTTCTGGTGGAGGAAAGAGCATTCGAGAAACGGGAGGGCAGAGGAAGCGAGGTTCTTCGCGGAAGTTTGACTGATAATTAACTAAATTTACCAAGGGTTGCGAGTCAAAGTGTGAAGTCGTGTTCCAAGTCTTTCTCCACTTCGACGCTCCACTACGCTGGTTAATAACAAATGAGCCGAGCTTCTCCCCCTTCACTTTTGTTATAATCGGAGACACTTGCTCCCTTACAGTAACTGTCTACCAGCCTGTATTATTCAACGGATCCGTTTGAACCATTCTAAACATCGTTCGGACGTGCTACCCGCCTTCAATCTTCATATCGCAATTTTTCTTCTCGCCTTATGTGAGTTTATTCTCCTCCTACGTGTTTCTACTGCCTTTCAGCATGACAGTACTTCTTGTTTCCACGACAAAAATATGTGTTGTTAGCTGTGTTTAAAGAATTCTTACGTGGAAGAGTTGGTTTCTACTATTTATTTTTTTTATTTAATCATTCAGTTGTGTATATTGAGTAGTATAAGGTTTTCGATACCAATAAAAGCATTGAAAACGTAAAGCAATAATATATTTCTACCATTGTACTCTATAGATTGTTTGTTAGGTAACGTTTGTAGAAGTAGCTTGCCATACCTTATTTAGTAGGATACTTTTGTGGTGCTGAAAATGTAAACAAAAATTGTAGAGTGGAAGTATTAAAATTATTTTTTTATCTCTCTGTAATTAAATAGGTGGCTACTACCTGGGGTTAACAATAATAATTTTGTGTTATTTAAGAGGGGTAACTACTCTGCTGACAAGGGAAGATCCCGAATGTGAAAATTCAAAAAATTTTGAAACACCCTAAATATGTAGAAGACTTCCTTCTGATTACAACGCAATTTTTGTTTGCTGCCCAAATTCACTCTACGGGCGTGAAATTAACCCCTGAAAATTAGGCTATTTCCGATTTTATTTTGTGACTCGCGAATTCTAAGGGATATGAAATAATTTTCAAGACAAAAGTTACTTCTTTTAATTAGATCTATCATTTGGTAAAAAATTATTTTACAGTTCACGAGTTATAACACAAAATCGCAAAAGAACCGGATTTTCAGGGGTCAATTACACCTCCTTAAAATGAATTTGGGCGGCAAACAAAAATTACGTTGTAATCAGGAGGAAATTCCCTATATATTCACAAGGTTTCAGAAATTTTTGAATTTCCGGATTCCGGATGTTCCCCCCGTGAGTCGGAAGGTAAGGCCGACTTTGTTAGGTCACACATTTGATATGATTTCATCGTCTGTCATAATATATGTCGGCTCATCTACGTTGCTCCAAGTATCTCGTTAGATACTTTTCGATGGTACCAAAAATGAAGGGGGCAAGTAGCTGCACCGAATTTATGTTCGCTCGAGTCATTACCATTTCAAGCGAAAAACACAGGTCTTGACGAAGCGCGAGCCGTCTAAGAGCCGTCATAAAGAGAATTTATGAAATTTCGTAATGTAGTATTCTGATTCGTAGGCGCTCCTCCTGCTCCCCGTCAACTCTTTACCCCGAGTGATTTTTTGCTTTTAATGTAGAATACGATTAAGTCGCCCGAGGAACATCGTTTCAGCTGATTCACGTTGCGAAACGAGTTACACTAATTCTGAGAATTTCCAACGCGACGGTATGAAACTTCTCGTGAAAAATTATATACAAGCATAACATTGCAATATACGATAATCTTTAATCCTAATTACTTATTAAATTATAGTTTCACTGTTGGTTTATTTACGTTGAAAATCACAGAAACCATCGAAAAATATACTCGTAATAGGAATTATTCATAAGTACCTATTAAGTACAAATAATACTTTTTAAAATACAATTCCTAGTGTTAGTAGGTGATTCGGAACAAAAGTTTAAAAAGGAGAACTGAAAGTATAACTTTTTAGAAGAATAATTTTGGGTTAAAGTTCCTTTAAACTTAAGCGTGTCTAAGCACCAATATTTTTAAAAAAAAATCTGTTTAATTTTATAGAAACGTATACACATACATTATGTATAGGTATGATACCTCATCGATTATTCTACTTAGAAGCACGAGCTTAAAATTTCTCAATTACATAGCGCGCTCTATTCCATTTACTATTAACTGTTTTCACTTTACAGCTACCAAATGTCCCAGACATACTTAAATATCCTAATAATCGATTTTCCTATGCGCAATCGATTGAGCAAAAGTATCTGTATCACGGACAAATTTTCCCACGGTTTGTCGTTAAAGTAGTTTATCTCCGCCGGTGCATGATTTAATAACACCACCTACTAATTCGATGGTCAATAATACGCGGTATACTGGAATTATCGTTCTCGAATCGATATGAAGTCGCGTTCTGTTGTTGCAGTATCATAATTGTTATCCGTCACGTGACGCACGAAATCTAGCACAGAAATCGTGGGCTTGTACGTATGTACAGCGCTAGAACGTCCCCGGTTTATCGACCAGCGTTGCCCCTGTTATTCCTTCATTTCCAAAAATACAGATATTCCCCTCTTCGTATCGTGTTTTTAAACTTCATATATTTGCTGGGGCCACCGTCGAATGCCGCGTTCGCCATTGAATTTAGTGTTGCATAAGCGCGAGCAGGATTATTAGTCGCGGCGAAAATATCACTTTGCTCTCGTCGAGTAACGAAGTAGATGCCTTCATTGATATGAAATTTCACTCATCATGTTCGTTTTACGACTATGCTGCTTTATGGACGCTTAAATTCATGCGACCACTGCAGCGAAAAGGAGATAACAACGAAATAATGTGTATTGTTGCGTGGTAACGTGCCACTATGCTTTGGCGCAAGGCGAGTTTTGTTGTGCGCTGTTATAAATGAACAGGGTGGTACAGAAATTTCATGTCGTTCTATGGGAGTAAGAAGATAATAGTTTGTGTACGCAAAAGCGGAACTTCAGATGTCTAAATGTAAATGTTCGGATATTTAACCCTTTCGGCCCTCTTGGGACACATATGTCCCAGTGAATGTTTATGATTATCCGTAGAACAATACGTGCCACATATGTGCGTTGTTTTATTCTTTATTAATTAATCTGACTATATACTGCTATCTCTGATTGGCAATCATAAGGAGAAGCAACGTAGTAACGTGCTAGATAAGTTTTATTTTGGCAGGGTGCGTGGCTGCAGAGTCGCATTTATAGAAATTTCGTGTTTTACACGCGTAATTGAACAATTTTCTGATTTCCTTTTCGTAGCCTTTTAGTTTATAGTACGACATAACTGTTTTGCTAAAAAGTTTTTACATTATTATGTTTTCACTTATCTTGTTGAGCATAGAGAAGCTCCTATGCGTTTCTGGGACGGACATGGCCCATTAGGTATTTTCATACTTTGTTCTTGTTTCTTTATCACAAGCAGTAAGATGTAATAATGTTATAAATACGTTCATAGTATGTATATATAATATGTCTATATATAATAAAAATACATTATATAACATTCCCACAGGAGATCGGAAGTGTTTAAGCCTGTTTAATTTTTCTTGGTCACATATGTCCCACTGAAAAAAACTGTTGGGACACAAGTGTCCCAATTTTTAAAATTAACATACAACTGTCAAATTTGATCAGTACCTATCCGCCACTTAGTACAATCGACTTCTGCAAGGAAATATAATAAAATCCAGATAGAAAACTGTCGGGTCGAAAGGGTTAATAAAGCTGAAATAACGTTATTTCTACCACGAAATGTTATTTCTGTCCCCCAAAGAAGGGGCTTCGTAAGAAGAAACGAAAATTTATTCTTTAAATAAATTTTATAAACGCCTAATGAATTTTAATGAATTGGCATTAGAAATATTTTTATCCGTTCAACTCGGCTGGTCCAAAGATTAAATCCTAAGTGCGCCACCGTTATCGAGTAATGTTTTCTCAGAATTTCAAATGCAGCTTATCGACTAAAAGGTTCCACAAAAACAGTCAGAGGTATTCTAGAATGATCACACTTTCTTAAGGAATGTGGCACAACGGTATGACGATTTAAAAAAAAGAAAGTGATTTTGTATAAAAGAATGGTCCACTTTCCGGTGGGACTATGACAGTGAATGAAATATTAACGGTAACGTTGCTGATCTTCACAGTTAAAAAAAAATGCACGTAACATACAGGTTTAGGATTCAAATTTGAATGCTGTTGGTGCGATGTTCTGACAAAGTCAGAGAGTAAACTGTAGTCTGCAAACCACGGTGATGAGTAATCTGTTGAAAAGACTACGGCGGTTTTCTCAAAACAAAAACGTGGAATAATTCAGTAGGCAGATGTAAGTAATTATAAAAAAATCCTGCTTTCTATTTGAAATAGTCTATCAAAAATTATCCAAATTTTAAAGAATTATTGGACCTCTGCGTTTTCCGCCGTGACTTTGACAAATCGACAGTATATTTGGTAGTAAATCTTGAAGTAGTTAGATGAAAGTTAAAACATCAAACTCAAAACCAGAAGGATTGTTGTAATTTTTTTCTCATGCGAATATACATTCGCGATTTTTTTTATGCTGTAAAATTTTAGCTCATTAACTTTAGCGTTACATTTTCTTTCGCGGGTTGGATAGCTTCCTCTTCTTGAACGTCGATTCTAGGTTTGCAGAGGTTGCGCGAAGTTATTTCTGATATTTGCTACTCGGTTAATCGTCACTGTGACTCTCCCAACTTATACACAGTGTTGTGACATGCAACTCTGTAGATTGCTATAGACACATCACAGACTACTACCACATATAGTACGTAGTAGAAAGTATACAGAAACTTTCTTGCAAGGGAAGACCCCGAATCCGACAATTCAAAAAATTCTGAAACATTGTGAATATATAGGGATTTTTCTCCTGATTACAACGCAATTTTTGTTTGCTGCCCAAATTCACTCTAAGGGCGTGTAATTGACCACTGAAAATCCGGTTATTTTCCGACTTTGTGTTATAACTCGTGAACTGTAAAATAATTTTTTTACCAAATGACACCTAGATCTAATTAAAACACGTAACTTTTGTCTTGAAACATTTTTTCCATCTCTTACAGTTCGCGAGTTATAACACAATATCGAAAAATAGCCGAATTTTCAAGGGGTTAATTTCACCCCCTTCGAGTGAATTTGGGCCGCGAACAAAAATTGCGTTATAATCAGGAGGAAAGCCCCTACATATTCACAAAGTTTTAGAATTTTCCGGTTAGGCATCTTCCCTTGTTAGATATTAATTTTGTCATTATTTCCTGCATTATTCTATCACAATACATTATTATTTCCTCAAACTGGCAAACCATCAGGTATTTTATTTAACTTACGTACAGCTACATATATTTTATGTTCTTCGTAGAAAGCTAACAAAATATTGACCTAATCCATAAAAATGAATACTTACACCAAATGACAGTGGTACATCTTCCAAAGAAACGTTTAACTGCTTCAGATATTCAAACAAAACCTATCTTATTTATTTTCACTCCGAAGGTTCTCCAAACCCTGGCAATAGTAAGTAAGTACCCACATACAAAAGGAATGAAAAGCGAACCGGTCAAATTTCACCCGTTAAATAATCATCAGGGGCAAGAACAGGCAGCGCGCAGTATGCTGGGGCCAAAATTCGCTGCTCGATCCAAGGGTTGCGGCGCGCAACGTTGTTCGCTAAAAAATTTTGACTCTTATCACTGGGCACGGGGGTGATTCGAGGGCGGTCCATAAATCATGATGATTCGCTTTATGGTATTTACAGTTAAACCGAAATTGACGGTTGCCCGGCGTAAAATTCAGTGATTTCGTTACCACGAGTAGATGTATCGAGGGATAGACACGCTCATTGGCTACGTGCTGTTCCGCCCCCGCAGCCCCGCCAATCAGACCAGCCGCTCTCTCTCATCGATCCAAACCATCTACACTATAGTCAGCCGCCATGCTCAGCTTGCCCATTCCCCTATCCTTCGCCGACCATACACCGATCTGGACTATATAACAATCTGTAAGACTCGGGGGCAACAAAGCTCTACCCGCGGCTAAATTTGTTGATCAACGTTCTCGAGGTGGTCGGTGGTGTTCGTTGACAGGGTGCCAGAAAGAACATTGACTCGAGGCTGGTTCTTTCAGCCTGATTCCGCTCCAATCGCTCATGGAGTGTCATTAATAGCTGGTGTGATCAATTTGCGTATTTGTCTCTTCTTTATTAAGAAGGAAGCTTCTCTGACCCACGAACCAGGTTGCCAACAGCTCTGATTTGTCTCAGGATAATGCTGAGCGACAAAGTGATACATTCTCTAGCACGCCAGCTTCTCGCTGGACAGAACTATGGCTTACCCGGATCATCACTTCCGTGCTACTTTGTCGCGTTTAAAAATGGACACCTTGTAGGACCGTAGATCTGTTTTTTGCTGGGCGATGAGACTGACTGCCGTGATATTATAGGTCTGGTGGGCTCAACGCTCACTCTAGAGCACTCCGGTACAAACAGCTTTTTCATAAATATCAGGTTCTTTAGATCGAATCTGACGGAGACCGACCCGATAAACAGAGTCTGCAATACATCTGACCGGATGGCGTTATACGCTGATATTTTTGTCGATTCCCTGCGCACTTTTAAATGTAAAAATTTGACTGTATTAAGGGGATCAACCCGGGTAATGGATGTGTTCTGGTTAGCTGTGGAATGTCTACAATATCTGCGATGTCGACATCTATGCTGAAGGGCTTTAGTGCCTACGGCTTTATCTACGGTTTTATCTTATTTCCGTCAAATAAACTATTACCTATTATTATTTTTATTATTATTATTATTGTTATTGTTATTGTTATTGTTATTATTAAAACTTCCATCAGTTGTTGGGGTTATTAGAAAATTAAGATGATTCATTTCTATGTTACAATTGGAGGGAACACTTGGACAAAACCAAAATGGTGAGACAAAGTGAAATATTGTTTTGCACAAGCTACGTAGTAGAGCTAGGTATGTCACGAAAGGAAGAGATTATCATTTGTGAGACTTCTTGTTGATGAAGTAAAGTACTTAGGGTTTTTATTCCAAATTTTTCAACTTTATGCATGAAATTGTTATTTATAAAGTCAGGTAAGCAAAGTCTTATTTGCATAGGTGTTATTATTTTAGCTTAATATTAGATTTATTTGAAGGTATGTTGAATTGGCTTTCTTTCAGCATCTTAACAACCATTGTAACATATAAATTGCACCTACATACATGAAATTCATATATTCCAAAAATTCAAAATAAGAAATTGTTTTGTGCTTTTCATGTATAATTTTATCCCGTTTTTACCGTATTATTACTTTTTGTGCATCTTCAGTGTATTTTAACTGTTTTTCGATTTTATATATTCTGAAATTAAAGCCTCTTTTTTAAATTATTTCACAACCAAGTCTTAACATATTTTTTATAAGCTCGTATTGAATAAAAATACTTGATCTTCCCTGACTTATTTTTCACTGTAGGGTAACGCGAAAAAATTGTAGGAGATATTTTAAACAAATAGTTTATCGAATTCCAAAGTGACAGAGCTGTTGTACTGTGGATTTTAGAAAGCAAAAGTGTGTAATTCAATATAATAAAAAAATATGCTTGTTTTTTGTTGTCTTTGTGACTTTTGTGTGCTATTAAGTCTTAAGTGTCTGACTTTGCCCCAGGCTCCCCTACTTCTGTTTTACAATTAGTATACTCCAATGAACTAGTTAATGGATAAATTATATTCTATCTTTTATCTAAATTGTAAACTCTACAACGATAGGGAAAAAGTTCTTTGACGAAATAGAGCGTCAGGGTGGAAATGAGGGTAAAGGGAATTGTTTTGCCACCTCAAATGTATAGTGAATAGAATAAGTAAAAAACTACTTAGTGGAAATTGTTACTAGGCAACCATAGACCCTGATTTTACACGAGGCACCAATTATGCGAATAACATTAAATGTACGATATTTCGAACGTTAAATAGAGCAAGAACAGGGGGTTGGTTTATCCCAAGGTAAGTTGTCCAACGAGGCGAATGAAAACATGAATGGTCCTTCACAAAAACAAACTAATATAAACTCAATTTAAAATTGGGGCTTCCCTATTTATAGTATAAATGTGTATGTATTATCAGAACGCGATCGTATATAAGTCGACTCGATTTAAACTGAACAAAAAGGATCGCCTAAAGTAGCTACAGTATACGAAACAGAGGAGAGAGAGACAGAGAGAGAAAGAGAGAGAGAGGGGGAGAGAGAGAGAGGTGATTGAAGAGAAAGTATCAAGCGCTCGTATTTCCTGACACCCGTTTTATAAAGAGGCAATCTCAGATTACTTTTCGGGCAACGTTACTTATTTAGACACCGAGGAAGCTTAACTCGATTCGCGTAAGATTTTAGAGTTCGTTTCACATTGAAGCGCGCCAAAACTTGATTATTCTTTTGAATCTGTCGATGAGTAAAAGGGACAAATTTTGATATTGCGTATGCTCAACTCGCTGATGGTACCTATAACGGTTATTGACAAATTTTCTTGATAGTATTTAATAACTTTATTATTAATAATAATTGAAATATTTTCCGAAATACCGTGCAATAAATATGAATGATATCGGAATTCTGTTTCTAGATTTTAAAATATCATTTTTCTTATTCCTTGAAAATAAATAATTTGTAACAACGCAATTATGTTGTCGCGACGAGGTTGATGGAGAATAAAAGTAAGAGAACTTTTCTTCAACTGGCTGACATAACCATGTTGATTGCACGCAATTGAAGAGTGAAATGGAATGGGGTATGAATGTCACTGATAAGTGGAACTGGGAATTCACTATATACATATGATAGATAGTGTATATTACACTCACGTCCTTTATCACGCGAAACTAGTTGGAAACGTATATTTGCTCTTCTAGATGATCGTGCCTTCAATAAACTGATTTCTTTGTTCTGGTCAGTTCATAACACAATTACTACCGTTACAAATGCGAAACCGCAATTCTTGCGAGCCTGAGCTAAATGCATACATTTTAATTGTTCGTCGTCAACGTATAAGGTAAAGTAGCCAAATATGAGAGCCATTTCTTAAAAACATTATAACCCTTGACTAAGAGCAGTTTTATTAAAATTCGATACACGTTTTAAAAGTAGAATATGTATTCTTTAGCGACCTACTGAAAAGCACTATAACAAAGATTCGATTTCTTCATAATAAAATAAAAATGAAAGTCGTGCAAATACGCGGATAAAAAAATGGGTTCCTAATATGAGGCCCAGTTTGTTTTTTCCTGAAACTTACTTTTTCTTTCTTTTTTTTTTTATAAATTCGGCATGTGAAATTTATTTCTTTACTACCGCAGTCTTCGTGGGCCCACCACGCCCATCATAATAATTTATACGTACACTTAACCCATTCTTCAACTAGCACATCTGAAAAATAAAAGCCTGTGCAAAACAGGCATTCTGTATCATAATTTTCTTTCTTAATCACTTTCACCGTTCAGAACAATTTCTTCTTCACTCTCGTCAGTGGAACTTTCACGGGTCTCATATTCGGGAACAATAACACGATAACTATTAAGTAGCTTCGAAGTTAAGTCTTCATCCTTTAATGTTATACAACTAGTAAGCCTTAAACTCCATTGCAGGCACTAGACACCAGTATTTGTGAAAATCATTATACACTTCCCACTTTAGGGATATTTGTAATTTAATCGAACCACTTCAAAAACTTTCTGCAATGTACATATTTCAGAAGTATGTGCTTGCTCAAGACGCTTAATTGATTAAAATGCCACTGTGCGGACAAAACAATGAATACATGATTAGTTAGTAAAGAAATGCCATCGCTATGCCATTCAAGAATTCTGTAGTGGAGATAAGCTGGGGGTCTCATATTAGAAGAGGTGATAAACTTTTAAACTTAATTAAGTTTTTGCAGTTTCGCGACTTTAATTGTACTTCTTCACAAATTGCATTTATTTTATTTGGAGATCCTTCTCCAATGAATTGCAGTCATTTAACACGAGCTGGATATGCACTAAAAAATTCTGTCAATTCTGTTTTTAGTTGTCGAAGTTAAAGTTTTTCATGCCTCGGCTATCGCAATGTCACCACTCACCTTTATTCAAGATAATTTTATTCAGTGTACACTTAAGTGAGGAAAGTCGTAACATAGTAAATGTACTGGAAAGTGTATTTTGTGGAAAATTTTAGTTTAAATGAAGAAATTTCTTTTACTCTGAAATGATTAAATTAACTTTCGAAATTTTAATTTAATATTCATGTTTCTGTGGCTGGCAAATATTTATTTTAAGATCGTTAACACTAGTAACATACTTTTTACATTGCACGTGTCCCCCACGTTCAATTATTGTAACATGGGTATCACGGGCACTTGTAACAATGAAATGTTTATTAAATGGAATTGAAACGCTCCTGTGAATTCGTACGCGATACTCAATGTCTATCGATGTCGTAGAAACGTTTGTTATAGCGAGTTAACGTGTTAACTTCGTATTATATTCTTACATCTATGCCCTTGCGAAACACATCGCTGAGTCTTGTTAACGGAATCGTATTATTTGTTGCGCGAATCGTTACAACGCGGCCAATGTGACATGTCACAGGAGGGGCCGCAAGTGCAATGAATTGCTCTTAAGTGTGATGGAGCGATATTCTTGTGTAATCGTTTCTCATCCATCATACGCTAGTTGACAAGAACGGGTGTAGATTTCCCAGACGGAAGGATATATTTTGTTGTCGATTCAGAAGTTACCATGCGCTGCGTAACTAAACGATTGATAACCCACGGGGGCACAACACACATTCCATATTGCATCCTGCTTCAGAATCATAGTGCACGCAACATGTTACTTCTCCTCACAGTAATATTATAATTGTAATACGCGAATCAGTAAGCTATAGGTAACGACGTGTACAAATGTCCTCGCGAACTTGTTGCATTCAATACATTGCTGTACTATTTTCGTTCTTCGCTACTTTTAACAAATCAACGAGCATTCATTTTGCTTCAAAGGAGTATAGGGTAAACTCGTCCGCGATAGTTTTAGAATTTGGCTTTTAACTGCTAATATTCACATGTTCTGAAGGTGAGTACAAACAAATAATAGGTTAACAGAAATTTACCAAGTATATTTAATTGAAAATATAGAAAATTAAATTTTCACGACATACTCTGGTAACTACGTGATAGTTCTCGCTGGTCCGATATATGTTCACCAGCTACTTGTTTATATTACTTTATATTATTTTTAACTACTTTACATTATTTTACATTATTTTATGTTATTGTTATTTTGTGTATAATCAATTGTTTCATGATCGTCAGATGTCTGAGATGTAAGAAAACATTGTTTCTGCTATTGACCATCAGAATTTCCCAAACAACGCAATCAGAAACGCAGCCTCTGCAAAAATAAGCAAATAAGCAAAAAGGCACTGGTGCCTCACTGCATGATAATTTCAAGAGTAAGTCTTATTAAAGTATCACTTTACCATCATTTACCTACCGTTTCAATTTTCTATTTATCTTCTAAAGCACATATAATACATAAACAAGCGACCGCCCACAATTAGCACGAAGAATTTCCAAAATAATGTGCTGCCACAACAAAAACGCTCTCAATCCATCACACTAACTTCAATCGACTGATTCTTTTACCGCATCATAAACTAGAAGATCAGCGCTGTCTATTAATTTTTTTTAACCAAATTCGGTCTGGTAACTTCGAGTTACAGACGAATGAAAAAGTATCACGGAGAAACCACTATCACGGACTAAACCGAGCGTACCCTACGTCATTGCAAATGTTTGAAATTAAAAACTGATCACAAAAGTGTCTCTATTGTTATTATTATTCCACATACCTATTGCATCTGCAAAATGTATGTACAGAGTGAGCATAAATACTAAATAATGTTTTAGTTTCTACGATAATCAAGCACCGTGAATTATACATGCAGCTGATATCACACCTACCCCAATTGGTGTCACCTGCGTAGGGCAAACGTTAAGTTCCAGACAAATAACGTTTTAGAATCGTGAGGCTACGGGCAGTACGCGTGGAGCCGGAGTAAAAAATATGTCAGAATAGAATAGACGATAATAGCAGGGCTAATCATGAAAAGTGATTATCTATGCGAGTTCTATCTAGTTAACACGCAGCCTCGTCATTACTGTGGCCGCAGTAACGGCCGTAGATGGCGACGGCAGAGTTCCTCTAATGGAGGTCTGCTTCCATCTACTCGGCCCGCGCACCTATCCGCGCAACCTCATCTACGCCACCACCCTAACGACTAAAATCGCCCTCTTCTACTTCTGTCCTTCTCTGATTCGCCCTCTACCACCCTCTACCCCTCTTCCTCTTTTCCCTCCGCGTTTCTCTTCGCTCCTCTGGCTTGTTTCCCCTCTCGTTCCTGCTCCCCTACCAACCCCTCCTTTCTGTACCACCATCTTTATTTATTCTTGTTTTTATTACCTCTTCCTCGCCCTTTTCATCATCCACACTGCCCATTCACTTGTCTCGATTTTTCACTTAGTCTCTCTCTCTCTCTCTCTCTCTCTCTCTCTCTCTCTCTCTCTCTCTCTCTCTCTCTCGCTGTCGTTGTTCAAGTTTTTCCACCCTTTCGTTCAGCCATTCCCCTCTGTTCTTGCTCCCACTGTTTTTGTATTATGTATTAATAGGTCACTCTATCAGTGACGTAGTATTCCTCGGTACATGCTTAAAGATTAATCAGATATGCACGTAACTTCCTCTGTTTCCTCCATCGATGTCGTACATTTTATAGTTTAGTTTTTTTATGGCTTGTCTAGTCTAGCTTCATTATTGCTTTAACCTTGTCTTGAAGATGATACCATAAATCGATTTATTTCCGCCTTTATTATCGTCGTTTATTTCCATTTTATAGAACTGTAGATGTAAAGACTTCACGTGCTTTCGATAGAACAAGATTTTGCATTATACCGTTGCTTATATGGACTTCGAAAGGGTTAATTTTGTTATAATGAAACGTCTTAATTATTATTTGACCGCGGGCGATAATAATAGTTCGTAATGGAGAATTTTTTATTAAACAAATGATTGAGCTTCGTATTGTCCCTGCTCTATGTATTTTATAATTATTGAATGTATAGATATTTATATACATCTTCCGGTAATAGTATCTTTTTACTTTAGGAAAAAATTATAGCGCAGAAAAGGCGAAAGGAATAAGTCATCTGTATCGCCACCGTCGCAATGTAACAGCGACTTTGTGAAACCCTAATCAATCTTGTTCTCCTCTTCCTTTTTCCAACATTTTAACAGGCCATCTTGTACAAAATAATCGACCTACAGTAATGGTGCTTAACATTACAAGTAACAAAACTTGTAAAAGCGGAGTAAAAAAGTTATGAAACAAAGAAATGAAATATAGGGACAGAAGTATGCAAAGGAAAGAGGAGTAGAAATTAAGGAGCAGAATACGGAGAGAATGTGGAGAGGAGAATATGATTTTGAAGCGACTGGAAATTAATCTGATTTGTTTAAAGAATTAAAACCAACGTATAGAAACAAAATCCTTGAACAATGAAAGCGTGTATCGAAGTGAAATCCTGACAGACACGATGTTCGCGAGGGGGAATATGAAAAAGCAGAAAAGACAGTAGTTATGGTTTCGGGTATGCAAGAGATACCAACGTTCAAAGGCACGAAAGAATCACTAAAAAACTTTCTCAACCCCAGCTCCTTAAACTTTGCCCTGGCTTATCACCCTCATTTCAACTTCATACCAGCTTCAAAAACCCGCGCCTTTTCTTAGCTAACACAAATCTAACTCTTGCTTTACTTTGTGAAGAACAAAGACACATATAAGCGACCAAAATTTTACAAAATTCAAGTTAGAAATTATTTATTCTAAAATTTTACTTTTTTCTGACTGTTCGGAAAAAAGTGAAAGAAAATTCTGATAATAAACATGAAATATATAAATGAATAATCCAACTGTCATACTGGCTTCAAAAACCCGCGCCATTTCTTAGCTAACACAAATCTAACTCTTGCTTTACTTTGTGCAGAAAAAAGACACATTTAAGTGACCAAAATTTTACAAAATTCAAATTAGAAATTATTTATTCTAAAATTTTACTTTTTTCTGACTGTTCAGAAAAAGGGTAAAGAAAATTCTGATAATAAACATAAAATACATAAACGAATAATCCAACTGTAATTGATGTAAACGTCTGTCTCTACTAGTCAACTTCTTCGTTCTGATCTATCTTCTTTTGATACATTTCGTGTAGCAGCAATTAGATACGACATATTAAAGTGACCAGTTTTTGATAGATCACTTTGTATAACGAGACTTGTTCGTCATTTCTCCCATCTCGCCTCTTCATTTGTCCTTATCCCGGTTAGCTCACTGGGATCGCAGCTCTGGCACTTTCGTCTGATTTTCCTTCTTGTTCTCCAGCCCGATGTTTCACGTCATTTCGGTTAGCAGGAACGTGGCAGACCCCGTCCTCCATTTTCCCCGTTTTCTTCCGACGGCACGGCTGCCAAGACAGAAACTACTTTCCGGACCTCGGTCGCCCGAGGCATTTATTAAAATAGAATCTTCCAGTAGCCTGCTTGATTTCGTTGCAGGCAAATTAAACAGCCCTGATTGTCACGCCCCCCCCCCCCCCCCATTAAGGGTTCTACGTTTTCGTTAACCTAGTTCATATTAACAGATTCAATATTCTGTAGGAAAACAGTTTCTCCCGCTGCTTCTAACAAAGGATACGAAGTAAAATGTTTCAATTCGTTAACTCCTTATTACCACGTTTTACAAATGTGTAGTATATAACAAAATCTTTACGCAATTCTAAATTTGATAGCATTGCACGAATTGCAAATATGTACGTACCGTGTACGCTGTACAGCCGTACCATCGGCATCGAGGAGAAGGTCAAGCTTTTACAGGTCAGACACGATTGTTATTTCATCGATCATAGCTATCACCCGGACCTTCTTGCACGCTGATTTTACGGTGAAAATCGCGCAGGCTGGAATCGTTATGGAATAATAAAGCTGACCACGTAAAAATATACGTATTACCAGACACCATACCCTTGAAAATTTCGAAATATAAGAATACGGATTAAAAGCTTTAATTATTGGCATAATTGAAGAGAACTTAAAAGTAATGCGCGGGTGGCCGGCGAAGAGAAAGTAACCTAATACCATTAGCCTGGCTATATTGGAGTAATTCAAATTACCTATTCTGTTTTAACAAAAGAATTTAGAGTTTAGAAATTCCTCGCGAATGGCACCTTCGCGTTCTTGGAACGCAGAACTACGCCTTTGCCCGCGCCAAATTTGAGAATTTGGATGTCACGAAAAAGTGCAACCCACTTTCGCTGTTACTGCTCCCAAACGGAAAGAGATAGAGGGATGATTAAGGGGTCAAGCTCAGTCAGGAGGCCGAGAAAAGGGTGGTCTTTGGAAATTTTTTACTCGAAAGCTATAACACATTTCTCAAAAAATCTTTTTTTCCTTTTAAGGATTGCATCTAGTACCGTGCGTCGTAATTTTTTTATTCAAAAATATTTATCAATAACTAAGTTATTGTCCATCACTCGAAGGTCCTCTCAAAAAAGGCTTCTGCGGTGACGGAAAAAAGATTTTTTGAGAAATGTGTTATAGTTTTTGAGTAACAAAATTTCCAAAGACCACCCTTTTTCGGCCTCCTGACCGAGCATGACCCCCTAACACTAGGTTTACGGACATTTCCTATATACCTAGTAAAGAATTAAGAAATCCTCTAAATAAATTGCTAATAATTAAAAAGTCTTTCCCCAGAAATGGTGCCAGCAATCTTAACAAGTAATTTACAAATTTGTTACAATTACCGCGATGGTTTTTTCTTCTTCGCTATTATTTTTCGAACTTTGAAATCCGTCAAATTGACGGGTGCCGTAAACCTAGTGTTAATATAGCATTAGATAGAGGAGGAGACTCTGCAAATAAAACTATTGGAACCGTTATTATCAGCTGAATCTGGGCGAACTGGCCACGTCGCGAAAAATAACGAGATTTCATTAATTATTGCGTTGTGTTAAGTATTATTACGTTTGAACGGGTTCTGTTAGCAGTGAACTTAGTACCTCAGGTTGTAGCGAAATTGCTGCGGTATCGGACGTGTGTCACGCGTCGTGTTTAAAGTAAATACAAATTTTGTTATAGGGCTCGATAACAATTCATGAGTACAGTTATTTGCAAAATGCCAAAAAGACACGGCTCAAAACACTACAGAAAATTGTGTGCTTGGCTCTGGGAGTCCCAAAAAGACCAGTAAAGACGCTAAAGGAGCGAAATCGTGAGCAACGTGCCTGGAAGAAGGCGACACGAGAGCCCGCAAAATTTTTAATATTTATGCTTAAGACTTTTTTCCAATAACGTAAAAACTCTTAATGATGAAAATAGTCGAGAAGAAACAAATTGAATGCAGGAGAGTTGAATTTATTGATTCCATTGTTTACGCGTCGTAATGTCATTTTGTGAGAAAATATCAAGCCGTTTCCACCGAGTTTTGTGATTCGCGGTGAACAAATGGTTTATGATTCACTAATAATATAACGGGCATTGTCCGTATTATTTTCCACTGATTTTAAACAATCACGAGTATAGGTGATTTTGTTCGAAATTCGAAGGTAAAAGCAATGCCATCGTGAAAAATATAATGGTTTCCGATAATTATTTATTAAAAATATCGTTATGTATGTGTAGGTATAATATACAGAGCAGTGTATAAACGTTTTACTCTGTATTTTGTTGTATATACACGGATTGCAACATAATTCGTGATATATATGAATAGGAGTATGTTCTTTATAAAAGAACTAACCGATATACCCGCTCTCGTGCGGGTAACTTTATGTTGTGAATTAAATTTTAGTTCGTACATAAATATACGTCATGATATCCTGAATAAATAAGCAGTATATGATTTTGAATTGATAAAACAATTGATAACCACAGACACGCAAAGCTATGAAAACTTGACCCTCCATTGTTATACAAGTAAACTAATTGAGAACTATACAGCACTATACACACAGTCAAGGATCACTTTAAATCGTTGTTTTTGGCCTCAGTAGTACCTCCGCTGGTAAAACGAGAAAGTTAAATAGCTTAAAACGTTACCCGAGAATTGAAATGTAAGTAAAAAACTTCCACATGATAGAAAACTTTCGTGTAAGAAATCTTGTAATTTCTTCTTTTAGTGTTTTATTTTAACCCCCGATTAACGCCATACACTCGCAAAATGAGAAGCCTGTGGCTTTCGTTCCACATGAGCGTCCAAATCGTAAGGTAGAATAATAATACTCTTGAAATGACATGTACATCGTTCTTGTAGCGAAGCTACATGCTTATATTTGTATAAAAAATTAAACACTGAGAAGCATTCTTTACATTGCTTTCATAGCTTACTTATTGCCACTCCCCCTCCCCTTTCCTTGTGTCGAGTAAATATTTCAAAATGGCTTTTGATCTTTTATCTCACTAATCGTACGTCAACCAATGACCGACTTAAATAGATATTCGTGACATCCCCGAGACCGTATACGACAAATGTATGCTAACGATGGGAAGCTTGAATATTTCAGGGTTTCTACACGGTAGCCACGTACCGAATAATAAGCAAAATCAAATTGGCTGCAGGTCTGCTGATTAATAGTTCATCAGTTTTGCAGACGTCCCACTCGTTACAGAGCATGAACCAGTTGTGAGGATGGTACTTTATCAAACAATATTGCTTCTAAATCCTCACCTTGTCTTAAGGTATTTCGCTAGTATTATTATGAGATGAATAATTATTCTATAGAAACATAACACCATTGCCTTTTGATTGTATTCAAGAGATTTCATGTTTAATATATTAAGCATGTTTTAGTAATCTATGAGTATTAATTGATATTTAATTAGTGTGAATTATTTATTGCACATTACCTTCCATAACATTTATATTGATAGTACTATATTATCTGATATATTGAAGATTCGCTTCATTCTGCTAAAAGGAATTAAGGAGAGTGGCAAAAATATCGTAAAAGTTATGGCGAACTTACGAGAGAGAACAGCGCCCGAAATTGATGAATTATTTTGACGAAACTATTATTAATATTGCATTAAACTCTTTTGGGATATAAGGAGGCATCTTTATACTTGTAAATTCTTTTTTTATGTCGATCCTTTTTTATCATTTATTAATTATAGTGGAATCGTGTTAACATCTTCGACGATGTTGGCGCCAGGTGCAACACCTGCCGCAGTTACCTGATTGCTAAAAGAAGAAAATTTTCTTAAAGTTAAATAATTTACGCTGGTACTGGACCTAAAATTTTAATTTTAGTTTTTATTTATAATACTTTTTCGGCGATATAAAGAATAATATGAAAAATTTATCTAAGGAAAAAACTTACTTTTTCTTTCAGACGCTATAACTCTTTCAATTTTTCATTTTTTTTTTTCTTTAAAGTGAACTTCTTTTTTTTTGCAATCAGCTAACTGTGATTGATGCTACACATCCCGCCAACAGGAGTTACATCGTCGAGGAGGTGGACAAGTAGCGACCTAAAAAAAATATTTTCTGTAAGTTCAAAGATGCCTCATTATATCCCAAAAGAGTTCAATCCATAACGACCAACAATTCTTTTAAAAAAAATTCTTAAATATCAGTTACTTTTGGGGCTGTTAGACGAGAATCCCCCTTTACATTTACTCCCAGTGTATTTAAATTCAATGATATTACGCTCATCTTGATATACTGAGAATTAAGTTAAATTCAGGAAACAAAGAATATTAGCTCCATCAATTTCTTCCAAGCTAAACAGATTTCCTTAAACCATCTAAAACCATGGACACTGCCAACTCTAGAATACCGCATTAAAAATTTCCTTCCTCAAACACACTATAAAGATCTTCACTACATAACATTTTCCTAAGCGAATAAAATATTCATACCCCTCTCTGTAACAGAAAATCACTAGTAAGTCCTCCAGCGTCCAAGAATCAACAGAATCATCGTCCCCCCTATTCAAGATCGCTAATCATTTCGAAACACTCGACTCGCAAGGAATCGTTAGAACCGTCCCAAACGAACGTGTTATTGACCCACTTCTAAAAACGAGACAGGAAATGGGGTACATCCGTTCGGGGGGCGAAGGAGCCACGGAGGGGTGCAAGGGAAATAATTCGAATGACACGTAAATTCAGTGGGCCTGTAATTGCAATGGTAGTAATGCACTTAAGGAAGGATGAGAGCAAACAGCGGGCAGCGGGTCGGTCACGTGGCAGGGCACGCGACGACACGTGGCAGCGACACCCAACTGTAGCGTGTCGTGTAGTCCGGTGCTCGGATACTTGTCCGTGGCACGGGGATTTCGCCGGGGCAACGGGAGAACGGAGCGTGCCCTTACGACCCGCGGCTACATCTTTCCGGGGGCTACGGAGGGCGGCCGCCCGCCAATATCCCACCGGGGAGATGAGCGCATTAAGAAAATTGAAACGTCGATTTGTCCTCGAAACTCGGCCTGACGATAATTTCATTAAGACCTGGGGCGAAAGCCTGACGCCGGGAGAATAGACACCGCGGAAGACGTACTACGGTCGATATTGCTTTAACCAAGGATGATGCTAATTTCAGCGGACGTTCAGCCACTCCGGCTGCGTTCCACCAGAAGGATCTCCTTCTATCCGAGGAGAAGAGGCTTACATTTATAAAGCGTCATAGCGGGACTGCTTTCTCATTGCTTTTAAGGCCACGTTACGTGCAGTGATTTATGGGTTCCGGATATCTGATGGATATCGTGGCTTCCCGTTCGACTAGAATGCTAACCGTGCAGATTGCTTTCGGTGGATAGGATGGAGACGTTTACTTGGGCGTCGATCAATTTCGGCTTGATTATCTGAAGTTAAGCTTTGGTTGAAATGTTCAGTTTGTTTGAACGATTCGTTAGAAATATATGAACTGCTGACGGATATGTAAGTGATAGGATTCTCGATAGGATTCCTTAGAAGAATTTCTTCCGGTTTGCTTATGAATTTTCAAATTGTTCCCCCGAAACTACTTCAGGCAAAAAATTTATTTTTATCTATGAGACTCATTTGGAATTCAAAATCTTACGCTTGAAGAAAATTGATTTAGATGGCGGAAAATGTGTAAATGCAGCGGACAATTTCCCCCCGGGAAACATCAACAGAAGTGGTAAATCAGCTTTTGTTTTCGATACGGAAAATAAATAATTTAGCAAAACGTGCGGCGCTGACAGTGGTAGTCAACATCGGCCGGAGTGTCCACTTCGCGTTTATTGCTATTTATCTCTCAATCAGCTTAAGTGTACATAACAAAAAAAATGATTTATTTAATATTTGAACACATGAGATCATGGCACCGTTAATTTTTTTTACCGGGGAGGTAAGAACTTTTATCAAGGAAAAATTTTAACAAGGAATATATTGCTTCGTGACTAAAAAGTCGTTATATATATTTTCTAACATATTAAATGACAACTATTCCTTTCATATATTTTGAAATATTCTTTACTGTTACATTCATTGTAAAATTGCAACATTATTAACTTTAGCTTTCATATGTAAATATTTCTGGATAGAGAAATTTAGCACTGTTACATTCTGCCTTCCGTTTTCATTGAAGGTATCACTAAATAGAATGTTTACCATTTAGTTTTAAGTAGGTATTCATATCTTCTGAATAATTCCATAATGGAAAATTTGTTAATGTTCAAGGCCTGTAGTATTAAATATTGCATTCATAGGCGTGCTCACTTCACATAATTACATAAAAGTCGTATTAGAGTCTCGCTATTAATAAATGAGCACAATAACATGTGGCATAAAAGGATTGCAATGCATTATTTACGAACTGTTCCAACTATTATCTCTTTTGCTCATTTACATATACTATCCATTTATCAGATTTGCTTGTGTATGTATATTACATTTAATAATTTCACACCTGAAGCTTCACAATGTTCTCAATTCCTAATTTCACAAAATGTAGTGTAATGTGTGAAATTATGTTAAATGACTACTTCACAAGTTGCTGTTTAAGAACATTTACCACGATGATCTCACTAATTCGATAAAAAGATCCAAACTTCTAATAATATTGAATGACCAGCTTTTTTCTAGCATTTTGCTAGTCAGCAAGCATACCTTCGATAGGGCTTTATAGAAAATCTGACTAAAACAACTTACTCAACACCACATATTCTATTTCAAGCTTCAAATTCACAATATCACTAAGGTCTAACGTTTGATTGGGAGACCTCCTTCTCCCCATCAAACAAACAACCATAGATCCATCTCTTCCCTGCAGAATACTCAATCCTGCACTCCACTTGTACTCATTGTTAAATAACTTACGTTTCGTCAGCTGGATTCAGAATAAAGTGGCGACCGTGTTAGCTTATAGAAACATTGCTAAATACATTATACTGTCAAAGTATAGTAAATTTATGACGTTTCACATCCGGGTTTCCAGCAGTAGCACCAAATCTAAAAAATTCTCTCAGAAGAGAAGAAACAGGAATAATAAGGATGTAGGATACAGTGACTCTTGAAAATATTCGGACACTTTTTAAAATCGCATAACTTTTTTTAAACTAATCCAAACGACTTGATGTTTTTTTGAGAAGCTAGAAGGATTTGTTTGCTACGTGACATGTTCTGTCGTTTTGGAAAAAATTGCAATTGATCGGAATAGCGAAGAAAATAATGAAGGTCGTTTTTTAACCTATTTTTGCGATCTTGCAATGAAAATAAAAAAGAACCGTTTGTAGATTTAGGTAAGTTGTGTACATGCTGAAAATTTCATCAAACTCGGGTAACGCTGCTCTGTGCTACAAACGTTTAAAGATCGCAGAATAAGGTCGAAAATCGCTGATTTCGGGAATTTCTGCGATTCTGCGATCTTTAAACGTTGGTAGCTCAGAGCAGCGTTACCCGATTTTGATGAAATTTTCAGCATGTACACATCTTACCTAAATCTACAAACGGTTTTTTTATTTTCATTGCAAGATCGCAAAACAAAAGGTTAAAAAACGACCTTCATTATTTTCTTCGCTATTCCGATCAATTGCAATTTTTTCTAAAACGACGAAACCTGTCGCTTAGCAAACTAATCCTTCTAGCTTCTCAAAAAAAACTCAAGTCGTTTGGATTGGTTTTAAAAAAGTTATGCGATTTTAAAAAATGTCCGAATATTTTCAAGAGTCACTGTATATGTTGAGCGAATACTTCGAAGCCTAAATGTATCGCTAAAAAAGTACACGAGTACAACAGCAACGCGAATAATTGTCAATAAACAGTACGGTATACTGTTTTGTTTGAAGAGTGACACATATCCTACGTGAGTGTTTATTCTGCCCACGCATTCTACTCTTGCACATGTATTGTCGTATTCGAGCAGGTGTACGACTGCACCCCTGGCCTGAGCACGTTTCGCCCTCTTCGTCAAGATACAATCGTGGCATAAACATATGGTCATAATAATAGACTCTTGATTTTGACGAGGGGTGCTCCCTTTGAGTGTCTCGTGATTGTTTCTCTACTACCTAAACATAAAACGCGCGGATGGCCTTGCATTAGGCCGGTCGCTTACTCCATGAAAAATGGATTTTAGTTGAAAAGAGACACTAGCTAGTGGCCCAGCTCCTCTTCTCGTCTATCGGATTTAAAGATTCAGGAGATAAAGTGTACATCAGCATAATTTACCAGAGGAATTTTGAATTTAAATTTTCAGAAAGTTATGAAATTTTGGGAATGTACGAGAGTTACTTGGTAAATACGAACTGGTACGTTATTCTTTTTCGCTGTCCGAATTCAGTCTAAGGGGATAAAATCAAGCCCCAAGTTTGAGGTGTTTGTCTTTATTTCATTCTTCTAGGGCTGCTGGAAATATCGAACAGTTTATAGAGAAAATTATATACTTTTTCAAACAGTAGATTTTTTATTATATATGAGATATGGAGTAAAGAAGAAACATAAAATTAGTAAAAGAGTATTAATTGTTAATAGCACTTTATTCAAAAACACTTTGATTTCGTGGCATTGAAACTCATGGAAGAAACAAATGGAATAATGAATAGTATCAGTGTTATATCAGATCTTTGATAAAGCCGACTGACATACTGACGAAGTGTCAAAGTCAAAATCATTTCTCCAAAAAAAAAAACGCAGAATTGTGCTGTGAAGTCTCCTACATCTTCAACTCAATCTGTGGTCAGTTTCAACAGAGCAACTTTTAAAAATGTTCAATTAGAGATTATAAATAAAATTCGAGTGTTAGAATCCTCAGTAATAACAATAAAATGCTTCCAAAATCACAAAACTGTAATGTTAAAATTGTTCTATTATATCTGCATTGTTACACATCCCAGTTGGTAGCAGCACACCTCCAAGAAACATGGAAGATCAAAGAAAAATTGCTTACTGAAATGCAGTTACTTTTGTCCTCCACTAACTTCAACTGTATTTCAAACACAGCTACACGTAACTTGCCTCAGGAATGGTAACACTTCCCCTGAACCTTTTAACCAAGAAAAATGAAATAAACAAATTATTAGTCCCAGTGATAATGAATAACTTCTTACCTGCCACCACCAAATACCACCATCCAGCTCCCAAACCCACGCTGAAGCTCCCATCGCAAAGATGTTCCCCGCCACACAATTTTAATTACTTAATGACTATCCACCGCGCGGAATTCAGCATGCAACATCGAACGGTTCCCGAAAAAAGTATCAACTGGGTGTTTCGTCGAAGTGAGTAGTTTCACCTACGGTGGTGGTTATGCTTCGCACGACATAAAATATATCGAGAAGCTGTATCCTTATCCGGGAGGCGGCACACGTGTGACCCGTATGTATCTCGTTGTACATGGCCAAGGGGGATGGGACACTGGTACGTGTACGGGGTGCCGTTCGGTCTGCGTGAGGGGGATGAAGCTAACGGAGTAGACACAAGCACGGACCATTCCCCATCCGAACTCCATCGGAACTTGGCAATTCTCGCATTTAAGAGTTCAGTCACGTATACGTCTGCCCCGTACTGTAACACACACACACACACACACATACGCACACACCGCGGAATTGCTTATGTTTTATAATCGTCCACGACCACTCCAACTCGTATCTCCATAAGGCCGCGATCATACAGGCGATGTTGTCAGGGAAGAAATATCTTTACGTGGGAATATCATGGCTTTCTAATCAATCGAGTGCTACAGCCCGTGCTGGTTATTCGTCTCCTAGTGAAAGTGTAATTTTTCAGAGAAAGCGCCAAAAGGGTTAAGTGCCAAAATTATGTGGAATTGAAAACATGTAAATGATGAATCGATCTTTCTGCAGTTCCCTTGTCAGATGAGCTCGCACTTTTACAGCAGCAGATTTTCGAGTTTCTGAAGTTTTTGTGAAGTGAGAAGTCTTGGAAACGTACTCCCAAAATATTTGTACATCGAAATCTGTATAATTATGAAGGTAGTGGAATTTTAAGTGAACCAACTCTCCAGCACGCGACACCCCTTTGTCCCTAAGTTGCGGCAAGTTTCGAATTTTATTAGGGTTTCTGGATTATCTTCTCTCATTTATTATCATATACAACGTATATCGTGTAAAGCGTTAAAATCTGTTTTTTTTCTGAAACAGAGGGGGTGGACGCCGGTAGGTAGTGTCAAAAATTTTAGTGCAATTTTTATTGATTACTCGAGCGTTTTATGTGACAAAGGGGGTGCTACCTTTGTCACCCTCACAAAAGGAAGGAAAAAGGTGAAACCCCATTCTGTTAAATACAATACTATATAAATTTTAGTATTTTCAAATAGATCCCATGTAATTCTATAATATTCCATCGAAACATTTTTCCTATTTTGCATAGGGGAAAGTCCTACAGTACTGTTCAAAACTAAATCTCGTTTCTAATGTTAGTTAAGTTGAAGTTCTATTGTCTTCAGCATTACCAGGGTTTTAAGACGTTTAATTTTAAAGCTGGTTTTCCGTCTGACAAAAGTTATTTTTCATAGCTGATTTCTTATTTTTCAAGTATTTAAATAATTTTGTCATATTACATACATTATTTTTAGTCCATTAGGTATACATAAATGCCCCGTTTTTTTTCAATTTGCTTTGTATATTGCGCATCAAACCTAAAACTTTTTTACGTGCTTGTCGTACAGTACCGGCTAAATTTTTTTTAATTTTTTCCTATAATTAAAGTCCTTAGGTCTTTCTTCTTTGTCTTTCTGCAGAAAAATATCCGAAATTAAACAGAAAAAAGGAACATCAACGCAGAACACTGTGAATGGGGCTTTGAAAATGCTACTATAAAACAAAATTAAACTAATCTAAACTAAACTTAAACTAGACTTTGATGAATAAGTCACTGAGTCCATTATTTATGAAGAATCATTCAACGAAGATTTGGTGTAGTGAATCAAACGCAAGGGTTGGGCTCACGAGTACTGTACAGACCAAGAAAATATCGATCATTTAACCTGTGATATTTATATACGTGCCTAAATAAATGTTCTACTGTATTTTTAAATGTTTTTACTAACATTATTAATTACTTAGACCTTAAAATCTACTAACTAAGTAGTTGACCACTACTAGACGACAATTTTTCGTTCGCTGCGAATTACAACTCGAATTATTAATCTTTATGGTGAAATTTAAGAAGAACGATTTATCCCCTTTTCTTAAGAACAATTTGCACTACAAATTACTGTTTTAAAATTTGATCTTTACCAACAATGACCCAAGTTATAGTGATAAAGCTTAAAGTGGCCAGTGCTGCAGGACTCTTCTCTACATATGTAAATAGTTGCAACGAAAAGCATTTGACGAAAGTTTTCAAGAATTATCAAAAAGTTACGAATCACGTCGCAGATCTGGCATTAGTCTTAAGTAGTCCATCACAGAAATTACTTGCGCATTATAATTTGTATAAACTTCAACTGAGAATATATCATCCGTCGAATATTTTCGCGTGCCCAGTGTACATATTCGAAGCAGGATAGCGACAATCCCCTCGACCTGCTACAGTTAAAGTAGCACGTCTAACGATAACCGATAATCAATGGCATTCACGATGTTACACTGTCAGCGTATCGTATGAAACGGAGAATCCATGTTCCAGGAGCATATTCGATCGTTCTACCGTCTGTCCGTGCATTGCAAGGAATAACGATTTAACCGTAATACTTTTATGCCCCGTTCGGGTACAGTTCTGCATAAAACATATCGTACCAGAGACACTATATTCTTACACTGTAAGAAGTCATGTTCCGTGTAGTATAACACCCTCCTAACTTTCACAAGTATGCATCTATTATAGTAGTTTCTCTCGTTAAGCCTACAGCGATACTCAATCGATTAAGCCACTTTGCACGATGCTATTCCGATTAGTTATCTTTTACCTATTAAGTGTATGCACATTGAACTTTATAGCACCGTAGACTTGCATTTCAATACACTTAGTAGAAAACAACTATGCAGTTAGATTATATAACATATAACAGTTTATGTAGTACAAGTTGAGGCGAAATACCGTTTCAAGTCGGTCTGACCTTTCCGAGCCATCACTACTGCCACGAAAGTTTTGTTTCAACTCGCCCCGAGCAAACATTCGGGGACACTCGGACAACACGATCGATGCTCTCCAGAAAATATGAACTTGAAGACACGCCAAAGCCATGCACCAGGTGGAAAGCTCTCGGCGTGAAAATACGCCGACGACGTCAAGCAAAGTATTGAAGTAGTATAAGGATTAGTATTGCTCGTTTGTATCTTTCTGGTGAAAGGTGCTAGAGGCTGAGCTGACAGCCGTCACAAATTGAGGATTCTCTTACAGTGTTGGACTCTAGTTTTTGCCGATCGGTCACGCGTGTATTTGTTGATACGTAAATGGCATTGTTTTAAATTATCAATTATTAGTGAGAAGAAAATGGTGTATTGTTTCAAATTTAAAAATCAGCGAACGAGTGACTATTCAAAGCGATAAACTTTATCGTAAAAAAATGTGTCGCGAGAAATTTGTACTCGCTATCTAGCGTGTATGCTACATGAAAGACGAATAATTTCTCTTTACTTTGAAACGAACTGCATGCAAAAATATAAATTATTATTCAATTGACAGCGATTTAACTTTTGCCTGGCGATATTAGGTACAGTCGCCCGAAGTTTTCTAAAGTCGTGTGTAAATTTGGTGTATTCCAATTGTTCTTTCTGCCTTATTTACTTCTTACATGATTTTTAAGAAGATTGTGTATGCCTTTTCTTGGGCATTTATGCTTCTACTAGCAAAATACCCCAGCATTTCGCTTCCAGCCTAAGAGATACCAAGGACTCCGCGAAAACACATTTCACCCCTTTTCAACTCCCTCTCAGGGATTGATTAGGGCAAAATCATGAAATTGGTTTTTAGGCATTTATGTGGGTAACCATTAGAAGTAAAAACCAACTTGATATATCTAATCGGACCTAAGAGATTTTAAGCAATCCGAAAAAAATACATTTTACTCCTTTTCACCCCGTTGGGGATGAAATTTGCAAAAACCCTTTCTTGGTGGGTGCCTACGTCGCGAAAACAATGTACTTTCCAAATTTCAGGCTCCTAGGTTAAACGGTTTGAGCTGGGCGTTGATCGGTCAACCAGGACTTCTTCTTTTATATATATTGTAGATTAATGTATACATGGTCATATATTCGGCACAAAATAGTGTCCAGCACTATATCTCGTCGTTCCGGAACGGTCCTCAAATATTAGTTAACATATTTGTTCGTGTATAAATATGCGAGAAAGATACTAAGAATTAGGGATAATCAGGAAAGGAAAGGGAGTTTCAGTTAAATGGATTTGCGAAGAGCGAGGAAGGAGAAGAGGGAAGAAGATTGGGCATGTTGAAAGCAAGAAACGACAGAAAAGGAAAGAAGTCCACAATTAGTCGTGGAGAGAAGGAGAAATAGAGGGTGGAGGAGACGGGCGTGGGGTGACTGTGGGGTCTATAGGAGGGTGTGGAAGAAAGGGGGGTTGAGGAAGGGGAGAAAACCCACGCAGGGATCTCGGTAAGTATTATTGTAATTATACACTTAGGTTTATTTCCTGCGTGCCCGCCCTTCCAGGGGCTGATAGCATTATATACTGCGGCTCCCTAATAAAAATAATAATAAGAGCGTTAAACCGCGGAGGACCGAGCGGAAGTAATGTTCGCCCTTTCTGGTAGCCCACACCGCGTACCTGTTCCAGACCAACGATGGACATTTCTGCCCCATTGCAGCAAACCCTCGTAATACACGTGTATTAATAATGCCGGCTTGCCTGCGAATGTGTGTGTTCTACACGTACGAAAAGCGTTCCAACAGATTTAGTGCTTTTCGTATTTCGCCGGTTTAACATGCTGCGAATATTGTACTATTAATTCTGTAGGATCTGTCTGAAAACATAATACATTTTGCTTAATTTATGCTTCCGAATTTAGACGGACTTTTGCATACTTTTATTTATCTCTAAACGACGTTCTTAAAAGAATACGTTTTTATTCCTGTTTGCAGGATATTATGGAAGTTGCATTTCTATGGATATTCGAAAACCTTAATTTCATTGACATTCATTTATATTTATTGGAGAAGGAGGGAGCCTGACGCGAGCCTTTTTTGCACCCTCCACGAAGTTGCCAAATTCCGCCCTTTATATATAATACCCACCCCATATATATATATATATATATATATAACCGTGAATTTTTATTCGCAGCTTATAACATTTATAGTACAACCTGTGATGTTTCATTTAAAACTTCATTTTACAAAATGCCAACAATGAAAAGACCAATGTGCGCCTCTTGTCAACTTTATGCCCCAGGCAGCTGTCTAATTTTGCATATAGAGACGAACCAGGCCTGGGAAGAAGCATTAGAGATATAGGCGGCGAAGTAGAAATTACTGAATTTCGAAAACTACCTTTGATAATTGACGTAAATATTCCACGCGTGAGTGGAGTAACCTATGACGGTTACAAGTAGGATAGTCACGTTGCGTGTCAAAAATCTATACGCGCGTGTGGCATAGTATGTTGATGTAAAGGTTCCATTAGTATCGTTCGAACATATGTGCGTGACTAAACCTCTCCTCTCCTTTTACACCTGCTATTAGCAAGTACCACTTCAAGTCCCTACTTAATTCTACCCGCCACCATTTATTTCTTGCCCTAACGTGATCCATCCCCTCGTCCACCTGTACTTCTTTGCTTTCGATGAACCCGTAACTATCTTTTTTTAACGTAATACATTCGATACGGTTTCATAGAGCACTACTTTCGGCTAAAAAGATCATAATTATTCATCGTCATCAGAGGGGTCGATAGGTGAAGCATCGGCTTCATCCGCGTTATTTTCGCAGAATTACTTATTTTGATTTAAACATCTCAATATTTCTTGCGTTATTTCACATACATAAAGTAGTTTCAGTGATACCTTCTGAAATATAATAGAAAGTGATTCTTTTGGTCCACTTTATAAAACTATATGTGTAAGTCGCACACCCCTTTTATACAAGTACAATGAATATTGTATTTAAAATGGTGTTAATATTATTTTTAAGTTTTATTCTATTATATGCATATGTATCAGTAATCTACATAGAATTTTTTAAATAACAGTAGCATATCAGCCTTCAGTACTATAAATACCTCAGTAAAAGGGTGGGTATTGCTTACAAAGTATATGTAAATATTTGATAAATATAAATACAGCAGTAAGTTAAGGGGTTAGGACACAAAAACGGGCCAAGAAAGCAGACGATTTTTAGACGACGATAATCAGAAAAGTAAACAATCAATTAATATAAGGTTTTATGTTTTAATTCACTATATTATGAACTGTAAGAAAAGCATATAATATTTACAAAATAGCATTTGTACGCCGTGCAATGTCTCCATTTAAAATATCCTTTTTTCCGGATGGCCAACTGGTGGGCCGGATTTCGAGAAATCGGATGAACTATAACAAAAACCCCAAAAATGTCATAAACTATAATATATTTCCTAGGCATTGACGATCCAACATTTCAATTGTTGCGAAAATTGACAAAATGGCCGGTGTTTGAAAAATAATGATGAAATTTCGACAAAAGTGTGTGTGATCTTTCTGTTTATATTTTGCACAATAATTGAAAAATTTGAAATGTTGGATCGTCAATGCCTAGGAAATATATTATAGTTTATGACATTTTGGGGGTTTTTGATACAATTCATCCGATTTCCCGGAATCCGTCCCACCAGTTAGCCATCCGGAAAAAAGACATTTTAAATGGAGTGTAAATATTATACACTCTTCTTATAGTTCATAATCGATTGTTTACTTATCTTATTATCGTCGTCTAAAAATCGTCTGCATTCTTGGCCCGTTACTGTGTCCTAACCCCTTAAACGAATCCTTCTTTGAAACGTGTGCCGTTAAAAGGTAAATAATTCTGCTAGGCAAAGAATTCCAGCACTAAATTCTAAAACAAAATAGTGTCGACACAATAATGTGTATCCCCTACTAATATCTAAACCTAAACTAGACTACCACGATGTTAGCATTCGCGCGCAACTTTTAACATCTCTTCGTAGAAGCAGAAACCACTAAACGACCCACTGCATCTTGCCCCGCGCAGAAAATGTCAATTATTCTCACCGCGTTGGAACTTAGGTCGTTTAAAATTCACGATTCACCCCGAGCGTTTTATCATCAAAAGAGAAGAAGGCGACCGTGGAGAGAGGATCGTAATATCGCGAACCGATTGCCATAAAACCAGCCAATTAAGACTAGCGGCACGCGCGCGCGAACGACGCGACGGTTGAGATCGGGAAGCTGGATGCCGGCTAATTCCCTCGGAACGAGAGGTGCGTCGATAACTCTTCTCGTGGAAATTCCTTCCACCGATGACTCTTGTCTTCGGTCGCGCTCCATAATTTTCAATTTGTGCAAATTAACGTTCCTGTTCTCCGCGCGTCTCCGTCAAGCGCGATAAATAAGGGGCCACGCGAGTAGTAAATATAAATCAGGAGTGATTGGATGTAAGTGGGGAGCGTTATGTGTCCCCAGTGTCCCGTGTGTGGGATCGTCCGCGGCTGTTCTATGGCTGTGGGACACACGTACGCAGGGCCGGGGGTAGGTGAGCGGTTCTTGAGACGATGCACTATCCACGTACTTTCGCCACCGGAGGGACCCAGCTATACCACCCCGTTTACCTCGCATCGATGTTCCTTCGGATCGGGAACCCTACTACACAACGCTACCGACTCTCACGTCTGCAATATATTATATGAGGAGACACTATTAATATATATACAGTGTTTAATATTATTTAACATTTTCTTTTATAAATAGTGTGTTGTAATAATCAAAGCTGGTAATCAGCTGTTAGTTCCTAACGAGACATCTAAAATAACAATTACCTACACTCTCGCTTAGATAATTTTATTACACTCTCTTCAACAGAAACTTTGGTTACAGATTTGAGGCACTACTCGATAAGTTACCAAATATATTTCAGTTCTCCTGTGTAATACTAGAAATGTCACATTATTCCATTGTGTATGTTACGTTATTTTTAATGGGACAAAACGTCATCATTCTTTGGCACACTTACTTTAGGGCAGAGTTGAGCAAAATGTTATCTAATTACAAATTACAAATTGCGATTAAAATGTGATCGTTTAATTGATTACACATAATATTCTGTAATCGTTCATTTATGTAGTTGACCACAATTTCGTCAACTACTTAAATTAACGATTACAGAAAATAATGTGTAATCAATTACGCAATTACATTTTAATCGTGATTTGTAATTAGATTACATTTTGCCCAACTCTGCTTCAGGGTAACCTTTACGTAGGTGTGTACGCATGTACATGTCTATTGTCATTTATTCGTTTATACTGTATTCGTTTGCCAACTCGAGCTTTGCCATTGCAAAACGTCCGATACGTCCTGCAAATGAATGCGATATAATGCCAATGAAGTAGAATTTATTACAACGTTTATTCTATTCTTATCCGTTGTAGTTATAGAACACCGAGATTTGTAAATTCAGAGTGTTCTATTTATCGAGCGTGCTTCGTACGTACATAATAACATTGTAAATTGTATGCAGTATAAATTTCCAATCCTGGAACGAAACACATGGGAGATTTGGAACTTTGTTAAACGAGGTCACATAGAAAATTCTATTCGGGAAACCTAATTTTCTATTATTTCAGAGCAACGAAGTCAACGGAACCAATCAATAAATTACGTTCCTGTATACCTATTACTATTCACGGTGACATATGTATTACTTTTTAATGAAAGTAATTCGATATTCTTACAATTTTAAAAACCTCAGATTCTTTTAAACTTCAGCTTAGCGCGCAATACGATTAAAGAAAAGTATGATTTTTATACAAAAAATTGTATTTATCTCAAACGGGATAAATTTACAGCAACGAGACATGTCTTTGTATGGTACATTACAAAGTAATTAATAAATCCGTTAGGAAATTCACCCACAATACGTCTTTATGGAAGAAAAATATTGAAACAGAATTATTTGAAAAATCTGTATAAAGTCCTATTGTTTTCTCACAAGAATATAGTTAGTAAAAAGAAAATAATTACGTTTCTACGTACGAGTGCATATATGAAAGGTACAGAAAGTACAAAACTTTAAATTCGATTTCCTCGAAAGATACTAAAGGTATTAAGATAATATAATTTATTATCATGCATGCTGTGCGCTAACTGTATGCAAAATTTCAAGTAAAATAGTACCCTGAACCGTGTGCAACCACCTTGCAAATACAAAGGAAACACTGCGTTATACTGTAAAGAAAAGTCCGATATTTAAGCGTGATTTCTCAGCAAAAATCACGGTCTGCAATTTGCAGTCGCATCGACGATCGCCACAATACGCAAGAGAATAGACGAAAAGAACTTATGGTTACGCGTTGGAGGTGAAGTGATCAATTCAACGGGCCCTTGAGGATGCATAAATATACCGATGATAAGCATCCATGGATGACCTTTTTCAAACGCGTTCACCTTCCCGCCACAACCCTCGCCCCCTCCCCCAACCCCTGTACACAGGTGCGCACTTGTGAGTGGCACAGGTGTGGGCGAGATATCGATTATGCAATCTCGTGGCCTGCAACCCCCCCGTACGAACGGTAATACGTGTATACGCGTGCATCCCTGCTGCCCTGTAAGCCACCCCGCTACGTATAAACCGGCCCGAGCCCAGTCTGTCAAACAGTCCTGACGTTAATTATCGCCTTACTACCGCTTCACGAAAACACCATGCCATCCACTTGAAGCATATGCCACTTTTCAGATTTCCCGATACACCTTCCATTCCACGCAGGCCATTCTTCCTACCTTTTAAATTCTCCCAGCGCCGTGCTACAGGGAACCGAGTCATCTGAAGCGACGGCTAAACCGAGTCTACGCTGAGCAAGTAGAGATCGACGGAAGTGGATCGTTCCCTTTTTACACGGACAACCACGTAGTCGCTAATGGAACTTCTATCGACGCTGAACTTCGATTGGCGCATAGATTGTTCGTTGCTTTCATTCTGGCAAATATGAATGATTTTGATTCGCTAAGTTTTGTGCTGCCTTTGACTTTCCGCGACGTAAAATCTTCCGAATTTTGGTGTTTTAGGAGCGGATTGACTGTGAAATACCTTTACGTGGATATTTATCTAATACCTGTACGTAGTTTTACTTGTAATGCTGTTAGTATTTTAATAAAATATTTAGTTTCGGAGAGCATTTGCTTTGTATTGTAATTGAAATTATAGATATGCTTTTCATTTATACGATGAAATATTAATGGTTGTAATTTGGTTTATTGAATCGAACTTTAATAGTTTCACGTTTTTAGGAAAAAGATTTTTCGATGGATTTAATTCCTTAAGTTTTGAAAGCGTATTTATACTCTCTTTACTACTAAATATTTCTCCATTCAGGATAAAATAATGAAACAAGATATTTGTACAATTTCTCTTATTGCACTCCTTTTTCTTTACTCTATGTACAGTATTTTGATTTCAACCTACATTTTTCTTGGCTCCTTTTTAAAAGATTTTGATATTATTTGTATACTTTACTTTCAATCTGTCTTAAAATATAAATAATTTTGTAAGTTCATCATATTTTCAAACCGAAGTTGCAACAAATATAATACTTCAGACCTTTTGCCCCAATTATTAAAATGTCCTTACAATTTAAATCGCAGAATCAAGGTATACTATTTTAATTTCCCGTATTTTAGTACTTTTACATTTTCTGCATATATTATTTTCTACAATTCAATAGCTTAATCTATACTTATACTAGCTTTACTACTCGGCTTCGCCCGAAATTTAGATTCTGATTTTATAAAAAAAATTTTTTTTTAGTTACCAGTACATGAGTTTAGTTTATCAGTACATGATTCATCGAAGCACTGAAGAAATTTCATCAAAGAATTAAGCAATTAAAATCCCCGCGTGACATCCTCGATCAAAACAAGGATTATTTGAATTAACCTCATATCTAAATTTCACTGGCGCCTTTCTTTTCTATGAAAACTATCGAATTCTGCACTAACAGTGAGTGTAATACCCTCATTGTTTGTCAGTTCCGTGTTTCCGTCCCGAATAAAAATTCAATCCCATTTCGTACCCAAAACGGGGGTTTACAAGTCTGACGTATAAGAATAGGGTGCACAACATTCTTCATACAGAGTAATACCTCCCTAGAATAACTGTAGAAACAGCAGAAACTGACTGCACGTTTCCTTGGTAAAAGAGAAATGCAGAACAATTTTTCGCATCGAGGAAGATTTTACAAATCTGACAGATATGCAGTGTGTGCACAACCCGTTCATCAAAAACGTAACAGTAGAGACAGTACAGGCTGGCGCCAGTTGGCGTACTTGGTTGCAAGGATTTTCTGGTAGTTTAGGTAGAAATGTACGACTTAAACAAATATTGAGTTTCACGAAAATTCTGAAAATCAGGCCACTGGCCATGTGGTGTCGGTAGAATACCAGCCATTCTACGGTGGCTTGTTACTAACGTAAGGGGAACACTGTTTAAGTTCCAACTATTGACAAAGCTGATTCTACTTGGTTTGACTTGCTCCTCTTCGTTTTCGTACTTTGTCGTCCGTTTGTAACATCTGCTCGTTATAATACCCTTGTATGCCTTCCCTTAACTGAAGTTACAATGAAGGCTTCAGTAGCAAGAAGCTGTGGAGAAAACTGAAAATCCTTTATATTACTGAAGTTTTTCAGTAAAATTGTCGCTACAAACGTTTCAAAATTATACATGGTATCTCAGTTAAACTATTATAAGCTCTCTTCGGCGAAATCGTCAAGAATGCAAATTACTGCGGCTCCGTGAAAGTTCGAATATAAGTTAAAACATATCGTGTATAGTGGTGAAGTAATTTGCTGATATCGAATGCTTTTATGTAACGCTATGTATGCAAAAGAATGTGTAATGAGATTGATTAGATAATTAATTAAAATTTTCTGAAATCTGATTATTGGTGTTATTTTAGAGGCATAATGTAATGCATTAAAATTGCATAAATGTTAAAGATATTGTACACAAAGCAAGTTGTGGTTTATTGTATGTATACAATAGAGAAATGATTATTTAGTAATTAGTATTTTGTAATAATATTTAATGGTAAGTTAAATTCTCCACCTTTGTTTTGAGTTTGAACAGCTGATAATCAAATATTTATGAACTTATGAAAACAATCATTTCCTGGAACTATACAACGCCCAATGAAGAAATGAAATCTGTATTTGTACCAAAGAAATAATGCCTGGAAAATTTGTTATTGAAACCACGCAGTGCTCGGCTTCTAAATTATATTAAATTTTTGCAATTAGTAAGAGGATAGTGATCAGTATTGAACAATCAACCTTCAGATTTTAAATTGTATCACGCTACTCCAATTATTAAATATATTTTCGACCTCATCAAATTTTTTATTTATTTCTTAAACCCTTGTATTTTTCAAGATTTCTAGTGTCTTTAAAAGTAATGATGATGAAGCTTGAATATGTGGAATGTTTTCAGTCAGGATACTTAAATGATCTACATACGTTACATCTGATTGTAATATAATTATTTGTAATCAAAGAGATTTATAAGAAATTATAGAGAGAAATACTTATATTCATTATCCCGTCACACACAGCGATATTACAATAAAGTAGATAAAAGAAGATAGAAAATAGTAGGATATAGTGCCTCTTGGAAACTCCAGTCGCGGGCTACAATAGCAAATCTCGCGAAAAAGCCTCGAGAATAATGCATTTGAACTTTTTAAATTATTGCCGTCAAACTGTAGTCGTACGTATCCTAAGTACATACATCCAATTAGGATTTTATTTTAACACCTTCAGAAGTTCACAAAAAGCACAATATTTTGAATTCTAATAAGATGTGACACTGTAGAAGACTCTGATTAAAATTCTAATAAGCGATCGTCTTATTTGTCGCCTCCTCATTTTCACAATAACAATTTACGTTTCAAAATCAAAATTCACCACACCTGATACGATTCTCATTCAATTCTTAATGGAAGCAAGCCCGACGCCGACGGTAGTATTGCAAATAAAATTCTCCCGATTTCCGGTGACGTTGTTTCGCGGTTTCCGCCACTCCATCGGGGGAAAAAAGAGCGTTCACTTTTAATGGTTAATAGCTGATGACGCGGTGAATGTAGTCGAGCAATCGATAATCGCCGCCGCCGTGTGTCCCTCAAGAGTCGTTACACTTATCACTGGTAGAATTATTCCTACGATATTTCGCTTGGACTTTCGGACACAATAATCACAAACGATTTTTCCTGCTGCTTTGTCCAAACGTTGCTGCGGGAGGATTACTAGTTAATTAAAAAATTATCGGGGAAGGTAAATTCTATTTGATAACGACAACTCTATGAGCAATAGTTCATTGTCATCAACATTGGTGATAGTACATATGCTAAGATAAAATGACGTTTTGGTTCACTGTGCTTTAAAGCTTGAGCGAAGATGTACTGTAGACAAAATCGTAAAGAGAAATATATATGAAGTTTTTAAGAAAGGGTTCATTTCGTTCCATCATTTGTTATTGAAGGAGTTAAATAACTTACACTTCATAATTACAATATTCTTCTTTCTCAGAAACAGATCTTGGTTTTAGTGTTTTCAATATTTTGTTGACAACGAAACAATCGGCAGTTTTATAGTCTATCATAAAGTCTACCATTAGGTACTAATAATTTTATAATTCTATTAACACGCTCCATTTTTATTCCAAGAAAGTAGGTATATCTCAAATCAGTATCGAAATCAAAATAGAACAAAAAGAGCTGAAATTATAAATAACGTAATGCAGCTACTATTTTTCTAGAATTCTATATCGCAGTCTGCTTTTCTCATCACTTTTCATAGTACTACCAAAAGTCTGAATTTCCACAGTGACACAGAACGTGTGAATAAAAGAACAGTGAAAGCCTTATTAATGGATTAAAATAGTAAGGTTACACATAAGAAGAAGAAGAAAGAGTAGCGACTGAATGAAGACAAGAAGCAATCAACTATGAAAATTGTATTTGATTCTCTCTTTTATTAAACGTATGTATATATAAGAAATGATGGTCTGGTTAGAAAATCGAATTTCAAGCGATCTGGTTTCGCAAGATTCACTTAATGCGATTTAATCTGTTGGGTCTTGATTACCAGTGGAATAAAATGTTACGTGTACTTATAAATATCAGTCATTTCCTAATTGTCAAAATCGTCCACCGAACGATGACTTAGTGCACAAATATTGTGTGTCCACTTTTAGTGTTTTCGAGAAAAACAGGTGCAAGCATGCAATGGTACATAAGATTCAGGGACATTCAAAGAACAAAAGTATTATTTTTGACCAATTTATGAAATATATATAAATGTGATTTTTATACAGCGTAAAGAAACAGTCAATAACTATCTGTTGCTGATAAGAACTCAAATTTCACAAAAAGTGGATATAAAATATTTGTGCACTAAACTGACTAAGCCATCGATGTGTGAAACGATGGTCATCGAGATGTGAATAATTACTAGCCCTATGGCAAATGCGTAATACGAAGCTGTATTAATTATCATAGATAATTAACACCGTGTACATAATGGTACATAAACGTATTTTACGCTTACGGACGAATAATGTTATCAACGGGCTAACGATGATTGCAAATTAATCTGTGACAAAATCTTACAAAAGCGCTGATTCCTCGCGAACGTATTTTGAACGTATTTAACTTCCCAATGACATTCATTTGATTAACTATTTAAAGCACTCGATCATTGCTGTACAGGATAATACAATAAGTATTTCTAGTACTGATTTTGAAATGAGTTTGCGCATTGTACAAGTACCATTCGTAAACTCGAAATCGAAGTAACACGAGTGAAGAAAGAAATCGATGCAGGTCAATGGAAGGCATAGGTGCAACGTTAGGCGCTTTTTAAAATTAATTAGGAGATAGTATTTTTGGCTCTACAGAATTACCAGAATTCTAGTAGAAATTTACTTACATTCGGAGAAAATTAAACAACAGATTCTTTGTGAAGTAGTCGTAAGGTGCTTGGTTAGCCAATTCGAATAATAACAACTCGTAACAACTGCACTATACGTATACAGTGAAATTAAAATATGCTTACATTTTAATTCATAGAATTTAAAACACGTTTTTCAAGATTGGTTCACCACGTATATATGTACATATGTACATCATTAACATTCAAGACTGAATGTTAGAGATTTATACATTGGTACCAGAAACACACCTGAGCTTCTCTGAGAGAATTTATAATTGCAATGAAAAGTTTGAGAAATCAGCTTTTAAATTTATAGTAACAAGTACCAGCGCATTTGGAATATATGTAGAAGAATAACAATGCGCAAAATGAACGAAGAGACAGAAACATAGAAACGGTTAACTAAAACCTAAACAAGTATAACAATTCTCGTGTTAAAAAACATGAAAGTTTTTGGATTAAAACTCTTAAACACCCTATCGCAACATTTAGTCACCACAATTCGTCGCGCGAAGTAACTGGAAATCTCAAAACAAAAGAACCCACAGATGAAACACAATAATCCTACTTTCTACTAACTAGATTTTCACGAAACCTAGCTGAACTACCAATACAATAAAAACAACAATACCAATCCATTCCGCAGAAGAAAACCAAGTCACCACAACTAGTGACGTATAACAAACACACTGTATCCTATAACTAAAAATGAACTTAAAACTGACAATGAGAGTACCACTAACAAGGCGAGGCTACCGAAGTCTGACACTGACTTTTCGACGAGCTCTCACAAAGTGACAGTACTCGAGACACTGAAACTCACGATTAGGGAATTCAATCCCGGTCATTATTTACTATCCCGGGATTGCGGGATTTCTTAAAGTCTATCTCGGGATCCCGGGACTAATCTCGGGATTGGGTAATAGAAAAATTCAGTAATTAAAATGATTTATTATGTGCTAAAATTCTAAATTTTTATTTAAAGTAAACACACTAACTTTCTATCATTAGTCTGAAACATAAGCTAAAATCATTTTTAACAATAAAAACAGTAGAACAATGAACAATAATAATAAAGTCTCAATAAGTAGATAATATCAGTAAACCATTATGAAGATTTTTGGAAATGCGAACGAAGGAAGAGCAAAGCACCTAAAGTACATATCTACAATGTTTCGACTTTACGTGATCAGACAAGTTTCAATTTGCAATTCGCGCGATTTCGAAATAACGGAAAGTGAGAGTATCATTGTTAAAATAAATATAGTTTAGTTAGTTACACGTGACTTAATATTATTATTTAAATAAATCATTATTATTATTCTTCTTCTTATTATAAAACGACCATGTTTATTTATTCTGTTTATTTTTATATTTTTTAGGTGTTCATAAAATAATTCACATTTTTAAAAAACTCCCGAAATTCTCGGGATTAGTTATATCAAATCCCGGGATTTTTGGAGTCCAAAAAACAGCCGGGATCCCGCATCCGGGGATTGAATTCCCTACTCACGATCCATGGTTTTCAAGCGCAGATGGTTAATAGTTATCGTAAGACTACAGTTACAACTAAAATACCAAGTGGGGTATTAAGGACAGCGCAGGAGAACCAACCGCATGAATCCACGAATCGATACGATAGTGCTGATTCCGCGCGACGAAACGCGGTTAAATTCGCCGTGGAGGATCCAATCGACAGGAGGAAAAGGGGATAGCGCGAACGAAGGCGAAGAAAAAAGGACAGCCGTTGCGAGGACGACGGTAAAGATAGCCGAAAAATCGCAGGAAGAAGCGATTATGCTGGATTCGCGTTACCGGGCGTAACAGTACGGGCTGTAATCTCATCTAGGCACTCAGCTCGTAGCGACGGTTTTTATCCTATTACGTCACATGAATAAACTAAAGACCGTGGAGTCCGCGATATAGCGGAGGAAAGAGATCGCGGGATTGAGGGGTTGGGGGTGGGGAAGGAGGGGAGGATCGGACAGGTCGGTTCGACGTGTGCCACGGTTTGGAGCTTTGCGGAGGGACGCGGGCCCAGCCTGCAGAGGGATCCGAGCTGCGGATGGATACATCGAGGTGAGCGCGGGACCTGTAAGGGCAGGGTGGGACGCAGGGCTGCCAGCGTGACTGTGAGCTTCGATTGATTCTGTTTAGACGCCTGCTACTTTGGTGTACTTCCCCGGTTACGTCATGAAACGTGTATTGCCGACGACACGGATGACCGACCGCTCGAGGGTGTGCGCGATTTCTCTCCAACGTCGATGGTTTTGTAGGGTGTCGAATCTACGGGACTTGAGCGGACGCTGTGCCTTCCCGACAGCCGTCCCTTCTGTCGCGATTTTCCACTCTTTCAGATCGGTCGCTTTGACTCGTTGCAACAGCGAATCTTTGAGTCGGGCTCCTTCAGGCAAGGCTGGTGGAAATGGAATAGTATGGACGTTGGAAGAAGATTGACACGGTAGGTCATTTTTGGGAGACTCGTCAAATAAGCCTGCATTTCCTAAAAAGATTCTAAACCGCCCAGACTGATTTGTTCGATAGTATTTTGTGCGTCAGAAGTTGTTTAGAGGCGTACCTAATTTGATTTGCTTTCGGTATTACGATCTAGCGTGTTTCTTCAGAAAACGTGCTCGTTTAACGATCCAGTAGTACTGATTCTTCTCTTACAGTCATTCTAAGGAATAAATCGGTGATTTATGAATAATCTTCGCTCTTCTAACAACCCCATACGTATACCTACAACGTCTTACAGCCTAAATATGAATGCTATTCAAACTGTTGTTTAGATATGCACTACACTGCCCTCTTTAGTTAAAATGTCCTATCTAGCATTTTGAAATAACCGAGAAAACTGAAGTTTTATCATTTAGTTTGTACCTTCCTTATTTCCTTTCAATCAAATTAAAATATGTTGTCATTATTTCGTAACAGCCTAATATAATTTTTTGTAATAGGTATACCGGTAGGTAATGTATTATTAACGTACCAATTAATTAATTGTTTTAGATAGGATATTTTAACCGTTTGGAAAGAAGTTAGGTTAAATACAATAAACTGTTTATAAATCTTTACGAAGCACGTAGACTTTTCTAACTTTACTTAAAAGGTAAAATACGTGTGGAACTTCAAATATTTCAACAAATCTCAAAAAATGAAAAAATGTTAGATAGTAGAGTTTAACTAAGGAGGGCAGTATACTCGAGCTCATTTAAGAAGGAACTTAATTCGCGCATGTAGAATGCGATCATTGGCTCCGAGGGAGCATTTGTTTGTGGTGTAGCCAATAGTAACTTGTTTCGTCGCCAACATGTGCAGAACCGATCTAAACTCGTCGGTCGGCAAGTTCCTTCTTAAATGAGCTTGAGTATACATATATCGATGTAAAAAGAAACACTAAGACAATCTCTAATCACATCAGCTTAAAATATGATTTTAATCATTTCTCCCCCAGTTGCGATTATCCAGTTTACATCGTGTCTCAATCATACATGATTCTTACAGTCATCGGTTTTTTAACCCACTAAACTATAATTATTCCTCTCAGACAAGCTAAAGTTTGAATTAATATTATATACCGATACCATTAAATATCGCAAAAGTGACTTAACCCAGACAGTTTGAGTTTTTAACTTATGGAGTTAAATGAATTATTGATTTTGAATTCACTACACTATATTTGTCCTATTACGACATTCTGTATTTAATGAGTGCAACACGGAGCAAAAGATTTCTGATCGATTGAGGGGCAAATAAGTTGATATACAAAAGGTTAAAATCGTAAATATATTGCAGGATATTTTTTAAATGATCGATTTACTATCGCAGTCTTCTTACTATGCAATTATGATCTCAGTTTTGCAGTCCTAATTATGTGATTTCATCGACAGTTCTTTCTGTTTCTGCTTTCACAATTTCAATATTCTACAATCACCCAATTTACATACTCAGATTCTAAAATCTGTTCAAAACGCAAAGACTAAGCATCTGTACTGTGCTAAACGTTAGCGAAGTTGAGTTGACGTTGAGTTGACAATTTAAAAATAATTGTTACACCTGTTTGCATTATCACATTAATCGCCGATAATACTTTAATTTGCACTGTATGTAAATTTCTATTTAACAATTATTCTATCTCATGAAATGGCAACTAAATAGGAGGGAATTCTTAGAACGAGAGCAATTTAATAAATCACGGTATTCATAATTTACACATTACTTAATAGGAATGTTGGTATCTTGTTACGAACTTCTTACATTTCTTGGTTAAAACCCTTATCAGCGATAATGAAACCACTGTCACACACATTGAAATCAGTAGCATTAGGAAAAAGTGTCAAAGACCGCAATGCTCAGACATTCCTGTAAAATTTCAGGCATTGGCGAAAAGTATGGTAAGCAACGGATATACAGGGCGTGTAATATATGTGACAAGGGAAGCTTGTGGTCAATGAAAATGGATGATGCAAACTTTCAATGTCTTTTTTATCGCTACCTTACATTCCAAATATATCGGGGAATTCGCCGAGCCCACCAACCTCTGTTCATGTATAATGTATTGTTCCTTGCGGAGTTTAATCGCAAACTGATTTGTGTTACTGCCTTGAAGGATTTTGCACACGGTTTATGATGAAATAGCATCGTAATGGAATCAATCATTAAATTGACTTAAGGAATTCTTAATAGAGTCGTAAACGCAATCACGTTCAAAATGTTCATATATATATAAAAACTTAATATTATAAAATATATAGATTGTGGGGTCCAAATTTCGTTACCATGTCGAATTTCGTCCCCTGGTCAAACTCTATTGTTAACTGCTGCACCTGACAAGGTAAAAATACGGCAATTGGAATTGATAACAGAAGCGCCACTACTGAGCTGATAATAAAAACAAATGAATTCGTAATTTCCAGATTCTTTTATAACGTTTTGTTTCTGCAGGAATAGTACACTCTATTGTTTCTTAATATTTGAAGTCGTATTTCAGCATCTAACGTATGTAAATGTACCTATCATTTATTTTTGTTCTTATATATTACTTCTGTCTTGATATTCCGATTTCCGAAGTGGCGATCTCATTCTGCTACTTATGTGTATCCATTAGAACTGGCAATTATATTAATAAATGTCTTGTGCCCAATTTCGTCCCCTATATGAATCCTATGTTTTCTATGTGGCAAGTGATTCTCGAGCAATGTCAAGGGAGAAAAATGGATTAGATGCATTGGGTGCTTCAGACGGTGCTTTGAGTTGTGTACATCTACACCGCAAATAAAAAAATTGTTATGCGATTTTTACATAAATCCATGATTCGACTCTGTATTGAAAGCATTAATTTTGGAGTTTAAATTTTAATGAAATATTTTGTGAGCACATAAAAAAAGACTATGCAATTTTTTTCAACGTTTTTCCACTAAAACTAAGGGACAAAGTTTGGAACACTTTTTTAAACAATTGATAGACGCATCGGTTTACATATATATTGTTTACTTTGTTTGTGTGAGTTTTGATAAAACATTGATTACAGAGACTCGTTACTAAGCTTTCAAGGTAATTATATAAATTTTTCACATTAAAAAATTGATTCGGTTTTGGAGAAGTGCTAAAAAGACTTTCGGGGGACGAAATTTTGACCCTACCATAAAATTATAAGGTTCCACGAAATTAGAAAATGGTTTATCCAATATATGCGCCTATAAACACAATTATATCTAATTTATTTTACTTTCCTTAATTTCAAATAAATAAACTACAAAAGTTATGGACGTATTTGACTACTCAATATCATTGCTACATTGATTGCTCCGAATCAATAAATTCGTAAAAATAATGAAGTTGACAAATGTTATGCGACATTTGAATTACGTTTTACTCTAAAAGAAAAGCACTGATGTCAAAACTGTGCTGAAAAACTCTTATTAGTAGATTATTTATAAATTACATAAGCTGCGTTCGAATTTACTTTCCACTGTAAGATCAATGTGTGTGGTTTTCACACACTTTGAATTTAGAGTTACCCTTGCAGTTTAAATCAACGCCAATATTCACACATGAAGCTATCAGCGTAATAGTGGCGTAAGCGACAATTTTGAATGAATTGACATTTCAGCCTAAACCACTGCTTATACAGCAAAATTTTAATTCTACAGTGTCCTGAGCAACCCTACAAAAACATACAGAAAATGGCAGCACGAAAACGTGTTTTTTCACTGAGCATTTTGTGTAGCATTGGTCATTACTTTATATTCTAATGATATGCACCTCAGCAATTATATTTTATAAAAAATCATACATATGTACCTAAAAGTAATCATTTTAAGTAACGTCTTAAAAACGTCAATAATTTCATTAGTCGTTATCTCAAAACAAAATGTTTGGGGTTACGCCACTATTGCGCTGATACCCTCAAATAACGATAATACAGTTAAAAATAAATACCATTCCTATATTAAAATGCACAGAAGCCAAAATGCTTGTAACAAAATGATTTTTATTTCCTCGGTCTACATTAAAAAATACAATAATAAAGTCGTCCCATTAAACAGTCTCCCAAGAAAGTGACTCATTTGAACTAAGAAACAGCCGCTGAGAATAATTTACCAAAGTAAGTGTCAGCAAGTTCTGAAGTACGCCTACCCCATGCATCGAACAGCCTAACAAGAAGAAATCTCCAATTAAAGAAGAAACTCACTTCCGAAAGAAAGCTGCCTAAGCAAGCATATTTGATGGATAGAAATTTTCGTTCCTAAGCATAATATTTATTAATACTAATACTTAAAGTGCTGAAAATTGCAACCACCAGATGTGATGACCCCACGGACACCGCTGGAAGGTATCGTTTAACGAGGCGTGTCTTTCATCGATGACGGGGCATCGAGTGACGATGCATCCCGCTCAGAAGAGTAATCATCGTCGTTTCCGTAATGAAAAAGGGCAAGCGCAAAGATAAAGGTGGGACGAGGCGGTGATTACTCACCGTAGGATTCGGCATACAGCGTCGCGGCGGTGGCGGCATGGGGTCCGGGGCAGCACGAAAAGGCGGCGGCGAATACCTTCCCGAAGGGAAGCAGCCCGGGGCCGTGATAGGTGCCCCGTGGAGCCCCTTGCTCCCCATCATCTTGTCCGGTGAATACATCATCTTGCAGCCAGCTAAGTCTAAGCTTGTCGGGCTTAGACCTAAACCAGTCAGAAACCGGCAGCCTCAAACGGAACGGCACCAGCAGCGGCAGCTCCGATTCTTCACGTCATCAGTGGCGGTTCGCATCTGTGTGACAACAATCCTCAATGACCCGGCACCCTACGATAGTACGTCCCACCTTCACTTTCACTTCCCCTCGGGATAAGATGCAGTGGCACCGATGTTGCGGATTACGCGCCACCATAAACGGTTGCGCACTCGGCGACCAGATTACTATCACACTCCTCCTTTATCAGTTACCAACACTCATCCTAATCGCCGTGGAACGGCCGACCGATCAGTCCGCCGGTTCTACGACGATCGATCGAAGAGAACGCGGACCTCGCATGATGCACATAATCGCGCACGTGATGGCTGGGTCCGCACAGTTGTCCGACCGATGTACTATGTCCTAACCATCACAATTCCAGCTGGCTCGGTACGTAACCAGCGATCTTACACTTCACAGGCGGAACGCGGACGCGCGGATGGTGGCGCGACGATTCTTCGACGGGTATGAATAAATAATCTCCCGAGGAGGAGCAGCTGATTCCGATCAAGCCCACCGACGTCAGGCTACGCCGTGGTAAGGGAAACAGAACCCGATCGGACCCGGTTCGCGCCGCGGGGTAGAGTCCACCGGACGGACACCGTCGTGGGGGAGAAAAGAATGTTTAAAAACCACCGTCCCACTATCGACGATGTTGTAATTAGCCACGTAGAACCGTCCGCGGATGTTGTCCTGAGGCTTTGCACTTTTTGGTGCTGACTGGCCGCCGAAGAGTGGTCCGCGGATGAACTCTTCCACGGGGGATGGCGGGAATGAACGAAGAAGACGAAAGCGACGGGGTAGGGGTTGCTGGCGATCTAGCAGATTCGCGGAGCGGCGCGTGCTCGCAAAGAGAGGGGTTGTTCGCCACGGGGTGAACCGAGAACAACCGGAACGGAGGGGTACCCGGTGCGTAGGCGGAGCCTGGCACGGTCACGCTTGCGCCCCTGTCCGATAGCTGTCGGCCATCTTTGCCCTTGCCTTCGTGTTTGGTATGGGTGTCGCTAGCCGCGGCCACCCGTTCGTCCGTCCTTCCTGCATTCTACCCTCTCTCTGACCTCTGCACACCCTATCCTTTCCCTACTACGCGAACCCCCGCCGTCCTCTCTCTTTCTCCAATCCACCCCTCCCAAAAATCCTACACGCCCTTCCAAGCCACCCCCGTGCCGCCCCCGCACGTAGCAAACCTTGCCCCGTTGCAACCTTGCCTCGTCGAAGGCTCCTCGTGTCTTCTACCTACTTTTCTTCTCCCACGTCGTGCTTTTGTTCGACCGCCACCGAAATCTCTCGCTCGGCTGTCGCCGTTACTGGTCTTCGGATGAGTAGTTACGTCGTAAACTGGCCAGACCCAGTCGTTCCTCGGTTTAACACCAAGGCCGCCGGTGCTGGCATGCCGTTCGTCATCTATCTTCGATGACCCGCGAATCGCAAACGTATCGCCAGCAGCTCTGGCATTTTTGCTTACCGGCGCCATCCCCTACAGGTTTCGCTTTCGCGCTGCGCCTCCCCTCCGGGACGCGACCCTCGGTACCGTTCCGTGTAGTATCCTAACTCGTTGAAACATCTGTTGATTACATCGGCGTGTTGTACAAACTAAGTGTCGTGCTTTAGGCTTGATTGGCGTTGGACCGTTGACAGAGTTTAGTAGTTTAATTTAATGATAATGTTGAGATCAGAGGATCTTTATAGTACATAGGTATTACGTGTTATATTTTAGCGGTATAGTTTTTGGCAAAATATGTTTCTACTGACAGCGATTTTAATAGGCATTTTTTAGTTATTAAACGTGGGCTGCTGCTGCTGTAAGAAAAACATATGGATATGACTGCGTTTATTACATCCCTGGATATAATTGCGGGAGTAGCTACCTACTGGAATTAGATGACAAGTAGTTTCAAAGATAATAATACTGTAATATGAACATTAAATATTCAATACGAATTCTATTGTGTGCATGCGCTCGAATTGGCCAGTAGAAAGTGAGAAGAAAATTAGATGGCGATATATGGATATATGTACTTATATGTATGATTACAGGAAATAAGTAGTTGTATTAAATTGTTCATAATTTCACCTCCTTTATCGCATAGTTTGATTCCAATATCAAAACGAAAAATATGGTAATCCGTATTACTTTATTTAAAGCTTGATAAAAGGTTGTACTAAATATTATGAGTCACTGGTGACCCACATAGCACGAAATGTGTTAAATATGCACTGCCTTAAGTATTGTTGTTCTCTATTTTAGCCGCATAATTGGTTTATTCCTCAGAAATTGAATTGTTTCGGCTATTCCTCAAACTTCACTGTCTCTATTTATTTTAAGTTATGTACATACATTTAAAAGAGAAAATAAATTTTTGGTAGGAATTCTTACGCTGACAATCTTTTATAGAAATCTACAACGTCAGTTTGATTGATTAATACAAAGATCTACCTAATAAAATATAAAGTATAACCATCGTGATAAGAATAAAATTGTATTTAAGAATATATGAATATAATGTTTACAGGGTAGAAAAATAGTTTAATTCTAAGAAGGTGAAGAGATATTTTATATTTGTATAATAATTATAGAATGACATTTTCCGAGCACTTTCTTTATTTTCTCTGTATACTGTAATACAATTAGAATCAATAAATAACTCGATTGTGACTGCTAGGAATAAACTTCGTGGGAAATTGTAATCAAGTTTACCATTCGATTCACCGTGCTTTCATTTCAAAGTAGGAAACAGTTCAATATTTCAATTGAAATCAGTTCTGTTTTATCTTCATGCACTTTTATCTTAAAAAACCCCATGCATTATTCGGGGGAATTATTGATTCACCAGTGTTAGCGTTCGATTGTGGTTAACCTATATCGATTCGAATAATTACTATTTAAAATAACCTTTTGCGTCACGTATGAAAGGGTGTTCGAATATTGCGTTATCGTAAATAATACGTTAATTTCATTATTACTGACCGCACAACAACGTAACTGTTTAAAAACATGTATTTACATATAAGAAAAAATAATACGAAGCCTACCTATATGATATGGAATCTTGGTCTTTGTAGTTTTCAAATACCATTGACTTTTGAGTATACTGGATGTCCCAGAATAAGTGGGAAATATTTTAGGAGTGACTTCAGCACTTCTAAATAATAAAAAAAAAAGTTCATGTAAACATATGTCGTATTTGACTTTGTATTAAAAATCCAATCTCTTCAGATATGATAAAACTGACTCACATCATTGTGACTTTATATTTAGTTATTTTTAATTATAAGACAATTCAGAGAATTTTACCGATCAGCCACACTGCTATTTGATCGATTGTATCTTCGTAGTAAGTGCAGATTTGTGTGAGCCATTTCATAATAAATTTTTAAGGTGTCATGGACCCTTCGTAACCCAGATCCCCTCTGTTACTCACAAAGCTCCGGGACTTTCGTAGATCCAATAAACGAATAAAGCCGTTTCACGCTATTCTTGACTCCCGGATTCCAATCCGACTGACCAACACAGAAGTCGATTTTGCCAGTCTTTCCCCCTCACCCCATCTACAGTAGACATATTCGTATATAGGATAGGTAGAAGTCAGATTTACAAGTACAACAAACATAGAATCTCTATAATCTAAACCCCTTGCGTTTACTTTAAGGCATACTTGGATTCCAATATTACTGAATGCAATTTTACACGATGGTTATGGGAGCACTTTCAAGGCAAAGGGAAAGGTTTATCATGATTGATAAAGACTTACTAAATATAATATAATCATTATGGTAAATCTGTGCCTAAATCTGGCATCAATTAAAATAATTTCTTTCATTCTCAAAAAATGTTATTTCCGAGAATCTAAAAAAGCTCAACTAAAATAAAAAGAAGTGTTAATTGTATTCACAGCCAATCCTAAATAAATATAATTGCGCAATAAATATAGCCCGACGTGAATTATTTTGACCTTATAAAAATCAATATCGTAATGAAAGTTTAACACACGGACACTTTTTATGTGCAGACTCTAAATATATTTGTGTTTAAAAATGTATTTCATTCGTTTCATTCATTCCCCATATCTATTATTCAAAATAGTTTCGTTCACTTTTGTAAATATCTTTTAACTTTAAGTACTTTGTGTCAAAATGCAACATGACTACAACTAGAAAAAAATACTGTGACAATCTCATTGCAACATACCTCCCTACATCATAGTTTTTAACAAACCTACGCTAACGCTCGCAAAAAGAGATGGCATTACTTTTCATGATTACGATGACGCATGACAACACACGCCAACATTTCTATACAATAGCTGCCTCACTGAACAATACAGTAATTATACTAGTAATTACCACTCAGCTATTACCCACTGCTTGAAATCAGTACCTCTTCCACTCGCAATGCAGCCTACGCCCCAAAAACATGGAAAACCACATTTCAAGGACCAACGACAATAGGACTCCAGCAGAGCGCGACCAGCAGCCCCGTCAAATAGGATAAGTAAGGACAACTGTATTTACGGGACAGAGAGGTACACGGGCAATCATTCATTTGGACGAAAAAAAAAGGGGGGGGGGAAAGGGCAATAGGAAAAGCAGCGATGGTGTGGTTGCGCGGCTAGACGGGTCAGCAGGGGGAAGACAGGAAGGACAGGGCAACGGTACACGAGATGGAATGTGAACGATGGAAGAGGAAGCGCGGAGAGGCGGCCGGGAGGGAGGCGGTGGGCGCAGCGAGTTTGGCGGCAGTCGTTTTCCGAGGGATGTTGGGCGGAAGGTTCCCGCGGGGCCTGTGTTATCGCCTCGGCAGGATGACCAGCCCGCGGTATCAAATATTAAACCTACTTGCACCGGCAGCCTATCCTCGACAAGGTATCCAAACCTTCCCTCCGACCCGATCCCCCAGCTTACCCTCGTCCTCGGCCCACCGCTGACTCGCCACCGCTGTCTGCCATCAAAACCTACGCCTAGTAGGTTTACTGCCGCGTCTCGATCTCTCCGGTTCTCCGTGATGCTCAGGCTGTTTCCACGCCTCGCCGCGAACGACGGGACGCGGCGATCGCCCGCGAGAAACGACTACTTCCCTCGCCCGCGGCCAAATTCATTCCCAAGGCTTAAAGGGAAGAAGAAATGCTAACGCGTGCGCGGCTCGTGGCGTTTTCTCTGCTCTTCGATCTAAGATCAGTGGAAGAGAAACGGGGATGTCCTCGCTGGGAACGATCCTCGGGTTACCCGATCCCGCTCGCGTTATCCGGACCTGGCACGATCGCAGGTCTCGGGGAGCCCCGAAATTTTACAGCGCCACCGTGTTTGGTCTTCACAACTGTGGACAAAAGGGACTCGTCACTTTCCGTGATTCTTTCGGTTTCGACGAGGCAGTGAGTCCTATTCTGCGATGGGCTTGATGGCAATTGTAACTGAGAATCTTGTCGCTTTGCTAGCTGGATTTTATTTGTGCTCTTGAAGCTGTAAGTAGCACTGCCGTTGCTCACGAAGACAATTGTGCTGAAGGAAGAGTAATTGAAGAGTCCTTTTAAAAAATACTATAAGAGTCGAAAATGAAATTCTCCGCTGTAGTAGGTACGTGGAACACTTTCCGATTAAATTTTCCTTTAATTTCGGCAGCTACAGTGTTTTCCATAAGGGCTCTTCAATTGATTTAGGTAGCAGTTGAGCGCAGAACCGAAAAAAAATTGCGAGATATGTCACGGTGTGGGGGAAGGAAAGGGGTAAGGCTAGCTTGTCATGTGACTATGACGCATTTCCAGTGAAATGGAAGGGCTTGAAATGCGAGCATATGTAATCATGCCGGTTGGCGGCTACAAGCCGCAGTTGGTAGCCCCGTAGGAACGAAGGTAACAATTACAATAGAGAAGCTGACCGGCGCGGCTGTTTAAAAAAAACGGAGCAAATGAAAGTTAACCTGGAATTATGTGACCGCGACATGTCAGTTTTCTAATTAACGTAATAAGTACATTTGACAATCCACGAGGAGTCGGTAACAGGTTTCATCGGTATAGCGCTACGATGGTTGTAACGTCGAAGGAACCACACGCGATAATCGATCCGCGAGAGCCTTGAAATTCTCAGAATTAAAATTCCATGCTATCATTTCGCATATTCTTTAATGAAGTCATAAATAAACTGGTGTGCTTGAGTTCGTTTCATTATCCTTAATGGTAGAAATAAATATTTCACGTACTACTGAAAAAAAAAACGTATGCGACATTCGTTTGACCTTAGCATGTGCCCCGGAGAAAATTCTACCTGCATACTGCGATGTCCCCTTCGAACTCCTGTGACTCCTTTGAGGGTGTATTCTGGACTAACGAGGCGTTTGCGTTGCGATATTTCTGATTTTTTTTACAGAAAAACCATAAATTTTAGTATTATTCACGTTATTGCTACGTGCTTATTGGTATTCAAAATATATTTACGTCGATAGAGAAAAATGAAAATCAAACGCAGTTGACTGCTTTCATCACCGCGGCCATGATTAGGCTCGTTCTGGTGATCTGAAACAAAAAATGTAACGAGATTCTTTATTTGGGTCCCTTTGGCTATCGTCCCTACCAGAATTATGATAAAAGATTTTGTTTCTAAACTTTCGCAGACCTTTAAAGTTAAAAAAATGTGCGAAAATCGAAGCTTCATTTTCAAACCGCCGCTATTTGCTTAATTTTCAATATTTTTATTTAAACAACTTTTCCCGATTTTGGGGCAAAACCTTTCTCAGACACATCAGGCCGCTTCATTTTCTTTAAAAGGCTGCCATTTGAACATTTTCTTTATTTTTCTTAATGCATCTACTACCACGGATAGCCACATTGATGTAGATTAGGAATCTGTTTTCCTTTTTGTGTTTCAGATAAGCTTTACAGTACTGTCCATCAACGCCAGGACCACCCAATTATTTTTCAAAGCTCTCCCTGTACTTGCCATGTTTTTGTTATAAAATAGCCTGCCAAACCTCGAATTAATTTGTTGCGCTGTTATTATACAAAAAATTCACAAAGAATTACCTACTTTTCGGCCCAACAAGGCGCAATCCCCCCTTCAGGATTTTGTACCATTACTATTTGTGAAAATCAGTGAAACAATTTTCTGTGTGGTACTATGTCTATTTGCAAATTTATTTCTTGTTTTTACACCGACGAACAGTGTCCCCTGTATTTTCACGCGGTAAATTTGAATTCAAGTTGACCTATGTCCCTATTTCGTACCACCGTGTGCAAGATTAAATCGTAACCAGAAATTTAACCGGAACAGCAAAGAAAACTCGTAAGAGGAAGAATGGCACCAAAATCGATACATAGAAGGTCAGAAAGAAGAAAAAGAAAGGCGAAAAAAATGAAAGTTGGTTCTGTAAAGTGTTAAATAATTGCAAATATTCTAATGATTAAAGCTTAAGGTTTGAATTAGGATTTTAATCTAATCTAGTTTCGCTTAGTTAATCCAGTCTCGTCACTAATTTCGTTTCACTTTCCCTGTTAATTTTCATGTAAAAAGCATTTGTCTTTGAGGGGTACGATTTAGGCAAGTTTACCCTACATGGTAATCTCTATTCTCCGACCATCCCTGGCCACTATATGGCAATAACGTGGCTATTGAAATATTCGTTGTTGGCTATCACACTTCGCAGCAATAACGACGTAAGTGTTAGTTGCGTCGCAAGTTAAGAAACTAATTTTATTTCCCTGATGCAGAAGTGAAGTATCAAGAGTGCCAACATTTTTTCAACTCTGTTAAATATTTGATCGTTGCACAATAAAATTTGTTTTCTAATGTATTCCGCTATTTTCATTACTTCACCCCTAATAATATTTTTGACACAATTGTTGAATATCAATTCTCAATTTCGGGTCAATAATGACATAACTGCCCAAAAGGGGTGAATTTAGGAGTAAAATTCAGCAATATCATTTGTGACTACGTAATACCTGCATACTTAAAAAGTATTTAACTAGAGAATGCAAAAAATGTTGTTTATCCCAACATTATAAAACATATACTTCATTATTTAATTACAAGTTTTAGTAAATGAAATTGGTATTCTTCGACTCCTGAAAAATCAGTTTTTTGCGGTTGCGTCATTGTTGCATTGAAACGGCGATGTATACACATGATTCTACTAGAAAATTAACTCGAAAATGTGGAATAACATTTTTCGATTTGGGATTTCGTTTACTGAGAACAAAATATCGGCAATAACTACAACGCAACTGCGACTGAGGTCTGTCGAGTTTTAAAAACCGGGTTTAAAACCCGTTTCTTTTATAGATTTGTAAAATTCGAAAACCAGTTTTTAAATTAAAAAAAAACGGTGTTTTATAGTAGAATTAATATATACAAATAAATGAATTATTTAATTAAAAATGTTTTCATTTTGACTAGGAATCGCCTCGGACACAAGCATATTGTAGTAGGTAACAGTTTACTGTAAAACTAATCTTCATGAGTTTATATTTTGGGAAGAAAAATACTAAATGAAATAAAGATTTATAATTTGGTACCACTGTAAAAGATTTATATTTTGTACGGATTTTAGTTATTTTAGTTTCTTTCATTTGGTTTTGTATGCAGTCTATTTTATTCTGTTATATTTTTGAAGACCTATACATATGAAATGAACTCAAAAATTGTACGGATTTTAGTTATTTTAATCTTTGTTATTTATTGAGTTTTCTATAAACAGAGTATATTTTATTTTGTTATATTTTTGTAATTCCATAAATATTAAAAAAAACTGAATATTTTTAAAATAAGTACAAATATTTATTTTCTACTTCAATTATATTTTTTTGTCAAAATTCGAAAAATGGTTCAACCGTTTTTTTTTATAGTGGAATTCGAAAACCAGTTTTTCAAAATTCGGTTTTTGCATAAACCCTAACTATGACTGACATGAATTCCTGTGCGAAAGTGAGTCGAATGCGTAAGTTTTTCAATTTTAAAATCTATCGAGCACACGTGGATTCGACTTATAAAAATCGGTTCAATTTTCAGCATCCATTTTCTCGAAACCCAAATTGCGTATAAAAAAAAATTTATTCTACATGATTTCCATCTATTTTTACAAAAGGAATCACAACGCGTGCCCGGTCGTACCATCACTGTCGCTTTTTCACAATTCTGGATCACATTATCAGGAAGGTACTTATCAACTATTCAATGTCAATGTTTTCGAAAATAAAATTCTAAATCAAAAAATTTTATTCCACAATTCGAACTTATTCTTTCATGTAAAATCATCGCCTTTCGGATGGTATCACCAGTTACAAGGCGCCCTGTGTAATGCATTCGAAACGACATTCGTACGATATTCTGTTAGCGCGACAGTGTAGGCTGGTTACCGATTTCTAGCTCACGACAACTCATAATTTTTACATGGCTGGTTTTCCACAAATGACGTTCTCCCTCTTTCTTGATCGTTTCATGTCTCACTTATTCAAGTACCGGCCATTCACTCGCTCGTGAATAAAAAAAAGTTCAGTACAGTGTTTTGTGTGACTTTCGTCAACGACAAGTAGATTCCTTGCACATGTCTGTTTATCACTTGACGTGAAAATTGAAATGAACGAAAAATACCATATATGTATGTACCAATACAATTACAAAATCATTGCTATCAGTCACGAGGAAAATACAAGTGACAAATATATTATGATTTATGAAGAAATTGAAATTATTCTTTTTTCCACAGTTTATAATAACTTCTTCAGAATTAACATGTTTATACAAAAGTGAAACAGTTGTTAAAATTATTTCAAAAACCTACAGGAATATTATAAATCATTTTAGAACTGAGACATCTAAAGTAACAATGCAAATAGAATGTTAAGATTTTGTCCTAGCAAGGATTACAAAATTTCTGATAGCATTGCACATTAATTCAAGTAGAAAATATTGAAGAAAAAATTGATCTACTTGTATTCTGTATATTATAACTGTATTATGTGTGCAGCGAATAAGTACAGACTCGCTAATAGTAGTTAAAGATACTGCAAAATGCTGTGATACAAAAGTACTAAATAAAGTGGTGTAATACTGCAGAAAATAAGTTATAAATACAATAATATTGTTTTATTTGTTTTTTTATGATAAACATTATTCAAGAGAAATTGAAGTAGCTATACGAATTCCAAATAAATATCTGTGTTTATATTGCCAGCTTAAGATCTAATAAAATAAATGCTATTTTTCAGTATGAAAAACAAAAAACGCTAGAAAATTATCATGATAACTATCGAATTATGCGGTTGCGATTGTATAGGTTTCGAGCGTGATTTCCAGACGACGAAACCACAGCAATAATACTACTATAGGTATAGTAAGAGGTAACATGGGCGAAATAACCAGTAAGCCTAACCCCAAGAGACTACAACCCATAGAGTATTACTTAATATTTACTTGACGGATTGATATGTTTTATCAGTTATCCTTTTTCCAGAACTTCTTCAGAATTACAATTACATATAGTACGGGACTTTTGCGAAACTTTGAGAAATAGAAAAGAAATTTCTGTAATGTAGAGCTTTATATAATATCATTTATATAATATTGTTTGCGATGTTACTACGTATTCATTTATTACCCATTCATACAATAATTATTTTGGTAACTTATTGTTAGTACTGTGGTAGTAAAGCAGTGAGTTAGTTACAGTATTAGTAGTTTTAGTTAATTTTCTTTGCAGGTATTTCAAATACTTTGGCATCCATATTATTTTTCTACTTTAATATGTTATTATTATTATATAAACCAACAATTTTACTTTTTTTCACAAAGAGATAGAAGTGCACGAATCCACAAATCAAATCAAACAGATGGTAAAACAACTTATGTGTTTAATTTATTTTTCCAGGTTTATCACATGTGTTGTGTTTCGACATTAACCAACATTTAATTCGTTACGGGCTTATTTTGTTAAAAAATTTAAATTCCCATTATATTGCAGTATTCTACAGTATTTATAACTTTCTATTGATCTATATCGCCCTAATATTATTGTTATTTACGTATGTACCTAAGTGGGTTTACTTACCGTTACCATTATTCCTAGGTAAAGATTGTGAAATAAAATTATATTCGTATAAATTAATACAATTTGCTACAGGATTAATTTTCAGTTAAGGAGGACTGTGTCGGGTGATTGTAGAAACTGGGCAGGACTACAGCTTTTTTACGCGAACATTAAGAAAATTGATAAAAGAGAATGTTGCCCAATTTGTCAAAATCTATCTTCCTATAATTATATTCTACAACTCTATTGATTCTTAAACGGCACTGTATACGTACCCTCTTTTTACATAAATTAATATTTCTTATTCTGCATTAAGCTATAATTATAAAAAAAAATTAAAAAGCTTTCCTATAGGCACTTACCCAAAATTGAACCTAGATTTATAAATTTACCGCCCTCTTTCATTAGGTATTTACGAACATTCCTAAAGCAGATGACCCTAAATGATCTAATCAAAGTATATAAACACATCTCATCGTCAGCATAAAAGAACGTCTAAAATTTCGTTCCACTTACACCGAACGTACACAAAGGGAATTATAAAGAAAAGTTTAATGAACTTGAATTAACTTCGATCACACAATCAATATCTCACAAGGAGAGTATTTTAGGTATCCGCCTCCGATCATTTTGATTTTTGGATATATTATAGAGGACCGAAAAATAAGAAATACGTGTTTTTTTATTTTTCCCCGTTTTCATATTTGGGGGGTGAAAACTGCGTTCAAAGTTAGGGTTGAAAAATCATTTTTGTGGAATATCTCGAGAACTATTAGAGATAGGGGAATAGTGTCAATGGACGAATTTTGTGTCTTTGAATGCGAAATATGACTGACTCACCAGATTTTCAAAAAGTCCATTTGTTTAAATAAATTTATTTATTTAAATTTATAACGGGGAAAAATAAAAAAACACGTATTTCTTATTTTTCGGCCCTCTATAACATATCCAAAAATCAAAATGATCGGAGGCGGACACCTAAAATACTCTCCTTGTCAGTCAATCTTCTGCCAACACTGTCCCACTTCATTACCAATCGATAACAGGCCCAAGTTCCCCTGACTGTAGCTATATAGTACTAAGTAGTACATAACGCAAATCATCAGTCCCACGACTTTCAGCCTACAAATGAACACATTCGAATTTACGACCCTCCATAATTCTCCTAACTATAAAATTAAAAAATATCACGAAATAAATTAAACCCATTCTCTATACAGCACATGTAACGCGACAACAATTGAATCCATCATTCAACCAAACAGTATTCCCATGAATGGTTAATATCCAACAGAACAGTCACAAATACGCAACAACAGGCCAAGCCCTACGAAACACATTACGGGCACTGATAACGCCGCGAGATTTCAAAGAAAGTCGATTTCCACGTCCATGGGAGGCGCATGAATATTTCACAAATTACAGCGATTCTTTTCGACAATTAAGAGCCGCAGGATCGGGCCTGTAATTGCGCCCGCAGAAAATTGGTTTACACGGCGCCGTGAATCGATATCACGGCCGTTCACGTACGTATAATCATCCGGGCGCCGTTGAAAATCTATGAAAACCCGTGGCCAAGTTCCATCCCCGATAGCCGTGCAATATTAATAAACCGTACAAATCACCGTGGCTCAATTCCACGGTTAAATCCACGGGCATAGGCCATAGATTACAGCAATTGAGGCCGGAAAAAGGTGGAAGCCTGTAGCGGAAGCGGAGAACGGAACGGGGAGGGAAAGGGGGGGGGGGCGGGGGATGGTTAGACTCCGCTGGTGGCACGAAGGGTAAACCGGCTGAAGTCGGGAATAAGGAGGAAGAGTCTAGCAGGTTCGGGTACACGAAAAAGAATTCACGGGAGAAAACGGGCAGATCGTGGGGCGGTTTGAACACGGCGAGAGGAAACGTAGGACCACGTTTCACCATACAATACACACACGTAAGGGGAGGGGCGAGGAGGGGGTGGGCGCGGGCGCGATCGCGTGTGCGCCCCCGCCACCCATACATCCTGCGGGCCCGTGGCACACCAGCCGGCACCGCTTTCACATGCACGATCACGCAGACAGGGATACGGTCACACCGACGCATAGATTGCATACTTATGCCGGCGCTGTGCACATAAAGTTAGGGAGGCGCGCGCTCTCCTTCGCTGCCGCACAAGAATAAGAAACGGTAGCATACATAAACAAGGAGGTTGGGGATGCAGCAATTTAAAACGTACCCCGGAATTCCTCCCAGCGGGGTCGTAGAGCGGCCCTCTATATTACGAATTCCTCCGTTCCTCCCTCCCGCCATGCTGCCGCCCTCTCCTTCGCCACCTTTGCCTCTTCCTTCTGCCAGTGTCCTTCTGCATCTTACTGAGAATTTCGGTGGTACGAAGTGGGCCTATGAGCGCGGGAGACCGTGCATTAGCGGCCACCGTCCCTGGGAATCGAGCTATCCGGGTGGAAACTAGATTTCGATAATACGGAATCCGCGGGAACCGGCGGAGCTACCGAGGCACATACCGAGATGGCATAGAAGGTGACGACTTAGTATCTGCTGGGGAGTCCGCCAATCCGTAACCGAGCTTTTATTATTTATCGTGCTTTGGAACTTTACAGGTTCCGTCGCTGTTTCGGTCATGCTCGTATAAAGTGATTATCGATTGATTGACTTTTGTTACGCGGCGATGCGGGATGTAAGGTAGGAGGATGAATGAGTAAATAGCAGTGGGCATTGCAAATGGGAAAGAATGCAAAGGCATGTGAGTAGCGTGCACAGAATGCTTGGATAATGCAGGGAGACGATAAATACACCGGGATGTGATCTTGGCTTTGTTGTACTTTTCAAGTCGTAAAGAATAGTGAGCTTTTTCAACATTTTGTAAGTATTTGTGATACCGTAAACTGGGGTGAATTTGCCCGTCCGGGGTGACATTGCCCACTTTTCGGAAAGACTTTATTTTATTTTATTGTAAAGTAATTAGAACATATCATGTTTTGTAATCGATAGCAATAAATTCTCCAAGGTCTAACGAAAAAAAATTAGCGAATTCAATCATATGGTAATTTTTCAGTCATTTTAAAAAAGTGGGCAATGTCACCCCGGCGGGCAAAGTCACCCCAGTTTACGGTATAAAGAGAATAGTGGAAGGTAAATTTCGATTTGTGCAATGGGATTCTTGGTCCGTGCAAAATTTGTAGTCTTTCCTCTGTTGTAAATATACTTACTCATTGTTGGATTGTGTTTTTATAATCGTTAGGATTAACTTAGTCCCTCAGTCCCACAAATTCTCTAGCTAGATTACAGTTGCATGCATTTACTGAAAAAAGTATAGAAATATTGTAATGAAGCCTGTAACTAATCCTCTTTTCCCATTTCATCAATCTAATGGGGAATTATATTCTTTGGGCTAAAAACATAGAAAAATTGGGGATTTTTTCTTTTAGAATCCAGCGATTCGATTCATTTGAAATTTGGAACATGTTTTGATGCATCCTTGAAGAAGCTGCAGATTTTTTTTTATTAATTTTTAAACGTAAATATGATAGTTATGCATGCTCGACTATCAGGCCGCGCAAAATTCGTCAGGCGTTGGTGTGCATGATATTGATCTACCAGGTAATCTGAAACAGAAAAATGAAACGGCGTTTTATTTTATACATATGTAGCTTGAAACTGATGAAGCAGCAAAGAACAAAACAATTTTGAGCGGTGTGGAGAGTTTTCAAACTGAAAGGTCTGTACCTTTAATTTTTGCGCCAATTTTCTTATGTAACAAAAAAAGTATAGAACTTAACGGTATTCTGATTCATCAAATTGAAGCTACATATGTACAAAGTAAAACGCCGTTTCATTTTTCTGTTTCAGATTACCTGGAAGGTAAATATCATGCACACCAGCGAACGACGAATTTTGCGCTGCGTGATACATAACTCCTATATTTATAATTAAAAATGAATAGAAAAGAAACTGCAACATCTTCAAGGATGCATAAAAACATGGTGGAAATTTCAGATGAATCGTAATGCTAGTTTCTTAAAAAAAAATCTAAATTTTACTATATCTTTAGCCCATAAAATAGGCTTTCCCCCTTAACACTTCGACTCCCTCTCTTTACCATATTCCGTTCACGCTCTTAATGCAATACAAATAAATTACAACATCAACTGCGAACCATGCCACAACAGCCTGCATCACACATTTACCATACCACAAAAAATTCGCTCGGTCGAAATTTTTCCAACGAATCTAAATCTCCCATCGCACATTCGTTTGCCAATGAAATGGACATCTACCACAAACCGACCTCGTTGTGCAAGATTAATAATCCAGAAAAATGTTGGAACACGTGCCCCATCCGTGGCATTAGTTCCGCCAAGGTTGCCATGGAATGGCTAATCACGTTCTTTCGTAGAGTTAAGTACGAGACGTGGGGTAGACTACAACGTGTGCCGAAGTTTCGGTGGCGAGGAGACTTAATCAGGCCGGGTCGAGAAGTTATCCCAGCAGGGCTGAAGTTCGACTCCTTTCGGGTTAATACCTATTATGCAGATCAGCGCAGCCAATGCAGGGCTAAGTCAAATAACGCGAACAATGGTGAATTTGCAAGTTGCTTCATCGCTGTGAATCGAGCGATTGGGTGTTTGAACGGCGATGTCGCCTCGGGCGGCTCTGTTTGTAGGCATAAGGGAGTCGAGCCGTGCTGAGGGCGAGCCGAGGGAGCTCAATTGGTGGCGGCAATCCTAGTAATGTACCCGTGGGGCTCTGTCAAAGTGCTTTCTGGAAGAGAACGATGTTGCATTCAGCATTCGGAAAGTTCATTCTTGGCGGAAGTGCCGCCTTGGCGCCGAAATATCTGTACTCCAGCGGCGAAGCTGCCTCTCGACTCAAACCCCTTCCGATTTCTTCCAATGGCTTCGAAATCGACGGAGGCAAAACCCGGAGAGAAATAGTATCCAGAAAATCGGAGCTGACATTACCGATTTATTAAGATTCCGGCGAAAGAAGAGAATACAGAGAGACGCTGATACATTGTCTTGAACAGCTTTTGAGTTCAACGTTTCATTTAATTTCTCCGATATTTTTCTGTAACATTGAAATTCCTGTGTCCCGAATTTCAATAGATTTATATTTTATTCTTTAGCAGACTTAGTCAGACTTTAGAGGAAAACCGTACAAGTATCTGTTGGAAGGAAGTTCGGACGCAGGAAAGCAATAATTAAAATTTCAAATGATAAGTAGATAGTAATATGTGGTTAATCAAACTACAGAGGATATAAAAAAGTAGCCCTCGATACGGTATACTTACACCCTTGCCAGAAGAAGCATAAAACCGCTTCTTAGTTTAAAGAAACTTACACGAAAGTTACAACGTAAACTACCAAAATCGTGTTCACCAAACGATAGAAGTTCCGCGGCACGCCACTATTGCTATAAATTCGTGCCAAGGAAGAATGTTATACCTAATTGTTTCTTCGTTGAAACAGAACTGTCTGGCATTTAAATTTGACGCGCGGATAAGGGGGAGTTAATGAAGGAAAGAACAGGGTAATCTGCTTCTATCAGAGAAGCGGCTGCATCCCCAATAGTTCCCTCCGTCTTTTCACACCTCCATGTCCAGGGACTTAAGTTTAAAAACCTGCGGCTAAATAATGTATATCACAGCGGCAACAGCGGGCGGTAAAACAGTTATAAAAACACCGGCAACTACGTTAGAATCAATTATTTAAGATGTACAGCTCCGTAAAGAGACAGTAGACCAGTCGTAAAGGGGGCGGAAGAAAGTAACGCTTCTAGGACGAACCGGAAGGGTAGGGAAGAGGTGGAGGGCATCGCGGGAGTTATAAAGGTTGCAGTTAAAAGTTGCCTGAATTATCAAGGGACTGACTGCTTCGAGACGATGGCAACCGTTATTTTTGAGTTGCCGCGCATTGGAATTTTGTACGTGGAAGTTGGTGTCATCTTGCCACCGTGACAAAATTGTTGGATAACAGATAGATGAAAAATCCGATGTCCCTTACGTACAAAACTGTCTGTACTGCTCACAACTGTCGGTAGACTATACTTTTATAAACAGGTTCGTGCATTACCGAAACGTCAGAGATAAAATAATATATTGTGCATTTTATGCGATGATATGCTAGGACACGGCAGAGGAACTTGTAGTTTAAAATATGTTTTTGGACGAAAATTAGCTTGTAAAGCAAATAGTAATAATGATAGCCAGTATTGATTGAATAGGTAATAGTGTTTAATTAATAGAAATTCTCATACCGAAGTATAATTATTCGATTTTATCAAAGAAAAAATACCACTTATCAGTACACTGTCCTACAATAAACTTTCATAATGAAGCATCTACTGTATTTTAATATATAAACCAGAAAGCTTTTATATGTTTGTGTGTTTATCTGTCGCCTAAAAACTTTCGAACGATAAACTCTAGAATCACGAAATGTGCTTCAGCTCATTATGCTTGACTAGTCTAGATGAATGTAACCATTTTCACAATAGAAAAATAAAAAAAACTTTGTTTTTATAAAATTAAAATCTACATTTTGGGCGAAGCCGAGTAGTAAAGCTAGTAATTTATAAATCGTAAGAGTTAAGGTGATATTTGGAATTAAGGCACATTTAGAATTTGCGATAATGATTGTAGAATAGTTATAAATGTATATTTTCTTACTAGTATAAATGTAGATTTGAATGTCGAACTAAGAGAATAAGAGTTATAAAATAATTGTATAGTTCATTTAGAATACTTGTAGTGCTAATTAAATTACAATTATAATATTTGGCATTGCAAATCTTCTCGATTAAGAGACAAGGAATTTAGAGATGAAAAATCCAATGGATTTAAAATTAAGCACTCTTGGTAGAAGATCGTCTGTAAAATATATGAATTAAGTCACTTTAAAAACTCGAAGTGTGCATTATGAAATGATGTTTGTTACTCCTTGAACGCCCTTCTTACGTTGCCAACTTCAAGTACAAATTCATCATAAACCTATACTATAATTTAATCTAAAGCAGAATAAGTTTTTAAATGATGACACATATGGCTGCTGACTTTATTGATGAGGAATTCGTTACAGAGGACGACAACGACTTTGATGTTATAATTATAGGAGCTGGTTTAACTGGTCTTACTTGCGCGTATAATATTCTAAAGAAAAGAACTGGGTTAGATGTATTGATCATCGAAGCAAATAGTAATTACAATTTCAGATTCACTAATTAATGATTTTTGCAGTAATTTCGTTTCAATCTTTTACTGTTGCTCTAAAAATAACTAATAAAAACTGATTATTAAAAAAAAATATCACGTTAACCTTTTTTTTATATTCACCAGGCATTGAATATTTATCATTTTTAAAATGCAAACTTGTACATAGTTTTACGAAGAATGATATTCATAATATATTTCATTTTCTTTTAAGTATCTTTACGTACTATGTTCCTTTCTATATCATATTATTTCACTACTGAAAGCTTGCGAATGTTTATTCACTTACAATTGAAAAATGTTGCATTTTTATTATAAAAGAATTTTATTTGTAGTATAATAAGATACACTTGCCAGAATAATGTTTTCTAATAATACAACTGTGTCAATTGTATGTACTTGGAAATAGATGAGATAGGGGGTCGTATTCTACCGAAAGATTCTAGTGATACTTTCCACATCAATTCCTTGCAAAAGAACATAACAGAACTAGTGAACGCGCTGCGTATAGAAACTGTTCGTGGACAAAATATTGACGCTAAGAAAAGAATACTTTACACAAAACAAGGACCTTTACAGAAATTACCTAGATTTTATGGTGCAGAAGTTTATAATTTTCTACAAACGGTAACATAAATTTTGTTTGCACCTTTCTATCATCTTTGGGATGTTCCTGCTTCAAAATTTATGCAGATAACATAAGAAAATATGACAAATATCCAACAGTAAAATTCAATTTTGTTTACCTCCTCCATTGACCAATTTTAATAAATGTAATATTTTAATGGTTTCGAAAGTTGAAAGGACATAAACAAAACAGATACTGCAGAATGACAGCAGTCTTCCTATTTAAATATCGGTGGCCAAGTTTCATTTGCCTTGAATACTAGATAACCATTAAAATTGTAGAATATATGTTCTGAAACATATAGATACATATATTTATAATTTGTTTCTAAAATTTATTCTTTTAGATTGAGGAAAATTCGTTAGATCCCAGGTTTGCTTCATATATTAAACATGAAGACGCAAAACAATTTGCAGAAATGAGTGTCAATCAGTTATTATATAAAATCACTTGCATTCCATACGTACGATCCTTATGCAAAGCCTTTATTAGCAGCACATGTGGTAAATTTATATCTCCCTAATTGGCTACTAGTAATAATCTTGTTCATTATTGGAACGAATGTCTTTAAACCACATTTAATCGCATTGTGAAAATACATTTGAAAAAATGGTAAATAATAACTAACTTAACATGTTTGAATAAAATATTTCAAATTGTTTACCAGCTAAGGAACTAAAATGAGATTCTGTATTTAATATATCATACGTGAAAGAAATTGTAATATAGTTAATGACAATTTTGAAAAGAATTCAGTGTCCTGTAAATATTTGATAATAAATATGAATTACTCAACATCAATTGTTGTGCTGTTCAATATATGTATTGTTTTTTACAGCTATGAGAAATCTCGATGACATTTCAGCCCTTTGGTTCCTTGTTATGCTAAATGGGGCAAACGGTGTTTTGAACAGATTAAAAATCACAATGGGTGACAGTAATCGATATTTCATACAAGTAAATACATACTTAATTTATATTATTTTTTGTATCAATATTTATTTTTAACTTCTTGTAACAATATACAAAATTTGGTTGTAATAATGTCCGAAATGTTATGAAGTATTTTCTCATAATTGATTGTAACGTAATTATTTGGAAATACTGTTGTAAAAGTATTCACATCAATATTTTTAACAACTTTTGCCATTTAAAGATTTATCCGTTTGGGTTGTTTTTCAATTATTTGTATATTTTTACGCAATACTTCGCATTATAAAATATGCAATGAATTGTTAGAAAACACCAGTCTCCTTAATGTAATTTTATCATTTACAGGGCGGCATAACAACAGTTGCACAGGCACTACTAAAAACGATTTTAGTTGAGCATGGAGAAATGAGATACATAGAATCTGTTAATGCGATTAAATTCAACGACGATCGGGCATATGTGCTGACAGAGAAAGAAATTTTTAAGTAATATTAATAGTTTGATATTATACTAAATTCTAATCTTAAAATTAATTATATTAACCTTAATATTATTTCACTCTGAAACTAACAAAATTGTATCATTTCGAATATTTTATTTTTATTTATATCTTTAATTTCTCAGACACCCCTACATGTTCCCTGTGAAATTTATATCAAGTTGTTGAAGTATATTTAATTGCTTTTACTTGTAACTTTAGCATTAATAATTATCACGAGTGATTTATTACTTTAATTATAATTTACATTAATATCTTAATAACGTATCAAAAAACTCTATCCGGTACGCTATCGAAAAAGAAGTAGGTAATGCACAATTTGGAAACATTCGGTTTCACCTTTTTATACAGAATCATGTCTTATAACACCGAGAAAATGCCAGATAGAAAATAACAAATTCTTTTAAAAAGAAAATCTCGATGCAATGATTGAATGAGAGCGTTGGATTTTCAACATGTACCTATGTACGTACTAATATGTGCTTATTCGAAATAGAAAATATGCAAATTTTTAACTGACCATCACCACCTCTCGACTTGAATATCAAAACAGATCAATGAATCTAGCTAAACAGCTGTATCGCGGAGAATGATAAAGTAATACTATATAGTACAAAATTAATTGACTTGGTCAATGTACCGTAGAGAATATTCACATTCTTATGAATAGAATTAAACATTTATAGGATAGAATTTCAACGAGGATATTTGAAGCGTCGAAGCTCTACACGTAAACAGCACAAATACCTACTCATTAATACAAAAAGTGGGCATAAGAAAACCTTTAATTGATTCACGAGTTTTATTCATTTCCGTGACAAAACAGTTGCTGTCCGTTTGTACTATGTGTTTCATAACATGTGTGCCAAAAAAAACAACCTCATATAAATATTTATCTATTTTGATCTTGTTGTCGAATTACAGTTATTTTTGTGGTTTCATAAATCTGGTTATATGTTAACCCACACACACACACACATAGCAATGATGAGGTTTACAGGCAGATATGTGACAAAACTTGAGTGTACTTGGATTACACCAACTTGAACTTCAATGCGCATGCATTAGTCATTATATTGATTTTTACTTACGGGATTAATTTCGCTAGCCTAGTTTATCGTATTAGTTACTAAAATTCAAAAAGACCATTAACTAGGAACGCGACCAAATGAGACATGCGTTTCGAGGAATCATTTTCATTATTTCTGCAAGCATAATTTATTCTTGAAGTTATACCTCCAAAAAACCACTCGGGTACGATAATTCACTAAAGTATTTCATATGGGGATTATATTTACGGTGTTATTTGTCATATTTCTTGACCTGACTTGTGATAACGTAAGAAATAAAGGTGGGGCAGTGCATTTTACGCATCCCTTATATTTCACGATATACATAATAAAACGCGGGTGGACTCAAACGGTTGTCGGGCAGTATACCATAGTTCCTGACTCATACAAGATTAAAGGGAATGCTCAAACTGTCCGTCCCCGTGCCTCAGCACAAGCTACGGCACTTCTTAACATTGAGTCTCGCATTTGCTGAAAAATAATAGGAGCCCTTCAAACAATTTCGATTCAATCTCGCATTTTTCTGGAACATCATTAACGTTGTTAATTAGTGCACGCGATTTTATATGCTTCCATAAATAAAAATCTGACGGATTTAACCGAGGGTACTATTATAGTGATTGCAACATTTAACTTTACGTTTCTACCACACTGAAAAATATGGGATACATGACTTCTGATCGTGTAACTTTTTTACTTCTTTTAGTAATTATACTTTGCGAATTATTGCCATACTTCCATCAAATACAAACCGTTAACTGAATTAATAAATTCGTGACCAAGTGTATACAATTCCCCATTAGATATCTAAAAATTGTTTTAATTGTATTTTTGAAATAATAATAATAATAATTGTAAAAAGATGTAATGTTTTCCTTATTGGCCATAGTTAACACATACAGGGTGCGTAGAATGTTAGAAAACTTTTTTTCAGACGTTTCTGCACTGTGAAGGTTACCACTTTTACACTAAATAACAAATTGCAGTATGAACTGGCCGGCAGATTTTATTACACTGATAACAATAAAATTGGTACAACAAGATTTACAACAGGTGCTCGATATTACTCACTTTAGCCTCAATACACTTTCTAAGTCGTTTGTGAAAGTTGTTAACGATGGTCGCACATTATTCTGGGGTGATTGCGTCCCATGTACAATGAATTAAATTGAAATTAAATTTGAATTAAAACCCCACTGAATTAAAAAATCCATTGGATTCAAATCTGGTGGCCTTCATTCCCTTCTTGTACAACTCGATAATGGCAGTACACTCATTTACTCGGTTCTATGTAAACAAACAAGATAAGGAAAAACCTTTCTAGTACAAAATTGTAATTCAAACAATCAAGCAGAACTTCAAAAACATATCAATAATTATGAGAAAGAAAGCTTTCGAAAAGATGTCTCCGAACATTTTACACACCCTGTGGATTAACACTACCCTATCCGTACTTTTTACTCTACGATTAACAAATACAAAATACGTTTCGTATAAAATAAAATGAATTGTTTCATTTTCCTTTACAGGTGCGAATTTGTGATCGTAGCTGTACCACCGCCAATGCATAATCGTATTGTCGTTCATTCGCCATCGCAATATTTATTATTAAACTCGCAAAACGAGTACGCGTCAGATGAAAACGTATTCTTTAATATGACTTACAAAACGCCACTCTGGGGTAACAGTTTCTCAGGGGACATTATGACTACATGGGACTCCAGTAGCAATCTAAATATGGCTTACAATGCGACGCGTAATGATACGGGAGAATTTGTACTTGCTGGGTACCTTGCTGAAGTTAATTCCACCCACACACAAGAAAAAGGATTGTTTGATACATTGAATAAGTGTTTCGAAACCACCGAAGCCTCGAACTATCTGAAGTATAGAGAACGTAATCACTATTCGTCAAACGTGAAAATCCATAGCAGCCCAATGAGCGTTATGAAGCCGACTGCCAATATCAATAGTATCACTTGTATAGGTGTTCCTACTGGAAGGTGTGTGCATATTTTAAATACTAATAGAAATAGAGGCGTCTAACATGTTGGCATTTCTTAACATATCCAGACAAGGAGCATCTTTTACGTTCTATATCTTTACCTCGTGCGAAAAAAACATTTTTATTTTTCAAATTTTGAAAGTTTGAATCCTTTACGAACGCTTTTTATTTATGGAGCCGAAAAAAAATTGTAATTTTTATCTTCGATATTTTTGCGAATTTCGGTCCCACATTTTCAGGAAACATTCATGATATATGAAACCCTGAAAATATGGAAAAATATTTTTTTTATCTTTGGGTATATGTCGGTATATGCCCCCCTTAAATATTTAAAAAAATAGTCCGCAAAAGTAAAAGTTACAATTTTTTCGCCTTCATAAATGAAAAGTGTTCGAGAGGGATTTAAACTTTCAATATTTGAAAAATAATTTTTTTTTTTAGTTTTTCGGACTTTTTCTGAAAACCGTTTCTCGCACGAGAAAAAGTTATAGAACATACAACATGCTACTTGTCTGGACCTACAATTTTTGTTTAAGATATTTTTTTATATAATCAACACCTAGGAGGATATTATATAAAATGATAACTACTTAGCACTTCAAACAAAAAGTGTATTAAGAGGAAAATCACAACATAGTACCTTGGAATATTTATAATTAATAAGCACTTGTTTTACAAGGATTTTCTTCGCCTCAAGCGAATACGCTGTCAATTGGCCAGGAACGATAGACGGTGCAATCGAAGCTGGCAAAGTCACTGCCTACTCGATCCTTACGAGAATTAGACCACAAGCACTTACCTCTTATGAATTGAGCAGCATGTAGGTACTTCAAGTTAAACTAATATTAATATTAATATTTATATTAATTGCAAGATTAAAAGTACTAATATTTATATTAATCACAAGATTAAACATAAGTGAATTATATTATTAAAATACTTGTAAAAAGATCCCAATCAATGCATTATCTCACAGAAAATATATAACAACTTACATTCAATTAAATTTTATAATAAACATTATAATAATATATAATAGTTTTATTAGAAATACTGTGAATAAGCTCAGCCCTGTTACCAGTTATACAGTTGTGTAAATAGTAGCGAAGTCATTTTAACAATATATTTTTGTTTACATCACTTAATTAAAAAATATTATACTAGGTGGCCGCCACCCAAAAGGGAGCAAGCGGTACCTTTCGCGATTCGTGGTATTCAGTATTTAGGATTGATACTCAATATTGCTGTCCTTTTATCCTTCTTGGACAATGCTTATACTAACACATAATACATATACCTTCTGTAATGCAAAAAGGCACATGAAATAAAACATTTATCGTCATATAGATTTTACTCGTTGGTCCTAAATAAATATGTGAACCAATCGCCTCCGCGTGGAAACACGTGAATGCCAGTGAAAGAGGAAATTATATCAGTTAAATATTAGTTTTATGAATTCCAGTACGATGATACTATGGAATTGGCTAATATATGGTTACACGTTAGATATGTCAATGACCATTGAAATATCTAATATTGAAATTATAATAACCGATTATAATTTCAATATTAGATATTAAACCGAAATTATGATAAATAATAACCGATACTCATTTGTATCTCAGTCAGTGACACATCTATAGGGAATTATGAAACTAAAAAGAACAATTTTGTTGAATATACCGCGACTTTTCGACGCCTATTACTAACATGCCATGTACTGTATTCCACTCTATGTAAAAGTCACGTTTTCTGTAATATACTTTTGTACGTTGGAGTTGTAATAAAGTTTAAAGGCATTCAATAAAGTTACGGTGGTTAACCGTTAGTTTTAAACATTGATCCACCCAAAAACATCAAGTTTCACTAGTGAATCCTTAATTTCTTTCACTTCTAACACAATAAAACTTTTTCAAACAATGGATCATATAAACTTTTTTCATTCACTCTACTATCTAAGTAGACTGTATTTAGACTCAACTTTTTTTGCACACCTTGTATACACAGATATGAGCAATTCCAAAATTATGAACGTCAAACAACAAAAAAATTACAATCTGTACAATTCTATATTCTACGGTTGCATTTCAAAGATCAGCATGCGCGACCAAATAGGTACCGTAACATTGATAACTGTGAATATGAAACACTATTTAAGTACATACATCACACGTAAACACATAAACGTTAAATTTGACCCCTACCAGGAACAGGAAAGTTGAAATCATGAGATATCAAACGCAGTTTCTTGCCTTTACACCTTCCGTTTACACGTAAATAGTCCGATCAGAATTGCAATGTTCAAAATTCTTTGATAATTTATCCATTTATACAGTGCAATTGTGCCGCCAAGGGCTACTCAAAGTGACAGTTTTGCGTACAGCTACTTCGGCGTAAGTGATACTTTCTAATTAATTAGAAATGTTTGCCTTACAAATATTAATCAGTCTTCGTGTATACCAGTTCTATTAAAAACGTTGATCATTCGAGCATTTGAAGACCGCCGCACTGACTTTCAAAAATTTTTAGTGATTGGATAATAATTATATATACGGTATATAGCAAGTATATTTCGCGAAATAAAGAATACTTTTATTTATAATAGGTGTATTGGTTTCTGACAACGCGTCGAGTTATGTCCGTGTTTCAATTATTAATTTAAATAACTATACTCTAACGTCATTTTCGATCAAGAGATTTCTTTGCTTTCGATTCGGTAACAATAAATTCAAATCTTTCCAAGACCAAAATAGATTTTTAGCATTCGATAAATTGGTGCATGTCTTCTGCTACTCAATTCCTACTTTGCTGGTGTTTGGATAACTCAACAAAAATATTGGTGACCATTACACACAGTTGAAAATGTTCAAGTGCCCGATTATATACTTTCTTAGTATTATTAGGTACATACAAAGCATAACGAGTGAAAGCTGGAAACATTTTTTCATATTCTTAATGCACTGCGAATAAACCTTGAATAACCACAGTATACAATTTGTTTACAACTCAGGGAGTACACAGTTCTAGAATTACCTAAAATATTTAGTATCGCATGGGAATGAAACAGATAAAAGAAACTAATTAATAGTTTCTAATGCTAACTGATGAAAATTAATTAACAAGTAGGTCTAATCACGAACATGTCGAGTGAAGATGAAACAGGATTGCAAACACCGATGTTTCTCAGGAAAGGATCTCGGTGCAGTCGAGGAACACCAGGTACGTTAAATCATTTTCCCATAGACATAACGCGCCACGTAAAGAATACTGAGGACCCCCTTCGATATTCGAAAAATGACATTTTTCAAGTGTCTCAAATTGATTAAAAAATACATGGAACGAAGAAATTTACATAATTCATTATTCATTATACGAGAACGAGAAGTGTTAAAAATACTATATCTCCAAATCAAACATAAATAAATATTGAAAACAATAACAGTGTGCCATATAAATATGTATATTAGGGTGGCCCTTATTTTCAACCTGCGATTTATTTTGCTCTCACCCCCTAACATGCTTCCATTTCATAAAGAAATAGTCCCTGAAAAAGATTATTGCAATCGGACAACGGGAAAAGGTGCCGACCAGGCCTTAATTTCTGTTTTTATTTCAATAAATCAATACTTTTTAATGTTCGTCTTATTTAGTATTAGTAGGTTATAAAATCTCTACGATCCTAGGAGTCATTTTTCTAGGGATCTACTTGTACACATAAGTGTACAAAATGATTCTTTAGTACGCCTTCACAAAAATACGAATAAAAAATATAATTGATCAGGTAGCTAAATTTAACCTGAGCCAATAATAAGTTAGATAAACCAACTTACAAAAACTACTTCAATTTTATTTAAATAATGAGCATTTGTGTTTTTTATATTAATTACGCCTTAAGGGGATCGTTTTTAGACACCTTTCCCCTACATGCTACGTCTGAGGCAACTTAAGTTTTAGGTTTCACTTACCGATAGCTTATAACGAGATGCAATATGCACATAGCAATTCAATCTCTTCTTTCAACGTTTATTCATTTCGCTACAGGAACTCCATCATCTGTATCGAGCTCGGTAATATTCGGTCAGGTTCCAGAGGAGGTACTTCGTGTTTGGAGTCAACTGCCAGAAGCTATACGTTTGGACCCTAGCTTGGCAGTTTTTCAAAGGGAATACGATCGAGTTCATGAAACTGCGGCAGGAAAGTTGGTATTTTTCAAACACACGTGCTATATTAAAAGGAGACAGGAAAATTGCTTCTTCACCATCTTATTGATCATCCAATAAAGAGATTTCAGTGATATTTCAATTTAGATAAATACAATTGCTTTACTAACTATCCACGGTTGCGCTAAATTAATTCAATAAATGTATGCTTCAATTATTTTAAGTACTTTCCCTTTTATAGGTCGTCAGAGGGCATGAAAACAGATTGCTTGATAGTTAACATGTCTCTTGGAAAACAAGCTGCGTTGCCTCAGAGGTAAATATCGAGAGTCCCACTTTTCCTTAATCACCTCAGAAATATCTGCAATGAAATCGTAACAATTTATGGATAATTTCTTATTGGAAAAAATATGTTATTAATTTACATAATAGATTTGTGTTTTATCTTATTTGAAGCACACATATACGAAAATTTTGTACATAGTTGCCACTTTTTTATACTTAATTAATATCGTAATTGTTTCCTACTGGCGTACATAAATCAATTATACGACACGTTAACATATATTCAAAACAATCCGCCAATTTGTTATAAAAGCAGAGAAATGCAAGGACCCACAATCATTTTAAATAATTAAGTGTTGATTCCTTACTAATATGGAATTTCGCGATAAGCGTGTGATATAATAATTTGAAATCTGTTTCAATGGCAGAGTCCTACTCTCAATATGCTTTCACGAGGTTATTTTTAAGAAAGCGTACGTTCACTTACATATTTATCTGAAATACAATGCATAACATCATTTAATGCAAATATTATATTAGCAAGTTTCGTAATTAAAAAAAGATATATGGGAATGTTCAGATGTCGTCAATAACTACTTGACTCACTTTTCTTTTGTGTAGTTTTTTTTATATGTCTTCAAATAGAAAGTAATCGCCATAATTTATCGTACGTTTAAAAGACGATATTCGGGGAACAGTATAAATATTTTTTAGCCCCTAATATTATTGTTCTAATTTGATGTCACACGTTGAAATTAGATCACAGAATGAAGAGATCACCGACGACGATATACAGAACGATATTTCGCAAGCGCCTCATGAAGTTAAGCAGAAGCCATTTTATCGTTATACGAAGTTGATTTTATTGTCTTGTTGCTGGTTCATATTCACTGTAAGTTTATTCGCGCAATAAATTATTTTCACAAACAATGTAAATTTAGACTTTGCTGACTCTGTTCGTTACACGAAAAAAATTCTTCAACTAAAAGTTTAGTAATATCATCGAGAGGCACATAATATAATGTTAATTAAATAATGTGGCAATGATATAATATTTCGTCATCACAGGCACTGCTGATCATTAAAAGTGAGAAGGTCGAGACGATGCACCAAATCTCAATACCGAAAGAGCAGATAAGAAGTATCCTTTTACTAATTAATAAAAAGTATTTCAACGATAATACGATATCGGTAAAAGCTCTAAAACATTGATTCCAGATGTCGTTATAAAACGTAACTTACCAATTTGAGATTTAAAAAAAACATGATAAACAAGTTGCATTAAGATCTAAGCATCATTTGACGTTTGTAATTATGGTATAATTTTAGAATTTCTATGACAAATACGCATTAGATACTGAAACATTTTCCGATTGTAAGTTGTTCCTTAAATTATCGTAGATTATAAAATGTATGGCGACATCTCTGGAAAACAGATTAGTGTAACGATAGAAGGTTCACTACTTCCGTCAAACAAATTAGACGACCATACTAATGTATCTGAAAGATACTTAATGTTATGGTTAGAACTACTAATTGCCGAAGGAAACCATACTGATCAGTCTCCATTTGGATACTCTAAACAGGTTAAGGTAAAATGTTTGCAATACTAATATTTGTAAAAATATAGTAATAAGAAAGTGACGTATGATTATTACAGAAATAATGTACCATACGAAATGAATTAATTTCGTAATATCAATCTTCTCGTTTATAATGTCACTAATGTATCCCCGACATGATTTGGTCCGTTTCAAAATTAATTATTATTTTTAGTCAAATACGATACAATAAAAATTCTACCATCTGATTTAGCTATATACTCTAATATTCTTCCCGCTGTCGCCAGCAAAGATTTGTAAATATACCGAACAGTAGTGAAGTCTCCAATACGCAAGCCTAAACAGAAGAAAGCTTCATATCGCGATGTCTACGAGTATATCGATGATTAGATTCTGCGTTTCTCAGGCGATCTAGCATCGAAGCGTTACTATTAGGTTTCAAGCAACAAAAGAACTTCCACAAATTTTTTGTTACCTTTACCGTACCCCTGCAAATGACATAAAGGATCGAATTTCGAAATATCAAATAGGAATTATCATGGGGCAAAATTCGAACTCTTATCTACGTTCATTTATAATTTAGGCATTGGTTTTGGGTGGTAACTTGATATTGTTCCGATTACAGCGTTACTTATGAAAATGATATTTATTCTTAATATTTACATATTATGAATTTTAAATTTTATGCCATAATAAATTAAATTTGATTCACTTAGTATAAATTTTTTTCATTTTTGAACACTTCTTGATACGAGAGTTCTACGGAAATTGTTTTTAACATGTACATTGACTTTCAGTGCAAGCATGGGCGTCATTTTTCAAAACTGATCTTTATTAAGTTTATACTAAAAAAGGGAATATTTTTAAATTTCTGTGTTAAATTTTTAATTAAATTGGCACTATAAAGTGGGTTAAAAAAACAAGAGAGGTATATTTTTTTACCATCATCCCAAAGTGGTCCCCCCCCCCCCCTGGAAAAAAGTCTGCGGACGCCCCTGATTGCAAGTTCAATATTGAAATCTTAAATATTTCTTGATATCAGTGAAAAACATTTTTAATATTTGTAAAGTTGCTATCCTGTTCGTTACTTTATCTGTTTCTAATTTCTATTACATACTATGAATAAGGAATATAATTTTCATGCTCAAAGAATCTTTCAATCTTTTTGAAGTGGATCTTGAGTATTAGATCCCCCAAAAATAGTAAAATCAAAATCTTCTCATTCGTGTCTTTCCGTTTCTTTAAATTTCTGATACTTTGTGCGTAGAACATAAGCAATGTATGGATGTTGCCAATACTACCGGAAAATCTGATGGACCTTTTCCCTGGGCAGAGGCACCATAAGACGTTTAAATTGGAGAACGTTGATAAAAAGTACGTTCAACTGACACTATTTAATCAATAGCAATGTTTTTCTGGCTCTTTGATTAAGAATCTCTGATAAAAAAAAAATCTCTTGAGGTACGATATAAATTATTTAAAATGTTACCTTCTGAAACATTCTAGTATCATATTTTATAGGTCATTAGAACGAGGTATGATCTCGATGAACTTAATAACAAACCTGGAATCTGGTTTCGCAATTTCTATGGCTTACGATTTATCCTCAATAGACAAAGATGATGGTATAGTGTACGCTGCAATAGTTTTACTCGGGTTATACATATTGATAGTATTTGAGGTAATTACTTTACACAATATCTATTAACAAAATACGTTATCAATTTCTATAAAATATTTCAGTACAGGTGAGTAATACAACGCTATTTATTAACTCTTTTCTGAGAAATCAAATTAATTTACCGCCATATAATGTTTATTATAACACATGACTTGTACAGTTATACTTCTAACATGTTTCTACAAAAATAATTCTACAAAGTATTTCTTAATATTAAAATATTTCAAATATTACGAAATATTTCTACAAAAAAATAGGAGAACTCTATCACAGAATGTACAATTCCCAGGTGTCCGCGCCCAATTGCTTTGGTTTTTGGATATATTTCAGAATTAAAAGACCGAAAAATAAGATATACGTGCTTTTTTATAGCAGCCCGTTTTCACATTTGGGGGTAAAACCGCCCCACAAAGTTCATAAAAGGAGGTACAAAAGTGACCACAAAAATATCATCCATGTAGCAAGTATCGCCAAAATGAAATTTATATCATGTTTTATTCAACACAATATTATCATATTCTCTAAACTAACAATACGAACCTTTCAACCTCTTCTTATGAACTTGCAGGGGTGGTTTCACCGCCTAAACCTGCAAACGGGCCGAAATAAAAAGACACCTATTTCTTATTTTTCAGTCCTCTAAAACATGTTCAAAGACCAAAGCAATCAGAGACTGATACCACCTATTCTTAAGAAATTTGAGAGATACTTTCACCCCCTAAACATACAAACCTGGGAACCTCTCCTTTTAGTTATGTCAAAGTAACAGGAATGAACGTTTGGCCAAAGAATTCAAGCTCATTGCAGACTTATTTATTGTTAGTACACTACAAAATCAATACACTACTTCCATATTTATTTGATTTCAGGTTGTGCATAGAACTCTCGCTGCCATGTTAGCGTCCACCATGTCTATTGCAATACTCGCAGCTCTAAATGAGGTATTTTAAGTGGATGTAACGAAAAGAAAATACGTAAAATTATAACAGGCATTACACATTGAATTTAAGTAATTCGCGTGATAAAGCAATTTCGTTTCACAGAGGCCAACAATGGGAGAATTGATTTCTTGGATAGACGTCGATACATTGATGTTATTGTTCTCTATGATGATACTTGTTGCTGTCGTCGCTGAAACGGGCATATTCGACTGGCTGGCCGTGTACGCTTATGAGGTAACATTCAGTTTAGTCAAAAAACATTTGCAAACCTGCAAATGATCTATGGGGTCGTGCCTATTTAGTTAGCAGGTGAAATAGAACGTGATTTTCGGGAACTTTTTGTGGAAAATGTAATATATATCTTTTGCAATTATTTCCTTATTTTAAAACTACATATATTCAGCAACTCTCAGTAATTTTATTATAAAAAAATATTAAAAAATGAACGAATAACATCCACTGTCGCGGAAGCTGTTTCTAAGAAGCCGCTGTGCGGTGAGCACAATTTATCAGAGCTGGAATCAAAAAGGGTAAAAGATTCTGTTAATATATGAGTTCATCTGGCGACTAAACGAGGGATTTTTGAAAAAAATGATTTTAGACAAAATGGCGATTTTAGACAAATCACAATTTTCGATGTCTGAATTCTTTGTTTTTCGTTAATTAAAGATAGAGTTTTCATCAAATAGAAAAATCCTTCGTTCACGTACCAGATAAGCTCATATATTAACAGAATCTTATCCACTTTTTATTAATTCATTCTTTAATATTTTTCTATAATAAAATTACTGAGAGCTGCTGAATATATATATACTTTTCAAATAAGGAAATAGTTGCAAAAGATATACATTAGATTTTTCACAAAAAGTTCCTAACGTAATAAAGTACTCTGGTTGAAAATGACAAATTTTTGCCCTTCCTGCCAACGTAAAATGTTTTTCAAATTATGAATCTATGAAATTTTGTAGGAAATCCTCTTTAATATACAATTTTAATACAAATATTTCATAAATAACAGTTCAAGTACTTATTTCCTCAGTTACAAATTCTAAGTTATACTTTATAATAAAGTACACCCAAATTGAAGTTATACTAATTTACTATGTGTCGGTGCGTAATCTGGTATCGTTTTTATAATATCGTCAAGTTCAATGTTGAATATTAACTTTAACTATTACTTTCAGATAACTGGAGGAAAATTGTGGCCACTAATAAGCACACTGTGTTTCTTCGCGACGTTTATTTCGGCTGTCTTAGATAACGTCACAACAGTACTTTTAATGACACCAGTGACCATCCGGTTATGCGAAGTAATGGAAATAAATCCCGTGCCGATATTGACCTCCATGGTGGTTTTTTCTAATATCGGAGGCGCTATGACACCAGTAGGGGATCCGCCCAACGTAATAATTGCATCCAATCGTGATGTTATTAATAACGTAAGTATTCTTGTGAATACTGGCAAAAATGTCTAACAATACCTTGTTCATTTAAACTTTGTAATACTGCAATTACAATAACAATGCCAGACGAAATAGAATTTTTTCCCTTTTCCTAATAAGATCAGAATTATGTAGTAAAATATTTGTCTTATTATTTGCGCGATCTATAATATTATATTGAGTTGAATAACAAATTAGTTTAGGCCGCGTATATTAGAAATAAATAATACGTATTTCATTTTACGCTCAAATCGGGTAAATTATTACATTTCACGTAAATAAATAGTATGAAACTATCAAACTTTTATATACCTATATTTAAATTTATTTCAATTGTACGATTATTCGAATATATTAATTGTTTACGGTAAATCATAGTTGATCTGTATTTTTTTTTTTAGGGTGTCGATTTTAGTACATTCACAATACATATGAGTATTGGCATTATATTAGTACTAATCGTAATCTATGCTCAGCTACGATTTATCTTTCGAGATGTATCTGTGCTTAGATTCGACGAGCCACAAGATGTACAGGTATCTATGTTTTTTAATTATTTCCATTGAGCCATTCATGTTGGGCACACCGAAGCTACCTCTGCAAGAATCGTTCAAACTACTTTTCTTAAATAATCCTGTCTACCTTGTCATATAAACTTTTAAGTTTTCCTTTTTAAACTCATTGTCAGTGCACTTGAAATGTAAATTTGTAAGTTCTTGAAACTTACGCTATTAGTTGTAGCATAAATAAAATAACGTACAATTGAAAAATTAATTGTACTTGTTGGTACTAAAAAATAATTAAATTGAAAATTCAGCCAATGTTACAAGCTAAAGGATATGAAACCTTCGCGCAGCTAATATTTCCTGAATTTTCAAGTTAATTATATATATATAATTACTCGCGGATTAGAAAAAACGACGAAGTGCTCAAACGAAACATTCCCCATCCACTTTAACTTTTAATTACAAAAGGCTTTAATATAGAGGTGTACGAGAACCTAAAAATGTCGGGTCGGGTTGGGATGAGAATTTTTCTCCGGATGGAGACGAGTTCCCGAGGATTTCGGGATTCCCGAAAGTGCCGGGATTCGTATTATTGGGACTGACTGCTGTTTGCACTTCGGAAAATCAACAATGTTTGATGTCATATTCATTAAACGGGTCCTTGAAATTTTTGGGAATCCCGAAATTTTTTAGAACCCCTACGCTTTTGGGAGTCCCGGGCATTCTGGGGAATCCCAAAATTTTCGAGAACCCGACCTGACCTGTCCCAACCTCGGGTCCCGACATTTTCGGCTTTTCGCACACCTAATTTTCTCGCCATTCATTTTGAAAATGAATGTGACAACAAATCTATTTATATTCTGTTAAACATAAAAAATTATATTATCTACTAATACTGACAGTTTGAATGGTTGCCCTTTTGTAACTCGAACTCCATCCTAGTGTCGAAATAATAAATTTTCAATTTTTTTTAAATATATCCATTATTAAAAAATATAAAAAATGTCGCCTTGCTGGACATAGACAAACATTAACAGAGATGAAACTTGAGTTACTGCTGATGCCAGTAATGACGATGACTCGTTTACACGTGTTAACGATAGAATAATGTTTACAAGTTTTAAAATCTGTTTTCAATAATTAATTTTATATTGTATCTCATGCTAATATATTTCAACGAAACACAAAAGTAGATGATCCAAAAAGTTGTATTATATTCTATTTCACAAATATCTTCGGCAATTTATTCTAGGAATTAAGGCATGAAATTGCCATTTGGCAAAGAGCCGCGGCCAGTTTGTCGAGTTACAGTAAGGATGAAAATTTAGTAAGGGAAACCTTATTAAAAAAAGTTCAACGGTTACTCTCGCAATTAAAGAAGAAGTTAATGACGGGTAGCGTAGCGCTCGAAAGGTACAAAACTACGCTTGAAGAGCTTCAAGAAAAGGTAAATAAGAAATCAATACACATACTATCAATCGTGATTAGCAAACACTGATTAAATTATATTTCATTTTGCAGTATCCAATTCGAGACAAGTGGTTACTAGTAAAATCTGGCTTTACATTATCGTTGGTGATCACCCTTTTCTTTCTCCACAGTATTCCAAATTTGCATTTATCATTAGGCTGGACCGCATTAGTTGGTGTTCTTTTATTACTAATTTTAGCAGATAGTGCAGATCTGGATGGTCTTATGGCACGAGTGGAATGGAGCACCCTGTTATTCTTTGCATCCTTATTTGTTCTCATGGAGGTAATGAATACTTATTTATTATATTTACCATTACTGCTTTTAAGGCACTGGATAAGAAACTATCCTTTTTAAAATAATATGAGTTTTATGAAATCGAATAGGCATGGATACTATACATATGCATAATAGTACACACAAAGATTTTGTATTTTTAATTATTGTGTATTCAGAAACATTAAGAATTGAATTGAATTTGCCCACATTGCATATTTAACCCTGTTAGTTATCATACTATAGCCAAATTCAGTTCCATAATTTCGACTGGCTATATTAAAAGAAATAATTATTTTTTTATTGTACTATGAATTAAAATGCAACCCTATACGTACTAGTTTGCTTACATACATACTTGTCTGCAAGGTGTAACTTAACATGTAGGAAACCAATAACAAGTGAATTTAATACGACAAAACTTATTTTAAAGTTCAAATGAACATATATCTGGTTTTCCTTTGTTTCCGAATTATATGTATTTTATATATTTGGCACTTGTGCTACTGCCATTTTCCGAGTACATACTATCATAGTTTCCTTCAGTATCATCGAGTACTTACTGTTCCAAATCAATTGTTTAACTATTTATCGGTTTAGCAGCGTCCAAACTTTGGTTTCGAAATTTCGAAATCGACCCGTGTTTCGAAGGCATTCGTCTATCTCTTGAAATGTTTTTCTGTGCGGCAGGCGTCTGTTGGGAAAACGTTTTGCATACAGACGTCTTGCTTCCAAAAAATTATGAAACACTGTGAATACGTAGGGGATATCCTTCCGAGTACAACGCAATTTTGTTTGCTGTCCAAATTCACTCTAAGAGGATGAAATCGAGCACTGAAAATTTTCTGATTTTGTGTTATTACTCGCGATCTGTAAAAACTGTAATTTACCAACTGATAGTCCCAATTGAAAGAAGTAACTTTTTCCGGAAAACTTGTTTTCTACCTTTCATAGCTCGCGAGTAATAACACAAAATCGGAAAATGTTCAGGGGTCAATTTCCGCATCTTAGAGTGAATTTAGGCAGCAAGCAAGATTGCATTGTACTCAGAAGGGCATGCCCTACATATTTACAAAGTTTCATAATTTTTTGAATTTCCGGGTTCAGGGTCTTCCCTTGTCAAAAATGGGGTTGAAACTTTGTAAGCCGTCATACACGAAAATGGTTACTGCTACGAAAAGAACTCATTAAACCTTTTTTGTATAGAATTTCCTAAGCTACAAATTTGATAATAACTAATTTTGTCATTGAACTGATAGATAACGAGATATTCGCGAAAAACTTTTTTTTTCTACCTTTGGCCCTCTGTAAAATTTTTAGCAGATGTCACATTGATGGGGGCTTGTAATATATGGTTTAAAACGAAGTAATAAATGCCCATACGAAAATGTAGCTTGCTAGTTTTCAATGCTAAATCCATGCCTGAATTATTTTTCATTTGCTACATACTCTGAATACACTTTATTCGACACCATATTCGCTATTTCAAGAGAAGATAATTAGGTGATCTAGTTTATGAGAAGATAATTAGGTGGTCTAGTTTATGAGAAGATAATTAGGTGGTCTAGTTTATGCGGAACACCGTTTATTTAATTCTTTTTTACACCAAGCATTGTATAATCATCAATTCGATGAGTCCTTTGTACGATATCATTGTTACAAAAATAAGTGTCCTTTCAAATGGGTCACTTCTATGGTTCACGCCTAGTACTTCCAACACATTCCCACGTACCCTGTTTACCTCTATCATTTTTCAATCAACGCTACCTTTACCAAGTAAATATATTCAAACCACAATTCGTGAACCGCAAAAGGTTTAAATCTCGGTGACGTTTTCGACACGTTGCAGGCTCTTTCACGGCTAGGTCTTATCGCTTGGATAGGACAACAAACGGAAATAATTATCCTATCCGTGAATGAAGAGTCACGATTAGCGGTTGCTATTTTACTGCTACTTTGGGTGTCAGCATTTGCGAGTGCGTTCGTCGATAATGTGCCTTTATCAACCATGATGATAAGAATCGTAACGAATCTGGCACGCAACCGCGAACTTGGATTGCCACTGCAGCCGTTAGTGTGGGCTTTAACTTTCGGCGCTTGCATGGGAGGTAAGGGGAAAATGATTTTCAAACTATTATTATCGATTCCAAAAGCCAACACTTCTGGAAATGTAAATCGCTGTCAATCACATCATTGAGAAGACAATGGAACTTGTCGATGCCATTTGTATAATACAGGCTGTTCGACTATGGGTGGACATTAGGCTGGACCTTATTTTTTTTCGACCATCAGATTTTTTTGGTCTCACACCCCCTCCACCCCCCACCCCCGAATTGTGACACTTGTTGGGAAAATGATCTGGAAAAAGAAGGCGAATATAATCGTACGAAAATTTTTTTTTCATTGCCTCTCTTTCGAGTTTTCAAATACAAATTCAACGATATAGCATAATTGAACAAATACAAATTCAACGATATAGCATAATGTATTTTTATGTCAAGTTTTAAAAAAAAATTCGGCCTGAATTTTTTTCCAGATCATTTTCCCAACAAGTGTCACAATTCTGGGAGGTGAGACCAAACAATCTGATCGTCGAAAAATAAAGTCCACCCTATTGTAGACCTGCCGCGGTATGTACAGTCGCAGTCCCTCGCCTCGTGTCAGAACCTTTTTACGTATATTATCAACAATTAATAACTCGGAAACGAAGTCTCAAACGCGATTTCGTCATTCTTGACTTTAGTCTTACTTTCGCCTGTAGAATCACCCCTAAAACGATTCCCAACCGTAGCCGGAGACCCTGCAGAGTGCGAGCAGAATGGTAGCCAGCCTTCGCGGTCATTAGCTCGCTGTGAAGTCAAATTGGAAGTCTGCAACTTTTAGAGGAAGTCTTATTTCATAGGAAAGAGCTTCAAAGGATTGGGGCATATTTTTCCAGATTTGTAAAAACGCGACCTTAAAACGATATCTGAAAAACAAGGATTTTTGGGCCGAAAATAATTTTTTTCAGAAAAGCCAATCCTGCCTGATCGAAATGAAAGTAGAACCAACTTCGTGCAATGTATAGTTCCGGAGATATAAATTCATTTATAAACCCCATTTCACGAAAATAAGCAAAAATTGCAAAGTTAGGGGTATGTATTTTTTAAACAAATTCGAAACCAGCGAAATCATGACTTAAACTCCCCCTCCTTTCACGCGAATTAGGTCATATCGCAGTTTCATCAACATTCCAAACATCGGCCGCAAGTGTCGTTCGACTAAATCCGATAAATAATTGAAGTACTGTATACGTGGTACTAGTATGTACCATGTACATAGTAATAGTGACGGCCTAAAATCTCTTTTAAATGTTAACACTGTATAACTCCGATTATAAGAATCCCCGCTATCAAAATAGTCTAATATCTGAATGTTTTGTTATACAAACTTTCTATTATCCGACTAGAACTAGAGCATGTACTTAAAGATTTTGCTAAGAAACATTCAAGTTTACCCGATAGTTAACAGCTAAGTTTTTAATAAGTCGACAGTTAGGTCCCATATATATAGCAATAATAAATGTCTCATATTGTTGCACATGTTTCTTGTTTGTAATTCAGATATAAAAATATTGTATACTCCTACTGCAATTATACATTGGAAATACAATATAGGTATAATTGAACTTTTTTTTACAAACTCTACGAATTTCATATGTTGCTAGAACGAATCAATCCGCGGTGTTATTTATTCATTGAAAACGCACCAAATCGTAAAAGTTCAATGGATACCAGTAGGTGGTATTGTTATTTCTGTGGTTGAATTGGTGGATATATTTGCAGGGAATGGAACTTTGATTGGAGGTACTGCTAATGTAGTTTGCGTTGGTGTAGCTGAACAACACGGATACAAATTCACTTTTATGCAATTCTTCAAGTAAGTACACATTTATCGTATTTTCATATTAGGGTGGCTCTTATTTTCGACTTTTCACTTTTCTTCGCGACATCCCCCGGAATAGTTCCAATTAATAAAAAATATTCTGTGTAAAGTTTGAGCCCGATTGGATATGTGGAAAGGAGCCCCTGGGCCCTTAAACATTTAAATAATTACTTAAAAGAGCACAAAGTCGATTTTATTTAATTATCCTCTAAGTTATTGATTACATTAAAAAACATTCAAACCAGGAGCACATTTCATATTGTATTACTTTTTCTCGTACGGGAAACGGTTTTCGAAAAAAATCCGAAAAACTGGAAAAAGTGAACAAATTTTTTTTCTAATTTTGAAAGTTTAAATGCCTCTCGAACACATTTTACTTATGAATGCTAAAAGAAATGTGTATTTTTTATTAGTAACTATTATTGCTTCGTATACACAGGACTCGTACTGTGTAATTACTACAATGCGACTTATTTGTCACTCAATTTGCAGAGACAGTGTCATATCACTCCAGTTTATATATGACAATTATGATGTAATGAAATTTAATTTAAATTAACTACATCGCAATAAAGTTAATCAATCCAATACACTGCGTCGGACATATTTTCAGTAAAATTTTCAAATGCAGATCGAATAACAAATCGCAGATAAATTAACTTCTCTCCACAAAAACACGTGACTAATTTAATCTTTGTTGTCGTAATAATTTCATTAATTCGGCAAATAATTTTCGATGCATTCATTTCAGAGTTGGCTTTCCAATTATGCTAACGAGTAATATGATAATAACCATATACTTAATGATCGCTCATGTCCTTTTCAATTGGAACGGATAATGTTATTGTTTCAATGTGCATTTAATGTAAAAATTCAGTCACGTTTTGGAAGGTAACCGAAGGTATATTCCTTGTCATGTGCGACAAATATTATACACACAGCAGTAGAATAATATACATATAAAAAACGAGTAATCATTTTAAAATTATATTACTTATTTTATTAACTTATTGCAAAGATCATTTTGCTATCTTATTGTAATATTATATACTAATCATTTGTCACAAAATCTTATACATGGTGCAATATTTGCTTGAGTAATCAAATATAAAAAATATATTGTTATACTGATCGTTAACGTTGGTTAATTGTTATCGCAATAAGACAGCAATTTAGAAAATCATTACATCGGAGATTTTTTAAATATCATTTTACATGCAATGAATATATACAAGATTTCTTTGATAAATTTATTTATCATCTTCGCATGTTAGATAAAAATTTGTAACCGTTTAATTTTTATTTGGTAACAAATGTCGTAAATGTTGAGAACATTTCAATATTCGCGTAAAATAAGGTTGGAAGGTGTTTCACATTTTTTAGTAAATCAAAGTTCATAGTCAAAATGCGCCAGTAGGGAAACTAAAAATACCTTTTTAGCTCATTAAAATACAATTTTAATTTTAACAATTCTATTATACACCGAAACAGTTCAAACTACGAAAGATAAAATTACTTCATAAAGCAAGAAGGATAAGATTGTAAAAAAAACATTTTCATATTTTCTTTTATTTGTTGCATTTCCATTATACCAAGTAATTAAATGAAACTGGACTTTGTTTTTAATTATTTCGCACTTCTTTCACCTAATAAATGTAAAACAAATTAAAAGAAATAATGAATCTGAGTTTTATATGTAGGTATTATGTACATATAACAACAATGTATCACTATACATGTACATTAAATAAATTATTATTAATATGTAACAATAAATTAGCTGCGAAGTGTTGACTCTTATGTTGACACTTGAGTGTTGTATCTTATGAATTCTTTTAAAGTTAAACAGAGGTTACAATAAAATTAATAATGTATGATTATAACAATTATACCTATATAGAAGAAAACCCCATTCTTTAGCGAAAAACTAAGAAATGTACGGTATAAAGTGATGAAAAATGCAAATTTAACATGATAAGAATGAAAAGTAGGTATACTTCTGGTATAGATACCACAGGTAGAATAAACTTCCCTATAGTAAACCATTTAAGAAAATACCTCCATAAATCGAAAACGTGTTCATAGTTTATAGCAGAAAAATTTCAGAACTATATCAGGATTGTAATTAATACACAGTCGACACATGCCCAGTCTCACCTCGGGCGAGATTCCCGAATCCACGCACAACACAGTCAAAAGTTACAACTTATATAAATTTGAGGCAAAATTGCATTAGCCGGCATCAAAACAAAACTAAGCAACGCGTGAGCTACAACCTCTTGCTAAGAGGTATCGTCTAATTCAATTAATATGCGAATAAAGACTAGAGTCCAATTTAGGATCCGGGCCAAGTTAGGGAATTTTCCCCTGAATAGAAAATACTCAATTCATATCAATAAATATTATTTTAAGTTGCAAAAACAACTTTTACCGAAGTACATATTTTCTGTAAAAAATGTAAGCGTACGTGGAAACTTTGTGAGAAGTAAATTGTGAAAGATGCTAGAGGTGTTACGAGCTGAGGCTGAAGCCAATACCATTGGCAGCTACGAAGCCGTTACACTGTTCCTAACAAGGGGCCGGATGAGTATGTTAGGTCTGTTAGACTCAGATTTTTGTGAAACTTCGCAGACACATAGATGAAAGAATCAAAAAATATTTAACCCTGGTTCAGCTGTTAGCGTAATTACAATTTACGTGAGATTTAACAACAAAAGTCGCAGATTACAGAGATTTAACTTTCTCATATACTTACTTAAGTAAATGAGGATAGGATGAATAGTAATAATAATGATCGTAAATAATATAAAATATGAATCATTATATAATGTCCCATATTTGTATTCGAAATTCGTGAAATATATTTATTTTTCCTTCATGATTTCCACAATAACGTAATTATTTCATTATTGCCGTCTGCGCGAAGCACATTAATTTTTACAAACAAATCAGATACATTTTTCACACTGTCTGGACACATTACTTGATTTTTTTTTTGGTTTGCAAACTTAAAATAACGTGATCGTTTAGTTTTGAGTATGTTGTACATTTTTAGCTTGAAATACCAAAGTGCAATTGTCTTGCCTCGTAAAATGTGATGCTACGGTAATACATTTCCCATTTCAATTAGATAAAGCTATCTTCGGAAATATTTACTGGTATCCTACATTTTGATTACTTCGCACTATAATACGTAACCATTATATTTAGATATATCTAAATAATAGAAGATGAATCAACTGACCACCATTTTCTTTTATGCTTATACGTATAATTCGTGATTAATAAATTGATTCAGTACATCCTCTGTTTTCTCAGTTTCGTTACAGCAATGTATTATTTCTGAATCTTTCCAATCATCATTCAACCTTTCATGTATGTAGGTGCTCGATACTCGTTATGTGCTCGAAGTAGATCATCAGTTTGATATAAACAACAACTTCAACAACATCGTTACTATTTCTATGTTAATTAAATTAAACTAAAATCTAGGATTTAAAATTGTCATTAGTTTACGTCGATAATAAGACAGCAAACGCAACGGAAAGCAAATCACGGTCTTATTAATGTTTATAAATACAAGCGAGAACAGAGAGAGAAATATAAGTACATACATATGTATATCTAGTTACGTGAGAGAAAAATTCAATCAAGTATACACGTACCTGACGAAGTATCAAAATTCTCTCGAAAATGAAGCCCTTTAGAACAAAATTGTACTCTCTGCCATTCATCTATTTTTTTCACGAAGAATATTACAGGGTGTACGGTGTACCAGAAATATGGTGGAACACTGGATTAACTCGGAAGCATGAAGTTTTCGAAAAAAAATGTTTCGGGCAAAAGTTGCAGGGTTTGGAAAGTGGCATCCAATTGTGACCTTAACTATGGCCTAAGGGTGAAATACAAGTCATCACAAAGTCGGCTTAATTTTTTTTAAATGGGAACCCCTATTTTCGGCACCAGAAATGAAAATAACAGAAAATTGTACGTTTAAGTATGTGGCTTGATATTTAACCCGTGTGTTTCATATTCAAAATTTATCGGATGTTCGGTTTCTATTTATGACTACTACGCTACTTTGATTTCTACCCCTAGGCGATGGTTAACGTTACCAGCAGATACCTCTTTGTAGACCCTTGAACTTTTGTCTGAAACATTTTTTTCAAAAACGTCATCCTCTCGACTTAAACCGGGGTCTTGGTTCAAAAAGTAATTTGACCCCCAAAATAACCCCCAAAGGTTTTTTGACTCAATGTCCTGACCACATATTTGAACGTAAAATTTTTCATTCTTTTCACTTCTGGTGCCGAAAATAAGGGCTCTCATTTGAAAGAATAAAGTTGTCCTTGGCGTGACCTCTAAATTTGACCCTTAGGTCATGGTGAAGATCTCCATCAGATGCCTCTTTCCAAACCCTAAAACTTTTGTCTGAAATATTTTTTACGAAAACATCATGCTTCCAAGTTAATCCGGGGTTCCCATCTTTCTAGTACACACTGTATATCTCCTATTCTCTAGTACTCTACCTCGTGGGACAGGCTTGATATCGATTGTTACTATCTACCTGAAGATATGATAAAAGTATAACTCGAGTAGTACGTTACTATACAAGAAACAAAGATGGTTTTTCGTTTGATTTGAGATCAAAACTGCCTAAATTATGCAGAAGGGCCAACACATTGTGTTGAAAGACTACTTAATCATACACACTTCTTATATATATTTTTTAATTTATTTCGTGTAGAATTATTCTAAATATATCAACAAATTTCAGTCTTGTAAAATATACATTTCGAATCCGTTGAAATGGAAGGAAAAATGTTTCTTACAATGAATTGCTCCGTAATCCGAAAAGTAACCAAACCTGTTATTCATCACAACATTAAAAGAATTTTAACAAGGAATGTTTATTGATAATATCTCAGGAAAATAGGTTGAAAATTAAAATATATACCTTGTGTCTATTAATTATTTGCATTAAACTTTCGCCGCGGTTTCATTACTTTCCAATATGAACATATTGTGCCCCGAATTATATATAACACACTGATTATGACAAGAGTGTAATAATCTCTTCCTTTAAAAAAGTTTGCCGGACGCTTAACTATTTTTTGATTTTCTAACGTCAAGTAAGTTAATACACTATGTGAAGGTACGTATTAAAATGTGTATAGAACTCATATATTTTCTCATAAAGTATCAAAATTTTGTTGAACCGATTACACAAGTAGAACTAAACTTTACAACCCGAAGAATGAAATTGTACCAAATTACAAGTTTTGTAGACTTTGTTATTAATTTCCATATTTAATTGGCATTCTATAAACATAATTATGCACGATACGATAAATTACATTGGACTGATTTTGTACTATGAATGCAAATGCGCGTACACGTTTTCTATTTGCATCATCATTACTTAACCTCGTGATATTAACAGCCAGGGGTTGAAAACGGTTATGATATCGTTTTCGATTCTCGAAACTGTTATAAGAGCCGAAATAATCTTGAAACAGTTAGGAATGAAAAAGGTACTGGTCCATATCGGTTTCGGTTCTACAGAACCGATATTATATCGGTTCCATAACAATGATATATCGGTTATACAGTAAACGCTCAGAACCGACCAATACATTAAGCCGGGGATCCACCGAGAAGCTAAGCTATGCTATGCCATTTTACGTTTTAAAAAAATTAACTTCAATACAATCTTATGGAACCGTTTTCACCAAAAGCTAAGCAAAAAGATAGCATAGCATAGCATAGCTTAGCTTCCAGGTGAATCCCCGGTCTTACTGTTATAAAATCCATGTATATAACTGTTATGAAACCGATATAATATCGGTTCTGTAGAACCGTAATCGATATAGTCATAAATTTCGGTTCCTTATAACAGTTATAATAATATCGATTTTTCATAACTGTTTTAAGGGGACTAGACAGTCGAAAAATCGATTTTTTTGCATTTTCCGAAAGCACCATCATTGTTTGTGCGCTACTAAATCCGGTGGTATCAGAAGTTTGGACCGAGATGGCACATGTTTTACTCATCCTGTAATTTTTTCCAAGTCGATCTGAACGTCCATTCGCTCACAATCAGGAAAAAATGAAGAGAAGAAAATATTCGAGAAACACGCGCTTAAAGTTTCTGGGCAAAGACGACGTTACAGGTTGCCGCTTGACGTTTTTAACAGCCAAATCTACAATTTTGTGAATTTTACTATAAACCAAGCGGCATTTTATTCAGAAAAGATAGTACTTTCGGAAAATGCAATAAAAATCGATTTTTCGACTTCCTAATCCCCTTAATCAGACCCGATATTTAACAACAGTTATTTTCGGAACCGTTTCAACCCCTGACATATTTTCACTTTCACTCTTGAATTTCTGCTGTAGATAAATATCATTTATTGCAAAGCTCATAAAAGAAGTACTTTACTCCTACATGCATATATCTACATTAGATTCCGTAAGTACACAAGCAATTAATTATCGTAACATTCTGACGTTGCTAATTGAATTCATAATCTAATGGAAATAGATATACCTATATCTGTGTAGGTAGTAAAGTACTGTACTTACGAATGCCATTGTAGATTATATGTATATAATTTTAAACTAAAAATCATGGTTATGAGAATAAAACAAACAAATATTCAAATATTTTACGCAAATAATACCGAGTCTCCAGATTCACGATCAAAAAGTTTCTGAAACCGATCTACTGATTCTTGGAAACATATTTACCTACAAAATCAAAATACTTTACAAGACCGCCAAATTTGTATACTGTAAATAAAACATAAATACACCATCTTCAATGCCGCTATGTATATAAAATTGATTACATACATGATTATTATATAGCCCTATGTTGGCAACAATATGCTGGTTAACGCAATTTTTGAATTATAAATTAAATTAAAAGAAACTAAGCGAGCCTAAGTTATACTCTAATACATAGCGATAATAATATTTAATTGTCCAAATAATAGTTTTCATTTTTAATTTTTTTTTTTTTAATTACAACGGACGTATAATATAATGCTCACAGTTCTAACTTATTATGCATAATGAATAGAAAACTGATTACGACATTTTGTTCATATTCGTTCACTTATTTTATATTTGATGAATTTGTCCGAATTTATCTCACATTAGATTGACAAAATTAAAAAATTACATTTGTCGTTACTTATTAAATAGAATTTCAAAATCTAAAACATACAGTTCCGTGATGATGAAGTGAATAAAATGTAAATTACGTAGAATTCCTATTTATGCAACATATTCTGTATATAGTGGAAGAGATACTTATAATGAAATTGTAAATGCGGTAATTAAATGACGACACCTAGTGGAGCCAGATGACCCAAAGCCATATGTGAACCTGGAGGAAGTCAAACTCATCAACTCCGCTTGGTGTAGATTTCTCAATTTTAGTACTTCAAGATACGATTACTGTCAAACTATCAATTGTTTCTAGTTTGATTATTTTCATGGAGTTGATCAGTTTGGCTTCCGAGTGGCTCACATATATATATATATATATATATACGCATTCCATTTTAGGATTGCGAGCATCCTGCAATGAAATTAGTGGGGACTAAATTAGTGTTAAAATACTTCGGGCGAAACTTAGAATAAGACCTGGGTCCTGGGTAATTGTCACCCCATATTTTGTTCAAACCACTTGCAACTTCGTTACATCTCTTCCACTTACTACATATTGTTACAGATATGTACTTTCAAAAAAAGAGATTTTTTTACTCGCCAAGTATCAACTGCTTGACGATGTTGTATATAATCCTATGATTAGTTTGAAATAAAAGAGCGAATGTATACTACACACACTACTCAATATACATCATCCAATATACATTCCGATTGAAATACAAATAAAATTTCTTCGAAACGGATTGTACATAATTTAAGTTGATAGAAGTTGCAATTCGTCGACAATAATTATATAAAAAATCAACGTTTCATACTAAACACATATAGTCAATTATAAATTCTGCATACACATACGTATATCGCGCATTAGACAAAGTAACAATAATTTCATATAATATTTCATTACTGTCTGCTATTTAAATCAAAATTTACAAAAATATTAATTTGCAGCATCTAGATTTATTTATATTCGCATATTCGGCTAACTATATGTTTAAATGACCTGAAACTTACAGCTCTACCATATCTAATGGCAGTGCTGCCCCACATCTTGGGCCCCTTGCGTGCCTTCGCCCCCTCTTTGTGTCGGATTTTGTTTGTGTGAAGTGCGCACACAACGCGTTATCAACTAACGTTTCTATGCAGACCAGCGGCGATAGAGTGGGAGAATGTATTTAAGCTCTAGGGCTTAAGTTGGGCAGCACTGCCTTGCAGCATTCTTTTGAAAGCTTGATGAATGCTGCTTACTTCCAATTAATACAATAAGTAAATGTTATAATTTTCTAAATATTGTTAATTCTCATCGATTTTCTTTATAATTAAGAAAGCATTTTTCAATGCATTGTTACATATTTCATTCACTGCTTATAAATATACTTAATCTTTATATGGATCCGTAACGCGTGATATTATCAACACTTTAGATCTATTGTGACTCATAAAAGAATGCAAAGTACACATTACAATCTTAATACTAGCAATCGTTATAATTTTAATCGGCTTTTAGGATATTTATTCTGTTATATACCTTCCTAGATATCCTCACAAACAAATATTTACAATTGTAATCTAACGAAATTAATGAATCACAGCAACAAATGGTGCATATTTAGTATGTATGCAACTTTGAATTTTTTTCTTACACGGATAAATATTACTAAACACTGTAATTATGTGAGCTGTAAAATAGAATGCTGATTCATTTAAATCAGTGAACCGAAGGAAAATAGATTCCATGGCTTTGTGAAGTCATTTATTTACTAAGAGAAATCGCGAACTGGACGCACGCTTTTCCGATCTTAATTTTATTAAAGTCTAGCAATAAATAAGTGATTTCTACGTCGCTTAATAACCACAGATAAAGTTCTGGATTAAAACTACGGAAAGCATATTTTGAATCCTTGAAGTGATCATTTTGTTTTCCGTCGACTCTGTGCCACATTTTACAAAATTCAAGGTTTTAAAAATCGCAATTCATTATTAGAGATTTTCTATTTTTCACCAAGAAGAACCATAAGTAATCTAGGTTTCCCAGTAATTATGTGTACATGTAGATAATTACAAATATTGTAACTACTAGTGAAGAAATACTAATTTGTCAACTATAATATCAAATATAATATAACAGAGAACTACAATGTTTGAAGCCGTTTTTTTTTTTGTAACAACGTTACATTCTAAAAATATTCGGCGTTTGCATTTCAAACCCGAATACAGTCAAACATGAAAAGGCGTTCGTTCAGCGCGCGATCACACCTTGTCAAATGTTACTTTCTTCGACTAAGATAAATATCTTCAACATTGCTACTTAAGTGACAGTTCATAATTTACTTTAAATGAGAAATATTATGACGGTTTGCTTGACATTCCTTTATAAGAAAAGTTTGGTATGATTTGTAAAAGATCTAAATATTTATATCCTTCCTTCTGTATAATTTATGAACCTGATTATAATATTTACAGCAGATTTGAACTGTAGAATATTTGGGTATGTTGAATTTGAATAATTTCGAAATCCCTAACTCAGCATGTGTATGTCATGAGAACACATTTCCGATCAGAAAACATTATTTCGTTAGTATACGAGATAACAGAAAGTGTGAATTGACATGAGATATTTATACATAAACGTAACATGGACTATGAATTGATGCATGACTTACATAAGATGCTGAATGTTACCAAAAATTGTAGAAACTACCGTTTGTAACGTCCTTTTATTAGTTGCAGAGCTTTCGCCATTAAAGGTGCTTTCGTTTTCTTCAGAACACCAGACGCTGTGAAGCAATTGAAAAATTGTAACATTAAAAAAAAGTCTTTAAACACTTAAAAATATTCTAGCAATTTGGGTTGTTAGAAAAGTCAATTGTATATATTTCAATTGTATAATATTTTAATTCCTGAATTATGCACTTTTACACATTTCGTAAATAACTATCATACATAAAAACACTTACATGTTTTGGTGCGAGCTAAAGGTGGCGGCGGAACTGCAATGTTCGTTGCAGCTGCAGGACCTCCACCACTAATTAATTTCTTTTTTAAACTAGATGCCGTATTAGGCACACAATTTGCAGTGCCATATTTAGCTTGTTTTTTAAGGACATTCCTTGGAGGTTTAACAACGTTATCCACATACGCAAGCTTAGTAGATCTTACCGGGAGAGATTTGTCTATCGACTGTTTTATATTAGCAGTAAGCGTTTTCAGTTTTGCTTCCCTTTCATCCAGACAGCGCTACCATACAGTAAAAATCATATATTATACAGAAACGATATATAATATGTCGGTAACATATTATTATTCAAGGCATATTTTTATGAATATATATTTTTATTGCTCCAATAAGAATTATATAAGACTGTACCAAAAATTGATATTCATAATTATTTTACAGAAAATGCATACCATGTACATTTCACGCCACGTTTCCATTTCTTCCCTTTGTTTATTTCTAAATTCGCGATTAGAATGAAACTGCCATAAACTATCTGTATCGCCGATTAAATAAGGATTGTAATGTTCCAGCATAAATAATTGATCTGATGTTGCACGCTCCAAAACTGGTTTTATTATGTCAAAAGGCACACCACCAGTAAATTCAAGTGCTACGTGAAAGAGAAAAATAAAGAATCAGAATGCGTAGCAAATAATTCTACAAAAATCATACAAGATATACAGGTTGATACACTTAACACAAGACACCAAAATATGTACCTCTTTCCTTTTTAGAGGTATAAAAAATGGTTCAGGGAATAGTTTGGTTTTTAATTGTTTTTGCTTTTAAGTACAAGTGTCAAGAATACTCACACACCACTATCTTTTGTTTTTTAATACAGATCTTTAAAATAGAATCAAAATCTTTGCACAAGATTACCCTTTGACCTACTTGCTAAAATATTTTTCTCCACAGCTAACATTCAATAACGTTAAACCAGAGTAAACTATATTAGAAGATAAATAAAAAAATGTATTATATCATTAAAAATAAAATGGTGTCCTTGAAATATCTGATGCTTTCATGCAGAATCAAAGCAACAGCAATAAGCTATGTTCTTCTATAAATCATATGAATGTTATCTACATCGCTTTTTGTGAACAAAAATACAGAAGATATTCAACTAACATGTTTTAAGTGCTTTATCCTGTATAAAATGATTAATAACGTGTAGGGTTGGTATTTAAAATTATAAGAAAAAAGAATTTGTATAGTTCTCTTGTGCTTAAGTAATATATAAAGGTTGTACTTTGGGCACAAAGAAAATTGAAGAATGATTACTCTATATTGTTCCATATATTGCTTATAAATCTACTGAAAAAATCACTTACCGTCAATGTTCTCTATTAGCACTCTTATACACAATTCAAACAGAGTTGGCACGGTCGTAAAAGCAGATTTATTTCCAGAATAGACTTTTGTCCTGCAATGGAAAATCAGTGTATTAGCCCTTATTGATATTCCTACAATTATTAAAAGTTTTTGGGAATTACGAAACTTGCTGTACCTTTGATTTTTAACATAAATCACATCGGTAAGAACCTTGTCTTCTTCCTTGCGATGCATAGGGTTGATATATGGCAGTGGCTTATAATTGGGACTAATTTCAGGCAGTGTAGATGCCAAATCCACACTTAATGGTTCTAATTTTATATTTGATGATAAAAGAGATGGTGGCTGTAACCAAAAATATTCATTACATTTATAAGCTCACAAATTTTGTAACTTTGTCATAACATCGTTGAACAATACAGCTCGAACAGCTTAAATTATTATGTACTACATTATATTGTGCAAATTACTTGTAAAGGATCACTGCTCGTTGGTTCAGGTTTCAACTGAACTACTGGTTTTTTAATATTCGTAGTCGCCGGTTCTGGTTTAATCATTTTCGTTAAAGAACTTGAGTTTGTAGAGGTATTATTAATGCGTTTTCTAGATGGCTGCGCCATTGTGCACATACCAAGTGCCTCTGCAAAACTAGCACCTATATGTGAAAATAAAATATACCGATAAGCATTAATGAAAAATTTTAGAGTTTAGAAATTTATAATCACAGCGATAAACTAAATTTTCCAAATCGGTATCAAAAAGGGAGTATTTTTTTAATGCACCACCATTGTAGAAAAATATACTAGCACTTTATTTAACACATTGTATGCATATAAGTGTTTTAAACGCATAACGTACAATAACTTAGTTATTGTAAGCACATAGTAATACAGTAGTAAATTAAATTTATTCGACAGTATTTAAATAAAAAACCACAGCAGTTACAAATGTTTTTTTAGTTGTCTCGAAAGTGACATATATGTTTATAAACTAACCGGAATTGCAATCGATTCCTTCGTCGCCATTAATTTCTTGCTTGATCTTTACTACTTCCTTTGGTTCCTTCGACCCATGCTTCGAGTGCTTTGCATCTTTACTACCTTTGCTTTCGTGTTTACCTTTCCCTTCTTTACAATCCTTTTTCTTACTTCTATCCTTACTTTTATCACAATGCTTATCGCTAGAGGAACTATTGTGATGCTTCGACTCCGAGGATTCTACGTTGGAATGACAGCTATCTGGCTTTTTAATTTCGTCTTTGCTATGACTCGCTTGAGCCTCAGTTTTATGCTTCTGTTTCTCTCCACTGTCCTTCAACTTACTACTAGATGAATCGCTCTTTTTAGAGCACACCTTCGATTTCTCTTGGACATCTTTCTTTTCCTGCTTAATCTCGTTCTTACTTATCGCATCTTTATCCTTGGGCTCTTCCTTTATTTTAATTGTACTATATGTAGCATTATTCTTATGCTTCTCGGAACTAGAAGATACGTGAAGTTTGCCTTCGTCACTCTCGCTCTCCGAGTTCTTTCTTCGTTTATTCTCCTTCCGCGTAGTAGCTGAACCGTCATTCTTTCGTTTCTTACAATTCTCTTCAATGGCTTTATGTAGATCACCGTTATCTGGCTTAGTGGAGTATTTCTCTAAGCTTTCAGATTTTGTATGACTCTGGTGCTTAGACCCATAAACTTCATCTTTCTTAGAGGCACTTTTATTATCCTTCGCACATTCTTTCTCACTTTTTGAATGATGTTTGTGACTATGTTTGCTTTTATCATGCTTCTTTGGTTTCTCTGATTCGCCGCTTGAACTTTTAGCAACATCGCAGTTACCTTTCGACGGAGTCTTTTCAGATTTTACTTTGAGTTCTTGTTTGGAAGCATACTTACTACTTTGAGCTGTATTTGATAACTCACTTTTCTCTGCCTTATGCCTGTGTAATTGTTTTCCAGCTTCTTCGCTTTTGTGTCTGAAAAATCACATTAAATGTATGCCCTTTTAGTTGCACCAAAAGAATAATTACTATTTATCGCTACTCCACCGCTGTACAAAATAATAAATCCTATCCGTTAATAAAGTAGATTTAATATCTATTTCCAGCAGTATCCATTTGTACTTTTATATTTAATACGTTTAATATGTTTACACTTCTTTTTCGTCTGACGACAAGATAAAAATTCTCTATTTTCAGAAATCGTGTTAATCTGAAGGTAAATCATACTTTAGATAGGTGATAATAAAACAAATCTTTCACTGTACCTTATAGAGTTTTCGTCATTTTTCGGAGATTCTCGATCGTCGCTGTAACTTTCAGGTGCATCAGGAACACAAGCTTCATCCTCGTCCTCGCCTTCGCTAGTTTCTTCGCTGGCAACCATTGCCTTCCATTTGGCGACAAGTGCTTTAGCAGCATCCCCTATACCACCGTCATATTTTCTTAAAGCATTTACTGTGCGTCCTACGCCGGTTTCCTGAAGGTGTTGCACTGTCACTGGCAAATTCGATAGCTTCGAAATACAATGTAGTATCTGCAACATATCAAAAGACAGAAATATTAAATTCAATATGTTAACGCGACAGACGCATACGTTGGAAAATTATGAACTTCAAACATGAAGGAGGACGAATAAGTAAAATGAAGAGGCTATAAAATAGAAATCCATAGATATTTATTAAAGAAACTATTATCATTCGATACATATAAATAGTAAAATTAATACAAATAAAATCAGCTAAAGGATCGTACATTTCCCTGTAAATGTTTTCGTAGGAGAAACGAAGCATAATCGAAATAAAATGCCGCAAACTTTGAAGAAATTTATTTATATCTTAGAGGCAAAAGAAAATAAGATATTAGTTTGTAGTGTACACATTACAATCGTGAAAATAATTCATCTGATTTAGATATCATCGTCACTGTGTTTAGATATCGTCGCGAGGTTATACTGAAACGATATTACGGGAACTGCATCGTCATATACGTCGCTAGAAATTAGGGGAGGTGAATATTAGTTGAGTAATACATACTCTATCCTCATTGTCATCGCATTTTTCAATATTTCGCTGATAATGCTTAATTTTATCCTCTACAGACATTGTTGCGGCTGCCAGCTGCTGACTGCTGTTGTCCCGTATTCATGGACAGATGGATACGACGATCGGACGAGAAAGGTAGTTTCAATAGAAATTTACTTCTATTAGACACAGGGTAAATTCCGTCAACTATTTTACAATCGTAAGAGGATCAGGAAATAGACAATATTATCTTACACAAAGTGAATTGAAAATAATGGACGATCATTTTTACCGATTCAGTGGAATTATTTTATTTCTAAGTGGAAATTAATATCATAAAAACGCCTCAAGGGCACAACGATTTACACCGTGTAATAATAAATCTGATTGCAGAATGAGCTTAATATGTACGGAAGAAATTGCGTAAAATTGTTAATTCCGAGGGATTCGCCCTCAACCAGTTAGTGCTACGCAACACGCAGCAAGCGCAGCAACACGTCATATGAAAGTACGCGCATGTGTGCACCTACACTAGAGCACTAAAGAGGTGAATATGGCGAGTATGCGCATCCGCCATATTGGATTCTCTGGAGAGAGAAGATTATTGAGTACCCGCCTTAATAAGTATCGTCCAATTTAGTTTATAAAAAAATATGCGTTGTTGATATTGATATTTGGTAGCATGACACATTATTGGAGTATTTTATTACATTTAAGTTTGTGTTTTGTTTATACTCGTAAAGGCGAGTACTCAATAATCTTCTCTCTTCAGAGGATCCAATATGGCACTTCTTTCGTGCTCTAGAACACTCTAGAAACAGGCCATTTCCATTCCGTCTTTTGCTCTAATAGCACATTCGACAACCTGCACTATAGTGCGCACTGAATGCGAACGCTTTCGCTTCTAATTGGCTAAAATTCACATTTAGTGCGCACCAGACCAGTGCGACCGTCCCAATACGCTATAAGTTTTTTCCTTCAACCCCCAGCACTTCATTTATGCTCCGTATTCAGGCTCGTGCATTAGCGCGCATTTGCGAATGGTTTTGCGCGCAACAATATAATTAAGAGAATAAATGAAGTTAGATCATATTCACAATGTTTGTTCTAATTAAAATTTGTGTTATATTAATAATTTTATAAGAGTCAACGTGATTGGTGGTTGAGTAAATATTTAAAAGAATGTTCCTGAAATTTTGTAGGAACGTTCGCCAAAAAAGGCCAACCATGTGAAGTTGGCCACTAATGGTAGACACGCACACAGAGACGTACCTAGTAAATACATATGTTTACTTCAAAGTAGTGTAGTATATAGTTCGTGAATTTACGAAAATATGACGTAATTTTGTGCTCGTCAGTAAGCAGATTATTTGGGGGCGTAAAAATGCCATTCTGGGATTTTATTCGTGACATATTTACTGGACGAAATTCAGGAGAACCCAAAAACGGAGGGTAAGGTTTCATCAGAATCTTTATTTATTAAAAATATACGTATGTGACGATGTTATTTTGACAGTCTACGCTTGTCAGCTGCCTACTCTTTATGTCATACCCTTGTACATATTATTTGAAATTGACTTCGTAAAATATTGCAGGTTCCCCGATTATCAAGACGATTATGACAGATACAATTTTAGGAATCCAATCTGGCAAAATGATGAAGATGATGATATTGATGAATTCAGGTAATATATATATCTCGTATTATACAATGTTAGATATATTTATCACTCCCAGACCTTTCATGTGCATTGTCATTTTCAGTAATTTGGTAATTTGTATTTTGTTAAATATAGGCGTTCCAGGGGAAATATGCAATTTCACATTTTCAGCGATCCATTAGAAATAACCAAATACTTTGAATCTCAAATCGATGACATATTAAAAAACTTCGTTTTTGGATTTAACAATGACGGTATGTTTTTATCTATAGATACACTGTGGGTATAAAAAGTATTTGTACATTGTCTAATGTCCACAAAAACCTAAAAGTTAAAGCAATTATACAGTCAAAATGTCATCCAACTAAATATCAAAAGTGTTAACAAGTTAATTAGAATTTGTGTATCTACATTAAAACTATTTTTGCAAATAAAAATTATAAGATTATTTTCGTTCTTTATAATAGTTTCAAGAATCAGAATTAATATTGTAATGGTTTTCAATACCTGATTAAAGCCCATAATTTCTTTCGTAAAATTAGAACTATACAGGTACTCGTAGCAGAAATATTTTACCATATTTTCGCATTCTTGTTAATATTTTTGGAAAGGATACCATTATGTTAGTTGTGCTCACATAAAATTTATTCCAAATGTTTCTTGAAATATGTAAAAATTACTTGTTTTATGAAAATGTATCAACGAAAAGGGTAAACGAAATTATACATGGTTTTTGTCGAAATTAATCATACGAATACTTACACTCTTTCTATATGTATGGTTAAATCTAAGAATACATTTATTATATTTTTAGGTCATAATATCTTTACAAATGTACCTCCATTTCCATCTATACAGGATGAAAATTTACGTGACAAAATGTTAAAATCAAATAAGAGTGATTTCAATGAAACGAAGGCAAAAGTGGATACAGACTTAGATGGAAAGTTAGTATTGAAATAGTATACAATTATTTTATTTGAGGGCATAGGTTATTGAGTACAACATCTAAAACTAATGCGAACAATGTTTGGTCTCTTAAACAGGGTTACAGCAGATAATTTTTCTAACGTATGGGAGGAATATAGTAAACCGAAATCATTAGAAGTGTGTGTACCACAGCAACACATAATTGGGAAATCCATAAGAAAGGAATATGTTCGTAGATCTGATGGAACAATAGAACAGAAACAAGTATTTAGAGACAGTGAAGGAAATGAGAAAGTAACTGTATCTCAACAAATTGGTGACAAAATACATACTGTTACCACAAAAAGAGATAAGAACGGGCTAGAAACTAAAACTGAGGAATTCGTTAATATTGATGAAAGTAAGTAAATTAAGATTATAACTTCGTATTGTCTAATACATGTTTATTATTACATGGATAATTATAACCACGTGGATTTCAGGTGAAATAAAAGGAAATAACTGGTTACCATCAAATGACAACAGTAGTTCTTATAATTCACACATGAATTATTTTCCATGGGAAAAGTTTTTTAAACCGGACCCAAAATTATAGTCAAAATGAATATCACAGTTTCCTTATAAATAAAATTTATTAATATAGAATAGATGGTTTCATTCCGAAGGAAGTCAAATTCTGGATCTATGTAATATACAATATGTAATAAACTTATTTCACTATTATATATTACTCTAAGTTGTTTTTCTTTACTAGTCTACTAGAGTAGTAGAGGACACCGAATGCTAAAGATGATCATAAGAATAAGTAGCGACTGTGAAAATAGCCACTCTTAAAATTCGGTGCCGGCATCGATTGTAAAGATAAATATTGTAGGCGTTTGATGCTCGCGAGACAGCCTATGGTGTGAGTGATCCATAAGTAGCGTCCATTAAGTAGGAATTCGGAACCAAGAGATCTAGAAATCGGCGTGGGGAAATCGGTTAGGTGGCTGGTCAGCACGCGGGAGGGCGGCCGGGGTTCGAATCCCGGAACCGCGGATCCTCCCCCCCCCATTCCCTTTTTATCGGCTCCTACAATGTGGTAGAACAGTGTTTCACTTTTCTTCTGAAAAATGTAATCTAGAAATTGTCGAGGTTCTGTTAAAATTCCGCTGCCGACATCGATTGTGTAAAGGAGGGAGGGAGGGGGATCACTGTGTAACAGAACCTCGATAATTTCTAGATTACGTTTTTCAGAAGCAAAGTGCGGCGCTGTTTTATTATGTTTTTATCTTTACAATCAGGTCCGGATTAAAGGGGGGCTAGGAGGGCTGCAGCACCGGGCCCCACTTTCCGGGGGGGGGGGGGGCGTTCTAAGCGATTAGCTCACTAGCCCTGCCCCCCGTTGTTCAACCCCGGGGGCCTCGAAGGTTTGATAGCCCTGGGTCCCAAAAATCAACCACGGGGGGGCCTCGAAGGTTTGATAGCCCCGGGCCCCAAAAATCTTAATTCAGGCCTGTTTACAATCGATGTCGGTACCGAATTTTAAGAGAGCCTCAACAACTTTTGTATTAGGGTATTGCTCTGTCCGTGGGTAGTGCGTGGTGGTGCGTACTGCATACCCGACTTCGGACCCGTACGTACCGTTGTCTACACTGCATTCCAATTTATAGCGGACTCGTTCCGCGCAGTGATACACTGCTGATTAGTAGGAAACCGGTGGGGAAAGTGCTACGACCAATCGCGTGTGTCAGATCCGTGGGAGCTGCGCAGATGGGTCGTAAATCGGTAGTGAGTCCGCTCTTATATGAAATGGAGTGTACCACCGACTCGAGGGAGAATACAGCTATAAACCGCGAACTGTGGCTGTTTTTAATGCCACTTCTTCTACGTATAATGTCAATTCTTGATCGTTGACCATCACACACAATTCAGTCATGTTTGCCATCGTACTACTAGAATAGTACGCGAATACGTTTTTCAAAGCGTGCGTAAAGAGACAAATACACATGCGCGCATTAACTGTATGCTTGATGCGTTAGAAGTGGGAGAATTCTAGGGAATCCTATGCTCCCAACGCCACCAATGCATGCGTTAACTAAAACGGAACGATTTTCTATGCAGTCTATGCACTCAATGCGCGAAAGAAACACTATAAAAATAAAACAAAATACTCCAGTTGCTTTCACAATGTTTTTGTAACTTAACATTTTTTTACATTATGTCACCTTAAAATTAACAAGTACTTTATTACCATATATAGAAATAATAATAGATTAAAATGGCTACGATACAACTCACTAACCCAGCAGCTATAATTTGCGAATTAAAAGCAGCTATAACAGCATTAGAATGGTTAGTTCAAGAAGTTCATCTGATATTAATTGGTTAGGTATTTGTATGACGTTGAACGTAAAATACTTATTCAAAATAGCTGTAGAAGTGTTATTAGAACATATATTTTCCTAAAATAAATACTTACTAATGTCACGCTATACATAAAAACATTTATACGCGTTTGTTGCAAACCATTTTGTCAATCGGAGAGTTGAGGCCTGGCGCGCGCGTTAGAATGTACAGGGTGATCCTCCGGCGACTGACCGTGGCGAAAAGAACGTCCCTCGATGCCTCGCCAAATGTTGCTATCGATCTGAGAAGCGGCTGGAATACCCATTAAGAAGTGAGAAATGTTGAACTTCCGCATTTCTCATCAGATCTTTGCGAAAGTGATGTAAATCGACTCCTTATGTTTTCCCGAGGAAAGTAGCCCCCAAAAACGATCAAATTCGGACTATAATTAAGGAAATTACATGAAAAATTGATTTATCAATCGATTGGTGCCACTTCCATATCTATACGATGGATAATAAAGAACTTAGTTCTTCTGAAACTGGTGTGCCGGTCGACCAAAATCATCGACCGAGCGCAGCAAATCGAGGTTGGCGCCCCGCAGTTGGGGGTGAAATATTCATTACGGCGTACTAAAAAAATTCTTTATTCTTCATCGAATCGATATGGCAGTGGCACCAATGGATTCTTTATGTTCTTCCGATGAAAATTATACCAAATGTCATGTAAATCGGTGTATTTTTAACGAAGTTAGCTCGAAAATATGCAAATCAATTTTTCATGTAATTTTCTTAATTATGGTCCGAATCATGTCGTTTTTGGGGTTAATTTCACCGGGAAAACATAAGGAATTGATTGACGTCACTTTCGCAAAGATCTGATGAGAAATGCAGGACTTCATATTCGTCACTTCTTGCTGGGCAACATTGTATGGCCCCCTGGTCTCGAGGGTCGATGACCACGAAACTCAGCGAGGCACGGCATGTCGGCTGCATTGCTTTTGAGGTCTTTAGCGAGAGAATCACCCTGTAGCCTACAGATTTTATGTACTGCACGGCTCGACCAGACTATATCTTTATTTTTTTCAAATTTTTCAATAGTGCCCTGCTATTATAAAATTGCATTTTTCAATAACAATTGCAAAGTAAATGGTCAAAAATTTGTTTTTGTAACTGAAAAAATTTATATTAGGCATTCTTATGTATCCACTATCGCACCCAAAAGCTCCTTTTTATCAGTATGTTAGTTCAAAAGATAATTTATTGAAAATAAGTCAACAATATATTTCGAGCAGCTGCAAGATCAACAATTTTTTAAATTTTCAAAAGTCCTGCGAGATACGTTTATATGTCATTAGAGATTACAACATATCCAAGTTTCAGCAAAATCCGAAATGTTACTCTACAAATACGGTGTCTGCAAATGTATTAATTGTTTTATCCAATAGTTATCATCATATGGATATGATACAACAGCGTCAACATAATCCAAGAAAGCAACCTCCACCAATGAGAATATCAGATCTTGAGTGTCCAGGTCCAATGGTAATTCTAATAATCTTAAAAGTCAACTTAAATTTATTATAAGTATCGTTTAGAACAAGCTACGTAGGTGTTCAATTTAGACATTCATGAAGATAAGAAAACATATTTCAATTATTTTAAACAGAACAGTATATTTTTATTAAATAAAGTGGATTAGGATTTCGACCGTAAATCTTTCAAAAATTAAAACGTGAGATATCGGCGCACTGATTCGGTCAGTATTAAATAAATAAAAGCTATTTTGCAAGTTATACAAATAAAATTTCCAACGTTTCGGTCGTAATTTCGACCATTTTCAAGGAAAGAATAAATAAATTGAAAACTGCACTGCTTTTAAATCAGTAGCACGTGTTAAAACGTGTGAACAACGAGTCGGTTGGAGAATGACTGATGCAGCAGTGCAGTTTTCAATTTATTTATTCTTTCCTTGAAAATGGTCGAAATTACGACCGAAACGTTGGAAATTTTATTTGTATAACTTGCAAAATAGCTTTTATTTATTTAATACTGACCGAATCAGTGCGCCGATATCTCACGTTTTAATTTTTGAGTATATTTTTATACTTATTTTATGTTAGAATATATTCACACAAAGACAGTAAAACAATGTGTACAGCAGTGGCGGATTTAAGAAAAACGGCCCAGGTGGAAAACTTTCTGAGGGGCCAATTTTTAGGGGAAAATGAAGAGGCTTAAGTATAGTAGTTCGAAAAAAGTAATGTTTGGCTACCTATACCTAATCATATTTTTGTTTTGAGATGGGGTCCCAGGGGGTCTTCTGGGCAGTGGCCCAGGCGGCGACTGCTCATCAGCCGCCCCGTTAAATCCGCCACTGGTCTACAGGTGTTTACAGAAGGTTGTGCAAAATTTTAGGGGCGAGTAGTCTTACTCATTAATATACACAAAAAATGTTTCTTACACGTGAAGCGAAAAATTATTAGGTCATTTCAAAAGTCGGCGTATTTTGTACGATTCAGTTATAACGTTCTATAACTAAATATATTCTATATTCACTTATTTAAGCCATTCCAACGTTTGTCTTCTTTTTCGCGTATCAGTTTAGTATCAACAGTGGCGTTGAATACCACTGCTCGGCCCCTCGCCTGAGCTGCCCCGCGTGCACCGCTGCACGCGGATTGCCTTCTTTTAGGCAAATCTTTAAACGCTTATAACTTTCAAACAAAGACTTAATCGCAAAAGCGTTATTCTTGATTTTCGTCTTATTTTGGTGTCTCAAATCACCTCTTAAATTTTCTCCCAGCAGCAACCATACACCCTGTATAGTTTATACAATATGTATATTTAAGACATTTTACTCGTGCTTTAGTTTACCGAGCATCTGCTCGCATCCCACCCTGAGTTGATCGGGGTTGATCAACCATTAATCTTACATGTGTAAAATTAATTCTGTGACCACATTTGTTAATACAGATTGTAATCTTTCATGACTTTTTCAATTACGTTTTGCTATATACTTTATTAGTTACTCCTAAATGACGGTACGGACTGTTTCAACCGTAAATTATATTCATATCATTTACGGTCTTAAGAATTCAAGCAGAAAGAGAAATGAGTGACAACCATTCGGCATCAGTAATTTTATGCAGCTAAATTCGTGAATTTATTATAAATGGCCCACTGTGTACCATTTTCCCTACAATCTTATAAGTTTGTCCATTCTTTAAATTTCGATTCAAAACGTTATTTATACGCTACTTCTAATACCAGACACTATAAGATGCAAAAAAAAACCGCCAGTTAAACATTAATTTTTATTTTAGTGTGCACCTGAATTGAAATTTCCTGAAATGAGAGGTGGGATTTTGTATACGAGATGCTATTGTGTGCACAGAGATGGCCTTCAAGATGATTGTCCATTGACCGTATGTCAAGGACAACCTGATTGTCTCGTTAAACCATGGCCTGTTTGTCCACCCGCAAGATATTTACGACTTCGACATTCACAACAATATCCAGCAGAATAAAATTCAAATAATATTGGAGACCACTCACTAACTGCTTCGCACTGTTATGTAAAAGTTCTTTGCGAAACTGTTATAAAGAACAGACACTTCTGAACATATGGGTTCTCGTGTTTGTTCTATAATAGGTATACAGTATTCCTCTGTTAAATGCTAAATTTATCTGTCCAATTGAGAGCTCGAGAATCAACCCCCCCTCTTCCCAAAATATTTTATTTGCGTAGGCCAGAGAACTATCACACCAGGGCCTCCACCATCCGAGGACCAAGAGTTATTGCCTATAAACACAGTCTGAATGATGTACTATTTGGAGTCATTTTCATTCAAAAAACTTAGGAATCCATTGGTAACATTCTTATAAAAAGGTAATAAAAAGTATACAAATTGAAATTTCGACTAGTGAATCACGGACGCCCAGGCTTGTTCTTTTAGACCAAGCCCGATCAACTCATTCTTCCCGAAGCATCTTGTGGCGAGCAAGAGCAGAGACCATTCAAGAATGCGCAACCTATGCTTTTGCGAACAACTGTCCTATGCTGGAGACTGTTTACAGGGGTACAAACACTGACCCTTTGAAGGTACACATTTAACAATATACTTTGAAAAGATGCATACGGTGCTATCTATTGAGTTGTGGCACTGCTAATCATATCACATATTCGGTTCAACATTATCCGCAGTATCCAGTGGTACATTTTTGAACGCCCACTTTGCGAACTCTCTGTATAAATTTGGAAAGAACCCATCGCGGCAATCGTGAACAATAAGTCGCTCTATGCCGAGTTTACGACACGGCAACCGCTATTGAAGCGCAGAGGGGTGCTGATAATTGAATTTAGAATTCGAAATTTTTCTGTTTATAGACGGTGAATTTCGAAAGGTCGAGTTGGAGTACGTGTGATAACCAGTTCTCGAAAAGACGAAGATCACATCGATACTGTAAATCCTAATTCATATTATTGAAACCCGATAAGCTATTGTTGTTTCCTTTTACAGAAAACATATGTGAAAAATGCAATAATTAAAGAAAAGAAACGTAACAGTTGACTTTTTAACCAATCGCCCTTTTTGTGTGGGGAAATCTTCAAAAGACGCTCCAGCAATTCCTCGGGAAGGTTTCGCCCGGGATCATGGACGTAAAGGAGTGTCCTTCAGGTCCATGGTCTCTCACCACGGAGATCTTCACTCTCCGCGTTGATAAGTCTATTTTATGCACCGTCCTTTAGACCCATGATTCCGATACATAATATAAAAAACAATAACAAACTCAAGGTTTAATTAAATAAAGTTGTTTTAAAGTTGTTGTATGCAAATTCGCACGAGGGTCGATTTCGAGCTCAAAGACGAAGCGAGGCAAAGTATCATATTTTCATGACCATTTTCAGCGCTTAATAATTTCAACAAATTTGAACATTAGGGCCAGGGGCGTCCGCAGACTTTTTTCCAGGGGGGGGGGGCAACTTCGGGATGATGGTAAAGAAAAATATACCTCTCTTGCTTTTTTTTAACCCATTTTATAGTACCAATTGAATTAAAAATTTAAAAATATTCCCTTTTTTTAGTATAAACTTAATAAAGTTTTGAAAAATAAGCGATTTTTCGTTAAAAACCAGGTGGGCAACTGGCCCCTTTGCACTCCCCTCTGGACGCCCATGATTACAATTTTTTGGGGTAATTACTCGGAAACGCGTCCACAATAAACTGTGAAAAGTACGGGTATAATGATTATTACTTGGTACCTAAGCAATCCGACACAAAAGAAACCATCGATTTTACGTGTCCAATAGTCGTATACCCCCTTAAGGGTCCTCCAGATGCTGATAAATGTTGCATGAAACGTTAATACATGCTTCATGATACATATTGCTACGTCTGTAGATCGGTTTCCGTGTTTCAGCATCAGAAGCGGAACTGGTATCTTGTTCACCAGTTAGGCGCGTGAGCAAGATACAAGTTTCAAGAAACCTGTATCATGATGCATGTATCAATGTTTCACTGCAACATGTATGAGCGTTTGTATAGGCCCCTTTATTATATAGGATAGTAATGCCTGACGAAGATACGCTAAAAAAATAGTACATGTATAGGTTATTAAATTTTTTTACAGTTAATCTACAGTTAGGCACATTGTTTTTTACTATTTATAGTATTAGTAAACAGTACCCAAAAGTAGTAGTCACAATTTGTAGTTATCTCCTTGTAATTAATTCGCAAAGACGTACTATTACCCGGCGAAAAGAAGACTCCTGGCAGGCGGTCTCGGGCGATGCAGTCCGCTGCTGTGACGATTGGTCGAGTCACCTATTTGGGCACACTTTTAAAGACCGGGCACACGTATTTTGGTTATTGGCTGAAGTAGCCACGTACATTGTCGTACCGCGCGATGAAGAGAACGAACGGAACACATCGAGACCGAGTGGGATAGAGCGATCTGACTGACAATACATTTAAGATTTTTATATAGTAATTTGCCAAGCAATGATCGTGCTGTGTCTATTCTATCCAGAAGATTAAACATTTTAAAGAAAATACATTCATGACTTGTGGAGAAAATAAGTTGTATTAATGAGATACACAGAGTTAATGGGTTGGGAGATATAGTAATGGACAACAAAGATTACACGGAGAAAGGGTACAAGGGAATATAAAATAGTAGACGAAAACAATATATAGGTATACAAAATCAACTTGGTCACAAACAATTGAATACATAAGGTGGTGGACAACATGGTACACATAATGATGGACATGGTGGTACACAACATGGTGGGCAACATGGAGGGCACGGTGGCGGGCACGGTGGTGGGCAACATGGAGGGCAAGGTGGTGGGCAATATGGCATACAGGGTGGAGGACAAGGTGGTGCACATACTGGCACACAGGGTGGTGGACAGCATGGCATACATGGTGGTGGACATGGTGGAGGACATGGTGGTGGGCAACATGGCATACATGGTGGTGGACATGGTGGAGGACATGGTGGTGGGCAACATGGCACACATGGTGGTGGACATGGTGGTGGGCATGATGGAGGACATGGTGGTGGACATGATGGAGGACATGGTGGTGGACATGGCGCACAAACATTGTAAGAAATGCAAGGGGGTGGTGGAGTACAGTAGGTAATGCAGGGTGGACCACATGGTGGTTCAACACAAGGATCACAATTTGAGTTATTAGATCCGCTTGAACAGCAAACCTGTTTACTCGGGCAAGGATTACTACATACTAGTCTACAATATGCAGCTAAAGCGGCTTCTCTTGCTTGATCAGCACAGTAATATTTTCTCAAGGCAACTTCTGTGTCTCCTAAATCAGTTAACTTCAATAATGCATTGCGACCAGGACCACAAACAGGATACAATTTCGTCATGCACTCTGGTCTACCCATGCAATCCCACATCATGCATCTGTCTTGTAAACCATTTCTTTTGATACACTCACATCTGTATATAATACTTGCTCGAAAGTCAAAACTTTTGCAACGTTTTACTGGACCCTGAAATATGAAACACAAGATACACAATGAGTTTCAATTAAAAGGATAGTATCTGTAAATATATGTATACATACATAGGTATACTCAGGTTAAAAGAAGTGGAACGTTTAGAAAAGGTGCAATTTATTGACAGTACTAAAATGTAATAGTGCTATCTATGGTAGGCATATTCCTGGTAATCCTGATGTATAATATAAGCATATTTACATTTGATTGAAATAATTACCCCACATAGATATACTACATGTATAATAAAAGACTGGCTGTAAAAATATATGGATTATGTATTCAGAAATTAGTGAAAAGTTTCATTAGTAACGAAAAAACTATCTGTTTAACAGTAAAGATGTATTCTAGAACAAAATTAAATTTGTGTTGAAATTAATTAAATGTAAAATTGTTAAATTATCACAGTTTTACTTCAATGTTAGCAGTTACATATTCTTCACATTATGGTCTTGTTAGATGCTCCAAGTCTTTCGCTTCGTAACATATGTATTTGGACCAGGGTTCGTAGCGATTAATTGCAGTGAATGGAGGGGGAAATACCTACAAGAGTGGTGGTAATGTGTGCGTGAAGTGCCGCAGGCTCCTGTAGATGTTTCCCTCTCCATTCACTGCAATTAAACACTACGAACCCTGATTTGGACATCTTCACCCATTTGAATTGCTAGACACCTACAGCGCGACTTTTACTATATCATGTCTGGTCATCGTCACTCACTTACACTCTTAGTCCTTTCCAGGCACGTATGCTTCAAGGCCCTTCCCCACCCGTAATTACCATCTACCCAGAAACTAAACTTTCTCCAGTAACACCACTTCCACCCTCTCAATACCCAATCCCAATTCCTATTCCTACACCCTCGCAATAGCATTTTACCACTCTACGTTTTTCCTCGCACATGAACGAGAAGTCAAAAAGTAGTTTTTAGTAAGCTGTAAATAAAGATGTTTTTTACTTTACTCATATTTTTGGATTTTTTCCTCCCCGGGTTCACGACAGTTTGCTTAATAAGTGTTTCCAAAATATACAGTAAACTATATTCATAAACCTGTAACACTTGCAACAAACGTTTTCCTTAAATTTTCCTTCACTTTAAAATTTATATTACTTTACATTACACTATATATTTTTTATAACATCATTCTGATATACATATATAATGTCTATGAAGAAAAAAAAGGGAAAACTTCATTCCTACGTGCATCATTTATGAATCGTGAGAAACCAATTATACTCACGCAACACGGAGGATCATCTGCGCAAGGTGAAGTAGGACAAACAACAGGAGGTGGACAAAATGGCTCATCCCATTCACATGCTTTCCTATAACAAAAAGTTTACAAGTTAGCCTCCAATGATTTCATTTAAATATGTTCTTACTTTCTTTCCATAGATCCAATTAAACATTTTAGCTGCGCTAATAATTCTTGTCTCTTGTCACAATTTGGATTCTTCCCATCGCACGGCATTTTTACTAATAATTTAGTTTAAATGATCATACACAAAAATTTTGACTGTATTGCGAATATTATAGAGTTTCTATCTTTTTTATACTTTCATTTTGTTTCTTTGAATACTTTTTACTCGATTAATTTAGCATTAATCTTGAAACTAGAATGGTATATTTCAAGATAATCAATATGGTCTGAACGTATGTGCATATATCAGATATGTAACAAGTGAATAGTTATTTTATTTAAAACATCAATTGTTTGGCATGAATTTATATGGGAACAGTTGTCAAAATTTAAAGTTTTCATATACATAATAAAATCAAATAAAATAAAGTAAATACATAAAAAGACAGTAGCCTAACTGGAACGAGAAATATGTCTTGTGGAAATTCACCCTGTGTACAACAACCTTGTTCACCCTGTGCGCAACCACCTTGTTCACCCTGTGTAATCCAGTACCGTTCACCATCCTGTCCATCGTGTGTACCTTATTCGCCCTGTTCGCCACCTTGCGTTTGTTGCCCGCCAAAATGCATAGCTTGCCCACCACCATGTAAAATCACAATATGTACTCCACCAGTGCCGTGCGGACCGTGTCCACCGAAATGTATTCCATGTTGTCCACCCGCATGTTCAATAAGATGTCTAGCCAGAGCCACAACACGCCCTCTTAAGTGGACCATAAACTTCTAAAAAAGATTATCTATTTACTAAAATAAATCTTTATCGTTTTATCCGCTCGGCACAACTTGGAAACAAATTACTTGCTTGAATGTAATTATGTTTCACTATTATTACGTTTGTTTAATTTGAAATAATATACTTAAGCAGATTTTTAACTTTGATTATTGAGTAACAAAGTATAATTGAGATAGAACAGTCGAACAAATAGTTAACAATTAATGAATCATAATGTATTCCATCATGATAAATTATATGTAAAAATTACAAAGTGATTTTGTTAAACAGATTCTGCAAGGTCACCGTACCTTCTACACCTGTTCCGAGATCAAAAATATATATTCCCAAACGACCTTGCTGCAGGCCTGGTTGTTTTCATGTACCAAGACCAACTTGTTGCTTTTATGTACATTGGCGTTTACCATGTAAAGCACATTGTTTTGAAGTGTAAAACCAAATAAGTAGTAAGTTCGATAAAGATTCACATTTATTAAATGGTACAAAAGAAATTAAATTAATTATATTACATAATACTGCGAAATTCCATATCAATAAAATATTATGTACTATAAGATTTTTTACTCGTTTATTCTTATAGAATGTTTTTTCAAAGAATGTTAATATATGAAAATTGTTTTCCACAATCTGTGCACAAAATGCTGTTAAGGAGAAACAAATGTAAAAGTATTACGTCCTTTCTTCAATAAAATACCTTGTTCGTTTAATTTTGATATTATTTGAGAAAAATCATTTGTCAAAACATTTCCATCCAAAGCAATTTCACGTAATCTTTCTGTAGAAAATAATCCCGTATTGTTGGAAAACGTTTCCGTTCTTAATAACTGTATAAATACTTGAACCTTCACAAAAAATATATGCATTATTATTTCACAAACCTCTGCTAATATAAAAATATATAGAACTACTTAGCTTACTTGTTTCTTATTGATTCTGCTCTTGCTTAATGACTGCCAACCAATCATATTATTATCAAATGTATATCTTAAGATTTCTATTACATCTGCAGCATGCGCTTCAGTTGCTTCTGCACGTAATTCTAGTTTTGCTCTGGCCTGTGTTAATATTAATATTAATATTACTTGTTCAAGAAACAAAATTTAAATTAAATATCTGTGTAAGAATTAAAGAAGGCTGAACCTCGGTTAATCTTATCATAGCTTCCAATTTCCTATTATAAACAGATAATCCACCACATTTATCCTTTCTACTTCGAAGTTCTAAATAATAATTTTGTAGCATTGCGCCTGCCTCCTTAGTCAATTTTGGCTTAACATATTGTCGTGCATATGAAATGTATTTGCGAAGAGCTAATTGTGGAAGGATATTAATATTTTCAGTTACAGAAGTCATAAGTCTCTTCCTAGAAAATTATTTATATTTTAGCAGAAACTAAATAAATACCATATTAATGGTAATTATTATTTTAATAAAACTAATGTTGTCAAATTACCTCAATGTGGACGTAACATTACTTGATATATTTGTATTTTGAGATGTACTTGGTTGTGATTTATTCATTCTATTTAAACCCTTATGAAATGACATAACATGCTTACTTAACAAGTCATCTATGTGCTATTACAAAAGAAAATTGTGTAATGTTATCGCACTGTTAATAAATTTTGTCAAGAATGCGTATTCACATGATTGCTAAAATAACATAATGATAAACATGCACCTCGTTTGGTTCATCTAACAATAAAAATACTAAATCAAACCGTGACAAGAGCGGTGGACTCATCTTCAAATTTTGCAAAATTGTTTTACTTTTATTAAATCGACCATTAATTGGATTTGCAGCTGCAAGAATTGTAGTCCTAGTAGGAAAAGAGCAAATTATTCCTGATTTAGCAATGCTTACAGTTTGCTGTTCCATGGATTCTAATAAAGCCTATAATTAAATATTTATTTTTATAATATAGACAAACAGAAGATAAAGAATTTCATGAACTACAAAATTTATTCTTTTATATAGATATTAACTTTCAAATATTTTATATTAAAATTTATATTACCGCATATTGTTTAGACATTTTATCAAATTCATCGATACAACAACAGCCTCTATCGGCCAAAACTAATGCGCCTGGTTCTAAGCCATAATTGTTACTTTTTTTGTCTTTGGTAAGTGTTATTGTCAATCCAGAGGATGTACTTGTATTCCCACAGACATAGACGCCTTTAAAAATTATTGTTATAGAATATATCAAATTAAATGTAGAACAATGACAATGAAACTTCAGTTCTAATGTTTTACCTTTTGCAGCTATTTTTGCACAGGCCTTCAACATTTGTGATTTTCCAAGGCCAGGGTCACCAACCATTAATGTATGTATATTATCTCTTAATTTCGAATGCCCAGCATTTCCACCAAATAAACTTAATAGCAGTCCAGCTTTGATCATTTCGTGACCATATATACTTGGACAAAGTGAATGAACCAAAAGTGAAAAAACATTCGGTGTATTATAAATTTCCTATTGTACAGCCAAAGAGAAGCATTTATACATATATTCATTTAATAATAATAATAAACTCTTTCATAATTATCATACAGAAATATGTTAATATTTTTAATACCTTTATTGCTAAATAATCTCTTACTGTCATATCATTATCTTCATTTTTACTTCGAAACCTCTGTTTATTATTAATTATAGTAATAGCTTCCATGTACAAAGAAAATGCGATTTTCTTGCGTGATTTAGTGTTCCTGGTCCCCTGTATTATATACTATGTATGAAACTTTAACAACAATTAAACCTTAAATTACAATTTTTTATTTCCTTTAAATGTGCACTTGTTAATGAAATCAGTTTAATAGTTACCAGTTAAATATAAAATAATATATGTATATAAAAGACCATAACATAGATTTGAATGACACCTGTCAAGAATAACATATCTTACTATATAAAGCAGAAAATGTTTGTGTGTTTGTCTGTCACCTAAAAACTTTCGAAACAGTAAACTCTGGGGTCACGAAATGTGTCCCAGCTCATTACGCCTAGCTAATCCAAAAGAATGTGACTATTTTCACAACAAAAACGATTAAAGAATTTTCGTTTATAAAATCATAATCTAAATTTCGGGCAGAGTCGAGTAGTGAAGCTAGTATGTAAATAATATCAAATGAAGTAGTGAATTTGTAATTTTCACGACTTACTTTTATAATTCCTGTCACAGTAATATCATCTCCAGGCATACAAGTATTAACTAAATAATCCAATAATTCAACTTCAAGTATTCTAGGCATACAACCTTTGCTGTTCTATAATGTAAAAAATAGATGATATTAATGTTAAAATATTCACAAGGAAACATGAATTAATCTGTGGAACTGCTACCAGTTATATTTTACTTATGATAAAAATAAAAACCTGTTCATTATCCAAAAGTTCTTGTATCTTAATAGTTTGATAGAAAACAGATTTTACTTGTGGTGCATCTAGCATTGGACGAAACTTAGATACACCACATATACTACATTTCTTTGGGACGGTATAAATTCCTCCTGGTTGCTTTATTATCATTTGTAAAGAACATTTGCGGCAAATGAACACGATCCATTCCGCGAGATGTTTCACACGACCTACTCTTATTACAGACCCTCTAACAGACACCAATTTCCCTGATAGAATAATAGAGACAATTGCGTAAAACAGTTTTTCACTTTTCAAAAGACTTCATACATACCACAGAAACTTGCTTTTAGATCTGGCAGACATATAATTGATTCATAATTTAATATCTTTAATCTAACAGTAGACAATGTACTTATAATAACCATAGAATTCGACAAGTCCTCTTTTGGTACAGCGTCTAATATTTTCTAGAGGAATTAAATGTTTACTATGAACATTCATATAGCATATCACATTAAAGCTGCTATTAATAAAATATACCTGATGTATGGAAAGCTTAAAACAATTTAACGTGTGTAACGGATTGTCGAATATATTCTTTTTGAAATTGGGCCATTCATCCAAAAAAATGTTATCACTGTATATCTCATTCATGTCGATCATAAAAACTATTCCATTTTCTAAATTTTCTACTGTAAGCGAAGATAACAACCGCTGGTGTTTATTTACAAAGTTCGTCACTGCTTGAACTTTTCTAAGAGTCTCGGAATCCTTTTCATACTCTAAAGAATAAAATAAATAAAATATTTACAATTGCAATAATTATTACTTGCTTAGTAACTCTTTATATTGTCACTAAATTCTAATTTTTAAAAACTACGATAGAATTTTTTGTATTGAGGGAAAATACAATATTTCTACCTTCACCATCGAAAAATAGTTTCCACCCGTAATAATGGATATTCAAATCCACATGTGTGTCATATGCTTCCAATAAATTACTTGCTTCGATGGGATCTAAATTTTGATATGTGTTTTCAACAGTTTGACCACCTTTATTTTTGCGCTCTGTAAAATATTAATTGCTTGTATAAAAAGTAGAATTTATGTGAGAAGCATTTTCATAAATTATGTACAGTAGAGCGTCAATTATCCGAACCTCGATTAAGCGAACCGTCGATTATCCGAAGCAGTGCTACATCATTGCTATCCCCACCACTTCTTCGAATCAGTGCTGCGGTACCGATTGATTAATTGACTTTTGAGTAATATAAATTAACGCAGTAGTACTCTTGTATTTAATATGTAATTTTAGGTGTAATTCCTACAGTTATAAACTGTGTAAAGTACATGCATGCTTCATTCTCCCAACTGTTTGATTATCCGAACAATTCGAATTTCCGAACCACTTCGGTCCCAAGCAGTTCGGATAATTGACGCTCTACTGTATACCAAATTCAAATAGTAATCGATAAAAATGTAATTATTTGAAGTATCAATTTGAATCATGTATAAAGTTTTGTTATATCGAGCATATCATGAAATGGAAGAGGTAAATTTTTATAGTTTACAATATAATTCATAAAAATTATTGTGAGTACTTTCGTTTTACTTTTATATATAAAATATAAATTAATAAATAAATCTTTTTACTATAAAATTTCTTTGTTTTCTTTGCAGTCGAATAGCGCTTCTTCGTAGCATTTTCCGATCTTTTGTCACTCATAATTATGATTGTTTATTATTGAAAGTATTTGTATATATGTAGTTCTTGATCTTCGTTTAAATTTTATCAATGATTATGGGAGCCTAAGTAAATCTTTTAACGCGATTGATTAGTAGAATAAATGTCTTATGATTCATTATTCGTTATTTTGCCTGGTTTTTATTTGTGTATATTTTCTAATAAAAGGTTAGATCAACCATCCACGATCTTGTATGTATGTAAGCACTCGTAAGTACAGACGCCACTGATGTATAATTAGTGACATGACAGCCGTGTAAAACACTTGTTGATCTTGTTAACCCTACTCCTGTCTCCCGCGAGTGACTGTGAATGACTGTGAATGACTGTGAATGACTGATGATGACTGACACGACAAGAGTGATAAGACGAGAGTCACAAGAGTGACAAGAGAGAACGCCACGCGATCGTGGCGCTGTGGTCTGCGCCACAGAACCATGTGTCATAGATGGGAATGCCGTTTTCCGTAGCGTGCCTCGGGTGCCTCGACAAATAGGAGTGGAGAGCCATGCAGGCCGAATTCCACTTACGCCCAAATCGCCCGCGCCCACAAGCGTAAGATTTTTGTAATAAAATGAATATCATAAATTATATGTTTCTGTTTTCAAGTCGTGATCTATAATTAAAAACCTGTATTTTCCGATAATGGCTCTTTCACAGATTTCTCTTCCATATTTGAAGAGATTTTCATAATTTTTTGAATGTGTAAGTGGAATTCGCCCGAAGTTATACACGGCAACAGTATAAAGTAAATTATTGAACGTATTATATTAAAAGAACCATCAAGATTTGATTACAATTTGAATTTTCCGCCATTTTACAACCAATCATATCCTGATGTGTTTCCATCGTTACCTATCATTATTGTATAACGATTTAATTACAAACTTTTATTATAACACTTTTTTATATAATACGATATAATAATACTTTGTATTTGTAACAATACTTCAGAGCTATCAGAGATTCTTTAAGATATAAATATTCGCTTATATAACATTAATTATGCATTCGATAATACAAGAAACGGTCGTTATACTTTAGTAAACTAAAATGTCAATATTTTATAATACATACCTAGAAATGATTATAAACTATTGCTTCTGTTTTCGATTCATGGTATTAGTTTCACTATCTAGGGTAAATAGTTTATGGTTCTTTGCCAGTAGATGACGCTGACTATGTCACAAGCTTCCATTATTTTTATGCGTAACCGAACTTGTAATTTCTTTTCGTATGCGAGGGGCGCACTTGAAGGTAGGTTAATTTGGAGATTTTTTGAAATTATTATAAAACAACGATTATTTCGGTACATTTCTTATTCGCTTACATTTTATAATTCGTACAGACGCGTTTATGATATTCATAATATGAACAATCATTCTATTTCAATGTGTCTTCTAAAGTAAAGTGCGGGCGAACACATGGCACGTTGCAAGCAATCTGATTTCATATTATTGCTTAAGAATCTGCGGAACTAATATCTGTGCGTTCCTAAGAAATGATTTACTCATAAATTTCGTGAATATTAGTTTTCCATTACATTTTACACAAATGTAAAATTTTATTAGTAATCGTCAGATTTGCATCAACATTTGCCTAGATTACGATCCTGGGAAGTAAGGATAAATAAGTTTTCATTTGCGCCTAGTTTGCAAAGTATGTGAATGCAGAAGTTGATAACTACATTATTATTGGATATAAAGCAACTAGTATCGCAAAGAAGTGTATTGTTTAAATTCAAAAAAAAAAATACAAGCAAGAAGATATAGCATAGGTAAGTATATTTTATATTTCGAAATTTATTACACATACTGTTTAGGTTACACTTTGATTTCTTAATCTTCTTCGTTTCTTTCTGATTCATATATACACACACACACATCATGATCTTAACAGTTAATAGCAAGAAAACTTATCTTTTCTTAAAATTTGAATTTATTATAATAGTATATATTTGCAATTAATTAGGATTAAGATTATTAAATAAATTATATGTGTAAGGTAAGTTTGCAACACATTAAACATATATCGATTATCTTTTAAAGTTAAAATTTTTCTCATTTTCAGAAATTGTAAAGTTAACGAATTATTTAATTTAGAAGCGAAAGTTATTCGCAAAGGAAAACATCCATCATGCCACAAAACGAGTATATCGAAAGACACCGTAAGCTTTACGGGCGACGGTTAGACTATGAGGAAAGAAAGAGGAAAAGGGAAGCCCGTGAGCCGCACAAGAGAGCGGAGCGTGCTCGTACTTTACGTGGTATAAAGGCAAAAATCTTTAATAAGGAACGACGCAATGAGAAGATTCAAATGAAAAAGAAGATTAAGTCTCACATGGACAAGAAGGTGAAAGAAACGTCTGACAATGTACCAAATGGAGCGTTACCTGTATATCTATTGGATCGTGATGTTAAGAGAGATGCAAAGGTATTATCGAACATGATAAAACAGAAACGTAAAGAAAAAGCTGGCAAATGGGATGTACCGATACCTAAAGTAAAAACGCAATCAGAATCCGAAGTTTTCAAAATAATGAGAACTGGGAAAACTAGACGTAAATCTTGGAAGAGAATGGTCACCAAAGTAACATTTGTTGGGGAGAACTTTACAAGAAAGCCACCAAAATTTGAACGATTTGTTAGACCAATGGCATTGCGTTTCAAAAAGGCGCACGTAACTCATCCAGAATTAAAAGCCACGTTCTGTGTACCTATTATTGGAGTAAAAAAGAATCCAAGCTCATCGATGTATACAAGTTTAGGTGTCATTACAAAGGGAACAATCATCGAAGTAAACATTTCGGAATTGGGTCTAGTAACGCAATCTGGAAAAGTAGTTTGGGGAAAATTTGCTCAGGTTACGAATAATCCTGAAAATGATGGTTGCATTAATGCTGTGCTACTTGTATAAATTATCAATATTGTACCATTGTATTATTACCCGAGTTATTGTCACGAAGAATTTACAATAAAGACAGTATATGAACACAAATATCTTGTTTAATTATTTCTACACAATATTTTTAAGAATAATATTTAAAGAACCTTGAATTCTGTAACTTAATACATCCTTTCTTATCGTAGAAATTTGAGATGGCGCAAAACTAGATAATTCTCTTGTTTCTTTGCAGTGATACATGCTACTGATTTCACCATGCAGATTTTTGTGAAGACCCTTACGGGGAAGACCATCACTCTAGAAGTTGAGGCATCGGATACTATCGAAAATGTCAAAGCTAAAATTCAAGATAAAGAAGGTAGCAACGTGAAATCTATTTAACAGTGAACAGATTTTAAGGGAACTTTTATTTCAGGCATTCCACCAAACCAGCAAAGATTAATCTTTGCTGGCAAGCAATTGGAAGATGGCAGAACGCTGTCAGACTATAATATTCAGAAAGAATCTACGTTGCATTTGGTCCTACGTCTGCGAGGTGGAGCTAAGAAACGCAAGAAGAAGAATTACTCCACTCCTAAAAAAATTAAACACAAAAAGAAGAAGGTTAAGCTTGCAGTACTCAAATTTTACAAGGTACGTTCAACAGGTTTATAATTTTAATTCTATGGAACTAGTGTTTAAACATAAGCGGTGATGGTAATCAGAATCCATGTAGTAAGGAAGTGATTTTTTGAACAAGAGTAATGCATAATTGAAGCTACAAGCGCAATAGTGGCCTAACCCATAATTTTAGGTGGATTGACATTTCAGTCTTAAGCACCTTTTATACAGCAAAATTTGATTCTCAATTGTGGAATTGCTTTTATCGCTTTTTTTTTGTTAAAAAATCCTTGATTTTAAAGTAATTTAAGTCTTTAATTGACGTATGCTTTACTGAGTTCCATATTAAGCAGTTGTCATACAAAATGAATGTTACTATGATTTCGTTGATAACAAAAGTAGATTGTATAAATTGTTAAATTTCTAAAATTTTTTAGACTTTAGGAAAGATACCTATTAAAATTGAGCAGGTTGTCGTTGCCATGTATAATTAACTATACTTACTCTGATTCCGTCTTCGATATATTTGTTGTCTTTAATGATAGAGAAAGATAGGGATATTTTGGAACGAGATTTTCTTGAGTATTATTATTTATATTATTATTATTATTATTATTCTAAGGAAATCAGTTTTTAAGATGGATCGGATATTTAGTCGAGGACAAGCGTACTCGATAGAATTTTGAAGACGAAACTTCATATAAAAAATATTCTATAATTTCAAAGTATTTTTCATGAACCATTTCATGAATTCTGTGTATCTGATTATAACGGGTTTTCTTTACATCACTTACTTGAAAATCTAATGTTTCGAGTTATTCTAACATTTAAATATGGATGTGTTTTGTAACAATTTTACTTTTTTGACGGAAACCTAACTAAACCATTATCTATCTACTATTGTATTTCAATGCAAGGTTGAGGAGCGGATTCTCATTCACACGGGTTTTTATTATAATTTGCCGATCATATGTCGACCAATAATTATAATTTTCAAATTTCATGCAATGTGTAGATGCATATTTTTAAAAAAAAATTTCTTCGTCAGTGAGATACAAAATTAGTAATTTTTTAAAGAAATAATTGCCCTTTGTAAGTAAAGTCATTCAACGCATAGTATAGTTAACCTAGTCTTATTAATTCTCTTTTCTTCGACTTGAAAAGAGTATTAGTTTCATGGTAAAAAAGGGGAAAAATTTCCCTTTGTTCAACAATTTTTTTAATTTACGGCAGCTATATTCAAAACAACTTGTCTCTGTTATTTATTTGTTTTTAGCTATATGGCTTTTATTGTGGAGATACTAATAACTAGATACCGTTCAGCAAAGGAATAAATCTAACCACTTCTTTTCACTGTCTTTCTTTATCGCCACAGTACACCGAAAATATTTGACATGTCAAGAATAAGAATTTTATATAAAGCAATATCGCTTTGCTATGAATTTGCGTACTTTAAATAATGTTCTATTAAATAGGTGGATGAAAATGGGAAAATACATCGGCTGAGACGGGAGTGTCCAATGGAACAATGCGGAGCAGGAGTTTTTATGGCTGCAATGGAAGATCGCCATTATTGTGGCAAATGCGGTTATACGCTTGTATTTAACAAGCCTGAAGACAAATAAGTTGAAAACATGTGACTTTACTTAATTAAAGAAATTCCATGAATACAAACGTGTTATTTCTTAATTTACATATCTACATATTGGTTTCGAATCTTCCAGATAAATTTATCATTTTCGATTACGAAACCTATTCACAATGTCTGAACACGACGTATCAAATACAGTGATGCAAAAACTCCTCTTCCATTAGGTATATGTTTAAAATATATTGCCTTGAAAATCATTTATTTTTCCCTTTACAACGTACTAATATACATCATCTATACACATACACAAATATACACATGCGTGCATGTATGTGTGCATTTATTACAAATAACAGTATTATTATGAAAGAAAATTTAATAAATTTAATATTTTATAAGAAAGATGATAACTGCAAATATTCAAAACTAGAAAAATCAATAAATTTAAGATATATTTTCTATGTGTCATAAACGGTTCGCGTGTGTTGCGCAATTGGAGCTTAAAGGATCAACATCACGAAGCACTCTTCTCCCTAATTATAAATTATATGCGAATACAGTAATTTATTAATATTACTGTATTACAGTAGTGATCCGTTAACTGCTCGCTGAACTGATCCGATAGCTACTCGTGAGTTACCCCCACTAACTCTTGGGACTGTCTTAAACGAGCAAAACTTTGGGCGGCCCACCTGCACTTGATTGCATTAAGAGTTAAGGTCTTTGCGCACATCAGTTCAGTTCCGTCATATATCTCGCAGAATTCAAGTTCTCGTTTCCATTACAATCATTAAAAATAATCAGAATTATATCATGATTCTTGTATTTTTCATCAACTAAACATTGGAGATACTTCTATGAACATCTAATACGAAATATAGAAATGGGCATTTTCATTACTGAATGGCTTATTGCTGTCTTTGTCTTTATGTCTCTGGCTCAGAGGTGCACAGAGAGCCACTTGGAGCCGGAGACCTCTGCGATCATGGGCGCCGGGTCAGAGACGAGGGTGGAACTGTTACGTTGCTAACCACAGCATGGGTTTGAGGGAACTACAATAGTGTGCGCGCTACGAACCTGCATATACAGCACTCTTGCAATTACCCCCATGCTTTGCTGTGGTTAGCAACGTAGCAGTTCGGTGCTCAGTTCTAATCCGCATCCCAAAACCTAAAGGTGCACACCCACTTGATGTAGGAAAAAATAAATTTTCATAATTTTGATTTTATCTGAATGAAACAGTTTTTATTGAGTTGGTAAAACGTTCCCGATGAAAATGAGTTCAAGCATGTCTTCAACCTTTGCTTAGGGTGTCCCTTAGAATTGAAGGTGCGATAAAATGTTGGGACGCCGGCTAATTTTATTCCTTTTGCTGTTCCAAGTATGAAAAATTTCGGCACGATCGGATGTCTCAAGAAGCTTAAAGTTACGATCTACTGTGAAATTTTTATTTTTTTTTTGTTCACCTGTAGAAAATAATCGTTCACTTGGAATAGAAGTTGCTGGAATGTATAAATATTTTACCGCCATAGTCCAAAGACTGGAGAAATGCAAACCTTTTACCACCTCCGTTCTTCCACCATTTAACTAGTTAAATATCAATAAGTTATCGATAAGATATCGATAGTCCCAACTCCAGTTCCATCAGACATTTGCTTACACACAGGGTTGTATATTAAAAAAATCGGCTTTTTGCGAGAGCACAGTTTCGTGACGAAACTTTGAGGCAGGGGCTAGATTTGTTTGATCGAATCGAAAGTTTGCACACATAATTTATCACATCAAAGAGAAATAAATCAGGTGACGTCTCGGCCCGAATTCTTAAATTTAAAAGTCATTATAAGGGACACCCTACCTTTGGCGTTGCAATGTTTTCGTATAATATTTATAAGTTTTAGTAGAAACTATTATTTTTATGAAAAATAGAGGATGGTCATTACTTTTAGCCAACTGAACCTTAATCTTTCCTCCTTAGACGAATGTGGTAACTCTGACAAGAGCTCATTATTGTTCAATGATCATTACTGATAGTAATTACTTTTCAGATAATGTACATACCAGTAGCTGAATTAACTGTGGTTTATTCTTGCACCATACAATTACCGAAACATTATATTATCTATTTCCTCTTCTTCCAAAACGACATTACTTTGAGGATAAATCTAGGAGATGCAGCTCACCTGGTAGTAGCGCCTTTTCAGAAATACCACGTTTTAATAACGAAGAAAGCTTAAGGTTCAATTGGTTGAAAATAATGGTCGTCTTCCGTTGTCCTTCTAAACTATTATACAGCAGAAAGACTAAATTCAAATTTAAATCTGCCCCCACGAATTGCAAAAGAAAGAGAAACAAATCCTCTTAGAAAAACAGAATGACCAAGACAAGTACAGATAATCGACTAATATTTTTCAAATTTGCAAATGACATTCCTCCGCGTAAGAGTGCTGGTATTAATAATTTCCATATACGAAATCTAGAGTTGGAAAGAATTCTGGAACTTTTCAATAGGTTCTATTTGAAACATGGACCGTGGAACTTTTTTAAAAATGTTCTCACATTATAAGTTCCTGTAAGAACTGATAAAGTAAAAGCTCTAGTTGGAATGGAACTTATAAAATATAAAAATAAAAATTTCTCTATAACAGGAACAGATATTTTCTTAAACGAAACATATAAGAGCAGAATTCTAACAGAATTTTTTTAAACATAAGAGTTCCGGAACATTTTCGATCTCTGACGAAATCGATTGTTACCAATCCATTCTTGATTCTCCTGAAACTTATGAACGTAATACGCAAACTGTTTCGACTAATTTCCATCAGAAAAATTTTATCAACTCGGCAAGAATCATTTCAGTGGGATAAAATTAAAATGACAATCTTATTTCTCATACAGAGGAATGATGCTCATCGTATACCAGCTTCCAGCGCAGGTAATAGAGGTTTGTTCCCACCACCATCCCTAGCAATTAGGGTCGGCAACAACGCGAGCCGAGTTCGGGCGATTCTTGGAAGAGATGCTCGCCCACTGATTCGATAACTGCTCAGCACCAATCCCGAGCCATGAGAAGTTATCGGAACACTACTGCATTAAGTAAAATTTGTTATAATAATGCATCTTAATTGCAGTGGCGGATTTAACAGGACGGCTGATGAGCAGTTGCCGCCTGGGCCCCTGCCCAGAACACCTCCCAGGACCCATTTCCAAAAAAAAATTAGAATTAGGTATAGCTATCCAAACACTACTTTTTTTTGTACTACTACACTTGGCGCTCGTTTATAGTAAACTACCTCTTCATTTTCCCGAAGAATGAGCTCCTCAGAACGTTTGTCACCTGGGCCTTTTCCCTTAAATCCGTCACTGCTTCATTCCTTATTGTGTAGCAATACTTACTTTATCGAAATATTTTATTCGTTTTTTTATTATATTTCTGAATGACTTCGCTGTTCTGTATACGAGTTCAAACCTTTTGAATTTGGTTTCAAGACTGAAAACATTTTTTCTGTCGCTGTAGGATGAATACTCATTTGTAATTCCATTAGTGATTCTTCTGTCTTCAGCATCGAAAGAGAAGTTGTAATTAATTGATGCAGCATAATATTATAATATTATAAACATGCGATATATGACATACTTGTCTAAGTAATTGTGCAGCAGTATGCAGTACTCTTTGCCATTTTCTCATTTCTACATTATGTAAGCTCTCTTGCTGTTGTAGTAAATGAATCCAATCTTCCTCAGTCTTAGGAGTACTTCTAGAAATTCCACAATTTTAAATTGTCTGCACGTAAATATCTTAAATATTACATAAGTAATACATACTTTAATACATGTAAGTCCATGATTGTATAAGCTGCAGCTTCTTCTAAACTCCACAGTTTATAATATAGTAGGCCATTAATAATCATCAAACACAATACAGCAATCAAAAGTATTGAACTAACTATCATATTGGAATCGCCCCGAACACCAGAAACTATATATATAAAAAAATACACGTTATGTCTCGTAAATTACCCTTACCAATAATTCCTAATCTTACAATATACTAACAAGGAAAGATCGTAGCTATGGGTTAATCAATTTCAATGAAACTTTTTGTAGTTTATGTAGAGCGAAAATGAACAGACATAATATGTATACAGGGTGTCCCATAATTCAGGGAACGTGCAATATTCTGATGCAAAAAGACATCGAAAAGTCCTTTACCGTTTTGTGATCCGAGGCTTCGTTCTCGAGATATTAATAGTTGAATATTGGCGATCGAATTTTCGGGCCGCGCAGTTTAAAAGCTGAGCACGGAGCAGTGATTCCTAGCACGCATAGGCAGCAGGCACGCGTAGATACAGACCCACGCACACAGTAAAGCCCGCTGGTTAAAACCGTGACAATGAGTCAGCGCGGTCAGCTCAACTGTGTGTGCGTGCGAGCGTCCGCTACCGTGCGCTCAGATGACTCGGCTTTAACCTGCGCGGCCCAGAAATCCCACCGCTAATATTCAACTCTGTTAATATCTTGAGAACGAAGCCTCGGATTTCAAAACAGTAAAGGACTTTTTGGCGTCTTTGATGCATCAGAATATTGGATATTCCGGGGAGCCCTGCATTTGGTGACACTCTCTAGTAGCCACGGAACGTTTTCGATGCAACATTAGTGTTAAATGTCTATGTAAATAATGCGCATTAACACGAACGCTCATTTTCGCTCTAGATGCATTAGAAAATGTTTCGTTGACATCGGCGAGTCCACAGCTGTGATCTCCCTTAAGATATTGTAATACAATGTTGTATTGTTTTCATACCAGTTGGGTCATTAATATGTGACAAATTCAAAGAAGCTTGTAAATTGGAAGATGCATGATCCGAAGCATGACTTTGCAGAGTGATACCAGGTCCTGTAGCGCGACGTCTTCTTCTTGCTTTTCTTTTTAGTCCAACTGTATTCACACTCTCTTCACATTCCACGCCTAATGCCTTCATCAAACTCAAAAAATATTCCTCCATTCCAGTCCAACAATTTTTTTCGATAACGCCTATTTTAATTGTTAAAAGTTAAATTAAACGTTACAAATGGAAAGAAACATAAATTCTATATTTTTTACCTTTTACAAACCCCCAAACATTCTTTTTGTACTTTATTTGAGCATAGATTGCGATACTTGTTTCATTTTCAGAAAGACTGGTTATACAATAATGAAGTATTACAGTAAATGAATCTGCATATGGGATTCCAGCATTTGCACTCTCTACATCAATACTATATAAATAACCTGGTTTGCTACATGGCAGCATTATCTAAAAATTAATATTAAAATCATACATAAATTAAATGAATATTTTTTAGGTAATTAAATTGTATTATAAAATATGGAATAGAAACTGATATTATACAGAGTGGACTAATAAGAATTACCACCTTGAATATTTCCGGGACCGTGGAAGGCCCTAAAATAGGGATAACAAAACAAATATTACACAAGAATAAACGAATACAGTAAGCTTAATTTATTAAACTTAACTAAATTAAAGTAATATTAGCTTGTGACTTTAAGTTAAACACGAGAAACACAAAAGTGAAGTAAAGTAAGAGTAAAGTAGAAATAATAAATAAAGCACGAAGTAAGGTGCACATAAACAGGACGGAAGGAATAAGTGGTTTCTGCTGGGAATAGTGTTGCAGGATAAATGACCGAGTATGAGACCTAAAAGGTGAGTAGGATTTTAATTCGTAACTGAAAGGTGGAAGGGTGTTAAAGTAATAGGCGGCAGTGTAAGAAAAAGATGCTTCAAACTTAGATATGGAATGAGAAGGAATGGAGAGGAGAGCTTGATGTCGAGTACCAAGAGAATTAGTCAAATGAAAGGAAAAATTACTACGAAGAGGGGCGTAACGATAAGGGGGAGAAGGAGAAGACAGTATTTTGTAGACGAGACAACATAAATGAAAAATCCAACGCTGAGACATATGCAACCAGGACGATGTAAAAAAATAAGGGAGATATACGATAAAAAAAAACACTGTAAGAGAAACGCAGGCAGGTATTTTGGACACGCTGGATCATGGAAGAAAGACGAAAGGGCAGACAAGGGCGATAGACAACATCATAATACTCGAATAGGGAAATAATTAAGGATTGGAATAAGAGGATTTTTTGAGAGGACGAAAGAATATGACGAGAAGAATAGAGAAGGCGTAAGCGCGAATAGGCTTGGAGACACAATAAAGAGACGTGTTCTTCTACTTTAAGCATCGGATGTAGAGTCAATCCTAGATTTCGGATGGAGCTGGAAGGATGTAATGGGGTGAAGTCAAGTGCGACAGAAATAAGAGGAAGTTTAAGCAGAGAGAACGAGGAGCCGAGGACGAGCAATGAAGATTTAAGAAAATTATATCTTAGTCCATGATTAATCGAACAATAGGTGATATCGACAAGATCAGATTCAAAATTAGTAATCCCAGTGCAGATATTAAGAGGTGCGACGACATCTCTGTAATTTGCATATCTGCAGCATTTCAATCAGCAGTTGCCCGGCTACAATACTAAACCGATGGCGGCGCGTCGTACATTGCATCTAAAAGAAGCTTACGTAATCGACTTTCCATGACCTTGACTGACCTCGTGTTATAAGTCTTTGTATTCGTATCAAGAGCTGTTATTAGCAAATAAGTATAAAAAATATGGTATATCGTAAAAAAGCAGGGTTGACCTTCATATCTGGTAAGCGATCCTACTTGCAAAAAAATCATTACGACTATACCACACAAGATGCATTCGAAAAATTGTCCTCTTGCTTCCCTGATTCCAGAGATATTCAAGGCGATAATTCTTATTGATCCGTCCCTTATAAGTAATTATTAACTTAACAGTAACCTGAGTTTCTGTAATGTGAGATGTCCTTGGCCCAATTGCTTGGGACAGTGCTATTGTAAATGAAAGATTTCTAACTTTCTGACCTGTTTGCTCATTTTGCGTCCATGCAGATTGTATTAAATCTAGATTAATAAAAGCGTATGTTATAATAATTTCTTGAAATAACATTTCACCACAAGAATGTTTAAGTCGTAAAGAAAAGTTCAAGTTATTAAAGCTATATTGCTTTTCCATTATCAGTTACTATTGTATCTTACCAGTTGTTTTGCGAGCAGTTTGAAAATCTAAGAAGAACTTTGAATTTGTAAATAATAGGGTGAATAACTGATCAATATGAATAGGAAATGAAGCCTTGCTTATCTGTCGACCTTCGTGTGGCGCAGCGCATACTATACTGCATCGAATGCTTGGTTTCACTGAAATCACAATAATTACGTATGTTATATAACCGTCGATAAAATACATTCTTCGTTTCATTTTTATTTCTTGATACAGTAATTCCCCGTTATGAGTCCGTTTCTTTCCCTCCGTTGACAGTCCGGCGACTATCCCCACCATTTCTTGAAAGCCTACGGACGAGAGTGAGAGAACCGGACAACGAGCGAGAGGAAACGAAAGAGTCAGACGCGAAAAGTTGCCGTCGGGTACGAAAGAGAGAATCATGTTCGCAACCCACTATGAGTCCGCCGCCAGCCCCGTTCGCCGGACTCATAACGGGGAATTACTGTAATAATACGGTAAAAGTGCTGCTTAGGGGACCCACCTCCAATGACCTTGACATTCACATATGTTGTCAAGGTCATGCTCCTGAGTAAACTTCAGAAGGTCTTAACTGTCGTTCGTTGTGTGTTAAAAAGTTATTAACGCCTCATACAGATCGTTAGTTGGTTGGTACCCGACCTGTTTAGCGGCCCCCTACATTTTAAGACGTGAAGTGTGTTCCAGAAACATACTCTCTTTGATGAATAACATCCCGACAAGCAACATACTCCTTCCACGGCGGTAAATGGGTAGGCAGTGGGGCTGTTCGAGTACTCGAATATTCGAGTAGTTTCCGAGCCGAGCCGAGTACTCGAAGAGAAAAAAAATAAAAATCGACTAGTCGGTTCTCTTCGAGCCGCTCGAAAAAATTCGAGTACTCCGTGCTTTGGAGTCGCTCGGTTTTTACGAGTGCTCGGCACGCTTTCTTCGAGTACTCGAACAGCTCTAGTAGGCAGCACACCAGCAGTTTGCAGATGCAAAGGCCTCACGAGGGGCCGCTATAGAATTCTAGCCCCAACCAACTACCGATCCGAGTTTTTAACAAACAACGAGCGACGGCCAAAACCGTGTAAATTACAACATGATTGAAGTATTAATACGACATCGTTTAAAAGCGGCGAGAATAAAATCATGTTAGTTTCCAAGGAAGAAAAAATTCAAATTTAAAAATAAAAGGAAAATGTAATATCCAGAGTACATACATCCATGCTTTTCAGCCTCACTTTCCGTTGTATCACTTAGGTCTGTTCCATCAAGAATAGGATCTGCTCGAGGCCGGTGTTGAATTCCTGATTTTGATGAAAGAATTGCATCTGCAGCTCCAGTCCCCGAATTTTCCACGTTACTTTCTACCTTTATTTTTTAAATAAACAATAGACACATGGAATGAAAAGCAATCAGAAGAGTAAGCAAACATAAAAGTTGTACACATTAATCCAGATACGTTATATTTCTATACATTATTCTATATATAGTCGTCTTTGAAATTACCTCGGAAAATGATTCGACAGATAATCTCGTTGATAACTTCTCCTCGTCAGCGTGGGGTAACGGTGGTACATAATCTTCATCATCCGATGTTAAACCCAATTCATCTCCATAGCAAGAGTGAACAAGTTGCCACATTTCAGCTGCATTCATTGACTAGAATATTTTACGTTCAGAATTATAATCTGAACATAATATTTTACAGATGAAATTAAATATTCACACGTTATGCATATTTTTAATCTTATATGTATATTTGATATTCTATATGATGCGAAACATGCAAATCTCTTGACGCAAAAAAACATAACAAGTTTCTAAGTAATGAGTTTCGGTGATACGATTTCGGAAAATTTAATGCGGAATGGAATTAAGTGGATAATAGTTTATGTCAATCTGTTAAACATCTAGAGTTCAGAGAATCGCAGACTACAAAATTACAAGTGTGTACAGTGTGAAGTCAAAAAACAGACTGTCGAGTAAACAGTATACGAGGATAAGACAACGGAGAGGTGAATTATCGAGAAGAGAGGGGTTTTACGTTTAGAGTTGACAAGGCAGTGCTAGGAAGAAAAGGATAAATATAAACATGTAAACGTGGCTTTGTTTAGGTAGGTTCTACAACAGCCTTCCCAGGAGTAAGGACAGGTAGAAGAAAAGTTGACAGGCAAGAGGCAGAAGGCAGAAGGCAAATAGTATCTAGTAAAAATCGATTAAGGGACATAGAAATTGGGAAGGGTGGAAAGTGGGAAATATACCGTGTAAGTGGGAAATATTGCGCGGTAACTGGTTGGGCCCACTCGCGTGTTATTAAGACATAAATGATGTGTAAAATATACTGTCTGCCATTTATTTCTTACATTACTACAAGTTGCGCCAACAAAAAGGATATTCGTAGCAAATATAAGGTCAATTCATCATAGTACATAGTTCTTTTTTTTCATAAGCGTGTCAGCAGAGGCAGCTTTATTTCAGTGAAATGATGTTTCCATTTCTGTGCGAACTAGGGCTGCGACTATTTGAATAATTTAATATTCGAATATTTTACAAGTATTCGAATGCTACGAATAAACTTCGAATATTTTACAAGTATTCGAATGCTACGAATAAACTTCGAATATTTTACAAGTATTCGAATGCTACGAATAAACTTCGAATATTTGAGTATTCAAATATTATTATTCGAGTATTTAAGTATTCGAATATTATTCGAGTATTTAAGTATTCGAATACTATTCGAGTATTTAAGTATTCGAATACTATTCGAATATCTAAGTATTCGAATACTATTCGAATATCTAAGTATTCGAATACTATTCGAATATTGGTGTATAATTCGAGTATGGTGTGAATTATAAATCATGTTATTAGCTTACAAGATTTCACCCTGCCAAATTAACGAACTCACAATTGAAACTAAATAAAAGCGTGTAAAAAATGAACCTAAAGAACTTGAATTATAATTCACACTATACTATTCGAATACATCAGTAGGTATTCGAATACTTAAATATTCGAATACGATTGAATACTTGGATATTCGAATTATATTCGCCAAATAATTGAGCAACTGAAGTATTCAAATATTCGAATACCAAAAAATTCGACAAATAGTCCCAGGCCTAGTGTGAACGGGTAATCGGTCGGGTTTTGTTTCACCGAGCGGAATCAACGCTGTGAATGCATAAGAGCCGAAGAGGATAACGGGAAGGGTTGCTATTATACATTGTATAAACAGTCAGCAGTGATACTAAACGTATTATGAGCCACTAAATGCAAAATCCATCAGTATTTGCGGTCGATGCCAGGGATTTTGATGAAATAAAAATCGGACGTAGTTCACGTGAATTGGGAGGGGGTTTAATCGATTTTTTACAATAAAAACAGGACGAACGTTTCGGAGCTAAAAATTCATTTACACAGCATGTCTTCGCGAAAATGGGCAAAAATTACAAACTTTTGGGGGCCCGTATTTTCTAAACAAATTCGAAACCGGCTAAATGATAATTGGACTCCTTTCTCCTAATTTCAGTTTCATCAAAATCCCTGACATGGACCGCTATAAGTGATCGATTTTCCCTGGAATTGGTCTTGTGAGTTATATTGGACAACACAATCAAACCGAAATACTTGAAATATATTAAACCAGTTTTTTTTAAATAAGCCCAGACAGCACAAAGACGTCTTAAAGACGTCCATCTCAGATTCTCAAGACGTCTGATAAAGTCCTAAAGACGTCTTAAAAACGTCTGGAGACAGACGTCTTAAAGACATATTAATAAAGTCGTAAGACGATCAGACCAAAAACAGTCGTAAAATGGACGTCTCTAAGACGTCCTGTGATATCTGGGAGGCTCCTTTACAATGAGCCATTTGTTACCCTTATCCCTACCCCTAGAGACGATTGCAAATACCGTATCTAATCTGAGAAAAAAAACGAATAATTTATATAACAAATAACATCAAGTAATAAATTCCAGCTACGCATTCTAATGTTGTTTGCCAAAACCTGTTTCTACTTTGTCCACACGCGATTTAATACTTGTAAAATTATAAGTCTTAAAACTGAATTTATGTAACTAACAAAAAAATTTTATAACATTGAACGGGATAACACATTTTTGGGACCGACAAAGGATTTACCACTTTTCGTATTCTTTTAGGTAACCTAAAAGCAGAAGGTGCTCACGAAATGTAAAATTCTTTATTACTTTTCAAAAGTGGTAACTTCTTAACAGCTTTAAAAGGGTGTTGTCGTGTTTAATGTTACGTAGGGATTTTGTTTATTAGTTAAATAAATTCAACTTTAACTGGGTTTTAAAGAGTTTTCAATTCTCTATCAGAATATGTATATTGGGCACATGCTGCAGTTTTGAGTTGTTGGTAAAATATAATAGAGGTAGAGTGGATCTAAAAAATGGTAACTTTTTTGTCCGCTACTGTACGTAGGTATATACATTCTACATCCGCCATAACCGCCAGACCTGTCTCCGACCGATTATCACGTTTTAAACATTTAGATCTTTTTTTAACAGGAAAAAATTGAATAATGAAGTAAAGTAGAGATTTTTTAAAAATAGTTATAAATGCACTTATTTCTCGATGGACAGAAAGTATCATTTGTGGTAAGTAAAGTGTATTTAATAGAAATATAGTCGCTCAAAGTTTCGTACCTATATAATTCGGAAATTTCATCTTCACCAGCCTAATACTAGAATAAGAAATGAAGAAATATGGACAATGTACATTGTATTACGGTATGCATAATAAAACGCGGTGGAGCCCAAGTAGTTGTTACGCAGTGTAGGTACATATGTCAGAGTTCCTTACTGAAATTATGTTTCATAACGAAGCTAGTCATTTTTCATAGCAAAAGGAGTTGAAAAATCCTTTACTATTTTGCAATCGAACACTTCGTTCTCCAAATATAAGCAATCAAAATTTCGGAGTCTCGTTTTAGGCGCACACTGTTTAAAGGCGAGTGTACGGCATATACACGCATTGATGCAGAACAAATAAGGGTAGAAATTTTCTGAAATAAACAATGTTATTAGTAGTAAATGTATCAAAGTGTATTCAACGTGTGTTAATAATGTTTAATAAACACTCCTTTGAATTACGTTTCTGGTAATTTTAACTTGATTAAACTTAAGAAATCTTTGGTGTTATACATATATCTTTGTATAAAAGAAAATAAACTGAACCGAATTTGTTTAAGTCGTTCGTGCTGGCATTTTTCAACATGCCCGCGCACACGACTTGCAGAGTTAACAAACATCTCGCCCTCGCGGACAACAGATCCACGGCGATGTACTCTATGAGTCTTGAAATCGCGGATCAGTTATATAATTGACCGCAGATTCCAAAAATGTATAACGATAAGACTCGCCTCATTTCTCGTTTATTACTGACAACATCATTTGCCTGCAGTTTTGTCGTCAGCTTTTCCCATGCGTTTATAACGGCGGCCCACCATGCTCGCGAGAGGGTCAATTGATTTGCGCTAAGCAGTATATTAGTATATACCTACATTCTATTCGGTCGGTGCATAAATAACATTGATTATGTCCCAAAGGCTCTAAGTGAAGTCTGACTTTTTATTTCATACAATATGATGTCGATACCAGTTACATACTTACGTATATGATCATTGTTCCCACGGATATTCCGTTTCGACGTTGATACATATATGATTGATTTTTCTGAGATTTCTGACGCTCCTGTTTGGGTCATAATAAAATGCCCCATTTGCACCCCTAGTAAAAAGTTGCCATAGAACACAGTTCTTACTTTTATTTGGCAAACTGTGAGTAATAACAAGTGACATATGCTGAGAGGTTGTGTAATGTTCTTTTTGGATAACGAATGTGGAATCCACATGCCTGCTTTTTGCATATTTTCCATTGCGTCTAAGCCACGAATTATCTACTGTTGAATAATAAATCTTTAAGGAGGTAGACCACCTTGGCCAGGTCAAGAAATATCGCATCTTTGGGAATTCATTTCTAAGTGACAAAAACACTTTTATCGATAAAAAATTTTCAACGACGATAGACACATCTTTGAATAATATTTACAATTTTTTTTTTCAAATATCAAAAAATTTCGAAATTTTAAATGCGTTTCTCTCGAAACCTCGTTTTCCGAAACTTGAATAAAATTCTATGGATTTTTATATAATTTTGCACAGATGTTCTTAAATGTATTCTCCATCGCCCGACCGACAATTTTTTCGATATTTTAATTTTTACCTGACTTATGCGTAAATAAGGTCCATTTTCTTACACACGAAAATGAGTATTTTGCTTCAAAGTGTAGATATTTTGTTATTTTTCAACGAATCGAAAAAATTGTCGCTGGGACGATAGAGGAAAAGATTTAAGAACATCTGTGCAAAATTAAAATGGTTCCGAAACCGTGGGTCGCGACCCCCAAGGAGATGGCGAAGTGTTTTCTGGGGGTCGCCGCGGGTATTTTTATTTGACGATTCTTAGAACTTATTTATTTTACTATGGTTACATTGCCAGACTCTATTAATGATGGAACACTGATTTTTCATAAATGAAAAAAAGAACAAGCTGGTCACCCAGATGCAAGCACGGCCATCACACTAAATAAGATAATTAAATACATTAAATACAATTAAGTATATTTAATACATGTATTAAGATAATTAAATATTATTATTAATGTTAGAATTATATTCTGACCTATTTTTAATATATTTTCTTCAACTTATTAAATTTACCTTACCTTATACCTACGGGGGCCGGGGGTTATATAATATAAAGTGGGATCCCGACTCAAACGACACTGGGAAACACTGAATTAAATGTTCATTTCAGTGACCAAGAAAAAATAGCATTCGCATGTTTGCATCACTTTTATAAACTGGTTTGCGTTCATTGTCGGCATGATATAGTATGAAATAAAAATTCCTGCTTTACTTGCATTTGGAGCCTTTAATACATCGTGCCCAACCGATCGTAGATACTTATAGACCGACCAAAATATTTGCACACAACGTACACGATTCAAAACGGTAAGAGTAGTATAACTATTAATGGGGTGATACCTTGTGCAAAATAAAGAAACAACGGATATCGTAGATTACATTTTCTCTAACAAGGTTTCGATTACGAAGCAATCGATTTTGATAATCCGCCAAGCAGGCGAGTCAAAAACAATTTTTCAGCTTCCCACAGTAGTAGTTACGTAATTAAGTATTACTACATCACGGTGTTTTTCCAACATCGATTTGTTTCCTATTAAAGAATGTCTAACTTTCCCTTCAATAGTGTTCTCCAATTTGTTGTGATATCAATATATATGTATGTATTAATCGAGAATACATGGACTCCTGTGCTTCTTGCATTGAGAGTATGCGATGATAATGCATCTGCCACAGTTCACCAGTATAGGTGAAGGAATGAAAAATATCTGTTACGTTATCATCCTATTCAGGGTGTAATGCGGAAAGTAAAACGAACACTGGGTGAAGATTAACCTCCTGCCTTCCTTAAGGAGGATTAGAGTCATTATTGTCATCGAAGAAAGGATTCTTTAAAGATATTAATAAATAATAAAAGTAATAATAATAATTTTCGTTTAATACAATTTCGGATGATCCAGTACCGAGCAGCAGTAGTCATTACAAAATACCTTTTTTGAGAGGCCTTCCGGAAGATCAGCCATAACTTCATTATTGATCAATATTTTTAAATAAAAAAATTATACGACACTCTCCAAACTACACTGTTTCAAATACGAAAATTGTATTTGAAGAAAGTCTTATAGTTTTCGAGAGAAAAAACCAAAGATCAATGTTTTTCAGCCTCCTGACTAAACATGACCTCTTAAAAACAAGGGATAATGATAACCAATGTATCGATCCGCCGAAACAGAACTGGGCTTCGTCAAATGCCATTGTTTGTATAAAGATTAGAACAACTCGCGAATGCGCTTTTATCCCCGCGGACGAGGTATCTCGCGACTCGATGTCGTTCGTTTGTATGTATTATCCCGAGCTTCGAATTATTTAATACAAAAGAAAAATAAAAACATTTGTTTGTAGAAATATAGTGCATCATGTATTTAACATTGTTAACTCCTCCGCGGACGAGATATCTCTCGAACTGAGTTGTACACTCGCATTCTAATGAAAAGACACGCAAGATATCTGATCCATAGCGCGGTGGCAGGAATGCATGGACGATATCGTATCGCAAGATAAATATATCGTCCGCGGTTGTGAAGGGATTAATAGGCGTTCCGGGCCCGGGAATTATGGAATATAAAAATACTTATAACTGCAAAACTAAGCATTATCGGACATATGCGTACACTGCCACATTTTTTTTATTATTTTGCTGAACAGAACTGATCCTGGAAAAATGTTACTATACTTGCTATGACTTACTATATGTATTGCATTGGAACCTTTGCACTAAAGGCAACATTCGATTTTTATAATACAATAACAGTTCGTTACGCTTTAGCAGAAAAATGGAAAACGCAATCTTAAAATTTTAGAGCACGGGTGTGATGTCTGAAAATTTTGCTGACACATCAATAATATACAGGGGCTATCATTAATATCTGCATAGTAATCGAAAATAATTATTGTATGGTTAGATACATCTATGAAAATATTTTTCGCCAGCTTTTACTATACGTCACGACAATGTGTACGTCAAGTTATGAGTTAATACCAGAGTTAACTTTATTCGTCGAATAAAAAAATTAACTGTATTTGTCAAATAATCTAACGTTGAAGTAACTTTTATTTGATTTGTTTATTTAAATAATTTTTTATTTAGTTAATGCCCAACGCTAGTTAATTCTTATGAATGTTATGTATGCAGACCTATCTGTGACTTTTAACTTTTTCGAGTGTCCGGAAATGCACGTGACCCGGCGGCGTCACCGTTTACTGCAGTGGTGTGATGCAACCGATTTTTCTCCGAAAACCTAATATTCAATCGAAGGCATTCATGTCCCCACTACTTTCTAGCCGAATTTCATTGTATAAAAAGGCCCTCGAATTCATCCCCGGGGGCTGATTTCACGTCTAGTACGGTTAGACGAAAGAAGCTTACGGGATCGAGTAACATTCTCCTTCAAGTATTATTTCAACTTAAACCATACAGTGCGTAAGTGGCTGAGAGGCGTTGTAATTATTAAACTCCGTGAGACCCCCGCATTTCTCAGTGCGTCAAAATCGAGGTGGACGTAGGTACCGCGACAATGAAATACAGAAACAATTGTAAAGACCGAGTTTATAGAATATAATTAGTTATTTCTTACTCAGGGTTCTTTTACTTGAATCCAATCATCATCTGAGTTTCGGATTTTAAATTTACGAGGCTGAATTAACATTCCTAGTGGCTCCCGGTCTTAGCCAGGCACTTGTTAGTCCGTTACTAATAAACTCCAACAAACAAACTCAAATCCTCGGCTTCGCAGCCGCCAATCTTATTGCCCTCAGCCCCGGCTCGTGAAAGTCTATGTTAATTTTTAAACCGAACGTGATCGTAACAAATTCGCTCAGAAATTTGAATCGACTGTATTCCTATAAATGAATACCTCTTATGAATTCTGGGTGACCGTATTTCTGTCACTCAAAAATTTAGGTTGACCCTATTTTTATCTCTCAAGAAATTCTCTCACCAATTTCGGTTGAGACCATCGCAAATGTCATTTCGGCCAATCAATTTTCTTGAAAAGAGAACCTCAGACCAAAATTCGTATACTCTTTAATATGTATAATTCTTATGGTATATGTTTGCACAAGGTGTTACCCCTTTCTTAGTTATACAACTTTGTTCCCAGCCTGTATAAACAGTACGCGTCGAAGACAAATCCCAAAATTTTAGTTGCTTATATTTCCAAAAAAAATACTATAGAATATCTACTGAATACGAAATGATTAGATATTTTAAATGCTTTTATCATACAAAATTTACACATTTCTGACTGTCAATGATTTTGGAGAATAAGACAGACAGTTTGTATCCGAGTTATAATTTACTCAACAACTTGTTTTTAACCCTTCGACCGTGGTCTATGAGCTGAGTACGCACAACACCGCGCAGTCTGTCAATTTATAATTAACAACTCATTGTTTTTTCAATTTTTATTATGTCATAGTTACATGACACTTCAATATAAAATAGTGAGAACCAGAGGGGGAAAGAATAAGCAACTAATTGTAAGCGGAGTTCGGTAGCCATTTAATTCCCTGAACAGGAAATAGTAAGCGTACATGTATAGCTCTAATCGCCCATTCGAAGAGTTAATAGTTGTATGAATGATAAGTGTAAGTTGGATATTTACTAATTGTGTGAAAATTATTGTAATGATCCGCTGATTATAAATTTTTTCGTGCAAAAAACACTAGCTCATGACACAATAAATAAGCATATATTGAATTTGGAATTTTATATAAAAGTAATTTAAATTAATCGTCGTGAGGTTCATAATTTATATGAAATTTTCATACCTTACCAATAAGAGCATTTTGCCAAACACGAAATAACATTACGTATGTTTTATCTCTTGCTCCAAAAGATGTCAAAAAAAACTTTTCAGAGGCAGTGCATATCAAAATCGCATTAGGAATAACAAGGGCAGTTTTCTCTTTGGTAATAGATGTAACATCCTTCCAACGTAATGATACTAAGGTTTCCCAACTGAAGATATTCGCATAAAAGCATACATAATTTTGAGAAACATAGAGCCTCCCATGAACTAATATTTCACGCTGTAGCGCACATGAATAATCTAAAAATTACGCACTGTGACATACATTTGTAATTTAATACAACTAATACATAGTTATTACTATACATTGAAATAATATTCTCATGTAGAAATATTTTTAAAAAAAATACTATTAATTATTGGTGGTGACAGTATTTGTCATTCTACAGGGTGAGTCACTGAAGATTAGAACTTAATATATCTCCGTTGTTTTTCATTATATAAATAAAATCTGTAATTATTTGCTGAATATGTGTCCGCAAATTATAATGAGAGTTCAAATTATAATTAGCGAACATTAATGTAACGGCTCTACTACTACTACTAGTAAACCCCCCGCCCCGGAATTCCGGGAGTACTTTGGAGCAAGTAAAATAACATGATAAGCGCTAGGAAGAGAAGGATCCAAGGTTTAATGCTGACTTTTAATAAGCTTTTGCACAAATGTAAAGCTTGAAATTATGAAGCTATAGGCATATGATTTTAGGCATAGGTGGTTAATAGTTCGCAAGATGTTTGATGTTAATGTTTGAAACGGTTAATATCGTTAGCTGTATAAAGTAGGGTGACGCCTGAGCATGTGGTATGAGTGATGTGGTGCTTGGCTGTAAGTGTTACTCCTTCTATGTACATTGAAAACCCGCGTGAGCGATGTATCAAATTCTGATGCCCACGTTCGTCTGAAATTAGAGAAACTAGAACCGTATTGTTCATTGATAAAATATCTACGATGTAGCATACCGATTTGAGGAGAAAAATTATTGTACAAATGAGAGCAAGATGAAAGTTAGATCCATTTTTCAGGTAACAAGGGGAAGGTGAAATATTTATTTTAAACAAATGGGTTATCGCGTCAAAAAAATCGTACGGCTAAATTTTAGACATTTTATCAATGAACAATAAAATCATGGCCTATCTAATTGCACACGAACGTGGGCGTCATCATTTGATAAACCGCTCACGCAGAGGAGCTTCGCGGAACAACACATAACTTGGCCATTCTTTAATATTTCTGTACAATATTTATACAATATATTCATTGATACACGCCCTAAACATAAGAAGTATATAAATAATTTTCAACCTCATAGTATCATAAAAGAAAATCGTCGAATTTGTGCTGTTTTAAGCGCCTCGGGGTGGCGTAACCCCTTAACTTTTTAATGCTACTGTATCCAAGGGTTAAGGCATGGAGGGTTGAAACTTGCTTTATTATAAATAGGACTCTTTAAGCTATCGTATTATTTATTACTCTACGATTATTAGTTTCGAAGATATAAGCGTTCAAAGTCTGACATGTTTTCATTTTACTCGTGATCCCGTGTACATCCCCTGCCCAGTGCGGGAAAGACGTAGCTCTACGTAAAAAAACATGAAAGATAAAAACGATAATAGTATCGTGATTACAAGCCGCGTGCAAAAATGCAGCCTACTGTGTAGGCGGTCAAGTTCTTCGCCACTTGTACCATAGGCTCATCTATCAACGCGCATTGTATAAAGAAAAGTAATGAACACTTCATACTTTAACACTTTGAGTAGCGTCGACGAGTTACGCACGCCTTGGGATTTGCATCCTGTATACGGTTACGGCGTGTTTCCACGCCGATATCTTTTGGAAAGCATTGAAAGTATCGTCAAAGGGTACCACAATGTTTGAAAACAGACCAAGTTCACTGTGTCCTTGACAGTATCAACGACTTTTGGTTCGGGTGACGCTGCGCTCAGACCAAACAAACAAATGCTCGTTTGCCCCCCACTTTGACAAATTAAACGAATACGCATAAAGGAATACTCATTAAATTTTAATTTTCTCTGGGAAGTGGGAGCATTCTTTCGTTTGGCCTAAACTGTTAGCGCCGTCCAAGGCCGAGCACGCGTGCCGGCGAAGCCGCTGGAAGGAGAAGCAGGCGCGCGAGGGGCATCACCGCTACACAGCGATGGACTCTAAACGCACCGTGACAGTTACTTATCGTACGGTTAGATACCGTGAGTTATCTAATAGAAATTTGAATATCACTCTCTATTGGACTTTTGTGAAATATCGCCAATAGGATTGGCAAGATTGTCCTAATGAAAATCAGTTCAAACTCGATTTCGTTTGGGCTAGTTTTAATCGTACATCTGCTATGTACAGTGTGTCCCAAAATTCAGGGACTTCCCGGAACATGCAGTATCCTGATGCAAAAAGACGTGGGAAAAGTCGTTTACCATTTTGGGATCCGAGGCTTCGTTCTCGAAATATGAACAGTTGAATATTAGCGGTCGAAGTTCCCGGGCCTCGGCTGATTTTATTTTCCCTATGTTTTTTTTTATGCAGTTTGACAATTTAACTCACACTGCGCCTCGCCCCGCCTCGCCTCAGCGCGATTCCGATCGGCGAATTTCTCCTCGATAACATTTTGGGAAAGAGTATAATTGTACACGCTGAACTCACGACTGCGCAGGAATAGGTTCTCCGAACAACTGACCGAACATGTGAACCGAAGTAAGCTGAAAATTTCAGGTAAGGCAAAACCGAGGCGACGCGGGTCTAGATGTGAGTGAGAAAAGAAATTGCACCGAGGCGAGGCGTAGTGAAAGCCTACCTTAAAGGCGAGTCAGCCGAGCGCGCTGGTTCAAACCGTGAAAAGAGATTAGCGCGGTCAGCTCTGTTATTTTTGGGTCGGTATCTATTCCTGCGTGTGCGTGCGAGCGGTCACTTCTCCGCGGTCACTTCTCCGCGCTCAGCTGTTGCGGATTTAAGCTGCGCGGCCTGAAAGTTCGGCCGCTAATATTCAACTGTTCGGATCCCAAAATGGCAAACGACTTTTCACTGTCCTTTTGCATCAGGATATTGCATGATCCGGGAAGTCACTGAATTTTGAAACACCTTGTATAACAAAGTCAACATATGTATATATGTTTGTTAGATAAAAGCTTCTATACCCAGTGGCGCGCGCAGAGAGGCCAGGGGGCCCTGCCCCTCCAACCCCCAAACAAAAAGAGAAACAATGGAAAAGAAACGGCGTTGTACCAAGCGCCTAAAAGAAGGAGCGAGACAAATTATCAACGAGTCGCGCATCGTCTGTCTCGGCCTCCTCCCCCCTACCAAAATAAAATTCTGGGTGCGCCACTGTCTATACCATTCAACATATCCGCACCGAATTTGGCACAGTTAATCTCTAGGACCCCCGCGGAAAATATACTATGAAACTGGATACCCCATCCTCTCACCTTGATTTCATCTCCTTAACAATTTGTGATAGTTTATGTTTTGTGCATCATTGAGTAATGAAGTATATGTACTTTAGTAAGTACTGCGTAATAATTAATGAAGGCGCCAATTGATTTTAAAATATTAATGCTGTTGTTATAGATACACATAAGAAGCCCGGGCATCGCCCGGTACTTTTACTTAATCCCTACTAATATAATAAATGCGAAAGTGTGTTTGAATGATTGTTACTTTGTACACACGTAGTCTAGGACCAGGAATAACATAGGATACTTTTTATCCCGATTTTTATAAACGATCTGGACCAAAATTTGCATAATTATTCTCTAGAACCCTGCAAAAAATATAGGCTGCCATGAAATCTGGACATTCCACCCCTTGACTCCCTGTGACAATCAAAGTTTTACCCGGGCAACGCCGGGTACTTTAAGCTAATTATGTATAATTTGTTTATGAAATTAAAAAATGACTCGAATTACATATGTATAATTAAAAATAGCCTTTTTCCAGGGGGGGGGGGGCAAGTTTGGGATGATGGTAAAAAAAATATACCTCTCTTGCTTTTTTTAATCCATTTTATAGTGCCAAAGTAATTAAAAATTTAAAACAGAAATTTAAAAATATTCCCTTTTTTAGTATAAACTTAATAAAGATCAGTTTTGAAAAATAAGCGATTTTTTCTCAAAAGCCAGAGGAGAGGATAGCTATCCGCTCTAGTCAAAAGTTCAAACGTAAACCCACCCTGGTGCGAGATACATTGGCGCAAAAGCAGTGCCAAATTTCATTCGCAGATCATCATCGACCAGATCCGTGATTTAGCAGCAACGCGTTAATGTATACAAGTATGATTTTAGTGAAGAACGTAGAAATAAAATGCGTTTAATGTTGTGCTAAGGAAACATATAACGTATATCAGCTGTTCTTTCTTGAAAAAATTCGATGCAGACGGAGTGTTGCACCTTACAAGGGCCTAACATCACTGTTTGGCACATGATACTTAAACCAATATTTATACCAATATTTAGTGTGCCTCAAGAGGTGCGTTTAAACCAAACGAACGAATGCTCGTTCGCCCCCCACTTCGACAAAATTCAAGTAATGAAAAGTTGCAAGTGAAGATTGCCGTTTACACTAAATGAGCACGAATTTTGTCAAACTGACCTTTAAAGAAACGTTGTCTAGCAGCTTCCAATGTGAAAATAGAAATTATACAGGATTATTCATAAAAATATATCAATACTTCAAGCAAGTAAATCTACATACTTAAATAAATAAGAAATATTATATTATGAAGTATAAGAGTAGGTCTGAATCTTGTTCATAGAGTTTTCTATACTTATTTCAGTGTAAATATTCACAAACTGGAGTACTGATATGCATTTAATTATGCTCCCTGCATAAAACACTTTTTGCTTTAATGTTTCCGTATTTTTTTTTGTAGATCAGTACCATTAAAAGAAGACGATACTGCAGTTTCGCATGGACCTGTATAACGAGGGAAGGCTACGTTCGGAACATGTGACCAAAATTTGACCAAAATCAGGATAAAAATACCGGGAACAATGGGTATAAATAAATTCCACAACAGTAGCTGCTAACGCTCAACCAGTTTTATAAAAGATGACTTTAAGCATTAAAATGTAGATATCATCACCTCAAGATCATTACTAAAGACATAGTTTTCAATTACCACTGTAATCTACATGTAAATATTCCAACTCACCAGCAAAGGGCCAAGGTAGAGTACCGCGAGTAATAGAAAACTACGTTTTTACTAATGAAGTTTACGGCGAATAACTTCAAAACTTTATTGTTCAAAGCCATCTTTTCTAAAAATAGTTACTATTCTAAGATTTGTTTATACCCATCGTCCCCCAATATTTTTAGCCTGATCTTGTTTAAACATCGTTCATCCCATTCTTAGGGTCCTCTGATAAGCATTGCCGTATGTGTATCATCAAAACCAGCTGCCCTCCAAGATTAAATATTATTCTTTGGAATGTAGAAGAAATTTTTAAATCTCAAAAACTATAATATTCAGGAGAATCTAGTGCTTATCATACTATTTGCTCGTTTGGAGTACATATTTTTTTACATTAATGAAAATAAGAGATATTTTAAGTTCTAGCATTAGACTGCATTCTAATATGTGCTGCCCATGCGGGAACATTATCATAGGCGCTCCGCCCTGTATTATGAAACTAATTTACAATAATAAAAACATATGATGTTAATAATGATTAGTCAGTCACTTACCAACAACTAATCTTTCATCATCTGGCACATCTTTAAATATTCGTTTAAAATCTTCTGATCTAGATTTATACGTCGGATAAAGAACATTGTACCAGGATGATTTCTTTTTGCTTCGCTCACTACCACGCGTTTCTTTTTTACCTTCGTGCGAAACTTTTATAGTTTGGGAAGAATCTGACAACTTGTTCGTAATATCCTATTGTTTGCAAAGAGTACATGTTTTAAGAAATAATATAAATTACGTAGTAGAAAGTGTCTTTAATACTTCTGCTGTGGATAACATCATTTGGCGGCACGAGCCTGCCTCGCTACGCGCGAATAATGCCAATTGCCGAAAGTTGTAATAACACTAATATTGTAAAATTATGATCAAAATTCAATCAATGTAAATGACAATATTCCGAATGAGAGAATATATACCGTTCCTGGAAAAGGTTCTGCTTAATAGCCAACAGCAAATGTATTAAATCAATTTGAGTGATAGATTCAAAAACTCACATGCAACTGATGTTCATCGAATTTGTTTACACTGTTAGACTCCTTAATAGCTGAATCTGAATTCCCTTTAGAATGATCTCGTTTACTACGTGCTTTTGGACTAGGGCGCGGAGATAAATTTGGACTTGAGACTGGACTACTTCTTTCTGCACCTACTCCACTGGATATGTCTTGAATGTTATCCGTTACGCCATTCCCCATAGTCGTTGTTGTATTCGGACTTTCCAATCCAGTGGAACTTATGTTATTCATTACTTCGCGACTAGATATTAATAAATCCTCCACAGACTTATTCCTGCCAGAATAATATGGCGAAATTAAAAATGAAACGTTAAAAGTCTTTGTAAGGTATGATCAGGTAAGAGAAGTATAAAGAAATTATGAGTAATACGAAAAAATGAAAAATACTTGGTTAGAATTTATTATAAAATTACGCACATGCTTGTGGTTGGATATTTTTGAGGAGATTCCACTTCAAAGTACATAATAATTATATGTATAGTGTTGTCATAAATTCTGTTCGACAGATCTGTTTATTTTATATGGCAACTTTACCAAACAACAACAGTATAATTCAATAACAATTTAATAATGCGAATGATACAACGCTCTATGTTTATTGTAATTACATTTTGACAAAACAACATATGTGTACTTTTCGCAAAATATGCAATCGTTACGATGATAATTCATTTCAAGTAAAAATATACAGTGTTATGAAACACACATCGTTTCGTTTAATGTACGCAGAGTGATATTAGTGCTATATCTTTCATGTTCAGCACATTTCTTATCGCAGATTTCACTGACGTGTAGCACTTTTTAAAACAAAACAGAAAATAGTGCGCGTATCAAAAAGTTCCACCATACTGAATTGTAGACCTCGTTCTGCTTAACTGATATATGTATGTTACATATGTCAAACTTGATAAAATTATAATAAAAATATTATAATAAAGAGATATTCATAATTTTTATAAAAACAATTTTATCCTTATGTTAAACTAACGAATATTTTATTTATGAGTTTATTTAAGCGATGTAATTATAGTTGTACAGAAAAGTAAAATTTTTCACTAAAGCATTACGTATTTTAGACATTCTAAAATTATTAATGCTAAATTAATCGATTGGTACTTAAATTTCAACGCGATATTTTCAATGCGATATACGCATAAGGATTCTTGCGAATATTATCACGTGTTTGCTTTTCATAAACGGAATTATTTTGAATGTGATGTTGAACTATGGACCTGACGTACATGTGTTGAACACATATCCACATATCAATCGAAAGGATAAAAGTTTAGTGGTATTAGGTATTTTAGCGGGGATTTTGTGAATGCGGACGTGAGTTGGTGCCCATGGAAATCAGAATGGAGCTGAACCGTCATGGGTCTGTTCTGTTTTTACGCATCACCGAAAAACACCGTTATGAATGGGCTCAGCACCGATATGCAGATAACACACGACGTCTATAAGCGGTCTTAAATGTTTGAAAGACGGCTTATAGACGACGTGTGCTATCTGGGTATTTTCGCCCATTTAGAACGGTGTTTTTTGGTGCTGGACAGCGTTGTGAATGGGCCCAGCATTTATATTTACATTGCTCACTTCTGGAACGCCGTTCCAAATGGTGCAGACCTTTTTATGGTTTACGGATGTCACGATGTTGTAACATTTGATTCACGCTGTAATACAATGTCATGACTTTAGTGTCACGTCAAAAGGTCAAAACGCACCGGAAGACCGTCGCCCATTACGCCGAAGCAAAGCGCGGCGACCAAAGCGAAATGTTCGCCGCCGCTATTCTGGCATATGGGCGATGCGTGGTCGCTGCCCACATCAGAAGAGAAAGTAGATTCTGCTCCGAAGATCGAGAAAAACAACACTTGAGGAAAATTTATGACCTCGGCATTAATTCCCTTCATTTGGAGTGATCTGGCTCTTGTAACAACTAACAAAGGCCAGTAACATCTGAAGAAATTAGTGACTTAAATTAAACCTCCCGATTCGTATCAGGATCTGCTAATTAGTTTCCTCTTCCTGCTTTCGAGCTCGGCCCAAGTTCTTTCCCACGTATGTCACCTGCATCGCGTATCCTTAACAGATTTATATACATTCATACACACCTTACAAGGCATGTGCAAACGTTTGTTTTCAAGTTCGTTCCTCCTTTAAATACATATCGATTGCTGGATAGAATTCAACAGCTATATTCACGCAATAGCGTAACCAGGGCCGTTCCTAACGGGAGTGCAGAAGGTGCCCCCACACTTGGGTGGCGAAACCTAGAGCCGGTCGCAGGCCATTTAGGTATTATATGCAAAATTTTGACTAATAAGGATAATAATCAAAAATTTTATGATGACGATTAACGATATCATTCTTTTACTCATTTCAATTTTTTTTAAATATCCAACGACGGTTCCAAGATAAAAATTCATAAGTATACTACAACCCATTTTCACGAAAATAAGCAAAATCCGAAAAATTCAAGGGCTTGTAATTTTTACATAAATTCGTAATCGACAAAATGATAACTTAACCCCCTCCCCCCCCCCCTCACAATTTCACGAGGACTACAACATATTTCATTTTTAACCAAATCTGTTTCTTCAATCTATTTCTTTTGCATGATAACTTTTTAAAACTACATTTATATATAAAAGGAAACACTGCATATTAAATTCTTGATTAAAGAATATTAAATTAATAACGCCGGCGATATTGGTTCTGCACCTGGGCGGCCAAAATCCATAAACAGTCCTGAACTCCTGAACCGTAACCGTAACAGTGGGATCATAGATAATCATAGAGCCCGGTAGAGCCACAGACAGTGGTGTCATTTGTGCGATTATATATAATCTTAACTATACTGTACATACGTATGTATAATAGCACATTCCTATAATCACTAATAAAACAGTCAAAGGTTATATTGCTACCACAAGACTTCGATTTCATCGAAGCCGAAAGGAATATAACATTAAAAAAATTGTATATAACTCTATATTGGTCAGCGAACCTAATAAAATCGTATATATCGAACCAAATTGTATTTAGAGTGAAATAAACATTATTATAATGGAATTGACACGACCAGACCGGCCTAGTAGATGCACGTGGAAACCAAATGCAACAAATTCACCACATACTTGTAGAACAGAGTAAGTTCAGAAAATAGATATATAATATTACTAAATGAAACTAATTGAATAATTGGTAAAGTGATTCGGTAATAATTGTTTATTATGTCCCATGCTTTCATATTTAAGACATAGCCACTTTATAAAATATGTAACAAAACTATTTAAATAATAATGGAAAATAACAATATAAAAATTATAATCATACAATAATACACAATAATAACTTTCAGATGAACCCTAGACAAAAAAATTACATGTACATTGTAGAGAAAACGTCAAACAATTTTGTGATATTTTTTTGAGATTTTTAAAAACCGGTTTTGTACTGAAACTGCGAAACAAGAAGTTATTTATCATTTATGGATTGGAAAAATTAATTCACATTTCAACGGAAATATTCAGATTCATTTCTCATACTACAAAAATTATATTTCCAAGTTTCCACATAATACATAGTTTACTTGAATTTATTTTGTAGTTATTTATGTATACATTAAAAATTTATAAATTCCATTTTAAAGCACATAAATGATTTTCAAATTTTTGAAATTATTATCCTCGGAAATGTGGACACGTTACATGGAAAATTTTATTTCACCTAAAATGGGATCTTTAAGGATAACTAGCTGGAATATGGTATTTTTACTTGTGCTAGAATTATTAATTTGTGAACATAATTCTATGCGTTGTTCCATTTATTTTCAATATCAACATTGATTCGTTTACTACTGGTATTATTTAGAATTTTTGTTTTAGATGTGAAGACCGTAATAAAATAATGCCTGATATTTTAACAGCAATTGGAAAGACACCTCTCATAAAATTGAACAATATTCCCAAGGCTTATGGAATTAAGTGTGAGATGTGTGAGTATAAATTGTATATAATGAAAGGGTTGTTTGCACAACTGCCTTTTCGATTCTGAACTTTCTGAAACAAAAGAATAATGGCGAATAGCCCAATTTCCCATGATTGATATTCGTTTTGTGAACTCTTCTACGATATTTTGACAAAATGGTGTGGAAAAGGACTGCATTCTAAACTCTCACCTGGAATATATTCACAAAATATTGTAGAATTGTTCATGAAACCGGTGTCAAACATGTGAATTAAGGTCACTTGCTGCTGCTGTGTTTGTGTTATAGAAACCACAGTCGAATAACACGATTAAATATAGATTGCAAATAGAATATTGAATTTTCAGACGCAAAATGTGAGTTCCTCAATCCTGGTGGTTCTGTGAAAGACAGAATTGCGTATAGAATGATTCAAGATGCAGAAGAGAAAGGTATATTAAAGCCAGGATATACCATTATTGAACCTACGAGTGGTAATACAGGAATTGGTTTAGCAATGGGTGCTGCAGTGAAAGGCTACAGATGTATTATTGTTATGCCAGAAAAAATGTCCAACGAGAAGGTATCCACGCTACATGCACTTGGTGCCGAAATTGTACGGACTCCAACAGAAGCAAGTTGGGATAGTCCAGAAGCGCATATTAATGTTGCTCAGAAATTAAAAGCGGAAATCCCAAATTCTGTTGTTTTAGATCAGGTAATGTATCCTTGTGCATCTCACTTATTTACATACGTCTTCTATGGTATGTTTACATTTATCTAACATATACATAAGTACATTCTATATCTCATTTGTATGTTTCACTTATTGTTACGCACTACTATTTATAAGTTGCTGTATATACAGGGTGACCCGTTTAAATCGATCCACTGGAATATTTTCGAAACTGTTGATGATATTAAAAAGTGTGCCAGACAAAACTGAAATGGTTTCAGTGGGCCTAAACAAAATTACTAAGCCACTTTTGGCGAAACGTTATTAGTTTAGAAGATATTTTAATTGTAATATGGCCTAGATTATTTGAATATTCGAAGAAATTATTCGTATTCGAAATTATTTGGGTATTCGAAGAAATTATTCGTATTCGAAATTATTCGAATATTCGAAGAAATTATTCGTATTCAAATTCTTTGAACATTTGAAGAAATTCGTATTCGAATTTATTCGAATATTCGAAGAAATTATTTGTATACAAATTATTCGAATATTTGAAGAAATTCGTATTCGAATATTTGAAGAAATTCGTATTCGAATATTTGAAGAAATTCGTATTCGAATATTTGAAGAAATTTGTATTCGAATATTCGGCACTCCGGGCGCAGTATAAGGTGTTCTTGGACCGTGATCACCGTGCTTACATCGAGAGTGTTGAGAATTCTTTATGAGGCGACGTCACAGGTTTTTGGAAGTTCGCCAATTCTAAACTGGGTGGTCATGTGATTCCTAGTAACATGGAACTTGTGTCAACCTCGGCGACAACATTATCAGCGGTTGCCGATCTTTTTGCAGAATTCTTCGGTTCTGTGTATGCTCCTCCGTCCGGAGTGGGACCGGCCTTGAATCTGGATTTGACCTCTGACACAGGGTTAAATATACATACACTATCCGTCTCTATTAGCGAGATTTATAGCAAGCTAAACTCGATTGACGCAAATAAGAGCCCGGGCTTTGATGGAATTCCGTCTCGGTTTTTGAAGGAACGCTGCTTTATTCTCTCTAGGCCTCTCTTGCATATTTTTAATTCATCACTAAGTAGAGGTGTTTTTCCCACTACATGGAAAAACAATATAGTCACCCCAGTATTTAAGGCGGGTATCCACTCTGATGTAAGAAACTACAGGCCTATATGTAAATTTTCATCCCTACCGAAGGTGTTTGAGGCTATCGTAACTGAGAAACTAACACCCTTACTATCTAACTTTATCTGTGAGGAGCAACATGGGTTTGTCCCTCGAATATTCGAATATTCAAAGAAATTATTCACATTCGAATTAATCCAAATATTCGAATAGCCGAATAAGTACAGCTCTACTATGTACACGTAATAGCACTTACCTTTCTAAAGTTGGTGTTCAAAAGTACATCCTTCAGCCTGAATGCAGAAATTTACTCAATCTCTATCTTCTAAACTAATGATTATTTCACCATAAGTGGCTTAGTACTTTTGTGTATGGAATGCCGAGCTGCATTGATTAATGCATTAAAAAATATATGATTCCATTTAAAAAAAAAACAAGGTTAAAAACTTACTCATATCAGATAATGTGCGCCCTGAGGCCATGTCACTCATGACACATTTTTTAGTACCATCAACAATTTCGAAGATATTTCAGTGGATCGGTTTAAATGGGTCACCGTGTATAAGTGACATACTATTTACGACACACTGCTCGCCTTAGATCGTCCTAAAGTTTGAATATTTTTTGGCATGCTAAGAAATTTATTTTATTGCATACATGTCTAATCGTGCAAGAAGACGTTGTCAAACCAATGTCTCTCTATTTATCCGAGACTCGTATCACAAAAAGTAGAGACAAACCCTATGGGCCTTAGATCCTGTGAAAAACAGGAAAAAGATTTTTCAGCAGATTCCCAATAGAGGCTCTAGAAAAAGCTTCAGGATTTTTTTTAGAAGAAACTGTAAGTGGAAATTAAACCCAACTTTTTTTCTACCAATAGATATACTTACTTGTTATCTCAAAACTAGAGACTTATTACCTCGATTTTCACAAATTTTTATTAGAAAGTATTAGAGTAACAGACGTCAGTCAGCCGACCGTAATAGCGGAGTGCACGGGTCACTTACTTGAAACGTGACGCTCCACTATCTTTCACAGCTTACTGTCACGTTGAATATGCGCGCTACCACCTAGAGATAGGCTTATTTTATAAAAACACTTCGGCGAATATGGTAGTGTTTTTGTCGGATTTTTAAAATCGTTTCCTGGAGCTGAAATTTGCATAATAAAAATTTGTGTATAATAAGTTTCATTGTTGTGAAAATGATTTTTCAACCTGAAAGAAATTTATTCAGGAAGGCCCGACCCTTCTCGATTAAAATAAAAACGGAATCAACTAAATGCGAAAAATAGTTTCCAAGATAAAAATTCATAAGTATCATCCGCTTTCACGAAAATAGGTAAAAATCGCAAAATTCAAAACCCTGTATTTTTCAAACAAATTTGAAATCGGCAAAATGATGACTTAAATCCCCCATAATTTAACACGGACCACATCATATTCCACTTTGAACGAAATCCCATACATTGAGGGAAAAAGTGACCGATTTCAAGTGGAATGACCCCTGTAAGAATAGAAACTTGCTAAGTAAAGAACACTGTGTGCTTGAAATTGATTTACACTCTCACACGCACGTACTTCTTTAAATTTTTATATTTAAAGTTTTGTTCTATCTCGCACTGTTACAAAACTTAACCCAGGCTCTTGTGGATGCAATAATTCGACTTGGCATATTCTTTTCCTCGTTTTAGTATGCATTTATTTTTTTATTATAAGTTTACCTAATTTCACTACCTATCCCGAATTTTCACTTCTTATTAACCTTTTTTCTCTTTCGTTCCTTCTCAAATATCGTGGTACCTTTGCAACCATCTTTGTATACCACCTATTTAATTTAGAATTTATTATATTCATCCCTCTGTAATGTTTCTATCTAATTATTATCTGCACTTTTATTTCCCAACACCTTCTTTCCTACCTTTTTACTTCTTCCTGCTTATATGTAGGTACTCTCTTTCTTTATAACATGTCCTCTTCTTTTTCCACTCCACTTTCTCTTCTCCTTTTCTTTACATCCCTCCAACATCTCCTTATAAAACCCTTCGCCACTTTCCTTCAGCATCTTTTTAAATTTTTTTGCTATTCTTTCCACGACCACTTTCATTTGATCTTCCTTTTCTTTTCTCACCATATATCTCATTGTCCTCCAGTCTAATCCTCATATCCATTGTATGTATTTTTCTTCCGTTTCTTGTGTAAATAAAAATGTTGAATAACCCATAAAAGATAAAAAGATATTATTCGTTATTTGACGCTCCAATAATTCAAGTTATCTTTTAAGGAATAAAATTCTGTTATCTTCTATTCGTTATTTTAAATTTTTATTTAGATAAAGATTTTGCTACTATACCTCCATTTAACAGAAAATCACACTTGCAATGAGTGCATCAAGTAAATTGATTTTTCCTCCTCATGTCCCCCAGACATCGTCTTGTGAAATATTACATAATTTTATTACTGATTTTGCATGTTTAGTACGCTAACCCGGGAAATCCACTGGCACATTATGATCAAACTGCACTTGAAATTTGGGAGCAGTGTGATGGAAAAATAGATTATTTGGTAGCCGGTACAGGTACTGGTGGCACTATTACTGGTATTGGACGAAAGTTGAAGGAATTATCACCAGATACAACAATTGTTGCTGTAGACCCCAAAGGGAGCATTTTAGCACAGTCACCCGAATTGCAGGATGTCGATTTTTACGAAGTAGAAGGAATTGGGTAAAAAGCTTATTATATTCTAACGGCAGAGAGTATTCTTATTCATATTTTTAATAATTACAAAAATTATTTTTAGCTATGACTTTATACCTACAGTTTTAGATCATAATGTAATTGATAAATGGATAAAAACTGATGATAATGAATCATTAAAAGCTGCTAGAATGCTTATACGTCAAGAAGGATTATTGTGCGGTGGTAGCAGTGGAGCTGCGCTTACAGCTGCTCTTGAAATAGCTAAAGATATCCCTGAGGGAAAACGCGTTGTTATTGTTTTACCCGATGGAATACGAAATTATATGACCAAGTTTGTGTCGGACCATTGGATGGAAGCTAGGGGATTCTTAGTATGTTATAATTATATATAAACATATAAATTTATTCATTTTTTATAATAATTGTTAATAACTTGTTTTTTATAACGATTTATAGACATCTACATGCCAAAATGAAGCTAACAAGTGGTGGTGGAATATCGACATTTCAAATTTATCTTTCGATAAAACTGTTTTGTATAAGGATAGTATAACATGTCAAGAAGCTATTCGTACTTTGGAAAATAAGAAATCTAACCAATTAATTGTTAGCAATGATAATGTACACGTAAAAGGTGTAGTCGTTCAAAATGTACTCATGTCAAATTTAATATCTGGTGCAGTGAAGCTTACAGATTTTGTAGAAAAGGGTATGATTAAACATTACGTAAAAGTTAAACTCTCAGCAACACTTGGCCAATTATCGCGTGTTCTTGAAAAAGACTCATACGCAGTTATCTTAGACGATGTACATGACAATGCTTTCGTTGGAGTTATAGACCAATCTTACATTTTAAACTTTATTACTAAAAGTAATGGTTCAATAAAGTCTAACACCTAGTTACGTAGATAGCTAAATATTTTCAAATCAATATAACTTTCTACACCGTTTTTTTGTATATTATTATTGTAATCGATCTGCGCATCCTACATTACTTACTTTTTGTGTTGTGTAGCTTTTGGTAATTTTAAACATTACAGCACACACACATTTAATGTATCAACACTGAAAGTAAATCATTTCTGAAAATTTTTGTACTGAATTATACAATTAATAAAGTCTAAATAAAATATTTGTACTATTTGTATACTACATTATAATTAAACGAACATTTACAAACGATATTTATTTGTGGAATTTTATTAATATAATAAATTGATTCTATTAAACTAATTATTCATATACATGTACATATAATCTTACAATTTTTTAGCATAACTGTATTCATACTTGTAGACTGTCGCTCAAAATTCTTAGGACATATTGTTTTTAGCAAACCTCTAGTAGACGACGTAAAAGTATGAACTTTAAACATACTTATTTAATTGAAGTTGCATTAGTTTTGCAGAAACTTTTGACTACTGTAAACATATAATTGTATTAAGAGCCATGAGGCATCATGAAATATTCTGAGATAAGAATTTGGATTCTACTGTTGACACAGAATTAGTTCTGCTTGAATAAGTACTTGTAAGAGAGTAAAAATTATCAACATTGGACGTTGGAAGAATGGGAGAAAGTGTTGTAAAGTAATGAGTTTAATGAGTAAAGTTTAAAGTATCCGTGTGTATTCTGCGAGTGTATGTTACCCAAAACTAAATCATAAACTAAATAATGACATAATGCTTACTATCAAGCACGGAGGCAGCCCTGTTTTGACACGAGATTGTATTAGAAGTAATAGATCTCATAAAAATAACTGGTATTTTCAAAGGACAGTATTTAAATGTGCTACGTGACCATGCCATTACTTCCAGACATTGATTAATTAAACCTACTTCCACTTGCATGCATAACAATGATCCATGACACACAGCAAGAATATATGAAAATTGTTTACAACAAGATATTGAGATAGAAGTTATGAGATTATCACGTCAATCTCTTTGTGTTGATCATTGAGAAATTGTGGGTTGAACTGCATCGACAAATTAGGAAACAGTATTTGTTTCATTTGTAAGTCAGAAATATACCTATAAAACCTTCTACAGAAGGAATAAAACAATATCAATGCTGAAAAATTTAATTATAACAAAGCTATGCCAAAATTAGTGCAGGTTATTATCAAAGAATGCAGTTCTTCTTTTTCTAGGGAGATTTCCAACACATTATTTAGCATGTACGTCTGTTACTGTACAAAATATAATATAAAATGTTTCCATTTAATCCTTGAACTGTTTCATAATTTTTTAAGATCCATTTGAAATTTAGTAAATGCCCTAAGACTTTTGGGAGGCAGTGTATATATTATGGGTGGAAGAAATATGGTGAGATATTAAATGCACCAGGTAATTTATATTCAAATGACAATGCACTGGAATGACGGTCACTCAAATGTTAAGAGCTTTGGGTCTTATTCATACAGTGTTCAAGTATCTTATTTGTTTTGAATCTCACTCTTGAGAGATGAGTATCATTGATCGCCTTATATAGGGACACCTTCTATATCGTGCATTAGTTTTTGTTCTTAAGATATAGAATGTTAGGATGGATAAGTAAGTATTTTGAAACCATGGAAACTTATGAGTGGCAAAAAATACATTTGATAGCTTATAGCCTCAAGGATATCAATTTTCAGAACACTTTAGTATCTGACGCATCTCACTGTGTTCCTTATACCCACAATATGACACTGGTGGAAGTATATTATTACATAATTTACAATAACACATGAGACGCAGAAAAGACATTTACTACTTCTATCATTTACAAAACAGCTTGTGTATCTGCTTTATAATTATTCTATCATATCAGTTTACTTTGTCCCTAATCTATAGCGAATAATAAATAATTAAAATCATTATTAAATTCGTTGCACTTGTACATGGAATTTGCAACTTGGTAATGTAGAAATCTCAGCATTAACAGTACTAATTATTCCAAGATTTGCTAAACTCCCTCTCAAAAGTCCACATGTAAATGCTAATAAGCGTGGACTTTCTTGAAGATATTGTTTATTGTTATTGGTGCCTACTTTATCTAACAATCGAAAGGAGTTATCTTGCAATACATATACACCATGATGGTTTGTTCTTAAATTATCAATTTGTTTATGATAAAGACTGGACCAGAAATCTGTGCAAATAAATTTTATCATGTCCAGCTCGTCTTTAAATCGATTCCATTCTCGGGTCAATCTTTCAATGATTCTGTAGCCAACACTGAATCCCATCCATTCCAGTCGACAAAGTTCTTCTTCCTTCTCCTTTATAGATTAAAGTCACATTTCAAATGTTGTATAAAAATAATTTATTGCTAGAAGTGTGCGGGAACCCGAGATCATGACGGGTCGGGTTCCCGAAAATTTCGAGAATCCCGACACTTTCGGGAATCCCCGACACTCTCGGGAATCCCGGTCCGACATTTTCGAGAACTCGTCCCGATCCCGACATTTTCGGGTTCTCGCACACCTCTATTTATTGCACTTATATTAATAGTAAATTAATAATGTGATTTTAATACATTATAAGAGCAGAACTAGTAATATTAACCATTTATAATATTTTACAAATTATAAAAATCTAATACACTTTGAAAATAATATTAATTGAGTATTACGCTTGTCATGTATATATATAAACTTGAATAGGAATTGAATAAATAACGTTACTGTTATTACATGGTTAAAACAAATTTTGTATGAGTAAAGGAAAGTAAACTATTCTATAAATTAAATGCCTACTGGAAGTAATGACTGTTTACGTTCTGCTAACTAGACTTAATAGTAGTATATTCTTTCGCTACTATAAAAAAATATCTGTATGGAGAAATATTGTCTGCATGATGATATATATACAGAGTATCTGTTATCATAATATTAATTTTTGTCTTTCAAAATATTATTTCAATTCTAAAGGCAGGCTCTCAATATGCCTCACCTCACCTCGGCTCATTTTTTCTTCCTATGTTTTTCTTATTTAGTTTGATAATTTAACTCACACTGTGCTCCGCCTAGGCGCGACACTGAGCCATGGATTCTTCCTTGAGAATATTTTGAGGAAGAGAGGCGAGGAGTAGTGTGAGCCTACTGAATTGATGACTACACAGAAAGAGGTTCTTTGAGCAACTGACCAAACACATGAACCGAGGCAAGCTCAGGTAACTTCAGGTATTATGGAAAAACCAAGGCGACAAGAGCCTAAATGTGAGTGCGAAAAGAAGTTGCGCCCAGGCGTGGTATAGTGAGAGTTTACCTTAAGACATTCAGTCAAAACTAAGATACATTGTATAGCTCTTTCATATGCAGATACCAATGCTTGATAGAGAGGAAAGTTAAATCTTATAGTGAAAACGACCATTTCATGGCAAAAGATACTTTTCATTATGGTATTCAAATTTTCCTTCATTAATTTTTTTGTATCCCCGCATAGAAAAGAATTTAATCCAATTTTTAAAATCACTCTGTATGTTATAGAAAAAGAAAATTTTTTCTTCTCGTAGTAGTGTTATCTATAATATATAGTAGTACCTATAATATATATTACATTCATTTTATTAATCTTTTTGTGCTAACATTTCATGTTTTTGTATTTATTAAGAAATGAATCGATTGAAATTAATATAGTCATTAAAACCAAAGTTTATACATACATAAATGAAAGTCGAATTCTAGGAATTTTAAAAAGACTAAACTTTATAGGGCAAGATTTTGTATTGTGTGTGAAAGAAACTATAGGTCGAAAGTAATTTTATCCAAATGGCAAAATTATTACCGTTTGAGAAATTATAAAATTTTTCAACATTCTATTTCCAATTAGGTTAACGTAAAGATCCAAGGAACATTATTTGTTACAGCTACTTCTAAAATTGGTACCTCTTAATATTACAATATCACTAAATGCTATTGAATAAGGAAAAATAAAGTCATTAACTATAATTGGGTGTTCTATATAAGTAGTTACCTTTTTTTCAAACGATTTGCTGAGAGTATAATTAACCATCTCTGTGTGCAAATATTCAAAGAGGCATTCATCAGCTTCTCCAAACGCATGAGAATTGACCTTCGTATCAATTATTTGTTGTCTCATTTTGGCTGTTTATAAAATCAGACAACAGTATTATCTATTCAATCTATTATGAAGAAAGTTGATATACATGTTATCAATAAGTTATCGAGAAAATGCAGAACATATTTGTAAAACAAAAGTAGTCTAACCTCAATCGTTGTGTTTCTAGCACAATAAAGAACCTGATACAGCTGAAACGTAACTTCGTCGAAATATTTAGACAAGCAGAGTAGTTCTTCATAAATGTATGAAGATAAATATATACACTCTTATTCTACTTTTCTCCTTCGGTAAAACTTTAAAACATATGATGTTTCTAACGTAAAAATGTAACTACTTAATCGACTGTGATTCTCATTACTGCAATTGCACCGTAAACATCGCGGCAAAATTGTTTTTACTCTTATTTACTTTACCGATTTTTTACAAGGTTAATTTGTAACACTAATTTGTATGTTTATAAATAAATTATTATCGGATGACAGATCGGTAAAAGAATGGATGCAAACGGTGGGGGAAATTCGAAGCATCAGTGTGCGTGAGAGCATCGTTCTCTAATCTTTTGCAACTTTGAACTCTGCTCAGACACGTAAAGTATTATATGTATAGAACCCTTTATTAATTTCAGGCAAAGCATAAACTGCCAAATTAATGTTTATTATTACCACGAACCTTATTATTCTCTCTCTATATATATGTATATAGATATATACGCCGGGCAAAGATGATTTCAAACAACTCGCACTCTTTCAAAGAGCGCGAAATAGGCACTAAGCGCGGCATTCCCATCTATGATACAGTGTCCTGTGACGCGGATCTAGTAGCATTCAAATCGTTTCAAATTTTGACTTCTTTTATAACAAATTCTTTTTGACTCGATAATAATGCTAATGTAAAAATGATACGAATAGCGAATAGATTACTTTAGACGTCTGTGTACAATTTGAGCATATCTGGGGAACTCCCATATGCATCTGGCGCTGTAATCCGCGCCACAGAACATCATATCATAGATCGGAGTACCTCGCTTCATGCCTCTTTCACTGTGTGAGTGCGATCTTTTCGAAATTCTCCTTCGCCCGGTGTATATACATACACACCTAAATACATGCATCCATATTTTGTTTAACTTATGGTCGGTTTGGTTGGTCAAAGAGGAGATATAATAAGAGGCGTCACTCGACAAGGACAGAAAAAGCTAGGGAAATCAGTAGACAACCAATTTAAATGCCCATTCGGCCCCATTCGGCAATGATCGGTAAACTTCGACAATGATCAGCCAACTGCGGTAAGGTACATTTAGTCGATTTGAATATCCCGCTCGAATATACAACCAATTTAAATGCCAAGGTCAAGCAAGGACTTCAAAGGTTCCGCCCGGAGTGACGCCTCTTATTATACCTACTCTTTGGTTTGGTTTCAGTCATGATCGTAAGGAATTTGCAATAGGGATTTAATCTAGTTTACATTTTGTCCCATGCCACTAAACACACACACGCAAATCATTCGCGTTGTACATGCATATGCGCATTTACGTTTAAATATATCTACTTTGTCTAGTGATTTACATATTACAAAAGATTCCTACCTTTGACGTATGAAAAGATGGTGACCTACTGATAAAGAAGTTTTGTGATAACGAATAACACGATGCGTAAGGAACGCCTTTCAAAGTGAATATATTGGTAATACATGGAACGGGAGATGCACTGGAACTGGACATATTTCACGCAATCCATTTTAATTATATCCGTGTGTATTGTTATGTGTTTGTTCATTAGTCAAGTGCTTCATTGCTCAATCGTCTTGAAAACCTAACGATAATAACAATGTTTTTAATTTGATACCGATAATATAGTAGACTATTTTTCCAATGTATTGCGTTGTACAATAATGTACATGTTTGTTATTAATTTCATAGTTTGGAGTTTGCAGTAGCATTGTATCGTTCTGTTTATTTTGTCGAGGAACAATTTTTCCGATAGATTTTCCAGCTTTACGAGATTACACAGTGGTATAGAGATTCAGTTGACCCATATAATTTGTCATTTTGACAACAATCTTGCAATTCATATTAGACTCTGAACTCTTATTATATTTGTATAATAAAAACATTCATATGGATGTTCTTGGACACCAATAATTGCACTTATTAAAGTTATTTCTATTCCAGGTAACACTAATATATAAGAAAGGAATTATGAATTCTCATAAACCAGCATATTGAATTTTAACAATGTCCCATTGTGAAGAAGACGTGGTATCATCTGGTTTCCACCAATTAAGTGTTACAAGTAGGTTATAACTTATTTTTGGGTAAAGTTTAATTTTAACGTATACTAGAATTTTTACAATTACTTAATTTTATACTTCTATGTATTTAAATGACAGCAAAGCTGTATATATAAATCAAGTTATATATCGAGGAATATTTAACAAGTGACGATATAGACTGCATTAGTGTATAGTGCTTTTATAATAAATAATTATATTAAATAATCCTTAAAATTTTAAAGATATTCTTAGGTATTAATCAAATGCTTCTTGTTTTTATAATTAAATTTTTCGTATTTCAGTTGAAGGTGCTATATTAACAAATTCAACTTTTCTAAAACCTAATCCTTATATAGAATTTTCTGTTGACGATAAAAGCCCTCGGAAGACAGAAGTTTCAAAATCCACATATCAACCGAAATGGAACGAGGAATTTACCATACTTGTGACCCCGCATTCGCAGTTACACTTTCGCCTATTAGATCACAGTACATTTCGAAAAGATACATTGATAGGAGAGAAACGAATAAGTCTCTCCCAAGTATTATCTCATTACAATGGGAAATTGGAAAATGTGGAAGTAACCTTTGATCTAATGAGTGAAAATAAACATGATTCTCAATTATGCAAGGTTGGAGAATTGATTACAGTATTCGACGGTTTAAGAATCAACATGCCAAATGTTCCATCGTTAAATATCAATGAACCATTGTGCCAGACGCAGTGTATGTCTTCTGATGGTAAGGAATGCAAATTTCATGTATTGTCATCATGTAATTCCCAATCTATAAGACCTAAGTGTTTTTTCAATATTAATAAAAAAAATGAGATCTTAGATATATCAGAAAAAATTTAATAAACAATTTTTATTCAAACGTATCTAATGTTATTTTAGGTGTCGCGAATAATGATACTACTAGTAATCGTAGCATTCTTAATGGAGGAGTTCGTGCTCGCATGAGATTACATGGAACAGAAAATGTTGCATCAAATTCTTTGTCCAACGGACATGCGGTGTCGCCTACGGACAAGTCTGTTGTCTTTTTATCAGGGCGTCACGCTGTATCTTTATTAGATGGACGCCAAATATCTAGAACAGATATGTCTACACCTGGAACAATAGATGGACGAATCGGTGGATCCGCAGAACAGTTTTCTAAGATTTCTGCCTCCGAATGTCGTAATAATATTTCTCCAGGAGAGCAATCGATATTCCCTGGAGCAGTTGGAATATCCAGATCAGACCAGTTAATCGCAACTAACGTAGACACATGTTCCCATAATAGAACAGAACTGTCCGCTCCTAGCGGACGTAACTCTAGAACAGAACAGTTGATAGGTACTCCTATTACAGACAGTTTTGGAGCTGCGAGAGCGGATCAACTAAGTACTCCTTTAGTAGATGGATGCGTAGCTTCTAGAGTAGACCAACCTACGACTTCTACTTTAACAGACGATCAGGGAATTTCTAACTTGGAACAGCCTGCGCTATTTACGTTACCGGATGGAACTAGCATTTCTCATTTAGAGCAAGCCGGAGTGTGTCAGACCGTTCAAAATAGTTCGGAACAATCGACGGCATTACCTACGGCGGAAGGACGTAGACTTCCTCGCTCTGACCAGACTGCAACTTCTACGTCGAATGCTCGTTCGAATCCTCGAATGGTGCAACGCGTAGCTTCGTTGACGGGTCAAACTGCCATGCTACCTGGTCAGTCGACTCCTCAGTCCGGGTCCTCAATAATACTTGCCGAAGTCGAGCCTACAAATCATTCAGAAGAACCTTTACCACCTGGTTGGGATGTGAGATATGATATCTATAGAAGAAGGTTATATTATTTTAAAACATTATATAATGAAGTCATTTTTTGTTAAATTTCAATAATCTGACAAATCGACAAGAAATATGTAACGTTCTTTCTTTTTTCTTTGACACATTTTTAATTAGATATTATGTTGACCATAATACACGAAGTACTGCTTGGGAAAGGCCACAACCGTTGCCACCGGGATGGGAAGTTCGTCGAGATCCAAGAGGTAGAATTTACTACGTGGATCACAATACAAGGAGCACTACGTGGCAAAGACCGAATACAGAAAGATTACAACATTTTCAACATTGGCAAGGTGAAAGACAACATGTGGTGCAACAAGGTAACCAACGGTTTCTTTATCCTCAAGTAAGTAATAAATAATATACAATACAAGAATAATTATTATCTAAATATTTTCATTTATTCCATCTTTCTAATAAAATGCGTATGCTGATTTTAACACGTTTAGGCCCACGGAGGTCAAACAGCTATAGCAGGACCGTCAACATCAACGGCTGACGATGATGACGCTTTGGGGCCATTGCCCGCTGGATGGGAAAGACGTAAACAACCAGAAGGAAGAGTTTATTACGTGAATCATAAAAATCGTACTACTCAGTGGGAGGATCCTAGGACTCAAGGACAGGAAATTGGAATTGATGAACCGCCATTACCAGATGGTTGGGAGATACGATTAACCGAAGACGGAGTCCGATATTTTGTAGATCACAATACAAGAACAACTACTTTCCAAGATCCAAGACCTGGTGCACCTAAAGGGTTTGTACAGTTTCCTTAATACAAGCTTGGGAATTAAGTGAACTTCGGGGCCGATTTTCAGAGGCGACGCCTTCTTTCTGTCGCCGCGCGTCTTGGCTCCCGCGGCGGCCAAGCAGCTTGGAGCGGCTCAGGCCCGTACCGCGTGAACCGCGTGTGCAGTATTAGGGCGACCAATAGGTTTCCACATCATCCCAAGCTGCTTGGCCGCCGCAGGGACCAAGACGCGCGGCGGGAGAAAGGAGGCGTTGCCTCTGAAAATCGGCCGCGAAGTTCATTTAATTCCCAAGCCTGCCTTAATACATCTTGAAATATGTTTCTTTTTCTCCCTTCTCCTTTATTATACTGCTTATTGTTGTATTATTATTGTTTAGTCCAAAAGGCATTTATCGCGTACCAAGAGCATACGAAAGATCATTCCGATGGAAGTTATCACAGTTCCGTTTCTTGTGTCAAACCAATGCACTGCCGAACCACATAAAGATCAGCGTTAACCGACAAACGTTATTTGAAGATTCATATCATCAAATAATGAACGCAGAGGCTTTTGCATTAAGACGCAGGTTATATATAATATTTAAAGGCGAAGAAGGACTGGATTATGGAGGTGTTTCCAGGTGAGAATAAAAAAATTCTCATGATGAAACATTTTCTTAATGAAAGAATAAAATGAATTCTGATTTCAGAGAATGGTTTTTCTTATTGAGCCACGAAGTATTGAATCCAATGTATTGCTTGTTTGAATATGCCAATAAAAGTAATTATAGCTTGCAAATTAATCCAGCATCTTACGTCAATCCAGACCATTTGCAATATTTTAAATTTATTGGAAGGTTTATAGCAATGGTATAGTATTAATGATTTCTGTTATGTGTTATATAGTATTAATATTATCAACCCTCGCCTGGCAAATACAGAGTCCGCTTGAGACTACACGCGTTACTTCTTATTAGTATTACTTCTTGAAAGAGGCGAGAATTTTAAACGACAATGCGCTCGGATATTCGCCGTTCAAGGGTTAATAATTGCCGCTCCCAAAAGGACTGTATTCAATATTCCATTTAATACACTGCATTTTTTGTAGGCTCTTTATCATGGACGGTTTATCTATAGCGGATTCACTATGCCATTTTACAAACGAATGTTGAACAAGAAATTAGTTATGAAAGATATAGAATCTATTGATCCAGAATTTTATAAATCTCTGGTATGGATAAAGGAAAATAATATCGACGAATGTGGCCTGGAATTATATTATAGTGTTGATTTTGAAATCCTCGGTCAAGTAATACATCACGAATTAAAAGATGGTGGTGATAAAATTAGGGTTATTGAAGACAACAAAGAAGAATATATTAGGTATTGTTCTTAACATTTCATTGGTTGCATGATGTTTTAAGAAGTGATTCATTGGGCATTACTATTGCTGAAAGGTTGATGACGGAGTGGAGAATGACAAGAGGTATAGAGGACCAAACTAAGGCATTTTTAGAAGGTTTTAATTCAGTTGTACCATTAGAATGGTTAAAGTACTTCGATGAACGTGAATTGGAACTTATGCTTTGTGGTATGCAAGAAATAGATGTGGAAGACTGGCAACGTAATACGATTTACAGACATTACACGCGAAACAGTAAACAAATCTTATGGTTCTGGCAGGTTTGTTACTATAAATGAATATATAGTAAGTTTAGAAAATTATTAAATATACTATTTATTACATTCATGTGGTCTATTTAGTTCGTAACAAGAACGGATAGTGAAAAACGAGCTCGCCTTTTACAATTTGTAACGGGCACGTGTCGAGTACCTGTTGGAGGATTTGCAGAATTAATGGGTAAGTATTACATTCTCGCGATAGAAGGTGAAATAATTACGTTTTAGATTTGCCAGTATGTTTAGCCTGATTTTTATGTTTTAGGGAGCAATGGCCCCCAAAGATTTTGCATAGAAAAAGTAGGGAAGGACACGTGGTTACCGAGGTCACATACATGCTTCAATAGATTGGATTTGCCGCCATATAAGAGTTATGAACAATTAGTAGAAAAGTTAAATTACGCGATCGAGGAAACAGAAGGTTTTGGTCAAGAATAATTGCAGCTGTTGTTAAGTATAATATCTAACTGTGTACGGGCTGAAATCTAGTGTAATGATACAAGGTCACTATATTTTTGTTCGTTTTATTTTCGGTAATAATATATAAGTTCTAAGTAACATCTACTTAGAGTTTATGAATACAGTAAGCGAGGTGTATTGGAAATACTGATAATTCCATATGAAATTCCTGTAGTAGCTGTAACTGAAAATGTTTTATCTTACGTTCTATTTCAGTTATTTTCGATACTGCAATTAAAACGAGAATTTTAAAATTCGTAGAAAATATCAATGAAACGCAAATAAATTTATAGAAGTACACGTAGCGGAACGCTAACGAACACTTTATAGAATAAAATGGTAATAAAGTTGCCAAAATAAACACAGGTAGTTCCTTTCTACTTTTTATTGTTAGAATTTTTAACTATTTTCGTTAAAAAAAATCGTATTTTCTTACAAAACATTTTTCCCTAATCTGTATAAATGGCTTTTAGTGTGTACAATATATAAAATTATGAATTTTTATTATTTCAAACTATTGTATCAGTAAAATCTATTAATTGTAATTTCTTAATCGAAACAATTTATTGATACTTTCTATGATCTGTTGATGATATTGTCCAAGTATTAAAGGGTTTGGAAATTACAATAATAAATATTGTACATATTGATTATTAATATGTAATATATTATAAACAATTAACAATTTCATGCTTTGTCCTAGGTAATTAATCATAAAATACTATTAGTTTTCTGTACATATTGTATAACAACGTTTACGTCATTTTTGCCAGTAAATTTCTTAACAGAATTATAAAATCACTTATATGCATGTATCTTATGATTGATCAAATAATTTATATTAAAACTGTGGTTGTGTTTGCTATTGCAGGTTTAATAGTAATGTGTCTTTTCCGACGGCTTTAAATTAAATCCTGAAATAAATTAATATCTGTGATACCAAACATGTTCAATTCTTAGGATTATAAACATGGAATTTGTTAATTTGTTTATGAGTAATTTGTGCGTCCGTGTGCACGCACATGTATGTACAAATAAGTATTGTAATTAATGTAACAAATAAATAATGCATTAATATATATACATATATACATATGTATACACTTGCATGCATGCAGTATAAAACTGTACACGTGAATTCACAAATTAAATACACGCAATGGATACTGTAATATCAACTTAACGTTTACAAGGTAGTTATGAAAGATATATGGCACTACTGAAAAAATTAAATACATTTAATTCAAGAAAATTCAAGAAATTCTGAAACTTTGTGAATATGTAGGGAATTTCCTCCTGATTACAACGCAATGTTTGTTTACTGTCTAAATTCACTCGAAGGGGGTGAAATTAACCCCTAAAAATTCGGCTATTTTCCGATTTTGTGTTATAACTCGCCAACTGTAAGAGATAGAAAAAATGTTTCAAGACAGAAGTTACTTCCTTTAATTAGATCTGTCATTTGGTAAAAAATTTATTTTACATGTCACGAGTTATAACGCAAAGTCGGAAAGTAACCGGATCTTCAGGGCTCAAATACACCCTCTTAAAGTAAATTTGGGCAGCAAACAAAAATGGCGTTGTAATGAGTAGGAAATTCCCTACATATTTACAAAGTTTTCGAATTTTCTCAATTTCCGGCTTCGGGATCTTCCCTTTTTAGAGGGCAGGCTTTCGCTACGCTACGCTTTGGCTCGGTTTGTCAACGACTCGCGTGGAATTTCTCTCCGAAAATCTATTTCGGGAATCCGGATACTATACGCTCCATTCCATATAAGAGCGGACTTACGGCCCTATCGATTTGCAACCGATCTGCGCAGCACCCACAGATCTGACACACGCGATTGGTCGTAGCACTTACCCTGCCGATTTCCTTCCAATCAACAGTATATCTCTGCGCGGAACGAGTCCGCTCTAAAGTGGAATGCAGTGTAGTATTTCTTAATATATAAAGCAGAAAGTGTTTGTGTTTGTCTGTCGACTGAAAACTTTCGAACGCTAACCTCTGGGGTCACGAAATGTTCCCCAGCTCATTATGCCTAGGTAATCCAGATGAATGTGACCATTTAAAAAAAAAAAAAAAATTTTTTTATCAAATCAGAATCTAAATTCCGGGCGAAGCCGGAAAGTAAAGCTAGTAATCTATGTGGCACCGAAATATGGCACTTCGTGAGAGCTTATACAAGCTATAAATTGCAAGATGACATTGATTGTTAGTACATTACGTGTAGTGGAACACTTAACTAATATTTTCACGGATCGTACGTCGAAAAATATTAAAAGTTGACGCTGTTACTGACATCCCCGCAAATCTCTGCACTCCGCGCATGGCTAAATAGACGGTGCCCATCCTACGACACGTATAAATCATTGAAAACAAGGAATCCAAACGTTTTTGTAAAAATGATATTTGTAGTTTTCGGAACCCGAGGACATTTTGCAATAGTTTGCTTATTACTTGGGAACGGTAGATTAATAGTTAAAATTTTACGTTTCGTTAAAAATTGATTGACTCTTTCCTTATTAACTATTGCAGGCTTCGGAATTAAGTGAACGCGGCGGCCGATTTTCGGAGGCAACGCCTCCTTTCTCCCGCCGCGCGTCTTGGCCCCCGCGGCGGCCGAGAAGCTTGGAGCGCCTCAGGCCCGTACCATATGAACCGCGCGTGGCGCATTGGGGCGAAACCCGTATCAATAGATTTCCACATCACCCAAGGAGGTACTATTATCGATGCGTTTTTTTTTGTCAGTGGTATCCCCTGTAGGCCTATTCCACTGTGTCGCGCGATAAAAATGGGATTGGAAAACCGCGTTTTACTACCAAAATTTTAAATATGTATGGGAAAACTAGATTTTCGCGCACGTTTAGGCGAAAAAAAAGTTTTCCCATACCTTGACAAAATTTTGATAATACTTCTGCTCCGTGGGCATCTTGATCTGATTCGTGAATTCCGAATTCACTAAAAATCAAAAGCAATCCTCCTGTCCGTTCGCTCTGAACGAATGGAGAAGTCTGACGAAAAGACGTTACAGTTTCAGAGACTGTTTTCTGTCTTTCGACATTGTATGTAACGTCTTTTCATCAGATCAAAAGACTGTTTCCTTCTGCTGAAACTGTAACGTCTTTTCGTCAGACTTCTCCATTCGTTCAGAGCGAACGGACAGGAGTATTGCTTTTGATTTTTAGTGAATTCGGAATTCACGAATCAGATCAAGATGCCCACAGAGCAGAAGTATTATCAAAATTTTGTCAAGGTATGGGAAAACTTTTTTTTCGCCTAAACGTGCGCGAAAATCTAGTTTTCCCATACATATTTAAAATTTTGGTAGTAAAACGCGGTTTTCCAATCCCATTTTTATCGCGCGACACAGTGGAATAGGCCTACAGGGGATACCACTGACAAAAAAAAACGCATCGATAATAGTACCTCCTTGGGTGATGTGGAAATCTATTGATACGGGTTTCGCCCCAATGCGCCACGCGCGGTTCATATGGTACGGGCCTGAGGCGCTCCAAGCTTCTCGGCCGCCGCGGGGGCCAAGACGCGCGGCGGGAGAAAGGAGGCGTTGCCTCCGAAAATCGGCCGCCGCGTTCACTTAATTCCGAAGCCTGAACTATTGTATAGATTTAAAAATTGTAAAAAATGTACGAGATAAGTACCCGAGCACAGACCAGTTTCTATACCTGGTTTGTGGTAATATCACCACAGACCAGGTACTATTGCCCGATGAGAAGATGAGCTACTACCCACAAGCTGAAATGTCACAGAGGCAAGGGGAATCGCCCGCTCGCTCCACCCTATCCCCTCCAAGAAGTCCTACCTTTCGGTTCTTAGCGGCTGTCCATATCCGCGGATTGTCGCGATTGGTTTCGTTCGCGTTGTTCGTCACGGGACGAACTGTGTTGGAGGGGATGGGTTGACGCGAGCGGGCGATTCCCCTTGCCCCTGTGACATTTCAGCTTGTGGGTAGTAGCTCATCTTCTCATCGGGCAATAGTATAGAATAGACCTTTCACTCTTTTGTCTTCCGTGTCACTCGATTTTGGGGCTCTAGAGCCCCATTACCATTTCCGTGTCGCATCCAACGTTAACGACTAAGCATGAAATAAAAGTGCAGCGCTATAAGCGGTAGGAATGAAAGTTATAATAGCGGTAAGAATTTATATACAGGGTGTCCCGATGTCAAATTAATATAGCATTTTTAAAAGGGAAATAAATTTCTTCATTTCTTTATTAATCAGCAGATTCATACAACGGGGAAGCATTGTACAACTTCGCTTACGATGTAACGAATCTCTGCTATCTTATAATTCCCTAATAAATTATTTGCGGACATGGGTTTATATAACTTTTTCAACTTTTTCAATTTTTTTCAACTGTATACCCGGCATACTCTGTGTACAGAGATACACTTTCATTTATCATTTTGAACACTTCCTATAATAACTAATTAAAAAATGATTAATCAATTATGGTAATCTTATGATGTGTCTCGTATCAAGTAGTAGAGTAGTGGTGGACCCATGCCTACATATACGTGTAACTCTACACAATCAAATCGTTCCGAAATCATTAACAATTTTTCCTGACCAAAGCGTTCCTTTGCGTCATATGGCTTCTTTCAAACATTATCCCTTTTCAACGCGCAGAATACGTTGATGTAAAAAAAATTGGTAAAATTGTCGAAAAGCTACCTATTCACCGATTTCAATGACCTTCACATATGATGTCAATGTCGTCATTCTGAACGACATTTCCCTTTAAACTTTTTGACGGTCGGCCTCAGTTTCGGAGATATTAATAAAAAACTTTCGGCATAATATATTGAAAGCTACCTCCACACCGATATCAATGACCTTGACATATGTTATCAAAAACATATGAAAAACTTTCGGCATAATATATTGAAATCTGTTTCATACCCGACGATATTAATATTGGTGGGGGGCTAGATTAGGGTGGGGTACGCGTAAAGCATGGTAGCGAACCGATGTATGTGTTAAACTCGGTAATTCTAGTGTTAAGTAAGGTTTTTTGCGAATATTTCGTAAACCAAAGCCGACGGCCAAAAAGGTTAAAGGGAAATGTTGTTCAGAATTATGACTTTGACAACGGATGCGAAGGCCATTGAAATCGGTGAGGAGTTTAGAGAAGTTTACAAAAAAATTTAAAATTAATTGTCAATGTTATAAACAATTTCGCGGACAAATTTTTTTACAAATATCCACCGATCCAGAGGTGTAGACCAATAAATTTTCTACACACTGTACAATGAATGTGGAGAATGAGTAGATAGGTGTCTTCTGTGGGAGCGAGTACTGTTAGAAAGAGTGTCGTGTGACGTGATTTCGGTGTGACTGATTTTTGGGGTGTGTGATTGTGGCAAGAGTGAGTTGTCAGGCAGCGTGCAAAGAATGGTTGAGGGGGTTGCGTCGCGGCAACAATAGTCTGTATAGACGGTCATCATGTAAGTGGTTGGGGAAAACCCAAGTGGTGTAAACGATACTCCTGCAGGTCAAGATACTAAATGTGATTTTCGCTTCTTCTTTGGGAACCATTTTAGCTTCCGACTTTTTGCCTCTCGTCTAACATCTAGACATCGAAAAATAGTTTGAAAGGGTTTTAAGAAAAAATGTTTCCAACAAAAGTTGTTTTCTAACGTGGATTACGAAAATAATTGGTTCCACCCCCGCTTTAATTACAAGGAGAGATGAGTGCGAGCCAGTATCAATACAGATTTAAAAGCACAGGATGCATGGAACTCGAGATCAAAGTGTGCGTAATTCTCGATATATTGAGGTATTATTAAAACTTACGCGTGTTACCGTATATAATTAGGTAAAACATAAGCAAAATACGGATATGCTTGATTAAATTTTCATCGTGAGATGGAGACCATAATATATATACAGTTAGTAAAAAAAGTATTTGTACACTTTTTAAAATCGCATAACTTTCGTAGAATTGGTCAAAACGACGTGAGTTTTTTTGAGAAGCTAGAGGGATTAGTTTGCTAAATGATGTGATTCGTCGTGGACACGTTGCTTTGGATCAAAACGGCGATAAGGGATATCGTAATGCGAGACCTAGTAACTGAGAAAGGAGCAACCGTTTGGGAAATATGGCACCAAGATTGCTATTGGAGTCTTTTTTTTTTTAATATTATTGGAGAAATAAAATGTAATTGTAGGAGAAATATTTAGAATCGAATCTGGACAGATAGAATAGATATTAACGAAGATAGAAGATCGCAGCCAATCGGCTCGTATTACTTGTCATGTAATTAATAATTGTATTACAATGTTAGTTGTGATACGATTAGTAATTATACTTCAAATAATACAGATTGCCCAGGTCTCACCGCGTGGAGGCGCTGCGAGTGGAGACCCGCCCTAACCGCGGCCCATCCGCCCTCCTTTTATGCAAAATTTTATTTTCATTTCCATAGATCCCCCTGATGCACGGTTGCAAAACGATCCTCTATCGCTCCACAAGCGGGCAACAGAAGGATTCCTTCTGTAAAAAACTACCGCGATGAGCTAAACAGAATTTAAAACATTTCTTTGTTTTTTCATTTCAAATTTTAAGAATTTTCTGGTATATTTCTACCATTATAATTATTCACTAATAGGGAATGAAACAAAGAAAAAAGGGGGTAAATTTGTGGGAAATTATTAGAGAAAACACTGGTAATGATATATCATTATTTAGCAAAATGTTTTCCTCCCTTTTTCTTTGTTTAATTCATAATTAGTGAATAATTATCATTTCCTATTCATTAATAGGAAATATGCCAGTGCATATTTGCTATGTCTACTTAAATACTAATAATTCCTAACTATACGAGCGCTCGTATTTAGTAATTGCTACTTATATTTAGTTAAACACTGCAGTGTTCATCTATTTCCTTAAAAACTACTTATTCTATGTGGCCACTAAACGTCTTACCTAACCATATACATATATACTTAAATTTAAATAATGGGCTGCCTAATAAAAATCTGAAATTGTCGTGTGTTTCTTACTTCCCTCGATGGACCCACGATGTTACCTAAAACATTCTCAAAAGTATTAATAAAAATTCCTTGAGGCTTCGTTTCTCAAGGATGATGAACCTGAAATCCTATTTTTGCAATATTCTTCACACATAATACTCTGCAACAGAATCTTTCTCAATGGATTAGCACCTACGGTCTATTTCGATTAAGTAATGTAATTTCAACAGATATAGTCCTTTCATTGAATCACTATTGCCCAACTATTGAAATATCATATTTGAAGCTACAGTCTAAAACTCAATATGGAATATCGATTCGGTATTAAAATGAAAGAAAAGATTAAAAATACTGCTTCATTGTCAGCAAACGAAGTAGGCAATCAAAACTTTGGTAATTCATGGAAAAGAAACTACTAATGATATTACATTTCATTCCGAAGCAATTGATATTCATAATATTAAGCACATTCGGTGCTTTGTTACATCAACTTAATAATTTTCTTCTAGTTTTTCATTAATTGGCAGCTTCAAAGTTTATGTATCAATGACTCGACAATCAATCATAATATACAATAGGTAATCAAAAACATTTATGCAAATGTTGCAGGTTGGAATAATTGATCTTTACTGCACCGTAATGGAAATTACTTTCATACAGAAAGTACCTAGCAACAACAAGCACGCGTTAAAATTGAAAATTTACTATCAATATAAAGCGCCGAATTGCATTTACCTACTTTTTCAGTGCAAATTTCGTTTTAACATCATCAAATTACACAACAATCGCGGCTGAATTTTGATCAATGCAAAGGAATATTGAAAATGTATAAAAATAAAAAAACTACAGTTCTTATCAACATGAAAATAAATACAACGATTGACGAAGTTACTATGCAAACATCAGCAACGGTAATGAGGAATAGCTACTACTACTAGTCAAAGACTCTAATTAGAACTTTAATTGAACGGAGGTGTGTCAGAAGTGTGCAAATTCCATTAGAAATAATGAATCACACCTTTCATCGCCATTCTTTCAGTCGCAGAATAAATTTTTCCAAATGCTATTCCATGAAAATTGGAACATCAATTTTAAAAATATTCTAACAAAAATAGAAAACATTTGTCTGCAAGATATGAATATACTTTTGAAACAATATTTCCAGTGACAAACACTCGTTTCATGGATGGGGATATGGTGGTAGGAGAAGGAGGATGGTGCAGCCACTCAGGGCTGCTAGAAAAAATGATCAGTAGCCAGAAGGGCAGCTGATCATTGTCCACTCGTTAATGCAAGAAAACCGTGAGTGGACCGTTTCTTTCTTTCGCAACGCTAACTTATTACAGACTAAAATCGACTCCCGAGCATAGTCACTAAGACTTTGGGCAACTCGCAGCACTAATTTCTCAAAAAAATTCAAAATTCCCGGATGGTGCTTCATTACTGAAAATTCTACTATACTCGATACAAATACCGAATAACAAACGAAAAAGCTCCGAAACAACTACACTACTCTAACAAATATAAAAAGCTACCGAGAACCACCACGTGAGTGGTTTCATTTTTCGCAACACTAATAAAAATTCAGTGCACCTGTGTCTCGCAATACGCAACTCTAACTTTAATTCGTTGCAGCCTTCCTGAAGGCTGTGCAGAGTCCCATGTGCAGCAAAGCCAGCTGCTTGGGACTCCTTTTCCCAGGAACATGTCTTTAGACATGTCCCAGGACAGCTTCGGGGCATTGGGGGTTGGGGGGTCGCAACTCTAATTACAAACGCGATCAGTCATCATCGCAACACTAACTCAAAAAAAATATTAAGAATCAAACTAGGACGATTAATTAAAACAACTCGGGGTTATTCCACGCGAAATCGGACACTTTTCGGAGTAACATTTCGGATGTTGCTGAAATTTGAATATGTTGTAGTCTTTAGTGATATTTAAACGTACCTCAAAGGATTTTTCAAAATTTTGAAAAATGTCAATTTTATAGCTGTTTGAAGTTAAGTGCTAACTTTTTTTTAATACATTATGGCTTTGGAAGTAGTAACCGGGTGGAGATGAGCTTTGCGGTGTTTATAGAGAAGATATTGAAGTTTTAAGAAAAAATTATTTCAGTTTAAAAAAATAAAAATTTGAACCATTTTGTGCAATTATTTTAACCAAATGCAGGTTTTTAACATCGGGCACTCTTTTAAAAATCTGAAAAAGGAGAATATAGTTCTATACTTCCCCTTGGTGGACAAATTTTCAAAAATATGGACATTTTAAAATTGGCCCTGTAAAAATTACCGAAAGTTGACGCTGCGTCAAATCACACCGGCTCGATTGGCTGAGCCGTGCGGTACTCGCAGCTGCCAAACGGCTATATCTGCTATTCTTATACAGTGTTATCGAATATGGTAAGTATTTGTGAAAAACTGAAGAAGGAAGACTTTAACTGTTTTTTATACACAACATAATACGGTAACTCAATTTTTGGTATTTACAATATTTTTCTCGAAACGAAGAAGACCCTCAGTTTTTTAAATGGAATGCTATATATTTGATAATCCAATATGAAAGCGACTGTCAAGACAAATTCAACCATATGGGGTATACTATGAGCTTCAAGGCTACACATGGTTAGGAATGAAATAAGTATATCAATCTATCTAGTAGATTGAATTTCTTCTTTCATTCCTAACCATGTGTAGCCTTAAAAGATCATAGTATTCAAAAAAGATCATTGTATAAAAAAAGAGTAAAAGTTTTCCTTCTTCAGTTTTTTACAAATACTTACCATATTCGAGAACACTGTATAAGAATAGCAGATATAGCCTTTTGGCCGCTGCGAGTACCGTAAGGCTCAGCCAGTAGACCCGGTGTGATTTGAAGCAACGTCAACTTTCGGCAATTTTTACAGGGCCAATTTTAAAATGCCCATATTTTTTAGAAATTGTCCAGGAAGGGTAAGGATAGAACTATATTCTCCTTTTTCAGATTTTGAAAATCGCGCCCGATGTTAACAACCTGAATTTGTTTAAAATAATTGCACAAAAATGGTTCAAATTTTTATTTTTTTAAACTGAAATAATTTTTTCTTAAAACTTCAATGTCTTCTCTATAAACACCGCAAAGCTCATCTCCATCCGCTTACTACTTCCATAGCCATAATGTATGGAAAAAAAGTTAGCACTTAATTTCAAACAGCTGTTACATCGACGTTTTTCAAAATTTTGAAAAATCCTTTGAGGTACGTTTAAATATCACTAAAGACTACAACATATTCGAATTTCAGCAACATCCGAAATATTACTCCGAAAAGTGTCCGATTTCGCGTGGAATAACCCATGGATCTGTCGCATCGCAACTCTAATAAAAAGAATACCACGAATAAAAAGTAATGCAATGAAGCAAACTCTAGTAATTCCAGTTCAAAATACAAGCGCAATCTAAAAAATAATCGCGTCTCTTTTATCGAAACACTACAAGCAACCATGATGGATATTTATTCGCAACGCTATGCTGGAACCAAACGCGGGGCATACTTGATTCGCAACGCTAATTCAAACCGTGATCAACATTTAGTCGCAACACTAACTAGCCCCGTAATATTCTTCGCAACTCTAATTCAGAACGCGGTGTGCTCAATTTCAGGGGAGGGGGTGTCGATGGGTCAGCCTATGGCCAACCAAACTACTACTATAGTGCTCGACACTTTTTTTCGCCGATCCGTCACGCGAAAAGTTAAAAGAAATTCATGTAAAATAATTAGTGTGTCACCTGATACACACATAGTATTGTTGTAAGTTAACAGTTTTGGGTCAGAAGAAGATGGCGCATTGATTCAAATTTGAGAATGAGTAAACAAGTGACTATTCAAAGCGACACATTTTTTTGCCGATAGTTCCCTGTTCATCAGCCGTCTGGAGTGTCTGGACTTGTAACATTCAATACCTCTTTCTTATAGATTCTTGTGCGTTGAATACGAATTCGCGAACCGTTTTATCACCATCACCCTCAGTTTTTGAGAAATCCGATTTGGCAAAAAATGCAAATTTTCAACTTTGAATATTTTTTTAGTTCAAACAGTAATAGTTACTCAATTGATTGCTCCACCAAATTATTCTATGCACCATCCCGAATACAACGATATAAGTTATTATGGCATTATGAACATTTAAATATGTTTAAACAACGATGCAAGGGAAAGGGCACCTGAAATGCACCAATTTATCAGATATCTTTCAATTTATTTAAAGAATTAAGGGTCTAGAAGAAAAACTGATGTCAATCAACAGCAATCGTAAAACACGTTTTGTTTTCAATACAGAAACGAAATGGTTTGGTCGAGTACCACTGGCTATTTCGTTTCTCTATTGAAAACAAAAGGTGACTTACGATTGCTGTTGATGAATTCCGGAGGAAAAATGTCTGCTGCATCGCGTGGAGCCGTCAGATTTTCTCGTAGACCCTTAATGTTTTAAATAAATTGAAAGATATCTGAAAAATTGGTGCATTTCGGGTGTCCTTTCCCCTTGGATCGTTGTTTAAACATAATTAAATGTTCATAGTGCCATAATAACTTATATCGTTGTATTCGGGATGGTTCTAGAGCTGTTCGAGTACTCGAAAAAAGCGAGCCGAGCCTGGCTCGGCTCGAAGAACCGAGTACTCGTAAAAACCGAGCGGCTCCAAAGAATCGAGTACTCGAATTTTTTCGAGCGACTGTAAGAGAACCGACTAGTCGATTTTTCTTTTTTTTTCCTCTTCGAGTACTCGACTCGGCTCGGAAACCGAGTCTCGGCTCGGTCCGAATTTCAAGCTACTCGAATATTCGAGTACTCGAACAGCCCTAGATGGTTCATAGAACAATTTGACGGAAGAACCGATTGAGTAACTATTACTGTTTGAACTTAAAAATTTTTCAAAGTTGAAAATTTGCATTATTTTCAAAATCGAATTTCTCAAAAACTGAGGGTGGTGATGATAAAACGGTTCGCGGATTTGTATTCAGCGCACAAGAATCTATAAGAAACAGGTATTGCATGTTACAAGTCCAGACGCCTATTGAACAGGGAATTATCGGCAAAATAAAATCGCTTTGAATAGTCACTTGTTTAAGTATTCTTAAATTTGAATCAATACGCCATCTTCTTCTAACTCATAACTGATAATTTACAACAATGCTATCTATGTATCAGATGATACACTATTTACTTTACATGAATTTCTTTTAACTTTTCGCGTGACGAATCGGCGAAAAATAGTATCGAGCACTGTACTACTACAACTACCGGCGAGCATAATGACAAAGTAATACCTAAGAAGAATCACCCTGCACCCGAGGATGCAGGACCATTCTTGGTAGCCCACATGATGTGGCCTTATCTCTGGCCGGGCTATCTTCGGCTCATTGGCCACTTCTTGCTTCGGGCGGTCCGCCCTTCTAAAAGCCCGACCGCGACCAGCGACAATGTGCAATGTCTCACTGGCGTCAAAAAGTCGACATAGCGAGGCTAGAAGCGAGGGCATACCCCACTCGCACTAGTCTGGCCGTCGACTTTTCTCACAAATTTCCTGAAAGCAGGTCATCGTGTAAGGGAACATGCGATCAGAGAATACGACGACCTACCCCGGCCCTACCTACTTATATTTAAGTCGCACATTCGTACCAGAAGGTAAGTTACCTATCCTATACAACACCTATATTTAAAAAATGGCAAAACAGTCTCTCAAACACAATCATCGTCAACCCACTCCACGATTCTCAAGCATCGCCACTCGGGTGCAAGCCTACCCTAGAGAGACCGTCCCGGGACGACTCCGTCACCCGAGCTTGGCCACAATCACACTCTAATAAGTACGTACCAGTTTTCACTGAAATCGGCTGACAAAGGCAGTGACCATTGCGTATAAGTATCATTTACATAGCAATTAATTGTTTTCAATTTCAAACAATGGATTACTTGATAATGTGCATTGTACGTATTATGTACATATATCAATCTTTATTACTTTCTCGTTTTATTGTACGAGATTGATTAAGCTTCATATTCCAAGATTATTTACTAGGATGGTCATCGTGTGCAACAAGGAATATGATACGTTGATATAATTATTGCAATGAATAATAATATAATGTTGTAGTTTCGTTAACATGGTCTTTGATGAAAATCTTTCACCGACGCAAATTCCACCGCCTAACCACACAAACACAGGTGGAAAATGCGGCGTGCACGATACACTAACGCAATGCCAGCCGCCGACATGTAATTATTTAGTAACGAAAATCATCGTGCCGCATTGCTTTCACCCACCCAAGTAGCACATGGGCACGTGGATGAGTTAAAAGGCAATGGGTACGGAAAGATATCCTGAAAATCCTCAACTAGAAAGTATGATTAGTCTATATAGTGTCTAGCAAGGTAAGATATTCTTTAATTTTATATTATTAAGCAAAATGGCTCGACTTTCAACTTGTGAATAGTTTAAAGTTTGATAAATAATAAAGGACTCTACTTTAAATCAAGAAAAAGGACTCTACTCGACATTCAATTAGCGAGAAAAGAGACTCTAAAATTGAATTATTTAAGAATATAACTCTAAATTATGAAGAATTTACTTTAAGAATTTAAAACGGGCGATTCCAGCGTCAAAGTAAATTTCAAGAAACAATAAAGTATGTTCTCATGCTAATTACTTTGAATCTGAAATTTACCCCCCCTCAATTTTCTTCTTGCACATGGAAATTAATTATTCTATTGTATACGCAAACGAGTGACCTTTATAAGAAAGGAATTACAATTTTATGTCTATTATCATCATTTAGACATCAAGTTACTTTTGAATACGTTGTATCAGAAAAATGGAAGAAATAAAAGTCATTATAATCGTCGCAATGACGAAATCGGAGGGCATCCGATTTTTCCACTACATATTAAATAAAAATGATCGTAGCTGTGGAGTCTGAGAGTATCAGAATTCTTCGCTACATAAAAATTAGCATTCAGCCGTATTGATATTCATACCAATACCTTCTGAGCTGCTATGCACCTTTATGTGCATTATTTAATAAATATCTACATCAATGTATCGTGATCAATGGTAAACATTCGCGTTAGGAACCGTTTATCGTGGAAATTATGATTATAATTTGATTCTATTGAAAAGGCGCGGCGTACAAGAAGACCCTAGCCCTCGTCTAATAAATACATACACAGACAAAATGTAACAATTCACGGGCATGGTTACCGTACCCGCGGTCATTATGCTCGCCAAAGCACGTATACAACCGGTCACTCGTGTCGATTCGGACCAAACGTCCTACGACATGATTGAGAGACCAGAGGAACCATAATGCATGCGCACTCACATTTCGCTGTGCCCCGGTGACGGAGACGCCAACACCCTCACCACTGCTCAGGAAAAGTCACCAAGCTGCTGAGAAATCATTAGGCTGCTCAGCTGCGTCCAAACTGTAACGAAGGATCAGAACACGATTATAATTTCTTTCTAAAGTTACCATTGTTTGAACTATAATAAAGAACCACGAAACAATTCAAAACTAACGAATTTTTTGTATCATTTAGACACTTTAAGAAAGAAATTAAGTATTAAAAATTAAAATTAACAAAATTCTTTTCTTAAAATATCTAAACGATAAAAAGTTTCGTTAGTTTGCAATTTCTTGGTGATTGTATTCTAACAATTAATTTTTTAAAATTTGTTCTCTAAAATTTTGAAGAATGAACTCTACTTTAAAGGAATTAAATGAAATACGTAGATACTTACATCTTTCCATTAATATTCTGCGCACAAATCTCCTCTTCAGCTGATGCACTGACTCTAATTTCCGATAACGAGTTTTGTTTTCAAAAGTAACAAAAATAAAGAAATAATAGGCTACCAACGCGCCCCAAAGATCATAATTGGCGAACAAATCTATGAATCTATTCTCGCGATTTGAAAGTTAGAGCCGCGACGCTCGTGAAAGAATATAAATTGCGTGTGAAACACTGACTCTACCCTCGCGTATCCCCAAATTATTAACGACACATATACTACGAGCAACTGTGCTCTTCAAAACGAAAAACTTCGTACGTAATAAACACTGACTCTATTTAACCGCATTGCACGCGGTCACAATCTCTGAAAAATAAGTAGGATAGGAGGATGGGGTAGATGTGGTTTCATCGAGTGTTTGTCGCGAGGAAATATTGCTTTTGTTGGAACCAGCCAAGGGACTTTCGCTCCTTGTTATTTAGAATACAAGGTGTGATGCGAAAATACAGAATGCTCGCTTGATAGGAGCAGCTTTACATTTCAGTAACACGATATTATCCAGAATATACTACTTCAGAAATAATTATTACATTTAAATGAATCATAGTAGTGGCTTTCGTCATTAAAGTTGCAAGCACGTTCATGTTATTCCAATAATACTTTCAAATAAATCACGATTTTTATAAATATCCAAAATTCATGGCAAGAATCAAAATTCGTTAATTATTCATGCTTGAATAGCATGTCCTCGATCAACTACGCAGTTTCTATACACAGAGACCAAAACTTGCATCCAAAACCGAACATAAATGCAATTACCACAGCTTCATATAGATAGATTCTTAAAAATCATTGAAATATCATTGAATTCTACGTAAACGCGACCGAAATGCAATAGAATTCGATCATTCCAATATTTCGTGAACATCTACTGACGCCATTTTGAAAATTTTAAACAAATCTGATTGAAATTATTCAGTTTATCATAATTCAATCTTTTCCCATTTGATCCCGATATTAACCGACTGCAAAGTTACACATTACCCTCACAGCCAACAATGATTCAATAAAATAACGAGAAAAATACGTATACCACACATATTTCCACTTCCTTTTTGCAAAGAATGACCAGACGGCATCCAAGCACCGTTCAAATTAACCATCAAGTGTCATGGCGTCGCCTGCCCTTTGCTTTTCATTTTCTCCTCAACGTCTGTAATCGAAGGATGCAACAAGTTTGAAACAAAAGCATTAAAACATTCATAAGGCAATTAAACAACAAATAAACTTGAAATATGCACGAAAAGGGATGTAATTGAATACCGAGACACGATATGTTTGCACTAAATGTGCAGAAATATCGGCACGAAAGCAACGAAGGTAATACGCGACGAAAATCTAACGATTTTCTCGCGATATTTAATCAATTTCGGGACGAAAGTGTATTAATAGTAGCAGCAAGTGACGATAGAGAGTAAAGAAGAAGACTAATAATGATTAGAAGTAATTATGTGACGATAGGTAATGTACGCGTACCATTTAAGTACGCGACTATCGAAACGTCTTAACTCAACGATGTCCACGGAACGAATGACCCCCGCGTCCCCCCAATGTACCGCGGCGAATATAGGCTTTGGTGGGGGGAGAGCAGGCAGGCCTCGCGAGGCAATACACGCGTACGTATTTCCGAAGCGTTGGGATATCGGTCTGTTATTGCAGGGCGAGTGACGTAATCGCGGCTCGTGGCCGAGCCGACCGAACAGAGGTGACTTCCAAAGCTAGCATCGTTCAGTCATAACAAAAGCCGTAAAATTGAAATATTACGCAAATATATTTCCTTCGTTTATAAAATATCTAGCATCTACATACAGGATTGTACTTTAATTAAGCTTGTACAACTTAACACAGGTGGCTTGGTAAGTATATATTCGTAAATTAATTACGTGATATACAGTTTCTTATGGGAAAACGTTTTACAAGCTTCGCGATACATTCAAGAATGTCGCGATACCAATCCCGTGTTACCATCTGTACATAAAATGAATACTCATTCTGTATACATTTGTGTGAGCATAACGAGGCGTTTTTAATTAACACGAGAGCTAATGAAAGCTCCACGGGAAGTACAATGAGTGTCACTCAAAATTGTACACTGTAACCTGTAACGCATGCCAGATTTTCGGTTGAAAAGTATTGTTACCATAGATGTAAGGATGAAGGTTTTTTTTATGAATAAACACACTAACATAATTGTATTCAATATACAATGAGCCACGAAAGTATTCGAACGCTCGCTATTAAAACTGTAAACAATAAAAATATACATGTTACTCTTAAGTTCCAAAAGTAATGTTGTAATTACTATAAGACATAAGTATCGAGATTATATATACCAAATTTGAAATGAATCGGATAATATTTGCAGAAGTTATGAAACCTTTATTGCAAAGATGTACTGAAACAGGGTCACAAAAGTATTCGAACGGCATTAATTATACGCACCTTATTTTATTTTAATATTTTTTTAGGCCATCTTTGGCTCCAGTTACGCTTTTCAGACGTTGTCTCATGCTGTGCACTAGTTTTTTAGTTATTTTAGATTCGATAGAATTCCATACTTCTAAAATGTTTTGTTTTAGTACGTCTTTCGAAGTTACGTCGTATTTTTTTAATTCGCTGCCGATGTTCGCTCACAAATATTCGACAATATTAATTTCCAGACTTTATGTATGTAACCCATGCGGTGTATTATGCAATAAACATTCTTGCATAATTTGGCCGTATGCTTGCGGTCATTGTCTTGCTGGAAATCAAAATTTTCCAATAACTCCAATTTAGTTGTACTTTCTTCCAAATTGTTTTTTAAAATATTTAGAAATTTATGTTTATCTAAAATGCCAATCATAAAAACGAGATTACCAGTGTCTGTTGCAACCATACACCCCCTACAGTAATTACTAACCTATTATCAGCTATTCTCTATATTGGTCAAATAATAGTTGAATGAATTTGAGGAGGATTCTCTATTGCTAATGTTAGTCTAACCCAGTTTTACTCATTTCACTTTATTCTACCATTAATTATTGTAATTTTAGTAATTATACATTTATTCTTTCTTCATCTAAAAGAATCCAATAGAAACAAATAGAAAGAAATACAAAATTTCATTCTATTTGTACTTTACAGTTCAGAATATTTTAGGTTTCATTGTAATCCTTAGACTTTATTTCTTAATTATTATACAATATCCTTACATTTTAGGAGTGCCTGATAATTTTATTTATGCTAATTCAATATCTACCCCCATCCATATTAAATCTGAACAATTCTTTTTATTTGCCTATTCAATTCTACGTGCAATTTCAAACAAACTGGTAGGAGTAATTGGTCTAATCGTATTAATTTTAATCTTAATAGTTCTACCATTTACCAAACTTATCATATAATATCAAGAACATTTTATCTCAAAAATCAATTTATATTCCGAGGATATGTTTCATTATTTATCTTACTATCTTGATTTGGAGGGAAACATATCGCGAGTATCCTTACAAAGAATAAGTCAAATTTTTACAACCTTATACTTTTCCTTCTTTCTGATTAATCCTAATATAAATAAATATCGAGATACATTAATCTATAAAATCTAGTTAATGAGTTTGATTAGACATATATTTTGAAAATATAGAATTCTATTTACTTAACCACGGTTGAAAAAATAATTTTAAACCAAAAATAAAAACTAAATAAATTAGAGCATATGAAAGGAATTTGTTTCAACATATATACATATTAATTCACCATATCGGATACGTGGTGTAACACCACGAATTCGGATAACAAAAAAATATGATATAATCGTGCAGCCAAAAATTGAACTCTAGCTAAATAAAAGATTATAAACATCAATGAAATTAAAGATCTTATAAAAATAATACTTAAATACTCAGCTATAAAAATTAATGCAAAGCTACCTCTAATATACTCGGTAACTAAACTAAAAGGCGTTCAATTTAATTCAATTAATAATCCAATTAAAGACATTAAATAAATTGGAATTAAAAATAAAATAAATTTAATATAATTTTGAAATTTATATAAATCCAATAGTGAATAACTTTCAAGTAATAAAATTACAGAAAACATTGTTAAAAATAAACTTACTTCCTAAGAAACTGACTGTGAAATTGATCGAATCGCCCCTAACATTGAATAATTAGAATTTGAAGCCCAACTCCAATCATTACAGGATAAACACATATTCTTAATACTCTCAATAAATATAAAATTCCAATTTTTATAGAGCATATGTTTAAAAGAAATGAATAAATCAATCAAACTGTCATTGATAATAATAAAATCAATGCAACCCTGAAATAATATAACTATAAATTTACCTTATCGATAAAAAAATGCTTTATTTAATAATTTAATAACATCACTAAAAGGTTGTAATAACCCTGCCACTCCTACCTTCTTTGGTCCCTTTTCATCCTGAATATAACCCAAAATTTTCCGTTCAAATAAAGATAAAAAAGTTATATCAATTATTATTAGCAACAATAAAACAATCATATAAAGTATATTGAAAGAATGTGTAACTAATGAATAAATTACTACCTATAATTTATACACGTATTTTAAATTCTAAATTTAAGGCACTATTCTGCCAAGGAAGTAATTTGTTTATTAATCTTAATATAATAAAAATAATAATTTATAAATCAAATCCTTTCGTACAAAAATTGACCACCCCCACTTTAAATTACCACCTAACTTTATATTACCTAAAATTCTATTATTTCATTCATCCTCCAATGAACGAGTTTCTAGAATTATTTAGATCAAAATTTTTACTTTATTAATAATTTTCGTGACATGCAACAAATTAGAGAGTTAATTTAACTATATTACTCCCACAAGAAATATAAATGTGCCCACATATTTATAAATATATAAATTATATAATATTGGTGAGTATGTTTTTTGTACAGTAGTAGCAGTTATATTTATGTCTTTGATATATTAGTTTATATAATAAATAATTTATATACATATATATATTATATATATTATTAAATATATCTTTTGTGCGTGTGTGTGTGTGTGTAAATATCTATTAATCAAATTTAAATTATTATCAATAGATTTATGGAATATATCGAACTAAATTAATTATTAATTCGATAAACCCATAAATAATCTATATATTACCAAGTTGGAAAGATTTATTTATAGTTATTGGCATGCAGAAAATAAATTTCGATTTATGTATAAATCATTTATCTTCTTCTTGTTGTGTATTTATTCCCTGATATATAAATGATTTATATATATATTAATACAGATTTACTATATTTACTTAATGGAATATATTATATTACTTCATAGTTTTCATAGGTACACATATTCATGAATATAAACGTATACATATAAATTATTTATTGTATAATAAGTTCATTATTGAATCCCTATCTTTTATATATAAATTATTTATATAATAAATACATTATTATATAAATAATTTATAAAAATTAATAAAAATTTATAATAATTTATCAAAGTAATTACATTTCAACTTGGATGGGAAACAGTCGAGGTCGACGGCGACCTCTACCAATGTGACAATTACAGTGACGCGAAAGATGCGAGTTATCAGCGAGCTATCTTTATCCGCGAGAGTGATCGGATCGGTGAATATCCGTGAACGTTACGATGGCTATTATTTCCTGATTTCTCGATGCCTACTCGAAAATTTTCCAATGAACATATATAAAATTATTTCTGGCCTCGACGAATCTGACCAGAACGTCAACAACCTCTACCAAAGTAGTCATCTGCCAGTTGAACTTTACCTGGTACAATGATCGGATCTCAGCGAACGCATGAGCATATCATTTCGCGATATCTCGATTCCTGGATTAATTTAACCGATTCCTGGACCATGTGAGAGGTCGCTTAACAAGATTCTACTACAATTCACCCAGTATCTAGAAGACTTCTTGACCCGCTGCTTAGGGACATTGTTCGGACTGTGTTCAACGATCGGGTGAGTCGTATATTTTAATTTTTTCAATTTTTCTGCATGCTATTGAACAAATGATTGCTGTAGCGATCACAGTGACTAAGAATACATACTTTGTACTCGCGAACTGTAACATTAACGCGCATGCTTCCAAATGTTTAATACAGACAAAAGCAATAAATAAATTTGTAATTCGAGATTAAAGTTCTAATAATGTGTTTCAAATATTCTAAATTATTTTTCTTGAATTTTATAATCAAAGCTTGATGCTTTGAATACGAATTACACTTCTCAAGTTTAATTACATTCGAACCATTAGATTCTCTTAATTAAACGAGAATCGAAAGCATTCATTTATTAAGGATTTTTAATTATATAAGTTGAAGCTCTTTCTCATACAAATAATAATATCTGAGAATGACAGTTAATATTGGTACAACATGGTCACTATGCTCGCTACTTCTACTTTTCTCTCTCCTTACAATATTAAAATCAACCTAGCAATAAGTCTTAGTTTAAGAACTTTAGTCGTAAGACTTTTTCCAAATTTTCAAAAATGCGCAAAGCATTGGTCGAATATGGACCAGAAATATTTCTTAGAAATGGGTCACTTTCGTAGGTACCTCCACGTTGGTGTGCCTGGACTTGGTAACGTATTCCAGTGCATTGCGACCTGCAAAACGTTATCAAGCTAAAGCCTACGATCTAGTTTAAGGGTCCAGATCGAGCCAAACTTACTTATTCGGTGAGCTTGGTTCGGTCTGGATATATATTCAGAAATGCACTTGCGTACTTCGGGCGATAAGCTTCTATGTCCCGTCTCGTTCTTTTTAAATATAAGAGTGCCAAATGCACTCTTCTAGAAATACAATTCGCCTTCGATCACTGATTTCGATTTCGCGCATGGTGTGCTCGCCCTTCATAGGCCTGTGCTGGGTAGAACTTATTACGGCTTAGAATTAGAAAATTTTCCTGACATACCATGCCATTAGCGCCTGACGGGGCTGCTTTTTTCACATTACAATTCGGAATTATTATGCGCTCAAAGAGGCTGCTGTTCTTCCGGCTTGTGATTAGGCATCGTTAAGCGCCCATAAAGGCTGCCGCTTCTTTTCTCATTAAAATTGAAAAGTATTAGACGCCCAAAGGGGCCACTACTTTTTTCTGTTAATCTTCAGAAACAGTAGGCGCCCCACAGGGCTGCTCGAAATTTTTCTGAATGTCCGAGTTGCGTGGCGCTCCATGCGGCTGCCTGGAATTTAAAGGAAATTTTTTGGAACTTGTTTAAATACAAATTGTCTGTTTCAGTAATAGTGTTTGTGATCGCCCGTAATGCGATCGTAGAATCAGTGTTTTTGCGCAAGTAAAACTAGTCGAGAGCCCGGTGCTCTAATAGCCTTTTCACCGCGAAAGTAGAGTCATGCACAAGTCCAACTGGAGCTGCTGGGCTGAAGGCTAAAGGGATGATGAGCTGAGGGGTGCTGAGCTGACGGGTGCTGGTCAGAGGGCTGCTGGTCTCAGGGGTGCTGGCCTCAGGGTTGCTGGTCAGAGGTTACGAGTTTTCAGAGATGCAGTACTCTTGATGACAGCGAACGGCAAGTCACTTTACAATTCTTTGAATATTGGTGAATGCAATAGATCGAAATTGTTTCTGTAGAAAACATAGCGTAGCCAGCTCTTTCGATTCTGGCCCTTCCAACACAAATGCGCGACATGCATGGGCCTATTTCACTGGTCGGTATTCCTTTCGGGAACACATATGCAATATTTCGCGAATATGGTCTAGGGCGTATTGGCAGTAGCCTCGTGACGTGGCTCTTTTCTAAACCATATTTACGATATATTGCAGAATGGTGTTAAAACGAATGTTAATTACATGAAATGGGCCCCAAACCGCTGCGCATATGTGTTGGGAATTGCAGAATCCAATGAGCTGACCATACAAGGTACTCGTAGATAGTGACATGCATATGTCTGTTTTAAAATTATAAAACTAAATCAATACAACAGTTGCTCGCGATTTTTACAATTCCGATTAATAATTCGTAAAATAATTGAATCGATCAAGTCGTGTAGAGTGACCGCGAAAATTTTGAAAAGGTTCGGAGTGGAACCAGACTTCCGAGCAATCTTGCAGTCTAGCAAGATCCTTTGTGATCGCGCATAATGCGGTCGTAGAGTCCCCGATTTTTTCGCATCCATGTACATATTTAGCAGAGCACCGTGGCTCTTACTTAGAGTAGTATTACCGCGAATTTGGAGTCAAATTTTTGCATATCTAAGACATGTCCAGAGCATCGAAACTCAAGTTGAATCTTCTTCGTGATAGTAGAGTCTATTTTTTGCGCATTCAAAGTTCGTCCAGAGCGCCGGTGCTCTAATTGCTTTTTATCGCGGAAGTAGAGTCAAATTTTCGCTTAGCTTCACTTTTCAGCTTAGACTTGCCAAAGAGATTCTTGGCCCTAGAGAAGGCTTAGCTCGTAGGCCCTGGAGAGGGCCAGAAAATTAAATCAATATAAAAGTTGCTCGCGATTTTTGCCATTCCAATTAATAATTCGTAAAATAATGGTATCGATCGAGTCGAATAGAGTCACCGCGAAAAACTTGGAACGGTTCCAAATAGAATCGGTCTTCCTAGCAATCTTGCAGTCTAGCAAGTTCCTTTGTGATCGCGCGTAATGCGTTCGTAGAGTCCCCGTTTTTTTCGCGTTCATCTACATATTTTGCAGAGCACCGCGGCTCTTACTTGGAGTAGAATTACCGCTAATTGGGAGTCAAATTCGTGCGTATATAAGACTTGTCCAGAGCACCGAAGTTCCGGTAGAATTTTCTTTGCGAAAATAGAACCACTTTTTTGCGCATACAAAGTTCGTCCAGAGCACCGGTGCTCTAATTGCTTTTTTATCGCGGATGTAGAGTCAAATTTTCGCTTAACTTCAATTTTCAGCTTAGGCTTACCAAGGAGATCCTAGGCCCTAGAGGGAGCCTAGCTCGTGGGCCCTGGGGGAGGCCACCCCATGAACCCTATAGAGGGCCTAAGCGCGTGGGCCCTACAGAGGGCTCAAAGGGGGACCCTAGAGAGGGCCCAAAGCTTGGAAACTAGCGAGGATGACAGGATGGACCATATTCGCCGACCAGTGAATCATATTCTGTACTTGCATGCGATAGTAGACACGAGTACCTTGTATTCCTGTGTAGTAATATTTGTGCTCGCATTTGGGAAGGGTAAGCATCCTACCTAATTGCACGCAGTGCAGTTTAGTAGGATATGCATCCTACAAAATGCATGCAAAAAGACTTTACCCAACAAGTCCATTCCGAGTGCAAGGAATGTGAAATAATTGAAATGGCGTGTTTAAAATGGGACATTCCACTCGAAATCGGACACTTGTTGCAGTAACGTTTCGGATATTGTTGAAATTTGAATATGATGTAGTCGTAAGTGATATTTAAACGTACCTCAAAGGATTTTGCAATATTTTGAAAAATGTCGATTTTACTGTTTGAAGTTAAGTGTTAAATTTTTTCAATACATTATAGCTATGGAAATAGTAAACGGATAGAGATGAGGTTTACAGTGCTTATTGATAAGACATTGACGTTTTAAGAAAAAAATATTTTAATTTAAAAAAAGGTTGAACCATTTTTGTGCAATTATTTTAAACAAATGCAGGTTTTTAACACCGGGCGCGATTTTAAAATTCTGAAAAGGAAGAATATAGATTATAGTTCTATCCTTCCCCTTGATGGACAAATTTTCCAAAATATAGACATTTTAAAATTGGGCCTGAAAAAATTGCCGAAAGTTGACGCTGCGTCAAATCTCACCGGTTCGACTGACTGAGCCGTGGGGTACTCGCAGCGGCCAAGCGGCTGTATATGCTATTCTTATACAGTGTTCTCGAATATGTTAAGTATTTGTAAAAAACTGAAGAATGAAAACTTTTACTGTTTTTTAAACACAACATAATACGGTAACTCAATTCTTGGTATTCGCAATATTTTCCTTGAAACAAAGGTGACCCTCAGTTTTTTAAATGGAAATTTGATTATCCAATATGAAAGCGACTGTCAAGACAAATTCAACTATATGGTATACTATGGCCTTCAAGGCTACACATGGTTAGGAATGAAATAAATATATCGAACTATCTATCTAGTAGATTGAATTTTATCTTTTATTCCTAACCATGTGTATGGGAGACCGGGGTAAAGTGAACCTCGGGGTAAAATGAGCAATCTTAATTTATTCTTTAATAACAGTATATATTTACAAATTTTGGAGACGGAATAAATGTGTGTAATATCACAATGATAATTATGCACATTTATTATGCCCCCAAAATTTGTAAATATATAAATTATATAATTGTTTCATATATTTATTAAAGAATAAATTAAGAAAGCTCATTTTACCCCGAGGTTCACTTTACCTCGGTCTCCGTTAGTCTTCAATCCCTTGAAGATCAGAGTATACCATATGGTTGAATTTGTCGTGACAATCGCTCTCATATTGGATAATCAAATATATAGCATTACATTTAAATAACTGAGGGCCACCTTCGTTTCGAGGAAAATATTGCGAACACTAAAAATTGAGTTATCGTATTATGTTGTGTATAAAAAAAAGCAGTAAAAGTTTTCCTTCTTCAGTTTTTACACATGCCTACCATATTCGAGAACACTGTATATTGGACCTTAAATTAAAATCTTTTGAAAAAATACAGTAGCCTTTTCCCTCTAATATTGCAACCAAAGTTCAACGGGTTAATATATTTTCGGCAGATATTCCGGGATTCATTTGAGAGTCGCCGAGGGATTCATGCGTTTAGATTTAAGTAAGAGAATTATAAAGAACTATGTACGTACAGGGAGATAGATGATAATCGGAGGTCTATTTCTCTTTCGCGTCCACGGATTTTTTTTAAATAGTAGACTGAGATTGTCGCTTCTCTCATTGCTTGCAATGCGTGACTCGATGAGTTGATTATAATGGAGGGTGGATGGGATTGGAGTATTTCGTAGCAACCCCTCAATGTGAGACCTGGCGGATTACCCAGTAGTCACTGAATTAGTTTTGTTGCTCTTTTGTTGGTTTCTCATCTCCGATGAGGAGTTAGATTCTATATCTAAACCGGAGGGATCGATGGAACTTTGTTTCCATCCATCTCTTCGGTTTACTAGGCTAAGGGTTTCATGTACAGGGAGATCGACGGAACTTTGATTCCATCTATCTCTCTACGGGTCTCCGAGAACAGCAACCTCCTCGCGGTGAGACCTGGTAATCGGTGAGAACCGAGCCGATAGCTGTGATTGTCAAATATTCTAATTAGATATGAGAATTTCTTTAACTTGCAATACTATGGTAAAATGTAAGAATAAAATATGTAACTTGAAATGTTGTTCGATTTTTCCTACCGGGCCCCAAAACACGAGTATAGTGTTAAAATAGAAGGATAAGTACAAGTTGGAATATTTCTGCGAGATACTGGAACTGAAGGGATTTTTACAATTTTTAAAGTCCTCTCTGCTTCAGCATCTTGTTAAAATATATTCCTTGGCGAGGTATTCCACGTTACATCATCAAAACATGTCTTCCACAAATAATGTTGTTTTCTGTAAATTTTTATGTTAAATAAATTTGTTTTGCTGTATATAAACCCGAATAGGACAGCAGGTTAAAAGGCGTATGTGTTCTTGTTTTGTTGTGATCCTTTTTTCTCTGTCGTTGAACGGAATACATTTATAAAACGATCGTTAAATTGTTACTGTGACAGAATCATTTGTAAATCACGGGTTTCAAATGATCAAAGTTTTATCCGTGTTGAATTCTAATTCCTACCACGCGTAGCGTCACAATCTTATTTTAGATTGAATCGATAACGTTGGGTGTGACATGAAAATGGTAAGGTTGCTCGCGAGCTCACCGAGCGTGTGACACAAAGTTGCGTTGCGTGATGGGTCTATCCTATCACAGACCAGGTATAGAATAGACCTTTCACTCTTTTGTCTTCCGTGTCACTCGATTTTGGGCCTCTAGAGCCCCATTACCATTTCCGTCTAGGATTTCCGAATTTCATTAGTAGATTCACTTTGAAGTAACGGCGGAACTAAGGTGAAAGAAAGGCACTTGTGGTGTACATACTATTGTTTAAATGTTGCGCCGAATAATCGTTCAATTGGTTTATTACACACGCCTCACATGGCATGTTTATACTTTCAAGAGTAAAAAAGCGCTCTTTCACGTTCGTATTTATTGTTTTATTGTATTATTTCCGCATTCATCGGCTGGCTATCCGAAATGAACTGAGCATAGCTTCGAATATGTTTCATAATCAAAGTAATAGGATGGACAATGTTGAATATCTCAGAAACAATAAGTTTTAGGATTAATGCACTTTGATACTTTCATGCTCAGAATTCGCTATTCTATTGAATTTGACGATAAAAAATTTGACAGTCCATTTGAAAAAATAAAATTGGCCTCCACATCCAATCTATCCCTGTAAATAAACTAGTTTCACCGTGTTTTGTGTTTCTTACAACGAGACAACTTCTATAAATAATATTTTCGCTTATTGCTTGAAATAATAGATATTTGAGGTGAACCGAGTTAGTGGGACACCCTGTATAACACAGCTTCAATACTTCTCTCGGTGATACCAGCAGCTTTACCTGTGTCAATGCTAGAAATACATTATGTTTCCCGCAACCACCGCTCGAAAATCCGAGAGGGCGCTCGAAAACCAGTGGTTGTTTCAGAATATCGGTACTTCAGAACGGTGACACCGAAGACAAAAGAGTGAAAGGTCTATTCTATACCTGGTCTGTGATATCACCATATATCACCTAAAATTAGTGAGTCACAATAATTATCATTCTTGGATAAAATCGCTGTAGCCCAGCGTCGTTAAAACAGAAACCTGGTAGTCTGTGGATGGTAAAAGTCATCAGTGATTCTAGAGATGTCGCGGCGAGTTCAAGATCACAATTTGACCTTCAGGAATCTTTTGTTCTTCAGCCTTCACCCACTTAATCGCTAATGTGGAATTAAGTTTATTGGCCACAACATGCAAATTCAGAACAACTATCGACCTAATGATTTTTCATTGTAAGTGATTTGTGATATAAATATTATCTACTGATTTATTTTAAAGGAATTAAAACAATCTACGGCGATACATCGCCATACAATTTTCAGTTACGACCTTGTAAGAATAGTGAGAAGTTTCCTTCGATAATTGATGGTGCTTATCCATTGGATTCATCTATTACAACCTGGAAGCGTTTTTAATGAAGTACAAAGTAACTGAAACACGCGAATCGCAATGCTGCATTCAAAAGTAATTTCATACTTCCTACCATGGGCGTCCGGGGGGGGGGGGTACAAAAGAGGCAGTTGCCCACCCTGGCTTTTGAAAAAAAATCGCATATTTTTCAAAACTGATCTGTATTATGTTTATACTAAAAAAGGGAATATTTTTAAATTTCTGTTTTAAATTTTTAATTAAATTGGCACTATAATATGGGTTAAAAAAGCAAGAGAGGTATATTTTTTTTACCATCATCCCAAAGTTGCCCCCCCTGGAAAAAAGTCTGCGGACGCCCCTGCGTCCTAGTACTTACATACTAAAGATCAGTGATTTCGGAGGGCTTTCTTGGTGACTTGTATTCTTTTTGCAATACGTATTTTATTTTCGTGATATTATATGCAGTATAATTAAAACAACTGAAAACACAGGATAGTAAATTTTGTATTGATTTCTAAGCTTTTAATTGATAAATAATACATTACAATTGACTAACGTACTTTAGTATTTCGATGTTTACTTAAAAATGGTAGTACATACGATATCGTTTCCTTTCCTGTATAGCATTTATTAAAATAAAATTTCATGATTTCTTAAGTCTTATTTACTTGTGCCATTTGTTACTCACGCACAATATGTGTATTATTCACCATTATATGAGGTGCAATGTAATGGCAGTAAGGACACTAAAATTTCGTTTAAGATTTAATTTTCTTTTCTAAAATGTATAAGTAAATTATTGTAATGAGAGGACTTGTAAAAAATTTTATAATGCGATGAAGTTCAATCTTATAAATCTTATATTCAAAAGATACTGTTGAAGGTACGATATCATTTGAAAACTTGAATTAAGTTTATGTAAAACCCACAGCATGTTCCGTCTTACGAGACAAAAGCGAGCTCAGGACGAAGCGAAAATTCAACGTCCTTCACGGTGGGCAATTGTTCGTTCTCGAAGCGTTCGTTGGGAACCATTTTCCTGCCAGATGACTAAGAGGCAATCGACGTCGTGCCATTTTTTCTGATATTTTCGACTGCTTTCGTCCTAAGATAATACGTTCAATTGCTCTGTCAGCGAGGGTACACGGTTACCTCGGACTGGGACCTCCCGTCGTCCACCATTAACTCACGGAACAATACGGTCATAAACCGTGACCCTGGCTAAACACTCCGACCGAACAACCTAGCTAGGTTTGTTAGCCAGATGTCTGTTTTTTCCCGCTACGTCACCAAGAAGGAGAGGCCTTCCTCCTCCACCACCAAATCGCGGAAGGAAGGTTCCTCCTCTTGGAGAAAAGTCTAGCCAATCAGCAATTTGACACCTCCCAAAAATCTAATGTCTTGTCTACCTTCGACGCCGAAAAGGAACACGAGACAGAATTCTATCGGTTCTCAAAGGAAGACATCAGTCTCTCACGAAAAACCTCGAATCGCTATCATCAACGTCCCAATCAAAATAGTGAGTCAGTCAAGCATTCGTGACTAAAACTCACTTACGAACATTCATACTTTTAGTCATCGTACGGACTAACTCGATCAGTCTAGTCAAACGTTCGTGACCAAGACCATCGATCAACATTCACGCTCTTCTGGTCATCATTCGGACCAGCAAGTTCTCGTTTTGTCGTATCAATTAAAAATAGTCACTTAAAATTAATTTGGCGAGTGATAAGGCAACTAACACCTCGCACCACGGAGTCTCTTGGGCCTTACAACCCCAAGAGAAAAGAAAACAATCTTTTGCGTGTGTGTCAGTCGCTACATAGTTTTGGTCCTTCGAGCCGGATTTACATGATCGTGGAAGTGCAGTGAACAAAGACTATACACTACTTTCTTCGCACGGACGCCTAAATTCCCACAACGAGCAGTGGACATCCGACGTCAAGGATAATCATCCGGGCCTGAGACGACTCCACCTGAGCACAAGGCATCGATCAAGGTAGGCTCGTTATTGAGTGTTGTCAATCAGTTTTCTTAGTGACTTTCCTTTTTCCATATATTTCCATCCGTTTGTACTACAATGTCGAAACCGAAAACGAACACGCGTGCGAGAGCAAGCGCCACTGATAACAATCAGATCATTTCAAATTTGAAACTAAAACAGCGTACATTCAAGACGCAGATCAATAGTTTCACAAAATATATTGAATCGTATCAAAATTCAGATAAGGAACGCGTAAAACTTCACGATCGTATTGAACGACTTCGTAGACAATTCGTCACGTTAAACGACATTCAAGACGAATTGGCACGCCTTGAAAATTTTGAGGAAGCTGAGGCCGAACGCGAGGAAATCACGGACCAGTTCGATGATATCATAGCTACAGCGGTAGTTTTACTAAATAGTTTCGAAACATGCGCGAACCGAGTTGAACCCCCAACAAACATCGGAAATGTCTCGCGAGATTCACCTGCGCCATCTACGTCCACTTGCGGGCTTTCGGTCAAACTCCCGAAAATCGACCTACCAAAATTTGACGGTCGTATGGAAAAGTGGGTCACGTTCAAGGGCGCGTTCACTTCCATGATACATGCACAACCCGCGTTGAGCAATATGCAAAAACTCAATTACTTACGCCTTTCGTTATCGGGTAAAGCCGAAGCAGCAATAGAAGCGTATACGATTTGCGATGAAAATTATGAAAAGGCCTGGAATCATCTCATCGAGATATACGACAACAAGCGGACTCTCATTCTCCGCCACGCCGCGCTTCTTCGAGACACACCAGCTATGCCTGATGATTCGTCAGAATCCATTTTCGATCTCGCAAATTATATGCAATTACACGTTCGTTCGTTACAAGCTCTCGGCCGTTCGTGGGAGAATATTGCAAACGACTTGCTGACGAGCATCGTGGTGGCTCGCATGGGGAACGATACGCGCAAGACTTGGGAACGAACATTGACGGACACCGAAATGCCAGAAATCACGGAAATATTTAAATTTCTGTTCATCACGTCACACCAGTGCCAAAATTACGAACCGGAATCAACAGCGATCCACCTGCATCAACGTTCGCAAGCTGAGATGCAACGCCGAAGCGAATCCAATGGATCGAATTCACTTCGCACGACGGCAATGAAACGACGATACTCGCCTTCAGCGCCTCGAGCAAAACGTCAAGCATTCGTTAGCAATTACATCAACAAATGCCGTATTTGTGATAACGACTCGCATGCCGTTTATCAATGTGCGAAATTTATCGAAATGACCGTCGACAAACGCATCGAAGCCGCACGTAAGGCACAATTATGTTTAAATTGTTTGCGTTCAGATCATCAAATAGAGAATTGTAAATCCGGAAGATGTAGGGTATGTAACGAACCGCATAATACGAAGTTGCATCAAGAAGTAGCCGTTCGCGCCGACGTTAAATCATGACTATTAACATCACGGAAAGAACCACAGAGGTTCGTAATAAAATCTCGGGAACGTAATCGCCGGAAGGTCACTCCAATCACCGATGGTTCGATCAACGGATTAATGACTACCGCGATCGTCAATGTCCTTGATCGCGATCAACAACCAACCGAGTGTCGGACATTAGTGGATACGTGTGCGAACGCGAATTTCATCACGGAAGAACTCGCTGCGAAACTACGCCTTCCAAAAAGGAAATTATCATTAACCATCGAAGCTCTCAATGCCACTAATACTGTAACAAATCAAATCGTCACGACCACCATCGAATCACGGTCATCAAATTATAAGCGGAACCTAACATTCTTTACAATACCTCGAATATCAGGATTACTACCGGACACGCAGATCGATCGTACAAAATTACAAATTCCAGTGAATATTCGATTAGCCGATCCGCACTTTCATCGGCCTGCACCAGTCGATATGTTGATTGGAAGCGGCCCTTCACTCGCGTCTCTAAGTATCGGGCAAATTAACCTATCCCCTCCCAACGCACCGGACCTCATACTCCAGAAGACGCAATTCGGATGGGTCATCGGGGGGAGCATACCATCAACGGCGCCGCGGGGGAAACACAACACCTTCCTGACAAAGCTAGATTTCGATCTAAAAGGGTTTTGGGAAGTTGAAGAAGGACCACAGAGACGACATCTCTCATCCGAGGAACGGTTTTGCGAGGACCATTTCTCCAACCACGTTCAACGCGACACATCGGGTCGCTACATCGTCGCATTACCGTTCAACGAAAAAATATCGCTCCTCGGTGAGTCGCATTCGCAAGCTGTTAATCGGTTTTCCTCGTTAGAACGAAAACTCAGTCGCGATCCAGACTTAAGACGAGAATATTCAGCTGTAATTGAAGAATATTTCTCGCTTGGTCACATGAGCCAGGTACGAACGGACGACACGCAAGGTTTCTACCTGCCTCATCACGCGGTCATTAAACCTTCTAGTACAACAACGAAGGTACGGGTTGTATTCGACGGGTCCGCCAAATCGAGCAGCGGCTTATCGCTCAACGACACGTTAAGAATAGGACCTACCATTCAGGACGACATCTTTTCGTTGCTCCTGCGTTTTCGCATGTATACATATGTGCTGACCGGGGACATTGAGAAGATGTACCGCCAGTTCCTCGTTCGCCCAAAAGATCGTATATATCAGCGCATCCTATGGCGAAATGAACGAAACGAAGTCGCCACATACGAACTAAACACGGTCACATTCGGACTATCTTCAGCTCCATTTCAAGCCATACGGTGTCTTCACCAACTTGCGGACGACGAAGCGGCCAATCATCCGAAGGCTACAATCGCACTGAAAAGGGATATGTACGTTGATGACCTTCTGACCGGTGCAAATACATTCAACGAAGCACGGGTTTTACGCGATGAGATCATCAACATACTCCAGCGAGGAGGTTTAAACATTCGACAGTGGGCATCAAACGAGCCCGAACTTCTCACTGGACTCACGCAACAACAGATCCATCCAAAATTCTTCGGCGACTCCACAACGGTGAAGACGTTAGGTATCTTCTGGAATGCAAGAGAAGATAAGATCAACTACACTGTAGATTCCCACATAACAGAAAGAGTTACAAAGCGTACGATTCTTTCATCCATTGCAAAGATCTTCGATCCGCTAGGTTTGCTCGGGCCAGTCACCATCACCGCTAAGATCATTATGCAACAGTTGTGGCAACTGCGACTTGATTGGGATGAGTCTTTACCAATCAAATTGCACACCGAATGGACTACATTCTTAAAAGATTTAACACACCTAAATGATGTCTCGTTCAGGCGAAATGTCACGCAACACACATTTCGCAAACTAGAACTACATGGTTTTTGCGACGCAAGCGAACGAGCATACAGGGCCTGTCTATATGTCAGATCCATCAACAAAACCGGACACGTTAAAACCGACCTTCTATGTGCAAAATCCCGCGTTGCTCCACTAAAAACCATAACTCTCGCACGTCTCGAACTCTGCGCCGCCGCTCTTTTAGCTACGTTGTACAGAACCGTTCAAGAAGCAATGACAGAAAAAATCGAAACCGCCACTTTCTGGACAGATTCAACCATTGTCTTGAATTGGCTTAACAAAGAACCAAGCCATTTAAAAACTTTCGTCGCAAATCGCGTAGCCGACATTCAATTGAAAACAAATGTCAGTACTTGGCGACACGTCAGATCACACGATAATCCGGCAGACTTACTATCTCGCGGACAAGCATCTTCTCAGTTTATTCAAAACCGCAATTGGAACCATGGACCAGCGTGGCTTTCAAACAATGAATCAACTTGGCCAGTATCAAAAATTAACTTCACCAATGAAATCCCAGAAATAAAACGAATTTCGTGTTTCACGGTAACGGTTAATAGCAACGAAATTTTAGACCGTTACTCAAACCTGTCTCGGTTAAGAAATATTATCGCGTACTCTCTACGTTTTAGAATACGTAATCATTTCAAAGGACCTCTAGCTATAGAAGAGCTTCAAACAGCTAACGACCGCATCATCCAGCTTGTACAATCATCCGTATTTGCACAAGATATTCATCAACTGAAATCTGGATATCAACTACATCGTAAAAGTAAACTCCTTCCTCTACATCCTTTCATCGACGATAAAGGACTCTTGCGTGTCGGAGGGCGCCTTCAAAATTCAGCGCTATCATATGAGAAAAGGCATCCGATTCTTCTTCCAAAGGATCATCATATCACAGACCTCATTATTCGAAAGGTGCATGTAGAAAATCACCATGCTGGTATCACCACCACCTTATACGCCGTTCGACAAACATATTGGCCGATCGACGGTAAGAACGCCACTCGAAAAATAGTTCGACAATGCGTCAGGTGCTTCCGCGTTAAACCACCTGCGACAGATTATATTATGGGTCAACTACCTGCCGCTCGTGTAACCGAAAACCGGCCTTTCTATAATTGTGGCATCGATTATTGCGGACCATTTTATATTAAGGAGCGACGTTTTCGAAACCGTACACAATTAAAGGTTTACGTCGCCGTCTTTATTTGTTTCGCTACAAAGGCCGTACATCTCGAGGTGGTTAGCGATATGACAACCGAGACATTCATTGCGAGTTTAAAACGATTCATCGCGCGCAGAGGAATATGTCGGCACATATATTCCGATAACGGTAGTAATTTTATTGGAGCCAATAACGAATTAACGGAGCTATACGAAGTTTTACAAAAGGACGGAAAGGTGCAACAATTCCTTACTGAAAGGGAAGTATCGTGGCACTTCATGCCCGCCTTATCTCCACACTTTGGCGGTCTGTGGGAAGCAGCCGTAAAATCATTCAAACACCATGTTAAACGCGTAGTCGGTGAAGAGCTGTTCACATTCGAGCAATTTAATACGTTCGTCATTGAAGTCGAAGCTATTCTTAACTCACGACCTTTGACACCCTTATCGTCCGATCCCAATGATCCTTTAGCTCTTACCCCTGGTCACTTTCTGATTGGTGATTCTTTGACGAGTTTGCCCGAGATCGATTTCAGCCAAACACCAAGCAATCGACTATGTAAATGGCAACATATCCAGAAGGTCAAGCAAGACTTCTGGACTCGATGGCACAAAGAGTACATCAATCAGCTCAACGTGCGTCAAAAGTGGACCAAAGGGGCTCACAACATTACGGAGGGAACCATCGTCGTGCTGAAGGAGGACCATCTTCCGCCATTGCAGTGGCGTCTCGGACGAATCGAAATGGTTCATCCCGGCAAGGACAAGGTCGTACGAGCTGTCACCGTACGGACAGCCACCGGGACCTACAAAAGGAATGTGAAACAGATGGCTCCGCTTCCCATCCAACCAGAAACTTAAAGGCTTGTCATGTCCAGATTTTTCTATCATACTCACTATCTTAATCATATTTATACCTCTATCATAGTTCGCACGTCTATAGTATCAATCATTTTTTATCGTAATCGTAATCCCAATCATATTTATCAATATATCATACTTCGTTCTTTAATGGTATATTATTGATCGACGGAGTCTCTCAACGGGGGGAGCATGTTCCGTCTTACGAGACAAAAGCGAGCTCAGGACGAAGCGAAAATTCAACGTCCTTCACGGTGGGCAATTGTTCGTTCTCGAAGCGTTCGTTGGGAACCATTTTCCTGCCAGATGACTAAGAGGCAATCGACGTCGTGCCATTTTTTCTGATATTTTCGACTGCTTTCGTCCTAAGATAATACGTTCAATTGCTCTGTCAGCGAGGGTACACGGTTACCTCGGACTGGGACCTCCCGTCGTCCACCATTAACTCACGGAACAATACGGTCATAAACCGTGACCCTGGCTAAACACTCCGACCGAACAACCTAGCTAGGTTTGTTAGCCAGATGTCTGTTTTTTCCCGCTACGTCACCAAGAAGGAGAGGCCTTCCTCCTCCACCACCAAATCGCGGAAGGAAGGTTCCTCCTCTTGGAGAAAAGTCTAGCCAATCAGCAATTTGACACCTCCCAAAAATCTAATGTCTTGTCTACCTTCGACGCCGAAAAGGAACACGAGACAGAATTCTATCGGTTCTCAAAGGAAGACATCAGTCTCTCACGAAAAACCTCGAATCGCTATCATCAACGTCCCAATCAAAATAGTGAGTCAGTCAAGCATTCGTGACTAAAACTCACTTACGAACATTCATACTTTTAGTCATCGTACGGACTAACTCGATCAGTCTAGTCAAACGTTCGTGACCAAGACCATCGATCAACATTCACGCTCTTCTGGTCATCATTCGGACCAGCAAGTTCTCGTTTTGTCGTATCAATTAAAAATAGTCACTTAAAATTAATTTGGCGAGTGATAAGGCAACTAACACCTCGCACCACGGAGTCTCTTGGGCCTTACAACCCCAAGAGAAAAGAAAACAATCTTTTGCGTGTGTGTCAGTCGCTACACAGCATGCCAAGCTAAAACGAAATTTTTAGGCTTAGGATTTGTTAATGTTTCTTCTACAAATTTAGTAACAAGAAATTTATGTAAATGAATTTCAGCAGTATATTGTGAACATAGATTTATGTGTCATTATTATGATTTCCAGAATTTATCAAATCTCCAACGGATTTTTCTTTTCAGTCCAATGAATGAATAAAACAATTAAACAGCAGCTGAAAAATTAATAATAATTACTAACATTGAAAGTCAATTGAATGCCTTCCTTCGGCAATTATATTTCTAATTTTTCGTTATTTTACACTATCGTAATATGCCCTGTAAGTGGGATGCCAGTTGTGTATATGAATTGTTGGTTGTCTGTTTTCCCATCTTGTTTGATGCGTCGAAATGTCCAGTGTAATTGGTCTACGATTTTGTTCCCGCTGTGGTTCAACATTGATTTCCAATTTGGGTACTCGCGAAGGATTGTGACCTGCAAAATTGCACCTATTAATCGTTTGCTATCAATCAATAATCATGGTTACAACCATTATCTCAATAAGGTGTTTACTAATTTATTAGTAATATACTTATTAATTACTTGGACTTTATATAGTACCACACCAATTTTACGTAACCAGTCTTTTCGTAACATTGGGTCGCTAAAGTTGCCAACATATTAATTTCCGAATCAATTTTATTTTCTCGAAAATGGAGCCACATTCGAGAAATAGTCATTCCAATAATTTCTGCACATTAATTTATGTCATTCGCACTTGTACTATATTTACTGATGAATTTAGCTAACTTTTGGATTAATGCGCTTTAGGGTGGCTCTTATTTACTCTTGGCGAAAATTTTTTTCCTCGAAAATAAAAACTTCAAAAGTGTTCGAGAAGAATTTAAACTTTCAAAATTTGAAAAAAAAGGTTTTTCCCCCAGGTTTTCGAACTTTTTTCGAAAACCGTTTTGCGCACGAGAAAAAGATATACAACCTAAAATATGCTTCTTGTCTGGATCTACAACTTTTGTTTGACATATTTTTTTTATGTAATCAAGAACTTTGAGGGTATTATATAAAATCGACTTTGTGAACTGTTAAAAAATTATGTAAATGTTCAACGGCCAAGGGGCACCTTTTCCCGTTATCCGGTCGGGCTCAAAATTTACACAGATTTTTATTTATTATTTGGAACTATTCTTGCGGGGAAGAAAATTCAAAAGTCGAAAATAAGAGCCACCCTAATGCGCATGTACCAGACGAGTTTTTCAAATGAATTTTCTTGGAGATGAAACCTGCAATGAACAAATTTTATTCTGTACCATTTAAAATATTGTGAAGAAATGCGGCTCAATGTATTATTTTATCCAAATTCTGTAAATATTGAAATCAATTTTCTCAAAAAATTACAAATAGCGCGCCCTATGCGTTTAATACATTACTATACACCTAATACTAACTTTACTACTCGGATTCATCCGAAATTTAGATTCTGATTTAACAGAAAAATTTTTCTTGTGAAAATGGTTACATTCATCTGGATTAGTCGGAGTTTATCATTCGAGAGTTTTTAGTCGACACAGAAACATATAGAAGCTTTCTGCTTTGTATATTAAATTTATGCTCTAATATACAAAATTTGAACCAAATCAGTGACCCAAATCTTATTGACTCCCCTTGAAACACTTTTCTAAACTAACAAAGTAAGCCATAGACCAATGCTAGAAACATTATATAAAAAAATACAAACATAAATATCGCATTCAACATTCGACATACGATCTGAATCAAAACAAACGTGGGACCATTTAAGTGGGCCAAGATACCTTTACATCAGCTACCAGATTAAAATCACGCATACGTGACAGCGGCCGTGAAAGTGTTAATGCCAAAAATGCTGCCTATGCAACGTGATAACAGCAATTATTTTTATTAGGATTCCTGTTACCATTAGTGTTGTGATTTGAATGAACGTTGGTCCAAGTCAGTTGTGTGTGATGACTTTGCCCTGGGAACCGGATACTCGTTCCCTGAGAATGTATCCCTGCATTTGCCGCACTGGACGAAGCAGACGAGTGCGCAGAACCGGCAGAGGACGCGGCCGCAGATGCTACATGGCCAATCTGGACGACGCCGGGCGTAGAAGCGGCCGCGTTACCAAAACCAAATCCTTGGCTGTTCACATTCCCTTGATTGCCATGAACAAGATGATGTTGCCCGACAGCCTGTGCCACAGCACCAGAAACTCCTGCTGATCCCGCGGCGAACGACACTGATTGACTTTCCGAAATGGCCCTGAGAAAAAACATTTACATCCTCTCCGATTACACAATCGTTTCTGTCGTTATTTGTGCTCACGTTAGAATATATTGCTGGAATAGCACCTAAGAGACACGTAAGAACGAGTAAATGATTTTGGGAAATATTTGATAAATACCAAATAAGAACAGAGATTAGCTGTATGTAATTGTAATTTTAGTTTCGATTATTTGTATGAATATAGTTATAAAATCGTGAATGAAAATATATCCAAAAGATTAACTTTTTTTTTATATTTGTTTATTCCAATGTGAAGGTAAGCTTCGGTTTATTAACTATATTAATGTTCTATATTTCTTTTTGTAAATTTGTGTAGGTAAATGTCTTTCATGGATCACGACTATAGCCTAATCATGAGTAAACTCAATATGAAATCTCTTGAAGCGCGCCGTAATGTAGATGATTTGCTATTTCTTTTCAAGTTAATTAATAGTGATATCGATTGCCCTCAACTTTTACAATCTATAAATTTGTATGCACTGACGAGATCGTACAGACTCATTCGTACTTTTCTTCCGGATTGCTATATATTCGTTTATTCACAAACAATCAAATTCTTCCCTGTACCACTTATTTCAAGACACCCTATATAGCAATAATTATTAACTTTATATGCTATCTACTATGTATAATACTCGTTTATACACATATTCTATTTTTCTTTTTAATTCCACGACATGAAAGGCATTAAAGAAACATAATTGACCTTCAGATCTTGACAAAAAATGCAGTGTAATAACAAATTCGTATTTTTACCATGTATCCCTGTAATGCTACCCAGCATGTACCTGAAACTTTTTCGTACGAGAAACAGGTTCACGAGTAGTTTCAGTCATCAAGTGACTCACTGCACATTTTACATCCCATGTTCCACTACATTCTTTATTTCTTAAATCTTATATTTCAGTTTACTTGTCGGTACATTGTCGCGTTTGGTAATAAAAATTTCGACAATCAAATTAACTCTGTTTATAACTATAATTGAACGGTGTGAATTTTCACTCTGATTGAATTTTTATCCTCCGAAACGATAAGTTGATTTTTCTACGTGAAGGGATTAATTGATTTTCAATAATGCGCATGTTAATTTAAATCCATTATTTTTCCACGCACTGTCACACCTTTTTCTCGTTTCCCCGATCAAAAATACTTACGCCTGGTTGAAGCTGTTGCTTTCAGAGTAGCTAATGCCTCCGGGGCCTACTTGGAAACCCAAAGAGTGCGCATTGTTCCCCGTGTTCAGGTTGATATTTGCTGTGATCGGGATAGACAGCGATCGTCCGTTCTTCGCGTCAGGTTCCTGGATTACTTGCTCCGGTATGAGCTCTGGTGGCGTGTTCCATAGTCGTTCGTCTTCTTCTGTGAGAAGAATGCGATCGTCTGCGGCATGACATGTTCCTTCGTGACACATTTACATAGGACAAAATATTCCCTCTGCCTATAATTTTACCTTGGATCGTTCTGTTCTTAAAGGCAATAATTAAAAAAAAACTTTGCTACTGCTTCAAACTACTCTCTACAGTGAAGTGAATGGTAAATGAACAAAAGGCTGTTTAATAATATTAACACATCCTACTGTAACATCGGTATGTATGTGTCGAAGTGTTTTTTTTCACGATTGTCGAGTATTATCAGTATTTTCTATTTTCTAACTGTACGCCGCGCCGTGTGCGGGTCTCCTCCAGTCGCTACTCTTAACCACAGTCACTGAACGCCTATGGGCGTTTCCCGCACACACTACATGGCACTGAACGAACGAATACATGCGCCGATAACAATCAAACGGCCAATTAGTTGCTATATTGTGCTATAGAACGTTCACTGTTCATTTGGTATGATTTGTTGAAAATTTACGCGAACCTCTGACGTTGCAACGAACAGAAATCTCAGGTGAAATGTAATTTATTCCGAGGATATTTTTTTAGCTTAAGAAGATATTATTTTTACCTGCCCACGCGACTAACAATACGAAACAGAATGGTACGACGTGAAGGCTGCTCCTCGCCATGTCTCAGAGCGTTCTGACTTTTGCAAGCCTCTCCTACGCCCTTTTTCAATAAGTATGAACGACCTTAAAGTCCTGATTGATATTCACCGTGTGTCCATCCACGTAATACTTTTCAACGAACAGAGTTGCAATCACTCCGATGACTCGTACGCACGTAGAGAAATGTGATTTTCGGCGAGTGAGAAGCTTATTTAGCACGCTGCATTTTTGCAGAAACAAATAATAATAATAATAATAATAGTAATATGACTTTATTACATCAGATGAAAAGTACAATAAAAACAGAAAAACATGGCAAAAGTAAATGAAGAATGAAAGAGAATAAAAAAGATAAAGATAGTGATGTAAAGGACGAGATTCGAGGAAGAAATATTACGTTGTTATTAAATTTTACTCTGATATTGGATACTAAGTTCGCATGTATTAATTAGCGTTATATTAACAAATGCCGTGTGGAGATTTGGCCACAATTATGTACCATTAATTTTCCATTAATTCGTGATTTGTTGGCCACATCTTTTTTTTACACCGTTCGCCTAAAATTCTTGTGTACAATTTGCTTATTACAAAGAATTATTACATACAGCCGAACCTCGATAACTCGAATCTCAAGGAAAGGGAAAAATCTTCGAATTATAGAGTTTTCGGCTTATCGAATTTTCGAGTAATAGAGGTGCAACAAACGAAAATTCGACTTATTGAGGCTTTGTACGACTGTTAATTTATCCACTTGCGAAGCTGTAAAGCAAGACAAATTCAAGTTTTAAAGGTCAATCACTTATTGTATACCTATAATCAAATATACCTACAACTTATGCGATAGTAAAAAAACGGGAAATCTTCATCCAACCGTTGACTTGTAAAAAAATGTACACATTTTCCGAGGGTTCAGACGGGTATACCCGCTTAAGTAATTAATTAAAACAAAAATGAAAAGAATTGAAAACTGAAAAAACGTATCTACTTGCCCCGGTCTCCTCTACTACCATGCAACTATAAATCACATTATTATCTCATTAAATCACTATTAGCCTAAAAAGTATATTTTCAAACCTCTGTTACGTTCGCTTCGCTATTCGAGGGTTTCACAAATGCGATGATCGGCGCACTCCCATCAGCGCCCTCATTCCCCGGCTTCTGTCCCTCAGAATTGCTTTCCACTTTCGTGCCATTTTCCACGCCATCCTGATGAACCGCTGGCGTGTTACTCTCATTGTCAGTGGTATCATTTTCGAGGCTTCCAGGTCGCTCGTCCTTTTCCATCGAAAGCTTGTGTGTACTGCGGTTTCGCGAGTTCCTGTGTTGCGTCTGAATTTTCTGCTTTTCCAGGTCTCTCTGTCGACCCTGCCTTTTCACCATTACCCTCTGTCGTTTCATTCTCCTCGTTACCATTCAGGGCTTCGCGAGTCTGTGCGTCATCATTTTTCGGTGCCGTCTCCTTCTTTTCATCCACTTTGCTTGCCGCTGCGCTCCCTTTACCACCGTCCGTAGCAACCGCGTCCGTACTGTCGCCATTTATCGTTGCAGAAATGCTTTGTGCCTGGTTTTTCTTTGAGCCTTCCGACGCCCCTTCGTTTTTATCGTCTGCAACATCGCTGGCCCCTGGCTTCGTTTTGTCGTCTTTCAAGACTTCGGGCATTTCCTCCGCTTGCTCGCTGTCGATTGCAACAACTGCTTTATGGTTGCAAGGGGTTTTACTTGCTGTTTGGAGATTCACGTTGTTTGAGGCTATCAGCGTCGAGAAATCATTTACATCTAGCGCGTAACACCGATTGAACTGTTTACTTGAATCGAGCATCGGCTTCCAGTTGACTACTTTGTCGAGTTGATGAGCAATCAACAAATATGAACGTTTCCGTGCAAGCCCATATCTGTCGGTCGATAGAAAGTCGATAGTGCGCGCTAGGCCTTGAGGCCTTTTCAGAACAGACACTTTCGTGGCTTACAATTGTTATTTCGAATAAATTCACACGTTTCGCATCTATTTATGTCGTTTTTAATTCTTGAATAACTGCTGCCACATTTCACTGCTAAAGTCGCTCGCGACCTTTGGACCGAGATTTTAACAGTTTAAAACTTTTTTATCGCGCGTATAGTCGGTAGGGTTTTCAAAAAAATTCTTTTCCGACGGGCGTTGGTGTGGGAACTGTTCCAGTCATTCAAAATGGAAAAACTAAGGTTTATTTTCTTTATTATGTTTGTCGTTATAGTTGGAACCACCGAGGCTCCATAACAACCAAATTTTTCAAAATGACAGCATTTTGAAAAAAATGTTCGATTTTCGCTGATAAATTTAGCTGTTTCCCTTCTGTAAAATTAATTTTATACAAGGTAGAAACTCATCCATAGTTTCAACCATAGCGCCAAACATAATAAAGAAAATGAACCTTAGTTTTTCCGTTTTGGATGACTAGAACAGTTCCCACACCAACGCCCGTCGGAAAAGAATTTGTTTGATGAAGCTTGCGCCACCGATTATATGTGCAATAAAAAAGTTCAAAAAAATTTCGAGTATTACTTCAGACATACTTTAATATACAGCCAAAACGGCAGATAGTATAAATTTATAATTTTTATTAAATAAATTCCCGAAGATGGTGTTGAAAAACGGGTAGTTAGTTACATTAGAGTACCCCCTTTATGTATTCTTCACGTACGTTCGTTAAAAAGTCTGAAATTAAATATAATTAATACACACAAAGTGCACTGGTCGTTCAACCACATTCCCACAATTGTGTATCACGACAATTCCTATTTTGATACCGTTTCATCTTTCATACCTTTTTGACAGAGAGTGTTTATGCGCGCAGTCGGGAGCACACGCGAGGATTACCTTTTTAATTCCCTCGTGTCTGTAAGGCCCAAGTAACCATTGTGGTACGCGTGTGCTGACGATTGTGACTCGCTAAATTAATATTGAATGACTGGTGGAGCTAGTGGTGTCGAATTTCGATAATAAATTTCGTATTAATTGACGGAACGCGATAACTGGTTAAACTGAATTATAACATGACCGAATATGATCCGAATGATGATCGTAAGAAAAGATAGAACTATCGTGTCTCGAATAATATACTGTACGACAGTTGAAACGTTAGTAATGAATGTTTTCACCAATCGGTGTCCGTATAAACATGTTCGTACTCATAAGAACCCAACGAGAATGTTCTTCTTTTTACAAGCTTTTATTTAACTTGACTTGTGAGTTTGTTCGTTAGTTTGTGAGGATGAAATCTTGTAAGCTAATTTTGACCCACTTCTACATGTCCGATCGACTTGAAATTTTGCACACAGACGTCTCCTTCATGTAAAGCTTCTTTTTAAATTTTTTTTTTATTGGTTTATTATATCGCAACGAAAGCTTTGATGTTCACGAATAACTACCCAACTTTTTCGAAATTCCGACAGTGATCGTGTTTGCAGATATTTGGGGACGCGATAAAAATGTGATCGATCGAATTTTCTGTAGAGAAAAGAGACCTCCTCTCTGTGAATACATATATCGGTGGAGAAGGAAACCTCCCTTTCAGGTTGAAATCAAGCAGAAAAGTTGAAAACCTGGTGGTACCAAAAATTATAGCAATGTACGGATTAACAAATGTGGTGTAAAGTAATGTATTGTTCAGAGCGAAGAATGTCTAAATTCTTGAAAACTGCACCTTTTGGTCATGCGGATGTCTTTGAAGCATTCCTTGAAAAATAAGATATTGCATGTAAAACGATGAATGGATGTTCAGCTGTAGTTGACGCATTCGAATGAAAGGTGACATGGTGGGGATAACCGAACAATATAGTGGGAAAAACCTATTATTTAATTAGCTCTCGAACAGCCAGTTGATTTTTATCTAACTATGATAACCTTTGACAAGTGCACTTTATGATACTGCAACATCAAATGAAACAAGAGTCGATCAAGCAATTACTAACTTTACTCTAGCCATTATTACTATTCACTTTTGAAGTAGATAATCAAATTTCATAAAAATTTAAAGCCCCCATAAGACCACGATCCCTTTGTTTTCATTTTTATGTATTAGTGGAATTATATATCAACAGAATGATTTGACAACTTTCTAAATAGAATCCTAAAATATACGGTAAATTTATATCGGAAAAACGAAGATGATATTTTAATGGAAATAAAGTTACGCAGTCACACAACGAAGCTACGATATATTCCTGTAAGTAAGACCGATTTGTGTGTGACTTGCAAGAGCATATGAACTCAAAAGCAAAAATTAACATTTCTGACCCGTTGCCAAATTATTGATAATTAAATCAAGCTTTTTGTAGTTTGTAATTCCCATTTGTATTATTGACTGAACTGTACAAATCATGATTATTATTATTACTATATTTATATTTCAATATTTCTGGAATATAATATCTAAAAAAAATTTCTTGCTTACACTAATCTATCGACGCATCACAAATATTACAACGTTAATAAGAAATTTAATTCAGAGCTACAAATAGTATCAAACTTTTGTCTGATAGCGTATTTTTGTACTTTGTATATCGCTTCTTATGATTCCTTGCCGATAAATAGTGTTGAGTCATTCACGGATGCGAATTTTCTGCATATCGTTTTTTGTTTTTCGCCCCTAGCGTTAACGGCGCGTTAATAGACCCCCTCAAAATTTAGATGGTTGCAATCAAGCTTCATCGTCGTCTCGACAAATTAGAAAATGAATCTCAAACCGAATTTAAGTAACAACGAATATTACCCGTGGCTTTTCATTATTACTTGGATCAAAAGCCACTGATGTATTACAGTGTTGCTTGAAAAAATACGTACGTCATTGGATATCCACGAACCGTCCGACGATTGGGCATATTGTAGGTAATATTTAATCATAGGAATCCACGATAAATCATGAGATAATCAATACCACGTCTGCCACGAAATGATGTGTTGCGCTTCTCGGTTTTTAGTCAATTAACGCTGGTGATTCATGTTATTTATTCTCTAAAACTATACCGTACTCATAGCTGCTGACTCCACTATATGCATTTTTTATTACACTTGGTTCATTTACAACCCGCAACGATAAAACAGGACAATTGAAACTTCTCAATATTCCTTAAAATTCATGCGGCGGGTTTTGCCGAAAGCTCGTCATTAGACTGCGGAAGTTTATGCAAGCATGATATTTATTACGATAATTATGACTTCCCTATTGTAAAAAATCGAATACACTATATCATGGCCACTACTATACTCGAGTTAAGTAAGTTCCGTATATGCTAGAAATAAATAAACATAACAGTTTTTAAAATAAAAAATATATTCTGAAAACCCTTTAATGACAAAACAAATTTCTATCAAAGTTTCACTTGTTTAATCCTTTTCTATGAAAATGTATATGTGCATAAACATCCGCAGTCTACTCATCCTTCACAAAGCAAGTTCGTAGGACTAGTAAGTGGGAAAATACACCTATTTCATATTTTTGGTAGAACCTCAAAAAATGTGTAAAAAGAATATATAAATTATATAAAGCCCTCTAATAATTGTACAAAAATTTCCATAATATCAGCTTCTCGTTGCCCTTTTGTACTTCAACACCCAATTGAAAAATACTTTATTTCACACCGTAGGCGACAACTAGTAATTTCACAAATACATGAGATAATTACCGAAAGATTTGTTGGACACTCTTTTAAAACGTTACTAAAGACGTGATGTAAAATTCATATTCCTTGGTCTTACAACCTCGTTTATAGTAAATTCCAAAAATCGTCCCAGATGGGAATCCCCCACACCTTGAATATGAATTCAACCAAAAAATCACGCGTATCGTAACCGAAGAACTACATATATCCATCACAAACTGAAAGATTGAGTTAAGCGAGCAGATCCTTCGTGAGCGCGTTAATAACAATGTGAACAAAATTCCAATGGGATTTTGGGACAATTTTGCACTGGACAGCAACCACGTGGCGTCAAGCTCGATACAAAGGTACGAAGACTACGAGTCTTGATTCTTGTTACGTAGGCAATGTGAGACAATGAGCCCACGTAGACGTTATTTCGTAATTGCGCTTGCTTGACATTGAACCCGTGAGGCAGATGTTATGTACATACATATGTACCTCACCTTCAGAGACAATAGACACCTCTGGTAAAACGGAAAGAGCGGCTGTCTATAGCCACTGCGGGATTAATGCGCAGAAGGTAATCAACTTTCGCGTTTGGGTATTTCCCGGCGTCATCATCCGACCGTTCAAAGGCAAGAAATCCGTCTGCCAGCAATCCGATTAAGGATTTACGATTTTACGTAAATTGTATTCTGTCAGATGATGGCTCTGCGAGATGTTTATATTTATTATCGTACACAAACGCAACTATTTTAATGTTTTCTCAATGATAAGGAGATCATTGATGCGCTGAGCTTTAATTCCTGTTTGGACCTATTACAAACAGATATTACTAATCTAGTTCTGTATATAATAGATATTATTAATTTAGTTTTATTTAACATTGAAATACAGGGGGTGGGTTTGTACATTATTGGGGCTCCTTTTTTTATTATTTTATACATTTTTGGGTAAAATTTAAAACACTGACAAATGTTGAATAATTGCCACCACTCAAAGTCGTCAGGACACTTTTTTTATTTTGAACACTATAAACACCATAAAGTAATTACTCGTTTATCGTGTACAAATAATTGCACTCTTTTAGTTTATACGCCGAACCATTTTGTATTCTTTTTAAATTTTGTCGAATATTTTATCTGGGGCATTTTTACATAATAAAGTAGAAACGCGAATGTTTAAATCAATTAGTGGAAATGATGAATATCAAGAATGATTATTGTGTATATAATATTATCATTTACAAGCAAACATGAACAAAATATTCATAACTGTCTTAATCCTACACTTTAATTACCCAAAAGATACTACTATAAAGCAGTAGTGTACAGAATGTTATTTAAAACACAGTGCTTGTGAAAATTAAAGGAACACTGTAATTTATTTCCCGAAAATTATTGTCATTTTCAAATGACTGTATCTCCGCGAACAATAGTTGCTAAAAATATTTTAAAAAAACATTTTAATGCTTGAAGTTTCCAAGTTTTGAATCAGGGACTCAAATATTTTTTTTCATCCATTTTGATACTTTTTTATTAAGTTGAAGCGCAGGAAACGAAGTTTCAAAAATGTTTGCCTAAGTAGTTTGAACGTATGCGTGGACCAAAAAATTGTTTTCAAGTAAATCCAGTAAAAGGTTCTTATAGAGCAAATATTTCTATTTAATTTTGTTTTTATTTTGCTTGTTTTGTTGTATGATTTTCATTCGACCGAGTTATTCGCAATCAAAGCAAAAAAGGTACATTTTACTTTTAACACCTATAACTTGCGAATGCATGACCGTAGAAAATTTTTATGAGTGTTTTGGAAAGCTAAGAAATTTTCCTTTCAGAACCTTTAGCTACCAATTGAATGAGATTTTGTTTTCATCGTATAAAATTCATTTTAAAATGATTCCTAAAATTGCATATTCCCCATTTGTTACAAAACATGATGCCACTTCAAAGAAAGTTATAGAATAATTCAAGTGTCTATGTTTTTTTCGAGTTAAAAGTACTCATAAACACTGTGCAAAAGGCCACACCGATCAGATTTTTTTTCCGTATATCCTAGATGGTGAAATATGCGATATGGTCTGAAAAATTGAAAGATCACTTGTCTTACGCTATGTTTCACTTCAAAACCCTTTTTTTTGTTCTCGTATCTTTTTAAGCTGTATAATATTTGAGTCATGTATGTGTAGAAGTATCAGACCCTTCTGAGTCTTTTGCGGAGGACCTGTTGGTCAAGACTGTTTTACATTGTTCGTGTTGCGCTGACGGTTTAAATACCAAGACTCACATCGCTGCATTTTCCATGGTTAAAGAAGACGTGGACTTGGAAGTCGGCTGCAGAGAAGGTGATTTAGAAAGCCGATCCGTGTTAGCCAAGGACTACGAGTCCACCCTGATTGGCAGTAGGGTAGTTAGGCAGTCTCTTAAAATGACTTCTTTTTTAAATTTAAGAATTCGGTCCTAGACGCCCCTTGATTTATTTCCCTTTGCTGTGGTAAATATGTATGCAAAATTTCGGCTCGATCAAACAACTCTAAACCCTGCCTCAAGAGGCTCAAAGTTTCGAACGAAATTGCGCTCTTGCAAACAGCTGATTTTTTAATATGCAACCCCGTATGTAAGCAAATATGTGATGTAACTAGAGTGTGGACTATCTATTTCTTATCGATAACTTATTGATATGTAATGGACACAAGGATAAACGAACTACCGTTTAGGAATAATGTTTATATGTATATATATATTTATTATTTCAACTAAGTTTCGAACTGGACTCTGTGACTGAGACTGGTGGTTTTCGGAATAGTAATGCTACTGGATAAGGGAATGCGATGGGTTTTAAAGGTTTCGGAATGTAAGAGAGGGGATGACGGGATAGGGCAGAAGTGCAGGGTTTTGGATAGGTGACGCATTAGCTAAGATTACGATAGGTAGCAGGGATGACGCAGTATTTACATTTACTCAGCATTTCGGTACTTAAGTGTGAATCATGTGTACAGAGAAAGTCAGAGGCAAAAGATAAATAAGGGTCAGTACATTACAGATACTTAAAGATAGGGTGGATGTACCAGTAACTAAAGTTAGTAAAATAAGTTATTAAAATAAGCAACTAATTAATTAGAGACTTCTTTTAATTTCTTGCTTCATATCCAAACAATTTTTGTAGCACGTGGAATCGATCCCGCTGCGAACATAATTTTATAATAGTGTTCATTTATTGGTGCGTTTACCGATAAAGTCGTTAAGATATTGTTAAGTGGTGGAAGAACGAAGGCGGTGCAAGTTTTCCATTTCTCCAGTCTTTGGACTATGGCGGTAAAATATTTATGCATTCTAGAAACCTGTCTTCCAAGTGAACGATTATTTTCTAAAGATAGATAAAAAAAATAAAAAATGTTTACAGTATATCGCAAGTTTAAGCTCCTTGAAGCAGGGTTCAGAATAATCTGATTGTGCCAAAATATTGCATACTTCCTTAGCACACCAAAAGGAATAAAATTAGCGGGTGTTCCAACACTTTCTCGCGCCTTCAATTCTAAGGGACACCCTAACGGCAGTGGATTCTTGCTAACGGAAGTGTCTTCCTGAAGGCTGAAGGACCCGCAACCCCCTGGGCCTTTCCCGGAAGTCGCCAGAGAGGTTGACCCGATCTTGGTGCCCCTCGATCATGCGTTTATGCCTGCTGTGACTTGGCCCATTCAGGGCGGATTAAGACTTGCCCTACGTGCAATGCAGATGTGCAGGCTCCTAAATTCCTGCTCCTTATTCGGCTTACTTCCTGATTGACGTAAATATTTCACCCGGGCTGAATGCAACGCGAAACAAGGCCAGGCTCTTCACACAATCGAATGCTCGGTTAAAACCTCAGAGTTTAGAGAATATATATAGCTTTAAATGTGTACATATGAAACAAAATTTTAGTACAGCTGTGCACAAATTTCAGAATATTCAAACTCTTGGGGGTTGATATATTTATGATACGCCAGACTTTCCGAACCTTTTTTTGAGTCGCGACCCCCTTTTACAATATTCAAATAACTTGCGATCCCCTCCTCTCCCCCCCCCCCATGTAAGGTAAGGTAAATTTATTAAAGTGAAGAAAACACATTAAAGATAGGTATTTCAGACTATAATTCTAACTTAATAATATTTAAAAAAAAAAGCGTTTTAAGGTTAAAACCTTCTCATACGAAACACTTGGAAGTTCGATGGCTAACGACTGGTATTTGCAGAAATAGTGCTGATACTTTACAAAAGGTACAAAACATGTGAATATATGGAAACTACAAAACCCAACAAAACCATTTTTCAGCACCACTGAGTAGGTATTAATGAATGCAGGGTCCATTTAGCTCCATACTTTCATTCAACAAGCTTTTATATTAGCTTCTAATGTTGCTAAAATTAAAAATCTTTATCATCTTTAAAAAGTAATACTAATGGTAGATATCATTGGTAATTTGATTCGATATTTTAAATTTGTTCAAATCGTCACTATTATTTAACATAACTAACTAATAATGTACTTCCCTTCATTCATGTCGTTACTTTGAAATAATATTTTCGTTGATTTCGTAATCACTTATTGCTTATACCATGTTCCGCTATGAGTAAGAGATAACCGTGCGACGTGAAAAATTGTGCAAGGATATTTCAACGAATTTACTCTTCTCTTCTTCAGATGAACCGTTTTGTCGATAGCAAATTCAACGAATGGATAATCGGAAGGTATCAATTTGTTCCTTGCTACCCAATAATCAATTAATCGCAGAATTATCTTAACTGATACGTTGATCGGATCGATGAAGAAATACGCGCCATTGGTTTGCACATCTTTATGCAAAATTTCGCTCTTTTTTTTTGAAAACTGAAGAATTATTATCCTTGGTCGATTGCCAGGTACAACAGGATGCAGCAACGATGACGATTCGATGTATCGATTATTATTTATGACTAATATAAAGTGCGATTTCTCACCATTGACAGTAATAAGGAATGAAAAGCTGATTTGTACTAGGTATGAACCGTTTGAGTGAATTATTCTGATTCATCCTTTCAGAGATCTCAATATTTGAATATTTCAATATATATACTTCTTCGAAAGGAGATGCTAAATTTCCCCAAAAATTAATACAAATCGTCAAGCGAAATAAGTGAAAGCGTGAACAACGTTTGGGTTCTTTTATTTTGGAAAGTAAAAAATGTTCCAAAACATTTTAAATTTTGTTTAAATAATCATAAATGGAACATCTATTTTTATTATTTACGAGCTTGAAAAAAGGGAGAACTTACAATTTGCTGTAATTCCTATAAGAAAGCTGAATGCACAGTTCCACTCACGTTTCATTTCGTACGTAGATATTCTTCGATCACCCTCGACCTCTCTAAGAGAATTTTTAAATGTTTTGGTCATTCACGTGCCGGAAAAAAACCGGTTAGTGGTGTCGAGCACCGTCGAACGCCAGTTAACGTTGACGCAAATAATGATTTGTGCCTTTCCCAAAATCAAACGGTGCTCCTACGATTCATATTATATAAGATAATCTTCCTCAAAGTGTTACTTCACAATTGTGCGCGTTTCCCACTCGCGGAAGAAAACTATTGAACTTATTAGTTTTCTTTTTTTCGTCTTTACTGTCACAGGGTTATCGAGAATCGATGCAGGCCTTACAGTGGAAACATTACGAACAAGACGAAAACTAGACTTTGTTTGTTTGAAATTATAAACAATTATGCGTTAACGACTGAATTTAGTCGAGGGAAAACAATTTTTTAGGATCGATTACATTGGTACACTTTAATTGTGTAGTCGCATAAATATAATTTTAAGTTCACAGTGTTTGCATGATTTATATCCTCATTGATAATTTAATTAACTAAAACAAAGGCAAATGAGGAGATTCTAATATATATTCTTATTTAACATATATCAAATATGTTGAACAAAAGGGGCAGTTGTAGGTTGAAATGAAACTAAGGACAGTGGAACGAGTAATATCTATGATGAATATAAAAATTATTGAATTTACAATTCTTTGAAGGGTACTTCATTTTCAGGTACTATATTTGATGTATTTAGTTGTTATTTATATGGCTTTCTTTTAATTGTGAAAGTTAGCTTACAAAACAAATTTTACCATACGTGTCTTTATCATTTATTTAAAAATAGTTGTAATAATTTTATATGAACACACTATTACTTCTTTAACAAATAACCGGTGAAACTAAATTTTCACAAGGACACAAATAGCACAAGGATATCCGAAGAACATCCATACCGGACGTTCTTGTATACATTCAAAAGATGTTTTGAGATAATCTAAATGTCCCCTGTACGTCCTCGTTAAGCTCTTTAAGCGTTGTAGGAAGGTCCCATTTACAAAGTGGGACGTCCTGAAGACGTGCTGTGCCAACATCCTCAGAACATTTTCTGAATGTTCGAAAGTAAAGTTAAATACGCCCGAAACGCGTCTCAAAGACGTCGTAAAGACGTCTTCGCCAGGTCTGGGTTAGGACAATAAGGGGACAATCCTATTTTTTGGGCTAAAAGCATAGCGAAATTTTAGATTTTTTTTAACAAAATAGCGATTCGAATAATCTGAAATTTGGACCATGTTTTCATGCATCTTGGAGGAAGTTGTAGTTTTTTTTTTATTAATTTTTAACCATAAATATAGAAGTTATCCATGATCCACTTGTCTGCTGGTGTGCACGATATTTTTGCAACCACTGAACCGATTACCTTCAAATTTGGCCTGTATGTCCAAAAAACATTATACATACTTTGATGAACCAGGATACCGATAAGTTATATACTTCTTTGATTACATAAGAAAATTGGGTCAAAATTGTATAGCAAAATTTAAAGTTTCAGACTTTTCAATTTGAAAACCCACCACACACCTCAACAAATTTTTGTATTTTTTCTGGCTCATCAAATTATGGCTACATATGTATACAGTAAAACTCTGTTTCATTTTTCTGTTTTAGATTACCAGGAAGATAAATATAACTCCTATTAAAAATTAGTAAACAGAAAACTATTGCTTCCACAAAGATGCATCAAAATATGGTCCAAATTACAGGTGACTCAAATCGCTAGTTTCTTAGAAAAAATCCCCAATTTTGCTATGTTTTGAGCCCAAAGAATCGGATTCCCCCTTAAGAAAAAAATAATTGCCGGTCACAGAAATCGACTTCAAGTTCCAACTTACGAAGCAACCGCTATTCGCAACTACCCAACACCATTGCTTGTAAATACTTTTAATTTCTAGGTATATCACTATTATTAATTGTTCATAAAAAATGCGCATTGTCGCGCGTCATTAACGACGTTTTGAAATAGATGTTTTAACGACGTGTTGAGACAGACCTCTGAAGACATCGTATGCTATCTAGGAACTGGGCGTTTCAGTCAAGCTTCTTTATTGCACAATACAATAATACGAATAAGAGGGAAAAAGGAAGAAATAAAAAGAAAAAAAAATAGCGCAAAGGCGAGGTTCAGCCGTAAGACTGTTTCGCAACCTACCCTTAATCATCTGTAAAACATGGCGGTTGTTCTTAGAAAATCTGAAAAGTTCTTCTAAACATTCGCAATGTTTGTCGAAATATAGTGATGCCAAACAACCACGAGATTTACAAGATGGATGTTTCTACAACATCCGAAATTTCAGTGCTAGGAACATTCGTAACACTTCAGAAACGAACGTTCCTAGATCATGCGAAATTTACGTCTTAAGAACATCCACAGGACTTTCAAGACGGGCGTTTCTAGAACATCCAAAATTTAAGTCTTACGAACATCCTAGATATGTTCAAAATGGACGCAGAACGTTTGGATATAAACTGAACATTAAACGGTCAAATTAAATGGAAGGAAAAATGAGCATTTATTTCCACTAACAGATCAATCCAACGAAAAATTAAAAAACTATAAATCTCATAAAGTATTAGGTTCACCAAAAAATCTTTTGTCTTCCTGTTTTCTTCAATATCGCATTTCGGTTATAACGAGTGGCTGCAGTTCCCTTTATGCTCGCGGATAAAATTTGAAAATCAACCGAAGAAATCGGGACAATACTCAATACCTACATATATCAAAATCTAAGTAGTTAAATCTATCGAAAGTTTTGATTTTGTCTATAAAACTCCCCTTTGGATTTCGTTAAAAAATACGACGAAACTTTTTAGCCAACCCAGTAGATAATCAGAAAATAGTTACGGAATAATAATTAAGGAATAATTACTCGCGATAGCAGACTATTAATTTTATGGTATAATCATTCACAATAATGGAACAACACCCACGCAATTCAACGAATAAAACTTCCGTTACATTATTACCTACTTTTCACAATCTCATTCGCCCGTCCGTGCGATTTCTTGCACGGACAAATGTGCCGAAAGGAGCGGAGGCAACGGAGCCGATACGACCGAATGCTATATAAGTTGACGGAGGCGGCAATGGAGTCAGTCATTCTCTTACACACTGCGGCTGCGTCAGGATCATTCGAATTCGCGTGTTCGGTAGTGACAACCAGCGACAAGTTATACGCTATTTTTATCTCGAACAATATCCAGCTGATTACTTGCTAGTAACATGGATATCAGGATCTTGACATTGCTGGTGTTAATCAGCGTCGCTGGATCTATGGCCGACCTTCGCTCGCCTCTCCTCAGGATACGCAGAAGTGAGTACGCGTTGAGTCAAAACAAACGCACACACACAGCCGAACACGTAGCGCTTGATAATAACAATAATAACGAAACGTTGAACATTTCTGTGTTAACAATGTGAATGCACGAATTTCTCTCTCGCGATAGTTGCACTCTGTCTCCTGTTGATCGTTAATTACGCACTAGTAGCTAACAATCCCGATACCCAACAGGCGATTCTGACGTAGCAAATGAAGTCGTTCCTAAGCGATGCGAGTTAGTTCAATGTGACACTTTGTTTCCATGGCGTGGTGTGTAATTCCATCAAAATAATACGTTTCGTGTATGCACACGCGTGAATCACTCTGCACACAGAGGTGTCGTTCAATCGTTTCACGTTGCGATAACCATCGAATATTATTTCCAAAGAAATCGTCTTTCGTTGCGTAAGGCAACGATGAAAAAAAAATTGTGTGGAACAATAAGTTACATAATAATCGTCGTGCATTTAAAGCGGATTCGCGGCGGCATACGGAAATTTCAGGGTAATTGTGAGAATGGCAGCTGGCCGTACTTCGAGAACCAGAGAAATGTTAATAGATTTCTGATGGCGGCTGTTAGAAAAAATGTTTAGAGTTGCCGAAGCGGAAGAACAAGTCCAAGTTGCGAGCTATTATTTACGGCGTGAATGCTCTTTGAATCCGTGATTTTGAGGGAAATGCAGAGTTAATTTGACCTACATGCATACCCTTGTGACAAGTAGATTGTACCTACTGTCAATTATAATTAATTACTGTGCCAGGTAATTCTAATATTAGGGGGGTATCTTGTGCAGCTTTTTATTTGACGTGTGTAAATCTTTATCTTGCGATATAGCTACAAAATATCAATGTTCATTGGAAAAACAATATTTCGAAGAACCACTTAAGGTGGGATTTCTTAATTAATAAGAAATACTTTTGATACATCATTTCCCGAATTACATGCAAAATACTTATTAAACTTTATTAATGATCGGTACTGCAATCAGAAAGTAGATATCGTCTCGCAGGGAAACATTTTTCGTATACCTACACATATTTATTACTGCGCAAAGAAATTCAGATAAAATCAGTTCTTTTTTTCTTAATATAGGAGCAGATGTACTAATCATTGAAATTAAAAGTAAATGGTAGCATAATTTAACAAAAACAACGTATCACGAAGCTGTTTTACTCCATAAAATATCCGCGAAGGTTGCATCACATTTTTAAAAATATTCAAATAACCAATTAGCAATTAATCACAATGAACGATTAATAAATGAATTTATTTGTCTGTTTTCATCAGTGCAAAGTACCGTCAAACGTTTGTGAAGTATGTTTGAGTAGTAATATCGATAATCGATATCCTTAAGTGTGTAACAATAACACTGGCATTCTCCTTTGTATGCAAATGTCATGTACATACGTATGTGCTGATACACAAATAGTGGAGATAACTCGTCACGACGTTTGCGAACCGTGACCTTATTACATTTTCAACCTTGACTCCTACCAAGATACTACACTTTCTTTCAACTTCCTCCGGTTTTCTTATTTCGGAGGCTCGAACGATCTACGCGATACGAAATTGTACACAATGTTTGAAATCTGTTGAGTTCCAGTAGGTAATTCAATATCAAAAGCACAATAGAAGTTATTATACAGGACGCCCCTTAAGGGGGAACACCACTGTGACGGCTGGAAAAGTAAGCTATCCTTAAGAATTTTTTTCAGGAATAATTTAAAGTTTTCATATAAAATTTGTATTACCTACCTTTAGTACAACGTCTTAAGAGACTATAAAAAAAGCTGAATAGAAAAACGTGCATAAATTTTAATATATTAATTAATCTTCCAGACCCCTCGCGAACGCTGGTAGGGTGCGTAATAACTATGGAACAGCAGGTCCGAAATCAAATTTCATTTGTTTTTTATAAACTATACGCATGTAGTTCCCGTTGCACGTACCGAGGATGCGTAGAATTCCTGTATTAGCTAGAAGTAAAAATATTTCACCACATATGGCCCAATAAGTAAGTCACATTTGACACGAACTGACCTTTGCATGTAGGAAAACAGGGGTCATTTTGAACATTTACTGTAGTTAATCTTTTATGTCACTAGTCTTATGCATTTTTGGCACTTTTTTCTTCTCCTTACTGCTCCAACCAGTTCCTTTAAGAAGACCAGAGAATTAAGGGACACCTTGTACATGTTCGTAAATATTTAGGGCATACTTTACAGTCGTCTATTTTATTCAGGAACAGTTTTGATCATGTTCAAAACTCGTCAGCTGCTTTCTGTTTACCGATGGCCAGTTTCCAAGGAATACCACGTTGTGTATAAAGTCGCCTGACAAATGTTGAGAAATTTTAGTGAAATCCCGAGTCGAGTCATTCGGCCTGCTCGATAAATTACGATGCCAGCATATTAAAAACCAAATATTTCCTGTTTCCTGCTGACGAGTAGTTTTGACTGAAAAAGAAAATATTTTTCATTGAGGATACTGAGTGGTTATGAAATATGACAAACCGAATACATTATCAGTGAAATATTTTACTATTGGATTTCAAGACTTTTTTTATTTATTTATTTAATAATAACTTACCTACTAATGGTTTTATACCTGCTCGATATGGCCGAAAGAATATAACCACTTTCTACAGGTAAATAATTACCTCGCAATTAATTTATTAATATCAGGCTAAATGTATCTTTATTTATATTTTAGCCTACTACTAACCAAGTTCTCCACATTCATTCATAATGTTCCCATTTATTCCACAAAGCAATGGGGAAAACCCGTTTCTATTCAAACAAATTACTGTCGATACTTCAAATTCTTGTTAACATTTAAATGTGTATTATCGTATCAGTGTTGAAAACTTTTCTGCGTGCATGTGTGTGTGTGTGTCTCACCCATCGTTCGTTCGACGCAGTTAGATTTCCCCTAAAAATAATAGAAAGAATACACTATGGAAGAATGTTGGATTAAAGTTTCCATCAAAAGGAAGTACAGAGCGCGTCGACATTAACATCTCTGCCTGACCCTCGATGTGTTGAAACTGTTCTCCGTCCTGCATGCACGTGCCTGGTGGAGGAGCTCGTGAAAGCAGCGACACTCGAAACGCATGTTGGCAGTAACACCGAAGTGTACGAACCCCCCCATTAAAGCCCACATCGTGACCCGTTTTACCGGGAATAATTAACAAAAACGAAAAATGGTATTTTGTTTCTTTTCATCGGCGAAGATGGATTGCAAGAAAGTGGTAAATCACGCGTCGTGGAATTCGTTGGAATGCCGAGGGCGAAACGGGAGTCCCCGGCCGCTGAAAGCACTGCTAAAACCACTGCTACACCCACGTCCACCTCAGACCCACCTACCACTGCCTCCGCTGCACCCAGCACAAGTCCTGCAACGAAGAAACCAGATCCCGCAACTAGGTCTACGCCCAATTCATATCCCGCAACCAGTTCCACACCCGATTCAAGTTCAACGACACCTAAACCGAGACCATCGACCGGATCTACAGCCGGCGCTTCCACCGCGTCGCCCAAAGCCACGACAACAACCACGCCGGCGACGTCGAAAAAGCCGGCGGATTCTGGAAAATCAAAGAAACCAGGATCATCGACCGCGTCGCCAGCACTAGGCTCGCGCATCGATCCGTCCATAGACGGGCCTGAGGAGCCCGACAGGAAGCCTGAACCGAAGCCTGCCACGCAACCGGGACCGTACCAAGGAAGTCCCAGCGTTCTTGGATTCCAAAATCCCCATCCAGTGGTTCCTCCATTTTTCATGACAAGCTTCGTTCCTGACATGGCGTTCCCTTATAATCCTTACGGTGACCCTACGTTCAACTCTATACCAGGTCCCAACAACTACGCGTGGACAGGGACCAACAACGGAGCCGGAGCTGCATCGTCCTTCGCTAGTGCGTCAGCTGGAGGTTTCGGCAGTGCAGGCTACGACAAAACGCCGTCACTCGGTGATCGCGGGGCATTTGTCGACAACACACCCAGTGTGTCCAACTTTCCCGGTGCGTCTAATATGCCCAATGTGGTTAACGCGGGGAGGGATATGGTAACAATAGAGGAGGGTAATATTAAGTGGGCAAACTCGAGCTGAAGAATTCCATCCTGATGACTGTCGAATGAATAATGCATGCACGCACACTGACGTTCCACCTTTAGGGAAATTAGTGGAACCTCGCGAAATTTGGGTATCAATAAGAATTAAAGCAGGCTATTTCAAAGGCAGAGCAATTGACGAATGTTTGGCTCAAACGAGAATATGGCACCATTTCGTGTTACTTTTAGCGCGTTATTTTTTCCTTTTTTCTGGCATAATCTAATCGTCGTTAGGTATCTATAGTTGTGTATAAAATTCCGTGAAATTTCGGGAATATTGGAGAAAAGACTTCGTTTCGATAGCTCGCGCATGTGGCTCTAATCCTCTAACACTGTCGATGCGTGCCTTAATTTTTACAGGCGCGGGATTCGACCAAAATTCATTCGTGTTCCCTGGGTACAATCTGGACGCCTTTCAGAGGCAAATGGAGGATCATTTCAGACAGTTGCAAGCTCAGTTCCAACAACAGCAACAGTCGTAAGTTGAAAAGCTTTCACGAAGATATTGTTAATTGTGTACCTACATATAATAGTAATACTACTGCAGAGTAACACTGCTATTATTAATGGCTCATTTCTCTATGAAATTTTAAAGCTTACATAGTATAATAATAAAATAATATAATATGTATATATTATTTAATATTTGCCAGTGATTATGAAAGTGATCTAGGTAAATAATTAAATTTTTCACATTTTTTTAATACAAGCAAATGCGAAGATCGAAGTATATTATTACGGGAAATATGTGAATTATTTAGGCCACTTTCATAATGAGTGTACAGGTGTATCAGTGCGCAACATCTCACTTTGTAAATTTCTATTTACTGTTACTATTGCACTTTGATTAGAAAACTTATGGTAGAGAAAAGCCATAATAAAAGACCCGTAAACTTGATTAAATACAGCACTTCAATATAAAAAATACTGGAGGGTAACACGACTCACGATGATTTAAGTAAAATGCAAATTTATTTATGGTAGACCTGTGTATTTTACATAAAATTAAGTAGGTACCTATTTGGATAAATAGTATTTTAGTTTATCCATTCAGAATGTACATATCCCATTACTTACATACTTCTAAATAATTGAAGCAGGGAAAATATTACAGATCTGGTGTATTACATTAAACACTTAAAAGTGTCTTTTAAAGCTCCAGGCTTTTAAAATTCGAAAGCTCCGAGTAGTTTGGTTTTTCGAGCAACTTAAATTTTCTGTAAGTCGAGAAATATTCCGTAATAACTATTCAACTAACTATATGACTGAATACTGACAGTCGGATGAACCTAGCAAGCCAGGTTTTTTCTCAACTTGAATTTCGAGCTATTTGAATGTTCCAGTACACACTCAGACAGGTTTTGCTTACTGGGCTTCCCTCAGTATGCCTACTCATCTCAGCATACACATACATCTATGCATTCTACAGACGGAGGCACGAAATATTGAGTAGTGGGGGGTCGGAGCCACGTGTGGGGCTTCATCCGTAGCAACACTGATTTAAAGTATTAACGATCCATAGCCTTGACACTTCTAAGAAAACTGATTCCAAGAATGATCATTCTTATTTTTACTCAACCTTCACTAGTTTTTTACATTATTAAGGCAATGGAAATTTTACCTATTCCACTGTGGCTATCGTAACGCTTTTACCTAAAAAATAAGATATAGGTATCATATTATTACACACATAATCCCTGGAAAGTTACCAGGCAGCTGAAATTTGTTTCGTTTTTACCTGTTACATGCAGTCTATACAGAATTTAATATTAGGTACAGGAATTTAGTTTCCAGAATTTATTTCCTTATTCTTTCACACGTGTGTAATTTAAACCACCGATAATTAACCAGTGAAAATGTTACTGCACGTTCGTTATACTTATACCGACAGGCCTTATTTAGTTAAACTATACATCGCAACAACTACCAATCCATAAACTCATTTTTCATTTCAATTTTCAATGTTTCACATTAACGAGGGAAATCAATTAAGCCTATGGAAAATGTGATAGCTCTGGAACTAATTCCCAAGTAGTAAACTCGTAAATGTATGTAGTACCTACAATCTACATGTATAATACCTTTTACATTCGTAGTATGTTTTAACACTCGCAACGGTTTAATGAGTTTATAATTACCGTAGAAAATATCAGCCATCCTGAGGCAGTGACGTTCTAATTCATTTATATTTTCCAAACCAGCTAATGCCAACGGTTTATATGCAACCCACCAATAATAAATCAATTTTTTCAAACTCACAATGTCCATCCAATTTAAGAAGTTTTGCTACGTACCACTGTATAAAAAAATAATCGTTTTCTACTCTACAAAAGTGTATGGATTTTATTAATACTACGCCTTGTACAGCACACCTGAGAATGAAATGTTCTCCAGGGAGTGGAGGGGGGTTAAAATACAGCAAAATCTATTCTCTAAGCATAGTGTCGAAACGTATGTTTAATGAGGTGCCTAAACGGTGTTACAGAAATTGTCCAAGGTGTCAATATCTAACATTAAGATTTTAAAAATTCGAATGATAAATTTTGCAGAAAAGAAATCTTATAAAAAAATTAGTTTACGGCCATATGATGGTCAAATGTTTTAATAGATAATGCTATTAAATAATTTACTAAGAACTGATTAAAAACTGATTTCGACAATTTAAACATACTTACATTTCATTAAATATACAATTTCGATACTATGTTCATAAGATACGTTTTACTGTATTTTACCACCCTAACTACCTTTTTTAAGCAGATCACTTCATACAGGGACATCGTTTGTATCTTGCTAATCGAAACTCTGCCTTCCATTCACAATTCATTCCATCGAATTAGTCGCACGGCATTAATTTGCATTTACATCACAATGTATTACAACGGGATTGAACGGAGGTGAAATTTACGACCTCGTAGAATTTAGCTTTAAAATTACATTATGCACATCAAAATACAGGATTAACGAATACAGAGCTACGCTGGAGGTCGGATGTACATATTTGCTGGTCAGAGCTAGTGAGGAGTAACTTCCACCATATCGCTTTACTGCCTCGGAGCTCTTTTCCTTAACGTTCTCACTCTCTTTCGAGATACATACGCCACAGCGTTCCCGTTACCTCACCATTCTTCGGGAGTGCGGCAACACGAAACGACAAATCCATGAGCACGCGTAAAGGTGCATTCCGCGGCGCGAAACTCGCCCAGCCAAGCGCCGTGGAATCGCACCTTAAGGCCCACTGGAGGGGGCCGATTTCCCCTCGATCGCTGTTCGCGAAACTACTCACAAGGTGAAGTTTTTAGGTGTTCGCCTCCGATTGCTTTGGTTTTTGGATATATTTTAGAGGACCGAAAAATAAGAAATGGGTACGTGGGTTTTTATTTTGGCCCGTTTGCATATTTAGGAGGTGAAACCACCCCTCAAAGTTTTTAAGAAGAGGTACAAAAGTGACTGACGACAAGAATATCATCCATACCGAAAGATATGACGCAAATGAAATTTATATAAAGTTTTATTCAACACAGTGTTATAATATTGTTTAAACTAAGAATGGAAACTTTTGTACCCCTTCTTATGGACTTTGAGGGGCGGGTTAAGTCCCTAAATATGCAAATGGGCCAAAATAAAAAACACGTACTTGTTATTTTTCGGTTCTCTAAAACATATCCGAAAACCAAAGCCATCGATCGGAGGCGGATACCTAAGAACCTCTCCGTGTCAGAGCAGCCCGATATTTATGCATGGGTCATGATCTTCACCGTAGGATGCACTTGTTAATTAATTTGTTACGTGGTTTGTAAATTGCAGTGTAATTAAGGGGTTATTCTCGTCTAGAAGGCCAATTTTTTGTCTTTCTTTAGGGGCGATGCACTAAAAAACTACACAGTTTTCACCGACGAGCATTATCCACGCGTATTTATTAACATTTCACTTAGTTGTAAAAAAAATTCAGCCATATATAATAATAATTAATGGAGATATGGAACATCTCGTAAAGCGTGGGCAAAAAAAGTTTCCTCATAGTACACACGATTCCGGCGGTTTCGCTGATCCAAAATGAAAAAACGAAAAAGATTCTTAATCTGTAAGAGTGTGGCTATAGCCGGTAGCAGATTTATGAAAATAAATTAAAAATTCACAAAATGGCGGGACTTTGAATTTAAAACTTTTTTACGTGTTTTTCTTCGTCTTTAAACGGCCTTAAACTTGTGAAAAAAATTATTTCGCCTTGATTCTGAATTATATATTTTCTGAAAGTGTACGAAAAAGATGGATCAGATTGGCCCACTAGAAGTTGAGATATCGTGTGTACCGTCATGAAGATTACCGTTTCGAGAAAAACCCATATCTGCATTAATTATTATTATATATGACTGAATTTTCCTTCACAAGTTACTGAAATGATGGTAAATACGTGTGGATAATGCTTATCGGTAAAAATTGCCTCATTTTTTGTGGGTTGTCCCTAAAGAGAGTAGAGGATCTCGTCCCTCTAGACTAGAATACCCTTTTAATTTCTGTATTAACTTTGTTATAGTTTATCGACTGATGTAGGAAATGGATGATGATAAAACTCCATTTTATAAACAGCTTTAGTACAATACAGACGTATTATTAGAATAAAACCAAACTACCTTGAAATAATTCTTAACTGGAAAAATGTATGAAATTTAGAACAATTTATTATTCCATTATTTACTACGAAATCCTTCCTAACGTAATGTCTCTCAAATAATACTAAAAAAGACCAAATTTAGCGACGTTAGGAATTAACAAGTACCTTTTGCATATTTTGCTAGCGCACAGTTTTAAGATTTCGATGAGATTTCAAAGCGCGAAGTATTACATCAATGTTGTCAGTTGTACTCACATGGAACATACAACTATTATATGCAACAATCTAAATAAAATAAAAAGCTTTGTACTTAGTGATTTAGTTTTTATTATGGTTCAGTTACTTTTCAGAATTGTTATGTACTTATCGAACCTACTTACAAAACGTGGAAGGTGAATCACAGTCGTTAATATGGTGTTTTTTTAATAGGCTTTTTGAAACAGCTAACCGTATAGGCAGCGATGGGTACTCAGGTGGTGGTTCCAACCCTGGTGTACACAGTGCAGTCTCCAGCATCGGTTTAGGACCAGGTGGTGGCTTTCAAGCCGGTGCAATCAACCCGGTAAGTTAGAAAATCTAATATAGCTACTTACCAAGTTAAATAATTAGCTATTGATATGGACATAAGTATAAACTTGGTCAATAGAAGAATAAAAGAAAATTTAACATTTCTATTTTACTTTTAATACTAAGGGGCCGTCCTTAAATTACGTAAGGGAAATTTTAGCGATTTCTTACCCCCTCCCTTAAGATTTGATATTGCAACCCCTTTCTTACGTAATATTTTTTACATTGAATTTTTTCAGTTATTAAAATTCTTTTAAAGGTTTATATAATTCATTTAATTCGGTTTCGGAAATATTTAAACTAAAACAACTATTCTGGAACGTTAATGATAGAATTATTATTTATTGAAAAGAGGATAAAAAATATTACGTAAGACGCTACCTGACGCTCCTCTCCCCTTTGTAAGAAAACGTAAGAAATTCGCGACCCCCTTCCCCCCAAAAAAGCCTTACGTAATTTAAGGACGACCCCTAACTATTGTATCGCGCTGTATAAACACTGCAAGAATTATATTTTTCCTGCAGCAATTATTTAACAGTAATATCCTTTTAAATAGTACGTACTTGCTTTTGATCCGCAATATACTTTGATGTTAATGATTTAAAGAGATATGCTTATTGAGTCCCATGTGCGCTGTAAAAAATTCATTATTCATTTTGCTGAGACACGCACGCAATTATTAATTAACAATGCTCATATTAAAAGCAGGAAAATGATAAGCAGAGAAATTTTTTGTAAAATCACGCATAGGTATGTTCGCCCTTACAAATTGGCCTTCTGCCAGAGTAATATTCAAAATAATTTTTTTCAGAAATGATAGATAGTACTGTAAATGTCACTATTAGGTAATTTTCACTTATTTCGAAGTACACCCTTCGCAGCCGAAGGTTTATCATTATCAACGTTCAAAGAATTCATATAAATGAATTAAGCATTTATGTTAAATCCAATGACAGAGACGCTATTACGCTTACAGAAATATTAAATAGCTTTATTACTCAGCTTCATACGAAATTTAGATTCTGATTTTATAAAAAAAAAGTTTTCGTGAACCCAGAGTTTATCGTTCGAAAGTTTTTAGGCGACAGACAAACACACAAGCATACAGAAGCTTTCTGCTTTATATATTAAGACAATAATTATGTTCTTTAACTTTTATTCTAAAATATTCCTTTTTTTAATTTTACAGGCTGCGCCAGGAATAGCCTCAAGATTTTCTGACGACCTTCCCCCACCGTCTGGAAATAGTTACGGAGTATTTGCTGGCTCCAGTTCGAAAACCGTTGTCGGCCCAGATGGCAAACCTGTCTCGCATAAGATTTCCACGACCGGGGTCAACGACAATGGGAAGATTACATTCCGCACCGTTCAGGATTGAAACCTATGTACTATCGATTGAATCTGCACGGAGAATAACCGCTTTACTGGAATCCACGCGTGTTGCAGTAAAACGCAACAACCTTTCGACCCCTCTTTCCCTTGTAAACCGCAGTCCTATGTAACTCAGGGTTATGAACAATACTTTTAATCGTCTACTTATCAAATATACTTACACGATAGCCATAAAATACTCGCTGTATTTAAACGCAACTGAAAGCATGAAACGCGTAGAATTGTGCACACTTCGACAACTAATAGAGCTGTCGCCTGCTTCCAGGAAAGAGACCAATAGACAATTTTAAATTTAAGGACATAATACATAGGCTTGCATTTCATAGTCGATTTTACCGAAGAAATTACTCCCCCCCAGTACGTCCTTTTCCTACCAGCTGAATTATTAATACTTTACATATTCACTGATTTATTTAAGACCAGATCATTTATAGTGTCTTTCAATTTAAATTTCAGGACGCGCAATTCCTTGCGTATACTTCCTCTCTCCCTCGAAACATGTTTTTGTAAGGAATGAACGTCAAATACATCACTGTTCAATACAACTTGTATTTTATTAATCAGCATTGTAATATTTAACGCAAATGGATGGAAGAACCGTGATTTGTTGCTTGTTAATCGTTGCTCCCCCGGTACTTGCTAAGTGGCGGTTCAATTTTATCGTCAACGACGGGTTTGTTGCGTGGCCATCCACCATGGTCTGGGAACCTTCTGGCTGCTGTTTCTCCAGGACGATGGTAACGCCAGATAGTCGGAGGACTTTGGAAGGTACCTCGACCTTGTATCCAAGGTTGTCCGTCTCGATAACGAGTTTGAATCTGAAACGTTTTATTTTACTCTTTATTCGTAATGGATGGAGTATAAATATGGATGTAACATTAACATCTTCGGAGTTGTATGTCAATATGTTCTGTCAGTGGGACTAAGAAAGTATGTTTGTATATGAATCTGAAATTACCTTTTTTTGTAACGAAAGTTATACATATGCGTAATGGGATCTCCAGCATTCCAATGAAATGAAAGACACAACTTTTCGCGTAGAAGAATTTTCGAATAATCACACGGTCACTATTCCGATGCCGATCATTTCGTATTTTAGACAAAATAATTTATTTGTAAATAGTAGAAGCGAAAAATAGATAGTTCTCGGGGAGTTCTCATATTCTTGGGTAGCTTCGGGGGAGGGGGGTGATATATATTTGCAACTGAAATCATTTACCGTAAAGTAAAGAAGAATTTAATGAATCCTTACGATAGTAATTTTTTATAATTTTGATAAAGCGTTTTTCAACGAAACATCATTTATTTCTAGTATTTCTCCTTGTATATTGAATACCCTTTATAAATTAAGGTGCTCAGTCGACACAGGCACATGCCACATATGCGTAAATTATCGTTTCTTAAGGATCTATAATTTTGTTTTTCAAGAAGAGTTATACATAGTTTTGCGAACTTTTTATTTTATAGAAATCCATGAATATTAAACTGTAAACTGTGATATTTTGAATAATATATGAAAACAACAAATACGAAAATTTTTAGGTACAAAAATAACGAAAAAAAAAAATTATAAAACGGTGGCACGTGCCTGTTTTCCAATAGGTCCCTCAATTATATACAATTCGTCTCCACTTACAATTAGATCCTACGTGTATTAATTAAATAAGGTTTCTCTCGATTATTTCAATTCCATAATTCCACGACAATATTGGAATTCGAAGAGAAATGTATGCAATCACAGAGTTCATTGTACATTCCGTAAACAAAGAAAATTTCCCTTTCTCTAGTTTATATTGAAATTTCACTAAAATGCCACTTAATTACATAAATTTCGTCTGAATTTAATAAACTCATCAATAACGAATATGATTGAAAATTATGTAAATATGGAATAGGAGGACGTGAAAATAAGGGCATATACCAATTGAACCGTAAACGTTTACCTGTGGAATGTCGTTATGCAAATAATATATCGGTGGATGTGAAGGATTCACGCGCTGGAAATCAGCTGGCTGGCTGTAAGTATCTTCTATGCCACGAACTCCGTCAACGACTGGAATATCATTCATCTGAGAATCAGTCTCCAGCTTTTTTACTATTTTCACATGCACGTCAGTTATTATGTTGCCTTCCTCGTCTCTGTGAGATGACACGGTAACCTCGCAGACACCATTTTTACATGTGAGCAGGCTTGGTTTCGTTCCATTTCCATTTAAAACGATTTGAATATTCTCGCCACATGCGCTCGGTTCTTTCGTTGAATCGTCCTAAGAAATACTCAATATGGTGTAATATGCTATCTTACATACCATTTTATTTATTTTTTTCAACAATTGGATTTAAATTCTACCGTCTATAAAGACTTCCATTTATGGGACACCAGCTTTACTAGTCGAAATTTAGATCCTGATTTCATACAAAAAAATTTTTCCATTTACATCAGAAAAGGACGACAAGGACTGATATCCTTGAACGTAAATGATGAATAAAATTGATGCCTCTGACTTTATAGCGTTTAAGCGGAGCTACCCGTAAATCCGTTAACGAACCGTTTTACGACCTTGTTCGTCAAATAGGAGCAAAACTCGCTTTGGGCCGTCTTTATGTAGTTTGCAGACCGATTTTAAATACCTAGTCGAATTGGTACATGTCTGCAGGTGATCCTAATTAACTTCCCTGCTATAAATTCTCATTTCAGGGAACGGATTTATTTTTAATTTATTTTTAAAATCTTTCATTTACAAATCCATATAATTCACAAGTATACGTACCAAATTTGCGCAAAGATTATTGATTTTACCCTGAATTATTCTTATTCTTTTCTACAGGGTGTTCCATGTTAATATGTTTTAAAAATTTTTAGCTTTCAACGATTCTAACTTATGCTACATGAAAGATGAATAATTTTTCTTTACTTTGAAACGAACTGCAGGCAAAAATATCAATTATTATTCAATTGACAGGGATTTAACTTTTGCCTGGCGATATTAGGTACAGTTACGTTAAGCATTAAGAAATTGGAAATCTCTTATTGTATATTGTTTCTATTTCTTTGCAATATTCATGTCACTAACAATGAGAGTGTAATCCGATAATTCTCAATTTACTGGTTGTCATAACAAGCCTAGTCATAGCCCCAGGGACGTGATTAGGTACTCCTTGTGTTAATTGGAAAAATGGCCCTGAATATCTTTAAGAAATGTAGGAATTATTTTCGTCTTCTCTGAATAAATAATAATAGGTAGGAAAAAGTACGAAGTTCTCTTTAAAAGAAATGATAATAATATTGAAATATTATTCAAATACAAGTATTTAAATATTTTTTAAAATTATTAAAATAAAATATTCAAATAATATTCTCAATATATTTTAATATTCATCTAAATCATTATTTGATACCATTACCTACATCTTGATTATATTCATATGGATTAATTAAACAGGGAACGTTTGCATATTCTCCAAACTTTATTTACCTCATGATTACTAATTTCCTTAATCATTAAAGGTGCTATTTAAAAATCCTTAAATTTGAAGGCCACTAATCTGTTGTAATCAGTGGTCTAGAAATTCCCGACGTAAAGTAATATTCTTGCTTCACCAGATATTTTAATGTAGAAATTTCATTTGCAACGCAGAACCGAAAAAAATTAAACTGCAGTCCTTTGATTGTAAGTGTAATATGAATTTTTTACAATAAATTTCATAGGCATTAAAATATTACATTTCTAACAAACCATGCCACAACTTTTCTTCCCAGTAATTAAATATGAAAAAAGTCAAAAAGTTTACTCACTTGTACAAAATTGCTTGACCTCTTCTTCAGATCCTCGGCCCTGATGAAGACATTCTCACCGTTTGGTCTGAAAACAAAAGAATTGGAAATCTGATCGGGTCGACCATCGACCTCGTTCAAGTTTGCAAAAACTTTCGAACTGGAATCACCAGAACTCCGTTCATCTTCTCGCAAGTCAAGGCCAATCTGTGACGAAATTCGCGCGCACAACACAAAATTTCTCGCCGCAAATGACATCCAAAGAACAACGAGGATCATTCTTCCTGTCTGTTTTTCCATGCTTTACTTGACTGGCACTGTATTTTTCGCCAAGAGCTTTGACGGTCTTGCGAAGAAATCGTCTGAAAGAAGGGATAAGTATTGTGACAGGATGTGTATAGTACAGTAATGACAATGATTACCGTACGCGTGTAAGAAAATTACAATGACCTCCGTGCATGCGACTTCCAGAACGCTAAAAAGAAAGAAGGGGAGTCTGACGTGCGAAAAGACCGCTCTCGGGGAACAGATACGAATCGGTAATCTTAATTGCTTCCTGAAGCGCTATCTGAGGAACGATCTGAGGTAATGTCGAGCATTTCGATGTTATGACCAATTAACGCGATCGTATGGAAGTAACGATCATTATACGCAGATAGTAAATTGGCAGAGAACAGTTCCATCGTATAACTCAACAATAACTCATGTTTCACTTAAAATTTCCGAATGCTCCAAACACAGGGAGTCCCACCTAAACCAGGCCATCTAAATAGCTTGTCTAGTTGTGGCAATACGAACAATATTTGCGAATGTATCTTGAATGGTTCCAGAGAGTGAATACGTAGCAAGGAAAAGTTTCCTCTCAATGGAATTCTTTCCGCAGAATTTTCAAGGTGACGGATCTTTTTTAAATGCAAGTACTATGTATGTATATACATACTTTTTTCTCATGTATGCTGTAGTTCGATATTAATAGGCATGTATTCAAATATGCACCTACAACAGATGTTGAAACCATTAGTGTAACTAGGATTTTTGTGTGGAGAGGAGTCAGGTCCCATCTTCCCCACTCTCTCTCTCTCTCTCTCTCTCTCTCTCTCTCTCTCTCTCTCTCTCTCTCTCTCTCTCTCTCTCTCTCTCTCTCTCTCTCTCTCTCTCTCTCTCTCTCTCTCTCTCTCTCACGTTCTCTCCTTTTTTATAGGTAGAGGAAATCTGTATATACATACACATTTTATAATAATCATTATTTAACAGATGTATGTTTTTTTTTTACTTATTTCGATGATTTCTAGGGTGGAGCCATTCTGCGTTCTGGGGCGGCCAATCCGCATTTTGAGAGGTCCAGGCCCTCACCTAAAGGACAGTTGAGGACAGTGCATAAGCTAAACTTATGGACGCGGGGATTGAAGCGAAAAACAGAAGGGGAATCGACCTCTTCGAGCCGCCATATGAAGGAACCTTTATTTTGTGGTTTTAAACAATATGTTAAAAGTCTCCATCGATCTGAGATACACTAAAAATTTTACAAAGGGTTGAAGGTAAAAAAGCTGTTTTTCGCGAATTTTTCGTTGTCTAACAGTTTTTCGACAAAAATAGTTATTATGAAGTTTATAGCTTAGGAAATTCTCTACAAAAAAGGTTGTACGAGTTTTTTTATAGGAGTAACCATTTTAGTGTATGACGACTTACAAAGCTTCAACCCTCATACTTTTGACAAGGGAAGATGTAGGGGATGTATATCGATGTAAAAGAGGAATTAGAAACACAAGTGTATTATTCAACAGTATGTTAAAGTACTTAGGAATCATCACATTTACCCCAAAAATAATACTTTGAATAATACTTAAAAGAATAATAATATCGTGTTATTATTGAACCTCCATATTAAAATTTCAGAGATGTATTTATTTATTTAAAATTATTACATATACGATTCAGAATTAACTTAAAATGTACATGAAGTCTATATTAAATCTTCATAATTTAGGTAACTAAGTATTTTTTCAGTACATTCAGGTGGTAACCAAGGGAGATTTTTACTAAAGAGATACCCAAAAATTTTATCACCTTTTCCCGTAAACTCTTTCTCCTTTTCCCCCTTTCTAAAATTCCTTTTTATCATACTAGCATATATTGGAAATTTTATTTTATAATTATCTGAGCCAAAGGCCTCTACTATACTTTCATTTGTTGCATACATTGCTACTTGACGTACACTTCCACTCAAGATATCGTAAAATGTGATATTATCATTAACAACCTCGCTCTTCATGCTTGCAATTTCTTTTTCGCATTCATTCTGAAAATCACTTAATTCTTCATCATATCTGCCAAATCTGGGTGAAGAAATTGTTAGTTTATCCTTGTTAACTGCATATAAATTTGCAGCTTTTATCTGAACCATGTGACGTTTAAGAATCTTAACAACGTTTACACGACCATAATTACGATACAAATAATTATTACGAAATGGTTTACGAAGATACGTAGCGAAATCAAGAGCCGTGTAATTTTTTTTACTCGTAATAGTAGTATCAGAACCATGTTCTAGGAGAGCCGCAACAATTTTTTCGCGACCTTTCTTAGAAGCAATGTGAAGTGCTGTTAGACCATATTCATCTGTAGAATTAACGTTGGCACCAAATTTTAAGAGCAACTCGATAACATCTAAGTGACCATTTTTAGCAGCAAAGTGCAGTGGTGTATAACATTCCTCACTTCTAGAGTTATATACAGCATTAACATTAGCTCCGCATTTTAGAAGATGTTCAACAATTTTTAACTGTCTCATCCGTGTAGCCAGGTGAAGAGCAGTTGTACCATCTTTTGTTTCAGCATTTACATTAGCACCTTTACTTAAAAGCAATTTGATAATCTCTTCGCTACCATGTCTAGCAGCAAGGTGAAGTGGTGTATAACCTTCCTTCCTTCCAGAAGTATTATACACAGCATTAACATTAGCTCCATATTTTAGAAGGTGTTGAGCAATTTGTTCATACCCATACTCTAATGCGATATGAAGAGAAGTTGTACCATCTTTTGCTTCAGCATCTACATTAGCACCTCTGCTTAAAAGCAATTTGATCATTTCTTCGCTACCGTGTCTAGCAGCAAGGTGCAGTGGTGTATAACCTTCCTCCCTGCCAGAGGTATTATACACAGCATTAACATTAGCTCCATATTTTAGAAGGTGTTCAGCAATTTGTTCATACCCATAATACAATGCGATATGAAGAGAAGTTACACCATCTTTGGCTTCAGCATTTGCATTAGCATGTTTGCTTAAAAGCAATTGCATAATTTCTTTGTTGCCATTTCTGGCAGCAAAGTGCAATGGTGTATAAGCTTCCTCATTGTCACAGGCATTAACATAAGCTCCGTGTGTTAAAAGATGCTCGACAATTCGCGAATACCCTCTCTTTGTTACCAAATGAAGAGCGGTTTTACCATCTGCACTTTTAGCATTCACATTAGCTCCTTTGCTTAGAAGAAGGTTTATAATTTCTTCGCTACCAATGACAGCAGCAATGTGCATAGGAATTATGCTGCATATGCTGGTAGGTTCAACTCTGGCGCCACGATTTAAAAGTATGCGAATAATTTCCATTTTCTTACATACGAGTGCAAAGTGAAATGGAGTATGGCCATAAATATTTGGAGCATTAATATCAGCACCCTTATCCAGAAGCATCTGAATAATCTCTATGTCGCCATTTTCAACAGCAAAATGAAGTGGAGTCTCAGAAGGATTTTCGTTTTCGCTGTTAACTCTGGAACCATTCGTTAAAAGTAGTTTGGCAATCTCTGTGTGTTTCTTCTCGATAGCAGTGCAAAGTAAAATATATCCATCTGATGCCTCTAACCATTCTTGCGAGTGATTTAGGCTGTGAGATCTAATTATCTCTCGTACTCTTTCTATTCGTCCTTCACAAACTGCTTTCTTTAAACTGCAATGTTCATATGGTGTATATCGAACACCTTTCATTTTTCGTAAATAAATTCCTGATTCCGTGAAAGAAATTCAAATTCGTGTTGGGCGACGCGAGACGCACTGCGTACAACTACGCAGTGATGGCTATCACTGGCCAATCACTGGCTATCCTGACTATCATTGACTATCACTGACTATCACTGATTATCACTGGCGATGGATCGTTATGACTGGCTTACAGGCTGATGACTATATATGAAGGGAATTCGTGTTGAATGAATTCGCCTTATAAATCGACGGGAGAAAATGTGTTTTATTCTCGCGACTTGCACAGTCAGCCACAGACAGCTGAATCATGATTCTCGAATCTTCAACCGAGTGCTACTATCAGTTGCTATGCCGAGGAAGAGTCACGAGCACTCCCTGGTTCTTTGCGCGCGCCATACGAATATAGTTGACGCCGCATTATTACTTCGTCAAGTTCTCGAAGTTCGAGACCTTTCCGCAACTTTGCAGCTGTAGCCGCGTGTCTAGCCCAAAATACAGGAAGGCCTTACCCAAAGCTTCGCGTAAATCCTAAGCGAGCCCTACACGATGAGATTTGTCTTGAGACATTTTCTCTGTCTTCTTCTCTCCACCTTGCTAGCACGAGACATGTCTCCAGCCAGGTGTCTCTGTCTTCGTCTCCCCACCTTGCCAGCATCAGACATGTCTCGAGACAGGTTTCTCTGTCTTCTTCTCTCCACCTTGCCAGCACCAGACATGTCTCGAGTCAGGTGTCTCTGTCGTCTTTTCTCCATCTTGCCAGCACGAGACAGAGAGACCTGTCTCGAGACATGCCTCAAGATAAGTCTCATCGTGTAGGGCCCGCTTTACAGCAGCGTGGCATTTATCGTGTGATGATAAACCCGATCCTCGCTCCCGAAACATTTCCAGTAAATACTCATTTCATAACAATCATTTACCTATATATTTATTTAACACTAAAACAAAGAATATCTAAACTGAATAAAAAATTATTCCTTATTTAACAAACGAATATTTTTTACTTATTTCGATAGTTTCTAGGGAGGGGCCATTTCGCCTTTTGAGGGGGGGGGGCCTACTACTTAGTGACGCCAATACATTAAACTTAAATCAACTTCAAAACCAACACCTTCGAGCCAACTATGAACTTATTAGGCTATCATCTGAATGTTTTGTTTTTTGGTGCGACTTTGAGAAAGTCATTTCGATTGCATCATCAATGATTCGTTCGATTTATAACTAATTTCGACAATTCCTAATTGTAAGGCTTCTCTTAACAGTTATACAGTACAGAGAAAGATTAAAACCTAGAATTTCACTTTCAGTTCTGTAAAAAGAGGACAACAAATTGGGACACAGATAACAAATTCCTCGTCGTCATTATTCAAAAGGAATTGTATATTCATTGACAACTTTTCCCTAAAGCAGAATTCGGAAGCGAGTTAGCGTGTAACATTGCTCTCGTGTTGGAAAAGGAACTTTCTGAATGAACTGGAAAAACGCACAGACCCCGTAAGTGACATCGTGTTGCTCTTTCCACGCGAGAAACAAAGAGAGACTACTATGAAATGCACCCCGCTACAGTGTATGTAATCGTAGCACACAAGGGTTGAAGCAATTTTAAATTCCCTCGTTCTCGTTTAACGTTTGGCTAAGCCCCTGTGTAAACCGGGGGCCCTGAAAGCTCATTGAAATTCGTTGAAGCCCTCGTCGCAACTACATATTCACCCTCGCAGTCTGCAATAAACGATTCCTTAATCATCGTTCCGGCTTAAGCAGAATTTAACAAGATGTTGTGCAGCGCAGTAATATAACCTTTTGTATTGTAATACGGCGGAAGTATATAATGCTGCGCAACCAAGGTGAATAAAGACCACGTTTACTGTTCGTAAAATGCTATTATACCTATGTATTTAAGTATAAGTAGCCGGAATTAAAAGCGAAGTAATTATGATGAAGTAAATTGTCATTTAAAAATGCCTCTTTGAATGAACCGAGTTAAAGTTTCGCGAATATGTAACAATTACGCTCCTGCACGAATTTATTTTTTTAATAAAACGACAATTTGTAATTTTTAAAAGTAGGTAATTTTTCAATTTTCTATAAATAGTTAAAAAATAATCATAGGTAACTGCGGAAGAAAACAAATAATAAAATATAATTGATAATTTTTTATAGAAAATCTTCATAGTATTTCCCCGTCAACCTAATAGTATTATATCGTATATAGCATTTTTCATCTGTCAATGCACATTTAAAAATGCACAGTAGGTGTTTCTGGCAAAACCAATGACCGAGTTAACTCGAAAAGGAGAAGCTACACTTTTGAGGCGTCGGTCGATGAGTAAACGTGTAATTATTTAGAACTGCATGCTGTGATAAATTATCCGTCAGGCGATGGAAATCCCGTTACGTAAATCTTCTAAATAACATCGCGTCAGAAGGCTGCCACAACATTGTATTCATAGAAGCAAAAAGGCTGCAACACAATTCTAAACGTAGGCGCACATCGTGGCTATGATTTATAAAGAGGCAGTTTCTGTTTTAGTTGCCTCGCAGTTTCGAAGATAGAAGAATTTATAGAATAACCGTGCTAATTTATATCTGATTCCGTAAATTCTGAACAGATACTGAAGCAGAAACTGCCTCTTTAAAAACTGTAAGAAATGTGCGCATACGTTAAAGCTTAAACTGACAAGCTTATCTCTTTCAAACTATTAAAATTATTAAACAGTACAGTAGAGCGTCAATTATCCGAACTGTTTGGGACCGAGGTGGTTCGGAAATTCGAATTCTTCTGATAATCGAACAAAGGTCTTTGTATAAAACTCCCAGGGAGGCGCGGCGGGCAAAACGGATCTCCTTCTTTTCTCAAATAGAATAGTAATAGTTGTCCATATTTTCAATTAACACTCTTCAATTCGAACAACATTTATCTGAAATTTCAAGTTATTTTGCATAGAGAGAGAGAAAGAGAGAGAGAGAGAGAGAGAGAGAGATTTTTGAAGCAAATTGGTGCAGAAACTGAGGCATAAAAAACATTAAGTATAGATTCTTCTTCGATACGCTTATTAATATACTTTGTAAAAATGTTCTACAAATAATATTTAGAAGTTAGAAATAAAGTTGATCAGGTATTTTACGCTTTCTTCAGTTTAGCGTCTAATTATTTATTGACTAGCATCCTTTATTTCCTCTTGCAATAATCCATGAATATTTATACATGAACATTAATTTTACTGCAGTGTTGTTCTACATCCCAGATTCTTGGAATTAAGTATACTACCTAAAAATAATAATACATTTCAGATTGAACGTATGTTCTAATTAATTTAAAAAAAACGTATAGTTCTCAACGTCGTATTCAGAACAATTTAAGCAGGAATTAAAAGTGTAACTATTTAAATACAGGTATCACTTGCATAGTCGACATGAAAATATTCAATATTATTTCTAACTTACCCGAGGAAGTATTTCTTCAACTAGAAAAAAATTAAATAAAAAAAATGTTCAACTGGGGATCAATTAATGTAAGTAAAACAAACATCATTTTGTTATTTGAATACATTAATGAAAAATACTTTTATTCGAATAAAACCTAGGTCTGGGCCAGGTTACGTTCGGGCGATTGAACTTTATTTGACCGTTCAACCGTAGGTACCGTTTTTCGCGCTTTTACACACGTATTGTGTGATCACTGGCATCCGGTTTCCCAAGAACCACGGGTACGATGCGCTTCCAGACACGTTTACTGCTGATGGAGCGTAGAAAACGGAGTGGCTAATGTACCATGCCTAATCGGACTCGCGTTATTGAGGAATCACAAGGGCTGGGCGTATGCTGCTCACCGCTGGATATCAACAATGCAAATATGCGAGAAATTTATGCCCTGGCACCCCATGCATTCCCATCATTTCCACAAGGCATATCTTGCAATGAACTTTTATTTACGATCCACCGTTTTATCTTCACGAAGCTGCCTCCTCGTCGCTCAACGCGTAACGTAGAGAATAAAATCGTAATACTAATCGAGCCTGCTTATGGCGCAGGATACGATTATAGTTGTAATAAATTTTGATTTCAGCGCAGAGATGCTGAATAGATTCATGCCGTAGAATCCAATGAACAATCGATCTGTCGTGAGTTCTATGAAAAATACTAAACGCAAAATTCTTACTCGTGATGTGCTGTTCCGTTAAAGAGGATGGGAACTCCATTAATATTTTATAGGAAGCTTCATATTCCCATGGAACAGAGTAACATACCGTAGCCAACAAGAGGTTAATTATCGACAATTATGGTACTTGCGATTCACATACCTCAATCTAGATCCTAGATTAAACTCAATCTCCAAGATTTTCAAACCTTCATTAATTTCACTTTAACTTCACTGCGTCTACGTTTCACTGGGATTAAATATTTTCTTATCTGCACAGAAGTACAAAGTAGGTAGCTAGCAGGAGATAAATGTCCTTTAATATTCCAATTTCCTGACAGCTATTACTTTGAAAAAGAAATCTCTTATTAACAAATACAATTGGTTTGAAGCTATTTCAAAATAATGCCCAATGTTTTACTATAAATACCAAACGCGAACTTCGAAGTTTCTACTATTTAAATTCGTCTGGCTACATAAAGGGGTCACAGAATAATTGAGGCAGTGTACCCAGCAGAAATAGAAGAAGAAAGGGACATCGGGAAGATGATGTAGGTACTCTCGAAACCACGCTCCTTTATCGCGGGCGAAGCCCAGAAAATTAGACACCAGCAGGAGACACCAGAAAAATTAGGCGCAGCCTCATCTGTCATTTTAAACAAGACGTCGGAAAGGTGCCATTAATTTTGTCAACCGACGTCCCGGGGCGTGCAAGGGTGCACGAATTACAGGAGTCGTTTACGAGACGATATCTCACGCTTTGATAAACGATTTCCGAGAAAACAGAAACTCTTTCGGCGTGCCTCCCCTCGTTTCTGTTGCTTCAGCCACGATGAAGAGGAATCCCCAAAAATAGCTTGGCGAAGGAATCGAGCGCCCTTCGTGGAGAGAAAAACAAAAGGAAGAGAAACTGGGAGAGCTTCGCGATACTGTTGGATTTACGCTGCTAGGGACAATGAACAATAACGATCGTGTACCAATCGGTTTATTGTACTCGTGACGCCTGCTATTTGTACACTATATCCTCTCATCTCCTACCGTTGCTTCCCCTCCTCTTTTATGTACACAGATTTCTCTGGAGTTAGGCGTACAAGCGGCACGCATTACTTATAACTAACTGGTGCATACGTATGTATATTACACGTACATGTAAAATATGTACAAAAATACAAGGATATTGGCACACTGGAAACACTCACGCGGCAAGCGAAGCGCGTCCCGCGTCGCTCGGGATTCCCGTCGCCGGTTTTGTCGCTCGATTATACGACTTCCTGAGCACGAAATTGGCAGCCGGCGGTGAGCTACGGTTTTGGCAGTTTCTCGGAATATGCCCGGCGAACACGTGTCGCTTGGCGGATATTTGATTCAGTCTTAACGTTTAAAAATGGAAGCTGGGCGCGCGGCGTGCACGTCGATTCTGCAACCATTACTCTTTGCTGCCAGCTATTACGAGAATTAACACGCGCTACATGCCCGTTGCCTACTTAACGCCGTATAGAATAGTTTGCTTGGCAAGATCTACGAGAACGACTTCCCAGGCGATATTTATGCCCCGTTTGTAAAAATTCGTCACTCCCTCTGTATAAAATAATGTGCGGAACTATTTAAATACGTTTCTACGGTCATAGATATTTGCTAGACTTTCCTGGCGATCTTAACATTAACTTTAAGTACCGCTATTAATATGTATATGTACAGCTGCTTAGAACTTATTGCCTCGGCTTCTGCCTTCGCGGTGTAAGTTTTGGAAAAGACGTTTCGAGAACGAAACTCGTTGTTTCTGTTTGCTCGAGCCGCCGCGTGTCCTTTTCGCGATTACACGTATCTGGTCAACTGGGTGTGAAAGTCTTGAAGGCAAACGATCAGCTGGCTAAACGTCGGCCTCTCGTCTCCTGACATCGCCCAGCAGTAAGCCATCACAGCGAACAGCTCGTCTGGACAATTTATTGGCTGGGCCAGTCTATATCCATCTCTGAGGTACGAGGCCATCTCAAACGCGTCCACTTCCACGTACGGCTGCTGCGCTAGAGTTGTGAGTTCCCACAACAACACCCCGAATGCCCACTGGAAAATCAGCAAAAACATATTGTCTCACTTTGACCACGATCGATCTGCGACTGTCGCGGTGTTCCCACACTTTCCGCGCGTCTCCTCCAATTTCTTGTGTCTTTCCATAACAGTTATTAGTGTTAGCACGTTAGAATTGAAAGTATGCAGATGAAAATGTACTTAGGAGGGAAGATCCCGAACTTGGAAATTGAAAGAAAATCTGAAACTTTGTGAATATGTAGGGGATTTACTCCTGATCACAACGCAATTTTTGTTTGCTGCTCCAATGCACCCGAAGAGGGTGAAATTAAACCCTGAAAATTGGACTATTTTTCGATTTTATTTTGTAACTCGCAATCTGTTAGAGATAGAAAAAAGTTTCAAGACAAAAGTTACTTATTTTAATTAGATCTATGATTTGGTAGAAGAATTATTTTACAGTTTACGAGTTATGACATAAAAGTGGAAAATAACCGGATTTTCAGGGGTCAATTACATCCTCTTAGAGTGAATTTTGGCAGCAAACAGAAATTGCGTTGTAGTCAGGAGGAAATACTCTACATATTCACAAAGTTTCAGAATTTTTTGAATTTTTGGATTCGAGATCTTTCTTTGTTAGTGCGTGTTTTTGCATTCTGAATGTATTTATAGATATCATAAGGTGCGAAGAATCAGTGAAGAATGGTAATTCTCTTCATTTCAGAATTGTAGAGTGAGTTTATTTTAATCCAAGTGGTTCTTTTGGTGAGATCTCTTGCGGTTAAAAGAGTTTTTCAGATGCATATAATAAACTGTTTCGTAGATTTTATAGATCGCGGAATTATTGTCGTTTAGATAACTTTAGAGAGTTTCTTGATGCTGTTAGTAACCCAAGTGAACAATAATTGTTAGTTGCGAACTTTTGATTATGTGATTTTATGTCTGTATTTTGACTACACGTAAAAAATAAGGATTTATAAAATATCCGCGCGAAAGTTTTTTAATAATTTGATTCTTTTGTGATACTGGTGACCAATGTAAATTCTTTGATGAACTAGTAAACAAAGTAATACCAGTAATGCACTGTTTTTTTTAATGAAACTAGTTTCTCTTAACTCTTAAACACCACACTCTACTTCACCTCTCGAAATAATTATATTTTTTGGAACCAATCATAATGACATACGTATTTGCTTGAACTATGACTCAAAACCTTTCGATTGGTGTATAATAAAATCCCTGTACCTTTTTTGAGAAAAACTGAGATTAGAAGAAGAAAACACGAAACATTCAGAACACGGCCGTCTTTTTTTTTCAAAATTTATTGAGGATCAAAAGATTTTTTACTTAACTATTGATATATTCTATTTCCTTATTGTGTGACAAATTGATTAAAAAAAAATGGTTTAAATCGGTGTAGCAGAACCAGATATATGTACAGAGGGAAGAAAATTCTAGGTTGCGTGGACCCCGTGTGTTGGAAGCGTTAGGAAAATATAGTGTAATGCTTGAGGGTTAATTACATACGTAGCTCCTTCTTTATCACTCGAAAATTGTTAATATTTGCATTTTATAAGATTGTTTATACATACCTATATTCGAATAATTCTCAAAAATATTAATTACAAAAGAAATACTCAGGGACAAGTACCTTCATTGACGAAGTAAAACGAGGTCTACTTTAACGAAACCAGATAGCTTAGTGGGACATTGAGTACACTTACTTGACCCCTATGTTACTTTTCTTATACCTCCCTCGAAACATGCATTGCGCTGAACAAGCTTCTTAATGACTAAAGTGTACTTTAGTTGTAACCGTGTCAATTGAATACAGATAGAAAGGAAATTAAAAGGCTTGATTTTATCAGGACTATCAGCAGAAACTGACGAGAAAATAAATAAATGCCTAAATTGCAGATTTCAAGAAAGCAGTTAAAATTACAAAACAAAATTTTGTTAGATCTTCAAATGTATGTTCTGATTAAAAAAAAAACCCTTCAATTTCAAAAGTAAACAACACGTAAAAGCAATGAAATATCAATCGACAACGTGGCTATTAAATATAGTTATCAATTAAATAAAAGTTGATTTTCTGAATAAGAGACGCTTTACTCACCACATCGGAGGCCGTGCTGAACGCCTTATTGAGCAGGCTTTCGATCGCGAGCCATTTGATCGGACGATTCTCGTTATCGCCCAGACAATGGTAATCCTGAGGAAACAGGTCCCTGGCCAGAGCGTTGTCCGTGATTTGAACCCTCAGATCGTCGTCAACGCTAATAAAATGGAACGTCGATCGTTAAACGTCTCCGAGGCGTCCCGCGGCTTAATATAAATGTTGAAAGACAGAAGATAGGGGCGAGACGGGGCAACGCGCAACGAGCGTACTCCGGTTTAAATTTGTCGATCGGTTCGCGTGGGCAACGCAAAAAGTCGCGCAAGAAGAAGCTGCCGCGAGCCCTATTAAAGTCATCTCCGCGAGACGAAACAGTAGCGACGGTTAATTAAACAGACTCGAGCCGGTGTATTTATTGCTAATTAATACCGCACGGCCAATTAATTTCGTAACGAAACGTAACGACCCCAGGTTTATGGCGTTTCAACCGATGCTTCACTAAAATATTCAGCGCAGCACGTATCCTACGGAAGGTGTTCCTTGTACGCAAATAAAAGTTCGAAATAATAGGTGTAATTGAGAATCTCCGTACTAATTGGGCGCTTCGTTAGGACTTCCAGATTACGCCCGAAATCCGCCCCTTCCTCGCGTGAACACGGGGGTAAATGTTTTTAGTAGGCGAGAAGCATTGAATAATTCCCCATCGTACTTACACGCAGTTCCTAGCGGCCAGATCTCGGTGCACTAGTCTCTTTCTGTGAAGATACTGGACCCCTTTGGCAGCCTGAAGGGCCATTTCCACGACTTCTTGCGTAGTGAGAGCCCTTGGTGGCCCTTCGCTGTTCAACTTGCATCTCAGCAAGAACCTCTTCATGTTCTTGTAGCCGGTGTGGGGATACAAAAGAAAAGGCGCGCTTCTGTCTTCGATGGAAACACCCAAAACGGGCAGCAGAGCGGGATGGCTTAAACCGTACAGCGCTAAACCCTCTCGCAGGAGGAGGGCGACCTTGAGAAGCAGAATTCAAGTTCACATTAAAACGTTGATGCCGCTTTTTAAAGGTAATTTATTGGTGATACTTCGGAGACTTCTACTGGTGTGTTCTACGATTGTAAAGGATGGGTATGCTATTTTAATTGGCCATTCTGCAGATTTCTGTTGCTGTTTATATTAGGGCTACATCAAAAACGTATATAAAAGAAGTTATTTTGAAGGAATAGATAGATTGGTTGACGAGAAAACATTTTTCCAAATTTTATATCGAAAGGATCTGAATGATCTATAGTAATATGAGCTTCAAATAACTTTGAGCCACCAACATTTCTTTTTACACCAATCTGAATGCATCTAAATGTGACGGGTATATTTGATGAATGAAAACGTATTTTAATATCTACAAACATAATCAAATTTACTATGATAATTATGCAAAATGTGCGTAATTTCAAAACCTCTGTTACACATCGACGCTATTCATTTCATCGCAGAGAGTAAAATCTCTAAAATTTTCAACGCATTTGGGAAAAGTATTAATCAATGCCAAAGTGTTATCAATATCCTTAATATGTACATTATAAGTTATTAAGAAGTCTTGAAACGATTGGAAAATAATTTTTCTTGTCAAAAGTCTTTTGAATAATAGATAATATTCGACTTAATAAACTATAGATAACCATGTAATGACGGAAAAATATAGATTCGACACAAATGTTTCGCCCATCACAATATTGACCCTTTCACGCAAACAATTATTTTCCTGAAACATTATTTCATGTCAACAGCAGCATAAATCTGTGCTACAGGAATTTACGAGTAGTCAAATTAAATGCACTTTTCGCGAGAATTTTTTACACGAATATTTACTAGCATAGGTATACAAAACCACTAGAATAGGATGGGCAAAACCATCTTCAAGCGTTAAAACAATGATTTGTACGCCAGATTGGAGACTAAAGAGTCGTGCACTAAACCGATTACTTGTGCTATTTTGTGGTAGCGCGAAATTAAGAGGAAATACCAAAGCACACATAATTGCATGCTAATATTCGACCAAGCTAATTACAAGTCAGTTTGGAGGAAATTCTGAATAATTTAATTAACGGTTTTCGGAGAAGATTGCCTTAATTGGCGGGAGGAGGAAAAATTATTTACTTGCGATTGCGATGCATGTTCAGCAGCAGTTTTCACCAGGACATCCCTCGGGGAAGTAGCGCCCTCTTCGTGATAACTGCCTCTATACACGCGACCGAATGTGCCCTCCATTTCGATGCTGAGAAGGCGTACCCTGCATCTGTAACAAGTGCAAAACGAGATTAACTCGAGATTCGTGACTCCCAGCATCAGGGAAACCGATAATTATTCTGTACAAACTTTGAAATTCTCCTTTACGAAATTACCGAGAAGCTGAATCGACCATTTATTTAACTACTGAAAGGAGAGCCACAAGTCAACGTTGACACAGACTCCAGCGTCGAAGAAGCTCAATGCACTTCGTATTTTTTTTTTTTATAAATTCATGAATTCCATGAATTTTTCGACACGGATCAGTGAGCCTCTATTCTTCTAACTTTTTATTTGAAAAATGATTTCAATTTTAATCACACATATTGAAGTGAGACAATTTTAATTTTAATATTCTATAGAGAAGCTCTTAAGATCTTGCTCTTCAAAGTGAATTGGATATACATATTTCGAGGTAAATTACGGGGCGTTTTAAAAGCGTTGCTGAAAGTTAGAGGAGTTTGATAGCTCTCGCGTCGATCGATCATTGAACAGTTCTCTGGCGCTTTCAATGTGCTCGAACTCGCTAGATGCAAAGATTTCTTTGTTCTGCCTTCTAGAGCAACCCACTTAACCTGAAAACGCGAGCCAGCGTTCTGTCGCAGCATGCAAAAGCTTTGTCAAAGCAAACTTCATTCGATTAAGAGACTAAAGGCTCTAGGTAATTCTGAATTCACTAGCCAATTAGACGTGTAATAATAGTATTTTCAATACGTCTGCATAACGATTGATTTAATTTGCATTGGTAGTACGTATTGAAAGATATTAATAACCTCATAAAAATATAAATATTTTTATTAATTAATGACTTAGACCTTCGACACGAAACACTTGATTTCATTTGTCAATGCGTTAGAAGATTGTAAAACCAATGCCATAAAATTCTGCTTACCTTTGGACTGTGATTTCTTGAATTCTTTCGTGCAATTCTCGACTAGGCCGGTCGTCCAGTCTTCTGTAAGCGGAAGTAGAAGTTGTGGATGTCGGCGGAGGTGTTTCAGAAGACAAAAATGTTTGGGCAGGTCCGACTCCTGTACCCCTTTCCACGCTACACGCCGAACTGAGACCCCTCGATTCCCTGCAAACATGAAAACAATATCTTCGTTAATAAAATTTCATTGATAATAATAATAATATTGATAATATTATAAATATTACAAGGAATGTAATAATAAATCGCTGTATCAGTTTTAGGATGAATATTAATCAAATCAAATATACATATTGGCTTAAATGTCTTCTCGTTATTTTCAATATCATATTTCATGAAAAGTTTCAGTTTAACATATAGGTAAAACTTGACTGTTGAGTTTCCTTAATTAAAACACGCGAGAAATTTGTTTAGCCAACTCAGTAGAAAAGTTAATGATTTTAGCGGAGTTCAACGTTTGATTAAAATGTCAGTAATGTCTCATAGAAATAAGAGAAATAATGAAGAGGAAAGTTACTTACTGAAGGGGGTCGCGATTTCTCCTATTTTTCTTATCGCGCACGTAGTAAGCGATGACCAGCACAACAATGGCAGCGATGAAGGCACAGGCGCAACCAACGGCAGCGTAAAACACTTGCCCGCCAGAGGAGGAGCCAGAGGCAGCCACCAGAACTTCCTCTGCTCCTATGTTACTCTTATCTTTCAAGCAGATTTTCTTCCGTTTGAAGTCTAGGCTTGTCGTGTTCCGTCTCGATAGAGAGACGTTTATTCGAAGACTGAGATTCACTTCCGCGTCGTAGGGGCCGCAATGCAAAGCCAGAGCCCAAGTCTGCAGCCCGCCGACAGGGATTTCGCCTGCTTGAGATATATTCAGGGAACTGCTTAGGGCTGACGGGTTGCTGATGTCCACCAGCATTGTATACGGCAACTGAGGAGAATATATAATTTACATTCGTCTGTCTATTATCTCCTTAACCCTTAATTGGTATACTGTTTTTGGCAAACGTGACTGGTATATTGGGGTCGTGACAGACGTCAAATAAAAATGGACACAGAAATTTGTAAACTCGACGCTAAATCAAACTCAATGAATATTTTGTTCCTAGGTAATGTATAAAATAATAGAAACGTAGAAAGTTAAACTATTATTGTAAAATCAATTGCAAATTCAGTTTACAAAGTCAGACAACAAAAAATTTTGCAGCGAACTTTACGGGCTTGGAGTCATGAGCGACCCCCAGGATACCAGTTAAGGGTTAAATAGTATTCTGAATTTTCATCAAGTTATCACTTTGACGGAGTGGTTTTGTATTGGCGTGTTTTCACGCCCAAGGATTTGCGCCCTGTGCACGTTCCTATGCCGCGTGTTTTCACGTCGATAATAACTTTTAAAAAGCAACGAAATTAAGGAACAAGTTTGCTCTTTACGCTTTATACAAATCTTTCTTGGCAGAGGCAATCGCACGGAGAGGCGTGACCCACGTAAAGGGACATTTTTTAAAACCCTGCCCTACTCAAAGTGTAAAATCTTTGCAGCGGTGGATCACGATCCACTATAATGATTTCATGCTTGTTTAAATCTGAATCTTCTGTCAGATTCCACAAGATTTTTAAGTTTTACAGCTACAATGTTCATAAAGAATCTTCTGCCATATTTATCGCTAATGCCTGCTTGCATATGTGACGATTTTTATCAATAAAAATATTAATATTTCAAAAGGGCATATTTCCATTTTTGACCTTGTAAATTTTTATGGCATCGCCTTAATAATGTTAAATTACATCCCCCGTGACACAAAATGATACAAAATAGGTTTAATTCCTGTTAGAAAAATTGAAGTGAAAATACAAAAGGTCTTATATCTAAGTTTATCTGACAGCAAAGTGAAATAATTTTTGAGTCTGAAACAAAACGAACATATTTCCTATACTCATCTAGGAAATTATAATGAATTCGAAACAAAAGGAACTTAATTCCAAAGAATTATCCAAACTTAGATCAATTAGTTTAAGAATGTACCCACTGCGATGCTATGTTGAAAATTAAATTTGGCAAAACAAAACAATCATAAACCTTACATTATAACTGTATTATAAACAAAAGATTGTGCAAGTTCTTAATAATGGAGGAAGGAAAAACAGATAGATAGATTTGGCTTATTTCCAAACGGTTTCATCCGAAAGAGCTTATTTCCAAATTTTGTTTTAAATAACTACTAAAACAATGTCGCTAAAATTGAAAACACTACCGCTATCAGATGAAAGAACAAAATACTAATAAAAAGAAAAATGATATTTTTTCAATAAACGTAAGTACCACAATTTTTGTGCGGTTATTGAAAAATTTTCTACGTCGAAATGTGTCCTTTTGAAAAATCACTCCTCAAGTATGATTTTACAACTCTTCCAAAATGGTCTAAATGAATAAAAAGAATGTTTCACCGACGCTACTAAATCGCAATGCCACGCGTTTCAGCGCCATCAACGAAACCAGCACGTATGAACCCGCAATTCCGTATCGAGCCACGCGTTCACGCGCACCCGTCACGAGCAAAAGGTTTGTGCAATTTCCCAGCGACTCCAGAAGAAGCCTACCAGACGCGCAAATTGCTGGAAACTCCTAATGTGCATAAGAACGAGGGTCTGCGCGAACCCGAGGAGAACAAAAGTGGAGAACGAGACAGAGGATGAAGAAAAGACAAAACGGAGGGATGAACGGTGCATGAGCATCTTCTTTAAGACCACCGAATAGACGATGGGCGAAAAAGAAAGGGAACAACGCCGTAGAACGCGAGGGACGAGAGTAGAGCTGCTACTCGCTCGTAATCACGCGAACGTTGAACTCTTCCTATAATCTGAAACGTACCATTCCGGGAAGACAATTTGCGTGGAACAGAGGGCAAAGTGAATCTGGAGGACCGCGGACAACGCAGAAGCCTGCAGGCAGGGCGACGCGACGGGGAGCAAGTGGAAAGAAGAAACGGTTGAAAGGAGGAGGGAAACAAGAAAGAGGGAAACAAGAACAACGAGCTGAGGAGCGAAGGGACTCGGGGGACGAGGGAAGGCTAGACCAAAGAAAGAAGAGCGCAAGAAGGAGGGCCCGAGGCTGATTACCAGCTCGCAACGATGATCGGTTCCCCAACTTGTAAGTTGTAAGTAGCTGCAGAGGAGACACACCCCGTCAACCTGCCTGCTTCTTGTTACTTCGCTACTGTCGATACTTAAGCGCGCTGCGCTATTCGCCTGATAGTGAGTGCCTCTGTAAACCTGGCTAACCGTTCTATTTCAACAGCCAGAAATTTTTACGGCCTTTCTTCTCCTTATATCTGCGAATGACTCGTAGAACTATGGAACACTGTGCGCACTTCGTTAACGGACAAGCTTGAAAAGATTTCCATACATGTTGCACAAAAAGGATTTTATTCTTGGGACTCGGGCGAAATATCCTGGGAAGGAAGTGTTTTTTGTTTTGTCAGATGATTAAATTTCGAGGAATTCATTTGGTGTGGGTATTTTTATATCAACATCCTGAGTGTCTGAATTTCCAAATTTTACTTTCTACAGTTCGGTGTGTATAGTAAAGAATGAAGTGCGTAAAGAATTAAGATTATGCGGTATATTCGGAACTGGGAAACACTGCTGCTAAAAATGATTCTTCTTCAGTATCTTCTTCGTTTCGTATCAAGTATTTAAGAGATATGCGGCGCGTAAACTCGTCTTATCTGACACGGAGAAATTTTTAAATGGTAGGTTAACACGTCCTCCCGAGTGAACAGGTTAATTCGCATGAAACGAGCAAAAGTCTAATTGGGTCGCTAAAATATTTTAGCTCCTATAAAACTGCAAATTATATCAATCGTCTAGCATCATTTGAGAATCCGGTTGAGGGTTTTAATCGAGTCTTTCCAAAGCCAGCCTGATCAACTCCGCAAAGTGAAAAGTAGTAACTTACTATGCGCTTAAGTAGGCACCTATTAAAACTGAGAAAACAGAAAGTGGAATTTGTCAATTGGGCATTTGAGAGGCTCAGTTGAAGAGTACGCAACGAATTTGTCTAAGGGAAGGGTCGGTGAAGCCAATAGTCGTCAGTTTGATTGGCAGGTAGCCGGTGTGTTTCAGAAGCGTTCGGGGACACTCAGTTTTGTCTCTTAGGTGACGGATGTCTCCGCGCTGGTCATCAGTCTCCAGCTTTCTTCCTCCCGTTCTTCTTTTTCGTTCCACCGAGACAACTCGAAGAAGTGGCTGGACCACTTTGTCCTACTCTCGGACCTGCTCTTCTTTTTTCTGCACATTGTCGACGAGTCAATCCGACACCGTGCCGCATTCTGCCCACTTTTCGCCGCCACTTTGTCGAAGCACCTTCATCCCCAACGAGAACTTACTGACAGAGTTTCCACGATATGTAGAAACTGGCAATTTACTTGCTAGTGGGTATGAATATAATCCCCCGATCTTTCATTATCACTCAAAATAATATTGGTTTCTTTATGAAAAGAAGTTAGCTATTTATGCTTTCCCGCACGGAACATTTATTTAGAGGGCACAAATTACTTAATAGGTGCCTACGCTTTGTCTTTTGCATGTAATTTAGTTTCACTGAATGTTTGCTGACGTTTGCACTGCATGATCATACATGTGTTGTTGAAAATGGTAAAATACCTATTCAACTGTATTTCGAAGCAATATGGATAACTGACAGGGGAAGATCTCGAACCCGGAAATTCAAACAAATCTGAATCTCTCCCGATTAGAACGCAATTTTTTTTTCTCCTCAAATTCACAGTGAGAGAGTAAAATTAATCCCTGAAAATACGGCCATTTTTTATTTTATTTTGTAACTCGCAATCTGTAAGATATTCAAAAAAGTTTCCAAGACAAGAGTTACTTCTTTTAATTAAGACTGTCGTTTGGTAACTTACAGTTGTTATAGTTCGCGAGTTACATCACAAAATTTGAAAATAGCCGGAGTTTAAGAGGTCAATTTCACCGCTTTAGAGTAAATTTGGGCAGCGAACGAAAATTGCATTGTAATCAGGAGAAAAACCCTTACATATTCACAAAGTCTCAGATTTTTTTGAATTTCCAGGTTCGCGATCTTTCATTGTGAGTTATATATACCTATACAAGGAAAAAGGAAATAAGTGATAACCAAAGTGTTTGTGACCTTCCTTTTTAAACTACTTATTCTACATATATGAAATTAATTGCACATAATAAATGAAAGTATTGCATTGCACTGATTACTCCATTGTATATTAAACCGCCAGTGTACGTCTGATAGTCTTTCCCCGTTCATTTCAAACGACTTATTTCTGGTAATATTAACTCAATCGTACAACTCGGTTATCGATCGCAGAAGATTTGCTGATTCGTTATTAAAAATTTCCTCGAGAACAGCTCAAACTGATGAATCCTAGAACGGTCTTAATAAAAGTGATCTTATCAGGAAGAAAGCCATTCAGAGATTTCATTTCGGTAAAATGGCGAATATTGAAGAGCTTCGTTCGATTCTATCATCTCTACTACAAATACATGCACGGTGTAGAATGTTTTACACGGTTAGTGTACAGTCGTATTCATTTTGCAGACACATTTAAGCATGTAGAACACAGAATTTTATTATAAATTAAATATTACAAAATTTAAGTTGATACAATAAGCTAATAAGAATATCAACTCCATTATGCATTCGTTTATTAGATTATTTATTCTTGATGTGTCCATAGCAAGTTATTATAGCGAGATTTATTAAAATTTTTTCGTGGTCATATTTTTTATAAACAATAATATTCATGAACGCTTTTATACGAGCAAATTCGATGACAAATACACGCGTTATTATATCTATGCACGAGGAGAAGAAAATACGTAGCTATACAGATATCCCTGTACGAAGATTCACGGACTTTTAATTCCCTAATACACGTTACGCATATCTTTAACACCAAACGTACAGGTAGTTTATATATAGCTATTCCAGAGATGGGCAAAATTTTTATTTAAATAGAATTTGGAATAACGAATAAAAGTTACAAAAAAAGTATTCGTCATCAATAAAAAAATTAACTTTATTCGTCGAATAAATTTTCATCAAATAAAAAAATTAACTTTGTTCTTCGAATAATCTAAAGTTAAAGTAACTTTTATTTTATCCTTATTTAAATAACTTTTTATTTAGTTAATGCCCAACTCTGAGTTATTCCTACTGTAACCGGTCAAATGACCGATTAAGAAATAAAAATCATATTTTTATAAAAGAACTTTAAGGCAGTAATAAAAAATTATATATTGTCATTTTTTCTTTTAACATAAAAATAAAAAATAATAAATAATTTTTCTTTTTTTCATGTTCAGAATTTGATTATTTTTATTCTTCATTTATATTACTTATTTATTTCAATAACTTTTCCACTGAATGACTTGACATATTTAGGAATAAAACTCAGAAATGAAATAAAACAGTACAAATATAAAACTAAATACTGAGTACTATAAGATTTGTTCACTTCGATGTTATCTCTAAGACTTTGAAAATGATGTTGTCTTCTAATAAGCCCGGTGAAATTTGCGGTAGATAAGGGAGGCTATATATGTTTCTCATCGAAAAATAAAACAAAAGGAATGACAAAAAAGTAATATTGATTAAATAGATAATATAAGACTTGTCACAAAGTGAAATGAACGAAAGCAACAAAAATCAATGCAGAATTTTGCACCTAATTTTAAAACCGGCCATTTGACGAGCGTGGTACGTTTAATGTTAACGCGCGTTGAAAACCGTGACCCGTAATTTTCAGTAGACGGAACAGAATCGAATGAGCCGCTGCGCCATTGCTCGATGCCGAGAACCTGGGAAACGGGAAGGACCAGCATGCCTCGGTAATCCGGATAAGTGTGTCTCAGAAGGAGGCGTAAGAAACGGGGGACGAGGATCGGCGAAGGATTTCGAATGGTTGCTCTGTGTCCGTTCAAGCCTGAAGTGTGCTCGTCGAGGATTCATCCGACCACGGAGGGTTTCCGTCCGCGAGACGCGCGAAGACGTGGATTCCTTCGTTAACGAGCGAATTCATCGTTCCTTCGCCCTGGGTGACTTTGATCCAGCACACCGTGCTGTCAAAGAAACGTAAACGAGAACCAAAGTACGCGGAAGATACGGCAGCCGGTAACGTTCTGAAAGCTGACGTGGCCTCTCTTTTCCCATTACCGTTCCGCGATTTTCAAACGCCTCAAAGTCCCCCTCGCTTTTCAAGCCCTTTCCCCCTCGGAGGATTTACATCGACGGAACTGTTTCGAAGGCTCGCCAAAGACTTTGTGAAACTTACCGGCCTGCCAGCCAGATTTTCCCAGGTGAAATGCAGCTTGTGGACCTGCGCCGGCACGGGGACGACGAACTTAATCGCGTACTCGTTTATAACTCCCTCCCTCACGTAAAACAATTCCGCCTGGAGACCTGCAACGAAAAACAAGCCTTTCTTTTAGGGAAATCCTTGGCACAGCTGTTGGTACTCTACATCGCCTTGATGCACGTGGATTACGGAGTCTTTTTAAGTTTTATGTCGTTGCCGTTAGAAGAAGTGGCAAATTTCTTTGGGCAAATTCTTTGACGCGTTATGAGAAATGCAAATGTGTCGGGTGCAACTAAAATAACTTGGTACTGGGGTCATTTTTGTCCCAACGGTTTTCATCCTCCTTTCTAACATTTATAAGTAATGGTAATCTTTTAAATGTTAGGACATTCAATGACTTTGGACTGTTCTATGATACGAAACATATTTTCTGCTCGATCGATAATTTCGTATTCGCCATGGTTCATTTGCTCGTTTATTGTCGGTTAGATGGGTCTGGAAACATTTGTGTGCTAATAACTGCAAACTTTTCATGACCAAAAGGTTACAGTTATTAATTGAACATACTCAAGTCTCATTTTATATTTTCATAGCAAGTATTATTGGGCTTATATAAAAAAAAGTAACACTTTACAAAATGAAGACGCATTTTATATTTTTTAACTAACAATGCCTGATGGATAGAGATTATGAACATTGTTTTCTTAAATCAGTTTCCATGTGTCATGTAAAAAAATTAAGTAGTGTTCGATATTCACTTATGCAAGAAATGATGTATTTTAGAAATTGGATCTGCAACTATTAACTTTTTAAATGTTATAAAGCAAAATAAAAAATATGCATGGCTTATTTAATACATCACTCCCTACTTTAATGAGAATGGTAGAAATACTGGACAAATAATAAACAGAAGAGAAGAACTCGATCTTGTCACGACTATTAATATATAATAAAAATTGAAAAAGTATTTATATTCGTTTTTCTGTCTTCAACAATTTACGTATTTCTAAATTCATTTTAAGCCGTATAAATGTAATCAATGATACTATTTGAGATTATAAGAATGATGAATCTCTTAACTAGATTTTCCAATATTGCCCTCTTAATTTAAATATCTTTCAATTCGAATATACATTATTGTGTTAAATATAAATTTTATTTACACGTTAATAACTTAGACTTCTGTGGATAACGATTAGAAATTGCGAGATGCCGTTCGTGTCCACGTAATACAGAAGAAATGACGTCATTACGAAAAGGGGCGAGGGCTATTTATTGGTGGTCGATGTCGTGTGCGGAGATAGTTCTCCGGTACTTATCTAGAGATGACTCATAATGGTCCCTTCGTGTTACTATTAACTTGCCGTGTGTTCATCCTACAAATCTAGAATAGTGATGTACGATGACATTGGTCGCGACAGGGCGCGTGTTATCGGTATCATGAAAACAAAGAACAATGGAGAAAATAACAATACAAATAACTATTTCGCGAAATAAATCTTTCTAAAGAAAAATTGAAAAAACGTCGAATACAAGAATGCAAATGATTTGTTGTTATGTGCGATACATCCAGAGTTGGGAATTATCTGAATAAATTTATATTCGAATAATTTCGAGTAAATTTGAATTCGAATAAAAATTTATTCGTTATTCTTGAAGAACTTCATTTTACTCGAAATTTTTATTCGAATATTCTGTAACTCCGAACACATCATCTTCAGAGTTGCCACTTTATCACCGTATTAATCCCAGAGTGCCACACATTCCAAACCGGAGATTCGAATATAAACCCGAAGATGGAAAAACCCCAAAAAAATTGTTCTATTCTCGAATATCCGGAAAACAGATGTGCATTTCTTTTAAGCTCAAACAATTCAGAATTTAAAAGTATCTGTTTTTTTAATTAATAACTTTTATTGTATATAAAATTGATACCATTGTATAATACCACAATTTCTTGTTATATCATTTTTTCTACAACTCGGAGATTTTTCCAGAAAAACCGGAGCCCGAAGATTAGCTTCAAAACCTAGAGTCTCCGGGTCAAAACCGGAGAGGTGGCGATCCTGATCATCGTACGATGCAACGTACTGGGCAAAATGTGTTCGAGGGTGAGGGGACCTCTCCTAATACAAATTGATTGCCCATAAATACGATCAAAATGAAACTAATAATGACACATTCAGTTCCAGAGATTACAGAGTGTTGAAATATTTAAAAACTAACAGAGCAGCATGCAGTCACAAGTATCGAAGCACTACAGAGCTAGAGTAACAAGGGAAAGTTGACGTGTGATCAGATAACAGAAGGAAAATAGATGATCGCATCAACCATTTGTCGATAGTACAACGCAGAAAGGTAGGTTGGAGTCGCGTAACCGACATGGGAAATGGACGGAAAAGATTACCTCTAATCGGTAGCAGATAAGGAAAGAAAAAATGTGTCTTTCAAGTAAGGAGTGTCTACAGAATATTTAGAGGGACACGTGATGCAATGTCACGGATCTGCGTGAGCGTAAGCGATGGTTCAGGTACGAATACTAGGAGTGTTCGCGGGTATCCGAAATTACGGGACCCGCTTTGCGATTCGAGAACCGATTTTCTTGCTTAAAAATTCTTACGTCTGATCACACTGCAAAATCACAAATTAAAAATTATCGGGTGCCTGAGATTCAGATGTAAGAATATTTAAGGAAGAAAATCGGCTTCCGAATCGCAAATCGAGTTCCGTAATTTCGGGTACCCGCACAATCCCAACGAATACAAATCATGTGAACTAAAGTGAAACCGGAGAAAGACCCTGTTTCTTCTTGCGACGATTTACCCAGTGAGAAAGGATAAGTAGCGAAGGTAGAACCGCCATTGTCTTGAGGGAAAGAAGGCAGTTTCGATTCAATGGGCTTATTATTTTCTTGCTCGCGCTTTTATAACGCTTCTGCGAGTTTTAAAGAAACAATGAAACGCAGGTTTTGCCCTACGTCGCCTTAAATCCGCCTCGTGCTCAAAGTAAGTTTTCTGTTTCTTTGAACAAATTTGCTGTAAGAAAGTAATTCAGGTTTTCATGTGCATTAAATTCTCTGTTGTGTCCCTCTGCAAAGACATGGTGTGTAAAACATTTACTCATTGTCAGTAAAGAATCTCTTATATCTTGTAGTAAGTGATGTGTAGCAAACTTTGAACCTTACTTTTATTTATGCAAGCAATGAAATACTCAACGTGATTCGTAATAGAATAAATGATTATATTTAACAGGTCAAAGATTTCAAAGATTGTATTTAGCGTTAACATTTATAGTGTTAAAAGAACGTAAAGCCATTAAATACCTATCGAATCTCCAATGCATATGCAACACAATACAGAGATCGCAGGCTGGTGCGATTGCATTATAGGTGTACAAAGCAAATGTGAGATTTGTAGGAGAAGCTGAGAGGTCGGGGTGCGAAACGAAGGACTCATGGAAGGTCTTTGGTTGCCACCCAGTCAATGATAAAGACTTAACACTACGTGCCCTACCAAACCTTGAATCTAATCATCACTATCGTTATAGAACTGACACTGTGGAGTTCCCCTGCCCAGTATATCCGTAATTACCAAACTGATTATAATTACAAAAAAACATCCCACACTTAATTATACCCAAAAGTTAATCAATATCCTACATACTACAAAAAGAACCTTTTTTATTGCATTAATAGTTTGCATTATCAAGAGCCTTCTCTACTTTTAAAACGGCGATCCAAAAACTAAAACTTGAGCACCAAAAAATTAAATAGGTATCATTGTTGCAAGTAATACACTTGATCTTTTACACGTTACGCATTCTACTAGGTGCAGAACAGCGCGCAAAAAGATATTAAATACATTCACTCGAAGGGGTAACGGATAGACCCCGAGCAACATGACGTTCATAAACACCGTGGCAATTCGATGTTACGCTACCAAGTAATCCCTAGCAGGGTTCGCATTCAGGAGCCGCAAGGTTACGTGGGCGAGTCGGCGAAGGAGGTGGAGAAAAAGAAAAAAGGCAAGAGGAGGGAAGGGAGAGGGGATGGAGGGAAAAGGACGCGAGCACACATCGTGTACTCCTTTCGAGGGTATATGCTCGTTGTATCAGATAGGACGGTTAACGAGGCACGAGTTGGATTTTTAAGTCACCCGAAGACAATGTGCCGTGCCCCCACAATCGTGTCTTTGCTTTTGGTCCTTCTTCTTCGTTCACCATCCCTTGCCCCACGGTACCATCGGCCTTCGGCCTTTACCGGTTTTCTGCATCAGATATCACATACCCACGACCTCAGCGCTGGCCATTCCTCCAGCCCAAACATCTCTCGCCTTCCCTGCTGGCGACCAAGCGCAGCGTGCCCCTCGTAAAAAGGATGCCGGATACCCAGTGGGATCCTCTCGGGAAATAATTACCTTCGGATCGTCGAAACCACGCTGGGTTATCGCTGGTAAAAATCGAACCTTCGTCCCTCGTGAGTGGGACACTTTTATAGATGCCCCGAGTATCGATGATCCTCACTTTTCTCGAGGGTCACCGCGTCATTGAGGGGAGACCCCTCCTAGCTGTTGCGAGCGAGAGGAACGAGAACCATTCTCTAAACAATACGATCCTCGAGAAGTCCACCTCGATATTCGAGGACAGATTGCCATGCTCTTTTGGAGTCGTTACAATAGACAGCTCCTAATGAAGATGTTTCTGAGAACTCTCGTCGTAAGAATTGAATTTTAATAGAGTTTTCAGGCTGGTGTCTGAGATTTACTAGCACAACGTAGCGAATTATGTTGCTACTTTTTGGTTAAACAATTAGAATTGGACAAAATCTTCGAGACAGGTCACGTTCATCCTTTTTCCATTCGCAATAGAAATTGGCGAGAATCTACCATTGACTTGCCAGTCGCTTCCGACTCGTTTCAACGAAACAACCCTCGAAATCACAGGATACGACGCGACGAGTCGAGCGCAATCGTCGGCTTGGCTTGGTAGCCTAGCCGTGACCTCGTTACCAGTTTACATGTCCTTAAAGCCCTTATCTAGTCTAAGCTGCCGTTGGATCTTCCTTCGCGCATTTATACGGGAGCTTTGCATGTGGCTAACCGAGGGGTGCCGACTACCAAAGATTCTTTGATGTCTGGTGCGCCTGCAGCGGGCCAAAGTGCAAGCAAGGCCAGTAAAGGGAAAAGAAAAAGATGAAGGAAATGCAGAAAGAGAGAGAGAGAGAGAGAGAGAGAGCCCTTTCAACGAAGGCGTCGACCCTCGACAACGAGTGCCAGACACAATTGTCACGAGGGGTTCCGCGGCACTTGGAACCTTTTCCTCTTGGAACATGTACGATCTGTAACTACAGCGGCTGACGCGCCTACCAGGAGAACTCTCAAACTGTTACGGATCTCTTACAGCCTGCTGGCATCCGGAAAACGTGCGGGATCAAAGCTAAGGAACTAAGGAAACTCGGATGGCCGACAGTGGCCTGGGCACTGCGAGCACGCTCGCGAAACGGTATCGATCAACGACTTCTAGAAGACGGAATAAAAGTGGAAAAGACCCCTGCGAGACTTCTCTGACGTGCACTCTCTTCTGTGCCTCTGGCTTCTTTGATATGCTTACCGAACGCACTATAAAAGAGTCAGTTACTTTACAAGTAGAGGAGAGCGCACGAATATGGGATATCCATTTTATTTTTTGGCGTAGGAAGTCTCGGAGCAGTCATAAATAGAATAATCGAACGATGAAGTTTTGGGGATTTCATATCGAATGTGCTGCAAAAACATAAATAATATAATTGTGGATCTTACAGAACTTTTGATGTTTTTACTTTTCAACGAAATAAGTTATGAAACTGTGTTAAAGCATTAATAGAAAGGTTTAATTGGTGTACGAGCATAACAGAACGTCAAATACAGTAGCGGAAAAAAATGTTTCCACTTTTTCGAACCACCGTACTTCTATTACTTTTCAATATCAACTCAAAACTGCAGTATGTGCCTACTATACATATTCTGAGAGAGAATTAAAAGCTGTATAAAGCCCAGTTACAGTCAAAGTTATTTACCTAACAAACAAAAACCGTACATAACATTACACAAGACAACACACTTTTAAAGCCAACAAAAAGTTATTACTTTTGAACATTAATAAAAAAATCTAATATTTTATGGCGGCACCTTTTGCTTTTCTTTGTCGGCCCCAAAAATGTGTTACCCCGTTCAATTTCATGTAACACTTTTGTTTGTCAGTTAAATAAATTCAAATTTAACTGGGTTTTATACAGCTTTAAATTGTCCATCAGAATATGTATATTAAAAAATACCAAAGTCTCAAATGTATGCTAAAAAATAACAAAAATAGAACAAATCGAAAAAGTGGTAAGTTTTTTGTCTGCTAGTGTATAGGGTAAATCCGGGAGAAGCAGTCGGGCTGGAGAGTTGGTCGAATGGCTACATTCAGACTCTACATCTGTGTATATGTAAAAGTGTGTTAAGGTTTAGAACAATTAATTCTCTAAGAATCAACTGCTTCGACCAACTCTCCAGTCCGACTGCTTCTCCCGGATTTTCCCTAATAGAACAATCACATTTATTTTGTTTTGCGATAGTCGTATATTTAAACTGTGCTTCGTAGACCCGCACAATCAATACAGGCCCATAATTGCCACGCTAAGCACTGAATCCACAATTCGACTTCAAAATCTTCGGAAAATTTGATTTCTTCGAGCACCTACCTAACATTTCTACCAATTTTCCATTTCACCTTTTCTCATTATATCATAATCAAAAGCAGAATATACTTTAAATCTTCATTATATACTGAAACTACGATTATTTAAAAATCACAGAATAAACCGAAGTAAATTTCATTTTAATAAGTACTATAAGCCTTCTGTTATGACTGAAACGTAAAACGTCCGTTAAACAAAATAACGATAACTGTCAATAACGGTTGCTATGTATGGGAGAGTGTTTCAGTCAACATAATACTTAATTTACAATCATTGTCAAAACTGTCAAAACTGTGTACAGGTCAAAACCTTGGTGTCTCATAATTCTACCCTATCTCATATTTCTAGCCCCTCCTCTACAGAAACGGGGAATACAATGCCTAATCGCTTTGGTCAGAAATTATATCACTTATATGCTAGCAAAAATAACGGATACGTGCATAACGTTAAAAGGAAGTTACAGAAGAAAAATAACGGCACCTGGTATTGAAATTTTCGACAATTTATGGAATATTTAAAACCGCTTTAACATAGATTAAAGATGCATGAAGAATAAAGGAAAAGTAGAGAGAAGCGAAACGATACGAAACTTTCTACAAGACGACTTTTTGAATACATTATGCGTTTGAAACTGGTTCAACACCATAGCGTGATATGTATGTCTAACATTGAGCACCCTAGACTACTGCTCAGAGGCGTATTATTTCCGAAGACAAATTCTTTGGACGTATCAAGCCAGACGCCGTATTCTACGCTGTCAAAATACAACACTGATTCTAAGATAATTTGGCGATCATGCGCCCCACTGAACAAAGGGTCAGTTAAGATCTTTTCACACGAGACGCTTCTAGAAATTAGAAAATGCCATGTGTGGCCCCCTAAAATTTCCTACGCAAAGGTACTTAATGTCGAGAACATTGTAAAATATGAAGACTGCCAACGCGTGGTACAATTATTTCAATGCATTTAATTTTCACAAATACCCTACTTTGTCGGCACTCTAAAAATTTATATATCCCGATGCTGTCCGAAAATTATTTGAAATAAAATAATTATCACGTCCCGTGCAAATACTCGATTCTCTAGAAATGACTCCGATGTGCCTACAAACCACTGTGTTACTAAGGGCTGTCACGATGAATTCGTAAAGTTCTAAGGTGTTCGACCGTGCGTCGAAGAAAAGACGGAAAAAACTTGCGGCACAAAGGTCCGAGACAAAGACGAGAAGCGCGCAGGCGTCTTCGTTTCGCGAGGCGCGAAACAGCCGGCAGAATTTCGCAGGGCACCGTGTCCCCCGCTGTCAAAATATAGTATAGAGGCGAGTTGACGAGCGAAGCTTCAAGAGTCGCGTTATAAAGAGGAACAGAAAAAAGGGCCCGTTGAATTGCGGCCTAGCTGCGGGGGCCCCAGTTCTCTGCCCCCACCCCTCTCCCGCATGCTCTCTCTCTCTCTCTCTCTCTCTCTTTGCCTCCCGGGGCCCAGGGCTTTGGGTCAGAAACCCAACACCTTTCGAGCTGGAAACCCACGGTACGCTTATAACGAGGCCTTTCCCCCGCCGAGGGGTTTTAAAAAGAGATGACGGCGGGTGGCGGGGGAATATAGAAAGAGGAGAAGGCAGAAGGGTGAAGTGCAGGTCGAAGGAACAGGAAATATTAGGTTTACACGTCGTGACGCCTGCTTACAATGCACCCGCCCCGATTTCGCTCGAACGATTTCACTGCGACTCTGAACCATCGACCTTTATGCGTGCGCCCATCGTGTTTGAACCGAACACGCTTTGTGTAAAGTGCATGTCGTTAAGGTTGACGAGAGTTCAGGGAAACACGACGAACTCAAGGACAACAGTTCATGTGTACATAGATAATTCACGATCCAATTTATACAACGCAACGTGCCTTCTGAGGATGCATCTTTTTGCACGAGAATGCGATTTATGTAGCACAGAAAAACGATATTCGGTATTTTCATTTCGAGTTTCTTTACACAGAAGTACCAATAACGTTCGAAATTTCCTTGGAATATAAAAGATCCGAGGCGTATCTTCTCATAAAAACATTTTTCCTAAGTAGCGGGCAATCGAACCCTCTTCCAAATTTAACCACAAGTTTTTTTCTTAAATAAGCTCCCTCTTGCTTCTTTTTTCCCGTATAAAATTATGGCAGGCAGGTGTTCGACGAATGAATATTTCACAAGATATTTCAAACACCGTAATGAAACATGTGCTTCGCTAAATATGTTCAAACATTTCACCATCGCGTAACAAGCATCCCATGGGCGCGTGTAAGTGGGTGTGCTACTTGCTCGCTTCGGAAAGCAGCGGCAACGCTCAAAACAAACTTCATCTCGCGGCGTGTATATGCGAAACTTCGGGGGCCCCGGGTTCTCGAGCACAGCATGACCGGACGCGATCAATGATTTACGAGAAATTCAACGCGGATCTACGACGGAGGGAGGAGAGGAATCCCGCGGAAACTCAAACTCGTCAGGCTGATCCAAAAATGATCCGCGAGGTGAGGTTAACGACCAGATCAGGCAGCTGGTTCTCGCCGATACCTCGACACGCAGCCCTCGGGAGAATCTAATAACGTATCCGCGTATGCTTGTACAAACGAGTTCGCATTTATATGCGCGTGCACATGTATGTATATAAACGCGTGCTGCCGCTGCATGGGATATTTTTCACTTTCGCCCTGCGCGTACAAACGACGTGGGCGTGCGTATATACCCGGTGCACATATACACGCGGCGTTATATTGCTCAAGTCTCACCCACGTGCGAAGACAGTGCCGTACGCACACATCTATAGGACGTGTTTGCAGTTTGGCAGGAATTTTCGAATTATCTATCAAAATTCTTGCACTTTGCAGTTGATATTTTCAGCTCTGGTCTCGTCATCATTCGTGCTATCAATATTGGAAGTCTATTGGCGTTGGGAATAAAGAATGCGAGGCATTCACTTGAACGGTGAATAGAATTTCGATGGTTTCTATATTTCCATCGAGGGCTATTGTTATTCGTATTAACCAGTATTAACAGCTTGTCGACAGCATCCTTTGGCAAATACAAATCATATTTTTGGGGAACTTATGAATACCTTCGGTGGTAAAATCAAGAGGGTTAAGTTTATATCCACAACGTTCGTCACTCGTAGTCTCACCTGTTTTCACACTAACGGCTATCAAGATCTGCTATCCATTTTCTTGTATAATTTGTGATAGTTGTAATGGACCCGATACAAAGCTTTATGTTAACCATGTGAATTTATCAAAGTTTTTACTTTCTCGCTAACATCGCGTACATTTGCCCCGCGCACTATTCTTCACTGAGATAATGCAGTTTTGTGGTACAAAGAGTAGCGAATCTTGGTCTTTTAATGATTTTTCAGACCACGGCTTTGATCTTGGTAATTGAAAGAAATTCGAATGTAAGAATCATTGAAAAATTGTACGAGGTACGAGAAAGTTTGTGGGCCATTTAGCGATATTACTTCCATTGTAAGCATGCTTATAAGGGACAAGTGTGCTACATTAGGCCCACCCTCTATACGTATAATACAGAAGGCTGGCTGCTTAGCATATATCGAACGAATACGTGGGCTCTTCCTCCGCCGATGGGGGTCTCTCCTGAATAACCCATAAGTCCTGGCCAAGTCCTGGACGTCGTTTGTACTCCCCCTCTTTCCTTCTCATTTTATCCTCCTCCGTTATCGCAAGACCGATTCCTTCTCCGTCCCTCTGCACATAGGTCACATGCAGGAAGGCGTAACTTCACACGACACCAGTTATAATTCACTCCAGAGGATCGTGAGCAACGAGGGACAGAGGGAGGCAGAACGAGGAAAAAAAGAAAAAGAAAGAGCGCAAGCATACGCCCGTTGAGTTATTTCGTCGTTTCAGGGATGCCTTTTCGTGTCTTTACAAAACTTAACCGTCTGCTTTATAGCCTTAGCCAGCGGAAGGATTAAGGGAGCTTTTCTGCCAGGGTGTCTTGTTACGGTGAGATCCTTGACACCTCTCACTGTCGATCGTAAAGGATTGGGATGGTATACCGAGCTTGAGTGTTGGGCGAACCCTTTCACCATTCTTCAGCAATTTCTTTAGCTGTTGCTCTCACTTTAGTGGCAGAACTTATATTTATTATTTCCACTCCAAGTATACCTCTCAAGCACACTGAATTTTAATTGCCATTCCATTTCACTATTAACATCTTGTAAAAATCGAGGAATTTGTCATTCCTTTAATTACTGGACTTTCAATCACTTTGCTGCATCACATTCCAAAGTTCTACGCCCAATAAGGGCAGCACTGAGGAAGAGGTATTTGTGGTCAATCGACTAACGAATAAATTGTAGTTTATGCAATAGGTACTCCTCGGTAAAAACTAAATTACGTATCTCGTATATATCAATTTTTTATAGCTTCGACTATATTTTACTTGAATATCTCCTTCCTCATTCTCTCTACTTACTAATATCTCTCATTTCCAATTCCACAACGATCGACATCGCCGCGAACGTCTCAACAAGAATGCAACGAACGCGTGACAATGATTTCGCGCACCATCGATCATCGCTCAAACTCTTTCCCACTAACGACGTGGCCATTTATCTTCATACGCCCGTGCGAAATACGTTTCGCCTCGGTCGCGGTTAAATCTGGTTCATTGTCCTGTGGACGAACAGCAGCGGCGAGAGATGGACTCTCCGCGCTATAGGTAAGCCCCGGTAGTTGCCGTTTATTTGTCGAGGGTAGAAAAGCAGGGAAACGGGAAGCAAAGCAAACTGGCGACGGCTCGGGACGTGATTCTGGCATCGGGAGCTAAAATAATATTGTTCCTGACGTGCGCACCCTCGAAATGCGATTGCGGGCTTTCGTTCAGGCCGCTATATCGCGCGCGGCACCGATCGTAAAAGCCCGCCGAACGAGGGCTGACAGATGGGTGGGCTGATTGAGACGTTGTCGCCACTGCGCAGGGGACATATGGCGCCGTACTGGCAATCAGAACTCGGACGTGAAGAGGATTACGCGACGACTGAGTTTATCGTGACGTTGGATCGGGTGTCCTTTCGTTGGGGCACGTTCGTGCCCTTCGATCGACAGCGCTCGTTAAGAAGGATTCCCTAGGAAGTCGACTCCAAAAGGACCGGCCATCCTGATCCTTTCGAGCCTTTTGCGAGCAATCTTCCTTCTCCTCGGGTTTAATCCTTCAAGCTGTCCGCTCCGCCACGTCCCGCTAATCCTCTTATTTCCAAATTACATAACGGGAAAATTCCTTTCAGCCGCTACTCGCTACGAGGATCTTTCTTGGTAAATGCTCGCACTTGATACTATTAGGAGATTAGAAAATTTTCTTTGAAATACTAGCGGCACGGCTGTGAGAGCTATGAAGGTAATACATTTTTTTATTGTCGAGTGGGTTTGTAAATTACATTGCTTCATTTAATGTACTTGGGTATATATTTGTTATATATATATATGTGTGTGTCTAAGTTATAAATAATACAATTATTTAATAGTGTAGAATACACTTGCCAGATCCAAATGCGTAAAAATAGAATTTCCACGTATTACTAAAATATTAACAGTTTATAAATATGACGTTGCAAATGCAATTGTTACATAAGTTATTCACCTATATATGAATATTTATAAACGCATTAGGAGTTATGAATCGCTCATAAAAAAGAAATGGTAAAAGAGAATTCTAATACATAGAAACATGATTAATGAAATGTTATTTTATTGCCCGTATTCAAACTCATATCGAACAATAAAATTGACAAGAGTTCCAAAAATAAAATTCTTAAAATCTTCCGAAACAGTTCTAGTACAGCGCATATTTGCTATAAAATATACACTTGCTGTACACTACCAAAGTTTACTAAACTCTCTATATCATCTCATGTTCATCATTGCACTAAAAAGAAATATGGTAAGAAAATTATAAAATACTCGACAACTGACCAAATATCAGCTTAAACCACATAAGTATGTAGACTGTAGATACTGTTTACACAGAATATACTGAAATGCAAAAGCTTCATGGACCAATCATCGTACTGTGAAAGGGATCCGCAGATTTTAACCGCTGGAAACACATCCACGAGGTAATGAAAGCATTTATTGCGCCTTTCAGAGATACAGTCACTAACATTAAATCTACTGAACTGGTGTATTAAACTATATTCTTGCGAGTATAAGCCTGCACTTACATATCTGGTGATATTCCCACAAGGCTCAAGGCTTAACCCTCTTCTCTAGCGGTTGCGCGGTCCACTTAGACCCAACCTGCATATCAATCTACGTATGTTACTTCGTATAACTCTTAAGATAAACGGGAGACGAAATAAAAAAAAGACTTTTACTTGCTGAGACACTATTACGACTCTTAGCAATACGTACCATTGCCCCGTTTCCAAGTTCCCTCGAATTCTGACAACAGTCGCTCGTTAGTTGCTGAGGTTTATGTTTGTCCGACGCTTTTACACTGTTTCAAGCTCATGATATAGGCGTGCACAGATTTTCAGACCATAACAAGAGCAGAATCGAGCATGAACGCTTATTATACGAATGTGACGGAAGTTATCGTCCAAAATGCAGCCTATACTGTAGACTTGTACACTGTCTACTTATCCTTCACGAATGCCTGGGCTGTTAACTTGTCTGCAATTAGGCCTGGGACTATTCGAATAATTGAATATTCGAATATTTTACAAGTATTCGAATGGTACGAATAAACTTCGAATACTTGAGTATTCGAATGTTATTATTCGAATACTATTCGAATAGCTGAGTATTCGAATGTTATTATTGGAATACTATTCGAATAGCTGAGTATTCGAATGTTATTATTCGAATACATCAGTATTCGAATAGTATGGTATGAAGTGGGTCAAAATTAGCTTACAAGATTTCACCCTGACAAATGAACCTAAAGAACTTGATTCATATTTCGCACCATACTATTCGAATACAGCAGTATTCGAATACTTAAATACTCGAATAATATTCGAATACTTGGATATTCGAATTATATTCGCCAAATAATGGAGCAACTGAAGTATTCGAATATTCGAATACCGAAAAATTCGACAAATAGTCCCAGCCCTATCTGCAATGCGCTCAACGGTGCTACTGACTTTGTCCCCTACTACTTTTACGTCACTATGTTTATTTCCGCAAACCAGGATACTCTTCTTCCATGCTTCACGAGTCATGGCTGGCGTATGAATGCACCCCGAATTCCAGGGAAAGAACTGACCTACGGGTACACGTGTTCCCCGACAACCTGGCCGCTTCTCTTCATGTCCCTGGAGAGATCAATCTTCCGTCAGGGGCCCCACTGGCTGCGCGAGGGTTTGTCACGTGCGATTTATTACTAGAGACTGCGGGGGGATGAGTCCTCCTAGAATCTCGAAGGACGATCACGGACGAGACGAAGGAAGGACACATCGAACATAAAAAGGCAGACCATCCCCCGCTGTGGAACACCCGTAGACCCCGGATGAGATACTATCTACAGTTTCGAGTCTTTGAATTTTTAAATCGGGGCCTCACCACGTGTTCCTTGCCCTGGTGCCTTGATAATTTCAGAGACCCGCTCGCAATTCCGTCTGCTGTCAGGAGCATGACATAGAACAAGACAGCATACTCTCTCCGGACGCACAACCGTGTTCCTGCTTGTGTACGCGCCACTTTTCCGGCTCTATTTTTGTGTCTAGCGTAACGCGTAAGCATGGCCTTTGTGTGGGAACGTGGCACCGCATTCGAGTTTTTAAATAAAATTCTTTTTGATAAAACTTGACAAGGATGTTATCGTGAATGGCAGGATACAATTGCACTCTGCGCTATTATTGATTTTATCCTCGCTTTGCTTCGATTCTGATTCTGTTAAAGTAAAATTATTTGAAGTTTCTGTGACCAAGGATTTAATTCATTGACTTGGACTGACATCGCAGGGTCAAAGTACCTGTTAAACTTTTTTTAACAAATAGAGGAATACACAAGTCATCTTCGGAATTATGTATTTGCCACTGTACCTTTTAAATGGAATAATTTATATGTAGTACCTCAGTCTAGAATATTGGAAAAACTATCAAACGCTGAGTAAAAGTGTATAAAGATATTTGCAGTCAAAAGTGAATAGTTACTAAGGGATTTTTAATATTCACAGTGTTGTCTATTATAATCAATGCAAGTACGTACGTAGTAAGGGAGTGAAAAATACACTCATTGAATTCTTCTGCACTTACAACGACACAAATTGTCACACTTTAGTATTGTTTTTATTGTAGTAGGTGATTTGCAATAAACATTACTTTTCAAGTTCCCAAAGTTAGAAATTATAGAACGTTAATTTCAGGAGAAGAGGTGTACACGAAAGTTCTCTGCTGTGCTCGATTTATTGGTAAGGCAACTGTCTTCGTGAAACCTGATGTGCTTGTTGTGTAAAATAAACCGTACCACTGGTGCTACAATGTTAAACAGGTTTAGCAAGGTAAGCTGTTGAATAAAAGTGGCAGCATTTGAAATAAAACGATAAACATATATCGTGAACCTTACTCGATAGTTATCGACGCCTTATAACTAACAATTATTTTACTTAAATAGTGTTCAATATAGTGTTCAAACGAGAAAATTTTGGTCATTTTCAAGTGGCTATATCTCCGCGAAAAGTGGTCGCAAAAATATTTTAAAAAAGCATTTTAACGCTTGACGTTTCTAGTTTTTGAATCAATGACTCAATTTTTTTTCATCCCTTATGATACTGTTTTATTAAAATGAAATGTAGGGGACGAAGTCCCAAACTTTTTTGCCTCGTTTGAACGTATGCAGGTGCCAAAAAAATTTTTTTGGGGTACATCCAATGGATGCCTCTTATAGAACAGAAATTTCTCTTTAACTTCGATTGTTTTTGTTTTGTCATATGATTTTTATTGGCCAAGTTATTCAATGCAAAAAATGTACTTTTTACTTTGAACACCTAGGTATAACTTGCGAACGCATGATTATAGAAAAATTTTCATGGGTGTTTAGGAAAGCTAAAAAATTTTCCTTTCGGAGCCCATAGTGTCCAATTTAATAAGATTCTTTTCATAGTATAAAATCCATTTTAAAATGATCCCAAAAATGGCATATTCTAAATTTTGTAGGAAACATGATGCAACTTCAAGAGAAATCATGGATTCAAGTGTTGAAATACTTTTTTTAAATATTCTTTACGACTATTTTTCGCAGAGCCATTTGAAAATGAACAAAATTTTCGGGAAATTATAGTGTTTCTTTAATTTTAACCAGCAGTGTAGAATATGTGGAAACAATCTGGTCGTTAAACTTTACGAAACGATGTAAAGATGATAATAATAATAATAATAATAAGGTTTTTATTGTACCAACGGAGAAAGAGAAGAAATATATATATTTCTTATTCATTGTCGTCCAAATCACAAATTTGAAAAGTGAGTTCCGTCGCTTGTATCGCAAAAGAGTGATACGTACTACCAAACAAAATCCAAGTTTATCATTCGAATTATAGAAGTTACATTTGCATGTTTCTCCATAATAGAGCCGCCACACGAACCCGCAATTTGCAAGAGTATAAAGCAAACTCAGTGCAACTGTCCAAAACTAGTGCATAAATACTGGACACGATCCCCGAGCGACTAGTTTTTGTGAAATGCAGTCACGAGACGTCGAATTATCTGAAGCTTCCAGAACGGCGGTATTTTCGAGTTCCCTTCTTCCACGGTAGTTAGTTCTAGGTAGCAGGCGAAAGGCGAGGAGGGGTATACCACTTAAGGACCCATTTGTCAGGAACTGTTTGTGGTCCTTCGAAAGCGTTCGAGTTCTTATTTGCCGAGTCACCTGGTATAAGGGCCGATGCTTTGATGTCTATACACCAGAAAAGTCTCCCCGTCACAAACCGCGTAGTTAGTATTGGAGCGAACGGTGTTTATGGATTTAAGAGAAAAAAAAAGAAAGAACGATAGATTTATTCTCCCGAAGGTCCTGAATCACGATCTTGTATTGAATCAGGGGAAAGCTCCACGGCTCGAAACTACTCGAAGTGCGCGAGATGTTTTTCTCAGAAGATCCAGAAGGAACGACGACTCATCTTCGAGAAGCAGATGCTCGTTAAGATCCTGTCACTCAGGACTCTCTATGTGGAAGCCAAAACAGACCCAGCAACGGGGATTAAAAGATTCTTTGCATGGATAACGCTGAGAAATTGATGAATACTTTCTTCACTGCATAAGGAGAGAACGGGGTGGAAACGACAAGGGAGGTAAGTGCAACTCGATCGAATTTAATTTTAACGTCACTTTCTTGCGAGCCTTTATCGGCGGCAATGAATAAGCTGCTAGATGATGGATTGATTCGTAAACCTCGGCATCTCGGTTCCCGATACCACCGAAGGACATTATTTTCACTTAGTTCGATGCTCCTTATGCCCCTACAATCATACTTAAGTATTCGTGGGAGATTAAATTTAGAAAGCATCGTATAGAAACAGATCCCCTCGGGACGCATATCTTTTTTCATGATAGCTCTTGACGGAAACCTCCCGAGTGCCCTTGGGAAACTAGGGAACAGCATTTTCACCCTCCTGCTGTACATACACATATTTGTGGCCTCTGGAGGAATCGGAATAGGTCCAAGTAACAGTCAATCTTGTTATAGTTTCATTAGATTCACGATGCTCCCAAACTTTATTACCAACTGCTTCAGACTAATACATACGTAAAGAACATTTATATCCCCGACAAGCTCTTGCATCCAACCTCTTCAAGTGCAATGCAGTTAAACGAATGAATTCCTAAAATATCCAGGATCTCCAGCTGAAGAGATTTCTGGATGCTGTTTGTACAGACATTTCAGTGACAGAATATTCTCGCTTTTGCGTGGAATGCATCGTGGAGCCACACTCGAGAATCAGTGTACCGCTTACCGAGCAGTAAAGAAACACGGGCAACCACTTGACTCTCTCTCTCTCGTCCCTGGGAAAAGTTACACGTGTTACGTATCGAAACTCCCCAGAGTCGTCGTTGCAGGATTTTCTTCCGTCGCGCGTCATAAGTAAAAAGAAAAAAACGAGAGAAGGGAGGGCAGGAAGGACGAGCGGGAAGAAAATCCACGGGGGACCAGCATCTCCTGCAACCAGACTCCCCGTGTAAAATGTCCGACCAACACACCCCGCAGAGTGTCCCTGGCACGTAAGCTAAACGAGACGAGCCGGCGCACACCAGCGAAAACTTAAGGCGCGGATCTTAACGAGGAGTCGAAGATTGATGCGGACAACGGTGCAGCATCCGCCCGCCGGTCCATCTTCAAACCGTACACGAGAATTTCTACTCTGCCTTTCCCTCGTAACGCATCGCCCTACGTCGTGTTGTTCATCGACAGATACAATCTTCCGACATTTCTCTGCCTCCACACCGTCTCTCTATCTTTTCAAACTACCACCTGTACCTACTTGCGCGAGTCATCTGTCCGCCACGTCGAATGGGGGACTACGTGGCTATTCAAATTTCTGAAGAATTCAAGGCACAGAGCTGCAGCGAATCGTTCGGGCTCGCCATGTTTGTTTTCTAAACGGTTTGTTGATGGGAGCTGCGGAGTGTATATAATGGGATTTTGGAGGTTGAGCAAAACGCGCTTGTAGTCTGTGGTAAATCTAAGGGCATAGTGTTTTACGATTCTGTGGAGCCGCCGTTCGCTACGCCACTGTGCGTGCATAAACGTTTTCACGGAGCCTCGGCGGGACCTTTGAGGCCGCCCCACTCCTAAAGTAACATCACGAGGGGCCTGTCAGGCCCTAACTAGCTAAGGTCGGGCTCGAGCCGGACTCACACGAGCAGAACACCGCCTCGGGCACCAGATTGTTCCCAGTGCACATTACTTTCGTGTTTTGACACGGACTTCTGACGGATGATGCTCGTGCGCGAATCGTCGCCGTTTGACGGTTTCCTGATTGAACGTATTAATTTTGTAACGACCTTAGCTTTCGCCTACATGTTTCCCGAATGGTAAGTTACTGGTCCCAGGAATGTTACCTAACATTAGTTTTAGTAATAAGATCTTGATTAGACATCTCCGTGTTTATATTGAAAGGTTCTATTATATCAATGGTAGAATTGTTTCCATATTTTTTTTTATAAATTGCAAAATCTTTTACATTCGATGGAGTAAATGCTCTTGCCCCCCCCCCCCCCCCCCACATTGGTAGTTTACTGTTGGTTATGTAGCATGAAGTAGTTTCTTGGTATCATTTATGATCCAAATAAACTTTTTATTTCAATAAAATTTCGAATAACGAATAAAAGTTAAAAAAAATTACTCGTCATTTGTCGAATAAAGCTAATTCTGTTTAACGAACGAATGACGAATAATTTTGTTAACTTTCACTCGTTATTCGAAGTTTCATTTAAATAAACATTTTGCTCATCTTTGGTTCGTATCGGATATGTAAATGTTTTTTATTCGTTTAAAATTAAAACAACTCATTCGCACGGATCACATGTGACAAAATTCATAAAATATTTTTTTAAGAAACATTAAATCGTGAATATTTTTATCATCTTTCTTAATGAAAAATGTGAATTCCAAGAGAAATAGTAAAAACAATTCTCAATTTTCTCACAATAGTTATCAATACTTTTATGAAAATTAAAAGCTTCCTGCGCACTCCTTTAGCTTATAACGAGTAGCCATTACAATTCGTAGAGTTCTTTTAGTTGAAACTTACTTCTGATTTATGAACACATTATAAATATAAAGTCCAATGTACGATATGCGTTACAGCTAAGATAATGTACACTCTTGTAATTAATTTTCACTTCGATTATAACATCTCAGCCCAATAACCATCTATTAAAAAGTATCGTTACGATAACGATACAATTACTTTTTAAACTTGGATGTCATTTATCACAATCCTTTTTAATCGTCCAATCTTTTTTGAAAGGTTACAAGTGAATTGAGTGTGTAAACATAAATAAACACCATAGAATAATTCAAGGAAAGCCAGTGAAAAAAACGGCGAATGCCACGCGTTGCTGCATACGCAGCTGCTGCACTATCGCAATTAATTACGGGGATAATAAATTAATCTTGAAACGGCTGAGATACATTACAGTCTGTCTCGCTACAACATTGATATCGGCGACAGTATCGTTAATAACTATTATTCCACGTAAATATTAATGACGTTCGATAAAGGAAAAGTTACTTCGACACGAAGATAGTGTTCCTGCGACCAACGGAAGATAAATTATTAATTACTCCGCGCAAAGAATCTTTCTTAATCGGCACAAAGTGCGTCTTTATACACAATCCAATGAACCAATTCAACCGCTGTGTCGTGTTGAATATTCGATGCTCCAACATAGTTCCCTTGTCCATTGCAAAAGGAAGTTTGAGAAATAGGAATGCAACACCGCACCGATGGAATTCAGAGTTATCTTATCCAAAGTATACGTTACAGTCTGTTACACGATACTGGAGTGGCAGCAAACTCGTAGGGCTGCAATGCTTTCTGATATGCCCAAAATTTCGATTCGACCTAACGAAAATGACCATATCAAGAAAAATAAGAGATTGTACATACCTACAAGAAATTCAGATAATACAGAAATACAACGAAGTAAAGTGTAGATTATGGCTACTAAAACTGAAAATTTTGAAAAAATCCCAAAAAATCGATGTTAATTTCAACTAAATTTACTCAAATTCGGCTCCTAAAACTTAAAACTTTAACAAAATCCAAAAAATCGAAGTCAATTGCAAATAAATTTACTAAAATTTGGCTCCTAAAACTAAAAGGTTTAACAAAACCGAAAAAATCGAAGTTAGTTTCAACTAAATTTACTAAAATTTAACTCCTAAGACTTAAAATTTTAAAAAAATGCGAAGTTAGTTTCATTTAAATTTACTAAAATTTAACTCCTAAGACTTATAATTTTAAAAAAATTCGAAGTTAGTTTCAACTAAAATTTACTAAAATTGGGCGCCTAAAACTTATAATTTTAACAAAATCCAAAAAAATCGAAGTTAATTTCAATTAAATTTACTAAAATTTGTCTCCTAAAACTAAAAATTTAAAAAAAATCCAAAAAAAAATCTAAGATAGTTTCAACTAAATTTACTAAAATTTAGCTCCTAAAACTTATAATTTTAACAAAATAAAAAAAAAGCATTTTAGGAGAAGATAAAGTGTAAAGATGTAAAGTGTAGAGAAATTCTGAACTCTCCAACGTTCACACAAGGTACTTTATATTTGTAGGTTTTTGAATCGTAAAAGGGTAACGCGTTTCTTGTAAGCATCCTCTAAAAGTCTACTTGATGTTTGATTCACGATAAACCCAATTCCAGCCACCCTAACCGCCATACGTTTTTTGCTTCGTAACACTTAAGTGACCGAAGACTGCTTTGAGGACGTATAGGGGCGATAGCCATGATTAATCAATATCTTCATCGGCAGTTCTTTCCATTATGATTGCGCCGAATGAGGCAACAAACTGGAACACACTCTCGATCCGGGGATCGATTTCTTGCCGCGCCCGATCGTGAAGGAACGCGATCCGAGACGGGAAACCTTATAGTAAATACCGAAATTGGAAACCTCCTTCTTCCAGGAAGCGTGAGCGCGGCTCAAAAAAGCCCATGGTCCATATGGAGAGCGACCCAAGGGGCCCACCGAAATCGGTATCAGAGGCCCTATCTAAGGGGACTTGTGCGCCGTGCAGCAGCCCGGCCATCGGGCTGAAATGAGAAAGCAACGAAAAGGAGCAACGCGACGGGGCGACCCGTCAGGGCAGCAAAACCAAAAAGGCTATCGATTATTCGGTGTCTAAACAAACTAGACCGGTCCTGGGCCCCACCACCCCACGCTACGTTTGCTTAACAAGGACCTCGTTATAATATTTTATTGCATCCCCTGTACGTTACGACAAGCCCCGTCGATTCTGCGCGAGCCTCGTTTCATGTTCGACATTTTTCTTCGTCGACGCGATCCGCGTTATCGCGAATCGGCGACAAAACAGTCGTACCGATAAGAGAGCGGGTCAGAAACGAATCGATGTAACTTCTTAAGTGGAAATCTCAGACTCCGTGGTGACTGGCGATGCATTTTAGGAGGAAACTACTTTCAGAGCCAAACAAGTTACAGTTGACGTAGTAGTACCTACCGATTCCCTATAACAATTAAATATTCCTCTGATCGCATGTTTTATCTGTGGATTTGTGGTGTACACTTCTACCTCTGACGGGGTCGACTTTCCCAGCCAATAAGTCGAAGTTCCCTTTATAAAAACACCCCGCACAAATCTCGCCATTCGATCCTTTCAATCGAAGCGCTCGACATGAAAGCTTCGCCATCGACGTTTAAATCGCACGTCTCGGCGATTCAGCGGTGCGAAGCCGCGGACCTACAGCAAAACTCTTTCGACTCCGCGTTTGTGCAGTGCGGAGCAACTACCGGCGGCCGAATTTACAGGCGCGATTTTAATAACGCGGTGCCTGAATAGCGAACGGTGCAGCCTGATTCCTTTCATTTGCTCGGAACTCAGGCGCGCCACCGAACACAATTCGATTTTCACGCGAGCCTCTTGACGGAGCCAGCCGGAGAGAGGCTGTACGTGCCAGATGCATATGGAATATTACGCGTGGTCGACCGTGGAGCGAGGCGCAAAGTGTGTGCCTGAAAATGCGCAATCCCACGCGCGAGCGCGTTCCCCGCAGGGGCGAGTCGCCGATACGTGGCGCTGCTTCAGGTGTCGTCAGAATACACACGCGCGGATCTCCCTCCCAGTCGCCTCCGCCCGTTTTGCATCGCGTTGGAACCGATGCAAGGCAACGAGCTGAATACTTTTCGCGGATCAACGAGCCGAGAGCGAATTATCCGGCGCCGTGGAAGCTATCAGGGAAATATTGGAAAGTTCGTGGCGTTGAGTGGCTTTTACCCCGTTTTCTGCTACCACGATTCTCCCCGCTCGGCAGCGTCACCGACGATTCCTAGTTAGTAGCGCTTACAAATGAAATCGGGCCCTAGAACACGCGGCGCGGGAACGGGGAGAGAAAATCGGTAACGTGAGAATAAAAGAGGCGCGCACCGGTATATACATATGGTGCATCCTCAGCCAGCCCGGTTTATTGTGCTGCTTGAAATCAGTGGCGCTGTTCGTCAGATTTCAATGGGGTCGTTAAATCTGTACATCGGCTGATACGCGCGCCTAATTCTAGGACTTGCATCGCGAGTTCTAGGACTTTGATCGTTCTTTAGCGCGGGGACCGCGTGAACTGTTGCGCGCCGAGTTTAACCCTCTCGGCCCTCTTGGGACACATATGTCCCAATGAATGTTTATAATTATCTGTGGAACAATACGTGACACGTATGTGCGTTGTTTTATTCTTTTTTAGTTAATCTGACTATATACTACTATCTACGATTGGCAATCACGAGGAGAAGCAACGTGGTAACGTGCTAGATAAGTTTTATTTTGGCAGGGTGCGTGGCTGCAGAGTCGCATTTATAGAAATTTCGTGTTTTACATGCGTAATTGAACAAGTTTCTGATTTCCTTTTACGTAGCCTTTTAGTTTATAGTATGATATAACTGTTTTGCTAAAAAGTTTTTACATTATTATGTTTTTACTTATCTTGTTGAGCATAGAGAAGTGCCTATGCGTTTCCGGGACGCACATGTCCCATTAGGTATTTTCATACTTTGTTCTTGTTTCTTTATCACAAGCAGTAAGATGTAATAATGTTATAAATACGTATATAATATATCTATATATAATAAAAATACATTATATAACATTCCCACAGAAGATCGGAAGTGTTTAAGCCTGTTTAATTTTTCCGGGTCACATATGTCCCACTGAAAAAATCTGTTGGGGCACACATGTGTCCCAATTTATAAAATTAACATACAACTGTCAAATTTGATCAGTACCTATCCGACACTTAATACAATCGACTTCTGCAAGAAAATATAATAAAATCCAGATAGAAAAATGTCGGTTCGAAAGGGCTTAACCCTTTAGCGTCCGCATCTAGATGCCTTTGAAGAAACAATATCCCATTTTGTTTTTATCGTTAAAAATGGTCTGAATTTATATATTTTTATACAAGAAAAAATTTAAAATTTTTTTAAATTTATGTTTTTCATATATAACATGTGTCAACTATGTCATTTGCTTTCGTGAAATGCATAATTAAAGCTTGCTCATCCCAAAAGTGTCGATTTTATGGGTCTATGCCTATTAACACATTTTGTTTAGTTTTATGAATAATACAATTCCCCTCGAGTCAAGCTTTTCTCTAGATCGAGCTACGCATATATATATATATATATATATATATATATATATATATAAAATATCACATTATTTAAAGCAATTCAGAAAGTCATGTAATGGGTTTACTGTATGAACAAAGTACCGCAATAATTCATTAGATGGCTTCAATTAGTACTGTGAACGTTTGATGTGTTCCATTATTCACTGTCCAGTGCTCAATTATAATGCTGAGCATTACTACTTGTAATGAACGTTCAATCGTTGGTTAAACTTTCACCAACGACTCGTACTCCAACGAATTCATTAAAGTGGCTCAATTAAAAACCTCCCCCTAGTTACATGTCAAGTATTCATATTTAAATTTTATCGGTGCAATACACTCATTCCACGAGTCGAAAAGTGGATAATCTTAGAAATTTTGTTTTAGAGAAAGCTACAGGACGCACTTTTGTGTTAATTATTATACAGGGTGACCCCAGAGGTTGGTGCCAATCAGCAACTCTGCAGAATCATACAACGGAAGAGTATCTATCGTACAACTTTACTTAATGAGTAACGAATCTCTGCTTTCTTATAACTCCTTAACCCTCATTCCTTCCTCATTTCACGAACTGAATCTGTCCTTCGGTGTCAAATCGACACAGTGATATAAGATCGATGAAATTACAGGGTAGACAGTTATTTTTCTATATTTTTTTATTCAAATTGATGAGTTAACATTTACGTCTCAGATTTTTCGCAACATTCGCATAAAATAAAACGATGTGCAGGACGTCCTGCTTGTTTACAACAATCACAAATAATAGAACAGACTAACTTATTCCGAGAAAACTGTGTCAAATTAACACCGAGGGACGGATGAGGGTTAAATAAATCATTTTCGGACATGGGTTCATATAAACTTTTCTCATCTATTTCACCTCCTGAATACGCTGCGTTAATTTGGCACCAACATGTCGGGACAGTGGACACATCCTATAGGTATTTCTGAAGATATGATATGAACTTCGCTGTACAATCTACTCGAATAATACAACAGTCATTAGCAATGTCCCTCTGAAGTATTAAAAGTGGCATTATACTGGGTGACTATAATCGAGTGTCACTGATCAGAAATAAAAGAAAATAACAGATTTGTGTTTTTATTTTAAATTCATTCGAATCAAGAATAACAAAATAGCAGCAGGAAACACTGATTTTTACAAGTACTTTTGCACCTGCATTATAACCGAAAGCTTTTAATATATTAAGGTTCATGAGCGTCCGTAGGGGGGGGGGGAGTGGCAACAGGGGCTGTTGCATCCCTCCTGGCTTTTGAGAAAAAATCGCCTATTTTTAAAAACTGATCTTTATTAGTTTATAGTATAAACTTTGTACTGAAAAAGTGAAATGTTTTTAAATTTCTATTCTAAATTTTCATTAAATTGGCACTACAAAATGTTTTAAAAAAAAAGCAAGAGAGCTAGTCCGGGGTACTCCACTCGCACCGTGTGTTTTATGATCCGATTCATCGATGTCATCGCCAAAGTTATTATTTCATTAAATACTATATTTTTCTTTATCGCCAGCCCAAAGCCCTCCCCCCCCCCCTGGAAAAAGTCTGCGGACGCCCTTGTTAAGGTCATTCTGGTATAGACTGAGAAAGGCTATTTATTGTAATTTACATGAAGTCGAAAATTCAAGTCGATAAATAGAACGGATTTGAGGTTTAGTAAAGGCCTATGTTTTTGCGAATTTTTTTAACTTCAGCAACATATTTTAAAAATGCACTTGCGATAGCTACTCCAATCAATAAATGTTGAGATGCTGTTTTAATGCTGCCTTAATATGATAAACATTTGAACAGCATTAATCCTACAATTGTGAGCTACATAAACTACAATGTAAACAATAGTATGAAGCTATTTATCTCTGAAGAACTACCTTTAGTTTTATAATCTCCATTCTAATCTCAAATTATCCATCTCCTACAAGAAATTGAAGTAATCTTTACGAGGAAAAGAACTAACGTAGGTAACTGTTTTTCAATTCCCACTGTACATTGATAGCGTTGAGAAAATTTGTTATTCCAGGCATTCTTACATAAAAACGAAAATAATACTCATACGAAATTTCACGTATGTAATTCTTTGAAATGCTATTCTTTTGAAAATATTCAATAATATTACGAAAATAAAATACAATAATTATTAGCTATGAACTAGCAACATTTTTGGGACTATCTAAATAAAGGACAGTAACCTAGTAAACGAGCAACAGCGAATATACAATTATTTATTAAAACTCGAAAATTTGTTCTACTTAAAAAATCTCACCATTCATTGTTTCAAAGAAATTATTCCGATAAAAGTGACTCTTGTATTCAGTACTTACTACATAGTGTCAAAAACACCCGCCGTCATATCGACAGCAATGACGTTCAACCGAAGAAGTAAGAAATGTAATATTGTATATCACTAACAAGAAATTAAAGTGTTTCAAAACACATTATTCACAATAAACAAAAAAAGTTACCGAACACATTTGAAGAGTCCAGGGAAAAAACGATCATAGCCGCAACAACTAAAATTTTCAGTATTTGGAAAATAAACTTTATGAACTCCCTTCCCCAACCACATTATACACGATCTAAAATATAATATTCTTCTTTCTTATACCGTAAACTGGGGTGACTTTGCCCGCCCGGGGTGACATTGCCCACTTTTCGGAAAGACTTTATTTTATTTTATTGTGAAGTAATTAGAACATATGGTGCTTTGTAATCGATAGCAATAATTTTTCCAAGAGCAACCGCAAAAAAAATAGCGAATTCAATCATATGGTAATTTTTCAGTCGAAGTAAAAAAGTGGGCAATGTCACCCCGGCGGGTAAAGTCACCCCAGTTTACGGTAATCCATCTCTCAATCTTTTTACGAACATTTAATATTCTTATAAAGTATGTTCATAAATTTTATGAAAGTAAAAATTCCAGAAGGAAAATTCGTTCACCGGCACAGCTTGGCCCTTAATTTTTCAGAACCGTGTCCATTTTTTCCCTCTTATTATACTACAGTTTGATAGCTTCTCCTAAGCTCTAACACATGATGCTAACCTCTCAATTTCGATTTAGAATGGCCTATGGTCGTTTTTCCCCTGGATTTTTCATTTAAAACAGCAAACGGCATTGCACCGCAAAGTTCAATGCGATTTAACGAGGGCGCAAAGGGAAATTCGAAAGAAGTGAATAGTTTTGCTTACCCATTAGTTTCCGTACTTCTGCTTGGCTGAGGAAGAGGTTGAAGTAGCTTGCACCTGGCCGCACGAGGACGGACAGCAACACTGCCAATTTTAGGAGCATCGTGGCCACCACGTGCTTAACCGGTCCTACGCGTATTGTACAGCACTCGTAAACACGCGTCGCGTTACGCCGTAAACAACGTTAAAGTCTTCGAAGTCGACTCATGGTCGACGGCAGTCGTGAATTATCGCCGATCTCACGAGTGTAGGATGCACGTGACAGCACGGTTGTACGCCGACAGACGAGGGATACGCTACGGTTAGGATTGTGTCGTTCAGCCTCTTCCGACCGACCGGACCTTTTGACAGTTCGTCGCATGAAACTCGAGTTTTGTCGCGTAACGGCACTCCGGGTGTCGCGATGGTGAAACGTTAAGGAGGCGCATCGGCAGCGCTCGTTCGACCGCGAGCAAGCGTGCAAAACGAACGAGGGAAACGAGGAACATATAACAGAAGACAGAGTTAAGGAGCGAGAATGCACGAACGAAGGGAGCGCGCAACGGTACCTGCCTCGTGAAAGCCACAACCAGTTGTGTGCTCCGACCGCCATGGGTCGTCCGAGGTCGACGCAGCCTCGCCGAGCCGAAACTAGCCGAGGCCGGCCGAATTCGGCCGAGGTCCACCCACAAGAGACGCTCGGTTCCAGGCGCGTCCCGCGGATCGGATGACCTCGGTGTTTCGTGGCGACGACAGCCAAGGGGAGAATTAAAATTGCGATTCGCAAACACGCCGAGAAGATTTACGAAAGGGAACAATCAGCCGGCATTTCTCGAGATACCGGCTACTCGTCATCAAAAGCGCACTGGTACGTGCTTTTGCGGTTGGTATCGCGCCGTCTCTCGGAGAAAATCGGGCACGAGCAAAGCGAAGCCCGCGAATCAAATGCAGCGCGCGCTTTTGTCTTCAGCCCTCGGTTGTTACTTGTTGCATTTTCCCCCACACGTAGGTAGGTGCTCTTGTGTAGCGATTTGCTTTTGAATTTCGAGATTCGTGAAAGTGGAGGGATACGATTTTTATAATTTAGTATTGACATCGCAATCACGTGTGAAGTAACTTGTTTTTCATCACGCTTGCCTTTGTATAATGTGAATTCTTTTGAAATATAATGTAAATAAATTGTTTGGTATGGACGATAATTCATTTCTTTCGTTTTAGTGCTAAATGTAGGGTTTGTCGGTTTTATATACTATAATTTATATATAAATATGAATTAATTATTTAATTAAAAACGTTATCATTTTGACTTGAATTCGCCTCGGACACAAGCATATTGTAGTAGGTAACAGTTTATTGTATAACTAATCTTCATGAGTTCATATTTTCGAAAGAAAAATACTAAATTAAATAATGATTTTTAATTTATATTTTGTAGGGATTTTAGTTATTTTAATTTTTTTTATTTATTTGGTTTTGTATAGATAGAGTATATTTTATTTTGTTATATTTTTGTAATTCCATAAATATTAAGAAACTGAAAATATTTAAACCTACGAATATTTATTTTCTACTTTAATTATATTTTCTGGTGAAAATTCGAAAACCAGTTTAACCGTTTTTTTCGGAGTAGTGGAATTCGAAACCGGTTTTTCAAGAGTCGGTTTTTGTATAAACCATAGTTAAATGCTTTCCATGTTAGCACAAATTCTGTGGAGTGTTATGAGCTAGTATAATTATTTGCTGGTATGTATTCTGTTGTTTAACTGGATACCGGTCATTTTTTATATCATTGATGACACTAATATTGTATTTCCTCCAAAATATATAGTATAACACTAATTCAGTTTTTTTAACAATAATGTCTGGTGTGAGAGAGAATAAAATATTTCCTTAACGAAACTCTGTTTTACGAAGTACATAAACTTTGCTTTTCGAAGTAAAAGAATCTCATTTGTACATATCATAGGTAACATAGGAATTTTGTATTTTAAGTATTTCATTAATGATTTTTTTTTTATAAATATTGACATTATACAAGCTATCCCACGATTGAACAACATTGTCAATATATTTTCTAAATAAGAATAAACGTAATTTTATATAAATATAAAATTCTACGGAAAAAACCTTTTAAATAATAGCAACAATCTGCTGTCCCCTACATTGATTTCTGGTTTAGTACATATTATACCCTTTCAACTGGAGTATGTTATAAGACATTATTCATAAATACATGTCACATTATAACATAATATATTAAAATTTATAATCTTTCCTGATTTACCCACTTTCACATAGGTATACTAAATTTAGACTGTTCAATAATTAAAGAAACTTAATATAAAACTGCAAATAATGATCGTACAGGTAATAGCAATAGTTTTCTTCAACTGAAGCAACATTTTCAATCATTTCTATTAGAAACTGTGATGCATGTATGCTCGAGCAGAAAATAAAATTTTATCATCCCTGTCGACTACAGACCGATATCTCCACGCGATCGAGTTCACATAATCGATACTGCCATGCGAATTGCACGGGTATTTAATCGGCATAGAGTCGGCTATAATTTCTGTGCTCATCATTTACATAATTTGAGATCCAGTAGGGATGGCAAGAACGCCCACGTAGCCTTTGCGAATCGCGATCTTCCTTCGTCCACTTTTTTTCCCCTCCCTTCTAGTCTATCACGGCACGCTTGATTACCAAACGTCGTTATTACGACCCATAGGCTGAAACGAGATGGGAGTATCTGCTGCGAGGGGAAAAGAAACAGAAAGTAAAAAGGGACGAGGGAAGGTGGGGGGGAGAGAGAATGCGCGCAGCGCGAGGCTCGTTTTGCAAATTCGCGGTTGATTGAAAAGCTCGCAACGAGCAAAAAGGCGAGATAACCGAGGACAAGGAGGAAAAAAAGCGACAGTGATTGCTCTGTTGTGCAGCGTGGATCGCAAGGAGCATTGCTCGAACGCGTTCATGTGCGAGCTCAATCTCTCGCCATTGCTGCTTGGTAGCTGCCTGCAAGAAAAGCAAATTCGTTCCATCGGCTTTCCCTCTCATCTCCCTGCCTTGCCTGCCTCATCCAACTGCTCGCCACGCGGCCATTAACTTATTTAATCTCGACTATTATATGGCTCGGGCCATTATTATTTTATATTTTATCGATACCCCTCGGGGCCCTCTGTACATTCTGTGCGTATGACTCCGACACTGGAACACGACGTATAGGCATTTATCGATGAATATCGCGTAACTGTTACCACCTTATCGCGTGTCAAGCACTCGAAGTGAAACGATTTTGGAGGAAGTGACTTGGTAACGTCTTGAACCGAGTACGGTTCAACATAATATCATGTGTTGGAACATATTGAATCAATATATATTTATTTTCCTACCCCAATGTATGTATTTTCAGATGGTAAAGATTTTTCGTGGAAAGTTACATTTCATTAGAAGAGAATGCCTTAAAAGTAGCCTATATTCTGGACCTCCAAAGTGGCTGCCCACATTAATGAAATTTTTCCTGAGAAGTACTTCTTAGAAAAATATTGGACATGATTTTAATTATCTTTCGCATTTGTCCATACTGAAGGGCTGAAAACAGCCCTCAATATTGTGCGGCAAAAACATATTTTATCAAATATCTCGGGAACTATTTGGTGTAGGAATATTTTTTTGTTGTTGTGTCGCGGTTGAAAGAAAATAAAAAAATATATACAAATTTTTTTAATTAAACGATTTTAAAATGCACTAAAAACTAAATAAATATTTATTTTCTTGTACTACAATTTCGATGGTGATATGCCACTTTACAGAAAATCGTGGGGCAGGATATTTCATCGCTTTTCATTCATCGCTCATTTCAAGGCTTGATTCTGTATTAAATTGAATTGCATCCTGTTATAAAATATCCGGTCCCACGATTCTCTTTAAAGTGACATATCAACATCGTAATTGTAGTACGAGACAATAATTATTTTTTAGTTTTTAGTGTTTGTGGATTTTTTATTTTTTTATATATTATTTTATTTTTTACTTTTTTTATGAATATTGTATTGTCAACCAAACTACGCACACCTGCAAAGTTTCAAGACAATTGAATTAGTCGAAGTGGGTGAAAATTGAGTTGCCAGATTTGAACCAAACGTACACCAAACATACAGAGGATCGAAGCTAAGTAAAATCGATTAAAAATTCAGTTATCTAAACAACTTCTAGAAAAATTCATTTGTTGAAACAATATTTTTTGACGATTTTCCTGGCAAAATGTTAATTGATTTTCGTGTAATATGTAAGGCGTGAACTAGATTAAAAAATACGGATATTATTACTAAAGATTATTATATGCGTAGTTTTCTCCATTCCTATTATGGTGTTTTGGGTAATTACACTATGGTATATATGGTAGTGTAAAGGTCCGGAGGCCAGTAAATTTTAGAATCTACCGATAAATCCTAGAATTTACACTAAAACATTGTCAACATAAAACGAGAAGTGTTAAAAGATCAGAAGTGCTCCAATAAACGTCAACCTAACCCAGACTAGTCGATTAGTCGATCAGGAAGAGGGTTGCGGGAAAGGAGGACCAGCTCCAGGTGTTTGCCTCGGATAACGCAGACCTAACTTCGACCTAAGCCCGAAGTTCAAATATTTTATAAGGTGTTTCAGAATTCTACCGCCCAGTAGCGGAAAATTCACCGGTCTTCGAACATTTACCACTAAACATATTGGAACGGAGTGATCCTAATTCCCAAGGTGGTCCGGAGACATTTTCCAGGGGGGAGGGGGGCAACTTTAGAATGATGGTAAAAAAGACTATACCCCTATTGCTTTTCTTAACCCATTTTATAGTGCCAATTTAATTAAACATTTAAAAACAAAATTTAAAAATATTCCCTTTTTGTAGTATAAATTTAATAAAGATCAGTTTTGAAAAATAAACGATTTTTTCTCAAAAACCAGGGGGGCAACTGCCCCTTTTACACCCCCCTCCGAACGCCCATGCTAATTTCCGCAATAAGGGGTAGGTGTGCATAGTAAGTGTATGTTGCGATCGAAGTTCCACTTACAGTCGTTGCCAGAAATATGGTAGCTGTGAAAACTATATTGTGTTTATCATTGATAAAAATATGGTAGCTCTGAAAAGCAAATTATTATCAACGTGGAAAACCTGAGCTTCCTTCATTTGGTACTACTTCCACGGCACAATTATTGTAACAATATTTTCGCCGCTGAACGCGTTATGAATACAATGTACAATATAAAGGACTGTAATATATTGTGGCAGATATCGTAGAGAGGACGCCGCAGCCTGTGCTACGAAGCTCCATTTAATCTAGAGCAAATACAGGACGCTTCGCTTAAATCAAGACAGAGTCAAGAAGGGAGAACAGTTTCCTTTGTCGGTTCTAATCTGGACAAACAGTCGTATATCACGGTGGTATCATCCAGATTCTTGTTTTATCCGCTTTTATCCTAGAACGGCTACTGAAGAACTTCAGGTGAGCAGAAATACCTTCAAACTTTTTTTTTCATATTTTAAAGATTATATGCGTTTCCTGATGAACGTGTATTTCATTTTCTTTTACAGAATAATAAAATTATAGGCATAAATCTTTTTCTCCTTTAATATTTTATTAATAAGAATTATTGTTTCTTGATTTTTCTTCTTACGCAAATAATTTGCAAACCTAACGTAAATCAAATAAAATTCTTTGACACAACTATCACGGGATTGATGGTGGAATAATATTGATTTATGAATAATACGTTCTGATTTTCCATTTAGATGCGCAAGAAAATGGTGACTACACTTTAATATGTGTATTATAGCTAAATATATAATAAAAAGATATGCAACAGGGTAACGTTTAATATTAAACATTGATGATATTAGATATTGAACGTACTAAAGAAAACTATTTTAAAAAGCAGATTGCGACTCAACATATTTTTGATATTAAGTTTAGTTGAAAAACTGCTGTATTCCTTCTTCTATATTTTTAACTCGCCAATATTAAAATTCAATAACACACGAATGACATAGAACCCGCGTTGACATAGAACGCATACAAATTTTTCTCGAAATTTGTCTTAACAGGTAAAAATCAATATTTCCATGAAACTAGAGTTGAGCATTAACTAAATAAAAAAATTATTTTAGCTTCAGATTATTCGACGAACAAAGTTAAATTTTTTATTCGACGAGAGTTTCAATTTCAGCGTCGAATAAACTTTTTAATTTTAACTGTAACTTTAACTTTATTCGACGGTATATTCGTTGTCGAATAATTTTGTGGCGTGCATTAACTTTATTCGACGAACTCGAGTTAACTTTATTCGACACATGACGAATAGTTTTTTAACTTTCTTTCGTTATTCGAAATTTTATTTTAAAAAAATTTGCAATTTCTGCATGAAACATTATGCGTAAATACTATTTTTCATTAGTTGCTAATAATTTTCTCCTAATGCATCTAAGTAAAAAATAAATTTTTACAAGTTTTGTATTATCCATTTAAATTCTTTCTTTCTGTTTTTGTACATAGACAAATCAAATATTATAAAGCAAGATGAATATGGAAGAAATTCAGAGGTGCACTTTTTAAAATAGTTACAAATATTTTTATACTGAATTGAGTGCTCTGTCAATACTTTTGTCTAGCATTATGTTTATGTGTCGAACTCACGCCAGTTAATAACACAGATTAATACGATATTCGACCTTGCAATTAATTATTCCCAATGTATTCATTGGACAAATTCTCTCAAGACATTTAATTTCTTCCTAAACAATCGACTTCCCGCGTGTCGATTACACCTTTCTTTGAAACCTTGCACCTACGATGCTGCTCACCATAATATATAATGCATCGTTAGAGGAACATAATAGCGCGACTTTTGAATAAAACGTCATCCCACTTCAGACAGACCTTTGATGCACAATTGGTGAAACCGTAATTCGCGTGCATTACAGTACCGTTCATAAATATTTGCCCACTTGTATACCCACCGTCTACCATTGTGAAAAATCAACATAAAATATGTCACATAAACTGGCACAAAAAATATTTCGCTTGTTTAATAACAATTTGTAGTAATCAAACACGTTGTGAACAATTTACTGTCACCTAGATTTGGTATTTCTGTTTTTCACAACAAAGATGTATGACCTTCTCGAAGTTAAGTTCCTCCAGTCTTCTCAATATTATTTATTATCATCCTTGTTGAAGAACAATGCAGTTAACAAAAAATCCGAAGTCAACTGCTGAACATTGTTTGTATGTGTATTAAGAGAAAAATTGAGAACAAAGTTATCGACAGTTTCAAACATACAATTTGTGACTACACAACTCTAGAACACCATTACCCAAATTCTTTCATTTGAATTTGTCTCTTTTTACGACCCATTGCTGAATGAATCTAGAGTTTCACTGCTGTGCTAGTTCTTATTCTACTGTTAAAACGTATTTCCGAAAAATTTGCCACACCATTGGTAACAGAGAGGTGATGCGACTGAGCAAATACTTGTGTCTGGTAGTGTACGTGTCAGTCGTGTCAGTAAGGAAGAAACGGCGTTTTCTGCTTATCCTGGAAAAAAGCTGGTGGCACTATATCACACGGAGGTTTCCGCGCTTTGAAAAGCTTTCTTTGCCCGATCGTGGCGCAGTCTCCAATTAACGTTTTCCGCCCTGTCAAAAGGGCCGACACGGCGCGCTTGTAAAGTGAATTAAAGCGTGCTCCGTTTGCTACCGCCTTTTACAACATTCACAGATGCAAATCTATGCACGTACGGCTGTTTGGTCCCCGTGCCCGCGCACGATGCCGTTCTTTGCTCGTCCGTACGTATTCTTATTCCTTGCACCCTTTCCTAGGTCCATTCAATCCACTGAAATGCAAAAACGTACCCGTCCAACTTCAGATAGCGTGGTTCAAGGAAATACGCGTTGCTCTTAAGTTCAATTTCAATTACGTATTTTGCTCATGTACGTTTCGCAAGTATATTTGGCTCCCTGACTATTTTTAACGTCCACGAGTCTTTGATCCCTTTTCAAATGTTTCAACGGTGGCAATAAAATATCACGTTTGAAGATTTTATAGGCGTTAGTGGCTTTGATTAAGCGTTTTTAAATATTAGACGGAGAAGCTTGGAATAAAGATTTCCTTAAGCGGGAACACCACTGTAATGGCCCCAACAAGTAAAGGTATCTTTGGAAATTTATTTAAAGCAAACTACGTAATGAATCTTTTTTAAATTTTCAGGACTTTTTACTGGATATTTAAGTTAGAAGAGTATCTTTTTTTTTAAATTTATTTAAAGCAGATTTACAAGTCGTACAGGAGCAGTAACTTTGCGCTGCAAAAAATCTGGTTGGCGGTTTTCTGACGAAACAGTGCTTCTAAAATCAACAAACCAGAATGTTTTTGAAACTATATGCGGATGGCTGTGGCGCGCCGGGAGATTTTGTTTCCTTCTATTTTCAACGAAAGAGGTTAATTTACTAGAAGTACCATTTTTTTCAGAGGTTCACCATTTTATCATTTTTCACAATTTTCAAAATCGAACCCGTCGTGCCATAGCCTCGCGCATATGGTTTCTAAAACTTTTTGCTTTTTTGACATCCGAACACCTGTTTCGTTGGAAAATTGTTAACCACGTCAGCGGAAATTTTTGCAGCCATAAGTTGCTGGTCCTGCAGAGCTTATAAATCTGCTTTAAATAAATGTAAAAAAAGATATTCGTCTAACTTAAATATCCATTGAAAAGTCCTGAAAGTTTACAAAAAGATGCATTACGTAGTTTGCTTTTAATAAATTTCCAAAGATACCTTTACTCTTCGGGCCATTACAGTGATGTCCCCCCTTAACTAGTACTTTAAGTAAAAATATGATTTAGTTGAATGAATTGATTTTAAATCGATTATGTCTTAATGACTCGCAAAAAGAACTAGAATAAGAATTTAAATGCCTCTCCCAAAAAGTTTACGAATATTCTATTATCCCTATTTGACAATAGTCTTGAATTCTGCTCCAATCAGATGGAAATTAAATTAAAAATTATAAATATACAAAAAAAAATTATATGAAAAATTACTAAAATAATTAAGCTTTGTACAGTTTCAGACATGTTCTGTTAAAAAAATAATCGCCCATCTATTATTATCAAATTCGTTTGTCACATACATGCGATTCTCTTGAAATATGAACTGCAAATGTACAAAGCATGTTGAAACAAATGAAAAATTGTCGATTGAAAGACAAATGGCGCACATCTGTAAATAAAAGCACATACAAAATAAAATGCTGGTTGTATGCCTTTCTTGAAATTCGGCGCACTCGTCTTCGCCTGATCCGACGACGGTGCAAAGGGGTTGAAAGTAGAAATTGCAGTAGGCCAGGGATACAGGGGGATGGGCCTGAAAATAAGAAGATACGTATAAAAGGAGCTGCCTGCACGTTGGACTAACAAGACTCAGGACTCAGGAGCTATTATCATAATTGTGGGCTGCAGGCAGCGGCTGTGCCCACAAACCAGAATGCCTCTTGTCTCATCTACCTCCGTTCTCTCTTTCTTCTTTATTGCACCCTCCTCCGTCCGCCGTTCCTCCCTCCTCCTCTTCTCTTTCGCGTCTTTTTAGTCGAACCCTCGTACACTCGCATTTTGCGCGTCTCTCCGCTGGTCTTTTGCACGTGCTAAAGACAAATGGATCGCCTACCGAGGCATTTAACTTCTGCTCCACGTATTTCCATTTAGATTAAGAAGCTCCCGCGATATTTTAGGCATTCCCAGCAAAATAAGACACGGCTCACCAATGTAGCGCACGTGTCCAGACATTCGTAAGCTTTAATCGTAGCGCCTCGTCGTCGAGATTCGTGCCCGCGCCTTGAAATGAAGAAAGCGTAGCAAGTATCCTTAAGGATATTGAGGGAGCCGCGGATACGTATACAATGCTGGTGTCTATTCAGAAACAATGCTGAAATCCAAGATGCAACGTCTGCCGACCATCGTTTCATTCTCCCGTGTCTTTACTCTCCTTGATTGCATGGCGGGGGCTTCGAGATCCTCTCAAGCCCTGCGCAACCATTTTGGCTTTCATTTGAGGAGATGGTCAGGCAACGTGGAGCAAATCGACATCAAACGTCAAGAGTGCAATTCTTGTAATTCAACGCCTTGTACCAGATTACGGAGAGAGCTGTCTTTTGAAATTCATTGTTATTAAATTCGCGTGATGCAACTGATCCACGCACATATTTCAACTGAAATAAGTTTATCTTTCTGTGGTTAGTGTGGGGATTTAAAAAAAAAACATCCTCGCCAGTAACGTTTCGTCTCGTTTGCTGTAAGAAATCGGTCCAAAAGGACTTGAAAAACGCGAGCCTGCTTACGTGCACGAGAAAACTGTTCTCCGATCTGATCGAATTCGCGGAAGCAATTTTAAGGAACGATGTACACACTTATTTGCCTTTGGGTAAATTGTGAATATCGGGTAAAGAGTTATACCTGCCGTACACAAAGGGCGCGCAATCAGTAATTTCGCTTCTCAATTGTACTTTCTAGATTTACAAATTATATTTCGTCCCTAAATACATTTACAAAATATTCTTTTTCTGCCTACCATAAACGTGCTTCCTCTGTCACCCCTTTGGACAAATACCATTGACAATGAAATATCGCAATTTCGACGCATACTCGAAAATCGAAGATACGCGACTGACCCGTTATTTCTGAGGTTTCATTTGAGATTTTAGCACCGCTGTATATTTCGACCAGCCGACGCATGAAGCCGATTTGCTGTTTAATCTTCCAGTACCTATCGTACCTCACCTCGCCTCCTCTAAGTGGCGTGGCTAAATAGTTTCTTTTTGCTTTACATTTCTTCCCGTGTGTTCTTTCAACAAGAGATGCCAGGGGCGTGTATGTTTGTTTATCCTCGGTGTACCCTATTATTAGGGGCCGGGGCTCCTTGAACACCGAAGGGCCCACGCTGATATTCGGGCCTGGAGAGACGATCGCGCATCCCCTGACCTCTCTCCTCTCTACCCCAGCCCGTCGTTCGTCCCTCTTCCTCCGAGTCGTCTCTCCGTCGTGCTTTATTCCGCGAGTAAGAGCAACCCGAGATGAAAGGGATAGGCAGATAAATTTGAGGGGGGACCCACGGTTCCCCGGCGGGGCCCTTTGCCTGCCTCTTTAGATTCTGATTTAGACTCAGCCGCATTTTAATTTATCGCCGACGATCGTGTCGATTATAGAAACGCCTATTCGCGAGAAAGAAAACGATCCCCGTCGTCGCTTATAAACAGCTAATTTGCACGTGGAAAGGTGTACGTATGCCGCTTCTGGGACGGCTTTTAAAGGGTCTCACCTCGATGTCTTCTGGATCCGCAGCGGATATTATTATTATAACTACAATGTTGTTATTAAGGCACAGTGTTCACCTTCTAGGATGTGTCCCGTAGGAGAATCATCAATTAACCCTGGTTGGACATTGCCCATGTCAGATATATTCATAAGCCCTGTTTTTTTTTTCCACCCGATCCTGTTTTCGTAGGGGAGTTCGTGGGATCTTTCGCCTCTTCTATCTGACGTACAATGCGCCGCTGATGATATATCCTGCGGCTCCCGCTATTGAATGGTGTCTGTTTGCACGGGCGACACGTGACACAGCGCTAGGGACTGCTAACGCAAGGCCACACCCTACACGTGCGTTATTTGTTTAATTTAACAGTATTGTGGCGCGGTGTTTTCGCCCGTGGACGCTCGATTTATTTCGCCCGTGCCTATTTCCTGCATTTTTAACGTGGGAGAATGTAACGATGGGAGCGGGTGTCACTTCCGCCGTGTTTATTGCGGGTCTCGTGTGAAAATCTGTGCACGTTGTGTGGGTTCATTTCGTATCTTGTTAATATATATATATGTACGTTTTTCTTTGTATGGTCATATTAAATTATAGATTTAAAATGCTATTAACTAATTATCTGAACGCTTTGCACGTATAATGTATTGCTGCAAACGTTTATTCTGCGGTCTGTTGTAATGGTAAGTGTAACAGTTGTTTCGAATTTGTCAATGTTAATAAGTGTAAATAGTTTGTGTTTAATCGTAAATCTTTTCTGCGGAATTACCAATTTACAGATGCCTGTTTTGGTCGGGGTTATTAATTACCGCATCTGATAATGTCGGCCTTCGCGTCAGAACCATCGAGGCTAAGCTTCCGAAAACCCCCATGTCCCGAATTGGCTGAAATATTAAAAACATTTTAATTTTGCATAGAAATAATGTTTGCGAGAAGGATTTTTGACAACTTGAAATTTTTTTACTGTTTTGATGTCATTTCCTACCGTACCGACGTTAAGTAGTATAATGACGGACTGGCACAGACCAAGTATAGTACAGTAATTCGTCGTTATTGTCCCGTTTTTACCATGCGTAGTATGCCCGATGGGCGATGACTATCCCCGCCATTTCTTGGAATCCTTTGGCCGAGAGTGAGAGAACGAAAGAGTCGACCGGCAACTGTTTCGTTCCCTCTCGCTCGCTCTTCGGAATTCTTACTCGCGGCATCGGCCGCACGGAACAGTTTCCGCATCGCGTCATACCTCATACCACAGCCAGATATTGGATAGACCCATCACGCAATGTAATTTTGTGTCACACGCTCGGGGGGGCTCGCGAGCCCCCTTACCATTTTCATGTCACACCCAACGTAATCGATTCAGTCTAAAATAAGATTACAATGCTACGAGTGGTAGGAATTAAAATTAAATGTTGTCCGAAACATTTAAAATCTGCAACGGCTTTTTGAACGGTATTCATAAACGTGTCTTAATCTTAAGCAAATGCTTAAGCATTGGGCATCCTTTACTATGCTATTAGATTAGTAGAGGTTGCCGCATGGTTAAGCAGTTGCGTAAGAATAAGACACGTTTATGAATACCGCCCTTTGTCTCTTTTTTCGTGGTGGAAATCCCTAACGGATACCTCGACTCTCGATGACCTCCTGACCAGAGAGGTCCCGCACGACGGGGGACTTGGGCGAGCTCCAAACAGAACGATGCGCTCGCCACCCTCCCCCCAGTACACTGGTACCTCTCCTGCCAAGTAGAGATGGGCATAAAATTATCTAAATAAAAATTTCAAATTTGAATAAAAGAGAAATATTTTATTCGTTCTTTGTCGAATAAAAATAACCTCGAAGTATCTTTATTCGAAACGTCACAACAGGCGGTAAGACGGAGAAAAACGTACTTAAGCGGTTAAGTGGGGAGCCGGACCAATCAGCGCCTCCTCAGAATCATGGCTGAGCGGACAAGGTTTTTCTAAGGATGAATTCAGTATAAAAGAGAACTGGATTTCACTATTCTGGCGAACATTACCGCACGGGCGTCCGGATATTTTTTCCAGGGGAGGGGGGCTTGGGATGATGGAAAAGAAAAATATACCCCTCTTGTTTTTTGTAACCCATTTTATAATGCCAATTTAATTAAAAATTTAAAAACGAAATTTGAAAATATTCCCCTTTTTTAGTATAAACTTAATACAGATCAGTTTTTAAAAATAAGTGATTTTTTCTCAAAAGCCAGGGAGGCAACTGCCCCTTTTGGCCCCCTCCCCCTGCAGACGCCCATGCATTATCGTTTTGAAAGTTACCGCGTTACGTTATTGTTTTTTGTTACTGTTATTCTTGTGGACTTGAAACAACTCAGCCGGCAAATAAATTCAGTTGTATAAAAATCATTTGTGTATTTATTTACAGCCCACCTTTCATATCGTAGTACCTGTATATTTTTTATTTAACAACCAAAAAATCCATAAAATGGACGAACTTTTTAACAACAGTATGGCCTTGGACATTGTGGTGCCAAACAACTCGGCTGTGGGTGGCATTCTGCGCCCCGGCGATACCACTTATCTGTCTATAAAACAAACAGCATATAAAATAATTAATTGAAAATTAATCGGTACACTGAATTTTCATAAACAATTAATAATGCAAAATGTTTTATGAAATTGTGTATTTTAGGACTAATACCCTTCATAAAATATGAAGTTATACAGGGTGTCCCTCATAAAACAGGCCACTTAAATATCTTTTTAAGTTGTGATACAAAAAGTGTTTCATGTGTAATTTGAATGACACAGAAAATGGTACCCCTTTAACGTATTCGCCCTTTGATATCAATCAAATTACATATGAAATTGACTGTTGCTTCATAATATTGCAGGAATGTTTCCAAAATAGAATGAAGCAACATTGCGTGGTAGTATTTTCACAATATTGCAGAAATATTCCAGTGGTACATGCAATATTGTAATATTATAGCAATATTTCTGCAATATCAAGTGCTGTACCCCATACGTACACCTTGTAACACGTAACTTCGTCCTGGGATAATGTGTAACAAGTCTGTCCCAATGTTATTTAAATTAGAAGTCATAATTATTTCAGCGGTGGAACTATATGTAATAAGTGGTCTTTTTATAGGAAATGTCCAAATTGGTTTGCACTCCTCAGGGCTAGGTTTTACATACCAAGCTTCTGGATCATTCTTACAGTTGTACTTTACACACATCATTGGTTTGCTAGTTTTCCTGAAAAGTTTCATTATTACATTTTATTGAAACATTTCTGAAGTAGTGTTGTATTTAAATATCAAGGACCTAGATCAGGGCTGCACAGGGAGCCTTTTTCAGCGCCTAGCGGCGAGCAACCAGCTATGCCTCTGTTCCGTTGCTAAGGGTAGAATCAGTGAGGAGAACTGCAGTAGTGTAGGTGCGGGCTCGGAGGCTCGTAGCATAAGTAGCAACGGGACAGCTCGACGTACGGCTGGTTGCTCGCCGCTAGGCGCTGAAAAAGGCTCCCTGTGCAGCCCTGACCTAGATCATCACTTATACGGGGTGTTTCGTAACAAATGATACGAGACAAGTCGAAAATAGAGATTCTGATTTTTTTTCGAACACGCTTCGTTCTATAATATAATAAATAGGTAATAAAGTTTAAATTTCGACCGCACAGGTGTACCGGAATACAGTGATCGGCAGTTGAGAGGTACGCTGAGGTAAAGGGAATATTCTGGTACACCTAACAGCAGAGATGTCCAATATATGTTCTGAAGCTCAGACATATCTTCCCACTATTATTTTTGCTACCATACACATATGGATACTAGTTGCTGCTGTGTTCTATGTGCATGTCCCACACACAGGCCCATTCCTGACGGGGGTACAGAAGATGCCCCCGCACTTGGGCGGCCGCGGACCGTTTATTATATGTCAAATTTCGACTAATAAGAATAATAATCGAAAGTTTTTTGCACGATACCTATTTAAAACTATGTGTATATAGATATAAAAGTAAACACTGCGTATCAAATTCTTAATTAAAGAATACTATATTAATAAAGGTGGCAATTTGTTTTTCCGCCCGGGCGGCCAAAACTCAGGATTACAGGCATATTGAGTGACAGGTGTTACGAAACACCTATATAAGACCACATACACGGACACCGCTGTTCTACGGCCGATATTCGAACTTCATGTTTTCGAAAATTAAGGGAGTTAGGAGAAAATTTTATTCCATATTTTCCGCTCAATTTTTCGTGTCAAATCATCACCCGCCTGTTTCTATATACCACCGGTTGCGAGACACTCTGTCTATAACATACTATTTTAATTTTTGTTATAGATATTAAAAAGTAATCTTATTATTTTCAATTCGTACATGCAAGCCATTTTCTCAGAAAGATATTTTAAGCGCTGCAATTCTCGTCCAGGACTAGATACTTTGTTAGAAAATCCCCAATTTCCAATTGCTTCTGCCACGCCATTGCCCCTCGTAGATTCGACTTTGCACAGCATTGTCGCAAAAACTAAGTCACTGTTTTGTCAAATTATGTATTAAATTAGTAACTTTGTAACTGTATACTTGAAAATTTTTTTTATGCGTATCACATTGAATTTGGTTACTAACAGGTGAAGCTTGTCATATTACTATATGAACTGAAATATGTTATAATCGTTACCATAGTGGCACGGCCGTCTGTAGTAACAAGCCACCAATGGACATAGCAATGTAGGGACGAAGGAATAGTTACGACTATAGGCGAGGGGAGTGATATGCATTGAAGGGCGGGGGGGAACCTTCATCTGCCTGGATTTGATTGGTTGCATTCTACGCATGCTCCGTACCGCTAATTATGAAAAAGTGTTTGCTACAGATTAGTACATACAGACGTCTAATTGTAAGTATATACTTGATTATTCAGGAATATAAATTGTAAAAATAATGAAAATTGAAGAGAAATATACATCTATAATTATTAAAATATATGAGGTGAATACCACACTACGAGGAACACTTCAAATCTTAGAGCTCTAAGTTTCAAATATGGCTGCCATTACCCCTTCCTGCGACGCGACAAACGTTCATCATTACACATTATCAAAGAGTAGGTATAATAAGAGGCGTCACTCCGGGCGGAACCTTTGAAGTCCTTGTTTGACTTTGGCATTTAAATTGGTTGTACATTCGAGCGGGATATTCAAATCGACTAAATGTACCTTACCACAATTGGCTGATTATTGCCGAAGTTTACCGATCATTGCCGAATGGGCATTTAAATTGGTTGTCTCACTAGAAATCACTGTTTCCCTAGATTATTTCTGTCCTTGTCGAGTGACGCCTCTTATTATACCTACTCTTTGACATTATGGCGCTTGTGCGAAGCAGCAGCCAATAGAAAAAAGGCGTATGTTACCTCGTCGCCCCTCCCGTAAGGAGATGACCCCCCGCAATGATTCCTCCGTCCCTATATTCCTACTATGTCCATGGTCCATGCAAAGAGGAGATATAGGGCGCGTTCCGATTCACGCATAATGCAGCATAATGTGCATGAAGTGCATAGGGTACGTGACATATCCTATGCAGTCTATGCGCAGTATGCGTGAATTGAAACACAGCCATAATAAGAGGCGTCACTCGACAAGGAAAGAAAAAGCTAGGGAAATCAGTAGACAACCAATTTAAATGCCCATTCGGCCCCATTCGGCAGTGATCGGTAAACTTCGACAATAATCAGCCAACTGCGGTAAGGTACATTTAGTCGATTTGAATATCCCGCTCGAATAGACAACCAATTTAAATGCCAAGGTCAAGCAAGGACTTCAAAGGTTCCGCCCGGAGTGACGCCTCTTATTATACCTACTCTTTGGTCCATGGTTACTACAGACGGCTGTGGTCTCCACATGGCGTCTCACGCAACATTGACACCGCTCCCTGTAGGTGTTCCCCCTCCATCAGCGGTACCGAAGACCGCCGATCCCTGCTGAAAACGCCAGTAGTTTGTACATCTACTAAGTTTTACTTATAGAAGTAGAACGATTAACGATGCGAGAGACTGTTTAATTATCTATGTCAATATAAACCTCGTATCGCTAAAGGAAAATATAATCCGTATGACATACACATACAAATGAAACAAAGATGTCAGTAGCTCCCTTACATTGAAAGGGAAAGGACTATGTAAAGAAGCATCGATGAAGCTTTATTTTACATTTTTCACTTTCAGGTACATAGAAAGTATAACGAAGATATTGTTTAATTTTCGATGTTTAGTGATCACTATCTAATACAGTGGCTTTCGCATTCCTCCTTGCAGTATTCTACAAAACTCTTTCGATGTTTCACCGGAGCGATTTTGATAACCACTGTTCCAGATACACACTCGATCTGACAGTAGTGTCCGCACGTACACGTCACAACTTTCGCGGCTGTTAAAAGACGAATGAAAGTATTTATTAGGAAACATGGAAACGTTGTATCACCAGACAAACAAATTGGTCCAAGAGACGCAGCACCTTTTCTCGCAACTCGAGAAAAATTCGCCTAACCTGGATATCAATGAAATAGAGAGCTTCATAGAGTCTAAAATAAGTCTAATCAACAGGTAGCCCACTGGCGAACTTCTGTCGAAAGAAATGACGATTAACGATCCTTAAACTGTGTTAATGTTCCAGCAATTGCGAGCGATTGGATGTATTGTATCTGAAAGGACCCATATTTCAAAGGCAGAACGCTAAGATGAGAGTGAATCAGCTAAAGTACGATAGCCATCACCTAACGGCTGCCTTAAACTCCTGGCGTTACAAAGTGATGAAACAGCAGAGGGAAGAGGCTGAAAGGGAGGCGCTTCTGTCTAAGACGTTCACCGCGAATGACCACGTCGACATTATGATAGATCACAATACGCAGCATAATTCTAGCTTGAGAAACGCGGTGCAGGGAGTCGACGATCTTATTCAAAGTGGCAGTAGTATCTTGGACAGCTTGAGATCCCAGAGAATAAGTTTAAAAGGAGCTCACAAACGGCTAATAGACATTGGGAATACCTTAGGACTTTCAAACACTACAATGAGATTTATAGAGCAAAGAACTAGGCAGGATGGATTTGTTTTAGTTGGCGGGATGATATTCACCTGTATTGTTATGGTTCTAGTTATAGTCTATCTTGCGTAGAAGCGGAGTCTTATTTTTAACAATGCACAGGATGATGCGATTAACGGCAAGGCGTGTGAAATATCCCTCTCCATAATGTAACAAACAACTACCTCTGGAATTGTATACGATATAACACGTCTTTGCTACATTATAAGAGAGATATTCAAAGCTCTTGAGCCCGGTAATGCTTCATCCTTCACGTGCTGTATTACAAAAACGAAATTTGTAATTGTTGCGTATTGTCTGTTAAGATGAGATGTATTTGTACATAATAAAACATGAATCATTGATTGTTGCGATTATATTATTGAGAACACCTAATTTATAATATCCCGCTATCCTCGATAATTTTCACGTTACGAGAAATTAATTAACTTCGCGATAAATTTGTATGTTGGCAACGCTAAGTTCAGTTTTATTTAATTTATTTGGAATTAAGAAATCTATCGTAGATCTCGAGAAACGCATGTGCTTTTATGTTCCCTGGATATTTCAATTAAAATTTCATTCCTTTTACCCTATTTTCGATACGAAACAATAAGTTTTGTACTCCCACCACAAAGATAACATTACATTTCTAAAGGAGCACTATGAATTGCACTTAGAATTTTGTCGCATATTGCAGCATGTAAAATAAAAATTCAACGATCCACAGAAACTAATATAAGACGCCGTAAAACCTAATATTATTGTTTACCGCAATATTTCACAGTTTCTTTCGGTAAAACGAGTAAACAGGTTAGTCGCAGTTCCCCTATGTTACTGCGAATATAAAATATTTATAATTTATATAATGTAAGTGTATACATGTACTGAATTTAACTCGATCTTCTACTTTACGTTTCTGTACATATCTTTACATAATTACGAATTAAACAATTGTTATATTACTGAAAACAATATTACGCGTTTGCATAAGTAACCTACTGTGCGATTAATATTCGATGAATGAAAAAGTAATTTAAATTTCACGCCCCGTGCGTTGCATTTTAAATATCGTTTCAATGTTTATAAATAAATGAAATTCTTCCCCATTTAATCGTTTCTTTGAGGTGCACGTTCCACATGCCACCAGATTATGTAATCGTTTTTCGTTTTATTTTAAGGATCTTATTTTCGATTCTATAAAAATAAGTGCTTATAATACATCTCGAAATCATCAGTGAAAATTTATATATTCACCGGAGACTTTCAGTTACAAGATATTTGTTATAGGTAAGTATCTGTTATCACGTTCAATTTCTCACATTGTAATTCTGTCTTTCTTGAAAAATGACTTTACACAAAACAACAAGTGTAAGAAATGGAGGAAGAAATATGATAGCGCCGCACACATGTAGTTCTACTAAATATGTATAGCACTAAAAAGAGTGACATAGGTTTCAAAAGGATCGATGCTAAGATGAAATTGTTTTAGAATGTCTTTCCCGAACAAAGAGGAACGTACGAAATGCTGGAACTGTAGGGACGATTATTGGAAGTGTCTAGACGAAGGTAAACCAGACGCAGAGTGCAAGAAATTTAGGGAACAGTATGAAAAGTTTTGTCCAGCTCTATGGGTAAGTTCTCTACATCGCATGATTATTTTTATCTCGAGGATTAAAGGACATTAGTATCTGTACTTCCTTGCTAATAACTGGAAGATGTATCGCTAAGAAGTAATGTGTAATTCTGCTATATACGATGCTTCCACCGTTTTAATAAAATTTTCATTTCTATTCACTTTTCACTAGGTAAAACACTTTGATCGTAAGCGGGAGTACTTGAAATTCAAAGAGCAAATAGAGCAAGGGGGGTACGTTCCTGAAGAGTCAAATCCAGCATAAAATATAGAACTAATGTAGCAGTTATTATTTATAAGTTACCACGTTTCAACTAATAGTTATTGAATTGTTTTTAAATTAAGTTTTCCTATTTTTGTTACTTATAATAAAAACAAATGCTTAAAAATAACACGACACTGTCTTATTGTATTGTATGAGAATCCTTAATCCGTTATATTAGAAGTTTATTTTATCTTCTTTTTCATTATTTGCTACATAGAACAGTTTAAGTGGAAAACTAGTTTGATGGCTGCTGAATAATACGCTTTTTTTTACATTTCGACTGGCAATTTTTTTGAGATCTTTTGTGGCTTTGCGGGAATTAATTATATCATAGTTATTTCTATAACCAGTGAGAAACAAGACTGAGAAATAAATATGATTACCTGTTAATTGCAGGACGTGTAGCTTTGATGGAAATAAAACAGAAAAGCCTGATACGCCTGCACAAGTCGCTACGAAAGCGGCTTTCGACTTCCAAACGACAAATCCGAATTCGTACGATTAGGGAACAAGAACTGTAAAAATTAAAGTAACGTTTGAGGGGTGTAACATCGCAATTATCGAATTAAAACGTCTGTCGCTGAATTATTCTAACAATATGTGCGCAAAAGATACGGAATTGAATCGTTTAATCAATGAGCTTCAAACATGCACAGAGGATACTGTGATTCTCAGAGTCAGTATTTTTCACGACAATAATTCTGTAGTTTGCGCTAATTAACTTCCGTTGCATTTACAATCATAAAGTGTCGTATCTTTAATTTTTCAGAGATTGATAAACTATTCTTCATCGTGCAAACAATCGTGGAACGATGAAGATTTGGAAGGAATGCAAACAGTTCTCAGACACATTATACAAATTTTTATCCCAAATCCGGAAATAAGAAGGGAGAGAGCCTTGTTAGCTTCGCACGCATTCTTTGCTTTACTCTCGATGCAACACACTTTAGTTCCCCTAAAAGATACCATAAGCAACTTTTTAGAATCTAACTCTAACGACCTGCACTTCTTGGATAAAAGATACGACACCGTCGAGCCTATATTGTTCAAATTAATTTGCGCTCATGGATATTTACAAGTCAATCGTAAAGAAATATATTCTGACGACGTTTGTCTCCTCATCTTCGATGTTATATGCGAGCATTGTATAAAATATACTAAATATTCTTATTTCGCGTACAAAATACTGCACATGTGGTTGCGTAGAACAACGGATACAAATTTCTGGGACAGATGTAATTCTATAACAGAGGAGAAATTAGAGGCAATCATTTTCTCGAATTGGTGCAACGCCATCAACGAGATCAGTAAACAAAACTCAATATCCATCTTTAATATGTACCTGAAAATTATGGAAAACAAGTACAACGGATACCTGGCATTCGCGTTCAAGCATTGCGTCGACACAATTTCTTGGCAGAATGAAATAAAGTACGACATACTTGCAGAGATTTGCGAGGTCTGGGACAACGTTAGAGTTATGACTTCTCGGGATTTCTTATTGCCCCTGTGCACTAGCTTAACGAAATATAACTTGCGTTCAGCGGGCACGAAAGTTTATATTGCTGTCGCGAAGAAGCTAAGCGTAGATGAGTGGAAGCAATCATTTGGCTGCATAATCAATTATCTTTTCCATCACTGGGGAACAACAGAAAAGTGAGTTTAATTATACAGAGTTGTATACACGATGGAGTAAGAAGTTGAGAATTAAATATGAATTTTAAACTTGCAGTGAAAATCACAATGCTCTTCAATTGCTCTGCAAACATTGGCTCGAACCACTTATTAAGAAACACAAAAGTATCTTACCATACTTATGGGATTTGACCAACGACATGAACGAACACTTTCTTCATTCGCATCTTCAGAGAATAGCCAGCGAAATGCGCATCGATCTTCCACAGCAACCGAAAGTCGAGTACTATATAAATCATAGCATGGATATTGTGAGATTAAATGGCTTCGCCATAAACTCTTACCAAGTAAACAATCTTTATGATAAAAACAGAGATCAGTTCTTTACGATAAGAAACTTTTTATGGCACAATGCGAACAGCACGTCGGTGCATATGAGAGATGGAATAGTGAAGTACTTTAAAGTGTTCTATGCCAACGTTTTAAAAATGTGTAACACTAAGCCAGATTGTGTAGATGATGTACACTATATCACATATTGGTTGCATGAATTTTTATTGGATTGCTTTGAAATTGGCTCCTGTTATCAACGAAAAATACTTGGTTTAAATTTATACCAGGCCATGCTTTCTTTTACCAATGCTACTGCATTTAATAAGTCCAACAATATTGAAAATATATCCTGCACTTCGTTGCTGGAGAAACATCTAAAGGCGACCGAGCATTGGGAATTTACGAATAACACAAGCTTGTTTGCTTTATTGCGGCTCGTATTAGACTCTGCACTTGATGTTAAACAACTGGCTACTTCTATTATCCTTGACTACTTCGATAAGGATATTCTGACTAATTCGGAGAAGCAAGTAAGGAAGTGTTCGCTTCTACACGGCACCTTAATTCTATTTAACGTCTTTCTTTTGCGTGAAAGGTAATTAAACAAAAACTATTCATTAGGTAATATACAGGGTGGCACTGCGAAATTGTAATTCGTCAAAGTTCTATGAAATCGAAAGTGGAGCGGCTCTTGTATTAATTTTAGCGAACTGGGTACCTTTGGACGTTTCGCAAAGTACTCTTGAAATATGTGATAAAAACGGATATAAAAGTTACAAGTATTCGAGATACTCAGATTTCTTGCTTGACGAAGCTGCCGGGCAATTAACACAGATGAAGGCCGATATACTAAAGGCCATCGTCCAGAATAAACCATTTTATGGTGTGTTGACTGCTTTATTGAAGATCACCTTTCGCAGCGGCCCAGAAAGTTCTTGCCTGACTTCAGAATTCATTGAAAAGATACTATATCTCTTGAAGGATGCCACCGACTTCTTTTTAGCTATACTTTCTTCGAAATCTGAAAACAGAGGTACATCTCGTTTAATCCGAAGAGCTTGGGAATTAGTTTCTTGGAAGTGAAAGTGTAACTCTGCTTATAGAATATTCATCTTCGTTCGCGGAAATGGGATTAGCCATCGACGAAGCAATTAAGAATAGCGAAGTAGACAGTATTAACTTCGACGATTTGAATTTAACTCCTGCGCATCAAGTTTTCGTTTCCTGTATTTGGATGTCCTTGAAGGTGCAGCCTTAATCTTTCCTATCTGCTTTGAATAAGTGTAACATTACACCTGCAACAGAACGTACTTTTTATTCAGGTCTCCTGCGAAATAGCTTGTGAAATAGGAACGTTAATGTATTCGGATGAAACCGTCAAGTGTTCTACTAATATTATAGTTACTGTATTACTCAAGTGTAGACACAAAGGTGTAGTGGAGGCTGCTGGTACAGCAATAGGACATTTAACTAGGTATTATTTACTCTGAACGAGAATAATTACTTGAGTAGTCTCATGATAAAGATTAATCGAAAATTACAGATGTTTGTGCAAAGAAGCCAAGTACTGTGATTTGCCAAAACTACATGCATCGCGCATTTTAGAAAACGACGATATGCACTCTCTAAACGTCACTAGAAGAGGCGCAGGATTATCAATAATGTTTCACAGGATTGTCGTCAGCGATAATCGAAGTGACAGGCCACTTCTACATTTCGCGGTACAAAAATTATTAGACCTGCTGGACACCTCGGATGCTCCTCAGGAAAGCGTAGAATCGCAACATGACTCCCCGTGGACAAGACGGTTACATTTTCTGCGCGCTTTAGTGGCGGATAAAGAAATACATGCACAGTTACTTCCGTACATGGAGAGGATTTCATTGACCTGTTTTAAATACTTGGAGTCTGAAATATGGACCATAAGGTAACGCCGCGTAAACCAATTCAAGGGAATGTAAGATAAAATTAACAAACCAAAGCATACCGGAACGATTATAAAGATTACAAATGTTTGCAGAAATGCGAGCCTGCAGTTGTTTGGCGCAATAGTTCCGAGACTAGTGGGCCAAAATTATGGCGAGGCTTTGGACTTTGGAAATGGATATCCTATTAATCATTTTGTCACGCACTATCCCGTACTCGCGGATTACATTATGAAAGAATTGCAAAGCTTCTCATCGACGTTCATGAGCTTTTTCAACGCGCTGTATTTACATTCGAATATCGTGCACATCCTTATACTCGTTTCAAAGTTCTCTTGCGGCGGTTGCAGCTTGATCGATCATTCTTCGCAAGAGTATGTATCAAAAGCGAAATATTCGCTCCGTATATTGTTTAAGAATCCTGTCCTGTGTGTCAGACTATTAGCTGCAAAGGCGTATGCTGCGATGACAGATTTTCTGAGCATCAAATCCGAGATCGCGAGGCTCAGATGTGATGTTTCTTCCTGCCGAGATCCTAATTTCATACACGGTTATTTATCAACGATAAAATATCTGAAAGAAAAATTATCCGTTGAAGGGAGCAATATAAATTCGTGCGCAGACGTTGCGGACTATGCAAACCACGAATCGGAGCAGTGCGTAGAGTTGTTACGGCTTCGGAAAATATTACAAATTTGGAGGGATGCGCCTAAAGGGAAGAATAATTCAAAAATATGCTACATGCTGGAAGCGTTATCTTTACAACTTTCAGAGTCTATTTCTAATCAAGTATGCGCCGCAGATGTATTTGCTTTCGATCAAGATACATCTGTATTCTCTTCTGAGAAGACAAAGCCAGGATTCTTTCAATTTATCCAGCTAACTACGAAATTGCACGCAGACTGCGTTAGACGTACGAATAGTACTAACATTGAAGTTCTACGCAGAATTTTGGATTCCTGTTGCATCGATCAAAGTACATCGTTTCTAAATCACTTAGAGCTCTGCGTACCAGTTTTGGAGATTGTTCTTGAACGTTTGCTACTAACTGAACGTAACTGCAATGATTTGCTTCTGAACGCAATGGTAAATTACGCTCTGAGAACTTTGAAACACTTGCCACTGTCAGATATAAGTGAACTACGTGTTGGACAGATATTGGAAAGCTTATCTCTTCGAGCAGAAGAAACCGTAACACAATCTAATTTATTGCGTTTGAAGTCTGTATTGATATTAATGTTTTCTAAGAATGAGACACTCGTAAGTGAGATGTTGTCTCGCGTTCTCAGCTTATGCATTCACGAAGAAGAGCACATGAGACAAATGGCAGTTGAGTCTGTCCAGTTCTCAGTTCGCCAATTCGTAGAACTAACAAGTAGGAATAAGTTAACAATTTTGCATTGCTGTTTGATACTGTTAAAAGACGAGATCTCGGATATACGCGAAGCTATCGCGAGCAGCGTGAGAGCGCATGTTTTACAAACAATTAGCACTGAATATAGCCTTCTGAAACATGACGAACATATATATCAAGCATTGTTATCCGAAGTAATGCTCGATCGATCGAAATTCTTCGGGGATAAGGATACGAGGCTATTCTTTGTAAAATTGTTCGCGCACAGTATTAAAAACTTCGACGTCAACATGACAATTGAAAATCCTTTCTACCATGACGACAATCCTTTTTACAGAGAAGAGTCCAAGTTTTTAAATCTGTGCTTCTACTACGCGCAGCGAAATAAATACAATTGTGACAAGCGCTCTATAGAAAGTACCAGCGCGGAGTACAATAATGAGATTGTTATCGATACTCTGGGTAAGCTTGAGACGAAGTACCAGCTCCAAGAAGGATGTTGCTTCGATCGTACTAATTTAGAAGTTGTCTTAAATACTAAATACTTAGATTATTTATTAAGGAAGCAAAGAATTGTAATACAGGAATACAGCTGATGCTGATGTTAATAATGTACAATTATAACTGAATAAATGATACGCTATGACGAAGCATTTTATAATTAAAGGCTACTAATTCTTGTCAGTAGGAATCCCGAAATAAATGCTTTCTAATCCATCAAAATACACAAGAGATATTTAATAGTCCTGAATAAATACATCTGTACACCTTACGGACATACGAATGTGTACACATTCACAAAGCTTAATACTTTATATTTACATTATGCTACATTCAATCGTATCAGAATATTAGAAAATTTTGAACGATCATAGAATATATTACACATTGCGAAATTTCTTTCTTTCGACCTTTCATATGTCCATCCCCCTTTATACTTTTCATATAGTATCTACAGTCCATACCGTTGCGCGATATCAAATATAAGTCCGGCGAAATCGTCGCCGCCGTAACGTCTTTGAAGAAGTTACGTTTCATTCGATTGCTGAATCCACAGACCTTATTATCCATATAAATTAAAACTATCATGTAGTATCGACGTGTTTGGCGAGCCACTTGAGAAATCTCACAGAAACAAACATATCTCGGCGGTATATAAAAAATTACAAAACTTCAATTTCAAATTGAAACATTTATTCGCTAACTGCGCGTCGTCCCTCGCTTAAATGCATTCGGTAATTAAATAAGAATCGAGGAAAGAGGATGTCTTCCGGCCGCGGGAGAAGTGGCCGCGCGGTGGGAATATTCGAAGGCAGCTTCCTTCCTCGATCTCAAGCTACGACAAGCTTGCACCCTAATAATGTAATTGAACACTGCGCCGTGCTTTCGCGCGTGAAAGAATTGCATGTACTAAAACTACACGATCCAACGAAGAAGATGAGAATGGATCGGAGCGTGACTCGTGTTAAGGATATAAGATCGAATGATCTTGAAGATGAAGATTCTCCGCACGTAGGTGCAGTTCATTAAATGCTCGAGCTGTTAGAAATCGTTTAAGTTATCATCAAAATAAAATATTGTACGTTAAAAGGGATTAAGTCGAAATTACTTGCTGTCCGTTTCTGACCCGAACACACATTTTTTTTTTCAATTTCAAGTTCCAACTACCTGTCCGGTCAGATAGTCCTAGAGATTGATCGATCCGTCTCTGTGATATGTCGCTAACGATTACAATAAATTTCTTTGGTGATCGTTTCTATTTACATCAAAGTATGTTTCTATGATAATTGCTAAGGCGTGCCTAATTTCACAATCATCCTCCGGAGTAACATCTTTCGACAAACAAATCGTGCCCACACGCTTGCGAGTGTTTCTGTTAACATTAAGTAGTCGACACTACCTAGAGACAAACATTAAACTAACGGTATTACTACTATTGCTATTAATAGTAAATGTAGATGTACAGGTGAAACTATAATTAAAAGCTATACATATTCGAGGTTCAATGTCCTACCGTAAAGGAGCCAAAAGAATTATTGGAAGTCAATGTTTCTTGGAAATATTGCCTAACAATAACCATTTCATTCAAACCGAACAAAATTAAACCGATCGGTTTCAATTGTTTAGAAGATTTTCCATGTAATCACGTTCAATTTACTTTTAATGCGCAGCAGGGGCGTATAGAAAGAAGGTATGCATCGTTTATCTATAATACAGTTAATTTCAAACCCGAATCTTTAACAACGCACGAGCAACAAACTATTTCGGGAGATTCTTCGAAAACAGTCTCTCCTCGTTCTCACAAAGATTCGCCCCAGTAAAATTATTCATATATTTTTCTCTATTATAAGTGAGGTACACGTCTATATTGTAATAGAAAAGCTTGTGCTTGTAAGTACAGAAGCACCGTTATTTCATAATACGAACAATTTTAATATATATACGTGCCTTCGTTACATAATCTTGCATAATGCAATAGAAACATCAGGAACCATTATTTCGTTTTATACAACTTGATCGAGTACGTAGCAGCAAGCCACAAAAATATATTTATATCCCTTAATTTGATATCTTTCTTGCGGCACAATTTCCAACCCCTCAAATCTGTTATTCTATAAAACTCGTAAAAGAAACTCACGTTGTGATGTATCTTTTGAGAATATGAAATATTTCTTTTGTTAAAATTTGAATGAATCTGTACCTCTTTTGTTGAGCATTGTTCCTCTAGCAACAAACTGCTTAACACCATCGTTACTGTCTCATATTTTAAATAAAATAACTCGGTAACGGGTGCGTTAAACCTTTTTTTGCTGAATACGTTCCGTCCCACGTAATCGTGATCAGTATTCTGAGAGTTTAAAAGTCGAAAGAAGCATGGAAACTTCTCTTCCCTCCTCGTCACTTTTCTTTCTGCACAGAGTGAAAGATTGTCTGATTCTCAGCGAATTTCTAACGTTTACCGGAGGTCGAGTGTACGCACGGTTCAGCGCGAAGCGAAACGGGGAGGAAAAAGAGAGATATTTATTCAACTTACAACCTTGTATTCCTTAAATTTCTTTTGTACGGCCAGAAATGCATAGGCACAAATACAAGAATTCTCATCCGGCATCGAAATCTTATGTAGCTAAGAGAGGAGTATTAAAATTGCTTCCACGATATTTCACATAAATCAGATGTAAAATAAATGGTTGCCTCACTCATACTTCCTCCTATCTATATTTTCCTTTTATATCTAAGTTCCGTAACATAAACCATTGAAATTTCTTAGAAACAATTCTATAAATAATTACGCGTACAAAAGATAAACCGACAGAAAATGCATGCAGAACTTCGAATTATTGCCAACGTAGCAGTATTACAGCGACGAAACGTTACAACCATGTCTACGTGATATTTGAGCACGGGTAAAAAGAATCGTTGAATTAATGAAGTAGTCACAAGATACCTTGATTATCCGCACACGAAACTGCCATTAAATTCTCAGGTATATAAATTTTTTTGTTTTATAAGTGTTACCAAGCGATACATGATTTTCTTAATGATGCAAACTATATCAGTTTTTTTTTTAAATATTTTTACAATCTTATCGACTCCCCAATCCATTATTAATCTCCGAACCTTCTCTCAATTAAAACAAGTAATCCTTTCTGTTCAAATTACTTTCATTAGTCAAGACGGGACTTTTGCGTCCCTTATGTATACCTAGAAATATTACGCGCTACAGAATACAATTGAATTACTCGCGAATGAAAAGAAAAAAATATTTGCACCCGTGATCACGTACAATATACGCTATCGAAAATGCTTATACCTCTGGATGCAATGAACTTAATGAAATTTACTTTGCTTATTAGAATCGTATGCTAATGTCTTTAATGGTGCCACGATTCTTTCGGATGGCTTAATGAAAATCCCATTTCAGACAGACACAAACGTATTACACTAACAAAATAAGGCTTAGCTGAATAAATTCGCACACTCTCTCCGAGATACATATATGTATATACACGTAGTGATTCATCTATATATTTATCATATGGATCGCTCTACCAAGCACAAGTTCAATGAGAATCGTGCCTCGCACTTGGTGCCCCTAACGTAAAATCGCACCACCATAGATCCGCCAAAGCAATACAACTAAGAATAATAAATTGCAAACGGAATTATGAACAAATACCTTCTTTTTATGACATTATCGATTATCAAAGTGCCTGTGATTATTCTTTTCACGTTTCGTACTCAAAAGTATACTCATTTGTTATTTAGCCGTCTGTCCGAGGCCCACGGATGATTTCGTCTTTTGAGATGATTCCGCGGTTTCGTTTGGCTGATCCACGTCCATCTGAGACAAATGTACAAGTCGCTGAGTAATCTGCACGGTACGAATTATTCATTGAACCAAGCATGCTTTACCTTTTCCTCTTTTTCGTCGTCGATCAGTATGGGACCGTTCTCAGCTTCGTATTCTTTCAAAACCGCGTCTAAGTTATACCTCCGCCGGTAGTTGACGAAGAACGATCGCAAATGCGCCTCTGTCTTGGTTCCAATTACATCAGCGATCGCGGAGAAGTCTTTCCCATATTTCCTAACGCCCTGAACGGCCAACAGTAGCTCGTCGTTTGTCCAACGAGCATTTATACGACTCGACACTTCCGGCGGCCGCAGATCGTCGATACCATCGGTCGTCTTACGTTTCAAAGCACTTACTTGTTGCTTGTTTGATTGTATCTACGCGTTCGGGAATAAACATACTACTTAATAAATATAGATCTTGCGGTCGGGCATTGAAATACATGTCATTTTAACATTTTTTTTTTGTTTCTTTAAAAAATGTATCCACACGCTTATCGTAACGTACTTGGCGTTTTAGGCTAACAATTTCTGTGTCGATTGCTTGTAAGCTGTTGTTTGCTTGATTCGGTTGGCCAGCCAATGCTGCTAAATCGTCGTGATTAACGACCAGGCCACGAGGTGGTTTTCGTTTATTCGTACGACCTGGCATGGAACTTAACGGTCTCGCTACACCAGTTCGCCTAAATCATTCGAAGAAGCCTGCAATGTACTTTACTATTTCGCTGAAGGATGAGTCTGATTCTACAATGTACTTTGAAATCAAAGTCCGTGAAAGGCATTAGCTAGCGCACCTATAAGAATGCTCATACATTCTTACGTATGAGTCATACGTTACTGTGCTAAGCAAAAGCTTCTAGAGATCGCTTCTTGTGCTCCCCTGTATGAACATTCTTATTCGGAGAGAAGATTTGAGAATTGTTTTAATTACTGGTATTTAATTTTACTTGCACTCACTGACCTCCAGTGCAGATAGCAGCTGTGACACGCGTGTCCTTTCGGCGTCGCACGAACACTATGACAAGCAACGCCACAGTTGCTACACGAGCCCTACAACACATAATACCCTTTTAGAATAATGTCCGGCAATCCCCCCCACCCTCTCCGTCCATTTGAATTTCTCAACATGGAAGCGAGCTAATCTTTAGGAAGGATTTCTCACAAAAGAAAAATATTGAAGTATGTACACGGACACTTTATCGAGAACTCTAACGGGATGCGTTAATTTGGCCTGTCACAAAAAATCAGAAGCACTAAGTTCTCAACGTCTCTACAGTCTCGTCGAAGTTTCTCTCGAATATTAAAATTAAAATATTAAAAAAAAAAAAAGAAGCTGATCTCTATACAAGTGCATGTTTTGCGAGGCATGTCTCCCTAATATTAGATACTTCTTGTGCTTCAATATTTTTTTCCTCAGTTAGGTTTCAGCCTATCGAATCTGCTAATACGTGGATCATCTACGCGCAAAGTTTCTTGCTTTCTCGTATGTTCACAGTGTTCTTATTAAAGTAAAGAGATTCGTATAACAGAGAGAGAGAGAGAGAGAGAGAGAGAGAGAGAGAGAGAGAGAGAGAGAGAGAGAGAGAGAGAAAATAAATATGAGACACAAAATAGCAAAATATAATAAGCATACTATGCTATGCGACTGGGTAAGGTTTAGGCTGAGTACCTGAACCTGAGGGGCGTTTTCCGAGTCGGATGGGGCTTTGGCGTCAGTGCCTTGGCTTCCTGGCACAGCTTGGTTCTTTCCACGACGTATTCCGCGGTGGATCGTCCATTTCTGGAACGTTCCACATTTACGTTCACATACGACACAACGATAACGCAAATAAACTGTAGGTTCGCACAACTAATGCAGAGTACACTTGGTCTTTTGATGTAGCTCAGAGAAAATCTTTGTTCATATTGTACCGTGGAATACAAGCACACAATGTATTAATAAAGAGACTTAACATATCAGTTCTATACTTTCTCGAGCTCCAACTTTCTCACACAGACGAATTCATTTTGCATTTAACTTTTTATTCTCGACCTAATAATTTCATACCAATTATAGATCAGTGGCCTTATCATTTTTGTCTCATTCACCGCATGGAATACGTTGCCGTGTGGATACATTTTTTCTTTGTATACGCATATAAATCATTTGCACACTGTATACACGCGTACGTGTATGTCTTTAAGCCAGTGCCACGGCATTAAGATGCAGCGAGAGGAGAACACTACCACACGCAATAGCATAAATGTTAATTCACTTAAAATACATTCCGCGGAGAAGTGGCAAAACAAAAATGAAAACATAAAGCTCCAAGACTTATAAAAAATTAAACGAGCAACTAAAACGAATTCGTTATTCTGTCCTGGTGAATAACACGATCATTATGTCTCTATTTGCTAGAACACCTCCGGACAGATGTTCCGTAACAGCTTACGAGAGCAAATAGTATTGCAAAAATAGAGAGAGGAGAATCGACTTTTCGTAAATTTCTAGTGCATGCTGCGGTTAAATATTTTGCCAGAACAATATATCTTACTTTCTCTTCCGATTCGCTGTCTGTATTGGAACCTAATTCGCTCCCATTCTCACTACCATTCTCTCCTTCCTTTCCTCCGCTCGTTAGCTTCCTCGCTTGCCTATCCATCAACGACGTTCTAGTTCGTGTTTTCTTCCAACTATAATAGTATTTGACAAGACTGGCGATAGATTTATCAGGTAACTGCGAACACAAAGTTCAAGGGGGCATTGCTTTTATAATTCGATAGATTTCGCGATTCGTTTGAATTTAGGTTCCAGGCAACGGATCCTACCATTTGTCGAATGCGGTGGAAACTTTTTCCATGGAATTGAAAAGCCTGTTCGAAAAGGACCTTGTCCTCGACTGTCCATTCGTCTGGGAATGGCGTAAAGTTAGCTAAGTCTAATACGGCACGTTCCAAATTATGTTTATGCCAAAATAACATTCCTAAAGCTTGTTCTCCATTGTATCCATACTTTTCCTTTGCTAATATAATATACTCGTCCACTGTAAGGAAAGATTTCTTCTATGATCGACGTACTGTGAAACATAAATTATACGATAAAGCAAATTTGTATTTACATTTCTGGTCGGGTATGTCGGTAGTAGGAGACCACACGAGTAGCGCTCTATCGGGACATTGATCTAATCGCCGTTCTAAAATATAAAATTTATAATTAGAAAAGTTGAAACAACCACAGAATTTTACATCGAATGCTTTCATCCCTCGATCGTACGTCGGGGTAAAAATTAAACGAATAGTTCCTTCGGAACAACATACCGTTAATTGGAACAAATTCTGGAACGATAACTTGATAGTCCCGCCCGACGCGTATTTTCTCTGCTGGAACTTTAAACACAATGATGTTTAGTTAGCACGAAGACTATACATCGCCTTGGAGTTAAAACAAAAGATGCACAGTCGCGTCGAATGAATTTAATTACACTTGGAGTTTTGCCTTTATTTAAATTTCATTCCCGTATATATTACACGTTTACTAACAATTTAACACACACACAAGCATTATATGTTCACTTACATTTCGCTAATTTCGATTAAATAATAGAATTAAATTCGCGACCGCGCGAACATGGTAAAACTTAAATGATCCTGAAGGAAATTATACGAATTTGTTTGATAGAAATATCCGCAGGACTTGGGTTGAATATGGGAAGAACTTAAAAAGAGGAAAAGTGGGGCGCGCTGTTTGAAGATCCTGACGGATTTTCGCGTCCGATCAATAGAATAATATGCAAACTTCCAAAGGAAAACTCGAGCTTAAGCTTCTCTTATATTCGCGATAGATCGATCAAGCCATCATCTGAGAAGATCCCATTAATTACAATCATAATTCGAATGCAATATAAAATTGGTACCTCCGTCTTCTTCGCTCGAGGATTCCGTCTGTCCATTGGGGCTGGGGCCCCTGGATCTTCGTCCATTTCTAACATTTTCCGAGTTCCTTTCCGCCAAAACCATCTTCAAAGTTTCGTACGGTGGACGTTCTGTCGGATAATCACGCTGGTAAAGCCTCCTTCGCACGGAATACCCACGAAACCTACGATGCAAGCGGTAGCTTGCGATTACACGGTGCTCCGTAGAGTCTGACTCGCGCTTCGTGCGACCGTAGCGAAAGTAAAATGGCCGCTCGTGAAAACTGATCTGATTGGTCAAGCATTTACTAAGTAAAGATGGCAACGTATATTTTCAATGTATTTCGAAATTAATTATACCCCAAGGAACCAGTTCTTCGTTAATCACTTCGTACCCTTATGAACAAGTTTCCCAATTTCAGCCGATCTAAATTTTTCAAATGGACCCACAATATCTTGCGCATTAAAACAAACGAATCTTTAATACTTAGCGGGTGTCGTAAATATTTTTATGGAAAAATTGATTTTTATTTAATTGACTTCAAAACATTTCTCCCATCGCCATTCAACCGATAACAATATTTCTTGGAATCCAGCCTGCATTATATTATAAAATATACGAGTATCCTGATTATAGTTTATCGTATTGGCACGAGAAACATATGTGTATGTGGTATTTGTCCTAATGATATACTTCTACGATGACGAGTGTAATATGTAAACTATATTCCTAAACAAGTGACGTTAATGTTAATAAACAAACAGCACGAAGTTATGTAATTGGAAAAAGCACGAATTTGGAAACTATTTGAAACTAAAACGATCAAATGCACGCTTGGCATTTGAAGCTATTGGCTTGATCGACGCGATAGGGCACATCTGTATTTTACAAGGCATGTAAAAGTGTAGAAAGGCGCGCAAGGAACCGTATGCGATGTACGAAAAATTATAATTACAATTTGGCTCAAGTTGTATCACAATCGGTGGAATATAACGTAGAAGCAGATTGAAATAACGAGACATCGATATATCCTATACATTGATGATGTCACGAGGTATGGTTGCACGAGTTTCACTTGAGAATCTCCCGCGGGCGACGCTGGTTTTCACGGGAAATGTAGAGAAATTCGAACAGAGCACTGTCGCCGCGTAGAATATGGTTCGCGGCACGGATGGGTTTGCGAATGGGCTTGCTTAATGGGCATTATTAAGAATCGTAGACTTAAAACAAGTTATAACCTCAATTCTATTCTACGGTTTATGTTGAATGCTCTATCAGCGAGAGGCGCCACTATCAAGCAATCGCAGTCTCTGATAGATTTTGCCGTGTAAGGAACTTTCGTCGCCTATTTAATGTAAATATTACATTTGTTGAGAATTTAGAGTTTATTTTAGCGTACATAAGCCCGAAATTGTCGTTCATGTTCCCCGTGCGATTCGTTGCCCGGCGTCATTCCGTAGTATTTCTCGTCTAGCCGAGATCGGCGATAACCAAAAAATCTCTCCGTAGGTATTCTTTTTTTTTCTTTAATAATTGCTGATATTTTTCTCTAACAATTCCCACAGACCGGATATTTTTTCGTCCCTCGCCTCGTCGAGCTCCGCGACAATCCTGTGGAAAAATTTCCGATCTATCGAGAATCTTTCCCGGATTCCGTGACATTTATCATTTAGAATAGTACAGTGATTAATTTTTGTTCACCAGCCAATTGTTACACGTATTAATAAGTTAAATTGAATATCCGGTGCCGTTTTCTTTTCTGCCCCGTGTACGATCTTGCCTCGAGAAGCAACGTGCGAGCTCCTTTTCTCGATAAACACGATGGATCGAGGGAAAACGAAGAGCCGAAGTATTTCTTAATTTTCCGCGATATTCCGCAGGCTCTGTTTAACGCCTAAATTGTATTATTTATAAGCCAAGCCGTGCAAGAAACGCACGTGTGTATGTATTTCGTAAATTTAATTTTGGCTTAATGTATATTTGCAAGCAACATATACATGTGTATTCCTAAATGTGTCCATGCAGCCCTATAATTATGTATATTGTTTTTATTCCACTCAACCCCTTACACCTAATTGTAAATGATTTGTTAACTTTTACATATCGTTTGCCCTGTGAATGAGACGATAGGTCTTTGCAAATCTGTTGCCTCTTTCTTTTAATTGTTAACTTTGATGTGTGCACTTATTTATATCCGATATAGACTCGTGTTAGTTGTTTATGCACCTGTATGTACTTAGCTGTGTATATGGTATCTAGAGGATAGTTTGTAGTTCCACCTCGTTGTTATTATAAGAAATTTCATATATTTTATTTGTCAATAATATAATAAAAACACTTTTATTTTCAACTGATTTTCCAATGATTTCATTGCAGATGATTGTCTGAAAGAATCCGTTCAGATTTATCTGTACCCTAAGCTCCTGACAAATATTTTGAGATATTTTCGAGCTTAAAAGCAGAAACATGAGGGTTGTTGCGCTAGTCAGTGGCGGTAAAGATTCTTGCTTTAATATGATGCAATGTATAGCTGCGGGCCATGATATAGTGGCTTTAGCCAATTTATATCCCGTTGGAAAGGGTAAAATAATGGATATATAAAATTATTTTCATGTTCTATGTGCATAAAGTGTAGTACTGTCCCTTAAAATATTCCTCACTTTTGTCGCAAGATATTCTATGTATCGATAATGTATGCCGGTTCATTTCGATGTCAGTTAATTGATAAATGATTAAAAGAAACAAGTTTCTCGTATCCCCCGGCTTCAATACTGATGGGACAAATGTTTTTTTTTAGATGAACTAGATTCATTTATGTTTCAAACTGTTGGATATCAGGGAGTCGAATATATCGCGGAAGCTACTGGCCTGCCGATATATCGTGAACCAACATTCGGTAGATCGAAGATGCAAGAGAAATATTATTATCCGACAGAGAACGATGAAGTTGAAGATCTCTTTAGGTTGTTAAGTAAAGTGAAGGTAAACACGTGTTAACATGATTGTTAATTGCCGGGCGTACGAGCAACGAATGTAGAATAATTCTTTTGTTCCTTTCAGGAGAAAGAAAATATAGACGCAGTTTCATCGGGAGCAATTCTGAGTGATTATCAACGAATTCGTGTGGAAAATGTGTAATTATTTCAATCAAGTTACTATAAAACGAAGTTTACACGCTACAGAATATCAAGACTCCTTCCCAATTTAGTTTTTATAGTAATGCCTAACAGTAAAAGTCTCTTTTCAGGTGTAGTCGTTTAGGTCTCGTTTCCCTATCATATTTATGGAGAAGGGATCAAGATGAATTGTTAAAAGAAATGATAGGAAGTTCTGTAAATGCAGTTATAATCAAAGTGGCGGCGTTAGGCCTTGAACCGAGGCATTTGGGTAAATCGATTTCTGAAATGCAATCCCATCTTGCCAAAATAGTAAGTAAAATGTCCGAGTGATTAATTCGCCCGTAAACATTAACTTCCCTCAACCGAATCATACATTGGAAGTACTCCAAGTTCGAAACAAATTTCATATAGATCTACATCGATTGCTTAATATTTTTATAGAAAGAGAAGTATGGTGTCAATGTGTGTGGAGAAGGAGGGGAATACGAAACCTTCACGTTAGATTGTCCGTTATTTAGTAAAAGTATTATAATGTATGTCGCAGAATTTACCATTAACGTGCGACCAAGACCAAGTGCACGTGTTTATATGGATTCTTTGTCATTTTAGAGACGAGTATGAAAGTGTAGTGCATTCGAACGACAACATAGCGCCTGTCGGATATCTGAATTTCAAAAAGATACACGTGCAGTTTAAGAATGTGAGTGAAAAATCTATTGTCTCGTTATTTTCAAGAATCTCTTCGATGAACCCGAAAATAATTGAAACGACAAATTCTATAGGACGGGATAGAAAGATTAACATTACAAGAGAGATTAAAAAATGTTCCTATTAAAGGCCCATCCGACTATATCGCAGAAATCATTGGTCCCGAATTGCACGACGGTTGCAATTTGTCGGAAGACGAGAACGATGAGCACGATTGCGCGGACAGCAATCTGAAAACATCGAATTCTGGTATTGAGCTTGAACAATGATACGATCCCACCTCGCTATGCGGGAATTTAACGAACGTCTGAAACCGATGCAGGTCAATTTAGCCCGCCGAGCCCTATGGAGATTTTATACGAGGAAGAGGATTATCCGGACGCGCCGGTGGTAAATAAGAATCAAACCGGCTGGTTCTGGTTTGGCGGTATCGCCGGGAAACATCCGGATGCGAAATCCGCGATGCAAGAGGCATTGGAGAAATTAAGCAGTAGGTAAACTTTGAGTCCTTTAAGTCAATTTTCAGTTAAAATTTTTTTTTCCCCCCTCCACGTAACATACACGCGCCACCTGCCTCGACGATGATTGATAAGGACCCTCATGTCGATTGCCTCTAGGTCTAGTCAAAAAGGAGAACCTTCAAATATCGGACATCGTTGCTGTAACGTTGTACATAAAAGATATGTCGAATTACATATCTATAAACGAAGCTTACATGTCGTGTCTGAGCAAAGTAAATCCACCGGTCCGTGTATGCGTGGAGTGTCCGTTAAATGTGCATGTTGTGCTTGACGCTATAGCCTATAAAGAAACTCAAGACTGTGGTGATAAGAAAGTTCACAAACGACACACGATGCACGTTCAGAGCATAAGTCACTGGGCACCGGCGAACATTGGTCCTTACTCTCAAGCCGTTCGTGTGAGTGTACTACCGTTAAAAAAAAACAAACAAACAAAAAAAAGAATTTGCGTGCGCGCTCTGTGTGTATATGTAGACAATATGTGTGTATGTGCGCATTTGTACGCGCACGCACACACATCTGGTTTACAAAGAAACACGACAGTGTGAGGTAAACAAAATCAAGTTTTCCTAGAATCAGAATAAGCAGTTAAGAATTTAAGTAACGTAACATTGAATACCAGTATTGAATCTGTAACGTTTTTGTCAGAAAAGAATACATAATAGAAGTAATGGTAGATCGAGATTTAGCTCTGGGTGTCGCAGCCGAGGCTTGTTAAATACATGAATAATTGTTCGACAGGTGGGTGACATTATCTCTGTAGCTGGACAAATACCATTGGTGCCTGGTAGCATGACTATCCTGAACTTGAACATTAAAAGGCAATGCCGCCTAACGTTGAGGCACATAGATCGTATCGTTAAAGCCATGGATTCGAATACGCAGCTCAGGGACATCGTACAAGGTATCTGCTTTTTGACTCACTCTAGTTACATACCGGAGGCACGAAAGGAATGGGAGAAACGAACGAACAATGCCATCGTCGACTACATTGTCGTGCCGAACCTTCCACGCGGGGCTCAGGTCGAGTGGTGTGTCTGGGCTCATAGAGATAATAATAGGTTCGAATGTGAGTAGACGAAAAATGGCACTGCACGGTTTTATCGAACGGTGGTCTGAAAAAGCTTCGCTTTCTTACAGACGAAGAGACTGGAAAGTGCGTAGGCAATTTCAAAGTGGCGATAAGGCGTAGGTGGAATTACGAGAATAACGTTTCAGCCATAGTGTGCTACATGTCCACCGGTATATATACTTTTCCACGATCGTTACTTCTTACTTCTTCCTTTTCTAGATAAAGTAAAAGAGGAATATGTATGTTTCTGGATTAGGTTCATCTAATTCGACTGGTAACCTAGCTACGGAAACGAACTTGCCCTCTACAGAACTGACTGCAAACGAACTGACAGAGGCGTTCGAGTACGTACTGTGCAAGCTCACGAAAGGATCGCAAACCGTGAATCCGACTTGCAACCTACGGATCTTCTACAAGGTCGGTAGTTCGCCGGGGCCGAATTTCGTCCAGGACGTGCTTTCGAAATTTTCTACACGAAATTTAGTGACCACGATCGTACCGGCAACGCACTTACATAATTTCAGTACCTTTTTATCCATATGTGGTATTAGACACGAGTAAAGCCTAACATCGATGCTTACGTTGTCAATTATTTATATGAGAAACAAAAAGAAGAAAATTTGTTGTGTCGCAAAAAAGGATTATAAAGATTTTATTTGCCGTTTAAATTATTTCAATGAAATGGATGAATCGATTTTAATACGAACAAGAAACGTGATTAACGGCTAAACAAAAGTTGACCATGGTTGTAAAACTTTATATATGTACATATATATATAAAGTTATATATATTCTAAACGATTATTGTTTAGCAGTATCGGTGCTCGAATGATAAACATTATTTTCACCTTTTCTACTGGTCGCTTTATTGGGTTTGCTCAGAATTCACTCTCGACACTTGTCTATAGTGTATTTATATATATATATATATATATTCGGCTAGTCAACGGGACATCGATGAGATTTTGATAATCGTTTTTGTCCTGTTAGTGTAAGTGTTCTATACGTAATGCAAAGCACGTTATGTCGTCTCATAACATGTACTGTATGCTACGCCTCGTTTTTTGCTCAAGCTACTTTTTTATTTTTCACAATTTCACGATACGTGCGGAGTGTTAAGTGTGTGACTTTATGAAAGAATTTGAAAGCGTACACAGCCATTTTTATAGTAGCGCTCAAAGTAAAATGGATTTAAATTGCAAGAGAGAGGGGGGGGGGGGGAGTTACGCGTCGGACGTATTTAAGGGAAGCTGCAAATTTTATCATCGATACGAAGAAAACTTAATTTATGCCCTTTTTAATCTTAGTAAAAAAAAAGAGAAAAGAGAAAGTGAAACGAATCGATAAGCGGAAAATCGAAACGCGCACTCCACAGCGATCGCCCTGATCTTTCACTTTCGAAATGCTGCCAATCTTGTTCCGCTTATCATTTAAACTTTGTATCGTAACGGCAGATATGTAGCTTTACGAAAATGTATAAAAAAAAAGTATCTACTTCGCAAAAGTATTGTAAATCCTCGGTAGTTATCGCATATAAAACTGATCTACGCTTTAGGGACGCGTCTTGTATAAAAGCGACACACGTTGTGCATTAGAATTCTTTTGACAGTATGTAACTCTGATGACAACCATATGCCAAAGTTTCTATCTTGCAAACTTGGTCATCGTTCAAACAACTTCAAGTACTGTCGTTCCCGTTTTTCTGTACATAACTGCTAAATAATGCGAAGCATTCTTGCAAATGTATCGTAAAAATGTAATTAGTTTGAAGAACAAGGCAATTGGTTATCGGTCACGTGTGAATATCAGAGAAAAAGATGAGTTTCTAATGGTACGAGGAATACGGAGCATACTGTTCACGCCGTGGATACTGCGTTACTATAAATATGTAAAAACAACAAAAAAAAATGATATTTGCAAGCATCCAACTCTCGCAACAAAATACTATTCCGAGGATTATATTGCAAAAGAAAAATAAAGAAAGTGATATATATTTTTAAGAAATTGCTACCTTGTTTCATATTTTATTACATTTCCTTCTTACCTTAAACATACATATGTATTGATTTTCAATTTCATCTCCTTTAGAAAAATCTACAGCTATTAAACCGTAGGCTTGTTAGTCTTTCACTAAATTAAAGTTACTCGCGATAATTGTTGTTAACTTAGACAGACTTAAGCAAATAACGAATGTAAATATTTAGAAAATAGCACCTTATGTACATTAAAAAGGAAATGTTAAAGATCATTATAAAATTTATATAGGTTTGTAAAGCAGTCTTTCCGATAATCAGTTACTTATTATGATTCGCGATTTTATCGATAATAAGCGATAAAGAGATAAACTTGTCATGAACACAATTTGTTTCGGAGGAAAATGAAAACGTTAATATTGTTTCATCTTGGAACGATATGTTCAGAAAGGACAGTTGAGATATAAAATTAATAGAAAATTAAACATTATTTCAAAAGAAAATGGAATCCCTTCAAAGTTTCACTGGATATTCAAAATGAGGCTTGTTATATTTTTAAGTTTTATACGTAGCCAACAATAGCCATCGTTTCGTAACAAAAAGTGTCAAGCTTTCGAATTGCTTATGACCATACAATTATATACACCCGTATATCTCGCAGAAATTGATATAAGAAATATTTCGCGACAAATGATTCCTCGCGATCCATTCACTGTTCCATACAAATAAAAATTTTTTCTATCTTACCAGTTTTTCTACACACACCATTCACATTTTATACAGTTTTTAGCTTCCAGTTCGAACAGAAATGGTACATTATCCACTTTATTTTTTAACTTCTCAATGTCTTCGATACTAACGGCTTCACCACTTGCTGTCGATTCGGTGCGCAAAAATCACACAGGTAATTTCTCCTGTCTAATACCATTCCCTTGGTCTCCACGCACCCTGCAAGCATTGTTAATTAATGATTCGCAGCGACAACCTTTACGCATCGTCGTATTAAACCTACGAAATTACTGCACGTATCTCCCATTCTAAAGATTTCTTAAGCCTCTACCATACCTGAAGCTGCCTTCAGAGAATAGAAATATTTGATGAGACATGCAGATGCGATGACATGCAATGAAAAGTTAAGTAGCAGAATTATATGGAATTTTGTGTCAATACCTAAGTGCAGATATTTGTCACATGCGCTGCAATGCACTAGATTCGCTTCCAGGTCGAGTCTTGGGGCAGTATGACAGCGACTGCAGTGCGGGCAATAGCGACCCTTTCGCCATAGCCTTGTTATTGCATAAAGATCATGGGGGTTAGTGAGTTTGGATAAGGGTTCGTTAAAATGCCGGAATTTAGTATGAAATGACTGATATGATATTCTGTACCCTGGGTGAATTTTCTTATGTGCATGCGTGAATAAATGATGGAATACAGAATGTACTTGTACGTATATTAGCATTAGTCGCCCTAACTCTCACAGTTCTCACATTTATTAAGGATCAAGGAGATCGTGAAGCAAACATGAAGCCTCGTGAATAAACTTGAAGACTTGCATTTAGTACGTGTAATTTCAGTAACACTTTCACTCGTACGTCACACCGTAGAACCACGGATTCAACCATTACTTACTTCGAGCACGGAACGCACAGCGTTGAGACATATACACGAGTATTTTTGTCACCCTTTTTATATTCGTGCTGCCATTGAGCGACACTGTTTCTGTCAGAGTTCATTCCTCCAGGCTCCCTCGAGCCGCAATTCGCGCAAACCGCGCACTCCTGGCAGTGCCATCTTCCTTGTGGTACTCGTCGAAGGCCAACGCAATAAATGTGATACCTGGTGGATATTAACCATTGTGTAATAAATGTGATACCTGGTGGATATTAAACCATTGTGTAATCATAAGCTTCTTTCTCTATATCGTAGCATTATTCTACAAAGAAGCATACCCCCTATCGCACATGTCGCAGAAGAGCATCTTGTCCTCGTCCGCAGGATCGTGACACTGAGCGCAAGTTTTGCAGTCGGTGCATTGCCACGCGTACGATTGGATGTGAGGAACCATGTCTAACGTTAGATCTATACACGACGGGTGAACTGCAACGAAATTGCAATTATCAATTCAAACTGTAGGAAATGAGGAAACTAGAGGCGAACTAAAGGTAAAATTATTACCATGACCATTGCACGTGCCGCACTGGATCAATACTTCATTTTTACTGTGTTTGTTTAACGCTTTCAAGCACATCTTGCACTTCAGCTTCACCTCGTCTTTCTGATTCACTATCTCCATATCTACTTCATCCATCGTGGACTGAGAACCTTCGGTGTCTTGTGTTCCCTCGCTAGAAGATGAACTACATAAAAAATAGACGACTATCTGTTCGCAAGAGACGCTAAGACGTTAACAATATAAAACTGTAACACGAACCTGGAATCGTCCGACGATGAATCACTGTCACTGTCGCTCTGAGATCCCTCCGACTGACTATCGAATTTACGTTCGTTTGGTCGCATGGGACCGTATAGGACGGTATTCAAAGGATAATATCGCAACTCTGCCGGCGTGTATTCGCGATAATAATCCGTATACTGGCCTGGTATTAAAGCGACAGGATAATGACCGATTTTACGTTCCGCTTCAACTTTCTGTTGCTTCTTTGGCACGTGTATAGTAAAGGTCTGTAAATCTAAGCTACACTTCCTATTCTCCCTGCGAACTTTATTCAAGCTAATGTTCCAGGCCAGTGCAGACTGGACCGCCATTTCTGCCAGATCAATCCTATTCTTCTCTGCATTCGCGGCTGCCGTTAATTCCTTCTGCTTCTTGGAATGTTCTTTCACTTGCTTCTCGCGCATATGTTTCCGATATTCTTCGTATTGGTCGGGAAAATCGCTACACATCACATCCAATACTTCTGAACTGCATATGACAGTCAAACCTGGAATAATGTTTAAAAATTCAAAATGTTACATCTGTTAAATTCGTTCTATACCCGTGATTTAAATTCGCATCTGCGAAGAGAGAAACATCTTACCCATATCACACATCGCTTCGCTAACTAATGCGTTCTCTCTTAAATAATTCCTCTCTTCCATATCCACCATTCTTCGCTTCAGGTCTGGATATTTCCTTTTGAAAGACTTGACGCCAAGGTACTGGGATATCTGTTCCTGTATCATAAAGGTTTCGCCCTTACGGTCAAGTGGCCATTCGTACTCAGCTATCTTGTCGACAGTAAATGGTCCTTCGTCTGGATCAAAGTTAATCTCCATCCTTCGATTCTTCACCTTCACCTTTTCTGATTCTGTGGTTGCGGTGCTGAGTACGCTTCCTTGAGACTCTTCGTTCACTATTGTTTCAGAAGCTGCAACGGTTGTTAGTGACACTTGATTTGTTTGGCACGAAAACATAACCAATTACATTGTTGTAGTATATTGCAATCTTAACTAAGAATTACATTTAAAAAAGAGGCATTGCGTATAAAAGCATCATGCCTGAATGAAAATAGATAGTAAGGCAGAAAGTAATGTCAATAGATTTACAATTATTAGCACTTGACGCATCGATATTTCTATGCTTTCAAGAGTAAGATATTCAGAAGCAAATATACATTATTGGAACACACTACTGACCATCATGCTTTTCATATTCTGTGCGTATTAACGGCCATTACGATCCGAAGGAACAGTAGATTTTCTGTTTGATTTAAATACAACTATTTCACATTTAGGTACTTGAGAGATGTTAGGACACAAGAAAAGATCTATTTATAGATACCTTACTTGGAGGTCTACCAATACATTTATCTTTTGATTTAGTTTAGTCATACTATGACTGAGGTTCATGCTTTCTTCTCATTACTATGAATCTCATTACCATGTTTTCCATCGTAACAAATTAAAACATTAAAAAATGCAATAAAAACCGTTTCTTATACGCTATGTACAGTTGTACCAGTATATAATAATATGCAATTACAAACACTGACGTACATCGTTATCTTTTCACGTTCTAAAGCTCATATAAATAATGCAAGTGTTCAACACAACCAAAAAAAATATTATAATTGCATTAATCGTAATGCTAAGAAAAAATATAGGGAAATAGATTACAGGGTACAATAAAAAGGTAGAGATTGGTTAAGGAATGTTGGAATAGTAATGTTTAATTCAATACCTGGTGCAGAAATGTTTCTAGCTGGAGTTTGAGATCTCGAACCGGATTCTGCGCTCATTCTCGTGTCCTCGTCTATCACCTGTACCGTAGACACATTCTCCTGTTTCGCGGCACCTTCTGCTGAACGTTTACAGGTTGGAGTCAACCAGTTCGAGTGTCCCGGAGGTATCAACGTATCTTTGTTTTCCAGCTTTATATGCTCCGCTGGCTTATCATCGGGAACTGGCTTTATTGCGGTTTTCTGCATCGCCTCCGCCGATTTCTTATCTTTAGAATCATTCGATATTGGCTTAGGCATGACTCTGGCCATGCTGGGATGCATACTTGTAGAGTCTGGAGTCGCACAATTTGGTATATTTACAATCTTGGCTCCATCAGTTTTCTGGCCCATAGTCTTCTTCTCTACTTTGCTCGTGGAGCTGATTTTGGCCTCCATAGCTGGCTGCTTAAGGGCTTTATACAACTCTGGGGATTTCCCAAAATTCTCCCGCTGCAAAGTGGTCTCGTCTATCGTTATTACAGCCGTCGTAGAAGCTTCTATCATGTTCAAGTCCTGCTCCATCCTAGGCTTCTTTATCATCTGGAGATCTATGTTATCCAACTTCCTTTTTCCTCGGCCTACCGTACAATCGATCATATATTAAAATAGACGAAGAATTTGAAATGCATAATCTTAAATTACAATTATTAAATAATACAAACCTCGCCCTCTGCCTCTCTTAGGAGGTGCATAGCTCTTCTGACTCCTGCAAGTCCTTTTCGGCCTCTCGTTTTCTCGAACTTCGAAGTGAGGTACTTGCGGTTGCTGCATCTGCTGCATTTGTTGCATTTGCTGCATTTGCTGCACCTCCTCCATCGACAATGGATCCCTGGATAGTAACAAGTGAGGTGGCGGGTGGATGGATGCTTGGGCTATCGGATTCCTCCTGGGTCTACCCCTTTTCTTCGGCACCTTCACCTCGGGCATCCTACTGGGCGAGACTTCTTCTATGATCATGACGTCCTGGCTAGAGTTGGAGTTCTCGTTAACTATAATTAATTCCGGCCGATGTTCTATAATCTCGCAGTCGGAGTTCATTGGGGAGCCACTTGTGTTCTTGGCCAAGATGTCCTTGAGCTTCTCGCTCATAGTGGTGTCCTGTGGCTTCGACGGTCTGACTTGGGTAATACTGATTTCTTGGCTGATCACGTTCATCTGCTGAAGACTGATCGCGCTGTTCTTCGGGTCGAACAGGAACTGCTTCTGATCCCTGGACGTCACAGGCTGGATAGTGACCTCGGGCAGGATCTGAGTAAGCTGAGCCTCCAGTTTCGACTTCTTCGATTCTATCGGCGCGATTGTGATATCTTTACGTTTCGGGGATATTTCCATTACATTGTCCGCCTTCTTACTTTGCACCTGCACTGGCTCGATCGTCAACTCCGAACGATTGCTCTGCAAGATGGTTGAGTGTCCCGTCTTGAGGATCTTCAGCGCAGGTTCCTTGTGGGCAGCTTGCGCGGAGTCCTTGTATCTCTGCACGAAGCCGTGCGACTGGTCTGCAAGTTCTTTCGACTTGTACGTAAGCTCTCCGTGATTGTCACAAGCCACAATTGTCGGATGCCCAGTCTTGGACAACTTGATCTTCATCTCGAGAGGTGATTCAGTGTCTCGACGCCTTTGCTGCCTCTCCTTCTTGTCAGATTCCACTATGGAGGCATCCCCGGTTTTCAGCAGCTTTATCTTCATTCCTAAACCAGTGTCGTTGGTCTTCGAGTGATCCACATCGGTTGTACGTGCCGTTTTATTCATATCTTCGGGTACTTCTGTCTGTATAATAGAAGCGTCGCCGGTTTTGGAAAGCTTAATCTTCATGCCAATTGGAGATTCTGTTCTCTTTGGTGTCTCCTGAAGGGTTGTCGCTTCTTCTGGCTGCTCTTGCTTCTCTGTCGATATTATGGATGCGTCTCCAAACTTGGACAGCTTGATTTTCATACCGATCGGCGATTCGACCTTCTGCAGAGATTCTTGCGTGGCTTCCGGCCCCTCCACTGGTTCTTGCGCAATCATGGACGTCTCTCCCGACTTTATCACCTTTATTTTCACGCTGGGAGAAGTGTCCGATGATCTTATCATCTCCTGCGTTCCCTCTAGTTTCTCTTTCTGTTTGGTATCTTTAATCTCTTCCGAAACTTCCGAATGAACGATAGACGCGTCTCCACTTTTTGATAATTTAATCTTCATTCCAAGAGGAGACTCGGTCCTCTTCGGGGTATCCGGGATTTCCAGCTTCTCTTTTGTATCTTCAGTGTTCTCTACCGAGATTATAGAAGCTCCACCCTTCGTTTTGGCTAGCTTAATTTTCATTCCTATTGGGGACTCGGTCCGCTTTGGAATTTCAGGCGACGACTCCACCTTGTCCTTTCCCTTGCTGTCTTCGGAGATGTCCGGGGAGACGATCGAGGCATCTCCACTCTTGGACAACTTTATTTTCATTCCGATAGGAGACTCTGTTCGCTTCGGAGAATCATAGGAAGCTTCCAGTTTCTCTTTCGGCCTTAGCTGCGCGCTATCTCTGTGCTCCTCTGCAGGGTCCTGCCTTTCCGGTTGAATTATTGACGCGTCTCCGCTTTTCGACAGCTTGATCTTCATCCCAATTGGAGACTCTGTCCTCTTAGGGCTTCCCTGAACTATGTCCAGCTTATCCTTGTGCTTCATCTGTATGTCCTTGGAGTCCTGCTGCACTATAGAAGCGTCACCGCTTTTCGACAGCTTGATCTTCATCCCGATTGGCGATTCGGTCCTCTTGGCTTCCTCGAATTTGTGTTTCACCTCCTTCGAGTCATCGCCAGATTCGTATTTCTCCGAACAGACTATAGACGCATCTCCTGATTTTGATAGCTTGATCTTCATGCCAATAGGAGACAGGGACGAAGAACCTTCAGAGTACCATTGCCCCGTCTCTTCTACGTTCTCGTTGGATATTATGGAAGGGTGACCGCCTTTCGACAATTTCAGTTTTATTTTACCTAACTTTTGACCCGGGCTGTCTTCGGGATTTGGCGAGTTGGTCGCAGATCGGATCTTCGGGCTTTTGGGCGATCTAGGCTCCCCGCAATCGGTGATGGCGGACTTGGCGATTTTCAGAATGATCCTTGGCGAGCCAACGTTCTCGAAGTCGTGCTTCTCCGAGTCCTTTCGAGGGGTATCCATAATCTTCGGCTCCGACTTCTCTGACAACTTTGGCGACTCCAGCATCTTCTGGTAGGCAATCAATTTAGCATCCCTTTGAATGAGAAGGCTATCCTTGGACGTTGTCGGAGACATCGAAACCTTCGTCATGTCCGCGATTGGAATTTCTATTTTAGGCGGCTCTTTCAGGCGTTCCTCCAAGATCGAAACTTTCGGGATAGTATCAGACGCCTTTAGAACATTTTTAGGCAACGTTTCCACCGCTTCAGATACCTTCTCGACATCAGGATTTGGTGCCTGTTGTACTTGAACGACCTGCAAAGAATCCGTGTTAAAATTAGTCTCAGCCTCAGGTATCTTTACCTTTTCTTCGTTTGCAGCCAGTTTCTCATCATTCGCTTCCTCTAACTTGTTCGGCGGAGCATCGATCTGAATTTGCTCTGCCAGCTTTTTCTCGCTCTCCAGTTTCGCAGCTTCTGATATGATCTCGGCTTCAGAGATGGAAATTGAGTCGGATGCGATGTTTTGAAGTTCTGCTTCCAGCTCTGACGTGCCCTCGCACATATCCTCGTCAGGTACGAAAAGAGACGAAGCGTCTGCTTGCTTGGATATGTCGTCTACCACGCTCTCTACCATTTTAGGAGACAGCGCCAGCGGGGAATCGATAGCGTGCTCTTCGGACTCTTGGAGAAACTTAACTGCTGATTCGAGCTCCGATATTTCAGAGCTGGGCTGTGAAGTTTCTGCACCAGTCGGCGCATCATTCTCGCTTTGATCCGTATTTTCCAACAAGATGTCTGAGGCCAATTCCAGCTTAGAGTCCGCCTCCTCCAAATCACCTACCGATTCTGATGGAGTTTCTTCGAAATCCATGTCCAATTCATTCCCTGGCAGACTGGTACTTGCTTCTAATTGCTTCTGGAGATCCTCTACATTATCATTCTTGTCCATAGACTCGGAAATTATATCACTACTAACTTTCAATAGACTACTTGCCTGAGCTTCCTCAGATTTCACATTCGCAGCTTGCGTTACATCAGTTTTCTCTGTATTATCTTCCAATGATACTGCGTTCCTATCTGTTAAACTACTAATAACATCTGTTATGTAATCTGAAGCTTGCGCGTTTGATTGCTCCAGTAAGAGGCCCATGTCCACATCCTTTGGCACCACTTCCTGTTCCGGAGTCTGTTCCTCTGGCTGAACTGTTTTCGATGTAGAGTCCTCACCCTCGGGCATCAGATCTAAGCCTAGCAATCCTTCCAGAGAATCCATGTTTTGTGTTGAGATTGTATCCTCCATATCTTTATTTAAGATATCTTCCGAATCTAGGGGCAGTTTCTCAGCCAACCCCTCGATTTCAGCATCGACCAGTGGCAAGTCTGTAGATCGCTTAAAGACTTCTTCCATTTCGTTCGCTACGCCTCTTCCTGTACCTAGAATATTCTTAAAGTCAGTTGGGCTTCTATCGTCATCCAGAATACTTGTGACAATATCCTGCGTATTTTGGCACTGTTCTCCAGAGAACATTTCTTCGACATTACCGGCAGATTCTAAAATGCTCTTCAAGTTATTTTTATCAACATCACTATTAGAAGCATTATCTTCTAACTGCTCTTTGCTCGACAACTTCTCAGTTCTGTCCAACATTGAATCTTCAGCATTATCCAGGGTGGTGGTATCTGTACTTGTATCCGAGATAACTGGCTCTTCTGCGTTTAATGATTCTGCATTAGTATTACCAATTTCTTCTACAGGATCTCGTCGATCTTCTTTAACAAATTCTTCTGCAACTTTCGCCACATTCTCTTTCTCTGATTTTTGCCCCAAATTATACTCGCCCGCTTCTGATTGTATTTCAGTTTCCTCGGGTTCTAAAGTCAAATTCATTTCCTCCTCTGTATCTTCTTCCTCTTCTAAAATTGCCTCAGCTACTGGGAGCTCAACGTGATCTGATGCTGCCGAAACCGAATCTTCTTTAGTACGTGCAGGCTCAGGAGTTTGTTCGTCATTATTTAAAGATTCTTTAATTTCATCTGTTTCCATAGTTACTTCACTTTGTATCACAGTTTCTGTATTATCCTCTGCAGGCTGTTTTAGAGCTTCTTCTTCATCGCTTTTGCAACTGTCTTTGCACTCCTTTAATTCGCTCGTTTCTTCTGGTTTTGCAAGAGCATCAGAAGAATTCTCCTCTTCAGGTTTAACTGTTTGTACTTCATCTTCATTCTTCTCTGGAACATTAAGATTTATATCTTCGTGCTTTTCAGAAACTCTTGAATCCTCTGATTTCGTGCGCTCATTCGAAATAGCAGCTATCTCTATAACTTTATTTGATTCTTGACTTTGCTCTTCAGAAGTGTGTTCTGCTTTCAAGGATTCTGGATTATTAATTTCTAGTTCCCGTTTTAGTCCATCAGTTTCTTCTGGAGAATCAATTTTGTCTGCAAAATTGTCTTCGGTGGTATTAATATCCATAGGAATCGCAGTATCTGAAGTGTTCTGTGATTGTGATACAGGAGTCGCGATATCAGAATTTGATTCGACTTCTATTGGTGGTTCGCATTTGGAAATTGTATTAAAATCCATCGTTTTTAATTCATCCTTAGGTGTTTCTTCAACGATCGATGGTTCCACTGCACTTGCTGCTTCATTGGTTGGAAGTTCTTTTGTCTCAGTCTCGGATATCTCAAGATCCTGTGTTTTAATATCATCAGCTTGCACCTCTGTATTAATTTCTGTATCCTCCACAATATTTACACCCGAAGTAGGCACAGAATTTTCTTCAGAACTTATAGGACACCGATCATTTGCTTCAGGGCATAACTGATCAGTAACTAGCTTCAAAGAATCCTGTTGCATTTCTGTACTATCCAATTTCTCAATATCCATTTCTCTTTTCTCCTGTGGTAGTTCCACTGCATCAGCCTTAGTTTCTAATACTTTTGAATTGTCAATTGTTTGCAATGAGTCCGACTTTAGAGATTCACAGACAACAGGATCATCCACATTTTTGGAGTGACATTGCGTGGACTCTGCTTCTGACTCATTCCCTTTTTGGATAATTTTTATATCGCTATCCGTACTTGTTTCGTGATTCGATCTTGTATCTAACAATGTGCCACTCTCATCGACCTTGTTTTCAGTGTCTAAAGTACTTACAGGCTCCTCGTTTCTTTGACTTGTGTCCTTTTCTTCCTGTTCACAAGCTTCACTTATATGGCTACCTTCTTCCCCCTTATCCATGTACTCTGCGCTTTCTCGATGTTCTTGCATTTCTGTATTTTCCTCTTTAATCCCCGCTTCGTGCTTCTCATCTCGCGAAGAACATGCATCATCTACAAGCTTGATACTCCCTTTGTTTACATCCATCTTAGCGTGTTCCAATGCTAAACTTTCTCTTCTTACTTTCATCTTACCAATTTTCTCCCCCTGTGATGCTTCTTCTACCATATCTGTGTCAGTGGTGTCTGCACTGATTTCATCTCTTTGACATTCTAAGACAACACTCTTGGGGCAATCTACTTCATATTTGTTAAGAATAATATCTTGTTTGTCTTCTAAAGACTCAGATACTTTGTCTATACATTTATACTTCGTAGAACAGTTTAACATATCAACTTCAACACCATCAGCTTCATTCTCTGCTGTCAAAGTAGGATTATCTTTGTTTATACACGTCTTATCTGAATTTATATTATCGGACATATCAGTGGTACTATTTACAGCATTCTGCGAGTCACAAGATTCCTTTCTTTCCTTTTTCTTTTCGCAAGGGATTAAACAGTCTTCGTTCAAAGTGGCAGACGAGTTTGTTGCTTTCGGTTCGGTGTCATCCGTCTTTGTCTCCTGAGAGTCCTCCGAACTATACGCTTCGCCGATAAGCTGTAAGCTGCCACGAATACTATTCTCACTTTTTACAATTATTACTTCATTGTTCATCGCGTCTGCGTCAACGCCGCTACTTCCCTCCTGGTTTACCTCGGGTATACTTACACTTTCTTTATTCGGCACAATTGCCGAAGTGGCTAAAATACAACTACCTATAGACGGAATAAATTCAACATCCAATTTGTCCTTAACATTAACGCTATCGATAATTTTAGCATCAGCAATAGGCAAAGAGTCTGTTAACTCACTAGATACGCATTGCTCCCCCTTATCGCCGTTTCCCTGCTGATTGTTCAGCTTCATACTTCCCGACGCGATGTTATCATTACGAACATGCGAGTTCTCTTTACTCAATTGTTCAATATCACCGGCACAAGTTGCTTCCTCCCCACGATAAACACTATCTAATTCCTCCAACGTCGACTTTAATTGCCTGCTCATATCAGCCATTCGAGCCGCAGCAATGTCTTCGCTGATAGGACCTTCCAGATCCTTGGACAAATCGTCGTCCTCCGTGTCAGACATCGATCCCATTACGTTCAATGTTCCATCTGTTTTGGAGTCGGTTATGATCTGGGAGAGCGCGGCGATCTCGCTCTCCAACGTGGAGTCGCTGACCGGCTCCGACTGCACGCCGATAATATCATTGATATCCATGATGCTCAGAGCTTCTGTGTTGTAAGTCTCAGAATCGCTGTCGATGCAATAAGGAGCGTAACGGTCGGGAGAGTCACCCTTGGTTTCTTTCTTTGTTTCTTCAGTCGTGTCTTTGGAGCCAAACAGGCCCATCTTAGGACTCTCGGACATTGTTTTGGTATTGAAGGCAGGGCGCGTTAAACCTGCGGTCGCGGCCTTCCCTCTGCACAGTGCCTGCCCATGCGAGCATCAAATCCGCTGTCCAGAGGGTGGAAACTCCAGTGTTACGCTATCGCTTGAACGTGGCTGGCAGTGGCTGGGGGATTGTATGTAATCGATATGTGGAGTATGTAGGAGCGAAATTTGAAACGGAGGACGAGGAGTTCATTGTCAGGATTCATAAATACGTAGAGCGCGTTGCGTTTCTCGAAGGTTTTTCCCTTAATAATTTCTGTACGTGTCCTTACAATGCTAGCAGCTGCATGCAATAGCTTTTGAATTATAGTTAGGCCAGGCGAGGATAGTAAATAGCTTAATTTTTTCTTGCACATCTGCGTGCCAAGTTTCTTCGAGCGGGCAGCTGTCCGTCTCGTAAAAGCATTTAGTATTCAGTTTTACCTTTTTATAATTGCCGGTGTCCTGTAGGGGTGGAAACTCCGGTCGGGAGAGGCTGAAAGTCATAAACTCATAAACTTCGTTCGGGCGACGTCACCTTGACCCTGAGGGTCGCGCTTACCTGTAAATATGTATATACTGTATGTAGCCTAAGTAAACTATGTACTCGGAAAGCGTGCCTCCACCACCAGCCGAGAGTGGAGGAAAGTGTGAAGGAAGGGGGCAAGGACGGAGAGATGGTCAAGGACAACCCACTGACGAAGCTTGAGGGATGTCATCGTCCTGATTGGACAACAAGGGTCTCTGTGGGAGGACTAAGGGAGTCTTGTCAGCGACTTCGTCGACGAGCTCGGAGCTCTTCCTTCAACACCTCATTCATTCCGTCACTAACCAGCTTCTTGAGCAGTTTAAATATACTTTGAAGTTTAACTTGAAATAGTTCCGTGTACTTTGTTTTATTTCGAATTACCCGCACTTCATTGAGCAGAGCGGTTCTGCGCTCCACGGGCACCAACCCGCGTTCGGATTGAAATTCACCGCGGAAATACGTAACACCAGCAAAACTTTCGGTTTAGTATTTGCGCGCCCTCTAAGCTATGAAAGATTCTGTTTGAACTAAAATTCAATATGGCGGCTCATGCCGGAAAAATTAAATATACTCAGAATCTGCGTATTGTAATATGTAGAATAAGAAATACATTTGTTGACTCGTTAAGAAGATTTAGATATGAAATTCAGGTGTTGGGGAAAATATTTAATTAAATTTGCATTAATTGAATTTAATTAAATATTTCACATTCACCTGAAGTTTCTTATCTAAACCTTCCCCATCTTTTCAGTTATTATTGGCATAATTGGACATTATTTTGCCAACAATAATTGATAATGCCAACAAATGTATCTCTTACCCTACATTTTGTATAAGATACTTAAATGTAAAAAATACAAGTAGAGGTAAGGAGTAGTGAGTGGCTCACATTTTTATTTGAAAAATGTTCCTTATATTGAATTTAACAGTTTGCTTAAATGCTATAGTGCTAAGCAATTATATTAATTACCTATATTACATTGTTCATTTATGTACATATATATTTCTTTGTACGCGACCTCCATATACATGGTGTTCCTCTACCTGTGGTCAATACTTTGGGGGATAATCCAGAGTGACGAATTTGCGGTAGAGGCTTCGTTTTCGAGAAACTTGACATTCAATTTCACCTAAATATGCATGCATCGTAGGTGCTTGAGAGGCACGCGGAGGTCAGGGGAATGTCCTATGGGCAGTATACTGTCGCCATCGTATCCGGATTTCGCCCCAAGCAGGAACCGACGAGTTCTATAAACAACATACAGGATACTTTACTTACTATTATCGTAATTATCATAATTATTACTACTATTACATCATGCATACCTGCGACGCCCCTACCAGCCTGACGCACTTTGTCTGAAGCGTACTTGGCCCCCTTACGTGTGCAAGTAATTTGCAACATAGATCCTCCTCTGCATCTTTTCTTTTGTTTTTTGTCTGTCTGCTCCTGTGAACATAAAGAGTGAATAATAAATATTAAATTTAAGTCATCTCCTGTGAACTTAAAGGGTGAATTAAATTTATTATTTCCTTCGTCACTTTCTTGGGAAAGTGACGCCGGCGTCGATCGACTCGCGTGATCGTTTGATCCGCGAGTACAAGTGCCATTGCAGACACTTGTGACCACTGACCCCGTCAGTGGTACCACACTTTACAGCGCGGTGCAACGCAGGACGTTCTTAGGGAAGCTGTGTCTCTTTATGCTGCTATTCGAAGTACAGCTTGGCACTATGCATCGCCAATGTACGGTTGATCCTCTCTGTCCTCTCGTTCCATCTAACAAAATTTATTTTTGTGACTGTTAATAGCATTTAACGAGTGCATTCCAAAAATAAAAGTTTTAAGTTTAGGAAATCATTTTTAATAATTTTTACAGTAAATTGAAAGTTTTTGATAATAGAGTTTATAACCTAAAAATACAAAAACACGAAAATTCAAAAAACAAGTGTCTTAAATGTAACTCGAACCGTACATAAAACTTTTTTACCTGTCACCGTCTTTGCAGTTGCTCCATTCTTCTGCACATTCATTTTAAATGAATCAGTAAACACAAGTAAATACCGAATACTTACAATTAGCGTTTCAGTCACGTTTTACTTGTTTTCACTTACCTATAAGACAGTATAAGTCTCAGCCACCAGCGGCCTTAGCCGTGATGAAAACACCGGTTCTGGCTAGATCACCGAAGTTAAAACATCACGGGGCGGGTATTGGGGAAAGATGGGTGACCACCTTTCTCCCGGTGCGCCGCTGCTGCTGGGACCCGAAGAAGAGAGAGGAGGGACAAAGATATGAGACTATAGTTCGTTGGGCAATATAAGCGAAATGCTTCAAACGCCATCCTGTTTAACAGGAAAGAACAATAAACCATATAAATACGTAGACAAAACTTACTCAGTTTAAATAGTTTACTTCAAACTTAACGTGTTATGTATAATATAAAAAAATATATGAAATGATGTAGAAAACAATATGCACACATGAAAGTTATTATATCGGCTGTTGCTTAGGAATTGCCTTCGAGCTTCACCTCGAGTTTTCAATTTCTCTTCGTCTGTGCGAAGGACCGTTTCGGAGACCAGATAGCCATTCGGCCACCAAGATTTCGTAAATAACTGTATATAATAGTGCAACATCGGTTCGGAGAATACCCACGTGATAGTATCTCTGATTTGCCTGAAAATTACATTCGTAATTATTCTTTTGTACTTCCAATAATGTGGCACGCAACAGAATGGTCATTGATATCGTACCTATTAATAGTTCGGCCGTAAGTAATTTGAACGAAAGTAATTAGCGACCGTCGAAGAAATCGAAACACCCCTCGTAAATCAAAAATCTCCCCCAGAAGTGTATACAGAGGTTCCGCTATAGCGTCTTTACTAACGTTGAAATATGCATCTGTGGTTGATCGGGCAGTGTCAGTGTCGTCTAGCAACAGCGAGTAATCTTCTTCGTCCTCCTTATCGCGAAGTTCGCTGCTATTACTGGATCTGAAACAAACGTTTTAAATGAAACCTGTGTAAGCACGCGATTCTGTTAAATAAAATACCTACATACGTTTTGAACAATGTCGATAAAGAGAATCGAGATTTTTTTGGCGAAGGAGGTGCATATTTCAGATGCTCTGAACTGGGGCTAAGGAACGTGTACAAAGCCTCGCTTTGATTAAGTTTCTCATCCTCTAAAACGTACTGAAAAAATCGAACATAATAGTTGAAAGATGCAGAGTGAATCTATACTATATAGGGGGAATTCCACTTACGCCTAAATCGCCCGTGATTTTCATCAAGCTAGGTTTTCCTGTACGCGACTAAACGCCACGTCAAGAATTACAAAGTCGATTTTCTCGAAATTGAAGCGCGATATGAAAAGAAGTTATTCTTTCCTTTTGATTTATAACAAGTAAATAAATCGAGAAAAAGGAATAAAATTTTTTGTTATTGCGCTTCATTTTGGAGAATGCTGGATGCGCGTCCAGTCGCGTACGGGAAACCCTAGCTTAATGAAAATTACGGGCGATTTGGGCGTAAGTGGAATTCGCTCATAGAGACAATATTTAAGACATTTACATTTATATATTTCTATATTTGAATCTTAGCTTTGTCCAGAGTATTTTTATCAGACTTTCCAAAGAATTTCAATGGTTGGGATGGTAGATCTAAATTCTTTACGTTGGAACAAAGTTGACGGAGCTTTCTGTGAAGATCTTGAAAGTCTTGTAATCTTCTCAGTACCACCTAACCACTGCATATACTATCATTATTATCTTCATCCTCTGCCATATGCACAACCAGAACAAATTGAGGAGTCTCTCCATTCTTTGGTATCTATTTAGTAATTATTTTTTCGATTAATAATTACAATAAATTTTGTCTACTGAATTATCTAAAATAAAATCCTTTCATTTCAATTATTCTTCTGTTCGTTATTGTCTATGAGAAATAAATTTTCTTTACCTCCGCACTTTGCACTTCCGCTCTCCAGTGGCCCAAATGCTCTGCCCACGTTTCTGTATGGGTCAAATGTGCTTCTAATTGCCGCTTCTCGCATTGTAACCATTCGACTTCTTTAGCTAAAAAATTTAGAACCTTGCTTTCTGGCTTCAACGAGGATCTCAACGCTTGCAAAGCCTGCATTTTATTATTCAACTTTTCCTGCAGCTGGTCGAGCTTACTGCGAGCATAGTTTGAATGTTCTCCGACGAGCAACGTTACATTCTCTGATAACGCACCATTTACCATACGTCGACTGTCTACCAAATCTAAAAATTAATTTCCCGTCACTAATCATAAGTTGCCTTTAGAACTGATATTTTTTAATAACATACTAAGATCCATACTTACCATCTGTTCTTTCGTTAAGCAATGCTTCTTGCATATTTCTATACTGTTCGCTGACAATGAACGATGGGTAATATTTCTCCTCCAAAGTTTTAACAACGCTATCTTGAACTTCATAAAACACGTTAGGCCCCATGTCGCCTAGCAAAAAGCTCTCCATCTTCTTTCGTATAGTTCTGTCGACTTTTATCTCGGCAGTAGGGGATGTAATATAAGTATAAAAAATTTCAGCACCTAGTTGATGCCAGTTTGATTTCTCCGCACTACGTAATTCCTGTACAGCTGCCCAATATCCAATTAAATCTTGACTCGCGACTTGTTCGAGGAACTGTGAGAGATATCTTCGGCCTATTACGTTATCTAAAATATATTGCAGCGGCAATATCTTCTCTTCTGTGATTACGGCTGAATCAGGTACATCGCTGGCCTATAAAACATTCTTGTCAAATACAGTCGTTATTGGTACGCGCAGAGTATAGGTAATCTTGCACCTGCACAGGATATCCGTTCCATCCTAATGATTGCATGTGACGCTCGCATGTGTCTTTAGCGTATGTCAGTTGACTGATATACCTCGTCAGTTTTCGAGCTTGAATAATATCGGATTTCCCAAATGCATTATTGTCTGGACCTAAACCCTGGGCTCTTTTAACATTTTGTATTGTCGTGGCTTGCATGATTTCCGTAACGATATTGTATCTGATATGCTTGAGGACCTCCAAGTCTTTAGAGCTTTTAATCATGCGGATAAAATCTTCAAACGATTCGGCATATTCGTACGTTTTCCTATGCATCGCTTCCGCAAGTTGTTGCTGATTGATATATGATAAAATCTTTTGATTGATATAGTCTGGATCCGTTATTAAATCTATCGCTGGTTTTAATACTACAAACATATAACGAATTAAATAAATTGCTAACGATCTCTATATAATTGTACAAGTGAAATTGCCTGTAAATTCAACTTACTTTTACACGCGAGGATTTCTCTGAGTAAATACTTCATTGGCGAAAGGGAATAACAACGTGGTAACAAAAATAAAATGTATAACTCGCTGAGTTTCCTTAAGTATTCTAACTCGGCAGCAGGTGACATCAAATGTGCCGACAAAATAAATACTGGATCTTCGCCTTCTGACCTAATCGTATCATAATTTTTATTTTCCTAGTAATTCATCGAAACTGTACCCAAGAAAGTGATCCTCAGAATGAATATTTGGTAAGTATAAAAGCTACGATTTTTGTATTGCTTGTAGTTTTTATATTTTATAGTTTTGTCCGAATGTATATTGAAACATTTGAATGAAAAGCATGTTAGGTACAGTTTTGGTAGTTATCAGCGTGTACTTAGAAGAAATATAGTCGAACTTACGAAGCAGCTTGAGCAATCCTAATTTTCTCAAAATGGAATGTAATTTTATTCACTATATTACAAACGACTAGTTTCGTGTGATCCACTTTCAGTAAGCGATCGTGAAGACTCTGAATTGCTCCCCATACATCCTGTTTCATATTGTCTACTATTTGTACAGAGTTGAAAGCCAATTCGCTGAGCCAACGTCCAACGAAGTCTTGGAAAACTAAATCCAACAAGTTTTGCAAAGCTCCGTCCACCATACGAGAAAAAACCATTGGGTAACGTATATGCTTTTTGGTATTTGACGTTTTAACTACGTATCCTTTCTAGAATAATAATATATCAAATAGTACGCGTAAAGTATAAAGAATACTAGCAATTTATTTTTATTAACATTATAATTGGCAATACAAATATAGCAATTCTGCAAATAATCAACAAATGTGTTTTACTGTTTAACATGTTTATTGTTGAGTTCCTATATACTGCAATACTTTGCATCGCAGACAAGACAACATACATGTTAAAACAGTACTTATAAAAGTACTTCTAAGTACACGTCTTTTTTAGTATTACTTTAAAGTATATCTAAGAAAAAAGTCTGTTGACTAAAAAAAAAACAGTTCTCCGATAATTTATATTATAGTCTTTACTAACAACCATGGAGAAGACTTTAGTTTAATTTGGGACTATTTTTCCAAACAAAGCATTGAAAAAATAAAGAAAATTTTAAGGGGATATTCTAGAAGTGGCCGAATTTTCGGCCGAGACTGTGGAATGACCCCTTAAATAAAAACATTGAGAATACATCCTAATAACTAAAAGAAAATGCTCTATTTTTTAAGTTTCATACAATGTAAAATTTTATTGAAAATTCTGTATTTTACTAAAACAATGTTACAACACACCATGCAAGTTCTGCGACAATTATCACTGATAAAAAAAAGAGGTAAGTTGCAAAACAAGGCCTGATGAACATAATTGTCTAACGAGAATTGAAACGAGCTATTGCGTAAGAAAGTTAGGACTTCAGTCCTGGATCTACTGTGTTCAATCGAGTAAAATGCATATAACTATTACATAAAGCATATTATGGAAACATACGAAAGATGAAAATAAACTAAAGTACTTATAAAGAAGACTGAGAAATATTTTTTATCAGATATAAATGTATAGTTTATAAAAAACATTGAAAACTGATACACAATGAACAATGCTGCTATTATGTATTTATCTACGCTATCTTATCTATATATCATGGATAAAAAAAGTTTATACGATAAAGATTGTTTAACACGTTCACAATTGCAAACCTCTAAGCATGGATTCCTTTATAAGCTTTAAAAGGTAAAGTAATCGAAAGCATTGATAGAAGTTTATGAACTACGGAGGAAGAAAGTCCATGTATCGCACGTAGCAATTCTATAATCTAAACCACCCATTTGGTCCTGACCCATGCGTACGAGTCATGGGACTATGAACGTGTTAATATTAATACGTTATATCATACGTAGAAGAGTATAGCTTCTTTCCTAAAACAGGACTTGGAATTTTTAAGTAATAATGTGTATACGTCCTGAAAGTATTACTATTTAGTAATTATCAGCGACTTAAAATTGCACGCACCAATAACAGATTATGGAAAGCATCCATCTCCGCGACGGTTTTTAAGGTGCCCGCACCGGTTTGATGCTTCGGAGATAGCGCGATGTTTATGAACATAACAATTAGACATCCAAGGAAAAAACACGATACGGTTAGCACGGCGAAAACATAGCACCATAACAAGTTGTTCCAATAGAAGAACGCGGTAACAATTGGGATGTATAGGATACCGATAGACACCATTGTTTTTTACTTTAATTCTAATCGCGCGACAGTGAATATTACATTTTCGAATTTATATTTGTAAAGCTGCTCAGACTACGTCGCGAGAATCAAACATCAACGATACCGCCATCACGAACGGCGAGCTGAAGTACTGACCACCGCTGTCACTGACGGGCGCCTAAATATTTCCAACGTTTTCACCTGCTGTCCCTCAACCGTCGCCACGGCATCATCGCACCGAGGAATTTCTGGGGCATTCATGTTTATTTGTTTTCACTCGGAGCCTCATACATAACCAAAACTTCCCTCCAGCGCGGCCTTGTATCGATTTTCGCGAGCGGAGCGCGCGAATTAGCCCCGGGAACGCTACCCGCCTCTGCAACGGATGCCGTTCGAGCTTAACCTAACCTACGGCCTACGATATTACTCGTAGCTTTTAAAATACATTTTGTCAATTGGACGTCCCCCCCAAGCGACGCTCTCAACATCCAGATGCCCCAGTCCACGTCCCCCCCTCACTCTCCTTGCCGCGGAAAAAGCTTCGTACCGCCGTATATGTCGGGCGAATCGCGCGCAGTGCTGCCGCCAGCGGCATTTTCGGGAGGTTGGGAAAATGAAAATTGTGTCGGGGTCATTGGCTGTTGCTTCATACAATAACAATATCTTTCCCCGTAATGCTAGGTGCGTGACACGCATAAAGGATGATCGTTGGAGGTAGAAGATACTCGTAAACGGTGTTTAGAACGGATAGGTAGAAAGACGCTCGACGCTGGATCTACGAGGTTCAACCTATATATGTATTTACAAACTATTGCAATGGTTAAGAATAAATATGAAACGAACGTAACTTTTTTCCATTTCGATGAAAAATTCATTTATAGAAATAATTACTTAATTGGCCGCGAAATATTTTTCGCGTTCTTCTTCACTGACTTAACTAACGTCTGCAGCTCCGCGTTGGCCTTCGTCTTCGACTGCTTCGCTCGGCTTTCCTGAAAGATTAAGAGTACGTTATAGCATGTTAAGTTATTGTATAATGTAAGGAAAATGAATTTTATTTACATCAGCAGGGTCATTGTCGGCTCTTCTTTTCAGTTTCTCTTTGATCAGAGCTTCGGTGCCCTTTGTTTTCCTGTAATGTGGATCTGCCGGGTCGATGTTGAAATGATGGGATGTAAATAACGCGTTGAACCTAGGATCCTGTACGTCGACTTCAAAATTGTCTTGCATTAGTTGATCTTGCCCATTCTTCTTTTTACTCAGCCGCTTTTGCTTGGACTTCGACATCGTGGCGTGTTCTTCGATCTTCTTCATATTAAAATGTCGTTTGCCGTCACCCTCGTTCTCGTCCATTAAAAGAAGTTCTAATTCAGCTTTACGTCGTTCGTCGTCTTCGTCATCTGGGGAAGCCTGGCTACTATTCTTCGTAGCTTTCTTCTTTCTACGAGATGACTCATTATTTGCATCTTCATCGCCAGTATCACTTATATCCGAATCCAGTACTGCAGAGCCTTCAGAGTCTGTCGACGCATCTTTATTTGCGTTCATACGTTTCTTTCGCTCCTCTTGTTTGGCTTTCTTCTTCGCTTTACGTTTCTCCAAGTACTGTTCGAACGGCGTTAGATTCTCGTCTTTCTTTAATCTCTCTTTCACTAACTTTTCAGCTTTCTCCTGCGTCCCTAGACCCCACGTGAATTCCAATTCAACTTCCTTTTTCTGCTTTGTTTCTTCCCGTTCCTCTATATCTCTCAACAAAGCCTTATACTTTTCAATTGGATCAACATCTTTATCCGCTTCAGAGCCACTGTTGTCGTCCTCGGATCCCTTCTCCGCCTGTTTACCATCGTTTCCTTCTGCCAAGGGAAAAATATAACGAAGAAAACGCTGCGAGCGTCAAGTAGCCATATGTGTAGAAGACTAATACCTGCATCGTCGTCACTTGAATCGGTGGCTAAATAAGCGTGTAAATCATTTTCATTGACTTCGTCTAATTTCCCAGAATTTAACTTTTGTGCTACTTCCAGTCTTTCTGGATTCGTCTCGTCCCAAGTTAACTGAACCTTAACCTGCTGCAGGGCTGTAGTTGTGAACTGTCTTGGTTGATACTTCGAAGGCTCCGGTATCTCGGTGCAGACTTCTTTGGGAGTCTGGAAGCAGACATCTAAGGTCGTACAGAGTGAAAAGACTTTGCATACTTAAAGAGTTAATCGTGTACCTGATCAAACTCCATGTCATCTGGTATGAATCTAAGATCCAACTTTGTTGACGTAGACTCGTATTCTGTACCATCGCATTCTATGTAAATTTTATTTGCTGCTTCTGTAGAATCGCAATCAACGACAGCATAATAATACTTTAATCTGTTCAACTGATATTGCCTTAACTTCTCCATGTGATACGTCGACCCTTCCTCGTTCTACAACGTTAAAATGCATAATTATAATACACAGTATTTTTCACTTTATTAAATACGAAGAAAGAATATATACTTCGTCAAGTTCATCAATGTCGCTCTCTTTGCTCATCTCTGTCAGCTCTTTTGGACCGGTAATTTCTTCCTCTTTCATGCGTTGCAGACCGAATTCTGATGGATATATCTGAAATTACTTTATTATAAAGGTCGATAATGATACTTACTTCGTTGAATGTCAATTATTCTTACCGTGACTGAACGAATAAAGCCTCCAGTTGGTAAGAATGAATTAAACAGGACCATCAAGTCTAGAGCACGTATTCTATCCCAATCCATATTACATACTGCTAATCTGTGCGTAATTTGGTCTGTTGTCTCAGCCTCTTTGTCTAATTCACCCCAGTTATGGTCTATCTCTTCTTCATCTAATTAAAGTGTGTATTATTAAATTTTCTATCAAGCTATTCAATTAGTTATTAAAAGAGTTATGAATATATATTATACCACTGGAATTATCCAAGCTCTCTTCGTCGGAAGAACTGTCCGTCAATAAAATCCCTTCACCTCTAGCATAGTTTGTACTTAAATCTTGTAATTTTTCTTGAACTTTATCTGAAAGCTCGATAGACTCATTTTTTCTTCTAATATGCAACTGGCTTTTGCTCTCCCGTAAATCTGCTTTCAAATTCTCAGTACTCGCTGCACTCTTTGCATCCGACTCTGACTCAGACTCGCTGTGTTCTCCAGAATCGACGTCGCATTCTTCTCTTGGCTTAATGCGAAGTAATTCCCCATTGCTTGAAAAATCATTGTCCGAAGCATCGTCATCTAGATCTTCATTATTCGTATCATGCTTAAGAGGACTAATTTCTATTGCTTTAAGTGTTCTAGTTTCCTTTCTTTCTTTTTCAAGTTTCTTAGATTTCTCTTTCTTCATTTGTTTATTTTTCTCTTTCTCATCTTCCTCCTCCTCCTCCTCCCCCTCCTCTTCGCTGCTTGACAAATCATAATACTTTCTAAGATTCTCCGACGACGTCTGATTTACAGGTCTGCCTCGCTTGTCGACGGTATACTTAACCGCAAACCTTTTATCTTTAAACATACCTTGAAATCTTTTGTCTATTTTCACTTTCCTCTCTGCTTTCGGTATCCTTTTAAACTTAGGATCCCTTGCGATGTGGGCGAACCGATCGTCTCTTAATAAGTCATCCATGTTGTCTAAATGCTTTGAATTCACTAGTGTCTAACGATGCTGAATCTCACAACAGTGGGTGCAGGGGGTGGAAACTCCGGCAAAACTTTCGGTTTAGTATTTGCGCGCCATCTAAGCTATGAAAGATTCTGTTTGAACTAAAATTCAATATGGCGGCTCATGCCGGAAAAATTAAATATACTCAGAATCTGCGTATTGTAATATGTAGAATAAGAAATACATTTGTTGACTCGTTAAGAAGATTTAGATATGAAATTCAGGTGTTGGGGAAAATATTTAATTAAATTTGCAGTAATTGAATTTAATTAAATATTTCACATTCACCTGAAGTTTCTTATCTAAACCTTCCCCATCTTTTCAGTTATTATTGGCATAATTGGACATTATTTTGCCAACAATAATTGATAATGCCAACAAATGTATCTCTTACCCTACATTTTGTATAAGATACTTAAATGTAAAAAATACAAGTAGAGGTAAGGAGTAGTGAGTGGCTCACATTTTTGTTTGAAAAATGTTCCTTATATTGAATTTAACAGTTTGCTTAAATGCTATAGTGCTAAGTAATTATATTAATTACCTATATTACATTGTTCATTTATGTACATATATATTCCTTCGTACGCGACCTCCATATACATGGTGTTCCTCCCCCCGTGGTCAATACTTTGGGGGATAATCCAGAGTGACGAATTTGCGGTAGAGGCTTCGTTTTCGAGAAACTTGACATTCAATTTCACCTAAATATGCATGCATCGTAGGTGCTTGAGAGGCACGCGGAGGTCAGGGGAATGTCCTATGGGCAGTATACTGTCGCCATCGTATCCGGATTTCGCCCCAAGCAGGAACCGACGAGTTCTATAAACAACATACAGGATACTTTACTTACTATTATCGTAATTATCATAATTATTACTACTATTACATCATGCATACCTGCGACGCCCCTACCAGCCTGACGCACTTTGTCTGAAGCGTACTTGGCCCCCTTACGTGTGCAAGTAATTTGCAACATAGATCCTCCTCTGCATCTTTTCTTTTGTTTTTTGTCTGTCTGCTCCTGTGAACATAAAGAGTGAATAATAAATATTAAATTTAAGTCATCTCCTGTGAACTTAAAGGGTGAATTAAATTTATTATTTCCTTCGTCACTTTCTTGGGAAAGTGACGCCGGCGTCGATCGACTCGCGTGATCGTTTGATCCGCGAGTACAAGTGCCATTGCAGACACTTGTGACCACTGACCCCGTCAGTGGTACCACACTTTACAGCGCGGTGCAACGCAGGACGTTCTTAGGGAAGCTGTGTCTCTTTATGCTGCTATTCGAAGTACAGCTTGGCACTATGCATCGCCAATGTACGGTTGATCCTCTCTGTCCTCTCGTTCCATCTAACAAAATTTATTTTTGTGACTGTTAATAGCATTTAACGAGTGCATTCCAAAAATAAAAGTTTTAAGTTTAGGAAATCATTTTTAATAATTTTTACAGTAAATTGAAAGTTTTTGATAATAGAGTTTATAACCTAAAAATACAAAAACACGAAAATTCAAAAAACAAGTGTCTTAAATGTAACTCGAACCGTACATAAAACTTTTTTACCTGTCACTGTCTTTGCAGTTGCTCCATTCTTCTGCACATTCATTTTAAATGAATCAGTAAACACAAGTAAATACCGAATACTTACAATTAGCGCTTCAGTCACGTTTTACTTGTTTTCACTTATAAGACAGTATAAGTCTCAGCCAATCGTGTATGTACAGACACAAACACAACTATACCGCGACACTAGCGCCCTCTAAGCTATGAAAGACTTCTCCTTCCTGCCTAAACGCTATCCCGGAAGTTCCCTATTCAGTTTCCACCCACTGAGTGGGTGGAAACTGTCTCACAATCAGGCCCATGTGCTCTCAATTGCTTTCCCTTTAACGCAACCTAACCTACAATGTGACAGGCACGTTACGCAGCTGATAACTGGTGACTATCGATGATTTTTATTTTTGAAATCTCCACGATTTATTTAAACATATTTGCATAGCAAAAATAATTATATTCATATGCACGTTTAATCGAAATATTGGGACACGTAAATCACACACGTCCATCGCTTGTGGTGGCAGACGCCATTGGACGCCATCGATTAATCGAACATAATCGACGCTATCAGTCGCCATATTGTTTTACAAATAAACCGCGGGAAATTAATTGTTCCCGCCATACATAAATGGCACATTTAAATATTTTACCATACACAGTATTTTATCATATTTCGTAATAAATTTCTGTACTTTTAGGATTGCATTCGAAAATATAGATCTTCAGTAATATTCAGCAACACTTTTTGCGTATATTCCACGTAAATGTGCATAGTTATTACAGGCTTGTGACAGTGGCAATTCTTTTTCTATTATTATACGCTTCTACTATATGTTCCTAATAGGAGCTGAAATTGTCCCAAAGTAACAGGCATACAGAATAATGGAGGTTGCTGGACGGAGTTAGAGAGAGAGTAGGTAATTATGTGTGATAAGGATAGCGATAGGTGGACGTGCCATCTCCTCGCATCATGCTTTTCTGATACTTTGTAGCTCCTGCTAGCAGGAACGCATGACGCAAAGAGGTGGCGATTAGAATAAAGGGACATGCTGTTTAGAAAAAGACAGCGAGAGATTCGGAACAAGCGGTTTTCCTTAGTGTTTAGATATGTCAGCAAATGATTTTAGTACTTGTTGCTGCATAAAATAAACAGAATTGCTTAATGCACGTTGGAAAGCAATAAATTAGCAATATTATTGCACGAAATCGTGCAGTACGGGGCCTAGGATTTATAAAGTGAATAAATGAACGAGTTATGTGTAAATAATCATATGAAAGTTCAACGTGAATATTTAAGAAATTTCATGTGGCGAAAGTCAGTATGTCATCGAAAAGGAGCGCTAGATTACCGGGTAATTATTTTTCAATGATTATGGCGCGATTAACTTCATTCTTTTATTGGGCGAATTCCTCTTACGCGCAAATCGCCCGTGATTTTCATTAAGTTAGGTTTTCCTATACGCGACTGGACGCAGCGTGAAGAATTTCAAAGTCGATTTTCTAAAAAATGAAGCGCAATATCAAAAAAAGTTACTCTTTCTTTTCTACTTATAACAAGTAAATAAGTCGAGAAAAAGGAGTAAATTTTTTTGATATTGTGCTTCATTTTCGAGAAAATCGACTTTGAAATTCTTGAAAATGCGTCCATTCGCGAATAGGGAAACCTATGAAAATCACGGACGATTTCGGCGTAAGTGGAATTCGCCCATTAATGATTTGTACTTTCAGTGGTTCCACTACCGTTTTCTTTACTTATAATTGCATTGCTATCTCTGTGCTGCGCTGTCAGCTACAACGGTGAATTCGTGTTTGATGATTCCGAGGCTATCGTCAACAATGAAGACGTACAAACTGCTCCTCTTAAAGATATCTTTACGAATGACTTCTGGGGCACTAGACTGAATCACAAGCATAGTCATAAATCGTACAGGCCACTCACAATCCTGACGTTTAGGTAAGAAATGCGTTGAATGAGAAATATCTGTTGTATCTAATGCTCGAGCATGTATTATATATTGTAATTGTTTCAGATTGCACTTCTGGCTTCGTGGAAGCTTGGTAGCCCAAGACTATCGCATAGTAAACATAATACTGCACACAGTTGTCTGTGTATTGATGTTACCAGTACTGAACGTACTTTTGGGCTCAAAACGGAACAGCGTTGCATTCTATTCTACCGTCCTGTTCGCCGTACATCCAGTACACACAGAAGCTGTGAGTAAGAATCACGAAATTCATGCAATTAGTGAGATACGAATTTAACGTTAAATTATTCTAACATTCAGGTTGCAGGTATCGTAGGGAGAGCAGAGCTATTGTGTGCTTTATTCATGTGGTTATCCATTTTGCTGTATAATCATTCAATACATGCAGAGCAGCTTTTATACAGATGGTCCAGTATGTGTGGCTGTATCACGTCCATTGCAATTTCAATGCTGTGCAAAGAAACAGGAATCACTGCAATTGTAAGAAACGAATACCTTCTGCACGTTAAAGGATATTATTAACTTGTGTTGTTTTCAGGGAATTTGTGGTATATACGATCTTGTAATAGTAAACAAGGCGTTGCCATTAGATGCGGTCGCATTAATGAGAAAATCTTCTCATGTGGAAATAAAGAGCTTTCTCAAGCAAAAACAGAAATTATTAATCAGGCTTTTCACACTTTTCGCATCCAGTTTATTACTTGTCGTAATAAGATTCAGCGTCATGGGCTTTGTAACTCCAACTTTTCAGCCAGTCGATAATCCAGCATCATTCGTACGCGATGTATTGTTACGAGTACTGAATTACAATTATATTTATTGTCTAAATGTATGGCTACTGATATGCCCCGAGTGGTTGTGCTTCGACTGGTCCATGGGTTGTATACCTTTGATTACCACTTACGATAAGAGAATATTCTTTATTTTTATATTCTGGTTGGTATTTGGCAGTATAGTTGCCTCCACCTTCAGCCCTTCCGAAGACAAATCATTAAGGTAATCGCCATACATTTAAAAATGTATAAAATTTCTTCAAGCTAGTCTGAATTTCGTTTACAGGCACTCGATCATGGGACTGGCAATGCTCGTCGTACCATTTCTTCCCGCTAGTAACATCTTCTTCAACGTTGGCTTCGTTTTAGCAGAGAGAACCCTGTACATTCCCTCTGCCGGCTATTGCCTCCTACTCGCGCTAGGATTACAAAAGCTCTGCAATCGTGTTCCCGTGCAGTACGCACTGTTAGCATTCACGGTCTTAGTCTCGTTATTTTTCACGAGATCATGGACGAGGAGCGTCGAATGGAAAACCGAAACATCGCTCTTCAGATCAGCCTTACACGTTTGCCCGTTAAATGCGAAGGTTCATTATAACATCGCCAAAAATGCCGCGGATGCTGGAAACACTACGTTAGCGCTGTACGAATACGAAGAAGCTTTAAGGTACAAACAACCGTAACGAGAATACTCAGAGCGACGGACGATAAAAGTAATTCGAAACGTTTCTCGAATAGATTGAATCCCAAATATTCTCAGGCTATGAACAATCTTGGTAACCTGCTCAAGGATCAAGGAAAGTATTCAGAAGCAGAAACGTTGTTTAAACGGGCGATAGAGTTGCAGTAAGTCTGATTACAACCGACTAATTTCCGACGCAAGAAGGATGGAAAAGTTTTTTATGTGGTCGTGCCCGAAACATTCAGATCAGAAACATAGTTATCACTGAGTTGTGAGTTTTAGGGAAGACTTTGCTACGGCATGGATGAATTTAGGTATCGTCTTGTCCGCTCTGAAGAGGTACAACGAATCCGAGGAAAGTTATTCGATGGCTCTCTCGCATAGAACCAAGTATCCCGATTGCTTATATAACTTGGGCGTGTTGGTTAGTAGAACAGAAGATTAATTTAAAGAAGTTAAAGTGTTTCAGACATACTAACGAACAATTATGCTCGCAGTACTTGGAGCAAAGAAACTACGACAAAGCATTAAAAGCTTGGGAAAATGCTACTAGGCAGAGGCGGATGCACAGAAGAGCGTGGACGAACATGATATTGCTTCTCGATGATTTAGGTACGTGAAAAGAGAATCAGTTACAATTTTACATCGCGCTGACGCTCATAGGATGCATACACTCTTTCAGGTATGCGCGAAGAAGCGCTTAACACAGCGCACCAAGCTTTGAAGTTCCTACCAGACGATGCCTCTATCCACTTCAATATCGCAAATATACTAGGCAAAGCTGGAAATTTTATAGAAGCAGAAGTGCATTTCAGAAGCGCGATATCGAAGAATCCCACGGATTCTATGTATTACACGAACTTAGGTAAATCTCAAAAGTTTCGCCCAATTACACGATGCTTGTGTTTCGTTTTTACATTAACTAAATCCAGGAGTGCTGTACCATCGATGGAATAAGCTCGACGAAGCGGAACAAATGTACAAGAGAGCATTGGAGATTCAGCCACAGCTTCAAAGCGCGAGGGACAACTTGAGGAAACTGTATTCTCTGAAATCATCAGTAAAATAATTTATTGTTGAACATAAAAAAGTTGTATACATCGCGAAAACGACAATCCTTATTTACACGTCTATTATTCCTTTCACGAGTTCTGTATTACGCGGGTATGCGTATGCTTCGAAGTTCCCGACCTTCTTGCCGTTGATATAGTTGTACGACTTGAAGCACGTGTCGCAAAAGTAGCAAGGATTGTGCGGTATTCTTTCGTGTTCCATCGTGATCCACTGCACGTTGTACACGCCGCATATCATGCAAAACTTAGAAGACACCGGTCTTAATCTCACTATCCGTGGATATGCGCTTAGAGATAACTCGTCGTCGCAATTCAGAAATCTGAAAGTGATTAAACAATTTCAATTAAAACCAGATCGCCCCACCTTGCAACCTAGAGTTTATCGCGTATTTCAATCGAACTACCTTGCGTCACTGAACACAATTAAGTGCTCACACCCACCCTGGTGCTTGTACACCCATGGAAAACCGAATCTCAGAAACAAGGAATCTATTCGACAATTTTCCATTACGGCAGTTTTAAAGGGCCCCAATTTTGGCCGCCTTTTCGCCCAGTCGATAATTACCTTATCGTACTCAATGTTCTCGGCCTGCCTCATATCATTATAAAAGGTATCTTCGATAAAAAAGAATCCCGATTTGTAAATATTCTAAAAAAAATAAAGAGAAATTCAGGATACAAGCCTCGCATCAGTGTCGAAAAACTGCAAAGGGAGAAAACACATTACTTTTGCCATAGGGCCAATGGCTTTGCTTAAATTATTGCTACATTCTTTAGAAATGGTGTAATCCGCGATGCAAGATATTTTGTCTCGCAAATTAGCGAGCGTCTGAGAGCCTAGTACACCTATAATATTATTCAAGCGAAGTAATGAACCGCACTCCATCCTCGGTGTGTTCCGTGCGCGCTGCGTGAAAGGATGATAAACTCTGACTGAGACCAGGATATCCTGGCCTGGAGTACCATGTACGCTTCCTGTTTCTGCTTTCTTCTCGTAATTCTATAAAAGGACGCCGTAAGCTTTTATTAAACGAAAATCGTTCCTCTACAAATATTTCCATGTCGAATCAGACATTTACTATGAATAATTCACTTTGATACTTGTAAGAAGGTCGCTTGGTCTCGTGCTTCCATCTTCTTCTCAAGTTTTGGATGGTCTGAAGATCCACATCCTCGGGCTCCTGAGGATCAAATGTCTCCTTCTTCCTCATTTTCCTGCTGTTAATCATCTTCGGCACTTCTCCTTCTACTGTTAAATTGTCGACACTGGCGACGATGTATATTTTACACGATTCAGATACGGTGCGATAGTAAATATGAATAAAAACAGAAATAACAAGAATACCTGCAGTAAGATGCCAGCATAGACATTTCCTCTTCGCCAAGTTGAACATCCATCAGCGACATGAAGGCTTTATCGTCTCTTTTCACAGGTATGAAACATTCCGCGGACGATATCATGCTAAGGTATTCATCGAAATATTCCTTTATGTGCACCTTTGGCGATGCATTGGCATTGTAAAGCTTATATACGTCATCCATTGGTAACACTTCTAAATAACACTGTCCACGCTAATTCTCTGTTTATAGAATCATCAACCGCTGCGTAGACTGCGATAATTAACCTTTGTCATCTCGCAATTACTTTGAAAACAAAATGCAAAATTCGCGCGATTCGTTCCTCCGATTCTAGGATAACCGTACGACCATTTGCAACTTTCTTCTATATAAGTTTACATACTCTTTGCAGTTTAAAAGACAGTCAATATCTTTGCGTCTCTCATCAATGAAATTCTTCTCCCGCGATTTCCTACTTAAAAGTAATCATACACGAAATGCAGTTCAAACTTTCATTGTTTTTATTACAGAACCGTTCAAACAGTCACGTGTTTAGGAGAGGTATGATTGGTATGTAAATTATAAGTAGTATCGCTCAGTGTCTGTCAAACCATTTCACTTGATTCCACTGATCTGTACTTCGTCAAATCGTCACTTATAAAGCTTTATAAAAATAGTTCTCTGATGTTATGGGAATATTAATTGGAATTAAACTGCCCGCGTAAATACTTTGTGACGAAAATATTTTCTAATTAAACTATTTCAAAACGGGAGAAACACTGGTCTAATTAAGTAGTATCGCTAGATTCTATTGGTCAATTCTGTTAGTTCTAGGAGAAGTCTATCAGCCGTAAGTACTAACGGAAAGGGGGTGGGGGCATATGTTTCGAGATGCGTAATAAAAATAGGATAAGTATAACTTTTTAGAAACGAGAGCACAGACGAGGTATAGAACAGACCTTTCACCTGATATATAGTATATATATATATATATATATGTATATCAGTGTTTCACCTATGGACTTTCGCGTCCAGTCCTAGGGGTTAGGACCCATTACCATTTTAGTGTCACATGCAACGTTACCGGTGATGTCTCGAAACAGATAGTACCGCTACGCGTGGTAGGAATTAGAATTCAACATGGGTAAAATTAGGGTCGGTATTCATAGTCGCTACTTATTCTTAAACAAATGCTTAAGCATTCGGCATCCTTTACTAGCTACTAGGTAAGTAGAGGATGCTGCATACTTAAGCATTTGCTTAAGGGGGTAGACACGCCACGTGACACGGGTAATGCAGCGCGCTGTAATACCGACAATCTGGCCCGAAACATGGGTTTGATGGTTTGGGAAATTACGTTGTTTGTCCTTATATGAGTAGATTTTGGGCTGGGTGATGTCTCATTCGAAAGAGCAAGGTTCAGTGTGGCGCGCTCTGGTCATGGTTCGACGAGATTGTGTTGATATCTAATAATATAAGTGTTCAAAGTAGAGCAAAAGTCGACAAAATACACCCGCAAGAATCCAAGTATTTTTAGGTCACTAAAACAGTTTTGTGACTCAAACAATGACCAGAGCGCGCTGCACTGAACCTTCCTCTTTCGAATGAGACCTCGCCCAGCCCAAAATCTACTCATATAAGGACAAACAACGTAATTTCCCAAACCCATGTTTCGGGCCAGATTGTCGGTATTATAGCGCGCTGCATTACCTGTGTCACGTGGCGTGTCTACCCCCTTAAGAATAAGTAGCGACTATGAATACCGGCCTAGGTCATTCAATTGAAATTTCTCAAGGCTCGAAATAATTTTATCTTCCAAGGTATTACTATGTAGGTTGGAAAACTTGCTCCTGTTGCAGTTGCAGCCATGCAACCTGTGCGTTCTACCAGCGTTTGAGTAGAGTGAAGATGTGTCGTTATCTAACACGATTGTTCCCCCGATACGTTCGAATTTCTCAGGGCTAGATAAAATTTTATCTCGCAATGCGGGTTTGAAAAGTAACTCGATTCACAGTTGCATACCTGCACCCGATGCCATGCATCATGCAACATTCTGCAAGGCTTTAAAGATTTAGATTTCACTTTAAATTTCATTGATGGCTGTAAACTAATACTCGGGGCAAATAGGATCCAATTATTATTACTTCGCATGAATGATTAAACAGTGCATTAGAAATCACGATTTTACGGTAAATTCAATTAAGACAGTAACAACGAATTCTTTAAAGTCTTGCACAAAATTGCTGCGAAATTCTTTACACGTTTGAATAACGGTATAATAATTTGTTAGCGGAGTGTCCCGGGGTATCCAACATTTTATATACGTTTCCATCAGAATCACCTTGCAACCACCTTTTTATTCAGGCTATTCTTCAACGAAACTCCAGCCGCGATCGATTTAAGAGCTTTCCAACATTTTCCCCGATTCATGTTCGAAGGCAATAAACATTGCAATTGTTGCTCGTTCGCGCAACACAGGTCTTAAATCTTATTTGCTGACGGCACACCTGGGCCGCAAACGACGAAATTATGCTGCAATGATTATCATAATGTTACGATTACATACGATCGGTCACAATTCTTTGTGATCTATCGGTTCAAGGGCTCGCCGATAAGTTACCCCTCGACGAGCGCGCTTCATCCGCGTTCTCGAGGTCTCGGACGATAAAATAAACCATTCTTTAACCTCCGGTTAACAATGCAGAGGCCCGTTATAGGTGCCGACAAATTTTGGTCTTGCCCGCCGCTGTCGGCCAACACACCCCCATTAACAATTAATTTCTAGCTGCAAGGTGAAAATTTATTCCGTTCTCGTTATGCTCTCCGACGTGTGTTCTTCCTTTTATCATGCTAATTGTCAGAACGTTATTGTTCGCGGTTCCGTGAAATACAATCGAACGATAAAATTTGTTAAACATCGCCGGCCACCGAAATATTTCTCCATCCCCTCTCCCCCTCTCTGCCACAGTGTAACTGGTATAACTCGTGAAATATCATCGCGCACCACCATTTTCCGATGCGACCGTATTTTTGCAATTTCGAGCCCCACGTTTTATTGGAAACTTTTCCCACCGACTCTCTGTTTCGTCGCCGCGGTTTAATGGTAAATTTCCTGCCCTACAGAGAAATCTCGATTGGCGTGCCGTTGATAAAGGCAGGAATTTCTTAGTTACCACACGCGAGCGTGCTTCTACCTCTCCTTCTTCGTGCCCGTTACAGAATCATATGGAGATTGACAAAGGGTGGCCGGTCAGAACTGATTGGTGAAACGGAAATCCGACTGTTTTGCATCGGGGTGACCGATATAGGAGCCAGCCGCGCTTCTTTCTTTGTATCTTCGAAACGAATTCCGGATCAAAGCTAGGGGTGAATTTGTCCCTTCAGAGATCCTCGGGGCACCCGCGGAAACGCAACATTTAGTCAATCTTCATCCCTTCCTTTCATCCACCATTTGCACCGAACTCGAGAATTCTCGTGACTTAAGCAAGCCCTTATACCTACTACCACCCCAGTAGGTATTTCTCTCGTTGGCTATGCAATGCCCAGAGGAGAAGCCGGCGAATTCGATATTCGATGGTGTCTAACGAATCCGTCGCCGAGCTCCTCAAGATATTTTCGATTCCGGCGGAATATTCGCCGGCGAGAGGACGCAGACGCTTGTGATTTTCCTCGGAGGGGGGAACCAGCCAGCACCAAAGGCATTCGCCTTCTGACATTCAAATGTTCGGTTGCACACGCGAGAAAGGATACTGGGAGCCCGGCGCGGTCTATTCATCGCTCAAAGGGATCATTTATCAACATATTTGATATGCTCCCGGCCGCGTTACACCAATGCAGGAACCTTGCCCGGTTCTTTCCACCGGGGGCTTCCATAGAAATAATATGCTAATCGCGCGAAGGCGGAGTTTAAAAAGTGCTCCGATAAATTCTCCAGACTTTTTGACGTAATTTCGCCCCTTCGCACCGTCACCGCCGCGAAAGATTCTTTTTGCGGGGCTTCCGACGTCTCAGGAGGAGCTCGGTTTCTCTCTCGGTATATCAACGCTGGAATATAGCTTTTCGCGCGCCCCTCTGCCGGACGTCGCGACCTGCTTCGCGGGGGAAAGGATTCTAAGCTGGCTTCCCGCAGCCCCCGTCTGGCATCGCGGCGACGTTCGGTAAAAATAGGAAATGATCTAGGCGAGTACAGTTCTGCGGTTGCGACGCAGAACGCGGATCCCCGTGATCCACGCGCGGCGTGGAGACGGGCGTAAGTGATTGACGCGAGATGTTAAGATCATTTACAAATCCCCTCATCGGCACTTATGCGTGCGGTGACGCATACGCGCATACATATTTATGCACCCCAGCCCTAGACGTATCGTGCCCTCATACATACATCGGTCATATTAGCCGCAAAGCGGACTACCCCGGGCTGGAAAGGTTCCGTTTATTTAAGCCAACACCGACGTAGGGTCGTTACTTAGAAAAATTCGGCGGGGGAGCACGTTCTCGCTTTCAGTGATAAATAAAAATACATGGTTGCGTAGAATCTCGCGGGAATGAATTTTGCAAGCCAACAAGGGTTTAGGTAATTTTCCGGAACAGTGTAAAATCAAAAAACCTTCGTTGTCTCCCCCTCCCGCGAGCCCTCGAGTTCCCCACCCTCTATTTCGTTTCGTCCACGATGACGTCCGACTAATCCCCTGGACATTCGATTCCGAAACGCCACGTCAGCGGGACACTTTCAAGCATATTGAGGTTGGATCCGTACCCGGTAGCCGTTCGCTTTAAGCCCTCCTTTCCATATTTATCTTAGCCACCTTCATTACCGGGGCCACTTCCAGGCTTCCTCTCCTCTTCTTCTTTCCCTTTTTATCGTTCGGTATCTGCGGGATTACCGGCCTCATCGGCCACGAACCTCGTACTCCGCCGTTCGGGGTGGAGGACGAAGACGCAGATTGCTTCGCGCGGGAGGGGAATTTATGATCGGGCGATGATAAACTCTCGGGAAGCATAATCGAATGTCTTTCACGATAATTTCCGTGGCCGGGCGGTTTCCTTTCATGCGACTCGACGTAAGGGAAAAAAGAAACGTGCCCGACCTTCGTTCTTCCTCGGCCAGAAAGGGACCTTACAATTATTTCTACAGGATGATCGGGCTCCCTGGAAGTTCGTCACTAGTGGAGCGTGTCTCTGCCAGATCATTGCTCTATTCTTTGTGCCCGCGAACGCGCTGGTATCGCGCGTTATTCCATGCCGTTTACGGGGGGTAGCGGGGGCGTTCGACGTTTCCGCGTCGCGACCGCTTCAGCCGGGGCATACGCCCCGCGATTTAAGTCGTCAACTTTTATGGGGGTAGTTTTCGCGGAGACGGTCCGCGGCAAGCCACATAAAAGGGGGTGGAAGTTTCTGGTAATATGGCGGCTTCCCGCGGAATATGGCGGCAACTGTATACAAGAGATAGCGACAATATTGAGGCGACGAGAGCCTCGAAGAAAACCAACCGGATTTTCCTCCCCTGCGCGCGGTGGGTGGGTGGGGCGGGGGGGGGGGGGGGAGCGACTGGGTTCGGCCCCCTTTTCTTTTCGCAATTTCCTTCGCACGGAATCTGCGACTGTATCGGGCTCTTAGGAGGACCGAGTCGACTCGACTTTAGCCGAGGATTCAGAGCACAGTTGAAAGTTGGTGGGTGTAACGGTTTGTTGCGTTTGCCAGTGGGGAAAGGATGTGCAGATTTTTCGGTAGCTGCGGCTCAGCGGCTGTCGATTGCGGATTAAGACGGGGACTGCACTCACGGTGGCCGTCGTTCAGAGGCTGCTGATTGCATCTGGCATTTGTGTCACGCCCTTGAGTGCCCAGTCGATATGCCCCGACAAATTGGGAATTGGTATTCCGCTCGTGGCAGCCGCGACGGCCAGACGGATTTGCGAAGGAGCACCTTAGGCTAAAGGAGGATCCACCGGGGGCAAAGTGGTCTCGGAGGGAAGGGGCCGGGGCAAGGGTGGCCGGTGGATCCGTTAAACTTGGTCAAATCGCTTCCCGACGATCACCTCGTACCGGAATACTAAGGGCCGGCAAAAGAGGAGCGTACGTTGCCAAGCGTTCTTTCTCCGACGGTTCGTTAACCAGCCATCGGGATTCCCCGAGGTTAAGGGAATTCACTGGGACCGCCGAACTGTCGGGGCTCTCCTCGGATCGCTTCTCAACGTATCCGCGATTGTTAATTTCGTATTGTAATAGAATCCTCTTCGAGGAAGATCTCCATTCCTTCGACCGAAACGTTTCGTTCGCGGTTTTTGTTATCAGTAGCCCGCAGCTCGAGGCTGGTTCGCGCGAGGTATCCTCGCTGTATCGATATCCCTGCCACTCGATTCTGACCCTCTTCGGGAATATGGCTGACCAGGCCACGGAGAAGCCGCGATATAAAAACTTGCCGCGCCGTATTTCGAGCTGTCGCGCCGAAGGTTTCGGCCGTCCTTTCCTCTCAACGTGCCCGAGCACATGCGGCCGGAGGATCGCCGCGAATCCGATTGGGGGAGACCGTGATGCCCGAAAATACGGCCGCGCATATACGAGGGTTCGTTCCGCGGGGATTGTCCTTAAATCGTGGGAAATACGAGCGGTAGCGATTACGGTCGCGGTGCAACGTAAACGAGTGCGGCGAAAATGGGTTCGAGGCAACAAGCGATTCGATATTCAGAGACGAGAGGCGACGGTATTGCGAAACCACCCGGACCGGCGTGTATCATGCATCTTGGGGAAATTACGACGATACCACGGATCGAATTTCACCGGGGACCGTAGTCTGATTTACTTCCGACCGATTCGCCGGGAAATCGAATTACGCCCGCGGCGGGCACGCGGAGGAGCCTCGAATTAAGAAACACTGAGAGCTGCGGAAAATATCGAGCCGTTGTAAATCAAGGCATCCAGAAAACCTTCTTTTTTCTCGTCCCGATTCCACATTCATTATCTGGCTGGATCGATGTCGCCGTCCCTTGCTTGTTAACAAACAAGTCTGCTGGAAGCTGGCAGTCGGCGGGCCGGGGAGGGAAGAGCTCGAGGCTGGTCGCTTGAGAGACGAGATCTATTTCGACAGCATGTGCCATGGGAATCGAAGACGAGGAAGTAATTACAGGAAAGAATTAATCGAGAGATGCCGCATTAAGACGCGAATATCGTTCGTTCCTCTCGCGGAGGCCGGATACGCGGATATTTCCTGGGGCTTTATGTTCCGGAAAGGGGGAGCATCTAGGCATCTAGACAGTCAAAAACTTGGTTCGATTACCCATAAAGCGTGCTCGTTCGGCATTCTGTTTCTGAGGTACTTAGAGAGATTTTATTTCGCGTGCTTTACGACCGCGATATCTTTATCGTGTAAGTTGATTCGGTATGCAAGGATTTTCGTGCATACGCCTCGCCAGGCGATCTCCACTGTGCGTTGAATCAACTGTCATTACTTGGGAAGAATTATTCAATCAGTCGTCACTTATAATCGGTCGAGCGATTAAATCGATCAGGCGAATAAGAATAGCAGATATCCGCGGCCCTGCGGAATGCTCAAGGAGCACGCGAATCTCGGCAGCATTGTTGCGAAAGAGATTTGTCCTGCACCCTGCAGGCAGTCGTAAAATAGTCGTCGCGATAAGGGATTGATATGGCGGAACTCTTTAGCCGCCAAACTGATCTCTTTTACCTCCGAGCAGGTTTAAAGACCCGGCCACGAGTCGCGGACGTGCCAAGTTGAGAGAAAGTACGCCGAGCGTCCTTTACAGGATCCTGTGCTTAATGGTGCTGAATCACAGATTGCGCGCACCCCTAAATTTGAATTTATTATCAACCCTTGCCTGGGACGAGCGTAGTGCCGTTGGATGGCGATCGTACGGTCGAAAGAATAATTCCCCTTCACCGTTCATCGCTCGTCTCGCTCCAGGACTAGGAATGTCCCGAGGCTCGTCGTCGGGATGCTCGACTCCCAGCGAAAACTGTATCTCAGGCTGATTCGAATTTAAATGGGAACCGATGATATTCTTAAACTCGACTGGCTGCGGCTACGCGACGGAGTTTTCTCCTCGCCGAGGCGCGTCGATCGCCGCCACCGTCCGGTTCGTTCACAATAGCTAATTGCATAATCAAACGCGGCACGGCGCGGCGTCGAACGAATGCACCGGGCCGCGATTTCATCACCGGACGCGGTCTATCGTCGGTCGCCGTTACGTTCGATCGGTTACGCGGCGCAGAGCGGAGTGGAACAGAGCAGAACGGGGCGGCTGATAAATCCGACGTTGTTGCCGCTATAAATCAATTATAATATTTCACGGTTGGCTTCGGTTATCGATTATCGGCAATAAATGTTCCCGAACTTTCCCGCCCTGGCGCAAGCCTAAGCGTCGGCGAATGAATCCATTGCCGGGCGGCCCGGCGCGATGAGAGAGCCGCGCGCGGATAATCGCGCGTCGACGCGTCGAAACGACGCGCGAAATGAATGCGCCCGCGATTCAAGCTGACCGGACGCGGTCTATCGTTGCCTGTCGTTCCGTTCGATCGGCCCCGCGGATAGAGCGAGGAGCAGAAATTCAACGGAGGCGCTGATAAATCCGACGCGCATCGCTCCCGCAATAAATCAATTATAATATTCCACGGTTCGGTTGGGGTATCGGTTATTAGTAAAACCCGTCGCCGCGGCGGAAGGCGTCCATATATTCACGGGTGTTTCTCTCGATTACAAATTTCGCGTTTTCCTGCCTCGACTAGGGGAGTGGCCGAGCATTCGCGTGGTCGTTCTACTTGCCCCGCTTCCTCCTCCCGTTCATCCTCGTTCTTCGCGCGTTCCCTTCGTTCGACGGCCTTTCCCTTGTCCCGGCGTCGCCATCTTACCTCCCGGGGACCTGCCTTTCACTGTCGCAGACCCCCACATTTTAACTAGATCTTAAGAGCTCGATAGGACTTTCGGGGAGACGACGGAGTCTAGCGTGCCCGACATCGCACCATTATTCACCCTTTATTCGATTCGTCGATTTTTCCGCCACGATGTGCGATGCGCGGCCCGGCGTGACGCCTCGCGGACGTGCAACGCGCGCTCTGGTCGTTATGACGCCGAACGTGAACATAAATCCTCTCTCCCTTGGAAAAGCTGATACCACCGCGGTACCAGCAAACCGGGCTCTGGCAGAGTCGATAATGGATTCTGGACGGTGTCGCGACGGTCATTGATACTCGAAATGTTTTATCGCAAGTGATGAGACATCGATTTCTCGTTTTCTCGTCTCGTCTGACCCAGAGAAAACGAAACGCAAGGCAATGCGCGAAGAGAAAGGCGATACAGCTGTTGGTACCTTTCCCCTTTTCGAATTCGAACAGTAGGTGCCGATCAGAAGCAACGCGATCAGGATACTAAAAGCTAGATAGTGTAAAAAGCTGAACAGCGATTTTTTCTAGGAGCACATGTGCCCGCGTCGCCAGAGATATCGGTATTTTTGGAAGCTGATCATCTTCCCGCTTCCTGCTCTTCTCGGCCACGATATGGTCGAGCGAAGAGGACTGGTGCGGCACTTGCGAGTTATTCGTCCAGATCTAAAGATTTGGAACGCACCGCGGCACTCATTTGCATACTCCACCGATTCCGATGCTTTCCGCGCCTGCACTCTCCTCCCCGCCGCCCCTCTCCCAGGACTTAGTTCTTTCCACCGTCTCCGATGCAAATTACAATATTCCCTAGCTATTCGTTCGGATATGAAAATATATGCGTCTCCCGATCAGAATAACGCGCGTGTTCTTCCCCATCCGCGCGTAGCTGGGGAACAAAGGACGAAAGAGGGCTTTTCGTTTGCGTTCCGTTCCGTGCACCTGTGCGAGCTTCTCGACGCTTTAACGAGAGAAAATTTTACCGGAGGACCTTGGAGTCGTTGGGTACAGTGCGACGGAGGTGTTCGTCGTCAGCTGCGCCGTAGAGTTCTCTTCGAAATCAGAGAAAATGTTCTCACTGCACTCTCTCAACTCATCCCTCAAGTGGAAGTCACGTATTACGATACACTTCGCGGATTTATCATCGTTTCTGGAAATAATTACTCCGCGGGAGCCTGAAGGGTTCGCCGAAGGATCCTTTGTGCGCTCTCCGCAGCCTCTGTCGGTTATTTCTCTAATCGTGGAATTAGTAGGACTCGGGAAATCGTAGCCCGCATATCGCAAATCCGTTTACGTTCCGCCGAGGGAGAAGATCGAGAAGGGTGAGCCTCATTATGGTCAGAAATAATATTCCCGTAGGGCCACTCTCTCGTGCGAGTGTTCTTCACTCAGTGCTCCATTCAATCCGCGCAAGCTCCTGATAGAATTCTTCGTTCCCATCGCAATTCACGATCGATCGAATTTGCTTAGCGCGAACGAAGCAACGGCACGGGCATTTCGGCTTAAAGTTCTCGGTTCGCAATGATAGGGATCGTGCTTGGCCGAGAGAGTAATGTTTCCCACGCGGCCGATAGCAGCACTCTCGCCGCCGACTTGCTCGTTTTTTCTTCCGTAGCAATATTTAGATAAACCGCGGTACGTGCGTCGACTATGAAACGGCCACGCGAGAGATACACGGGGAACATTGCACGTTTTATTGCCGATTTCTTTCCCATCGGGTCACGTTTAATCAGTTCCACGAGGAACCACGGCTTCTACACACATACACGGCGAGCCGTGAAGTGTAGGGTCACGGAAAAAAGGGAGCCGCCTCAACGGGACTCGAACCCTCGAACTCTAGATTCGTAGCGCGCTGGCCAGCCGCCTTAAAGGGTTACGCCACCCTGATAGATTTGAAAATCGATTTATTCTTTTTCGCATTTTCTTATTACGTGAAGTTTTAAGAATAATTTACACAGGTAAGTCATGGTAGACGCAAAAATTCCCCAAAATAGCCGAGTTATAGACTTTAAACGAGGCGCGGATGTCGATATTCCGCAGCAGGTAGCGACCATTCTACTTTTCTTCTTTTGCGTATTTCTCGGAACTACATTTTCAAAGCTGTTATATCAAATATCTCCAAAACTATTTGTCCGATTGATTTCAAACTTGGTACGCATATTCTTAATGGTATTATCTACAATGGAGCTTATCATTTTTTTCACGCGATAACCCATTCGTGCATAATAAATGTTTTAAGTTCGTTTTGTCAGGTGAAAAACGAATAATTTTCTTCACCTTGCTCTCATTTTTAAAATAATTTCTTTTTCTCTCAAATCCGTATGCTATATTGTAGGTATTTTATTAAGGAACACGAAAATCATTATGTTTCTCATTTCAGACGAACCTGGGCGTTATAATTTTTTATATCAGTCACGCGTGTGACGGCGGACGAGATTCGCGGGACGACAAATAACTCGGTCATTTTTTAATATTTTTGTACAGTCTTTATATAATATATGCACTAATTCATGCTGTATACATAAGAAGAAAAGAAATCATTTTCAACTTCATAGTGTCATTAAAAAAAAATCGTCTAGTTTAGTGCTATTTCGAGCGCCTCAGGGTGGCGTAACCCCTTAACCATCTCGGTTACCGCCGACTCCCCAGTCCTCGCTGCTCCGTGCGCTTTCCTGAACCCACAGAAGTAAAAATCGCAGTGCTGGATCTCAATCAAGACGATCTGCAAAAGTTTTTCTCGTTCTCGCGAGACAAAGACGTTGGAAATACAGGGTGGAAGCAACGTTTAACAGAATCATGCTTGGGAGGACGCGAGTAAAAACGGGTCCCAACGAAAGAACGTCGCGTCGCCTCTCGGGTGATCGACGATCTAATTATTTCCAGCCTTTCCTCGTTAGCTCCTTCGTCGCGTGGGTGGCCAAGCTCCCTCCTTCGCAAATCGTCCCTTTTGTACCGTCCCCGTGTTATCTAAATCGCGTCGAATATTTCCACGGTAGCACGCTTAGAGGTCCGTGCTCGGGCTGTGTTCCCGTTAAAAAGCAACTCGCGTATCAATTTCACGGGACAACGCGGTGCATCGCGGGTAATCCGGCGTGCTGGATCGTCTTTTTGTTCCTGGCCGCTTAATATTGCTTGTCCCGCCGTAATCTCCACCCCCGACACCCTGTTTCACTCCCCGGCCGCCGCCCACCGCGTTTCGCTCCACTACTCCTGCCACCCCCTTCGTCCCAGTAGCGTAGACCGGAATTTTCTTGGCCCTCGACGCGGCTCTTTCGCTGTCAAACGGCGATTTCTTAACCCGTGCCACGTACACTACGTCGCAATTCTTTTGTAAAATCTGGTGCTTGGATTTTGCTCGAAGGAGTGCTTCGGCAATGTTCCACTTCCCAGGGGTGAAGGTAAATTTTGAGCGAAAGAAATTGAACTTCTTTTAGTTTAGATTAGCAATAATTAATATGCGAGTTGTCGTATTGAATTCATTTTAAAATTGTCACTACTACTCTTTTCAATTAAAATATGTATATTAATACTCGATGATATTTCACGGAAACAGCGGCAGACGTTTGTTAGCCTAAGGGCGCCAAATCTCCAAATCCGCCACTGTCACTTCCACCCCATTTATGGTGCCCGCGGATAGCGAAGGTAAAGGATTCCGCCCTTAGCTTAGCATCTTCGCCTGGACTCAGTTTCCTGAGCGACAGAAAGCGCCGATCGGAGCGAGTCTCTCTCAAGAGCGAAAGCGCAGGGAAAGGATCGACGAGGGGTGGGCTTTGCCCCCGATGGCTCGCGCCAATGGCGTTCCTTTCGGTGTTTCACAGCCGGCGGTACGTTCACCATCGCGGAACGCCGCGGTTCCGCTGGTACTTAACGTAAGTACGCCGAGTTCGGCGGTAAAAATAAAGAAAGCTCCTCGAGTTTTCGCCCCGTCCACCCTTTTTCCTGCCGCGCCGGCGAGTATACTCGGCTGTACTACTGCCGGGACAATGTTATTTTACGGCACGGTGAGTTTGAGCCTCTTTCATCCGGCGACACGGTGCTCGCGCTGCGATTCTGACGGTAATGGTTGCTGTGCTGGGCGACGATGGTGGTGGTGGTTTCTAGCGAGCCGCCACACCCTCGCGGTTGCCTCCGGTTCGCCCTCTGCGCTGCCGTTTAATCTGATCAACGGCGGATTATATCGGACAGCACCCTGACGAGCAGCAGGAGAAAAAATCGCGGGCCACGCCGCGTTCTGCGGTCTTCAGCGATTCTCTGCAAAGGGTCGCAGCTTCCATTTCTCTGGCCCCGAGGTTCCGTACAGTTGATTGCAAGCAGATACCGCACTTTGTTTCGGTAGAAGAGAGTCGAGGGGAAAGAAAACTTTCGATTAAAATAGACTGGAGGGTTCCAAGATATCCGGTGCCGTTCTCTTCGGTACATTCACAGAGGCTGGAAGTGGAGCACACTTTCCAGTCGGGGGAATTGCAGAAGGGTAGAGAAGTCTTGCCTTTTTATTAGATCAAACCGAGTGTGACCAAGCTGTACGTTCGACTTGACTCGGTCACTCGGCTCCTGTCCGAGCGAATAAACGTCTCCGCGCCTTATTCCGAGCCACCCCCTTTTCCCGGCCCCCATCCCCGGGGCAGTTTTTTACGTCATCGAGAGACCCTGCTGTCCCGACAGCATTTTACCGGCCAACGTGCCGGTCCGGGTTCTCAATTTCGATTCTCTCCCTTGTATACCTACAAATTCTCCAGCTAACGCAGAGATCCCCTTCGCAGCAGCAACTCGAGGGTCTCCTCTCGTCGTTGAGACACACTTTTCAATTGACAGCCCGAATACAAGCCAGCCAGATACAAGGCAGACAGGCAGGATTTCACTTGCCAAGGATCCTGAAAGACTAAAGAATAGCAGTGTGCTCGGGGACAGTAATAGTCACCGTTCCATGTATCTCCACGGCACCTTTCCTACGTCACTTATCGCGAGGACGATGGGCGTCGCCGTAACTCGATTTTGCGTTCCATCTGAGACGCTGAAGGTCCCTGCGGCCTGCTCCTCAATAAGGCAATTCGCTGACCCGAATTGACTCCATTGCCGCGGAAAGAATGACTTTCCGGGCGATATCTCGCTCGTTGCGCGTCGCCAAGGGTGCTGGCCACTGAAGAGACCTTTCGTTTTAACGTCGGAAAGGGGGAGACACTCGGAGCGTTCGATCAGTGCGCGAATCCAGGCGCTGGATGTCGACGATAATCATCTGTTCGATTGTGCTTCGACTTCCGCGAACGAGAGAGATCGCTTCTGATTGAATATTCGCGCGAGCGGAGTCGGGGATCATCGTTGACGGTTATGATCCCCCCTCGGACGGGGGAGAAATGCTCGGGGCGCAGTCACCGATCCAGATTCCGGATTCTTATCTGTCCACAAAGCTTAATCCTCCGCCGCGAAGGCGGTCGTGCGCTAAAAAGTATTTTACGAGCTGCTTATACGTTCCAGCGGTCACCCTGACACCGAATCCAATTTTCCAGATAGGATCTTTAGTAGGGATCAGGTGTCGAAGGTCCGGGCCCTTCCAGCGTGGCCTGCTCGCATTCGTACAGCCATGAAATCATTATGGTTTCCCCGGGTTTCCGTGTGGCTCGTTCTCATAGATAAGTCCGTCTCCGTTCAAACGAAAGACAATCCTTCCTCCCCTTTCTTCGTCGAGCCAGAGAATATTCGTCCATAGGCACTATCGATCCATTCTGAAGATCGAGCATTCGCGTCTGTGCTTGCCGGTGTATCGCCATATTTTAATATTTCCCGCGGCGAGCAGAACGGGGGGAGGGCCAGATAAAATGCTTTACGACGCCGAGGAATTAACCCTTGATTTCCCGGCATTACTCTCACCGCGGAGTCTGCCGAGATAAAGGGGTGGCTCCTTCCTTACTATCTCCGCGGCATAATGGCCGACGAAGAAGGGCACCGTTCATCGCGAAAGATATAATGGAGCAGGCACCGTGGCTCCTCCACGGCCCCGTACACCCGCGATTTATGGTTTCTTTTATTTAGGGGAATAATGGAGCAAGGTTACCGGGGCGTACCTAGCTGCGAATCCGTCAGTCTTGTTCGCCGAGCTACCATCGTCCTTCCAGCCTCGATCAGACGCCAGAGACTCGCGTTTACAACCTTCCTGTAACTATTACGCATCGTCGTCTCGTGGCTGCCACCGTTGTAACGACATTACAGCCCACCCCCCCCCCCCTCTCTCGCTGCTTAGAGGAACACGCGGATCGGTAGGGCGAAGTGATCGTTGCATCCGCAAGTGTCTTTCCTGCCGCATAGAGAGTGCACCCCCGACACCTTGCGTTTCTCAGCTCGAGGAGGTGGAAGAAGAGGCAGGCTAGGGGCGGGCGCGAGGTGTCCGCCGCGTCTGTATCAATATTCATCAGCGTCCTATGTTCGGCTGGCTCAAATTCGTAGGATTAGCCGGAAACTTCGCGCCGCTCCCTCCGCTTCTATGCAGTGCCGTGCACGGGGTGACAGAGGGAGAGAGTGAGAGCTGGGCAGAAAGGCAGAGAGAAACTGGTGCGAACGGAGAAGGACGAAGACGGCCAGGGGGTGCCGGGGGATGAAGGAGAGATAGAGAGGGTGAGAGAGATCGTGGCAGTCGCCGTGACGCTCCACCGCGGGATTCTAATCCGGGTAGGCGGGCGTGTGTGACGTCATATTGCATAACAATTAATCAACGGGCGATAACAGCTAGCCGGGGTCGTCGGAGTGGGAAGCCCTGATAATCATTTCACCGGGCAGCTTAAAGTGCCACTAGTTAACGCTAAGCCGATTTAAAAGCGATTTAATATCCGGAATATTATACCTAGGTTTCCCTCTCTTTCGCGCGCTCCCGCGCCGCGCGTAGGCCCCGGCGAAAGCGATCATGCTCGAATAGATTCTCGTTACGGGATTCTTAACGGGTGTTCCTTCCTTTTTCTCGCGCCACCTCCCCACGTTAGCAGAGAAATCTGGGGAGATTGCTGCTGGCCAACGAAGGCAACGCCGATGGCCTCCAGCCAGGCACATCTTCTCCTTTTGCGCTTCCTCTCCTCTCGCCTTCTTTTTTTCGGCGGAATAGTACGTTTCGTAGTTGCAGGGATTGCCTCTGCGTGGTGCAAGTCCTGTATTCGCGATGTTCCTTGCAAGATGAGGATAGAATTGGTCGCTCGCTGGTCCAGCAACCTGCGGGGTAAGTCTGGTCGACGGAACAGGGTGCGCCGTATGCCTCTCGTAACGCGCTTCTTCCGACACCGTACCACTAATAAGCACTGGCACCAGCCACATGCTAATGCATAATACCGATCAAACAACTGTTTAAGCAGCCCCGAGTTAAGTGCGTCCCATTCTTTCGCGCATCGCCCCCTCGCCCCTTCGCCGTGCTAGCACCGTCGGCCGACGGGGTTGTTTTTGTCACGATGACTGGGAGCCAAGCGTGCCCTGTCGCGCGTGATTCTCGTCGCTTTTAAATCCCCTCAACTCCATCTTCTCGCCTCCACGGAAAAAGCATCCTCGACAAGTTAATGGTACGTCTACTCGCGACTTCAACCCCGAGCAGTGCAATTTTTCTCTCCCAACTTCTTTCTTGCGCCACTGTCTTTCCTGTCCTCTTCAGCTCTCAGCTTTTTCCCGCCCCCTCCGCGGAATACTCCGACTGTGCATCGCCGTGAATTTCCCTTCGTCTATCAATCGTCCGTCGGTGTTTGCGCAAGGTGTGCTCGTATCGCGACACGGCTTCACTCTCTCCTAGGTGGCCATGGTCAATAGCTTGCCCGCGAGACGGCCGCGTATATCCCATTTTCGTGGGCCGCTGATTGAGGACAGATGCACGAGCAGGGGAAGTGCGCTGTACAGTATGGATGAGGGTACAGTCGGTCACAATGACCCCCCCAGAGTACAATGGCGCACTGGCTCTCTTCAGCAGGGCCATTGGCCGAACCGAAAATCACTCGGCTATGACAAAGAGCTGTGTTCTCGCTCCCACAAATACGTTGTAAATACGAGGCTACCCTGAGTGTGTCTGGTCGAGGCACAGAGAGGCAGGGTGGATGCTCCTTCTTCAGGCTAGACCTTCTTGCGGAGACGAGATAGCGTACGGAACGGATGGTTCCTTGGACTATCGATGTCTGTTTCGTGTTTCCCACGATTGTCACGGCATGTCGGCGGTGAATCAAGCGATATTTATCGGTTAGGAAAGCGGATGAGCGAAAAAACAAGTGACGCGATCGATCTGCGACGATTCGGGACGCGGTCGCCGGTTCGTTTCCATAAAATCTGTTGCTCGCGTTGCCGGCCGAAATCCTAATTAAACGGCAGATTCGAATTCGCCGGTGGTCCACGTACAAGCTTAATCCCGGGAAAGCGCCGATAATATCGATCGATGCGCGGCGAGTTAATTAAATTAAAATACTCGTATAATAGCGCGCCAGATGGCACGGCCAGAACATACAACCTGGTATTGAGTACCGGTTCACCCCTCGCCAACCTCCCCCCCCCCCCTTTCGCTATAATACGTAACTCGTTTAGCCTCGCAGGTTGACAAAAAAGTAAGGAGGGCGGAACTGCCGCGGGATTTCGCTTGGCCGAAGCGTTTAAGGAAACCCCACGATTGCTTTTTCACGATCTTTCAGCCAGGAACAACCGATCCTTCGTTCTTCCAGCATACTTCAAGTTATCATTCAAGAGAATGGTTCGTAGAACAGATGCTACCATCTGTAATTTAATCCTACTCTACTCGAGAATTCTGAAAAATTGCATATCTCGTGATAAAATTGCGACGTGCAAATTGAAAGTTTTAGTTTTCGGTGTTGCATACCTGCGCTGGTCGAAATGGTGGGAGATGCAGACAGGTACCGGCGAGTGGTAGATCCGAGATGATACGATCCTGATTACCTATTTACCGAATGACAATCGAATGGTTATTTAGTTTGATGGGGTGAGAATCGAACCGCAGTTTAGCATCACGGAGGCCGAAGGCAGGTCGTTAGCGGCGTTGTCGCAACATATGCGCTCGGCAGCCTCCATATGGGCCACCATGGACCCAAATACGGAGCCCCCCGGAGCCAAGGTACCTAACCCCACGAAGAGGGATCGATACCGCTTCGCTCCTTAATCGGTCAGCTTTGCGGCTTTCCACAATGTTTCCCCAGATTTTGATGTTCTACCGAAAGAGTCAGAGTTGCCGTCGGGAATGGAGGCTGGCGATTCAGAAATAATCCAACCATTCGATTCTTATCTAGCTTCATCTCTTTCGCGGCACCGCCGACGTACGAGATGGAAGAGGATTTCCCTGAATTCAAAAGCAATTGGAATAAGTACACATAAAAAGTATCTCAGACCTTCCGGTTAAGAGCACGGAAACAGCTGAGTACGGGGGCTTGTTAAACATAGAGGAATAGAGACACTCGGAGCGGGGCTTGTAGGGTGGTTCGATCGAATCCCATAAGCATTGCGGTCGCCGGCGACTTTAAATGCGACCATATGATGAGGGTGGCTAGAAAACCTGGTATTTTCTATAACCATGGCGCAACCGTGGACGAGGGCCACCGATGAGTTTGTGCGGCAAGTGCACCGTGAAGCAGAAGAGACCCCCATGGAGGAAGAGAGAGTGAGCGCGGACGGTGAGCAGGTTGACTAGCTTTGTCCGTGCCCGATGATGACGATGGGGTCGGTCTCCGCACAGATGGGCCGCTAATCTCATTGAAAACTCATGAGGACTCTCAGGGTGGGGGGGGGGGGTGGACGTGGGGGAGGTGAGCCAAGGGCTGAACCCTGCCCTGCAAGTCTCTGTAAGTCGTTGCATGGGGGCCAAGCACCGTGCCAATCACCATATGTCGTACGTATATGCGTGCGCGTATAAACGCGTGATGCATGCTCCCGAGAATATGTCGCCTTCTTTTTTTTTTTACCACCGGGCGCATGCAGGGACACGTCGCGTGCCCAATGGCAAACGTCACAAAGTTTAGGAACCATAGGTTGTGTTCAGGAATATTATTCTATTCTTTGGTATTAAGACAAACTGAGGATTTGGCTCGTCGTTCTCCTCCTTTCACCTTGTATCGAGATCAGCCTCGTCCACGTCCCGGTTTTCTGGCCATTCCCATTACCCTTTTCCGCGGCGGCTCGTATACATATTTAAGGTCGCGACCACCGTTAAGATCACCGTAGCATAACTCCGTGCCGGCTGGCTCTCTCATGCATATTCCTCCGGTTTAGCAAACACTCCGCGGAGACGCGGGCAAGAGGAAGGGAGAAGGGTCGAGAGCTGGAGCTACAGGCAAAGAGGAGAGTGCAACGGAGAAAGAGGGCGAGGGAGGAGCCCGGCACGCACTCCCCGGCATACGGGGTTGCTTTACGAGCGGACAACTAAGGTATGCTCCCGGTTTCAACCCCTGCTCCTCCGGTATAATCGTGCTTTTCGTAACGTGGCCGTAGCTGCAACGGGCCAGAGGTTTTATACCCTGGCTTCTATGTCGGAGTCGGTGCATCCACCGTGACCGAGTCCCGTCGCACTCGCTGCCCTCACGGAATACGCTGCGCGTAAACTCTCGGAACACGGCCAGATCCCGAGTGCCCGGTGTACTCCACTCGCTTTTTCCTTCATCCCTGCCTCGCCCCTTTTCCCACTCGACGCTGACAAGTTCTTGCGGCTCTGGAAAGGGGTGTCTCTTTGCTCCGAACCTTTCGCTGCCCTCGCATAGTCATCCGATCTCTGCCCTTCATTAAACCTGTTGCTGTAAATCATGCGAACCGTGCTCGAGAACTCTGCTCGGAGGGCCGAGGAGCGTTAACAGAACGGGAAGTAAACGAAACGCCCAAGAATCTGTTCCACTGTTTGCATAGACTCTCCAGCGAGCCAGCACATTGAATCAGGTGGGGATGACAAGGGACAGGGGGTCGGTCTCGGAAGATTCGGCGTGATTGCTTTTGACAGCGCAGTTAGGGGCGATGAACGGACGATTGGCGGATAGAAGATAGCGAAACTGGATACCTCGCACATATGCTCGCCCGTAACTAGGAGCGTCAAATTTATTCTTGTTCGTCGAGAGTTCTGTCCACCGATGCTACCAACCTCTCTTTATAAAACAACAGCCCGAAAGGAGCCCGAGCGACAAATTTATTCGCGCTGATCGAGGCTGTCGCTAATCCTTCCATCGGAGCCCAGGTGTTCGCTGGGTTTCCGCGGGGCCAGGCACATCGAGGTCGACTTGGGAATCGGGACTCGGACAAATTACACGCGGGACAGACTTAATCTAGCTTCGTTTCTCCAGGGAACGCAGAAAGAGAATCAAAGTCACATCTGTGACGTCCAGAACGACGCCACCGGCCGTCCTGGGTCTCTTCGCCAGCAAGATTGATGACGCCTTCCGCGCTTTACCACCGTTTCCAGTATTCTCTTTTCCGGCCGTGGCCGCCGGGAGACGGGCGGGAGAAAGGAGGACGCGATTTCTCTCTGTGCAAACGAGACGTCTCCGCCCCGAGAAGCTCGTCTCCCCGCTTCAGCCCAGCCCGCTGACGAATGTCCCGTGACATTGGTCCTGCAAGAATCTTTGTCACTGTTAACGGTCCAGAGGCAATTAAATGTTTCAAGCCCTTCTTCGTGGCTACGGGAAACCTACCGGGAAAGGGAGATCTGTGCAAGGAGGGTACTTAAAGGATAAACCAACCAATAATTGACCGCATACCAGTGAATGACCATTAGGCAAAGAAATGTCAATTATAAATGTAAAAATATTATATGTTTATAAATGGATTGTAATTGCTCGTTTAATATCCCATATTTTTAGTTACGCGTATTAAGCAAACATTACTAAGTACAATTTTTATTAAAAGTATGCGGTCATTTACTGGGCTCCTATACGTTTAGCATTTTACAATCGTTTTTTTCAAAATACGATAAGAATAAGTAATTATTTTTATAGAAATTTCAAGAAAAATAAATTCAAATGCAATTTCAACAGTTGTTTTGTTGTTATGCATAAATATATTCAAGTAATAATCTCAAAGTTCCATAAATTCAACAATACGGTCATTCACTGGTTGGTTTACCCTAGTAGACTCACGAATGTAAACTTCAATTAAAAACATGTTGAGCAGTGGCGCATCCAGAGGAGGGGCCAAGGGGTCCTCGCACCCTCCGAAGAAGGGGTTTTGTAAGAGAAAAGAAAACTGGATTTTATTCTTTAAACAAATTTTTATAATCGTCTAATGAATTTCATTGAATTTCTATTAAAAATATTTTTATCCGTTCAACTCAGTTCCCCCCCCAAGATTAATTCCTAAGTGCGCCACTGAGATTGAGTACATATGTCTTATTCGTGATCCACAAAAAAATGAAGTGGCAATGTCTGGCCAAGCGCGGGCCGATACTACTTAGCGCGCCGCAGGTGTGCCAGCGTCTGACTAGTACCGTGCGTATCTACTGATAGAAATGATAACGATGGAAAACAACGGGGAGGTTTTTAAGAGGCTGAAGCGGAGGCTCGTTTAAGGTCTGGATCCGCACTCTGGAGCGTCACCGATACGGTTCCACTTGGCGCGTCAGGAAGCGAATCCTCGAAGAGGGAAAGCTCGAGGGTCCGTAGCCAGGGTCGCGCGGGGTCTGGGCGTCGTCCATCATTCGGCGGAACGACGAAACGCTCGGTAGGTTCGGGTTTTCAGAGCGGAGGAGATCTGCATAGCGAGCCGGCATCTCGGGACGAGCGAGCTAAGTGCGGGATTATGCAAAGCAGCGGCCATACAGTATAAAAATACGGAGCGACTCCGCGCCATCTTTTCCGGACCATTCTAATAACTCCCTCCCATCCACCTTCCTCCACCTACGATCTCCCCTTCGGCCCATTCTCCGACTCAGTTCGCCCTGCGCCAACGGCCGTGGGGGACGCGAGGATCCGTGCACGCGAGACGGTCACCCCTCTTCCAAGATTTCGGCAAATATAATCGTAAAGCCGTCGACAGGGCCATCGCGACTACGCGAGCAGCGTGGAACAGAAGAGCCCCGATGCCTCTAACAACGGCCCCTCGCTCCTGGCTCGTGCGCAGTCACTTGGCCAGGGTGCTCGTGCCCGTAGCTTTTGCTTTTCATCATCTCCGAGATGATCGGTGGGCCGCATTAGATCACGCGGTGACTGTTGTTCCGCCTTCCGACTCATCCGTGGTGATTAAACGGACGTTAAGCGATCACCCTTAAGAGCGCCTCGCGTTCGCGCCTCGCTGCCAGTCACGTCGATGATTAACGACGCATGAATATTTACGCGGCCCATTAACGTGTACCGTTTGATTGGCTGCTTCCTGCGCGCGCGGATAGCCCGTAAACATTCGAGCAACCGCGTTTCGCAAGTGATTACGGTGACGGAGATCCCGGAGCCCTTATCGCCGCGAGCGTTGCAGCCCCTCGGACGACGCGAGTACTCCCGGGGCTCGATCGGTCCAATCCTGAAATCCGGGGTCGCGTACGTTCGGTGGCGGTGGGCCGCTTAAATTCCCAAACTTCTCGCCTAGGCGGCTCACGTTTTCCGCGAGCGAGGCGCGAGATAGCGGCGTCCGATAGCGCCCGGTTGGAAGTGGCATTAATTTCCCTCGCTCGGCTCCCCCGGCTGCGCCAACGCCGTAAGGGTTTGGCAGGGAGGGGTAGCCGGTTGCCTCGAGGGGGTAACGGCACGCAGAGGCGTTTAGGTAAGGTATTCACGTAACACATAAGCAACCGCCACGCGCAGCCCACCGTGTGCACAGAGATAAGAGCCGAAGGTGGCATCTTAGGTGGCACTTCGAATAGAATTAAATTCCCCGGAGCAACCGCGCGCCGACCCGATATCGTCTCACGGATTTCGTATCAACAGGAACGGGGTCGGGCAGATACGACAAACTTCGCCCGCTACTGTACGAACGCGGAAAGTGAATTGAAGTTCTGGGAGCGTGGTTTGTTCCCGTCGTTCGCTGCTGGGTGAGGGCGTTCAGACGCGTGGGATCGAGATCTAGGAAAGTCGCCGTGCAGATGCTAGCCGAAGGTTGATCGGCGATCGCCGGAGTGGGGTCGCGAAAGTGCGCGGATCACTTTCCCAAGTGAATCTCGCGAGTAAGCGCGTTCCGTCGCTCCGCGCGCCCCCCCGCGCCGCCAGGCTTCCGAGGGGTGACTCGGGGAATTAAGACACTCAGAAGCATTTGATGGCTCACTTGGTATGCATGGTCCCGGTTATAAGTCAAGAAATTGCCCAAGCGCCCGTAAAATCTAAATCTCTGGCACTCGTCGCCGGTGCCGCGGCACCTCTTCCCCTTTCCGCGGAGGATGTACATCACGCCCGGTTATTTCAAGAATCCTCTGAACTCATCACACATCCAATTTATCAGCGGCTCAACCGACACCGCCCTGCTCCTTCGAGGAACGCCAATTCCTTCGCCCCTCTCGCCGCCGTTGTTCCTTCCTCTCCGCTGCCAAAAGACATAAAAAATTCTATATTACGTCCACTCGGCTGCTCGAAATATTTCAGCCTCGTTTTATCGCCACCTGCCCCCCCCCCCCCCGTTCGTCCTGCAAAGTTCGAAAGAATGTCGATCAGCTGACATTCTCAGGCACGATCTTCCACGGTTATTTTTTAGACCTAACCGAGAATTGTCGTTCGATCGAGTCGCCGCGATTCATGGTCCCCGTCGCATTACCGGAACGCAATTCCGCAGATTATAGGCTACGGCCCCAGAGTTCCATCATTGGCCCGGGAGCGTATCTCCGTGGAGTGAATATTTCCTTGGAACGGCGGGCTTGTATGCGACCAATGTGGACGTCGGATTTTAATGGAAAATCGAGTGGGCGCGCGGGGTAAGCCCGGCGGAAGAGAATCACGATGATTCCGTGAAATATGGAGGCAGGAGCGAGCAGGTTTTCGACGGAGCCGGCAAAGCTGCACGGGGAAACGCTGGCCCCGCGTTAATGGGTGATTGATAAACGAGCTTCTCTCATCAACACCATCGGCTGCGTATTTATCACCGTACAGACTCAGCAGAACCGGTCTCCCGATCATTCTCCGCGTTAACGCCGTCCAACCGGAAAGTATTATCACTAGATACCGGTTCAAAGTAGCTTCAACTACCCGACCGATCGGGAACAAATCGAGAACCGTATTCGTTTAACGTGGCGGTAACTGTGACGCGTAACGCGATCGGGGGATGAAGTCGTACAGTATACAGAGGCAGATTAATTCGTCCAATCTTGCAGAAATTCTCGCATAATTCAATGTAGCGACGGGGATCGTGCGAGGCAGTCGAGCCGAAACCTTTCTGCAAGGTGCCCCCTTGCCATGGGACGGCCGGTTGTCAGTGTTAACACAGCCCTCGGTAGGATACAGTGTCAGTGTTAACAGCTCACGCGTGTCAGCCACGTGCCGGTCGAGCTGCGACCCTAGGCGCGTTTAACTCGCACGAATTGGGCGTCGCGAAACTGCCCTTTCTGGCCGATTTGCAGAATAACGGGGACAGACAGCTGGGAGAAATTAAACTTGGACGATTCTCACGAGTTGCTGTTTAGAAGAGCTTGCCTTTTTGAAAGTACCGAGATACCCAACTTGTTGGTGTATTTAGTAGACACGGAGCAACCTCGAGACGCGCCTACACCGTGAGATTTGAGAAAGATTCTGTGGAAGAGTTACTTTAGAAGATTAGAAGGAGCAGGGTTGAAGGAAGTCGACGTCTGCCGAGAGATAGCTCGGCCAGCGCAGTCAGCTGAGAGGCATAAAGTGGAATTAGGGATCGGTATATCGCCATCCCGACTTCGCAGGGGCAGCTTGGCCCTGATCGGCAATAAATATGGTTCATAAGCCCGGAATGGCTGCCGCAAGATACAGAAACGTCCCGCCGCGCGACGCGTGTCACGCGCAACGTCCACCGAATGACTCTCCTTACTTTACGACCACGAATTAGGATTAGATTCGGCCGTATCCACTCCATATCATTCGGCTCGTTGGCTGGCGAACGATTTAATTCGCGCCGCATCCGTCGATAAGTTTTTTTGCCGGTCTAATCGTGCCTCGACGCTGGCACCCTCGAGGGAAAAGGATTATAATAACCCGTTCCTCGTTCTCGTCCGGTTCGTACATAAATAATCTCGAGACGGAGAGCCGTGGAAAAAGTTCGACACCGGGACGCTAGACGGTTCTTCGTGCTCCGCGAATGCTTGGCCGCGAATCCGTCGGGGTCGGCGAGCCCAATCGAAAAGTCATTACAACTTTTTGCCGACTCAATCAAGAAGTTAATGTCCTTTAACCTCTAGGCGTTCCCCGCAGAGTTCGCGGAGCCTCGAGAGCGGCGCGCAAGAACTGGACGGCTCTCACATGCCCGGCGAAATAGATCGCCAGCTTATGATTGATCGCCTATTGGCTCCGCGGCCTGGCCAGCCTTTTTCCCTTCGTTTCTTCCACGATATCGGGAATTATTGCCCCCGCGTGAAATTCCAGTCCCGTTCTCCTGGCGTTACTTCTGCTCTACGATACTTGGGCACTACAGCGAGACCGTTGCTTTCGGACTCGACAGTCTCTGATTTTTAGTAAGGTGTAACTGCTTCGAAGGCCGATAGAAAATCCTGGTTATCGCGCTAGAACGCCTTTGGGGGGAGCCGTATGTCACCTGGAAGGCTCGTGGAGAAATGAGGGGAATTCGTCAGGAAGATAATCCGCAAAATGATGATCCCCGGTGGGTCTGCTTGTACCTTCTGTCCAACGCGGTCGATTTAACGCGTCTCGTTTCTCTTTGGCGACTAGGTGCCCCGAGAGATGATCATTCACGAGATCCGGAGTATTTCTGCACGCAAACCTTGTCTCCCACTTACTATGGATTAATAGAGAAGCGAAGGAAATCGTTGACTTCACAGAACCGGGTCGTTGCAATGATCCAAGAGGAGAACTTATCTGGAAGAATAGGCGGCGCTCGAACGGACGGCCGAGGAAGTCGTAGGGAACGATCGTTCACGGGATAATCGGGAACGGTGGAGGTCCATCAGCGGATTCGACGAGTCTGCCGAACGTCCAATATCCAGGAGGTCGACTATAAAAAAGGAGCGGAGGCTGGCGCGGGCGTTAAAAATATTCAAGATCGTTTGTCAGGCTGAATTACAGCCCCGGTCGGGCCCGCGCAACCCCCTGCCACCACCCCCGTCCCAAGTGATATCCCTGTGACGGGGTAACGGGATGCTGCGGAACGCGTTGCGCAACGCGGGGAGGGCAGAGGAGGAAAGAGTCGACGAGGACGACGACTACGACGACGACGACGATCCCGGGCACATGTGTCGAACCTGAAATATGTAGGCGTGGTCTGGATGGGACTAGCAGACGCGTCCCGACTACCGAATATGTTCACCCCGTTCGTACGCTCCACCCCCGTCTAACCCTGCAACGTTTGCCATTGGCCGGTGCCACCCTCGTTGCGCCTCCACCTGCCACGCCGAGCTACCCTCCGCGGCTATTCTACCCCTAAATACAGGGGATGCGCGGTCGGTTCCCTCATTTTAACGTGGTCCGCCGATGCACGCTGTGCACCCCTCGATCTCTGTGCTCCGTTCTTCAGTGTTTACTCCGGCCGAACCGCCGATCAGTGCTAGCGCGGCGGCACACCGACGCTTGTGTTTCGGGATGAACGTTCATCGTTGAAGGCGATGGAAGAGTGGGAGCTGATGTCTTAGATCCAAGGGGATTGCATCCCGCGGAGGGGGTGAAGATCCTGGCTCCTTTCAAGCACGAACGCTGACTCGCGCAGGGAGGATTCTCTGTTGGACGTGTGGTCCTGGTAAGTGGAATAACCATGACACTGGCCAGACAACTCTTCTCGAGCTTTCAAGTCGCGTATTCACTCAGGGATAGTTTGTGAAATTTGATTCAACGCTTTTATATCGCGTCCGGAAATCATTCGGTCAAATATTCTTGCTTCAACTAAACGTGAAAATTCGTCGTACGTGAAAAATCTATGAGCGATTATACACTCTGTCACGCGTGTCTCCACTTATTCGAACGCGCGAGCGAAAATCACTCTCGCCCGTCGATTCTCATTGACCCAATTACCCCTGGATATACCGTAGCCCGCGACACCTGGTCCGGGTGTACAGGCGCGATCTCTCATCCATCATTTCCGTATCCGGCTAAATTGACCGTCGGCGGTCATTGTCGCAGGTCGATCATCCGGAACGAGCAGGATGACAATGGAAGATCGCACGGGTGGCATCGACCGTGCCGCCCCCGCGACGTCTACGACGGCTACGACGGCGCTAACGTCGTCCAGTCCCTCGTCCATCAGCGACGTCACCTCGGACGCCTCGTATCCCCTTCAACGCGCCAGCAAGCGTTCCTTCGACGTGGCCTTCCTCGTCGCCCCCGACGAGAACCTGGCGCGCCGTCAGAACGAGAAGCTGAGACTGGTCTCCGCAAGGAAGGATCGCCTCCGGGAGGATATCTCAGCTGAGATCGTCGTCGACTCGGACAGAGTGCCGCAGAATCTGACGATAAAGAATTACGAGAACGACGCGGTCGCCTCGGACAGAAGAAGGCTGCTGCACTGCACGGAGAACTCTTTGAGCCCTCCGTACATTTCTCCGCGAACCTTGACGCCGACCCTTCCAGCCCTCTCCCCCGACAACGACGTCCGAAGATACGTCTCTGGTACTCGTATCCAGAAGACACCGAGTCCACCCACGTTCGCCGCTCATCAGTCGCTGCTGACCGCGTGCCCCGAGTCGGTAGACCCGAGTCTGGCCTGCAGCAAAGTTTACGACACTGGCCTACCTTGCTCGACCGACAGGCACGAGTCCCGAAGTGCATTCACTAAAGTCAACCTGTCCAGTCAGAGGAACGGCTTCAACGACGACGGACAGACATCCCCGAGGTCCTCCATCTCGCCGGACGACCGTGCCAGCTATCAGAGCAGCGTGAGCCCGCCGGTGGTACCTCTGACCGCCAGCGCTGGTTACAAGTACGCGGCGTTCCCCACGAAAATGACGTATCCCTTCCTAGTCAGCCCCGAGGGCAGTCAACCTGGCCTGCTGGAGAACCTCAAGATACCTCAGATCGCGCAGCCTCCGAAGGTGCCCAGCCCAAAGATGCCCAGCTTCCGGCCAGACCTGCCGCCGGTTTACCCAAACCTGCCGTACAATCCGATCTCCGTTTTCCCGCCGATGGCGGAGGCGCTCACGCGGCCGAGATTCTTGGCGACGGCCGCCGGGGTGGCTGGCCTTCTGCCCCCGTCGTTCGCCGCGCTTGCTCTGCCCGCTCAGAACGTATGCGCCAAGTGCAATCTCTCGTTCCGGATGACGTCCGACCTGGTCTACCACATGCGGTCGCATCACAAGAACGAGAACTCCGGCGAGGCGGCCAGGAGGCGGAGGGAGGAGAAGCTGAGGTGCCCGGTCTGCGACGAGAGCTTCAGGGAGAGGCACCACCTCACCAGGCACATGACCGCGCACCAGGACAAGGAGAGCGACGCGATCGTCGATCAGGTCGAGGTGAAGAGGCGAGCCACAGCCGTCAACACCAAGTGACGGCGGAAGTCCCCATCGAAGAATCCAACGATACTCACCAGTGGCTACTCCTTTGAAAACTGAGGCGCGAGACACCCGAGGCCTTGCACTTTCGGAGGTAGAGTAACGAGTCTCCGGGAGCTTCGGGATCTCCGCGGAAGAATGTACTAATGTGATGGACAATGGGTATCGTTCAGTCTGTTTTGAATATCTTCGTTGATTTAGGACACTCGAATGTGGCTCTCCGGATGTCGTCGCGCTGAGCGGGCACTAGAAGTTCTTCCCGTTTTTTAAGATATCAACCTCGATAGCCGAAACGTACTTACAAGGGAAGATCCCGAGCCCGGAAATTCAAAAAAATTCTGAAACTTCGTGAATATGTAGGTTGTAAGGAATTTCCTCGTGATTATAACGTAACTTTTGTTAGCTGCCAAAATTCACTCTAAGGTGGTGTAATTTTACCTCTGAAAATTCGGTCACTTTCCAATTTTGTGTTATAACTCGTGAACTGTAAAATAATTTCCTTTACCAAATGATAGATTTAATTAAAAGAAGTAACTTTTGTCTTGAAACTTTTTTTCTATCTCTTACAGTTCGCGACTGATAACCGAAAATTCGAAAATAGCTGAATTCTCAGGGGTTCGAGTGAATTTGGACAGCAAAGAAAAATAGCATTGTAATCACGAGGAAATTCCCTACATATTCACAAAGTTTCAGAATTTTTTGAATTTCCGGGCTCGGCATCTTCCCTTCTTAGTTTGATCTAAAGGATAAAGAGTGTTACTATCTACTATCACTAGATTCCTGTCGCTGTATGTCCAGAGTTTTACGCACGTCCTCTTTCATGGCGGAATTAATGAGAATACTTAATATGGCATTTACGTGGTATACGTATACGATAAAGAGATAATCGATATTGGTATTACGGATTAATATAGGAGATCATATCATACGATCTCCGATAAGACGACATTCCCTCTCTAGTCAATATTAGGTAGGAGAAATTTGTAAATATCTCGATCGATCGGCGATTAATCGAGCTCTATCGTAGGTTTAAGGGTGCCTCGGATCGTTACCGCGTTCTTTGAATCCCGACCGAAGAATTCAAACTTACGTCCGCGTTTTTCTTCCGCTAGTCGAGCCGTTCAGCTTGATATCGTGGTCCCGAAGTGAAATAAAGTCGAAGTCGAATCGCAGCCGGCGTGAAAAGCCTGCGAGGAAGTTATCCGATCGCGGAGTTTTGAGCGGTGGCGCGCGGCTCGGCCCATGTTTTCTGGGAGGCAGGTGATTCGACGGGGGTGGGAGGATTCAGGTGGGGCAGCAACGGAAAGCGAGGCGGGGATAGAACGGGGGGGGGGGGGGTGTAAGCCGCGCTCGTTCGTGTGTCGGGGGTGGCGCGGCAATAAATAGATCGTAAACCGTACCCCCCTCGGCTAACACACGAACCGTCGGAGCGCGCATAATGGTAGGAAACAATGAATGCCGTAATCGGAAACAGTGCCGGTTTGTTATCTGCCATTTACACTCCATTTAACTTCAAACAGTGAATCGGCTGGCGCGCATTCGCGTTTTAAATACACGCGACCTCGCCAACCACCCCCGACTACGAACCTCCCCCCCGCCCGCCGCGTTCCCCAGTCGACGTACGGCTTAGCATAGGGTTAACCTGCCGGACCAGAGTGGCTTAATATTGTCCGGAATTGCTTGACTTATCGCCACTTCCACGCCGCGCTTAATGCTTGCTTATTTCGCCACCCCTCTGGTCCAGGCGAGGCTCTGATCACCTGCGGGGCTGTTTCCATTGCCTCTCGCATCGGTGAACGAGAGTTCGCCGACTAAGGGTACGGCAAGTACCTAAGACGAATCGATCAAACTGATAGGTGCGTTGGATTAATTTCTTTAGGATTGGGATTCAAAGAGACGCGATCCACGGCGAAGCGATTAAAATCTCTAGGGAATAGAGCTAAAGACTACAGTATTCTGTACAGCAATAATTACAGTAGCGTGTATATAGCTCTCGCCACTATAACGTTAACGAGAACATTGAACGTTCACCGGCGAGCAGATCTTAGGGTATCGTAAAATGGCTACGAATAGTTTGCTCTATGTGGAATTCAACGTTACGAGATAACGACATTATAAAGGACAGTTTTAGGGATACCGCGGTCCATACGATGTTGTTCTAGTTGTACGTATACGCTGTAAGTCGGATGTAAATGGTCACTTAGCTGTAAGGATCGTCGACGTTCTGTTTCGTTTTATAAGAATTATTTATCACCAGATCACGTTGTATCGGCTCTATGTAAATATCATTCTGTACATAGTTAAGCACTGTATGTAATTCCGGAATCGTTGTTAACGAATAAAAAGAGTATCCGTGAGAAGGGCTCTATAAACTGTCACACCTGTCCCGTTCTTCAGTTTTCAATCATTTTCTTCTTGACGATATTTTCGTTGGCGGCGGGACTTTGCGTTTCTTTCTCCCCGGAATCGCGTTGGAAATAATTCCACGTTAATTCGTTACAGTAATAACTCTTCCGTTCAGAAGCGGTATTAAGTTTTCTGTGTTTACGCGTTTCCATCGTTCGTTTCGCGAGCATCGACTGGGCACCTCTCATGTTCGATTGTTTCTGTATCATCGAAAGCCGATTACAAGGCAATAGATTAATTTCTGGCCACTCGAACCACCCACCGTTTCGCCAGCGCCAATCGATCGCTCGTAAAGCATCGCAAGCCCCGATATCATTACTTTTAAAAGTTACCGTCACGAACGGAACGGGTACGCCGTTCGGTTCCTACTCGAAGGAATCAATCGTTCGTGTTGCAAATAACGAAGAAACGCTGAAACATCGACTTGTTGAATCGACCGTCGAACGGAAAGCGTCCCTGAGGGCTATTCTGAAGAGGTATCGGCCTCTCCAGAGGGAAGCCACGGAGAGATCCCCTAAACGGGTAACGCTAAGCCCGTCGAAACCGCAGCCAATACGACAAACAATCTCTTACCGCCCTCGTTCTGGCTTAACTTCGCCCCTTAACCCCGCCGCTCCTCCCCCGAGTAAGTGTACTTACCCTCTGCCCGAGGTCCGTAAAGATAAATAACACGAAGCAGCCACTGGCTCGGCGGTAGTTGCGGCCCTTCTAAAACTAGGACCAGCCCCTGTCAGAAATACCCATCATCCCCTGCCCCCGCGGCCAGCTTCTCTCTTCCCTTTAACGAGCAAATCCGCCCCTCGACGCATCCGTTCCTTCCACGGGTTTGTCTAATTATCGCCACCCTCGTCTCAGACGTTCGACATTGAATTCGTGGAAGCCTGATTTCTCCACTCTAGCGAAATCCTTTCGCGACGGGGAGACGGGAATGCCAATCGCAGAGGCGAAATACCGCAACGATTCGAAAGAGGGAGCACGGCGTATCGGCAGGGGTGAGCGTGGATTCGAAAGAGATCCAGGCCATTATGTTCGGTGGTTCGATTTAAAAGGAGCATCGGCCGGTTCTCCCCCTTGGCCTTCCCACCCTTGTTAGCGATAGTTCGCCGTGGAGAATCGCGCGCATGCTTGTTCTGTCAGTGAAATAATGACAATGTCATAGCTCCGGGCCGATTCGCCACGACGACCCTTGCCACGTGGGCGACGATTGGACGCGGATATGCTAATATGGCGTCCGTTCCGAGACATTAGGTTCTCGGTTTGCCGATTCTCGCCAGACGAGTCACGTCTTCGGCACGAGGGCGCTCGCGGGCGCGTCGATCACCGGATGTATTCCCTTCGTATCGGCCTGCACCAAGAAATGACTCACTGCTCGGTCTGTCCACTCGCTTCGCCGATGGAAATGATATTGCTCTTACGTGTTCGGATGTGCAGGTAGGAAACCCGGGGAGAAGGGGCGAGCTCATTGTCGAAATGAAAAGTGAAGCGGGTTCTGGAGTGGAAAGGTGCTGCATTCGATCCCCTGCAGCCGATCACCCCCGATTCCCGATTAGCCACGGTGCTTCGCGGCGATTATGTAACTTGACTGCGAACACGCAGCTTACATCGGTCTCACGATGATCCCCGCACCGGCGTTTCGATCTCGACCAGCCGTCGCTAAACGATTTTCACCGTTCCGCGATACCACTCTTCCGTGGCATATGCTTCGATTCGTCCGTACGCCTTTTCACACGCGCTGCCAGGAATAATTACACCGGCCCTGATTCAGAGACACCGCTGCAGTTAATCTTTCCGCTTCCACTCGAACGCCAAGAGTGCAAGCGTCCCTCTTAACGATCACGGTTGCGCGAGGATCACACGCGTCGTGGATCGCCGAGATTCTGATAATACCGAGGAATCGCTTCGATGTTGACGACGCGGACAGGGAATCGAGAGGTAGAGGCCGGCATATCGCTGCCGTCGGCGAGTCCTTCTGTCCTGTCGCGAGACTGTAAATCCGCGCCGCGGGCCGACAGCCGCCGAGTTCGAAGCGGATACCGCTCGCGGTCTGCGGCCGCAACAAAGAGTTGTCTGGATGGGCAAAAAAAAAAAAAAAAAAGCGCGCGCGCACAAAGCGGCAGAAGCGAGCGGACTGGCCGAAATAGAAAGGACCGGCCAGGCGGGCAATAATTCGAAACAAAATGTCAAGCGGCCACCATTGTCGGGCGCGGTGGTGCGGTAGGCGCCAACTAGCGCCGACGAGAAAATATCGCCGACAGTAAATCAAGGCGCAGAAGAGGACCCACCGCCTTCCACCGCCCGTCAGCCACCCCCCTACTCCCGGAGGCCAGTTTTATCCCTTCATGGACGGTCCAGCCGCACGATCGCATCCGGGGCTACTTCCGTTTCTCGTCACTCGCCAGTCTCGTGAATCTCAACGACGGCGTTTCCCGTCGACGTTCAAGGTTACGAGTTCGATCGCGCCTTCCCTGTACGGTCGAGGGCCTCGGTCCTCTTCGTCGCTAATCTCTAGGCAGTTCAGCTAACATCCGGGTGCTCGTATCCCTTTGAGCTTGAAACGTACGAGTCTGAGGAATATCGGATTTTACTACTGGCAAAGACTCGTTGAAGAGAACCGAGAATCTCGCGCGATATTGGGTCACGTTGGGGGGTGGGGGGGGGGTGGAAATCCGCACGGGAGGGGCGGCAGTATCCGTGGAAAAAAGATCTTTCGCCCTGCTTAAATATATCCGACCGCAAAGCAATAAAATATCTTTATCTTACTCGTGCCATTACTCCCTTGATTTCGGTGGGGTTCAATTTACATTCCTATCGGGGCTTCGGAAAGATAAGTCCATTTAAATAAATTAGTAATGCTATCTCTTGCTGGGTGACCGCGGCAGAGGGACGTGAAACGGAGGGGGGGATTTAATATAATATTTTATCAATTTTCGCGGCGATTCGTTACGCGGTGACGCCGTGCGCCATTGTCCCGACGCACAATTGCCCGAGTTTTTAACTTTACGCCGCGATGAATCATTCTTCCCGATATTCGTGAAAGATGCGCCCGCCTTGGCAAAGACTCCGCGGTGAAAATTACGCGATGCCTGCTTCGGTTCCATCATACTATCGCAACGTTTCACAATTCGATGAACGCAGCTTGTAATCGAAGGAACATGGAAAGGGGGACGGGATTTTTTGGAGCAGACCTGCTCGCTGTGCCGTTTGTCGGATACGCCGTTGCCCTTTCCCCTTTCTGCCCGGCGCGTAGGTAGGACAATATAATGGGGCATAACAACGGCGTTAACACGCACTTTCGGCCGACCCCGGACGCGACCCGCGACCCTACGCGGGGTGAATTACACCTCTGATAATTACTAGAAATTAATGCTCCAGCCTTACACCGGTCATTGCGAGCCGCGTCGTTTAACCGACCTCGCATTCATCTGCTTTTACGCTGTTAATCGCGACACATAAATAATTCACCCACATCTCAGCGATGGGCCTCTGAATCCTTACATCGTCCCAAGAATAGAATGTCAATGAAAAGTCAGACTAAGTGAATATCCTAATAAATCCCTAGTCGAATCCTTAAATCCTCTCGGTCCAGTTAAACTTTCGTTCGATTCCTTCTTAAAGAAATATTTTTAAATTTCAATTTACCTCCGAATAGAAGGTAATAAAAGTTCGAACGCTAAAGTCGCGGCCGAGAGAAAGAAGAAGCGAGGAAAGGAAATCGAGGCTCGTAAAATTGGAAAATTAAAATCGGCGCCGACAACGAAGCGGATCCGCGCGGCTGATAGAGAGGGCGGGCAGCCCGATGGGATGTATTAAAGCTGCGGCCGGAGCCACACCAGCAGATAGGTTAATGTGAATTTATTGCGATCGAGATATCGCGGCCGGCCAGAAAGCAGAGACGCGTGCTACGCGCGCCGTCAAACCGATAGCCATTGTGCGCCCCGAAACGCTCTCAAATCGCTGGTAGAGAGGACGAAACCGCGGCCAAAGGGGGGACCAGTCACTGTTTTAAAGCAGCCAGCCATTTTCCAGGGGAGACGAGGCTCTTATCTGAAACGCATCTGGGGCAGGCGATGCGTGCAACTTCTTCTCCCCGTAAGTGATTCGGCGCAGATTCCATCGAGAACAGAACGGAACCTTTTGGAATTTCTACATCGTATTCGATACAAATCTTCCCGAAGAGTTATTTCCCGCAGGATTTAAACTGAGCTTCGGCAGTTCCTCGCGCTTCTGGCCACTGTCCCCTATCGGCGGTCTAATAGTCTCGTCGCAGCATCCTCGAGACTGTTCCGGGAGGCGCGATCGGTCCACGTCGAGATCGCTTCCGGCCCCTTCAGCGTTTCCTCTTCGTCTTGGACCCGCGTCTTCTTCAAGCCTCGTCGCCGGATAGTCCCCGTGACCGTATATCACATTACTTTAATTCATATGGTAATCGCGGGCTGCGCAGCCACTACGCGGCCCCGCCGAAAACTTTCGGAACAATGCGAGGGACAATGCGAGGGGTGCGTGGAGGGTGTCGGTGCACGGGGCAGAGGTGGTGTAGGAGGGCACCCAGGGCTACGGGAGGGGATGGGACAGGGGCTTTGGAAAGCGGCGGAGTTGGACGAGAACGGTGCGAATAGCGATATTGAATTCGCCCCTGGCGACGTGCCTGTTATCGACAATGTCCGACCGCTGGACCGGAAGCCATTTGCTCGCCCTGTCACGAAATTTATGAAAGTTTCGGAGAGCTCGCGGTATAATTGGGAGGGCCTCGTGTGCGGCAGCGCGAAGGTGGCCTGGTCGACGTGCTCCGCTCGAACATGCTCTCTTCCTCTTCCTTCTTTTGCATTGCTAACGTACAGTTCGCTGTGTCGAGGAAAAGAGGCTTTCGTAGCTACAACGTTCAAAGGCGAATGGTTTAACTCTCGAGTGAAGATTCGTCGCCTTCTTCCTTCAAAGTTACCGTCCACCTCTGTCGTTTCACGTTCCATAGATGTTAAAACAGACACGAGGGACACGGTCCACCTCGAAAAGAGAATAAAATCTAGCACGTTCGATCGGGGAGCGCCGGTTTTTCAATTCCGCTGGCAGCCGCCCCGCGCTGCATGTTGGATAGAAATGAAATTCCCATTTCGCGATGAAAACCGCGGCTGAATCCGCGACGAATCCATATGCCGAGGAGCGCGCCATCCAATCTGAAAGTGGCCGGTTAACGTGAACAGCTTATGCGCCATACGTTACGAGCGCATGTTCCCGTCCACGTACGGTGATTTCGTCCAGAAACAACGGAAACCGCCGATGGAAATGAATGCCGTGCACCGTTGGCTGTATATCTTGTTGCGCGTCCTCTCCCAATTTCTTCCGCACAGAGATCGTCGTGGAAGAGACAGGAACTATCGCTGCGAGAAAATAAGCTTAGGTACAACAGAGAAAATAGACTCCTGCATTTAGAAAACTCTGAATTCTAAGCGGCGAGCTTTCATTTCTAACCGCAAGCTGCTCTCTAATTCCGCTGGTCCCCCGTTCGCGGTCGTTTCACCAATTCTCACTACAGCTTTGTGGGAATACTTGGACATCTTCGACATCCTTCGGCACTCAGGGAATCCAAAAAATTCCGCGATCGCTCGCCGCGATTGCCGTTAGAGCGGAGGATGGAAATTGGCCGGTCCGCCATATGCGTCGACTCTGGTGTGCGCGCAGAAAAGCCGGCGGGGGAGGTGGTGGCGAGCGGGGCGACGGGGGTTGCGCCGGGGGGGGGGGGGAGGTGGGCCGCATTACAAATTTAATCTTACAAATGGATCCGAAAACTTGGAAACAATGGAATATATGAAATGCGGCCGCGTATATCACGGCGGTAGACACGGGGTGGTTCCAACCGGCAATATTGTCAGGGCCGATCCATATTCTCCGGGCACGCGAAAGGGGATGGGGGGGGGGCGGAGAGCCGCAGGATCCAGGGGGCGAGTGAATATCGGAGGAAGGGCGCAAGGAACGGCAAAACATCCTCTTGGCACGGCAAGAAGTCGCGAGATACACGCACGGTTCCTGTCGCGTTCGAACCGCGACGCGTGGCTCCTCGATTTTGGCACCGTGTGCATCTTCCTAACTTAGAGACACACCAAAGCCGACGTACATCCTCAAGAATTTATCATCCGAACTTTGGGAACGATTTCCCGCCGATCGCATCGCTCTTCGGAGTATCTCGACGTCGAAGGGGTTTCGAGCTCAAGTTCCCGCGGAGGTTCCTCTTCGTTCATTCCCGGATGAATCAGTGCGGCGTTGTGGATCGTCAACTGCGACGTCCAATGATGTCGAAGCGCATCTATTCAGCGAGGGAGAACACGCTAATATCGACGCTCTGTTAAAGAATCAAAGAATCGAGAGGGGAGGAGGCGCGCGGAAAGAGAGTGGCAAGGCGAAGGGAGGACTGGTAGGTTGCAGGCAGAGTCTACCCGGCTGGATTAGCATAAATATGGCGTCTTAGAGCGGGGCAGTTTGTCATCGTTAGCAAAGCACACGCTTCCTGGGACTCGTCGAGTCACACTCCTCTGAATCGTCGAGCTGGTACTATTCCCTGCGGGCTACCGACAAAGCTCCCGCAGGAAGGAAACCAGCGATGTAGGTTGCTGGATACACGGCTAACCGTACGAGTTGGCTGCCACCGGCACCGTCTCGCTTGTATATCTACGACCGCTACCCTCCAGAGAACTCGTCCCTTTCCCGGCCTTGCCAGTCGGAGACAGGTACTTCGGTACCCGAACTTCCCGAACGCAGATTTCGCAGTGGCTGGAGGCTAACGTGTTACGTGATTTAAATCTCCTTCCAGGTGCTAGTTGGACCAGAATCGCCTCCATTTCGCGGCTGGATCCTCCGCGCGCTTCTTACGGCCTCGGGAACGGGGAGTTTCACCTTTCTCGAAGGACGACGCAACTGGCCTTTCGACGAGAATTACGTAAAAGCAATCTATCTGCGAGCGAGAACGAAAATCTCATCTCCACTCATCTGCCAGGGCCGCGTTATTACGATCTCGCCCTAGTATCGTCACCAATCTGCTAAAACGCATCGCCATACTTCATAAACACCCCAGCGGCCCCGCAAGACGTATTAGCCCCGAGATGCCGCCGCGAGCAGGGTCGGCATTACTTTTCTATTAGACCGATTGAACGAAAGTAGCAATCGATAACCATCGCCGGGAGTTCCCGTTCGCTGCTCGGAGTCTCGTTCTCCGAAGCACGTCCCCGAGCACTCTGGTGTACGTACTTAACGGTTCGAGAAACTTCCAAACGATTCTTCAATTCTCGAATCATCCGCTGATGCACCGATGACGACGGTTTCCTTTGCAGTGATCGAGTAATCTCAGGGCAGATTCGCCGGACGACTTTTAGTCTCCTTGGGTCCCCCGGTTTTCGTCCTGGGGGAGCGTTTACCGCGGATAATTCATATTTATGACCGAACGCTTTATCAACCCCACTTGCCTCGTATACATTTAATTGAGACGTCCGTGTCGGAGGCAATAGGGTGCGAACCCCGTTGTCTCAGGGGGTCGGGAAGCACAATGGCCATGGTACTCGATGGACGTTCGCTCCGTTTCTCCGGGCGATTGTCGTTAACGATCAGGACGAATCTCGCGGACATTCGAGTGCGCCCGGTTCGATCATCCTCCTCGCTCGAACGCCGCGACTCGTGGTCAATCTCTGACCGACGCTCTCCCCCCTCGATTTGCATTACAGGATTCAGCGCCACGCGTTAGTCCGGCCCGATGCTGCGACTCCAGCTCCCAGTGGCCGCCGAGGATAAATCGGACATGAGCGGCGACGAAATCGTGGCGTCCCCCGAAGCCAAGGCGGGACCACGCCACGGGCTGAAGGAGAGGAACGTTCCATCGATTTACGAGCCGCTCCCAGAACGAACGATTACGTGCTCGTAAAGAAGCTCGTAAGTGGAATCGTTGCCGCGGCTCTGGCGCGGCGCGGCGGGTTCTCACGATCACCGCCGGGCGATCGTCATCTCGCCAGGGCCTTTTAGCGATTGCAGCCATGTATCTGGCCCGTCGATTGAGTTATCGCGCGATAACTCGACGCCACCGGCGAAGTAATTGAACCGAAAGTTTCTCGCCACCGGTTGTCGGCCACCTCTTCCTCGCCGCCTCTCCTTCTCTCCGCCGTCGCTCTCTCCCTCTCCTCCCGGAAGAATCGCAAGAAGACGATCAACTGTACACGGAGGAGTGGCAAAAGAAGCAGCAAGAAGTTACAAAGTGTCCGAGGGAAGTTGCCGACGCCGGGCCACGCCACTCTTATTATCGGGCCGACACAGCCCCAATCCGCGATCGGCTTTTAATCTTGGATCGCCGGATCGTCGCGAGCCCCTGTTAGACCGGGGAGCAGGCGAATGGCCCGTAATTGAAACTCCGTTATCGCGGCCTTCTACGTGATTGCATCGCGCGACACCGCGCGGTCCCCGAATCGCTCGCGTTTATCGCCGGCGCAAGAACTTCGGCGCGAATCTCGCGCGGCTCCTCGCCGATCGGATCTGCTCCTCTCGAAAACTCGCCGCCTTTTTAGCCCCTTTAGCCAGGCCTCCACGCCGCCCGCCTCTTCTCCGGGGACTTAATGAAATCGGGGCTGCGGATATCGCTCGATCGGGGAGCTCGTTCGTCCGAACCTCCTGGCTGGCCGTAAATTAGCTGCTTCCAGATCGAATATGTTAATCGCGATCGTACGACAGTCGTTCGACGCGCGAGCAAGAGATCGCTAGCACGATGATGCAAGTTTCCCCTGGCGTTCTTAATGGATCTGCTCCGATTTCACCGGGATCGAAGATACGATGCTTAATAGTTCGATGATCTAGCCGAGCTAGAAGTTAGCGAGAGGTGGTAGGGCAAGACAGGAAGGACTGTCTTTTCTTAGCAGCTCTCAGAGCGCCGCAATCTCGTCGCGGATGTTTTCCTAGAAGGAAATCGCAGCTATCGGGGCTGGTTTCTTTTTTTTACGAGCCGACGACGACTCGATGGACAAACAAAAGCTTTCAACTATAATTTCGCCGATCGATCCTCGCGCGGCCCCGCGTCCATATTTCCGTCCGCCGAGCTCGAGGGTCCGCGCGGGAGATCCCATAAGTATTTTCTCAGATTGAATAGCTTTCCGCATGAAATATGGGTCAGAGATATGGGCTCGGCAACCCTTCCACGGTTTTAATGGAATTAGTATTTAATACTCGCGGGCCGGGGAGGCGCGAAAGGGGCCGTCCGGAATGGGGGAAAAAAACTAAGTGGATACGTCCTGTTAGGAGCAGACCGACTCTCCCGTTTACCGGTATTGCCTCGCAGGAAATTTACTACTCGTTAGGAGGCATCGAATTAAAAGCCGGTGGAACAGGATCGCCGGGGGGGGGGGGGAGGACAACGAGGCGAAAGAAAAAATACCGCCACCCTCGATTCCATTTGCGACGGACCCGCGCCTCTCCGAAGAAATAGAGACCACCCTCCCCCCGGTGGAAACAAACAACAAGAAATGGATGGTTGATCGGGACAGGATAGAAGAAAGATTACCCCCGGATCCAAGTATCTTCGCGAGCCAATCTGTCATACAGAAGTGGCCAGACACCGGCGCAAAAACATTCCGAGCGAGCTCCACCCTTTCGCCTTTTCCTTGCAGCAGATTTTCTCGAAAAGCTGCACGCCGCTCGGAATTAAATTGGGTAAACGAACGTCAGGCGACGTGCTCCCACGCGCCGGGGACTCGTTGCCTCCGTATTCGAGCGGCGGTGGCGGTAGCAAACAGCCACCGATCGTCGAGGTACCCGCGCAAAACGTCTAGCAGCGATTTTAACGCGCACACTTCTGCTCGGCGTGTTCGCTCAATAAGCGCAATAAACTCATTCCGCGGTTTACTGCGAATCGCTTTACAGCCGTCTTGGTTACGACACCGACTATTCCACCCACCCCTGTCTCTCTCGCACCCCCCGTTCTGACCATACAGCTCACCCTCCGATCGCCCCTGTCGTTTTCTTTGCCGTGAAAAGTCCAAGTGGAACGAGGGGGGTGGAACTAGTTACCGAAACTGCGCTAGTTTAAATTACGAGCCGCGGCGCCTCCGCGATTTATTTTTGAGGGGTGCCCACCCCCTCGCGGACGTGCATCCGTAAAACTGCGTCGAGTGACACCTAGTCTACTTTATTTCACCAGTCCCGCTTTCGGCGCCCACCCAACTTTCTTTCTTCGCGGAACTCCCGACGTTAACGGGGTGAAAAGTTCGCGAGCGTTTGAAGAGCCTGAGATATCGCCCGCTCATTGGACAACGATGATATAAAACCTTCGTCGGACCGGGACGCGAGCTCCTGCTTCATATCGTTATTGCGCGAGTGGGCGAGGGTGGATTTCGAGATTCCGAAATTCCGGGGGAAGGAGGAAAAAGATTTAAAGCGGCCGCTGGTGTTTCCTGGTAACTCTGCGCCTTACACTTTTCCATCTTTTTCAACTTGCTGAAACTTCGCTGCATGCTTCACGGTTTATAGAAGCTCGCGCGTTACTTCTGCTCTCCGATATGCTTGTCCCTTAATAGACGTTGAATACGAAACGAAGGGTTTAAAGGTCTAGCCTGTCGCAACTAAGGACCGGCATCCCCATCGAGACTCCGCGGCGAGACCACCCCTCGGTACAGTTCCCCGTTAATTCGACGCCTGCGCTATTGCCCTGACCGACACGATTCGTTCGAAATTTTTGGGGAAAAAAATCCGAAGCGCCGTGAGATCGGTAGCTACGCCTCGTCCCTCCTATCAATCTGACGCCCGCTCGCTCCCTCTCGCTTGGACATTTACATGGCAATAGCTGATGTACCTACACACCCGGCCGGGTTGTTCCCCGAGGCCAGAATTGAAACCACCTCATTACCAGCCGCTGGCTCAGGGGTTGCGTGGTAGGGGTCGCCGGGGGGTGGGGTGGCTGGCGGAGAATCCGTTTTGCGAATATTGGAGGTAATGTCGCGAGCGGTTTTATACAACACCCGTACCGCCTTTTTCAGACCTTCCTCCCCCTACGGCTACTGTGTTTCGCCCCCGTATTACCGGGGCAGCCTGATGAAAAATGGAAATAGCTATCCTTCGCTGCTCCCGCGACGTCGTTTATATTTAACACCGGGCTACGTTCATCGTCCTCGTCGATCCTTTAATTCACACGACTATCCACTCCAATTCCCCTTTAAACATCTTCGAGCACGGTCTACGCGGGGAATCGTCGCCAGCCGAGGACACCGCTCGCCCCGAGACGTATAGGTGAACGAAGAGCAGAGCCTCCGCAGCAGATGACACGTTCGCCCCGACGGAGATAACGGAACGACGCTCGTAACACGGCCACGAAGATGCCCGCATTACGAAACACGGACCGGCAGTCGCGTTTACGACGCCGCGATACGGCTGAACGGGGTTGGATGACACCCCGCGCATAACAACACCAACCCCCTCCTCAACCTGGGCCCCTGAGCCGAGCAACTTTACAAGTTTAATTAAATGTTTGCCATAACGGGACCACTAAAGGCCGTCGAAGAAAGCACGCCCTGGATCTTACAGTTTTACCAGCGATCCCTCGATAAAGCGGCTTGCAACGAACGCTGCTGCTCGTTGGTGTTCGTGCCGCCTAGATTCAGATGAAGATCGGTACCGAAGAGGAAGCTAGAAGTCGATTCTTCTCTGTGAATAGAGTTTGAGGAACCTTGAAGTCCATCTTGAAGGTCCGACACTTTCCCTCGACACTTGCTTCGGCCGAGGAGTCCAGCGAATACAGAGTCGCGGGGCCATTTTAACGAACTTGTTTGGCACCGTTAGCAACACGTAATCGATTTCACTTGGACGCCGAATCCGCGAGAAGCGCGATCGAAGGAGACTTTGCCTCCCAGCCTTGTGGATCCGGCGCTGGAAGCTCCCAAGTTTTCCAGTTCAGCTCTGTAGACACGCGAGAGCGAGAAGTTTCGAGCCGATCGGTCCGGGAACTTCGTTCCGCTTCCGTTCACCGAAAAAGAATGGACTCGCCGTGTCGGGGGCATATTGGTAATCTCGGGCACGAAGAATATTTCTACCCAACGCTCCCAGCCACCCTCCGCCAACCCCCGCGGCCGCTCTATCGCGGTCAAGATGGCGGATCCTATACGGTACACTCCGATTTCCATTTGCATATAAATTCCCCGCGCTCCTCATCTTAGACAACGTTCAGCCCCGCGATGCAGTTGCTCCTGTGTCTCTGCGTTCTCGTTCGAAAGGGAAGTCGCGTCGGTTGTTCGAGTTGCACACTTCCAGACCTTTTCAGACGTTCGAATTGAATTTACGCCTGCAGGAGATAGTTGGCCCCCCCCCCAGTTCTACCCTCTAATGCTTTCCTCCGTTAGATACCATGCTTTCCCGGTTGCATTCTGCTACCTTCAGTTGCACCCTCATGAATCTCTTGATAGCAGCTCCGTTTAATTCCGATTTCGCCCGGCGCAGCCACACGCGAATATAATAAATTGCGCTGCCCGACGTTTGTATTCCCGCAGGAAAGGTACACTCCCTTTCGGTTAAAAATGGGGTCACGGTTGTATCGTAGCGTTACTGGGAGTAGATCTTCCTTGAATCCTCAAGACGTTGCAGGACGGTCAAGATGGCGTCCTGGCGTGCAGTGTGCTCCACCTTATATTAGCATATAAACTCGTAGCCCCCAGCGAGGGCCACTCGCGCTTTGATTTATGTACTAAATATGCCGTGCCCGCGAACCAACCACCGTAGAAGCCCTCTAGAAGAGAAGCACAGCTTCTAGTTGCCGAGCCCGCCGCGTTTGTACTCTTGGAAGCATCCCCTTTTGTTTCATCCTCCGTCTCCTCTCGCGTTGCTTCGCCTCCCAGACACGGTCTCTCGAAAGATATACCTATCAGTTGTGGATCGACGGGGCTCCGAGCAGCGAAATCTATTCCAGAAAAATCAGATATCCCTCCGGGGTCGCGGAAGACGAGAGCCGCGGGCGATGGCACAGGTTCCAACTGAATTTTTACACGCGGTCACACTAGATGCTTTTCTCGAGCAAAAACCGCATTACGGAGACGCGAAGCGGAGAGGAGAGGGGAGGAGAGGCGAATCGCTCGTACGGTACGATAAGTATGGTAATACGTTAGAATTAAAAGTCCGGTTAAGCCGGTAATAATTCAAGATCTGCGGTTATATCAAGGCGAATAAGCATAAATGAATAATTGCACGATAGATAATTTAACGTGCACGCTGCGCGTCGCGTCGGCCGACGTGGCGGGCGATTCGCCGCTGTTATCCACCTCGGCGTTCCCTTAATTGTTCCTCGATGCCTCGCGTACTCGCCGATCCCGACCGTTAGCCGCGAAAACTTCGTAGTCGTCGCGAGGGGAGGCGACGTCCGAGCCACTCGATTCCAGTTGTCGATACTTGGTCGAGTAAATTCCAGCCCCACGTCGCTCCAAGGATTTTCTCGTCCGAGGCAACGGAGGAGATCGACTGCCTCCTCGTTGGGATTGTAACTCTCCTCGAGTGATTTGTAATGGAAGGAACAGTGGTATTTTACCGGGGTCCTCTGAAATTTGTCAGGATTATCTTGCGTTGCCTAGCCCGCCCCGGGGACCAGTCAAATATTTTCCAGACAGTAGAATGGACTCTGTTTTTCGCGTCACCGTTTCGGCTCCCTTTACATTGTAAGTCCGAGAATGAATCGACCCAATAAACTATCGTTATGTATTGCACCGTTTGTTCCGTCGGGAGGTTCCGTTAACAACACACCGCGTGGTAAATTATGTGGAGCTCCGTTGGTGAACGTAGAAGCAAGTGACCGCAGAGAAATTCGGATTTACAAGTTGTACGGGGCTCCGATCGTCCAACAAATTCATCTCTACTTTATTCTCGTCGCCCGATGCGTCTACCGAGGAGTTATCATCGGAAACGATCGCAGCGGGCAAGGGTTTTCAACGGCGGCCTCGCGACCCCCCGTCGAAGTAACCTAGTTTGCGAAGTCGTTTATGGGTGTCACGCAATTTTCTTACGGCTTCGGCGGTGTTAAAATATGTATGGAATCGAGTTAAGCCGCCTCGCAGTCCGGCGTCGAAGCGCAGGAAGCCGCGGAAGCTGTTACCGAGCCATTTGCATGGCATCACCGCGATTTCGTTAAAACAACCCCTCCATTCTCGGTTTCTCTCCCTTTCGCGGTGTCTGCGGGGCCAGCCCCCCCCCCCTCCCCGCGCGGCAACTCGATTTACCGAGGCGCAATCTAAATACACGGTGTTCCATTACGCGAGCCGGAGTGCCCTGTCGCGGGATATTTCGTCGAATGTTGAAATTGATGTCGCCGGGCTTTCATTTTTCGTCGCGTTCGCTGTTTCGCTCCGCGAGCGGGAATAATCGTCGCGGCACCACTCGCGCTGCCGCGCGAATTCCGGGCTGCATCATTTTGAAGTACTCGCGACCGATCCCAGCGCTCCGGAGTACAGCGACAGAGGGATGTCTAAGGTTAGAAGTGCACAGTGGGCGTCCGGAGCGTTCCTGCAAGCGATATTTCCTGTTCCTGAGAGACATATGCACGGCGAGCCGGAGGGTACCACTCTAGACCACGGTGCACCCCTTTTTTTTTTACCCCTGCTCGGTGACAGAGGCACCGTGCCAGAAGTTACGACGCCCGTGAAACGAAGGCGGCACGGGAACGAAAGGGAACAACAAGCCGGAGTTAGGGAACCAAGAGGGAAGAAAGATTGGCGCCGGCAGACTTTCGTTTCCGAAGAAGCATAAAAATCGTTTCCCCTGCCGCCCTCTTCGCCGCCCGTGCCTGGCCGCGGAGACAGTTTTATGTGTCTCACATTAATTTGCATAATCGAATAGAGAAATCTGAATAACGCGTCTCCGCGAGGTCGTCTGTCACGCGGAGAAAGCCACCCTTAGACACCGACGCTCCACTCTGGCTGCTGGGGGTGCATCTACGCAAGGGTGGTTGCCTGATTGCCCAATTGGATTCCCCGGCTCTTGCATCTTCGTTGGTAAACATCGAGGTGCTCGCGGAGTTTCCCGAACATTGGCGATTACCATTGTTTCCTGGAATAAAATGGAACATACGGCGTTGCGACGTGCCAGGAAATTTGAGTTTGTATTTTTTATACGCTTGCTGGGTGGGGAGTCGCTGCCTTGCCGGGCTTTGGTAATGCAGAGAAGGACTCCGCTGAACCACGGGGACCAGCCTGGTCGATGGAAGGTACACCCTTTCGCTCAGAATTTCGAGGTGGAAGAGGGAGGGTCGACCGACTGTCGGATATCTATCCTAAGCTGGTGATGTTTGAAGCTCCTCGATTGGTACGACAGAAATCTGCTTTCTAGCCTCTGGGGTGCGGGGGTAGTTTCACCCCTGGCTCTCGTGAGACCAAAGGGGTTGCTTCGTGCTCTGGGATGACAGATGACGTTAGACGGTCCTTTAACCATCCAGGACAAGAGAATAAAGCAAGCAACAGTTTTTATACCGTGCTTTCAAGTGGCGACGGAACTTGGATTAAAATACGATTAAATTTTAATATCCGGCGACTGAGAGCTGTTCAAACATCGGCAATGAAAAGCGCTGTGGTTACTAAATGGGAAAATGTCAGGACCTACGTAAATCGTTACGCTGTAAAGCAAATTTAACCACTCGCTTGTAAAGTCGAGCGATAGTGTCCTAAAGGCCCACATACGACATCGCGTTAACGTAAATGGCAAATTAAACGATTTAATGTACCAAATCAATCCGTTGATGATAGACTGCGATTGGGGTCCTCCAATTACACGAGTGCACCCGCGGCAACAGGGGGTCGCTGTTAAAAGCAAAATGAATATCAGATCAACGTTTTGATGGGGCAAATCAATAGCTGCACCGTGTTTAAATCGATACAGCACGAGTCGGACGAAAATGTTCCAGCGAAACGGAACTCACCATGTTGACTTTTACTTCCCCCAAATAATCTCTAGAAACAACAGTCTCAGGCAATTAATCTGATATCGCGTAAAAATATTGACGTTGCAGTCCTTTTGCTCTTGCAACTTACGCGATTCTCGTTGCACCATCGGCAGAGAGCGAAACGATCGCGAGGTAGAATGCAGAGGCACGTCTCGCGACAGCGCTAAGAGAAATTCGCTCGGTGTTAAAGGGTGGAAACGAAATCCACAGAAGGCAGGGCACGCAGCCGAGGTGAAAGAAGTGGAAATTGGCAAATTGCCTATCAACACGAATCACCGGGCCATTCAATATCCGCGCGAAATATTGCGGCGAGGGGATCCCCGGGGTGGAGGGTCGCGGCCTGGGGCCAGACCAGAAGGGTGGCCAACCCTTCCACGTTCCAAGAAATCGCGTTGTTCCAGCGATTTCCTTTCTATATCCCCGAACGTCCACGTCCCTCCGCCCTTTTCCCATCCACGGTGCACTGATTGCCAGTCCTGTGGGACACCGAGGCTCTTCCTCCTCCCATTTACGTTATTTGTCTTTCGACTGGTGGGCTGCGAGACCCCCGTCTCCCTGCGCAACCAATTCTTGTACCGCAAGATGATCTTGGTACTCAACTTTCGGGAAGACTTTGTGGAAGGTGGAACTGGAAGAAGCCAGAATCGCGCACTCCTTGGGGCCGTTGCACAGGGGAAATTCGTAATTTAATTACAGCTCGGTCGGACGTTATTGAAGTTCGAAGGGGTTGTCGTTTCTCAATCTACATACGTGGAGGATCTAAATACCGAGTGGTGTACCGCATTTGCTCATAGTCAATTTCCGGAGTTTCAAGCGTCCCGGAATCTACATGTCCCCTAGTAACCCTTCTCCATCCCCGAGCTCGCCTCGCATCCACCGTTGCCGAGTTCTGTGCAATATAATTACAGTACTCTTGCTCGCATCTAAATCGTCGACAATATAACAGATCCTTCGCTCCTCGTTCGCCGCGCGAGCCCTCCGCATTCTTTCGCCTCGTTAAACATAGATCGCTCGAATTCGGATCTTCCGATCATCCAGCAAATTCGTCGCTACTTCCAATTAGAACTCTGTCCACGGTACGTCGTTCGACTTCGCCAGGGCCCAAGCTTCGAGCTGCCGGGGGCGACGTAGATTTAGAAGTCGCGAGGGGGTGGGCATCGAATCGACTCGAGTTAGCGATCCCCTGGAACGCTTTCGCGCGACAGACCGTGCCGGCTGATTTAGTTACAAAGACGCTTTTCACGGACTTCGGCGGCACGTACGGCAGGCTTCCGGGCGTGCCGGACTTGATTGCGCCCCACTCAAAGGCGAGCGATACGTCCGACAAAGCGTCTTTGTGCATCTCGCAGGGATTTGCCCCCGCGACATTTGTAATCCCGCCGGAGCAGGTGAGAGTATTACGGGGCTCTGTTCCTTACGCTCGTGTCAGACGGCGGGCGTGTAACAGCCCGCGCCCGATAACGCCATTAATAATGCGTTTGTGTCGCTGCTGGGTCGTACGTTTACGTATCGGGGTTGCACCGATGTGCCGCGCACGCCCACCCTCTCGCTGGCTGGCTCCCGCGAGTGTCGTTTGCGGGAAATAATTGAAAGCGCGGTCTCGGCGCCGCGCCGTCGACCTTCCTGGGTGGCTCGTTCGCCGCGATATTTCCGAGGGGAATGGTCTTGGGACAAATGGGAGAGAGTGTTTTTCGGGGGACCTCTGATGGCAGAATTTGGGGCGACGTGCAGGCGTCACGAGTCGACCGGTCGACCACGCATTTCGAGATTTACCACATACGTACGAAGAATATAATGAAAAGCTTTTATGGCACCATGTAGCGCGCCGAACTTGCTGGATGCAGCGCAGATCGTCGTTCCGATCCTCTCGAGTTTTGGTTGACATCACCGAATCAGTTTCAGCTATCTTTCCGCGCGACATGCGCGGTTGGAACGCGCGGATCGGCAATCGATAGCGGCGTTTTCCGGCGGGGCCTCCGGTCCCAAGGATCGCAGCGTTTATTCATCTCGCCCTCTCCTTTTTCGCGAGCCATCTGCGCGAATGCGGTTGCAAATGCGCCGCGGCGGCACCGCGGCCAGTGCCACCGGTGTAGATGTAAAAAGGACGATTCGTCGAAAAGATAGCGCGAGCACGGGCTACGTCAGGACTTATGAGCGCGAGGGTACACGTGGCGTCGTGGCTCCCGTCGCGGCCATTTACAGCCAGCCTTGTCTTCCGCCGTTTATGGCCGATCGCTTGAAAAACCGCCTCTGCCCCTCTCTCTCTGTTCCTCTTCCCCTCCCGCTCAGCCCTCCGCGGGGCCGCGTTTCCCGATCGCTCTTCTTTCTCTCGCCGAACCTTTGCGTCCTCCTCGGCGATTCTATATCGTTATCGGATCAGCGCCGGAGATTCGACCAGAATCGACCCCGGTGAGATTGAATTTTTTTACCGGCAGACCCTGATTCGCTGCGTTTGCCCTATTGTTCCGCTCGGCGCTGGCCCTCGGCTGGGGGCACGAAAGGGGAAGGATTTTTAATCTGTCGCGGGAGGAGGTCCGCGTGTTTCTCGAGCGAGGTGAATTCTTCTGGACCCGGGGACAACTTCGTTCGGGAGTTCAATTGGCGATTTCTTCACGGTGTCTTCGGAATCTTCCCGTTCGACTCTGACTGGTGTATTTTTTCCACGGTTCCTTCTTATCGAGATCTCCTCCTGTCCTTTGTAAGGGTGCAATCCTACCGAACGGATCGTCCAAGTCGACGCAAACGGTGGCCGTTTGAATATCAGATTCTATTTGTACAGCCCGATCGGCAGATTCCCCAGCGAGTGGGAGATGTACTTAAGGGGTCATTCTGGTTAGCGCGCCGATAAATTCAGCGATTTTCAGGAATTTATTGCGAAGACAGGAATTATAGTAATGGAATCAAACTTTTTTCTATCGATTAAACTACATTTCTACGGTAAATAAAAAATATAAAAGTTATAAAATTATTGCTTCTAAAATGGTTTTGATGGCGATTTTGATGACATGTTTAAAAATTCATGCCTCGCTCGTGCAGGTGATTTCAGCAGTTGAACTTATTTAAAACCAAAAATACAAACAGATTCCTGATCAGTATGACAGTCGCTATGGCCCGTACTAGAATAAATAATTTATCCTTAAAATTAACAAAATGCTGGGCAAAATACAAGAATCAATGTATTTTGGCTGTGTTTACTGTGCTATTTTCGATTTTAAAAGTAGGTTAGACTCAACAGAAATATTTGGTTGTAGTACCGACCAGAGGTATAGGTGTGCAGAATAATCAGTTCAATTTATAAAGCAATCGGTTCGATAGATTTTGAGATTTTACCTGCACCATCTTCCTATTATTATAACTCCATTCCTCCTAATATACGTTCCCTATCATCGTTTGCTTCATTTAAACTTAGTGCTCGTTCTTTCATCCTCTCGCGGTTTCCTATGTAGTTTCCTATTGTATTTTATTTTATTTTGTTTTCTTTCCTTTCTTGTCCTTTTCTTTTCTTTCTTTCATTTTTCTTACCTCCCAACGGCTTTTTAGGTTAGGTTGTAGAGCAGCAGTTAATGCTGAACTTCGCCTACTCGCCATTGTAATTTAATTTAATTTAATTCTAATGGTGCAATAAAGACATTTAATAATAATAATAATAATAAAAAAAATGCCGTTCCTAGAAAAACGCGTTCAAAGTTTTTATGTATGGTGGTAGAGGCTCTGCGCTCCCTACAAAATACCTACGTAGAAGCGAAAATAATTAGAATTTTTCAATAAAAATTTAATAGTACATTCTTGAAGATATCTACTTTCGAAAAATTTTATAAAAAAAAATCGATTTTCTCAAATCGTCTAACAAGAATGACCCCTTAACTTCGTTACTACCATTCGCTTGAATCTTCAATTTCCCTGGCATCCAGTCGAAATCGACGTAGCCCGAAAAACGCGAGGCGTGCAGGAGGATCGGCCGGGCGCGCCTGGATCCTTAAAAGGGACACGGGCAAGAAGAGGATGAAGAAGGAGTCGAAGAAGTCCCCAGGTGCCCGGTGGCTCCGTTTCTGGCGCGCACGCCGTACACCTTAGAAGGCCTCCGCTCGCGAGTCTTTGTCTTCTCAGCTCCCTCGAGCACTGTTTTCGCCTCGAAATTCCCGGGGAAAAAAAAAGCTCGGCGAGCGCGCGACGTCGGAGCTGTCCATCGACGAGACGCGGGCGCCCAAGAAAATTACCAAATCCACTGACCCACAAACAGTCGAAGCTCGAGGGCTGCAGGACGGGAGACAAACCCGAAGAACCGAAACAAATGGCTCCGCGTCCAAGTACCTATCTCTCTAGGAACACCCTCGTTTCTCCAGCAATTCGAGGCTTTCGAGTGGCAAAACCTCCGGGGTCGTGGTTTAGAAGCTTTTCCCCGCTGAGTTCACCTGCGAACGGTGACGGGGAGGGGGGGGGGGGGGGGGGAAGGCAAACCAACGAGCCTGTACTCCAAGATTGATGTCGCCGAAGACAGGCGGTGCAGTCGATCGAGTCGACTCGTTCTTAAAACTACATATCGTACTTGCAATGGATCTCGAATACGCTCCTCTGCCCTCCTCCATTCGCAATTCCCGTTCCCCCGTCCCCTCCTCCTTTTTTTTATCCCTGACGGTAATAAAACGGGGCTTCTTTTAGCTCTACGGTATCGTTCTCCTTTTTTACGAGGTTCCACGGTAGCAGGTATATTATGGATCAGCCCCGTTGTCGTAGTTTCTCCTATGAAAATGGAAATCAGCCATCGCGCCGGGACGATACGTATGAAAATACACCGGCTCCGGTTAATATTTCACTCTCCATTATTCTCTATTTGGAGAGAACGAGGAGGAAGAAGAATCACCGGCACCGGTGATTCCTATCCCGAAGCTTCGAATTTCCCTTCGATCAGCCTGGAACGCGTACTCCTCGAACGAAACTCGCAGGCTCCTAGGAGGACTACCACTCGATCCTCTTCCTCGAGGGTGTCGAGCCCCGCACCCCCGTCGATCAAGGGAAAACCACCCTCGCTTTGCGTACCATTCGCCCAAGAAATTGTTCGCGGGTAGAGTCTACAAATTGCCGCGCGCTGTTCGAAGCCGTTCTATGCTGAACTCCAACGGGCTCGCTGTTCCCGGCGAAACTTCCGCTCGCTTTTTATTTCTCGTCCCCTTTAACGATCGGCGAAAATGGACTCTGATGGATTCGCGTGGCTCTGTAGGGTGGAAAAAAAAGTCTCTCGGCTGACAGGATTAAAGGAAATCCCGCGGAAAGCCGCAGGCTAATGGGAAACGCAAACAGGCGACCGATGGTCATCGTGGAACGGAGGGAATTCGAGGGAGATCGAAGGTACGCGGCACCTACGATTTCCCTGAGAATTCGGAAGCTTCGGGGAGGCGAGGGCGGCGAGCCGTCGCTTGGATTTCCCACGTCCCGCCGTGCGAGCCGACAATCGTCGAACGGAGCGCTGTTTGCCCAAATAATTCCCGAATTAGTGGGACGGTGTTTGGGTGGCGCAGGATCCTCCGCGCTCCTCCTCTGCCCGACGATTTTACAATTTTCCTTGAAGTTCACGCTCGCGGGGCTTCGTGTCCCGCAGGTCCTAGGAATATTTAGAATGCTGCTGCGAGGCCAGCCTCGATACGAATCGCCCGTAAGCTGGTTAATTAATACGTTGAATACGAGCGAGTTCTGATCTCGTTAATAAACCCACGAAAGGACGACGCGGCGCGCTAAATTTTCGCGGTCCAGCGGGGAGAGATACATATTTACAAAGAATAATGCATACGAAACGAGCCAGATAGGGGATGAGCGTCGAAGTAACGCAGTGTCGCGGTGTAATTGGAAAAGCGCAAAGAGGGAAGGAAAAACAGGGCGGGACACGCGGGTTGGTAGATTCGCCCCGGCTTCTATGTCTCAGTTGAATTCCAGCGAGACGAGGAAATCCGATGTATACTCGGCGTAAGAAGGGCTTCCCGTTGTTTAGCAGACGGAATTTTCTGGCTAGGAGGTTTCCGAAAAGGGAACTGCAGACTCCCCGGGAAATTAGGGATATTTTCGGGTTAGCGGATCTCGGGTAAATTCGCGGGTGGAGGCTTCCGCGGAGGCATTGTTCAAGAGGCAATCCCTAATATTTGCCTTTAATCTCGTAAAGTGACGTTTCGCCAGATAAAGTGGGAGGAAAAATGAGAGATCGGGTGTACGAACCGTAAGCAATCGTCGGGCTCGTTCCTCTAGCTCCCCTCGATTCGTCGATCTATTATTCAAACTACAATCAGACCGGAGTGCATGGGAGACTGCGTCTTACGAGTTCCCTAACGAGACGCTTACGAGCCATTTGAAAGAATACGTTCCGGGCGAGGTTCGCCGAACGATATCCGTGCCCGTTTCACGGACCGAATAACGTCTCGTTTGCCTAATTACGTATAGTAATACTCGTTTGGTACACGTTCGGTAGCTACGGATACCGTGTACGGAATGGGGGCAATTTCGCTGCGAGGGAATGCCATTCCGCGGAGCTGCTTACCCGCTCCAGGCCTGGGCTCGATTCGAAAATTGATCGATCGTAGTTGGGCGGCTAAAACGAGTTCCCTTAAAATTCACAGCACCGTCAATTTGGGGACATTTTGGAGCTCCCCCCGGGAACCGGAGAAGCAGTTGGAAAGTTTGCTTGACGCGACAGCGCAATGATATCTGAATGTTGGTGGATCAACTGTACACGGTGTTTCGAGGAGGTTCAACGATCTCCTCGGTGCAGGGGAACGGGGTTCAAAAAGCCGACGGTGGTGGGCCGCATCCACGCCGGCGGTCGATGGCTGCGTGGACGAACATATATAATAACGTAAACTAGGTGGCAGGGAGGAGCTGTCCAGAGTAAACAACGCGGTGGCCCAGGACTAATCGGCGTTCAGGCTCGGTTATGGGTTCCCACATCGAATCCCGTGGTATTATGGGACCCGTCCAGCTCTCACGCCTCTCTCCCTCCCTCTCGCCCCCTGGATCTCGGCCTCTCCACTACTCCGCAGCCTCTGGCAGGACCAGCCTAGACCAGTTTACCGTGGCTAGAGCCAGCCGATAACTGAGCACGCGAGACCCGGGCTTAACGCTGTCGATACACCGTTAAATGGCCCCCCGTTTTCACGGGCAGGAATTTCGAAAGTTCCGGGGACACGATCGTCCTGGAGACCTTTCTCGCGGCAATTAATTTCGGGCAGCGATGATCCTGACACTACCGCAGCTCCTCGGAGGCTGGCAGTTTTCAGCGAGGATTTATTAAAATTCTCCGAGGAGGGGATCCCTCGAACTTGCTCCGGTATTCCTTGGATCCCACGGGGGTCGGTGAAAACCGCAACGAACACCACTCGTAGCCCCGATATCGAGGCTCGAGGGATCGCCCGGCGCCGTGCCCTCGGAACGACACTACTTGAAACTCCCACGACCCGGCCACCCCCGACTACCCCAACAAAGTTTAAACGTACCCGGCGTGGTCTAACGGGCGCGTGAACGCAAGAGATATAGGGCATAAATATTCATAGTCAATCATCTGGGTGTGTCCGGGGTGGGTGCTTCAAAGGGAATCTTCGAATTCGGGCCGCGCTGGGACACAGAGTCTGCTCGGCGCAGCGCCGGGAGCGATCGAGCAAAGAGAGAGAGAGAGAGAGAGAGAGAGAGAGCGTAGAGAGAGAGAGAGAGAGAGAGAGAGAGAGAGAGGAGGAGGTGGAGGAAGTGGAGGACTATAAGGGAAGCGAAATTGCCCGCTAATGTCATAATTATATACCCGGGGAGAACGCGGCGAGAGCCCCGAAGACGAGCAGCGCGGCTCGATCGAGGATCCTCTCTGGCATTGTGCTCGCGCCCTTTGAACGGCCGATTAATTTATTCGCGAGCGCGCCGAACGCCCGATACGAACACGGTTGCGCCGCGAAACCGAGAAGCCGAGAAAGCCAGGCGCTCCAGGGCACGCTTCGGCTACCTCGCCGCTTCCAATTTGCAGCCCAGACTTCCGGCAGCGGCGAGCAACAATCGGCTCGACAACAGAGACGCGACCCACGAGGCTGCGGCCTAGCTGACAGCCTCGCCTCGCGAACGAGCACCAGGTTTTGATCGTCTGGTAGACCCACAGTCTGCGGAACTTCCTTTCCGCCGGTTTTCAGCGCCACGCCGGCGCGCCGGAAGTTCCCGCTAGCAGCGGCTGCGGGAGACGTCGATGCTCGTTATTGGGAGTTTTCGGTTAGCCTGGTGTCTCGCGGCGCCGTCGGCAACCATCCATTCCAGGTTGATTGAACTTCGGAGGCTGCGTCGGGTGCTGTCGCGTCTCGCAGCTACTGCACTTTTTCGGAAAGGTATTTCTTCGGTGAAGCGTGCGGTATATGAAAACAGAGGATTAGGTTTATAGGAGTGTACCGTAGTTGTGATATCACCTAGCAATTAAAGAAGCTGTCGGAGTGAAAGTGTTTCGGTATCTCGATCCCGTTCGGCCGACGTCCGTGCTTCCTGGCCCGAGAATGCTCCGAGACGATGTGTCGTGCATTCTTCGCGGGCCAATGAATCATTCGCGCTCGGCTCTTTGTGGTGGCCGAAATACAAGGGCTGCTGGGCCCCGAGGGCCCACTCGTCTAAATCTAACACGATAAGTAGGCGGTGCCGATTAATCATGGTAAACTCGGCCGGTACCGCTTCGATTCCCTCCCTCCTCCCCCCCCCCCCCACCACCCCACCAACTCTCTGTCCCCTGCTGCAAGTGTACATATATACCTGCGAGGGAACGCGTACACGCATACAGGGTGGCCGCGGCGTTTAATCGGGAGTCTTTGGGTGCTCCGAAGGTAGCCCTGCCAATAAAATCATCGGCCAACAAAGTCGGGGGGGGGGGGGGCGGGGCGGGTAACGCGGCGGGCCCGTGTACCGTGGCCAGATTCCGGCGAAAATCACGATTAACGACAGCGAGAACGATGGGGGACGATGAATATCATCGGAGGGAATAACGACGAACTCGCAGACCCGTGATCGAACCGAGGGAATCTTGATTCCAGCTGCACGCCGGGTGACAGTGAAAGAACGAACCAATCAGTGGGCATGAAAATTCATGATTCTTCATTTCCACCGTGGTAATAGCGTTGCCGCAGGACAAAGGAATTCCACGGTGAATAATTTCGCGGCAAACACGGTCGCGGCCCGGAGGGAAGGTCGCCGGAATTCCCGAAACGCGAGCGGGAAAATCGACGAGCGCTCGCGCGGCTCCCAATAGACCGCTTATCATCGTTCACCAACCAAAAACGCCCTGGGTTCCGTTTCCGGTGGAACGCGACGGAATTGCCAGTGGATGTTGCGCGTAGTCCGGCAAATACCTTGGATAAGGGGCATCTGTTGGAGTAGCGGAACAACGGAATTATTTAACCACCCTGTGTGTGCGTACGCGGACAGAGCTCGCGGCGTATCCCGTGAGATTGAGACCTCCTCGCGTCGGGACTCACGCCGGGCCCCGTGTGAGGCCCCCGGCCTCACCCCGACCCCCGCTCCGCTCGCTCGCTCCCCCCCCCCTCTACCCTCCCCCTCGGGCCCCCGAGACCGCCCTTTCCGCCTTTCTTTTAGAGCCGAGGGGCCCACGATGGAGGTCCGCCGCGCTGCCCACACACCGCGCGACGCTGGAATCATCGAACGATTTCTTGGCGCGGAGCAAGAAGCATTTACATCTTCTTCAGCCGGTGACTTTTTCTGTGGTGGAGGCCTAGATCTTCGGGGATCGCTCGATCCTCCACGCCATTCGATTCGATAATTCACGGCTAGCTATCCCGTTCTCATCAACCTTCCCCTCTTCCCTCGCTGGAATCCCTGCGACCCGTAGTTTTCCTCCGGGAAATGGAACGAATTATTCCTCCGTGATTTCTTTAACGAAGTTGGCCGAAGAAACGCGGCCCCGCGCAGGGGCTGAATGCCTGCAGCTCCGCGGCTTACTGTTATTGCCCTCGTATACGCTCGCGGCAAAGTTTCGAGAGGGAGCCTTCTCGCGCGATATGGTCAAGGACCGTGCGGCGACACAGTTTCATTCGAGACCAGCCTCGACCTGTCGCCATGCATACGTGCCAGGTATTAAAGAAGCGCCTGAACCAGCACGTATCAGTTGCCGCGGCGCGCGGATCCGCCTGCAAATATAGTTGATACGCGCAGCACCTGCGTTACGGGGCTCCGCGTGCTTTCATCGCGCGGGAGCATCGAAGTTTCGGAGGAGTTCGCGCCGCCAGGCTCTGTGTGTACGCAACCTTAAACGGCGGGCCCGAGCAGCCGCGGAAAGTTTTTCAGCGAAGCTGAGGGGAGGATTAACCCCTCCGCTTCTGGAGTTCCGTCCGGGAGACACGGAACTTCAAACGAACGTTAGCTACAAGTTTCATTGCGTTTTGCTGCCGAAAGACTTGGTCGGGTGCAATAAGAAGCGGCAGTGAGTCCGTGACGACTAATAAAACGCGTCATTCGCTGTTTCGCAAGTGAATAAGGGCCGGGAACTACTTTAGATCGCCGAGGAACCATCGCGTCGAGTAATCAACGCGAAGGGGAGGTTGAATCGCTGTTTTCAGGTACAAAGAGACACTTCGTTAACTGCCGCGAGTACTCCGGGACGGTGGATGGTTTGCAGTTCGGTAAAGAAAATTGAAAAGCGGGAGGGTGGTGGCTGGCGGACGTCGAGCCGGGGACACGAAATTAATGGGCGACGAAAGTAAGCCAACGTGTACAAAGGGAAAGAAACATATTTATTCGCAACGGCTAGCTTGCTTAGACGCATTTGCACGTCAAAGTGGTACGATAACGAGGGTAAACGGCCGAACCCTAACGACGATAATGCTAATACGCTTCCTGTTTTATATTTCCCAGTCCTCGGGAATACCGACCTAGTCTGGCTCACCTAACCGATCGAAATTGCATTCTGTCAGACGTGCTACCAGGGCAAATGCAATTAACCGCTTCCGCTGGTCCAAGACGGCGTCCCGGGGGCGAAGCTCGCGGGATCTGCGCGAAAAGTCTCTCTCACCCTCCGGATTATTCGATTCCTGCACGATTTTCTGGCTGTATCGTTATTAGATTTCAGAGTACGTAGCTATGCCTCAGCATTAGCGCCTAGTAAGAGCTAGTGGCGTCTAAGTTAGTGAATGGTAGACTTGGATGCTTGAGCAAACTGAAGGTGGAAACGGTCATCGAGTATTCCGGGGCTGTGTTTCCCAGAGTCGTAAACGGGAGGGGCTGAGTTTACAGGCCGGTGCCTTCAGAGGAGAGAAATATTCCCACGCGTCGCGGAACATCTCCCCGCTGCTTGGCCAACTTTAAATCAAACTTCGTTTACACCTAGAGGCCACCGGGGCCGACGGGCATTCATTCCACGCTGGAAGCGCGCGGCGGCGGCGGCGCGCCCCAACTCTTTTTCACCGCGAGCGTATCCACTTCATCGCGCAGTTCCATCATCGTAAGAAAACAAGGAAGGGAAGACGTGCCGGCCCCCGGAGGAGACTCCGAGGGAGTAGTCATTACAGGGACCCGGTACAGAAACGAAAATATTGATAGAACGTCCGAGGTGCAAGCGTTCACGAGCGAAAATCCAGGGGCGGTCCGTGTCATTAATCATCAGCCCCGCTCGATCTCCCGTCCTCCTTCGGCCTCTTCCCTCTCCCCATTCTCCCCCGTCACCGGCAAGTGTCTTACCAGCCGATCTGCCCGGTGAATGATGTAGCCCTGTGAATCGTGCCTGGCATTCGTCGTCGCAGCATCCAGCCCCGGGAAATCCTATCGGGCAACTTCCACCGGAGACTCCCTCGCCGCCAGATCAGCCGAGACTTTCGCTGGCGGGTACGTCTAGCCCGTCGGCGAAAAGTCGTTAGAAAGGCTAGCCGGGACACTATTGGACAACTACCGGCTGTATATCGAATTTAAACGAATCCCCCGATAACGAACCCAGCAACGTTTCATAATCTGGATGATTCAACGTTGATTAAATAGTCTTGGGAACGGAAGGTCCTCTCCACTTGGTCTCCGCTGTGATTTTTAATTCAGGCGATCCGAAGAAGATTGCTAATTTCAGTAGGTGTTTCTTTCAGAGAGACCCCAGCCGCCCCTGCCCTATTAACCTGCCCGGGGCGCGCGAATTGTTTTCATTTCACCAGCGATTATTATCGTCGTTTCCCGGTCTTCTCCTCGTTTGCGCTTGGGAATAACAGCCTGACACGCTGCAAATGTATAAAGTCGCCCTGCAGTGCACTTTATTATTGTCTCGGGTTACCCGTCTCCTCGAGACCGTTTATTTCTCGAGTAATATAGGAACTCGATACTAAGGAAGGAGAAACTGATGTATTACGTAAAAGGGGGAGGGGGGCGAAAGGCGAGGGGAGGAAACTATCTTGAGGGAGTGTTAGCAGAAACGTTAACACTAACGTTTCATCAGCGGAATATCGGTTGGATCGCAGGCTTCGCGGAGCCTAGGAGCTTGAAACGTGACGCTGATCGTCCCGCCCGAAAAACCATCAATCTCAACTACTGGCCCAGCATCGAGAGGGAATAACTTATCGGAATCCCATTGGACGTGGCTCGTTACGCGCTCGCGAAGAAAAACAGCGCGGTTTCCTTCCCCCCGTGGGGTCCCGCGAGGGTAAATAACTCATCCGCCTCGGAGCGATTCCGCGGTGGCGCCAGGCTTCTTTACGAGGTCCAGGACGCCGTTCATCCCCCTCGTTGGAGGGCGTGGGCGCCGGTGACCTTAACCACGAGCTGTCGATGCCGATAGCGGGCTCGTCGAGGACAGTTACGGCGGTTCCAGCGGCTCCTCGTCACGACGGCGGCGTATAAAAGTATCGTGAACGCGGGCGGGCGCATAAAGCTCTTGTTGACGTTATCCTTATCTCATTTCGCCGCAGACATCCCACCGGCTCCACGTAATAGAAGCTGTTTGCGGCTGGCGCCGTCGCCTCCCCCCGCGACGTTGGCCGTTTTGTCCCTGATATCCGTAGGAAAAGAATTTATCCCCTAGGCCGGAGGGGGGGCGGTGAATAGTCGCCCGTTAACGGCGAGCATATTCGAGAGTCGATCTTCCAAGTGACTGTTGAAAAGAGTTCCCGCAACCTTCGACTCGACGCCTGCGGAGGCAACGGGCATTCGAGCGTCGGCGGATCGAGCCGTCAATTATCGAGCTGGTCGAAGAAATCGTTATCGAGGCAATCAGAGTGTGGCGACACACCTCGACCCATCGTGAATCGCATCCGCCACTGATTGGCCTGGCCGCGGCGAGAAAAACGCGGCCCCGCCGTTCGTCACCGCAGACCAGGCAAAAAGTTCTGAAATCCGTTTACGCGAAATCCGCCCCGAACGCCGATGCACTCGGTAATTAGTCGGTAATCGAGATTTTTCCCACCCAGCCGAGCAACGGCATCGCGTGCCTCCGGGAGCCACGATTACTCGAAACTCCACGGGCTCGGTCGTCGGACTTTTTTTCGCATCCGCATCTCGCAGGAGACTCGGGCAAATTGGAGATCGGGATCGGAGTCTACCCTAGCCGGAACGGTTTCTCCGTAACTCCGGTTGTTTGGGGCAATTGGACCGTTCATAAGGAGATAAGTATGACACGTTCGATTTGGAAAGTTTCTTCATTTCGGGGTACACCGCTAGATCCGGCAGTTCACGAATCATTGAGCGTGCGGTTCGGATTCTTTTCTCGGGTATTTTACGGTCGTTACGATCCCCGCCGACGGAACGACCTCGATAAACTTTCGCGGTGGTTGCTGGGTGGATGCGTGGAAAAAAATCGCCGATCCCTTCGCGCCGGGTCGAACGCAGGACGGGGCCGATTGTCGCGGAGCTTTCGAGGCTCGTGGAAAATCGATTTACGGGGGGTGTCGAGTCCGGGGGGGGGGGGAGGGTGATGCGACGATCCGAAGGGGGAATAGGAAGTGGAAAATAGAAGGTCGCGAGGCGTTTAGGTGCTTGTGCATCGGCCGCTGGTAGACGAGTGACGTTAAATAAGTAATGCCAAGACATTCGAGAGGGCCGTGTTTCCACGTGCTTCCACCGTCGGTCCCGAGCTATTCCATTTTTCAGTTCGGCAAAGTAGCTGCACCGCGTGCATTATGCAGCTCCGACCTGACGGACGACTGCACGATCCTTGAACCGTCCCGTTACACTGTCCCTCGTCTCCTTCGCCGTAACTCGCGTCACGAACTTTAACGCCAGCTTCACTTCTGTCTCGCTGGAATTTTCTGCCATTACGAACAACAAAGCCAACAACTACAGTTCCTACTCGGGCTCCTACGAACGGATTCTTAATATACCTATACCCAACGAAGTTTTGAAAGTCTGCTGAATTTTAGATATCTGGGCCATCAGCGTAAAGAGAAGTAATCTCTCATGTCACTTTCTCTAGCTTCTCCCGCCGTTGCTTTAACCGAAACACTTACATATTCGTATCTCCATACTGCGGTCTCGTTAATTCATTTATCTGTCTCGAATTGCTGAAAATAGATAACATCGTTGTTCCACGAATAACTAATCGCATCATCGTTTTAACCTGTCAAATGCTTAAGCGCATATATTCTCTTAATGCCAATTGTCGGCAATTTAGGTCGCGTTCAAATATCCTTTGCCGCGCGTTACTTTCTGGCACCGTGGCTTCCCCAATCTTATTGCAAGTGGTCCGAGTGGAGTTGGTTGACGCAGAACTTATCACAGAAAGTTATATTCTCTCGTCGTTTAATCACACGCTCCTCATTCTCCAAGTAGGGGAGAGTGGGGTAATCACGAACGCGGGGTAATCGCGACCACGATGGTTACGGGGTTTTAATAAATAAAAATTGATGTTTCCTCTCCACTAGCTAATAGTTTAGGTCGTATCCAACGCCGGACAAAAAGTAATAAATACAGAACGCTCATGCTAGTCAAGATAAACACAATTTATTATTTTCATCATGTTTCATGTAATATTTTGTCCATTTTCAATTGCATGTAATATTACTGTTGAATTAATGACACTATTGGGATTTCTTTAAGTTGAAATAAAGCACTTTTTTACCAACATTTTGTGACCAAGGCGTGGCTTGAATCATGATTCTAACCGCTCAAATAAATTTCTTTTTATTTTTTTATGTCGCGGAGTAATGACGAACATATCTTTAAGCGCGTTGTAGCTCAGAGCAACGTTAACCGATTTTGATGAAATTTTCAGCACGTGTAAAACTTATTTAAATGTACAAAAGGGATTTTGGAATTTTCATTACAGGCTCAGAAAAAAGTTTAAAAAACAGCCTTTACTATTTTTTTTGGATATTCCGACCAATTGCAATTTTTTTCTAACGTACAAGAAGAGGAGTTTGAAAAGTACATTAGGTATAGGTTGTAGCAACGTTTTTTATGGGTCGACCATTGAAATCGCGCTTTCTGCGCGACTACTGTGATATTTAGCACTCTGAATTTTAGAAAAATTATAATAAAAATCAACTTTATAATGAAAAAGAAAACCCCTTGTTGTTCCACGGCAGTCGGGGTAATCATATTTTATTATAACTTTTCAAAAATTCGTCACAGTACTTTATAGTTGAATAGTTTAAGTATGTCTGTGAATAAAAAACAATTTATTTCTCACATAGTTTTCGTTTTATTTGCTTCTGGGCTTATGTGTTCGCCATTACCTCGCTCTCCCTTACATACTTTTCCATGCGAAGTTCTCGCCGCGTTTGTCTCTACCATTCCGATTACATGCACCGGGATAATCCATATACCCATTCCACGAGCGTCTCGGAACCCTTTTCCTCGGCTGCTGGTCGGAAGTGGAACGGAAAAATGAAGCGAGACGGACGAGTCCGCGGCTCGTTAGACTCGCAAACCCGTCGAATCGCGACGTTTAAATTCCCGCTTTGATTCGCGGCGCGTCGGCGGAACTGCCTTAAACAGGATTACACCATAATTCCTGCACGCGGTACGCTCCAAGGCTCGCCCCGCGAAATCCGTTTTGCCTTTCGACAAAGTGATGCATTATGATGCAAGAATATTCGCCGGTCGCGAGGAATATTCTCGCCACTCGTAAATCTTGCCGTCCCGGAACACCGTTGAAATATATTCGCCGGGCAAAGTATCGCGCATTCTAATTGGGGGAATAAAAATGGAAGGAACGCGCGCCTCTTCTCGTATCCAACAATTGCGAACAATAAACGAATTAAAGGAGGCCTCTAGACGCGGGCACGATGGCCCGAGCAGCCGTAACGAGTTTACCACGAACGCCGAGGAACGGCGGAACGCGATTCCGACGAATTTCCGTTCGCGGCGAGCTATCGAGGGTGAAATTTGTTTAAACAGAAAATTTGTTAAATTGCTCGGCAAGGCTTTGCAGGCAAACTTGTTAGACGCTCGAGATCCTCCCCGCGACTCTGACAGGCGACGCTCGACGAGAAACGAGGAGAGGCAGGCAGAAGAAGAAGAGAGAAGAAGGGAACGGGATTACGCGTGTACCCACCGCGCTTAAAAACTGCGAACGCGAACTGGCGCATTGACGATCAAAAGGGCTTTGCTTCCTGTACCCAGGGTTGTTTGCAACCCTCTTCCCTTTGTGGGCCACCCCTTATCCTCGCGCGAGTCCCAAGAAATTAAACGCGAAATTAAACGTCCCTTTTTCATAGGCACGCACGCTTCTCCGGATGAAACATACATACTCCGTGTCCGTCGACAGACTGGATCGATGACATTTATCCGAGTTGTTATATTTGAAAGCTCGCTGCCGCGTTCCACTGTGATTCTAATTGTACGGATCTATGGATCCTCTGGGAGGCATCCTGGCCAGTCAATAACGCACGTAAATGTTGCAAAATGATCTGGGCAAGACGGTGCATTCAGCTCGGTTCAATTACACGTCGGTAATGAAACTCTTTTCAGACGCTCGAATTTCGCGATAAACTCGAGCTACTTCCACGGAAGCCCGGCTCGGCAGATTGCAAACCGTATCCAAGGAACCGTTCCCCGAGCGTCTTTATCGCTCGAGGAGACCGGGTCCGTCTTGAAAGCCTCAAGATTTTTCTATCAGACTCTCGTCCGCCCGATTTCGCGAGCATCGATTTTCCAACGGCTCGAGGAAGCGATTATTTCGTCACTTCCGTGGCGTGCAATCGCATCTATTACCTACCAGGCAATCGATATTGTTCGTCGCTGGCTAACCGGGCTCTTGAATTTCACGCATCGGGCCGTATTTCATTTTTAGCAAATATATCTTTCCACCCACTCGTCATTCTCGCTAACCTGCCCGTTCCTAGGCTCTCGTGTTTCCAATTTTCGCGGTAACCTCGACGGGGATAACAGTATTCTAGTGATGGACGACCGAGAGTCCGAGTAGAGAACGCAAGATCTGGGTGACGCGTTTTATTAGTACGTGTACTACCTACGTCGGAGTCGCCTTGGTTCATCAAACAGGACCGCGCGTAGGTGCACCTCGGTCTACAAAAGAAAAGCTGACTGGCGTAATTTTTCCATCGGGCCATATAAATCGACGCAAAATTACTGCAAACGTGCGAATTCTAGCTTGCCAGCTAACTGGCTACCGGCGCGTTTTGCATAATATTTGGATCACGTAACTTCGGCCAGGTGACCGGCACGATATTCCGTTCATAAATCGCGTTTCGAACGTATCGAGCCGGAGCAAATTTAAAAAGGGGGAAAAGCCGGGGTAGAACTCTGGGTCGAAGCGAGTCGCCGGCGCGTTGTTATCCCCTATTTGTTGGCCCGGTACGTGTACATTATTTCGATATCATTTTCCAGGGAATATGTACATCGAATCGCTCTTCGCTTGTCACGCGACGATTCCCGTGCCGCGTTATTCCGATCTCGTTTGCGCCCCGCGCTTCGCGCCACTAAAATAGCAATATTTCGCCCGCCTACCGTGGGATCGCTCGTTTATTCCAGATAGAAACGTGTCGCGCAAGAGCATCAGGCTCATGGAATTAAAGTTTCCACAAAAAAAAAGAAGTTGGGCGAGTCTGGTTCGATTACGAGTACCTGTTCAGAGACGACCGAACCGCGAGGATCTTCTGGCCCGACTACAGGCTCGCGTGGAAGTCGAGCGGCTGCTTATGCAAACTACCCGCGAAGCTGATCCCATATTCCGCGGCTACAGTCTCACCCTTAGGGACTAAGTATTCCGGGAACGGGTAAAGAGTTTAAGTCACCGCCGGCCAGCGAGTCTCAACGTCTCCGCCGTTACGTAACGCGCCGGCCCCGCGATGTGTGCCGCTCGAATTAGGTATTCCTGGTACTCGACGCGATCGATACGTCCCCATAATTACGGCTGCTATTGGAATTACGTAGGAATTCTGGTTTTTGATACGCGCTCGGCTGCGATAGTGTCATTACACACACGCGAATAATGCACCGCGTGGCCTCCGCCACTGTCTATTTCTGCGTCTGCGGCAGGGTATCGCGGAATAATGATTTCGGGAGAAAGGTGAACATTGCCCTGTTCGAATTGATTACGGAAATTGTAATTAATAACATATGTACCGGCGTGCCGTTATGAATATTCCATATCGTTCGTGTTGGGCAGAAACGACTGCATGCCTCGGCAGCGTACAATTTAATATTAATCGTACGCCTTATTAATGGAAATCGAGAGCCCTCCCCTGTTTTACGGCCGCGATAGTTATCCGTCATGCGACGTACCGTGTCACGGTGCATGACCGTTATCGGGCGGTGAATGATTTCAGGTGTACGACGATACATCACGCATCCTAGGAGATTGGCCACCGCTGAAAGAAACGTCCGCCTGCCCGATGTACTTCCAGGGATCGTTTATTCTTCCCCCCCTGATCCCGAAAACTATCAATCACGTTGCTTTCCCTACAACAGGGTCGCGAGACTTTCCCGAATTTTCCCGCCACCGAGCACGCTTCCTTCGTCTGATTCCCTCGGGCATCGTCGACCATCGAGTCGCAATCATTTCCGACTAAAGGTAACTTCAAGCGCATTCAAAGACGAAGGTACTCGAAGCTACAGAGTAAAATCGAATGAAACTGTCTTTATATCGCTTTCGGCAACGGCCGATAATAAAGCTAACGAGCTTTATCGAATATTAGTGGCGGACCGGGAAAACAGAGCCACTCGCCGCTATGAAATTCGAGTTCGCGCGAATTTCTGGTCTACAGAGCCAACGTTTTCATAGCCGAGCGAGCGTTTTCATTAAAGGAACGAAAAGCGGCTCGTTAAGGCGGGGTTAAGAGACGTCGGTGCAACTGGGCGAATAATTTAATTAATCGTTCGTCCGATCGTGGCTCGGCCGGCCGAGGGGAACCGGGAAAAAGTTCTCGTTATCACTCCAATAACGATCCGGCAGCTACAAAGAGCCGAATCGACGATAAGACACTCGTGCGACGAGCCCCTTATTAATTTACCTTCGCGTCGAACTGGCACGATGGTTGTTCGCGAACGGGTATAAATCTGCCAGAGGCAGCTCGTGGTAGCGGGGCCAAGGGGAGCTTGCAACCCTTATCAGGCTTTCTCATCTATGCCGGCAGATCGATATCGCCGCTACCTGGTAACCTATCCCGTTAACAAGGCAATCAGGGATAGTTTCTCGATACTGTACGCGCGCGGCCGGTTAACTTAATTAGGGCTTGTTCTACGACTGCCGATTGCGCCAATGCGAATCGAATTTACCTACGCCTCAAACACGACCTGATACTACGTACTCGCCGGCATTCAACATATTCCAACCCTCGCAAGATGTTCTCTATCGCGAGGAACGATAGGATAATCAAGCTTCACTTTCGCCGCGGAATTCCACGTGGAAGAGACGACGCTCGCGTTCCCTTTCCTAATGACGAATTAAAAACTCACTCAGCTGAGCCACCGTTACCAACACATCGACTCCTGGATCGATATTTATCGGCGATAAACCCGCCACGCGGCTTTACGATCGCGTCTTCCATCGTTTTAAGGGTTTTACAGGACGATGCTGGGCGAAGGCGATCGGACGTTGTTCCTTTAACGAGATCCCATTATTTACTCCTAATGCGTGTATCCCCGTTGCCGATCGCCACTCCGGCATCTCATAGTAGCGGCTGCTTATTAAAACAACACCGTTGAAAGTTGAGGGCGACACCTGCGCGAGCATTCACCCGGCGACACTGTTCCCCGAAATAACAAATTGGTTAGCAGACTAGACAGTTCTTGATGTAGGTATTCGAAGAAGCCTTTAGGGAATCGATACTCCAAGCGGAGAGTAACATCTCCGGCCATTTGCTAATGGGACACTCCACGCACGCATTTATGAGATGACCGGACGCATTAATGTAAACTTTCCTCCCTGGCCGTACAGTCACTTGGAATTACAATTTCGGTAAAAGGCTTGGCTAGGGTATCGTTTGCAGTAGCGCCGGTGCAGCTACGGTTTTGTATTGTTAGAAGTTCTCGACCCTACTCCCCCCCGTGGTTCCAAACGAAAACCCATAACAAAAAGTCAAGTATTTCGAAGGAGAATAACGGCAACGTATTCCCTTCTTTGCCGTAACAATCCAAGACAATCCTCGGTAGTGGTTCAACTTTGGAAACAACAATGTTCAAATGGTTACCGACAGCCGTTTCTTGGCTCGGGGGCGGATATTCTTTCTCCCGCCGCGTTCACACGCGCCGGAATTACTTCCTTCGGAGGACTTTCCGAAACAACGAAGCCGCGGGTTGAATGGGGTCGAAGCCCCCACCACGGAGTGCTTCGAGGAGCGATTTCGATTAACCGTAAAAGCATTTGCCTCGCATAAACTCGCAGTAGCGCGACGCATGCACGTACAGGGACACTAAATACGCCCCCCCGCAAAGACGTATTCAAGCCGGCTCCGAGAGATCTTCCCCCGCGATGAACTATATTATTTCCGGTGGAAAGCGGCTCTCGAGGCACGAGTGCCGGTTGAGGCGGCTTCAAACGCGAGCCCCCCCCTGGTAATTGGTTCACTTAAACGCGGATCGATACACAATTACAGAGTAATTAGAGTGCCAATTAAGGAGGGCTCGGATTCGTTCACGGGCTTTTTCACGGCCGCCTTGTGCTTACGCGCGACGATGCACGCAGCACGCCGTCCCGGAAATTCCGCCACTATTGTCTCCCCACGCGTTCCGCTCGACGCTATGCGTTTGGGATGCCTGATACTGCGTGCTCGTAACGGCTTCAGATATTCGGCTGGAAATATCAAGTGTGATGGCCTTTGGAGTTCGATACCAGATGCTAATCTCGCGTTCCAATGATACTGATATTAAAATTGCCTTGTGACTCTAAAGCACCTCTCTCTTTCTCTCGCTCCCTCTAATTTAGCGTACTCTACATTTAAGGGGTAACACCACTCTAGAGGCAGAAAAAGAAGACCTAAATTCGACAATTTATTTTGTGAGTATGACAAACGGAATAGAATTTCTTTTCAGAGGGTTTATTTAACACATATTGAAGAACGAAAAACAATTTCTTTTTATTGCCATTTTCATGCAAAATGGCGGCAACAGAGCCCGTCGTCGAAAAAAGCTTTTTTGAAAACGCCGCCACGGGAGGACGGATTTCTCGGCAAGTATGAGTCCTGGAACCGAAAATAAAAAAAATTTATAATCCATATACAATTGGCTTTGGAAGTACGTAGCCGTTTTTTGATCGAACGTAAACTTTTTTTTTTATAAAGAATTTAATGCTCATTTTTAGGGCAAAGAATCCATTCATTTCTTAAAAAGTGCACCACTTCCACAAAAATTGATTAAAAAAAATAATCCTACGTACTTCCAAAGCCAATTGTATATAGATTATAAATTTGTTTTATTTTTGCTTCCAGGACTCATACATGCCGAGAAATCCGTCCTCCCGTGGCGGCGATTTCAAAAAAACATTTTTCGACGACGGGCTCTTTTGCCGCCATTTTGCATGAAAATGGCAATAAAAAAAAAATTGTTTTTCGTACTTCGATATGTGTTAAATAAACCCTCTGAAAAGAAATTCTATTCCGTTTGTCATACTCACCAAATAAATTGTCAAATTTAGGTCTTCTTTCTCTGCCTCTAGAGTGGTGTTACCCCTTAAGCAAACAAAGCCGCAGCGGAGATAAAACTGATTCTCTCGCAGGCAGAGAGTCGATTCACTCGCCTATGCGCGGTGAAATGACACAGCGCTGTTTCGCAGCGAGCGCTGCTACGTTAGCCTCGTAAATACGATTAAAATGCCGCGTGACGAGAGTCGATTTCGGGGCCGGAAACTGTTATTGCTGGTGGAAACGCGGTGCCGGAAGGGAGATCGGGCCGGTCGAAGAGGGTTTTTCGACATATCCGAAACGAGGAGCGCGATGGGAGGCTGGCAGGGCGGACGCTGGACGCAAGTTCGGACACGCGTCGCTGGAAAGTTACGTAGGTCGTAGGGCGGCAATTTGAAGGGCTGATCGTAGGGTCGGGATCGCGCGATTGGATCGCCAATACCTACCGTCCGATCGTTCCGCCTCGGTTCACCACACCGATCGACCTGACTCGCAATTATCCCTCTCTAACCGCCACGCGAGATTCGTGTTTGCTATTTATTTATCGCTCGCGCTGCATATTCCACGCGGCCCGGGCAAACAATCGACGGGCAAACATTCGGGGCCGCCTGTACACGTACGCCCGAATATTTCCCCGGGTAATGCATCGTCCGGCGACCATGCGAAATTCCCGTAGTTAACGTAGTTTCCAGGCGAACACAGAAAGGCTTTACCCTTTTTTCGCCAACGCTCGCCGTCCACTGCTTGATCGTGCCCGCGTTACAGCTTTTTGTTAACCGTCTCGTAGCGCGGACCAATGCGATCCCCGATTTCTTTGATTAAACGCGATGATTTACGATGTGCTTTTGCTCGCGATACACGGGACGAATCGTAGCTGCAAGGTTCGCGCCGTGTCGCTTTGTAATGGAAAATATCTGATATCTTCGGAATTATATGCATCGACTCTTAAGAGATGCCATTAATATCAATATTTGACGAAAATTATATCTCACGATTGGTTCTCTTATTTCTACTTATAGCGAGTGTCACTCAAAATATCGTACACTGTAACGCTTGCCAGATTATCGTTTGAAAGATATTGTTACCATAGATGTAAGATGAAGGTTTTTTTAAGAATAAACACACTAACATAATTGTATTCAATAGATACTGATTGCAAATAAAGAGCTTCATTCGTAATAAGAAAATTATTTATTTATTTTACGGGGAATCCCCAGGGTTTACAAAAACCATTATTATACATATTATACATATTTGGAAATAATGTACGGAAAATGCCAGTCACTTAAAATCGTACATGTTGGTACATCTGTAAAAAGTACGGGAATAACACGATTTTCTTTTCTATAACAGCTGGCTATACTTTCTTCATACGTTCAGTCACATGTTTTGTGTAACTAAAAGTCGCAAATTAATGCACAACGGGTAAAATTAATTAAAATAAAGTAAACCACTCTTGAAGAACGGGAATTGAATATTTACCATTATAAAAATGGAAGAAGCCTAAATAAAATTGGTGAAATTATTAATCGGAAAGGAGTAATGTACAGTAGATAATTAAAAGATATAATGAATGTGGTCCTGTAGGGGAGACCGGGGCAGGTTGTAACACGGGGTAAATTATACCATAAGTAAAAGCTTTTGAACGACAAATCTGGTAACCCACAGCAAGCGGGAGCTGCTTGACGATATTAGCACCGTCGGTTTTATTGTCAGTGACACAAACGAGCGTTATGTATTCATTTTTTGGTTATAGCCCAGAATTTTAGTATTTAGAGCACTTAAGTAAATGTTGTCTTAGCACTTTTATTTCCATTAACCGTCATTAGATACCGTTTGAATTTTTGCTTCTTTGTCGCAAACGAATCAATACACATTGGTTTATTATAATGTGTACGCATTTTAGTAATTTGATGTTTAGTTTCTCTTTTGCTGAGATAAAACGTAAAAATTCAAGCTCGGGATAAATTGTAACATTACTATGCTTGCTCCGTTCTAAATGGTGATAAAGCAAGCTATTTGCTGATACACCGGAAAAAGATGCTTTAGAGGAACAACAGAATAATCGAGAATCCAAAAAGTAGAAAAAAGTATAAAGGAAGAAGTAACGAAAACGAAGAAGATTTTGATAGAATCAGATGAATAAACAATGATTTTTTAACTCATGTATATCAAATGTTTAATAATTATCTATGTTTACATTTATATTATTTCGAAATGTTTATTTGTGTTCATATTTCTATTTAAATAAGTAAAACAGATGTGTTACGATTTACCCCGGACTGGGGCACATTATAACAAAGGTTCAGATTTGTTTAAGATGATGCTAGATGTCTAAGTGTCCAAGATTTTGTCACGTACTTTCACGCAATCAGTTCACCACATATGTAAGTAGTAAATCACGCAAATTATCTCCTGATTGATGAAAACACTTTCGAGCAAAAACTCTGAAAACTTTTTTGTTACAATCTGCCCCGCTCTCCCCTATTAAAGAAAGTAAGAAGTGAAATAAATAAGAAATTGAATACGCGAGAGGAGCGGTGGATTATGAGAATTGTGAAAAATAATCCGAGAATTAGTGCACCAAAATTTACTGCTGAAGTAGAAAAGTATTTAGGCAAAAAAGGAAGTAATTCCACTGTCAGAAGGATTATTAGAAGCAATAATTATCATCGACGGCAAAATAGGAGAAGACGAAGAGAATTCGCAAGAGAATATATAAAAAAAGATTCTGATTTTTGGAAGGACGTTATTTCTACAGGCGAATCTAAATTCAATATTTTTTCATCGGATGGAAAATACATGTATGGCGAAAGTGTAACGAAGAGATGAAGACACAAAATCTTCGATCGACGGTGAAGTTTGGAGGATGTGTAGGTAATTTACTATTTATACAGTTAGTAAAAAAAGTATTTGTACACTTTTTAAAATCACATAACTTTCGTAGAATTGGTCCAAACGACGAGAATTTTTTTGAGAAGCTAGATGGATTAGTTTGCTAAATGACGTGATTCGTCGTTTTGAAACAAATATACTTGGTCGGAATAGCAAAAAAAAAAAATAGTAAAGGTCGTTTTTTAAACTTTTTTTTTGTGAGCCTGCAATGAAAATTCAAAAAACCCGTTTGTAGATTTAAGTAAGTTATATATGTGCCTAAAATTTCATCAAAATCGGTTAACGTTGCTCCGAGCTACAGTGACTTTTGAAAATATTTGGACACTTTTTAAAATCGCATAACTTTTTTAAAATTAATCCAAACGACTTGAGTTTTTTTGAGAAGGTAGAAGGATTAGTTTGCTACGTGACATATTTTGTCGTTTTGGAAAAAATTGCAATTGATCGGAATAACGAAGAAAATAGTAAAGGTCGTTTTTAAAACTTTTTTTGTGAGCCTGTAATGAAAATTCAAAAGACCCGTTTGTAAATTTAAGTAAGTTATATACGTGCCTAAAATTTCATCAAAATCGGTTAACGTTGCTCTGAGCTATGAACGCTTAAAGATCGTCGAATAAGGTCGAAAATCGCGGAAATTCCCGAAATCAGCGATTTTCGACCTTATTCTGCGATCTTTAAGCGTTCATAGCTCAGAGCAACGTTAATCGATTTTGATGAAATTTCAGGCACGTATATAACTTACTTAAATCTACAAACGGGTTTTTTGAATTTTCATTACAGGCTCACAAAAAAAAGTTTAAAAAACGACCTTTACTATTTTCTTCGTTATTCCGATCAATTGCAATTTTTTCCAAAACGACGAATCGCGTCATTTAGCAAACTAATCCCTCTAGCTTCTCAAAAAAACTCATGTCGTTTGGACCAATTCTACGAAAGTTATGCGATTTTAAAAAGTGTACAAATACTTTTTTACTAAGTGTAGATGAAAAGATGCACAAAGGGGGGTATTTAAACATATTAAAAAAACAATGTAAAGCTAAGTGCGGAAAAATGGATATTTTAAATGCTTTCAGATTTTATGCCGATAATGACACCAAACATACTTCCTACGTAGCGAAGAGGTAGTTACTATATAATTGTCCAAAAGTGATACAAACGCTTCCACAATCACCAGATATCAATGTTACAGAACATGTGTGGCATGAACTGGAAAAAGAAATTAGGTTACGCTGCGTTTCTAATAAACAACATTTGAGGTCTGCACTGCAAGAAGAGTGGGCAACAATTTCGAAGGAATTTTGCGAAAAATTGGTGCAGTTCGTTCCACAACTACAAGCAGTCGAAAATAATCGTGGATACCCTAGAAAATATTGAAATTCCCTTTTGTTTTTTTTTATTAACGATAATACTACCATCTTTAGTTAAAATGTCCTATCTAGCATTTTGAAATAACCTAGAAAACTGAAGTTTTATCATTTACTTTGCACCATCCTGATTTTCCTTCATTCAAATTAAAATATGTTGTCATTATTTTGTAATAGCCTAATATAATATTTTGTAGTAGGTGTACCGGTGGCAAATGTATTATTAACGTACCAATTAATTAATTGTTTTAGATAAAATATTGTAACCATTTTGAAAGATGTTAGGTTAAATACATTAGACTGTTTATAAATCTTTACGAAGCACGTAGAGTTTTCTAACTATACTTAAAAGGTAAAAGATGTGTGGAACTTCAAATATTTCAACATATCTCAAAAAATGAAAGAACAGCTTAGAACAGTTTAACTAAGGATGGCAGAATAACATATTTTTGTACATTTTCAGTGACTAACATTTTCTGTATATTATTCTCCAATATGTTTAATTTTCTTATTACGAATAAAGATTTTTGCGTGCAATCAGTATATATTGAGTACGATTATGTTAGTGTGTTTGTTCATAAAAAAACCTTCATCCTTACATTTATGGCAACAATATTTTTCAATCATTGTACTTTCCGTGGAGCTTTCATTTGCTCTCCTGTTAATTACAAACGCTTCGTTATTCTCACACAAATGTATACAGAATGATTATTCATTTTATGTACAGATGGTAACACGGGATTGGTATCGCCACATTCTCAAATGAATCGCGAAGTTGTAAAAAGTTTTCCCATAAGAAACTGTATATCACTTACATAAGTAATTTACGAATATATACTTACCAAGCCATCTGTGTTAAGTTGAACAAGCTTAATTAAAGTACACTCCTCTATGTAGATGCTAGATATTTTATAAACGAAGGAAATATATTCCGCGTAATATTTCTATTTTACGACTTTTGTTATGACTGAACGATGCTAGCTTTGGAAGTCACCTCTGTTGAGTCCGCTCGGCCACGAGCCGCGATTACGTCACTCGCCGTGCAATAACAGACCGATATCCCAACACTTCGGAAATACGTACGCGTGTATTGCCTCGCGAGGCCTGCCTGCTCTCCCCCCACCAAAGCCTATATTCGCCGCGGTACAGCGGCGGGGCGCGGGGATCATTCGTTCCGTGGACATCGTTGAGTTAAGACGTTTCGATAGCTGCGTACTTAAATGGTACGCGTACATTACCTATTGTCACATAATTACTTCTAATCATTACTAGTCTTCTTCTTTACTCTCTATCGTCACTTGCTGCTACTATTTATACACTTTCGTCCCGAAATTGATTAAATATCGCGAGAAAACCGTTAGATTTTCGTCGCGTATTCCCTTCGTTGCTTTCGTGCTGATATTTCTGCACATTTAGTGCACACATATCGGGTCTCGGTATTCAATTACATCCCTTTTCGTGCATATTTCAAGTTTATTTGTTGTTTAATTGCCTTATGAATGTTTTAATGCTTTTGTTTCAAACTTGTTGCATCCTTCGATTACAGACGTTGAGGAGAAAATGAAAAGCAAAGGGCAGGCGACGCCATGACACTTGACGGTTAATTTGAACGGTGCTTGGATGGCGTCTGGTCATTCCTTGCAGAAAGGAAGTGGAAATACGTGTGGTATACGTATTTTTCTCGTTATTTTATTGAATCATTGTTGGCTGTGAGGGTAATGAGTAACTTTGCAGTCGGTTTATATCGGGATCAAATGGGCAAAGATTGAATTATGATAAACTGAATAATTTCAATCAGATTTGTTTAAAATTTTCAAAATGGCGTCAGTAGATGTTCGCGAAATATTGGAATGATCGAATTCTATTGCATTTCGGTCGCGTTTACGTAGAATTCAATGATATTTCAATGATTTTTAAGAATCTATCTCTATGAAGCTGTGGTAATTGCATTTACGTTCGGTTTTGGATGCAAGTTTTGGTCTCTGTGTATAGAAACTGCGTAGTTGATCGAGGACATGCTATTCAAGCATGAATAATTAACGAATTTTGATTCTCGCCATGAATTTTGGATATTTATAAAAATCGTGATATATTTGAAAGTATTATTCGAATAACATGAACGTGCTTGCAACTTTAATGACGAAAGCCACTCCTATGATTCATTTAATTGTAATAATTATTTCTGAAGTAGTATATTCTGGATAATATCGTGTTACTGAAATGTAAAGCTGCTCTTATTAAGCGAGCATTTTGTATTTTCGCATCACACCTTGTATTCTAAATAACAAGGAGCGAAACTCCCTTGGCTGGTTCCAACAAAAGCAATATTTCCTCGCGACAAACACTCGATGAAACCACATTTATCCCACCCTCCTATCCTACTTATTTTTCAGAGATTGTGACCGCGTGCAATGCGGTCAAATAGAGTCAGTGTTTATTACGTACGAAGTTTTTCGTTTTGAAGAGCACAGTTGCTCATATTAGAGTGTCGTTAATAATTTGGGGATACGCGAGGATAGAGTCAGTGTTTTACACGCAATTTATATTCTTTCACGAGCGTCGCGGCTCTAACTTTCAAATCGCGAGAATAGATTCATAGATTTGTTCGCCAATTATGATCTTTGGGGCGTGTTGGTAGTCTATTATTTCTTTATTTTTGTTACTTTTAAAAACAAAACTCGTTATCGGAAATTAGAGTCAGTGCATCAGCTGAAGAGGAGATTCGTGCGCAGAATATTAATGGAAAGATGTAAGTATCTACGTATTTCTTTTAATTCCTTTAAAGTAGAGTTCATTCTTCAAAATTTTAGAGAAAAAATTTTAAAAAATTAATTGTTAGAATACAATCACCAAGAAATTCGAAACTAACGAAACTTTTTATCGTTTAGACATTTTAAGAAAAGAATTTTGTTAATTTTAATTTTTAATACTTAATTTCTTTCTTAAAGTGTCCAAATGATACAAAAAATTCGTTAGTTTTGAATTGTTTCGTGGTTCTTTATTATAGTTCAAACAATGGTAACTTTAGAAAGAAATTATAATCGTGTTCTGATCCTTCGTTACAGTTTGGACGCAGCTGTGCAGCCTAATGACTTCTCTTGAGCAGCTTGATGTCTTCTCAGCAGCTTGGTGACTTTTCCTGAGCAGTGGTGGCGGTGTTGGCGTCTCCGTCACCGGGGCACAGCGAAATGTGAGTGCGCATGCATTATGGTTCCTCTGGTCACTCAATCATGTCGTAGGACGTTTGGTCCGAATCGACACGAGTGACCGGTTGTATACGTGCTTTGGCGAGCATAATGACCGCGGGTACGGTAACCATGCCCGTGAATTGTTACATTTTGTCTGTGTGTGTATTTATTAGACGAGGGCTAGGGTCTTCTTGTACGCCGCGCCTTTTCAATAGAATCCAATTATAATCATAATTTCCACGATAAACGGTTCCTAACGCGAATGTTTACCATTGATCACGATACATTGATGTAGATATTTATTAAATAATGCACATAAAGGTGCATAGCAGCTCAGAAGGTATTGGTATGAATATCAATACGGCTGAATGCTAATTTTTATGTAGCGAAGAATTCTGATACTCTCAGACTCCACAGCTACGATCATGTTTATTTAATATGTAGTGGAAAAATCGGATGCCCTCCGATTTCGTCATTGCGACGATTATAATGACTTGTACTTCTTTCATTTTTCTGATACTACGTATTCAAAAGTAACTTGATGTCTAAATGATGATAATAGACATAAAAGTGTAATTCCTTTCTTATAAAGGTCACTCGTTTGCGTATACAATAGAATAATTAATTTCCATGTGCAAGAAGACAATTTAGGGTGGGTAAATTTTAGATTCAAAGTAATTAGCATGAGAACATACTTTATTGTTTTATGAAATTTACTTTGACGCTGGAATCGCCCGTTTTAAATTCTTAAAGTAAATTCTTCATAATTTAGAGTTATATTCTTAAATCATTCAATTTTGGAGTCTCTTTTCTCGCTAATTGAACGTCGAGTAGAGTCCTTTTTCTTGATTTAAAGTAGAGTCCTTTATTATTTATCAAACTTTAAACTATTCAGAAGTTGAAAGTCGAGCCATTTTGCTTAATAATATAAAATTAAAGAATACCTTACCTTGCTAGACACTATATAGACTAATCATACTTTCTAGTTGAGGATTTTCAGGATATTTTTCCGTACCCATTGTCTTTTAACTCATCCACGTGCCCATGCGCTACTTGGGTGGGTGAAAGCATTGCGGCACGATGATTTTCGTTACTAAATAATTACATGTCGGCGGCTGGCATTGCGTTAGTGTATCGTGCACGCCGCATTTTCCACCTGTGTTTGTGTGGTTAGGCGGTGGAATTTGCGTCGGTGAAAGATTTTCATCAAAGACCATGTTAACGAAACTATAACATTATATTATTATTCATTGCAATAATTATATCAACGTATCATATTCCTTGTTGCACACGATGATCATCCTAGTAAATAATCTTGGAATATGAAGCTTAATCAATCTCGTACAATAAAACGAGAAAGTAATAACGATTGATGTATGTACATAATACGTACAATGCACATTATCAAGTAATCCATTGTTTGAAATTGAAAATAATTAATTGCTATGTAAATGATGCTTATACGCAATGGTCACTGCCTTTGTCAGCCGATTTCAGTGAAAACTGGTACGTACTTATTAGAGTGTGATTGTGGCCAAGCTCGGGTGACGGAGTCGTCCCGGGACGGTCTCTCTAGGGTAGGCTTGCACCCGAGTGGCGATGCTTGAGAATCGTGGAGTGGGTTGACGATGATTGTGTTTGAGAGACTGTTTTGCCATTTTTTAAATATAGGTGTTGTATAGGATAGGTAACTTACCTTCTGGTACGAATGTGCGACTTAAATATAAGTAGGTAGGGCCGGGGTAGGTCGTCGTATTCTCAGATCGCATGTTCCCTTACACGATGACCTGCTTTCAGGAAATTTGTGAGAAAACTCGACGGCCAGACTAGCGCGAGTGGGGTATGCCCTCGCTTCTAGCCTCGCTATGTCGACTTTTTGACGCCAGTGAGACATTGCACATTGTCGCTGGTCGCGGTCGGGCTTTTAGAAGGGCGGACCGCCCGAAGCAAGAAGTGGCCAATGAGCCGAAGATAGCCCGGCCAGAGATAAGGCCACATCATGTGGGCTACCAAGAATGGTCCTGCATCCTCGGGTGCAGGGTCATTCTTCTGAGGTATCACTTTGCCATTATGCTCGCCGGTAGTTGTAGTAGTACAGTGCTCGATACTATTTTTCGCCGATTCGTCACGCGAAAAGTTAAAAGAAATTCGTGTAAAGTAAATAGTGTATCATCTGATACATAGATAGCATTGTTGTAAATTATCAGTTATGAGTTAGAAGAAGATGGCGTATTGATTCAAATTTACAGTTAGTAAAAAAAGTATTTGTACACTTTTTAAAATCGCATAACTTTCGTAGAATTGGTCCAAACGACGAGAGTTTTTTTGAGAAGCTAGAAGGATTAGTTTGCTACGTGATATAATTTGTCGTTTTGGAAAAAATTGCAATTTGATCGGAATAACGAAGAAAATAGTAAAGGTCGTTTTTTAAACTTTTTTTTGTGAGCCTGTAATGAAAATTCAAAAAACCCGTTTGTAGATTTAAGTAAGTTATATACGTGCCTATAATTTCATCAAAATCGATTAACGTTGCTCTGAGCTATGAACGCTTAAAGATCGCAGAATAAGGTCGAAAATCGCTGATTTCGGGAATTTCCGTGATTTTCGACCTTATTCGACGATCTTTAAGCGTTCATAGCTCAGAGCAACGTTAACCGATTTTGATGAAATTTTAGGTACGTATATAACTTACTTAAATTTACAAACGGGTCTTTTGAATTTTCATTACAGGCTCACAAAAAAGTTTTAAAAACGACCTTTACTATTTTTTTCGCTATTCCGACCAATTGCATTTTATTTCAAAACGACGAAACACATAATTTAGCAAACTAATCCCTCTAGCTTCTCAAAAAAACTCACGTCGTTAGGACCAATTCTACGAATGTTATGCGATTTTAAAAAGTGTACAAATACTTTTTTTACTGACTGTAAAAATACTTAAACAAGTGACTATTCAAAGCGACATTTTTTGCCGATAATTCCCTGTTCAATAGGCGTCTGGACTTGTAACATGCCATACCCGTTTCTTATAGATTCTTGTGCGCTGAATACGAATCCGCGAACCGTTTAATCACCACCACCCTCAGTTCTTGAGAAATTCGATTGTGAAAAAAATGAAAATTTTCAACTTTGAAAATTTTTCAAGTTCAAACAGTAATAGTTACTCATTTGGTTCTTCCGCCAAATTGTTCTATGAACCATCCCGAATACAACGATATAAGTTATTATGGCACTATGAACATTTAAATATGTTTAAACAACGATCCAAGGGAAAAGGACACCCAAAATGCACCAATTTTTCAAATATCTTTCAATTTATTTAAAAAACTAAGGATGTACGAGAAAATCTGACGGCTCCTTGCGATGCAGCAGACATTTTTCCTCCGGAATTCATCAACAGCAATCGTAAGTCATCTTTTGGTTTCAATAGAGAAACGAAATAGGCAGTGGTACTCGATGGCGGCGGGCGTATCCATTGCCGCTCAGCGTAACAGTCGGCACCGCACGTTTCGCCAAACCATTTCGTTTCTGTATTGAAAACAAAACGTGTTTTACGATTGCTGTTGATGGTTTTCGGAAGAAAAATGTCTACTGCATCGCGTGGAGACATCAGATTTTTTTCTAGCCCCTTAATTCTTTAAATAAATTGAAAGATATCTGAAAAATTGGTGAATTTCAATTTTCAGGTGTCCTTTTCCCTTGGATCGTTGTTTAAACATATTTAAATGTTAATAATGCCATAATAACTTATATCGTTGTATTCGGGATGTTTCATCGAATAATTTGGTGGAGCGACCAATTGAGTAAGTATTACTAAAAAAATGTTCAAAGTTGAAAATATGCATTTTTTGCCAAATCGGATTTCCCAAAAACTGAGGGTGATGGCGATAAAACGGTTAGCGAATTCGTATTCAGCGCACAAGAATCTATAAGAAAGGGTTATTGAATGTTACAAGTCCAGACACTCCAGACGGCTGTTGAACAGGGAACTATCGGCAAAAGAATGTGTCGCTTTGAATAGTCACTTGTTTATTGAATCTTAAATTTTAATCAATACGCCATCTTCTTATGACTTAAAATTGTTAACTTACAACAATGCTATGTATGTATCAGGTGACACTCTAATTATTTTACATGAATTTCTTTTAACTTTTCGCGTGACGGATCGGCGAAAAATAGTGTCGAGCACTATAGTAGTAGTTTGGTTGGCCATAGGCTGACCCATCGACACCCCCTCCCCTGAAATTGAGCACACCGCGTTCTGAATTAGAGTTGCGAAGAATATTACGGGGCTAGTTAGTGTTGCGACTAAATGTTGATCACGGTTTGAATTAGCGTTGCGAATCAAGTATGCCCCGCGTTTGGTTCCAGCATAGCGTTGCGAATAAATATCCATCGTGGTTGCTTGTAGTGTTTCGAAAAAAGAGACGCGATTATTTTTTAGATTGCTCTTGTATTTTGAATTGGAATTACTAGAGTTTGATTCATTGCATTACTTTTGATTCGTGGTATTCTTTTTATTAGAGTTGCGATGCGAATGATCGAGGGGTTATTCCTTGCGAAATCGGACACTTTTCGGAGTAACATTTCGGATGTTGCTGAAATTTGAATATGTTGTCGTCTTTAGTGATATTTAAACGTACCTCAAAGGATTTTTCAAAATTTTGAAAAATGTCGATTTTACAGCTGTTTGAAGTTAAGTGCTAACTTTTTTTCAATACATTATGGCTATGGAAGTAGTTACCGGATGAAAATGAGCTTTGCAGTGTTTATAGAGCAACCATTGAAGTTTTAAGAAAAAATTATTTCAGTTTAAAAAAAATAAAAATTTGAACCATTTTTGTGCAATTATTTTAAACAAATGCAGGTTTTTAACATCGGGCGCGATTTTAAAAATCTGAAAAAGGAGAATATAGTTCTATCCTTACTCTTGGTGGACAATTTTTCAAAAATATGGACATTTTAAAATTGGCCCTGTAAAAATTGCCGAAAGTTGACGTTGCTTCAAATCACACCGGCTCGACTGGCTGAGCCGTACGGTACTCGCAGCGGCCAAAAGGCTATATCTGCTATTCTTACACAGTGTTCTTGAATATGGTAAGTATTTGTAAAAAACTGAAGAAGGAAAACTTTTACTGTTTTCTATACACAACGTTTTTTATACGATACTTCAATTTTTGGTATTTACAATATTTTTCTCTAAACGAAGGAAACTCATTTTTTTAAATGGAATGCTATGTATTTGATAATTCAATAAGAAAGCGACTGTCAAGTCAAATTTAACCATATGTTATACTATGACCTTTTAAGGCTACGAATGGTTAGGAATGAAAGAAGAAATTCAATCTACTGGATAGATAGTTCGATATACTTATTTCATTCCTAACCATGTGTAGCCTTGAAGCTCATAGTATACCATATGGTTGAATTTGTCTTGACAGTCGCTTTCATATTGGATTATCAAATATATAGCATTCCATTTAAAAAACTGAGGGTCGTCTTCGTTTCGAGAAAAATATTGTAAATACCAAAAATTGAGTTACCGTATTATGTTGTGTATAAAAAACCGTAAAAGTTTTCCTTCTTCAGTTTTTTTTTACAAATATTTACCATATTCGAGAACACTGTATAATAATCACAGATGTCGAGCCGGTGTGATTTGCCGCAGCATCAACTTTTGGCAATTTTTACAGGGCCAATTTTAAAAAGTCCATATTTTTGAAAATTTGTCCACCAAGGGGAAGGATAGAACTATATTCTGCTTTTTCAGATTTTTAAAATCGCGCCCGATGTTAAAAACCTGCGTTTGGTTAAAATAATTGCACAAAAATGGTTCGAATTGTTATTTTTTTAAACTGAAATAATTTTTTCTTAAAACTTAAATGTCTTCTCTATAAACACCGCAAAGGTAATATCCATCCGTTTACTACTTCCATAGCCATAATGTATTGAAAAAAAGTTAGCACTTAACTTCAAACAGCTGTAAAATCGACATTTTTCAAAATTTTGAAAAATCCTTTGAGGTACGTTTAAATATCACTAAAGACTACAACATATTAAAATTTCAGCAACATCCGAAATGTTACTCCGAAAAGTGTCCGATTTCGCGTGGAATAACCCAGAGTTGTTTTAATTAATCGTCCTAGTTTGATTCTTAATATTTTTTTGAGTTAGTGTTGCGATGATAACTGATCGCGTTTGTAATTAGAGTTGCGACCCCCCAACCCCCAATGCCCCGAAGCTGTCCTGGGACATGTCCGAAGACATGTTCCTGGGAAAAAGGAGTCCCCAGCAGCTGGCTTTGCTGCACAGGGGACTCTACACAGCCTTCAGGAAGGCTGCAACGAATTAAAGTTAGAGTTGCGTATTGCGAGACACAGGTGCACTGAATTTTTATTAGTGTTGCGAAAAATGAAACCATCTACGTGGTGGTTCTCGGTAGCTTTTTATATTTGTTAGAGTAGTGTAGTTGCTTCGGAGCTTTTTCGTTTGTTATTCGGTATTTGTATCGAGTATAGTAGAATTTTCAGTAATGAAGCACCATCCGGGAATTTTGAAGTTTTTTGAGAAATTAGTGCTGCGAGTAGCCCAAAGTCCTAGTGACTATGCTCGGGAGTTGATTTTAGTCTGTAATAAGTTAGCGTTGCGAAAGAAAGAAACGGTCCACTCACGGTTTTCTTGCATTAACGAGTGGACAATGATCACCCGTCCTTCTGGCTACTGATCATTTTTTCTAGCAGCCCTGAGTGGCTGCACCATCCTCCTTCTCCTACCACCACATCCCCATCCTCGAATCGAGTGTTTGTCACTGGAAATATTGTTTCAAAAATATAATCATATCTTGCAGACAAATGTTTTCTATTTCTGTTAGAATATTTTTAAATTTGATGTTCCAATTTTGATGAAATAGCATTTGGAAAAATTTATTCTGTGGCTGAAAGAATGGCGATGAAAGGTGTGATTCATTATTTCTAATAGAAATTGCAGACTTCTGACACACCTCCATTCAATTAAAGTTCTAATTAGAGTCTTTGACAAGTAGTAGTAGCTATTCCTCATTAGCGTTGCTGATTTTTGCATAGTAACTTCGTCAATCGTTATATTTCTTTTCAGGTTGATAAGAACTGTAGTTTTTTATTTTTATACATTTTCAATATTCGTTTGCATTGATCAAAATTCACCCGCGATTGTTGTTTAATTTGATGATGTTAAAACGAAATTTGCACTAAAAAAGTAGGTAAATGCAATTGGGCGCTTTATATTGATAGTAAATTTTCAATATTAACGCGTGCTTGTTGTTGCTACTTTCTGTATGAAAGTAATTTCCATTACGGTGCAGTAAAGTTCAATTATTCCAACCTTCAAGATTTGTATAAATGTTTTTGATTACCTATTGTATATTATGATTGATTGTCGAGTCATTGATACATAAACTTTGAAGCTGCCAATTAATGAAAAACTAGAAGGAAATTATTAAGTTGATGTAACAAAGCACCGAATGTGCTTAATATTATGAATATCAATTGCTTCGGAATGAAATGTAATATCATTAGTAGCTTCTCTTTCATGAATTACTAAAGTGAAGCAGTATTTTTCAATCTTTTCTTTCATTTTAATACCGAATCGATATTCCATATCGAGTTTTAGACTGTAGCTTCAAATATGATATTTCAATATTTGGGCAATAGTGATTCAATGAAAGGACTATATCTGTTGAAATTACATTACTTTATCGAAATAGATCGTAGGTACTAATCCATTGAGAAAGTTTCTGTTGCAGAGTATTATGTGTGAAGAATATTGCAAAAATAGGATTTCAGGCTCATCATCCTTGAGAAACGAAACCTCAAGGAATTTTTATTAATACATTTGAGAATGTTTCAGGTAACATCGTGGGTCCATCGAGGGAAGTAAGAAACACATGATAATTTCAGATTTTTATTAGGCAGGTCATTATTTAAATTTAAGTATATACGTGTATGGTTAGGTAAGACGTTTAGTGGCCACATAGAATAAGTAGTTTTTAAGGAAAAAGATAAACACTGCAGTGTTTAACTAAATATAAGTAGCAATTACTAAATAAGAGCGCACGTATAGTTAGGAATTATTAGTATTTAAGTAGACATAGCAAATATGCACTGGCATATTTCCTATTAATGAATAGGAAATGATAATTTTTCATTAATTTGGAATGAAACAAAGAAAAAGGGAGGAAAACATTTTGCTAAATAATGATATATCATATAACATACCATATAATGATATATCATTACCAGTGTTTTCCGTAATAATTTCCCACAAATTTTCCCCCTTTTTTTTTTATTTCATTCCCAATTAGTGAATAATTATCATGGTAGAAATATACCAGAAAATACTTAAAATTTCATATGAAGAAACAAAGAAATGTTTTAAATTCTGTTTAGCTCATCGCGGTAGTTTTTTACAGAAGGGATCCTTCTGATGCCCGCTTGTGAAGCGATAGAGGATCGTTTTGCAACCGTGCACCAGGGGGATCTATGGAAATGAAAATAAAATTTTGCATAAAAGGAGGGTGGATGGGCCGCGGTTAGGGCGGGTCTCCACTCGCAGCGCCTCCACGCGGTGAGACCTGGGCAATCTGTATTATTTGAAGTGTAATTACTAATCGCATCACAAGTAACATTGTAATACAATTATTAATTACATGGCAAGTAATACGAGCCGATTGGCTGCGATCATCTATCTTCGTTAATCTCTATTCTATCCGTCCATATTCGATTCTAAATATTTCTCCTACAATTACATTTTATTTCTCCAATAATATTAAAAAAAAAAAGAGACTCCAATAGCAATCTTGGTGCCATATTTCCCAAACGGTTGCTCCTTTCTCAGTTACTAGGTCTCGCATTACGATATCCCTTATCGCCCTTTTCCATCCAAAGCAACGATTTCGTTAACAACCCCGCGGAGTCTCGCGTGAACGAAGCCGTTCGTAAGTTCCTTCGTGTCCACGGCGCAGCGTCGTCGGTTTAACCCTCTCATTAGCTGGCGCTGTGGTTGCGTGACGTTTATTGGAACGTGCTGGCCGACGTTTCTGCTGAAAGAACATAATGCACAGTATGTTCCCACCTGAACGAGGGGTGTTGCACTCGCAACGACACAGCGAACAGCTGACAGTCTGCTCGCGCAAGATTAACAATAACTCCGCGAATAATCATCTCCGTTCGTTCGAACGACAGAAGGGGATAATATTCGTCTTGGGAACCATAGCCCCGAGGGGCAAAGGATCGATCTGGCCGGGCCGTTGTTCTGCGCAACCGAGCGATACTCGGACTTGTAGCTCGCTTATCCTGTGTCGGAGCATCGGTGCACGCGTGTCAACGTTTTTGCAGCGGTGTCCGAGGAAGAAGGTCTCTCTGTTACTTCTCGTTAGGCGACGACACATTGCGCCGGTGATGAGGAGGGAGGTGACGCGTATTTTAGATGAAAATCCTCGGATACAGGGCTGATATGGCCTGCGCTGATTTTCTGATTTCGAAGCTAATGCAAATTAACTGGAGCGCGCGGCGTAACGTGGCGTGCTCGCGGTCGGAAGATAAAAGGATCCGGGATTACATCGCATTACATTGTAATCCATTACCCGGAATCACCTTGTCGTCTCGCGGACGGTGTGTTTTACCTGCCGGGAACGTTTGCCCATGGAACGAAATTGCCGTCACGGGCCACGTCTCTCGCGTCGTCCGCTTCTTCGTCTCTTGGCTAATCGATAGGGGGGGGGGGGGAGGGACACTCTAACATCGGGGATTGCCGTTCCCGATAAAACGGAGATTCGATTGTAAGGATATTTATATATTTTTGCTAAATTCGAATGCTTGTTGGGTATCGCGGAAATTGGGTTCGATTTCGGGGACATTAGCATGGTAACGTATCGAAGGGTCTGCGATGTGAAACTTTCTGGTAAGGAGAGTGGCTGAGCGGAGGGGAAAGGGGCGCGGAGCACGGGCTCGGTTTTATCGTGCCGGGATAGACACGTGTATCGTTGTGGCGCGGCGCGTTTGCGGAGCGGAATTATTAGGATGGTCCACGTATCGGACCTCCAAGTCCATTTAGAGAGCGTTTGCAAAATGAAATTAACGTCGCGCTACAATGTAATCCGTGACCTGGAATCACCGTGCCGCATTAGGCGGCTCTACGTGTCCCATTCCGTGAGCGTATGTTTGCGAAACGATATTAGTATTACGACTGTCTCCGGTATCTGCGGTTACAATTTCCCCTGGAACCTGGGATCTTCGCGACGCACGCCCTCCAAGTTTACCGCCTCCACCTTACCACGTAATTACTATTATTTCATTGCCGTTGCGCCATTAGCGCGTCGCGCACCCCTCTTCGCCCCCGTCCCACCGTCGCTCGATTAAACAAAGTGGGGGGGGGGGTGGGGCTCGATTAAAAGAGAGAAAAGCTTCCGCGCGGAAACTTCCATTTACGCGACCGATCGACTGGCAATAAACTCTACCATCGATGCGCATAATTCTCGAAAAAATTATCGAGGCTATCGAACGCTATCGTTTCCTCAGCTCTAAACTGGCGCCACTGTTTGTTTCTGCATTGTTGCTTGTATCGCGAGGCTGTAGATTGGGCTCCTGCCAGCCTCCTTTCGTGCATCCGCGTTTGCTTGGTCTTCTTGTTGCACGCGGATCGATGGGGCTGTAGGAAGCGAGGCTCCGCCGGTGCAAGCGTATCGGCAACGGCCTCTCGTAGCTGGAGCTTTCGGCACTTTGAACGAAATACCGGGGCGCGAAACTGCGAGAGAGAGAAGTAATGGCTGGAGAGACGCTCGAACGCGCACGCTGACCCCGGACTCTTTGAAAATTTCGAGAATGCCGGTACGCTTGGGCGTCGTTCCGGACTCTCGCCACGTTCGAGGGCTTTTCTCTTGCCCTCTCGCGCTCCCTTCGCGTTTTAATTCCCTCCCCAGGGCTCTCTCGCCGGCTTCCCTTACCCCGTACTTTATTTCTTCATTCCTCCTTGGAATTTTTAACTTCGCCCGGCTCACGTTCCACGGCGAACAGATCGTGCCCTTTCTTTAAGACTCTCCTGAACTTGTTACACTTGTAATGGACAAGAGTGCACGGCTGCCCGAATAAACGATTACGAATTTAATTGCGCCGCTGTTGGTCGGAATCGTAATGGCCGGGGTTCGGGGCCAGATGCCATCTCGCTTTTATTCAGCTTTGTTACGCGAGGTTGCCTGTTATTCAGCGGAGTAACGGTGAACGCGTGCCTCTATCCGATTCCCTGGCTCTTCTCAAGCTTTGCAAATTACTCGCCCCCTCCCGACAGATATTAGCGCTACTTGCAAAGACATATAAACGCAGCCCTCGGCTACTTCAATTGTCCCGCTAGCAACCCTCGTCACACTTCTTGCCCCAGCGAATTTCAGTCAACAGCTCCCATAGAAAGAACAACCTTTGCTCGGCTTCCGTGTCCCGCGGAGAGAGCAGCTTCAACCGCACAAAACCACTCTCTGTACGTACCGTTCTCGAAGCCCATTCCAACCCCTCGACGGCGCGCGGCCCACGCACGCGGGGGTGGCTCGACACCGTTTTAATCACGGTTACCCGTAGCTGGTTGCACGCTGGCGACAGAAGAGCCGCACGGCGCCGCGAAGGGAACGGGCGAGGAGACGCGGAAGCGTTGAAACGCTGCAACGCGGAGGGGTTGGCGGAGTGCAGGATGAGGAGAATGAAGGACTGGGGGGGGGGGGGGAGCGATGGCGAAGCATCCCTTCGAATAGCGGCTTAATAACGGGGCCAACGAATGCGCAACTACTTAGAGGCGGCAGCCAGTTTCTCTGGCGGCGTAGGCGGCGGTTGGTTAGACAGGGTTGGGCGAAGGGCTGCGGAGACGGGTGACTGCTTAAGTTATCCGGGGCTGGGGTAAGGTCGGGCTAACGGCTTTGTAGCCGTAAGTAGTCGCCAGGAAGGTCGTACGTCAGGCCCGCAAAAGCCGGCTTGTCTTCCTGCCGCGTTCTAGTTTATCGTCGACCGCGCGCGACGCTGGCCCATCTTCCCCTTGGCCTACACCCCCGAGGGGTGGCCTCTCGTCGTTAACTTGCACGGCGACCCGTGGGGCACTGGCGTTATTATGCTCGCGTTCCGCGACGCCTCCGCGTTTCGCCGCGCCTGTCCCTCTTTTCAGACCAACAAGCGTTTCGTGGTTAGTCGGATTTCTGAATGGTCTTAGCCCTCCTTTGCTTAGCTACGGTGCTCGTCCCCGGTTTAGTTGGCTAAGTTGGTTAAGAATTCACGTAATCACGCGACAGCGAATTTCTCGGAACCGAAGCCAGCAATTTCGGCAACATCGAGGTCTGGGAAGCATTTGGGCTACTCGTGTCTCGGCTCGCTGCCGCGTTTAAAGTTCCTCGGGCCGTGCCGAAGGAACTGGCCGTGTCCGAGCGGAGCCCCAGAATGCCGCGCGTGACGTTATGGCTCGGTTATTACTCGAGGCGTCTTTAGACCCGCTCGAGATCGCTTGGAACGCGTGGAGAAGTATGTCGAAAATGTCAGTCATCCGCGGGGATCTCTTATTCGGGCCCAGAAGCATTTCGGAATTGATACGTTGCTGGCCTGCTCGGCCGTACCGCGTCCCTTCGAATCTCATTCGGGTGTAACAATTTCCTATCTGTCACGGTATGTGCCCCAGCCGCTCGGCAATGTATCTCCACTGTTTACGTTTTAGCTCTTGCCCCGTAATAGTCGCCGCTTCCCGAATCATTCCTCGAATCCTCGAAATTCGCGGCGCCATCGTTCGGGAGATCCAGGAAAATCAGGGGCATCGAAAATCGGCCAGTGTTGCTACGGGATTGCACGGGAAATTTCGTAACGGGGTTGCGCAACGGGTGCGAGCTTCATCTGGCCGGCGTTTGTCGCCGCGTCACGCGTTATTTACAGCGCGAAATGATTGCGCGCGAGGGACTATTGTAAGCGGCGACCAGTGAAGTTGCAACAAATACTTCCGTCGCTAATTAACGAGCGTATTTGAGCGCTTAAACGCTGCCGTTAATGATTTCCATTACACGCCGAGTGCTGTGGAATCAAGCTCTCCCCCTCCTCCCTCTCGTCATTTGTCGCGCGTTTACCTAATCGTCGAGCGAGACGCGCAAAGCGACGCGATAAGTCGATAGGCTGGCGACGATCTTTCGGCGATCCCACGTCCAGTCCCTCGGCCCCAGATCGTTTCCCGAGGCAGCGGTCCGCTAAATTGGCCCCCGAATCGCCGGTTTTTTTCGTCGTTACGCTATTGCCCGGCCAGCGGACAACTTTCTTTGCCGCATGCCACGGATTTTAGGTAGAAATCTCGGGCGGCGCTCGAGCGAGGTGGTCCCGTCGAGGCGGCCGGCGAGCCGAGCCTGATTAGCTCGAGACGAGCGGGAGTCCCGACGTCGGCACGGCGCCAACTATCGTTTAATCTATCCGTCCCGATGCAAATAAGACAACCGCCGTCATATTTCCGCGCGACGTGTCGCGAGCGCTCGATATGCGGCGCAGCAATTCGCGTGGAAATTGGACAGCGAACTGCGGCCGATTGTCAGCGTGACGTAACGAAGAGAGAGCGTGTTTTGACGTGGATGGGGCCGCGTATAATGCCTCGGCTAGATTAGATCCCAGGCGATGCAACTGCAGCTGGCTGGGGTGCGGAGGTGGAGGCGGGTTGAAGAATAATGGTCGGGGTGATTCTGTTACACTTAATAACAGCTTGGCTCGCGAATAGCTGCGTCTAACGACGATGGATCGGCGACACTCTGCCAGCAAGCTTGCTCGGGAACCGGACCGAAGATTTCCAATCAGCCGGCGACAGATCGCATCTGGTAGCAATTCGGCAAAGGGATAGCTCGCGTTATTTTTTTTTCGCGGCGTGCCGGCTCCGACGGGGACTTTCTTCGCCGCATACCGCAGATTCTTGGCTAGGATACCTCCGATCCGCTCCGGAGCGGACGTCTGCGCGAACGCTGATTAGCTTAGCGAAGTGGTGTTGAGCCCCCGATCTACCGCGACCAAAGCTCCCCGGGGACCGTAAAGTCCGGCCCCAACTGTTTACCTCGTGCATTATGTAGGGGCTGGCGGCGGGGGCGCAAATACAGCCGGATTTCCGTGCGTACGAAGAGGGAACAAGCCCCCGCACGGTCACGGGGTCCGCGTAATGCCGTTGTACTTTGACCCCTCGAGACCTCCTCGAGCTTTACGAGTTTGCCGGCAAGTTTCCGCGCCACGAAATCTCCGAGCTGTCCCGCGTGCATTGAAGCTCGCTCGCGTATGACGCGGCAACTTTCCACCCGGGGCCTGATTGAGTCGCGAGGAAGAACGCTAACAGGAGGGATCTTGGCTCGGGGAAAGGCGAGCGCGCGAGGCGCAGCGGGTAAGTGACAGTCGGCCCGGGCGAGGCGATAAAGGGAAATTCAATTGCTACGATCCCCGGCCCGGCAAGGCGAAATTAATCGACAGGCAGGCTCATGAATCTTGTTGGAAATCGAAGCAGCAGGATCGCGACGATACGCGAACCACGGACCGGTAAAAATAGACGTAGATTCGTTGCTGTTCCGTCATCGATATTCCGAGGAGGTTCTGAGGACGTCGTCGTCGACCTCACAAAGGATATCCCGAGGGTTCAAGAGCCGGCACGTCGATGGAAGGTGACATTCGATAGCGTGGTCGAATATATGCCCTGTACCACGACTCAATGCCACCGGCGGAGGATCGACGAGGGGGAACGGCTGCGTCCTCGCCACGAGGACGACAGCGAAAATAATTATGATTCGGCAATAGTGGCGCGGCACAATAGGTTCCTAGAAAAGGCGCCGGGAAACGAGCGAGCCGAATGAGGGGTGAGTTTTCAAACCCTCATCCCTCTGCACTAACAATCGACTGAGGGGAATGAAATTTAAATTTGTATCCCGGCCTGTGACATCGTCCGTGAAAATTGAGGAGAGGTTATTGTGTTCGCGAAGGATTTTTCCTTCTTTTTAAGAAACGATCAATGCCAACGTCGATGGTAGAAAAGAGTGTCTGGTTGTTCAGCGAAGGAAGAAATATCTGTAATTACTGATTCTTTTGAGCATCGCAGTCGTTGAGTTTGTGTAGTTTTAATGAAATCGACGGACTGTGGAATGCTTCTTGCATACCTCGATCGCTGTCGCTTTTCACGGCAGCTAGTGATAATTATAATTCGACAATAATGAAGAGCGAAACAGTCGGCTAGGATTCCCTCTCCCTCTCTCTTTTTCTCTCTTTCTCTTTATCATTGGATGTTCTTGTTGAGATAGCCGCGTAAAAAATTAACGGTCCACCCACCCGCCTTCATCCACGCAACCGCCTTAATGCATTCAAACAGACATCCACGCCGGTGCATCCAATTTGCATTTTCGTCGTGGACAATATACTTCCTTCGCTTCTACGTTTCTGTACGCCTCCGGGTCTCTACTTGTACCTAGGTGGGCTTTGTTCGGTCTCTCAACTCTTGGCTTTTCGATCGATTTTAACGAATATTTAATCTGTCTCTGCGTCCAGGCAACATTTCGTGGAATTACGGTTATTAGGAGTAGGGCTTGGACTATTCGAATAATTTAATATTCGAATATTTTACAAGTATTCGAATGCTACGAATAAACTACGAATATTTGAGTATTCGAATGTTATTATTCAAAATTAGCTTACAAGATTTCACCCTGACAAATGAACCTAAAGAACTTGATTCATAATTCACACCATACCATTCGAATACTTAAATATTCGAATAGCATTCGAATACTTGGATATTAGAATTACATTCGCCAAATAATTGAGCAACTGAAGTATTCGAATATTCGAATACCGAAAAATTCGACAAATACTCCCAGCCCTAATTAGGAGGAAGCAATCGGTCTAAGCGAGCATTGGGAAACAGAATTGAAAGAAAGTGGCAAGTAGAAGATCGCACGTTTGTTCAATTTGAATCTCCCCGTTAGAGATTCCAATTGTTCAACTCTTTCTCAGCTACAGTTCCCCAACTGTGACTCTTCCCCGGAGAATACTAATTTTGCTAAGTGAAAGTCGGAAAAGTTTGCCGAGCATTTGTAATCGACGACGCGGAAGCCGTCGCTGGCAGTATCATCTTGGCACTCGATGCTTTCATCGATTCCGTCCGGCTCTAAATTCTATAAACTTTCGCCCGGATGGTCCGCGTGGCTTCGGTAAAGGTAGCTGGCGGGGGGCGGGAGGGGGCGAGAAGGGCGCAGAGGGTTTCGTTAGTCGAGGAATGTACCGCGGAACGTATGGTAAATTATCGAGTAGTCCTCTGGGTTTAATTACTTTTGTCTCGCCGCTGACGAAACTTGGAACATCATTTCCTCGTTCCGATGGGACCGGCGTGCAGCATTAATTCGCAGTCGGCCACGGTCTCGTGGTGGTCATGGTGAGCCCTGGCTCCGCGTCGTTTCCCGATTTTCCCTACGCAAATAGAATCGTATTAGGGAAATACGGTTCCAGGGGATGGCGCCGCGGCCGGCCAATGATATTCGAGACACGTTCTTCGGGCTCCGACGGAATGTGGCCCCTGGGATAATCAAATAAATGTGTACTTTATCAACGTCGCGGCCGTGTAATTTCGATCGTGACGAATAAAAGCAGACGGCAGAGACGATGGACTCGTTTCGTCCGGCCATCCGATCGTCACATATATCTTTGGCGCTTCAACATTTGGCGAGGCTTGGCCCTTTGTGTGCCCCCTACAAAGTGATTCGTATCGACTACGCTTCAATCCAATTCTTATACATCATGGTGTCTACGTGGAAGCTACTTACAAGGGGAGGACGGGCTGTGGTAGATATCGATTTTGACGAGCCCCAGCGCGATAGGAGATAGATTTCCCCACGTTAGAAAACAATTATACAATAAAATTTGTAAATTATTTCTTTTAAGTAAAAGGCACTCTCACGCCTCCGGAGGGGAGTCTCTGGGGGAACCGTGATGGTGTGGGATTTTTACCCACTGAAACTTCATGGCCAGTGTGAAATGTTTAATACTTTACGTGTAAATATCTCGATTATTCAGGCCCGTGTTGGCTTAAACGCTCGGAAACCCATTTACTTATTTTCGACGCAGATTCATCGCGCCAAGGCTCATAAAAATCGATGACTAGCACACCCTGTCTTCACATTGTTAGTTAGGTGACAGGGGCTGAAGATCGGTAGCAAGACAAGTCTTATTTTGAATTTCCCCTCGATTCCTGCTGATCTCCCCTATGAAAAGAAGCCTTGCATTTATCACGAGTTTCGCTAGTGAAACGGGGACGTGGAACATATTGATGAGGCCTTTAAATGAGCGACAGGGGTTCCGCGTGATTGTGTTATTTTGTGATTAACCGACTGTTCGTTCGTGTCGACGCCACGGTACACTAATTTCGATCGCCGTCGTATTGACATTTCGGTCGGTGGAAATCAAGTCGCTCGCGCCGCGTGACGAACTGGGTCAAACTGCTGGCCATCTCGAAATTATTATCAATGAATGGGAATTAGAGGTGCCATCCTCCGTTTCTTTTCCACCGCGTGAAAGTTAAAGGGCGCGGGGTTGGGGGGAGCGTGAATTTTTGTCAGAGTTTGAAAATTTACGCTCGGGCTGGCGGTGCGCTCGGCTAGCATCGGAATGATGAATGCGCGTATCACGGTGCAAGTCAGAGATGAATATTTTCGCGTGGCGAGAAGGTTCAAATAATTTAAGCGTCGGCACCTACGATAAAAATTACTGTGAAATACGAGCAGCTGCCTGCCGCTCTGGCGGACACTGGATTCTAACCCGGCCTGCGATTAATCCGATAAAAATTTTCCCTCGAATCACGAGTACAGTTTGCACGCAAATATCTCCCCCGCGAAACGCGCGCGCGTCAGCCGGGAATGGAACGACAAAAGCTAACCGACAATGCGCAGGTGTAGAATTTTATTATTCTGCCGTTTTGCCTCGCGACCGTCGGCCACTGTCGAAACCATTTCCACGTTGATCGACACACCGAGGGAGATGAAATTAATCGCGCGGAGAAGGCGCAGCGTGTCGAGGTCTTGGTGGCGGAGGACGCGACGCCATCGGAGTTTGAACAGTCATCCTTTAGCCGAGATAAGCCGGCGTCGGTTTTGCGAAAGCAGCCGCTGTGCAAGTTGGGGTTTCGTGGGAGTGGGGGGGGGGGGGGGGGCTACTTCCCGGACGTGTGTGCCGCCCTTAGAGTAAACTCTCGTTACATTATCAGGCAGGAAGGAGGGACGAAGAACTTTGTACTTCGCCCTGCGGGCGACGCCCCCTCGATTACATTTTCCTCGCGGCACTTTGCCGGGGAAGCGTGGGTGCCGCGAAGGGCGCCTCGATGTCTCTAATGAAAAATACAGGCGGTTTCTTGATACCCGGTGAAAGGCCTGTGGTTTCGCAGCCTGAAAACACCTGGAAAAGTTGCTAGGTACGCGAGAACTTGCGCCTGACATTGTCCCTCGCAGTCGCAGGCTTTTCCGCGCTCCAACGAGGAGAAATGGGCACAGTCGGAGAGGCATGCCTGCCTCGCAGTGCGTGGAATATGTATGGAGTGCGGCGGTAATGCGTGGATTTTCTCGCCGGCTGTTATTATTCAAGACGGGGAGTGTTATTATCCAAGATCCAACCCCTCCCCCGTCAGGCATTTCACTCTGTTCTGTGTTTACAATGGCACTCTTAATTCACCCAGTAATTTTCTTCTATTAAGAGGTGGAACGGTACAAGAATGGAGCCATTCGCATCGAGAACGAGCGTCGAATGGCGCGTTTTCGGGCCACGATTTCTTTTTACCGCCCGTCTTTTTACCAGCCCCGAATGCCGGCTCGTACTTTCCACAACCGTTGGAATAACTTCGTATTTTATCCTCCGCGGCGCTCCACGATCCTGAATGTGTTTCCCTGAGAGCTCCCCCGGGCGGGAGAAGTTGGGGGGGGGGGGGGGAATCGATATCGCCGCATTCGAAAGAGCTCCATTAAAATACAAGCCACTTAATGGATAAGAAGCGAACGAACATAGCCGTTCTCGTTGAAATTAGATTGAACTCTCCTCGATACGAAAACTCTTGCAAAATCCCCCAGAAGTTTGCATTGTATCTCTGTCCTATCGGAGCTCGTGCCATTCGGCGAAACAATTACAAAGGGAAGCTGCGCGTTGTCGAGGGGGGAATACGCCACCGAGAAAAAGGGGTAACGGCCTAAAAGGGGAAAGGACGAAGGGGGTTGATAAGAAACGAGCAAGGCTGATTCACGGTTTTTACGCGGGTGAAAGATAACTGTTTGCTCGCGGCTTGGGCGCGGGTGGAAGCGGCTTCTTATCGGGCAATTGGTCGGGAACTTTCCGGGATCAAGGGGCGGAAGTTTGTTTCGCTATTTGCCCGGCGTCTCGAACGGAAGTCGGGAAGGAAATTATTTGGAAGTTGGTTGATATCGGAATCGGGCCTTGGGGGCTCCCGTGGCTAGCTTTTTACGGGCCCCGGGAAACTCGAGGAGCGCGGAGAAAGCCCGCTGGGGAACGACGGAACCGAGGAACGAAGGAATGGAACGACGAGGTGTTCGAGCCCCCGATGCGGCCGGGATCGACGGGAAACTTTAACCCGCGAATCTCGGCGGCGAGCAACTTATCTACGGATGGTAGAATGGCCGGGTAACGAGATCGGGCCACGTGGAAATTCGCTTCTAAAGAGAATTTTATGGTACCGCGAGCCGATTCTCCCCGAGCACCGCGGTCCAGCAACGGTGGAAGATACGCGCGAATAGTATTTGAGGGACTTTGGAACGGTGTAAACGAGGGCTGAGAGGATCCTTCATCTCTCGCACGAGCTACTGGAGTGGTTTATTTCGCGGTGGAACGGTGTCCAGAGTTTGTTGGCGTACAATGGTAGAGATTTCGCTGGAATTGCAAACGGGAGAACGGTCGATCGCGGGGGAAAAATAGCGCGACAAAAAACGATCGGCTGCGTTGGGGCGCCCGCAAAGCGCGCTGCTAACCGATGTATGTATCGAATTATGTCGTTTGGCAGGACGAAACGCGAGACTCGCCCTCGTCCAAACATCGGATAATTAATATTTAACTAATGGCCTGGCCGTTTGAAAACCCACGCATCACCGTGCAGTCACGCGCCAACTCTATTTGGTATTTCCTATTATTAAATATCGCTTGTATAAATTACATTTGGCCGCGCAACGTCCGTTGCGTGACAACCGTATCGATTATTTTATAATATTCTGTTTGCCAGCCAGCCTGGATGTAACATCCAACGGCGACGCCGCCATTCGGCGAGAGTGATTAATGTAATTATAAATAACGCCGGAATAGCGCATCGGCGGCGGGGCTCGTTTATTTATTTGTTCGGGGAAATTTATTTATCAGGGAACGGTTCTAGCGGCGACGGTTGCAATATTGAGGGACGTTTCGCGTCGCTGGTTCCCCGGCAAATCTGGAAACTATCTCGCGAAGTTTTCAAATAATGTTCACCGGCACCAACGTCGATTCGTAGAAGAGTTTATTGGTTCTCGAGTACAACGAAGGTGGACGGAGTCTCGAATTGCTTCTGACAGATCCGTTCCTATGAAACCATCAATGAGGACAACCTCTTGTCCGCTTCGTCGACTCGCCCCCGAATTATTCCACAAGTTCTCCCGTGCTGGGATAGAGAGACGGGGTGAGTTTGAGAGGTGAAAAAGAGGGATTGGTCCCCATATTCCTCCGTGTCTAGGCGTGGGCGAGTCCCCATCGGGCACTTTTCACGTTTAAATTCGATGTACGTCGAGGACGGTGAAAGGACCGGGCCAGACGGTTGGAACTCCTTAGCGCTTTAGCAGCTTTACACGCTCCGAGGAGTTGGAGATGCGGCGAAATATGCGGCGCTTCGCGGAACCGAGAAATTGAATTTGCAAACTTGCGCGTAGCGGAGCGGTAGAAGCCGGGGAGGGCCAAGCGGTTCGTACGTCGCGATTTTCCACGGCCCGATCTCTCCTGGAATCGCGTTCGACGTCGCCCCGGCACAAAGGAACCGCCGCGCCGGCCCGGTTGGCTCCTTTCAATTTTTAATAACCCGCGGAGAGGAGCTGCTCTAAGGTTCGGGCGCCTGCCGTCCGATCCCGGCGCACCTGGAATTTCATCTCGAGGGGGGAAACTTACGATAGAGTCGCCGGCTTGCGCGGTGGGTGTCTCGCCGAAAGATCACGGGAAGACAGAGATCTCTAGGGCCGTGAAACTCCGACGACCTATAAATAGGGGGGAAGAAGCCGGTCGAGAGAGGCAAAGAGAACTCGAGCGATGTAACGACGGCGAGAAATTGAATTTACATAGCCGGTCCGACGGATTTCAGGGAAATCCGGGGAACTCGAACGAAACGAAAGGGAAAAAGGAGCGGCGGAGGAGGGGGCCTCGGCGAAGGGAAGGGGGCACGGAAATCCGGCGACTGGCAGTCGATCGAACGACGAGCGGAGAAAGGGGATCGCCGGTTTTCTGCCTCGTGCCGTATGGGCCGCCGCTCGACTAAGTTTTAAGGGATTGAAAACAGACGCGGGGCGAATAGGTAAACGCACGTTTGCCGGGGAATCCGTTGGTTTCATCGACATTCCGTGGGAGCGCGACCGCTCGAGAGATCAGGAACGTGCGAGGCCGATCCCATTCTATCCGAGGTGTCTGAGGCTTCCCCCTTCCTCCGACCGGCATCGGCAACTGCGCCGAGTAAACTGACGCGTATCGAGGTGATTTCATTTCGGTCGAAAGCCGTTCGCCTTTCCTTTTGTCTTCCTCCTGTCGCGTTCCATCGTGCGGCACAGAATCCCTAGAGAATCCCCGTAACTACGTACCTCATCTACGATACCTACCTGTAATATGTCTATGTGTTTGCTATGGATGACACGGGACGATCGTCTTTAAGGAGTCACGTGTTCCCGTCTTGTTGGTAGCTTTGTCGTCGTACGGGGGACAGATCTAGTTATTCTAGCGCAGTCGTAGCGAAGTGGGAAGAGGGAAGAAGAGTTGGGATATCGGTAGCGTTCTGGTCCGGCTGGAAGGATGTCGTACGACATGCGACATTATTTTGAGCCGGTGTGTCAGCGCGGCTCTCGTGAGAGAGCCGCGAGCCCGCTCTCGCTCGGTCGGGCTCCTTTTGTTTTTCTACGGACGGCTCGCGATGTATTTGGTAGCCGATTCGACCATATAAAGCGACAAATGTCCTTTTACGGTTCGCATCGCCATCCAGGGACCGCGTGCCGGGAGAGTCCAGTTGGGATCTTATGCCAGAACTTTCCTAGTAGCCAGACGTCGCGCGTCGTTCCCTGGCCACGGGGCGTTTCATTAAAATCTTTAATGGGCCGCCGCGGAACTTTGCGATCCTCCCTCTCCGGCCCCTCGATCTCGATCTGCTCCTCTCCCCTCCTCCGTCCATCTATAATCTCTTTATCCGAGTTTCCGATGGGATACGCGGTGAAGAGATGGCTGGTCGATCGAGACCGCGACGCGCGCTGTTTGCTCGCCGTCCTTTGTTCTTGCCACTTGGAAACGCGCTCGGATTCTGTACTCACCCGCCCCGGGGGAACGAGATTTCCCCGGGATTGAAAGTAATTGGGCGACGAGGAAGTTTGATAGATAGATTCGATCGGAGCCTGCGAGGAGAGGGCACCGTGGGCTCCGCGTTCGCTTGGAAATTTCGACCAGGCTGTAAACGAGATATCTCCGTCGGTTGCTCGTTGACGCTCGTTTCCGGAACACGGGAGGCGTCGTGACAGGATTTTTCATCTCCCCGCGACACGCCCTGAAATTCCACTCTCCTCTGCCGATGCTAATGTCATATTTTACGTCGTGTCCTACGAGTCACTCGTGCCGCGTCCACGCCGGCAGGTTCTCGTTATTAAACGCCCGAGGGGGGTGGGAGCTAGGGGATGGGGCCCGAATTAAAGGACGGGTTGATTTCAACGTCTCTGCGTAAATGAAATTCGAGAGACGTGCAAACATTTTCATTCCCATGCCGGACCGGATCGGGCGAGCGGGAAAATATTCGAGATAGTCCAGCGGAGAACCGGGGCCCGTGTTAGTAATTGGAATAATTTAGCCAATGACTGGGGCTGAAATATCCGCGAGACAGCTTCCCTCTAATGGAAACACTGGCGAAATTCCCGTTGCTGCTGGAGAAGCAGTTCCTCGTTCTTCCTCTAACTTCGTGAGTAATCGCGAGTTCCTTTCGTTCCTCTCGTACCTTTTTTCCACGGAACACTCAACGTTTCTCTCTGCGCCTGTCATTTTCGTACCGATACTCCGCCGCGATCGATACCTTCGACGCGCGCCCGAGACGGTCCCGTCCTTAATTCCGCGTTGAAATGCAGGAAAGTCTGGAAGACGTGTCGCGTGCAGTTACGTTCTATCCCGTTTCTGGCGAACCCCTGGAGGTCGAAGCTGATCCTTGTTAAGCGGTCAAAGGGAAAAATAAATGAAGCAACCGGGGAACCGAGGATACTCGTGGCTCGTAGAAATGGCACCGCGCGCAAACGGGGCCGTCTCGCAGATGGAGCGTCTTCTACCAGGTGCTCTCGGGCAAACGAATTTCTAACCTTTTAACCCTTCGGTCGTCAGATAGTAAATAATAAAATTTGCCCGGGAGTAGCGGGCCTGGAAGAGGCAGAACCAGAAGAAGGCCGATGCTGCCAGGCCTGATCAAAGAATCGCTGCCTCCATTAATTTTCCTTCGCGGTCGCGAAGCTTCCGTGCGATACTTGTAGACTGTTAATCGTTAAATGCTCTGACAAACTTATTCCACGGGATCGTTAATATTCGCTGGATTGCAGGCAGCCAGGCAAAACAGCCTGGAATTAAGTACGTAAGTTAGCGCGAGCTGGCGGCGTCTTTCCAGCGCGATCGGCGACCTACCTCTCGCGGAGTCGTATTTATCGGCAGCTCGTTGTCCCTTTTCGTCGAGGAGACTTTACTGCTGCGGGCGACAGGAACGCTTCAATTATGAGAGCTTACTCTGCTGCGTGGTTCTTCCACAACCTGGGCAGTGTTTGTTCGTTAAAGTAGATCGGTGGAAGGGGTCCGAGGATTTTCTGCTGGGTGACGTTTCTACGCGGATATTGATAGACGTGGACATTAGAGGTTCTTTTTGAGAGGTGATCCTCAATCGAAATTAATTACGGAATTCGTGAATGCGTCCCTGCGCGAAACGCGACGGTGACGGCGACAACGAAAGGAGATCACGCCAAGGAGGTAAGCCCTTGTACAGACAGACAGCCAGCCAGCCAGCCAGTCAGCCTGTCCCTCTCCGTTGCTCGTGCACGAAGTCTGTCGAGGCTCTCCTCGTCCATCATCCACTCGGCTCTCTTTCTCCAGGGCAGCTCGCGCGAACCAACCAGCGAGTAAGCGAGCCAGCACTGTATCGGTAACGTTACTTGGATGCAGCTGCCAGTTGCAACGCGTGCACCACGATTTAACCGTACCTGCTACGGCTGATACGTCTATCTACGGTGATATCGATAACCATACCGATCTCACGGCCCCGCTTCTCGGAACAATGACGGATCCCCCGGCGAATGGAGATCGATTAACCTCGCCTGGAAAAATTATCCCCGGCAAAATCGATCGTCCACGGGCCGGGCGAGATCGCGTTTCGTCGATCCCCGGTGGTATCGTTGCTATCGACGGTCCTCGTTTGATTCGTTGCAATCGCTTTCGGATATGCCGCGTTTAACACGGCCTCGCGGTTTTGTTGCTCGTTCGGCCTGCCCCGCGCGCATCAAGTATCATTGTTGAACGATATCGATTCGCGTTCCTTTCGCGAGCACTCGTTCCCGCGGATGATGCTTTCAGTTTCGAGAATCGCGCTTGAAATAGTGTGGCCCGCGTTCCCTTGTTCCGATTTACCCGAACCTCGGCACAAGCAGAGATTAAAGGGTAGATAAATTGACGATTTTAATCGATAATATTCATCGTGGCAGAGAGAAGCTAGAAGTGGTGATGTGTGGTTGCCCATCGAATTCGGAGTCTTTGAACGGGAATTAATTTGACGAGCGTCTGGCAGACAATGGGCAAGAATCGGTGGAAATACTTGTTCGGGTGCAATCGATCGTTCGTCAATATCGGTTCCCCCCGTCGCTTCCAGTTGATCACAATTTCGATACGACCTCGAGTTTCATTCGATTCCGACGTTAATCACGGTAAAATGCATCCCGATCGAATTTGGAGATCGCGGGCGCTCGTTGAGGGGCCCGCGAGAAGAATGAAATTACAGAGCGAAATCACTAATTTTATAGAGATCACGGTGTCAAGCAGCTCTGCCCGTTGTCCGCGCGGACGTAAATTCCGGTGCCGGTAATCGCGGTTTCTTTCCATGCGGCTTCTCGGCCAGCTTCCGGCTTGCGTCACTCGCAGAACGGCCTCGACTTCCCCTCTCCTCGGGCAGATCGCGCCGGACAATTATGGCGGTTTGAGGTTATCGCGACAACGAGGGAGGTCCCGTATCGATCGATACGTCGGAATACCGCTTGGATGACCAGTTATCTCCCCTTTGAGCCGGCCGGCCTCCTTCCGCCCAGAGAACCTCGGCATGCATAACGCGAACGCTCGATTGTATTCCGTGAATGCGTGATTAAGTCCACTCGGCCGGCGCCTGCGGAAACGCGTTTAAATTCCTCCCCTCGCCTCGAAGAATGCGGCGATACCTAACCAGATGCTAGCGGCACACTTGTGCGGACCGAATTGCCATCAGGATGCAAGCGCGAGTATCCGCTAGCTCTTAATGGGGGCCGTTCGTGGTGATCGGACGTTGCTCCGAGTTTGCATTCGCGAAAACGGAGGAGCCTGAAGGTGACGAGGGAGATTCCCGATCGCGGCAGGGACTGAAGAAGGCGCGCGGTTTCCTGGAATACGGAGGGAGGGGCGAGGTCGAGGTGACGTTAACCGGAAGGTAAGATGGGTTAGAAACGTCGTCGCCGAGGCGTCGCGTCGCGTCGCGCGTCGCTCGTCCAGAGTCGGAGGCCGATGAGCGTGTTCGGCACCGGGAATGCGGCTCGCGGTTACCGGTTCTCGGTTACACGGCTATCGTCGCGGTAGGTTCGCGGCTATCTTATCAAGGACGAATGCTCGGACACGCTCCACGCCACTGATCCGTCCGTCCCCAGCCTTTGCTTTTTCTCGATTGTTGGCGCGTGTGAGCGAGCGCGAATCGGAGAAGGACGGGAACGGCCTGGTATGGATAAATTGCAGGAATTAAGGATTCCGATAGTGGAAGTAGCGATTATCTCGGCAGGCAATAAGTAGCCGGTGGCCGCGTATCAGGCATTAATATCCCGTATACATCAGGCCCTCGTTTGCGCGATCGGCCGGATAAGCTTCTTTTTAATACCGAAAATCTGCCCCGATAACCGACGCATCGTTACGTTAATGAAGCAATTAATACGACTGGGCCGGTGCCGGGCCGCAAGGGCGGCTGTTAAACTCGTTACACGCGAAGAACGTCGTCGGCCCGGGGAGTCGTGATTAAGAAGAATGCGAAATTCCTTTGCGAGCAGCCACGGGCGAAGCCACTCATTCTCGCCATAATTCTCGAAATCTGGATCCCCCTCGATCGCTTTGTCCCCTTAGCTCCCGTTCAACCCGTTTGGCCAATCGATCGGGATATCACTGGGTCTGCGCGAAGCCGGTGAACCACTTTGATCGCGCGGGATTCTCCGTTCGGGTGGGTCGCCGGTAAATCGGGGTTGACCGTTTTCTTACCGTTCCTGGCCCTCCTTGCCCCGCGATCGGTGGCCGTGGGCCGTGGGGCCGTCGCGAATTCCCCGCGTCCCTGTCGGTCGTGTATCGTTTCCCACGCGCCCGTAGCAGTATTCCACTAACTGGCGTCCCCTTTCCACGGTTTCCTCCGGCCGAGAGCGGAGAACCTCGGACGTGGCAGTGACTAATTATTTAGGGTTGCATCGGCGATCTCTCCCTCGTGGCCGGTAGCGTCCTTCCACTTCCCCTCCAGCCCCCCCCCCTCCTGTGTCTGTTGTACCCCCTCTTCCTTAGCGAGGGGGCATCGAGTGGCATCCTCGTTCGCCCGCTCGCTCGCTCGTCCGTCCGTTCGTTCCCTGGTTCGCTCGCTCCAGCTCTCCTTTATTTTTCCCCTCGGACTGCATTTCTGCGGAGCCAAACGGAACACTTATATGGACTTCGTCACCGGCGTTCGTTTTGCCGGCGTGGGTATACCGCTATACGCGGGACCATTGTTTTGCACCGGTTAGGCCGAACTCTCGAGGACTCGCGCATCGTCCTTATTAGCAATTCAAATTGGCGGCAATTTTTTGAGCGCATTTTTGACCTCCTGTATCGGGGCCGGTCCAGCGTCCTCCGCGGCTTTTGTGTCCCCGCTCCGCGTATACGCCGAAACTCCCTCCCTTATTAAGGCCGCCCTCGCCATATTAAGGGCCCCGCGTTAAGCCTCCCTCTGTCCTCCTCTCTTCTCCTCTCTCTCCGCTCCTTTATCCGTCCCGCTCTGCCTCTCAGTAGTAATTGGTCTCCATCCCCGCGCTTCTTTTTTCGCTCAGCTCCGCGTTCCTTGCTCTCCGCGTCTCTCCGCCTCCGTTAGAAAAATACGAATCTCTATAGTTTTGCGATAACGACCTCCTCTCGAGATTTCGGGAGCCGACGAACTTGTAAACACATCTCCCGGAACACTACGACACGCAGAATTAGGTACGAAACTCGTCCGCGCGTCGAGTACCGATTTCAGGAATCTCTTCTTCAGATTCACCCGTAAAATTCCGAATGACCCGTGGCCGTTTCGATCCCCTTAATCCGGTAATTTCAACCGCGATCCGAGTCCCCCTCGTTCCCTTCAGCCTGATTCTCGGGATATGCTCTGCCTAGAATCGAGGCGGCACAATCGGACAGCCGCCCGTTGCTGGGCGTGCGCGAATTTTCGTCGGTGAAAGTTCGCTTCCGTCGGCTCTCAAGGAAGTTGCCCGGGTTCCTCATCAACGATTCACATCGCGAATTAAGCGCCTGGCGAATTAAAAAGCCGGAACGCCAGGAACGACGAACTTGCTGGTCGAGCCACTCGCAAGAAGGTAGCACGGAGCTTTTCAGCCCTTCGTTCCTGTTATTACCTCGCCGGTTGCGCTGATTTATTTATTTAACTCGCCACAAAGGATGGATGGTGGAACGGGGAAGGGATCGCGGCGCAACCTCGAAACCATTCCAGCGCGTCCAAGTTCCGCCGAGCGACGCCCCGAGCCCTTGGAATTACACCGTCCTCCTCGGGACTTCGTTTTTCATCGTAAAATCTCTCCGCCTCCATCCCGGGATGATCAACGGGAAAATCAACGAGCCCGTAGAGTGTATTATGCATGCGCCATTGCGTTTCCCTTTTAAAATTACCATTAGACGCTCTCTCCGCGGGGATATCGGAAATTGAAAAGACGAAGAATGGAAACGGGCTGGGTTTTACTTCCGACGGAGACCCGATTACGACGCCCAGGCATTCTTACTGACGGAAAGCCACCTCCCGGGCTGGATCCCCCCCTCGCCTCCTACCCCACCTCCTTGCGTATTTACTCCACCGAGGTTACTTAAAATTTCCGTCGAATCCTCGAACCAAGAGTTTTTAGCGCCTGGTGGAATCCGACTGCGCGACGCGTCTCGCAGATTGCATTACGTTCGTATCGCCACGTTCTCTGTCGAAACGATCGTTACCTCGCGGGCCCTCGATAAACCGCCGAATATTGGAAGAACCCTCGGCTCTTCGTGGAATCTGATTTGCTTGAGACACTTCGGGAGATAAAACTGTTACTTTCTAGCATCTCTTCGTCCGCTACATTCACCGTGAAATCCATTCCGGGACTAACGATCCGAAATCGCGCACACCTATTTTGGGCAACGGGATGTAAATTAGCTGCACGAATGCTGGCGATCTCTCTTGGACGATAAATTCATCCTCCTCGATAGCGCTATCGGCCCCCTGACACGTTTCGACGACAGTAGACACTTGGATGAAGAACTTCGGAGGGTCGAGCCGAAGCCAGACACCCTAAATTCCAATCGAGGGACGAGCAAGCGCCCGGTATAAACTTGGATCCTCCCTATCGGTGTCCCGACAGCAGTCGCCGCGAGATAGAAACTGGCATAACTTGGCGGAAAGTGCCATCTTTTGTCAACCCTCGTCGCTAGACTCCCCGGGGAGCGATGAAGGAAAAAATTCGTCGCTGGAATCTGAATGTTCGACGGGCTCTGGGCGTCCCCGGACGGGACTCAGGTGCTACGACGGCTGCCATTGACAGGGGTATTCGTCAGTAGTATTTTCCCTCCCTTAAATTTCCTCGTAGCGATCGTTGGCGATCGTTGGCGAACGATACGACGGGAACCCTTCCGTTTCGACGCGTGGCAGGTACGGCCGCCTACAGTTTTCGGGGATCGTAAAGAGTAAATACACGCGGCTCCGGGGGGGGGGGGGGGGGGCAAGGAGCGATAAACTTCTGGGCGTCTGCCCTGTCACGATGAACGGCTCTCTCGGCAGACGGCAAAGAGAGAGAGTGGCGTTGAACGCACGTATTCACTGGCGGGTGCAGCGTTTCTTCGGGGTTGTTTGCACTGAACGCCGTCAGACTGCTGGGGAAAAGCCACTGTCGGGAAATAAGCGCGAGCGTAGAGCGGCTCGAAAGCAGCAGCAACGATTTTCGCGGACTACGATGGCGCCGAGGCGGTTTGCGCGTGATTTATCGAAACGGCCAGGTTCTTTCTCGGCTGCTCGGGCGATAAAGACTCTCGAATTTTTATCGCGCACGAGCATTTTCAGTTGTTGCTCTCCCGTACAGGAATAAATTTACATAATGCTAAACCGCGTGCTCTCTGCGGGGGGGGGGGGGGGAGCGAGTAGTTTTACGAGATTTATCAGGCCCCGCGGAATGGCGCGTCAAAGCCGACCAAACGCGCGGACATATTCCACCGGCGGTAATTAATTTGATCCTCCGTCTCCTGCGATCCAATTTCCCGCCACTCCGACAGATGAACGCGCGCGGACTCGTTACCGGACACTTTTAACGAATCGACGGGCGAGATTCGCCACTGTTCGCGCGGAGTTATGCTCCGAGCGGCAATTTACGCGGAGGAAATTCGAAACCTCGAGTTCGAGGTGATCGAGCGAGGGAAGAGTGGCCGAGACGCGAGAGGTAGGAATTGTTACAGGCCGCGGAAGTAGCATAGACCTGACTGCAGTCAGACGTTTCATTCGGCCAAGCCTAGGAGATTCGGAGTCGTGAGAATAAATATCGCGGTCGGGGTGCTTGGCAGCAATGGCACATGATTCGTGACCCCCGAGATCTCTCGGTCGCTGCGCTGGCGCGTGTCTCTTCTCGGATCGTTTTTATATCGGTACCACCGCGGCCGTCTGTTTGTTTGGACTCGGTGCTGCCGTGGAAACTGTTCCGAGACTCGGCGCCTGCAGCGATCTCCGGGGGGCGACCGCTCGGTATCTCGCCGATTAGAAGGGCCGATATGGAACGAGGAGGCGCGACCGACTCCTGGGGATTTGTATCGCAAATCTTGTTCGCCGGGGCACTTTTGCGCGATTTACTCCCCAAGACCTGCTCCCTCCCCGCCGCAAGGGAAATGGGATGCGAATCCATCCTGCGTAGAACTGACATTCTAAAGCCTAGTCATATGGGTGGTAGAGCTGTTCGAGTACTCGAATATTCGAGTAGCTCGAAATTCGAGTCGAGCCGGGACTCGGTTTCCGAGCCGAGCCGAGTACTCGAATGAAGCGAGCGGCTGAAAACAATCAGGTGGCACGAATGATCCACATGTTTCGTTCGTCAATCGCTACCTTCACTATGCAATCTACTCGCTTTTTAATCGAGCCGCTCGCTTTTTAATCGAACCGCTCGCTTTAATCGAGCCGCTCGGTCCTTTCGAGCGCTCGGCTCGGATCGGTTATTCGAACCGAGTATATCCCGGCTCGCTTGTTCCGAGTACTCGAACAGCTCTAATGGGTGGCACAGTCAGCGTGGCGGCAGTGTTTGCGTTCGATAATTGACAGAGGGTTGGATGCAGCTTGGAATTTTCGACGCTGGGAATGATTTTACGTAGGGGGGATAGCCGGGTGGAAGTTGGTTGGAGAGAGAGGAGGCTTGCTGTCGGTATCGTTTCATCGCGCAGGCAAATGAAATAAACGCGCAATATTTCTCCTTCCCGTTGGACGAGGGGGTGTGCAGCAACACTTTGTTCGGCGGCCAGATAAAAGAACCGATTCGCCGACGTATAGCTGGAGTTGAGTGTTTCAGAGAGGAACGGGAATCCCCGCGGGTGGTGCCAGCCGGTGCGAAGCGTGTCTCGCGCGCGTTCGATGCTCCCCGGAGAGGATTTTCATTCCGCCCTTTTAATCGGGACTCGGCCGTGCAAGTTTCCGCGACCGCGAAACTCTCGCCACCGCCCCGCCCGTTCGGAAAGATTTCTCATACAATTCCTCCCCGAGGTTCACGGTTACGCGGCGAGTTTGAGAGAAGCCGGGCCCCGCGCGGCGAGATTTAAACGGCGATAAATAGCGGGCAAGAAAAATTGGGGCCCTCGTGGATCACGCGGGGTTAACGATAGAAATGCGTTTTCGGTGGGTAGAATGGGGATCCGACCGAGAACGATTTGCGAAACGGTGCGCGATCGAGGTCCTCGTGGAAGCACATCTTCCTCGGGCCGAGGCCGGACAGAAAAATGTTTCCGCTCAACGATACAAATGGGGAGGTTCGCCTGGCATCGATAGAGGGAAAAGAAAACAAGCCTGCTGGCCTGGGGCGCTTACAACCCGTTGCGCTCTGCCCGTACATCGCGTGCTCACGCCCCACCGTGCACACGGAGGGTCTCTCCTCTGTTTCACGACTGTAGGTTTACCCTTAGCTCGGGCTATTCCACCGGTGTTTTCAACGATTCTCGGGCGAGCTCAAAGCGACAAAAGCTGTCCTTCTCTCGCCTCGGGAACCACTGAGCGGAGTCAGCGATTCGGGATAGACGGGGGCTTGAACCCCGAGCCGGATGCTCGTTGCCGAGAACAAAAGTCGTTTCGCGAAAAAGGATCCGCGATCGTTCATATTTTGGAAGTTTAATGAGACATCGCGCGGAAGAGGGTCCGCAGATCTCCATTCTCCTAGCCGACTAATTGCCTAATTAAAATATCTGCCAGCCGTCGCGCGGCAGCCAAGAAAAACGATCGTTTCGTTAATTACGCCCGAGTTCGCTCGACGATTGCCTGAATTTTCACGCTGGCCCGTGGTTATCTCCGAATGGAAGTACGCACTTGGCAAAGTGGCGGGAAAAATTGCGAAACGATCCTAGGGGCCAACGGAACACACGCCGGTTTTCTAGCGCGTGAGAGCGTAACACGCGCGGGGAACGCCGCGACAGTTCAGCTGCGGTGAATTGCCGGCCGTGGTGGCGGCGCGAGGAGAGGCGAGGCGCGGCTCCGCTCTCCTCTTCGGTAGGATCGCCTTCATAAATATGCAGAACCAATTACGGCGGGGCCCCTCCGCCGCCTCGCCCCCCTCTCTGCTTGCCACCGAAAAGGTTCGCAGCCCGGTCTCCGGGCCCCCCGGAGCAAACGGAGCTTTAATTCGGCCGCATTTCTTTACCCGCTCGGAAATCACCGCGTTCTGGATCCCTCCCTCCTCTCTCGCCCTCTCTTCCGTCTCGCTCCGTCACTGGCTCGAATCCCGCCAGCTCCCTCTGCCCCGTTTTCTCCCTGTCTCTTTTGCGGCTCCGGTTTGTCTTCTCGCACGGCGACGGTGGTCCCCAACGAGGCTGCCCCCGGGGCCTCTTTTTCGCCGGTTGGGGGTAACGTTCGGGGTAAACCGGCGGATACCTGTCGTTAGCGATCACCGGGGACGGAATTCGGCGTGTTCCGAGAACTATATCGACGCCGTACGGAAAATCTGTTCCACCGCTTTGCTGCAGTGTCTAATCGCGAATTTCTCAGTGATCCATCCCCCTGTCGTTATTGTAATTCGATCTTGGTGCGTGCATGTTTACAAGCACCCTCGGTCGTTCGAAACTTTCGCCCGTTTCGCGTTTCGAGTTACCTTCCCGCTGCCTAAGTGACGCCCGGTGACGAGCGGCACCGAAATAATTCCCGTAACTCGACGTGTACCGACGGGCGAAAATGTGTAAAAACGCTACGCGACCGTTACTTTTTACGGATTCGGGAAGCGTCAACTACCGAACGTAACCGGTCGGAATGGGGCGATACCGCGATACACCCGACGCGCCGTTCGAAAACGTGTATCAAGCCATCGTCCAGCCTCGGTGTCCGGGTATCCAGCTGAAACGAACGGATCGCTGACGCGTTAATTAAAAAGAATCCCGCGGACGGTTAACAAATTTGCCGGTATAAAAATTCACAGCCTCGCCGCGCGGAGAGGGCCACGGTGGGAAAAGCATTAATTCCGCCGGTCCACCCGAAAAGAGCGCCAATTACGGCGAAAGGGATCGTCTAGCATTCGGCGGGAACGTTCACCGAATGAAGACACATTTCCCCGAAGGGCGCGATAAGGAGGAAGGAGTGACGTTTTAATTAGGAGCTCGCCGGGCCCCTCGCAGGGGCGCATTAATCGTCGAGATTTCGAGGGCGGTCCGCGGTGGTACGGAAGGCATCGCGGCGAGACGGGCCGAGGCGAGGTGGAGAGATGGGCGAGCAGGGGACAGAGCGAAGAGAGAAGAGAGGATGTCTCGAAACGGAGGGGGCCGGGTGACCGGGGCGGGAGATTACGCGAAAGAATTTCATAATATTCGGCGTTTAAAATTCTCGCATAATGCCGGGCCGGGCTCGCGAGAGATCCGACCGGGGGGGGGGGGGGGGGGAAGAAAAGGAAAAAGCGCGGCGAGGCATGCGTCGCCCTCGGCATCTTGGGATAGGACCTCGATTCTTGTTTGTTTTAACGCGGGCTTTGTGGCGCGCGTGCGCGCCTGCGCACACGCACCGCCGCTCTTTAGCGCTTTGTCGATTTTTCTCTTTTCATCTCCTCCGTCTTCATCGAGATCGGCCATCGATCTTCCGGCGACGTGTTTCCGGGAGAGCAATCCGTTATTTCGCTTCCTTGGCGAGCGTTCGCCTTCACCGTCGACCACCTGTGCTTCCCGCGAGCACACAATTTTCTTCCACGAACTTCCCGATTTCTGTCCACATCGGCTGTAAATAGTCGCCCCGGCGTTTGGATGTTTCTCACGGGCGTAACGGGCGCTGGTATTTCGAAGAAATTCGGCTTATTCCCCAAACCGATTCGCTCGGCGCGAAGGGTTTTCCGTATTTCTCCGTATTCGGTTACAGCGATTACGAAAACATGGCGCGAGTTTTATCCCCGCCGCAAATTCCCCACCGGAGGAGGCTGCGCGGTATCGGCCGTAACGACGGAGGGGTGGCGGCTACCCTCTGAATACAAATAAGATGTTGGCGGCAGAGGGCTCGGGGAGTCAATAAAACGGTTAGTATCCTTCTTTCAATTCATCAACAATGTATTTGCATAATAAGAATCGGCGTCTCGATCCTCGAGGATCTACGAGGCCCTCGTAAAAGCCCGACACACCCCCCCCCCAACCCTCTCGATCCAATTTTATCGTCGCGCCCCGTCCGCGCGGTATCTCGTCTAACCGGGAAACAAATTTCGCCGGCTTATCAATGCGCATTGAATTAAAATGCGCCGCGAGACGGCGAACGCGATACCGAATTGTCGAAACGAAATTCATCGAGGGAGCCGAGCCGTTTAAAATACCATCGTCGAGCGAAAATTCGATAAAAATTAGCCGGCCCCCTCGTGGCTTGTCGATCGCCGCTTAATTTCGCCGGCAAAAATTAGCAGTGACAGTGGGCCACGGTGGCGCTGTCGTTTTTCGAGGCGGGCATGAAAGTTGATTTCGTTAACGGACGAACGGAGACTTGGGCCCGCGAGCTCGCGAACGGCACTCGGCGCGCCGGCCTTTCGATCCGGTTTTTCGAACGCCGGGCGCTAATTCGCGCCGGCAAATTGGCGAATAATCAGGGAAGATCCGCGAACAGAGATCGAGTATCGGCCGTTTGACCGATCACGCACTCCAGCGTCGAAAGTGGCCGGGTCGAACTTTGACATCCCGCTTGACGAATAACCGATTAAACATCCACTCTGTCCGTCCCTCGCGTAAACAAGAGCGACGGGTAACAACGTTTCGCCGTCATTTGATTTCTCGTTAAAATCGTTACGTCGCGCGCCGACAGAAAAAACATCGAGCCCCGGCAATCGTACACAATCGCTTTGTCCGCCGGCATACTGGACAGGAAAGGGGATGCAGAATTCGCTGTTGACCCATCGAATTACAATCAGGAATAGTTTGAAACAACAGATTTTTTACCGGGCACACCGACGGGGCGGCTTGGAAAAGCTCGGATCGAAATACTCTCGGGAAAGAGCTCCAACCCCTTCCGGTCGGACGATCGACGATCTGCAATCCCTGACAGTAAGGAGAAAGGCCCCTGGTGTCCATAAAGACAAAGTTGAGCCGTATAAAGTCGCGGAAAGGAAGTGTGGATTGGTCGGGACGAGGGTGGAGGATATCGCCTGGCGGAATATAACATTCTGGAGCCACTCGGTTTCCACCCCCCCACCCTGGCCATCCTCATTCATCTCGCCGCCTGGCCATAAATTTTCACGGTGCCTCTTAACATGGCGAGCCACGCATATCGGGGGTGCTTGAGTAGGAACGAGGAGGGAGGAGGGGAGGGGGTAGGGCTCGATTTTAACACGCGTCCAAGCACGAATTGTAATTTCTCGCAGGCGACGGGGTAACCGCTTCCTCGACGTCAGCGACGAATAGTCTTCCTCTCCGCTGGAGACGCGAGCAGAAATCCGATCCGGGATTTTGGATTATGATGAAAATATTCCTCGGGAAACGTACCCCTGCCGAGAGGGGCCGCTTGAACGTGAACAGGTAGCTACTCGTCGCTTGTCGCTTTGAACGACGGCTCGCAGCGAATGATGTACGTGCAAACGGCGAAACGCGAGGGGCAAAGTTGCGGAATGTTTGCCATCCACCCTCGGTGACAAACGATCTAAACAATCGTCCCAGCCTGTCCGCTGTGCCCGCGCTCCAGTTCTCCTTGAATTTTGCGTTGCAGCTCGTAGGATGTCGATAGTTGCGGGAACGTGTAGTTGATTAATGCGGGGCACGGTGGTGAGGATTTAATTCATTAGACGGGGACAGAATGACACGCGGAATGGCTATTAATTATGTCGCGAGCTGCGGAAGATTTGGGAGAGATCGCGAATGGTTGAGAAGTGAAATTTGCTACGCGGTATCCTATGAATTTGTTGCTATAGCTCCGGAGCGACGTGAACAGCTTCCGCATCCTATCGAGGGGTAGGTAAATATATCACGGCGAACGTTCGAGAGCTTTCAAAAATCAACCAGCGGCCCCAACCTCGCGATTCATCGTTTCCCGATATCAACGGGGCGCCGTGAAAATTTCCAAAACATACGGCTCTTGTATATGAATCTTTTCGGGGGGGGGGGGGGGGGCGCGCTTTGAGCACTGCCGACCGCGCTGAAAGGATTAAAAAAGTTCAATTTGCCGAGTCGCTTTTCTATTTCGTCTTGCCACCGGTGGATCCGCCGATCAAAATCGCGAAACAAATTCCAAAGCACACGCTACGCCGGGCATTTTCCACCCGGCGAAAAAATATGCAGGGTGACTGTACCTAATATCGCCAGTGTTCCTAATATCGCCACCCACTATATCTCGCAAAGTAAGCACTAAAATTTATCGTTTATGCACTCAATTAGAACCTAACCATATGCAGGAAGACATACTGTAATTGCAGCATCATGTGATCAACAATTACAGAAAGAGAAGTATTTTACTGAATCTTAATAGTGTAAAAATTTATTGGACTGTCACAATTTTACATCCCATTCGGAGAAGGTAAGTCTAATAATTCCGTAAATGCAAGAATATCTACTAGAAAAACCTAATTAATGATGTAGTTAAGGACTGTAATCGATTCAAATAGTTGTTATAATGAAAATAACGTTTTTCTTGTAGCAGTATGTGTGTTCCCAATACCGCCTACCGTTAGAAACATTTATACAGCAAAAATAATAAAAGCCCCTGTGAAAATGACTTTATTTGTCGAATGTGTACATCGGAACGTAAAAAATAAAATACTATAAACATCTATATTTTTAAATTCTATATTTTTCTTATAAAAATAAAATCAAAGATGGATATAATAAAAGAAATAATAAAAGCACGTGTGAAAATGACTTAAAAAACTCATATATACATGAATTAATCAATATTTCTTGAGGTGGCGATATTAGGTACACTTTTTTCAGGACCCGATTTTTGCATGTCTCACGTTTTTTGAGTCCTAATTAAAAATTTCTAGGTTTCAACGATTCTAACTTATACTACATGAAAGATGATTAATTTCTCTTTACTTTGAAACAAACTGCATGCAAAAATATCAATTATTATTCAATTGATAGCGATTTAACTTTTGCCTGGCGATATTAGGTACAGTCACCCTATTTGCCCCACAGATCGATCCCCGTCTGCCAGCCCGGACGCCGAGCTTGCGGAACCGAAAAAACGTCGGTCATTCGTCCAGCAAATCGTTGGATCGTCGAGGCGACCCCCTCGTGGAAGGAGGGGGGGGGAGGGGGTGGTTGCCACTCGAAGCCGGAGCGTAACCCGCGATAAGGTTTTCCATTTTCCCCGGCCCGGCCCGGCGGCCTCACGACCCCATGGCCCCGGGGGAGATCGAGCTCCTCCTTGCTAGAATCCAGCCAGAGACTCCCTCGTTTCCGCTTTTGAATTATGGCCCGCAGATATCCCGCCGGGCTACGCTTACTTGAGCGCGTCTACGCGCGGATACGTCTGCGGCCTGCTCGAAGAGATACAACCCCGTCGGAGGCCAGCGGCCTGCTTCTTCGGGGAAATTTTCAGCAGACTCGTCTCGCGCCCCCGCAACCCCTTCCTGAAATATATTCGCCGGTCTCTGACCACACATCGCTCGTATTTCTTTCGGCTGAAATTGCCCCCCCCCCGCCCCCTCGTGGCCGATGTTTGAACGCTAGCAACGTTCACACCTGGAAATTATAATTTGCCTTCGTCGGCTGGTGCGGTTAGGATTGAAATTTCAATTACACCTTTCGCGGCCGCGATTCCCTCGATTTTATTGGACTTTCCATGGGATAGCCGGGTGTTATACTGCTGGGAAGGTACACAGCTGCGGAATCATCGTTCACGTTACACGGAACAGCGTGCGCGGACGGAAACGCGGAAGGAGGAATCGCGTCTAGAGAACGGACTATGACCGCCGTCAGGGCCAGCGGGAGCAGCCCACTTCCGACGGGAAACCGAGTTCCGGTGGTGGGTGGGTCGGGATTGGCTGCGTTTTATCATATTTTATTATACATGGGGGATCGTTTCTCCGCGGAGCCCCTTGGCGGCCGATGGAGTTTTCGACTTCTACCTCACAGCGATATTTCCCCGATCCATCGCTGCGTTCTCTTCCCCACCAAGTTTCCGCGGAGATACACCCCCTCCCCCCCCCCCCGTTATCGTCGGTTCGCACGAACGTGTTCGTCCTCCCCTCTACCGTCGGCCAGCAAATCGTTTATCGCGTTGGGAAAAACTCATCCCGGCCAGCCAGCCGCGCGAATGCGTTTAACGATTCATTGGGAATTAATTGGACGAAAAGTTTCGCCGTGGGATCGGCGGGGGCGGGGGGGGGGGGGGGGGTGGGCGCCCGGGTTTCGTATCGTCGCGGCTACGCGTACGTTAAATCCAGTCGCGCGTCACGCCGATTATGTTTTCACCGTCCTATAATTAGAGCCGAGAGCGGGTTACCGCCGAGTTGGGCTACATTAAATATCGGCCGAAATACGATCGCGCGGGGAATTGAACTCTCGATCGGGAATCGGCGGAAGAGGGGGGGGGGGGTGGAATTTCGCCGCGTGACGGTCGGTTACGGGCAACGGGGGGATTATCGACTCGGGCGGAGGGTGCGCGGCACGGATGCAACGCTCGGCTCAAGGATGGCCCTGCGAAAGTGTTGCTGGCCGATCGAAGGAGACGAAACCTCGAGTCTCTGCGCGGGAAAGAAGGAGGCGAGTATGGGAGAGGAGAATAGGAGAGCATGGAATTGGACGGAGTGTGTGGGCTGAGGAGCGGGCGCGGGTATCGTATCACGCTTAATAATCCAGCCAGTTAGCTAACGCGGCTCGGTATAACGCGAGTCGCCGCAAAGGACTAAGAATAAGCGAGGCTCGATAAATCACCGTGCGCGAGTTCTCATAGTCCTGTCAACAAAAGAGGCAGAGCCCGCGGGATGGTCTTAGGCCAACAATTCCCCCCCCCCCCCCCCCGCTCTGCTCGGCTTCACGGTGTAGTCCTTGTGAGTGGCCGCAGCCTCTTCCCGCTGTCCTCTTCCCGCCGACGGGGACAGTTCCCGGCGTTTCTCTGCCCTCTCTTTCCCACCCTTCCCCGCTGCCCCTTTCGCTCTCTCCTCCTCTGGCCATCCAGCTCGCTCTGTATTTGGCGTTGGTTTGTTGAAGCTATAAGGGGCCGTAGGGAGGACAGAAGGGCAGCAGCGGCAAGGAGTTGTCGACACTGAAGAAATAATGGTGCCCGTCCAAGTCGGAGGAGCACGTCCCGGCTCACCCGGCTGTGCCGTAGTCCTCGCCAAAATAAGACTGCCCCGGACTCCGTTTATTCTGCCGCTGTCCAGGCCTTCTACCCCGAAAGGATAAATGCTTTCTACCCGGTCGCTTTATGAACAGACCTAAGCCCTATGCCGCCGCAGCTACTGCGAACCTTCGCCGCGGCCGGGCCTGCTCGGCGATCGCCGCGCCGCGACCCTCGATCCCTTACCGATTCCCGCGTTATCTCGTAATCGCTGCTCTCGGCGCTGGCCAATCGACGCAAACCGATCGCGTTCAGAGAGGACGACGCGAAGGCTCGATAGATCGCTTAAGCTTAAACTCGCGAGCACCGCTGGAACCGTTGGTCGAGCGCGCGGGCAGAGTTGTTGATTGCGGGTTCGCGCGCAACGGAGTTTTAAGCCGACTGCGATAACGGCGTAATAATTAGGAGACCTCTTAATACGCTTTGATGCATTAACGTGAAAGCCGCGTTATCTTAAACAGTTGCAGGATGACGGGGGGAGGGGAAAGGGAGGGGGCAGCTCGGCTCAGCCCGGCATGGCGCGCGGCGGAGGCTACAAAAAGGTAACTGGCCAGGGGACAGGCCGGAGATTACCTCTCGCTCTGCATCTCGATTACGAGAGGTAGTCCTCCCACATCGGGAACTCTCGTCTGCTTATCCTCGCCCCGGGGGGTTCCCCTTTGAAGCCCGAGTCTCATCTACAATCGCAATCTCATCGTGCGATCTCCTGCTCTCGGTCGCTCCTCTCGGACGTCGAGGCTTGTCTTTCCTGTCGCAATATACGTCGATATTAATATCGTCCCGGACAAATTACGCAATAATTAGCAAGGGTATCGAGCGATTCGAGCCAACCTCGATGGCAACTTCATTATGTAGGTAGTTTACCGTTCGAGAGCCGTGTCCGCGTAGTCCCGGTCCGCTCGAAGAGTCCGAATATGGGGGATTATCAAAGGTGCCTGGCGTTATTGGTATTCAAGAGCAGATTCTTTCGTCGCAGACGTAACGGTGGCAGCGTTTGATGTTCAATAGCCACGCGGACAAGCTCTCCTCGCAATATTACCTTACTCCCCTGTAGACAACTCGTTTCCCTGCATCTCCCCTCGTTCGGTTGGCGCGAGCGCCGATCTCCTCCCATCCTCGATTTCGCCAGGCTTCTCGAGAGGTGTGCCTCTAATCAGATTACGACTTATTACGAGCGTACCAGTGTTTCCTCTAGTCATTGTCATCGGATTCCGCAGCTGCCACGGAGACAGGCGAGAACGAGCGTTCGTTTTAACGTAAGGGGAGGAGTACCTCTCGCGAGTACCTATATCCCCGCTCTCGCCGATTCTGCTTTCGACTTACTTGGCCCGGGACTTCGCTACTTTCGTCATTCGAACGTCACGCGGCGACGAGTTAATTACGGGCTCGTTGGCGGCGCGTAAAAGGCCGCGTGAAACGGGCCGTGCTTTTATAAACCGGGGAATTCCCGCGGCGCGATTACTCAAAGCAGAAAGAACGTGAAAACAGTTAGCGGGGCGTTTCCGAGCGACAGCGAGCGACGCCGAATTCGGCCCCCTTTGGCAGGGTGGCGTCGTTGAACGTAAAAGGGAAAACCAACGCGACAAGGCAGCCGAAAAGGGAAGCCGGCGGGAGCAAGAGAAACGGAAATCAAGATGGACGGAGAGAGGGGTTGGGGGGGAGAGAGGGATACGAGGGTGAGGTTGGCAATTTGCTTTGAAATCCCCGGCTTCTCTCCCGAGTCACTCCTCTTTCCGTCTCTCTTTCAAACCACCCTCCCGCCTGTGTTTCCTTTTCTTTCCCCCCTCCCCTCCCCACTGGGAGCCCCAGCCACCCTCTTCCTTCCCTGTTTCTCCGTGTGCCAGCTTGCTCGGCGCAGCCATCGTTCTTCTTCCATCGTCGGCTGACAGAAATGTATGTGCACACCGTGATCCCGTACACCGGCTCCCTCTTTCGCGGCATTAAAGTGGATACTCGACGGATACCGACTGTTTGAGTTACATTTGAATTATACAGCTTCCAGGGAAGCACCGCGGCGCCGCAGCGTCGTGTCAAAATTCGCCGTCATCGCGTCGCGTGTTGTCCCGCCGTTCGAACGCGTCTCCGCATTGTTCCTGCCTCTCCTCGTGCCGCTTGTCTCTGGCGAATTTTACACAGGTTGTCCTCTTAATCGCTCTTGCCCGGGTTTCTGTCGCGATAGATATCGTGCGCAGAAGCAAAGAATTTGCTTTTTCCCCCCTCTCGATTCAAAACCCAGAATATTCGCGGGTTTCGCCCCCAGCTACTTGGCGAGTAGCTTTCCCGCGCGAAAATGGAACCCGCGACGCGTACACACGTCTCTCAACGTTTCGGGGGAAATCGAGTTTAATAGTAATTTCTCCCTCTGTACGGGATACCACTTTTGCCCACTCCTCTCCTAGCACAGCGTCTTTCCGTCTGATCTTTTGACGTCGGTGACCTATTTTATCCGGCAACCATTAACGCGTCGGGCAAATTGTGAGGTGAAATTTGCGCGGCATTGCGGCAACGTTCTTTGCGAGTCGAATCTCCTCTCGCTTCTATTTCGCGTCGAGTGTTTTAATCTACTGTTACGCGACGCGAAGCGATTCAGTTCAGTCGGTCCTTTTGTTTAATCGGAAAGAAGGAGAGGAGAAAGGAGAGCCGCCAAAGAGTGACCAAAGAAATAGCCTCTTTTGGGCCCACGATTTTGGAACTGAATTTTGTGCCAAATGGTAGCTTATGATGAGACATTAGTCACAACAAATTTTCAAGTTGAGGTTGACAATTGGTTTCTGAGATATGGGAGGTCAAAGAAGTGAAAATTCGTAAACGCGTCAGCGCATACGCTTTCATGTACGAACTTCTATGTCAGTCCGTTAATTTAAGAAATTACTTTCAGGGGTTTTCAAAACTCACAAAAAAAAATAAAACAAATATAAATATCCTTGTAGTGGGTGTTTTTTTAAAATATATCGTCCGCCATATTGATTCGGCCATTGTGAACTTTGCGGACTGCTAACAACGAATTTGAACTTAGATTTTCAAAATTCACAAATGAAAATCCAAATCAAGAAATATAAGTGTCTGTGTCTTGGGCGCATTTTTTAATATATCTTCCGCCATATTGAATTTTGAAAATCTATGTTCAAATTCGTTGTTAGTAGTCAGCAGAACCCGTGGAATTAATGAATTCTCACTTCTTTCACCTCGCATATCTCAGAATGGTTGTTGATGTCAAATCATATGCTATCATTTGGCACAAAATTCAGTTCCAAAATCGTGGGCCCAAAAAGAGGCCAAAAAAGGGCCTCATTTTTGGGTCACTCATTCCACCCCTGTATCAAGCAAAGTATGAAAGATCCATTAATAGTTCACCTGTGAGTTTTTCACTTTCTTGAAAGGCCGCGCCGCTGTTGGAGATACCTGAAAAGCCACGCGGCGGAACGACGCGCGCGGAATCTCCCGGCGAACCGTTGGAGAGTGAATTCAGAGCGGCGATATCCGGAAAAATGGAGCGCGCGCGTGGCCTTATCAGCGATTAGAATGGTATGTTTGCTAAGCAGTGCACCATAAACCATGCCATAACGAGACCGTAACACGTTACAGCAGGCCGCCGGGGCAGTTTCAGCAACGATTACGTCACAGGATCAATATTTGAAATGCTGAGCGCATTGTTTGCAAACGATCCGCCATAATAATAATGATTTTGCGCAAACTTCGCCGAAATTCGATTTCCACGCTGGCCGCTCTCTCCGCCCCGTCCCCTCTCGTTGTCACGCCAAATCGGCCGATAATAACATTATACCGGATAATAATATTATTCTATCCGCCGGTATTTTCCAGCGATTAGAAGTAAATTAGTGCACCGACACGGCTACCGGCCCTCGAATGTTTGCCGCGGCGCGTTGGTCGCTATAATTATTGTCGCGATACCAATAGCGATGGTTTTAACTTAACCTACTTCATCATCTCGTTAGCTCTATGAATCTGCCGATTGCCATGTTGCGAATTATCGGGGTACCTGGTAACCGATCGAGCAGAGAATTTTACGCACAAATGTAGATAAAATGCACGCGAGATCGCAGCTTTCTTTTGTCTATCGATCATTGCAATTGCTTCTGATCGGAGGTTTCGCTTCGATTCGAGCACAGTCTCGCAGCGTCGTTCCTAGAATTAACGAGAGCGGTTTAAAAAAAAAGTTGGGTACTCCCCGAGTCTCCGACCGGTGTCTTGCCACGTGGTCCACTTTTCCGCCGCTTTCCGCGCACGGCTTTCCTTCTTCTCCCGGTCCACGGCTATGAGTGATTCTAATTATGTTAATTAGTCGGCCGGCGTTGCTTGGCTCGTGGCTCTGAAAGTTTGCTCGTTCTTGCCGCGGTTCGTCGCGCGCGTTCTTCCGGCCCGGTCTCTCGAGAAAATCGTCCACGTGGCTTTCCGTAAAGCGCATTTTCCAGCGATAGCGCGCCGGGCACCCGGTGTAACCGCGGCAGATTTTAATATACCTCGCTGGCGCGTCTCGCCCGAGGAACACCGTAATCCCGCCCTCCTTTATTAAAACTAGTTATCACTTTAATAATTGCCCGGGATTGCGGCGCGTTTCGGGACGGCCGTTCATGCGGGTAAACTGGGAGGCCCCGCGAGATATGAAAATGTACAACGGCTGGTTTAAGCGGGTAGCTGCTTCATAAGCCGCCGAATTGATTGCCCAGCTTTCGCGTGATTAAATTCCGTTTGATCCGAGCCCCTGCCGGGACTGAAATCCTCCTCCCCCGCGACGCCACTTAAAAGGAGAAAGCGGGCGACGAGATACTATGAGATTTCAGACATTCTGCGATCAAACGTACGGCCCTTTGGGAAGGCGCAGGCACGAGGGACGCCTCTGCAAGTCGAAAAGCAAGAAAATCCCCGCCGATCGCCCGTGAGAGGCGCGCTTTCGTTTTCGTCTGTAACAGGAATCGGGGGACGATTGAAAGGGGAAGGACGGGGCAAGACCGATCGCGGCGGCGAGCAAAAAGGCTTGACCGCCAAATTCATTCCCTAATACGTACGCTGACGCGGTCTAGAATTCGTCCGCGCCAAAGGCTCATGGTAAAATTTCGACCGGCGGAGCCGCTTCGAAGGTGCCTCCGAGGTCTCGTCCCGAAGAGGCCCGGGAAGTCGAGAGGACGCTTGTAGACAAAGAAATCGGGCTGCATAAGAACTGGAGGATGCTTGAATAATAGAGCAGAGGAGTCCGGGGCCAGCGGGCCAAGGTGCATTAGGCTTGCACGCGGGCCAAACTTTTCGACCGTGTTTCCAGCGCCATTAGAAGCTAGCCTTGCCTGGTCTCTCGGTAAGAAAGTAATCGAATCATTCCGACGATCGATCAGCCATCCCGTCGCGAAATCACTGCCGCCGCGCCGCGCAGCCCCGGCCCCGTCCTGTTTACCGGTCTCGTAATTTCCAACGAAGTGTACAGCGAGCAACGTAAATATTTGGCCGGTCGGGTATATGCATTCATCGATGTATATCCGAATAAATTGCGAAGGGAACGTGTCCGATATTGTTGCTGGTAATAGGTCATTTACCGTAGCCAACAGGAACATGCAATTTCTTTAACTGATTTACGCGCGTTACATTTTAACTGCTATTAAACATCGCGGTAGCGAAAGGGTAGATAGAATTACGCTCGATCTGCATGGTAAGTACACATCCGTTGTTGAGGCGATCCGGAGGCAACAGTTAACCCCTGGTCGAGGGGAATGATTTAAAAAGGAACCAACAGGCAGCCGGCAGAAATGAAAATAACCCGCGGAAATGCGGAGTTAATGCAATCCCGCTTTATTCTCTCGTCGGGAAACAAGATAGGCGAGGTCATAATGTATCCGCGGGTGCTCCCGGCAATTCGGCGAGCGGCATGAAAATTCGAGCAAAAAGTCACTGGTGGTCACCCGTTGCTCGGTGGGGGGGGGGGGGGTGGAAAGGGGGCGAGGAATGGAAGAGTGACAAGCAAAGCCGCAGGTGCGAGCGGACACTATGATGAGCTCTGCCGCGTTCGGAGTTCGGAACGGCTGGACCTCTCGCTAGTCGTTACGCCAATTCTAGATGCAAATTTATGATGATTTAATACGAAACTGCCGAAGTGGGTGGACCAGGGGAGCCTCGTTTTTATCGTCAGCCGTTGTAATTCTTTCTGTCGCTCGTCGACGGACCCGGGAAAACGTTTCCTTTTTCCTCTTTGCCCTGGGAAAAGGGTACGTCGGATATTCGCGAGGACGAAGTTGCGCGCGGCTCGCTGCGCCTCCTTGCGCCCTCGAAAGATCTCGCAGGAGCCAGGGCCTGGCCCAAGGATTCCTGGGGAGACAAGGCGAATTAATTATCCGTTGAACAAAGGCAGCATCGTGCTCGACAGAGAAATTGGGCAGATTTTTGTCGCGCCAGCACCGACGGGAAATCCTCGCTTAATCTGGCTCTATTAATCGCGAGCGGCCGGAGCGGGTAGCCGAGCGGCAAAAAAATTTATGCACGCGTACGAGCGACAGGTGCCACCGATGGAAACGTGCCAATTCGGCGATGTCGATTTCGTTCGGCCACCGTGTCGCCGCAATTCGGCCCTGTGCTCCGTCGGTGATGATTTATCGCGACGCTTACTCGCGCTTCATGAAGCTCCGAGTATAAACGGAATAATGAGCGCGCTGACAAATATTGAATCCCTTGGGGGGGGGGGGGGTAGGGATTAGGGTGGGGCCCTCTCTCGCTCGGGATGGCCGACTTAACTGCGCCACAGTCACACGCAGAAGCGTCGCGAGTCTGCAACCGGGGCAACCTGTGTTTGACAGTTTTTTAATCGACTCAAAAATTATTAATTTCCCGGTAGATATTTCAGTTTAATTTCAACGGTATGTCAGCGGGCAGTGACGCGGCAAAGCGGCGTGTCGCGTTATTACGAAGCGGTCGGATGAACACGATGAAATGAAAAACTCTGCCGCGGGTATCGGTGGCGAGTGGCAGCGAATTTCATCGTATCCCGTCGATCGTTGATTGCGTTATACCGTGTCATAGTTGCTCGTTGATAATCCCGGGTGTCCGTCGAAGGTCGGACGAAAAATATGCTCCGACTACCGTAAAAACGGTCGTACCGTGTGTCGGCAATAAAGACCGGGGGGGGGGAGGGGACTGGTTGAATCGTTTCGCGGCCAGGAGCGCGCGATATTGCATTCTCGGCCGTCTAATTGCTCGCGCGTCGCGATTAATCGTTTCTCGATAGAAGTCCGCGCGAGATTTACCAGCAAGAACTTCTCTCGCGGGGATCTCGACGAGCAGAGGACAGTGTTCTCAAGCTTGTGGAAGTCTCTGTTCTTATCTCGCCGTACGGCGAACGTCTAAGGCGAAGTTAGCCCCGAATTTTTCTCGGTTGAGGGAGAGCGAGGATCATTCTATGCTCTCTGAAATCACGGTCAGCGATTGTACCGTCGCTCGAGGAGGATCTCGAAGCCGTCCAGCGGCGGGAGAGAGGATAGACGAAGCCGAGGGAGTCGAAGAGGTCCGCGCGAACCGGCGACCCGCGAAGATTAATGATGGGAATTAGTATTCGTCGCCGTACGGTTGAATTACAGAAAGTTATCTCGCCGGCTACGAGCGAAACGCTTAGCGCCAGCTCCACCCTCGCCCCGCACGGCTCCTCTTCTTCCACCTACTCCTCCGCCTCTTCTTTTTCTTCGTCTTCCTCTTCACTTCCCTTAGCCCCCCCCTTTTTTTTTCATCATCTCGCGATCCATATTACCGGAGCCCCTTGAATAATGCGACGATTTATTTTTCTCGGGCTGCGATCGCTGATTAAGAGAAGCCCCCGGCTACGGGAACAGAGCCGGAGAGCGGGGGAGCAGCGGGCCAAGCCGAGGGTGGCCGTCTCGAAACATGCGGGTGGTAACGGCCGCATTAGCCACGCGCCTGATATCTCGTCCCTTGACGTCTCTATACGGTTTTTAATACCGTCGCCGGAACTTGGTCCGAGCCGGCTCTGAGGCAATCGATAACCGAGGCCGCTGAAGAATTACTCGACGCGATACGGCACGGCGCCCGAGGAGCTAAGGTACCCGTGGACTTTTAAATTTGCCAATTTCGTCAGGGGGGGAGCCGTAATTTTTCATTTTCACCGTGTCGGGCGACTTTTACTACTGGGTAGCGCGCCGACGACGACGGCGTCCTCGAATGGCGGCATAATTACTTGGAATTTCCGCGGTGAGAAATTTCTGGCACGTTTTAATGCTAATTAAGAAGATGGCCAGTGGGCCAACGGAGAGAGGAAGACGCTACGGGGCGGGAAAGACGTCGGCGCGAATTAATGCAAATGTCGGGACCGCCGCGGACTAGGTTGAAAGTGGAAATCGTTGGACAGATATTGGCTTTATTGTTGCCACTTTTGCCGCCGATAAGATAGCCACGGTCCACCCTACGGAACGCCGAGTGAGTTATCTCCCTGCGAGTTGGATTATTGGTTGCGAAATGCCCCGGGTATCGAGGGAACATGAAGTCAAGCACGAGGACGAAAAAGAAGAGGAGGAGGAGGAGGAGCAGGAAGAGGAGGAGGAAGTCGAGCTCGCGTGTGGTCCCTCCAGCATGGAACCGGTGGCGATCGGTGAGCTAGTCCGTCGTTCGCTGCGGTCTCCTTCTTTTCCTTGGACAATCGACACCGAAATAATTACGGCGGAGGTCTACGAAACGAATGGAATGCTGTTCTGCCGTCCAGCTAACAGTCTCCGCCTAAAATTCATCCAACTTTTCCACGACACTCGAATCCGATCCGGCGACAGGTGCCTCGGAGACTCTGTCCTCTGGAGTCCGCTCCACTTTCCGGAGGGTTAGGCGGCCTCGAGAGTCCTGGTTGCGCAAGCTGCGTATCTATCGTCGCTCGTAATTATCGGAGCGGCAGCCGTTATCGCGAACGATCGGCCGTGGCGAAGTTTCTTTTCTCGGTAAACGCGACCACCGATCGCAGCCAACGAATGCCGAGCGTTTCCTCGCCCTCGGCTACCTGTTCCGAGGCCCGAAATATCTGCACCGGGGCCCCCGGTGTTTTGGGTATTCTTGACCTGCATCGATTCGAATCTAATTGGCGGATCTCCGCCGCGGAATTCGCCCGGTATCGCGAATACCGTTTCGGTCGGCGGCAAGTATTTCGGACCTCGTTAATTCTCGCGGCGAGGCGAGGCGAGGCGCGATCATCCCGGCTTATCGCGATTTCACGGGGAACTCGAAAAATACATGAGATTTCTACGTAACACGGTTTCCCCTCGACTCGAACGGCTACGGGGACCGAGGAATTTATCCTCGCCGCCGCATAATTGTCGGCTGCTCGCCGAAGAAACTCGAAACCGATTCGCAATTACACTCGCGCGGGATACATCCGACTCGGATCGTAGAACTTTCGCAAGCCCCTCCGCTTAGCGGATCGCCTGTCTCGCTGCCTCTTTCCGAGACCACCTTCCGCGCATCTTTCGCGCTATGTACCGGGCGAGACGATCGAACTGTCGTGACCGTTCGTTAGCGCTCGGAATAAGTACAAGCAGCGAAAAGTGGTGAAACGAAGTTTTCCAAGCGTCGAGATTTACGGTTACGAGAGTTTAAGCAAGGAGTTTTATTGGATTAGCGTCAGCGAGGAGCCGCGAACGCGCGTGAAATACGCGGGCCTCCTCGTAAACGCGAGCCCCGGCCGCTAAACAACTCTGCTTACGACTTCGGAAATGAACTGCAGTCAACCCGACACCACCGAACTGCCTCTAAAACACTTGCTACGTTGTGTCTTCCGGCCGTTTACAAGTCGCGCACCTGCGAAACCCTTTATCGAGGGCTTATCTCTGCCTCGCGTAAAGATTCACACGAACCATGGGAGTGTGTGTAGGGATCATCCACATCCTCGGGTGGTCCGAGTATTCGGAGGAAAGGTTGGAAAGACACGGGGGGAGGGGGGTCCGTTCCAAAGTCCCCCAGTATCGCTGTTGGAAAAATCGGGGACCGGCAACCGCGATTTCGCTTCGGTCGCGCAAAATGAGGCGTGATCGAAGTTAACCACCCGCTTGGGAATTACAGGGGAAACGCACTTTTCGCCTGGGAAATGATATTTACCCCGTCGCCGGCTAAACACGGGACCGGGGGCGTAAATTAATGGGCCGTTGTATCGACGGCGCGAGCACGGCCCGTGTCTGTGTTGACCGTGTGTTAATTGAGTGACGTTGGGTAAATAGTTTGGGCGGAAATAGCGGCCGGTTCGGCCTCGGTATCCGACGATCGACGTCGTCGCCTATTCACCTGCTCGCCCCTGCCTGTAGCCTACCCCCACTAATTACACCTTCGATTCGCAAATTTTCTCGCGTCTTTCGCTGAAGAAATGCGTTTCTGGCGGAGGTCGAAGTATGGTCTGAAGAGAGGACGGAAGGAGAGAAAGTGGGAAGGTGGCGTTTCGTCCTCGGCCTGCTTAGTTGACTCATCGGTGAGGCTTACCCAGCAGACCCTGCCGCAGACGCGGGGACGTTAAACGGTAGGGCGAAACGGGCGTGGGGCAAACTGCACTAGTGCTGGCACTACAGTAATCATTGGCACTCCTGGTTAAAAAGCCAAATATTAAGAAGTACAAGCTTAGAAAGTACTTTTTTACAATTTCTTATTTTTTTGTTACTACAATACTGCAAAGCCCAGTAGTTGAACTACACATTTTACATCTGACAACACTACGAAGTGGAAAAAGGGGCTGAGTTTTATGTGTTTTTTTTTAAATTTTGATAAGGGGTGGGTAAGTATATTTAGTCGTTTTGTAACTAATGGATTGAAATACAGATTTACTAAGTGTTGTAGGTATTTAATAGCGAACGAAATAGTCTGTTTAAACACTTTAGGCTTCGTTTTTAACTACATATGTTTCTCTATATAACCTCAAATTTTAGGGTTCCAATCATTGTACAGTTTAGCGTATGTAGGAATGAGTAGATGAGGGAGAACTTGCGAGAGAGCGGGGTCGGCCGAGAGGCCCTCTTGCGGCAGTGGTATCGCTACGGGTCTTTTTCCGAGCTGAGATTCTCTAGATACAGCTGTCCTCGACAATATCGCTTTAAAGTTTAAACCACGCTGTACCCGCGGAGAAGGCGAATCTGATTCTGCCCAGAAGCGCCCGAAGTGCTTGAATCTTGTCGGGCCGTCAAAAGTACCTTTGCCCGCGACTTCTTCTCCCGCCGCGTTAATTGCCAGCAGCTGCGCCACCAGGACTATTAATTACACGTTTTCTTCGGCTTTCCTAACTCGGCTTGACAAGCTGCCGCACAGCTATCGCGCCCCTGACGAGGAGGTTAATTCTCCATCGTCGTATATTCAAGCGGCGTAACGAAAACAAGACTCCTAAAGTAACTCGTACCACCACCAGCCCCCCTAACCGCGCAGCCAGCCCCTTATTCTACAGGCACGGAAGCCCGTTACGGAACGTACACGCCAACTTACCAAACAGTTCCAACGATAATCCCATAATCTCCCCATTAACCCCGCGCTCGGTCCCCTCTATTACGCAAAAATATCCTCGCGTTCGTAATTACGCGCGCGACTCGTCGACCGCTCTCCGTTTGTTCGTCGCCCGATTCACGGGAAACTCGTAGGGGGGGGGGGGGGGGGAAGCGCGTGCAAATTAGCAGCCGAGCCCGAGGGCCACGCAAAAAGCGAGATTCTTGCGCCGCCGGGCGCTGGCCCGTTTGATAAGGCCGCCCGCGGCGAATAACGTTTTAATCTGGCCGTCGGTCGCGGTCGTCCCTTTATTCCCTCTCGCTCCATCCCTTTCTTCGCGCGACTGGCGCCCCTGTACCCTGTCCGAGGCCTATCTCCCGTCATCCCTGCACATTTTTGCATATTCCCGCTCTCGGCGGAAACTTGGACGTTGCCGGAACGGACGTTAAAAGTCCGACGTTAAAAGGACAAGGGAAACCGGATTCGTTCGCCTTTTTTCACCACCGAAGGGAATTACTCGTGGCGGAGTCTCCAAGTTTCCGCAAGGTACTTCGCAAATGAAGCGCTACTTCACCGGCGAACCATATTAGCGAAGATAAGCCGACGGAATACTAACTAAGGATCCCTATAACACCGCGTTTCAGTTGGGTAATATGCAAATGCTACACCTCAAGTTCTCCGGAGATTTCTGTCCTTCTTTCAACGATCGCGGATACGATTTCCCTCCGGTCTTAGATTGGCCCGACCTTCTCGGAAGCGCGCTGGCGCGCCCCCCTCCGCTTCTAGCTTGGGGCACCGTTGAAGCGGACCTACCGTCGGGCTGTTAATTGCGCGATATCGCAACGAAAGCAGAATTCAATTAGGTGCCAAGCACTCCGCAGCTTAATGCCTGAAAGATAACCGTAACGCGGCCCTGTCCTTCATCTTGCAAACGGGATTTCTTTCGCTCGGACGGAATTTCGAGTATGAATTCGTTAATTACACGCCCTCCCCGTGAAAACGGTTTCTACGCGGTTCTAATTAAATTGGATAGGCATTTCATAATAACGCGCGCCACGGGGATGAATATAAATTCGTTAGCTTTATATTGACTTTTAAATACACCGTGCGCTGGACGCGAGCGTGTTTGGCGGATATTTCTTGCAGCGCCCTCTACCCCTCGGCAGATTACCGCTTATCCCTCGAAAAAAGTAGGCTACCCCCATGCCAGGCTGAATATCGTCGAACCGTGCCGCTAAGCTTTCCAGACGAATGACATGAATTATTGAACGGTAGAATTCCGTATCCATGATCTGGCTCTGCCTCCAATATTGACGGGAGTGTTTTGGAATCTCTGAGTTATTTCCTTTGTTGATACATCCTCAGGCTGGGATCCGCGAGCTCGTAAGAACAGCTCGAAAATAAATCATCGGGCTCGTCCGACGTATGTATCTCTTTTCTGACGTGGTTGCGTTTGCGCTCAGCCTTCTCTCCGATCCTAGGCGTCTGTCGGCCGCGTCTAATTCATACGAAGCAGAGTTTAACTCGTTTCGACAGAGTAAAGAGAATTTGAAGAACGAGGCCCAGTTCAGCTGGAGTCCGCGTACGAGCCTCATCCCTGAAATGAGTGCCAGGCTCTCTCGATTTAATTCCTACGCGAATCAGCCGTTTTCGCTCCGAGAGCCAGACATTTGTTTCCCTCCGCAGTCGTTACTTTCACGCCAACCAGCAGCGGTCGCAGATCGGTTTAAGGGCGTGTAACTCCGGCGATGTAAAGTTGGAAGGAATCGTCGATCACGCTCGTACGTACGAGGCGCGGCCGCGTCGAAGACACACCGGCTTCTAATGCGGAAATACGACGTACGTTGGCGTGAATTTTTAAACCTAAGGAAGATATGTCGGGGGATCGCGAGCCGCGGTTAGTCTCTGCCAGCGGGGAATCGATACCGAAGGACATCAACTATGATTTCCATGGATCACCGTCATGGATCCTCCAGCGGTGGAAACGAATCAGGTCGATTTGCCGCGGTGAGCAAACAGAAATAAATTGCCATCGAGCGACTTTGAAATCCCGCCGTTCCTGCGCTGTAAATAAACGCGGCAAGGGGCTTAAGCGAAACTGTACGTAAACTAGAAGAAACTCGGTCGGAACGAAGGCCCGGCCAGTGGCTCGTTTGTTGCCCGGTATATAGTTGCAGCCGAGGCACTGCGCCCTTTGTCTCGCAGCCTGCAATCCGACTCGCGGAATTGTTTTCAGCCGATCCCCCAGGGAATCGTTCGAGGCCAGTGTTGGACGGACGTGGAACAAGCGTGGAAAGAATGCGCGAGGTTCGTGCTCGCCCACGGTGTCTTTCGACTCTGTTGGAGGGAATTCAGACGGGAACAGGAAGCCCCCCACAGATTGTCAACTTAAGTCACGGGGGAAGAAAGAAATGGTGTGCAAGTTCGTGGGGAAGCGCTCAACTAGCGTCGCAGCATCGACTCTGGCGACGGGGCTTCGAAAGCAGAGAAGTTGCCAGTGAAAACGGACACTCGTTCCAGGGCAAACGTTTATTTCTTCGAACGCGCGGGTCACAAGCGGCTAGAGAAGTCGAGGGTTAACGCTGGAAGTTCTGTTTGCCGCGGTAACAATGGCCTCTCGCGGATGGTAATCGAGTTTCCCCGTTGACATTACATTTCTTCCCGTTGCTCGAGAAAGTCAGTCAGAGTTGGCTCCGTTTCTGGGAAAACGTCTTTGGCCTCGCCGAGGGGGAAAAACGCGAGAGGCGGCGTTACGCGCAGCTAGGCACGCGCTTCATGCTTCAAACCGCAGCACACGCGTTATTAGAATATCTTGTTCGTCCAAAACCCTTTCGTTATGGGCTGGGCGAGCGGCGGGGTTGAGTGGAACTTGAAATTCCGCGCGCGGCCGGAATATGTCGGACGTTAAAGGGAAACCCCGGCGGCTCTGATAGTTTTGCAACACTGTAGATTTAATACCACACACCGGGTTGCGGTACAAAGTATCCTGTTTCGCGCGGGAACCCCCTGGCGGATACGGTGCGACGGGAGGAAGTTTCTTTCGATCGGTTTGCGTGGATGCATGAAATTCGTAACCAGCGGTCCACAGAGGCTTGAACGATCGGGGAAGAGGTGTTTCGATGGAAACGGCTTTAGGCACGATCGTCGCGCCGTACACCGCTCGGTTAAGAAAAAAAAAGGAAAGTGATAAACCGCGAATGTAACCGCGACATCCGCCGCTTTAGAGCAACGCGCTCGATACAGACGTCAATTAAAAAGTCATTTGTTTCCGTCTTATTCGGAGGGGGGCAAAGGGGACGGGGCAGCGTCGCATCGGGCCCCATGGTTCGTTGCCTTTGATATCTCTGTTCGCCTGCCCCCTCCCCTCGAACCCCCCGCCGTCTTTCGGAGAGGAAGAAAGAAATAACACAATTTTATCGCCGCGGTCGAGGTCCCTTTAATCCGCGAAACGATCCTTATAATTCGTGCGGTCGGTTACGGCTGTATTTCGGTTAAAGCGCCGTATCCCCGTAAAATTTATACGAGAAAGGATAAAGATGTTATCATAACGTGACCCCGGCTCGAGACGGCCCCCGGCCCCCTCCCCGGCCACCGTAAGATTACGCTTTTACGAATTTGCCTTTTATATAGTACAAACTGGTTTATGCGCCCCTCTGCTCCCCTCCCGTTCGGGACGTGCAACCGACGTTTCCATCGCGAGCCCCCGGACCGGCAACGGGAGAAAGGATGCTCTTTTTCTGTCGTCGGAACAGAGGCGAATATTTTGCTCCCCTCTAGCGACGAGAAATTAATACGGTTGCAGTTACCCGCGACGTCGGGGACGCTCGAGTGTCCGACTCTTGTCGTTAGCGAGCTCGCCCCCCCAACCCCCGCGATCGTTTAACAGCTGATAGATGGAGGGTCGAGGAAACGACAGAAAAAGGTCGCGGTGGAACGAAGGGGGGGGGTTCGGTCAGTCGAGACCGTGGTCGATCATACTTATGGAGATTCATGCAAATACAGTGCAAAGAAACCAAGCAACGCGAAGCCCCCGAGCGGGTGGCGAGGGCTAAGGGTCGCGCGACGGCATTACGCGCGATACAAACGAGGCTTTACCGACAAACTGCCGGCGCATCGCGCGCAATGAAATATTCATGGTGTGGCTGCATTCGCTTATGACCGCCAGAAATCATCGGGAAAATCGTGAATTACCCGTTCCCTCGGTTCCTGGCCCTGAGGGGACCCCGTTTACTCTCGTAGAAGCCAAGCGCAACGGGGAACTGTTCGCCGCCAGTAGATTCGCCTGCTTCGTAGTCAGACACTCTTCGATCAGCCAGCGACGACGCCGGTAGTTACAGGCGGGATACACTCTCGGACTTGTTAGACGCCGCGACTCGATTCGGTATTCGACACCGAGCCTCGAGATACAGATGCAATTGGAGGGGGTATCGGTCGAATCGCGGTTCCCGTCGTTACCGCGAAACCACGCTCGAAGATCCGAATCGTGGATAGGGTATCGTGTTATCGCGATGCCGCGTGATTCGCTGCAGCTAGCCGTTGTTTAGAAATCTAGATTATCCCGGCCTCTCTGTGCGCCGTTTACCGGAAAGCTGCCTGGCAGTGGAGAGCAAGCTTCGCGATTTACTCCACGAATTCCTCCCTTCGCAAGTACGCTATTGTTTCAATCGCCAGGAAATTAGCTGCGCTACGCACCGTGGTTAGATGGTGTTTTATACGCGACGCATCTTTGGCAATTATTTTGCTCCTGGGAAAAGAATTTCCCCTATGTTTGCGGGATGACTGATCGATGGATCGCCTAAGTGCTAGTGGAAGTCGGAACTCGCTCGTTGGTGCTGGGAGGACAGGCGAGAGAATATCGATCGATGGTCGAGGAGGAAACAAGGCGAGCGAAAGGACGGAGAGGTCTCTATCGTGCGGAGGAGAGCACGTATTCGGACCCACCGCCGCCCTCGGCGCCGTGGGGGTCCCTTTTGGGCAGCAACGGCGTGCCGCCGCCGCCGCCCGATGTATCTGGTTACCTGGCCGAGAGAGAACGCGAAAAAAAGGGACGACCACGAAGTGACGGCGCAGAGTAAACACAGCCACGGAGGCACAGGATACGCGCGACGAAATTTTGTCTACCGTCGCGCCGCTGGATCCCTCGATCCCGGGCCCCGTTCCAGCTGGAAATTAAGCCGTTAAATACCGATCGGGGAACTTCGCCCGGGCCCCGATCGCGCTCGCACCGGAGATCGGAGGTGTCTCGTTGCTGGCAGCGGCCAGTCGATCCATCGGAATCGCCATCGATCGGAAATAGAGTTAGCCGCCGACGGCCGCGACACGGCCACGATCGACGGTGAACCGCGGCGTGAATACCGACAGCCTTGTATTTCGCGCAAACAATTCCGGAGCTCGAGAACTCCATTGAAAATCAAATTACAGCTTATTCTAGTTGCCAGCTGCTGCCCTTTGTGCGGGATAAAAGTTGCCAGTCAGAATGACAGCGGGATAAGGGCGTGGAATACGTGTTTTCGAGTTTGAGAAGCGTCGTCGAGAGGCGGCCGGAGGAATTTCTGCGCGGCAGCGCGAGAGAAACCGGTGGCCAGAAAGGATAATAGAGAATTTATTTCGCGGTCGAGAGACAGAGAGGGAGACGGAGGTGGGTGTAGTTTGGACGGCGGCCCAGTCGACACGAAGATTTCTCCCGGCGATAGGGAGTTTTTCATACGGCGACTCGACACCGGGATAAGGAGGATAAGGGCACCGAGGGCGTACCGGGAATCCTGCATGCACCTCGGGCCTCCTTTCTCTTGCTACGACGCGAAAGAAAGTGGTTACGCTCGAGGAGCTGCAGAGCACCGGATAGCAATGCCTTTTGCTACAGTGGCAGAGAGGGAAAACGTGAGAAACGGGCGATTTTCGGGTTCCTCGGCAGAGTGTCGAGGGATGGGGGGAGACTTGGAGCGGTTAGAGTGAAACGGAAAGCTTTTCTTTAATTGCCTGGCCAATCGTAACGGCAGAGTATCCAGTCGATGAACCTTTCGCGTTGGGAACTTGGTCTCGTTCCTTTTGGAAATTTATTCCGCCAGAGGGTCCGTTGGAAGGATTCGACGGAGCGATTTCGAAACGAGGGTGGGGGGGGGGGGAAGATGTGTGCAAACAACGGCGGAGCGGTGCACGCGGCGCTCGCGATTCCAGGATAAAAATACTCGGAAGCGCGCGCGTCCCGATAAAACGGCGCTCGTTTCGCCAAGGTTTTCTGCGAGGAGCACGCGCGCTCGCGCGAGGGAATGCAAAGTGGCTCTCTTCTCGCCTCGGAGAGACAAAGAGACGCCCGAGCGGGGAACAAGGTGGCCGCCTGCGATCGGCGTTTGGCCCTCTTTCCCTCTTACCCCCGGCCGCCGCGCCGAGGAGCGGGCCTTTTATTTTTAAATCTCCGCCGCTCGCGAAACGCGCGGGTGGCCGCCGTGTTTTCCTAAGCCGGCGCAAAATTACACACTGCCCGGTTTCGGGGGCCCTCTCCTCCCCTCTCGCTCCCTCCCTCCCTCCCTCCCTCCCTCCCGCGCCCCACCCTTTTGCCGGCTCTCCGTCGCTCCTGGCCCATCTGCAGCCTCTCTGCCTACCGAAATCAAAGCTAAGGAGGCAGGTTCCGGGCGGAGGGGAGGGAGAAAATAAAAGAGAAATGGAGGAGAGAACGGGAGAAGCGATGGACCACTGAAGAGACAGAGACGAAGCCTGCGGACGATAGAGGATAAGAGGAGAGGGACGCTTGGGAAGGGGTTGCTCGGTCTTATTTTTCGGCGGCCCTTTATAGGCCTCCCTCCCCTCTACCTGCTGCTGCCAATCAAAAAACGAGCAAAAGGGAAGAAATCACCGTGGGCCGGGACCCGCGGAGGGTCTTCTGGGTTAACCGTAGCAGGTTGGAAAAGTGTTGGCCCGTTACGGGGGACACGGTAATCGAACATTTTTATTCGGCCGTGTACTTTTACGCTGAAGCGAGATGCGCGTCCGCGTGGAAGAACGTGGGATTCCACCGGGTAGAATTTTCCAAGAACCGATACGCCGAGGGAAGTAATTTTTCCTCGCGTCGGCCACCTGCCTCGACACACCCGCTAAAGGGCCTCGATCGACGGGGTGGGCGGAAAACGGTGTGTCTGGCAGCAAATTCCGCGGGGGATTCGTTCCGATCGCGGAACGAAACGATACTGCCGTGATAAAGAGCCCGCGCATGTTCTCGCGGCCCTCCTCCCCCCCCCCCCCCGCGGGAGGAAGCCCGCGTACCAGCGCCGCGCTGACATTACATCGGCCAATCCTCACCCTCGACAATCGTTGCTCGTAAAGTTCTCGATTCCTCCGACCATCTCGTTACACATCTATTCCAGCCGGCTGCCGCCGTCGCGCGTCTCCTTATTACACTTATCCAGCCTCGCGAAGTCTGACTCGGGCGCGGAATGAATCTACTCGAGGCTCCTCCTCCGGCTTTCCTCTGTGCGCGCGCGAGAACGGCCTCTGGAATGCGGCAATCAAGCCCCTCCGGCGGTGTCCCCCCCCCCCCCCCACCTCCCCCTCCCCTAGTTTGACCACCTCGACATCTCAATTAGGGAAGGACGTTTTGTCGCGTCTGCGGGGAGACGCGATCGCATACGCGCCACGAATAACAACGCAATTAATTATTGAAAACGACGGCGCGCGATGGTGGCGGCCGATGCGGCGGCAGTCGCTCGGTAAACGACTTATTTCGAGTCAGGTTAGCGGTAAATTGGGGGCGCGTATTAGGGACGGCAGAGCGAAGAATGAGACTTCGGGATACCCCGAGGGGGGGGGGGAGGGGAGGGGGAACGTCGTCCTCTCTCTACGAGACGTTAACGAGCCAGTAAATATGTTGACTACCACATCGGCACGGTTGGAAGCGTCTCGTATACGCCGGCCTGTATCTGAAACCCTCCCCTCCCCCCGCTCCATCCTTCCCCTTTCATCCTGCCTTTGCTGCAGCTCCTTCCTCATCCGACGAAATGATTATTATAGTTCGTAACCGAAGAGCTGCCCATTTTAGAGCCTGTGGAAGCCGCCGTATAATTTTCCACCCACTAAAATAGCCATCACCCTGTCTACCCGGGACCGATCTCCGTTCGTGATTATCGGCAAATAAGGTACAGTACGGGGAGAAAATATCGCCCGAGCTGGGAGGAGAGGCCCGTGTCCGAACGACAACTGCTTTATCTCCTCTGCTTTTCTGTGTCTTCCAGCGCAATTTTCACGAAAAACCTCCCGAGCAACTTCGACCATCCGATCGCGTGCTTACACTCGGCTGTTATCGGTTCGTAATTGAATCGCAAAGTGTGCGTTTCAGCTGTCACGGGAGACGGAAACGAATAGGGGAGAAGGACGATTGTAGAGAGGCTCGATGCGAAAAGAGAAGAAAAAGGAAGCAGGAGAATTTTCGCCGAAGCAGACGAAACCGAAGGTGGTTGACTGCGAAGAAGATGGATCGAGACACAGAAATCGGGCGCGAAGAAAATCGTCCATGGTGTGGAGCGGGTGTAAACACGACCTCCTCGCTGACCAGCGCCGATGTAATTAAATTTCCGCGCGCCCTGCATTCCATGGACACCCTTTCTGTCCGCGTGGCCCCCGGCGTCTTACGTATTAAACATTCCGATGCGGTAACGAGACTGGTTGCCGCCTAATGAGATTCTAAGCGAGAAACGCTCGGGCCCGCGTGACGCCGCTGGCTTGGATCAATCGTATCGATCGCCTCGTTACAGCTTCTGGCATCGTCCAGCTTCGAAAATGCTAGTGGCTGGTGTCGAAAAGCAATTTCGGGCGAGGCTTAAGCGCGCGGTCGGAACAGCCGCACGGCTCGATTGCGTTTCGCGGAGAGGCGCGTGCAAATGAAGCGTAACGGTGATTACAGAGGGAGATAAAGAGATAGACGGAGAGATGGAGAGAGAGAGAGAGAGAGAGAGAGAGAGAGAGAGTGTGGTGGCGGCTGGCAGGATTGCACAGGTGAAATAAGAGTCGCGGTTACGGGAGCGAGCGAGCGAATCAGCGAAGTCAGCCAGCGCGGCGGTCGGCTCGCAGGCGACACGCACAGGATCAGGAACTTTCTCACAGGAGAGGCCCAAGGACGAACGCATATTTTCTCCCCCCCCCCTCGGCGGTGGCCGACGATCGTTAGGCTCGCGGTGGCCGCCTTTGTCCCGGAGGATGTTAGCGCCTCGGTCAACACGCTGCTAAAGAGGAGCTGCTTCGAAATAGCGCGCTGGTAAATCCCTTATAAGCCTATAGAGGTAACATGATTCACCGTGGTATAGGTCAGATTTAAGCCGCCTTTGATATTTAAATCGGCCCTGCGCGCCGCTGGATAGAGGCAGAAAAGAGTGGGCAGGGCGCGACGGGGACAGCGAAAGGGGTGACGGCGGAGGAGGCACGGAGGAGGTGGTAGGAAACGACCACACAGGAATTTACACGTTCAGCGCCTTCCGGCGACTCGCGTTCCCTTTCGTTCCTCGCGCGCTCGTTCGATTCCAGTTCGTTTCGGTTCGTTTTGGACGGCGATGCGGTCGGTTCGTTTTGGACGGCGATGCGGTCGGTTCGTTGCCGGGCCTGGCCCGGCCGTATGTATGCGCCCTCCGGAGATAAAAGTATTCCGTGGCCGGGCGAATTTATGCGCGAACTCGGCCACCGGTGTCCTCTGAGCGCCCCTTTTGCCGCGCCCCATAATTCGTAAATCCCGCGTATTTGTTATCGGGAATTGTCACTCCCGCTCCGAGCCGCGTCCCGTCCAAGAATTTCGATGGCTCCGAGGGGCCCCGGCTGGAATAGTCCGTTCCGAAGAAGCTCGTCCTTTTTCCACGAATTTCCGGCGTTCTTATTTACGCGCGCACCGCAGCGCACCGTCTAGACGAGGAAACCGTTCTCGAAGGAATTCGCTCCCGGCCGGGGCGCACCCCTCCGCCTCCTTTCGGAGGATAAAGGATTGTCATCAGCCTCGATTAGCGTCCTTGTTCGGCCGGGCCTCGGCTATCCCACGATTCCATCGCCGTCCTCCAGGAATGCCCGATGCGTTCTCGTTGAAACGCGTTGGCGCGTCGATTTAACTCTACAATAGGTAGCCGGTCGTGATAAATAAAGCGCGGGATAAATGAAAATGGTCTATCGAGGTGACGCGCGCGCGCGGCTGCCCGGGGTGGCGGCCTCGAGGTAGGCAAGCTGAGAATCCTGGCGGTAATGAAGTCCTCCGGTACGTCGTTAACTCGCGCAGCTTTTTATCCGCTGACGACGACGTATGAATGCCATTTGTCGCAGCGGCCGCGAGTAATGCATTCGCTCCCGCGGTGCGCCACGTGGAAACTTTTTCTTTAATTCCCTTAATTACGGGCCGGGGCCTCGGCGGAGGCTCGCGTGGCGCTAAACGTCCGAGCGAAACTTACAATCCCTCGTCTGGTACGTGTTTCAGGGCACCCAGCTCCCTAAGCTGGCTGTCACTCCGAGAACATACGCTACCTTCCTTCGTCGCTGCTCTCAATCGAGTCGCGGAGACGAACGCCTGACAGCCAGGTATCGTTGAACGCAAAATGCCCCGAGAACGTTTTCCAGAGGATTCCCTCGAGGCGTTCGAGGCTACGCGATAGGAAGGCAGCGGCCACGGAACGGGTGCTAGCTCAGGGTGCCTTGACGGCGTTCCCCGCGATAAGCCAGCACGGAGAGTGTACGACTACCGTTGACCGTTTAAGACTCGAGGACGGCTACCGTGACTCTATGGCCCCTTCCGTCTGATAAACTCGCAGGTGCGACGATTCGCAGCTCGACACGTGAGAGTCCGGTTTTATCGCCGGGACACGCGATCCTCTCCTCCTACTCTCCCCCTCCTCCCCTCGGGCTCCTCGTGCACGCTTACCGCGCTCGATTATCCCTTTCATTTCGGTCGGGAAAATCATAGCCCGCATCGACCCGTTTAACGGGGCCATTCGGTGTCGCATTAACCGTCTCGCAACAATTTAGCGCGCCTCGTAACGTAATCGTAAAATCGCCGGCTATCGAGGGATCTCTCTCTCTCTCTCTCTCTCTCTCTCTCTCTCTCTCTCTCTCTCTCTCTCTCTGGACGAAACGGGCTGCCCGTTCGCGTCCTCGTTGATGGAGACATCGGACGGTACGCGCGCGATCGTTACTTTGAATAAGGAGACACCGGCGGACGGGGAGTTGTCAGGGTTCCAAATCTCGGCCGGGACGCGCAGCGTTTCTGGCCGAGGGCTATCTGATTTCACGCAAAGGAGCACTTTGTCCACCGGCGTCAGTTTGACAACGTTCAGTCCGCGGCGCAATTTATCTTTACCGAGCATGAAGAATGAAACCGCGAGGAGTGGCAACCGAACGATCGCTTCCTCGCGCACGGCATTTCTATATCTCAGGCATGCTCTGCCCCCAGGGCCTGGGACTTGTTTCGTGGGCGATTTAAATCGCGGAAGCGTGTTGCCGGGACGGGAACTGGACGATCCCCGGGGTACCTGAGCGGACTCTCGCGTGGCAGAGGCTTCTGTCACTGAACATCGAACCCGCTGAAACGGACCTCGGTTTATTATACAAATCTGATGCCAACCCGGTGCACAATGCCTCGAGGTACCCTAAATGGCCCCTAAAAGGCACCGGGCATCGACCACTCGCAACTGGCCAGCCGTAAAACACTTAACGCAAACGACGTGCAATTAAACGATCCAAGCGACGACGCGGTTGAGGCGAACGTCTCCCGAGTGGCATCGAGCTCTCTCGCCCCCTTGTTCTTTTCCGTCGAAGTCGATAATTGCAGCCCTGGCCAGCAATTGAGGCGAATTGACGCCGAAAAGCGTCGGCGGTACGGCGCCTCGGAACCGCACGAACACTTCGCTCGCTAACCGAAAGCCGCCCCTCGCCGTGGCGTCTGTCGGGGGAGACGACTGGCCTGGATCGTCATAAAATCGTGAAGATAAATCGCTCGGGTCGCGCCGCCGCGCCGAAATTCACTTTAGATTAGAGGCGGCCATCGCGGGGGCGGTTGCAGCAGTTTTCTCTCACGGGTCGTTAGAGCCCACGAGTGCATCGCCGCGTGCACTCCTAATAGGATCGCTGCGCGTGGAGAGAGGGATGGAAAATCGTGATACTCTGTTTAGCCACAGGTGGAAGGCTCTCACCTCGTTACCAGGGCGATTCTGGTCTGCCTCGGCTGTTGCCTTCTGGCCGAAACCTCGTTTACGCTCGTTCTTCCGTTCTGCCTTCGTTCTCTGCCACTGTTCCGAATCCCGGGCCACTTTAACGTCTTTCTAGTTTCGATCGATCGTAGATGGTAATTGCTTCAGCGTATTCTGGATTCTATTACTGGCTACACCCTTCGTTCTCGCGTCAAAAGTGAAATTCGTTCATCCCGGGTGAGCGACCGGTTAACGGCGACCGAAGAACCGTTCGCTGAGCATTTCAGAAATATTTCCCTCGGCTACAAACTGAATTGCATCCCCGGTCTATTTGCGGCGCGGAGATTCGATTTTCCAGCAGCAAGCGGCATCGGCCATTCTGTCGCCGTGAAAAATTCATCGGCGCGCTGTTTCTTATGGCCCCTGTCGGAATAACTCCGCTGGGCTCTCTTCACTGTAAGAGTTATCGAGACGTCTGACGGGCGCACCGAAGCGGGCGTAACGCGATTGTTACCGGCCGTCCTGCTCCAAGGCGTGCGCTAACAGATGCGTCGGTGCTCCGTCGTAATTAGCTGTTTCGAAGCGAACGAATTCAGCTCGTCTTCCCCGATGCTAACGACCTTGCCGCGATATCGCCGGCTTAATTAATCAGCCCCATTGGGCGGGATGGAAATCCAGTTACGACACGGGATTCATTAGGTAGCGAAACGGTGTTAATAATTCCGCAAGGACGCCGCCTAAGGATAGAGCCTCAGGCGTGGATCAATTAGAATTGGAAACGACGGGAGCTAGGAAGGAAAACGTCCCCGTCCGGGACCGGGGAAAACTCGTCGGCCGCGAGAGATGTCGGCGGCGCTCGGATTCACCTGATTAACACATCAACGGGCGCGACCGCGACTACCTTTTCGCCTCGACTGTATCGCTAATAAGACACAGGTAGTTAGTGTCGGAGAGAAGCAGAGAGAGAGAGAGAGAGAGAGTGAACGAAGGGCCGAGAGGAGACACGGGAGGAGGGAAGAGAAGATCGAAGCAAGTAGGCGAAAGTAGGGGGCCCGTGAAGTGGAAGAGGAGCGAGCTTCGGATGCAGATGACGAAGATAACGATGTCGGGAGGGCTACAATGAAGATAGAAAAGTAATATCAAACGAGATAAATAAAGGGAGAGTCGAGGTGGCAGGGAGGGAAGATCCTTGGGAGGAAGATAACTCGTGGTAAGAGTGGGAGGAGGACAGGAGAAGATTGGAGTGGACGGGAAGAGGAGCGAGAGAGGGAGAGAGAGAGAGAGAGAGAGAGAGACGCGAGAGTCCTCGTTGCTCCTGCCGTGGATGCTGCGCATCGTCCCTCTGGTAGTACGAGGAGAGAGGACCACCAGAGTTACCGAGGTGAGTGCCGGGTACCCTGTAATCACGGTGCCGAGCCGCGAGCCGACAAACCAAACCAAAAGAGATAAAGATAAACAGAGATTCCAGCCTACGAGCTGACGGGGGAGAGAATAAGGTGGAAGAGTGGCGGAGAGGGAAGGGATGGGAGGCACAGGAGCGAGGGGGTAGGGGGATTGGAGAGATGGAAACGGGCCCTCGTTAAGTATGACGTGCGATCGCTTCCTTTTGTGCTGCCCCTCGCAGCTCGGTGCAGCGCGATGCAACGCGGCGCGATGCGTCGCCCTCGCTCGTCCCGCTGATTTTCGTTGCCCTTACCGGCGCGGCGCGTACCGTTATGCAATCGTACGTACGCGCCCGCTCCTCCAGCGACCATTGTCGTCGATCGATCCGCGCGATCGACCCCGCAACACTGCGGAGGGACAAGGAGAAGAGGATCCAGTCGAGGCAGCTGGAGGAGAAAGGAAAAAGGACGGCCAGACGTCCTCCTTTCGTTCCCCCTTTTTTCCTCTCCCCCGTCGTTTTTCTTGCCATTATGCAACCGTCCACGAGTTTGGCAGATCTCCGCACAGCTGATAAGTACGAGAGAGGAGAGAGAGAGAGAGAGAGGACAGGGCGAAAGTTGATAATCGTGGAAGAAGTGCGCGCTCCGCGAGATCGGCGGCGCGCAAACGGAGTCGCGGCTCTTTGTCGTCGAGCGCGGATTCATTTCGACTTTCACTCGCCTCTCTCGATTGTCCACTACCGGAGCACGATCGATGTTCGTCGAAAACGCGCGAGCTTGTCGCTTCTCGCTCGCGCAGGTATCGCGTTAACGATACCTCTCGTAATGGTCACGGGGAGAGACCGAGGGGAAGGGGTGGGAAAGTTTCAGGCACGAGGAGAGTCGAAGGAGAGAGGAAGGAACGGCAGCGAAGGGAGGAAGAGAGGAAGCGGCCGCCTGTAATGTCCTTCGTTAGCCGCGGTAAAAGGGACAAGAGGCGAGCGTCTAAATGATTCGTAACGACCTTAAAAAACTGTTAAGCCGAATCGAGTGCCGAAAATTGAGCGACTCGAGTGGCCACCGATACCGCGCCAATCCCCCGGACTTCGTTTAGTTGAAAAACTTTGGAGCGCGCCCGGTACGCCGGGGTAAACTTCATTAAACTTGCCGCGCTCCTCGGTTCCTTGAAGCTACTTCATCCCGAGCGTATTACGCGAAGGTACCGTTCGCTTACACAGGGCGGGGGTGGCGGCTCTGGTCAAGTTCAACGTTAACAATAACGATAATTGCATCGCCTCTGGAAAACTGTAATCATCCGCTGAGTGCACCGCGAGGGAGCGTGATACTCGCGCCGAGTTAAAACGAGCCGGAATAATTCGCAAATTAGGTTAGCCGGGGAACGTAACGAAGTCATCGAGTGGGATGCTGGTGGATAAAAGGGCGTTAGCTCGGCGGCGCCTGAAATAAAATTCGTGCGGGGGTCTAGCTAGAGCGGGGGGGTTGGCTTGGGAGCGAGCGGAGCGCAGGACCAGCGAAATTGGAAGGAGCTTTCGAACCGAACCGAACTCGTTCGGGACCCGTTTGGGCCGTGGGGGCGTCTCTTTCTCGGTTGGACGAGACCACCGTGATCGCGACAGGTGCGACCAGCCACCGTGCTCGATGCAGAGGCCAACACCATTACACCGCCGCGCCGGTCCTCTTTCTCTTCCCGTCCTCCTTTTTACTCTCTCCCGGTCCTTCCTCTGTCCCCTCCCCCCCCCCCCTTGCTAGCCGCTAGCCCGAGACCGCGCCACCGCGATCCTCGCCTCCCTCCACCCGCCGAGACGCCGCCGCCGCGTATCGCGAAATTATTCCAAATGCTAATTGCGCGTTTGTACCCGGTGACTCCCGGCACAGGGCAACCTGGATTCTTCCGAGAATCCCGCCGAACCACTCACTGCCACGGGGGTAATCTCGCTTTTCGGGGATTCGGTGGCTCGGTGAGGCAGCGTCGATTAAAGTGCGCGAGCTTGGATTCTCCGCGGTAAGTATCGTAGAGCGATTCGTGGGATGTCGAGCGGAGGCATCGACGAAGCGAGAAAACGGGTTGGAACGGACGGGTTGAAGGAAAGGAGAGGGAAAGTTGGTCGCGATTGGAAAGTTGACAAAGGTGGATCCGCGTCGCGGGACACGGAAGGTTGGAACGGAGAGCGAGGCTGGTGTTTCGGGACCCCGCGCCGCGACGCCTGCCCTCGGGGGCAGCAGCGCGTTTCATCCTTGGCATCGAGCATGGGTGGGCCGTGGCGAGGCTTCGGTCAGCCTACGTAACGAAGACGTAGGTAGCTCTCTCGCGGCATGCGCCGGCGGGAGAGGGCGCACGCAACGTGCCCGGGATCCCTCGAATTTCTCGCCTCGGGGGCCCCGGCTCGGGATGCCAGGAGTTTTGTCCCGCGGGGGACAAGCAGCCGCTGCGAGCCGAGCGCGCACGCAGCAGGGCAAGATAAAGTGGGGCCTGGCAGGAGATAGCAGCCAGCCGGAGGGGGAGGGAGATGAAAGGAAGAAATAAACGAGGCCGAGGAAAAGGAAACGCGGAAAGGGGGTCAAGAAAATTGAAAACAAAGGGAAAGCTGTTGGGGAAGAGGGGCCAGAGAGGAGAGGAGAATAGAGCGAGAGGCCCGGCTGCAGTAGCGCTGTTGGTGAGAGAACCGAGCCGATGATGCGAGCGGCAGCTGAACTTGCATCGCGTGTTGCTGCCGTTGCATTCGGGACGAGCACGCGCCATATGCCGCATTGTTGGAATATCTTCCTTCTCCACCTTTCTAGCGGACCTTCTCCCTTGCCCTGTGCATCCCCCCACCCCACCCCACCCCGCTGTTGCCCTTTCAAACACGCGAAATAAATGTTCGCTCGGTCGCACGGCGATTTCGTGGATCGAGCGCCACCGATCAATCAGGCAACTGGACGATGCGCGCCAGCGGGATTCTGTTCACGGTGAACGAAGCTCTTCCAGGTTCATCGTGCGCGTTTCACTTCTCGTCGCTTCCGATCATCCATGGTGGCTGGCGTCTTTGTGGTAGTTGTACCTAGTGCTGTATAAAGCTCGAGTCTTCAAAGCTTTAAGCCTCAACCTTAAAGACTCAGCCTTTAAGGATAATATCACACGAAGCCGGAGGCTCTTGTGTTTAATAGTAATGAAGTTAATTCCAAGTCCTTTATTTAGTGCAACCACTATTGCAAAACTTAAACTTAAACACACAGAAAGATGCTTTCTTGATGGTTCCACCAATTGCTCGAATCCGTGTTTAAATAATACAATAAAAGTACAAAACTATACAATAGTATTCTTTTGTATATGTAATCATTTGTAACAAAACTCTTTGATAAAATTATGATAAAACACAAGAAACGACAACACAATCACTATAATATAAATTCCCAGTATATTATCTGGTCTTCTTATAACTTTTATAGTGTTCCTGCTCACTACGTTCTTGGTTTGAACTTCTACTTTGAGTTTTAAAGCTTCCAATACTCGAGCTTTGTACACCACTCCACTGCATACAATTTATACGACCTCGAGCCTTCGAGCTTGAAGACTCTAGCTTTAAAGGGGCTGGAAGCTCTCGCGTCTACAAGGTTCGGGCCTTTAGGGTTTGAACCGCTACTCGAGCTCTTGAAGCTCACGACTCGAAGCTCATTTCAACAACGCTAGTTGTACCTATCTGGAATCGAAGCCGAGCTTTAATTCGTCCTTCCACCAGTGAAGGCCTAAGAATTGATATCCGCCTAATCCCTGCTAAGCAAGGGGATCGATAACAAAGGCTGGAGTATCCCAATATTTGCTCGCGGAACACCTTGAACGGGTACGCGACATGATTCAATATCCGTGACGCACATGATCAAATACACGCGCACGACTGGCGGGATGCAAAGCAGCCGGAGGTTCAACGTCCATCTTCCTCGTGGAAGATCGAACGCCTAATGGCGTGGAGGAGATCTCGGGCTAGAATCGATCTAGGCAGGCGCGTGTCCCAAAACGGGCAATCTCCCGAAACGGAGAATCGGCCTCAACGCGTGAACATTGCGCATACCTACGCATACCGTAGCAACCGGCGCTCGGTGCGTATGCGTGGCTGCGTCACAGGGAACACCAGCGGCAATTATCACCCTAACCGAAATGCTTGAGAACGCCCCCGTGGGAGCGAGGGTCGTCGAGCTCGCAACAGCGCGCTAGCAGTTGCAGTTGAAGTCGCGTGCACGCGCGTGCCCTTGCACCGACGCCGAAGTGTTTACGTAGCGGCGGCACCCTCTTCGCCCTCGCACCGATTATTTTCACTCGCCGGGTTAGCATCGCGTGACGATTGTCCGGAAATCTTTAAATAACCCATAAGCTTCTACGCCGCACGTAGAGAGAACCGTGTCTGCCCGTGATAACGATATCGCCGAGCCTGCACGAAATTCTTCGCAGGAAATGGTCTCGGTACGCGTAGGTATGTATTTCCCCCGATGAAATCTCAATCCCTAGTTCATTTTCCACCCTCTCTCGTTTGTAGAGGCTTTTAATACTCGACGCAAGTGGCACGCAGTTAGAGAACTTTATTACTTTCTAAAGGCGCGGTGGATTTTTCTTCCTCCTCGAATTTTGCCCAACGAGGGAAACGAGAAGACGCAGAGGAATCGTTTGCTCGCCGCAGTTGACGCCTGTGCTGCTGCTCGTGCCCTCGCTAATGATCCATCGTTCCGTTATGCAGGTGTCAGCAATTATAACCCCTGACTAAATGGTCCCACATCATCCCTCGGGGAGCCGGGAGGGCTTCCTACCTAGACCTCCCGGTTCAGAGAGGACGGTCACGCACGTAGCACCACGTGGTAAGCTCGTAATCGAGGTTTCGTCGTCCGCATAAACGGCTCGTCTCGCGTGCACGTAGATAATCGACGGAGCAGGAGCGATCTGCCGCAGGAATGCGGATCGTTTCGTTGGATCGGACCTGGCACCGGCCCCCGTGCCTCCTCGCGTCTAGCGAGCCCCGCCTCGAGAGAGGCCGATCGTTTCGACGACAACGGAACGAGAGAGGCGGAGAGAGCGTGGCTCGTTAAGATCGCTATTTCGCCCGTTTTACACTTGCCGCGGAGCCCGGGACGCCCGAGATTTACGCGTCGCAGGATCGTTTATCCGACCGTGGAATTCGAATTGCTGAAAAAGGAAGGATTGGGCAGCGCTCGGCGTCCTGGAATCCCGCGGATGATCATCGACGGGAAGCCAACAGAGAACTTTCTATCGGGCGAAGGACGAGGGGCCGTCGGAGGGCTGATAACCATTACCGAGCCGCTCGCTCTCTTTCTCGGTCGTATCACTGCGCGCTGGCGGGATGCGTTCAATGCACCTGAAACTGATAACACGCGCCGCGGCCAATGGCTTCCGGGCCGCTCGATCCGCTTCCCTGTTAACATATTTTCTCGCGAGCCGAGGGAGACTCGAGGCTCCTCTCCTCTCTCTCTCCTCGCGATAGGTGCAACTGGTGCGACTCGTTGCCTCGAAACTGCGCCCCGATCCCGCAGGCAGCCGAGCGCCGATGATTTTTGCTCGAGCCGAGGAATTCATTAGCACCGAACAAAACCTCCGACAAGTTGGCAGCTCGGTATCGACGTTCGCCGGGGCCAAGCAGCAATTCCGTCGCGACGTTTCCGCGACGCGCTCGTTATGCACCTACTCGGCGTCGCGGCGGCTGAACTTGGCCCGGGAGTTTAATAGAACGCGAACGGTTCCCCCAGGTGTTTTTGTCGCGCAGTTATTCAGCCCCGCCGCGCTCAGCAACGAACCGGAGACAATCATCCGGGGGCTCGAGTAATTTGGTCTCTCGCCGTCTTTGTCGTCGAAACTTCTCGAAGCCCGTTTTCGGAAACGGGGAGCAGAGGGGGGGGGGGGGCGAGACAGTGGGAGGAAAGAGACCCAAGCCATCCGGCGCGAAAGAGTCAGAAGAAACGGCGAGGCGAGGAGGTTGTGCCCGCGTGAAATTGTAAATGCAACGTAATCGTTTGCCACCCACCACGTGACAAATCACTGCCGCGTCGCGAAAGAACCGGGGGACCGTTTCGCCCGCCGAAACCGAACCAGCTCGAGGCAAGAACCGTGGCGCGGCGGGCGCGCGGCCTTCGGCGTGCTACCCGCGATACCGCTTGAATTTATCCGGCGATTGCAAAAACCACCCGGCGACGCTGTACCTTTTTACAGATCCTTCATTTTCACGGGACTGATGAATTTCGAGGGACCCGCCCTTCCTTCCACCCTCTGGCCTCCGAGGCGCGCTACGCCACGGTTTTTGAATTCTCGTTAAAGGCCAATCGAGCCACGAAATTCCGCTCCTTTGATCGTAATGATGGACACGATTATTTCTCCCTGTTCCGACGCTGCGGGCAGGCTGACCATCGCTCGTTAATAGATTTCCCCGCGCCCGGAAGCAACCCCCTGTCCGTCCTGCAACCTCTAAGCAATTATTCTCTCCCATTGTCCAGCCTCGGTTCGCGCTTTTTTCCATCCAGCTGGAATACTACGCGCGCGCGCGCGTTGAGCGTTGTTATCACTTGTCACAGGCGCGAATTAATCGCTCGGGCGAAAGAGATTCATTCGCCTGGATACGTGTTGAAGGTGTTATCAGGCGGGGATCGAACTCCTTTGACTGGACAAACGCCCGGGATAGGTAGACGAACTATGGAGAAGCAACGGCGGTCGTTATCGATAATGACTAGCCGCGACATCGCCTCGCGGCACGCGAGTGTCTACTGGAAAAAAAAAAGAAAAGGTGTTTGTTCGGAAGAGAACGGGATTTCCAGGGAAATCGATTTCTCGAATCGCCTGGCGGCTCGGGGGGATTCTCCTCTTTCCTCGGAGCACAATGACGCGCTGATCGCCCGGCGATTGGAGGCTCTGGTTTCGAAGGAGCAGAGCGATAAACTCTGGACAGTTGGCGTTGCACGGGCCCGGTTGTCGGTGCGAAACGGGCAAGATTACCGTTTGTCCAGCTGCTAGAGCTCGCTGATGTTCCTATTAACGTGGATGTGTATGATTGTCGGCCATTAGAGGGTGAAAGAGCGCGAATTCGGGGGCTGATTGGTCGGTAATGATAGAGTCGCGTTCGCCGCGCTATAAATTCGACGGCGCGTTGCGGGTACCTATACGCGGGCCGCGGGCCACGGATCATCGACCGATGCCAAAGATTCGAGGGCCATTATCAATATTGATATCTCGCAGTATGGGCAGACAATTAAGTAGTGCTCGCGTCAATATTGTACACTCCCCTATTAACGCAAACATACCGATCGATCGGTCCTGCTGGTAGAGTGACCTGTCCAGCGAATGAACACTTAAAAGCTTGCATGTTTGTTAAAATTAGTCTTCAATAGTCGTTATTTAATCCCCCGAATGTTATTGCTATAAGTGAGCTGTTTTATTACTAAAGCCAGACATCCCGGAACACAATTCTGGCAATGTTTAGTAGTCATAACATTCATTGAAAATTTGGCAGAGGATTAAATAAAAAGTGGGCCAATGATCAGTGGATGAACATAAATTTCTAATGAATGAACGGTTGTACCCCGGTGAATGAACGAGATAATAACAGAGGTTAGGTTTCCAATGTATTTAGACGATTTTTCGTAGAAATAATTTCTCGTTCTCAAATTACAATAATATTATTGATTTGATACTTTACTAGTCTTATAAGATCATAATCATACATAGCTGAAATTTATTTTCTGGGCTGGGTTAACTTACTCTCCACACTGGCCGCGAAAGCGTCGAGAGAAAAAAAGACCGGGTAAGTTGTTCATTCATCGGTAAAGAATTTTCCGTGTTTGCCAGTGAAGGAACGGCCGTGAGGACAACTGTTGAATAAGCGGAATTAATGCCGTATAAGTTATCCCTAAGTAAAACGAAAAACGCTTTTGCGAGACGTCTGTGGGTGTCCGCTCTAAATTTCGGTGTAAGTTCGTAACGTGAAATGAGCGCGATAGGCGTTAATTTTTCGTATTACGCGAGCAACATTCAATCACTGGGGGGTGTTCATCCACTGGACAGGTCACCCTATTTTCCGTGCTTCCACTAGCTTCCGGTAACTTCCAAGAATAATTATCAGTCCAGTCCAGAATTTGGACGAACAGTAGAAATGTAAATGAAGCTTTAATTAAGGATTAGATGAATCTGTGTCCAGCGTCCCGCAGATGAGTCGCGTCGCTACGCGATACTGTTTCACGCGGTTCCACCGAATTCGACACATGCTTCTTCGTTCCGTAAAAGTTGGCCCCGCTACATACATATTTCCTCCGGGCAGATAAAGGAGACTTTCCCACAGAGCGTAGAACAACGCCGAGAGGGTACGATAAATCCCCTTAAATGGCATACGTTTATCAGTATATACGACACTTTTTGCCTCCCCGTTGTCATTCGACGGAGTTACGAGATGGCCCGATTTTATTCCGAGAAAAAGAAATCACCGCGTCTCTCCTCCTTATCCTGCGTGGAGAGCTTGTGCGTTCCCAATAATTCTTCTCTCGGTAGATTCCTTGGCCCAGTCACTGACCTATCTTCACAGGTTGCCGAGGGCCGCGATAAGGCCGCCGCGGCTGCTTATCGCAGCCGCAATATCGATTATCTGCCCTCCTCGTAAGATTTATGACGAAAGAAACCGAAATCGAAGACGAACATTATCTCTCGAATGCAAGCTTTTCCGAGGGAGGGCGACAGCGTTGAAAAGGGTACGGGGATGTGTTTCCCCGACGATGGAACACGTGGATGACAGCTTAGCAGCTGTGTACATGGACGCGATCCATCAGCTGCTAGCGAATTAAACATTTAGCCTCTAATAAACGCGGAAAGTAATTAACCGGCGCCGATAATAACTAATTAGAAGTTATTTTTCTTTCCGGTAGGTAGGTAGCTGCGCGGCGTCTTCGCTGTTATTAACGCGGTGACGGTTGAAGGATCGATTAAAACGTTATTAATTTCCGCGAAAGTTACAGGCTTCCGGTGCCCCACGGCTTCGGTCAGAGGGAGAGGCAAACGACGGCACGAGTCACGAGCGTTCGCCTAGCTAGAACGATTTTTATCGTCCGCGTGACGGCACGCGTTAATTACGATGACGGCCGATAAGAAAGCTGCGCGACATTCCCCGGCTGTCGTTTCCCGCCGCCCTAAAAAAAAAACAACGATGCTTTCCGCGCGAAAAAGGAAGAGGCAGGCCAGGCGCCTAGATAAGATTCGATTTCGCGGCGTTATCTTATCGGTTCGTCGAACTAGGTGACGCTGGGGCACATCGGCTTACAGAACACGTTCAAGTTCGTTGTTGAACGACATCGGTGTTTCCCGGATGGATCGATAGTGTAGTGAGAATGATGTACGAATTCACACACATTCGTCCATACGTTGAATATTGATATCTAGGTAGTACGTGGATACGTTGCTAGACCGGGGTTAGTGTCCGAGCAATGTCGGGCTGTCGATTAAGGGGGCCAAACTTAACAATAATTGTTGACAAACGCGATAGAACGCTCTCGGAATTTCGATTTGATTGTCGAAAAAATTAAGAGGCTCTCTCGACGTCCCGGAACATCGATGATAAAGTAACAACTTTCGCTGAATACTTTAACCTCTATCTCTATTCTCGCGAGCCGATAGACAGATAGACCTTTATTGAATGATCCGAGAAAGATATTTATAAGCCGATAATGGTGAGTCTAATAGATTTCAACGGCGGAAGATAATGGTGACGAAAAATATCAGCAGTCTCGTCGAGATTAATGGATGGGTGAACGTAGCGTAGACATTCGGAGGTTTCCTAGCGTCCTGCGAGGCGGAAAGACGAGAACTCACGAGTCATAGGAGTTAGGTATAAGGTTTTCGTGGAGAAATCAAAGCTCGGAGCGTGTGGGCGTGCGCGCGGCTCCAGAAATCGAGGGTTCTTCGAGGGGGACCCGACGATAGACGCGTCAAGGGAATCTGTTTGGATGGAGGGGTTGGAGGTACGGTACGTGCCTTCTGTCCTCCGAAGGGTCCGGGATGACGAGCAGCCGCAGTAGCAGGGGGCAACGGATTCGACGAATATTTTGACAAGCACCGCGGACGCGTGCCGGCAACTGCGATCCGTGTGTCGACTCGAAAGCTGTTGCCGACCCTTGGAATTATTAGGGTAGCTCGCGACTACTTTGCCAGGATCGGTTTATTTACCCATGGATCGTTGCGCCCTTAACGGTGCGTGTAATTAGCTGAGTCGCCGAGTCGATGGGAGCGATTGGACCCGAAGGTCTCCGTGGCCTTGGCAACCCGGCACTGTCAACGGGCCTTCCCGAACGCAACGCAAGCGATTCGATACCGTAAACTGTCGAGTCTACGGCTAAACAATAGAGATGGAGGGAATCGGTCTATTCGGCCATAGGCAGATGACATTTGTTTGTCCCGCGTTTGTTAAGGCGCATTCATTGGGGGGGCACGATGCTCGCGGCTGAATTACGAACTTATCGAACAAGTTTTATCGCTAATAGTCCGCGGCGTGGTTAACCGAGTCCGCGATATCTGAGATGAAAATCTTGTTAGAAACTTGAACGGAGGAGCCAGACGTCCGGAGGATATCCACGGGATAACGACTCGCGTGCACGTGTGGGTGGCTGGCGGTACGTGAGCACGAGCGAAACAGCTCTCGGACGACGGAGAGGAGAGGATCTCTGGAGCGGTTGAGAGGGAACGCGAGAGAGGGAGATGGACAGACGGTGACGGTAGGAGGGAAGGGAAGAGCGTGGGAGGGAGAGGAAGAGAGAAAGAGAGAGAGTGGGCGGCTACATAAAGACAGGAGCTGGCGCGTGCCAGGTGCTTCGTTGCACACAATGCATCTCTGTTAGGCACCGGGGGACTCTCCGGCCAGCCGGAAGTCGAAATACAAGCGTGTACACAGGCGGCTCTTATTAAAGAGGAAGAAAGGTGCGCGTCTGCAGAATGCGAGATCTCGTTCGTGCCCAACTGGAAAATGGTCGTGCACGTTAATGCGATCTAACGACCGATGCACGTACGTGCCGTTCGGCCGTAGTCCTGCGGTGTTTTCTGTGCTGCCGCCCCCTCCGAACTCGGCCCAACCCCTGAATATTAATTAAACTCTACGCGGCCCAGCTGATTATGCAGATTTTTCGCCCGCTCGCGACACGGGCGGGGAGACATTAGATTCGCGGGATATTACTTTTGCGGGGGTTCTCGCGATGCCTCGTCCGCAGAAATACTGTTCTCAAATCGAAAATAGGATCCACGCAAATTGGCAAATGACACGGCGCGGGGCGTAAACGGCAGGTTCGATCACGGCGGGAGGACTCGTCGATAATGGTAAACGATCGAGTCACGCCACGAGCTACCTACGTTGCATCGAGAAACGGCAGAAACGGCCACCGCGACCTGACGGCGCGGCTCGAGCGGAGGACAGATTAGCGATGGAAATTGAGACGTTTTGGACGACCCATTAGAAGGGTCCTGCTTCGTTGGCCGTGCGTTCCATAAATCACCGGCTGTTTTTCAGGCTTTGGTGCCCGGCTGCGAGCAGAGATGCGCCACCCCCGAAAGGTGTTGGCGGGAAAGAGTCGCGTGCCGTCGGACCTTTCAATAGCCCTCCAACCCCTCGTGTTGCGCGTCCCCTGCAGGACCTCCAACTCCACCTCGCCGTGGTGGAAGGCCAATCCATAAATATCCTAATGGGCTTAAACTGTCGCTTTTACCCTCGACTGCCGGGGTTAGCCCGCTGAATGAGCCGCCTATTGCGCCTCTCTATCTCTCTCTCTACATCTACCATTCACACCCCCGTCCACCCCCGGCTCCCTCTGGCCTTTCGGCAAATTTCCTCCACCCGAAAACGACGTGAAAAACCGTATTTACGGGGCTTTCAGCTTCTCCGCGCACCTTTAAATCGCGCCCCATTCATCCGGCGTTTTCGGCAAGAAGAAGTGGGCAAACGAGAGATCACGTTCCGCAAACCTCGCCTCGCGTTCTTCCTGGAAAAATGCTGCCAGCGGCCGGTTTTAATGACTAGGAATCGGGGCCGCGGGAGCAGCCCTGTCGATCCTTCCCGGATAGGAGACGGCTGGAACTTTTAATTTACGAGGATGTCTTCGACTCGCGCGTTCCTGAATTATTCCATTTTGTTGGGCGAAATAAACTCGACGGGGGCGGAAGCGGAACGAGTCGTTTCCTTCGTCGCGTCTGATCGATGGTGCCTCGCGAAATACGCGACGCCCGACGCTCGGAACTTCGGGGAGCATCTTCCCTTTGGAATTATTAACGACGCGAGCTACTCGGCGGGCAAACCATCCGCTGTGTTCCCTTATCTTGTCGCCCAATATCCGCGAGCTTTTCGCCTGGAAATTCTTCTCGCTCATTTTTTCGTCGTTCCGCCCCGGCGACGATACCGGTTACGGGTAGGTACTCCAGCGACGAACTTGCAGCCCCTCTGCTCGACTTTCTTGCGTAACAGGAGGCGGCGGGAAAGGGTCGTCGACGGTGTCTCCTTGGTATCTCGTTCCAGGACATTTTTTCCACGACGGGAGTTTCCCAGAAGAGACACGCCGCCACCCCTCGCCATTGTTCGGCGCCCGGCTCATTTACGAAGTTACATTTATGCAGCGTAACTTCATCCGCCGCGCAAGCTCGCCGGGGCGAATCGGCTGCAAGCTCGTTGAATTTTATTAAAAAAAAAAAAGTAAGCGCGAAGAGAGGGAAAGAGGGAGGGGGGTGGGAATACACAGGGAAGAAGTCGGGGCCGCGCGACGGCGCGATAATAAATGTAAGACGCTTACGCCGCGAGTAATCCCGGGGAAGATTGTTAGCCGGAAATTGTCAATAGCCACGTTGCCCCCGTAGCCGCGATTGTTCGCGCCAGTCCGCCGGCCGACCGCCGTTGTTCGTCCATTTCCTAAGAAAATTACCATAGATCTAATTAGCGCGCTAATCGTCGCGCCGCATTAAAAGTTTTCGCGTCGCTCGCTGCTCTGAAATTCCATCGTCCGCGCTCGTTTCCCCGGGAAAATTGTCCCAGATCGAAGTAATCGTTCCCGGCCGATGCTCGAGATCCTTCCCCCCTCGTGTTAAAATCCATAGAGCCCTCTCCGTTTCCTGGGAGGGTGCGCCGAGCCGAGAGTAATTTAACGTGGCCCGACGAATGGCCATTGATTTACGAAGCATCAAACTTCCACGAAAGTTAGCCAGCCGCGTATCGAGACCAGCCCTTCCTCTCTCTCTCTCTCTCTCTCTCTCTCTCTCTCTCTCTCTCTCTCTCTCTCTCTCTCTCTCTCTCTCTCTCTCTCCTCGTCCCTTCCGGTTTGTTCTTAGGCTGCAGTTAGCGGATTCGATTTAACTTCTCCCGTGGGCGAGCGACATGGTGCTCGGCTACCAGCTAGCCAGCGCACCCCGCGATCGAGGAAGAAACCGGCGGGGAGGAACCCAGACAGTGCTAACGGATGCCCGCTAACATAAGAGCAATTTGCCAATATCGAAAGTGTTTGTCGATAATCTGTTGCTGGGTTGTTGCTAGTAGTTACTAGAAACTTGCTCCTTCCTTGCTCTTTTCTCTCCCTGATCGCGCTATCGCCGCTTCTTCGCCCCTACAGGCGGCTATCTATACTTGTCCGCGTATGTTTACGAGCCCCGAGATTCTTACGCTACATATTCCTCGATAATTGCACCCTCGTCGGCTGTAATTTCCAGTAATAGGCGCTACGGTAATAAAGGCATCGGAGGGGGATCTCCGAGAATGACCGTGATTTTGGAGACGTCAGGATCCAGTTCCCTGCCGTGCAATTAGCACAATGTGTGTTCTTGGTGACCGAGGAAAGCGAGAAATTTTAATCGACGAGAAAAACGAAGGGATATGGAGAACACAGGAGGCTTTCAATATTAAATTACGGTACTGGAAACACGAGTTTTTATTTATTTATTTATTTATTTTTTGCCCTGCAATCGAGACTTTACAAAATGAACGATTCACTCCGACTAGGTTTTTAACGTTCGTTATCGATCGATTTAGCGTAATCGCTGTGTATCGGGGTAAGTACCCTACGCGCGTCTGTTTATTTATCAATATCCGCGCGATACTTTGCGTTACTAGTGCCTCGACGTTCAATGCTTCGTGGGTTACAGTCGAAACGGCTCTTTCCTCTTTCTCTTATCGCCGTGTCAATGGTTTCAGGAGTTTCAGGTCGGTTATTTGTCGGCCACGACGCCCGGCTTTATCGAGCAGACCGCGTGGCGCATTCTCGATCGCCGGCGAACGATCGAGGGGGTTCACGATCTTGATTTCTCACGGTGACCAATTGATTCTCGCTCGACGCGAGGGGTTTATCTCGCGCGTTGAATCGCCGCTCTCCCTCCCCCGCTGGAACCGGTTGTAGGTTACGTCCAACGAAATTGTTGCGATATTTAGAGCGCGTTCTCGTAAAGCGACCCTGTTTACCGTTCCCTCCATCAGGCAGAATTTATTCCACCGCATCCCCCGGGGGGGGGAGTGTGTTTCTAAACGTTTATTACCGTTACTGTCATTACGCGGGGTAAACCCTTTCGGCACTGCTAGATCACACACGCGAGAAATATGGACCGTCCCGCATCCTAACGGCCGACCCTAAATTTTCCCATCGTTCGGAATGAAGGCTCGCTTAATTTGCAAACAACCGCCTGTAGGAGCTTCTATTAAACTCGTTCCATTAAGGTACGGCATAAGCTTGGAACCGTTGCTGGGGCCAAATTAGAGTGGCGTTGTTTGGACGAATATGTAGGTACATGTGTATTTTTGTCGCACGATACGTGGCCAATTTGCCGAAATCTCCTTGATGTATTTTTCCTGCGCTTTAGTTCCGCCATTCGTCTACCAAATATTTAAATAGCTGGCCAATCGAATCTGAGAAAACTCGGCCCGTTTACCGAGAAATATTTGCTCGCCCCCGCGGTTTCGCTGGCCCGTCTCGCCGTGCCATCTCGACAAAGATTCGTTTCGACTATGAATAGAAGACTCGAGTACTCATGAGACGGTGTTTCGTGTGTAGCGTGTAGAGAACAGAACAATGGCCCTGTGTGCATCGGGTGCACACACGTATCGCCTCGGCACTTCTAGAGCAACTCCCCGAGAATCGTTCTCCGCTCTGCTTTCCGAGACGTTCTCGGGGGCACGTCGATCTCTTGTATCGGTTCGCCGATCATTCCTCCCTGTCAGAGGGTGTTTCTCGTCTACCGAGTATACTCTGGACGTACCTCTACGGCCGCGTATAGAAATATCCGAATTTATTCCCGAGCATTTCCACGGAATGCTAGGTGCGCTTTGGATAAACGAAGATGCAACAACGCCTGGCCATTTTGGGGATAATTTTGGGCACCAGAGGAGCGACTAGGCTCTCGCGTGTACCACGAGACGTCTCGAATTCGTGATAGCCCGCTGCCTGTGCGCCATATATCGAGCAGAGTGTCTGGTGGCGCGTTTACCACCCTCCCCACTTCTTGCGCCGCGATCGATCGCTGGCCGATCGTTAAACGAATGCCGCGCGTTCCAGCGATCTAACCCCCGCCGAAACATGTAACTGCGTGTCGACATCAAACACATTTTAGACCCCATTCCACGGCCGGCCCCGGGAACACCCTCGTAATCATCGGATAACTGTGCGACGCGCCGAAAAACCGGAAGAATCGATTCGTGACGGCCCTGCAAGAACGAGGGGTTCTGCGCGGGAAACGCGTGCTATCCGGGTCGCCGACGGTTTCGTTCGGAAATTCACGGTACAATAGGACGTTGTTGCACTCCGTCGTCTGTTTGTATTTTTTTTTTTCTTTCTTTTTCTTCATCGAGCCCGGTGAAAACATCGCGGGAACGAGAGGGGAAAAAAGGAGACGCGCGCGGAATCGGGAGGAAATTCGTACGAAGACGGCCGTACATCCGTGCGATTTATATCAGGGCGAGCGTTTCCAGCTATTCAAGCGGAATAGAACCTAGCCCGGAATGTTCGATTTTGTCAGAGGGGCATAATGGAGAGGTTCATCGCGTCGCTGATACATTATCCTGACGAATGCGCCGTAAATATTCCCGGCTGCTGAACGAAACGCGCCGATTAATCAGGGGCATTCGAACGCGCGGTTATTTAGCGGATCGGAAATGCGGGACACAGCCGGTTCTATATAGTATTTAGGAATCCGAAATGACGCGGACGAAACTCTTTGACAATGCGAATGAAATTCGCCTCGAAACTAGCATAATGCGCGAGCTTAGCGAGGAGAACGCGAGACCCCATTGTGCGCAGGCACGGGAGCTGCGTCGCAACGAAGAGTACAGCCGAGTGCGAACGAACGTCAGCTTGATTTTGATAGAAATGCGGCCGGAAGACGGGGGAGGAAGAAATTTCAATTACGCCTCCACCTGCTCGAGAGGAAGAGGGGAACAGTTTTACGCGGGGTCGCGTTTACAGGCACGGGGGAAAGAGTCGAAACATTAATTACGACCCAGCATACTTAACGTGTCGCTATTTAGCTCGGGATTAATCTGTCACGGGAGGAGCGTGAAAAACTACCCGTTTAAGAGGCCGACTCTCTCGCGGCGGGTCGTTTGATTGGCAGCTCTCGAGGAGAGGCCCTCTTCGCTCGTCGTCACCGCTCCCTCTATCGTTCTCTCTTTTTTAAAAACCTCTCGGGACTACTCGCTGCTTCCCGTACGTTCGGCTCGGCAGCGGGGGAGCGAGGAAGAGGCGGAGAGAGACCAGACACACGTAGGAAGGCAGGGAAACGAGGGAGGACTTTATTTTCGGTGGCCCGATGACGCTGATCGGCACGAGCGTGCAAGAAGAGGAGGAACGACCCGTCGAACGCCGCGCCGAGCAGAAGTGGCTGTAGGGAACGACGCGAAGAAAGCGAAATGTCCTCGAGATCTCGCATAATGCCATCGGAACGTTTGTCCCTGCTTCGTAACGGTTTAGCGTTTTATAGGCGCCAGCTGATTGCGCGTTTCATAGTTGAACATTCCACTCCCTCCACCCCCGGAAGATCGAGTAAATATCGGGCCTCGATATTAAGCCCTCCCCCCCCCCTTCTCCCGTTCTAATTTGAAACGGACGAATCTCGTTAGCGTATCTGGCGTCCGAGAGCTCGGTGACCTAAGGCAATACGACGGATTGCCCGAAATGCTGGTGCATTGAACGCGAAAACGTTATTCCATCTGCTCCGAAAATGCTGGCAACGCGTGTATGGAACCGGGCCACGCCAAGCTCTCGTCACGGTCGCGGTATCAAAACTCGGTGGAAACCACGGAAACCGCCGTTCCACCAGCGATAATTAAGCAATACCGCGACAACGCAGTGTCGATGCTGGCGCGCGTCAGATGACCCGGCCGTCGAATGGACGGAGCGGAATCGAGCTTCGCTGGAGGTTACGCTTTTCCCGGAGCGAACGAAAGACAAAGGGTCGAGCGCAAAAAAAAATAATAAAAGAAATAGAAACTGAGTCGCTAACGAGAGAACCCGATGTACGTTTCATCGCTGGGAACGAGATTTTCTCGGGGCATAAATAAGGATGAAAATAGTGGGACGGATAAAGAGTAACAGGGTCGTACTCTGGATCGTACTTATGAGCGTCTGAGACGAAGGACGATCTAATGGCGGTACTCGGCCGACCAAGAGAGACAGGGAGAGAGACGTTCCGTGCGCGCTGAACCGTGTCGTCTTAGCGCACCGAGCAAAGTGAAACCTGCGCAAAAAGACGGGGCAAAAAATGAACGTGACGAGGGTCAGTAGGACCTCGGCGTGTTGTACGTCAGCGCCGCGTGAAAATACAAGCGTAAAACGACGAGCGAAGAGAGTTTGCCCTCCACCGTGCACGGCAGTGGCTGTAAGTGAATAGAAACGCTGCACGTTTCGGTTGGCGACCGAAGAGAACGCACGGCCGATAGTGGAGTCGCGATAGTGAAATCGGTCGGTGGCCTTAATGCGCGAACTTTGGCGCCAGTTTTTTCGTATTTTCGCGTTTCGAGCGCTCGCGATCGGGTCGCTTGGGCCAGGTTGGTCGGAGGCATGGAGAGTCGTAGAGGGGCGAGAAAGCGAGAAGAAGGGAGGGTCTGGCACAGTGCACAGTCTGGAGGGAGAGGATCACGCGTGCGGTTCCCCGGTTGTTAGGTCGTCGTTACACAGGTTCTTAAAGGTCCCGTGCGTGGCCCGTCGCGCGCGTATAGGCAAGGCAAAGGCAAGGCAGCTTGCCGTCTGGTTGTGTCTGTTGGTAGCGTACGCACGAGAGCGCGCGCGGGGGTTTCCAGTGTCGGCGGTTGGCACTGTGCGCGCGCAGAGCCTCGACCGGCGTCCACCAGAAGTCGCTGGCGCTGTGGCCGGCCTCGGGCTGCGCGAGCGGGCCGTTCAGTCTAATTTGAACCGTCGCGCGCGCCCGACGCGGGGCCACCGACAATCCCTTCTCCGCCTCGACGTGACACGAGGCTCCTCGTGCATGCCGCGTGCAACACACGCGCCGATCCCCCGCACGATATTATCCGCACGCGTCGTGCCTGCCATCCTGCAGCAGCAGCATCACCAGCATCAGCCTCAGTATCATCGCCGTGCTGGTAGATTCGGTGCCGTGCTGGAAGCGGACGGTCGTCTTGATCGCTCCTCGTCGACGCGAGTCCGATCACGACCGCTCTTCTCGTTTCGTTCACCGATCGCCGTTCGCCGGTCTGCCGCGAATCTCGTACCACGGACCAGCTCGGCGATCAGTCTCTGTCGTTGTACACCGTCGTCAGTGCCGTGATACGTCGTCGACCGCGGACGGCCACGGCGAGGAGAAGGAAGAATCGTGCGGTGAAGTGCGCTGCGCGAGGGCTAGACTCGTTCGACGGTCGACACTACCGACCAACCGCGACAGCCTCGTGAGTATATTTAAATAGTGTGCCTCGGCTGGTCAGAGGAAGCCGACAGTTTCTTGGTCCTCTTCGTCGTCGTCGCCGCCGTCGTCGTCGTCGTCGTCTTCGTCGTCGTCTTCTTCGCTTCTTCTCCTTCTTCTTCCTCTTCTTATTCTGCCGCTCCATCCTACGCCGTGTGTCATCATCCTCGGCTTTTCCTCGTTCGGAGTGCAACGTGATACCGAGCCGAGACCCGCGCCACGACGCGATACATACGGGGGTGGTGGCCCGAGATTCTTTATCGACTTTCCACGATTTATTTCAAGATCACGATAACAATGGCACCGAAGAGTCCAAGATAGGCATCTCGAGCGATAAGCATCTGTGGATGAATCGAATCGGAGTGGTGCTTACTCCAAACCGAGCTGGGTGACGGACGGTCGATGAAGCAGCGTGCACGCTCCAATCGAGAATCGTTGGGGATCAACTGTTTCGGGTATTCGCCAGCGGCGTGCCGCGTGCATAGAAGAGAGCACACCACGGCGGAGGAAGGAAGGAGGGAAGCGCTAACGCTAGCGAAGGATCGAGGATCGATGACCAGGTGTGAATCGACGGATAGCGGTGCAATCGTCTGGTAAACCAGGATGTCCTTCTCGCACGATCGACAGGATGATCGCGGCCTTTGAACTGTACGTTTCGATGCCGTTTGCAGCCACCGCGATCGCGGCAGCCGCCGGTCGGGATCGTTCGCGATAATCGAGAATAGACACGCAGTACGGTGTCGTACCGCGGTGACCCTGTCCCGTCCATCGAGGTGTCAAGGATGAAGAGGACGGTACTGCGTTGGTCGAAGTGCAGACAGCCGAGAATCTGTCCGATGGAAGTCCCGATGTCTTGCTGCCGATGGTACAACACCTCGTGAAGAGTGTTCGCATTCTCTGACGGCGTCGTCAAACACTTAGGTAGAGAGGTGAACGGGAGAGAGAGAGAAAGAGAGAGAGAGAGAGAGAGAGAGAAAGAGAGAGAAAGGGAAAGAGAGCAGTTTTAGTACGAATGAGGCTACCCTGAAGATTGTCCGAGAGAGCGACAGGAGAGGAGAGGGAGGACATCTTGCCAGAAGGGATCCATTCCGTCAGTTTCAGGCGAATTCGCTCGCAAGAGACAAGAGAGTGCCATAGAGAGTGTGGCTGTTCGGGGTGACCGAGGTGTCGACCTCTCACCCCCGATCAAACCAGCAAGCAGGTCGGATGATGTGGGCGTCTCTGCTTTTGGCCGGGATCTTAAGCGGCTGGTGGGGCGCACTGGCGCTCGCTGCGGCACCCCCCGCCAATCGGAACTCCCTCGAGGAAACGTCGACGAGGACCACCAGCGACCATCCGCCATCGATGAGCATAGCCGCCGTTGAAAGGCCCCTCGATTATCCTTTATCAAGTTGGAACTTCGTTACGCGAACCATCGACAGACGCGAGCTCCAGGACCTTGCTCGATCTCCGCGAGATCGGGAATTGCCAGCGGGCGAAGTTCCACGAGCCAGCAAACTCGACGAACGGGGACAGGCCGAGAGGGACCAGCGACAAACGTTCTCCTCGAAGCTTGAACGGCTCACCGAGAATGGTAAACGACCGATCGAATCCAACTCTCGGACGCACCAACGCGACGAGCGATCCTCCAGCATCCACGACCCCTTCGGCAGCCATCGAACCCCCGCGGCGGGCTTGGACCACCGCGATCCAGCATCCTCGACCGGTAATGTTTCACAGAGGGAAACGGAAGAGCCGGACGACTTGATACGCGACGCGTTCGTTTCCTCGTCGAGGCAGCCGAATCGTCGCCTCGTGGACGAGGCGATTCTCCACCCAAAGACGGACGAGACAGGCCTGACCCGGCTGCCTCGCCACTCGTCCACGCAAACCCCGTTTCTCTACTCGTCGGGCGGCGGCGAGTCGTCGATGGAGAGGCCGTCCAGGCGAGCGATCCGTTCGACCAAGCAACGACCAAAGAACCGCACGAAAGCGGAGTCGCCGAGGGAGCAGCGGAGGCGATGCCGGAACAAGGGTTGCCGGGGTCAGAACTGGTGCCCCGACGTGGACGTCGGCAACAGGGCCTACCTGGCGCCGACGGTGTTCGAGGGGAAGGCCAGGAGCATGTCCTCCGTGAGGAAACCGGGCTCGAACTACGCGGTGACGTTCGAAGTGAAGCAAGTATACAAGAGCCAGCCGGGCTTTCAGCCGCTGCAGAAGAACGACAGCGTCAGGCTGCACTTTCGCGACAAATCGGCGCCAGGCAAGTCGACGGTCTGCGGCTACGACACCGACGGCAAGCAGCAGCAGCCGCAACAGCAGCAACGCGATAATCAGAGTGGTGTGGTGCGAGCCAATATTAAGAGGGGTAAAGTGTATCTAGTGTTTGTGAATCGCGTGGGACCCAGAAACTTCACGATCCTCGGTGAGCCGGTGATTCGAAGCAAGAAGAACGAACAGGCGGTGCAGGCTGTCGTTCGACCGGACTATGGTGAGTACGATCTCGTATCGTCACCCAGCTTCTTCCACCTAGGGGCTACAATCTCGGCGAATATACATCCGTTGAGAACGGTTCGGCAGCTAGTTTGCAGCTGCCACTTTTTCAGCCCACGTAAAATTCTTCCGTTTATTTAGCAGAGCTCTGGCGTAGAGCAATTTTATCCGCCGCAGTGGACTGCGTTTGCGCGGAAAATTTCCCCTCAACTTTAGTGGCGCGTTTCCGAAATCTGTTCGGTCGGCAAACATTTTTCATCGAGCATTGTTCTCGGAATCACGGAACGGGTGGTAATCCGTCGAGATACCCGGAGAATAGAAGAGAGTATAGTGGATCAGGCAAGATCCCTTGGCTTAGCTTGGCAATTGTTTGTCGCATGGTTCGTGAGCTATGGGGGTGTTTGCATTGTTTTCCGGCAACAATGGCCCTTTTCGATCGACGAGCTCCTCTCGTTGTTTCTAGCAACAGCACGATACCGTGTACATATCTCCGCCGCGATAGTTTTACTTCCGTTTAATACCTCAAGCTTGCCCCGGGGGGTCTGACACAGTGGCAGCTGACACTTGTGCGCTTATTACCGCCGCGTGACAATTCAGGAGGAACTGATTTGTCCAGCCTCCGCAACATCTACGTTGCGTGTCGGAGATATTCGATTCGAAAAGAACCAAACGACAGAAGATCTCGCGGGGCCATAAATCATTGGCGTCTCAATATATTTCAACGGCTTTTATTCGCGTAACGATGGTATCGGAACCTCGTTATATTTCCCTCGGAATCCCGTTAAAAGAGTGTACCGGCAGAAAGATACGCTATCTAGTTTCCGATTTTTGTTTTTCTTCTTCTTTTTTTTTAATATCGTACACGCGGATACTCGAATATCGGACCACCATCGCGACATTTCTCCGATACACCGCGAATATTATACAGCACAGAAAGGGTGGCGTTCGAAGCGTTAGAAACCTAATCCGAGTCGTAAGCTCGGTACGGCTGTCTTTCAGCCGCGGTAGAATCGTTCCATACAGCCGGAACGATAAATTCTACCCGCGCTTTGACGCTATTACTTATTGTATCTGAGACTCGTTTCTGACTTGGAGCACGCCCACGTACAGGGAAGAAGAGGTGCTTTCCTCGAGGCGCGTAATCGAGCCGACAACACGCGTATATTTAAACCGTGCCACGTAAGTTGGATCGGCTTCAAGCTCGCGCGCGCCCTCTTCGCCGCCTCGCCCGTCTTTTATTCTTCGTTTCCTATTCGAACGCTATTGCCGCGATTAGCTGGGCCATCGTTTCCGCCGGAACGCGCAAAGATTTGAAGATGGTCCAATTTGTCGGCGGTTCAACGCACTCTTCGACTGATTTGCCCGCGCCGCTTCACTCCGCCGCGCGATGCCCTGCCAGAGACATGCTCTCGGCGGCGATGACTACTCGTCGCCGCGCGCGACGACCTTCCTTACTTGATTTATAGTGCTAAGTCGCGCGCGGCTGGTCGACTCCCGAGATATCGAAAGTAGCTCGTCACGGAACATCTGTGAAACCTTTGACGAGCTGACGCACATGTTGCTCTCCGCGTGAAAAGCGGTAGCCCCGAGCCGACCGGTAGCGCGACGTGTACTCGAACCCATCGATCCAACCATTCGATTCTCCATTATCTCCTTATTCGACTGCTTATCCCCTCCCGGCGCGCGGAGAATTTTATTCTACCGTCTGCAACGCGATTCCCTGTGGGACGAGTTGAGGAAATGCCTGACGGTTCCGCCGATGTAGTCAGTGAAATACGGACGCGAGGGTTCCTATTAACTTTCCTCGGATTACGATTCGTTCGTAAAGCGAACGCTTTGAATATACATACATATTTGGTGGATTTTTCGAATAGAGCCAGCTGCGAATGACTCGGGGCCGCGCGAAGCCAGCAAACTTCTTTGATACTTCTTCGGAGTAGCTCTGGTACGGTGCTTCGTTAGCGTCGTTTTCGTCGTCCACTTTTCTCGTCTCGTTTGCGAGTTCGGAACTGTTGCGCTCGTTTGTTTAGCACCCTCTTGCCTGCCCGTTGCGCCCTTCCTCCACCAGCGCGTATTACACATCCGCCTTGACGCGTATCGAAAGTTTCCGCGACTTATCCCATTATCAGGACCCGAAGATCGCCTCGTCGGGGCCACTCAGCTCCGCGGAAGTGACTCTGCTTTCTGCTCTCTCTCTCTCTCTCTTTCTTTCTCTCTCTCTCTCTCTCTCTCTCTCTCTCTCTTTCTCTCTCTCTCTCTCTCTGCTTAAACCGATTTATTCTGCACGGGCGAAGCGTTGCGAGCAAATTGGATTCACCGGAAGCATCGGGCTCCGATAATCTTGTCGAATCTTTGTCGCGGCTCATTAAAAATTCCGCGATAGCGCCCGGACAGGTAGGCCATTATCGCGGATTTTCTCGTATCACCATTATCGCCTAACGTCTGCTGTTATTTACCGTGCGCCTGAATTACTTCATTGCCCCACGTATTATCTCGCACTGGCCAAACCAGTGATCACATCTTGAATCACCGATTCTCTAATTGCAAATTCGGAGTAATTATCGCGGCGAGAGTCACCTTTCTGGACTCGCGTGTAACGCCTTATCGATCGTATTCCCACGTACGCGTGAGTTCATCATTCGAACTTCTTTTTATCGCGTTAGTCGGAATATTAAAAGGAGATCGGCGCGGTGAGAGCGATCAATTTAAAGCGTTTAAGTGCCTACTGTCGCCGCTGCTCTGTTTGTAGAAGAGGGGTGCTTAGGTTGGGCGTGAAAAGAAGCGCAAACGCGTCTGGTGTCCGGGGACGGTTCGTTGATCTGCGATCCGCAAAAGCGGGTCCGCCGCGCCGGCCCTTCTTCCAGTTGCCGGTGACTAAGCCAGACGGGGGGACCCGGGACGTCAATTATAAGGCCTTAATCGGAAACCCGTCCTTACTTCTGTTGGCTTACACTCGGCCGTGCCACCCGAGCGAGACAACGGCCAAGAGAAACGGAATATCGAGAGCGCGCGTACTCGGCGCGCGTACTCGGCGCGCGACTAACCTCGCCCGGCACGCCTCTCCGATCTTCGCCAACTCCAGCAACCCAACTCCGACGGACGGGCTGATGCTCCCAAAAGTAGCAGACCTGCCGACTTACGCTCAGGGATCCCCCGTGTCTTCGGGGGATAAACGGTTCGCGGTCCGTTCCAGCTCCTCCGACTGCAAATCCATCGGGGGCGCAATTAATGGATTCACGGGTCGGGCCTCTGTTGCGCCGCTCGCAACTTCCTGGCCAACGGTTACCCGTCTGCAATTGCAGTTAGCGCTCGAGCCTCCTGGCTATCAATCGTAGCTCTCTCAGCCTTCATATTCCGCTCGGAACACTTCCCCGATCAGGCATCCTTCGCGTCTTTCGAACGTAGCGAACTGAGCGACGAAGGAACTTCGGAGGGTAATCGCGACCCCGATAAGCCGGCCATTTAAAGCCATATCTCCGTGGTTTACGGGGAAGCATTTAGTCATCCGAAGCTGTTCACACTAGCTATCGGTATCTTGATAGTCCTGATACATCGCGCGGCTCGTAGTTACATTTATTACTCGGTCGCGTCGGTCGCCAGCTGGATATTAGTATAAAATCGTCGGTCGCCGATAACGGGAAAGCAATCGTCCCGTAAGATAAGCGGCCGCCCCCCCCCCCCGATCGTTTTTCGCGACGCGATTTCGCTCGCGATTAAACGCGGCCGCGCTTCGCGGAAATTTCTACGGGTCTATTCTTGGCTCGCGTGCACGGTGTACGCGGCGGCGATTGCACGTTATGGTGTAACTATGACTGTACATATAGACCGGGCGCCGCGTCTGGTATCTGGCCGGTCGTTCGTTCCCGTGCGCGACGCGCGCGATGATAGTGCATTATCGCGCGCCGACTAGAATCTTCACTGGCACAACGTGTCGGCGCGATGACAGGTCCTAAAAGGGACACGGTAAAACGTTCAGGGCTGCGAGAGTTATTTCGGCGTTCGCCCCGAGGATCGTGCAGTCTGCGCTTAATCGCCTCGGTGGAAGATGGTCGGATGCAATCGGTTCCAATGGAATATTGCCGATTTTTCCAACCTCGCAAGAATCGACATCCCCGAAACGCAGGGCCGTGTGTTCCCTTGAAGCAGTCTTATCGTCGTCTCTAAAGCCAACGATATCGGTGTAGAAAGTAATTTATGGCAATTATCGTTGCGTACGAGGTTTGGGTGTGCGTAGGACGCCTCGTAGTCCGTCTGTGCACTGTGCAACGCTGCTTGGAGCGGATAGTCAAAGGACTGGCTGCCTCGATATTAATCACGAACCGCTCCGCAGTGACGCTTCGGTGGGATTCCAAAAAAAACGCTGCTCGTAAATCGGTAGTGGCTATCGACACGCGGATTTTCGAGCTGTTAACTATGGAAATGGTATCGAATCATTGATCACGGATGGTTGTTGCGTTTCGATTAAGGGACAGGCAGGTATCGTGCTGTCACGACGTTGAATTCGTTACTGTCAGTCCGGCGAACGGTTTGACAGACTGTCAAGCGGGGTCGACACGCGGAGGGACGTGTCATCGATTAGCTAATTAAGTAAATGACGCCCAGCTATTTCGAGCATCTTGCAAATTGAAATTTGGCTTTGTCTCGTGGCAACGTCCCGTCCATATTTATAGCGGAGCCGAGGCACGTCGATAAAAATCACGATACTCCGCTCGCGTCCCTTCGAAATCGTACAAGCTTCGCCTCCGTCCGGTCTTCTCTGTGCAGGGCAATTAACAGTGGCGACGAGTAGATGCGATAATTTCAAGTAGTCGAGGCCGTGTAAACGCATATGGACGGATTAGCGCGCGATCGGGGAGATAGTCGGGATCTATTCGGGGGGACGTTTCGCGACAGTTTCGGCGGTTCGGATCCCTGGAGAAGGCCGGTGTCCCGCGATGGCCGATCGATGGAGCATAATTGGCGACTTAGCGGGAACAGAGCTCGTCCATCGGCCGCGAGATTGATCGTCCGAGGAAGGGGAGTAAGGCACAAGGGCATCGGGAGGAGCAGCGCGCACCGGCGAGATAGATAGACAGCTAGCGATCTGGCCTGGAGAAAGAGAGAAAGAGGGAACGAGGGAAAGAGAGAAAGGGGAAAGGAGAGAGCGAGGGGCTCGAGGGGGCCGCGGCAGCGCAGCGGGCCCGTGGCGAGGGGCGGGGGGGGGGGAGGGAAATCGGCACGTACGTATCCAGAGCACGTACGGCCCTGTGCCCATACTCAGAGGAAGCCGCAGGTACGCTCTATATACCGGGGACGGTGGTTCACGCACAGGCGGACGATCGCACACGCACGTGCACAGGTGGAGGTGGAGTGATGCGAGGGCGCAGGGTGGGGGACCACACGTGTGGTGTGTGTATACACCGTGGCGCGGCCGCGGCGGCCAGGTAGACTGCTGGGCGGCCGGCGATCCAGCCTCGAGCACGAGGTCTCCGAGGTGATCCGCCGATCCGGAGAACCGGTGCTCCTCGATCCTGCTCGATCCTGCTCGATCCTGCTTCACCTCGCTCCACCACGCTCTCATCGAAATTAGTTTATCCGGAATGCGATTGTAACGATGCGCCCGCGTATATCTCAGTCGGGCCGCTCGGCCCGCGCCGCGTTCCGACGCTCCATTGACGTTCCCGTAGAAAATCAATTTAAGACCGAGGATACAGCGAACGGGGGGGGGGACCCATTCAGGACGACGATGCCGACGATCAGGCGGCACGAGCCCACGTTTCACGCGAAAATTCCAGGCTCTCGTTGGAATCCTAAGCTCGCTGGAAGAGTCCGTTTGACGAAGACAGGCGGCGAAGGGACTGCGCGCGCAGGAATATCGGCGAAAGATCGTTTCTGCGACGGACCAAGTGTGTACCACACAAGCTTTCCACGACGAGAGGTGGCCAGGTCGAGAGTGATACAGACAACTGGCGGGATACAGGAATGCGTGCAGACTTTAACGTGATTATTCGATCGCGATAATCCGTCGGGGGCCCCCGCCGAGAGGCGATTCCAACTAGAGCGCGGAATAAATTGCGGCATGTCGTTGGCTGTGCCGGGCCCGCGATCCAGTGTAGACTGCTGGGCGACTACCGATCTAACGTGCCCGGTCGCTCGCTCGCTCGCTCGCTCGCTCGCTCGAGCGTGATTATTTTTAGCGATCCGAGCGTCGAGAGCGATCAGTGAACGGTGAACCGCGTGGACGGTTCGCGAATCGCTTATCGGCTCTCGAATAATGCCCTGATTTTTCGACGATGATCGAGCCCGACGTTATCACGGAAGTGGATAAGCGCGGCTGTACCCGCGACGGTATTATCGTCCCAATTCCGTCGAACCTGCGCGGTGATTGCTACGTTCCCCTGCCCCTCTTGCAAGCTCCGGCAAGAAATTTTTTCCCTGTTCGAGAAGAGGCCGGGCCCGGCCGTCTCTGGCGAGGAAAACACGCTGATTGATGTTGGCGAATCTCCTGAGACACCGATAAGGACGGGCATGCATCATTCCCCGAACGGGAATGAAATTTTAATATCGTCCAGCTCCGCCGGGATTTATGGCTCCCTTTGACCGTGGACAAGGAATTGGCCGATGCCAGCCCAATTCAGGCGTCGTTCGCGGGAATGTTCTCTGTCCGGTTGCCCTGTCGCAGCCGCCCTGGTTGTCCTCGATCGGGATTCGCGAAATTGGCACAGCTGGCCAGACTGTTGCCGTAGGACAATCAATGTTCCCGGATACAATGCGATAATTTGCTATCGCTTGTCGACATCGACGATTGAATTACGGGCATATCATTATCGTGCCGGCGCATTTCTGACGCTCGGCTACTTCTGCTAGGGACAAATGTTCCTGGTGATTAACGAGGGAATTGGTTGTCCTCCCTCGTCAACTACGCGGCACGCCTTTCTTCCTCGAAATCCTGGTAACGTCGCTCGGGCGGACCCGTCGCCGTGTTCCCCTCCTGCACCTTTGTCGCCGATGGCGCGTGACGCGAACGATTAAAAGTAAACGCGAACTCCTTGAAAAGGAGCGCGGCTCCACGGGTATTTTCATCGCGGTGAATCGGGAGAACGCGGCGAATGCTAAGATATCGTTAATCTTTAATGACCGGGACGCTGGTAGGAATCCAAACCACTCGCCAACTTTCGCTGGATTCAAGGTTCTAAACTTGAAAGCCAGGCGTGCGCGCGCGCGCGTGTTCCGCGACGCAACAGTCGCGGCTGCCGCGATAGATCGATCAATTTTCACTTATCCGCGTTTAGCCGGGGAAGGCGGGGGGATATTCGTCGGGAAAGATATACCGCTTTTCTTATCGAGAAGCCCGCGCGAAAGAGATGGAAAAAAGGGTCGCGACGCCGCGTGTTCCGAGAAACACGATTTTCTTTCGTTCCCGATCTTCTTCCTCGCCTCTCTCTCTCTCTCCTTTCTCCCCCTTTCACTGATCCCGTCGAAAACGCTTCGGTATCTCGTTAAAAAGTCGGCAAAAAGTTGGAGTCAAGCTCCTCCTCGCCGCCCTCTCCTTCCCCCTTTCTCCTCGGTCTGGCTTTCTTTTTAACCCCGATTCGAACCTCCACCACGGACCAGCCGGCAAAAAAAGGACAGCCTGTCGATAACATGTGTTTTCTCCTCCGGTTAAGCCCCGCGCGCCCTCGCCCGTGGCCCGCGCCCCCGCTTCTCTATCAGCTGTCCTTCCCGCACACGCTCCTTCTCCGGAGTCGGAATAAGGGATGAGCTGGCTTAAAGACTCGTAGATTGAATATCACGGCCGCGAGCGTGGCCCGCAGCTTGTGGATATGCTCGGCGATTTGTATGCCGAACGCGGTTGGCTATTTCACCCTTCCCTGGCTGCATCTCCCTCTGTTTGCCCCCAGTCGGTTCCCACCGGATTTCCCTGCTTTTCTCAATCTCTTCCCAGGTTCCTTCATTGCCGCCGATTCTTAATGCGCAAATCCACGGCGAGACAAAAATATCGTGCCTCGCATATGAAGCTTTAATTTCCATTGTTATTATTCCTTTATTTTCATTGTTTCCATTCTGTTGTCGCCGAGATTTTCGTCTCGTGATAGAAAATTCTCGCGTAGAATCTCGTCGTGGATTCGCACCTTTACAGTTCATCGCGCGTTCCCTCAAGTTAGTTTCTTCCCACCTCGGGGGGCGGATCTCTGTTTTCTACGCTCGAGATTCAGAAGCGCCCCTTGCCGCTGCGCTGCCGAAGGAGTTATGCATCGCGAAGGTCGGACGGGCAGTTTCCGCCGATGAAAAAATATACTTCGGGAAGCCGTGTGACGCAACGCGGCTAGAGGCTGCTAGATCAGACGTCCCGGCCTGTTGTCGCAGTTATAAATAACCTACTCACGGTGGTATTATTTCCGAACGGTCTAGAACACATTCGAGGCCTGCGAAAGAGGTCACGTAATGCGTGGAAAAAGAAGGAACCGGGAAACATCGGTCTCCGAGGAGACCGGCGAATACATATTCCTATCAGCGGACAGCCGCGCGCCGGCCGCTGTTATCAAAGTAGATTGCACGTTCGTTGATTGCAACAAAGTTGGTAGAAAGCCCCGCTCCGCTGCCGCCGGACAATTTGATAATTAACGAGGCGGCGAGCAGCCCCGGTCTGTTAAATAATTCCTGGATCGGATACCTTTGACGAAGGCCCGTATTTGCGCAACTCCGAGAGCTTTGTCGCTGCCCCCTTCCCACCCCCTCCGCCTACCAAATCCCTGCAAAGGGCGCGGACCCGTTGAAGATTGTTGCAAGCTCACCCCGACTCCAAGCTGCGCTCTCGTAATCCCCGAAGAGCTAATCTTCGTCGTCTGCCACTCGTCGGGGTCCGTTGTCCCTCTTTTGGTCTTTTTCCGCGCGGTAAACGTGTCCCGCTTCGTTTCGCACCGCCTATAGTCAAGTGTTCGCTGCTTATTTGCAAGAGGATAGGGCCCCGCGTTACCCCACTCCGCTGTGCACGGTAATCGGGAGCCGTTTTTCGCGAGCCCGCCAGCTAGCAATCGTCTCGAAGCTATTCGAAACGATCGAGAATGGATTTAGGTTAAATGGCACGGATAATCTCGATCGAAGGCGGTCACGAGGAGATAGCGGGGCCAATCGCCCCGCGCGTTAGAACGGCGAATTCGTAGCTCGGTCGGAGCGGGCAGAGTCAGCCCGACAGATGGAAAAGCGTTTCGTGTCAGGGGGGGAAACTATCGGGGCTGAAATCTCGCCGGGCCCCCGAGAACACTTCGCCACGGTTAATGCACGGGGGAACCGGGTCGCCGCTTGGGAATACGGTTTTCCTTGGAACACGAGCGAAGAATTCGTGGGAGCATTACGATACACGATGACGTCAAGTGTGCCAGACGACCGCAGCCCCTCCAGTTGCCTAACTTTGTCACGCTGCAAGATGGATACATTCGGAAAGAGGACGCGCGTCGACGGTCTCTATTTCTTTCGCGGAAACATTCACCGAGGCTGCTACGAGTTCTTTCTGGTCTCATCCAGAAGAATATGTGCGGCGTCGGTGGGAGGGGGAGGGATTCACACTCTCGATTCGGCGGGAAAAGGGGAGAGGGGATTGAGGCGAAGATCTAAATATCTGCCGCCGAAGTGGCGTTGGAGGGGGTTGACGAGGCGCTCGGCTTTCCTCCGATACTGTCCCGTCTCGATTTGGAAAACCGTGGACGGAGCGGAGACAAAAGCGCGGCGGGGGACGCGCGAGGTGAAAGAAACTGGCTGGCGAGAGGAGGCGGCGGGACGCGCAAAGCGGAGGGGAAACGAGGGAAAGAAAGAGAGCAGCGACCAGCGGTCTGGCCGTCATCGCGTAGTCACAACACGCCGCGAGTTATTGCCCCCGAGTGCTCTACCGAGACCTCCTCCACCACCTCCGTCTCCCCCACCTCCTCTACCAGCTGCCGCTTCGGAGGGAACAACATGCCCACTTTTCCTTCGACTTAATTCCTCAAATTCGCGGCCGAAAAAGCGACCGGCGGCCGTTGCGTCGCGGTGGAACGCGAGCCGGGGGAGTGCGGGCAGGGGCAGCCGGACGAAAGCTCGGAGCGGAGAGGGCAGAAGAGAGAATGGAAGAAGCTGGAAAGACGAAAACGAAGCGAGCGTAGCCGCGCGAGGACGCGGACGGGATAGCAGGAGGAGGCGGCAGCGAAACGGTGTTGGCAGTGCTGGCAGCTAGCGAGGAAGGGGATTGATGCCGCTGCGCGGAGGTGGACGTCGCGACGCGGCGGGCGAAGAAGGGACACCGTGGTAGAGTCAGCGACGCGGCGGGCGAAGAAGGGACACCGCGGCAGAGTCAGCGACGCGCGACGGTGCGAGGAAGATGCGCGATCGCGGGGGAGGAGAGGGCGTCTCCGCGAGCTAAAACCACCTTTCCGCGAGAGAAAGCGGCACGGAAGGGTTGGGGACCGTGGAAAAGTAGCGGTTCTCCCGAAGGATTCGGGCAGACCGAAGCACCGCCAGTCAGTCATGGCAATAACCGTGCGCACAGTGGCGAGGATGCACACTGGTATTCGCCACCGGCTCGCTGTTTTCATCCGTCGGCTGATGTGGGTGCGACCGAGTGTCGGCCGAGTTCAATTGGACGTAATGCCTCGACGAGAGGGTCTCCAGAAAAAAGTCGTCTCTGTGCTTGCCCGCGTGCTCTCCTCTTCGGTCGAAGCTCGGCCTCCTCTCGGGGTCGTTGCATTTCCCGAGTCACTTTTCTCTCAGCCTGTGACTTCTTCTTCGACGTTCCAAAGGCATCGGGAATAAATGCAAACGCCTCCGTGAAAACTGCGGTTTTCCCCCCCCCCGAAATTCCGCGTTCAGCCCGAAGTCCTCGGTGAAATGTCGACTTGATCTCCACTTGCCGCGACGAGATCGAAGAAAGGGAACGAGAAAGAGAAACTGCAGAAGATAGAAAGCGCTGGACACGCGACGCGTACGACAAAAAGTGCATTCATTATTAACGAGCTACGCGTGACGCGGCTGCTCGAACCGCGAGCCGCGATAAATTCCTCCCGGACTCGAAAAAATGACCATTAGAAACTCGTTTCGTCCGCCGATCACGCGCGCGGTCCAAGCGCGCGTCGATCTGAATTCTTCGCGCGCGGCCTCGCATCTGTAATGATATCGCTGTCGCGCTCCTTGCTAGTTGAATCCCCGATTGTTTCGCGCAGTCGAAAACTCGATAGCGCACTTCCGCCGCCCTCTCTTCCCGGCCAAATAATTGCTCCATTGTCCCGACTCGGAGTTCGGTTAACCGACGACAATCGGGGGGATAATCATTTATTGCTCGACGGGGCTTAATGATCTCGTAAATGTAGCGGGAAGCGCGCGAGGAATGTTTTTCGATGGTATCTGCGGTGGCGACGATTTTACCGGGGCGATGCGATTGTTCCGGGGGCCCCTCGAGCCGATCGGAGACACGGAGCGGGATGGGAAAATATAGAAGTTACTAAAGGTTTGGACGAAAAGCGAGAAAGCGCGAAAGGCGCGAGCGGCGGCTCGCCGCGTTTGCCGAGCGTCGCGTCCAAGGCGGAGAGCGGTTCTTGTTGCGTGTCGAGATCGAACCGCAGAAGAGACATCAAGTCGCCGTCGGAGACAGACGGACGGTGGCATTTGCTCTTAAATCGGCAGATCCCCGTCTTTACTTTCTTTGCATCAAATGCAGTGGTCAAGCGGGAACGCGCTCATGGCGGACGATGATCGTATAAGGCGAAGCGGCCGCCAGCCGGATCCAGCGACGACCGGGATTCTGCCTTTAGTCGCATCGCTGGCTCGCGGAACTGTACTGCGCTGTTTATATGGTGTCCTCTGCTATTCCGTGTACGTAGCTATCTTTCTATACGTGGACAGAGCGCAGTCCTATCTCGCGTATCGCCATGTTCGTTGTGGGAAAATCGTAGAAAACAAACTCGTTTGTCCTCCCACCCTTCCCCCCTGGACAATCCGCGATCTCTTTTGCCTCTTTCTCTCCGTCTTTCGCTGGCTGCTAGTGACCCTTTTCGCGGCGGGACGCGTCTCGATCGGCTCGCCGAGGAATTTTCACGGATTTTCTTCCTCTACGGTACCTATCCAAAGTGAGACACTAGCCATTTCGTGAAATTCAAACGTTCCCTCCACGAAATCGTCGGCGTATCGCGCCTCTCCCCGCCCCCCCCTCTGTTTGCCATCTCGCGGGGCCGGCCAGATTTTCCAGGCAAGACGTTTTGGGAAATTCGCTTAGGACTTAGGAGATCGAACGTGCCGATACTCGCGCGCGGGGCAACGTTAACGGTTTCGTGCCGGTGAAATCGTTCGGCCGTTCGCCTCTCGGAGATAGCAGCGTTTTCTGTGTACCCTTAAGTAATCTGAAAACCCACTTACCCCACCGAGACAGAGAGAGAGAGAGAGAGAGAGAGAGGGAGAGCGCTACGGTTATGTTTCTATAATGCCTCTCGTGCCCCGCTGAAACCCCCAACACGCAATTTTCTTTCATGATTTACGGGCAATTATGCACGGTATCGGCGTAATGACGGTTTCCTAATATTTCTCTTAGGCTAATGGGACGTCGCGTGGTATGTCGTAAAAGGAGCGAACCAGGGAGGCCACTCTTCACTCGTTATCCCCATTTTCTCGCGCAGTCTCCTCAGCTTATTCGTAAATACTTGAACTCCAAAAAGTGCACCGCCCCCGATCGGTTTCCTACTCTGGAAAGCAGAGGCCCTCCGAGTTAGGGATACGGGCACCTACACGTTTCCCGAGGTCGAGGAAAATGCCCACGGGCGCCGACGTTTGTTCGAAATCGAGAAGTCTCGGCTCGAGTGATTATCGGAAGCGTCGGTGCTCCAGGCTCGGTATGAATGGCGAGCAAAGCCTCTTACGGGCCGGAGAAGTCCACGGAACGAGGAGGAGGCTCTACTCTCCTTTGCTCTCAATCGCGCTGTCCCTTTCACTCCCCCTGTCGCGCGTTCTCGGCACCGACGTCGTCGACGAAGACTAAGACGACGACGAATACGACGACTAAGAGGACGCTGGCAGGCAAGGAGAGGTGGCGCAAATGCGAGACGACGAAAATATTGGGTCTATTTCGAAATTCTATTTCGGTGCGTCGGCCGAGCGACGCTCCTACACGCACCGCGTCACGCGCACGCTTCTTATCCACGAGCACGCAACTTGACGCACTCTTCTCTAAACTCTACTTTCTTCCCTCGAGCCAGAAGCGTTAGCCTTCTTCCCAGGGGTTATCGACACGCTGATTTTTTCTTCTTTCGCCCGAAGCCACGGGGATGACTGCAGCTCGGTCCGGAAGTGGTTGTCTTTCCATTCATCTGTCGGAAAGTTCTTTCGAACCCCCCCTCGAGAAAGTTTGATTTTCCAATCTACGTTGGCTAAATACTTTTACCCGGCTCTGCGATTACTACACTCCTCCCGAGCCACGATACCTCTTTCCTTTTTCAAGCGCTCTGTAATTGGAGACGCTCGAACTCGCCGCGGCTTACCCTTTAAATTTCACGGGCCGACACTGTGTTGCGTTCGCGGGAGAGAGAGAGAGAGAGAGAGGCCGTCCGGCAGCGTGCGATCCTGTAATTGCGCTCGCATGAACGTACGCAATTAAGTGTGTCGCTTGCGCGGCGCGTAGACTTTCGGGGTATCGCCGCGGCAGGCGGGATTTTCTCTCAACGACTCCCCCTTAATTTAATACCTCGTTCGGTGACAGAAAAAGGGCACCGGCGGGCGGGAGGGGAGGGAAAAGGGAGAAAAAGGTGGAGGCGCGTTAAATTTTCCTTATCTACGAGCGGTCGTTTCACCGCGGCGCAGGAAGCATCGCGATGCGTAGCAAAAGTTCAGCAAGTTCCCTTAATTGCTGGCAATATAATATAATTACCGGGTCACCGGTGCTCCTCGCTGCCCAATGGAGCGGAAACAAGCTTAAAGCCAGGGTTTCTCGTCCCCCACCGTTGCTTGCCACCTACGGTTGCCACGAAATATTCGAAGTATGAGCGGGGAAAAAGGGCGAGAGGCAACGATGGAGTAGAAAGAGAGAGAGAGAGAGAGAGAGAGAGAGAGAGAGAGCTCGGGCTCCACTAATATGGTAACTCTAAATTTGGCCCCGCGGCCGAGGGACAAATTATTGTTGTAGATATAAAAAGAGCGCCGGTGCCGTGGCGGCGTACCGGTGGCCGGTACAATTAAGCTCCCCTTTTCGTTTTGTAATCGCGGCGTGTGCGGGTCGGCTGACCCCTTGACCGAGGAACGTTGGCACGCGTTGCAGACTAGGCTGGCACGTGTTAATAAAACACCCGCCAGTGGTTTACTAAATATTAACTTTTAAAACGGATCGCCCCGTCGGCGTCTGCCTCCGACGCTGCTCCGCTGGCGGTCGCAATTACCGCGGAGCCCGCGCCCACTAATTATTCGATACTTAATAACGTCTGCGTTGCGCGACAGTGGGGCAGAGGGTAACTCTAGACGCCTCCCCATTCGTAGAACAATTTGCGAACGCATCTTCGGATCGTTCCCGCGGAATATATCGCGCCTAGGGAGACCTCGATACCCTGACGTACGAGGCAGGCTCTCGCGACGGGGGAGTCGGCAAAGCCCCCTTAACGCAACGGCTTCCAGAACCACCCATAGATCACTGACCCGCGTTTACTGTACTCTCTCGTAACGAGTAGTAAATTTGTATCGCTGAGTGATATACAATCGCAGACCGAGTCCCCCGCGCCCCACCACCCTAGGCTTCTCCGTCCACGATCCCCGGTGAAATATCATTTTCCAGGCGACTCCGCTCCCTTTCTCTTCTTCGCCTCGCGCGGCCACCTTCTGTTACCTCCGTTGTCTTTATCGCGCCCTCTTCCCCCTTCCCTCTTCTCCTTCGCCGGGGTAATTTTGTTAATCGGTTTCGTAACGTAAACGTTGATTTCCAACGATCTCTCGCGGCGAGCGTATATTACTCGATGGTATCTGGCCGCGACGCGTTAAGCGGCCAGCGCGGGCGCTGGCCGCGGAATCGGTATCGCGATATCTTGAAATTAAATTTCTCCCCCGGAATTGAATTCCTCGCGGCGCTGAATTACCACTCGGTATTAAAGCCTCCCAACTATCCCGACCGCTTGAGTTAGCCGCGCGTATTTGTACTCGCCACCCGATATCGTAATAGCCGAGATACAAAAAGCTGATAACTCGTCTCCTTTCTGCCCCTGTTCGCTGGGTCCGACCGCTACGCTACAGAGTCTACAAGAACATTGGAGGCTCGGCAGTCGGGGCAAAGTCGTCGCACTTTAATTCCACATGGCTCGGCGTTTCGAGCGAAGAAGGCCGGTGCTGGACGGATCCTCGGGGTTTCCCCGAATCTCCGCGAACCCTCTTCGCTCTAGCTGGCTCGTGGGCGGAACGCGCGGCCACAGACACGGCGATCGTAACATTCTTGGATATTGTTTTGCACGCGGTGCCCGTGCGTGACTACCATCGACCCGGCTAAACGTAATGGCCAGGCAGATTAAGCGACGCCTGGTCGCTCGGTGTCTGTCTGCCTGCCTGTCTGTCTGTCTGGGTTCGGGAACATTTACCAGGAATCCGCGAGATAACCTCGCGCTTACGAGCGAAAACTTTTTATCTGCCTTCATGATATACGAGCCGAACTCCTAGTTTTCTATGTTCCCCGGGCCCCGACGGTGAACGCTCAAACGTTTACCCACACTGATAGCGATCTAGAGTGCAACGCCTATTCGCCGGCTCGAGTCCGCGGGAACGATCCAACGCCTCGTTCAGCCGCGGACCAGCGACACGCGCTCGTTCGATCCACGGGATCGACGATCTCTCGTCGCTTGTCTCCCTCTTCTTTGGCTCCCCGCGATGGATATTTCAGTCGCCACTATATGGGAGTCGATTATCGCAATTTTTTTTTATCGATCACCGAGAATTTAATCGTAAGCGTGTACCAACGGCGAGAGATTTTCATCGATTCCGATTTTCATCGCGTCGGAGCGTCGCGCGGCGGTCCGCGTAGAGTCGATCTGCGAGTAGAATCGGTCGTTGGGCCGTGTGACTGGTCAGACAACGCGCGCTGCTGGAACGTTCGATGTCGCGCGACCGTCCCCGAGCGATCGCGTCAGGTGTAGGTATACATGTATGTACGTAGAGGTAAAACGGCGCGCAAGTGGACTTAGCTCGCGAGAGTTTACGAGCGCGTCCTCGCCGGGCCGAGAGCGTGGCGCTTTTCTAACAGGCTCAAGGACGCAGAAGTTGCGCCAATTACGCGATTAATCGTTAAATGCGCGCTCTTTCGACCTGTTGGCATCCGCTGCCATCGGAATGATTGTGCCGGCAGGCTGGAACGCGGCGAGGTCGCGGCCGTAAATCTCGTCGGACCGGAGCGGCCGACAAAATTTCGTTTGTTTGCGGATGCTCGATTTGGAAAGAAACAGGGGAGGGGATAAAAAATAAAAGGGCGAGGGAGGGGGCACGCGAGACAAAAGCACAACGGTTGGAAATATTTCGCGGGCATTGTTCTGCTGTCCCGCGTGGTAATTGTACAGTATTTATTGGATGATCATTTTTTAGTCGGTCCCGATAAAGTATGCATTTGCGAATTACAGTGGGATTGCCAGCGGCCGATGATCGTAAATCACGGGGCGATTTATCGAGCGTGGCCCGGCTGTGCGTGCCAGTCGTCTCCGTTCGTAATTTTTGACGCGACGCTCGACACCGATCATTTGAACCATTGACATCGATGCCCCGGTGTCGTTGACCCCCCCCCCCCCCCGACAATGATCCGCGACCCGATCTCGCTCGAATCGCCACACGGCTGGCCGCAGCCCTTTACGCATTACGCGAAAGTAGATTCGATTCGATCGATCCCCTGCCCCCGTGGATCGCTCCGGCCATGCCGCCGCGCCGCACGCCCCTCTTCCAATCTCGACAACTCGAAACTTTGCATCGATTTCGCTGGCGATCTTTCGCTCGCTGAAACCATGCCTGTGTCACGCGGCGAACCGTGCTGGCCATTTCTATGTAAATGAAGAGGTGAAATTAACCTCGCTCCGTACAACTGCACATTAGAAAAATACACTTACGCTGGCTGAAATGAAGATTCTTGCGGGATGAAACTGAATTCAACTCTAGCTAGAAATCCTCGATCCATCGAACAATTGCCACGGACATTTAGACCGCGTGTCCCCGCGTTACTCGGAACTAAGGCTCGATTAATCAGAGGCGAGGTCTAAATGAACGCGTCATTGGATCGATCCCAGCTCCTCCTCTAAGCCGCGTTAAATCAGCGTAGCCTGGCAGCGTGAAACGGTGGCCGCGGAGTGAACGAGAGCAGCAGGAAAAGTCCGTGAACCCGAGGCTGGAAAGTAGCGGAGGAAAAGGCTCCGTGACGGAGGCGCACGCGGAATCGTGCGCACGACTGCGACGCTCGGTCAGGAAAAGTCAGAGTTTCGAGCTGGGTCCGTTGGGCTGCCGGCCGTGGCGAGGTGAAACCGCTCCGCGAGCGATCGCCTCTCGTGGGAGTAGTATCTTTCCCCCGGTGTCGCGATCGAGCCGCGATACTCTCCGATATTGCCAGCGAATCGATGGGAACCACATCCACGGTTACACGGGATCTACTATATTGTCGCGGCCCGGCGTGCTGTGCAGGCCATTCCCACTGGACCGCACCGCACCTTTTCCGCGCGCGCGCGTTCGCGCGGTCGTGAAATCTACGGGACTGCGAGCAGAGAATGATCTCTACACGCGTGTCCAGGTGTCCACTCGCCGAACTATTCACGATTTCCGCGTCACAGGCAATTCCGCATCTGCTGACTGTCTAAGACCGCGAATTCTCTAGGTATCCAACTGTAACTCCGCTTGGGGGGAGGCTACGGAGTAGGGGAGACCGGGGCTGATAGGCCAGTTTCTCGGTTTTTGATTTTTAATAAATTATATGGGCGAAATATCATTCGACCGGCTGGTATATTTGATAGAGCATACATTTGGCTATCTGATTAAATTATTAATGTTGACTCAATGTGACAACAATTAAAGTATTTCAATGTTTTTCTAACACCTTCCAGGCTGGTCAACCAGCCCCATGATCGGGGTTGGTTGACTTACAGTATGGGGTAGGTTGACTATATGTGGGTACAAACAGTTAAGAAAATGTTATTAGTAACTTATCTGAGTGGTAATAAAATAAAACAATCTCACAAGAGTTGTTCCATTATAAAATATTAATTTCTTTCTTTCATATTTTAATAATAAGCTGAAAAAATTTTCAACTTAAACATTAATAATAATGTATTTATAACATGGTGTAAAGTTTAGGGTTTTTATCTCCATATCAGCCTAATGAAAGGGGCATAGATCTGAAATTTCTCTCAGTGGTTTTTTAGGCAAAGAGCATTATTTAGTACAGATAAATACTAAAATTGGTGCTGAGGCCGTTTTCCCTATGCTTACCCGGCTAAACCCTTTCAACAAAAAATAAAAATCGTTTTATGAATAACAAAATAATAATTTAAGCCTTATTAGCCAACCAGCCCCGACCGATCATTTTGCCTTCAATAATTTATATAACCTTCAATTATTGATGTATAAACAAAAATACTATGTCAATAGATCGTCTAATACACAAACTTTAAAATAGTCCCGTAACATTTATTCTATTATAGCTATGTAGAGCGTGAACAAAATTAAATCTGTAAGAAAAAATATTCACTTACGTATTCAATTTTTCGACAAACGCTGATAACTGTTAAAAAACGTGCGATTGCGGGGGCGGACATAAATGCATGGCATAGTAGAAGTGACTTCTTTCTACAGTTAATGTTCCTGCAGCAGAGCATATGTCGGTGCAAAGTTATTAACAATTAGTCCACCTACACCTTGGGACAACCAGCCCTGGTCTCCCCTATCTCGGAATTCATTCGCTTTTTTATTAGGGATTAGGGCACAGGAGGGAGCCACCAATGGCCCAAGAATGGCACGGGGAGGGATGCGCCGCTGGTTTCGAAACGGTGCTCGGCGAGAATGCATCGTACGTACCTGAGTGGGGATGCACGGGTTTTCCAATCGTGCGTCCGGCCGTTAATAAAGCCTTAATGAAACGTCAACGTGCACGGGACGGCGCACGGAAAATGTCATCGGTGCGCGCGGGCAGAACGAAGCTGCATTGTGCGCTGCCGCGGCTCTTCGCGAGCTCCACTTTAAAAGCTCTCGGAAGGTGAAAGGGCCGCAAAAGCTAGCCAACCAGCCGGGACGAACGGTTGCTGCTTCGCCCACCCCGTTTGACGCTCTATCCGTGTCTGTTCAGTCCCCTCCTCCTTTCCCTCTTTAACTCTCGATCGCGAAACTCTTTCAGAGAAGCTCATAAAAGATTGAAGCCACAATGAAGCGCGGCCCTCGGTCCGCGGGACAAAGAGATGGAGAAACGAGCGAACGAGAGTGAATCCGGAGGATTCTGCCTGGCGGTCGACACGCGACCCCTTTGCCTTTGTCCGCTCATTTTCGTTCAACGGATCAGCCCCGGGGGTTACCTCGGCCTCGAAAGGATACGCGTGCTTTCTTCTCGTCGCGGACACTGTCCCGGAAGCTGGCCAACTTCCATCCACTCCTTAAACTTTACGCCGCGCGACACACGCGGCGATACATTATGCGATTTAAGATCGAGCTCCTAGGCTGTTGGCAATTTTATGGGGAACCTGCACCGACGTTTGCACTTGGAATTGTATTTTTCTCGCCACGGGCAGACCATCCCCGCGGTTCTCGAAGGCGAAAAAGTTGGATCGTGCCTGAAAGTTAAGCAACTTCCACGGGGGACCAGAGAAAGGGGTTAATTGCGGCGCGCTTCTGCCCGCGTGCGCTAGCGTTATTGCTTCCACCGGGGGGGGGGGGGCAGGCTTAATTAATGAACTTTTAATAAGCGTATTAAACAGTGACTGGCGCAAACGCTGGCGGTGCATGGTTACAAAGGGCCATCGTCGGATAGATTAAGCGTGGTATCAACGTGTTCCGCCTCCGTTTTCGAACGCGACAACTTTCCACCCTCCCGAGAGACGAGAGGAGGAACGGCGAGGTAAACAAGAGAGGGGCACCAAGTATGCTGGTAAAACAGAAATTTTGTTCGTGCGATTAAAGGAGGAGCGAGGAGCTCGAAGCATCTGCAGCCCCCGTTGCGGAGCTTTTGGTCGCGCGGGTCCGCGCGCACCGAGCGGCGTCTTTGCATAATTAAAAGTTTTAATTATCAGCGGACCTGGCTCGGTAGCCCCTCCTCTGACCCATCTCGAGGGCCGAACGTTGCCTTTTTCGCCGTCTTAAGGCTATGTTACGATTAAAGGAGCGTTCTGGCGACGAGATACGTTGCGATCTCCATCGTAATGGCAGCCGGCGAATCCACCGGTAAATAGAGATCGTGGAGTAAAGCCAGGCATTATGGGAATCGGTCCCCAGCGAAATCCAAGCAGCCTCCGGGATACTTCGCATCGATTTTTTAAGCTCGCAGGACAGCTTGCACTGTGTTCTTAATTTGCAATCGGCGGTCGTAATTCGCGGGGGCGCCCCCACCCCCCATCGATTGCCGAATCCGGGCAGGAAAAAAAAAACACAGCGGTACGAGGCGGGAACACGTATCGGCGTGTAACGCGCGAATAAATTTCCAGCTGGACTGGAAATTGAATGGCTCTGGGCTCGGCGCGACGCCGCTTGCGAGCGCAGAAAGCTTCAAAGCGTATTTGATAGCCGGCCGAACACAGTTTGCAAACCGATCTTGAATTGTTTTGAATATCTATTTAGATCTGCGATCCCGCGCGTGTAAGCGGAAATATGTGCGGGCGAGGCGGCGGGTGCGCGAGGGCAAGCGAGGCGCGTAAACAGCCCGCGCTCCATGGGTTAAACATTATTCACGGAGCCTCGCCCCGAGCCCTTCTGCCAAAATTAGCGCGGTGACCAATGACCGGCGCGCGAGCGATTTCAACGCGAATCCATCGCCGCTCGCGAGCTCTGACTTCTTTTTTTTTTTCTTCTTACGCGCCTCCGCGAATACTCCGGCGGGCTGAGCTGCGCTCGATTCCCCGAAGACGCACCTCGAGCCGCGACCGTTCGCAATCGGCACGGATCGAGTTTAATCGGGACGCGTGCCGAAGGTTCTTGGAGAACGCGCGCAACCGGCCACGAACCGTCGCCCGTCGAAGCGCACGGACTGCGGAAAGAGCAATAGCTACGTAAAGTGGAAACGCACGCGGCGCGTTCGCATAAACAGCACCGTATATAGCTCGCGCGCGCACTGGCGCACAGATGAAGCGAGATTACGTGAGTCACACGTTAGAAATGGAAAGAAATCTTTTACGGTGGAAATGTCGTCTTGGTGTAACGGTCGCCGCTCGAGCGACAATCGACTGCCTCAATATTAAGAGTAGCCTGACGAAGCGGAACGCTCTTTAGCGGAGCGCACGGCCGTCCCCGTAACGCAATTACAGGTAATTAAACTTCACGCTCCCGATTGGAGTTTCGCCCAAGCATCGGGAATAGAGGCTGGCGCCTGCGGAGCCTCTGCGCCGCGGATCAGCGGGGCGAATGCTAATAGCGAAATCAAATAAGGCAGCTTGGAGTTGCGGAATTATTTATTTCCACCGATTAAGCTCGATCCGCGTGGCTGGGAGGAGCGATGTAACGTTGATTTCGGATCAATTTCATCGGATTCCCGCGTTGCGTCGCAGCCAAGGGGAGGGGGGACTTTGGTCACGGGTCGTGACAGGAGTTACAGCTGCGTCCCGCGATGTCTCGTCGAATCGCGGACGCTGTGCAGATTTGTCAGCAGGAAACTATTGATTCCCACCGTAATGAGGCGTGCCAGCCTGCTCGCGGAGACCGATGAATACCGTACGTACGTACGCGCGTCCACGGGGAACGGCAACTGGGACGTGAATGGCACATACACCGCGATACGTGCGGCCGAGTTCGCCCCTGGACCAACTGAAACGCGACAAAGCGTCGTTATTCCGTCAGTTATGCCGGTGAGTTGATTAAAACGTGACTGGAACCTTCTATGGCGAGGCAGATTCTTGCCCGCTCTGCTCGGCTTCCATCTTAGCCGCAGAGGTCTCTCGAGCGACCTTGCCAGCGCTTCCGTGTCCTCGATTCTATGACGCGCAATTGACAATTAGACCCGAGGCTATCGGTCCATTTTCCAGCCCGCAATCGTCGGTATTCGCCCATTAGCTTGTTCCCCGATGATTTGGAGCGCGCGTCCGCAGACGTCATCGCGCGTAGCTTCTGCGGGAAAGATCGGAAATCGGTTTCCAATGGCGATGATGACGCACCGCGGCTGTCCCTCTGGGTGGCGGGCGTGGTTGGCACCCCGCGACAAGCTGGATTAATTTTCTCCGCCCCTGGAATCCACTCACGATACTCAATACCAGCTCCGGTTACTTACCTCGAATGCCCTGTAAGACGGCCAGTTCCGCAAAATCTCTGCTCGAGCTTTGACGAAGTGCGCGCTTTCATGACTCGAGTCTCGGCCGATGAATCGCTTTAACTCGTCCCTCTAAATATAACTCTCGGGTAGAATTAGTTTTCTCCGCGTCGCTGGTAATTACACGGGCACTCTGATGCGCGGCCCCGTTGGTCGCGTCTCAAACAGACGGGAACTTTCACGTCGCAATCAGGCGCCGCGCTAAGGCGATTCCAAATCGAATCGCGATGATACGGATTTCTAATACACTCCGCGAACAGATCTGTCGTCGAAGTTGCTGTTATTTAGCAAAATTTCGATTTCAGTTGATGTCGAGGCGCGATCGTTTCCCCGAAAGACTTTCCCTTTCGAGCCAACCAGCCGACGGCCGCGACGCGGAAAAGGGACGCCGCGTAACGTTCCGCTGAAACGTTCTGCGATCGCACCGCCGTTAAATGGGGAACACACGTAGTCGGCAATTTGTCTTGAATCGTAATCGACGACATAATAGAGCGACGGGACGCAGGTGCGGTTCGCTCGAATATACGCGGTGGCCCGTAAACGTCGATCCTAGACCGTCTCTCTCGCAAGTGGAGAAGAGGCGAACAATATTTGTTCGGGTGGCGGCAACTGGAAAATGGTCTATCTGCTAATCGATACTCGAATGCCTCGGGCGAGTGCGCTGGCCTGGAAGGATCGGATCGAATGGCGGGCCCCGGGGGACTGGATCGCGACGCGACGCGAGTCGCGCGGGTGAATCACACGTCTGTTCGGCGCCGATTCCGGGGGGTTCGTCATTAAAGGCGGTCGTGCCCGTGTTTCTCCGCCGGTTCCACGAATTCGGCTGGCGTCGAGGCCGCCGCGGGACGTGGGTGGACTGGAGGAAAGACCCGTTTCGCATAAAGATTCAATTATAAAGTTGTAATCCGACATAATCCGCGTTTGATGGCCGCGGCTCAACAGGTCACCGGTGCCGGTGGGCGGCATTGTTTTTTGTAATCCTGATGAATATTAATGCGGGTTTCGTGAAGCGAAAAGAGGGAAGGGAGGGGAAGGGTAGAGGGAGAGGGTCCGGCGCGGAACGACGTCGGCCCCGTCTCTCCTCTCCGTCGGTATTCTTTTCGCGTGTCGCTTAGTCACCGAGAAAGAGACTTCGGGGTCCGCGGTGAGTCCGCTTTACGTGGCTATTCAAATTTCGGCTGCGTGTGCCCGGAATGAAAGATCCCGCCGACATTCCCGAATCGCCTGCATCTTCTTCTTCTCCTTTGCCTCCTCCTTGTCTCCCTCTATCAAGGAGACGTGCCGCGGAGATACCCTGCTAAGGCGCCACCGATCTCGGAACGAGGCGGCTGCCTTCCTTTTTCCATGGGAATTCGCAAGCCTCGGCGTCCAGCTGCCCCCCTCCCCCCCCCCCCCCCACGGCGGCGTCGGCGCGCGACGTGGCAGTGGCATTTCGATCCCCGCTCATTACCGACACGGAATTAATTCGGGTTTATTCAATTATCCTCCGATAGCTCTTCATGGATATCGGCGGGGGGTTGACTGTTTGCCAGGAAATTCGAGTTCCCGTCCGTTATTGACTGTATCGGGTTGCGATTGTTGCGCGCACACCCCGCCCGAAAATATCACTCCTCCGCGCCGAATAACAATATTCTTTATTGCCCCGTTAATTGCGATACATTCGTCTGGAACGCGGGCGGCCACGTTCACCGGCCCCGCGGGTCCCCCACGCGCAATTTTATTCAAATTACTTTACGCGATGTCGGCTCGCGGCGCGCGAAACGTTGCGCGCAACGTTCCCGCGTAGGCTGGCCGCCGATAGCGGGGGATATCCGTGTCCGTAGCGATGACGAGATTGTAAAAAAAAAAAAAAGTAACGGGCGTGTTTCAGCCCCGATGGAACGGAACAATGCGTTTCATCGCGGAATAACGGGGGCCCTTGTCGGCTCGGACACGGTTTTAATATCGGCCGCCGGATAGGGAAAAGTTTCGCCGAGCGCCGAAAAGTCAAAGTCAAATACCTGAAACGAGTCGTAACTCGCGATGAAAGCGGAATTTCCGCGGACGTGGAGAGCCGGGCGTGTTCGGGGAAACGAAAACATCATCGGAACAATTACGACCGCCCGCGCCACGCCGCGCCGCTCGCGGAGCTCTGTGCGCGTCGTATCGGCTGCCAACGAAATTTCCCACGGTCGTGGAACTCGGCTCCGCCAGCCAATATCAGGAGCACCGTGAAAAGAGTGCGGCCGCGCTGCAGAAGCGAGGGGGGCGGACAGAACGATTTACGAAAGGGAATTTCATTAAACGATAAATAACGAACGCCGTTGCGCGCGCGGGGCGCGCGTACGGGAGGGACGAGGACGGTCACAGAGGCTGAGACAACGGGGGGAAAGAGAGAGAGTGAGAGAGCGAGAGAGGCAGGGAAAGGGGGAGAGGACTTTGGTGCAAACCGCGGCACTCGGTATTATTAGCCGGCGCTAGACTCCGCGGGATAGGCGCCTTATTGGGTTGCACGAAAGTGAGTAAGATAATATACACGTAGAATGCGAGATATTCGAAGTAAAAGGTGCAGGGCAGCGCTCGAGAGAGCGCTAAAGAGAGCGCAAAAGAGAGCGCGCCCCGGACCCGTCCAGTCCCCACGGCTGATAAAAGGTTATGCCAGGAATGCAGTTTCGTGAGAGAGACCGCGCGCCCCGTTATTAATTATTGTCCGGATAATTGACCGACCCGGAACGTTCCATTTCCGTGATGCGTTCACGGTGGAACTGCAGCTCCGAACTCCCGTCAAATCTCTAGCGCCTGAAATCAATCCTCAGCGTTCTCGAGACTCGTGCGTCGCGTCGCGTAGTGTCGTTTCAAGTGAATATCGCGGCCCGCGGTGCGTGTCTCTAGCTCTCGATCCCGTCTCCGTTCTGACGTAACGAGCCGCGATAAAGTCGAGGACGCGAAATGGTTCCGATTCGTTTTCCCCACTCCCCGGGATTCCAGCGACAACGTGCTACTGCACTTGTCGCTTTCGATCGGCTCGCGGCGCGTTTACTGGGTAACCTGACCGTTGAAAGGAGTATTCTAGGCCGCCACGCTCGATATGCATTCGGACTCGGATACGTGCGCGCTTTGCCTCGATCGCCGATCCCGGATGAAAAAGAGGCTGGCGTGGCTCGCCGGTCCGTAGATCGTAGCTACCTACTCGGGGCGAGTTGCGCGTTTCAAGTCTGAACTGCAAAACGGCCACGATAACCAAAGCCCGAGAGTCTCGCCGGTTGATGGGAGTTTCGGCGAGGGTATCGATGGCACTGAGCGCGCGCCGAGTGCTTTGATTATTGCAAGGGGATCCGACTGGACTTTGTCGGGATTGAGATTCCAGCGGCGGCGCTGCTCGCCGGCCAGCCTGACCATCGAAAGGAGTATTCTAGGGCACTGTACCCGGGGCTTAGAATAAACTCGGTTTACTTAAGCATGACGGGCATGCATATGAGTACGGGGCAAAGGAGAGCCGCCAAGCGCCATCTACCCAGTGGCCAGAAATAATTGTCATTCTACTTGAGACGAGGGGGAACCGTGGTCGCCAAGCCCTCGTACGTCTCGCATTTTCCTCCCTTTCCGCCACCCTCTACTTCTCCTTCTTTCTTCGCCCCCCCCCCCTTCCCTCGCGATTGATCGCTCTTTCAAAAGCAAAGAGGTCCGCTGCCTCGAATGGCAGCGAGTCGATTGCAGTCGATTGCAGTCGAATCGCTCCCCTTTTCTCTCCTTTCTTGCTTATCATCGGAGAACCGTTGTTGCCCTTTGAACTCGGACAGGCGGAAGGTAGTCTACGAGCGACCGTATTTCTTCTTTGGCCGACCAGCTGTCCCGTCGAGCATCCCGCGAGGGGCTGCCGGATAGAGGAGGGGCGACGGCTCGTTTCGACTTGTTGAAGCGCGAAACTTGCAGCTCGCTCGCTGTCTAGCGTGAGACTTTCCAGAAAACTCGGTGCGATGGGTTGCCACTTTGGGAAGCAAATTGTGAGATTCCTAAAGAGACACACCTACGGAGAAGCGTACTGGTGACGAGAGGCGCGCTCCTCGGCCGGGCGGGCGTCCGCGGCATTCCGCTTCGGCGTTCCCCGCCATAAAGCTTCGTAATTTGGCCGGGACGGTGCCGTTCCTGCGCGCGGCAACGGAATACGCTCGGCGGCGAAACGATGCTCCGGCGATCGTTTACATTGCGTCCACGTCTCTTTCGCTTCGCGGAAGCTCCAAAGACTTTTGTCCTCCACCTGGATTACCTCGTTTCTGTTATTGCGCCCAGCCGTGACGGCAGCTCGCGACGTACCTTCTCTTTATCTGCTCGCGAGCGTTCGCGGAAAGCCGTGGGATGATCGCGGGAGAGCGCGATCCAAATTCAGATTCTTCTTCACGAGCCTCCCGGCAGAATCCATTGGATCGGGACGATTGGAAGTCCACCAGTGTCGCGGCTTAAACTGGTCGTCGTTGGATTACCAGTCGCCGGGGACTTTGAGGCGGCAACGGCAAGAACGAGAGAGCTGGTACGTCTAATAAGCGTCGAAAACGCTTGAATTGCAATCGCAAAGCTGAGTGCAGCCGGTCGGTGTTAGTTTCTCGATCTATCGCCTCGCGTCTTCTCTTGCCCGCAATCTCCCTCTTACAATTAGCGCGGGATAGCGAGGGCCGGAGAAATAGCCGGTATACAGATCCGTATCGTATCGTACCGCGCGGGTAACTAGATTACGCGATCCAGCTTTCGCACCGCGCAAATTGCCGCTATATACTATTCCGATTCGAGGCGCGCGGAGTACGCGCCGCAACAGGGAGACTAATCTGACCTCGCCCGGACAAGACCAATCTGTTCCGTCTAATCGCGGCGAGCCCATTAGAAACGCGGCGCGTGCGCCTATCGATTAAAATCATCTCCGCCAGCGAGCAATCATCCCCGTACCACTCGGTTCGGTGGGGCGGAACGCGCAGTTTTTAATTAAATGATTTTATTCAGCTTCGAACCTCTGTGTATATCTGTGTTTGTTTGTTTGGTTCGAATCTGGAAACTGAATTTTAACCCACTTTCGACTATCCAATTGTGTTGAAACTCTGCGGGCGTACGTAGTTTGGATGACAATATAAAATTATGAAAAATAAAATCCCCGAGGGGATTAAAACATTACCCATTCATCAATAAATATAACCCATAATCTCAAATCCAAACGATTTGAAATCGGCCTATAACCACAAAAAATTAGACACTAAAAAGTAAATAATAAAAGAAATATATACAGTAAATTGTTTAAGTTAAACGATTTTATTTAAAATGCACTAAGATCTAAAAAATAATTCTTTTCTTGTACTATCATCTCGATGGTGATATGTCACTTTAAGGGGGTATACTCGATTGAACCCTCGGAAAATGTGTACATTTTGCGAATTTTTTACGAGTCAATGGTTTGATGAAGATTTCCCCGTTTTTACTATCTTTACATAGTATTGTGAACTACTTAAAAATAAAGTTTCAGTTAAAAAACTACTGTTTTTCGGATGTTACGGATACATATTCGAAGGTCTCTTAATTTTAGACGGCTAAACAAACGGTGGGCCTGAAAACAGCTGTATGTCGTGTTTGAAATCAAAAACAATAAAATCTTTTTATAAAGTATGTTAATAGCTATCGTCCAACGGGGCCGATTTTGAAAATTTTGAAAAATAAAGAAATGGTGAGAGATCAAAGGTAAAGTTATATTTTTCTAAGAGAAAAGGCCACCTTTTTTTCTTTATAAATAATAAACGGGGAATCGGAATAAAAGAAGCCCTCGTTGGACGATGTGGAATCTTATTACGATCCTGCGTGCAAAATTGGAAATGAATTAGTTGAACGTAGCGCGAGTTTTTAGGCCCACTATTTAGCTGTCTAAAATCGAGGGACTTTCGGATATGTATGCATAACTTCTGAGAAACAGTAGTTTTTTAACTGAAATATTTTTATTAAGTAGTTCATAATACTATATAAAGATAGTAAAAAAACGGGAAATCTTCATCAAGCCGTTGACTTGTAAAAAAATCCACGAAATGTCCACTTTTTCCGAGGGTTCAAACGGGTATATCCCCTTAACGGCAGATTTCTTTACCTTCGGTAATCTTCCAGTTAGAATTATGTTCCGTATAACTGCCAAATGATAGCATCCAACTGGTCGACGAGTGCCGCATGATAGCATCTAATTGGTCGTTCACTGACCGGGACTTTAGTCGGAGGTGAAGAAATCGGGCAAAAGTAAAATCGTGTGGCAAGATATTTCATAGCCGGATCTGAATCACTTTAATACAGAAGCAAACGTCGAAATGAATTTGTTGCGAGAGAGTTTTCATTCGTAGTAATGGACCAAAATATTTTCATTGCGGGATACCGATTTCAATGCGACAGAAAATTGATAAACCATACCTACTTGATGTTTCCACTTGCCAACCGATACTTCAATTTTTATTTGAAGTAACATATCACCATCGAAATTGTAGTACAAGAAAAGTATTATTTTTTAGTTTTCACTGCACTTTAAATAAAATCGTTGAACTTAAAAATTGTTTTTTTTTTTCATATATTTTTCTATATTCCGATCGATGAATCTGTACCGGGCAGGCTCGAGGTACTCGACAATAATTAACCGTAACGATAATACCAGACGCGGCTGGTAAACAAACACGCTCTATCAGCGCCCGCGCATTTTGTAACGCGACGTTTCGCGACTTGTTCGCACCGTTTCACGGCTAGTTGCGCCGCGCGGATAAACGGGCGGTAAAAGTGTATGACAGATAATAGACCCCGATGGGAGTGATAAGCCATCCACCCGGGTCGAATAAACGATGGAGCCGGTTGTTTTGCGACCGATTCGCGGATAACCGCGGAACGAGGCCGATTCGGTTTTCCACGGGGACGAACAGTCGCGAGGGGCTTCCTCCGCGCCTTCGCTTCGTCCCAACGGGGGCCGGGCGTCGCGCAACCCCATTTTCGGGGACACTTACCTAGGTACACGTCGACCGTGACACCGGGGGAAGCGTGGGCGAGCGGCAAAGTGCAAATCGTCCGATAAGATCGCCGACAACCGTGAACTCCACCTTCCGGTTACCTGTCCCGGCGACGCCGATAAGATATCGCTCTTAGATAATTCTCTCTCATCGTACAATCGCCGTTCGGCATTCCAACGGGGTTCTCGATTTCTCGGTACATAGCGGTTCTCCTTCTCAGGGCCGCCGCGTCGTTGGCCGCGTGGGCGGACTGGACATCCGCACGCTAAACAGGCGCCACCGACGCTCTCTCTCTCTCTCTCTCTCTTTCTCTCATTCACTATTCTTCCGTTTCTAATACCGAATTTGTACAGCTCGGAATGCCACTGTCCGTCGAGAACAGCAGGTATCAAGGACCCCGCGCCACCTCCACCTCGCGCCTCATTTCTCCGACCCTCGATACCAAATTCGCGGACGCTGGCATTTCGTGGAACTTGAATGACTCGTTGGCATTGTTTGGTACGCACGGAGCGAGGTGGAGAGGATCGAAGATGGAATCCTTTCCTTCCCATCACCCACGTCGAGCTTCTTCCCCTTTATTTCCCCCCGCGCGTTCCGCCGTGTTGTGGCTTCGATACGCTCTTCATCCGGTGTGTGATTACACCGGCGTTATCAATTTCCATTGTTTATATAACAATCTCCATTGTCTATTAGGTGGATCAGCGGCGAGGCTGATTCAGAGCTGACACACACACACACGTACACGCATACACACGCTCGGCTGACTATGAAGATTAAAGGCTTTTCCCAAGCGCGACGACCGGCGACGGCGCCTCGCGATCCGCGCATTCTTTCTCCGTCTCGTCATTTGGGCCTCGGTGTGCTCGCTCTTGACGTCGAAGTTGGATGACGAGCAGCGGTCGGTTTAATCGGCTCTTCGTTGACGTTCGACGCCACTAGATGGCCACGTCGCGGCGTGGTGTTCTTTCTAATTTCGACGGAAAGCGGTGCAAAGGGACCGTTTGCCGGTTAAAAACGCGCGCGGGGGAATCGATTAAAGCGAGGAATCGCGGCGGCACACGCTCCGTTCCCCCGTGAAAGGAAACAATCTCGCCGCGGTGGCGTTTCCATTTTCCTCTGGTTCCAAGCCGGCCGGTTTCGAAGCGTTTATTCGAGAGCGGTTCTGCTGTGCTCCGGCTACCCCCCTTTGTTGTCCTTTTCCGCGACGCTTGTGCGGCTGCCTCTCGCAGCTCTGTTCCTCCGCGCTCAAAAGGTCGATTCTTTTGCTCGGAGGCGGCCGGATAGATGGATATATACGTATGCCGCAGCCAGTATGCCACCGGCTCGCGATTAAGGCACGTATATCGGGTATCCCCGGGGGAATCCCCGTGACCGGGGAATGGATAAATAATGGCTTCCATCGTTACAACGGTGTGCTTTCGGGCGGGAGTATGCAGCTCTCGCAAGCACGATATCCGGCGGCCGGCCAGGGTCTGCCCATGCTGGCCAGCCTGCCCGCCACGGCTAAGTACACGAGCTTTTCCGTGACGCTTGCCTGCCTCGGAAGCGGTCAGAAAGACCTTTCGTCCCCGCAACGTGTTCTGAACTCCGAGCACCCGCCGGCCCGCCTAACGAGAATATCCCCGAGGAGAACAAACGACACACTCTGATTTTCTCTTGTTGCCACTCCTGCCGGCCTCGCCTCGCCGCCCCTCTGTTTCGCCTCGGTGTCGCCGGGCTAAAGGATAAATCTCTTTGCTTCGGTGTTGCTCCGGGCCTGCTGTTGTTTGCCGAGTTTCCTCCGATCCCGTCGCGGTCGGCTCGTGTGAGAACCGTCTCTGCGTTCTCGGCTCCCCTTCGTTCCGTCTCCGTTAGGGGCACGTTCCGCGCCCTTCTGCTTGTTTCTTTGCTCGCCGATGGAATTTCTATCTAAAACCCTGACGATATCCGCGTCGAGTCTCCGATTTGTACACCGCGAGTGCTGTTGACGGCTGGGAAATGGAAAGACCGGCGCGCGGGGAGCGTGCGCGGCCTGCGATTTTCGGCGCGGGCCAAGCGAGGGTGGGGGGGGGGGGGGGTCCCGTTAATTCGAACGAGCAAACGAAAAATGCGCGCAAGCAGGATTCAATAGGAGCCCGGCCAAATTGTTCCGCGTTTCAATCAACGAACGCTCGGAAGGTAATGTATTCGCGGGGGCTCGATGAAACGCGCAGAGTAGGCGCGCGCGTTGCCCGTTCATTCGCCCTCGACCGAACCAGCAATGCAACAGAAATGCTCCTGATGACCACGCGCCCCGACTGCGTAATTTAATTGTTCGCTGGCAATATGACGAACTTTCCGAGCTCGCCGCGAACGCTCGCCCCAGTGTCCATCGATTCCGCGACTAGTAGTTTACAATTAGACGGCCCGGCAGGAACACCGCCCCCGGGCCGCCTCGGTATCGACGGGTCGATCGATCGATCTCCATCGATCGCGGATTCGTCGACGTTCCTCGGCTCTCGGTGTCCACGGCGGGCGCGTAATCCTGCTGGTCGCCAAGTCTAACGAGACCTACCGCCTCGACGCGCAACAAACTTCCACTCGGGTTCCTGGCTCCCCGCTGCGTGACTTCGAACGGATACGCTCGACCCGGTGGTCTACGGATAAGGCAGATGATCAAGATATCTTGCGCGCAGTAATCGATCGCGTCGCCGTTCGAATCGCCGTTTCCTCTTCTCGGAAACGTGCCCGCGCGTCTAAGGAGTCGAACGAGCAGAACGGGGAAGAAATTCGCTGGGGCCCCAGAAATCGCGGCCAGGGGGGGGGGGGGAGAGGACGGTGGGAAAGAGAGCGGCTAGAGCAAAGGAGAGAGATACGGCGAGAACGAGGGCATCGTGTCCAACGTGGCACGACGATCGCAATAATGCCGGGACACGCTCGATCGAGCCTCTCGCATCGGGTGGGGTCCATCGCGCTTTATGGAGCCAGCTTGGCCTCGTGTACGTGCGTAATACAGGCTCGTAGATGGGAACACGGGCCGAGGGAAGAGAGCAGAGAGAAGAGAGAGAGAGAGAGAGGGAGAGAGGGAGGGAGAGAGATAGAGCGGGTATTTACTAAATTACGTCCGGTGCAGCGGGCGCGGGCTACCGTCGCTGCATAAGACGCGCCGCGGTGCATCAGGGCCCCCTGCACGACGTCGAAATTCCTCGGTGTTCCGCTCGAACGACTCGGTAGTCCCGGGATTTTGCGAGACCGACGGCCAACGAGCTTCCGCGTGCGCGCCGGGTCACGAAAGTCTCTTTCTCGCCGGGACTCGAAAACGGGAAAGCAACAGGACACGCGTGCACAGCCGTTTTGGGAGCCTGGGATCACCCGAGCCTCCCCCGCGAGGCTCTGCAGAAAACATTTGGCGGAAAGATCGGAAGGAGGGGCCGCGAAATATCGTTCGGGGTCGTTCTGCGATCACGGCGGAGATTCGTTCCGAAGGGCAGTAACCGTTTATCACGACGCAGGAGAATCGTAGGGATTGCTCGGTAGCCCCGCGGCCGCACCGACCAATATCTCGCCGAGTTTACGACAAGTTTACGGCGAGTAATAAACTCATAAAGCCTGTAGATTTCACGGGCGCGAGGAGATTCCTAACGCGACGCGTGCACGGAATACTATCCGAGGCAGAGGTTCGTGATGTGTCTCCGGTAGCGCGGAGTTGAATTTGCGGGGACACCTGCAAGCCATTACAAAGTTACGCCCGTACCTTGACACGTCTTTTTGTCTCGTGCCTCTGTTGCCGCGATAAGCCCCGAGTGTACAACTTCACTCGGAGCGCGACACGTATTTAGGAGGAGGAAGAAGATTCTGTTCCGTGGCTTTCTGCGGGAAAGGTGAAGGTTCCGAGGAATAGGGCGGAGCGGGGCCAGTGGGTGTTCGCGCGTCCCCGCGCTGCAGCCACGGTAGAATCGGTGTCTGGGAGCCGGCGAACGCGTCCACGCGGATTGTGGGTGGCACCCGTGTGGGTGCGCTGGTCGATTCCAACCTCGTTGCTCAGCCACGATGATCTCAGGGCCGTCGAGCGTGCCTCCAGCGTTACATCCGGCAAGTGTCGTCGATCGTTCTGCACAACTTGCTTTTATATCGCTCGGCCACCGCGCTGCCTTCACTGGAGGGCTTCCCTTGCCCTCCGCAGGACAAAACTTCATCGTTATTCCACACCGGTCGTCCCATCTTCGCATCCTCGATATTCACGGTGTCGCGTTATACTTTGTTCCTGAACGAATGCCACTGGACGGGATTCCGTGCTCGGGTGCTCCTACTAGAACAACCTTCGAATATTTATATAAAAAGGAGCATTCCCGAGAGTTCGTGGTCTGAATTCTTGCGGCTGCGAACTCTGTGTAACGTTGCGGTCACGTATATTAGGGACTTGACGCCGCATCGACGCGATATCAGCAGTGGCCTTCTCCCAAGCGGACAGAGTTTGCACCCAAAAGCCACCAGCAGCTCGAGGTGTATGAAAATGGACTGGAAGGAGCGATCGTTAATCTTAAAACGTGAAAAAAAAAGCGACGCATCGATGGAACGATGAATGTGACGATGCACGCCCGATAACTGGGTTGCCACTAACAGGCGCGTAGCTTTCCGCCCGAACCACGAGCTGTATACCTCGAAAACGACCATTCTTCTCCAATGTTCTTTCGCTTAACGGCTTGTGTGACCGCGCTGGATCCACGCTGCAGCTACATCGCAACGATCTATCGGTCCTCGATATACGTACCTACATAGGCGACGAACGGTGCGGCGGTTAAAATTCCACAGCGAGCCCTGACGACCGTGCGCGATGTCAGTGGCATCGATCAGCGTGAAATTGGCGGACAATCATTCCAGAATGTGCATACGCAGTTGCCTCGGGCGAATTGAATCGCCAAGTGGCCAGGTGCGGAATTCTAATTGCGATCGAGCCGCGAGACAGCGCGCGAGCCGCGTAAAAGACGGAAACGCCCCCTTGTATTATTTATCCCGACGTTCTCGCGGCACTGCGCACGGCTTCGGGCGTAATTAACGCCGCGGCTAGGAACTTTCGGTCGCGCGGTTAATTGCTTATCGCCCGGCGCGCCTCGGCGGCCGCCTAAATTATCGCGCACGCTCGATTTGCCTGTCCCGTTGTTTCGCGCGTGATCGCGCGGCCCTCGGCTTTTCAACGCGTCTAAAATTGTCCCGCGCCCGCTCGCTATCTCCTTCGACGCTCGTAAACTTGGACTTTTTCGTACCTCGGCGGTCTCGCCCCGGGCCCGATTGTTCCGCAAAAGGTGGCCGCTGAAATTCTTCGACCGAGTGCCTCGGTGCGCCGTAACTCCGCGCTAACGCGAACAGCTCGCCGATCGGTGGGTTTCAATTAAAATATCTTTTAAATGGCCGCCGCACCTGCCCGAGAAAGTGCGCGCGTGCCTCGTAACGAGGCGACGGCGAACTTGTCAACTCGCCTCGGGATCGCGTGCGCGGGCACGTGACGATGGAAAAAGAAAGAGAGGACGAAGGACGCGCAACGCCTGCCATCGTGGATTACGGCCTCGCGTAAGTTATACGCAAAGTACGGCGACGCGATGCTTATTCATCGTCGATATTAAGCACTAGCCTGGAATAGGACTATGGGAACAAGTGGGTCGGCCGTCATTCCTATTATCGTGGCTCACGGTCTTGCCGGGAAGGCGATGTTAATTTCTGGCCGGGCGTCGATTTCTGGAACGCGGCGTCGTCATCGGTGATCGCTTTGTCCTGGAACGCTGGAGAGTCCTATTTATAGGCAGCGAACAGCGGCAAAGTAGCGTTTTTCATTGCCGCGGATTGTTCGGCGCTGGCCGGAGCCAACGTGCGAGGAGAGCCCCGCCGTGTTTCCGTAATTATTCAGCGAGAAAACGCGAAAGGAATTCGCAGCGCATGAACTAATTTCTGCTGGCGAGGATCACACAGGCGCGTTAAAATTAACCTCGCCACTGGACCTACGGCAGGAGTAAATCCCGTTGTCGCCGTATACGGATTGCGCATACTTACGTACTTGCTGAAATTACACCGCTCCGCTTCCCGTCGCTCTCTGCCCTTCCCGCGCTCGCGGAAGCTGCGATCAAAGGGGCAGCCCGTTCCTCGCGTTTCCGCTGCCCTCCTCTGAAGGAAGACCAAACGACTCCTCCCGCGATTCGTCGGCGGCTCACGTTTATTCGTCGTCAGAGAAGGAACGACAGGACTAATATCGCGTTAAAATACGACGAAACGGCGCCGCAGTCGGGCCGAAAATTGAAGCGATCCCGCGGATGAGAGTATACGTCCTTCGGAGATTGCCCTGTGTCTTCTTCAGTTCCGGCTCGTTTGTCAACGGCGACTTACAATTAACGGGGTGGTGGGCGTAGTAATCTTATCGACGGCTTCCGAACGTCGCCACGAGGCACCGTGTCGAGTCCCTTCTCTTCTCAGCACCTCTGAAATCACGCGAACAACGGACGCCTCCGGTGTCTCCATCCTCACTCGCCCAGCAAAACAGCCCAATGGTTTCCCACTCGGCTACGCGGCTAGGCGTTTTCCGCGACGGCGGTCTTCGGAGGGGACATCCCGGTGCCGAAGGAACGACCGGCTCCAACTTTATTTCAGGGCGAGGCAAAGTTCGCGCAATAATTTTCGAAAGCCCGTAAGAAGGGAAGTTGGAAGCAGGCTCTGACTTTAATGCTTCATAGAAATATCCGTCTCCGGTCGAGGCCCCGCTTCTCTTATTAACGTCGATCTGAAATTCATATTAGCGCTGTCCCGATTTACATCTTTGCTCGGCGATGCGAAGTTCCGCGTAAGTCTGCGCGACGTATTTGCCTCCTTGGCCCCTCGGAACCCGGCACGGGGCTTAAACTCGGCGTTACTCGATTATTCCGATAATACGTTCCATCGGGGCTCCTCGTTCCGGCCTGTACGTGCTGTGACGAAATGACGGATAAAAGGGGTTCGATCGGGCAGTTCGGCTACGCGAAAGAAGGACGAAGAAATCGTTTGGCTCCAGGATTCCGTTCCATCGTTCGCCTGGCGCCGTTCCAAGAAAGTAAATCGCGCCCGGATTGATTTATGACTGACTGGAACTTTTTACCCCCGACACGGTGGCCGGCGAGACTGGCTCCGGGGGTGGGTGGGGGGTGGGGGAGGGATCGTGTGGCAGTGCTTATCAGGATCGGCTTGATTTATTCCGTTTAAACTGGCCGGGAGAGCCGAAAATATAATTAATTGCAAACAACATACGTAAAGAGCGATCTAGTAATTAATGCGAGCCCGGCCCAGTAATGCGTCATCGTAATCGGATCGTATATTAGTTGGGGAGCTTTTGTCGTTGGACGAGGTGCAAGCGTTATTTATATCGATCCCCCGTGGCGGATCACACGGTCGTTCGACTGTTAATGAATGTGGCTGCAACTCGTGACGAAATGGACACCCTTGCACTAGCTCGCGTCGGCGCTTAGACAAAATTCCATCGTCTATATACGATACTTCGATACTGGCAATCGTTAGCGATGGACGATCGCGAACGCCAAGAAGCAAAGAGACTCGGCACGCGCCCGTCTCCCAAACTGCGGGGGAAGTCAGTGGAAACGGACGTTCGTTGTCCGGCGTTTAGCTACTGGCGCGGGCGCGCACCACTCGCAATCAGGGAAGATGGTCGAGGCTGGCTCGCGGCGGCGGCGAAGACAGGGGAAGAGCGAAAGCTCGTTGTAAGTTCGGGCAACCGATATCGCGCAAGTTCAACAGAACGTTAATTAAAATTCACGGGGAGGAAGGTGCATTAGATACTCGCGGGTAAAGTTTGGAAGCTCGAGGGCCGCGCGAGGCTGGCAGGGCTGCGGGGATAAAAGGACCGGCTAAAATTGTATTTGAATAATGTGCCATCGGCGGTAGACGCTACGGGAATGCATTCTGCGACTCGTTATCGATCTTGCGTGCGCGAACCGTGCGCTGGTTCCCGCGGTGAACACGCACACCAGCACCGACGAGCGTCCGCGGGCCTTCAACGAGATCATTTGCAAACCATCGCGAGAGGAGAACCGTCCCGATAGTCCCTCTGACTGGCACCCGCCGTTTTGCTTCATTTGGTAGATGAGGCCAGCATCTGGGACGAGACGCAGCGGTCTCTTCTTCTCTCGCGCTACCAGATTTGGGTCAGATTGCGGGATACGAGCGCGCGGGGTACAGAGCGCGAGAGTACGCCCGAGCACGCACAGCCGTCCGCAGCCGCGTGCGACGCGGCGATGCGTCACTGCGAGGCCTCGTAAAAATCGTCGGTCATTAATTCCCCTAAAGCGGACGTCGTTTTCAGAGGCGCAGTCCTGCCGGCTTCGTCTCTATCCTCCATCTATGCATCTCCCCCCCCCCCCTTCCTCGCTTTTTACTTGCAGTTGCAGAACTACCGCCGCAAATAACAGGCGCGGTTCGATTTATCCGGGAGTTTTCAAAGCGCGCGGCGAATCACCCTGGAACCTTTGACCCGGCCGTGGCCTGTGGCCGACGTTTGAATTTCCCCGTTTCGATTAAACGCGCCGCGGTATTTTTAGACGAGTCGAAGACACGCGGCAACGATCGCTCGGCGTTTCTCCCAGCGAATTTTGACTCGAATCAGTCGTCTTTGCCCGGGTCTAAATTTAGTATCCGTTCGGATGAAGCGCGCGGGGATGTATCAGGTGCTTTTGAACACGCTCCGATCGGCGACGAGAGAAAGACAGAACGGGGCTGGCCGGCTACTTTGCGGTAACCCAATTCGCGTGCTACTCAACGGGGATCGGTTTTTATCGCGGTGGAATCGCGCGAGCTGTTAGCCGGGAAGAAGCGCCGCGCTATCCCGGGCACAGCACGGCGTTCGATCGCCCAGAGGACCGGTAGAAGTTTCCTGGGCCGGCAGGATGAGTCGGAAATTGGCCAATCTTTAGCCGCGCGCGGTCAGGGAAAATCTCCTGTGCGGCCGTCGCGCCCCAGAGATTGCCGGGGCGCGGTTTTTCTTCCGCTTAACGGTCCGCGCGCCCGCGATTGCCTCCCGCGAGCTTTTCGGCCAGCCACTCCTCTTCCACTTGTCCACCTCCGAAAAGCTTTGAACGCTTAACGTCCGGCGAACGGATTAACATTAGCGCTCGCTATGAATCTGCTCGCTTGTCATAATTCCTCTACGGTGTGGCATTACAAATTGTAGACAATTAAATTAAGAACGTAGCCGCGGCGTAAAAGACGCCGTCCGCCAGTAAATAACGCCGCTTGACGGCTGTGAAAAGACAGCGGAAGATATTTCTGGGTAACGACGATAGACCAGCGAAGTGGAACGCCGTTAAGTGTCGCGGGTAATCGGTGAAATTGGCGAGCTGGCTTTCCATCAAGCGGACTTGTTCCATTACTGGCTGCTCCATTAAAAAATCAGGGACACCTGGACGTATTTACCCGCGGAACGCCCTCGTGCTCGATCGCCCCCCCCCCACCGTTGCTCGCGAATAAATGGAGGGGAGGCCACAGGGGCCGTAGCCGAACGAAATTTGTCCGAGAAAACCGAACGTTTACGCGGGAAGATTTAGAGTTAACGCGGGTATGTTTCTCCGGCTCGATATTTCCACGGCGAGCAGGGAAACGGAGCGCAAGCAGAGCGGAGGGAAGCGCGGAGCGCGTGACTTATGGCGCGCGGCGAGCAGCCCGAGCGAAAATAGCTTTTGACAGCAGCGTGTAACAATCACAATAAATCTCGCTTCATCGTCGGCACGCTAGAATGCCTCCATAATCCAGCCGTGGCGGTGCTGTCGCAAAATCGGCTCGCTCGTACATTGTTCCCAGCGCAGGAATCGCGGCTGGCCCAGCTTCGCCTTAAATGGCCCCCGCGGTCGAATCGCGATCTCAGTCGTTCCAATATGGAGAATCAGACGGGGCGCATGGTGCGTGCACGCGAATCGAGTAGGGAGCGGGGGTAGCTTCGCTTCCGAGGGAATGAATTCCCAGTCTTTTATGATACTTGCTGAACAAAGGGGGACCGCGTTTCTCGATACACTCGAACGCGCGGCCTCTCGTCGTCCTCCCCGAGCATATTTGTCGCTGGCTAGTATTTAAATGTCGCAATTAGTCTGGCGGTAATTGTTTTGCCGCGAAACAATGGGCAACGTGGCGGGCCGCAGCGAAATTTGGGATCCATGTTCTTTTTATTAATGCACTTCTACCGCTTTTCCGCTCGCGTTCCCACCGCTTCTCGCAGGTATATATTTAAACGCTCCTCGCTGGGTGGGCACGGGCATTATTTTATTCTGTTGTATTTATTACCAAAGTCGCGTGGCTTACGGCGAGGAACGCGAGGATTCGCGAGCTTTAAAGCCGCTTCATTCGCGCGACGCGTTTGCTGGGGGAAAAAACGTTGGCATCGTGGCGGAATTGGCGCGTGTCGCCGCGGCGAGATAACAACGGCTACGTGACCGGGGAAATTTTAGCATGTCGAAGACGAAAACGCGTTTCCGCGATTTGGAAGCCATCTGAAACTGGGGCAAAGGGGAAAAGGAAGATTAATTCGCGGACGTGCCCGTGAGAGCGAAGGGAATCTAGGGGAGAACTGTACGCGATGTTACGCCAACGAAATGAAAAGAATACACGGCGACCGATTCGTGGTCCACGGTGTCACACGTCCGTTCCCATAGCTGTCGTTTAATGCTTGAGTTTTCTCTAAAAACACCGCTGAAAATGGAAACTTTTCTGGGGTGGCTCGAGGGCAACACATTACCGCGTTAAATACACAGTGCTACCTCGGCCCCTAGCTGCTGGAACGATCCCTTAATTGTTTCGTGCAAAGTAACGCACGAACTGTCGAGGAAAAATCCTCTCCCCTCTTTGGGCTTCGTGATTGAATTTCAACCACTCCGTCGGCCGAGCGGAAGAAGGGCGCGTCGACTCCAAATTACGGCCGATTAACGTGCTGGCGTTTAATCCCGCCCAAGGAACTGTTACCCTGGTTAATTGCGAGCGGTCGAAGGGAGCGGGGTGACACGCGGCGCCACGCGATTCGTAAATTTCGGGCTTACGGGGGAGATGGGAACGCGAACGGGAACGGGAACCCGGGGGGGGGGGACAGTTGGCCGGAGGGACGGCGTTTAGCAGCCCCTCGGAAACTTTTCAATAATTGCCGCGATCGTAATAAAGCCGAATAAGCGCGAGGAAATTACCGGGGGCACGCGTGCCCCGGCACGCAGCCACGTTATTCGAAAACTTGGAAAAGTTCGCGGCGGTTTTAATGGCTTTCGGAAAGCCGAGGGACCGTGTTCGAGCCACCGAAAAGTCGTTACAACTCCCCCGACGCTCGTTCCACCTTATTCTCGCCCCCCCTTCTTCGGACATCGTTTCGCGTGGCCTCGCTTTGCACACCGGACTATCCTTTGAATTAATTATAGCCCACTTAGGGGACCGTTTCGTACAGCTTTCCGAGCATTCTGTCCCTCGTTAGGATTAGCGGCGGAGAGACGCGCCGGAATTAGAGGCGAAAAATCCAGCCCCGAATCGCGATCAATCAGATCGATCGGCTAGTTCCCTCTATTCCCAGGAGAAAAAGAGCAGCGGAACGAATTCATCGCGTAAAACGGTGGTCGCGCGGCTCCCATCGATATCGAAAATTTTTCCGGCTCGTTTGGGGTGCGCGCGTGGCCGGCCTTGACAATAACTTGGCTCGATTTATGCATATTTAAATAATCGACGAACGGCCGAGTCGTTACGTTTCAATTTACGGGGCCGCGGTTCGCGGCGAATTTTCGAACCGCGCCGCGGCTTCGCCCCTCGACCACCCCTCCCGAACGAGGATCGGATCGATCGACGACCCCGCGATTTCACCGCGAAGCCACGCCATTTTTCGCCCGGTCGCGCGGCAATAACTTTCATCGGGAATACAGAGGAATTATGGGAATTAATGAGTTAAACTCGCAACGGGATCGCAAGCTATTCAACACTTCCCGCTGAACGAGATCATTGCGAAGTGGTTACCGAGCCATCCGAAATTCTTGAATTAATAATAATAATAATAATCGTTTATTAACGGAACTAAATTCCACTTAGGTATAGGTACATGAGAAAACGGCATTAAAGGGGGGGAGCCACTGTGACGGTCGAAAATAAAGGCTATTTTCAAGACAGTATTTTATAATGAAATATAACTTTCTACGAAAAATATTTGTTACTAACTGAACATACATATATTTAACTAATATTCTGTGCTCTCAGATTAAAAAAAAGTTTCGGTAGTATGGCCACAGCATACCATAACGTTAGGCTCTGCGAAAAAAAATTACAAAACGGACGCTCGTGTAACTTTCCAACATTTACTCCGAATTGAAAAATACGAACGGTTTCGTAAAGTATATTACAATTGCTTCAGTTAAGCGTACAGATTTAAAATAATATTAATTTTTGAAGAAATGGCGGACTTAAGAAGAAATTTGGAAAAAAAAGAATAAAAAATCAACATGTTTTTTCAATGTTACGGTTAAAGGAATTATTCGATCAAAAAACTGGTACGCTTAACTGAAGATAATTGTATTACGAATATTCCCTGAAAATTTCAAGTGAATCCAATAAAAATTGACTGAGTTATTCATTCCCCCGTTTTGAAAAATGCCATTTCGAGATGCTCGGATTTGAAGTTTCGACAGAAGTTAGTTTCTGCAGCTGAAAGATCGCAGCCGTGGCCAGTGATTCTCTACCTAGATCTAAACAATATATAAGCTCATAATCCCTCTTATTAGATACGTTTGGATTTTTGGACATAATCTTTCCGGGCGATTGACACCAAGTTACTTATGCGTGCACTCGGTTCCTAGCGCTGCACTACCTACACAAAACCTTCGGTAGCTCCGAGAATTTTTCGAAATCCACTTTGAAATTGTGCAGGTATAATCTTGAGACCCCAAGTATTAACAAAATGCACAAAAAAAATCGGAAGAAAAAATTTTCACAGTGGCTTCCCCCTTTAAAGCTCTTAAGTCTAAGGCGACGACATCGCAGATACCCGTCAAATTAATAGTTTGAGAACAACGACTATGTTGCCCCTCTCAACGCCATTTTAATTTTCGACCTAAATGTGCCCGAAGAATCGGAGAAAATATCCGCATTTAAGGCTAGGCGGTTTGCTGCGTTGCGTACTCCGTTCAACGGGTCTGTCTACGCCAGATTCGTCCTAAAGTATCGCGTCTAAAAAACTCTTTGTAGCGGAGTGACTGACTTGAGCATCGAAGCCATGCAAGCCCAATAGTTCTGGGCAGTTGACCTCATCGCGTAGCAGATTGCGCAAAAAGATGAGATCCAGAGCAGTCCTGTGGTCCTCCAGGGTGTCCATATTCAAATATGATAATCGTTATCAACACAAGACATGCTCCTACCCATCGAATAGCTGCCAGCTCGAAGAAATTTATGTTGTAACCTTTCAAGCATTAGGGTAAATCCGGGAGACGGTCGAGAGTTCGTCGAATGGCTATATTCAGACTCTACATCTGTGTACATGTAAAAGTGTGTTAAGGTTTAGAACAATTGATTCTCTAAAAATCAACTGTTTCGACCAACTCTCCAGCCCGACTGCGTCTCCCGGATTTACCCTAACCTGTATTTCGCCTGATGTGGCGCGCAAACAACACTGGCATACTCCAACCGCGATCTGACCAGTGTCCTGTACAAGAAACCCACCGCATGTAGGCCCTTAAAATCCACTGCACATCTGTTGATTAGGCCAAGAGTTCTAGTGGCATCACCAGAGATGTTTCTAAAATGCTGGACCATCGACAACCTCGAGTCATACGTAACCTCCAAATCGCAGATACAAGAGACCCTACCTAATATGGTGTCGTCAACCTTATAATCATGGGTCAGTGCACTCTTTCGTCGGGTGATAGACATAATGTGGCATTTAGACATATTTAATAACCTGGGGCCATTTACGTGGCACCATGCAGAGAGACGATCCAAATCCGCTTGCATACACAGCGCATCCGATAGAGACTCCACTGCCGCGAAAATATTCAGATCATACTAAACCGCGTACAGAAGCGGTTTAGCAAAGGAGAATTGCTGTGCCAGATCATTTATGAAAAGGATAAATAACAGAGGCCCTATATGAGACCCCTGTGGTACCCCAGTAATTAATTAAAAAGTACCCCAAATGAGTGCCTTGAACCGTGACTGCGAACGTCCTGCCGTGCAGGTAAATCCTGATCCACGCCAGCATGCTATCCGAGAAACCGAAGAAGCGCGAGTTTTATTAAGCGAGAACCGAAGGGCGACACGCTCGTCTTGCTAGCTCTGTGCTTCCCAGTGTCCCTGTTCACTCCAATTGCCTGGGACAATATCAGCGTACTGGTAATTAGAATTGTTCTTTCGCGTTCCGTCCCGCAAGGTGAATTATCGCAGCCGAATCAGTGTCGCCGGTTGAAACGCGCCGTGCTCGGACTCTGTTCGCCTGACCCTAATTCGGCCCCGCGAGTGAGTGATTGTGCGAGACGCGGATAGACGAGTCGATGAGAGCACAGGGCGGTTTTCGCAAACTTGCGAGCCAGCGCAGCGCGATCCAAACTCCGCCAAATGCCTGGTGAAAATTCGGCGCGGACTTCTCCTACCCGTCCCGCTGGCTAATTATTTACAGCACCGGTTTCTCGCAACAACTATCTCGCTGCGAGCAGCGCGGCACGATTCGCGTCGGAGCGGAGGCGAGATAAATACGTCAAAAAGTTGCGCGTGGCACGGGGCGACGCGGCCCGAGGATTACACAGACAGCGTCTGACGTCGCGTAACGAAGTACACGTTGGTCGAATGGCCTGTAACCCGATTAATTAGATTCAATCCGAAACTGACGAACCATCGCGTGTTGCGCTATCCAGCCAAATTGCACGCTCGCATGATCCTAATTCGAGTTTTGAAGCTCGCCGCCCTCTTGTTTGAGCGGCTAGCTCTCCTGTCCCCTCGCCCGCCCCGTCCGGCGGTCTTGCCGGCTTAATAAGGCTAATGGAATTACCAGAAGAACATACAAATCGCTCGACGGCCGGCCGTTATCGGAAAAATCAACTGGAACGGCGCGTGGTTGGGGGAGGGGGAGCTGGGAGCCTGTAACTAGGGCTCGCGTCGAACCACCGAATCACGGTGTTCCAAGCGTGACTGTTCCTCGAGGGTACGTTGAACCGTTGCGTGCACCTAATCCGGCCTTTTAAGACGCTTCACCGGGCGCATCGTTCACCCTCTTTGCGGAACCGTGGCGCGCGCTTCGCGGCTGAAACTAATACTACCTAGGTAGCAGGGAAAATTCGAGATCGGAACACCGTCGCACCCCGTCAGAGGAGTCTTCAATCCCCCCCCACCGAGGGGAGGATATTGCTGCGGAAAGGCTGGCATTCTTTCCAAACAAAGTTTGTTCATTTAACGCGGCCGGATCTGGTTCGTCCGCGCGATTCCTTTCGTAAGTGGAAACCGAGGTACCGTAATCCGGCCAGGCGATAGAGCAGATCGTAGATTACGAGCTGCGCTGAGGGTCGTTAAATCATCTTCATCGGATTCCGCGAATCGGGTAACAGGCTGGAACGGAGGCGCCACTGTTTATTTGTTATTCGAGCTTCAGGGGCACGGAGAAGGGAGCTACCCAGCGTCATCCACCTTATCCGCCTTTAATTTCTTCGCCTTTGAGGGCCGGTATCGAGAGATTTATGGCGCGGTCAAGTGATACTTGGCAGAGGCCTCCCGTCTCGCTTCTGTTTCTCAGTTTCTGCGGCCCGAGCCTCTCTGAAACCTTAATTCGTATCTCGGCGAGCTTCAATCATTCCGTCGGAGTAGGATAACGCGTGCAAGCGGTCCGTTGAACCGTTCCCTTCCCCTCGAGCAAGTGGACATCCACCCACGTGCTTCCGCGACCAAGTGGACGGAACGGTGGGGGAGACAAAAGTTACGATTAACCTCGAAGCTGCTCCCTCCAGCTACAAAGCCTCCAAGCTGCGCCCGCTTATTACATATCTCTCGCGGTTCGTTCATTTTCGCGCTAGCTCGTCGAACCTGCTTTATTCTACGTAAAGGAGGAGACCGGCGAGTCGGGGACGTCATCCAAGCGCTAATTAATACGCAAACAGGAACAGGGTGGATGGGGCTTCCGGCGATTCGAGGGACGCGCGCCGGAAGATAATTTAAGAGGGTCGTTCACAAGGCGCAATCTGGTTCTGCGGCTTGATCTAACACGGGGCTCGGGGAGCGGAAGAAATCGCGGGGGTAATTTTAATCTATCGCCAGGCGCTGAGCCAATTGCACGGCTGAAGGGAGAGGCTGATAGGCTCGAACGTCTCTGTCGACGTGGATTCGATGAAAATCGATGATGGCGCTCGCGGGGTGTACGGGGAAGGGAAGATTTGCTCAGACATGACGTGAGCCTCCACAATTTCAACGGCACGCGGCGGCCCGCCGTCCTAGGGATGGGCCAGAATGGAGTACTTAACGCTCACGATTGAAATATATTGCTCCTCCGCCGATCGCTCGTTTTCTCGCGCTAAAATGGAACGCGACGATGCAGCCGATAAAGCTGGCCACACCTACGGCTCTGCGCTCACATCGCACTTCGTTGTTACCATTCCTCGGCTACCTCCATCACTCGCGTTCCCCTCCGTCCGTTTTCTGTGATTCGAGTCCTCGCGGCTGACTAAAGACAGGCTTTTCTACTTGCGGACGAATGACGGGCTTGGATCGGGCCTCTGATCTCAGGCTTTGCACGCCAGTGAAGAGTTAATCGAGTCCGTGAACCGATCGAACAACCACAAATCGCCTGCCATCTCTGATCCTTTGTTATTCAGCACATATTTCGCCGCCAACAAAGGCGAACGTGCTCGTTATCCGCCGATATCATCGACTAAGGTAGATGTCCCCATTACGGACCGCGTCTCCATTAGTGACCAAATTATTCATTTATATGGTTTATTTCAACACAGAAAGCAAAATATCAACCGGAAAGTTCAGTAATTATAATTAGGGGTGTTTCATTTATAGTTACATACGTTATTTATGTAGCCGTACATTCATCTTTAACTAAACTCACATGTAAATTAGGACTTGGTCGTTGACATGAAAGTTGACAGATTCTAATAACGCGAGGTTATACTACAGATATCATCAAACTCGCAAATTTTACAATAAAAATACACGAATCCATGCAGTAACTTACTCAAATTAACTAGAAATATATACAGAATTATAAAATAAAAAGAAAATATTCGAATAGAGAAGCGATAGATGGTACAAGTTGGTCAATAAAGGGGACATCGGGTCCAATATAATTTTCACCATAATTTTTGTGTAAATAGTCAAATATCACTCTAAAACTAATTCGATTAAGAAACTAGAGACTTCAAAAAATACAATGATCCATACTTTACTCAAACATTGTCGTATATTAGTGAAAAAATTACTATTTCGAACCAATAACACTCTTAAACGGTCGCTAATGGGGACATTTACCTTATGGCAGGAAGAAAATGTGAGGAATTATCGAGCCCGATAGAGCTGCGGTTTATTTGAGAGGAGAGGGTGAAAGAACGGCGGGCTAGCAACATTGCCGAACAGTGGATCCCGGAAATGAGCGATTTACAAATCGAAAGCGCGATTAAAGGCTGGCTAGACCGCGTAACCTGCGTGCTCGCCGGCCCGGTAATTAAATCAAACTTGCTAATGAAATCCAGCATCGACAAATCGCGAGCGGGTCGCACAACGGTACAACGCGGTTGTCCCCGGGGGATGGCGGTGGCAACGATCGCAGATTTCATGTACACTCGGATTACATTCCTCTCCCTCTCTCTCCGCCCCTCTCCGCCCCTCTTGTTCCATTCGCCGCGCGTCTGCTTCGCCTCGAAATCTTGCGCGAACGCATTACGTATTCACAGGGTGTATTTCAATCGTAGCGGGAGGAAGCAACTTTCCGCTCGGTGTATCGGCAACGTTTAGCGCGGTTCGCTTTCGAGATTGACGCGTGTATCGACGAACAATCGGATTCCTGCGGCGAGGCGGTATACTCGCCAGCCAAAACATTGCGAACTCAATTTGCATCGTGCCTCGGTTGGAGAGCGGACAATTAACCTCAAACGGTGACCGCGGCATCGTAGCTCTCCACTCGCAGCTATGATTCCCCGATGTTCCGTGGCTTGGTTATCGGACTAATTCGATTTCCATCGGACGAATCGAAAAGGAAGGTCGGCCGCGCATCTGCTTAGAGCTCGAGACGGGTGGCTCGGGAATTAGCTGCTGCACAGGCTGGAATAAATGGGACGGTGCAGCTGAACCGATACCATCAGCGTAAATCGCCCCTGCGCTGACTACAAACTCGCGAGTACAAGGGGCCCTCTTAACCCTCTCGACAGGATGCTCGAAGCGTTCGCCATCAGTAACGGAGACGGTTCTCCAAAATCATCGATCGCTTACGGTCGACAGTTTACAGTTTACGGCGCGGGGCTAGGAAGCTATCGACAGTCCCAGCGAGCGGTCGCGGGGACGGAGTATTCAAAGGGCAAATCGTAATAACCTTTTGTGCGCGGGTAGCTCGTGTCGCGGGGAAACATCTGAAGCCGAAGTAATGTCAGCCAATAAGCCGCCTTTGTCGAATCTTCTGGTCGGACGAGCTCCATCTTCCGGTTGGCCGAGCGCGGAAAATATGGAATACTCAATCCAATACATCCAATATAACCCTCTCCGCGTCCGGGCTACCCTGCTCGTCTTCCCTTTCGCGTACCCACCCCCTCCGCCTTCGGCCCTCTTGTCACCGTCCATGGCTGGTTTGTCATTCACGACACGAACGCATCCTGCCAGTCGCAGATTGTGTGCCGAATCCATCGACCGGGCTGCATCCTCGGGCCGCGGATACGTAACTCCGACGCGGATGTATTTCGGGGATCTCCGAAACTTCCGCAGTTCCTTCGATCTGCTGCGTTGAAATGTCCTTCGACGCAGAACAGGTGTGGTTCCGTCAACTAAGGTCGAAGCCAGATATATTGGCCGGTGAGGTTCGTGAGGGGTTATTCTCCCACCACACAGTTTGCCTGCCTCGGTGCTCCTTTTCTCAACATTTTCTGACTCGCTCTCGTTACATCTCGCTCTCGCTTCCGCAGAACGAGAGTGAGCCAGAAGTGGTGGGGATGGTGCCAAGCTTCTAGCGTGTAGGCCAAACCGAGCTCTCAGTGTAGAAGTACACAGATCAGAATAGGTGTGCGTTAGCTCCGAAAAAATCAGGAGTTTTATTGGTCAGCAGATTGATTCTTTCTCGATAGCTTCATCTCGTATTGGTCTACGCATAGCTTCGTAACGCACACAACTGTTACGCTAAGAATAAATAACAGCTATACGGCTACGTTCAGGCGGGGGCGAGCAGCATCCCCGTTACTCCACCATACCCTTCAGGGACCACGCAATTCCAATTGACAAATCCACGATCTTCAGATGGTGGTGGGTGATTTCTCCTCGATCGCTGCTCGCGAATACGAATTCACCGGCCAATATATTTGGCTTCGACCTTAAGTGTTGTCTCAGGGGCCCTTGCAATCTTAACAAATTGTTGACCGGTTACGAATTCACTTGTGTTATACGGGCATGTTAAATAGCTGCAGATTTATGCATTTTAATATTCAATTGTGGAAAAATAGCCGGTGGGCACGGGTCAGTGTTTTCATAAAATTGGCGGTCAAGAATGTGTAGACGGTGGAGGTAAAAATTTGCAGCAGCCAAAATCTTTGGTCCTCCTATCTTTTACCATTTCGCGTTCCGTGACTCTGTAATTTCGCCGGAGCAAGTTTTTCTTGAAAAAGAAGGGCGGGTGAATTAATCCATTCGGTGGTGGTTATTTTCTGCTTGTGGAGGAAGAGGGGAGGTGGGCCAGCAACGCGTTGGCGCCGCGCGCGTTTCACCGGCTCGTTGGACCTGATATTTTCAAGTCACTTTAACGCGCAGAACAAACTCCCCCGCTCCACGCCTCGCTCGCAATTTAAATATTTTTCTTGCCGGCGCGGGAGCCGCCGCCACCGAGGGAACGCGGCCGGCGAGCACCCGACGCAAAATTTCGAATTAGAATTTCAGTAAACATCCTGCAGGCCGCGGACGCCTCATCATCCTCTTAATTCGAGATTTAAATTCAAATTGTCGTTACATTCTCTTCGCAGTCATCCGTCGCCGTTTAAATCAAGACCCCGCCCGGGGAGCGTTCGTCCTAGCGAGAAAATTTTCGAGCGGTATTTCGAGAGGCAGAGCGACCCGGTAACAATCGAAAGGAACGAGGGAATCGACTTTACGACGTTAGACGCTGATTCGAATCCCTAGGCTGAAACCGTTTGACGTTCGCGGGTTTGCAAGGATGGCGAGAAGGGTTGCTTTGTTCGGTATCGCGAGCAACCGGGCCGAATAAGAAGGGTGCGGCAGGTATTTACGATCGACCGTCGCATTATTATTCCATGAATTTTAATGCTAAACGCACGGCAGAGCGGCGTGGGGGTTTGACGAAAAAGACACAGACTGAGGCGCCGTCGGAAACTCCGCATAATCCGCAATTCGAGCCGGTTCGCCGCGGTAAGATTTCCTCCTCTCGGTCGAGGAGTCCTCTTCGCGGCTTAATTCTAACGCCCCTGGGAACGATGGCATGTGCCTGTTTCGTCCCCGGGGCTAGCCTTCCTCGCTGCGTGACGTCGGCAACTACCCCATCTTGCCTTCGTGCCATCAACGTGGCTAAGGATTCCGTACATAAACGGAGGAGAGGCTAAACGTTGCTTGTTAAAAGGCGGAGCGGGTGCGAAGCTATTTTTCCCCTCCCCACCGGTCATGCACTCGACCGTTTATGAGGAGGGAATAATTCTTCGGCGAAGTTTATAGGGACGGCGACGCTTCGGGGCCCACGGTTTCATCCCGATGGGAATTGACGATTTATTACGTAATGAAATACTTGGCAGGAAAAGCGGCAGTGCCGCGAAGCTTGGCTTCCGCGGCGTGTGGAAACTTTCAAGTGACGGAGCAGCTGGTATCTATGCGAGCCCGTATACGACCGGGCAAAGCACCGTGCAATAAAATGCTACGACACCGGCCGGAACAACAGCCCTTTAACTTAGTTTCGGCTGGCTCCATAACCGGCGCGCGCCCTTTTTCGACTACGGGCGAACGTGAAATCGGAGTTGCGCACGCGATCGGGGACGCCTCGCGTCCACGAATATTGGCCTGGAACTTCCGGGGGCTGAGTTCGCAGTGAGCAAACTCGAGAGGTCGGCGGACACTTCGATAGCTACGCAAGCCGATCGTCCCGAAGTTCGACTTTCGAGAGTATTCCCCGGAGGTAGAGCCCTGGGACTTTTAAATTTCCCGACATGAACGTTCACGAGAGTTTGACTAGCAGGTAGGAAGATTTGAATAGTTGAGAATTCGCGAAGCTTTGAATTGGAAAATTGAAAACTGAGGGCTCCCAAGTGGCAACGAACCACGCGCGACACTTGCTGCAGTAGAATGCGCCCTATTGAGAATTCTACTCAATTAGCGTCGACCTGTTTTTGCCGAAGCCTCTGATCGCTGTAGCCTGAAACGGCATTAAACGGTTGCAGAGTTATCGCGTAGGCCGGCGGTGCCCATGACGGGAGCCACCCATTTCGTGGTGATTAATTTTGATTAATCGGCAAATTAGATCAGCTCAGGCTGGACCGTACGCTCGCTACGGTAGATCTTAATCCATCATTTCTAATTTATCGAGCGGAATAAAAGTGAGCCGTTACTCACCGCGTTCCTCCTGCTTCTGACCCATTGTTTTTCCGACCGTATATTCCTCCGCGAGTCGAGAGGCGCGGTCGAAATGAATCGAGAAATGTAGCTACTCGCGCCAAAGACAATGGCCCGCGCGATTTTACGAGGGACCCGTCTCGCACCTCCTGCCGAAAATACAGGCGGCTTGTCTGGAGGTCCCTCGCGTTTTTCCTCCATCTTACCCCGGGTACGGTCCAGCGGGTCTACGCGCGCATCGAGATGACTATACTTTATTTATTTATTTATTTAGCCGCGCAAACGGGAAAAACCGGCCGTGGAAATATACTTCTCCTCGGTTCCGTTCTGGCCGTACGTGTCCGCGTTCCGTAATGCGGCCACTCGCCGGTTACGTGTCTCCTCCCTTCCGCTCGAGGGTTTTCCTCGCGTGTTGCCGCGCGCTCGAATACCTCCGCGGCAGGTCCAACGACGTATCGTTGTATTTTTCATGCATGCACCGCTGCTCGGAAGTTTGGCGACCCGTCTCCTGCCAGCGCCAGGGGAAAGTCCTTAAATTCCGCAGACGTTCGCGCGACCGCGCGGCTGTAGGAATAAACGGGACGTAATAAAGTTAGGAAGTGAGTTCATCTGGCTGTAAGGACGTTCCCGAGGTTCGTTGGGAAGCGGCGCGGCGCGGCGTCGCCACGCTTGACGCACAATATGCAACGAGTTTTACCGTCTAAGTGATATAACCCCCCGTGTGGGCGGACAGGTGCTCCCACCGCTGTTTCCCGCATGCGAAGCAAAGTCGCGGCTCCCGCTTGTCTACCGTTCGAATTTCGCCTAGATAGTCAGGCGCGCGGAATCGTTATTAAATGTCGCGGTCGAACGTTAATCGCGTCCGCGCCGTAACGTGCCTGTTGGCCGGCAAACCTTGGGAAAGTTAACACCTTGCTGGCGTTGATCGCGATAGGTAATACGCCGCGAAATATGGGCGGGCATCATCGAGCTAGGAATTAACGAATGCCCGAGGATCGTTCACGGAAGACCGAGAGGCTCCTCCTAAATCCAGTATTACCCTCGTAACTCCGCGGTAACGGTCTACGTTTCGCGTCTTTACTGCCTCCCCGTACTTCTTCTAATACCGCATGCCCGCGTTATCGTCGGGGTATAATTAAATTTAAGGGGGCCCCGGGGCAGGGGGAGGGGCAGTTCGTAAACCCTTTCATTCCTCGTTTTATGCGGCCGTGACGCCGCGGCGCGCGGCGTCCCGTGCCTCGGAGCACGCGGAAACGAACAATTCGGGCGATATATCGCGACGAACGTCCTCATTCTTTTATTAAAACAGTAAAACGCATCGCCGGACGCGGCAACGCCACGTGATAGAACGCCGGGAGCAACTTTTCGCATAATTCAGGGCGGGACCCGTGGAACCGTCTGCCCGTCGGCAAAGTTAACACCGAACTTTATCGTATTTTCAACCCCGGACCGGCGGCAAAATATGTCACTGTCTCGTCGTTCAGCGATAAGTTTTGGGAAGGCGAAGTTTATCACTGAAATTATTGGAAAATTACGTCCAAAGTAGAAGAGTGTAGTATCAGTGGCTCGAGTGAATAAATTCGCGGCGGAAAAAAAAGCAAATATATCGAATCGGACTGCGCAACGATCGACCTTTTGTCATCATAAAAATCTGATCTAATCCGATTGGTTGGTCGTGTTCACTGCACTTCCGTGGCAAGACAAGCGCGTTGCTGCGCGGACCTTGGATGGTCCATCGAGTGTGAAATTTCGTTTCATCGAAGTAGAACGGTCCAACGGCCGTGAACTTCCACACGAGCGAGTGGCACGAGGCTACTTTTCAAGCCGATTCTAGCCACGAGTCCGAAGTATCGTAGAATCACGCGTACCGTTGCCGAGGAGCTGAGCTTCTCCTTCTCGGTCGCTGTGAATCGCAGCCGGAAGAAGGAGGTCGCGCGAAAAGTTGTACCAATCGCCCATAGGCGCAATTAGTGGAATTGCCGGCAATTATCCAGGGTTAATTCGCAGGCTGTTAGGAGTAATTGGCGGACGTTAGTGGGTCAGTTTCCAGGACGGCCCCGCGGCGGACGAACGAATTTGAATATAATCAAGGATTCCGGGCGACGCTGCTTTCCGTCTAATTGTCCGTTCACTCGCCAATATAATGGATACACCGCGGATAACCGTTGCGATAACGTAGTTAACCGTTACGCGGTGTCGATGCGGGCCCAGCGAGCCTCGCTTAGAAACGTTCCGTTGCTTCCACGAAAGTATAGCGCTTTCTGCGGTCCGCTGCTCGGGCGGGACAGGTTCCACGCTCCCCGCGTCGACGTGTTACGTTATCAGTGTTTGTTACGCTTTCCTTTACTCATCGCGCTTTATTCGAGCGGGGGAAAAATAGCTGGAAGAAGCGTTGGATACAGATGGAAGAATGAAATCGGTGAGAGGGTAACGGCCCGCGAACTGCGGCCTCTCCCGGTGCGTTTCTTCCTTCGCGGCGCATAAATCAATGCGAACTTAAACCGCGGGCTGAAATCATTTCCTAAATAAACCATCCTCGGGGAGGCGAAACCGCCGGGTCGGCGTCTCCCGACTCGCTGCTCGTCCGCGCGCGCTTCATACACTGACGGCTGGCCAAAATTGGGAGAGAAATTATTACGGGGACCAGTCGGTTGCGCCGGGATTCTTCGACGGATCGCACGTTTCACGTTCGACGCCTATGACGGGAGAAGGGGGCTGTTAGGGGCGGGGAAAATTCGGCAGATTGAAATCAACGGCCAGATTAAACTGGTTATAACGGGCGATTCGTGTTTCCGTTTCGAGAGAAGCTCGGAATTTATAATTCCGCGGTGATATTTAGCTGGAGGAAGCCTTGACGGATGGATGTTCCATGGCGATGCATCAATTAATTAGCCGTTGTATAAATTATTCGGAATTATATGAGGTGCGCCGCAGGCACGAGTCATCGACGTACATGCTATATGTGCTCGAAATTTCCAAGCCCGTTCGCCTGGAAGTGAACGCTCCACTATTTCGGTCCAGACGGTTTCGTTTGATCAGGATTCTGCTATTCGCTATCGAGAATTATTCGCGCGTTCCTAGAAGCTTGTGGTCCCGTCGCGGGAAAAATATTTGGTATTTATTTTATCCCTGGTCCTATGAACACCGCGGGAAAATCGTCGGGGAGAGACGCACGCTTCTGTGAACGCGAAATACTCGCGCCCTCGGGCTTTCGCCGCGAGAACGAATGGGGGTTCGCCTTCGACGGAGCACAGCGGGGAATCGTGGACCGATTGAATAGCTGGCGAAAGTTTAAACAAGTTTCGGGGATTGTTAATTTAAGTAATGCGTGAATTAACCAAGAATCAATCGAGACGCATCGAGGGAGAATCCTTAAAGCACTTTTAAGGTAGATTCGATCGGTCGGTCGACCGTTCAGAATTAAACACGAAGAAGTGGAATGAGACGCGCCGCCCTGGATGGTGTAACGGACACGTGCCTGGCGATGGACAGTTCTTCTAAATTACATAAATCCGCGTCGACTACCGCGAGAACGTGTTCGTGCGGCTCGTAAATGACACGACGAGCGGCCATGAATATTCAAGCGACCGAGATAAGTTGGAGGAAGACACTTCTTAGTTCGCACGAGTTTCAATTATTATGCACCTTCGAAGTTAAAGCACAGGAGACTTTGCGTCGAAGCTGGTCGGAGTGAATCCCGAATGCGAAATTACGGGGAAAATGCTCGGAAATTTCCCCTGAATCTGCAGCTCATTACCGATTCATCGTGGCAGTGATCTGTCAGTCTTTGGTTTCATCGCGCCAAGAAGGAAAGAAGGGAAATGGGACATGGATGGAGTAACGGTGGAAAGTGATGGAAGTGGTAACGGAAGAACGGAGCGACGGAGGGAGGAAGGGGAAGAAAGCGGCCGGGAAGTTTTTCACGGTCAAAGCGCTTTTGCCGTAAGGCATCAAATATTGACCTGGAAACAGTTGCACGGATTCTCATGGCTCCAAGTGGACTCATGAATATTCCCCCGCTTTAGCGGCGTCTAAGAGGGTACTCGTCGCTCGTACATAACCATATACTCGATCTTGAAACGACATTTCTCCGGTACTCACGGAAGCGATTTAACCCTTAACAGCCACTGCACCCACCGCGATGGGTGCTCGAAACATTAGTCCGTATCTTTGCCATCTTTGGTGCTGGTCGCAAACAGAATATCCTATCTCCGCTTGGTATTCGTTGAACTCTCGCGATTCCAAGGAGATCGCGTATCCGCATACGTCTCTAAAGCTGAATACAGAATGCTTTCCCTGGAAGAATTCCGCTGAAATTAAAAGTGAAAGCGGTTGCTTTGTCATTAAACTCCTAACGTCAGAAGGAAGCGAAGCCTGCGGTTACTGCGAACGACGCAGTGGCTCCCCACTTCACTCTCCGCAAATCGCTACGAAAGACCCGGTATCGCGCGCAAAGTGTCGCGTGCCTCGCGATATGGCCCACTTCGGGAACACGAAGACCGCCACTTGTCGATGGAAATGGGTTACCTCTGACTTTATAAATTGTATTATTAAACACTGCGCCCTCGCCTCCTCGATCCAGGAGACCCTGTAAACTCCTCGGCGCAAACATTTCCAATTCCGCCGAGGCGGAAGAGGCGAAAATCTGCGCGGGGTTCGATGGGGGAGGGGGGGGGGGGGTGACGAGGAAATTAGAAATCGCTTCGATATCCGACGTCGGCTTGGCCCAGCGGACCTCTCGATGGCTGGTTGGCGCAAGGGCCGTCGACAGGGCTCAAGTTTCGAATTCCAATCCGGTGGATCGGCGGAAACGGTGCACGGTCGGGCGCATCGGCGAGTTTCCGTGCGACAGACTTCCGGATCGACACGCCGTTCAGCGGTCAAACTTGAGGCGAAAGTTAGTTCGTAGCCGAACGAACGTCGTCGAACAGACACCCGTCGATTCAATTACCGTCGATTCGCTGGGTTACCGCATTTTAATGAACCACGGCTTGCTAGTCCGTCGAGCGGATCCCTGTCCACCCTACTCATCTCGGTAGTTGGCGCTGGCGAGCCGGCCCAGCGATCGCGTCCCCTTCTTGGGCCGCTTGACTTGTCGTCGCTCGCGCCGCGATCGAGAATCAACGGAGCGACCTGCCTCCCGCTGCAACTTTTAACGAGCGTCCGCCCGCGAATATGAATCGCGTGCACCGGGGACGCGCGTTCCTCGCGCCGCGGGACACCGTTTCTTTTCCTCCGCGGGGTCAGATGTCGCGGACGATGCCGTGTCCCCTCCGCGACACGCGACTTCCTCGCTGAATCCGCGCGATACCTGCCCCTGGGCACCGCGCGAACGGGGCGCGTGCTTTAACGAACTTGTCGTGCTTTCTCTACTTTGTTCTTTTAACGACATCGCCCTATAATCCTGGTTCGCCAGAGGAGGTCGCGAATCGAGTGTTCGAGAACGAATCGTTAGGAGAACCTGGCCGCGTATCGCGTCAAAGAATCGGCGTAGGGACGCGGCGAGCCACTCCCATTCGGTAATTGCTTCTTCAGCGTGTCATCGAGTGGCCGGGATTAACTTCGTCGCGGAATTAGGGTCAACGGTGACACGCTTCTCGTTATCCCGTCGCGGAAACGAGGCGGGACACGGTTAGTCGATATTCACCGTTGGCTGGGGATGCCGATCCTCTTTGCTCGCCGCTGACATCCAACGAATCGAGCCCACAGGAATTTCGTTTTCAGGAGGGTCAATGCAACCTTCGCGTGGAAATTTCTCTGGCACTCAACGCAGTCCCGCGAGTGTTTCACCTGTTCGACGATGACAAAGAGCGGCACGATCGACAGAAACACTTTGCCGGTTTAATTAATTAAAATACGCAGCGAGGGGATCGATGGTTGCATTGGGGAGGCGGACGCGGAACGCCGGCGGCGCATTAATTAAACTTCTTTTTAACCAGAGCTCCTCCCCCTTCTAGCCTTGGAGGGGGGGGGGGATGTTTCCCTCGATTGTTCCACCACCACGTTGCCCGCGATTATTAATTTGTTGTTAACGTTGTAACTGGCTCGCCGACATCGCGACGGGTAATATTCACCCCGATAGAGTGGAGCTTGTGTTAGAACTCTGTGGTAGAAGCTTGACGAACGAGTGATCGATGCGGGATGCCAAAGAAAGGAAAGCAGGGTTACTTATTTAAGGGGTTACGCCACCCTGACGCGCTCGAAACAGCACTAAACTAGACGAATTTTTTTTACCGATACTACGAGGTTAAAAATTATTTATTTTCTTCTTATGTGTAGAGCATGTATTAATGCATATGTTGTATAAATACTGTACAAAAATATTAAAAAATGACAAAGTTATTTGTCGTCCCGCGAAGCTCGTCCGCCGTTATAAACGTGACTGATATAACAAATTTATCTGATATGAAAAACATTTCCATTTCCAATGGAAATCCGCGTTCATAAGTTAACATTTCCAATATTAACCGCCTATTCGTCTCACTATAAAAAACATTAACTAAATAAAATAAACCAGATGAACATAAACCATGAGAAATTATTAAAATATATGAACCTGAAAATCCCAATTTTAATAAAGTAAATATACCTCTTAACACTAAACCCATGTGAACAACCGAAGAATAGCAACTAAAACTTTTAAATCAACTTGGCGTAAACATACACATATAATATAAACACCCCTAATAATTCTAAAAGTCAAAACATATTTAGATAAAAAAACAGAATTTAAATAGAAAATCATATACGTGGAAATCCAGTGGAAACGTGTTCCTTAATAAAATACCTACGATGTAGCATACGGATTTTAGAAAAACAAATTATTGCACAAATGAGAGCAAGGTGGAGAAAATTATTCGTTTCTCACCTGACAAAACAAACTTAAAACATTTATTATTTATACGAATGGGTTATCGCATGAAAAAAATGATATGCTACATTGTAGATAATACCATTACGAATATGCGTACCAAGCTTGAAATCTATCGGACAAATTGTTTTGGAGATATTTGATATATCACCTTTGTAAATGTAGTTTCGAGAAAAATGCAAAAGAAAAAAAGTAGAATGGTCGCTACCTGCTGCGGAATATCGACATTCGCACCTCGTTTAAAATCTATATCTCAACTATTTTGGGGAATTTTTGCGTCTACCATGACTTAAATTATTTTAAAAACTTCGCGTAATAAGGGTCGTCCTTCAGGGTGGCGTAACCCCTTAAGGGGGAACACCACTGTGACGGTCGGAAAAGTAAGGTATTTTTAAGAATTTTTTTCCAGGAATAATTTACAGTTTTCAGATAAAATTTTTATTACCTACCTTTAGTACAATGTCTTAAGAGACTATAAATAAAAATGAGTAGAAGTCATGCATAAATTTTAATATATTAATTAATCTTCTGGACGGACCCTTCACGTAAGCTGGTAGGATCTGTATCTATCTACCTATGTAACAGCATATTCGAAATGAAACTTCATTTTCCGAAAGTTCACTTCAGGTCCGAAATCAAGTTTCGTTTTTTTTTTTTGTTAACTATATGAGTGTAGTTTTCGTTGCAAGTACCGATTTTTAAACCAGTTATTTTTGTAAAAATGGTGCAATTTAGAAGAAAAAATTTCGAAAAACCGTAAATAACAGGGACTGTTTTTCGAGCGTATTTAAAAAATTTTTATTTCAATCAAAAATCCGAACGTGGAACGGAAACTACGCTCATAGCGTAAAGGACCCAATTACTGACATTTTAAGCGTTGACGCTGACATTATCTCATAGTTTTGTACTCATAGACTAAAAGTATATGCTATTCTTGTTATTTATTATTGTTTAATATGTTTACTTGATGAGCAAAATTTGGCGGATCTTAAAACTTCGATTTTTATGTATAAATTCATTAATTTCAAAAATATATTTCCGGATCAATTACTGACACCCTTCAAATGTATTTGACTGAATTACGGACACCTCAATTACATGAGCAACTACTGCAATGACAGTAATACCAAAATGCTTAAAACGCTTGCACCAATCACTGTCACCCAATTAATAAGTAAAAAGACTTAATGTATCGTTGAATGCAGATCTTTATTACTTTCTATGATGCTTATATTATTTAAAACATATTTTGTTAGGTTAATAATAGCTTAAATATTACAATTACAGCATTTGCTTTAACGCCTTGTTTTCTCTTTCGCTAGTAAAGAAGTCATCGTTTTCACTGTCCTAATATCCGCTTAAAATTTTTGATCGTTTTATCCAAATTATGGAAGAAAAAATTAAGTGCTTTTTTGTATTATATAAATAAGTTTCAATTGTATGCTAAATTTTTTTATCCATCATTTCACCAGATTTATTCGTTATTTTGCGTAAAACATCTGAGGGTGACGGTAATTGGGTAGGTGACAGTAATTGGGTCCTTTACCCTATAATTTATAAAAAAAAAAGAGACTTGGTTTCGGACATGTGGTTCCATAATTAAACATCCTAACCAACGTGCATGAGGGACATAGAAGATTAATTAATATATTAAAATTTACGCATGTTTTCCTACTCATTTTTTGCATAGCCTCTTAAGACATTCTATTAAAAGTAGGTAATACAAATTTTATATGAGAACTGTAAATTATTCCTGCAAAAAATTCTTAAAAACGGCCTACTTTCCCGGCCGTCACAGTGGTGTTCCCCCTTAATCCGGTCATCTTAAGGAATCAAGCCCCTCGACTTTTTCAATTCCTGACGTGACGCCCTCGCAGGCTCGGCTCTCACCCATTTTGGTCAACCAGCAACACAAGTCGAGTGTCATAGAGTAGCCGCTAAGCATCTCCGTACGATGCATCTACATCTCTCAAGCCAAACATCTGCAGTAAACCTTTAACACGAGTTTGATCCTCCCGGCAAGTTCCTGCGCGGCAACTTTCGAATCCCGACAACAGGAATCCTAACTCGCGTCGCTCTTGCAAACTTCCCTGCCATTTTTTGCGCTCCTGTTGCCCTCCACTTTCCAGTTTCCCTTTTATCCTTTCGAGTCCCCTGGAAGTGGAACACGGGCGGATAAGCAGGACCAACAGAAATTTGAATTGCCGTGGAGTTAGCTGGTGGACGTAGCACGGTGGCCGCTCCGCAAAGGGGAACAAGACCGTGAATTATCGGGCGCGCGGTGGCCGGAGCGGTCGCGTCGCGGATAAACGAGGTCCATTTTCTTCGCGTTAACCGGCTAATTTCCGGGAATTTACGTGCGTAACAGGGCCCATCGATCCAGCTCCGGCTGGGCGACGTGGTCGCCAAGATAAAACCCTCGAGACATTTTTACACGGTGCTAAGTTGCTACCGCGAAGGCGGGGTAGGTACCGTGTAAAAAGGCGAAACGCGTCTGTTAATAGGGGAACGGAAGAGCGGAACGGAGCGGAGCGGAGCAGCCCGGTTTCCGGTGTGTCATTTACACAAGTGGCTCGAATAATTTCGTTAGAGCGACTTGGACCAGGCCAGCGGGCCTGTATTCCCGTGACCCGCGTCATTCTCATTATTCAAATGAGAGATTAAGGCCTGGCTGCTCGACTTGGGTCTCCCTGCTAGCCCACCCCCGTCCCTTCCACCCCCCCCCCTTCCCCTCGTTCTCGCTTCTCCGTCGCCCTGCGCTGGATAGGATGACGGTCATTTAATTTTCTGACGTCTATTGCGGCGGGCTTGTTCACCGAGACGCGTCACTTTCTTTATGGGTATTTAACCCATCAGCGCGAGCTCGCTTTAAGCACCCCGGCTGGAATTATCCGACGGGCGGTGAGGTGTGGTGGATTGGCTCGTGTCGCCCTGGGAAATTGTTCGCTTGCTGGGTAAACGGCATGTTATTTTGCGATTTACGCGGACGCTTTAGATGCGCCCGGCCGTGTAGGGCGAATCTAGCGATGCGTGACTTGCGATTCGAGGAAGCAAAGGGGTGTTAACCAACCAAATATTTGAGGAGGCGAAGGTTGCTCGCGCGCCAGCTTGATTTACAGCGTTTATCGACGCTGTAAATTATAGGTACCGCTGCTCGCTAGATTCTCGCACTGGCTCGCTCCTTTGACCCACATTTACGTTATTGCGTTCGGTGGCGATAGAGACGCGAAGAATACGCTCTAATATCCTCCGCCTCTCCTCCACCCTGCCTTCCCCAGTGACTTGCAATATATTTCCCGTAGTTTATCTCCATTATGGTAGCACAGCAGGAACACGAACGCCTCAACGTGGCGCCCGGGCAATATTAATTTTCCAAAATGCTTTTTCAGACGTTTTTCGATCGTGCGGTCATTCGTTCCGTTTCCCCTTTGATCTTTCCCAGCCTTAATTACCGGAGGGACCCTTGGCACCAGTAGAGCAACGGTTCTGCCACGAGGCAATCATTTTATCGCGTGCCATCTAGAAATATCGCGCGCCACTGCCGATTTCAACAGCCCTTAATTTATGCAGATCGAGGTGTTACGGACTAATGTCGTTAAAATTCTAGGTCAAGGGGGTCTTTTCAATTCGGCGAGAGAAAGATTGATGAGCAAACGCCAACGCGTGCCGCGATTCTACTGTTTCTCGATCCATCACCGGCACCATCCCAGCGACTAAAGTATCATCGGTAACGCGCGGGAAATCTCGGCAAACACGGCTATTTATTTCATTCGGAATTAGAAATTCCCGCGGGAAAGGTGCCCGTCAAATAAATCCCCGCGCCACCCTATCTGATTCCGCCGTTCTTTCCTCCGTTTCTCCGGCAATCCGTATCTATCCACCTGTTCGTCACCCTGTCCAACCCCGCGTGTGCTGCTCGCGCTCCACTCCCGGCTCATCCTCCCTCGAAGAACTCGGAGCCCGGAAGAGAACCGGCAAGCCCCCTCCGCCACGACCTTCCCCCGGTAGTTTACGGTCTCGAGGGCAAGTTTAACGACATGCTCGTCGATCTCTCCCGGGTTCGCCCTGCCGTGCCGCGCCCGCGCGGCAACCCCTTTCTCCTGCTCTGTCTCGCGCACCCCGCCGGGTCATTAGTCCACCTGCCGCGAGATTTCGATCGCAAAAAGCCCCCGACACGAGCATCCGCGTGGCCTTTCGCCCGCGACACGCCGACACGCGCTCACCCGCTATCGAGCAGGTAGCGTGGCTGTCCGCCCCAGGACTCCTCTGGATCCGATGGGGCTTTTTGCCTCAATTTTTGTCAACGGCAAAGCTCGAGCTGGACGCGCAGCGGCTTCCTTTGACACGAAATTCCCGGCGAATTTCCGTGGCCAGAAACTCGGTCGTTTCCGACGGCACGCGTTCACTCGCTGGAACAGCCACTCGCGGAACACCCACGCGACTGTCATTGAAACGGGAAACGAGAGACGCTCGACCCTGCCGATCCGATACGCGATCTCGGGAGAGGGGGCTGCTGGATAATTTGAAGCCGCGCGCGGAACGTGTCTCGGTTCGACGATCAGCCGCGCGAGGAAAGTCGAAAAATCAGCGAAGTTGGAGCGACACACCCAGGCTGCGTCCCCGGAGAAATCTTATCAGATAGGTATCTATGCCAAAGAAGCTGGCCCGGCGACGCGCGTAATCCCTAGAGTGGCTGGTAGAGCGGGAAGGAAGGTTCTTCGCGAGTCTCCGAGATTCTTGGGATTCTACTTGGCCGTCTTGCCGCGGCTCCGCCTCCGCCGAAAATCCGTGCGCGACGGGGCTGCCTGGTGCCTACCCCTGCTAGCCAGGCGGCCTGGAATCTTGGATTAAGCTTCTCTACGCACGTAGTCACGTACGGGCATAAATTTGTCGGGGAAAAGGGGGCGGACCCCGAAGTCAGGCTTGTTCGCGCGTCGCGCTTGTAAATCATAAGCGTGTATGACGATCCTTCGGGAGGAGCGGGCTGCTCTCTCGCGAAATCGTAATTGCGTTGGGACTCGTTCGGGGAGAGAAGAAGATTGGGCGAATGTGTGTGGGGGGGGAATTAGAAAGAGCTGAAGAGAAGATGCCGGGCCTGGAGAACATGGCAGGCTGAAAGAGTTTCGGAGATTAAAGTGAAAAAGAATGGATGGACGAGGAGGACTCGCAGTTGACGCGGAGACGGAAGCGAACGGTCGGCGCGCCACGGACCGTACGCGCCCGTTTATTACCATTTTCCTAAATTGATTCCCAGTTCTCGTGGGAGCGCGCGAAGGCTCGGCGCGAATGGCGGTGGGAAGGAGAGGCCAGAGGGAATCGGTCGACAAGTTTGACTCCCATCGAATGCCCGGTGACCCGTGAAAATACGAATGCATGAGTTCGACAAACACGAGCGGCGCGCATCGGTGGAGAAAGTAGGCGAGAGGGGTCGGAGGACGAGAGAAACACGGAAGAAGCGCGTATCGAGCTGGGAACGGGGATAAAGTTGCAACGGGAGAGGAAAGAATTTCCCTCTCTCTTCTCTTTTACTCTTTCCACTCGGCTCCTCTCTTCCGTCGGAAGTCTCCGGGAATCCTTCGACGACGGAACGGCTGATTTGCAAGTAACTCGCAACTCGCGGTTTCTTTCGCTCCCCCCCCCCCCCCCTTTCCTCGCTACCATCCCTCGCTCTTTCTCCCGGTTAACTTTTCCCAGGAAGGAGGAATCGCGACGCCTTCAAAATTTCAGGAGGAAACAATCCGGAGGCAACGCGGAGGGGTTGTCTCTTTAAGAGCTTTAGCGTGTAGCAGGCTGGATGAAATTAAAGTGGCTCTGGGCACGGTCAATTCTTGGATAACCGACGGGTTCGATGCCAACCTGAAGCTGTAGGTCATTCCCATTTTTATCGATCCCCGCGGCGGAGAACGAGCAACCGGACAACGGACACGGGGCGGCAATTCTCCCGAAGGAAACTCGGCCGCGATGGACCCAGAGGAGGTGCACGTAGGGGGTGACGTCGGGGACGCCAGGCAGCGGGGTTGGATCGACGGAACCGTCGGAACCGTCGGGGGAGCACTTGGACAAAAATGCACCCCGGAACGAAAGTAGAGAACCGCAATATCCGTCGCGGTCCGTCGATGGCGTGGCTGGTCGCAATTCCGGTTCCCACCCCCGGTTACGAATCCCCACTGGGCAGCGCTCGATGGCACGGGAGAGCTACCAACTACCAACTGCCAGGTAGCGGCTACGAGGCAGAGGGGGGGGGGGGGGGGGGGAGCGAGCGTTGTCGTGGCCGAAAGCGAGCATTGATATACGCGCGCCCAGTCGCTTAGACCGGCAAGAAGCGGTAACGCATTACCAGGAAGCGGTTAGATGGGTGCATACGTTACCGGATCGCGGCGTACCGGTGAGTTAACTCGTAGCATTTCTATCTTCCTGGACAGTTAACTGCACCGGATTCGAGTATTTCGATCGTACGTCAACTGGCCCCCGACGATTACCCACTATTAGCCGCGACAATCGATTTCTTCCTGCCTTGGCCCCCTTTCGGGCGAGCGCCTTCTTCGCATGGGGGGGATGCCGAAGTGAACGTAAAGCGTGCACGAGACGTGTATCGAATGGTACAGTGCTCCGCGATAGATGGGTTAAAGACACGCGCATCGAATTATTCGAATATGTAATTGGACGGCGCTCTCGAGCACGGTAATTTGCGACAGCTCGCCGAATTGTGCTCGCCGCCCCGCGTCTCGCCCGACCTGTCCATGAATAATTTCCGGCGTTCATCAAAAGTTCGAATGAAACGGACGCCCGGGCGCGACAAGTTTATTTGAATGTTAAACGAAACCGCGTCGAGCAGCGTTAATTTGTGTGTTTCTATTAGTTGTCGATCCTTCGTTCGAAACACGAACCGACGATCGACCGCTGATATTCACCAGCCCCCAGATTGACCAACGACTTTTCTCCGCGCTCGTTTTCACGCCTGGCGGTTAATATAACAGTGATTACGAGGAGACAGTTGCGCGTGCGAAGCGCATAAATCAGAGCGAAAAGAGGTGCATTAACGCGACGGCAAATAATATAAATTCGGCCCGGGCGTATCTGGTGGGAAGCGAGCGGGCCCGCGTCGCTCGTAGACGCGCCCGGTGATATCATAAATCGGCCAGATAACAAATCGGCAATCTGTTATCGAGATTATTCTCGATATTCCCCGCTGGAAATCCTGTTTAAATGTCCCGGCCGCTCGCCGATAATTACACGGTTTTGCAACTACGGTAATTGGCGCGATCGAGAAATTGTCGCAATTAGTAGATGAGTGAGGCGACAGTTTTTATCGGGTAGGTCGCGACGATTCCGGTCACCGCGTGGCGTTCCTTCGACTCTCGGGCTTTCGTTCTTTGACTTACCATCGCGTGTGATCTAGGAAATACCTGATCTCACTCTGCCTGTAATCACTATGAATGTAAGATTCGACTCGCGGGTCTCCCAGCGCTGCCGCATCGCGTCCAAAAATACTCGTTTCGCGCCGTTCTCCCACTGACATATTATGTGTACCTCGTGCGAGTTTATTGGTTTAACTTTGAGGCGGTTACACTGACCACGGCCCCTCCGTGTTTCTATCAAGAATTCATGAATTCGAGCACTGCTTCGATCAAAACGATTCCCCGGGAAGGACGGCGCACGCGATAACCGAGCGAGCTGTAATCGATTATACAGTGTTCCGAGAGTGGTCAGTTTAGATTTTGGCGCGCGTAAAGTCCCGTCGATTGCCAACAGACTAAACGAAGCCACTCGGAGATCCTCTCGGAGGAGAGCCACGCAGTGCCGGCTGCTCTGAATAAAGCCAGCTTTACCGGGACGTTTTATCGATTGTATCTAGCCGGGCGCCTCTCGGCTCGCTTGACAAGTGTCGAAAGGAAAATCCCGTCTACTCGATAAACGTTCCATTTGAAAGTGGGCCTGGATCTTCCTGGAATCCCTTCGCGCCGTTGGCGTCGGTCGTTGCGCGTTGTCCGCGCCACTCTCATGGAATCCTAGCGTTATTTAAACACCTTTTCATCCGGCGAGTCGCGAGGCGAGCGATTGGACCCAAGATTATGGACTCCTTCGGTAGAAAGTAGATTTTCCTGCAGGATTCTGCAGCCTATTTTCCAACCGCCGTCTCCTGCGAACAGTTCCTCCTGTATAACCGCGATGGTCTGACCGGCAATTTAGGCATACTACTTGCCAGCCTTCCTTCTCGACTTGGTGCCTGGCTGGCGTTGCGAGCGTCGCGTTTTTTCCAGCGACAGTTTTGAACCGCGCGACGCGTCAGATGAAAGCTGTAACCCGCGGGACTGCGAAGACGAGAGAAAAACGCCGGCGTAATTTATTAGAATTCCAATCTCCGTTCCATGTAAAACGCGCGACCAGCGCCGCTTGGTTTTTATTGCGGCAACGAGAGCGGTTCGCGGGCAACGAAAATATTGCTCGAAGCATGGCAGCGCCCCGGGCTCGGCAATGTATCCTTTCCGTAGAAAAATATTTCATTGGGAGGGAAAGTTCGCGGACGGCGGAGCAGCCGCGGCCGGGGCTCGCCCCGGTACTCCCGCGTATGTCGAAGCAACTTTCGCGCCGCGCGGCAATTGCCTGGCCCGGGATTTAATAACGCGAGGGAGCACGGCTGCAACGCTATCTAATTTTTTCCCGCAAATACGTCAACCGCCTAACAAAGACAGAGGCAATGCGTCTCCCTCGTTAACGTCGCGGAACTGGCAACCGCCATTTCTCTAGCTCCGTTCCGCCGTTTCTTTCTCGCCCGCTTCAACCGCTTCAATACATACTCCGTAATCCCCTCGCGTTCATCTTCGGAACGCAGACAGTCAAACGGACATTCCGCGTCGAGATGAAGCGATCCATTTCGCTTGTCCCTCGCGATTCTCGCTCCGGAGTGAGGTTGCAGTTGGAGAAACTCGAGGAACTTCGCGGACCCTACACGGGGCTGATCTATACGACTAGAGCGGGAGGGAGGACGGGGGGGGGGCGCGATTCCAGGGAAGCAGAGGGGTTGAATATCGCGGCGGAACACACGGACTGGGTCATTCAATTTTATAAAAGCCCGTGATATTTCGACTAAAACGGGCATCGCGGGAAAATCGCGTTACGGCCCTTTCCGCGGGGGGCGATTATTCCGTGATTGTTCTCCCCCCCCCCCCCGGCACCGGAGGAAGCTTCGCCTCGAGGAACTTTATGGGCGGACGGTCCATTCCCGGAAGTGCATCGCGAGCCCGGAAAAAGGGGCCGACTATTAACATCGCTCGATTTTATTCACCTTTAATTTCCCCGGGGAATTGAATGGCAAGATTCAGGATTCGCGGGAGTTGAACGACGAGTAGCCGTAAAAATCGTCCCGTTTTCATGGATAGCTACGTATCAGCTCCGAAATTCCTTTGAAGACGTTATTGCCACTCTCAAAACTAAAGCTGATCTCCCGTCTTCGGTGATCTTACGTACAGCCTTCTTTCTCCTTCAAGAATTCATTTACTTCGCCCACTGTCGACAAGAAAGCTGACCTCCCTTAACGGTATCCACGAAACCAGGCCAACTGTCGCACTGTCGTCCAAGCTGAAGAACAAATTACGGGGCCGACCGCCCTCGTGTAACCGTTTTACCAGACCGTTACGCCCGAAGTATGAATTAAAGTAAGGGGAAGCTCGTTTGCCGGGGATCAAGCCCGAAGGAGCAGCCCCGCCGTCTAAAGCCTGTAGTCGGCCGACGAGGAGCAGCCGATGACACCCCTGAGACGAGCTGGGTACTGGAACGTAACCCCCCCATCCCTTATGCCACCGATGCACATCCACCACGGAGCATTACGCTTCCACGACTTATGCAAATTCCGCGTAAATTGTTGGGGCCGCGCGAGGCTCCCCCGCGCCACCGTATCGCGAGCCTCGGCCTTACGGAAGCTCGGCGAATCTCCCCGAGACAATTCCCCTTCCGCGGCGATACGATTACGTTAATGCGACCGCTATAACTGCGGAGTAATCAGCCGCGTAGACGAGGGATCCACGGTCGAGCGGAGAATCCGCGCGGAGGAGGCCATTTCCCACCAGGCAATGTTCAATCAAGATTTCTTTTTCTCGCTCAATAGGTGTACCGATCGCAGAGCTTGCTGCGTTTAGATGCACTCTCTTTCTCTCTCTCTCTCTCTCTCTCTCTCTCTCTCTGCATCGAGGAGCATTGCCGTCTAACTATTTTAGCAGCGATTTCGCTTTCTCCTTCGCGCTACGATTTTATGATGATTGCGAGGGGGTTGTTAGCTGACCGCAAGGAAGACTTTGGTCCGCGAACAGTGAAAAGGTTTCGGAATGCGGTCGCTCGAGCCCGAGAGGAGATTCGAGGGTTAAGAGCCCTCGAGAAAGCAGGAATTTATAGGGATTAAAGCACAAAGCGCTACGAAAGGGATAGTGGAGGGCGAAGTGGAAGGAAGTCGGGGGGTAGGCAGTTTCTGTAATTTCTTTTTCCCCAGCCGGCGGGGACGGTCGCGTAAATTTTATTCTCCACCTATGCTTCGCGCAAATCCCCCCCCGTCCTTGTTAAGGTAATCCGGCGGGAGCGACGGGGAACGGCGGGGAACTCTTACATACTCATTAACGCGGGCTGCAGAGATTATCTGCGTGCTTTATTAATGCGCCAAGTAATTAACTGGCTGGATAAACTACTTTTCCCGTCGCTAAACGAGAAATATCGCGGTTATTCGAAAGTTGGCGCGGACGTGTTCGGGTTGATAAAAATCGGGCGATAAATCATAATTAAGGCGCGCCCTCTCTCAGCGAAGTAACTCCTACAACCCCGTATTTTCTTGCGGGAAATTAATTGCCGCGTTCATTGGACGCCAACTAATTAACATTTCTGATGACCGTGAAAGCCCGTTTCCACTTTCGCGAGCCCTCCGAACGCGTTCAAAGTTCTAACGACCGCCCGGCCAGTCAAAGCTCGCGGAAACTCGGGGAAAAGCTAGTCCCCCCAGTCTTCCTCCTCGGACGCCAGCCGCGTTTACACGATTCTCCGAGCGCAATTGCTTTGGCGGCCGGACGTCGACGTCCAATCTCAAGGTACTCTCCAGAGCATTTTATTTATGGACCGGCCAGGAAGATCTTCGGGATCGGGCTCTGACGAGCCTCTCGCGGGGGCGGAGGTTATTCATTTTTAATTTCCTACCGTTGACTGAGCAGTCGGTTGGAAGATGGGCCGGAAAAATCTGTCACGAGCGGTGTGGAAATCTCTGAAGCCTAATCTTCGGCTAATCAGCCTTCGTAACAGACTGTCATCGCGAGTAATCGATAATACGTTCCCGTTACCGCGACACCCGCGAGCCTCTAGCCTGCTCGAGCAGTAATATCGGAGCGGGTGTTTTCGCGGAAAGCGCGAGGGCAGACACGCGGTAAATGACGTCGCATGCGTTTGCTAATCCGAACGACGACAGCCGGCGCACCGCGACCTCCGCCTCCGCTGCGAATTAAGCTTCGCGTTGCAACTAACTTTGGAACTTTTCCGTGTCTCGGGAAATTCCGACATGCAGGATTAGGCGAGCCGCCGCGACACATCCGTCTACGATTATTCCGTTGATATCTGTTCTTGAGGGGTAACCCCTGACGGTTCGCAGTTCGCTACGTCAAAGTCTCAGACTCTCAGACACACGAGTTCGTCACGGTGCAACCATCCGTTGAGACATCAGTACCAAGGAAATTTGTAATCTTTGAGTACCATCCTAATGAAGGATGCCTCCTCGAGCTTTACATCGCTGCATGGCCGATAATTTTTTATCCCCTTGCCACGTATGAATTATATATATATAAAGCGGAAGCTAAATTCGAGGCTCCAGGTCCTCGAGCCGGCTCGGAACACGTCGAGCGTCCTCTCGTAGACGAGGAGACGCGTCGCGACGCTGCTCGCTGAAGCTTTCTCGCGCGGATAACCCCGTCGTGGCTGCGAGTCGCGTTTCGTTCGCCGGGCGACTGTGTCTCCTAAGAAATTGCGAAAGTGCCGCGAGACGGAAAACCGTGCGCGCGGTGAGTCGCTCCCGCAGAGACTTCTAATCAGCCGGCGCGCTGGAAATTTATACGCGTACCGAGGGCAATTCGGTGGAAGGCTACGCGGAGGCCCATCGCGCTAAGGGTCGCAATTTTTCAGAAAGTTTCGTGGACACGGGTTACGCGGTCGCCGGAGGAAGTTACCGTCATCTCGCGAGTTGCCCAGCAATTTTCCTCTGGGAAGTTTATCTATGAATAACTCATTGTAATTTACCGGGAGGGATGGTAGAGGGGTGCGAATTTTTCAACTGCCCGAAGCTCGCCCACGGCTGGCAAGTTGCGGCAATAATTAAGCAATAATTGCCATTGCTGCTCGTCCATTTTTCACGGGGGGCTCTATTAGCGGGCGAGTAACAGGAACCCCTCGTCGGCGATGCTGACCTCGTTAAGTCGTTGGCCGCTTCGTAGCTCGACGGGGGAATTCGTCCAGCGAGCCATGAACTCTTTAGAGATTCATAAGCCGATGATATTTTGATCGCCGGGAACGCGACGGGATCGGAATCGAATGAAGCGTATCGGCGATCCTCTACTCGACACCGGCCGCTGCTTCTCCGTCACGCGACGTCGGATTAACGGCCGCGTAATACAAACGTAACGCGCGATCCGTCGCATGCATACTTATTAATTCCGCGGCGATCGATAGCCGGGGGAGGTGCAGCGGAGGAGCTCAGCCCGGAACAACGCGGCCAATCTACGCTGCGGTAACAATATTTCGCCGCCAGTGATTAACGACTGCCGATGAACACCGTGTCCCCGATGCAAATGAGCCGCTTAGAAATTCCGCGGCCCCGATAAGAAAGAGGCCTGTGAATTTTCCGTCCCTTTAAAAAGGAAACTTGCATGCCCTGTCACCCGTCCGACACTCGCAGCGAATCTACCGCGGAACTTCAGCTCTCTCTCTCTCTCTCTCTCTCTCTCTCTCTCTCTCTCTCTCTCCCCGGATCGATCGCTCGCCGGACAAACGCTAAACATGTTCCGCGAGGTGTCGTTTGACGTTAGAATAGACCGCAGGAGGATAAAGGGGAGAGTACAAAGTGCTGTTCAAGGTCCACTCATTCCGTGTAATCGAATGTGGGACCCTACACTGCTCCCGGGTCCGTGTTGAATCTGAAAGTTGGGCGGCGTAGCGGAGAGGAGGACAAGAAAAAGTCGGTAGCCCTCCGGGGCGTATCAAAAAGCTCCTAAGAGGATCTAATCCCTTCGAGTCGGGGGTGGTTCCCTCTGTTCTCGGCGACAAAGGAAGAAACTTTAGACTCGACGAGACCGTTCGTTGTCGGACGGAGCGGCGAGTTGGACGCACTTCCGTTGCCTTCGGCCGTCGCGGTGTTTGCCTTTGTCTGGGGAACGGCGACAGGCTTGGGGAGGGGGTGGGGTGGATCTTTCTTTTCGATTTTCGCCAACGACGAGAGGGAAAGAGGTCTTCCCTCCCGCGCGAGGAGAGTTTTTCGCGAGTCGCGAAGGCTGCTGGAGAGGCTGGCGGGTCGCACGTAGAGCGGCGTCGTAAAGTGAAAAGTTGTCGCGCGTTGCTTGGGACGCGTTCGTGGCCAGGCCATTGTTGGTTAACGAGGTAACTCGACACGTTCGAAGATAACAGGGTTCGTGCTCCGCACGAGCAACTCCCGGCAAAAAGTTCGCCCCGCTCCCGAGTGCTCGCCCCCGCCGATCCTTGCGACCGAGTTGTGGTAGAACGGCTCGTGGAAATCGAGCCGCCTCTGCCTTCCAAATTGGAACACGCAGAGTTCCCTCGGATCGAAGACGAACAGAGGCTAGTCGACAGAGTTCCACGGTTGATTGATAGCTCCGCGATAGGCTCGAGAATCAACTGTGCTCCACTTTCTAAGTCGATGTGGGAAATATTTTTAGACCTCACCCCCGAAGTAAGAGGCTTCTCTCGTCTTCGCAATATTAACAGAACCGGCTGGCGAGTTTCTGTCCGATTTCTCCTCGGAAACTCTGCTTGCCGCACGTCTCGCTCGCGGTATCTCGCGCAGTATCCTGGAAATTTAGCAACACGGCGCCACGAACGGTCGGGGAATTCCCCGCGCGGCGCTCTCCGTCAAAGTTCACCTGGTCTTCGACACCCGACGCCATTAAACGGAACATTGGAGCCCGAGGTCGCGATCGTTTCGCGAAGAGCCCCTCCGGGACGCCGCAGTGCTTCGGCGACTCTAGTCGGCGAAAAACGTCGCGCTTGCCGTTCCGGAGAACATGAGACGATCGTCCACAGTGGGACCGCGCGGCGTGATATCGTCTCTGGACACTGACCGGCTCGAGATAATCTATTTTTCCATGGAGCGCAGCTTGAAACGATCGGCGTCGACGATCAGCGATCAGACAATTTAAATATTCCCCTCCACCGGCGAATCAGAGAATGTTTTAGAGCGATAACGAATACGAATTGGCCGCGAAAAACCATTATCAACCGCTCCCGCTGCAAACGGGCTATATTTTATTTAAGCGAGCGCGAACGGACGCCTATTTCTCTGCCATTTTAATGATCGAACGTTATAATTACAGTTAGTCGCGGTATATCGAGTAATATGAATTCACGGTAAAAGGGAGCTCGCCGTTTTCCCAGCCATTGGGTCCGCGAAGTGAATATTTTCCCTGTCCCTCGATCGCGATTTCCAAGCGTCTGCCTCGGCCCGGGCCGGGGATCTGTCGCGTCGTGAGCCTCGCCGCTCGCGCTCCCATCGATTACAATCGAATCCTCGTCGACTTCACCGCTGTTCCGGTATTCATATGCGAGCTGGAGCCCCGCCAAATCGAGCCCTCTCCAATGCTCGTCGTAAACAACCGCTCAAGATTGATAACACTTTCATACGACCCCGTTGCTCCCATCGAGGTATCGCGTTCCCGCTGTTTGCGGCTTCTCGCGGAAATCGGCTTATCCTTCTCACAAGGGAACATTGACATTCGGTTATCGCCGACAAGTAGATAAGGAACTTACCGTTCAGACAGGCAACCGTCTCCCTTTAAACGCGTGCCAGACTAACAGAATCGTCCGTTTAAATACAGTTTCGAAGAGTTTTAAGCGGGGCACACGTCCCCGCGGTTACTTGGTGGCGTTCAGGTAATAAAAACGATTCGAATTACCTACGCGAAGCATTCGGCATTGGCAGATCTGACAGTGTGCATTGGGGGCGCGCGAAAATAAAAAAACAAATGAGGGCGATCGCGGATTGGAATATTGAGATCAATTCGGTCGGCCGATTTTCCGGTTCGATCGAATCGAGTCGGAGGTCCCGATCCCTCGGAACTATCGATTACGAGACCGATACGGCGCGGCGAATACGATGCGCAGCGTGCGCGCGGTACAAATGGAACATTGCTCCATCCATGAAGCTATTAAAGCGCGACCATAATCGATTTATTAACAGTGAAATTAGGGCCGCAAAACTGGAGCCCGCTGGTTATCGAATGCGCGCGACATTAAAGTTTGCCAATGTGCAGCCCATTTGCTGACCGCGCGAGAGCGTTCATTAGGTCGCCTCCCTTTCCTCGCGCGACAACACCGTCGACTTTGTCCGATGTGCACATCGATCCCTCTCGTAAATATTCTCGCGGCTCGCTCCGCGGCTTGTGCTCGTTTTACCGCGTTCAAGCTCCGCTGGAGTCGTAATTTACACGGAATTTTGCGTACCAGTGTGGAGAAAAAAAAAAAAAGAGACTTTGTGGCTCGAACTGATGGTGGGTTTGAAACAACCGAGCAGAAAGGCAGTCGAGGCTTTTTATCGCGACGCAGCGGCGCTCGTGATACGTAAATGTTACGATTATTTCACGAGAATCGTTGGCATCTCTCAGACGCAACATTTTCATTCGGAATTTCCCGGTTTTTAGTGCGTTATCGTAAACAGTTTTGTAACGCAAACGTTTTCAGTAACATTTTCGCCGTGTGCGATGGAAACAGGGCTCGAAACGGCTGGCTTTTAAACGCTCCCGGTGTTGGAGTCACTGCATTGGGACAATCTGCCGAGGTCGAAAAAAGGCGAGTAGACTCGTGCTCGCCTTTTGGACGAAGGACATTATGAAAGTGGGAACGGCTGGTGCGCGGAGAACAGAGGATCTTTGAAATCACGAGAGGGGCATGGTAATCTTGCAGTAAAGAATAGGCGACCGAATGGCGTTGGTAGACGTTCGAATGGAGCCTGTCGTGGCTGACGTCCCCGTTTTTAGTCGCGAAAATCGCGTCCCTTCGGGTGGTGAGCGCGCGGAAGTCGCGAGCCATTTTTCAAACGGCGAGGAAATGAGATGTCCCTCGACCGCGGTCGATCCTATTCACGTATCGAAGCGCCGTGAGTTACCTTCTGCCACCCTGAGGTTTACGCTTGAACCCGACATAACTATAAGCATTGTTGCAAGCTATTCGCGAGAGGCGGCGTCGCGACGCAATGAAGCGCGAAACAGTGATTAAGGGGAAAAGGAAATAATAGGTCAGACGTCCGGCTTAAGATTCCAAGTAGCATTCCTCTCCCCGAGTTCCTCTCAGCGACAGCATTTTGCGTCACAGCATGAACAACCTGTGCGAGCCTCAAGTCGCGCGTAACCCTGGTTATTTTCCCAAACGAGGGGAGACGAAGGATCGGGGAGTGAGGGGCAGACGAGTGGACACGGACTCTCGGCCACTGTCGTCAGAGAGAAGAAGAACGGTCGCGGGCAGCATTTCCATAAGCACCCGAAGGATGCAAGACCAGTCGGTCCCAGGCACCTGCTCCGCTCGAGTAAGATGCGAGAGAGATTTAATCGACTTGTGGCGTTTAAGCTTAACTGTAGGCGCGCACACGGCCCACGTACGGTTGCGTGTGCGACGCGTTTACTGGATTACTCGGCTTTCCATATGCGTACGCCGATCCGGCCGTCCATCGGTGTGTTGAACGCGGGCAATCACCTTAATGATAATTTACGATCGGAGGCATAAACGTGTCCCAGGCCCCCGGAATTGATTTGTTTACTCCCGAAGGATTCTCACGCGAGTCCGCGGCGCCGGGATCCCAGCCTCCTCTTACGGGTGGCCGGGCCTCGCTGCCCTCTTGTTGCTCCTGCCAGTTTATTTGGCGCCCGGAGATTTTCGGCCTTTAAGGTCTTCATTTCCAGGTAGCGGGGACCGAGGGTGTGCGCGCGTTGACGCGAGCTATTTTAAATCGCCGCGCCGCCAGCCACGATTTATCGATCGAGATTCGTCCTGGATATTTATGGGGACGATCGATCGCGCGAGTCCGCGAAGTCGTTAAGCCCTCCGCTTTCAGGTAGTAAACGCGCTGCTCGACTATAATTTCTTTCGCGTTTTCGTTCATTTCATTGGGAGCTCGGGGACCCCGGCCGGATGATCCGCTTGCCTCGGTGATTTACGCCGTCGGTCGGTCCCGTTCGCCTTGACGAGTCGAGGCACGATCCCCGGAAGTATAATTGAGTGATAATACGGACGGTATGCGCGGAATTCTCGGAATCGCTCGCGTTTCTCGTGCCCGGTCGTTTCGCTCGTTTTAATAATCCCTCTGTCGTCGCATCGCTCGCAGACACGTCAAATTAAATCCGAGGATAAAAGATCACCGTGGAAGTTTCGCGTCGCGATTAAACCCGCCAGCGTTCCGCGCGGGGGGAGCCTTCAAGCGCCGTGGGGTTATACGTATGAAAGAAGAAGGAACGATCCGTAAGATCAGTTCCCACCCACCCCGAGTTCTATCTCTCGCCCCGCGAGATCTGCAGGCGAATGAAAGGGGAGTCAACGCGTTCCGCGATGCGGCGAGCGTGTGGGCAAGGGAAATCGGTATCGTGGAAGGGTCTGACAGAGGCTCTGAGATGAACGCCCCCCGCCCCGTAAATCCGTAATTGTCAGCGTAAATCCGTTCTCCCCCTGATGTATCGACGTTTCGGGCCGTCGCGGCGGCGTGTAATGAGAAATTCGGTTGTTCCGCGGTCGGTATCGATCGCGGAGCGTACATAAAGCAATTATTCGACGCGTGCCCGGCCACTGGCAAACCTCATCGAGCCTGCCGACGGCACCTGAAAGCAATGAACGAGGAACCACCATCGCCGGGCCGCCGGTAGCGGCGTACACAAACGGCTTGTTCTCTCGGCGAAAGGTCGTCCCTCCTGAATCACCGGGCTGGATTTAATTAACGGTGACGCGGACGCGATCGGCCCGGTCGCTATACTTAGCTTCCGATCCGAAGAGAGCCCCTCTGTTCCTGTGCCTGTTCGTGGCCGTCGCGTCGCGTAGCTGTGCACCGTCGAGCGCCGGGGCTCGACGCTCTCTCGGACCGTGTCTCCTGCTTTGTTATTGCCAGGAAACCGGCTGCAATCGATATCCACGCGATACACCATCCGCCATCGCGTCGCTGCCCTTCTCCTACGCGACTAATGAAATTCGCGCGCTCGCCCCTCCGCCCGCTGCCAAACAACATTCTCACCGGTGAACGAAAGCTGCCCCCGCTTGCAGCGCAACTTCTGCCCGGCCACGTACGCGAGACGTATCGAGAAAGCGGAGGTTTAATTTGATACGCTGCGACCTCTAATTGGCTAGCGATGCCAGTCGCTTGCATGTTGATCCGCGACAGCGAATCGGGGGAATAGACCGCGATCGATATCTCAGCACGTCAACGTAATCTGCTTTAAGTAATTGATTATTGATCGAGGACAGTACGATAACTACCCTTTCACTGGGTATTGCTCGCAGCTTCCTTCCTTTGGGGACCTCGGCGATCCTCAATGCGCGATTAGGTTACTCTGGCGGTTAGCTTGACATGAAAGGTCGGAGGACCGCGGTGGATTTCTAAACAACCGTCCGTGGCTACGTGTTCCTGGCGGTGAATGCCACTCGGTTTCAGAGAGGACCAGGCCGAGCGACAAGATTGGTCGTAACAGAATTACCGGGGGGGGGGAGAGGGGGGAGATTCTCGGCCGACGAGCAAAAAGGATGCCGGTAACCATATCGAGGGAGAAATTGAACGCGGTTAAGCGCAACTCTGTAAAAGTTATCGGAATTCTATAGCCTGAGAACGGGGCTGAATCAATGGTAAGCAGCTCCGCCACGCGAAATGCAATCGATGCTACGAGGAACTTTTAAGTAGTTCACCGATACCCCTCTGTGGGATTGCCACCGTTTTCCAGCGCCGCGCTCCGATATTATTTCAATAATTCACCATCGCCTGTATTGTGCGCGGGATGACATCGGAAACAGAGAAACTCAAGTGGAGAAAATCTTATCTACCCCGAGGCTGGAAATAATTCAAAATTCACGGAGGAATAGTACTCGCGATATCCTTCCGCACCGCACTCGAGTCGCGATTACTTTCCCCCCTCGTGTACTCTTTAAAAGATCGAACAAGAATCGTTATTAGATACTTTTTACGACCCCAACCGAAAGGCATGAGGGGAGGAGGGGTGATAAAAAACAATTCGAAGGAGTCGGGTGAGTCGAAGGGTTTCATACCTACAAGCCCCCCCCCCCCTCTGTTCCCCCTCCGCCGAATGATCTGCGATCTCCTTCGAACTCTCGGCGGACTCGTCGTCGCTTAATTAGTAGCGGCGTACAATTAAGCGAGCGCGCTTAAGTTGGAGCCACGCCCCGCGTCTGCCAAGATAAATTGGCGCCAATGAATGCCAATTGGGCCGGTGCACAGGCGTTCGGAACACGGCGTGGCCACCGCGAACGGATTCGCAGGCTCCCTCTGAGCGCGTCTCGAGCCGCCGCCGCCTTCGTGAATCGATATCGGCCGACTCGATCGGCCGCGGCAGATTTATTCGCGCCGATCGGGCAGAGGCCGCGCCGCGTCGGTGGACACCCAGAGGGAAGAACAACGAATCCCGCTTCGGGGGATAATTACGGATTAATCGGGAATTTAATTACCGGGCGAAGAGGAACAGTATGTATCGGGCCTGGCCGCGTAACCGGCCTGCTCTCGAGCTTGTTTCTCCACGCGACGGGCTCTCGCTTCCCGGAAATTCTTGTCGCCCGATACGATCTTCGCAACGTAGGTGGCGGGTCGTTTCGGTACCGTGATCAGGCCCAAGGAATTCGCGTACTCGTACGCGGAGGATCTAGTTGGATCGCGGGGACACGGAGATTCGAGACACTCGAGGAATTCACTTAATTAGTCCCTGCTTCCTCCATCGACGGGCAATCCTCCGGTAAACGTAAAAGTTGGGAACTCTGCTCGATAATTAGCTCGGCGTGCTCGCGGCTGGTGTTTACCGGCGCGCGAAAGAAGGGGACAGGCGATTGCTCGTCTAACGCTGGCCCGTTTCAAGAGAATGGCCGGACGAGGACAGACGCGAACCAGCCAACAGCCACTCGATCGGCCTTCCGTGTAATTGGGTGAATTACGCTCGCCGCGCTAAGCGGACGAACGCGAATTAATCGGCGCCAGGTAATTGAATCGCAGCGGCTGATACGTTTCGTGGGCCTCGAAGGTGTGGACAGTGGCTGGTGCCCCGTTCCGGGAGTATCTCGTCTTGTTCTACCGCCGCAGGGTAGCCGCGGTGAGCTCTCGTGCCACACGCGAGTCAGGTATCGGCCATTGCGATAGAAAAGCTCGAAAAGCAAAGCGCACGGATCTCTAAACGAAATCCCGCGGCGGCGCTGAGGTTTGCAGGGTTTTTAGGCGGAGGATTCAATGCGGTGGGAAAAACCACCCCATAGAGCGAGCTCTCACCCTTTCACTGATTGGCGGTTTCCCTCGGAGCGCTCTCGATGATCAACTTTCAACCCCGCGCCGCGCCGCGGGCGGAACGCGATTCGCGTACAAATGTAACCGGCGGTACTTTGCTGAAAAGAGCAAACACTGAGCCAATTTCCGATGGCGTTGTACCCGCGCCATCCACGGCGGATGCCCGTGCACCATTGTGCCCGTCGCGTCTGCTCCCCCCCTCTCTCTCTCTCTCTCTCTCTCTTTCTCTCTCTCTCTAATGTTCCGCGCGGTCTACGCTGCTCCCTCGTCGATAAAAATTCGGTTTCACGACGGTGGAATATTCGTAGATCTAGCCAACCGCCGTCGACAAGTTCGGATCCCACCCTTTGCGAGGCAACTTTCTACTTCTACCGCGACGTACTCCTTCTCTGAGAAGCTCGAATATCCAAAGAGGAAAGCGTTACGCCTTTCTCCGTCGGTTCTGTCGCGATCCCCGCGGAAACTTTCGATAAGAATTGTTTCGAAAGTATCGAGAGAGCTGGGAGGAAGAAGCGGAAGCCCGCGAGACGCGAGCCTTCGGGGACGGCGGATCGATAGCCGATATCTCGGGAAGAGTCGAACACGCTCGGCGACGCCGGGCGACGCCGGAGAAATTGCAAGCGGGTCGGGAATCGAGCCGCGAAGCGCCCAGACACCTTGGTGGTGGCACTTGTGAAATGGAGACGGGTCCCGCAAGGACGCCACCAGACGCGGGAACGGGGATAAAAACGCGGATGGTGTGGCTTTTTAGAGGAGAAGCTTCTTCCATTGGGGTCGAGAGGGTGACTACAGGAAAAGGGCGGTCTGAGACCCATCAAAGCCACGAAAGCTCTGAATGGTGCACATCCACGCGAGAAACGCCGCTGCAACCGGCGTCTGTTGCTTTCCAGACGTTGCCTTTATGGGAAATCTTTGGATAAAACCTATTGGCCACGAGAAATAGAGAAACTACCTCGATTCCAGACGCGTTACTACCTTCCCGTCCTTCTCTCTTCCTTTGTCCCCGCGAGTAGGCATCGCCGACGGTTCTCGAGCAAACAGAGGACCGATCGATCGATCGCGTACTTTACCCGGTCTGGTTAATTATCTAAATAAACCCACGGTCCCCCGTGAAACCACTGGTAATTTTCTAACTTGTAATTACACGCCCGTGTAAAAGACCAATTAGAACGGTCGCGTGCTGGCGTTGTCTCGTCGATCGCGCAGACCAGAGCGAGACACACCGGTGTTTTTAACTTGCTGCCTCGAAGCGAAGCGTCACTTTGAAATTTATAGCTCGTCGAATATGCAAGGATGTTTCGGGACAACTTTACTCGCCTGACGCGACTCGCGGCTGTTCGACACTTCGGAAATCGCGTGAGCTCGTTAATGAGAGCCCGAAGTAGATTCGGATGATAAGCTGCTTTCCTCTGCTACGAATCACCCTGCCGTGCACCGCGGTCCGCTGGTATCGTTAACGGCGCGGCCGACTAAAAACGCGAAGCCACTCGCGCCACCGGCGTTCAACAGTACTCGCCGTTGAAATTCAACAGAGACTCCTGTTCGCGCGGTACGCTACTTGTGCCGTGAGAATTATTATACCCTGCATACGTCTTATTTTCGATTGCACGAGCGCTTATATACCCACGTTGCGATAAAATTCAAAGTTGCCGTGTGCAGGCTCTCGCGGCCGTCAGCCGAGAGCATCGAGTATCGCATTCGCGGTGCTTCCGCGTCACAGCGGCGAGAGATATTGCTAACGTTCCCTTGATATTGTTGCGGAATACTTCGAAAACAGCGAGCCGATCGTTTGAACGAACATTTAGATATCCGTTTGTACGCGGGGCGAGTGTTTGAACGAAGCTGGTTCGACATGGCAGAGACTCACAGACGCCGGCAATTTCACCGGCTGACATTCCTGCCTAATTTCCTTCGTCGAAGCGTAATTTCTGCCGTGCCCCGATAGCGCGCTACAATTATCAAACTCTCGGAAGTATTTTATTGAATTTGTGTGGCGCGGCCGATGTTATGAATACACGCGGATGGCGTGGAACTATGAGACTCGACGTTTTCCAAAGTAATAATTAACGATGCTTAATAACCGGGCCGCGCTGCGGTGCTATTTATCGGCCGCCCGTGGAATTATCCGATGCAACGGTATTTCACCGAGCGGACGGTGAAATCCGTTGATCCGCGGTGCGCTATTCACGACAGGCCTATTCCTGGCTGCCCGACGGCGACGTCCACGGCCGTCCCTGGACATCCGTTTCGCGTGGTAACGTCTCCGCCGTATTTTCCACCAATTAGACGCGCGACGCACCGCCCGACAGGTATATCCCGGAGGCCTCGGTCGTTAGTAACGAGCCGCGTCCCACTCCGACGGTAGTTGTCGTCGTTCCCCTGCTCGACGTCCCTGGAAACGGCTCGCACGCCGAGGCCAATACAAACCTTCTATTTCCCTGCATCCTCGTCGATCAGCGTACATTGCGTTTCTTAACTAGTTTACGCATAGTAATGAGGTAGGAGACGCGAGGGTGGTAATAAAATTCATGTCGGAGTAAAGTCGACAAAGAACGTTTATTAAAAAGTATAAAGCCGGGAATCCACCGGGAAACTAAGCTTAAGCTATGCTATGGGATGCTATGTTTTCACGTAGCTTTTAGTGGAAACGGTTCCATAAGAATGTATTGAAGCTAATTTTTTTAGAACGTAGCATGGCGTAGAATAGCTTAGCTTCCCGGTGGGGATTCCCGGCTTAACACGTTACCATTTTTGCTAGATAGGTGCGTGGACAAAATCGTGCTTCCGTTCGTGACGCTTACTCTCAATCGAAATCTCGGTCAATGGTTGCATCCCTTCGCATACCGAACGAAAAGTCTATGGTGGGCGAAACAGGGAAAAACCCTGAGTGGGGAAAGGTTTCCTCGTCTGCAAATGTCAAAAATTCGGCTAATATTTACGAGCAGGGTTCGAAAGAATTCTGGGACTTTTCAGTAGGTTCTATTTAAAACATCGGCCGTGGAACTTTTTTTAAAAATGTTCTCACATTGTAAGTTCCCATGAGCACCGATAAAGTAAAATTTTTTGATAATAAACGTTTTATTTAGAACAGAACTTATAAAATATAGAAATAAAAAAATTTCTATGACAGGAACAGATATTTTGTTCATCAATATTAAAAAAATTTTCAATCGTTGTAACAAATATTGAATACTATTCAACGAATAGTATTACAACAATAATAAATAATTGTTACAGTTAAATTGATATTCTGAATGTGTCATTTATTTGTAGTATTTATCTACGTAGATAATTTCTACGCAGATATTATAGAATTTTTATGTATTTTGGTTCATGTAAATTATAAAAAATATGTTATTTAGGTATTATTGTTCACAAGTTCTCTTTCCTGTTCAATAATTCTTATGAAACTATTAATTACTTATGTTATATTATTAAATAAAGTAGTACCTAATAGTTTACTACTTTTCTTTATCTTATGGAACCTTTTTTAATAAATGTTCTAATATAACTTGTTTCCATGGAACTTTTATTACATGGGTTCTAAAATATCTGTTCCATGAGAAGACGTTTCAAAGAAGTTCCTAAGAGTAACATTTCTTTCAATAAAAATTCCACAGGCACAGATATTTACTTAAACGAAACATATAAATAAGTTTTAACAGATTTTTTTAACAAACGAGAGTTCCAGAACTTTGTCGATCTCTGTTTACAACCCTATGCCAAACTGGCCACTTTCTGTTTCCCTCGAAATTCAACGAAACGCGCGTCACAGTGATATCTTGTTGTACCGCGTGAATTAACTTGGAATACTATAACTCTGGCCGATTCTTTTAGCGTCGTTGGCAAATCCCACTTTACGCAATCGAAGTCTTGCAAGCCCACTCGTGCTTTGCTGGAGGTCAAGCCGTTTTTACCAAACGACCGTTCTTCCAATCGACTCGTTCAGATCGACGAAGAATTTCCGTGACCGCGCGCTCAATATATTCGAAACGTCTGTCGTACAAAGGGCAATACCACTGCGAGCTGGCGCGGCTAAGGGTGTACACGGGCGCGCGCGTCCATCAAGGAGGACATTCAAAGGGTGGCCAACGTCAGGTAGTTTGGTAAGACGCAGCGCAAACGTCGGGCGGGAAGAGGGGGGGGGGGGGGTTGGCCCTGTGGGTCAACAGTTCCGGATCGGTGTTTCGAAATTCGCGTAACGTGTCACGTCTAACGTACCGTTAATGGAGGAGCTTGTTAGCCCGACGTGCGCTCCGTTTCACCATGCGAAGCGGGCCTTACCGTGGTGCTCGATAACGCGCCTTGTCGTGGGCGGTTCCACGGAACACCACCCCCCTGGCCTCCTCGACGTCCGGAGAGGGCCCTCCGCGTTTGTCTCCGCGGGATCCTCGGGATTACCTGCACGAAGGGAATTGTCAGTGGGCCGACGTCGCGTGCTTCCCTCGATCCACAGTTCGAGACGTGGCAGTTCGCTCTCGCGGCTCGTCTTGTCTCGTCTCATCTCATCTGGTCGTACCGTATCGTAACAGGAACCACCCCTTCGCGTTTGCTAATGTATTAGCCCGCTGCAGGCGCACCACCGAATTAACGCTCGCATCGGCCCGAAGCTTCCCCGCGACTACATAGAGTCCCTCGATCGTCAGCGGAGGATTTCCCTGGGCTGGAAGTAACCCGTCGGAAAAACACAGCCTTCGAAACGATTCTAGAAATCGCGCAATTGAAACAATTAACTGTTGCGGTGTTTTATTGAAAGCAATGGCGAGCCTCTCGCTGGATAAATATCTGCACATATACATCGTGGGATAAATGAGTTTCAGCTCGGTAGAGAGGAGTCGTATGTTCAAGCCTGACACACTCGATTTCCGCGGGAACCGCTCGATAATTGGTCGGACAATCGCGCCCCGACGAGTCCAGTGAATCTGAAATTTAATTTCGTTTAATACCGGGCGTGTGCAGGCGCCACGGTCCCCCGGTGTTTCGTTGCTGCCGGCGAAGCACCGGGCGCTCGGATCCCCGCGCCGGAGGGTCAAGAGCGTCGATCGCGCCGGGTTTATCGTCGCGAAAACAACGCGATTACCCCGGCACGGAGGAAATTGTACTTGAACTAATGCCGTCGCCCGGTTCCGTCGTGTTCGCCCCCTCGAGTGCCTATATTCGGCCGGCTTTGTCTTGTCTGCTGCTCGATTGCGTATACATCGGCTTCGGTAATGTATCGAGTTTGTCTCGGCTTCTGGATGCCCGACAACGGATGGTCGGATTATCCGTAACAGCAATTGTGTTGCGATTCCAGTCAGCCTGGCATTTCTAATTATCTCACGGATAAATCTATCCACGGCCGTTGCGCCGCTATGACATTCCCGTAAGCCCGTGACTCGTCGGTATTCGTGACTCGTGGGTCGACAGGAAGCTCCATCCGTAGAAGATGTACGATACGAAGGGTAATACAACATACGGTTTTTGTTAGACGCCGGAGGTTTAGATGGTCCCCTTCCGGCGGAGAGAGTGCCGGTGCTGACGAGCTACATCATTAGGCAGTGCCTACGTCTGTGTCTCCGTTGATCCTTGTTCCGCTCGGCGCACGGCGGCCCGCGCCTCGTCTTAATATCGCATCGCGGATGGATGCGCGCCGTTTGCTTTGACTTATCTCTGTTTGGTGACTACATTACGTCTGATTAACTAAGCTCCCCTGATTACACGCCGTTCGACGTATTGCCCGCGCCGACGCCGGCCCCTTGATTGTGACATCTGCATATCTCGCCCACGCTTACAGATTTCATCAGGGCCCGCGATAGTTTGCGCCCGAAGGTAGCGAGCGACGTACACGTAATCAAAAGTTTGCTCTCGGCGGGAGGGTGAGCCTGTAACGCGATTAAAGTTGAACACCCGTCACGGGAACAGCCTCGAATCCGGGCAGCCGCCTCGCGAGCCAGGTGTAGCTGGCAGCCATTTCGTATGCCGCGTCCGGGAATTCTGTCGATGGCCCGGGATCGCTCAATCGCTTAGAACAAACGATGAAATTGAGAACGGAAGATCCGGGATTCGGATCTCGGCTCGGCGATCCCCTTTCCCCCCCCCCCCCCCCCAATTCTTTTCTCCTTAGAGCCCACCGAAGTGGGACTTGGCGCCGCGCCCTTACATCCAATTTCCATGTTACGCATGGTACTCGAGTTTTCAATTTCGCGAAGTGTAGTTGCAGCGCTTATTCTCTCTTACACGGGGAAACGATTGCCCCGGCTTGCCCGAGCAATCCTGGGTAAGAATGGACCGCCGTTTCCGATCAGAAATCAGAGTCACCCCCGAAAATAAGTAAGACGGAAGGATGGGGGGAAAAAGCAGGGTTGAAAGGCAACGTCCGGGGATGAAAGACGCTGGGAAGAGCCGCGACGCATCGGTACTTTCTCCCCCATTTCCCTCTCGCATCCGTTCTTCGGACAGTGTTTACGAGTTATCTCGCAGACGAGATCGATCGTGTCGGGCGCCACGAAGACGCGACGCGAGTCGAACGAACCGTGCGAGGGGCCGCGTGGTGCGTACGCGTTTTAATCCCCAGACCAGCCCCGTCATCTCCCCTATTTTTCCCGTGATCGCACCCTCGCCCAGACGAGGCGGGCCAGCTCGGCTGGAGCCAGCGAGACGTAACCTTTGTCCGCTCTAGGGCCATTACTTGACTCGCAACAGCGTCGCCGTTAATTAGTAGTCCAAGGAACGGGGCGTGTGTCGTAATTAAACCTTTGATCTTGGCGGAACGAAGACGATTACACCAGACAATCTGCCCCCCGCGAGATTTCCAACCGGTGGGATCTTCTTTGCCCGGCACTGTTTGACATTCAACCCCCCGAAACGAGGCAGTTTTCGGTAGCTTGAGTCGCGTTTAAAGGGTTAAGAGCAGAGAGCTGTGGAAGTACTTGCGAGTGGGAGCAACACGCACGTTCGGGAGGCTCGGGTAAAAACGAAACGTAGAAGGTAGAGCGAGGGTGTAATTTACGAATTCTCTTTGTTGGCCAAGCGGGCGGATGCTGCACGCGACAGAACGCACCCGTTCGCCTCCATTATTTAAAGCGCAAGCTTGATATACACGGATAGTTCGCGGGACGGTCGAAGGACCACGCTAAAAATCGGTCTACGCCAACAATCGCGCGGTCCCTGAAAGCCGCGGCGCGCTATTGGTTTTTTTTCCCCCCCTCCCTCCGTAATCCTCTTACAGCGCGGATACGCGGCGCATTAAATCACACCTATAACGATATTTCTTTGCGGCGTTGAAAGCGGTAATACGAGTCGACGGTATCTCGCGCGTGAAAGCTCCATTCTGGCCGGCGCGGCGCAGGGCGCTCGCTCTATATTTCGACGATTTCGTTCGACGAGCCCCGGTAAGAATAACTCGCGACTCGATTCCCCGGAGCGCCGGGGGTAACATCCACGCGATGGAAGCCCGAGCCCTTTCAGCCCCGAACAAAGGACACCCTCTAATATTTTCTCGAGTGATTTCCGCGTTGACTTTCTACCGCTTCCACGGATCCATCGGTGCGATCTACTCCCAGAATCTCATCGTGCTCCCGTGTTCGCCGCGCCGAACCCCGAAGCCGAGGTCGAGTGCTTTGAGGTAGAAAATTGTTACGAGAAATGTTGGGTGCTCGATTCCCTAGCTGGGGGCTTTGAGTTACGAGGGATCTAGCGCGGAGCACGTGGGGAAATAAAGCTGCTTGGGGAAGCAATTGTAGGCGGAACTAAACTTTAACGGAACTCGCCCCTGGAAGCGCGAATCCTTGCCCCCTCGTAGCCGCGTTTCCTCCTGCGCGATAATCGAAGGGTAAAAACACCCTCCTTCGGAACTGTCGCTGATGGAATTCTTTCGCGCGGGCAGAAAACAACGCCCCAACATCATCGGCAACTTGTAACAGATCCGCGGCGCCGGATAAAGCGGGAACGCGTAAGGCGTCACGAGACCGTACGCGACGCAACGCGACGGGGACCGATCGATCAAGGGAAAAAAAGCTGAGAAGCTCGGCGGGGCTACGGGCCACGACGACGTCGCTTTGGATCCGCTCGAAAGCTCGTCGGATGAACAACGACGCGATAAATCCTTGCTTCTTTCCGTTCGCGTCGCTGTTGCGCCTCCCTCGAGGAGATAGCGAAGAGGGTCGGCGGAAGGGTTGGAATGGTTGGCAGGGTGGCGCGAGGCAATTAAAAACTGGGGCTCGCCTCGAGAGGGCTTGTTACGGGCCGCGGTTCCACATTTATCATTTTTCCGCTGGACCCTCGAAGCCCGCGAGCACTCGCGGAACCCCCGACCCCTTCCAGCCTCGCTCCCACCCCCGAGGGCTTAGTTGAATTTCATTGTTTCTCTTTTGCCGTGGCCATCGATGCCGATAAATCGGCCCTGAGCGTTTTTCAATGGCGTCTCGGAGAATGGATCGGGTCGCGCCGCGGATAAAGATGGAATTGAGGGATACTCGGTGTCGCGGCTGCGGGGCCCTCGTAAATCCCTTTCAATTATTAGCCTCTTACTGACCGCCCACCCCTCGGAAATCAATACCATTCAGCAGGATTTTCGAAGGTTATCACGGAGGGAAATAGAAAGTAGAGTCGTAAGTTTGCCTGTTTCATTTTTTATTAAGTTGACCCAGCCCATGTGCGCGAAGCAAGATTGCTTCGTCTCCCTAAACGCGCAAACCCCCCCGTGTCTTGGCTGATGCGTAGCGGCGAAGAAAAAAATATTTCCTACGATCGAGAAGATCCCTATCTCCGCTTACCCCTGCTTCGACGCCTTTTTATTTCCCCCGCAATCTCGCGTCCCTTGAACGCGATAAGTCGGTCCACTTTCGCGGGGGCAAAGCGGGGATTTCGTCGTCCTTTATCCGAAGAAGAAAACACGATATTACCACCGGCTCGGCTGGCCCACGAATTTCGCCGCCTTAAGGAGTAATCCAGCTTTTTTCCGCGCAACCGACCCTTCGACCTGATACGCTCGCGTGTATCCCTCGTAATAAGTCCATCGGCGAGGGAATCCCTGTCGAGAGTCTCCTCGATACGAGAAACTTAATCGCCCATATTTATTGGCGTCGGTGTCCGAGCGATCAATTCGCAAGTAGACCTGGAGTTTTCGATTCTGCGGGAGCGAATAACTTCCCGCCAATGGAGTTGTAAGCTCTGGTTATTACCAACTTATTGGGCGACGACTTTATCCCCTCGAGCATTAATTACGTATACGCCTCGTAATGGATTTCCATTAAATTCTAGTCCGTATCTCATTATTCGGTAATTCCGTGAACATCGAGGTGTACGCGGTCGATGGCGGCACGGCTGGATTGATCGTGAACTATTAGGTACAACTGTTTCGCAAGAAGGAGGAAAGTAAAACCCCCATTTAACAGTCGCAGTACGCCGCTGGTCTAAATCAGAGGATCAAAGCCACGTTTTTCCATGGAGCTAGCTTCCGGTAGATCCTTTGAGATCCCGTTTCAAGCTGAATCGTCGAAGGACAGGGGACACCGCGCGCGAGGCTTTCGTTAAAGGGTCGACGAGGCTCGCGCGCGAGGCCCGTTTAAATAACCAATTTCCGTGCAATTTCACGCGAGACCGGCGAGAAGCTTAAATGAACCGGGAAGCACTGAATAACCGGTTAACTACGTTTCTGATAGTTCGCTGGAACTATGACGATATCCGGGGAAACGCTTAACCGCTCCCATTTGTTCGCCGACAAATTCGCGGGGACGCGTAAATACACGTAAATCTAGGCGGGCCGTGCGCGTGCAGCAACCACCCCTTGCTATGATAATGTAAACGGCCCGTATATGGTTTCACCGACAGGCACCACCACCGGCACGCCGGTTGATTGACGTGCGTGTGAGAGGAAGTAGACGGCGCTGGTTTGCTTTGCCGGTATTCCGCAACGTAACGCCAGCCACGTAAATTGTTCTTCGTGACTGTCGGGTCTAAAGCCACCCCATCGGACGTTCTAACGAGGTTCCACAACTGTTCCGTAAGCATAGTAAACGCGCCTCGTTCATCGCCCGATCCGAATCACCGAAACGTAAACCACGCGCCGGCACTCTTTCCTCTCGCCAACTGCCCAAGTATAGTACGACTGTAATGGATTCTGCTACAGTAGGGATGATGCTCGTGGTAGCTGGTGAAATAGATGTCGCGCGATCTCGAATCGGACGAAATAACAGTCGTCCGGGAAATCGGACCGATCGGCGTAAATAGCGCGAAAGGGAAATCACGGAAGCTGGGATCGGTTGGATCGTTGGAATGCTCGCGGCTGGAGAATCGGCATATTACGCGACAGCTGGAGAAAAGAGGGGAAAGATCGGAATTGAACTGGAGGCTGAGTAGAGTCGAGTCGCGTTGCGATTTACTCGAACGGGCGTGTTCCGGCTCATTGGTCGCGATTATTCCGTTTCCGGGGGCACGCGAGTTTGCCTTGGCGAGTGAACATTGGTTGGCAACGCGCTCGGATCGGCCCGTGCGAGCGCGGTTTATTGACCCACCGGGTTAAGTGCTTGTCCTGATTAGCAGAAGTTTCCAATATCGCATCTAGAATTAACCCCCTCCCGGCTCAATGACGGCGGACGGGGCGGGCCGATTCGACGCGCGAATAAATAGATGACAATGCGTTGATTAGGCCCCATTAATCGCTCGCGTTCGACCACCGCCGCACCGGCTCATTTATCGCTCCAGTAGTTTTTCATACCCGCGCCGAGCGTGCCCCGCTGCGAACCGTGAATCCGCTTTCACGTTTGCGATCAATTGGTGCGCGAACCTCCACGCTTGGAAATATGTAGCGCATCCGAAGCGTCCGACCAAGTAAATCGCACAGAGATTTAATACGGGAATGCGCGCGACTGACTGCAAGCAACGGCACTTTCGATATCGCGAAGACACTCGCTCTAGCTTTCGCGGATTCCAGAGGGAGGCAGATTCTTTTTCCCCTCGTGAAAAGGGTGCGCAGCACCCCCAGTGATTGACGAGATCGAACGCACGGGAGTTCCTGCCTAAAAATGATGAATGGCTCTTTCCGTATCTCCGTTCGTATCGCCCGTTACTCTCCTCGTGTCCCGATCCTACCGTGGAACAACCCCCTACCCCTGTGCCAAATCGACTGGCGTCGCGGTGGCTGGTACATCTGCTCGGCCACGAAGACATATCGTTGGGCAGGAGTCCTTCGTGGTCCGCGAACCGATGTCGTACATTTTGGAATTTCGTTGGAGAGTAACGATCGCGGGTGACGGGGAGGGAAGGATCGATTCCGATCATTCATTAGGGGCTGGCCCCCGTGCAACGAACACAAGCGTATCGCGCTCCGTCCCCTGATAATTTATCGACGAAGCCTCTCGCTGCCGTCAGCGCTCGGCGGAGCAGCGGCGATCGCGGCCCGATGCAGCCGAAAGGTACTGTTGACGTTTCCGAGGCGCGAAAATCTTCTAAATTAGAACTCGCCGACTCGCGACAGGGGGAAGGACGACGCCTTCTCAGACGAGGGCCAAACGTAAAAAGAGGACAGGAGGAGAGGAGAGGTTGAGCTGGCGCACACGCGAGAACGACACGCGAGCAGGTGGAGAGGGAAGGAAGAGAAGACACAGAAGCGACTAATTTAATGCGAGAGGATGTGATGCTCCAGTTACCGCGATGCCACCTATTTTAGCCGACATGAAAGCGCGTCACTGAGTTTCCGACGGTTTTCCGTAATAACGAGGTTATCTTCGGCGTCGCGTCAAGCAGCGCCGAGGAAACGAGCGCCACGCGAAAACGGGCGACGCAGACGGCTTTGTCCGGCCGCAGGCTTTTTTAATTCGCGGAACGGAACGGAGCAGCTAAGGGGGACGGAAAGATAGGGGCGGTCGCAGGCGAAGGTGCAATTTATTGTTTCGCGGAGATCCCGCATAACAATGAAGAGCTGCTTCAGCGAGCACCCGGTAAAACACCGGCCGGTAGTTAAAATTAATAACTGGAGGAGGCAAAACACGATCTTACGGTAATTAAGCCGACCTTTTAAATTCGACGATACGGACGCTTACTCGACGGGGGTGGAAATGCGGTCGACATCAGGGCGCGAGAATTTATCAGGAAGTGATGGAAGTTGGAACGAGAGAAAGGGAGAAGGTCAAGATTCCCCTTACCTTTTCTCAGACAGTGTCGACCTCTGGGTTGTTCTGTATCTCGGATAATCGAATGGAATTACGTGGACAGAGAGGAGGGAAGGAAACTCGCTCGAAGCTCGGTTCTTATCGACGAGGAGCACGGCCGCGCGCTTCCAGCCTCTCGTACAATTAAATCATTTCGTTTTCAGCTGCACAAAGACTCCAGCAACGATCTCTCTTTGGAGGACAATAGAACAAAGATCCCGCTGGTTTAACGCACTGCGGCTCCGCCGGGATAAAGCCGACCCCGATGAAAACAGACCTGAATGCAGCGTCTGCTGGCGACCGACTCTAGCTGATTAGGGCTGACCAAACTCGGGCGATACTACTTGCTCTACCGCTGAAAGCGTGCGCGCCTAAGAACAGACGACCGGTCGGCCAGGTCTGATAGAATCGTGACTACAGCGATCTTTTCTTGATTATTCCGTGATCGGGGTGTACCTACAAAGGGGGGGAAGCGGGAACGCAACGATTGCTGATACCCGTGGGATGTTTCCGGCTTCTTTCATGAAGCTTACCAGAACGCGGGGAGCAAGGAGAGGCCAGTCTGGAGAAAGTTGGCGTCGGTAGTGACCGTTGCCGAGCTGACCGGCCCCCGGGGCGATTTCCTTAAGAATCCGAAAGTTGAGGAGCCTGGCGCGGCTTAGGAAACGATACCCGTGGACCGAGATTGAAATCCCGCGGGATGGAAACTCGGCACGCTCGCCACGTCCGCGAAGAATCCCTCTTTTCTCCCGGCCGTCGGCCGTCGATACGTCGGTGGATACGGGGTTCACGGGGATTCGGGACAGAGATTGGCCCGGGCCCCGGGGAGACCGGGGATGCCGGGGCTTCCTTCAGCCAGGGAGATGTATTCAGACGACATTTACAAGCCAAATTGAAGGGAATGGAGAGCGTGGCGCGGAACGCGGCAACGCGGAAGACAAATTGATTTTGAAATGCCACGGGAAACACGAGCTCGAAGGATCGGCGCGGGGAGGCGAGGTCGTGGAACAGGACAACGAACGTGGCTCGAGACGCCGACCAAGAAAGTACATGGTACCGAACGACCGGCCGGACGACTCGCGTCGCCCGGCACGCGGCATTTCGCAATTATTCAAATTACCTTCGAATCCATTTGAATCGTCCCGAATCACGAGCGATCCACCCTCCGCGCGTGTACCTCCTCTCTGCTGCTTGGAACGAGCGTCTCCTGCTTCCACCGGCTGTTCGCCGTTCCTCGAGCATCCGGCAATTTTGGTAATTCGGCAAAGTATCTCGCAATAATTGGATCGGGCTTGTTTATGAGGGGAACAAGATAGATGTACATTGGATGGTAATTCTGTTTGCGAAATCTTTACGCGGTTGATTGTCACGCTAAATGGAGGTCTGAGTTTGATAGATCGCTGGCAAAGAACGGGGCCGGTCTGAAAGTCTTGGACAATTAAAATGTCCCGTTGATGAGCGAGTTCCTCATTTGCGAGAGCTCGATGATCAGGGAGGCGCGGCGAGGCTTAGCCCGATCGTCTGGAGGCTTCAGGGTGATCCGCGTCGAAGGCAGACTCGAGACGTCCACTTGGAGACACTGTGACGATCGTCGTCAGGCACCCGTTAAGTCATCTCTCCATCTGGAGCCGTCCTCGAAGACTGTCGAAGGACCGTAAAGACGTTGACAAACTCGGCGTCTCGTTAGCGAGCCTCGAGATTACGAGGGGAAAAGGTGGAGGAGATGGAACGGAGGGAAACTCCAAGTGCCTTCGATCGGTGGAGACGGGGGTGGAGGCCCTCGCGAGGAAATGGTCAGGCTTCCGGAGGGGGTGCGAGCGCGCGAGGTCATCGTTCCTCGATAAATCTCCGGATCTGTTTCAACGAGCCGTCGTAAATTAATCCGGCGACCTGACTTTTCCGTTCCGATGCTTGATTCTAATCCGCGGAAGATCTTCCCTTTCCCTCAGCATTTCCTTCCGTCTGCCGCGACGTTTCCCCCGCACCAGAAGGAACCCCGCCGATCATCCCGGCCTACAAATTGGACGAGGAATTAATGGAACATGAGAGCTTTTCCTTCCCCCCTTCCGATTCGTCTTTCGTCGTTTCGCGCGTGCTTTTGTCGCCGCGACGGCGGGAAGACGTCGGCAAAATAACGGGGCAGGCTAGAAACGGGTCTCAGCTTGATCCAAGCGTCCCTTTTCAAGCCTTTTTGTCGGGGCATGATGCGCGTCAGAGTTGCAACTAACGAGGTAAGCAGATAACTGATAAGATCTTTAAACTGTTCGAGCCTCGAATTCGCGAGAAGAGATATGTACTCTTGGTCCACTCTAGTACAAAGTTTATTGAGGCTGTTATCGTGGCCTGGTTCAAGACGTGGAGAACTTAAGGAGAATTCTCGATCTTACACCGTCTGCTTTTTGGCGCAATTAGGGGAAAAGCCCTTTAGGGTTTCGTTAATTCACCTCAACACTACAGTGTCGCGCGAACTGCAGTACGCATGAATTTCGCTGCACTCTGTTGCTGTGAATTAAACATGCGGGCGTTACGAATGCCTCGGTATCTTCAGTGTCTCTTCATCTCACGCAGTCGTACACCTGATCGGAGGGAGTTTCGCGTGGGAAATTTAACTTTCTAACGCGACACAGTGCCCCTGCTACACTCTGCAAAGGAGAGAGATAAAGGATTGCACCGACGGAGGGTTAAAACGCGACATCGTTCCCGATCACAATCCCTTTTTGTCTCTTGACGACATTAATAATACATAGCAGTGCATAGAACGGCTGATGGGCTGGTATGGCGGGTGCAGAAGCAATATCTTGCGCCATTAATATCCGCAGAAGGATAGGTCATGCTTCCTGTACTGCACCCACGAATGCATTCTATTATACTCCGGCCCCCTAGATATGTAAGAGTGGAGAATTTTTTTTTTAAGATCAATTATATATGTGGCAGATCATATGTGGCAGGTACCGCTTAATATTTAATTACCCCTCATCTCGTATTTCGTACATGTTCGTACAATTTGTAGTTAAATCAACGGTCGCTATTGAAGCAGATGATCTACAACCCACAAGTGCATTGCAGTTCACACTTCATAACGCACACACCACGTCAGACACTACCCAGGTCACAGTTCAAACACCACACAAAACACTTGTGGTGTCAAAACACTTTACAGTTCATACTTTACAGTTCCCACTTCACAGTACCTTCACATGTTACTCTACACGCATTAGAATTCGCACATAACGCCTATGGAAAGTGTATCAGAATTGCGAACTGAGATTCAATACTCGCCAGAGTTCAACCAGATAAACATCCGCCTCTCTTGCAGGTGCATCGCGAAAATCTGCTTCTCTTACAGGTGCAGTAATTCAAAAACGGCCTCTTCCGAATTCCATTGCAAAATTCTTGTACCTGCAACAAAGTTGCAAACCGAGATTTTATTTCTCGAACACTCCAATTTCATTTGCAGCAGTATTGAAAACTTTGTATATTGCAACTTTGTATATTGCAACTTTGTTTGACTTCTCGCGGGAATGCACAAAGTTGCAAATATGGATTCTATTTCTCGAACGTCCCAATTTCATTTGCTACAATGTTGACAAAATGTTGTCTTTTGCAACTTTGTTTGGCTTCTCGCGGGAATGCACAAAATTGCAAATAGGGATTCTATTTCTCGAACGCCTCGATTTCATTTGCAACAATGTTGAAAAATTTGTCTTTTGCAACTTTGTTTGGCTTCTCTCGTGAACGCACAAAGTTGCAAACCAGGATTTTATCTCTCGAACGCCCCCATTTCATTTGCAACAATGTTGAAAAAAATTTGTTCTTTGCAACATAATTGTTTTTTCGTGGGGCGCTCAACAACTTACAAGTTTTCAAGATTACAGCAATGTGTAAGTAGTGTGATGTGTCACGTTTTGGCGTGTGATGTTGTTATATTTGAATTTCTGAAGTGTTCTGTAGTGAAGCGTGATACTGTGATGTGTGAAGTATAATGTGGGTTGTGTGTGCTGTTTAACGCGAATAGTATTGTTAATGAGGGCAATACTGCCCTCCTATTACAAAAAATTATATTAAGCTGTTACGAAATAATAACAACAAGTTTTAATTTGAATGAAAGAAAATAAGGACGGTACAAAGTAAATAATAAAACTTCTGTTTTCTCAGTTGTTTCAAAATACTAGATAGGACATTTTAACTAAAGAGGGCAGAATAAGTATAAAAAGTCTCAATAGTTTGGCCAGTGTTATTACCTGAGCAGTGCCAGTACTGGGAACTGTACGAGTATCATAAATGAAACATATTGTAAGGAATATAAAACCAAACAGTAGTAAGGAATTATATAAAATAAGGAGATGTAATTACCAGAAGAATAGTTGATTTTCACTTTGAAGTCCTTTTACATTCTGTTACAATTAATGCATTAATCGTGTATATATCGGAACACATATTGTAATAATGATCCGGATCTGGCCCTTCTGCATTATCCATCGAGGTGAGCCGATGTATTAATGGGGCAGCCCGCTTCCTAATCCCTTCAATTAGCCGCCGTTAATCTCCATGATTTCTCGTCTCTTCGGTTTGATTGATCTGCGAAAAGCTGTCTGTTGTCGCTATCCGAGGTTCAACACGTTCTTCTTAGATTCAGCGTGACTTCATCCTCAGCCGACACAACGATCTGAAAAACCACAAACCGTCCATGATTAGTTACACGTTGAAATCGTTTCACTGGCCCTCACACCCATCGTCGCAAAGCACGACAATGTGAAGCGGGGGAAATAGGCGATTTAAATAAACGACGATCGAATTAAACTCGCGCCATTGCCGATGCGAACGGTGCCAGGGTACAAGGAGTCGTATTTCAAGGAACACGAGCCCGATCCCCCTTCCTCTCCCCCTCGACCTTTTTTTCCCCCCTCTTGTAATTTTATTTCCTCGCCGTTTCGGCTGTCACCCCTCCCAAGCATCGTCGGATTCTTATCGGGAATTTGTACTCCCAACCCCTCGGCTTTTTCGCATCGACGAAGCACCCCGTTTGTTTCCAAGTCGATGTTGCTCGGCCAGGGCCAGGCACCGCCACCGTCGCCGGATATGGAAATGGCTCGAGACGATCACGGTCCTCGGCCCGAATAGGCAATGCATATTTCAGAATCACGCGACTTACCCCTCCTAGGGGTAATTTCGTTGATGTCCGCGGGGAGGAGGATGGCGCACGCCTCGGATTAATCGCGATCGGCTCTGACCGGCGGCAGGGGCCAGGAGCCAAGGGAATCGGATTCATCGAGAACGAGTCGAGTGGGAATCGAGCGCGAGACCTCGCTGGTCCGGTTGGTAATAAACCGTCGCGTCGTCGCGCATTGTTACTGATGCATGGAATATAAAGCGCCCGGAAGTGGCTGGAATATTTCGGCGCGCTCGTGAATTATGCACCGTCCACGGAAGATCATTTCAGAGATTCCCGGACTCGGTGATCACCCCGCGACTTTATTTCCTGCCGGCAGATTTATGATGATACATTCTGCGCCAGAACGTTGTCCATCTATTTTACCTTTTTCACGACTCAAGACAGTAATATCTTGTTATAGCTACTTGGGTTGCAAATAAGTTAACTAACCCACCGGTATGAGTGTGTATATTCAGTTAGAATAGATCTGCCGTCGAAGAAACGTTTACGAGCTCTACTAAGCAGTGTCAAAGATATTCACGTGGATCGAGTGAAACAGAGAGACCCAGTACTTACAGTTGCAACGCGCACACGCACCATCCTGATACGAAGGAACGTTTCGCGGGGGTGGGATGGCTCGCGAGTGCATAAATACGCGGAAACGTATACCTGTTATCTGTCGAAAGCGCTTGCACGTAACCGCGATTTCGCTGATAATAGCGGCGCCGCGAGTTTTCATTGACGCCGCCTGGCGTGCAACGCGAGTGCACTTATCGCGCGTCAAGTGTCCTATCGACGAGCTGGAAAATTGGCGTTCCGCCAGCCAGCTCCCGCGATTCCCCTGTGTGCCCCCTTTGAGCGACATTTTGTTAAAAACAAAACGGAACAGAAAGCAGAGAGGACAAAATCCTGAAAAGCAGGCCCGCTTTCGCGCCTAATTTTTGCTTGTCCAACGCAGCCAACTTTGTCCCTGGAAAGCTACCAAAGCACTTTGGCGACTCGCGGGAAATCGACTCGCGGCGGCCGATATAGTTTGCCGCCGTTAACTAATAAATCCCCCGCTGCCGCGCGGCTCTTAATGAATATTCTCCGCGGTGCAATCGTGCAATCGTCGATCGACCACTCGTTATTTCCCGGACGCGAAATGCCCCCTTGAATATGAATTCAGCCAACTAATAACGGTTAATGATCCCGACGGAAGGTTTACGCGCGACAAATTTCGATGAGTCGGCCGCAAAATGACGGGCGTCTAAACTCCATTGGTATTCCACCGGCGTTTCTCTAATTGCTCGCTAATCGCGAGCGTGTCCGCGAATTATAATCGATAGGCTGACGAGGGTCCACAACGGGCCGAAAAACAGTAACACGGGACGACGAACTCATCGTGTATAAAACATAGAGATTGATCGAGCGCCTAACATGTCACAGTCGTAAATAGAAACTGTGAAGTTAGCTGATCCTTCGAAAGAAGCTTCGTTAGCATTCCCAGTGGGTAAAATTAATTGACATCCACTCGTTGGACCACGAGGAAATAAACTGGGGTGGTTTCTGCGGTGAGAAGTAAGACAGTTATTGTAAGTCCGGGAGAGGTCGACCAATTTTTGGAAAAGAAATTGTAGCATCGTTATTTTTTACATTTTTGTCATTTTGTCCAAATTAAAGCAAAGACCAAGCAATTTAGAGTATATAAAAATTATTGTGTGCGATAATTTCAAATATTTATTTTCATTTTCAACGGCAAACATTGGCACTGCAACTGATCGGTCTCGCCCGCATGTCCGGGTTAGACAGTTCACCCACTACGGGTAAGACCGACCTTGAAAAATAACAAAAAGTGTAGCTTACAAAAAGTATAATACACGAAGAAGTTAATTGATATGTTATTTCTTCTTCAAATTTCCATATACATCGCAAACATTCTTGTACTTGGAGTATCTAGCATCATGAAACCAACGGCTTCAGTGTACACATTTAATCCAATCGTCGCTTTCCGAAATATCGAAATAGTTGTCCCCGCATCCCACGCATTCGTTTTCGTCCCAGTCTTTTAACGACATATCACTATCTTGTAGAATGGAATTTTCGCTCCCTGAATCTGAAGATGGGTTTACAGTAAGAAAAACACATGTGGTCGGACTATGCCATAATCAAGGGAGTGATCGACCACCTTGTCAAAATAAATTAAAAGCGAACACATACGTATCGTTGGGGTGAAACTGTAGTTTTATGCATATTATATCCCCGAATATCGGAATAGTGTAAATAAACTTACTTGTCTTTCAAATATCACCAGCACTGTAACTTTGTCTAAAAACTTTCAGATTCGCATAAAGTCTTAAGTGTTTCCTACAATTCAAATATGGATTTGTGACAATGAGCAACTCAAATTCAACAACAAACGCATTCATTTATTTTGTGTCAATGACATACAGTCAGAGTTGGGCAAAATGTAATCTAATTACAACTTACAAATTACGATTAAACTGTAATTGTGTGGTTGATTACACATTATTCTCTGTAATCGTTAATTTACGTAGTTGATAAAATTGTGGTCAGCCACCTACATTAATGATTACAGCAAAAATAATGTCTAATCATCTACACAATTACATTTTAATCGTAATTTATAAGTTGGAATTAGATTACATTTTACCCAACTCTGCACACAGTGCCCTATCTTGCGTCAGTCTTGAAATATCAACACTGGCTAGACTCTCCCGGTGGTCAAACTCTCCCGGACTTACCCTATATTACCCCGAATTTTTTTTTCCTCCGGGCGAATCTCCCCCGATCTCGGCAATGAAATTTCCTCTGGGAAAGTAACCGTTTACCCGATTCCCAATGACGAGGCTTACCCGCTGGAGCGGCGCGAGATCGTTGCAGCGTAGCTCGAGCTTCAGCTCACGGTTCCTTGCACCTCATTGTCGTTACTCACGAAACTCCGAAGTTGCTCCTTTGTCTTGGACCGTGCTCCGTCCGTCTTCCACGGCCCCTCGTCCCCGCTCCCCCCGCCGTGATCCCGCGCCCCCTTTAACCCTTCGCTTTTTCCCGAATTCCCGGCAGACAGCGGGATTCTCGACCCGCTCGCGGTGTTCCCCCCGATGGAATTCGATTTGGCAGCGGCGTGCGGCGGATTTCTTGCCAGAAACGATCGTGCCCGGCTGTTTCATTCCCCGACCCTTTGGCCCTTCAGCCCATACGCGGCCTCCGTCGATCGGCCATTCCGCGTCGGCGAACGCGCCACCCGTGCCGAATCTCGGCCGAGCTATCGCCGCATCGCCGGAATAACGGATAAAAGCGCGCGATAGCCGAGACGATAGGCGAAACTGCACGGCCCTCCCGTTACGTAACTCCGTTTAGTGCGGAATTATACGGGCAAGCTTCTTTCCGCCTCTATCCCCGACCGTTCCCCCAATTTCAAGTCGAACGCCACGCAGCAGTCCGAGCCGAGGCACTTCTCCAGCGAGAGAGTCGGTTGTCGCAGCGGGAGCGCTCGGTGATTCGGTTGCTCGTTTCCGGATACGATTGGAAAACAGGCGACGGTGCCGTTGATCGTTACTCGCCCCGGCGATGCTCCTAATCTGAGTCGTACTATGAAGGGAACACGGACGGGGGGGAAATTTGAAGATAAAGGAGAACGAAACGATGGCTGGAATTATCGAGGCTCGATCGCGTCAGCCGTGGATTAAGAAGCGCGGAGAGAACTCGATGATTAATGCCAGGGGAATTAGTTTCGCGCCTCTGACTGGTTATAAATCAGACTACTTAACGCACGATGAAATTATCAGGAAAGTTAACGGTCGTTGCCGCGACACGGACGCAGACTTACATGGCGAGTGCTGGTGTCTCGATTAATACGTAATACTAATTGGCGAAGCAAGGGTTGAAATTTTCATCCACCTCTGTCCTGCTTAAAACCTTTCTAAGTCAATTCCGACGGGGCCACTCGTTTCGAGACAAACGTGACTCCGAAGTCGAAAGTCCCTTGAAATTTTAACGCCCCTCTCGAGCCACGTCTCCGTTTGCGCGAGTTGAGGGGTGGAACTCTCGAAAGAAACATTGATCGACAGCGTTCTGTATCAGCGAAACGCCAAGTTTCGCGCGATAGTTATCTACGGGTAGCGGTGGAAATTCTATGCTGAGTCCCAGAGTATTTGGAATTATACGCTGGTTTGCAACGCGCCCCGTCACAGCGTTATCTGCAGAGCGCAGCCACGTCAAATTAGTCAGAAACTCGACGGAAGAGTCCAGGCTGGATATATGGGCTGGAAAGCTCGCGAGTGCTCCGTGGCAGGGGCGGCAGGGGGCGAGGATCGCGACGACTGCCCGTGGGGAGAAACGTCCCCAAGTCGATCGATCAATTTCCAGCGACGGGGATGCGCGACGTCGGGTGTAACGTGGTCCGAAACGAACGCACATACATCCGAGTCTGCGAATCCTCTGGGGATCGAGCTGTGCAGCGAAGAAGCTCTCGAAAGAAGCGCCTGAGGGGGTTGGCGGGGGGTGCACGAGAACGGAGAAAACGGGGGGAATAGATCGCTAAACAAATAGGAACAGGGGGGAGAGGGATTGAAAAGAAGAACACAGAGGGTGGTGAACGGAATGGAATACGACTGGCGAAAACGGGTGACAAAGGTGAGGGGGGGGGGGTAGGTGAGGGCGAGGGGCTCTGAAAATAGAAGGAATTGTCAAAAAATCACCACGGGGAATGTAGCCGATCGCCAAGACAGGGATGATCGAATGAAACAGCTCGTCGAGTAGGTAAATCGAAGAAGAGGCGAAAGAAGGGGGACGACGCCGACGCGTCGTTCGGGCGGAGGAGCAGAGGAGTAGAAGAACCGAGAGGATTCGGCACTTTCGATTCCGTCGGGCTTTCCTCCCGAAGGTGGCTGACATTATTCGGCCTACGCGGCACCCCCGAGGCTCTTGGGGCCAGACTGTGTGCAGGTGCCTAAGATCTTCTCTTCTCCTCCACTCTTCTACTCCTCTGCTCCTCTACGCCTCTTCCTCTCGCGTACTCGTACACGTACGTTCCCTCGTATATACCTGCAGGAGAGGAGGATGAGCGGCAACGCGTCAAGGCTTTAATGGGATTCTATTTACGGGGTTCGTGCCCCGGCTAGGCAAACACTCGGCGGCCCTCCTACTTCTTCCACCCGGCCCCCTTTCCCCCGTATGTTGCAGCGCGTCTGCTTCTTGCCACCGCATCTTCTCTTTCGCCCACCGCCACCCGTCGCCCTGCTACTCTTCACCGATTCACGACCCCGACCTGCCTATCCAGCCCTCCCTTTCCGGCCTCTTTTGCGTTTTCGAGTTTAGAGGGTGCCACTTCGCGTTAGGGAAACCCGGACGGCCCGCACACTCTGCGCGGCTTACCCTTTCCCTTCTGCCTCCCTAATCCGTCGAGAGGCCGCGGAGGAGGCAGGCTCCGCGATCACTTCGCGGGCCCCGTTTTCCCTGATCGAAGCCACTGCCAATTATTAGAAGTCACCCTCGCAGCCACGCAGCAGTTAAGGCGCAAGCAGACGCGGGATGCGCGTCGATGACATACGATCGCGTAAAGTGCGCCGCCCCTCTCGCGCGTTCGGCTCGAAACAACGGCGTCTCGCGCGAGCCCGAGAAACGGCATGTCCCGAGCCTCTCAGCGGCTTCGCGCTCCTGGCTGCTCCCACGGATCGTCGGTAGACGTTGGTTGCTACACTGGCGTATTGTTTCCCGTCGTAGTTCTCAGTCAGCCTCTCCGTTCACTCCGCTGGAGCGTTACTTCCGAACGAACGAGCTTACACATTGCAGACGCCACTTACCTGCCGCCTCTCAGCCTCGCGCCCCACGATAATACCGCTCCCCTTCGACGACAGTGACGAACGGTGCTCGTCGACGCCTGGAAATCGACTCCAGCACGCTTGTCGGGCCCTCCGTTCGATCCTCTTCTACCATTCTTCCTTCCTTCCTTCCTTTCGTTGGAACTCGCACTGCCGGCGACAATCGACCCCGAATACACCAGTTCAACGCTCGAATTTTACAGCGCTTTCCAGCCCGTCCAGAGCGCCGCTGCTTTCCCCCCCGGGACGAATTTGACGACGATTTTGGCGCGCTGTAACGACGGAATTTCCGACGCTTGGAATCCAGCACGTAATTCCGCGCGGCAACTTCGCGTATTCCCAGCGGTCGAGCTTACGCGACGATTCCTAGCCGCTCGCAGTACCGTCGCGCGATCGATCACCGCGACACTCGTGTTTCGCGATGCCTCCGCAATTTTGACGCTATCCGAGCGTCTGCGATCCGCCAAATATCTCCGTTTCTCCACCGTGGCGTTCGAATTAGCATCCGTAACGCGGTTCGCGTAATTTCCGGCGCCGAAAGCAGCCCGTGTACAGCTTAATCTTCGGCCCCGTTGTTCGCCAGAACGGCGGGTCTATTAAAGAACGGAGCACGATAAATAAGCGGAGAGCGGCAGGTAATTTTCTGCGTTCGTTCCGAGCTGAACCGGCGTGTCTGCACTTCGCACGCGTTCGAGGAACACGCGGGGGCGCTGGCTCGTGACGCGCTCCGTCGATTCCCGGTTCTTGGAACGTTACTTCCAGCCGAATCGACTCGCTAGCACTGCCGAGCAGTCTGGAGAGTGTAACTTCTCGCCTCGCAGCCATTTCCATAATCGAAATACAGCGGGAACGCTGGACGAACGGCGGAACCAGCTTTCTCTCCACTTCTCCCCTGTTTATTCGCAGGCAAATGAACGGAGATATTGGAAAATATCAGCGCGAGATACGTGGACGTGGAATGCTCTTTTCGCGGAGGGAATCGCTGGTCATAGAGATAGCGATCATTCCCCCGCGTTTCATGGGAATAATAAAAAGCTAGATTATATTTATTATTAAGGGCAATGTTTGCCGATACGCGCTGCGATACCAATATCGATGCTGCGCGGCCCCATATCCGAGGCGATGCATCGATATTGGGCCTCCAGCTAGAAGAAGGCAAACAAGAACTCCTTTTGCTCCATCCCCTGTTCATTTCTTGCGCAACCGGCGATACCCGGAAGCCGGTTGTTTTCCATCGATTCGACCACTGACCTACCGATCTCGCGCATGTGGATCGCGTTGATAGGGAGGGGCTCGAACGTTGATGAAAGCGTTGGACTTTAATTGGAACGCGAACCGATTTGAACCGAGGAGAGTCCCTCCGCGATTCTGTGACGTCTTGTCGAGGGAAGCGACGTCTCGCGTGTTCCACCACGTCTCAAAGAAGCCACCGTAGCCCGGAGCGGATTCGCCGCCGCGCGTCGCATCGCGTCTAGAAATCTCCCCAGCGGAGATATTCCGCGCGCCGCCAGCTCAGAAATGGGAAAGAATGGATTCCACCGCGAATTCGCCCAGGGCGGGGAATTTATTCGCGCAGATACGTCTTCTTACTCGATAACGGGTGCATTTTTGAAATCGTAATGGTTGTTCCGGGTCTCCTAGCTCGACACCTCGGCGAGAATAACTCGGCCAGAAAGAGATCGGAAAATTTCTTCCTCAAGAAATTCCCGTTTAAACGTCGCTGCTCGAAACCTTGCCTATCATCCGTAACAAATTACGGGGTTGGCGGCTGTTTCCAGCCACCGTTCGCTGAAAGAAACGCAATTCGAGGCGACGCTAAATGTGCGCGCACGGTTTCGAGGCAGAGGCGAGCGGAAAAAGCGAAGGGAGCGTTCTAGAGTTTCTTGTTACGTTCGATCGCGACGCAAACTCGTTTCTTTCGCCACCCGAGAGCTGCTCCCCGCCCATCGCGTTCCACGGCGCTCGCAGCCCAGTGTGCACGCTGCCTTAATGCTGGAAACGCGCGAGACGAGCCTTTTCCTATTCTTTGCCTGGCTACGTTTAAATTAGAAATACCTCAGCGGCAGCTTGCTGCCGGCCGAGACGCTCGCCCGACGCCCGCAGAAACACTGTTGCAAGAAAATCGCGGTGGGAAACACGACGCTGAAACCCGATCTTAGACACGTCTTAACCTCCAGTATATTTCACTCCCGACCCTCGTTGCCGGGCCAGATGAATTTCCGTCGCGGCCCGCGCCGTCACTGATTTTCGACACAAAGCCTCGCACTATAGAAAGCAGCGAATCCCACGGCGTCTTGCACCCGCGCCGTTCATCCTACGGCCAGACAGCTCTCCCTTTCATCGGCTTCTTTCGAAAACGAGAGCGTAGATAAGCGCGAGCCTCGCGCGCACGCCTCGCGAGAGGTATCGGAAGATGGATGGGCGTGTTCGGGATGAAAGGAGGAAAGTTCCTCGAGCTACTAGCGCGCATTGAGGCGCGAGACCCCTCCATTGTATCTGCCTTGGGACACCGCCACGATTTAAAAGGTCGAGTGCAGTCGGGGAACTGGTGGTACGCCGAGTGAATCCATTATGTTCCCGCCCCGGAGTGCTGGAGTCGATTGAAGTAGATCCGCGAGCAGAGAAGCAGATCCACGCGATAGAAAGGGATTAAGAAACGGAGGGAAAGCGCGAGAGGGATCCTCGAGGTCCCGGGGGCGAGCTGACGCTGCGTGTCTGACCATAGCGCCAAGCACTTCCACTTGGCCGGCTGGCGGGCCCGCGCGGAGTATCCCACCGCGGGGAACAACAATTCGACAGGATCGCCAAGAAATTTCGGCCACCGATACGAAAACAGTCCACCACCCCCGTCGGGCTAACCCGAAGAAAAACATTGCCCCCCGGGCGATTCCCGCTTATCCGACGATGATGGGAACCGTCGAGATTGCTGCCCGTGCCCAGAGTTGGCGATCCGTCTTCCAGCCGTGTTTTCGCAGGAATGCAGCTTGTTATTTCGGATCTGCTCGCTACTCCCAGCAGTTTCCACCCTGGCTACTTCTCTGGCGAGAGTGCAGGGCGGTTTGGTTTACGGGGTGGCGGTCTTAATTACCACGACGAATTATTCAGTGTTTGACCTCGCGGGTGGTTACGGCGACGTTCCTTAAACTATTAGTTAGGATGTTTCTAAGTAATTTCCTACCGGGACCGACTCTCTAAAGTGTAATCGATCATCGTATCGGTGCACGTATTTCTAGATTCGCCAGGAACGTCGCGTGAATTTATTCGAACCGTGAAATCGACACGGGCCCTAGACAGGAGAATATTACTCTCGCATGAAATTCCATTAAATATCAGCGCCGATCGGCCGGTTAGGAGGTTAAGAGTCGTCGGAACACTGCCGACGGAAGAGAGAGAGAGAGAGAGAGAGAGAGAGAGAGAGAGGGAGCTTGGAATCGTCAGGCTGATTAAAAGCGTCTCGCTGAAAGGAAAAATGTAGACCGGTCGTCTCTAATTAATCGCGAGTCGAGAGGGATCCCGAGTTACGTTCTCCCTTTCTCCCGCTCCCACCGGGGTGCCAACGCACGGCGATCGATCGCAGGGTTTCGCGACACGCGGAGATATTAGCGCTCTCGTTCCGTCGCGCGTTCGCCGGTGGGTCGAGTGGAATAACGCCGACGAACTTATCCCGCGGGATGGAATTTTGTCTCTTGTAATCTGCAGCACCCTTTCGCCCACTTTCCTCACGCCCGACTATCCTCGTGCAGGGGTTCGGGTCGTCGAGCAAGATTAAAACGTTCGACGAGCGAAAATGAAAGGAGGGTAAGTGGAATAATCTATCGTTTGTCCGGCGTGGCGGAACGATCTCAGCGATGGAGCAGGGCTTAGTAAACGAGCAGATTTTAGCGAGCCGGCTATAGCCACCGGCGGGGACACATAAATTTTGGAACGGACGGGTCTTCTCTTTGGGATCGGACGCGCCATTACTCGCAGCCACGGTGCCCCCCCTTGTCTCAGGACCTCCACGGATCCTGGCTCGTTAATTTCGTCTCGATCGGCCATCCACGTCCACTTTAGCCGAGTGCACTTTGCGCGGTTGTTGGGGACTCGGCTGGAGCACAAAGGAAGCCCACGGTGAAACGATATCAGCGCGGCCTTTGATCGTCCACGGTTCACGCAACGATTCGCCGCGGCTGTCCCGTTGCTCGCCGCGATCCTACCGATGCCCCGGCAGGATACAGAGAACGGTGGATGGGAACGAGCGGTGAAAAAAAATCACGAGAAAGGCGCTCGAGCTTTCCTGTGTAACGCGAGCAAGGGACAGCTCCTCGGGGCGCCATTTGAAAGTAAAAGTAAGAGGCGAGCAGCGACTGGAAACACGGCTGGAAAATAGAGGAAAAAAGTGGAGGGTTAATCCTAGATTTGCCTGCTACGCGAGTATCTCGGCCGGCGCGCCCTGTTGCAGCATCCGGTGGGCCGTGTCTTTCCAGCACGATCGCGTTTTAACAATGCAACGTTTCCCGTGCCGGCTGCGCGAGCCACCCTTATCGTTTCAAACCGGTGCATTTCCCGGGACCGCCGGGCCGACGATCGTGTCTCTTCCCGGGGGTAGTTTCCGGCAGAAGGGTGCGTGCGTGCCTGCGCGGCTAATCACGTGCGCCAACTAATTTCTCCGGTACACGCTTCGGTGGGGCCTGCTTCGAAGCGCGACGCCCGGAATACGTGCTAAGAAACTCTTACGTCCAGGCTGGTTTCTGATCTACGAGCCTCCGTCTGGCCCCATCAGGGGATTATTGAAAAAGCGGCAGGGAGAATTGCCGGCGTAATTCCATAGCTGGCGGCTGTTCTTAAATCGCTGAAGCTTCCCAACTTGTTTTTAAGGGAGCGAAAACTTTTCTCCCCTGTCTGTGTACCGAGGATAGAAAAATATATCACGAGACGGGCAAGTTTGCTTGTTCTCCGTTGCTCGAGGTATTGGAGTCTCGAAGAATAGACTTGCCAGCCCCTGGAGGTATCGCGCGACGCAGCGGCCGTTAGTCGCACGTTACCAGTACACGAAGACGCGAGAGATTCGATTGCTCGATCGACGCAGCTGGAGATTAGCGTGCCGGAGCGTTAATGCCCGGCGCCGTTCGCGCTCTGATGCCATTAAGCGCGTACTTAGCGTTGCGTGCAGGCGCAGGGGACGCGACCGAAACGAGGACGGAGCTGCGCGACAGGGACAGGTCGAGAGCCCTTTTCGGGCTAACTAAGAGACGCGCCGGAGAATTGGTCACGGCGTGCAGTCGACAAATCGGTTTAGCCCTTCTCGTTCGAGGCCCGTTTCGCGACGGAAATTTAATCGACGAAGGCCCTATCGCGTGCTCCACCTCCGCGTTGGCAATTTGCGGCGATTAGGTCGTGCCTCTGAGATTCACAGACGGCGTCTTCTTCGGGCAGAGGCCGGTGGACGTCTATCGGTGTGCAAAAAGTCTTCTACCCAACTCAACCCTTCCGTAACCCCTTGTATTTTGCCAGAAGGGATGGTGGGTGGGGGGTGGGGGGACGCAGCGTCCGTAAGTCCGTTTCGACATTGGCTAATGCACCGTGGCCCTTTCGAGCAATTTCCTTCCGAATTCGTATCGTCGGCGTCGGGGAAATTGAGCGCGCAGGAGGGATGGATTCTTTCCCAGCGGATTTCCCAGCGTATCCTCATTAAACTTCCACGCCCGCCTCCCTTGCGGAAGCACGACGTCTGCGAGCGTGGCGCGCCTTCCCCAGCGATTTAGAGATTAATTCATAAGAAAGGAAGGACAAAGAGGCCGCGGGAAAAGAAGCCCGGCAGCAGTATAATGTAATAAGCTCCAGCCAGGGGCGCCGCCTAATGCAGCGAGACGCGGCAAGGGAAACTCGCGACACACCGAACAAAAGGGGACCAATTATCGCTTCATTAAATAACGACGAGAGACTCCCTGGTCTTCTCCCGCGCTCGGTCTCAATGCTCTACGTGGTTATTCCAATTCTACCGGGACGCGCCCGCGCCGTCTTAAATCCCCGATCTGATGGCGAATCGCTCACCTCTGCCTGCACCCGTCACTTCGATTCAGACGGGGACATTAGCGCTCTCTTGTTGTTCGCAGGGAACGCTGCCCGAGCAAACAGTGGTCGAACAGCGTTAAAGTCTATCGATCGCGGTCGCGCACCCCGTCGAATTATCCTCGTGGCGAAAAGCATCGGTTAAGGAGTTTAGTCGCGAGGCACTCGAGCCCCGCCATCCACCCTCCTCGTTTCCACTACTCGTTACCATTGTAAACGCAGCCCCGCGCCACGCCAACAGAAGTGTTTATTTAGCTTAACACTTGCTAATGCTTCCCCATGGCATTCCACGAGCTGTTTATACTCCTGGTAGTCGGAGTTCAAGGGGAGTGTGCACAGCAGGGGGTGGTTCAACGACGAAGGGACGTCGTCGCTCCAGTTTCGCTCCCACGAAATTAGCGATGACTGTTTCCTCCCCTCCCCCGCGACTTCTCCGACGATTTCGCTGCATTATGCGCGAACAGCCGAGCCCTTAAAGAATCTAGAAATACTCTATCCTATGATACCATTCGGATTCTTTATACCTGTTCAGGTTGCGAGGTGTCCGAATGATTTCCCCATTGCCCGCCGGGAGCGTCGAAGTCCCTCGCGTTCTTTCTCAAAACCGGAGCGTCTCTTCGCGATCCGTTGGGAGCTAGAGAGAGGCTGCTCGACGAGGCGCAGCGCGAGAGAGCGAGGTCAAACAAATAATACGATCTAGAAGGAGGGAGCTGCGTCGCCTAATAATAGTCCGGGTCCGCGCTACCGGTTGTAATCTACGGGAAACCGAAATAGAAAGGCCGAAAAGGAGAAGAGAGTAAGAGAAGAGCGTCTGTGCACCGAGGAAAGTGCAACCGCGTGAAAGAGAATAAAATTACGGGGGACTTTTCTTGTCCAGCGTTTATCGCGCCTCCGCTTCTTCATCGATCGAAAGCCCTGCTTCACCGGCGCTCGTCTTAAAATCAACACTGCCGCGGGCCTTTAAACATTCAAAACGCGGAGCTGCCGCCTAGCCAAGTCCCTCTGGAGATTTTCGGAAGCTGGCTACAGCTCCGTTCGTGCACAAAAAATCTGCCGCTAATTGGAAGGAGATCGTACGAGACGCCGTCTACAGGCTGCTAGACACCGTCCGCTTGGTCCCCAGTCCAAGTGCTCTGCGTTTCAGAGAACCTAGCCCCAGGCTCAAAAACGAGGTTCGCTAACCCCTGAAACGCTACAATGGTCCCGAGTGACGCTCGAAGCCGGGCTCTTGCCAGAAAATCTACGGGCTGCCGTCTCTCGGCTCGTTGTTAAAGCGGACCGACGCGTTTCGGCCGCGGGGAACCGCTCGATTCCGCGGAGAACCGTGGCAAACGTCCACGTCTCGCGTAGCCGGAATCGTTTCGCTAGGCTGAGGGAGAATCGACGCTTTCAATTTATCTCGACGCGCGGAGCCGGCTTAGCGCGAGCTTCTCGCCGCGTTCTCGCCCGGATTCACGGTTCTTGTAACAATAAATTACGAATCCGTGTCCACGCGTGGCCCGCTCGCCGCTCCGCTCTTGGCAAATACACGAACGGTGCAAGCTGTTTACACGGTCGACAAGTGTTTATAGGCCGCGATGTTAGCGACGTTAGCGATGCTCCGAGGCCGAGCGCGTGCGTGCGAGCGTCCGCTACGCTTCGGCCAAGAGGGCGAGCCGGATCGCGGCCGGTGCCGGTGGTCGATTTTCCCAGAGCCCACGGCCATTTTTTTTTTCGAACCCGGCGCCGCTCCGTTTCGCCTTGTCCGGCCATCGATCGCTTCGTAAATAATATATGGCGGTTCGTGGCCCGCTGGACGGGGCGTATTTTTATGGTAACCGTTACCGGCGAGCCCCCAACTTTCGCCGGAATGACCGTCGGTTCTTTGGAGAAACTTTTACATCCCCGGGATGAGCGGGCGCATCTGCTCCCCGAGCGCTATCCGCGGGATACTTCCAGCGGTATTAAAAGCTTCCGCGATGAAATTCCAAGTTGCGCGTTGTTGTTCGGTCGTTGCTTAAAAAAATTATCGAGCCAGTGCAGCGGAGCAGGCTGATGGACTTAAATTGAAGGATTAGGACTCCGACGTAACAGGCCGGCGGCAGATCGAACGGAGGGATAACGTCACTGTAAATGGTGTCCCGTTTTTCGCCAGGGATGTGTCATTTCTCCAGGGACGATGTTATCGCGCCGCGCGACTCGACGACGCTGTTATCATCCACTTTGTGGAATCCCTTCGCGGGACCTGCGGCCCGTCCGTCCATCGCGATGCGTATCAATCTTCGCGACCGGTGGTTTATCGTTTACTAAATTACTCGTCGCTTTTTCCCCCCTTGTCTGTTAGATCTACCGCCTGCGTCTAGGCGCGTCAGATTGCCTGATCATTGACACGAGACAGACATCGCGCCAGGGTCCATTCCTGGTGCTTTCTCGTCTATTTTTGAGGCGCCCCGTGTCCTTCTTCCACGCACCGATCGTCAGCCCTCTTCCGTGTGTAAGAGGCGGGAGGGGAATTACGTAAACGGGGCTCATTCTCGTCCGACAGAAGCACTTGGTCCGAGACTTCCGATTACTTCCTGGTCTATGCCGCGAAAGCTTGCCTTATTTCCGGGGGCAGACTGAAGTACAATTCGGGGGAGGGGAATCGGTAGAAGACAGTGACTGCCGTTTATAATGAAAACTCCAAAGGTCTCGGCTCTATCTCAGCTCGTACTTCGTTCGAGAGTCTTGAAGCGAGATTCGTTTAAAAGCGAAAGGTGAATGGAAGCTCTTTGCTCCTTCGAGTATTCTCGCCGGTGGTGCTTCGCGCTTCCTGTTATTTCCCCCTCGTTGAGTCGGGGTATCGGATACCGTTGGCAGATTCCTTCGCGTTTAATTTTCTATGTACCTACATCGCGAATTAAACGCCCGGCGGGCTCGCGGAGCCCTGGAAACATTCCAACCACCCGCCACCCCCGTCGAAAAACCGTCTGTTCCGGCGCGTGACGAAAGCTCGTTGAATTATCGACGACGAGACCGAGAACAGTCGCGACAGGGGGCCAAGTCGAGCATAATGCACGTCCAAAGTCCAAAGGTATCCTCGATAAATTAGCCTGGACAAAGAGGAGCTGCTCGCGTGCAAACGAGCCGAGTTCATTATACGAAGAAAAGAATTCTCAGCTAGGAAAGCAGGGAGAGAGAGAGAGAGAGAGAGAGAGAGAGAGCTGGTTCCCCGGGAGCTCGTCACAAAGCTGGAATTCGTTTGCTTGTCTGGTGACATGTCTATCGATCAGCTGGCTTGTTAAATTCTTCGGAGCATTCTTCCGCCGGCGTTTATTGCGCCATTGTCGCTTCCCTCGCCCTCTGTCGACGATACCTAAGTTTCATATCTGTCGTCTCGGGGGCGGGTCGAAAAATCGCCCGGCAATTCCGCAAAGTTGCCCCGGCAGCGGAAGTTCAGCGACCAGGAGCCGCGACCCCGTTAGTTTCTATTTGTCTTCCGACGACCCTCTACTTCGATCGTCCTTAACCGGAAGTTATACTTAGGTATCCGTCGGAATTTTCAGCGTCCCACATTCACAGAATGCTTCATCGTTTTTCGAATTGGATAACACTTCGGTTCCGGAAATGAGCGAAATTATCGACCGCTGTGTTTACTATATGCACGCAGGTGCATCGTCCAGATTGGTCTCCTCGGTTTAATGCTACCTCGTTCGGAGTACACCTAATTATGTATTGTACTACTCGCTTCCGTTCCCTTCTACGTTGATGGAATTTACTAGCCCGGCGTCCGCCCGATAAGTAAATCGATAAGCAAATTTCGTCCAAGCCCGGTTAGTAACCAGCCACTTTAAGCTGTTCGTTTCCAAACGGATGTTCGGTGAATTTTTAATTGGCTTCCGCGCGCTAATGCGCTCCGCGGCCGAATATAGGATTTTCTAGGGTAATACTGCAAGGGGGGGGGGGTGAATTGCGGTGGACAAGGTGCTCGGGAAAAATCCCCCAACTCTCGGCCAATAGCTAGGCTCCCAGGAAAGCCCGGTTTTAAACCGATTCCGGCGGCACGCGCGCGCCGGAGATACATTTTCCTGGTAAATAAAATATCGCGGCAGACTAAAAAGAAGCTGGGGGCAATTTATCGAACGTCGCGCTACAGTTATGCGCGACCCTCGGCCCCGCGCCATCCACCACCGGCGCAACCACCACCGACCCCTTCTTTTTCGCCTCTTTTTCCCCGCGCCACTGCGTTCCCCCGATCCTCGCCCCGCTCTCCCCTCTGTTTTTATTTTCTTCTCTCGTCTCCTCCCTTTTTGTTTTGTCGCAAACGCGGGAGCACGCCGGCGGTCGTAAATTGTCGGATGAAAAATTGCCGGCGAATTATTATAAAATTAAGGAGCGCGCTGGCGCGTCGGTGTCGCGGCGACGCGTCGTATTAACCTCGCGGGCGAATCCGTCGCTGTTAAATGACTATCGACAGCGGTCGACGGAACGGTGAAAAAGGGTGTGTTACGCGGGTGGGCGTAATAAATCGAGGCGACGCCATCCTAGGAACCTTTCATCGCGACAGAATGGAGAGACGCGCCCGCGATCCATTTGATTGAAATTACAATGGTTGTCGATCGAGTCTGTTGCTTGTCGATTTCCCGGCCGGGGAACCGGATAAAGCTTGCCCCTCCACGGGTCGATTGTATTCTTCCTTCGCGATGGAAATTCAGGTCGACGGGACAGATCGATGCCAATTACATCGAGTAATTTCTATGTTCAACGCGAGCCAGCGTAACGGCCGAATGAAAATTCTCTCTCGCCCTTTTAAACGCTCGCAATCGCTACGCTCATCTCCGAGTGCCGTCCGCGCGTACCGAGCTTCGCCTCCCATTTTTCATGCGCGAACCCGCCCCGAGCAGGCTCGTAAATCGCCAGATAGCGGGGCGCCTCGCCGATTATTATAAAATCCGCGCGATCCACTCCCGCGAGGCATCCACGTGCGCGATTTCTATCTGTGCCGATCCCGACCGCCGCGAAATATCTGTCGCCGCGGGATCTCCTAGCTTCGGAACCAACATCAGAGACTCGTAACTAATTCATGGAGCCCGGCAGGTTGCCGAGTCGTTCGTGTTGATGACGATAGCTCAATCCCAGCGCGACAAGGAGCGTCCCGCCTCGACAAATTAACCGCCCCGGCTTTATGAACCGCGGCGAAATAAAAGGCGGCGGCGTTATACGTATCGCAGCGCGGAAAAACTTCGCTCGGCTGGGGTCGCTCGTTGGAGAAGTTTATTGCCGTACACGCGTATCGTTGCCGCGACGCGACAAATCCAACGGACCGTCGAGGGAAAGGGTTGCGAGGGACGATTGGCCCTTTTACGTTTACGACTGTTTAACGGGCACGATTTATTTCAGCCGGATCACTCGCGGAATTTTTCTTTTAAAAGTTCATCAAACGGATTTACTTGCAAGGCGGACTCGTTAAAAGTTAGTGGAAAACTCGAGACGCACATTTCCCCGGCGAGAGTAATCCCCGTGGAAAAGAAGCGTCACAGAGCAAGGTAGTCTTTCCCCTTCGTCAAAGGGCGGTTAGCCTGTTCGTTTAAACGAGGGGAACGGTTAGAGGGACAGGCGACGCGTAGAATCACCCCCTTCCCCCCCTCCCCGGGCAAAGGAAACCGCAATATTTGCGAGGCGCTGCCGGAAACCGCAGGACTCCACCTCCCCTGCGCTCCTAATTCCCTTTGTTTCACGTGTCTTCTAAACTTGCATCCACGACGCTGCTTTATTGGCGCAATAAAGCAAACGTCGATACGGACTCTTCCGTCGACCTTATCCTCGAATTGGCCCCTAAAGTCGAGCCGCCCCCGTTGCTCCCGCTTGATTAACACGATAAAGCGTGGCCGTAAAGCCAGCCGAGCTGGGCTGCGTTTTAATTAACGCGCGATTCGGCCCGTCTGGTCGCGCGTCCGAACCCCGAGAAGCACCCCCGACGACCAAAGGATTCTGGGGCATCGGCGTTCTTCGTGGAACGAGCCGAAAGACCGTTAAAAGCGGGAGACATCCCGCGGAAACGGCCGAGACGAATGAGGCGCTTCGGCACTATTCTCATCACAGTATACCATGTCTGCTGCGCTCGCGTCACTCTTAATCGGCGGCCTCTGAGACCGAAACAGGAATAAGGATAAAGGCTCATCGTCTCTTTAACTCGCGTGCCCGACGCCGGTGCGATTGAAAAGATAAACACCAGTAAGAAGTTGCATCGTCTTCCTCGATCTGCTCTCTGCGAGACAGTGGAGAGAGGTTAATGAAAATGGTACCTACTGTCTGTTTCCTGCTGGCGATCTCTTAACATATTCTAAGTCCGGGAGAGTCCGGCCAGTGTTGATATTTTAAGACTGACGCAAGGTAGGGCACTGTGTGTCATTGACACAAAAGAAATGAAGGCGTTTGTTGTTTATCTCACATTGACCATTGTCACAAATCCATATTTGAATTATAAAATACAGTTAAGACTTTACGCGAGGTTGAATGTTTTTAGACCAAGTTACAGTGGTGGTGATATTTGAAAAACAGGTAAGTCTATTTACACTCTTCCGATATTGGGGATATAATATGCATATAACTACAGTGTAACGCCAATAATACGTATGTATTCGTTTTTAATTTTTTTTTGATAAGGTGGTCGATCCCTCCCTTGATTACACGTAGTGGGTGAACGGTCTAACCCCGACATGCGGGTGAGGCCGACCAGTTGCAGTGCCCATGTTTTTCGTTGAAAATGAAAATAAATATTTGAAATTATCGCACACTATAGTTTATATATATATTCTAAATTGCTTGGGCTTTGCTTTAATGCACATAAAACGACAAAAATGTGAAAAACGAAGATGCTACAATTTCTTTTCCAAAAAGTGGTCGAACTCTCCCGGACTTACAATAATTTAAATATGGATCTGTGACAATACTCAATGCAAGATCAACAATAAGCGCATTCATTTATTTTGTGTGGATGACACACAGTGCCCTATCTAGCGTCAGTCTTAAAATATCCACACTGGCCGGACTCTCCCGGTGGTCGAACTATACCGGACTTACCCTAATTGTCAACGCTTGAGGTACAGAAAATTCTGGGAATGTATCGTTGAATCTATTGAATCAGTATGAAAATGGTAGAGGAATGAGGCATTGTAACGATGCTTTTAACAAGCGATTCTACGCATCTAATTAAAGGAAGTAGGAATTAATACCTATCGAATACTTGTAATCTTCTTACGTACTTCGTTCGCCAGTAAAGCGAGCAATGGAATCGTTGCGCGGAATGGTGCTCACAGAGAGGACGAAAAGTCGGAAATTAATCGGCCGTTGGCTCGCAAACCCCCTGCCCAAAGTTCCTGAGTGCCGTCTCGATTAAACTCCTCCCTGGAACTTCGAAACAACACCCTCTCCGCGCCCATTATTATTGATAATCGGCGGAGCAAAGATGTCCTAGTAATTAATTGCAGGGTGCAGTTGCTTCACTGGAAGCCTCCGGTCACGAGTCTCTTTGAACGATGGCGCTGACCGACATCGAGCGAGAAATTCCCTTCGATCGAGAGGCATAAAGAACGTCCGAGAGGTGTTTCGCGCCCTCCGCCATTTACGCTACTCTCGCGGCTGTATATACGAGCGGGCTAGAGTAACGAACGAGCAAGGAGTTCCGGCCGTTCCCGGAAAAGTTGGCCGAATTTTACGGTTAGTAGGCAAGTTCGTGAATTACCGGGAACAAATCAGACAACTTTTCCCCGGGCGCCGTTTAATTTTCCCGCTAACGACCCCGTGCGACCGTTCGCGTTCGAATCGACCGGTCGCGGGGCAAAAATGATCGCCCGAGATCGACTGGACTCGCGTGCGCGATTCTTCTGCTCCACACGCAACGAGAGACAAATTGCCCAAATATCATCGGCGATTGGCCGAAACGAACGATTGGTGGAATCGCGATCGACGGTGGTCGAGATAACTAGAGCCAAGTAGGGAGGAACGGCGATGGAAAAAGGGCGATATCGACGCCGAGCCTGCGAGAGCGGCCAATTAATTCGATAAGAGCGGAGGGGGCGAATGAAAAAGGGACATCCACTTTCGCGCCATTGACCGTGATTAAATATTTGTCGAGATCAATCGGTAATCGGCTGTGCACTGACGATTAGGGGTCGAATAACACGGAGCGTTCTCCAAACGAGCCGTGAACCGAGAACGATTAGCCTCACTCCACGAACGTGCGAACGCACGGCGCCCGTGTTGCCGATGATGCGTGAGTCTGCCTCAACGATCTTAGCAGTTCCGTGGCTTCGTTAGCCTCCCTTCGAGGAATTCGTCGGCGTTTCATATTCTAGAGGTAGATGCGTACATAGACACGAAGATTTAATGCCGAAGCGGTGACAAATCCGACGATCACGATTGTTTGAAGCCCGTCGGACGCGGAAGCGCCGATGAAGCGCGAGCACGTTACTCATAATAACAGAGAGCGATCGACAACGTCGATTTGAATATCGACGAGCACGCGCACGAACAAACGGCGTGCAAATCTCTCGACCGACGCAACGTTTCGGCCCGAAGAGAAACAGAGGGTTGGAAGAACCGACAGGGGGAGAGAGAGGTAGAGAGAGAAAAAGAGTAGCGACGATTTTGCGTCGGGTTTGACGTCGCGTGCACCGTCACGATACACAGAGTGGGTTGTCGACGATGGCACGATACCGATAGAAACGCTACATTTTCAGGCCCCGTATCTAGCCTCCGGCGAAACGCGTTTCCAACACGCCGGCGGCTAAAAGATTTCGCGGAAATTACATAATCGCGCGATAGCCGAGCGCCCTTTACTTTAAACGTTTCGATAAAGCAGCCCCGTGTAACGCGTAAAGCTAACCGAGGGAATGAAGTATTAAACGTGTTGCTTGTCGGCGAGTCGTGGTTCTTTTCGCCTCTTGTCTCGACAAATCGTGGGCCCTAACTGGGTATCCCATTTACAGAGAAATGATCGCGTCTGATATCGAAGGAAAATAATGGTCGCTGGCTGCCACGATCTACGGCAGAATATAAAATATAAACGAAGCGCATCGGCGACTCGGGGGTGCGGGACAATCAATTATCGACGGGGGATGAAGGAGGCAAGGGTCGTAGGGGCTAGGGTCGCATGCTTAACACGACGTTGCGCCTCGTCACAAGCCGTCGGTGCACCGCGGGAACTATGAATCAAGCAACCAGCGTGGCCGGTCGCCGCAGCCCTCCCCCGTTTCCACCCCGGGCCGAACGACAGCCGCCATCGCGTCAGCCCGGGGGCAACGTGGCAACGCGCTATTTGTTATTTCGCTCTTTCGGCGACGTGTTCATTAATCAACCCCGCCGCTCTCTTTGCCGGTCGCTCAGCATGTTTCATCCCTCGTAGCAAGCCGTGACACGCCATCCGACAGACTCCGCGTCGCTTTTTTCTTCCAGCGTCTCTGCTCTCCTTCCAACCCTCCCGCGATTCAGATCGATGGGGGCCCGACACGACGAATCCGGAGTGCATCGAGGCGATACCGGCATCGAGGCGGAAAGAGATTCCGCGACTTTTATCGCGACAAGCTTCTCAGAAGTGCGCAGAGGTATCGCCGGAAGAGGACAAGTAGTACGAGTCAACGCATCGAGCTCCGGCACTCCGCAGGCTGCGAAAGAAACGAACCCGACAGCGAACTGCACTCTTCTGCGTGTTTTCTTCAGGGAAGGGGACAAGTTCGCGACGATTCCAGCCGATTATGATCGACGGGGACGGGGATCGCAGTGGAAGAGGTCAACGATTCGGCGAGCGCGGCTGAATCAACCGTTGTGTCGTAAAAGATCCCGTTGCATTTATAATACGACGATACTGCGGCGCCGCTCGTGTCTCTACTCCCCTTAACAATTTGATATTACTCCGCGGGGTAGAGTAAACTCAGCCCCCCGGAGCGTGGAGGGGCTGGAAAAAGTGGCTGGCGAAGTATTGCTCGCGAAATTGCCTCCGACTCGAAGCATAATTTGCATAATCTGCTGAAACAGCGACATCCCAGGAAGTATTCGAAGCTCGCCGGGAGGCCGCGGCTGTTTCCCCCGGGCGGTGGTTTCCCGAAGGAATCGGCCAAGTTATCCCGGAGTCCAGGGAATCCATCAGCGGCGCATTATACGGCGCAATTTTTCGCCTCGCGGCCACCGCTTTCCACTTAACGATTCATCCCGACTTGTGGGCGACGAGGGGGATTAAAAAAGCAGAACTGTCGCGCGCAGTTGCCGCGCGGATTAAGTTGCGGGGGATATTAATTCGACTGGCCCATAGCTAAAGTGCTTTTACGCGTCCCAGTGAGAGCGGCCGAAAGCTAGCGAGCCGGCGCGGACGATGCCTGAAATTCACTTCGAGGGAAGAGGATTTCACGTCTGATTCCCAGCACGCTGGCCTATTCGTTATTAACCGGTTACGTGGGTGCGCGCACGTACGGGCGTGGGCGAAAACGAACGGGAGAAAAACCGGTGGAGAGGGGGAGAGAGGGCCGTGTACGAAGCAGGGGGTGGGGGGGGGGGTGGACGTGAAACGAGCAAGAGAAAAGAGAAAAGGGAGGTGGCGGGGCGCGGCGTACGCTGGGAGCCGAAAGGCGGATATTCACGGTATTCCCATGATGCCGGAGGCCGCGTGCGGTCCTCACTGCGAAACGTCGTTTAACGATTAGCCGTGGCGAGCTGACGCCGAAATTCAAATTTAAATGGCACTCGCGGGAGGCTCGATCGAGCCACCGGTTCTCCAGGCCCGAATTTATGCTGGAATTGGGCTGTGGCCGTCGCGGAAACGGGGCAGGGCTCGAGTCGGGCTGCGAGTTGTCGATGGCCGGGGTTACTCGAACCAGACGGAAGAAAAATCGCCCTCTGCCATGAAAGGTCAGTGACAGCCGCCTCCACGAAGACGCGAAAAGCCTCCACCTTCCACGGTTTTTAGTTTCTACTCGTTGCTGGTGATGGACGGACCGTTCTTCGTGTTGCTGATTTCCAGCATTTGAACGGGAAACCCTCGTACGTTTCCTCTCGCCATTTGCCTTGTAAAGTCTTAGCGCGGATTGATCGCCGCTTTGAAGGGGTGGGATCTCGAACGAAAATGACCAAGTCGCGTGCCTTGGCTGGTGGAATGTTAAGCCGCGGAATGTTAAACCGTCAAATCTCGAGACTCTGGCTGCGAGATAGGGGCTGACGCGTGCGGGACGAGGAGGCGAATCCGCAGACCCACGACGCTATTCGGGATTACCATGCGCCGAATACATAGCGAATACGTAGCCGGGACTGTAAGGTAAGTTTCGCTACACGGCGACGACGACGACATTGATGGAAACGTATTAAATGCCCGAGGCGCGTTCTCGTTGCGACGCGGAACGTCCTGGATAATTCTAGCGTCGCGTTTCGGCTCCCGAGGGGAATGCCGTGATTACGCCGAGCACGCCAGTCAAAACTGCCGCTCGCCCAAGGAACGGGGGTACGCGGCAAAAGAAACGGGAGATCAGCTCGAAAATCGAGGCCGTCGTTCCAGCGCTTTGAACGGGGATCGTACAAGTGTCAGCGTCCGAGAAATTTACTTTGTAGTGGTTTAGTGCGATAGTAGACGCCGTCGACTATGGCTCGGTAAACTTGTTGAGCGGGACGAGCGAAGTGCCTCGGCCCCCGTTCCAGCGAACGCGAATGTTTACGTGAGTGTAGCGTTTCGTGACTTTTAGGATCTGTTTCAAGAACGGCCCCCGTATAGGGGGTGTCTGCACGTGGGTCGGAAAAGCAGGGTGCTTTGAGAGAGGACGAGTTAGTGGCGGGTGAGCCAGCGAACCGCGGCGGGGGTAGCTGTCTCGCAACAGCGAAGAGTGTGGTTTATTTAGCTCGGTGTAGTATCTGCGGGGACACGGCAACGCTAATAACGACGGCGCGAACGAGACGGGTAGATCAGAAAGAGTCGCATCGGAAAGTCCCTGGCGGCGCATTCACTCGATTGTACAGCTCCCGTAGAACGTAGTGGAATCCAGCCTGCGCTCACTACTGGCCACAAAGCCCCGCAGACTTATTATTCCTCTTCTATGAACTCCGGGGTGGACATAATGGAATATCTTCGTTGAATATCCCTGTTAGCGACGACCGAGGCGACCGATATTCCTCGTGGAAATAATACAAGGGTAGGGTAAAGTATTCCTCCTGCCAAACACCCTATTTCTGCCCCGTATCCCAGGTTTCTATCATTCAGCCGCTTGATCTCGCCACCAGGCGATTTCAAAAGGCTAGCGGACCAGTAATGGCCGCATATTGTGTCTGATAAGAACGAAGCATATCGAATTAGCCACCCTGAATCCTCCTGATCTTGCGGTAGTACAATACCGGCTTGGAAAGCTTCTACTTGCGAATACGGCTAATAAGGTTAAGGAGTCCGTCTTCCACGATATTATTCTGGTGCTGATCCTCGCAGTAACTTCCTCTGAACTTGTCTGCCTGCATCACGTGCACCGACAAGTGTTTCCAGGTACCTTATCAGCGAGCTACCTTCTTCACCCTTCTCAGAACATGCTCACGCATCCATAGTAAATTCCCCGGAACCTCTTTTCTCCGTTACCACCGCGAACACACCGCCTCCCTCCCGTCATATTTTAACCAAATAGCTCGCCGCGCCATACCATCCCCGAGGAAGTTGCTGCGAATATTCCCACGTCATTGACACGCCCGAGCGTGTGTTAGACACTGAGACGCCTCCGAGGCCGATCGCTCTTCAAAGTCGTTCGCCCCCTCTCGATAATCGAACACGTACATTCCCTTCTCGTAGATCGAAGCGCAATCCCTTCTTCGACGGAAATCAATAGGCAGAGCCCTCTAAAATCCTTTGCCCGAACGCGAGCGTTTCTTCCCTGCTGGAGATCGTTGCCCTCGAGACACGTATTGCTTCATAGAGTCGTTCCTCTCGACAGCGAGAAGCACGCCTCTCGAGAAGTTTATTAAAACTCCGGTCCAGGATTCCGGCCCGGAAGTTTTCTCGAAACTTCGGGACACGTACTTGGTGGGGAAGTTCGGAAGTGGTCGCTTTAAGAATTCTCTTTGGACGGCGCAGATTCCGCGGTGAAATTCATCGCGGCGATGCGATTCACCGCCAGGCGCTGCCAACTCTCCGGGTAATCGGGTTACCCCGCTTATTGGCCAGGAATATCGTCGGCGGTTCTGCGTAATCCGGCGTATTATATCAATCGCGGGGCGATGATTCTAACCGACTGGGGATGTCTGATTTCAGTGAGGGAGGTGACGTTGTCCGAGCTCAGGGACTCGATAGCGAGGTTACGAGAAAGAGTGAAGCTAGTTTGCCGGACGAGGGGCTCCCCGCCCCCGAGGGTGCACTGGCTGAAAGACGGTATACCGCTGCACCCCCGCAGAGGCCTCAGGATTCAACACAAACGGTGAGTGACCACTTTTATGACTCCTGATTTTTCTCTCCTCTTAGTGCCCTCCTCTTCCCAGTCTGTCACGTGCAAAGAACGTGTGACTTTCTCCGAGGAGTGAGAACAGGGTGTTGCCAGGACGGGGATACGCGACGATCGCTAATCTCGCTGGCGATTAGTATTCACGAGCGGAAAGTGCGGGCTGTGGTTAAAAAAAATCAGCAGACGGGGCTTTTGAACAACGGCCACGTGTGTGTTTTCCATCGTTGATACACCCGTGCCGCGCCGCGAGAAAGCGTTCGAATAATGACTCGTTGGGAGCGCGGGAACTTATCATTTGCGGGGAACGTACGCTTAGAGTGCCACCGGGCTGCTCTTAATGGACGCTGGAACTCGGAACGGTGGTGCTTGCTATTTTTACACTCACGAAACGCGGGGATCACGGGTTTCATTGCGCGAAAAGAATTTAACGAGGAAAACGTTCCAGCGCCTCATCGATTGGACGTGTAAAGGGACGTTGTAATGGGGGGTGTTCGCAAGTGGAAAGAGGATTCCAACTTATACATACATTAATGCCCAGTTAACGAAGCCGCTTCGTGTTTGGCACCGATTTCGTTGCACGAGCCGCGAACTTTCGCCGCTTCCTTTCTCCTCGTTCGTCATCCTCTCCCCCCTCCCCCTCCTCCCCTGATTCAACGGTCGAAGCTTCTGATACCGTTGCCAAGAATAATACTCGGGCGACATCGATTTCTGGCCCGGGTGTCGCGTGCCGCCGTGCAATCGATCCTAACGACATAATCGCCGTTATTACAGCCTCGCGAATCTCTTATTGCCGGTTGGCGGGCTTCATTCGATACTGGAATTCGCGGCTGGAAAAGATTTCCTCGAAAGCTTTCAGCCGCCTGGTTCCGCCGCGGCGGGGATATCAAACGGTTCCCCCGGATATCGCGACATTTTCGCGTCTCGGTGGGTCCCCACATTTCTCGGCTGAGCGCCTCCCACTTGGATACCGCTCCCTTTTGCCGGCAGACGAGCCACGAAATCGCGACGAAAGATTGAGAGACAGGCGGAGGAATCGTTTGGGTGGCGAGCACGTGTCGAGGGCGTTAAGGCGATTGGCAGTTTGTAAATCTCTCGCGGAATGCCGCCGTGCCGTGGCTCCGCGGCGAAGCTGCACGGCCCTGCGAGCCGTAATAATTTCAGACGGCCTTTCGGCCGGATTTACTATCCACGGAGGAACGATTATAGCGAAAGAGCCGGCCCTCCTCGCTGATGACTCAACTGTTGACAAGACTCTCGTTTCGCCGCTGCCACTCTTTAAACATGATGTATTCGTGTGGCAGACGCGCGCGTGCGTGTGCGTGCCGCTTTCTCGCGTCTGTGCCTTCAGCGCACTATGATGGAAACCCTGAAGCTTTTCCTTCCTTGCCCTTTTTTTTTTACGAGAGTCTCCGATTTCCGACCTTTCCCACTCGCCCGCGGCTCTCCGTTTTCCTTGTGTTCCGTATTTTCCGTACTCTCCGCCCTAATAACGCCAGGCAACGTGGCTTCCATCCTCGACCAGCCGCCCTAACCTATACTCTGCGGATTTACAATTCCAGGGACGCAAAGTTCGCGAGGGGAGATAAACTTTTTTTTTTTGTAATTAGTGGGCGGTGCAATGAAAGTGATTCGACGGAATTACAAACGCCGGCGAATCGATGGAAAAGTACCACTTCGCGTCGATGGTGGGTTATTATAGAATTTTTAACGAACACTCCTGAGTAATTAGAGACCGAAAAATGGGTTTTCCCTTTTTTATTTTCGCGTGCGGGTTGGGCGAAAGCCCGGGGAGCGCGTCGCGGAAAAAAGAGAGGAGGAAGAACGAACACCATGACGGGGCTATTTGTACGACGAGACCTACGCGCGGAATTTTCGCGAAGCTTTCAATGAAGCCACTCGAAATTAATTAATCGATACGACACACGCAAGAAGGTCCTCGCCCCCGGGTCGGTCCCCGACGAAACCGCTGCAGCACGAGTAGGTATTCGCGAAATGTTGGTCGCGAATTCACGTCTGCCATTACTGCAACTTATTGGCGAAAGACGCTCGAGTCGATTCCATATCGTCCATCAGCGTTCCATCGCCCCGTTCCGCTGTAAATTAATCGACAGATCGTCGGGAACCTTGCAGCCGGATCGTGGGGAAAAAAAAGTGAGAGGACGATGGAACCGAGGGAAACGAGATGGAAATTAATTGCATCGTTCGATCGAAAACTTCCCCATCGACTGTGTGGCTCGGCGCAACACGTTCGTGGAACCACCCTCAAGCTCCATAAAATCATAAAAGAGAAAGCCGAGAACCTCGCGGACGGCCGGCGCGTGCTCCATCGTAATTTTCAATTACTGTCCGCGGTGCAGCCACTTGGAACGCGGTGGTTCGGCTTCAAACACGTAACCACCTCGTAAAGTCAAACGTGTTCGCGAGATTTTCGTGCCCTTCGACCCCCCCCCCCCCCCCACGAGCGTGAATTCACGTCGCGAGATGGACCGGCGTTCTTCGCGACCATCGTGGACTCCTTTGAGTAGTTCGGTACCTCGAAGAACGTTATCTTGCAGCCCCGAGAGCCCAGCATTCCTTGATGGAGGAATTTTAAGACGTCGAGAGCATCGAGATCGGACTCCACGATCTGCACCTCGTATCGAGATCCTCGAAGGCACGGGCAACGAGTCGAGCGCATTCAGGGCTCCTCTTTGAACACTGGCAAGCTTCGGGGAGCTTTGATGTATTTCGTAATGGAACATCCTTCGGTTTCTCTTTCCCCGTTTGCTTCTCTGGCTAAAGTGCGGAACTTCGCTAAGGGCATCGATAAGATACTGTTCAGAGGATAGAAGGGGGCGGAGGGGGAAGCGCGACACTCTTCGCTGAAATTTCGCGTCAATCAAATTAAAGTAATAAAGCGACTGAGAGCAGCGACTTTTTCGCCCGACTGGAAGCTCGACGAGATCGACCAGACGCTCGAGGGACAGGTCTACGAGGAAAAGGCGAGTCGGTTGAACGCTCGAATGGAAAAGAAAGGGCGAAGCCTCCTTTGACGGTCAAGGGGACGATTTCTCATTTTCCTCGACCAGGCGAACTTTTAAGTGCTTTCCTGTCGCGCCCGAAAAGACCGTCCCCTTGCCTCGGCTCCACCGGATCGAACCGCAAAGGACGCTGCCTCGCTGGCTAACGAGGAAACGCAAGCCGATAAATCAAGCCCCAAACGACCATTAAGTAATGCGTTCAACGCCAATCAACCATCCGCGGTGGTTTGACGGGCTTGAAAATCGATACAGAGAGGAGGGTAGTTCGTTTTTTTTTCACGAGCTAGTCACGGATGATGTCTCGAAATTTCTACGTGTACCTGTTGAAGGGAATGCTACGGGAATACTCGCGTAGCAGGCTAATCGGCGATCGACCTCTGCCGCGAAAGGATTTCGTACGAAACCGGAGTGGCATCGGCTCGCGAAGGGTTAGGGGTTGGGCGAGAGGAGTGGGCGGGTGGAAATTAGAATTCATTGGGCGAGCGTCTTTCGGGGCTGCGATTCAGTCGACCGGAGCGTGCAGCTCCTCGCAATTATAACATTTACCCGTTAATTTACGGGCGAGGGGGCGCAAAGAACGTCGCGGAAGCACTCTCGATAAGGGCTCTCGCGCGACGGTGCACTTTTGTCAGCCGGCTTACCCCGCCGGTACTTACGGATGACAAATTAGCGAGATAACTACTGCCGGCCGGATAATAAACGCCCGGGAACACGGTTGTACGTAACGGCGACGCACGAACGTGATAATTTCGGAATAATTGCCAGCCACAACCACCGGCATTGATCAAACTTCAACGCGGAGCCCGCGATTCGTCTTCGCCGCGCCGTGGGACCGCCGGTCCTGTCGCTTGATTAATTGTTAATATTAATTTCGTGGCCGGATATTGGCCCGATTTGCGACACGGTCGTTCGTCATATCGACGTTACTAGTCGTCGCGATTAATATCACCGCGGGGGGGGGGGGGGGGGGCTTAATCGACGACTTGTGGCGCGCGCGTTCTTCCGCCAATCACACGGACCGTTTTCCATCGCAATAGGCGAGTAGAAATATAGATAGATAAATATATCCACCTACGGAACCGACGTGACTGCGCGAATATAACGCCAGGTTTCCCGTCTACCTGTTACTGGTCGTGGAACATTTCAATTACGACGATAAAAATACCCGCGCGACGACCGGATAGGACTGTCATAAAGACTGTCCTCGAATGAGATTAGACAGCGGGAAATATGACGCGTCCCGAATTATAGAATCATTCGTAACCAAAGTGTCTGGAGTGGAGGTCGCATCGTCTCGCCTATAAATGTATTTATGGGAGTCGATTCGACTCCGTTAGCTATTATTCTGTCTGGTTTGAGAGGCATTACGAGCCCTTAAATCGTGTCGCGGGATCCTCGGTTCGGGGCGAAAGTTCTGCTCGTTTGTTTCTCGGTGTTCCGCGTTCCTTGACAAGGCGACCGAAACGATCGGTACGGTATCGAGGAGAATTCGAGAGCCGGCCGTGGCGGAGCGAGCCGAGAAGATTTACGCGGCATAATTTCCTGCCGAAAAACGAACGCCACGCCGCCCCGAGATTGTACTCGCGAGTAAATCGTCGTGTAACAGTGGCGCGCGGTTCGTTCGAGGGCGCGGACGTTTTTCACTCACAAATCTCCCGGGCGACCGTTCAACGCGCCCCTCACCACCGAAACGGAACCACCCCGGAAGATCTTAACCCAGCACCGAGCGGCGGTTCGTTGCCCGTTACAGGGGGCAGCCTCGTACGTGCTACCTGGCCAGGAAAGATTGCTGGCAATAAAATGTTAATAGGTTAACGAGCGGGAACCGGATCCTCTCGGGAACCGGATCCTCTCGGGGACCCTGCGAACAGTCCGCCAGCCTTAGCGCTGACTCACCTTCGCCTTGTAAACTCGCGGCTTAATGAAAATTAATAAATCAACGGAAGCCGCGCCCCCAACCGACCCTCCACCCCCGCCGGCACGAAAGCCCTTTTCCACGGGCTGATTGAATCCAAAATTAGAAAGACCTGCCGCCAGTCTACCTCCCGCTAGCCAACCACTGGGGCGAATTTGAGTAATTAGCATCGCGCAGCTCGCGATATCCCTTTCCCAAGCAGAGCAAACCGCGCGCGCGCGCGCGATACCTGGTGTTTCCGCGGTGGGGCTCGTTAACGGACATAGCAGATCAAAGACGCAATTACGGGGACGGCTGACATCCGGCAGGGGCAGAGTTTTTCTGGTGAAAACGGTCCCCACCCGCTAATATTTATCCAGTAACAAAGTGTTCAAACACCGTCCCAGATTCGCATGCTGTTGCGCCGCGGCCACAAAGCTTTGCGACACGCCCGCACAGCGCGCGCGATTGTTTTATGTCCCAATTCGCGCGGATTCATTTACATCCGAATGAATAATGGGTGAACGACGACGCGGCACTCTCCGGCCTGCTACTAATTAATTTCGCGTCCCATCGATTATTCTTTTGTGGGCCGACTACCGGCGAACCGCCCCACGGGCCCCTCCGTGCTTTACCCTATCGATTCGATGGCGAACGCGTGTCAGTCACGCCTCTGTGGCGAACAAAATCGCGGGCTCCTTTCAAGGAGAAAGAAACATGCGAAATTACCCTCGGTTGCCTTCAGCCATCCCCAAACGCGTTAGGGAACGAGTCCGAGATATCTGGGACGCCACGAGTGACTCGCATTCCCGATGCTCAGCCCCTCAAAGTGGTTCGGCTGTCAAAATACGCCCTCGTCCCAGTTTGCAAGCTCCTTTTAGCCAGACCAAGATCTCGACGGTGCTCACCGGCGAAACAAACGCGACCCCTCACTCCGTCTCCTCCCTCGCGTGGCCCGCGGCAACAATATTTATGCTCAAACAAACGAGACAGCGGCGCACAAACGTTTCGCGATCCGATAAACAAGGAAATGGAAATGCACAGGCGAATCGGTCGTTCGAAATCCGAATTCGCTCGTGTAATATGTCGTAAAGCATCGGGCTGCGAATCCCCAAGGAAAATCCACGAAACGATACTCCGCAGCGAGTGTTATACGTGCTCCCGCTCTGTTTACGACGAATGCAGAGTGCTCGGCGAAGGGAACTGTGAGATTTCGAGCGAGTCTGACCAAACGCGGACCCTTTCCACTGGCTGACGAGCCAGTGGATCGGACCGCCCTTGGTCGGACATGGATGCCGCGATCCTCTTCCCAAGCAACTATTTCACCCTATAATCTTGTAATTATAATCTTCGTTAATGCAGAAGCAATGGACGTTATCGCGACCCGCCCGGAAAGAGATGCTAGCGCTCCCACATTCTTGCACGAATTTCCACCGGGGCGCGTGCTCGTCGTAGGTAAACAAGGCGGGAGAGTCAACAGGATTTTTAACGGGCAATTTAGAGTCCGCCCCGGGGACCATTATCCGCGGCACGGCGAGGGATCTTTATGCGCGTCGCGCTTCGTTACAAACACTTTTCACCGGAGGATCCTCGAAAGCGCGCGGTAATCATAAAGTTTATCCCGCCGGCTGGCATCGAGTAGCTTCGCTTTCGAGAGAAGCTCCCGAAAGCCTCCGCGCGGCCCCAAGAGCTGCCGATAAAAAGAGCAGAGGCCCGCGAGCATTTGCATACGCTCGCAAACTATCCCGCATTTTTCCCGATAAATGTACTTTCCGGCCGCGGAGTTTAGCCGGGATCAGCAGGCCGCCGGCTCCAATGCAGATTTACGCAAAATAGGATTCCCCTCTCTCGCCGTGGCGGCCGCGAAACGGAAATAATAATGGCCCTTTAGGGGCTCTCGATCGACTCCCCCTCGCGGTTTCACGGCCATTCACGGGCAGACAGAGAATTCGTCGCGCCTCCATTCAGCCTTCAGTTCGTACGAGCGCAAAAGGAGTCGCGCGCGCGCGCGCTGCCTCGCAGAACGTCGGCTCACCGGGCGCACAAAAGGTCAGCCCTACGAGCTGCCCTTTCAGCGGGTATCTCAGCTTCACGGTGCACGATTCCAGAAACGCGCGCGAATGCGGGGGCCGTATATAATTTAGCCGAGGCCGGTCGGGAGGGCTGCGAGGGATGGACAGAGTTATTCGGCCGTGCCGAGGCTGGCGTCGCTTATTCTTCGGGTCTTCCGACTGGCCGGGGATTTTCATTGAAATACTGCGACGCCGTGGGACAGCTTTCGAAACGTTGACCGCTTTCACGGCTGACGGACGCCGTCCGAGTTTTTGCCGGTCTGCGCATAATCGAAAGCCTCTGTCTCCTCGATCCCTCGGTTACGCGCTTACTTCGCAGACACCGCTGAAAATTGTATTCACGCTTCCCCCGTTCACGATAGGTTGACGTTCATTATTTATTCATCCCTCTTTTGCTCGACACGGTTTTTCGGGGATGCGGGTTCGAAAATATCCTGGCTTGTTTCGCGGGCAGCATTGGTACTCGCAAGAGTATCGAAGCCGCGTAAATCGTGTCGGGAGCTGAGCTCCATTCAACGACCTGAATAGTAGCGTTCGGGGAAAAAGCCTGCCAGCTTACCCGTTGTCGCTGATTTCGATGTTCATTTTTCAACGCCGTACGGCGGAACAGATATTCTCCGGGCGTTTCGCGCGCGAAGCCGATTTTAATCGCACGAGAGGGATGAAAGAATCGGGACGGGTAAACGAGCGACGCGACTCGTTGAACCGCGCGGTGCCGATTACTTGTAAAACCTCGACCCTCCGTAACGCGGGAGACTCTGCCTTTTAGCCCATTAAAAAGGGTCGGGCGGGTGGTTGTAACGCGGCTGGCGGGGAGACTCGCTTTAAATTCGTCGCGACGAGCGTCCATCAATCGCGACGCCCCGGCCACGCCAGCTTCGTCAAAGCGAACCTGCTCTGGGAGACGCGACGGGCGCGGGCTTCCCTCTCGCCTTTTGTTGCTTCCACCGCCGCGCCGAGCAATTATTATCGCCACCTCCGGTTATTAATATTCATGCTTACGGTTATTAATATCAACGGCAGCGACAGCGGTAATGACGGCATCGCCCGAGGTATTATCGGGGGCCCGTTCGCCCCGCGATTCTTACCATTAACCGCCGTCACCGTCACGAGTATGTGCCACAGCTCCGCGAGCATAATGCAATTAGTGCACCTGTGCTGGCGCGCGAGCGAACAACTTCGTCCCGTACGCGGTGTTCGTTCGGATCAACTTCGTTTACCGAAATTTCTGCGTCGGCCGCGCACGTCTCTCTTTCTCCCCTTTCGAGCGCGATAGGCCGAGTCCCCAACCCCGTTTACATACTGATATTTTAGCAAATCGATCACGATTCGCCGTCCGTTTGAATCGCGCCTCGTCGCGAAAATGGCTCCAATTCACCAGCGAGCGCATCGCCTGTTTTACCCGCCACGGGGAGCCTCGTCATCGACCGCCTCGCGAGTGTATATTCAGCGGCATTGCTCGCGAGGCAAGAGTTCTCGCGTAGCTCGCCGCCTTAGCCGACGCACAAAGGGAGTAAAGTGCGTATCGTGCCAATTTCGCGTGGATGCGCCAAGTAAAGCGATGCTGCTCCCCCCCTCCCTTTCCCACCTTCTATCTTCCATAGGCGAGCTTTTTCCCTCGGACAAGTGACAGGTAACTTTTAAACGAGCCTGGAATACGAGTGCTGTACAAAATACTCGACGCGGGATGTAGCGCAAGTGCGACGAACAAACGGCGAGCCCGCACCGCCTATTATTCCGCGAATCTCGGCCCTCCCTCCGTGCACCTGCTGCCGCCCGCGACCGTCTGTGCCCGCGCGGGAAATTCCCTTTCCATTAAGCGTGTCGCGGCCGCGTCCACGCCACCCGGCCGACACCTTTTCACTGGCGACGGGGAACAGCTCGTCGAATGCAGCGGTTAACGCCGCCAAAGAGGAACCGCTCCCCGCGGAGGAGCGGGTCGCTCGATTAAGTCCAACCGATTACAGGCGTGCGCGTGCCCGCTGTGTACACGCGCGCAAACTGTGGAATACTTTGACAATTAGTGGCGCCTCCCGCGACGACCTGATTACCAAATTCTAACTTAGAGCTAAACGCTGCACGCGATCATTTTGGAGCTGGTGTATGGGACATACCGCTCAGCGCTACGTGCTTTGAAGCTTTGTAGCGGGGGGGGGGGGGGGAGAGAGATAGTGTGCGCGAGATGGTTGGCGATTCATCGAACTTGCGCGCGACTAATGACCAGAATCGATACTAAGTAGTTAGAGCGTACTAACAGGGTTATATTCCGTTAGTAATAACAGTAATAATAAGTCGACTCATGTAACTTTTTCGGACCCTTCTGTGCAGACGTTGTAACGTTGATAGAAAGTATGGAACTGCAAGTTGATACACAATCGTCTTATAAGAAAGCTGAAAGTGTAGGGGAGACCGAGGCTAGTTGTCTCAACGGGTAGGTTGACTGATTGTTAATAACTTTGCATCGACATATCGTCGGTGATAGTGCTAAACCGCGTATGAGCAGGTTGCCAAGCGCTGTATTACTTTTTTTAAAAGTCACATCATTGATGTTAGTATTTATTGCAAAGAGTGCTAAAACTGTCCCAAAACAGTTCCGTCCAAGAAATCCCTTAAAATGGCTAAATTAAGTTTTTCCTTCCCCCTGTAAAATCGGTAAAATGCAGATCCGCGGTATTTACAAACTGCTCATACGCGGTTTTGCACTATCACCGACTATATGCTCCACTGCGGAAAGATGCACTATAGAAAGAAGTCTTTTCTACTATGCCATGCATTTATGGCCGACCGCACGTTTTTTTTAACAGTTATTAGCGTTTGTCGAAAAATTGACTACGTAAGTAAATATTTTTTTTAATGATTTTTTCCCCTCTCTATATAATTAAAATAGAATAAATGATAAAGGGCTTTTTTAAAGTTTGTTTATTAGACGATCTATTGATATAGTATTTTTGGTTATACATAAATAATTGAAGGCTATATAGGTTTATTGAAGTCAAAATGATCGGTCAGGGCTGATTGACTAATAACGTTAATAAGGTTTAAATTGTTATTTTGTTATTCATAAAGCGATTTTTATTTTTTGTTTAAATTTCACTATGTTATAAATACATTATAATTAATGTTTAAGTTGAAAAAATTTTCAGCTTATTATTAAAATATGAAAGAAAGAAATTAATAATGAAATAATATTATAATGAAACAACTCTTCTGACATTGGGTTATTTTATTACAACTGAGATAAGATACTAATAACATTTTCTTAACTGATTGTACCTACAGTCAACCTACCCCATTCTGTAACTCAACCAACCCTAAACATGGGGCTGGTTGACCAGCATGGAAGGTGTTAGAAAAACATTAAAATACCTTAATTGTTGTCGCATTGAGTTAACATTAATAATTTAATCAGATAGCCAAATGTATGGCCTGTCAAATGTACTAACCTGTTTAATGATATTTCGCCCACTTAATTGATTAAAAATCAAAAACCGAAAAACTGGCATACCAGCCACGGTCTCCCCTATAATATGTTTGCGTGTCTGTCTGTCGCCAAAGACTTTCGAACTGTAAACTCTAAGGTCGCAAAATGTGCCTCAGCTCATTACGCTTGGATAATCCAGATAAATGTGACTATTTTCAGCACAAGAAAATTCTTTTCATTTATAAAATCTGAATCTAAATTTCGGGCGAAGCCGAGTAGTGAAGCTAGTATGTAATATTCGCGTATGTGTGAGGGAGGCGACTACGAACATCATTCGCGTATAATAACTGTGTTGGGAGCTAGCAGGGAAAGTTAACGAGCAGGAGGGGAACATTCTCGGGATCTCTTGACTAGCCCGTCGAAAGGAGAGGGCCAGCTCGCAAAACAGGGGCGAGAATGGCTGGCGAAATCTGCGGAATCCTATCAGAACTGTGGTAGTTATTAATTTAACGCTTCAAAGGGAACGGAGAAATTCGTAATGAGCTCGGGCGGCGCGTGAAGCCGGGGCGAGTATACGTCTCGATCGTCAAGTATTAACGCGGCCGGCGGAGCCACGCAAAGTACTTTGGATTACTCGGGCGAATAATTTCAAAGCTGACTTTTCCCACGCAGCTACATTGTTAACAGCCACCCCGCCGTCAATCAGAAGTTCCCGTTAATCCCAGGGAAGTTTGAAGCCTGGGAGCGTTTCGGGGCCGGGGTCCAGGACGTCTCCAAGGAACAGTTGTAAAATCCCTGGACCACCAACTTCCATCGCGGACAATATCCTGACAACGTTCGTCAACGGTCCGCCGACGGCGGAGTTTGCCCGCTTTGAAGCTGGATAAAACGGTCGCTCGTCGGGAACGTCAAGGGAACATTGATTTAAGGAATTCCTCGGGAGCAGCTTCACCCCGCCCTCCGTCCACCAAGAGTTCCTCCATCGAGGTCGAAATCCCGGTGTCCCGGTGGACTCGCGGTTCAGCGGTGGCATTCATTAAAAAAAATTCTTCCGCCCGTGGGAGAGGGAAAGAGGCACTTTAAGGTCGGCCCTTTTGGCGAGCGTCTGCCCGGTCACCGCCGGGGGATTACTGCGGCTGAAAAAGCGCGCAACAATCGTGCGGGAGGACGGGGGCCGAGGGACGAGGGGGGTTTGGGGAATCGGGCTTGTAGGGGGAAGAAAAAAAAAGTATCGCAACCACCGAGCGGAGAGCAAAGGGAAAAAGGTAGAAAGGAAGGGGCAGGGTTAACGACTAAACGAGCGCGGGCGGCCGTGTATGTACTGGCTGAATCTCCTGCGCCGGATGAAACAAACGTAGTTTCGGGATAACTGTGACCGGCCGAGAAGCTTCTGGTAACTTGGCTCGTGTCCTGGACCCGGGCCAAACACGATTAAGTCGCTGCTCTCTTCCTTCGAGGGGGAAAAAACGAGGAGGGCACACTTCCAGACGCTGCTGCAAGGAGGCCGATACCTGAGAGTTCCGCAAGGTGTTCCGCCCAAAGGGCGCGCGGCGGCCCTCGCCCTGCTGCACCCCCCGGAGCCGGTCGTAGCGCCGGTGCAATTGCAACGCTGCTTGGAAGTCGTCCAATGACAGTGGCATATCGGCCAGTTTACCCTGTCGAAATCCTCCACGTGGAAAACGAGGTTGGACTGCGAACGCGACGCGGGTAAAAGCCGAGGCCCCAAATCAACTGGCGATTTTCCACGGTTGATCCGCAACCCTCGCTCAACGCACCTACTGCGGTACCCCGTCCGTCCGATCAATTATTTCTGCGTATCGAGCCGGAGCGTTGGAGATCGATCTTCTCGCAAGCTCGCGGAGAACGGGGCGGGATGTCCCCGCTAATGCCTGCTGGCGGAGCAATTAACCCTTCGCGTCCTTGGAGTAATGAACTATTTACGGAACGCTGCCGAGGAACTTTGCCCACTTTATAGCAGAGACCTTGGACCTGGCAGCTCCCTGGATAGCTTTTAATCGAACCAGATGTTGTTAGACGTACACCAATGACGTATTTTAAAGCCAGCCAATTGCTGGGACCAGCATGTTCACCATCATGAGAAATAAAAACGAGGCAGGGAGGAACGAATGGGATGCTGGGAGAAGCTCCCTTTTCCATCACGACGGAGAAACTATAACCCGGTCCTGGCAATTAGCAACGATTAATTGAGAATATTCGTACCGTTCGCGCGGTCCGAGTCCTTCTTCAAGATGGTAGGGTTCCTAATGGAAGTTGCAGGGAATTTCTGGCTGTGCCCAGGCTGCTCCCGGAGAAAAGGGTGGCGAGATCGGAGACGGGGTAGCAAGAGGGAGTCCCAGGCTCGAATAGAATGTCGGCGCCTTTGTGCTCTGCAAATTAATAATTAATTAAAACTGATGCGCATCCGCGACCGAAGGGGGAGGCGAGCTAGGCTTCTGGAAAGGCGCGCGGGGGTTGCCGTCTCCTCGTCTCGCGTAAATCTCGCGCCCTTCCGGCGAACCTCTATCTTTAGCTTAGCCTTTCCTTTGAGCTAATTTATTTTATTACGCGGAAACGGGCCGTGTCGGGGGGCGGTGGGGCACCGGGCATTTGCGCCTCGCAAATGAATAATTAATTAGACGTCCGGACACGACGCTTTCCGGCACGCAAACGTGGCGTCCCGCAGATTTTTTTTCCATTTGCTCGCGCCCAACCCCCGTTGTATCTTCGCGTGTCGCCGTTGCCCGGTTAATTGGCCGGACGAGGCCACCTCGTCGGTCCGGAGGAATCGATAAAATTGTTTATCGGGCGCCTGTTGTTTTTCTATCGCGGCAAATGGAGCGTGAGAACGGTGGAATAGAGCCGGGAACAGGAATTCGGGAGGTGCTTGCGCCACGCCGGTAGATATACATCTATATATGCTCGGGGGATCGAAAATATGCCGAAAATGTCCCGATATCGATATCGAGTATTTTTCAGCAGTATTTAGCCATCGCCAGCCCCACGCTGTTGATAAAAGTTGGCCGTCCAATCGAGCCGGGGCGGGACGGCGGCGCGGGCATTATTTTTCGGGCTATCGAAAAACGCACACGCTTTATCGCGCAGCCTCGAGTGCCGCACGCTCGAGAAATCCGAGGCAGACGCGAGACATCGCAAATTAAATTGGGGAACCGCCCGGGCGAGCGTAACACGCCAGTTTATAATTTAACAATTTTGACGCGGCGCGCCGCGGGAAGCGTCCCCGGTGAGCGTGGCTCGTAATTACGACGCACTTCGTTATGCGCGAGCGTTTTCGGAGCCGTTCGGCCTGCGACTCGACGACTCTCGGCACCACAGAACTTCGGCGTAGCAGCTTGATTGTCAAAAGTCAGTTGAATCGATATCTGGACCTAGGCTGAAATCACGACGCCCCGATGGGACCCTTCTTGAAATAAAGAAAACGAATGGTAGACTGCGAGAACGGCAGAGAACTGAGGAGGAACGGGCAAAAGCCACGAGGATATAAATTTACCGCGGCCTAAGGTTCTTACTCACGCATTTCTAACCGATGTCTCGGTAAGCCGGCCGCACCCCCTACAACCCCTACCCTCGAACCCCCACCTCCAACTTCGCACGCGTGTCCGTATTTATTTAGATTCGCGACAAGGTCCACCGTTTCCGTCCCCGTTGATGAGTCACGCTGGCCGCGTGGTACGCGCGCTGGTAAGAAGGCGCGGAGGCGCAAGGGAGGAGTGCCGAGGCACGAAGAAGAAGAAAATCCCTCGTCCGCGGAGAGAACAGAGACGGAGCGCGGTTAGGCACGCTTGCCAAGACTCTGCTTACATTTCAAACGGCCTGTTAGACGAGTATAGTGGGTAATCTAGCCGCTGATACTTTGGAAATATCTTCACGGATCGATGATAAATTTGATTGAAAGCTCGGCAAAGTTAGCGGGGCGTTTCGCTTTGAACGAAGGTAAAACCGTTGATAAATCATTTTCTCAGGCATCCGACGAATTCGAAAGTTATCGATGCTCGCGACTCGTGGAAGAAGGTCGAGAGGGCTCTCCCTCCACCTCGTCGTTTGAAGAGGGAAAGACTCATTGGGGGAGGGAGATGGTCCGAGGGTGGGCGCAAAGGCTCCCTTTGTCTTGGAGGGGATTCGAGTGGCGATACGGCAACTTTGAAGTTGGAACCGGCTCCAAAAACTGCTTTGTAACGTAATATCTCTGTCGCGGAGGGGCCAGAAACTTTCGGATAAATTTCGATAAAATTAATGTTGTAGAGGATGATGCGCACTGCTTACGCCCGACACTTTATCGACGCGCAGGGTGAGCCCACGCCCTTCGACACGGGCCGTCTGAAACTTTCACGGCCTTCGGTCACGGGGGCTTAGGCGCGAACAACGATTTCCACGACAAATGAGTGGAGAATCGGGCTGAAAGGTCGCGACGAGAGAGGAGCAGCGGCGCGTAGGTCCATTTCCAGTCGCCCTTTTCTTTCTCCGTGAAGTGGGAAGCTGGACGGGGCGGAAGTCGAGCGCACAGGGTGGCAGATGGCAGGAGGGGGTGGCAGAAGAAGAAGAAGAAGAACGAAGATGCTGATACGAGCGGGAGGGGGCGAAAAGGTGGTGGTTCTTGACGAATCAGGGCGTAACCACGATATATAGAGGCGCGTCTCAGCTACCAGCAGATTTCTACGAGGAGCCTCTGGAAAGGGCTCGATGGTTAGGCGAGATTAGGTGGCCGGGGTGGCGGAGAGGGTGCGGTTGAAAGCTCTCCAGAGGACTTCACCGTTGGCCACTTCATCCTCGCGCCAAGAACTATACCAGATTCTTCGGCTTCTTTTATTTCGGGCCACCCCAAACGGCAACCCTCAGACTTTCCAGCCGGGGGAGACCTTTGTCCCGATAAGTCTGACGTCGACCCGCCACGTTTGACCTTTTTCCAGCACGCCGAGTGACTGGCTCTTCGACGACCTTGCGGACACAATCTGATCCTCGTCGACTCGGCCGCCGCTCGTGTTCCAATGAATTATTTATCGCTCGGCCCAGTGTTATTCGACGAGATGCACGCGTAGCGCTGGTCTAATCCTGTCGCTTTCCATATTGAATGGCAGTGGCCTCCCCCCTGCGAGCAGTGGTCGTCAATAATTTGGTCCTCGCGGTGCCCGTAAACTCGGGCTACATCTGGAGGGAACACCAGCATTAAGTTTCACGACTCGTAGCGCTGTTTCACTGCCCACTACGGCCACGGACACTCATCTTACGATAGTCCAGGATGACCTCCTTCGGCAGCAGAACGAACCTTATTTCGCAGCGGACTATATAAAGGTTCCATCGAGGTTTGCGACTTTTAAACCGCCACTCTTTGATGCCGAATTGGGTCGCAGTGATCCGATCTCAACGCGGAACAAAGCGAGCACGTGCCCAGCGAGCTTACGGCAAACCGGTCGAAAAAGAGACAGAGACAGAGAGAGAGAGAGAGAGAGAGAGAGAGAGAGAGAGAGAGAGAGAGAGAGAGAGAGAGAGAATACAAGTTAAGAGGAAGAGGATCGTGCGAGAACCAGGGACGATTAATATCGAAACTGGCGGAATAATGTGGCAGTTTATTTTTCGGTCGAACGGGACGCAAGGGGCAAACAGCGATGACGCAATACCGCGGCTCTTTGACAGAGGCTGCGAGAGTCGCGGCGACGTGGACGGTGGCTCAAAGGGCAGCTGAAAAATATATGGCGACGGAGAAAAAAAGGGCGAAACGCGACGGGAGAAGGGAATGAAACGTTGACCCGAGGAGCATCGTTGTTTCTGCGAGATAGTTTATCTTTGAAAGGTCTCGGACGTTATTGCAGCGGCGAATGCGCCATTTTGTTTTCGATGGGACCGGCAAACGGAATTGGAGATTAAAGCGAAGGAAGACGAAGCTAATCTAACAAAAGGGACGCCGTTATTATTGAAAGGAAACGGATATTGAGCGGCGGGGGGGAGGAGAACGGCGGTGGTTCGCCAGTAGTAGAGATTGAAATAAAACGGCCGTCTTTACCGAGACGGTTTATTTCTACGTTTCTTTATTGCGGCGAATAAATCAGCCTGGCTGACAGCAGACTAAACTGTTTCACGCAAACGACACCCTCTATTCGTCTTCCATTTGTAATTTATCGCGGCGACTGTTGGGCATTATTTTTGGTATCGGGACTAGCGAGCCTCCACTGAGCAGTACGATTTTTTCGATCGGGCGTGACAAACGATGGAGGAACGTTCGAAGCCCTATTTTTACCGGGGCAGGTTGGAGCTTATTTCAGACTATCTTTTCGTGTAGTGGCCTTAGGGATTAAGCGCGCGTCGTATAGCGAGATCAAGCTCTTTTCAAGGGGCCAAGAGAAACGATCCTGGGTCGAAAGTCTCGACGCGGGCCCATATAAAAGAATAACAAAAGAATGGCTCATAGAAGCGCACCCCCAGTCAAGTGCCACTTTTTAACATAGTCGGCGCATTAAGGCACTCTCGATGGCACTCTCTCCATCGTACTTGCCCACTTCTTCGCCCGTCTCGCGGCACTGAATGGTGGCAGCAGTGCCATTGATGGGTCACGGTATTTATAACCAGGCGAGAGCGGCCGCGCGAGCAGGAAAGCTTCTGACTACCTGCGCTTCAGCGGAAGCTCTTCCTTCTGATATTTCGACGAGCCCGTCCGGACCAGAGGAGGCCGCGCTTTCAGCCGAGTGGCCGCTCGGGAAAACGACGGACGCCATAAATTCCAGCTGTTTTTCGTGCTGCCACGGTTCCTTTGACCGAAAGGGGGTATTCGTCACGGAAGGACTCCTCTTCAAAAGACCGAGCTCTCTGCGATTCCACTGGACGACCAACTCCGTTCGTGAAATGTCGCGGTGATTGACTGCCGCGTTGGAGAACTGCAAGGTGTCTCGAGATTTAATTCGCGTAATTTTAACGAAATTTCCAAGGAAATCGAGATGATGGCTCTCGAAGTTACCTCGCCGATCCCCGGACGAAACGCGGCGGGCCGCTTTAGAACAGTCGGCGGGCGAAATCTTTCACTGCGATTCGCGGCGAGGGGAAAACTTGTCGAAATCTGGTGCCACAAGGGGCGCGGAATTCATCGCGAAGTCCAGGAAAATCCGTGCGGCTTAACGAGCTGCCACGACAAGAGTTGGAATCCCTTCGGGGCGGGATTCCGGCTATTTCTCAGGAGCAGTCCTCCGGGACGCACAAGCTCCGAGTTTTCCTTCTGTTCGGGGATCTACGGTGGCCTGGTGGACCTCCTGGATGTTCGCTGATCAGCGAAACTCGCCGGAATTACGGCGTAGTTAACGCCCCAGTCTGCTCGTTTCGCGTTAACGCTACCCTTTGCTTCGAGATTACGAGTAACGATAAGAGTTAAATACTATATCGACTGGGCTCGAGTTGGTTTGCCAGTATCCTCCTTGAATTTTCTTCGCATCCGAAAGTATCGTACGAGCAGGTGTGGGCCAGCGGGCCAGGCTGGCAATTCGATTAAAGGGTCTCGAGTGGAATTCGCTGGAAACTCGGGGGAGAGGAGATTTCGCTCGGCACAGACAGGAGGAAAATGCGGGATGACCGAAGCGCGAAAACGCGCTCAGCTGAACGGAGCGCTACGGCACTGAGCTGTCCCGACTAAAATTAGAAAGTGCGCTCTCGTGGTCCCGTCGGGGATTACCGAGAAGCGTCGCGTTGTCTGGCCATCGTTATTCGTATCTCGCTAACGTAACTGATTCGTTAAATCAGCCACGAGCCACCGGTGACTCTCCAGAACGACACCGACGAAATTCGATACCACGCGCCGTCTGACGAAAGCCGCCCGAAATTGCCTGGCTCCGCTGGGGAGACCGTCGCGTCGGCCTAGCTAAAGGAATTTACGTCAATGATAAGTCGGGCATTCCTCGATCCGACACTCCCAGCGACATTTAGAGCCGGGTATATTCAGCAACTTTTCCACTTCATTTCCGAATTAGTCTGCCGAACTCTCTCCCTTCTCTTCCTCGTCGATTATCCGACCGTCCACCCACACTCCCACCCAGGGAAGCTTCCATTTTTGTATCTTCCACTTGCATCATCCCGGGCACTGTGAGAGCTGGCGCACCAGTGCATCGAACTGACGGTGTTGCCAAGGTTCTGTCACAGTTTCCCAAGCCCGGCTCCCGTAGATCGAACGCGATTCCAGGCCGAGCTAAGCCAATGGAAAGCGCCGGGTAAAGGTGGATAGGCGAGTCGACCATCGACGGAGAGGCCCATCGAGCGTCCTCGAAAAGGTTGTTCCCGGCGATGTCCGCGATACGGAACGCGGCCTCCTCTTGTCGATACAATCGCTTGGCGGAAGAATTTCGTTGAACGGCGACGAGAGGCGAAGGAGGTTAAAAGCGCGGCAGCCAGGGAAGAAACGCGGAGATAGAAGACAGAAGCGGAAAGTCCATTCAAGTGGCAGAAGCATTAACGCGGCGAGGCTGCCGGCCAAAAGAAAACCATTAACTACTCCTACGGGATGGAAGAAAAACAGAAGGGCCGCGTGGAGAACGGGGCAGAAGAAAGCCGCGGCTCCCCTGCTTTCTTCCTTTCGACGTGTATCTGTTTTTCAACCCCGCCACGACATGCTGTTTCCATTGCAAGACTGATAGTCGTTTCGCCGGCCATCCGCGGCGCGACTTTCGCCATTAGAAATCTCATTCTCCTTTTTCCCCCCCGACGATCTCGCTTCGTGTCCAGCGACAACAGAACGTTAGGGCTGGCGGGCACGAATCCGCGAGGCTTTCGCAGCTTCGGGAGATAGGTTTTTCCCGGGAGAAAGTAGGATGATACAGGATGAACGATAATTCCGCGAACACACCGTGATGCGAGAACGTTATTGCGCGCGGGGAGATTTATGGAGCGACCGACGTGAATTGGGTTCTCGCTTGTAACCCGATGAACGGGGAAATATGACGAGAGAGGAGCGCGCGAGAGTGATCCGGTTCGGTTGTTCCTCGGGCCGACGCGCGCGCGCGCTGGAATCGATAGCTCGCACGAGTCCAAGGCTGGATGGAAGACGCGTGTAAATCGCGATCGAACCGCGCCACTGAAATGTTAACAGAAACTTGCGGCAGTTCTTACCGAGATCGTGCTTATCTCGGAAGGGGGGAAGTTGAAAGGCTGCGTTCGCTCGGGATCGTCGTGAAATCCATTCTTAAGGCTAAGGCCACCTAAGCTTCAGAGTTACGGACTAATCTTACCGCCGGTGGCACCACTTTGCGGAATATCCGACTACCCATAATCGAAAGCCCCCGATGCCTTTCAGAGTTGCTCGTGCTTCCCGTTTTCAAGCCCACACCCCCGCGCCCCGTTTAATTTCCGCGCACCACCGATGTTAACGTTTTCGAGACGTCCCTGCCCGAGAAACATTCTCCCGTTACACGAACATCTGTCCTCCAAACTTTCCCTCCCGAAGAAGATTACTTCAACGATGTAACCGGCCCGGGTATCATTCTGGTAGCCAGAAAAACTTTTGCAGCATCCTAGCGAGCAAGCTCCTTGCGTGGCTATTAACTATAAAGACCTGACTGCTTGGCGGTTGGAAAGAGCGAGGCCCTCGAACCCGAGTGAAACGGCGTTTTTCGACGCGTGAACGGCGATGGTGGCCAGTGGCAAGCTGGTTGCATCGCGAAGGGAAGGCACGAATCGCTAGGTGGCTTTACGCTGGCCCAACAAGTTTGCGGGGATTTTTCCGCAGACGGGTTCGATGCCTCGCGAAAAACGGCAGACGCTGGCGATTTGCCTGGGCTGATGGTTAGAAAATCCTCGCGGATCGATTCCCTTTGGGCCGAGTCAAAGGGTTCGGCGAGGTGCGGCGGAGGGAGGGCAGGGCAACCGGCCGCAAAAACCTAACGAGATGAAAGGAGAAGGCGAAAGACGGGGCGAGGCATGAACGAGGTGGAATACATAAATAGAAATCTCGGTTTATCTCTCTCCATCGGCCCGTGCTTCCAGCCCTCCTTCTTCCCTCCGAGGAGAAACGAGAGAGAACCTGCTCTCTCTCTTGCGGTGGCATATATACGCGTGTACTAAGCGGAGAGTGGCGGTAGTCTAGACGGAGTGTCGATTTTTGCCGCGGCACCAAATTAGAAACCCTTCCCCGTCGTATCCATCGCGCGGCTCTACCCCTCTCCTTCCTTCTTCCTTCGACTGCACCCTCTCCTCCCCTCGACCGTCCTTCTTTTTTCCACCACTCGCTCCCCCGTGCCCGACGTTGCAGCCTCTCTCTCTCGCTCCTCTCCTTCCACGGGCTTTTCTCCCGTTCTCGCCGGTATCTCTGTATCTCGTGGACGCGTGCATGTGAAAACGTTTAAAGGGGATGAACAGACCGGGGTCGCCGGCAACTCGACCATCTCGCCCGATCTCGACCCGTGCAAATATTTTCCCTCCGCCCTGGGCCCGCCGTGCCACCCTTTCACGGATACTTTTCGGCCAACGGAAAGGGGACGGCGACACCTGGCCGTGATGGAAATCGCATTTCCCGAGCCGACCGCCGTTCTCACCTCGTTCCAGACGATGGTAATCGCTAGACGAGGAATCAATCGAGCACGTGCGCTTGTACTAAAGCCGTTCTATAGAAGGGAAAAGATAGAAGGGAAAAGAGACGTATGGGGAGATCTGAATGCAACGAGGACACTACCTCTGATCCCTCGTATTCACCCCCCCCCCCGCGATATCAGTGGCGCCGGGCGTAGCTACCTTTATGTAAACACGCGTAGAAGAGGCGGTCGAGGTTGAGAGGGTATAAAAGGCGTATAAAGGTTGGCTGTAAAGGGAAAAACTTGGACTTAATCCCAGGCCGCGCAAATTGTGTTCCCTGCTCCTCTTCGCTTTCATTACCTTTAACTCCTCGCCCCGTTATATCCCCTCCTCCATTACGAGCAACGATCTCTCAATTCTCCCGACGCGGACGCTTCGATCAGCCTCTAGCACGCGAATTAAAAAGTTCCGCGTGGCGAGACCTCGAACGTGTATAAACGAGATTCACTAGCCGCGCCAGGCAACGGCCGATCGTACGTTTGATTAGAAGGAATCATTTCGACGATAACCGGAGCGGATCGCACGGTCGGTCGGCGATGCCTTGAACAGCGATACGCGGGAGGCGAGTTTCACTTAACCGGGAGAAGAGAACCCGATGAAATTAATAGCGGGCCGCGCGCGTACGCCAGGGAAAACATCGATTTTCCACCAATTAAGGGATTATTCTGGGCCGTTCATGGCGCAGCGGGCACGGAAATTGCGTTCGATCTGATCGCGATCCGCCCGCGTGTTCCGTTGATCATTGCGCCGCGGCGCTAGAATTAGTCGAAAGTGGCGGCGAGCCGGCGCTATACGTTTTATCCTATCTCGGTTTCAAAATCGCGCAGGCCAAGCTTGAAAAGCAATTGGGAGCGACATGGCCACCAAAACCACTCTCTGGCCTGCGATCGACAATGGATTATAGCTGGCGTTCAATTATCCCCCGCCAAAGTGAACGATCTGCTCCACATTCTTACCCGGCGACGAATTTCATACCGCGACGAGACGCAAAGCGGCTGGATATCCGCGCCAGGAGAATCGAGACGCTCGCGTGCAGGTTAAAATGGCGAGGAAAAAAAAAACGGCGGAAGTAGAAGATCCACCCTCGAAATTGTATCCAACCGTGGATTTACGATGAAGCTCCCTTTCTCCTCGGTCCGTTAACCTTCCGTTCGGTGCGCGGACCCGCTGGATTCCGGGGTAATACAGGTCCATCGGGAACTCCCCCTGACAAATGGAGGGAACGAGACAGAAGGGGGCCATCCAAGACTCGGCTGAATCGCTTCCAATTTAAGGAGCCATCCCGTGGAGCTCGCGTTTGGTCTCGCGATCGGGAGCGACGCGCCGGCTTGCCAACCCCCTGGATTTTCTCTCCCCGGATCGACAAGAGCTTGTTCTCGGCGCCACTTCCGCGCGGAACCCTCCCTGATTTCAGATGTCCGACCGACTGCTCCGGGCAGCTCCTTTCGCCACTGTTAATCGGTCGTTCCTTGGGAGGCAAAGCAATTCCTCGCTAGCGATTCCGTCGAGCGTTACGTAGGGCCCTCCGGTTAAATCGCTCTCTCGGATCGAAGATGGATTTTACGGGCGGCCTTCGACGACGGTGTTTACTCGCCGCTATCGAGATCCAACGATGACAATGTCTGACGAGATCTCGATACCGGGGTTAACAGCTTTCCATTACTCCCGCCGCTGGGAGTGGGAATCTACTCTATCGCCGATGACGATGAATACAGCCGAGATTCGCTCCTTTCCCATTGTCCTTGGAGAAATCGTCCGTTTTCAGAGCGTTTAAAAGTTTCAGCCTTTAATCGCGACACTTCACTCTTCGCTTCTCTCGATCCTCCCTTAGAAGCCCCTCCCCCGTTGTTCAGCTGGGAAGCGGCCCACCTACTTGTTGACGTTCAACAATCCGAGGCGTGACTTCTGTTCTTAAAACCTTCGGCCAGGGTGGCCCGCCGTTCCCTTCGTTATGGTGGAGCTCCGGCAGAATTTAAGCCGAGTTCTCCACTATTTGCATGACCATCTTTCACCCACTTCTCCCTCTTTAATGCTCGCTTCCACTCGGACGCGGCTGGTCCTTGAATCTCCGGGCCAAGCTTCGCAGCTTCTCAGCTTCCAAGTGCCCTGAACACGTGCCTCTACCTCTCCCACCCCCCTCGCCCCTATGTTGTACTCGACGAAAATTTCCGAGATAAAGTAAGGTAGAGGCTGGCGCGGAATGACACGGAACGGGACGCGGAATTTGCCGTATCGATCGCCGTCGATATTTGCGTTGCGCCGGAATTCCGGCGCGAGTAATCCGCGGTGTTCGGAAAGTTATTAAATTTCCCGTCGTCTCCGGTCCAACTTGCAGAGAGCTCCGGCCAGAAGTTTCGGCTTCTTCATACGGAAAAACGAGTTTCCCCGGATGGAAGTCCAGAAATTTCAGGCCGCTCTAAACCCGCGGAAGCTTACGAGCCGAGGGGCTAGGGCACTCGGAGCCCCGGGAGCACGGCGAAACTTCCTGTTTGCCTCTGAACTTTACGGAATCTTCTCTCGGGACTAGACGAGGGTAGGCGAACCGGGACCGCCTCCAGATCCGTGTACCCGGCGAAAAGATAATAAATCGACTAACCTACGCCGTTTAATCGACGGAAATCGGGTGGAGGGGTTGATCGGGAGAGAAATGTTTGACGTGCGGGTTATCTGTTTGCAGGCGGAGATCGAAAGTGGTGATATCCTCCGCGAAGCCTGAGGACAGTGGCAGGTACGAGTGCGTGGCTGAGAGTACTTCCGGACACAGGGCCTCGCTCGCGGCCCAGCTTCTAGTCGCTCACGATACGAGAATTCCGGATACGAGTAAGTACCTTCATCGTCTCCCTTACACGAGCAACTCCGAGGATCTATCCCGTTTCATCCAAACGCACCGATCGATCTCGCGCGCAGCTAGGCGCTAACCACGACACTCGAGGAATCATTTCGCGGAAACGCCATCGAGACAAAAGTAGCACAGTTACCGTTCCGCTCTCAAAGGGGATTCGGGCTCCCTAGAAAGCACCGTGGCGTCGCTTCGTTACCAACGCGCAGTACTACACCAACGTAACAGAGAACGATATCGGGGAACAAAAAGGAACAACCGTCGGCTCGTTTTGTTCCGGTGGACGGCTGGATTTTCGTCGATCGATCGGCCAACGAACACCTGCCGATACATCGCGCACGTTCGAGCCTTTCGCTCGTTGTTGCCATAACGCCGCTCGTGCGCGCCACCGCCACGGAATCGCCATTCGCCCCGTGAAAAAAAAAAAAGAAAAATAGCCGGAGTTGGCCGCTACCGGGCATCATCCTGCGACATTTCGATCACCCCCATTGTCCCCGGGAAAGATCAATTCTTCCAACCCCCGTGAAAGTTCCGCGGCAAGCATTCAATGGAGAATGGAAGCTCTACGTTCTGATACACCGCAGACTGCGCCGAAAGTGTGTTAAAACTCGTCCGGGGCCTCGAGGACGAAACGACCCCTCGTCCACTCGATGACTACGGTTTTACGAGCCGTGTCCCGCGCGAAGATACAGCCGCGATCGCGCATAAACGTCCGAAACACGGTTCCCATTGTCGCCTATCGACCGCCGTTCGGTCGACTTGGAGTACGATGGCCACCGAGGCGTAACGTTAGTTTATGCGCTTTCATAATACCTGCAACATTTGGCGGACGCCTTTCGCCGGGTGTATTTATGCCCGGCCGAAAAGTGCGCCGAGGGGAAACGGCTTCGGACTGGAAAAACCCGGGCTTCGCCCGTCCGCCGAATCCAGCCGGTGGCGAGACTCGTTCCTCGTATCCCGAACGTTACGGACACGTAACTCACACGCCGGTGCAATTTCGACCACGATACGAGAGACCCGTTCGAAGAAATTGCCGCGCCGCCGGGAAATTCCACTCGAATCCCCTGGAAAACACCGAGCGCAGCGGGGAGACCGCTCTCCAGCGAGGCCGGCGCCCGAGTCGCGGCCACAAAGAACCGCTTGAGCGGCGGGAATACTCGAAACCCGCCTCGAGTCAGAGGAAACAAAGCGCGGGCGAAGGAATTGTCGCAGCGGAGGCGGCGTCTATGGATCAACGGAGGAAAGAAGGTTTTGATATTCCGGTGGATGGAGAGAAAGAGAAGGGAGCTGGGTCGCCGTGTACGGTCGCTGTAATCGCAGGTGATAAAGCAAGGATTAAGCACCTGATGCGATAATGCCCGCGCAGCCTGGTGGTTGCATCGAGGCCAGGAAGGGTTGCGGTTCGCCGCCACCGTGAGGCTGCGACCTCGCATGACGGACAAAGGGCGACAATTACAACCCTGCCAGCCACGTCAGGGCTTCGGGTAGCCCTGAAGCGTTGCTGGCGGGTCAGCTGTGCCCGCTTTGGCGTGCTCGCGCTGCACTCCAGTTGCCCCGCTACATTTTGCCAGTGTCACAGTTGACCATTCACTTCTTCTCCGCGAGTAATTAAGACACCTGGACTGTAAGAGCGCGCCAACGTTTCCGCCAGAGGAGGCTTTGGTTGCTGCAAACGCTCCTCGCGGTGGCCTCGACGCCACGGCCGTGACTTTCTGCTCCCCCACAGTTAGCCTACGCTCGTGGTAACAGATTGTGGTAATGTTTATAAGCCTAGAGTTACTCGAAAGAGCGGGCCGCGCGCTAGACTGCGATAACATTTACCACAAACTTTTACTACGGCTCCAATGGTTCCGACCCAGCTCCGCCGACCGAGCGCTCCCCCGCCGCACTATGTTGTTACAATTGCCGTTGCAGTTGCACCGGCACGCTTTACTGCCGTGTAACTTGATACAATAACGCGCGTTCCGCGTCGTTTAGTCGGGGAGAGCTGACTTACGCCCGCACGGTGCCCCAACACCGCGGGAGATCAATGAAATCGCGGAGGCCCGAAGGAGCCAGACTCTAGGCTCCTAGACGCAACGAGCGTCGAGAGGATTCCTTACTCCTTACGACAGCCGGGCGGCGTTTCAAGATTTTTCTCCACCGCAGTATCGACTACTCTGCCACTTCTTCTCGACGCCGCGCTCCCACAGCGGGTGCGAATTCGTGCGTTGCGTCCCACGCTGAAAATTTCCAGGTCTATTTCGAGAACTCCGTGCAACTCTGTGAATGGCGGCAGCATTGTCGAAGCGGGGAAAGAAATCTCGTGCCGCGGACCGAGGGAGATTCACGGCGCTGTTTCTCAGCCGTCGCGACGCGATTCCCGCCAACGCCGTGGTTTCGTGCTTAAGTTACGCGGAAGAAATCCTCGAGCGGTCAAATACCCGGGGGGGCGCGGAGCCGGGGGTAAGAACGAGGGGGGGGGGGGGGGGTGTTTCTTTTGTGGACGGCGCGAGTGCGCGCGTCGGCGCGGCCGGAAAGCATGAAATTGTAAAAACCGAGACAGCGGTGCCGGCGATTTATTGCTCGCGGCCAGTAAGTTTGCCGCGTCGACGTGAAACGTCGACGTCGGATCGGCGTGGCGAGGGAGGGCGTTTCACAGACGGACAAAGGGGGGCCGCGTTCCTCGATCCGGCGAATCGCCGCGCCGCCGTGGCTTTAAACCTTTTCAAGCCGATCCTTCTGGAAAACAAACATCGTTGTTACGTCGGGGCCCGAGATTTAACGACACTCGGCTCGGCGCTACGAGGAAACCCAAAGGAACTTTCCGTTCCGGTGCCGTCGACCGGTTAACGACGCGAACGATGGAAAATCGACGGCGAAAGTGGCGAGCCTGTTTTCGAGGCTGATCAGAGGGAGAACGATAACAGGACGGTGGCGATGGGCGACGGAAAAGAAAAGCTTAAAAGTTCGTTTAATGCTCTCGAAGGTGAAGAGACGAGAAACGAGGACAATTAGGAGGCGGCCGATGGGCGACGGAACGAGGGGGATAGTAGCAATTACGAGCGGAAGGGTAAGCCCTTCTTCGTTGCGTCGCCGAGTGCCGCGATAGCCACCCCGTCGCCGCCCTCGTCTTCTCGGGCATTGTTTCCTCGAGGCGCGCTATAAGGTGGCGCCAAGTCGTATCACGGATACAGATACTGTCGTCCTTACGGAATTAATTAAAATCGGGCACCGGCCGACCGGCGGAGTCGACTAGAATTACTGCGAACCGGGAAACGTTCCATTGCACCCTCCCTTCCCTGACTTACGATCCCTTTAGTAGCTGTTTTTACGTCCTCCACTCTTCCTGACAACTTCCACAGAGACAGCCCTGTTTCTAGACCCGTAAGGATTTCGTTACGACTGGGACTTTACGACGATGGACACGCCAACTTCGCCGTTTCAGCGAAACGGTCCCCTAAAATAGCTCAAGATTAGCTGTAACAAGAAAAAGAAAATCGTATCCGATGAGTCCTTTCCCTCCAACGCACAAAGATCAAATGAAATCGACGCGCGGAAACCTTGCCGAATGCTTGCGAGTAACGTCTACAGGCGGGACCCGTCGCTGTGGAACTTTTCACGGAATAATTCAACACGACTCTGCCCACCGTTGTAAAAAGATACCGCAGCAAGCGAGCACAAGCCCCCAGCGATGTGCGCGACGAAGCTGCCGTGTCTAGACCTAAGGAACGAGTCGCGACGGCGAAAGAATATTCGTGGATGGTCTGGGAGAGGCGCGATAAGCGGCGAGCGTCGCGTGAAACATTGGATACGTTGTAACGAATGGTCTCCGGGGGTGGTTACCTCGCGCGTCGTTCGCAAGCATTGTTTCGCGGGGATAAGAATGAGGCACCCCGCTGGAAACTCGCGACGACGCCATGGATAAACAGCCAGCCGCGGTGTGGCGTGACAGTGCACACTCCGCCTGAGTATTGCCGCTCCTACCACTTAGTTATACTACTTGCAGGGCCCGGCGACGCGTTATACACGCTTGCCGCCGCGAAGTTCGGGGGTGCGGGCGAAAGAAGTGGAAGGCGACTAAGTGTTTGGTTTGAAGCCTGTGTTTGCGCAGTGGTGGAATAAAGTGGTTCCGCGGCCGCTCGGCACCCCCTCGTCATTAGGCCGCCGTTTCGGTGGGTAACGTAGACAGCGGGATGGAATAACCAGCTTTTCGCGCAGATACACTGGCGAATGTAGAATTTAGTGTTGCCAAAGTCCCCGTTCGGTTCTCATCCCGCCAACCATACCCTGTCAAAGTTTCGGTCGCTCCCCCGAAGCTGACCGTACCAAAATATTCCCGATACCCGTGGCCGAACTTCTCGAATTCGGATAAATTAAACACCTCGCTGGTTCGCAACGCTCGAAGCGTAGGAATAATATTATGCGGCAAGTCTGTCGTGACGCAACAGCGGCAGCCTCGGCTAGGCGAGGCCGTTGTGTAACGCCGTGAAACTCCGCCGCGAGTGGAACGCGCAACACCTCCCGCACCGCGGCCCTTCGTCCCGCGCGAACCCTTCGCGACCCTTCGCCCAACTACCCGCATCCGGGCGTGCATCCTCGCGATACAAACTTGCCGGAACTTGCTGGAACTCGCTGGAACAGCCACGAGTCTCGCGAGTAATAATTGCCGTCGAACCGCTTACATCGTGCCCGATGCCGAATAAATCCGTCGCGTATGTTTGCGCGTCTCTGCACCCGTCGTTTCGCACCCCCGTCGGGCGCGCGAGACTCGCGACACCCCAGTCCCATTCGAAACTTTCGCGAACTGCGGGCGCGAGCGCGTTCAACTTGCTGCTTACTTAGCGAGCTCCTCTGTATTTATGGCGGATTTTATTCCCCTTTCCGTCGGTGATGTACGGGGCTGCTTCGTTTGTCGGGACGTAGCTACGTCGTTTTTGACGACACGAGGGGCAAATTGGCGGAAAACAGACACACCGAATGGCCAACGAGTGCCAGTTAACAGGGGGGGGGGGGGCATTTATGCCTGAGAAGCTTGTCTGGACGGCAGCGATACCTGTGCGATGCAAATTAGCTGAATGCATAGGTACGCAGTAAAAGTGTCGGCGATAGAAGCGCTCGCCGTCTCCCCTGTATCCAGCCTTCTGTGCGAGAGCCGAGCGCAACGGCTCCTGCCAGCCGCTTCGCCGAGGCAGCCTGCACAAGAGGTGAGCAACAGCCTGGAATTGTTAGTTAATCGCGAGCTCGTTCCACGGAGAGGCACTCCGTCGAATTTCAATCGCCCTCTCGTCGGCGAATTCCCAGCGTAATGCGATGCAGATGCAGAAACCGCGCCCGATTCAGCCCCTAACAGACAGGGGGAGCGCACACGCCGCCGTGGCTGGGACGCGGCGCGAGATTTCGTGCGGCCCGGAGGACCTACAATAGGAGTCGGCTCGATGAATAGACGGGCACGCTGTTTGCTGCACGAGCAACCGTGCCACCGTCAGGTGCTTCCGATCGAGAACGATTTTCGCCGGTTCCTCTTTACCCTCGCAACGAGGAGGCTGGTTATTCGAAGAGAATAAATAATTACGAGCCCGTCAAAGAATAAGCTAGAAGAATTACGCAAGTCCTCGCCCGCGCCAGAGAAGACGAGCGCTATTAGAATCGGACATACTCGAAAGCAGCGTCGTCGCTTTTTGTTCGCCCCCTCCCCCGCCCCCCATTTGTATCCGGTCGCTAATTAGCACCGCGCGCAAAACAACGGTTTAATTATCAGGGGGGTCCTCGTTTTTAACGAGCAGCCGAGAAAAACAAGCGTGTCGGGGCTTGTTCGCTTATTTATCGCCGCCCAGGACGCGGCAGCGCTCGATGCTACAATTTTTCACGGCCAGGTACGCTTCTCGGGTCACTGTTTTACGCCCTCGGAAAAAAAAGAACGTCTTCCCTGGGAACAGTCCCCCCCGTCGACTTCTGTGTATTCCTTTCGCGAGGGTGTCGTCGGAAATTGCCTCGGTCGAACGGAAACGAGCCGTAAAAAGGTGAAACGGTCGGTGGCACCCGCGACTCTTGGAGGGCCGAGCGAGCCACGCGAAATCCTCTTTGGGGATCGACTAGCGCAGAGCAGCGGGCGCCACTCGACCGGCCGCAATCCAATCGCGGGATCAAAAGGTTGATTCCGCGAGAGCCGCTTGAATTTCCATCGCGACGCCGGAAAACTCTGCGTCGATCGCGGGAACGATACAGAGGGGAGATACAGCGGAGAGGTTTACAAACACGCTCACCACTTTGACCGGCCGGGAAAAGCATTAACTCGTCCCTCTGACCGGGCGCGATCCTTTTTTCGTGCGAGCGCGATAACCGACCGCGACGTGAACGTAGCCGGGTGCATCGGAAACGACGGCCCCCGGGCTTGTAACGTGTGGAATTTTATACGAAGCCAGACGCGCCAGTTCCAGCATCGCCACCCCAAGCTTGGCCCATCTTTGCCCCAGTTCCTGCGAAGATCTGCTCGAATATGTGGCATACGTGGCAAGCGGACGGGGCTCGAGCGACATGGTCGAAATTTTTCCACTCCAGCTTCGGATCCGACTCACAAGTTCTTTTTTCTTTTATTATTAATAATTTTACGGGTATCCCCATGGTTTACGAAAACAAAGACAGGTATTAATTACAGAGTCTGAAACTATAAATTAGCCAATAATTATAAGTAGCTAAGAAAGCTAACTAAACTAAACTTAAAGAATAAACTAAATACTAAGTACTTAACTCCATGTAGGTTAGTTACAAGCCTGTAGTAACGCAAGCCTATAGTTACAACCTTACCGAAGTCAGGGAGCCCTGGAAGGGGTCTATGCTATTGAAATTTTGATTCGCAATAATCATCGCCCTGTTAATAGGGTGGATCGCGTAATGCCGATATTTCTATTATATATTTTTATTGGACGTAACTAATTGTAAGGCAAGCAAGTCCGGATAACTTATGTGACCATTGATCAGTTTGTACAGAAAAATCATGTCCGCAATGTGTCTACGTTCCTCCAGAGTGACCATCTTAAGGGGGTAGGTTACCCTCAAAATCTTCGAAAATTGTTTTTTAGGTTGTTTGCATATTCCGCTAGCTACATCTTTTCTACGTATTTTAAGCGCAACCGGGCCCCGAAATTCCAAAAATTGAAGGAATTACAGTAAAAAATGTACGAGTCCGCACATGAGATCGGATAACGATGTCCAACTTTAAACGCGATTTCCCAGAACCTACGTTTTCCAAAACGGTGAACATAAAATCTCGAACGATTTGAACGAAAGTTTGCAGGGAGCTGCAGGAAACTATTCCCCTCCATGTAGTGGGAGCACATTTTCAATAAAAATTCTTTAAAAAGAAAAGATAAAAAATACTTTTTCTACAAAAAAAGGGTAAAATCTGAAACATGAACATAAAAATTATATTAATTTGTTTATCAAAATTTTGCTTGCTGTACAAGATGGAGACTGTCTTGCAGATTATAAAAATGCCTTTACTTCGTGTTTTAGGTAATTCGCCTGACCGGAATCGTGTTCACCATCAGACCTTTTCCTTTAAATATATTTAAAATTTTCTTTTTGCGCATTAAAGTCAACGAAATGACGCTTAAAAGTTAAAACAAAAATTATCTCTATATTCATTTATTACTTCAGAATATGCGTTTGAAGAAGGGCCTGATTTGGGTTTGTTGAGGGTAACCTACCCCCTTAAGGGGTGCTAGTGCCGGGCCATAATCGTGGTAGGCTCTATCCATAGGAATACCTAGGACACGAGAAACAAACCTCAAAAACTTATGTCGCACCCTTTCAACTGATTTAATAAATTTCTTTAATAAGATCTTGGGAAATAGGCGTCGTAGCTTCCCTCGAGGCAGCGAATCACAGTGTACTCCGACATTGATTGTCCAGGACCAGTAAAGCCGATAAAACGAACGGACCGTGAACACGTTGTCGCTGGTAGTCCGATGTTTTTTTAATTTAGGCGGATTAAAGAGCGGCTCCGTCGCGCCAACACTTTATACGCGCGCGGAATATCCGCCCGGACGCGACACGCCGCAGTCGATTGGCCGCTTGGCCATCAAGCAGAAATCTTATCGGCCATCGAATCGTCCGACGCGGCGTTTTTTTTGCGAGTGCTCGGGAAACAGCGAAAACATCCAGGCAAGAGGACGCGTCCCTCGAGGAAATAGCGAAACGGGCTGGACGCGTATTTCGCGTGGCTGAACATTATGCGCTATACCCCGCAATTTCGCCTCCCTTCTTTTTCATTTTTCGGTGCACTCGATTTGCTCTCTCCTTTTTCGGCGATTGACGGCGGCGGACCCATCGATCATGCGCCACCGGAACCTATCGCGGTCGTTAATCTGCCGGACCAGCGACGGACTCATTCCACTGATCGAGAATCCACATTTGTCGCTGGCCACGATACTCTCCGTTCGGCCGCAATGCCTTGCAGTATCGAGTTACAGGGCACCACAGACGCGAAACTAATGGGGCGGTGTGGCGAGAATCTATGAGCGGGGAAAAAAAAAGATCAGATCTGCGTGCTGACAGACGCAATCAGAGACGGTCGATTTTTCCCGCTGGAATTTCGCCTTTTGTCACATTTCCTCGTCTCCGTACCGACGCGATAGCCCCCGCTAATGAAAAGCCATCGGCGTCGACGCTAATTTTCCATCTGGAACGACGGATAGGAGGGTCTCTCCGAGCGTTCCCAGCGGCCAGTCGCGTTTCACGATGAAAAGCCAGGCCGGCGAGACGGTCTGCGTGGGGGCGTTTCCGTAGGCCGAGCGGCCGGTTAATTCACGCTCGCGGGAAATTCGGGCGGCGGCGCCAGCGAAAGCCGATGAAATCGTTTGCCAAGGAAAACTAATTACCGGTGTTTATGCGGGAACGGCCGCAGAACGGCCAGATATTTAATTATTCCCGCTTTGAGTGCGAGCATCGCGATACACGCGCGCGCTAATTGCGAAAAAGAAAAATGCACCGGCGAATATCGACGAGCGTTTATTAGCGGCAATTTCTTTCGTTCGGAGCGGCGCGGGCGTGCGCTCGATTGCCTGTTAAAATTTTATTACGCCACGTCGATTCGATTTTCGGCCGTATCGCCTCTAAAATAATTGCCGGTACGTATCATTGATCAACATCCAATATTCGCCCAAATAACCGAGTGAACGTGATTCCCAGATTGGTATTCGCCAGAAACGCAGAACGGGCCGATTCCCGGAATGTTTTTCCTTTCGTGGAGCGGGCGCATCGAGCGACTACGTTGCCGCGACAAGAGACGAAGGATTAGGAGAAACGTTACGCGTAGCCGATCAATGAGAGAGGCGGACGTTGAAAATTACAATGCATCAAATGGAGCAAGTGGAAGAAAAATGCCAGCCGCCTCTGTCCCAGTTGGCCCGGCGGACGGGGTAATGGTAACAAATTGCGCGTACGCCTCGCGCTGTGTTACTCGTCACGAGCGAGCATTTAAGATAAATTACGGTCATGCAATCGGAGGTACGCGCGCGAGTTACGCCGCGGGCACGCGCAATGAAAACATAATGTTTGATTAAACTGTCCGGGTTATCTGGATTTTTCGATCGACAAGAAACCTGCCTCCACCGGCTCCCCGGCCTTTGCCGTCGAAGACTAATGACCGACGAGCCGCACGGCATTCACTTTATTATCGTCGCTCACGTGACAGACAAAAAGCGCATTGCTAAATTATGCTGGACGGTGTGCATTGTTTAAAGCACGTGGCTCGATCAATACCTAGGGAACTCGTTGGGACGCGCGAGCTCGACGACCTGGCCGATGGTGGAACCACTGTTTTTCAGATAGTTCCGTCCACGCGGTACGTAAATAACGCGGCTTATCTAAACAAGGGATATTAATCCATCATCGAATACGTCACGGTGAATAATGTTCGCTGCACTTTGATCGCCAGCAGTCGGCCAAGCGAAAGCTGCACGGAACACCGTACGCACGGCTGGAGTGCCAGGTTAGATGCAGAGAAGTGCATTTCCCCCGCAGTGAGCCCGGACGGCACCTGGGGGTGCAATCTTCCCCGTGCCTCTCGCGCACCGGTGCGGCGCGTCGCGGCGCCTCGCGCCTCCAGTCACTCCGCGCAAAAAGCTAGAGTGTCAGCGCCGGTATCTCGCGCATCTCTCTACGCGCTTCCGTCTCCCATCTCCGCTGCTCTTTGGCCCACCTCGCTACTTTCCAAATCGTTACGTCGTACGAGAACGCAGCCGTATGCTGGATCACCCTCGGGACTCCGACTCTATCCTCGGCGCGCGGTTTCCTGACGCAACCGCGACGTTCCCGGCGAGTCTCTTAGAACCCGTGGGTCGCGTTCAGCGAATCGAAGTGACAACGGAGCGCGCTCGTAACAGCGTAACGCGGGTCCCCATTATTAACCGCGGAAACGAGAATCATTAGCCAGGTGGACGCGGCTCGATGACGATGAAAGGTTTTCTACCAGCGGGCGGGAACGCTAAGCCCCGGTAGCCGTATGAAACACGATTAAAGCCGTTTCGCACCCGTAGGTGCTGTTCACGGATTGATTACAGGATCAATTTTAATCACTTCCGCTGGGCATCTATGCCGCGGCGTGCTACACAATCTAATGCGTTCCCTATTAATTGCCAGAGTAGCCATTAGCTCCCCGGCCCGCCTCCACGCTGCGCACCGAGCCCGGCGATCTATCACTATACGCCGCAATATTGTCAGAATTCAATAAAGCAAACGAGCTGCTGATTCGATACTCCCGATCCGCTGTTGCTGCCCGCCCGATTGGATCCACTCGATCAGAACGATCAGACCTCCGAAAGGACCGACCGGTTTCACGCACCGCGCACCAGCGGGGAACGAGTGATTAATCGAACGTAAGGTCGTTCATCGTTGCGGTATCATCGGCCCCGTCCCCTTTCCACCTTAACTGTGATGAGAAAGTGAATCACAGGGTGAGGAAGGTAACGAAATACCGGCGAAGATTCCACGGATTAATAACCCTTATCCGAGGGCGATCGTGGCAGGAGACACAGAGAGGAAAGAATACCTACTCGTCGATGGTCCTAAGAAGGAAAGCGGTGCGCTAGGGCGTCGAGAGGAGCAGGGTGCAGACGGAAAGAGCACCGTGAAAGAGGAAACGTTCGACGGTAGCGCAAATCGAATTCCATTCTTTTCCTCTGGCAGCGTGCAAGGAAGCTGGAGAAATTTGACATGGAATTCGCGTTGAATTCGTTACGTAAAAATACGAGGGAGAAGTTTTACGGCGCTCGGGACGGTAACGGAGTGGATCACGATTCGCGAGGCGCTACGAACTTGGAATATCGGTGGGAATTGCGCGGGGCCCGGAGGTCCCTGAGGATTAGCTCTCGATCAGTCGCCGGCGCTGGCCCGTCGCTGGTCTAAGGAGAATTCGAGCAACGGTCAGGCACGCGGGCTCGCTAATCTCGTAAAAGGGCAACGGAATGGGACGGGACGGGGGAGTAAAGAGAGGGCGAGATCAAGCTGACGGATCCCTGTGCCTTCCGTCGCGAGATTTCGCGGAGGAGGCAACGTTCCAGATTACGTTCCGCCAACAGAGGAAGATTTTGACGTCAGGCGTGGCCGTTTCTCTCGGCATACATCACGTCGTGGTTAACGATATATTGCAGGCCGCCGCGACCCGAGATTACACGCCGCAATCCGGAGACGAATACGCACAGCAGGAGCGAGTGAAAAGAAGCAGAGCTCGATACCCGAGAGCCGAGCGGAAGGGGGCGGAAGAGGGGGCTCTGTAGCGGAAAAACTGCGAGGCGGAACAAGGCAGGGGCCGGGTCTGTCCTTAAGCGTACAATCGCGTGCATCCCTCCGCTTGCCAGGCGCCGCTGCCGCTGCTGGTGGTGCCCTTCCGCGCGCGCATTCATCGGCAAAATGTCGTTTCTCATCGCGCCGTTACATCGCTGAATGAATCTCTCGCGAAAGAATCCGTGCGGCACGGCAGAGCCGGCCCATTGTTTCCAGCCTCTTTGAATCCCGCTCCGCGGCACGATTTTCGTTCCGTTTCTTATTCTCTCCGCTCCTCCTCTCCGCCCCCCCTCCACCTTTATCTTTGACCGTGTTTCGTACAGCGCGAGGGCTGCCAGCGCGCCTCGTTCCCCGTGTCCTCGTTGTTCTCGCTTTGGATTTCGACCCCGCACAGAATTAAGTAGCTCTCCACTCCGGGGCGTTTCAAGTTTACCTAGTTCCTAGGGCAGATCGAGAAAGAATCGCAACTAGAGCACTGGCCCACGTCGCCGACGGAGATATCCCTCCGTCCCGACACGCGGCCACGAGAATTGCGAATCGATTCGCAAGAGGGGCCCCCAGCTCCGCGCCGCTCGGGGAGAATTAACTCGAACGCATTATCTGCATCGAGCGAAGGGACGGTGGGGTTGAAGCTAATGAAAGACAAACAACCGACCGGAATGAGCTGGGCGTGCTGGCGCGCTTTGTTTGCGCGCCTACCAAGAGAAAAACGGAAGCGACGCGCGGATCCTGCGGGCTGCCAGACCAGAGGAATCTCGCGTCCGGGACCGCCTAGGCGTCGGCGTCGGCCTCCGCCTGCTAGTTCGGACATAACCGGCGACCTGGTGAAGTCGCGTTATCGCCCCCGAAACCCACCCGCATATCGCCCTCCGCCGATATGGATTCACGCGGAAATTCGAGTGCTCGCGGCGTGTCCCGCCGACAAAGGCGGATCGTTGACGCACAGGGGATGAAAGCAGCGACGGTCCAGGACAGTGTAACGATCGGGTGTCCGCGGAGCCGAGCAAGATGACCGCCCGTTAGCAACGGCAGTCTTTCGTTGGGGCGCGGCCGGAAAATTGGAAACGCGATAGGATTGCAAGATGCGAGGAAACAAAGGGGGTGGGGGGGGGGAGGCGCGGACAGGAGAAGCTGTCGATACGCCTGCGAGCAGGGTGGGGTAAATAAAAATTCATGGTGGATCGACGCGTGGAAAGTGGAAGAAATACGATATATCCGGGAGGTACGCGAGCGTTTCGGCTGAAAGAAAAGAGGGCGGACGTAGCCCCGGGCAATTTTATACCCCTCTTAGAGGGATCGGTCTTACGTCCATACCCTTTAATCTTTCTCATGCTCCTTTTACGGCCGAAGGTGTAAATCGCACCCCCACCCCCCCACCCCCATCCAACCCCCGCTCGGGCAAAAAGCACGGACTTAAGCTCGCGCGTAAAGCGAGCGGCGGAAAAGAGAAAAGTGGTGGTTCGCGATAACGTGGCGCGCGAAGAATTCCGAATTCCGTTGGAGAACGTTAGCCGGGATCAGCAATATCGCGGCCTTATTGAATCGTGCTCCCTTCCGCGATACGATTGAATACACGCGGAGGATGTCTGAGAAATAATCTAAACCGAATCGCTCGTCGGCCAGCCTGGCCCCGCCCCCCCCCTCTCCCCCTCCGTTCGACTACGGGCGTACTCTCGTTCGCGCGAATATTGCGCTGGTCGTTCGCGAATTTCATATCCAGCAGACGCGCCCGTTTTATGAGCCACGGATTCTTATAAAGCAAAGTGTCTTCGAAAATGGAGGGACACGGGGCGGAACGGTAACGGTGTCGTCGTGTCGCGGAATTCTGTCCCCGGAATCACCCCGTCGGCTGCTGTCTTTGGATACCCGACGAGGGATCCGTCCACTCGAATTCCAAGCGAACCTCGCCGATCCCAGCGGCCGGTATCGTTCCCCTGGTAGCGCGAAACCAGGTAGGTGAAACATCAACGTTAAACGGCAGATAAAAATTCAAAGCGCCAAGTATCGCGAAGCCGGGGCGAAGAAGCTGATGGAGTTGCGATGGGAGGGCAAGCCCGCCCTCGGCCGGTTGTTTTCCGTTGATGGAAAGTTCTCCCGTAGAAACTCTTAGTCGTTACTCTTTGTAGCGCAAAATCCTCTTTGCCAGGATATTCGTTCCGGGCTGGCAGCGGGACCGGGAAGCCTTAAAAAGACTAGCGAGCAGTGTGCCCCGGACGAGCGACGGTCTTATCCGCGAGTTCCGCTCGCGAGGACACGCGCGATTCGTCCCTCATAAAAGTTTAACGAAGGCGACAAAGCTGCTGAACGTTGCCCTCCGAGCAAAAACGTGCCTTGTGCCGTTAACGCACGCCAAACGACGTCTCTGGACTTCCTTTGCTTGCGCTCGATAAACGTCGCTCGAGATCCCGTCCCCTTGTTTTCCGCGGATATTACCCGGCTGGTTGGCGGAATCGCCGGGCTCTCTTTCCCTCGTTTTGCCTTCGATTGGCAAAGCAGAGACGTCGGCTCGTAAAGTTAATTCCGTTTGCTCGAGGCACGTCGAAGTCGTCTCATAAAAGTCGCCTCTGGGAGCGGCGGTACAACGGGAACAACGCGACCCGGCTCGACGGATTCCGCGACGTGTGTGCGGATCTTCCAGTCTGTCTCTCCCCCCCCCTCTCTCTCTCTCTATCTCCCCTCCATCGCGCAAGAGTCTTCCTTTTGCATGGTTTGCGAGATCTATTCAATTTACTTTTTCTAGCAGCAGGAAGGAATCTACTCGAACAAAGAGAAAGAGCGTACGGGGTTGCCAGCGAGAGGGGGAGGAGGGTGGGAAAGGGGTGGTCGTTGAAGGAGGAACGACTGGCCGGGGAGAAAAACTGCAGGCAAAGGGGAGGGAATTTCGCTGGGTAAAGCACACGTGGAGAACCGTCGACGGTGCTTAAAGCTCAGAGGGTCCTTTGAAACTTTACAATTTCATTCTTCCAGACGTGGACGAGCGCGAAGATTCCGCGCGGCTCTCGCCCGGATTTTTATCTTACCTCTTTGGAAGCCGGCCGAGTTTTTCACCCCCTCCTCTCAAAGGACACCGGCACGGTCACGTAACCCGAATCATTTTAACCCCTCCCGCGAGCGTGTAACGCGCGAAACGTCCGGTTAAATCCACTTAAGCGAGCCCGTGGCTGGTATTAGCCCGACACCCGTCGGAATACAAAGGGAGAAGAGGTCGCCGAAGAAGGGAACAAAGGGGGTCGAGTACGCGATCTGCTTTCGCGAGGAGTCACGCGCCGACCGAGGGAACACGGATAAGGATAAGGAGACGGCCGGTGGGACGCGCGATCAAGCTGCGATCGTCGCAAGAGCAAATGGATAGGCCGAGCCGCAGACACTCGCCAACAGATATATTAGGGCAATTATATTCGAGTTAATTACGTACCAGCTCCGCGCTCCGCTATTCTCAGACACTGTCGATGCGAATTAGCGCCGGCTGTAAGCGTCGCCTGCCCGTCTTCCGGCATTGCATTCAGCGGGCCCGGCCTGTCCGTCGGTACGCTCCCCGAAATTGCGCCACGCTTTTTGCCTGTCTGAAAGTAAAAATATAACCCCCCTTAATTGAACGCTCGCGATGAAATTTTAATATCGCCCGGATGGGCTGGCCGAGTGCGCCACTTGGAGCTACCGCTCCCCGATTTCAAGTGGCATGAGTGAGATGGATCTGAGCAAGTTCCTGGCGGAGCAGGAATATTTCTGGGCCGTCGGGGTGGCAATCCCAAGCACCGGGACTCTCTGTGTTTTCTCTGTAAACGAGGGAAGCTGGTGGGTATTACATATCTGCTAATGAGCCGTCCAACTGTAGAAAAGCTGTGATCGAACAGCTGGATTTTCCAGCTGCGGGGTAATTCGCTGGATCGAGCAGTGATTTCTCGGAATTTATTAGGGAACATCTGTGAGCGTAACGGTATACCCATGCCTCCTGTAATTGGAACGATGCGCGGGGAGAACCGGTCGTATAACTCGCCCCTTGAATTTTTCCTCGGACATCGCACGGTGTTCCAACTGTACCGCGGGCGAAGCAGATTAAAAGTTTCATCATTTGGCAGGCTTCCGCGCGAGCCTGGCCGAGTTTCGGACCACAATTTTCGAAGCGCAGATCCAAGAGCGAACCACCTCGCGTTTCACGGCTGAAATACGAGCGCCGCGCGGTAAGAATCCACGGCGTTGGCCTTAATCAGTGCGCGCGCTCTAGTAATCGGTCATCTCGGATAATCGTCCGATACATTATTAAAGGGACGCTCAAAGCTTGGAGCGGTGTCTGGCTGAAGATAGTAGCAGCTACGTAATCCTCGGAATCCTGATCGACCAAAGGCTTACTGCGCGTTAAATCCATAAAAAATATCGCAGAAATTCCCGTGGCGCCCGATGGAAAAATCGGGACCGGCACAGGGACCGGTGAATCGCGCCGAGGGCTTTCAAAAAGCCTGCATCGATGTCAAAAAAAAAGCTGCCGTAAAACCGTAAACACGTCGAAAACCGAGGTATCATGGTAGAGAATCGCGCCCGACTGGAAACAACTGGGCTGGGGCTATCTAAACGCGGCCGCGACACCGATTGATGTTACATCGACGGAGATAATGGTGTCCAAACAATGTTGCCGAGCGTCAAAAGCGTCCGACGCGACGTTAAAACTGTTTGTTGTCGCGAGCACTTTGCCGGCGATGGCTCGTCGCTAATGAGACAATTTCATTCGCAGGGGGAGTTGGGGGGAATTCGCGTCGATCGCGAGAGCCGCTCCGCAGTGTCTGTCCCTCGTCAGGGGGGGACGCCGATGGGCTGACTGTTCGCGTACTCGGACTACTGGAGCGTGACGTATAGCTTCGGTAGATTACGCGAGCACGATAGGATCTCGGAGAGAGACTCCTCGCCGGGAAGTTCCGCTAAAGATCGACGCGCGAGTAAATAGGAGAGAATCCCGTTGGAATTCGCGTCGCGTACCGGAGGTTCTCGCGGGGGCAGATTTTACGGTATCGGTCTCGCGGAGGGCGATATTGGAATCGAAAGCTGGTACGCGCGAAATTTCGGAATACAAACTAGCTCGCGATCGGGAGAAAGGGTTTCCTGCCGTTGGGGTTAGTTGGTTTTTTTTTCTACCTTCCGCGTCGGATTTCCATTGAATCCCCGACGCACAGCGACGTCGCGGGGCCTGCGGAGGGAAAAGGGCGAATTCAAACGCGGCAGCGCGTTCTCCGGTCGAATCGATATAGCCCCCGATTCAAACTCGATTCTCGCTCTCATCTAAACTTTACTCCTCTTCTTCGCAACCCCCCTCCCGCGTTGTTAACCCTGTTTCGCGTCAACGCCAACTTTCGCATTCCGCGAGATTGCTACGCCCTGTTCCTCCGCGCTGCCTCGGGAAAGGAACGCCCTGGCCCGCTTTTCCCCGGCGAACGAGATCAAACTTTCGCGATTCGCAGGTTCCTTCGAAAAACGGGAGGGGAACAACAGCGCGGCAGCCTTCAATTAACTGGAAATCCGTGGCGCGTTCGTTCGGGCCCATCCTCGGGCTCGACCTTCTTTCGCGTATTTTCCAGGGAACGCTCCCGTAGGCGGCAGCTATTTCCGCGCCGAGATTGGGACGGGGAAAGCACCCTTGACTTTTTAAAATACCTATTTGGTGAAGGAGCGCCGCGGCGTTCCGTGGTCTAGGTCCGACAACGCCGTTGCAACGGCTCTCGCTCGGAAGTTGCGGCGGAAAAATTAAAATTTCGATACACCCCTTCGCCCCTCTAATCCCCTTACAGTTCCGTCTCGCTCGATGAAACGAAACGAGGAGAGAAAGAGAGAGAGAGAGAGAGAGAGAGAGAGAGAGAGAGAGAGAGAGAGAGAGAGAGAAAGAGGAGCGCTCTCACCGCGAAATGTCTTCAGCTCGTTAGGGACTTAACGAGAAGAAACGCGGCGCGAGGAGGCGGGGCGACGGGGTAGGGAGGTGGTGAAAAAGCAGCAGAGGATAAAGCCGGGCGTACGAGCTGCTCGAGAGCTTTTCGAAGTTGGAACTGCGCTCGGTAATACCGGTCCGACCGCATGGTCGAGTACTAATCCGACTGTAATAATGGTGTACGCGGCTCGGCCGCGAGCTCATCGCGCTACTTCGTCGCACTCCACTCCTCTCCGCTATTACTCCGCTGACTGGGCTCGTCCAAAGTGCCGCTTCCAAACTCATTATACGATTTCTAATACACGTCGCACGCGCGGCCTCTCGCGTCCCACCAATTGCCCCCTCAGCTTTTCGCCAAATAAAACTTTAGCCTCTGTCCCTGAAAAGGATCGCCGTTCCGACCGAGCCATCGATAAGGGGATGCTCGATTCCCTCCCGCTCTCTACCACCTCTAACCGCCAGCAACCGTCCGCTGCAGCGGTCTAGAAAAATCCGGCCCATCGTTGCGTAGCGCTCTCCCGGTAGATCTGCGCATCGCCGAATGATTAATCGATGTTTACACCGTGGCAGGTAAAGGATAGCGGCGCCCGGTTCATAATGCATTACAGTTTGAACAACGGCAAACGACAGTGAGGAATTATAGGCGGCCGCAGCGTAACGCGGCGCTGGCTGAAAATTTACAGGACGCTTTATGGATTCGCCGGGCGACAGAACGCGGAGGGAATCCGCAAGCTGCTCCGCTGGGGTGGCTCCCCAGAAAATTATTCGCCCTGTGTTCCGCGACTCGTCGGTGCCTCCTTGATTCCCGATGTTCTCGTTAAGGCGAGGCTCTCGAAGGGAGGAAAAAGGGAGAGGAGCCGGAACTCGGAGCGGTTGGTCCCTAACGGGAGCTTAGACGGCGGAGTGTTTCAAGCTCTTCATAAATCCGGCGGTTTCTCGCTTTCGCCGGTTTCCTCCTTAGCGGCCGTCCCATTTCCATACCAAAGACTAATCCGCCGGCGAACCCGATTGAAATGAAAATGCACGGCCTCGGCTCGAATCCACCAGCGGCGAATATCATTTTCTTGCGCGGCCGAACAAAGCTTCACCGGCGCAGCGATTTATTCGCGCGAAGAAACGCGGCCTGGCTGGGTCAGAGGTGGAAAGTATGTAAATGGGAGAAGAGAGGGGGGAAGAAGGGCGTATCGACGAGGCGCGGGGCGCTTTAATTCCGCGCGCGAATATTATGCGCATAACTTCTCGATAGTTGACGAATGTTTTCCTCTGGTTTGTTGCAGCGACGGCGGCGTGGCCGAGGCAGGAGCAGCCGTGCCCGATGGCAGGGGACTTCTGCATGAACGGTGGTACCTGCCTGTTTTTCGAGACCGTCGGTGAACCAGCATGCAGGTGAGCGCCTCGTTGCATCTCATTTTGTACGAATTTAAAACAGATAACAACCACGGGAAAGTCAGTCACGCTCCAAACACTCCTCGAGATTTCTCTGGCGCCTGATATCAGCTGAGATACGAAAGGAAACGACAGTGGCCGGAAATATTGAAACAAACGACTGCGAATTGCTGGCCGCGCGTTCCCCGTTCCCTACGACCGCGCGCCAAGATACCGGCCAGCCGAAATTGAGTTTCGCTTCGTGCTACCCTCTTTTCGGCTAACACCTAGCCGAGCCGGGTCAGCGGGCGAGATTGGAAGAGGTTGGCGGAGGTTTCGCGCGGTGTTTGTTGCCGATTTCGTGGATCTAGCTAGATACCGGATCCACTGACCTCTGCACCACTTACTCTCCCTCTTCCTCCCTTGTACCTTCCCTCTACTGTCTCTTTTTCCCTATCCCTTGAAGAGAGCACCTCGCGTCTCTCTTATATTCTATTTCCTCCAGCTTTCCCTCCTCCCTACTTTTATCCTCTTCATACATCCTGCTCTCCCTCCCCGACTGCGCGTTCTCCGGCGAGGGAGAAGATAAGGGCGGCGGGCCTTCGCTAATCAAACTGTTTGTCCGTGGGAGGAATTAGACTGGCCATCCACGTCTGCAATTTCGGTTATTTACTGCTTGAATAGCATATCCCAGCCGTCCTTCATCCCCTGCCCGCTCCCGAGCTCCACGAAGGGGGCAGCTCTCTTTTCGAGAAAGATTCGATCGTGGATGTGGCCCTAGAACGCAAGCCAGCACCCTACCCCCGGGGATAGAATGAAAAAATAGGGGCAACACGGTCGAATCGCTTTCTTCGTTCTCCCCGGATTTCATAAAAAATTCCTGTCCTCAGTGGAGCGCAGTTTTTACGTACGGCTGGCGCGTTTTACGCCCGGCTCGGAATTCTCCTGCCGTTCCCTGCAGAATTTTCGACTTCCACCTTCCCTTGGCCTGATTTTACAGCTCCTTTGGAAAATTAAATTTCCCCGACGCTCGCCTTTCCCGTGGAATCGGTCGAGTACAGGTTTAATTGAAAAACTTCCCCCTCCGGATGATCGACAGTCGTTCCACGGACTAATTAGTCGCTCGTACAGCCGAGGAAGGTGCGCGCGGTGGCTCGCGCGTTTTCATCGCGGCGTGGACCTCGAGTCGCGCTCCTTGTCTCGCATTAAAAATCATAGAGGGCCGTGGTAAAAAGTTCGTCAATAACAACGCAAACACTTGCAACTCGGAGCAACGTTTCCGTCGAACCTCGCTAACACTCGACACGCTAATTTCAACGAAGCGAGAGGGGCACACGTCGAACAGTGGAACGACGTAAGGACAATCAACTGGACATGGCAATTACTTCCAAACGGTTGGGAGTTTCATTGTAGAAATTGGCACACTTTCAATTGATGTTAAGTAGAATGACTGAGATTTAGAAAAAAAATTGCAATCCTTCTGGGTTTTCTACAAATAACGAGGAAACGTCCCGAACCCGGATATTCAAAAATTTCTGAAACTGTGAATATGTAGGGAATTTCCTCGTGATTACAACGCAATTTTTGTATGCTACCCAAATTCACTCTAAGGGCGTGTAATTCACCCCTGAAAATCCAGTTATTTTTCGATTTTGTGTTCTAACTCGTGAACTGTATAATAATTTTTTTACCGGATGATAGATCTAATTAAAAGAAGTAACTTCTGCCGTGAAACTTTTTTCTTATCTCTTACATTTCGCGAGTTATAACACAAAATCGGAAAATAGCCGAGTTCTCGTTGGTTAATTTCACCCCCTTCGAATGAATTCAGACAGCAAAGAAAAGTTGCGTTGTAATCAGGCAGAAATCCCCTATATATTTACAAAGTTTCAGAATTTTTTGAATTTTCGGGTTCGGGATCTTACCGTGTACCAAAATTATTAGGTATATACTGAAATGTTTACATTAAATTTATTTTATTACTCGCAGCTAGTAGCAGGCAATTTTTCTACTTTTTAAAACCTTGCCATTAAAGGATAAAAATTAAGTATTCTGGACCTTGGGCGACATTGAGCAAAACTTTAAATCACTAGTTGAATTATTATAGTATTGAGTGCAACGCATTTTTATTTTATACAGTTGTTTAACGATAAAATCCAAGTTAATTCAGACTATTTTTTTACAAAATCATTAATAATAAGATACTCAGTAATATGTAAAATGTTGAGAACTGGTGAAGTAATAGGATTTACGCAATAATTGTTTAAAGTGGTGCAACTGAAAGACAAAAAGACTGAAATTTTCATAGAAGACAGATTCATATACAATTGAATCAAAACTCATGTGAATATAAAGTTTATTTCTTTGTGTTTTCTAATGCTACGAACACTTAATAAAGATTTAATGAAGCCATAGAACAGAATTTCGGCACTTCAAATTTTGGCCGATGTCCAGATAAATAAGGCATTCTCGTCCCACTATGCGTCGGTATGGTTCTATCTAAACATCCAACTTTCCGAGTTCTCTGCATCGTTTCGCTGCGTGGGCAGAGAAGGGAACGTAGAGCGTTCTAAGACGATCCCACGGAAGAAATGCCCCGCCGATGATCCTTTCCCTCGGTACGCTCTGGCGTTGATTGGCCACTCGTTAAATAAATTCGAAGGTCCAGCTGTGCAACGGACAAAAGTGACCCTCGGGGGAGGAAGGCGAGAAAAGGGAGGGCTGAGGAAGCTCGGGGCGGGAGCGAGGAGCAAAGGAAACGTTGCGGTCTATGAGCAGGCACCAACGAACACCGCACCGCCACCGGCTGACGAGGGTTTATTGGCTTTATCGAGGAATCAGGTCGTCCCTCGAGGAACAAGGGTTGAGGGCAGACGGAAAAAAGAGAGGAGCATGGACAATGGACAAATGAGTGGCCGTGGCGCGTTGTCGTCCCGCGTGTTCTGCCCGAGTTACAGCTCGCAAAACCGCCCGTGAAGTATCGAGCAACCTGGGGTAGCGTACAATTGCATAGATTTGCAATTGTATTCGATAATAAAAGGTGATTGGCGATTACGTTGATCGCGACGATTGCGCGCGACGCGATTCTCTCGAAGTGAAAAGAATTATCCTATCGTATCGTCCCCAAATTGGCTGGACCAGACACGAGAAACGAGCTGCCCACCTCCACCGAGGGGAACGATTTCTTTTCGTTGTTCATAATAAATCACGGCCCGTATCTCGGGAATCCCCGATTTATGGATTTCCAGTGGCTCGTCTTCTCGCGGAATAAATCTCCCCCCCCCGCGACCCCGTGATCCCGATAAACTCGCTATAACCCCGCGCCGAGTCGGGGGTAGGAGATGGCGGAAGCAGCTCCTGAAAAGCGGGCGAGATCTTCGGGCCGATCGTTCGGATCGTCTGGATCGACAGGATCCAGCTGAAAAGGGTTGCGGGTCGGATGGCGCCCAGTTGAAAGGCTCGGAGCGTTGAAATTGCCGCGCGTGGATCTCCAAGGGGAATCGGTGTCGCGACACGAATCGAGCATCCAGTTTATCGCAGCTGGGTCCCATCGCATCACCCTCCACCCCTTCCAATCACCAGCGATCCCTCTCGCAGCCAGCCTCGCGGCACTTCACCAAAATACACGGCGAGCGCGGAGTTTTCGTTGCGAGCCCGCCGCCGCCGTGCCCCGCGCCGGAGCCCGCGCCGCGTCGCCCAGAAACGCTCGTAAATCTCGCCGCGCGAGACACTTCATCCCGCGCCCTCGATCCATTCAATTCCCAGCTCCACCTGCGCAACCTGTGATTCCAGGCGATTCCAAGCGATTCCAGGCGATTCCAGGCGAGCTATTTGCCGCGGGGTACTCAGATATTCAGATATTCGTATATCGAGGGGCATGGCGAGCCGAGAGGAGCTTCCTCCATCCACTTTCTTCTATCCGTTCACGGGAGAACGAATGGACAAAGAGGCCGAACTCTGTACGCGATCGGCAACCCCCTCTGGCAGGCCAGTTGGCGCGTAATTGAGAGATAAACGGCCGCGACAGAGCTTGGTGACGGGAGAAATATGTGACGGACGCGTGCACCGTGGCCCGTTTCATCGGGATACATCGACGAAATATGTGAAACGCGACGCGAATTTCCGCCCGGAGGAATGTAGGACAGGGCGTGAAACAATGCCCGCGATTCTCGCCGGGGCCAGATTCCTTTGGGTAATTCGACAGGCTAGAAGATGCTGACGCGCGATGACAACGCAGCTCGCGCCAGATAAGGCGGATAAAAAACGGAAACTCTGGCGTTCCCTTTCTGCGACGAGTCTCTGGCCGGAAGGAAGGAAGGAAGGAAGGAAGGAAGGAAGGAAGGAAGGAAGGAAGGAAGGAAGGAAGGAAGGAAGGAAGGAGGGAAGGAATGGAAGGAGGAAGGAAGGAAGGGGCAAGATGAGGGCGAGAAAAAGGAAGAATAAAGTTCACCTTTTAATATCCAGTGCTTCTCGCGCTGGCGACCTCTCCAGCCGCTTTTTTCCTCCGCGGGGGAGCTTCCACATAACCCTGGCCTATATACGCGCGAAACTCGTCGGGCACGCACAAAAGCTCGCACACAAAGCTGCCGCTGGTCCTGTCGACTCGCGACGAAAACTCTCCTAGCGACGAGCGCCAGCTCCTTCTTTTCTGCCGCTCATTATTTTAACAGGAAGCGCCAGTCTTTCATATGAAAATGTCGCCCCCCGCGACACCAACGTTCGCGCGTCCTCGTCCTCGCGGATCCGTGACACGCGTCGCCCTGGGAGTATCCGCGCTACGATTATTCCGACCAAGCGCCTCAACGATATCGACGCTCCGAGGACAATCCTAACGATCTCTGTGCTTTAAAAGGATCTATCGGCATGGAGATTCTCGCGCGGAAAGATACAATGATAGGAAGCGATGGGGCAAAAGCGGACTCCAGGCGCGAATTTTTGGCAATTTAGTCGCCTCGAATTTTTCTACCGACACTGACGGGAACCTCGTCACCTTTAACGCGACGCTGCTGTTCCCTATTACGCTAATTTGACGGTTTATGAAGCGTCCCCTGTCAGCCCGTCATTCCTCGCGACGTTAAAAAAATTCCTGATAAAAGCGCGTATCTTGGGGCGAAGTTGTCGAGTGGAACGTTTTTAAAAGGAATTTTTTAAAACAGGCAACGCTTTTGCCCGCGTGCCCGGAGACACTCCTTAAATGGGACTCGAAATGCCGCTTCAGCGCCGCGGAGAAAAATACTCGACATATACATTTAAATTGAACGCGGTCGTTAGAGTTTCATGTAGGCATTAAATTAAAACCGATGGAAAGGACGGTGGGTGGTTCCTGCCGCCTAGTGGCCCGCTTCCTCGTTCCCTTTGCCGCTCGGATTCTGCTCGCGCTCGCGGCGAAAAGGGTTCGTTAATAAAGACGATGAAAACTACGGGGGAGAGAGGAGGGGGCCCGCCTGAAAGGAAAATAACTCTCGAAGAAGATTACGTTGACGCGGCAAAAAGGGGGCGATACGAGCGAGCGCGATATCAAAATTCCACCGGCGAGGTCGCCCTTAATTCTCAGAGCGTTACATAACACCAGACGAATCCCCGTAATTGCTCGGGCGTCAAAGCAAGTGTATCGACACGCCCGATGAAGAATTAACCGATCGCTGGAAACTCATTATCGGGCCGAATCGAATTAAAGGCGATCGAGCCGCCGCCACCTTTGTTCCTGGCGTCCTGCATTTTACGGCGGAACGGTTGCGCGAGTCGACAGCGAATAATGCTCACAGTGTACGTATGGTGTGTATACAGAGGGTTTCGCCGAAAAGTTCCACCGAGGATTGCTGAATCTCTAAAGTTTCGGCCATCCTTCTTGACGCGCCTTCGGTATGTCAGAGGAATCACGCGAATTCGAGGCGATAAAGCGTGGCATGGCCGGGAAGAGAGTCCAAGTTAACGAGCTCGTGTTTTCTTCCAGCAATTCTACCAACGAATTGCGGCCAAGCGGATTCCTCGACGGCCGCAAGATGTAACCGGCGGTTCGAGCCGCGTGCAGGGGCATTTAACACTCAGACCGCGGCGAGGAGCGCGTGGAAGCGATCGCCGATGGGGGTCTCGACTAGTTTGGCATAGTTGGGGCGCTCGGAATGCGATCGCCATTCGTTTCCCTTCTATCTTCCGCAAATATTCCCCCGTGCCCGCTAATACGGTGACGGAATTAAGCCAGCGCGACGTACAAGGAAACAGTTTCACTCTTTCCCACCGGTATTTAGCCCCGGAATAGCTGGTCCGCCGCGATCACCTAAACTAAAGTGTAAAGTCTAAAGGAACGGAAATACGAGGCGTTGCGCGAGGCTGCAATTTTCCACGGACTACCTTGGAAACCGCTAGCTTATTGTCTATTCGGGTGCGCTCAGTGCCGACTAAATTCAACGTGTCGCCCGCAGACGGTTTACAACGGGGGAGAACGATCAGGCTCCGCGTTCCCGTGCCGGAAGCCTCGCCTACCTCACCCCCTATCCCCACCCCCCACCCCCCCCCCCGACGCCGTGCAAGACCCCCGCGCTTCCGGGGAACCGCGGAACGCTCGTGGCGGCCGAGGGAAACGGTTAACGCGCGAACGCCGCCCATTCGTACCAGGTCCTCTTCGCGTTCGTAATCGAGTGCTCGCGAGAACGCCTCGAAATGCTGGCTGGCTCTGGGAACCGACGCGACGCCACCACTTTCAACCCCCTATTTACAATGCAACGCTCTCCCGCCCTGCTGCTTGTAATTTAGCGACGGAACGGTACGCGAACCGATATAAACGGGAACACTTGAATTGCCTTTCTCGGGGCTGACAAATAGTCGGGGCTAAGACAGGGTTAATATGAATCCCAATCAGGATATTCTCCTCCGACTACTAGTAGGGGAAAGCGGGGTAATTCCGGCCACTTTTATTTCTTAAGGCAAAACACGCGTGACTTGACTTTGTATGGTATTGTCAATTGTTAATGATGCAGCTGGTTTATATTCATCGTTTCCGTGACTATAGCAATCTTTTGTTTAAACAATTCCGCGAGTGTTTATTTCGCAACGTAACCTTACGAATAGATACAAATTATTAATATTAATCTGATTAAATCGAGAAATGTTTGTACTTTCGGAACTCACATTTGGTTTTGGTCAATTCAATTCCTGGCTCACTATGTCAATTCAATTTAGCGGATTACTTCAACTTGTATCTGAATATGTGTTGTTGGGTAAGACTGGCCAAAATTGAAGGGTAATTCCGGACAGCTTTTAACATTGCTTTTCTCTGGCTTAGATGCAACTGACATATAAATGTATTACGGATAAGGCAGAATGGAGCCAGGAATATTTCTTAACGCCGCTTTCACATCGAAATACACAAAAGGGAGGTTAAAGGAAACTGAGAAAGAAAGAAACTGAATTTTGAATCGAGCATGTGGTCCATGGACACATGAAGAATCTTCAGGATGGGATACCCCTGAAGAATATATTTGTGATTCGTGTAGTAATTATTTTTAAAACAGAATATAATAATTTTTTTTATTAATTTAGGGGAGGGTCCCGATTGCTCTAAGTTTTTTTGTTATATCTTGGGGTAGAGTCGATAAAAATCAGAAATTAAAAAACGTGTTTGTAGTATAGATATAACTTAGTAAGAGGAGGGAAATTATTTTTGTGAAATTTGATTATGAGAATTGATAATTCGCAAAAGTAAATAAGTTGTAATTTCTAGGAAACGAAAAATTGTCGTCCAGTACCGACCGACTATTAAATTAGTAGATTTTTAAGTCTAAATGATCAACAGTGTTAATAAAATGACATTTAATTAGTACAATACAAGATTTTTTCAAATTTGATTTGTACAAACGCGCAAGTAAAATAATTCATATTCTCCTGATCTGTGCATTCGACGTGTGCCCAACCGTCACATTCGGTATACTTACTGCACTCAATCTTTGTCAAATGATTGCTTGCAAACAGCGATGGGCAAAATTTTTATTTAAATAAAATTTCTAATAACGAATAAAAAAAAATTAACTTTATTCGTTTAATAAAAAAATTAACTTTATTCGTCGAATAATATAAAGTTAAAGTAATTTTTATTTGATCCTTATTTACATAATTTTTTATTTAGTTAATGCCCAACTCTGCTTGCAAATAACACACTGGATAACTTCTTCATTAAATCCTAGCTTCTTGTTTGTTAGGTTATCGTACCTATCCTTATTTACTTTATTTTTCTGCGGGAAACGATAAAAGGAAGGCTAAATGAACATCTTATAAATGAATCTGAGTTGCTAACAGATTGAACTTACTGATAAAAAGAATTTGGTTTCTACTGGTTGACAGAGTCTGTTGGTCGGTACTACACGACAGTTGGATGGTCGGTACTGTACGAGAAACATGGGAAACATTTTAAATCATGGTATATTATGTACAAAAAAAATATTGCAAAACTAGGACGTTTTATTAAACTTAATAGATTAATAGACTAGAGATAGTAACCATAATAAGAAAAATTCATTTACTTACACGAGAAACAAAAGATCAGCTTTAAAAAATAACTTTTAACCTACCGAATATCAACCTATACGTTTAATGCCTCAGAACATCGAGAACAATGGAGTAAACAATATGGCCCCGAAATGGGTCATAGAGAATTTGTGATTTTCAGCTTTGGTCGGTACTTGCACGACTCACCCCTAACAGTTTTCTCGCTTCTTTCATGAAGAAAAATCATGACCTTTTTTATATTAACGTCTCCAATTTTGTTACAACATAAATTTATGCTTTCTCGGCCATACTAATACAAGCTGAACACTTCAAACTATCAATTAATATCTAAAAAGCCAACAAATTGTATAGCATCTCTGGCTTATGTATCCGGAATTGCCCCGCCTTTTCCCCTACTTGACGATAATTCGCTACCGTAGAATATGTGTGAGGCGAAGTTGCAATCGGATAACGAATCACACAGAAGTTATAATGATTTTCCTCCTCGTTACCGAAAATGCTAATGCGCTACGTCCCATTGGCGGCGCGTAAATTAAAAATACTAATGGCGCGAAGAGAAATATCACGGACGCGGGGCATTCTGATTATTTTACATTCGTACGCCGGTAGAAACGCGTCGAGCATCCCCATGCACGGTTTCACCCCCTATCGTCGCCCGCATCGAACGTATAAATATTATTCTCGTGACGCCGAGCTCCGCGGCCGCCCACGAGAACCAACTCCCACCAGGAAACGCACCGCGGCTTGTCTGGAAATCGAGCTTTCGTGCCCCGACTGGCATAAATTTCTCTTACGTCGCAGATATAAAAAATATTACGCCGCAAGGAAACCGGGTTTATCGTTGCGGGAGCAAACACGATGGATACGCAGGACTGCGGAAATACTGATTTAGCTTTCCCCTCTGGAACCTGCCCCCCACGACACGTACGGACAATAAAACCCAGCCAGTGTGTCCTTTTCTTTTCCACAGCCCGTAGAGACTGGTCAGCTCTGATCAACGATTGCAATTAACCGCGGGGGAACTTGGGAGCCGTGGCTAAAAAATCGCTCGCTCCGCGGTCGAACTGCGTCTGACCGCACGGAGACGCGTTCCTTTGCACTTGTTTGAGGACCGAAGCTCGTTAAAAGTGAATCGAGTCCCTCGTGAAAGCTTAAACGAGACCGGTGGCGCGGACTCTCGGGTACTCCGTGCAACCTAATAATTCATCCTGAGGGCTGTTCCTCGTACCTCCTCGGTGGAGGGTAGCGATGGACGTTCCGTTCCCCCTGTTCGCGAGCGATTTAGCCGCGCAAAGGATGACACGCTGAGAATCTTGGCACGCCGCAGTGAATTTCTCCCTTACACTTATCTGAGCGTTGGCGGATCCAGGCGGACGCGGCGAACTCCTTCGAGCTAGCAGGCGCAGCGCGAATCTGGGAACGCCGCACAGTTTTAAGACCCCCGGTCGCTATCCACGCGTGGTCCTTTACAACGTTCGCGGGACGAGTTTGGTTCGACGAGAAGCGGAGAATTCAGCGGGACCAAAGGGTAGCTTATGAATGGACAATTAATCCAGGAAAACCGCCGTCGCATCGTAGCCGGTTCTCGCGTGCTCCGTTACGCCGCTAAGCCACCTAAAGTCCAGGCTAGAAGGGCGGCAGTGTATTATTCAAGGAGTGCCGCTTTGCTCTCTGTTAATGATTTATTTAGCCGGTCCGGCCGACCGGCGCAAATACGGTGGCGAACGTTAGCCACTACTAAGCTCGCTCGCGAACCCCTTTCAACGGGCCCGTGGACCTTCTCTGGGATTTTTAATGAGCTTGCGCGACACCTTTGCCACGCCGATGCCTCGGGGGAGGAACGATTCTCTCGCGCGCAACGCCACTGGATATCGGATTTTCCCGTCTCGCCGCCCAACCCCTCTGCGTCTGTCCGTCGGCGAATTTAGCAGCCGCGTCGCGCTCCCGTTCATCGTTCATCGTCCGCCGGTTCAATAGGGGATGAAATTAATAAAAGCTAGACGCGCGTAACCGTTCGAATTCGCCGGGGCCCCCCTCCCCTTACGCCGCGAAATGGCCGAACGACACGCGAGCTCGTCACATATAATTAAACTATCATCTCCATATTCATGCCGGAGCAAAGCAAACTTTCATACTCATCCATATACATTGCTAAACAGTTGTCGGTCACCGATTTGCATTTAGGTTACAGTCTTCATTAACCGGCCCGGTGCTCGCACATTAAAAAAGCAGAAATTTTTCATTTATCATTCCCTCTCTGTCCCCGACCACTGGCGGCGAACATCGTTCGCGTGTAAAAACAAATCACGCCAGGCTAGCACGTTTCCCAGTGGAACAATCCACGCGGTTAATACACGAATAAACGATGCTGCTCCCCCCCCCCCCCCCCCCCCGGTAAACGTTCGCTTGGAGCGCGAGCTCCTTCTCCGCGGAGGGGGTGCAGAAAAGGGGGTGAGAGAAGAAATCGAAACGTCAGAGGAGAATGGCGTTTCAGTAAGCCACTCGATGTTCTTCTAACCGAATCCACTTAGCCGATCCTCGCGCGAGGGGGAAACGGAGGAAAATTCTCGGTGACATCGAGGAAAATTCCGACGCGTGTCGCCGACACCCTTTCCGCTCGGGGAATCGGCTTTGCGGGGACTCGGGGCTATGGAAAGTCGGTGCGAAGGACGCGGACACGCGGCGATGGCAGCCCGTCGCAAACGTGCAACCAATACGATAACGCGTTTTGACACGTAAAACTCCGGCAAATCGGTGCTCCGCGAGCGCGTTTCCACGCCGAGCGGGGCGACGAAAATATACGTCGAGACGGGTCGTCGCGCAGACGGCCGACGGAGGGGAGTTACGCCCCTGTCTGAACGTGTCTCCGCGCGAAGACAAAATAGAGGCCCGTCTCTCCTCTCACTCCTCTCTCCCTCTCTCTCTCTCTCCTCTTTCCCCTCGCTCTCCTCCGTCGGTCGCGTCGGCGTTTCTGCTTTCGTGCGAAATCTTTCTCTCGCCGCTGCTTTTTCCGGACGCGCGAGCACGCTAGACAAGACAGTGCCGTTCACCGTGTCAAAACTACGCCGAAGAATTTGCTCCTGCCGAGAAAATACACGAATAAAGTGTCTCGTCTGTCTCGCGACGCGGCGCGCCCACCCCCGCGACGTCTACGCCGCCCTTCTCCCTCCCGGAGAGAGTTTTATTTCGACCGAGAGTGTATTGGACGCGTGGAGCGTTCGATTCCGTCTCAATCCAGTCGAGTCAAAGGCCCCGGCCGAATCGCGCCGCCAGGAAATCTGGCGAAATCTGATAGTCTGCCAGTTGGGCGACTTGAAGGGCCTGTACCCCGCGGGGTCGCCCCGTTTCCCGCAATAGCAGAAAGCTCTCGAGCAAGCTCTCACGGGGCGAGAGCGTTAACGCCTGCTCGACGTTACCCCGCGTATCGATCTCTCACCGCGCGGCAGAGAGAAACAAATGAATATAGCTGGTAGGCGGCGATCATTTCGACCGAGCGAATTTCCATAGAGAACCGCGTCGCGCGGCGGACGGGGTTGATCTCTTTTTACTGGCCAGCGCGATCTCCGGGCGCGAGAAGCTGGCCCGAGGTGTAGCCGGGTCGCGCTACGTCCCTGCCAGTCCCCTCGCCAAGACAAAATAAAACTTTCGGCCTCTCTGTTCGTCGGCCGCGCGGAAGCTCGGATCGAGCTTTTTTTCTCTCGCCACGCAGAAGCGCGGCAGACAAGACGGTACCGTGGCCCGCGGCTAGCCAAAACATTCGAGTCTTGATCGCGAGCCAAAAATCTCATCGCGCCGGCAAAAAGATACACCTGGCCCGCGCTACGGCCTCCCCGCCCCTCGCGAGGAAACAGGGAAACGATTCTATTTTTCACGATCCCGGGTCGCCAGCTCCGCCGCTAATCCATTTCCTCGGTTCATTCGCGCGTTACGCTGCCTCCCAGCCGCGAGATCGATTCCATAATCAACTACGGCTGGCTTCGCGGACCTTCGTAATTATCAGCAAACGCGCGGGCACCTCTCGAAATCGGTCATTCCCCTCTAAACAGGCGACGAGCCACCGCGACGAGCTCCATTATTCCTTGCTGATATTTACGAGGCCGCTTTCATCCGGCAGCGCGTTCCCTTTGCCCCGGCAACTTTTATTAATATCCGCCGATATCAACGGCGCGACGTCCCGACCCGATGTTCCCGGTGAATTTTAATGAATTCAAAGGTCGGCGGTACGCGTTGACGCGCGCCCGCTGCTGCCCTTTGTGCGCGTTTTTCCCGCCATCCGCCCGCGATATTCCATCGTGGTAAATTCCTCTGGCGCGTCGCGCACCTTGCAAATTTCAATGATCATCGAGCGTGCTCGATGAAACACCGGCCGCCCGGAACATTTCCAATTTCGGCCTCGGTGTTTCTGCTGATACAGCTGCAAGAAGACACAACGGTGGGTGGGACAGGCTCGCGTTGAAGGTACCCTTTCCCATCTTTCATCGGTCTTTGCTCGCGGTGGAGCGCACAGCCGCTGACCGAGCGCGCGCTGCTAATCCGTCGGATTATCGTCGAGCGATCGCTTTCTTCGCGCTTGATTTATGCTGGCGTGCTCGCCGCTCAAGGTAGATTTACACCTGGCGGAGCTTAAAAGCGGCCTCGCTGCCGCGACAGTGCGTCCCTCGTGGGTAGATCACGTCGATACGGAATTTGCGCGGGCTCTTTGTTCCCGGGGTCATTCTTTTTTACCGGCCAGCGCGGGCATCTGGTCGAGTGAAAGAGACTTTGACGCCAGCGAATCGATACGTGATAACGGGGCACGATCCAGCAGATTTCCCTTTCGCCGGGCGAGTGTCGCGTGGTGGTGAAACAGAGGCCAGCACGGGCAGGGGCGAATAAATTTTTTTTCGAGCGGCACAGAGAGTAACGCGAAGCGGAAAGAGGGACGTCGCCGGCCGAAATAGAGGGACCTTGCGACCCGTGCTCGCCCACGGGGGCAGCCGGGGGACACCGTATATATTCGCGCCGAGCCCCGATGCGAAATTTATCGCCGAATTACGGCCGACCATCGGGCATAGTTGCGCGGGGCCGGGATAAAAAGGATCCAGCAGCCGGGCGAAACAAATCTGGCGGACCTAATAAAAGGCGGAACGGACGGATATATTCTATCGCAGTCGCTGCCCGCCGTGCCCCAATGCCAGTGATTTCAAGTTCATGGATATGACGTTTCCCTTACGGGGGAAGCGCTCGAAACGCCGATACGGAGTCCGCCAGAAGGAACCGGGCTGCTCTTTAATCACTCAACGCTGAAACTTCGCGGACACTTCAAGTCGATTTGCTAATCGAGATCTCTTTCCCAGAGTAACCCCAGCGATCTTCCCTTTTTACACCTAAACAGTGCCCGGTAATACATTCTAAACCCGTCTCAGGCTAGGAAATCTGGCGAAAAAAAAGATTCCTCGATTCCGACTCGATTCGCCCTCGACGGGTTTCCAACACAATCGGCAGTTCCATGGACCGAACCCGCGGACGCGCGGTATTTATATTTAATTCGGCCGTCGAGCGGATGAGGATTTATTATCGCGGCGGACGCGTACCGGGGGGGCTGGGTGTCGAAAAATTAAAAACAAATTCCCCTCGTAAATTGCCGCGCGATCATCGTGCCGTTAGATCTGCCTTATGCCGACGATTTATATTCGCGCTCGCGGCCGATCGCTTGCGAAACTGTCTCGGAAAAACTCTAGCCGCAAAAAGCGAGGGTGGGATCCGGTAGAAAAGCGAGATAGATTCCAGCGGTAAAGGCAAAACGCTTGGCAAGCTGAACTCGAGTCGACTCGACCCCGACTCGCCGGTAGCAACTTAATTAATTAAGGTGAATCGCTCCTCCGGATTGTTCGCGCGTTTTACGCTTGGCACGCTGACTAATGGCCCCGCTGATTAATACGTTCCGCAGATGGTACGCAGCGGCGTAAACATTAAGACTATGGGGGCTGCTCGCGATTGAATTATCACGGACAACCCTGCCGAAGTATTAAATTGCACCGAGCTGCGCTCTCGGTTGCATGTCCGGATTCAGTTTGAATAACAACGCCCCCTATCCCCCCCCCCCCCCGCTGTTTATGAATTATGCATGCGGTGCAAATCTAAAGCAGATTGAAAAGAGGTCCCAGCAATCGATACGTTATAACCTCCGCGAGGCAACAGACGGATTAGTTATTAAATGCTAATCCCGCGAGCGAAGAATCGCTGCCACCGTATCCTGTAATGCGGCTGTATGCAACTTTTCAAACTACCCCCGATCGACTAGTATCGTCTCCGGTGTAATTGTTGACTCTGTTTTCACCACTGCCGGGGATAGGGTACGTCTGTGTTAATTGTCGCGAGCGTGGGGCACGCAAATCAAACGGTAAACAGCAATCTCGGTTTTATCAATATTACAGGGGATAACTTTTCGGGGGTGGAAATGTTGGCCCAGCGATCGGTGGTGAGTTTCTCACTCTCTCTTTCTCCCACTCGGCAGTGGATGGAAATGGATAAAGAAGGGTATATGGGCGAGCCAGCTAGGTTCGAAAAGTTAGTTTCGGGGTGACATATGTGGCCAACACACGTAGAGGCGGAAGTTGAGTCGGGACCGGCTAGGACCAACCCTCTCTGCGGGCTGCGTGACATTTCCACCCCCGTAACTACCCCGAACCGTCGCTTAAGGAAATAGAGCTGTCCAACGCAAGCACGCTTCTCGTCACCGCTCTCAAGATGTGCCAATAAACGGTAATCGTCGCAAAAAATTCGAGCACAGCCTGGTAGAGATGGAACCGTGGTGCTCTTACCTTGCCTACAGATTTCCCCCCTGTCGTATCGGTTAGCGTGCCTGCCGCAAGTATTTCCTATCAATTTTCGTGGCTTACAGAAAATAAGAAACTACTTAGCTTTAATAGGAATAGGCTAAAGCCACGAACGCTCCGCGGTGGAGAAAGTGAAAGGTAATTGTGGAAATGTTAATGGATTTCCACGGAGACGTAGACACAGGTGGAAAACGAGCACAGTTTAAATTTGCCAGGGCATGGAACAGCGATACATAACGACGTGGATATTTTCGGGTTAAAACGTGGAGAGGTCAGGGTTTAATCGGGATTTTAATATCGCTTTACGCGGAGAGAAATTGCGCGGAATCGGCGGGCGCGTGCAAGTCTGGCATTGATCGGGGGAACGAATAATAATGAGAGGGACTCGACGCGGCCTCGTCCGCAGCTAATAAACGGAAACTTAATCAAACGACTCGACGCATCCACCAATCCGATTGAAGTGCTTTTCTATGTAGCGCGCACCGCGGTTTTTCAACGCAGATTTCCGCTGGATTTCGATCAGTCACCGCAAACCATTCAGAGTAATTAATCGCCCCCCCCCCCCACAGTCGCCGAATATAAATATTACGAAATCGCGAACAAATGCGATCGCCAGCCGACCGCAAATTTATACACAGCGTAGCCGATCAGCGATGAAGCAATTAAATAGTTATTAATAATTACGCGAGTCCGCGGGGAAAAAGCGACGGTCACGAAACGGTGACGAATCATTATGCTGTGTCCATAATTAACTCGGTTTTCTGGGAAAAAATATTTAGACGCCTACTAAATTATTTGAGAATAGTTAAGGGTAGAAGACCGTATAATCGAATGAAAAATAGAAACTAAAATTTTTCCATAAATTGCTTCTAAAACATTTCGAAAATATATTCTCAAAGTTATAGGGCGAAATTCGATTCCGTATCGATAATATAGCCTGGCGAGTCCGAGCGCCGAGCATATCTAAAACGCATTTTAAACGCGTTTTTCTCGAAACCACGTTTTCAAAATTGGCGCCGGGGATAACTCAAAAACTATTTGACCAATCAACTTCAAATTTTGCACACTTTTAGTTTATAATATTCCTCAGAATATGAACCACGAGGTTTAACTAAATTATTCATTTTAACCACTATTTTATAAACAAATAAGGTGCGCATTTTTGGCGAAACTCACACTTAACTGTTTGAAGTTCCGCTACTTTTAAAATATGCATTTTTTTACACCCTTCGCGGTTTATATTCTTACAATTGACACATAAATTGAAAAAAAAATGTATTGTTCTGTTTCACATAACTACCAGAGACGCTATAACCGACGCCGTTTTATATCTCGAAAAAAAACCTATTTCAGATACTGGTCTGGTTCTTTTGTATCTATTATAATTTTACTGTCATAAATATTTCGTTTCCTTGTTATAATGTTATATAAAGTACACTAAAAATTCCAAAAGGATTAGCGCATTGGTATCATTGCAAAAAATGTTTAAAAAATGATACAAAAATAAACCGTTTAAACGAGCTTTTCTCGTTAAGGGGGTATTCCACTTTGAACGGTCGAAAAATTAAACTATTTTTAAAGATTTTTTTCTCAGTAAATACAATATATAACGAAATAAATCTTTTTCCTATTTATTAAGCTACTCTTACGTGATTCCAAAAAAATTAAGAAGAATAATTTTAATTTGTGTGGCTTGTTTTTTTATAGCATCACTATGGCACCTAAACATAAACAGTATGTTCGTGGTGCAGGTCCCCGGCTTAAGCTTATCTGAAACAAAGAATTCGAAAAGATTCTTAATCTGTATGAGCGTTGCTATCGTCCGTAGCTCAATTAACAATTTTTGTCGAAAGTAATCGAGATTTTTCTCGGAGAGCATTCGAGAAAACACCATTTTGGAGAACTTTTCCTTTCGAAACGGCGCCATTTTGTTATTTCTAAAAAAAAATGGTTAATTGAGCTACGGGCGACAGCGACACTCATACAGATTAAGAATCTTTTTGGATTTTTTATTCCAGATAAGCCTAAGCCGGGGAATCACCTGCACCACGATCGTACAGTTTTTGTATAGGTGCCATATTGACGCTGTAAAAAAACAAATAAAACAAATTAAAAATATTCTTTTTAATTTTTTGGTATTAATATAAGAGTAGCTTAATAAATTCCCCAAACAAATTATTTCATTATACGTTGTATTTACTGAGAAAAAATCTTTAAAAATAGCTTAATTTTTCGACCGCTCAAAATTGGAATACCCCCTTAAGGGTTGCAGAAATCGATAGACTGCTGTACACAGGCCCGTTATAATAACATATTCAACGTATACCAATATTATAAAACAAGTGAAAAAGTGTAATGTAATAACTTCAACATACCACAGAAGATTGAAGAGTCTGGTAGGATTCGCTTCCTCCGAAACGAGTTCGTTTCCTCCGGAGTAGACTCCGTTTCCAAGACCACATTCCTCCAGCTTGCAGAATTATAACTACACTAATCACTGATCATCCGATTTTTATCTGCGTATGAAAGAAAATGAACAGAAATAAGTTCTCTTTCTATATCACATCGCTCAACGACGACGCGAGACATTCAAGTCGCTAGCACGGCCCGAATACCACTGATTGCTCGGAGCCAGCCTCCACAAGGCTAACGGTGTTTATCCCCAAATTCAGAATACACAAAAAGGGCCCGCAGGTAGATGAGAAAGGTGGGAGAGCCGGCAGCGGTAGAATTGTAAACACGGTCGGCTGTGTGGGAGGCGTATACCGGAGTAGGAATAGTAGAAAATATGCCTACGTTTTCCTCGTACAAATAATATAATTCTATTCTTCTGGCTACTTAACATTTAATTAAAAGGGCAGGTGCTCACGTCCCCCTCGAATCGAAAAATGCTTTCTTCGATTCCTTTGGGCGTTCCTTCTCCTCTGGCAATTTTCAAACACCCGTCCCGTGTTTGAAGCAGAAGGCACACAACACCCCTAGTAGAAATACAACTGGGGAAAAAGTGGGGCACTAGTTAGTTTTTCCCTTGGTGCAACTAGCGCCCTACTAGGAATCCCTACTAGTTCCCTACTAGTAATGTAATGGTTTTCCCTCCCAGGCGATAGTGTGGAAAAACTGGTAGGGAAAACTAGCTTAAAACTAGTAGGGAAAACTAGCTTTTTTCTTTTGCTTTTTATGCATTTTAACACTTTTAGTACAATCACGAAACATGCAATGTTATGATAGGATACTTAAAGCAACTGTAAACATTTTAATTTTTACATTATATAACAAAATGTATCAGAAACCTGCCAATGTCCCCCCATTTTACGGTACTTTAAACTTTAACATATTTTAAGAATTTTTAACAATAACTAGATTTTTTAATGTTTACGTGTGTTTATACAAAGATAATTATGAAAAATGAGGTTGTGATGCTATAAAGAAGTAATAAAACTAGTATTTTGTCGCGTGGAGTCGCCTGACCCAAAGCGTGCCAGATCGAGAAGAAAAACTTTGCAGAGACTCGCACGTGATGCATACGCGAGCAAATTAATTCAAGGCGAACCGTGTAAATTACGTAGCTTGCCACCGATTCTTGAAGGTTTGCTTGAGAGCGGCCGTAGCCTCGAAGCGCGCGGAATTCGTCCGTTTCGCTTAATTAAACGTCCCTCTAATTAATTAGAGAAAGATCGGACGATTCGACAGCTAGCGCGCCCCCAGGAGGACACTCGCGGAGCTCGTAAGTCGACGCTCATAAAATTTTCACCCCCCCTACTACGGTCGCCCTCCGACCCCATCTCCCCCTCCATTTCATTCGCCAACATATCCGGAATTTTTCCGCCCGGTCGCTTTATTGAATGTATAAGCCGTCGAAGTTGAACGAAACTTCTCCACTGGATACTTGGAGCCAGGGAAAAATCCACCCTACCGAAACGTTCTCCTCCTTCTTCCGAATATAACCACTCGCCTCTGGAACCATGCATCCCCCTCTACAACCCTCGGCTCGCCGCGCGTGTTTAACCAATCGATGCCTTTAATTAATTACGGTGAAGTCAACAGACAGCGGAGAGCGGAGCGGGATCATCGATCGAGGGTCGTGTAAAATCTCCCTCCCAAATATCGCGCACCCACCCTCTCAAGCTGGTCCGAAGGGAGAACGCGTTTGAGGCGTTTCCCACCGAAGTTCTCTAAAAACAATAACTTTTTAGTACCCTCGAAGCGTGGTTTGGCCAGCCTCTAACGACAACCCCCGGATAATTCAATGGGCGTTGAGAGGGTGAGCCGGAAACGACCACGGAGATACGCTGGTCGTACGGTGGATTAAATTTCTCTAGCCAGTCTATCTGGCCCCGAGCCTAAGCGTCTCCTCTCGGAAGGGCGGAGCCTTCAGCCGCGGAATCAAGTTTCGTGGTCATCGTTCGGCCGGAATTCGGGGGAATTGTAGGAAATTCGGGGCGACTCGACTGGAGCGGGGAACGGGGCTGGATGGCCGAAGTTCCGGCCGTGAGGTTACACGGCAGAGATACTCCCCCGGCATCCAGCCGTTTTCCCGGTGCCCGGTGCTGACGGGCAACGACACGGCGATGGAAAATGATCGAGGGTGAACAGCGCTAGCCGACGTCCCAATTTCCCAGACAGTAACCTGTCCCGCCAGCTGGCACCCTTCGGGACATCAGGCCTTTCCCTCGTGACCCAGCGGCCGACCCTACGCCCTCCCCCCAGCCCCCCCGGCCGGGCCTGGATCTTTCCCATATACCACGTCCGAGGGTTATGGTTCGGCATAAATCTACTTATAACGGCCGGCAACTATTCGTCGGCGCCGGACTATTTCACGAGCTCCTCCGTGACATAAACGCGCGGCGTAAATCGTGGCCGTTCGACGGACAGGGGGTTGGTGGCCATCCGTGGATGCTCTATCTGGAAACGTATCTGGACCGGTCGCCCTTCGCACCCCGCGCCCTTCATTTTCTCCTCGCCATCCTTTCCCCAAGGATCGTAGGCGGCTACGGCGAAGCTCCGCCGATCAGGGCAGGCCCCTCATCGAGATACAATATCGTGGATAATAGTACAGAGTGCGAAGGGCGGATCCGTGGATCGCGATAACGTAATTATAATCCGGGGCGACGGTGTTACGGATTCCCGTGCAGATATCCAGGGCAGGATCCGAAATTTCCAAGGGTTCCGGACAGCTGTCGACCAGGGAGACTTTCGGCTAATTACTGGAACTGCGATTAACCCCGCGATCGCAATATATCACGGGGGAGAGAAGGGTGGGTCTGTTGAAAGACACCGGATTAAGGGTAACGAATCGATCGTTGCCATTCCCGTCGTTTATCAAATCGACGAGCGACTCGGCTGCCGGGTTCGTTTGTTTTTCGTGGCCAGAGGAACGATTAGAATCCACCCTCCCGCGGAGTGGCTGGGACGACGTAGCCCGAGGAGAGAGCCACCCCCTCGTTCCTGGATCGTTATCGAGAGACAGCGGCTGTTTCTCGTAGCGACACACCGTATCGCGGTAACCAGGCGTTACATTTGTACGCGCCAGTTTGCAACTGGATGCCTGTCGGGGTAGGGTGAATAGCTTGTCCGCGGCGGAAAGGGAAGGCGAAGGTTGAGTGCGAGGCTCCGGGTAACTTCGCTGGGAGGGCCCGTTGGTATGCAAGGGGGTAGGAGATACGTACGTATGCGTCTCGGTGGATGCAGCCGCCATACGACCGACTAAGTAACCCAGTTTTGCTCGCGAGAACCTATCCACAGAGGGTGGGACGCGGAGGGGCGAGAAGGGGGTTGCAAACGGGGCTCCAGCGCCTAGCCCTGTGCGCTAGCTAGAGAGTGTTTCGAAATAAAGTACGGGTACATTATAGCCGGAGTCGTTCTGCACACATTCAGTGGCACTAGCGGGCGAGGGGTGGGGGGTGTGGGGGTGGGGGCCGCATGCGTTCGCGTGCACACTCGAATAATTTCAAAGGGAAACAGACGGACGAAGCGAGACCGAAGGTGATAAAAACGGTGACGGAAGAAGCAAGATAGAGCGAGAAGTCGGGGGAAGAGGAACGGAGAGGGGCGAGGTTGAATACCGGTGGAGGAGGTGGTGGCCGTGCACCCCCCCCCCCTCCCGCCCCTTTAAAGTGTTATCTTTGAAATTGCGTTCCGCGGGAGCGTTATTAAATTAAGTAAACCGCAAAAAAGTTTCTTTCGAGCTGCCGGCCGTGTACGGGGTTGGGGGTACGTTCCTGGTGTAGTCACGGGGCTGAGCCTCACTCGCGGCATATATGGGAATTAATACCCGAGGAAAACCACCGCCGCCCTCTTTCATCCCTTCCTATTTCTGACTGCGCACACAGAACCCACCGACATCGGCTTTTCTAACCACCGCCCCGCCGGCCCCGCGCCAGCTAGACGGTCGCCGCATAAAAAGGTACTTTTAATTTTGCGATCGTAATATACGAAGCCACCGTTGCCCTGGAACCGTGGCTAAGACTTCCGGTGGCCGACCAGCGGCTCTCCCGCCCTCGAAAATGTAAACGTTCCCCTCCGACTGTTTTTCCAGCTATTCCATTTCCCACCGGCGCCGGACCGTCGAGAGATTTTTCCGACCGGATTTTTTTCGCACAGCCTCGCGTTTCGGCGCGCGATGCACCTTTAATGATAAAATATTCCAAAGAATTCCTGGCTTGTAATTAACGGGCCATTCGCTCCCGCGAGACTCGGCAGCGTAACGAAACAAGAACTCGGCGTAACGGGGGATCCTCCTGTGCCCAGTTAAGCCCGTGATGAAATCTCCAATCTCCCCGCGGTACCTAACGAAGATCGCGACACCAATGCCCCTCCACCGTTCTCTAATTATCCAGAGGTGGGAAAAGTTGCGCGAGCTTCGCCGAGGCTGCTCGCGAAAGCAAAAGTCCAACGACTTTCGGCGAACTTGCCGAGCAGTTTTCCCCTAATAAAGAACGTACTTAAAGCGATTGAGTCGCGCGCGCAGTCCGCTTTGATACTCTGCACTTTAGCTTTTTATTCGACGAAAGTTTGACACTTTGGGGGGGGGGGGAGCCGTGGCCCCGACGCCCGTGAAAAAGGGTTTTGATGTCGGCCGCCGTGGAAAAAGGAGCACCAGCGACTGCCTCCTGATGCTATCAAAGACGCGAAAACAATGGGAGAACGGGGAGGAAGCCGGTCGATCGCAGACACCCCTGCGATCGATCCCTTAAGCGGTTTCTCCCGCTAGTTTCGTCGCGAGAAACGAATTAACGACGCCTCTAATCAAACCAAAATACTTGTCTGGCTCTAGCGTCCCCGAATAAAATACCCGCCGTCGCGACGTCGAAGATACGAAGCTCTCGTGGATGGGAAGGAGGCGCGAGGAACAATTGATCCTCAAAGTCGCCGATCCCGGGGAGCTTTTACGACGTCGGATTAACGAGCCACTTTAATTTACTGGCTTTTTACGGGGCGAGATACCGATGCATAAATATTCCAGCACGCACCCCGGGCACGCACTCGTCACGAAGCGTTATAGGGGACTGTATACGCCCCGATATCGCGAGCTTTACGTCCGGCCGAGAAATCCCATTCCCCGTAAAAACCTGTCGGCCAGAAAAAAAATCAGATTTTAACGACCGCGGCTGACCGTGCCTCGCGGAAAATATTTTTATTTACACAGGCAGCAACCCGATGCGGCAACGGTAGAAAATATTAATTAACTCACCGCCCGCCCGAGCTATCGTCGAATTACTGCGTTGATTTTCGCTGGCGCGCCCCCGCGCTTTAATCGAACGAAAACACCACTGGCGGCCTCGAAGCTCCGGAATAATTTTTGATAGCTACGAGTGTTCGGAGGGACGCGCCCCGCTGGAAATTAGCAGCTGCTTGTCGAGCGGCGGCCCCGCAACGTCTGTCCCGGTAGCGATATTTTTCCGACGATGAGATTTCAGCGGAGGCTGGGTCTGAGGGGCGGTGCACTGTGTCGCCGATCGACGGCGGATTTATTCAACGTTCCCGTGTAAAAGAGCCGGCCGAGCCAGTAAACACGCATGATTACGATAAATCTCAATGGAAAGCCAATTACGCGGTCCGCAGGCCAAGTTACCGGCCGAGCGTTAATGGGTTCAAGTGAATGGTACAGTAAATTCTACTATCTCCGGGTGCTGTTTCAGGTTTGTCCAACGGTAAATCTACGCCGGTGTATATTTAGTGCGTGGTCCTCGTAAATCCGCGATGTTGCGGCCTGGTCGTGTGGTGGGGGTGGGGGATGAAGGAGGAAAAAAGAGGGCGTCGGGCGAGATGCAGATGGAAAGAAAGCCGGGGACGTCGCGTCGTCGAAGACCGTCGTAAAAAATCGTTAGAACCGCCGGGGCGATATTTGTTACGAAACGCGATTCCGCGGCTGTTCGCCCGGGGCCGGCCAGGGTGGGGGATAAATAATGCCGACGAGTCGCGCTCTTTCGCGGGTATTTATCGCGTTAACGACCCCCCCCCCCCTGAGCATATGTCCCCTGTCAGTTTTTTAATACGCTTTAAACGCGCTCGGACGTACGACAAACTCTCCTGGCAGACAGGCCTCTCAAAGAAGACGCTCCGTTCCCCTCGCGCCGCCGGCCGCGCAGACGCTTCTGGAACGCATCTCCGCGGCTTTACCTATGCCGCGCGATCCCGCGAAATAAAGACCACGCGCGGTCCAGACGCTCGAAATTTGTCGGCGACGAAAATGCGAATGGTGTATTATCGCAAGCCGGGGTCTGGAAGACGCGGCAAAGGCGCGGCCTTATCATTGGGGAGTCATTGTTCTAACGGCTGAAGTTGTCCCTTCGGGGCCATTTGTTCGGGGGTTTAATATGTCGAGAAATGAAGATCACGGATGAGGCTCGCGGGCGTAAAATCGTTTAGCATGTTGGGCAGACGTGCCGTGAGTCAGCGCGGACAATTCTGTTGCTCCTAGGCTGCGAACACGCGAGTGCCGCCAGCGACACGTCTACCAGCAGCACTCGTACGTCTCGTCTCGGTTAGTTAACCGTGCTATAAATACCGCCACGCCGGCATAACATTATTTTTCCAAAGAAACGTCGTGGAGACAGATCGGGCGGAGTGTCTCCACTGGAGATCGGCGCCGTTCTCGCTTCGCATGCGGTCTCGCTTGCGCTACGAGAATCGCCGATGAATTCGAAGATATCGTTGACAGTAATTTGGGAGCTTTGTGGACCGTACAGGCCCGATTAATATACAAGTGCCCCTGTTTTTCTGCTTTCAGATGCGCGGAAGGCTTCACGGGTCTGCGGTGCGAGACGAAGGACGTCATCAGCACCGGAAGTGTGTACAACCGGCGTAGGGCGCCGTTTTCCTGCAAGCTGGGACTATCGACCTCGTACTACTGCTAGCGATAATCGCGCGGGGCCCTTCCATCCCGAGCGGACCGCTTCCGAGCGCTGTATTCGGGGTCGGTCGCTCGGTATAGTCGGTCGAAACAGCCTCTAGAGCCCACGAGAGGAATGTCGTGAGAGGGCCAACGCGCGACCAGCGAACGAACAAGGAGGCGAGATCTGCGAACGGAACGCAGTGAATTACGACGAGAACTTTGAGCAGGGGACATGGGGTCGGGGTGGGAGGGTGGGGGGGGGGGGCAGCGAATTTTCGCGGAGATTCTTGGGGAAGCGTTGTTGTCGGGCATTAGAACGGAGTCCTCCGTAGGACCAGGTTCCAAATCAGTTTTTGGCACCGGGCATTCGTACCTTCTTCTTTCGCATCTTCTTTCACTTCATCCTCCAAGCCATCTACCTGTCCTTCCCCTAATTCCAATTCTTCTAATCCAGCCTCTTCTTCCACTGCTACCGTTACTTCGCTGTTAGAAAATGTCGCGTTACGGGCGCGTGCCTCGCGTCTCTATAGAAATTTTATTCGCGAGACACCGAGCGGCAGATGTCGCGTGCGCGGCCGCGTGCACGCGTGTATGCATGGACGCGCGAGAGGGAAACAGAGAGATAGCGGTGAACGCCCCGCGAGTGTACGGAGAGGAGCGTATAAGAGAAAGAGTTACGGCTGACTCTTGCCTGTCCCGATCCCCTTCAGTTTCATATCGGGAGGGCAGAAGAGGAGCGCTCGAGTGTACGCTCGTGATTCGGAAGTGGTGCTTGACCTCGAAAGATCGCGAGCCGTCGATAGAGGGAGGGGGGAAAAAATAGAAAAAGCAGAGGGACGTTCGAAGGTCGCACTTTTCGGAGTCTCCGCGGGGAGAACAATACCAAAGAGCCCAGGGTCTCGATAATGGACGTCGCGAGAATAGTCGAAACACTCGGATATCACCTGGGTCGATACGCCTGCACAAAACCACACGCACACACACGCGCGCGCGCGCGCACTAACACGAAAACAAGGCGGGCCTGAGAGACGCGAAAGGGTGACTTTCGCGTATCCATTTTTAGCGATGGGATCGAGGCGACCACTCGAAGCGTGGCGGGACTTCGAAAAAGCTCTCGGGAGCGTGGAGAATTTTTGGGGGCTCGAGGCTCGGTGCCACCGTCGAGCCGAGCACCGTAGCTCGAGCAAGGAATCGCCGAGAGCCCTTCGAGGCGGAACGCGGTGAACGCTTCGATTGGCTCGGGAGCCTCGCTAGCGAGGAGTCGCGCGCTCGATACCCATCGCTAGTCGCCCCCTCGGTCCACTTCCCTTCTGTCGAAATGGAAAGGGAGCGTCCTCGTCCTCGTCGTCGTTGTTGTTCGCGGCGGAGGGGCTGCATCTTTTGTCGGCGGTTGTTGGAAAATGTGGGCCACGCCGGTGGAGCGTGAAGCTGCGAGCGCGGCAGCGAAGGGAAGACAGACGCGAGGTCGCGAAAACCGAGCCCTAACGACCATCGGAACGAGAACCTCGACGCGAGCTTGCCTCGCCGATATGTTGTGCAGCTCGAGGTCCGGCCGAGAATTTTATTTCGTCACAGTATTTCTACGCTCGCGTACCGATCGCGTCTCGCTCGGCCGAAATAAGTGTCGTAACGCTCGCTCGTCGCCGGTCGAAATTATCGCCCACTGTCACCTTCACTCTTGCCAGCGTTTTCCCCGAAATTATCCAGCAACGATTGATAAGAGCAGCAACCTCCTCGGCGGGTACAAAAATAACGCCGAGGGAAACGGGGGAAATGGGCCACGCGAAGGGGGCGAACGGGTCGACACAGGGGAAGAGAGTGAGAGACAGAGGGACAAAGAGACCACTAGGCAAAAAACGATTTCATGTAAAATATGATAATGTAATACGCGTTAGGCTAGCTAAAGCAGAGACTTAAGGTAGTTAAAGAGAATAGAAAAAGAGAAGGCGCGCGCGCGAGAGAGAAAGAACGAGAGAGAGAGAGAGAGAGAGAGAGAGTGAGAGAGAATGAGAGAGAATGAGAGAGAGTGAGAGAGAGAGAGAGAGAGAGAGAGAGAGAATGGGAAATATTCGGGACGATTAGGAAACGGCAGGTCTGTCGAGAACTTTCCGAACGAGACGATTGCACGTGTCAGGAATTCAAAGTGTATAGAGATTTGCGATTTTTCAGAAGAAAATCACGAGAAGAAAAATTATCCAAATATTTATCGAACGGTTGCTTCCTCCGCGTACCGAGTCGGTATCGAGATTCACCTCCCGCGCGCTGCTTATCTTTCCCTGCCGTAAAACTCTCGCATCTTCCGATACACCGAGTAAGAGTGGAACGACGATAGTTTGGTCAGTCATCACGGCGAATCGATCTCTTCCGGAATTCTCGAGAGGAAAAATGATCGCGAAAAGCGGACAGGGAGGGGGCGTGTGGGATGTGCGCGCTGTGCTCCAGCAGTCTCGGGACCCTATTTATGTTTTATATTATATTATATCATATATATATATATATATATATATATATGTATATATATATATTATATATATATAAATATGTGTATAAACATTTTTAATTTATTTATTTAATTCATTAATTTTATTGATTTTACGATTAAACGTCATCTCCATCTCGGCAACCGCCTTTGTTTTTAATCACACGTTCCTTTTTCACCTGTTTTACTTCTTTTCTTTCTCTTTTCGTTCCCCCGGCATTTCCGTGGCGCGCGAGCAGGTAGGTGTGCTATCCACAATTCCCATCCCTTTCCTTTTCCTTCGATTCCGCCTCGTTCGGACCGTGATTAACTCGCGGATCCGTGTCGCAGCCTGCGACAAAGTCAGCGGGACCCGCGACGTCGGAGTCTCGTGCGCCGGAGAAAGTTCACGTACAGATTCTCGCGTGTGTCTAGCGATTCGTGCCCCGCGTCGGCGAGAACGAGTCCTCAAAGAAAGCCAATAGAAATTTTCATAGCTAGGCGGAAGAGTTTCTTGTCTCTTATTGCGTTTCAGCGAGTCGTTTCGAGTGTAGCTGCTACGATTCCCGTGGAAATAGCTTGCCCCGCCTGCACGAGGCGAGACGCGCGAAACAACGCGAACGATAAAGGGGGACGTCGAGTTCCCCTGTCGGGATAGTGAAAGAAACGAGACGAGATAGAGGGCGCTGGCTGGGTGAGCCGAAACGACGGGTGAAAAAAAAGAAAGAAAAACGAAATAATTCGCTGGGAACTGTCTGCTCGTGCCTGGAACGACGTATTCCGCCGGCGAATCCCTCGTAAAAGCCAGCAACTCCATAAAACTCGGCTAGTACGGGCGCATCGATCCCCGTAACCGCTTCTTTTAATCGAACTTGGCGCCCGGAACGCCGCGCCTCCACGGCTGGGCTATCTCGGCGGGAGCTTATCGAGAGCGGGGGATCGCGAAGGAGAGGCTTCTCGTTTCACGGGGGACATCGGCTCTCCGATATGGAAATTCGCGTTCCTCCGGTGTCGCGATGCCAACGGGGAAAGTTTCCGCGTGGTGGACGTCGAGCCAACCGGAACCAGGCCAACCTGTTACTCCGCGGAAATTCGTTTAAAAGTGCGATAATTCATGGATAAGTTGGCCGAGCCAACGAACGATAAATTAATGTAAAACGCCTGCCTGGCGGCCGCTCGAGAATAGAAACGATTTACTGGCTTACCCCTCGCGAAATATATAACGGAGAGTAGCGGCGACAAACGCGGTCGGTTTAAATTTAATACGCGCGCGGTTAGAAGCGACCGATAACCGGTGGATAACGATTCCAGCGATCTTCGAGATAGAAAGCTCGACTTGCCGGTCGAGCGCTCGCAGCCTGGACAATGGATACGTTTTCTCAACCCTCCGCGAAGGCTGCGCTTGATTATTCTCTTGCGCAACTGAGGGTGAAGTTGCATGGAAGCTGGTGGAGAAATGGTGGTTTCGCGGCAGCAAATGTAGAAATTCCATCGGGTTGGAAATCGGCCCGGTGGCTAGCTGTTACTCTGGGCGTGTTTTCTCGGCGACAAACTCCGCTCGCGATGCCGATTTCGCCGAAGGAAATAGAACGTGCCGACTGCACAAGGGGAGCTGTATTACACCTGTCTTACGCATGTACCGAAAGAGAAATTGCTTCTCGCAGGACCGCTGCCCCCGACCGGAAATTCAGTCGCCCTTCGACCCCGCGTGTGTACTTCCCGTTTACCCGCGCGGAGCGCGGGAATTGAGTTACGTACTCCGTTGCTCGTTGCGAATCCAGCAAGAGAATTGAGCCACAAATCGGCGATGAAGTCTGTAAAACGTTGCGGTACCCTCGCCAATGATTAATCGCGTCGCTAATTATCGAGAAGGGATCCATCACGCGGCCCGCGGGGAAAATAATGAACCGGTAAACTCGGGAGAAGAGGAAGCAGCGCGGCAAATGGAAGACTGCGAAGAATGCTCGTTAATTATCGCCCGGAGCTTGCTCTTTCCCTGACCGCGCCGCCTCGGCCCGGCCGATTACGCTGCAGCGCGATTAGAAGCGAGAACGGTAACTTTATTTAAAGGTAGGACGGGTGGGCGAAGCCAAAATTTCGTGCGTCAACGTCCTGTCCTTCCCGCGAGGCGTCCACGTTGACGTGCTGCCGAAGCCGGGAAGCCGGAAACCCGGAGGTACGTGATTGCGAGCGGTGGTGTCCGGCGAGCGCGATCACGTTTCGACGCGCGAACGTGCCTCTTGGCCCCTGCTCCCGTCTAATTGGGAATCTTTGGCGGTCTGCAAACGAGGCGACCGATGTCGAGGGCCCGTAACTCGTGACTGGTATCGATGGACCAGCAAGTTTGCCAGGAAGGAAGGAAGCTCCGAGAACGGAGGAAAATCCACTTTCCCACCTGAAATATTTACTCACTCCCTCGTTGGATAACAGGCTTCCCAAAGGATCCGTGAAAGATCTGTTGCGGCGCAGGGGGCAGGACAGAAATCGTTCGATACGCAATCTTTGTCCCGGAATTGCCGAGATAACCGGGGCCGATTTGTGCCGCAGAAATCGTAGCTTAAAGTCCGGAGACTAGAGACAACGGGGCATCGTGTCCAGCTGGAAGGAGGAAAAACTGCCGGCGATGGAAAACGACGATCGCGCGATACGGCTGGACCATCGAGCGAGGAAACTAGGCTCGGGTTTATAGGGGAAACAGCGGGGAATCCCACTCGCACAATAGCCGACCGAACTGGCAGCTCCTCTTTAAATTGGATTCGAAATATTCCCCGGCGATATTTTTGCCTTATCCGCCGTCGTAATACAGCGGCGCGCACAGGCAGCCCGAAATCGCGTCGTTATTTTCAATCGCGTAAACGAACAGCCATCGCGAGCCTGTCGCCCACCTTTTTCTTCGATTAGAGAGAAAGCACCGCGATGCGGAGGGGCGAGTAGCGGAGGGAAATAATGGTTCTCACGGGAGGAAAGCGAGGAAGGGAGCGGAGTCCGGATAACTCGTGTTTGGGGAAAGATCGACGCTGGTGGAATTGACGGTGACGAGCGACTAATCCAGTGGATTCGCGTGGCGTTTGCACGCGCATTAGCCCGACCGGCATGCAAACTGAAATCACGAACGAGCGACGACTAGGTGGCCTGCATAAATACGCGAGCAACCCCGCGGGCTAATCAATCGGCTCGTATCACAGGGAATTTTCAATACGCAGGCCCAACCGGCCACCCCCATTAGCTCGTATCTCGCGAGCGGACACAGAAAAGGGCGGAGAGGACGCCCAGGGAGGGTGGGGGGCAGACTGCGAAGGGGATGGCTGCATTGCCGCGGTAAATCGGTAAAAGGGAATTGATTGCTCTCCTCGTTGGCTCTGTCACCCTTCCCCCAGAGGCCCTTGTCGGATAATCGAAATTTAACGGTGTCCGTCGATCGGCGAGTCGCCGATTAAGGGCGTCGAGAAGCGACGCGGCGCCCCGCGCACCAGAGGACTCGATGCTGCGCGTCGCGTGACCGAAACAATTCCCGCGGGGGGAAAGAAGAGCTTCGAGCCGGCCGAATAACGAGGGAGCGAAGGGAAGGGGGTAAGGTTTCCCGCAGTAGAGCACGAATGTGCGTTCCGGGAAAGACCTTACTGCGACGAGCACACGGCCAGATATGCCTGATTTAATATCCGGACGCGGAGGAAGCGCAAAACGCTTTCTGGCATCCCTCCGTTTTCTTCTTCCGCCCCCCCTCGAATTTCCCCGTCGCCAGCACGAACAGGAACTGTGCGGGAACGCCCCGCTCTCCGGTCCGCTTCTGCCTGCGCCCCTAGCATCAAACTGTGTCGCGGCCGGTTTATCCCTGGAAATTTCGTGGAGGGAAAACAAAGCTCCCTATTTAGGTATGATTTAATTAACGGGGCAGGCCAGGCGGCGCACAATAGCGGATGCGCGTGCATAGGCGTGCTCCACGGCCATCGTTCATCTCGCGTGTAGGATTAATTCTCGCCCGACTATCGGCCACCCCTTTCTCGGGCAGCCTGGCTCCCGTGGGGGTGGCTGCAATGCCTGGCAGAAAAGTCACGAGAGGAGAGAGCTGAAAGAGGAGAATCATCGCCGCCCTCTCACTCTCTTTCCCTCTCTCTCTCTCTCTCTCTCTCGAAACCCCCTCCGGGTGAAGCCCTTCATTAACGCCTTAATTAGAGGCGAGTTCGAACGATCGTATCCGAGACGAGAGTCGAATGCGCATCTCGACGGTGTGTCCCTCTCATTAGTCTTGTCGTATTAACCGCGCGCGAGACCCCTATCGCCTGTCGCTCGTGCCCGTTCCCATTGTAAGCCCACGGCTGCCCCATCCCCGCTGTCAAATTAGGTCCGATCGCGGTTCAGCTCCTGCTATGCTTCAAACTTCGACCCCGCCCGCTGCCGTTCGCAACCCGCGCCCCGTCCTTTCATAACGCTTTCCATAGGATTTTGCATACACCTGGACGTAAGAGAAAGATGAAGAGAAAATTGCCTCAGCTCTATACAGTGCCGAACGAAAACTATTCGGACATCGTTTAAAGGGTAATACCCCAGTCAGGAGGCCGAAAAGAGGCCAATGTTTGTGAATTTTTTTTGATAGAGCGGAAGCATGTATTTTTACAGAGCTTGTTGCACTTAAAAGAGCAACGTTCAAAGAACATTTGGTAATTTTTTTGTAGATAAATATTTACGTTTATAATAAAATTACAAGCGACATCCAAGAAGCCTTTTTAAAAAGTTGTTTTTGCGGCGAGCACTGCTATTTGGAACCAGATTATATAAAATCAAAAAACAAATGAGATTTCGTTAGTATATTAATGTAACCGCTGATTCACGGAGGGAATTTCGGAAATATTAACTTAATACAAAATGGCGGCTATTTAAATTTGAAGTCCTGATTTTTTCGCGTGAATTTTGCGACTACATCTTAAAATAGTCGCCATTTTGTATTAAGTTAATATTTCGGAAATTCCCTCAGTGAATCAGAGGATACATTAATAAACTAACGAAAGCTTTGTTATTTCTTGAGTTCAGATAATCTGGTTGCGAATCGCAGTGCCCCACCCCTAAACAAGTTTTTAATAAGTCTTCTTGGATGTCGCTGGTAATTTGATTACAAACGTTATTATCTTTCTACAAAAAAATTACCAAATGTTCTTTAAATGTTGCTCTTTGAAGTGTAAAAAGTTCTATAAAAATATATGCTTCCACTTTTTCGAAAGAAGATCACAAACATTCGCCTCCTTTCGGCCTCCTGACTCTTAGGTGAAATCCCTTGAAATTAGCCGGAGCCGATGGTTCTCATCGAAAAATTTCTCTCTCCACGTAACCGGAGCCTCGCGGTTGGTTGAAATTGAATTACACGTGCCGGTATGATTCTAAACGACGATCGGCCGGAGTTAATTCCGCATCAGAGGTGGAAGTTCACCCGCGCCGTTTGAAAACTCGAGCCACCACGAAGTTTGTTCGCCAACTGTAACGTCGCATCCTGTTATTCGTAGGGCAGGCTGTATTTGCGTTAACACGGCGGACGTACGATCCGCGTGAGAACCAACAGCTCGTCGGTTTCGCCTAACGATGCTTTTCCCGGTAAACGCTAATGGAAAAATTACTTGGACTACATCCCCGCTCGAATACCGGAAAAATAAAGAAACAATTTCGCCAGCGGCGAGACGCGTCGCTCCGCCAATCACGCGCCACCGACGCCGCTCTCATTTCCCGGCGACGAGTAAACTCGCTGGCAGGAAACGCTCCGCGTGACACGCGATCCACCGACGTAATGTACCGGGAAATAATCTGTCGGACAATCGAACAGTGAGCTGTCTACGGTCGATCCAGCGGGCAGATAAAAAAAAAAAACGGAAACGCGGGAGGGTGGTCGAAGGCAGCAGGCTCGAAAAATTTCCCGCGATTCGCGTCCGCATTCTCGGCAACTCCAGTCGAATCGGAACCACCGTTGCGAATTCTTGTCACCGGGATCGCGAAAATTCACCGTTGGAACTATGGGAAAAAATTGCCACCACAGCGCGACTATTTGTTTGAAGAGCGGCCATAGCGGCACGCGGGGGGAGGGGGTCAGGCGTGGCGACTAGCGATTTGAAAAATTCCGACGATCGATGGAAGTTTCGCGCCCCATGAAGCCGGCCCGCGCTCGCTGGTGCACGCGCGATGCATTACGAATGGAATTGACGCGACCTGCCGCGTGCTGCCAATAATTCACCCGAAACTGGGCGATATTTCCGCATCGGGGGTACGTGGAAGAATACGATCGACGATAACTTAAACGTTCGAGGCCAAAAATTGCCGGGATATTGCTGGGGGCCTCGGGAAAATTCGAAGAAAGGGTAAATGTTTCGCTCGGCCCAGCGATGGCCCAGATCTTACACTAATGGCAGAAAAACATTCGCCACTGTTCTTCGTAGAAGCTCCAGAGCTCTGCTGAGCGGTCGTTTGCGCGCGAAGCAGGTGCTCGCTGATGAAAATACGATCGTGCGGGAAGAAGGCGCGGAGGAGGAGCGGATGGAGAAGGATTCTTTTAAAGATAGAGAGGCCTTGGAGGCTCCGTGGATAATTCTTAATTCCCGTCTGTCGCGCGTGCTACCTAGGAGAGAGAGAGGTATTAATAGCGGGGAGATGGAGATTCCAGGGGATAGATCGATGACGCTGCACGGGATATCCGACGAAACGAATATGGTAACGAGCTTCCGAGAGATAGGAAAAGCTTTCTGCCATTAGAGAGCAGTTAAACAATTACGGCGATCGGCCGGAGAGGGAGGGCGGGTCGAATGAAAGTACGATACGTAAATAACGGGTGCAGCGTTTGAGAATCGATACGAGCCGGGCAAACAATAGGATTTATCGAATACTACGATTCAATAAATATTTGCGAGGTTGAATAACGAGCGTAGGCGGGCCGCCCGGCGCGGGATCGTAGGAAATATTGAACGAAAGCTGTAGGACTCGTGGGCTGTTGCTACCTCTTTCCGCGGCATTCATTCGTCTGATTAAATAGCGAAAGCTGCGCGATTGAAAGATTAAATCCGCGAACGGAAAGCTGGGAATAATCGAGGCGATTCCGTCGATTCCTCCCGCCGCGGAGTTCTCGCTGATGAATCGATCGATCGATCGATCGATCTACCGACCACCCGGAAAATCCGTCTTCGAGCGCGCTTTCACGGAGCGAGAAAAAAAAAGGCCGAAACTGGTCGGCCCAGCAGGCGGCAGCGGGGCGCGTTATCGCGCGAGTGCGGGCATCACGTGCGAGCCGTGAAATTATGCCGCGGCGGTGGACGTGGACGCACGTCGGCCGTGACGACGCGGACGTTCGCATAATCGAACGATAGAGGGGAGTGTAGTGGGCACCGCGGCGTAAAGCGAGCCAGTTGGGATGCAAATCTTCGGCCGTTTTGCATTTCGTCATCCGCTCGGCGGGAATCGACCGGCGCCCACGGTGCAAGGGAAGCGTCACGCGTCGGGAGCCGCGATCGCGTGCGTCGATGACGGCGCTGTCAAAGGGCAACGACGCGCCCCTTTGTTCGCCGACGCATCGATAAGACACCCCTCGCCGAAAGACAAAAAAAGGAACGAGCGCGGCAACGAATCGCCGCAGCGAAAAAAAGGCGAGATAGCCAGGATGAGAGAGAGAGAGAGAGAGGGACGAGGAGAGAGAGACCGTTAAAGCGCAATTACGCGCACAGAGCGGCGAAAAAGGGAGCAACAAGTACCGGCCGAGGGGGAGTGAAAAAAATATCACCGCGCGACGCGACGTGTCGTTGCGAAAAAACGCGACGCTGCCCCTGGGGGGGCCGGGGTGGAGTCGGTAATTGCGCGAGGGGGAAGGGGCGAGGGAGGGTGGAAGAGGGATGGCGAGCCGAGCCCCGAAACGATATAATTCTGGAAGGGAAAACAAAGGGGGTTTGGGGGTGGTAGGTTGGGAAGGCGACGGGCAGAAAATCCGAAATACGAATAGGAAGTAGCGTCGGCCTGGGCCGCCGCGCGCAATCGCGGCAACCAAGCCAAATGGGATGTAAATCTTGGTTCGCTTTGCATTATGTCATTCCGGTGCGGAGGTGAAACGGTCGTAAAGCGTGGGCGGGATTATGCGAGAGGGCGACGCTCGCTCTGTCCGCGGCGTCGCGTCGGCTTTTACGAGCGACGTCCTCGCGTGAAAATCCGGCTGCAGCCAGCCGGTTATGCGAGCATTCGACGACCAGCCGAACCGTTAAGATGCCGGATCGTTCACCCGGCTACGACGATAGCACGTCGACGTCGCGACACTCCGATCCCTCCAGGACCCTCGTCCTTCCAGGCGACGACGCTCCCTCCACTCGACCTTATTGCTCGCTGATAGATACGATTATAAAGAGCCTCCTCTCGCTCCTCTGCTATCATCCGGCGGGAATTAAGCATGCTACCGATGGCAGACGTTCATGCTAGAACTGGGCGGGCAGACTTCCTCCAACGCGGTGGTCTAGTGAAGAATGTCACGTCGGGATTCAAGGTAGATAGGTGAAACTAGCACGGCTTCTCAATGGCCAACGGTTATCGTGGTACAGCGGTGACCGTTTCACGCGAATGTCTTCCTTGTTTCGACGTCTCGCTCCGCGCGTACCGGTTCAGCGGTAATAATTCCCTGGAATATGTAAGATCCGAGCGGGTTTTACGGTCACCGCGGTTTCATCGATTCGCGTTTTACGCCGCGCCCGTTCCCGTGGAAATACGAATACGACGCTCTCGGCTCGGATGGAAGGGTCCGAGGACTCGATATCTCCGAGGCGGGAATAGCTTACGCGACCCGAGCCATTCGATTTTTCAGAGGCTCGCGGCGCGGATCGACGGCTCGGACTGTCCCAACAAAACGCGGGCGGAATGTCGCGCGCCCGTCCGATTGTACCGATAAATTTTTCCACGGACCCTTTCGACGAGCACTAACGGCGGCCCCGAGCCCGAGCGGGTCGCTAAAGAAGGTATTTTATATTTATCGCCCGGGCGGTAACGTCGATTCCCGTTTTATACATAGGATCGTTCCTAGAGAATACGATCGGCTTCTCCTGTGGCTTCGTCCGAGCAATCTCGGCCGCGGTTTCCCCGCGGGCTCGCGTCGCCGATTCGAAACGGCCAGCCGCGCTCGGAAAACGCACGATTATCCGGCGTTGTTATTCATCTTGGGCTTGATATTCGGTGATACATGGGAAACGGAAGATTTAACGCGACAGCGTGGACCGTTCTCGTTGGGACCGGGACGGACACAACGGCCCGGCCTCGAATAGAGACGTTCGCGCGGAAGCGGTGGCCATTGTGCGAGCAGGCTCGCAGGAATTGGAACAAATTGTCGCCGGTGCACTTCACTTACCAAAACCGTCAAAGGGCGATTACAACAATGCGCAGGGTCGGCGTCGGTTCGGATACGGAGAACGGGGGACGATGATGGATCCGGTCGGCGGGACAAAAGGAACGAATTAAAACGCGGCCCGCGCGATGGAAGGTCACTAAATTAAAGCGTATGAAGGGGGAGAGAGCGGCATCGACCGCGGATGAAGCGGCGGTGAAACGATAACTCGGCGCCGGCGGGACTGAGATGGAAACGATCACGATTAAATCGGAATTAATACGTTTCGAGGGCAAAGCTCGATCGAGCGTAATGGCATTTTCACGGGCAAGCGGATGAATTTCGTTCCCGTGGTTCGTCGAGCTCCATGAAACGCGATGACGATTCTTTCAGCCCTTTTTGCGCCATAACGCGAAATCGATCAGCCGATTCGCAGTCCCCTCTAAAAACGGGGCTGGCGAAATTTATCCCTCCGGGACGCGTTAGTTTCAAGGAATCGGGAGAACCTTCGGGTATCTCGCGGAGGGGAAATGGAAAAAGTGGAGCTCGATATTTCCTCGTTTTCGCAGCTTGCTTACGGCTCGCTTGAGCCGCGTGACCGGCGAAATTCTAAAAACCCTGGCCGGTAAATGCGTTTGGGGGAGCCCCGTGTAGGCGAAAGCTTTGCACCTGTGCATCCCGTTGGCGATAGGTTGCCAGCGTTATCGATAGAGGAACCCTAAACTCTCAGCCCGGATCCTAACCGTAAGCTAACTCTGACCAGAGCTAATCCAAATCCAGCAAGATTCACCGACACCGGCGGCGATATTTTCCCGGAGTATAACCCCGTTATCTAGCTCGTCGCTTCAATTGTTAATCGAGCTCTCGCGGACGGCGTATCTCGACCTTCGAGGCCGTACCTACGGACCACATCCCATCACGTAACCAGTATGGCCGGCTATAGGGCCGCAAGCACGATCCGGAGAGCGCTTTATGGCTTTCATTAAAGCTCACGGAGCCGGTATAAGGACATATGTCCCCAAGGGGAATGGCACACGGATATAAGGCGGAGAGGCTGGGTATATGACGCGGTCGCAGGATTTCTCGCTCGTCGCCGCTCGGTATACGCAATGTTTACACGAGCGAGCGAGCGAGCGAGCCAGCGAGCGGACCCCGACGCTTTTCCCGACAATGAATCCACATTACGGCGCCACCCCCCCCCCCCCCCCCGGCGCATTAAACTATAACGACCGCGAGGACATTCGCCGGAGCGAGTCCAGCCAACCGGCCAGACAGACGGAGGCCGTCCCGCGATCACCTCGTCAACACACTTCCTGCCCGCTGCACAGAGATCTATGCGTTTCCACCGACGATTTCCTCCTCCTTCTTATCACAGCTGGAATTGCGCTAGCGTAACCGGTAACCGAGGTAATACCGCGCCCGGAACGCCTGGAATACGAGGCAAAGGGTAGCCAGAAGCACAACTGCAAAGTCTTCCCCGCGAGCACGAACGGTGAAAATCAAGAGAACGATCTAAACGAGATTCGTGGCCGTACTTTTCTATCGCCCCCCGTTTCGAGAAGCTTCCTCTCAAGCAGCTGGTGCCGAGGTGCAGCGTGCGGCGCAGCTGAGCTGCGAAGAAGACCGGGATTGAGGCAACGGGGGGGGGGGGGGGGAAGATCGCGAAGCAACCGAGCACGATCGACGTACGTGCCGCGAAGCACAATCCGAAAATTGACCCTTCCGCGCCGAGTAGCCCCATTACCCTCGACCCGGCGTCGACGGGGCCATTGACGAATTCACCCCGGGAGAACCAGGCGAACGTCTCTGGCCTCCTCCTCGTCGGTCGGGGTCAACGGTAATGCGATAGAGTTACGTGGCCCAGCAGCAGGGTATACCCTTGGCCACCCCATTATATCGCTCTGGAACCCTTTGGGAAATTGTCTATGGCGCCGAGCTGAGCCTCGATCAACCGTGAAATGTAGTCTGATACGTATTACCGTTGGCCGGGCTATCGTCCCGTTATACACTTGGATGCCGCGATGCAGGCCGACGCAGCGACCGCCCCCATCGAGCCCACCGAGATCTAGATCCTCCAGGTCCAACCGTTTGGCGTTCCGCGTAATTTTTCGTTAATCGAAATCGCTTAATCGGCGATAATAGCGGGGGCTGAATCAGCCAGCTAGCGGGAATCACGCTTAACACATCGACGGCGATGCCGCAACGGGGCTAATAGATTGTTGCCCAAGGATTTCGCTGGCGAAGGGCACTTGAGCGTACGCGGCGTTAACCGTATCTCAACTACTAGGAACTAACTCGGGACTTCTAAATTTTAACGAGGACTTTGACAACGGGGCGCGCCGTTAAAAGCGATATTAGGGGGGTCGTAGCGACTTCGCCGCGAAGGAATTTATGGCGTTCGAGGTGCGGAAACGGGTCCGTTTAGTGGCGTGTTCCCCGAACAAGTTCGCGTCGTTACGGCGTCGCTTGTGATCGACCGGGGAACGTTGAAATTTCGGCTCGACTGGGATTATCGATCGTTTCGCTCCGTTATCCAAGTTTCCCCGGTAGATGACCGCGCGGTAGCTTGGGAGAATAAAAACGCGCCGGGGACGTTCTTCGCTCTGGTCGCGAAGGTTCTACCCACGGAATCGTCCTCGGTGGAAGTTTATCAGAGACGCAGCATCTTTCAGCGGGGCCCGTATAACCGCGTTATACCGGGCGGCGTTAGGAGAGATAGGTGAAGCGGGAATGATTCACGAGCGACGGAAATAGAACTATGACCGTTTCTCGACCCCGTGTGCTAGCTCTCGTGCTCGATCCTCTCCCTCTCTCTCTCTCTCTGTGGAGGGTCGACCAAGAGCCCTGAAGAGCCCGTAAGACGACCGCCGGTGTAGTACGAGGGCCGAGACACCTCCAGCTTTCAAAAACGCACGCGCACACTTTCCCACGAGAATTCCCGGGCGACTGCCCTTCCCTAAGTCGCCGACTAATGCCGGGTCTCGGCGATCCCCTTTCGTACATTCTCGACCGGGTTTAAAGGGAGTCGATGCCGAAGGGAGAACGGATCACCGAGGCCTGGTTAATTCCCGTAACGGTTCTCCCTTCAAGGATTAATCGACTCGTGTTTCTGTTGTTCACGCTAACCCAAGATATGGATAAGTTCTCTTCGTTCGCCGAGGACGTGACGCTCGCCCGCTTCTAGCGCATCTAGCGGCACTGTCAAGGTAAATTAACGGCTAACAGCCTCCCTTAGCAGCTAACCCTCGATCGTCGCTAGTTAACGGCGCGGAATCAGACGAAGAAGACTCGTCTCTGTGCTCTCTAATCGGTGCATCCAATAGCGCAACCATCTTCTAATTAAATCCTCGCCGAATCGCCTGGATAGAGACTGCCGCCAGTCACGAATCGGCGCCGTCCACTCTCGGCGGAATATTAAATGTCGCTGGCGAATTTATCCGGGGGTGCAGGGGGCGCGTTATCTGGGCCATCTATCCAGGTAATTCGCGGGGCATGGCAACGCGACAAAGACTAACCATCGATCTTCCTGACATTGTTGTGCTTGCAGCTTGCACATCGGGACATTCATCGTGTTTTGTTTTGTTGTAGCCTCACCCACATCCCTCCCCGATACCCGTTCAGGTTCCTACATACGCGTCCTCGTCTTCTCCGCTCTCCTCGGGCTCTTCACTCTTCTACAAGGCGTTTCCATTGCCCCGCGCGCTCGATCCTCTCGAGCGTACGGGATTCCTTGCTCGCCGCGGCGTCCCTCCATCCACCCTCGAACACACTCTGTTCTCCACTTTGCCCCTGCCTTCCCTACACCGTCTACCTTTACTTATTCTTCTTCTTCTTCTTCTTCTACTTCTACTTCTTCGCCGTTGCCTCGTTTCGAGCCCGCGACGAGTGCCTGGCTACGCCGTCGATCCTCAGAGGTAAGTGTCACACGCAGCATCCACATTCGCGAATACTCGCGCTGCTCGAGCTACAAGGAACCACCGAGGCCCCCAGTACCAAGGAGACGCGATTCTTTTCATCCCTTTCGTGCATAGCTCCGGCAGGTTCCCGTGATCTTGGAGGAGTAATTGCTAGATTAATAAACGCGGAACCCGATGTAATATCCAGCCGGCCCTGGAGTCCTTGGATAGCGACGCGGTGCACGGGGGTGGGTGGGGGCGCGGAGGAATGGTCGTTTCGCGAGAGGGAGCGCCGGTGAAAAAGGAGGAACGGACGGAAAGGAGTGCCCTGGGATATGAGCTCCGCGATATCCGCCGCGGAGCTCTTTGCCAACTGGCTGCAACCTTTCCACCGTGGAAAAAATCCTGCCAAGGAGAAAAGGCGACCTCCCGAAACGCGGCCAGCGCGAACGCGCCCCGCGAGAAACGGCTCGCCAACGACCGTCGGGAGAGAGACCGTTGCAAGCTTCCCCCGCTTCCAGATGAAACCTTTGAAACGCCCGAGCTTCTCTTTTCTCGCTGCGAGCCTGGGATTAATTTAATCGGTGCAAATCGTAGCGAAATTCCGGCTTCAATTCACCCCGGCCTCGTCGTTCTTTTTCCAAAGCAAAGCCGACGAGTTTTCCGCCCGCTACCGGTAACCCCTAGTTAGCCGCTGAGAGGGCGCAAAGATTAATACTTGCGCTTGGCGCAGCGTGTGCAAGATACGCGCCCTTAACGCCGCTATAATGGACTTGCAAACTATTCAACGCGCGGTAACCCGGCTAACTTAGCACGGTCTCAAAGCCGATCCTCGCCGGCTATAGGACACTTGCGTGCTTTCGAATCTGAGGACGGTACAAGTGCTGACTATCGCGGTATTAGGGTAACTGCGCTGGCGGAACCCGTTAGAAACTGTCGCCGGTAAGGGGCGGGGGGAAAAATCAACGGGGACCGGAGTTACTCGATGGGAAAGCTGGAGGCGGGGGAATAAAAAGAGATCCAAAGACACGTTCTGCGCTCGCAGCCTGTGATTGAAACGAATTACAGAGACAATTTGCAGCGAGCGTTGCGGCAGTGAAAATCGAATCTCCCGCTTTATTTCGCGCGCGAGGCGCGCCCGTGGAATTATTTTTTAATCGCTCGTCGGGCGTGATTGCGTAGTAATAGGCGAGCGGGGGCTCGATAATTGCAGCGGGAACAGGTCGACCCCTGGAGCCGTTTCGTCGCCCAGCCCGGGGAGCAAGAACGAAGCTAGGTGACTTTAACGATCATAGATAAACCTAATGGCCCGCGCTAATTAGAAGCAAAGAGCATTATCGGCCCTCCGCCGGCCGGCAAAAACAAATTTGTCGGCCACATCTATTACCGATCCTCGGTTGTTTGCGCGGTGTGCAACGCTCGTATCTGGCCCCCGCCGGTGAATCGACCGGCTCTCCATTTGCATGTCCGTCCGGCGTTCGTTCCCCTTCGGAAACCTCCCCCCCCCCCCCCCAGCGAAATACTTTTAATTACAAGCCGGAGCCGTTCATTCTCTCGGCCCATAAAGAACCTCGTTAAGAATGAATCTCGAAAGGCGAAGGTCTTTGAGAGGCCGGTATTCCGGGGATTCAGCGAAACGGACTAATCGTTATTCAGAGGCGCGGTAGGAGCATACGATCTACGGTGTTCCCGGGCTTAATCATTCGCTACTTAGTCCAGAGTTATCTTAGCCGCCCCCGTTCACCGAACTTTCATCCGGTGGGGGGGCGGCGGAGAGGCGGCGTCGGTTCCCCGGGGAACTTGGCGACCTCGATGACCCCGGATAAACTTAATGGATCCGGGCTAATTAGGCCGGAAAGTCCTGGGTAGCCGAGCCATCGGGGGGCCGCCTTTCGCGTGGCCCCACGAATAATTTCCACGGCCACTTCCTGCCGCAGGAGAGCCCCAGGAGACGAAACGATTCGCCGACCAACGTCACCCGAGCGCGTCCTGCATCCTGGACCGTCGACAGCCCGACAGCGTCAACTATTAGTTCGATCGAAACCTCGCCGAGGAGCGTGCATTTCCGGCTGAAGGACGCCCTGTGAAACGCGCAACCAACGTCCTCTCCACCGGCAGCCATCCGTACAACGGATCGTCCCGACCAGGTAAGGATTATTCATCCCCCGAACCTCCGTTCAATTTCTCGACTCTATCAAACTCAGCGAATGCGCGGCGAATTCGTAACGAAGCAAGGGTGGAGGAAGACGCTCCGCGGGACCGAGAGATATCTCTAGGTAAAAATGCTACGTGGAAGAATTAATCGGCGCGGCATACCGGTGAAACGGAATTTCCATTTGGCCGACGGGTGGCGAGGCAAACACGGGGTAAACTATCATTGGCCACGCCGATTCCATTAGCCGACTTCGGTCGCTCGTTTGTCGGGGAGAAGGCGAGAGAGTTGGTGTACCAGAGACGTTCTATTATACCGAATACCCAGGGGGAACGGCCGAGTTCAGATAAAGATGGATCTGCTTGCGGCGGAGGGGAGGAACGGGGACAAATAGCCGAGGGGCGGCGAAAGGGACCAAGATCGTTCGGAACGATGCTTCATCCCCGAGCACAAAGGAGGAGCAGAAGTAACAACCGCGGCGAAATAACGTCGATGGGTGGGGGAAGAAAGTTGCGGGGGAAAGCAGGGCAGCCGAGAGTGTTTCTGATTCTCGTCTTCCGTTTCGTTCGGGGATGAGAGATTGCAGGGGGACACCGCGGGGTAAATGAATCAGCGCTGTCTACTACCCTAGTCTCGTTTCAACCGTTGAATATTTGATTGACCCCGGGCAGACGCGGCGAGATCAACGTAAAACCGCTAATTCCGACTGCCGGCTTAACTCCTCTCGCGTTTACTCGGTCGCGCCCTTTAAATTGCGAGGGGAATAACGGGGGTGGCCGGCCGAATACACGACGAATGGGACTCGTTTTAATCGATCGAGCCCACCTTAACCTCCTCCCTTCTTTCTCGTTGCAGAACATCGCCGAGCGATTCGACGTGGGGCCTAGAGCAAGCAGAGGAGCCGAGGTAGCGGAGGATCCTCGAGGAACCGAGCGACGCCGTCGAATGGGAACGGCGTGTTTTCGCGGAACGAGGAACGGTCTCGCGGTTGGACCAAAGAGTAGGTATAATAAGAGGCGTCACTCGACAAGGACAGAAATAATCTAGGGAAACAGTGATTTCTAGTGAGACAACCAATTTAAATGCCCATTCGGCCCCATTCGGCAATGATCGGTAAACTTCGGCAATAATCAGCCAATTGTGGTAAGGTACATTTAGTCGATTTGAATATCCCGCTCGAATGTACAACCAATTTAAATGCCAAGGTCAAGCAAGGACTTCAAAGGTTCCGCCCGGAGTGACGCCTCTTATTATACCTACTCTTTGGTTGGACTCCGAAAGCTTACGAGGACCTCTCCTCCCTTCCTCACCCCTTCGGAAATGCCGGGTACACGCGACAAACGTTGCCGCACGAACGAGCAACGCGACCAGAAATATCGCGGTCAAATCAAATTTAAGTCCCTCGACCGTGTGTAAACTGCATTTACGAGGGGCGCGTTGTTTTTTTTTTCTTCATACCCTGCCTCACCGGGGACTTTAATTTTCTAGCCCCGGGGAGCGCCGCGCTCCCCTCGTCGATCATTTACGCGCATCGAAAATTAAAACGGATGCCCCGACGAGTTTGCTCCCGTTGCGTCCATCGAGTTACCGATGCTGTTAGCGTCGTAATGTTCTTTGACAAACTATCCGCGAATCCCTGTTCTATGCTCCTCCCCCCCCCCCCAGCCGCGCAAGAGGAACGGAGGAGAAACGCGTCGTAAAGTTTTCCCGCCGGCACGTGCGAGTCGTTACAAAGCCACGTGGACAAGACGATTCCGTTTTATGGGATTGCGAAACGAACGACTCGCCCCGGACGACCTGGGCGTCTTGTGACAAGATCTCCAGGACCAACGAAGTCCTTCGACTCCGCCGGCGGGTCGGTGTCTTCGAGGCGGCAGCGTAATCGCGCAATGTCCGTCAATAAAACACGCTGACGCTCGGTAGGCGGGGATACGTCGAGGAGATCGATGCGGCGGAACGTGGACAGAGAGCCGTCCGTTGCGTGCCCCTTTATAGTTTCCACGCATCCTTCGACGGTAGTAACGGAAGACCGAACGAGAAGCGAGGCAGATACGCTTTACGACCCCGTCCGAGGCTAACTTGTTTTGTTCCCGCATCCTTTTCAACGTCCTTGTCCCGCTGCCCGGGCGTGTTTACTTTAACGCCTGGCTGAGCTCTATTTCGCTGACCACGTATGCGGGGCAAGTTGGAACAGAAATAGGGAAGTGGGTCGGGATCGGCCAGCCGTGAAGGTGAGCGGGTTCCGAGCTGCCCGGCAAGAAGGGTGTCGAAGGAAACGTGGCAAATTAAGAAGTCGAGCATTCCTTAGGGTCGTATAGACTCTCGCTCCCCATTCATGGCTCCCATTGATCCCGTTGAAGAGCGAGCGAAACGGTAAAACAGGAGACCGCGGACGGTACTGAATCCTCGCGCTTCGCTAGTGCCACTTAACCACCCGATTCACGGTGTCCCTGTATCTTCGCCGGCGTTGTACACGTTCACGTTCGTCCCGAGGATATGGGAAATTCGAGCGGGTAGGCGAAGCGAGCGCGCCTCGAGGACCGGGCCAGATGTTTCGAATCGAGAGCAAAGCAGCCCGTGAAAAGACGGCTCCTCGGTCCCCGTAGGAGAGTTCGCCGAAGCGTGTATTCGAGACGCGTCCAGGACGCTCTTGTACAAAGTATTCCTTGTAAACCCCCATCGAGCGGGCGTGTGTGTCGAGCACCGATCGATCGAGACGTCGAAGCCGGGCGGTGCCGTTGCTTTCTCCGTCGCGGGGCAAAAACGGAGGCGGAAATTGGCCGACGGAGTGATTCGCGAGCGCGACCGAGGGTGGTTGCGTCATTGCGCCTAGGCTGTAGAAATCGGGGGTGGGGGGCGGGGGCTACTTTAATTAACGGCAGCTCGCGGCAAGCATCGCCGTAAGAATTGTTACGCCCCGACACCCGCCGAGTAATTACATTTTCGCCGCGCCGCCGTCGGAATCGTAATATCGGCCTCGATTGGCCCGGTCGAAACGATCGTCGGCGACGGAGGGAGGAAGGGAACGGAAACGACACCGGGAAACAACGATAATCAACGCGAGGGGGGGGGGGTTGGCGGCGAAGGTTGGTACTCGTTAAGAGCCAGACGGGGTTGTTCTGAAAATCAAGGGGCGAGGCCGGAATTCTTCTCCCGATTGTTGCCCGCGAAAGGCGAGCCTCCGGGAAACGTATACGCGCGTGATCGGTTTCTCCGAAGCGGATAGGCACGCTGCCTCGCGCCTCCATCGATCGGTGGACACGCGCTCGCTTACCTTTTTACATTTTAGAGACGGTACGAAACTATTACCTATGGATAGTTGCCGAATAAACGAGCGAACAGAGTGCTCCCAGCGTTTCGCCGCCCTAGCGACACACTGACATACACACACACACTCACACACACACATACACACACCAGAGACTTTTCGAGAAGAGAAAGAAATCGTGGTAGCGTATGATGTCCGTGCAAGCTTACTAGTGCCGCCGTGCTTTTTCGTTACGAATTCATTTCGTCGCTCGTACCTATCGAACGATTTGTATGAAAGTCATCGTGAGTCATCGATGGCTCGCCGTTCCGTATGGCGGAGGGCGACCGGAGCCCCGAAACCACCCTGCCGCGCGACGCTCTTGGTCTTTCAATTAATCGGCGACGATTACGCGGGCAGGTGCACGCGCAAAAAGCCCTTCGACTTGCGCGAGAGGGCTCGCGTAACGCCGCTGCTAAAATAAGGGAGGAAGAATGGGTGGAGCGGGGTGGCTGCGCGCTCGACGGCCCGAAACGGAACGAGGAGTCTAGTCATAGCGAACAAAAGAGGAATGTATTTTATGATATTTTACGCATAAAACGATCGTAAGTCGAGTATAGGGATTAGTCCAAGGTAAACTTAAGTAGAGGTGTATAAACGAGACGTCGGGGTGCAGAGGGGGTTGCACAGTCTACAGGGGCTGTGCAGACGATGCAGATTATTCGAGCCAGCGGCCGGCGACCGTACCAATGATCAATTATACATATAGCTAATTGTCATCGTTAAATACCAAGCTCGCGACGATCGGCCTGCGGCCCGGTATCGTGCGGGGGAGGATGGACGCGACCAATCTATTCCGTTTCATTGACCATTGATCGCCGGTCCGCGTGGATCGCCCTGTCACGGATATAACGACTTAAGCGCTACTGTAATATATTGTATATTGTTTCGCGTTGTTTATTTTTCAATGTTTTTACTAGGAGACGCGTTTTTACGATACTCAAGAGAATTATCGCGTAATGTTATAGCGAGATACGGCTCGTTCTGGTCCGCGGTGCTGGCGCACCGATTGTCCCTGGCGAGTGAAGAGAGAGAGCAAGCCCTAGGAACGTTCCCCGTTTTCAACGACCATTAGGATAAATTCGAATCAGAAACGTTAATGAACGCGCCACCGATCGGAGGTGTGAGATCATCCCTGCGGAGTCTAGCTGTACGTATCGGATAGTTGGTCGTGTTTTAAGGTAAAGGAGCCGGGTGATCTCAGACCTTGGAGCGATCGCCATCCCCTGCCGGTTACACCGGACGATCACCTACCCCTCCTACACTGCGAACAGCGCGCGTTTGCTTGAAGAGTGACGACCACAGCCACGGCGGACCAGCCGGATTAGTAATGTTTATAAACTTCAACTGTATTTCCAGCAGCTTTTGCAGTGTGTAAACTAACCAGAGAAACCGACGCAAATCTATAGAGTCTAGGTGAGGTTTAAGACCGTACAGCTTGCGCGTTGGTGATTAATTGCGGAGGTGCTGTCCGCCCTCGGAGTATCGGACGCGACCGGAAGCGTGTACCGAGCGACTGGATATACGCGGAAGCAAGCAAGCTTGCCTTGATTCTCGAAAGTTAAGTAATGTTAGTTTGCGAGGAGGAAGAGGAGCGAGATAGAGAGAAAGAGAGAGGGAGAGAGAGAGAGAGAGAGAGAGGGGGAGAGAGGGTGGGCCGACCGACGAATTCGTTTTGTACGATGCGTGACAGCGAACGGTTACGTTCAAAGATAGTCTAATAGCGAAACGAAGTGCACTATGGATCGTAAAGGCTAACTCTAGCAGCACGAAGTACGTTAACGAGTTTTAATAGCGAAAGTCGTCGTAAGGGAAAACGAACGCTGCAATTATTAACGAAGCATAAGCCGCTGTTGATGTTTCCTAAGAAAATGGCCTTCGACTTTGGATCGAAGCGGGGTTCGGGTACAATAGGTACACCGAGGGGAGAATGTTACGACCAGTACCAATTAATTATTATTCGACATTCGCGCGGAAAACCACGGGATAGTTTGCGCGACGGGCGAGATTTCTATCGGGAGTTTCGTTCTCGGATCGCGCGACCTAAACGATCAGCGGATTTCGGAGATGCCTAGTCAACGCGCGCTACCGAGGATTATTTATCTTGATTCTGCGTTCATCCGATTCCTGTTCCTTTCGAGACTCGCGTTACCGTGTACCGGCATCGAGAACGAGACGCACGAAATATTTAGGGGAAATTCGGAGCGCCCGTACACGTGAAATAATTTGTGAAACGCTGAACGACGTTACTTACGATTTGGTATAACGACAGACGGTCAAATCACGGGGAATATTTTATTCTAGTCGTATCTTTCATGCTTTGCCAAGTAAAATAATATAAATTCCTGTGTTAAGTGTAATAGTCAATTATGTTTTAATAAAATCTGCCAAGATTCTTGCCGATTCTTTCCTTTCCCTACCCACGAAAATAAGGCGGCAGACCACTGTGAAAAATCGGAAAAATCGATTTTTCTCTTTTTTACATTTTCTGAAAGACGCACGTTTCAAGAATGCTCTCTCCCTCTAAATGTTATGAAGAAATTCGCAAAATTGACGGAGATATAGTATTTTCCGTGAAACGGTGTCAAGCGCGCGACTGAGCCGAGCGGAACTTTGAACACGTTTTCCTGAGAATGACATTTTTCAACCGCGTTGACAGTATACGGAGAAAATTATGCGTCTAATTGACACGAGCAACGGCATTTATTGTACAGTAAACCCGTCGCTATTACGTGACGATCAGTTTTTTTCAATTAACGACCTGCTTCTATTTTTTTTATCAACATTTCCCCAATTTTGTACCCCGAAAACATGATTTTTCTTTCAGTGGTCCGCCATTTTGTAATTTTTTGCGATTTTGACTTTTTTTGATCGTCACGTAATAGAGGTAGGCTTCTAGTTTCTAAATATTTCTGTCTTTTTAAATTCGGGTTAACCATATGGCCTGGGCACTGTCAACGCGATAAGCACGATTTTGCCGCAGCGCACATTTTAAGCAAGAGTATACAGGAAACATATTTATGAATTTAATTGAACAAAATTTTTTCTTACCCTTCGATATGTACACTATTAACTATACTAAGCAATAAATTGATTTGCTTGCGTTGTTTGGTTGAAATAAATTCCCGAAAACACCCTTGCATTTCGAACCGTTACAGTGGTCTGCTCCCCTAAGAGGGGATTGCACCTTGTTGGGCCGAAAAATAGGTAATACTTTGTGAATTTTTTGTTGAAAAACGGTTCAACAAATTAATTTGAGGTTTGCCAGGCTGATTTATTGTATCTTAAACTATTGTTCTGAATTTTTGTGTGACAGTGAAAGAAAAAACATGGCAAATACAGGGAAAGCGTTGAAAAATAATCGGGTGACCCTGGCGTTTACGAAAAGTACTGTAACGGTTATACGACAAAAGTTATAACACAAAACGGAAAAGAGATTCTTAAACTATATGAATGTGGCTATGGCTGATAGTAGATTTATTGCCGTATCTGTTACCGTTCCTTTTTTATTTAAAGAAGTTTTCCCGACTTTGAGGCAAAACCTTTCTCAGACTCAAACCAGGGCGCTTCATCTTCTTCAAAAAGCTGCCACATTAACATTTTTTTAATTTTTTTTTTAAAGCATCTACTGCCACCCATAGCCAAATTCATATAGCTTAAGAATCTCTTTTCCTTTTTGAGTTTCGAATAACCCTTACAGTAGTTTTCGTCAACGCCAGGGCCACCCAATTATTCTTCAACGCTCTCTTTGTATCTGCCATGTTTCTTTTTCCACTGTCACACAAAAATTCAGAACAATAGTTCGAGATACAATAAAACGGCCTGCTAAACCTCAAATTAATTTGTTGAACCGTTTTTCAACAAAAAATTCACTAAGTATTACCTATTTTTCGGCCCAACAAGGCGCAATCCCCCCTTAATTAGAAGCTAAGTAGACATAATTGGTGGAAGCAGGAATGTATGTACCCATACAAGGAAGAAGAAGAAAAAGCAGGAATGAGAAGAGAACTATTGGAATCGGAGGCCATCTGGAGAATAAGCCGACGAATGAGAATTCTGTGAAAAAATATATTCGTATAAAATTCTTCTATGATAATAGTAATGTCGATAGACACACGCGAACCCTTAACGATAACATGACCACCGATACTTCCTTACCATTCATATAGAGAGTAAGATTTAAATAGCAGTCTTTAATATTAAATATTGCTAGAACGTTGAAATTAACATACGCTTCCTATGTACAATTTCACCAACCAGAAATGATAAGAAACAAGTAATTCTAATCGTTCTTATAACTAACTATGGTTTCCATTTTATGAATAGAGGTTGAAAATGACCTTAACTGAACCTCTTGACTGTTCGCTATGAAAACGGGCTGCGTTTCGTCCCACTCTTTGGGAATGCCGCAGTCGGGCACGGTGTAAGTCAGGATGTCGAAAGAGCATAAACAATCCAATAACGGAAGAAAGCTCACTGTACCTGAAACAGAACGAACCAAATAACAGTAACATCGACGTATCCCCGTACATTGCGAATGTGGTAAGAAAAGGACGCCAGAGGTTGGAGCGCGAACCAACCTGTGATCTGACGTATTACTTCTCGGATCTCCTTCTGTATAGCCTTGGAGTCTTTGGTTCCTACTTTGGGAAGTCCGTTACTTGTACTGTCGTTTACTCCGTTTGAAGTTACGCCTTCGTAATCCACTTTGAACTCCCACTTCTCCAAGACCTCTTTGGTGTTCACGTTCGTTATGACGAGCGTTATTTTCTGCACTTTGCGCTGAACGAGCCACTCTTGAATCTGGCCGAGGACAGTGTCGAGGAAGCCCTTGATCTTCTCGTCCGTGGACATAAGCACGAACAAGCCGAAGTGCTCGACAGGCTCGAATGTTTCTGGCGGGTAAATGCCTCTTTGGTAGAGAATACTGTTCACGCCGTAGACTGCAAGAGAAAGATAAAGGAATCCGTGTAACAACGGCTCGAGTCGATGTTCGAAGCAGCTATATTGGAGCAGGGTGCTGAACGTTCGACGAACTTACGAAGATACTCTTTGACTAACTCCGCCGAACCCTTCAGCGTGATACATTTCGCTTTCTGCTGAGTCTCCGTCATAATTTTCAAGCAACTATCGCCGAAACACCAGTTAAAACGAACGGAATTTCGGTTCAAAAAAGGTAGCACCTTACAGGTTACGAGGAAGCCGGTTTAACATTTTTAAAACGTCCAATGCACTGCCTACTGACCGATATTTCACCAATCACGTAGATTGTTCGCCGGGGGTTCGAAAAGCTCATGGAATCCACCCGAATATTTGCCGCGTAAATTTGCCGGATTACAGACGAAATCGTGCATGAATTTTCATATAGAGAAATGGCAAGTGTTGATTAAATAACCGGCGTAAGTAAAAGTGAAACTTATCGGAAGGAATTCGCGCGCGAAACCACTCTGCACAAACGGGACGCTTTGAAACCGGAAACCGATTCAAACTGAACGTTAGTAAAGCGTTCCACAACTAACAAATATGTTACCAACTGATAGATTCAAATGAGCGATGCGTCTAAATGCGACGCAATTTGTGGCCGATTACAGCGCTGCTCGAACGGAGGTGGAAGCTGTAGACACTGGACGCATCCAATTGCGGTTAATTTTCCAAGCTCTCGACACACGCGTCCATCATGGCATCCGCTGAAGAATTGAACGTCTCTGCGCTTGTATACGACTATCTATTGAAGAAAGACGCGTCGTTGGCGAAGGTTTTTCAGAAGAAAACAAAGGCGGTAAGATTACTGAAAGATTCCACGTATATACTCCGGTCGATCGATCGCAATGTTGCCGATGCCCATGCGGTACGCGAAGTGCCGCCATTCGGCCGTACCACGTGGGCGAAATGCTTTCGATGTTTAATATTTCGAATTTCTGTCGATATTAAGCCTAATTATCACTGTCTCCGGTCGTTTAACCATTGTTAATCGATATCGTCGACTCTACGTACCAGTAGAAGTGTATAAATTTTAGCCGATTCACCGTACGAATAACAGTTTCAGTCACGTTCGTTTACCTTTTTTTTTTCTAGCCCACACTACCGAAGGGGGCACCAACGATACAAGACGTGTTCCAGCACTTTCAAAAGACATCCCCCAAGAAAGTAAATGCAAAAGCACAAGCTAAAGATAGTAGCTCGGAATCTAGTTCAGAGAGCGAGGATGAAGCACCTAAAAAGGTCCCGCAAGTAAATGGGAAAGCCGCAGCCGACGCTGCGGCGAATAATAAGCAACAGGCAGCTTCCTCCGGGGACAGCTCGAGCGAAGATGAAAAGCCAGCGGCAAAAGTTAAGCCAGCTGTTAAGACACCATCTAAAGCACCGCCTGTAAAGAAAAAAGATAGCTCAGATGAGAGCTCCTCGGAGGAGGAGGTAAAGACGCCAAAAGCACAACCAAAAGCGGTCTCTACCCCGAAAGTAACTCCAGTACCACAAGCCGAAGAATCTTCGGATGACGACTCCGATTCTGATAACGAAGTGTCTAAAACGAATGTGACACCTAAGGCAATCGTGAAAGCAGCAGCTGGCAAAAAAGAGTCCGTAAGCAACGATAGTAGCGATAGCGAAGAAGACAGTCCAGTTAAACCGGTGCTGAAAAAGCCTGTTGCATCAGCAATAAAGACACCAGCTAAAAAGGAGCGATCGGATAGCGATGATTCCGACGGTTCCTCGGAAGAAGAGAGCGTGGAACCTCAGCCAGCAGTTAAAGCTACACCAGTAGTAACGCCTGCGAAGGCTGCTAAGAAGGAAGAAACTTCCAGCGACGATTCCGATGATTCAGAAGACACACCTGCTGCGAAAGCACCGGTTCCGAAACCAACTCCAAACCCCGTCCAAGAGAAGAAGAAACTTGGAAAGTCTGCTGCACAAAAGAAAGAAGCGGCGAAGGCCGCAAAGGACGCTAAGTCCACGCCTGTGAAGCAGACAGTCGCGAAAGAATCGTCCAGCGAAGAGAGTAGCGACGAGGAGGAGTCACCGAAAAAGAAACCTACTCCTATTGTAGCAAAGAAAGTTCCTGCTAAGATGGAAGAGTTGTCCTCTGACGATGATAGCAGCGAAGAAGAACCGCCAGCTAAAAAGCCTGCACCCCCGACACCAGCAGTTACAAAGAAAGCTCCTGCTAAGAAGAAAGAGTCGTCCTCCGACGACGATAGCAGTGAAGAAGAGAAGCCTCCGGCTAAGAAACCTGCTAAGCCAGCAGCCCCAACTAAAAAAGCAGAATCGTCCAGCGAAGATTCCGACGATTCTGACGAAAATGAGAAACCGGCTGCGAAGCCTGCACCAAAACCAGCAGCTAAAAAAGCAGAATCGAGTTCCGAGGACTCCGATGAATCCGAAAATGAGAAACCCGCGAAAACGCCGGCATCTACACCCGCAAAGGTAGCGGTGAAAGCGAGCGCCAAGAGAAAATCGTCTAGCGAAGATTCGGAGGAGGACTCTTCGGAAGACGAGAAACCAAAAGCAGCAGTAGCCGCGACAAAAGGCTCCGACTCTGAGGAGAGCGATTCTGACGAAGAGGAGGAGACTGTACCGCAGCAAAAGACACCAGCCAAAACCGAGAAGAGGAAGCACAAAGAAATAGAGGAGGGTGATGAGGAGGAGGAGGACGAGGATAAACCACCCGCGAAAGCTCAGAAAAACAACTACAGCAACTTCGTGAAGGCGAATAGCAGCTTGAATGGTGATAAGGTACGGTATCGCCATCGTCAGGACTAGAGACAAACGAATGGTTTTATTTTACCAAGCTTTATGTTCTGCAGCAGCAAAAAAATTCTCCGTTCCGTCGTGTAAAGGACGACAACGTAAACGTGGACCCGAAATTGGCAAATAATTCTTTTGAGGCTAAGGTAAATGCTTGGAAACATCCGAGAAACGCAGGTCACTCGCCGTTTTGTAAAAACTTGAGACCATGTTTCCGTGCATTCACCGATCCTTCTTAGAATGTAGATTTAAGAGAAATGATACGCTTATAGAAAACGGCGCTTGACTTGAGTTTCTTTTGTTCTAGGAGGACAATCAAGAAGAGGGTGGTTTTAAGAAACACGGAGGAAGGGGTGGATTCGGTGAAGGACGCGGAGGTTTCGGTCGCGGTGGGTTCAGGGGTCGCGGAGGCGGCGACAGGGGTGGTCGCGGTGGCGGCGACAGGGGCGGTCGCGGCGGCGGCGATAGGGGAGGTCGCGGGGGTGGTCGCGGATTTGGCGATAGAGGTGGCCGCGGATTTGGCGATAGAGGTGGCCGCGGGTTTGGTGATAGAGGTGGTCGCGGTGGATTCAGGGGTGGTCGCGGCGGCTATGATAAAGACGGTGGCGGTGGTTTCCGAGGTGGCCGTGGAAGAGGTGGTTTCGATAACAGGAGATCGTGGGCTGGCAACGATAGGGGAAACGATAACGAAGGGGGTAAGTCCGACGGATTTAGGAAATCGTGGGGTGACGGTGAAAGGGGGGGCGGCCGCGGTGGTTTCAGGGGAGGTAGGGGTGGTTTTGATAGAAAGAAATCATTCGATGGCGCGCAGCAACAGAATAAAAAAATTACATTTGACGATTGATGATAAGAATATGTACAAAGGTGAGGGGTAGTTGGTTTTAGAACAGTCGAATGTGAGAGCAGACTTTCGTACAGTGACTAAAATTATAATTTTTTGTTTTTCAACAGAGGGGTGCTCGTGGCTCTTGGGGCGAGAAAGCGAATCTGGACCTCAAATTTACGAGAGGGAAGTCATTTCGTCACGAAAAGACGAAGAAAAAACGCGGTAGCTACCGCGGCGGTCAAATAGATACTAGCGTCAATTCCATTAAGTTTGAGGATTGAGTAAGCAGTTGTGGAGTTTATATGTAAATGTTTTAACGTTATTAGCCGATACATTTAGTTAAGTAAAATATCGTAAGGATAGGAACAGGAGAGGCCCTTTAGTTTCCCATTGACTAGACAGTGGATTTGACGGTTTAAAAACACGACATTCGTGCGATTGTCACTCAGCTATATCGCGATGTTGCGCGAGGCAATTCAGGTCTTTGTTCGTATCAGTGGTTCGTTGAAGTTCAGTTCTGGCCGTTTTGCACAATTTACGACCACGTAGACGTTTTAACATTTAGTATCTATAAGGCTGCGGTTTCAACTTGTCCGTCGAATGTCTCGTAAAGTCACGATTACTTATTTTAATACGAGGAGTATAGCTTGTAAAAGCTACTTCGAAACCGAACAGCTATTGTATTATAAATTAATGAACGTTGTTTATCGCAATATGTAATATATCTCGGAAGACTATCGTTCCTAGATTTGGCTAGGAAGTTCCGGCAATTATCATTAACATCCGCTATCATTAAAGCTTGAACAAAAAAGTGTATCGCCTGGGTAATTATCGTTTTCAGTCATTGCATTCACTAAGGAAGGGTTCCCTACAGATATATTCTCTAAACAGAGTATTTTGACATAAGTTTTTTCCTTGTAATTAGCCATGAGTTCGTATTTAAATAAGACATATATATATATAAATGACTGCACGAAATAGTTTTTATAAGCGTACCCATTTGACATGCAAAGAATTTCTTGAAGTTCGACCGGAAAAAAGCTAATATCTCGATGCGAATAAGTTCAAACCCTTTGGGATGCAAAATTTATTATATTCCTTCATCGTTGAATTAAAAGTACACGCATTCTTTGTACGATCCATGTCATAATTGAAGAATAAGTATAAAGACACTGTAATCTTAACAATTAACATCGTTCTTTCAACCCCTGCCTCGTCGAGCGTTACTTTAATACCCCTACCGCGTGAAAAAGACAAGCGAATATTAATTTTTCTCTTAAACCGTGAGATTTCGAAAAAGATACGAGTTGTAACGCGGGCGACTCGAACGAAGGCTCGCTCGCGACGAGCCGCGGGGAAAAAGGGAGGGGGCGTTGCGGGTTACCCTCTTTCGTTTCCTCTCTCAGCTTTTTCTCCAACAAGAGAAAAAACGGTTTCGAAGTGGAATAGGGGCCGATATTCCTCGTCTCATCCCCTCTTTCTCCCCGGCTCTACCGGAGCACAGAGAGCGGTTACTTACGATTCTACAGTCAACCTCTGGACATCCACCTGTGAGGACGGAGGTGTTCGACCCCACGACATCCGGTGCAGTGACATGTACAGTGTTTAAGAAACTCGTGTGCCCTCGTTTTCATCCTCTCCCTTCTAGCCCCCGAACCTTGCGATCGATTAATGTAACGCGTGGTCGATCGCATCGCCGAACGGACCGAGACCAGGATTCAAACGCACCAGTGCCAAGAACGAGTTTGCTCACGGTGAGTGACGTGTCCTCTAACGATCTGTAACAAGTAAACATCAAGATTCTTAGCCGACTGCGTCGGGAGTCGCGAGCTTTCAAATTCGGTGCATCCCAGCGTTACCCGTGTTTCGTTTAATCATGTAAATTAGACAAGAAGCTCGAGCCCCCGCCGAGATCTCTAGCCTCCTAATCTCGATTAGATCCCGTGGTGATTTAAGTAAGATTTAAACTCAACTTCGTTCCCGGTGGCTCGGCGTCCAATTAGAATCCCCTCCAGGCTGAAAGTTCTAACGCAGAAACGAGGAAATAATTATAGTCAAATTCGAAAGAGCGCCGGCGCGACGAGCGCACGTAAATCTACGATAGCCGGGGAAATACGGATGGATTGCCGGTGGAAGGATTCCGAGCAGGTACAAGGAACAGCGGAGCAATTCAAGCATGATTATCGCGGCCGAGTTCGAGTACCACGATCAGATTCCTCGAAGGTTTATTATACAGGGCGAACGTGTACAACGTTTAGGTATCCCGCCTGAAGCTGGCTTTTTCCTCGCGCATAACTGCTGCCGACTTACGTTTCAATCTTTATCCGTGGGCCGCCTTCTTGGAACGGCCAGAAAACGTCCGCTCTAATGTTCTTCCGTTCCCGATAATATGCACCCACGAGCGGCGATAAATTAAACGAATGTGGTGATGAGAGTCGGGCGAGGAAATGTCCGCGGGACGGTGACCGAACGAAAGGAATTTCGAGCTCGTAACAAGTCACTGACAGTTACAATAATTTATTCACGAAACGAAGCACCGAAATGGGTGTACCGTTATCGGGGACAAGGATGAGTAAACGTCTGCCAGATAAAGAAGAGGAAAGGACGTTTTGGACGATTCGTCGTTACCGTTAGAGCCAACCGCGCGACGCTCATGGTCCACGAGGAATCTGTTCCCAGCTGCCGGAAGCACAGTTTTTTTTTATCTCTTCTTTTTTTGCGCGTCATCCTTTTAACCGTTCTCAGGCACATTAATTCCTACGGTCCAAGGTGATCTGAATTTCCGCACGATCTTCCCCGTTTCGTTCGCCGTTGAAGCTAGCTGCGGACGAGGAAGCGCTGTCCCGTGATCAGAGATAGCCTGTTAATTATTCCCGCGTCGCGTTCGCATATTAACAGTACTCCGCCGACAGCCACTGGGAAAAAGAGCGTCTAAGGACGTGAGAAGTTGCGGCCCGACTAATTGTTCCTGTTGATCCTAAATTAGCGCGAACGCGGCAACCCGCGGGAGACCTCGATCTCTCAAGTTCAGGTGATTCTCACGTGCGGTTCGGCCTGATCTTCCCTCGCTGGATCGCCGTTATATAATCCCTCGAGACGCGGCCACCCAGCCCCCGCCTCGTCCCCTCGCATATCTATCCAAATGACTTTATTGTGCGATCGATATCGCGTGGGCAATTACACGCTGCAACGCGCTCCACTTGTTCGCGATGCATCGTGATTCGCGTGCGAAGATCCGCGGGCCAGAGGACCGCGAAGAATTGAATACGGGAACGGTCTGAGAACGCTTCTAATTAACTACGAGCGGCACCATCCGATCCCGAGTAACGAACGGAATAATCGAGTTGTCGGGAAGCCGATCAACTCGACACCGCGATTGATTCGACTCGAGCAAGTCTGCGTGAGGAATTAACGCCTGGAACGGCCAGGTACTTCCCGAAGAAGCAGATACGCGACACCGGTCACGGCCAATCGTCAGCCTTCAGCGCTGCCCATTAACGATTTTCTTCCTTTCCTTTTCCCACGCGCGTCTTATCGACTCGTCAGACGTTGAACCGCAATTTTCCGCCGCGCTGACTCTTGTCTCCTTAGTTCCTGATGCGCCAACGGTCGCCGGACTCTCCGGGTTCGCGTCAAACCGGAGGGTCGATCGCCGTTGACCGAGCGTTGCCGCGTTGCTTTCACTCGCCTTCGACGGACCGGTGTAACGGAAGTCACATGGACCCGGCAACCTAGAAACCCCGAATTCTATACAGGGATCGATATCGATTACTCGCGGTTAATTGCCACTCGAAATGGCGCAGGCCCGGGTCACTCTCTCGCGCCGTCTCGGCGGCTTCCATCGTTGGAGAGGTTCGAAAGGGAAAAAAAAGTTTCCTCGCCTCGTTCCTATGCCGTCGGGATGCCTCGGTGCTAGCAGTCCGTGAAACGGAACGTTCCTGGACGAACTCCCGGCCAGGAAGTAACGATAACGACGAGCCTCGAGTCGCTCGTCGAAAGCCCGAGGGAATTAGAAAAGACGCGCGAGCATTGCTTGCAATTTTTCCGCGGCGAGTCATCGCCATCCGGCCAGTGTCATTTACTTTTGCTCTTGACCCCGTGCGAACTCGAGCTCCTCGCTCGCCGACACCTTCCTCTGTCGGCGGCGACGTCGTGTCCCCTTGTACCTTGGTCCCGGTAATCCGAGTCCGGTGCCAGCTGGGGGACTGTATTATTCACGAGCCGTTGCCCGCGAGCGCAATTAGTTTCCCATTGATTGGGCGCTCTCGGGGCGGCTCGGCAACCGATTCTCGGCTACTTCATTCACGCTTGTTTGCTGTAATTTCCAGATGTCCGGATACCTCGGTCTCATTCTCGTGGTCGCGACCTGCGGCCACGTGTACGGAGCGAAGAAATGCGAGGGGAACGGGATGGGCCTGAAGTACGTATGGGGAGACGCGCTCACGGACCCAGCGGACTGTATAGGGCCGAATAACATGCAGTATCCGTCGTAAGTGTATCCGTATATGGAGCGAGCCTGGTATTTGAGATGCACGCGTCTCGCTCGCGAGCGATACCGTTATCAAAACGAACGACTGCCGTAGAGCCGCGATATCGAGGAGTTACAAGAACCTGTGGGCGAGCAGCCGAACGGCCAGGTCTCATCAGCCACGAACGATCGACCCCGAGCTGACGAGGCAGGCGCTTCTGCACAATTACAAGGTCGCCCAGGGAGACTACTCGATCGCGGAAAGCTCTCGCAACGGTAAGCCGGCCGAAAGCTTCCTTAACGGAGGACTCATTCTCCCAGTGTTCATTTCCAAAGACTCGACGCTGCCGAACCGTTCACCGGTTCCCTATTCGGCCGAGGTACACTGGTGGCTCGCTGTTGGGACATGCGGAAGACGAACTTGTCCTCTTGTTCGAGGCGCGACCGTAGTCGAGCCGGTTAACTGGATCACGAATAATTACAGGCGGCTATAACCTACATCCTCCTCGTCGAACATGCAGAATTTATTTATCCTGCCTTCGCCAGCTCGCGTTTTCAAATGTAATCTTGTATAATGGGGCTGTCAGACTCGTAACTCGCGGACAACCGTGCTGGCCAGCATTAATTTCTAATGATCGCCGTCGCTCGTTCGAGGTATTAACTGGCGAACGCGTTCACGCACGGTTTACGAGGTTATCGTGCCTATTTAGCGGAACGCAAACACTCTGCTCCCGCGCGGTGTCGTTTCCTCGAGATTCCTCGGGACCTGCGCTTTCAGAAAAAGCTGTTTCCTCCGCGATCCGCGCGGATGCTCGCTCACGGTACCGTTGCCCCAGCTATAAGAACAACCTTGGGAAGTGCTCCTGCTCCGAGAACCATTCAACGCCTATCGGCTTTACTCCGGAGTTTCTCCGGAGGGCCGCGCCGTTCGTCCCCCCTCGGCTTCGTTTTCAAACGCGTGCCCGCTCGAAAATCCAGAAGAATCAGAGCAACCGGTTGCTCGATGTACCGGCGCTGCGCAGCCTTGAATTATATGCGACTGTCCTTATGACACGAAAACCTAGTTCCAAACGGCCACAACACCCGCCGCGCCGTGTGTCCCGCCGGTTTTAGAATCCCTTTGACACCCGCGACGCGCCGCGAGGTTCGTTGTTGCCTGCCGTGCGTAAAAATCCATCGGCTCTTCCTCGCCGGCTGTCGTTCACCAGCATCGATTACTCCCGTCCTTTGGATAATGGCCGACTGGTGCAGCAGGACGGTAATAAGGCACCGTGTTATCCGGCCAATACAGTTATCGCTCGTTCTGCTCATAACGGGACACCGGCGACCCACTCGTCGTTTCGAACGCACGAGCCGACGGAATTCCGAAGAAAGGGCGCCCCGGCTCGCCAGCGATTCGCCTTAATCGCTGCCGGCATTCCTCTCCGAACTGTTTCTCTCTCGCGCATTCTTATTAATACAGCAGCGCCCCCGTAGAATCTATAGACGCGGGCAAAACGGTGTCGTTTGTCTTCAGGGCGAGCGTTCACCCCGAAAGAGTCCTGCGGCTCGCCGGCCAGATTATGCAAAACGAGGTACAACACCACGGCGCCGATGTACGGAGTGAGCTTAACCAGCGGCCAACCGGTGACGATCGTGCAGAAATTCCCCGATCTCCTGCAGCAGGTCGTGTTCGAGGTTTGCGAGTAAGTAATCCAACGACGCGCGAGGCTTCTCTAAATTCCGATGACGGACGGGCGGGAACGGTGTCGCCTTGGGGATCGTTCCGCTGGCGCGTATTTGTCCGCGAATCCGGGGAGCCGGTCCCGATCGTTATCCACTGTTACTTTCTCAACACGTCGCGATCGGCGAACGCGGGCGGCTTTAGTCGAATTGAAATTCACCGCGGTGTATAGAATGTGGCACAGTGGGCCAAACGGGTCTACAACTTTTCTGCCCGTGAACCGAGCCTACTTTTGAAACGTTTTTTACCACTCGGTATTTACCCGCGCGATTAACGAGGCGACCCGGGGGATTTTCAGGGACGGTGGCATACAAAGGTGGTGGCGTTGTTTCAGGTCGAAGGAGTGCGACGTGGTACACGGCGAGTGCACGCAGACGTACGTGCCGTACCTGTTTCTGGTGATCCCTCTCGGACCGGTGACCTTGACCGGGCAAGATTACGTTCTGGTGGAGAGCGGTTGCGTGTGCAAGCCGAGGAATTCGGCAAGCGCCTCGTCGGAGGCCGGGGCCGTGCAAAGCTTTTAAACGTTCGTCGAACCCGAGTGGCCGACCGGCCGGCACGTATCGGGCGCAAACGTCCTCTCGGCAGGAGGATCGCTCGAGACCCGCCGCGACGAATCGGTGGAAGGTGACCCCTCGAGCAACCTCGCCGAGGGACCTAGTAACCTCTTTGACGGAGCCAGCCCCGACGCTCAGACAAGTATCGAAGTTGATAGAAAATCATCTGGCGAGAGAAATCGGGGAAAATGGACGATTCTTTCCTGCGAGCCCGTTTCTCTCGGAAGGAGGAGGCCACTTTTACCGCGGGCCGATCAGCTTCCCTAATTCGTCCCGGGGTATCGGTTAGCGATCTCCGGAGGAACCTGCTCCCCCCCGTCGCAGGTTCTCGGCGGTTCTGTAACGAATGGACCCATTATTCGTATCGTCGCAGAAACGTCACTCTGATCTACAAACTGTCGACTTTTACGGAGAAGGGGAAGTACTGCTCGGAAGATGTATTTAGGGATCGAGGGTTCCTTCGAACGGTCGTGATGGAAAAGAAGTTCGAAGGAGTTATCTCGAAGCGAAAAAAAGAATCGGAACAGCGGCGGTCGTTTCGCGGAATCCGGTCTCGGAATTCGATCGAGTTCACTAGACCTGGCCGCGAGCCGGTTTCGAGCAGGTGCTATAGACCGTCCCGTAACAGCGTTCCGCTGGGAAGAATCTCCGGGTTATTCTTTCCAGAGGCATCGTAAAGTTATATCATTTCCCTCGGCCGCTCCGCAACCAACCGGAAACGTTGTTGATGCGTTCTCCGTCGAAAAGCATCGTTATAGAATCTTCTTCACTCCTCTATATTTACTCCTTCCTTCGACGCGCTCCCTGGCCGTCTATTAGCGCAGCAATACTTTCCATATATTAAACCTCGATTCGAACAGCAGTCGTCCTGCGAGCGAAGCATCCATATATCTTCCAGTCCAGATTCCTATTCTTTCGACATTAAGAATCCTCGTTCCCGTGGCCGTCGGGCGCTCTCAGCGTTCTGCCCGACTTGAGAAACGATCCCACGATGAGAGGATCTCGGTAAACGACCGATCATCACGATCCCCATTGCACCGTGAACGGAGAACGATGAAAGGATCGTTCTGGTTCCCTGGCCTGAGTCGGTTAAGTCGGCTGAGTCGCTCGCGGGACACTCCGCTGGCCCGCTTATGCTTCCCAGAACCGGACTCTGGAAGCACGCGTCGGAATCGTACCGACAAACAGGATGGACGTGCAGTCGCGGTACGAATGGACCGTACCATGAATTCCGATGAGTATAATGTACCGTTAACCGCTTTGCGGGACCCTTCACCTCGTTATTTCATAGATGAGATCCACGCGACGCGGCGCCCAAATCCATTCCTGCCCGAGCCACTTATCAACGGCAACCTTCTACGCTTACGCCATCTTCGGTTGAGGATCTTCTAACATTCAAGATGGTACACTAATTCGAACTCGTCGATCGTTACTGACCGATGAGAAAATATGTCTCCCAGTCTTCTTATCATTCAGGTTAAATTAACGGTAACTGGTTATCGTCCACTTACCGGTAGCGGCTGTTAATATCGACGGAGAGAATGTTCACTTAACGTATAGGAATTGATTCTATCGACAGTTTGCAGATCAGGTAACGGTTGAAGGGAATACGAATTCGCGTGTGAACGTTCTGTGCCAGTGCTGTACGGGAAAGTGATAAAAAGAGAAACGCCGGAACGTTGTATTAAGCGCGCGCGACGAACTACACTACACTTCCATACCACATGTCATCTTTTGTATCTATAGTTGTAATATGCAAGCATGTATTTATAATTTATTATTAGATTACGATGTATTACGAAAAGGAATGACCATTCTTTCAAATAATTCCGAGCACTTCATTCAGTCTTAATTACTCCTTATCCCCGAGCATTCCTGACACGATGTTTCATTACAGTTTCGCATCGGCTAGAAAACATGTAAAACACTAATAGTTACGGTACCTACCTCGCTTCTCATTTTTAGCAGCTAACGCACCGAAACGGAGAGTAAAGGAAATAATATCTATAAACTAGAAATAAATATAACATATCACGTAATTAGTTAAGTAAGTCGTAAAACATATCCGCGAAATCGAAACGTGCGACCGGGCAGAAAACCGCGGGACGCGAGACTATTGGCTACACTGAATAGAAATGGCTGCACTGTCTACCGCCCATAAGTTCAAGGCACCTTTGTAGCGACACGGCCGCCATGTTGGCGGATTGATCTATGGTACGTCCGCGTCCGTTTACGCTACGTTCTCGCCTCCTATATTTCCGTATAAAACGTTGTATATCGTTTGGTGGATAGGGAGAGACGAAAGTTTGCTCGCTGGAGCCGCTTTCTTTCCATTCAGCGCCGTAGAAGAGGAGCGGATCATCGCCAGCGACGACACTGCAGAACATCGTATAGCTTTTGGTTTCCACACGTTGCCAAAATGATGTACACAGTAAGCAAGCTTGACCTTTCGTAAAAAAGAAATAGAAACTAAATCTCCGATTCTTGCGACTTCGTTGGATTATTAGCGCGGGGTACATCGAGACTTTGCGAATTCATTGTTTTCGGCTTTCAGGGGACTACCGCCTCGCAAGACACGAGGTTCAGCGATAAGGAGAAGAAGCTTCTTAAGCAAATGAAGTTTGGCGATTCCCTTACGCAGAAGGTGATTAGAACTGCTCACTTTTTTCCGCGTTTAACGGAATTATATCGAAGCGTTCCTGTTGAAATCGATTTCTACCATCTATTCTGCCTTTTCAGGTGGATATGAGCAAAGTTAAGCTTGACGTTATCAAGCCATGGATTACTACAAAGATCACACAGATTTTGGGCATGGAGGACGATGTAGTGGTAGAATTTGTGTATAACCAACTGGAGGAAAAGGTAAGAAGTTTCTATCGCTGTGGATTCAAATAGACCTAGACTTAAGAGACTATAGACGAACTAAGAGAAATATAAGATGCGTTCACTTGGCTTTTTCCCCTCATCTTAGGAAATCGATAAATACACATTATTTCAGCACAATGTTTTGTACCAGTTACAAAATGCTATTGTCCAAAATCTGCACTATGTGCCGACTTTGGAGATGAAAAGCAAGGAGGCAGACACCATGTTAGTCATATTATGCCTCATTGTTTTTATTTTCTTATTTGAATTTTGAGAATGTATCATCGTTCCCGTACATCCCGTGTATCCTCATTTTCGTCCGCCTCGAGTATCCTTACCGAGCAATTATCCCATTTCGACAAAAGAAAAAAAAACCGATGTAGCTGATCCTGCAACGCTCTAACGTGTACAGACAATTTTTTATCGCATATGTTTGAATTCCCCGTTAGTATAAGTAGAGACCGTTGGTGGGGCTCAACCCTATTGTCCAAATGGCATTCGGATGTGCTCCTCTCTGCATCCGATTGGCCGCCTTTCTATCAGCCGTCAACGCTAGCTGATCCCAGCTGGTATATCAACGTCATCTTAGAACCGCCGCTGAACAGTTCAACCTCACCAGTTCGTCCACCGCCATCGTCACCGGAGAACCGCCGTACTCGCTATAATCTCTCCGCACCGAGCTGTCGCTGCTCCTCTCGTCTTTATGTGGAGGTCCGCCCGAGGCGTCCTACCATTCTACAGATGTCTCCGTCGCTGTAATCACCATCGTCCACTAGCTGCACCAGTCGTCGCCTCCACCCGCCCGTAATTGCCTCGCCCGAGGTAGTTACACGCCGTCCATGCAACTGCAAAAGCTGTGCCGGCTTTCCAGCATCGGCCATCGACGAGCCAGCCGTCGCCGGTGTACCAGTCCGAGGTGCAGTTCGAGCTCAAGCGAGGAGGAACCGTCGCATCGCTAGGCCAGATGCAACGATCGTCGTACAAGGATCGCCGGCGCGGTGGACAAGCCTGAGATGCAGATCCATTCAGTCTTCGTAGCTTCCGCACCGTCCCGAGGAATGGAGGAATCTTTTCGTGACGCAGGTCTGTTCGCCGGGGCATGATTCAACGGATAGGCGGTCAGTCGTAGACGCGATTGACTCGTGGACCAACGCCGGAGGTATCTCTACTCGGTTTGACACTCTTTGTCAACGTCACAGGTTGGTGGAACGGTGTTCCTTCTATTCGAAAATAATCCTTTCGTTTTCAGCTGATACTTACATGCATACTTGTCAGTCCCATTTCAGCATCTACCTTAGCAGTACTTTTAAATTCAGAAGGTATCAATGTATCTCTGTGCTACTTGTGCGTTTATCGATGAGCATAATACTTTTTCTTTCTTAGCATTATCACTTGCTAGCGCAGACGCGAGACGAGCTGTCCACGGTTGGTGGTAAGGTACATTAGACATGCGAAAATATATCTGCTTTTTCGAGGGGGAAAAGCAGTTAGTAACAACATAGGGAGATGGACAATGTTGTAACTCCAACTCTTTTTCTCTATCAAAATTTAGTTAAATTGAATGTCTATTGTTCACCAGTTTGTGATCACGCGTAGAGAAAAATAAATTAGTATAACTGTATATTTTACAGTTCCCGGACCCCCGAAAAATGCAGATCAACCTAACAGGCTTCCTGAACGGCAGGAATGCCCGATCTTTCATGGGTGAATTGTGGGACCTTTTGGTCTCTGCTCAGGAAAGTGTAACGGGCATTCCAGAGGCTTTCTTGCAACAAAAAAAAGATCAAATCAAAAAGCGTTTGGTAATTATCCATTTTCATATCGTCACTTTCTAACACGTTGTTGCGATAGATCTGCTTAATTTAGAATTCACAAGCATTCGATTTTATTCCACGAACTAATTCGATAGTAGCGAAACAATTGAATAACTAAATTTTGACATCAGTTGGATGCTTCTGAATGCACGAGGTTCAATTCAGATCTCCCATGTTTGATACTTCCTTTTAAATAAGTGATTCGTTAGTCGTGTCCTAAGCCACTATATCGATCGAAACAGGAGGAGCAGGAGAAGCTTCAAGCTTCTTTGGCAGAGAAGGAGAAGGAGAAGGAGCGGGAGAAGGAAAAGGATGAAGCGGAGAGTAAGATAAAGAAAGAAGACAAAGAACGTGGTTCGTCGAAGGAGCGCAGAAGGGATAGAAGCAGGGATCGTGATAGAGACAGGTACGTCAGTAAACATTCGAACAGTGATACATATTTCAGTGCGATTCGACAGATTGTATGAAAAGTTATGTAACCGGTTACAGAAGTAAGAGAAGTCGGTCGAGGGATCGACACAGAGACCGTGACAGATCGAGTCGCAAGCGACGATCCTCTTCGAGATCACCCAGCAAGAATTCCCTTAAAGATATCGGGAAAGATATGCCGGAGGTTAAAATTGAGCGGGAAGATTCGCCTCAACCCGAGAATGCTATACCACTGATGCCCGTCAAAACTAAGCCGTAAGTGTTCGCGTTTACTTACGTAACACAAGCTCTTACAGAGTATTTATTAAGGTGTTTTAACAGGGAGGCTGCTGTGGCGATATCTCGATTACAAGCAAAGTTAATGAGCATCGCTGATGGAAAGAAGAAGAACAATCGTACCCCGTCTCCCGAGGCACTGGACAAAGCAAAGAAATCCAGATCCAGATCAAAATCTCCCATTAGTCGCTCGAAGAAGTCTAGATCGAAATCACCGAGTCGCGACTCGAAAACCCGACGATCTCGGTCGCCCGCTTCAAAGTCAAGACGATCTCGCTCCAAATCAAGATCCAGACGATCGAGATCCAGATCAAAATCAAGGAGATCGAAATCCAGGTCGCAGGACCGCTCGAAATCGAGACGCACGAAATCGAAATCACCGCGATCGCATTCGAGATCTCGCTCGCGATCTAAAAAGTCAAGGTCGAAGAGCAACGACAGGAGTAAGTCTAGAAAGTCGAGATCCGATTCGAGTGACTCCAGATCGTCCAAGTCTCGCTCGAAATCGCCGGATAAGAGAAAAGATAATCTCGATTCCAACAGGAAACGGGACGCAAGTACGAGCAGTAGTTCCGAATCTGACGAAGATAAAGGGGCGAAAGACAAGAACGATTTCGAGATTAGAAAGAAGAAGGACGGGGTGCAAGCAAAGAGATCGTACAGAAAGACTAACAAAGATGACAGTGGTAGCGACAGCGACTCGAGTCGGGAAAGGAAGTCCGTGCCTAAACGTAGAAGTCCCAGCCCTCGTAAGGACAGAGGTCGCTCCAAGGACAGGGACAGATCGCGGGACAGGTCACGGGATAGATCGCGCGACAGATCACGTGATCGATCTCGGGATAGGAACAGAAGGTACGCGTGAAGCTGTCTACGATAGAAATATCTCTAATAAACTCCATTTGCCATGATATATTAATCTTGGGGTGAATTTTCTCTAGAAGATCCATAGACAGAGAACGAGAAAGAAGACGAGAACGGGAACGAGAAAGGGAGCGGGAGAGACTAGACAGATACAGCGGTAGTCGTAGCATGCGACCACCATCAGTCCGCAGAGCACCCAGCAGGCGAAGGTAGGATTATAATTACCCCTTTGATTGAAAATCATTGGTCAGCAAGTCTCGTGACTAACGACGTGTTCGCGTTTGCTACAGGAGCCCTCCTCGTAGAAGCCCGGCAAGGTACCGTCGCAGATCGCCTAGTCCTGGGGACAGACGCCGAAGGAGGTCGCTCGATCGCAGGCGAAGATCGTCGGAGAGGCGAGACAGGCGTCGATCTCCGGATCGTCGTGACAGCAGACGTCGTTCGCCAGACGGACGGGATCGATCCCTCAGGTACGATAGATCTTCCTCTCGCGACAGATCGACTAGGCGAGACCGTTCCAGAGACAGGGACAGAAAGGATAGAGATCGACGGTCTAGATCTAAGGATCGTAGATCAAGATCAAAAGATCCGAGATCGTCGGTGGATCGTTCAAGAGATGGAAAGCGATCTCCCGATCGCCCGAGAGAAGCCAAGGAGAAGTCTAAGGAGAAGAAGGTGGATGAGAAAGTTAAAAGACCGACAGATACCGGATCGCGAAAAGAATTGCGAAACGGAAGGTCTAAGTCAAGTAGCTCGGAAAGTAGCGAAAGTAGTTCCTCTAGCAATGAGGATGAAGCGACCAGGTGAGTAAAAGATGTTATATCGTATCTTTTCACGTTTTGTTACAGACCTTACGATTGTCGGAGCGTATAGCAGCTATGTTACGTTTCTCGCTTAGCTGTAACAGGGGCCCTCCTACCATTTTCGAATAATCTATCTTTATTGTCTGTGTGCAGAAAGTCGCCCGAGCGGAAATCATCTCAAGAGAAACGAGAACGCGAAAGAGAACAGCGGGATCACGTGGACGATAAACGTAAAGAAAAAGAGAAGGTTGTGAAAGAGGAGCCCGTCAAGCGACCCGAGAAGGAGGCGAAAAAAGTTGAACCCCCGCCGATCAAGAAACCAGATCCAAGCGTTTCTCCCAAAAAACTTCAACCCACTACTCTTCCCGTAACTAGGCACAGAGTAAGCGCAATGCTCACCTTTTATACGTAGTAGTCCTTTGCATAGATTTTATCTATTTCGCCTGAACTTATTTTTAGTTCTCCAAGAGCCTGTCCCGAACGCCATCGCCGTTTAAAAAGACTGAAGACATTATAGCTGCGGTTAAAGTTAAACAACCTTCAAAGTAAGTCTACGAATTTTTTTAAGTATTGTTTCTTTACGCGTCACAAAAAATCGTCCAGTCCTGATGATTATTACTCGTTCCCAGAGAAGATAATAAGGCAGAATCACCAAAAGAAGAGTCGAACTTCTCGTCTGCAGACACTTTCCCGTTGAAGAAGGACGACAAGTCGATGAAATCGATCAAAATAGTGGCCGAAGAGAAGAAGTTGGTTCAAAAAACATCGGAGCCAGTTCTCACGAAAAAGCCTATAGAAGTTACGAAGAAGTCCAAGCGAGATAAACGCGATGGTTCTACAGACTCGAATGACAGTGAAAGTGAAGGTTAATATCAGTTCAGAGACTCATCGATATGTCGTATTCGTGAATGTTTGCAGTAATTTGTTATGCTTCAGGTAAGAAAAAGTCGAGAAAATTAGAAAAATCGAGGAAATCTAGGAAAGCTTCGACGGATGAAGAGAAATCGGACAAAGGTGGTTCCAGTTCGGATTCTGAGGAAGAACGGAAGCATGTAGAGAAAAGTAAAAAGATTAGGGAATCGAATCGAGGTAAAGATCGATTAACTTCACTATGATTATTATTATTATTATTATTATTTACCATAAACGGTAATTGACCCATATAATAATAATAATTATGAAATGAATTAGTGTTAACGAATGCATTTGTCTCCGCAGATTCGTTGGATGAACGCACCAAGGATAGAAAAGATAACAGGAAACGAGAACTGAACGAAACCGAGTCCCGCAAACGAACAAAGAAGGAGTTGGAAGAGGAGACCAAGAAATCGAAGAGATCTAGGAAAGATTCTTCTTCGGGCGATGAAGATCAGAAGACGAAAAGAAGCAAGAATGAAGACGACAGATCTAGGATGCGAAAGTCTAAAAAAGATTCGAGTTCGGACGATGAGCCGAAGAAAACGAGGAAACGAAGGGACAGCTCTTCGGAGGATGAGAAATCGAGGACAAGAAAGTCTAGGAAAGACTCTACGAGCGAGGACGAGGGGAAAGTGCGTGCAAAGAAATCTAAACGGGATTCAAGTTCAGACGACGAGGAGATCGGGGAGAAGGACGCGAAGAAGAAAAGGAAAGCAGATGATAGTTCAGAAGAAGAAAAAGTGAAGAAGAAACGTAAGAAGAAAACTAAGACTAGCACCAGTGAATCAGAGGTAATTTCTTTCGTTGGTACTTGCGGATTAGAATGCAAATATCATTTACCAATTGTAATTGATACTTTCAGGAAAGCGAAGTAGAGGAGAAGAAGAAGAAGAAAGACAAAAAGCACAAGAAGCATAAGAAACACAAGAAGCATAGGAAGCACAAGAAGAAGAAGGTCGCCGAATCTGACGAATCCGACGTAAGTGAAGGTAATACTGAAGAACTAGAGAAAAAACTGCGGGAAAAGGCATTAAAATCGATGAAAAAGGGACATAGTATAGAAAGAAGTGACTAAAGAGTGTGTGTGATTTATTAGGGAGGGTGTGTGTAATGTGTGTGTACCTCTGTATCGCGATGCACTTGCTCTAACTGTATCACGAGTATGTTTATGTTTATTATTAATAATCATAGGATTTTATCGTATCATCATCACTACTTTCTTGTGCAAACAAGTTCGGCATGATCAAATAATTCGCCTTACGACAAAGCCCTAATGCTTTTTTTTTTATCTTAAAACACAAACTTAAGCTTATGATTACGAAGTCGAACGCAATAGTTGTTTTCTTGACATAGCTAAGAGGAAGTAGTGTACCTTACTACAATAGAGACAGTAATATCCTTTGTGCCACTTTAATGTACGATTTTTACATTTTTCAAAGTGTTCGCACGATTGCATAAAAAACTGTATCCTCTTTAGTTAATAAGTTCACTTCATGAATTTAACGTTCATTGTATAGTGCGATGGATTTAGTTTGTAAAGTTGATTTGTGTATAAATAATTAATTTTTCAGTGAATTGCGTATATTAAGCTACAAGAATAAATTGCGTCTTAAAGAGAGACAATTGTTACTTGGGCGAAACGATTATTACACCCTCTTATGGTATCCGTATACACACATTATGTAATCAAATTCAATGGGCAATCGCTGCACATTCTATTTAAACTTCGGGATTAAGATATACTGTGGTATTGAAAAATATATGATTCTCAACAAAGAAAAGAGTAATTCAGTACTTTAAATGGTATATAAATATTTTTATTTCATGCATTTTCTGCAGTAAGGAACATTTAATAAATCTATGTTTTATAAATATACTTACAACTTAGCCAACATGGATTCCCAATCAGGTGAACATATAAGCGTACTACTGACTGGTCCAAGATTAATTAGATCCCCATTTGATTTATCGGGATCCACTTTCGCGGCGATAAGATCCTAAAAGGAGGATTATTGTCGTAACTAGTTATCCAATGTTTTTTTTTGTACATTTTAAATACATACTTGTCGAAAGCTAAGGTGTGATCCAACATCCACGAGCAAGTTGTTCTCACCCAACAATAAACGCGTTTTGCCAGATTTTAAGATCTGCAATTTGCCTAAGATACCGGCTTTCAGATCGTTTAAGGTACATAACTCGGTTTGCGAATTACTTCCGTTCTCCTTCTCGTTCCCTGGCGCATTCGAACGATTTGGTCTGGTATCTTCGGCGCTACTCACAAAACCTGGTAAACAGTCTGGAAACTGCGGTTTATTTGTTACATCGATATAGCAAATGTGAAGATAAATTATAAGTCTTTAGTTTAATACGTTCCAACCTGTATTAAGATATAAGAATTTGTTTTGTTCTCAATAATTTGGGGAATGCTATCTAACTCTTCCTTTATTTCTGTATCAGGTTTCGCCGTCTTCGCTTTCGGTTCCTTCTTTGGTGGTAATACTAAAAATAAGGACTCGTTACATAACATTTGACTAATGCAAACATATTTACTTACCATCCCCGTTCTCCAAAATAATTGGTTTCCGGTCTACTTCCTCCTCTTCCTCTCCAACCGCTACTTTAGATTCCTTATATAACTTTGCTATAACAGGTAGATATAGACAATTTACTACAAAGTGCATTAGTACTCTGTAACATGAGTCGTCGACGCAAGTATAAACCTTTGATCATTGGCAACACAACAGGGCTATTGTAGAGGTCCACAGATTCTCCGTCATCTATAAAGTCGTCTCTTAATAACAACTTCAACTTCTCCTCTTCTTCAGCTTTATCGACGCTGCGATTTAAATCTAGTTTGGGCTTTTCTAGAGCTGTTTGGGAACTTCTATCGTTGTCTCTATAGCCACCGCCTCCGCCGCCACCGCCACTGCCACGTTTTCCTGGTGTGCTATTTATCCCAGTGGACCAAATACCGCTGGACTAAAACAGAGTACACGTAACGCATTCCAAGCTAATGCGTTACCTCTTGGGATAATTCTACCAACATACTTGGATTAGATTGCTGGAACCTCTTCCACGTCCCCTGTCAGGTTTGTTACCCCTGCCTCTTCCTCGATTCTGGTCCCTACCCTTAGTCGATTTTGTAGGCTCGTTCTGTGTTGCATCACTGAAAAATCATCATGCTTTTTAACGAATCTGTATCGCTCACAGAACCGACGGTTCTTCCCCCTCGCTAAGGAAACTTACTCTTTCTTCTTTGTCCTTTGAGCATTCAAATTTGGAGTGTAGACTTTTTTAGGTTTCTCGGTCTTAATGTTACCTCCCAATGTTAAATCTCTCGGCAAGCGAAAGGAAGTTAACCTAGTCGTAGTAGCGGACAAGCCAGGCTCGGTTTTAATGCTTTTTAGAGGAACTGGCATCGATGTCCCGGGCTCTATTTTTATTTTAACGTTCGGCGGAAGTGTGTGATTCGAATTGACAGACTTATCGGAAGCCATTGTTGTTAACAATTGTTATTCGCGTACAGGTGCACTTGCAGTGTGACTGTTTGTACGTGATCTATTGTAACAACTGCTTAGCACAGTACAACAATTATAATGATCCAATGGCTTTATTTAATATCCAGTAATATCAGTAGAGGGACATAACATTATAGCAGAGAAATTATACTGGACGTTTCCTTATAATAGAACGTATGACTCGTTCGGCTGCAAGACGCGACAGTACGATTATACTATGTTACACACCCCGAACACATGGCACGAGTTTGTGCTTTAGCCATCATGCTCCATTTTGAGAGGAGTGTAACATAATGTACACCGGGCTCAAGAATCTCGTTACAGAATAAATAGCGACTGCCGGTGCATTCCGCTTCGCGCATTGGGCGCATCGACTGCAGTCAACGCGCTGCGCGCATTCATACCGTTCTGTTTTGTAACTGCGATTCATGCGCTGTTGGAAACGGAACGGTTTTTGATGCGTTTGATGCTCGTGAGGTTGCGCGGGAATGTTCAAACTTACTTACAATTAGGTATGTAGCTATGGATTACTTTAAAATTAATTCGAGACTTTTGGACGGTGCTCGAAGCACGTTTCCTAACTACATCGATCACTTTTCCAACGAAATTTTATACCTGAGGTTTTCTATTCTTTTTGAATAGCGGCAATTATTGAAAGCGAATACCATATTTTGAGCTTTACAGGTCGAACTGCTACTTACTCAGCGAAATTTGATGTGTAAAGGAAAATTAATTTATTTATTATCCGCGCCGTATTGGCCAGACTCTTATTATACACGGAAAAAAGTCTGCACCGTTCCCAACGCGGACCTTTTTCCGTGTAGTAGTGTCTCTAGTTGAAACTAGTAATCCTCTAGGTAGTGATCGGAAAATGTGTCACCGTTTTCTATTGGTCGACGCCATTAGTGAACGAAACCGGAAATAGAAAGAGCAAGTAATTTTTCCTATTGGACGAAGTAATAACATCTAACAATTGGATGGCACATCATTGAGCGAAAAGTGGGATCAGCAGCAAACTTCATTTAATACTGAAGTGCCCGCCGATTTGTGACTTCCGCTGTAGGCCAAAACGGTGGACACATTTGCCGATCAGTACCTAGAGGATCACTAGTTGAAACGTCACTGTGACGCCATCTGCGCGTGATCCTATGATTGTCAATAATTATATAAATTTTCGCGGTCTGCTCTGTTCCAGATTCTGTAACGTAAACGATGCCAGGAATAAATGTCAAATGACTTTTATGGCAATGAATTTCAAGAAAGATCGTAATAAGTTCATGCTTCTCGCTAATATCACTCATGAAATTTCCGTAGAAGAACAATATCTCGTTCATACGTCGGTGACCGTGTTTGAAATGAAAATGAAAACGATGAATCGCAAACGATAAATTCGTAATGTCCAAATCAACGGATTTATAATGGAAGACGAAAATAAATAAAGCGGGATGGTGGAGTAATAAGGGAAAGAATGGAAACGTACGTTACGTAGTCGTAGGGATAGCAGCGGTTAGGAAACCAGAATACTGAGAGGAATAAAGTCTTCTGGTATTTTATTCGCAGCAGTCTTCATAGATTAAAATCTATGCGAGAGCCGGTAGTTTTGAAATTATCGCAGAAGTCGTTGGAAAGGTAGCTGCATTTCCTCGGTTTCCCTGTTTCCTGATATCCTGCAAGGAGCAACATAAGCCGTAGCTTTAAGAAAATCAAAGTCAGCTGACACTAACAAAAGATGAATGCTGTGGAAAGTAATCATATACGAGCTCTATCGTGTATTTATTAGTATCGATGGTTCAGAGTTGACTAGAGGCTCTGTATTTCTTTAAAATAGCCTGTAGTATCGGTTCTGAACGACGATCGACACCAGGGAACGAGCTAGAGGAGGCGGCGCCAGTGGCTATGTTTTCAGGATGGCTAGTATCAGTGACATGAGCAGGAGAGCAGAGACGGCGTGATGAGGTCATCGTATGGTTTTTTAGCCGCGGCAGCAGTCGCGACGTGGAGCCCCCGAACGCCGGCTGCTACGTAGAATCCTGCGGCAGGGACATGCCTTGCCATGTGCTCATCCGCGACGTATTATTCCGCCGATCGCGAGTGCAGCGTGTCCTCCTTGTTCCACATTGCCGAGGGGCCGTCGGTCGAGCGCGTACGCGTTCACCTTCCTTTTAATTCGACCACTCCGGCTCACCGGTTCCGCGGCTGAATCTCCGCTCTTCAGTGAGTCCCCCAGGCCCCCCATTCCTACCCGCGGCACGAGTGCTTGATTTCGAGTCGACGTGATTTCTACCCGGCTAGATACATGACCGATTTAAAAGGCGACCGTTCAGCCACGGCTCTTAAACCTGTTTCTACTCCCCCTCGGACATGGAACAACGTCGAGTTTTCGAATAGCCTGCCTCCGCGGTACCTGCTCGCCGTATCTTTCGACCCGAGCCCTTTCTACCGCATGAAAATATAGCGGTGAGAACCATCGTGTCCCCGCGGCAACTCGAAATCCACGATCCGTAATCGACGCTTCTTAATTAAATCGCCTTTATTCGCGATGCCACTTGATCGTTAATGGGATTATCCGCCAGGAGCACGGTTAAATTTATTCCGAATCAGGGCCGTTTACATAGAAACGTGATTAAAAGGGCTCGCTCCCCGTGTAATAACCATATTCAAAAGTCTGCTAAAAGGCGCGAGGACGAGGGGTGGGGAGCGGCCGCGGCGGCTGGAAGGGTACCACGTGTTTGGGGTTACGCGGGACGCCGGCGCAGGCGCGACAGTCGAGGCCCGTGTCGGCGAGCGTTCAAATCTGTTATCGCAGACCGCGACGCGTGGTTCTACACGAAGCATGCCACTCCGCTACACGGTGCGCGCATTTTCGCACAAGCTCCGCGAATGCTAGTCGGTTCTCGTGTGTCGCGGACGCGAATTCAGGCTATCTCACTCGCTCGGCGGTCTATAATCAGTTCCTAACAGGGCCTTGAGATCGTCGCGTTCGATCGAGGATCGAAACCTAACCTTGACGGACTCGGTATCCCCTCGTCAATTCATAGCTCGCGTTACACGTACGCACGTCTACGGTTCGTTCCGTGGTTCCTGCTACTTGACAATCGTACCAGTGCAATCGCCAGTGCTACAAGATCTGTAAACAAGCTTCCCCAGGAAGTTTAGTAGCTTATCAGCAGTCGTGTCGCGGGCCCCGGAGCTGGGTAACTTCGACTAGAGGTTAAAACAGGAGATAGCTATTCGAAATAACAGCTCGGCTCTTCATTCACAATAATGGTACTTAGAATCGAGAGAGGTATAGATTCACTCCAAGGGACAGCCATCTCGGGCGACGAAACAAAAAACATTCGGCCGCAAGAGGCCCCACTGGCGTCTAGAAAAATGATAGCTCCTCGTAAACGGCTCGTTACACCTAGCCACGATTCTCAAACACTCGTTGCCGCCGATCTCGGTGCTCTTTGAGACGAGGTGACGTAATTGTGCTCCGAGCGCGATAGCGAAGGAACAGCACGGCAGTTGTCCGATAGAATATCTCAAATGTTAATTCGAAAGTGCCCAGATCTGGCCTCTCGATATCCGACGCGATTTGCGGACACGTGCGGGCGAGCCAGTGGTCGAATTCGAGCGATCGAAAGAGGCGCGAACGCCTTGCAGTTGTCGCGCGCACATGAACGAGGATGCGTCGAGGCGGCTCGTAGCTGCTCGTGATTTATTTGAACTTGTCGCGTGTGCCACCGCGATCCCTGGAGCTTGACGAGCATCGACGAGCAGGATCTCCGTGATCGGCACCTGGTTCCCGCGGCACTGAAAGCTGTGGAAAAGCCACTTGGCTCTGGAGGCTGCCCTGAAAATGAACGGCGTGCAGAGGATGCCCAGCGACGCCTTCGACATCAGGGTGAGTCTTTCATTCATTTCTTCAAATCTATTAGCATTTAATCTAACTTATGCTTGTAAAACTATACACCGTCCACAATAATAGGGCGATTGTCGATAACGTGCATATTCTCGCGAAGTGAAGTTAGCCGCGGCACAGCGCCGTGCAAGTTCGCAGTGAAGTTAGGCGTTAGTGAGATAGAATTTTTAAAATTGCGCCAGTTTAAGCGTAGCGGTGTTTAAGAGTAAGAAGGGAATGGAAACGGAGATACTATGTACGTAAGTAATACGTCCGCGCGCTAGCAGCGTCGATAGGCTTTTTGTAAACAAACGGCGGCACGGTGCCAGGCACACGGTTTGACGATAGAAAGAGAGGAGAAGCCCCAGAGTCGCGGCGAGTTCCTCGAAACGTCTCTCGATTTGTAAGGTTATTGACTGGCGGCGAAGTAAACCGAGGCGACCGAGGTTACTCAAAAAGCATCGTTTAACGTGTGTACGCGTAATCGAGCCAACCTTGGCCCGCGTAACCCAGTACACACTACGTACGACGCCCTTGAACGAGGTTATTACTTCTCGCACGAAGCGAACGATCCGTGGAGTTTCTACAGTTGGGTGCCTTACGCCTCGCCTATCTGCGGCCCCGATAGCCGTCTTCCCCCCTAGCCGTCAAACATATTTTTTCCCCTCGTTCCGCAATGCGGTTTGTCCTTGGGGGAGCTGCTTTTTTTCGGGCAAACACTAATATCGATTAAATCTCGCGCCTAGCATCGACGTCCAATCGCTCCCGATTTCACCTTATTGGCGTCCGCGACGTGATAAATCGGTTCTAATATCCATAGATTGCTTCTCCGATTTCCCGACGGATCCGCGACGAGAAGCTAACAATGAGATTGATGGGGAAAAAGTGACCCGAGGCGTTTGAGAAATTTTCGAAGCTCGTGGATCCGCCCGGTGCAGGCTGGGCGGAGATATTTTTTTTTTTTCGTCATCGAGTATGCAGCAGGCACACGCGATGTAATGGAATGTCCTCGGGACTCGTTACCAAGAGGACATCGATCGCGTCTGGATTTATACCGTGTAACCTCGCGTGTCGATTCTCCTCGCTGCGAACTTGGTAGACGGCAGTGCACCGTGGCCCCTCCGCGCCCCATTTCCTTCTCGATATTCCCTATGGTGACAACCTGCCACAGCCATAGACAGCTTCCACTACCAAACCCGCGAAAGAAGCGCGAGGCGCAGGAAATCGCGTGCAACGCGGTCGTCGCCGCGTTTCGGAGAGACAGGAAGTTTGCCTCGATTAACCCTTAGTATCATGGTTTTTTATTTTATTTAGAAAGATTCTTATCGGTCCATTTCTGTCCACGCTTCATCGTAAAAATAAGCAAGAAATTCCTAGTGTAACAATTTTTTATATGAATGAAAAAATGTGCATATAACACTAATGTTAAACCATGCATAAATGTATGTTTTTGAAATCCGAAAAATGCTCGGTTTTGAAATCCGAAATAATTGAGAGAAAACTTAGCATTTACCTGGTATTTTCAGTGCTCCTGGCGAAATTAAGAGTTGTAATCAACAGTACGAGACAGTGCATCATTAGTAGAATTTCTACGGATGTATTTCTGCTCTAAGGACACTTGTTCCACATGAAAGGGTAAACCAACCAGTGAATGACCGAATTGTTGAATGTATGGACCTTTGAGATTAATACTTGAATATATTTATGTATAACAACAACAAAAACTGTTGAAATTGCATTTAAATTAATTTTTCTTGAAATTTCTATAAAAATAATTACTTAGTTTTATCGTAATTTTTAAAATAACGATTATAATATGCAAAACGTGTAGAAGCCCAGTAAATGATCGCATACATGTAATAAGAATTGTACTTATTAATGTTTGCTTAATACGCGTAACTAGAAATATGGGATATTAAAAGTGCAACTACACTCCATAAACATATAATATTTTTAAATTTATAATTTACATTTCTTTGCCTAATGGTCGCAGTCAATTACTGGTTGGTTTACCCCAATAGTAAAGTAACGCTTTGAATTTCATGAAAAAGCCCGCAAATGGCGCGTATGATTTTTTATAATTCGTTTAACACGGGTGTTACGCTACGATACTAAGGGTTAACTCAAATTTCCAATTCCACCTTCTCCTCGAATTATTAACGACCGAGCTTGTCGAGAAGGTTTCTCTAAAACCTGGCGGAGATTCCAGCTTTAATTGGGCGTTTAGCGCGGACGTCGGAGCCCGCCTCGTGGGCGATCCTCCTCGGGAAAGCTCTCTGGCTAGAGAAACGAGGGAAAAAAAAAGGGAGAGAGCCGAGAGACGACGATGACGATGGCAAAGGAAACGCGTGCACACCGGTCTGTCGCCGCAAATGCGAGCCCGGTTCACCCACTTTCCTGTCTCGCCCGTGGTGGCCGGCGAGACTGCATTACCATTCGGTAATGGGCACGCGTGTGCGCGTACGTGTACGTCGAACATAACGTGCAATTAGGTGTCTTAACGCCGAGGCCGGTGCACCGAGGTAACGCGATACCTGCGCCAGCCTATGGCAACGGGACGCCGCGGAGGTTGGCTCGAGCTGGCCGCAGAGTCGATTTTCAACCCTCCAGCCTCGGTGTGCAGGCTCGATGGATACTTGCTCCGTAGAAAACACGCCGTAGAATGTAAAATGCATTTAGGTCAGGGTGTATCTAGACGACACTACGGGCCAGCGAATCGAATAGATCTGGTTAGACGCGGTGTTTAAAGCAACTCGGCTCATCGTAATACGGGAACACTGGTCGTCAGAGCCTAGGAAAGTTTCCGCGACGATGTGGTGGGGGGGGGGGGGAGCGGCGATAAGAAAGGGCGAACGGAGGACTTAGATTTCACGGGGGGCTACGGAATTTGCGAGTCGGGCGTAAAAGGAAGATGCAACGTGCCTGTTGCGCGAATAGAAGAAGGCGCAGTCCGGTGTCTCCAAAATGCTGTTTACGCGTGGCATTGTCGGGCGATAACGTTACCCCCGGAGAGGAAGTTGGTGTAACCGATATAAATAGCGTTGACGAACGCCATGCAATCTCGTAACGCGATCGCCCGGCGATTTCTCGCGGTTTTTGCCCGCCGTTTCGCCGGCCGAATAAGAAGCGCCTTGCGCTTACGCGGGCAAAAATGCAAGATTTATTACGTCGCGCAGATAGGCTCGTTTAAAGCTCCGCCCGGCAATCGGTATCGCGTGCGTCCGCGTTGCGCAAGCGGTTTACTCGCCGGGGACGATAGTCCGCGGAAAAAGAGAGCGATCACGTTCGCCCGATTGTAATTGTAGCACGATGTCCTGGAATTTCGATGATTCTTCTAAAATTCTAGAAATTAAAAACAGTAGGGCAAATCCGGGAGACGCGGTCGGCCCGGAGAGTTGGTCGAGTCGCTATATTTCACAATCTGTACGTAGAACCGCGTTAAAGTGCAGACCAAGTCCTTCTCTAGAAGCCAAACAGTTGAATGAATAGCGTCATTTCGCTTTCTTCTGTTTTTCTGGATTTATAGGCTTTAAAATGTAAATTGAGGTTACATTTAACCTCTTTTGTCAAACAGCGGTTGTACAGAATCGTATTTAAAACATACTTTTAAGTTTATTTTCGTTTAATGTTTGAGATAATAAGATAGTAGAGATATTGAGGGACAATGCAGCTAAAGTATTTGGCTATATTTACTCTTCCTCTCAAAGCTAACGAGAAGACTATCTCTCGCTGCAGAAGGGAGAGATGGTGGACTTGATTTTTTTATTATTTTCGTTTATTTTTGATTTTTTATTATTATTTTTGTTTATTTAATTTATTTATTCACTTTTGAATTCATTTGCCTTGCTAATCGCCAGTAGGTAGTTCACTTTTCCTTTTATGTGTTCTTTACTTGTTTAGCGTAAACAAATTAAATATCAATGAATCTTTAGTTGTATTCACTCATAAATAATGTTGCTTTATCCCTTGTTAATTTTCCATGAATAATTATGTGAATGGTCTCTGCTAACGACGACAACCATTTCTCCCGGTACCTCGGAAGAGGTGGTCAGACGTCATGACTTCAGTTTCCTACCCGATTTACAGTAAATATTGTCTTAAAGCAAATATCGACCAGTTTTTCTGAATCAGCATAAAATTCTGAGTTCTGATAAAATAAGTAATTTCTATATTAGTTTTAATAGCCATTTTATATTAGGTCGACCGCGTCTCCCGGATTTACCCTATTGTACCACGACTGACCCGTGCTAGTCTGTCTTGCACTTTGAAATTCGAAGCTCGAGAGCTGTTCCAGCTTGTGCCGCTGATTTTCAACGATGCGCGTTCCCTTTGTCGCTCGTCCGCGAGATTTCACGGAACGCTTCTCCCGTTATGATGATCGTCGGCGTGACTGATTAAATCGCCATGCCGAAGGATCTCGTTTCAATATTTTGCTTAGACGACTCGCGATGGCTGGCGCAAGGTCCCCGGCGTTATTAAGATGCAATAAACCAGTCGCGCGTGCTGCGGCCACGCTCGAAGGCTGCTCGCTCTATCTTGAAGTACCGAGTCCCGAAGTGAAAGCAACGTAAACCCATTCGTCCGGACTGTTTTTCTTTTTCCCCCGCTCGGCGTTTCTTTTTTTCTTTCGATCGAGCTTCAGTTTCGCGTTACCGCGAGGACTTTCACGGGCCGGCGGTGCTTGCGGCTCGAACCGGACTTACGTGACTGAAATTGAAAATCCCTGGATCGCGGCTCGAGCCAGCTCACCGATCGGTATCCCCGGAGCTGCCGTGCTCCAATTTCTCGCAGGCTTAGCGCGCCGTGCGCGGATCCGCCGCTGCCGTGCTTGACCAACGTCTAGCCCAACCGGGCCCGTCGTTAAAAGGCAGGGCCATTGTTATCTCGCGAAATTACCGGCATAAAGCGCGCGATCGATCATCGGTCGCTGCCTGGACAGGCCGCTATTAATCCTGTTTCGCAAGCGGCTGCCGCGAGTCGCGAGTTACACGCCGCGTTTAAGCGAACGGCTCATTTGCCGCAATTAGGTCAATTATTATCATTCGCCGGGGCGCGAGTCGTGAGGCGTCGCGATTGCTCGGTAACGCCGGCGGACAAGGTGCTCCGCTTTTCGCGGCCTCCGCGCTCGAGTTGAAGGGTTAAACCGAGTTATCGCGAGAAACACTCGGACGGGCCGCGTACGAGTGTCCCTTCCGTCGCTTCGAAGAATCGTATCCCTCGTTTCACTTTCTGGTATCAGCCTGCAAAGCCTCCTTTTAAACGGGTACGCAAAGTGACGCGGTTGCGACGAGCAGCGAGTTGTCCGAGGAAAGAAACGATCGCGCGGCTTTCCACGATACTGCCCATCTTTGGAGTCGAATTCTGATCGAACGTATCGGCGTATATGCGATTCAGTTTCGAAAGAATCGAGCCAGCGGCTGGCAGACGCTAAGAAACGTGCCAACGTTGCGCCTCGTGCTTTCGTTTACGGTTAAACGAGTCGCCGGGCGACGAACATGGTTACCGCTTGTCGACCACGGAGCGGTCGCGTTCGAAGAGCCAGAGATTTCGATTTATCTGCCACGGACTCGCAGAGTTTCGATATCCGTTATCAGCCGACGCTGGCGGCTCGCGGAATTATCCGATCCGCGAATCTCCGGTTGCTCGATCACGTTGCCGATCGGTGGGCGCGAGAAGTGTCGCGTTAAATAGAATCTCCCAGGGCGTACGATCGTTTCCTCCAGCGGGCAATCGCTGATTTATTAGAAGCCAGCCAGCTGAGACAGAGGACGAAGGAAAATTGGCGGCTCGGCTTCGCCAGGCATTCCCCGTAGGTTGTTGCACGTGTACCCGTTACTGAACGGCTTTCAATTAGCGCCGACGATCGGGCAAAGTGATTGCCGGTAATAAAGCAACCTCGCTCCTTTGTCATTCGAACGACTTTTCGTCTCCCACGTAGCGGCAATTTAGACGGTTTCGCGCGTTGATGACTTCCGTTGAAGGGACTCCGACGGTGGGCGAGAGAATGGGGAGGGAAATGATTTCGAAGGGAAATCGGCAGCGTCGCGGGAACTGGACGCGGTTCCAGGGAACGTTCGCTTGTCAATTAGCCGTGGGGGCCATCTGGGGGAGTCACATGACTCCCTCGGGATACTTAGTTAAAGGGACTAGGCAGTCGTTTTTTCGTGAAAAGGAGACTCTGTCCTTTATTTATTTATAAAAAAAATTAAACCACATCCAGATGTATCTTTTTACCCAATGTTTATTACTACCGTACAGATCTTATTTTTATCTTATTCTTAGTTTCGTTTATTTTATTTTATTGTATTTTATATTATTTTATTTTGTTTTCTTTCCTTTTCTTACCTTCCAACGGCTTTTTAAGTTAGGTTGTAGAGCAGCAGTTAATGCTGAACCTCGCCTACTCGCTATTGTAATCTTAATTGTAATGGTGTAATAAAGACATTTAATAATAATAATAATAATAATAATAATTTGAAAAATAAATAGTAAGAAATATATATGTGCTTTAAAAATGGTGCTGCAGTCGGGTAAACATTTTAACGTTTTTCCGTCGTTTTGCCTTAATATCGGTCTCAAAATGTGACGTAATCCGATTTTAAAGGTGTGATTCTTGTTTGGTGGATTCCTAGTTTCCGGCCAAACCCATAAAAACAAAAATTAAGCCAAAATTATGCGATTGGTGGCTGAAAAACGGCGATTTTTCCGAGAAAAATTCGTTCTTGTTCGGGCGTTACTAAAATCCGGGGACTTTTTAATTTTTTGTACAAAAATCTCGAATTTTCACGAAGCATATCACAGGTTTGGGCGGAAATGGCACATGTTTCACACATCCTGTAATTTTTTCCAAGTCGATCTGAACCTCCATTCGCTCGCAATCAGGAAAAAAACGAAAAGGAAAAAATAATCGAGAAAAACGCGTTTAAAGTTTCTGGGCAAAGGCGACACTATAGGTTGCCGCTCGACGTTTTTAGCTGCCAAATCTACAATTTTGCCAATTTTACTGTAAACCGAGCGGCATTTTACTCAGAAAAGATAGTACTTCCAGAAAATGCAATAAAAAAATCGATCTTTCCACTGCCTAGTCCCCTTAATGCTGTCGAAGAGGAATCATAATGTTGCGTGGCCGAGTCGCGCTGGCGAGGAGGGACAGCGACGATCCCACGAGACGCGTTTATAAACGGAACAAGATGGATGAGTGTCGTGCGCTCAGGAGTGGCCGGTTAATTCATTCGAATATGTTGCAAACACGCGTGTCGCTCGGATCAGGGTCGAGGGGCGAAGGGGAAGGCTCGGGTTTAGTGTGTGCTCGCTCGAGCTCGGAGGAATTTATTTGTCGCGTAGCCGACGTCGCGGCTCCTGGTTAATTCGTGTATGGAAACGAAACGGCTGGTAGTTATCTGATGGATGATGTATTAATTAATAACTGCGCATCGGTAGCGCGCTATCGCGAATCCTCGTTATCTGATAGCCGCGAAAACACCGATTATCTTTTTCAACGAGCAGAAATATCACAGAGCCTCGGAATACGTACACGTTTAGTCGTGTAATCGGTGAATCATACATAACGATCGGCAATTATCGCATTCTCATTGCAACGAACATGCGCGCAAAGCGTTTCCCGTTTCGCTAGTGGGATCCCGAGCGAACTGGACGACCGGCGATTGTCCCATTCATTTATAATTTCATGGTCGAACGAGTCCCGTGCCACGGGCCTTTCTTGCCTCCAAGTTTTGTCCCCGCGGGCGTGCAGCTTTTCTGAAAGACGCTCTGATTCGGGCGGAATTAAAACGCGCCGTGGCGTCGCAACATTGTTCATCGCAATTACTAGGAATTCAGACGAAATTAACTGGACAGATCTTTGATTTAAGCTCGTGTATCTAGCTGTTCTGGTTCCGTCGCGTTATTTCGACGCTTCTGCGAGGAATATCGTCGTCGAAACGGCGAGAATTCAAATCGACGGTGTGTTGACCTAGCGCGAGGTTGCGGGGGGGGGGGGGGTCGGGTGTACGCGAACCTAAACGTTTTCCAATAAGTATCGAGTTTCAGGCGCGATTAATTGGATCGGAACTTTCGAGATAGGGTGTCGTTGGTGAAAAGGTGAACACATTGTTCGCGGTATATAGCGAGTATAATCAACCACGCCCTTCCAGGCCTTATCTAGGCTACACCCTTCGATCTTTTTCATCGGCCTACCCCCTCGGACGGATTCGTCCCACGAAAGGTTAGCCTAGCCGTGGCTCGTGTGGCCGAGTCCCTCGGGACGAATCCGCTCTCCGATGAAACCGAGGCAGCAAGGAATCCGAATAATTGTCATACGGCCTTGGAGTCATTTACGCCTCGTTGCCGCGCGCTTCACTCTTGGAAAAGTCGTTTATATACATACGAAAAGACTTCCCTCTTTCGGAGAAAATGCTCCGCGGGGTTCGTTTGCCGCGGCCCAACTGGCCGTGAGCTGTTTAATTTCCCCAAAGGATCTAAGTAGGTAACTGGTGCGCAGGGCCCGGTATAGGGCGGCGTGGAATTGGTTAAAGGGGGATTCTCGTGTAACAGACAACGAAATTTACGAACGTTTTGGGGAGAAAATATATAAAACAAATTTTTATGTTAAACGATTTTATTCAAAATGCACGAAAAACTAAAAAATCTTTATTTTCTTGTGCTACAATTTCGATGGTGTTTTTTCACTTTGAATAAAATCGTGGAGCAGGATATGTCATAACAGAATATTAATCAATTTAATATAGAATCAAGCGTCGAAATGAATTTGCTGTGGCATATCCTGCTCCACGATTTTATTTAAAGTGAAAAATTACCATCGAAATTGTAGTACAAGAAAAGAGTTATTTTTTTAGTTTTTAGTGCATTTTTAATGAAATCGTTTAACATAGATTTTTTCTATATTTTTTATTTTCTGGTTTTTCGTGTCTTTAGATTTACATTTTACAGCAGACTTCTTTACAAATATCTTTTATTAATGTATAGAGGTTAACAGTTTCCTTAAACGCTATAGTGCTACAGTCACTAAAAAATAATTCTTTTCTTGTACTACAATTTCGATGGTGATATACTACGAACGCCTGCAGAGGTTTAGTTTTACTATTCATACATACGTGACGGATCATTTCTTGATAAATTGTGTATTTTCGATAATCGCTATGCGACTAGCGTCCCGAACGCAGCGCCTTTTCGGTGTTTTCGTAAAGACCGCGAGTGGCTGATTTCAAGTCATCTGGATTTATGGTTATGGGTTATATTTATTCGTGACTGGGTAATTTTTCATCCGCTAGGGGTTAATTTTTTTTTAAATATTGTATTGTCATCCAAACTACGCACGCCTGCAAAGTTTCAAGACAATTGGATAGTTGGAAGTTGCTTAAATTTGAGTTTCCAGATTTGGACCATAGATATTTACATATAAACAAACAAACAGAGAATCGAAGCTGAATAAAATCGTTTAAAAACTATTCTGAATATTGCATTAAACTGTTTTGAGATATAAGGAGCCATCTTTAAACTTGCAGAAAATATTTATATTATTTCGATTCTTCTTATTATTTATTAATTATTGTGGAATCGTGTTAACCTCTTCGACGATGTTAGCATCAGGCGTAGCACCTGTCACAGTCATCTAATTGCAAAAAGAAGAAAGTTCTCTTAAAGTTAAATAATTTACGCTGGGGCTGAACCTAAAATTATAATTTTAGTTTCTATTTATAATACTTTTTTTGTAGATATAAAGAATAATACGAAACATTTGTGTAAGAAAGAAACTTACTTTTCCATTCAAACCCTATAACTCTTTCAATTTTTCATTTCTTTTAAAAGTGGACTAATCCCGCTAACAGGAGTTACATCGTCGCAGAGATGGACAAGATTGCACAACAATTAATAAATAATAAAAAGGCTGGACATTAAAAGAAATATTTTCCACAAGATTAAAGATCGCTTCTTATATCCCAAAAGACTTTAATCCAATACGGCCAACAGTTTTTTAAAAAAGAAAATTCTTAACCCTCATCCGTTCCTCATTTCACGAACTGAATCAGTCTCTCGGTGTTAAATCGACATAGTGGTATAAAATCGATGAAATTACAAGAAAACAGTTATTTTTCGATATTTTTTTATTCGAATTGATGAGTCAACATTTACATTTTAGATTTTTCACAACTTTCGCATAAAATAAAACGATGTGCAGGACATACTGCTTATTCGCAAGAATCACAAATAATACAACATAATAATTTATTACTGGAAAACTGTGTCAAATTGACACGAGGGACGGATGAGGGTTAAATATCAGTTACTTCTGGGGCTGTTAGACGAGAATCCCACCCTTAATCGGTAATTTACGAACGTTCTACAAAAGGTTTTTGTTATTCAAGAAATACCTACGAAAACTTTCACGCACTGTCAAAAAAAATATTTTACAATAATTATTTACAAATAAATATAAAGGGTGGGAAAATTAATTTTGCCCAAAGCGGCGGAAGAGCTAGCTGGCTGGTTCCACGGTATCTACATTCGAGCAGCTTGAATTCCGAATCTGATTGTAACGGCTCCTCTTTCACATCGCATAGTCGAGCAAGAGCTTAATCAGTGGAATCGAGTTCCCTTGGAATCTTCGCGTTTTCTCTGCACCCTGCGTGCTCATAACTACGTCGCTATCTCCTCCGCCTTGAAGGATACCTAGAAAACCGTCAGCGTCCGCGAATAGCCGCGAAGGAGAATCGCGTCGCAACAGCGAATCGATTGAAAAGCAACCGATACCGCTGCTGACATCGCGCCGTTTCGATTAACCGCGACTCGTGGCCGGCCCTGGCGTAACAGCTAATTTACGGGGATCGCGCGCGAGAGAGAGAGAGAGAGAGAGATAGAGGGAGCAGAGGGCGATTCCCAGGGCCAAGTTCAGGATAACAGCTTTGATACCAAGGCCCGAGCTCGCGCGGGATTCGAGCTAGTTGCCGGCGAGCCGAATATGCGAGAGTCCTTGGGGCGACACGAGTCGAAAACACTGGTAATAGAGAAATCGGGGTCGCGGCGCGGAGTGCGAAACAATACTTTGATATCTGCTAGTGCCCGCGTCTTGTCCCCCGGATTCGAGCACGAGCCGTAGCCACCGGCCATTCGGCCTGATTTACATCCGGCGGCTTTCCTTTTTCGGTGATCATCGGGAGCGGATGCATCGGGACAGAGCAGAATGGGTCTCTGGCCGTCTGTGCGTTGGAAATAAAAGAGCCGAGAAAAAGCCCGTGGACGGGGAAGCAGAAGCATTTTCATCCGCGGTCGCCTCGCGTGCTAGCTTTCTCGAATAGTTCTTCCACCGCGGCGTGAGAATTTCACTCCGCGACGGATTCCAAGAATTCCGCGGCCGAGACACCGCGATGGAAGTCGAGTGGAGGCCGGGCGGTTCGAACACTCGAGTGTCGAGCGCAAATAATGTTAAAAGAATGAACACACTCCACCAATCTGTCGCCCGGCGACTACGCGCCCGCAAAGGCTGCGATAAATTTAGGGTCGTCGCTTCCGCGGATTTCATTTACGCATTCTTTCTCGAGGGCGCGACAACTCGATAAGCTCGACCCACGCGCTCATTGTTCTTCTCGGTGAGGCAATTTTTATCCGTCTCCATTAGCGCGAATTTTTCTTAACCGTTCCGCCGTGGCCGGGGAGCCGCGATAGGCAAAGATCGCCAGGAATCTAGGCTTCTCGCTAGGAACTGCTGGATTATGCAAAGACCAGGTTCCATTGACGCCGCGCGTTGTATGGTATCTAGATTGCTCGGGTCCTAGGCTGGCAGGGATAGTGTGACTAGTCCTAGGAATCCTGTGGCCTACTTCAACGAACTCGAGGCTACCACAGACTGTACCGAATCTAGGAAACACGGTGCGTAGGAGTCGCGTGGATATTTCAGGCTTCGGGAAACGGAAGCTCGAGGATGGTTCCGGAAATCTTGGGATTTCGGTTGAGTTAGATTCGAGCACTGTGCAGGACACAGGGTACGTGGAACGTGCGTCATTAAGGACTCGGGCTAACCGTGGGCTAAACCTAGGCGGCGCGACGGTTACGTGGTTCCAATCCTAACCTCAGCCTGAGCCAGCTTTTGTCAAGCGATAATATTGATGGAGGAAGGTGATCAAAGGATTTCGGACATCTCCAAATACATAGCGCTGCGAGGCAGGCTCCCGCTAATCCCAAGGAAGTGCGTTATTAAATTACATTACGCCGAGCGCAAGGGATTGACCGTGGTTCCTGGTTGTGTCAGGGTCGTATCACTTTATTTAATAAGGGTCAATTACCCTACGGTCAACCATGTCAGCACGCCGTTGCATAATTTATGAATTATGACCGTCCACTCTCTCCCTCCCTCTCTCGCTTCCCTGTGCGAGTTACACGCGCGGCCTCCTCCTAAATATTCGCGAGTCCAGCTCGCCGCCGGCTATATCTTAAAAGTTAATCCCTCGCTTGGTAGTCTCCGTCGCGGTAAATCTGCCCGCCAGGATTTATGCCGGTCCGAGCATTCACACTTCTCTCTTTTACACATATAACACGCGCGGCATCCCGTATTCTTTGCGCTCACCTCTCGCGCGTGAACCTCGGCTCCTCCGACTGGCAGTTTCGTGGACGTCGAACGTCATATGCCCACGTTACCCGCGATTCTAAGCCGCTCTGTCAGACCCCGCGCGATCCAGTTGCCGCGTAATTCGCGCCGTTAAAAAGCATCCTCCCGCGGCTGACGACCAGCACTTTTCTATCCTCCGATCCTCCAGCTGGACCCTCGGCACCTCGAACCACGCGTCCGATCGGTTGTCGCGCACTCAATTAAAACCCGCGTGTCTAAATATAGCTGGCAAGCGGCGCGGCATTCCGATCGTGGACATTGGTCGGCCTGGCCGCGTGTGCACGAAAGGGAAACAGGCGCGAGAGTTCACCGATGCGACGGGGGATCGGATTCGAAAGATTTGGCGGGCGTGAATCGCGCCATCCCGAGCGTTCATCGGTGGCGCGCACACACGGGTAGCAAGCCATGCCGAATGAAAAAGCGGGGAAACGCGGGGACCGATCACGCCACGGCCGTTTGGCGCGAAAGGAAGCCCACGGTTGGCCAAGCGAAACGGGCTTCCGAGGCAGGCGGAAAAAATCGGCGGCGAGGATAGCCGGGACAGCGTGTCGGGCGCGCGCGAGTGAGAGCGCAGGTGACAGTGACCTGACAGCGCGCACGAAAAAGCATTGCTTGCCTATAAGCGCGCGTGACACAATCGTTGGGGAATGCCAGCGTCAGAGGGGGCCCCCTAGGTCCTCTCGATTCCCGGCGCGGTCTCTTCTACGACCCGATCTCGTAAGTAGCGTGCGCTCGCCCAGTCCCTGGTATCCCCTCGAGCGTAGATAGAAACGAAAACAGCCATGAAATTGCCTGCTCGTACGCAATAACGTCGAATTTTAAGCGAACCCGATCGAATCTCGTCGAGTCGCGTTCGAAGCTCTTTGTGACGACGTTTCCCGGTTATTGCGACCGTCGAGGCGGGCGCCGTTGAGAATCGGGAATCGAAGCATGGCGACATCGAGTTCCCTCGCGACGGAGAGTGGCTGGAGGTCTCTGCCTCGCGATTTTCCACGCGATTTCGAGGAGCTTCGCCAAAGTGTCGCTATTACTGAATATAATGTAGGGAACGGAGCGCTAAGCGGAATGCTCCAGGCGCGGTCTCTTAACGAATCTGGTGCTAACGATTCGATGAATCACGGCCGATCGGGGCGCTGAAAGCCGCGCTAGAAAGGGAAAGCCCTGGTTGCACGGAGCCGAGGGATGACGTAAAGGAACTGTGCCGATTGCTGGTTTAATCCTTCGCCATTATTTCGCGCGCACGAGCGGCTCGTAGTGGAAAGTCTAATAGCGGAACGGGAGGGAAAGAGAAACGGCACGCGCGACGGACGGCGTGCAGATTAAAGGGGGCGAGGGGGGAGGACGATGGGAGAAAAGATGCTCTAATGCTGCATTTGGCACGCGGCCACTCGCTCCTTTTTTTTCCAGGCTCCCTCGAAACCTACGACGTGAGCTGAAAAATATCAATCGCGCGAGAAGTGCAATCGTTATCTCGGATTCGGCAATCCCCTCCGCTCGGCGGCTTTGCCGTGCGTGTTCTCCTTCTATTGCAACGGTATTTTCATCGTTCAGGCATTCTGCTTGTCTATGAATCGATTAGGAACGATGCTCCGTGGGATCGGCCGCCTCCGCTCGCCTTCCAGCGGGCGCCGGGAAATTATCTTAATCTCTGCGCAAACGAATTCGGGGAACGGGGATCGTCATGCCGCGCGCGTAGAGTCGAAATAAAGGTCGTCGCGACCAGACACGAATAATTTAGGCTTCGAAATTGAGCAGGCTGAGTGACGCCACTTCCGCGCGCGTGACATCATATCGCCGTCGCTCAATGCCATCGTTTGTTTTCACCGACTCCTCGCGAGAATTATCATAGCGAATGGATATCGTGTATCGTCAGCGGAAAATTAGGCCCTGCCAGGCCTATTTTCCTTTGGATCGTTTAGGCTAACCCCGTCGGCGTAATTATACTTAAAAGTCTACAGAGAATACGCGGACACTTTCACTGATATAAGCGGGCGCAACAGTACGTTGCACTCGACGGAGAAGCAACTGTTTGAAAATTCCTGCATTACCCGTATCAACGTTTGATATCTTCGTTTAGGATACTGCTCTAATTGCCTCGCTTTCTAAAATATCCCCGCGTGCCGTAAATCGCTATCGAAGAAGCGTTTCCCCGATTCCGAAATTAGCCGAGGGACGCGGTCGGAGGCGGGAAGTATCGGCAACTTTGGAGAATGACAGGCGCCCATTCTCATCCGCGGCTCGCAGCGATACGCCTGAAAGTGGTTTATCAGAGACGGCTGCGGCATGTAACTCTCTCTCTCTTTCTCTCTCTCTCTCTCTCTCTCTCTCTCTCTCTCTCTCTCTCTCTCTCTCTCTCTCTCTCTCTCTCGGTGTGACGCTCGTTTCCCGTATTTGTTCCGCGACTTCTCGAAACGAGTAACCTTGCAACATCTGCATCCAATGCCGGCCGCATACGTTACCGTAATTTAAATTGAGGCACACACGCATTATGCGGGATTGAGGTCGTTATCGAATTTCGATAATTCGTGCCGTTTGGATTCGCTTTCATACGATTCCTTTAAAGAGCAAGGTGAACGTGGGACGCGGTGACGTAAGATCATCCCCGCTCGAAAATCCAGTGCCCGTTAAATATAGAACTTATCGCCAACACGGATATCGTTTTACTTAAACAGAGGCGGACAGAAGGTGGAAGGTTGAATTATTAAAGGATCCACTGTAATTATCTCGCGGTACGTTCCCTCAAAGTTCAGCGACCCATTCGAAACTAGCCCGTCTCGAGACTCGATCTGGCTTTCGAATTTCGAGCGCTGCAGGTCCCTGCAACACCGGCCTCGGATACGGTCGATGTTCATCGAAGCGGTCACGCAATCACCGGGCGATGTCGCCGTCGGATTAAGTCGGCGCGATCGATTGATTCAGAGGCGCGCACGGGCGGAGAATACGAAAGCCAGCGTTCCCGCGGCGCGACTCTGTTCTTTAGAATCTATCTCCTCGCAGTAAGAAGCTCGGTGGGTGGTGTTTTTTTTCTGCCGAGAAATGTTTCCCAGGGGCTACCACGTAACAGGCCATCGCGCTTCCACTCGCTCGCGGAACGCCGTCGAGTTTTTCGCCGTACGAGCGAGCGACTAACGGCACCGCGTGCAAAAAGCTTCTCGGCTGGATGGCTAGATTCTAAACGGTCTCTCGCTCCGTCCCTCCGACCTGGCACACATTTACCCACCGACATCTCGCGGGCGCAGCTCCGCGGTCCTCGAATCGCCTTTCGGTCTTCTCGCGCGTCTCCAAAAAGAATGCCTGGCTCTAAGTGGCACTCGAGTGGCAAAGGGCCACGCGAGCTGATAAGCCGCTGAGATTCTGGAAGGCACACGTTCCAGTGGTCGAATGGAACGGGAACGCAGCGGGCCCGAGTGAGTCACCGCTATATCGCGAACCGACGCTCAACAATTGTGACATGTGCCGCTAAATGCTTAACGGTACCCCGGCTAAGTCCAATTAGAGCTCTCCCCTCGCCTCTGCTTAATCGCTCGCGAACTTGGGGGGAAATGTATCCGAAATGTTTTTTTGCGACATTCTCGTCGAGCCTAAACTTCGACCCAATTCTGGGCTAAGGCTGCGGTGTAGGGTAGGGTGGGGCTAATAGTCCTGGTGTTCGCATGAACTTATGTAAAATTTAGTATTAACAATCTAGAGATATCTGGTGTTATTTTGTAAAAACTATGACTATTACGGCTTTACGTTCGCGAAGTTCGTTTGATGATACTGTTATTTTTGTTGAATTATACCACAAAAGGTTCGTCAATTCAAAATGGACTTGATGCCCCATGCGCGGGGCAAAAAGTCCATTACTGGGGGTAAAAAGTTTCTAATATCTTCAAACGAACTTTTCGTGTAATATAAAACTAAATAAGTAAAAAGCTCTTCTTAAATCAACAAATATTTATTAAACCAATTCTTTTCGACATACAGTATGAAAGGAAAGCATTATTTCCTTAACAAAAAATAAAAAATATAAGTCAGAGACTCACTTTGAAGTAAAACCTAACAAAAATCTTCTCTCAATAAACACTTTGGCATCATTTCTTTATGCTTTGGCCATCTTATTACGAAAGCACATAATAAAAAATATAATTTCATTCTAAACTGTACCTTGCTTAACAAAACACAAATCATTTTCTTAGTATCGTTTGATTATTATCAATTAGTATTATCAATTACTATCGTCTTTTGTAGTGGCGCATTCTAAAAGATAAAAATAAATATAAATAGTTATCTAATTTCAAGTGAAGGGGCCATAAGTTCTCACTCGAGGTAACAGCCCTAATAAGGGACTTTTTGCCCCAATGGTACCTCTATAGTTTATGCGATATTTACGGTAAAAAATGTAATCATTTTCAAATAAACAATATCATATACACATTACTAAAGGAACATACAATCTCAACGGACTTATCTGATACGCTGATAAACTTTGGTTTACTTCGTACAAAACAACAAACACGACGTATTTATTTTACTTTTTAGCACGTATATTATCAAAGAAGTCGTGTAATCCGAACGAATATATCCAGGAGCGACTGGCGACTCGGTGGTTACATCCGTTTCTTTTCGCCTTTTACATAGTATATTGCGAAACTCGATGTATCGTTTAGGAGCAGAGATTTTGTATTCGGGACTTTTTACCCGCCGGGCTTTTAGCCCCACCCTACCCTATCTGTTAGCCAGTAGCCGATGAAGATTGCTACGGTTGGCGACGCGAATACGGAGTGGATTGCAAATCATGCCCGCTGTCAGGCTGGCCTGGTATTCGTGCATTGATTAATTATCGGAGGAACGTGCGATCGACGCCTTAGAACCGTTGCCGCTCGCAATGCACCGCCCTTGAATCGAAGAGGTACGTGGGCACGGGCTGTGTTACGTTCGCGATCGACTGGTCGCGTCTATTCCCGGATGGAGCTTGTTTTCGCGCGCCTTAGATAATTCGAAGGCGGGTTTTCTTGCGATGGTAGGAGAATCTCACGCGGTTGAATCCATCGGTGGCCGTGTGTAGCCGGGTAAGAATAGTGCGGCATCGATCGTACTCGGGCAATTGAGCGCGAGCGCGCGCGCGCGTTCGATTATTTCGCCGGCGAGGGGCAGAGTCGAGCCTCTCCATGACACAGATAATCGAAGAGCAAACCGTGGCGGTCGCGTCGCCTCGCGTCGTTTCGATGGATACCCTCGCCTCGGTCTCGCCATTTCGGGCAAAAAGGTCGATACGCGCGTAAGGCCCCGTTCACTGCGCGGTTAGAGCTCTCCGCGCGCGATACGGCGGGGGCGTTGTGACAGGACCTTGTCGCAACCCACACACAGGGCTGTACCCGCGGACTTCCACGAAAACTCCTCGCCCCGGCGGGTTTCTTTCCAGAGAGAAAAATATCCGACGCCGACCACGATCGATCCTCGATTCCCTTTAATCCTTCGGCTCGTAGGCGAGCGTCTCTCTTCTCCACCGGCTCTCACTGACGCTCTTCAAACGATTCGCGAGTGAGCACGGTCCTGCGCGATCGCTGGGAAGCATGGATACTTAATTATCGATCTCCGCGAATACGCGGCGGTGTTCGACCGACTTTTTCAAAGGATCTCGTGGGTGGGAACAGAGGGGAATAGCGTGTGCGTGAGTGCACGCGCTCGTTTTCCGTTGGCCATCGAAGAAGATGCAATAAGCGAAGGCCTTGATTTCTCGTTGCTGCGTAAAGATCGCTCGTGAAATCGATCGTGTACAGGCTGTAGCCTACATACATCGACTACACGCTTCTCCTCTCTTCGCACCGGGCTTCCTCCCCTCTCTCTCTCTCTCTCTTTCTCTTCCTTCCAAAGGCTGCACTTTTACCTCGGCTCCTCTCGGCGGATCAAAGCGATCCGTGTCTTAAAACCACCACGGAACTGTTTCGCTCGACGTTCTCTGCCGTCCACTTTCCCCATCCCCGACGTTATAGTTGCACAAGGACCGGCGGAAATCGATTGTACACGATTTCTGGCCGCCAGGGGAAAAGTTCAGAGACGGTTTTTGCGTAGGAAAGCGGCGGCTCGGCCGGCGCGTTGCGCCGCCACAACGCGGGCAACGGTGCAGTTGCCTCGCGGTTAGAAATTCATCGGGCAATTAGAGGCGAGCCGAGCGCAAAGCGGAACTTAATTGTGCGCGCGTTTACGGTGCGGCGACCCGTTAAACAGTGGACGCGTACTTGCAAGTGGGCCCCCCCCCCCGTCCCCTCTGCTCACGGTGGCGACTGTCCCTTCCAGCTCGCGGCTGGAATTGTAATAAAAATCGCTGCCCGACTGGCGCAGGAAGCAGGGTGCAGCCTTCTGTTCGACCACCTGCTCCTCCGTCCGCCAGGGGCTTCGAGAGGTCTCGGGGCGAAACACCTGGTCCCGGTAGCCTTAGTCCCCCCGAGTCCGTCGCCAAAAATCGTCGAAACTGATCCACGTGCACGCGACCCCGATCAAGATATCAGCCTCGGCGTTGTCGTAAGTCATATCCCAAACGAGAAACGCGATACAAGAGCCACGGGCGATTGTTCAGCGTGGCGCAACAGTGAAAGCCCACTTAGGGGTCGCGGCAGCGATTAACGAGACACGGAACCCCCTTTTGAAACCGCGCGCGCGCTGAAACACGCGGTCGAAAATTATCTGCCACTGCCGGATTTACGACCAGCCGCCGCCCACGCGCGATAAATCGCGCCCGATGTAAATTATAACGGCGATCGGTTGGAGGACACGGCGCGATATTTCATCCCCACGGATCGGCGAGCGCATTGTCTTGGACCTAACGAGACTCGGCTTGCCCGTTTAGGTGGTGTTATTCTGTCTCGTTAACCAACCGTCCACGATCCTTCGGCCCGGGTATCGACCAAATCGCTTTCGTCCAGACCGTGATTCTTCGTAAAGCTGCCCACCACCCTGACTATGCCTCGGAGAGAACGATTAGACTCGCACGGACGACTTTATCGCGGGACCAAACGTTCTGGCGTCGCAAGGCCGCTTTGTTTGCTCCTCGGAGATTCGTCAGCCTCGCTGCGCCGCAGCTGGGTGAAGGGAACGAGGAAAAACGACGGACTTTCGGTATTTTTTTCCCCTCCTCGTTTTGTACCGTGAATCATCGGACAGGTTCGTTCCCCTGGACCGGGTCACTCGAAGAGAGTACCTACCTCGGGAGATTTCCGAGTAAGGTCTGCCCGTTTTTCTGCCTTTTTTCCTCGGATCCTTGGGTGCTCCTCTCCTTGGTTTTTCCCTGTGCCCACTCGATCGTGTCCACTTGACTCGCGTACGCGGTGCCCGATGACTCGCCTACCATAAAGGTGCGTATCTACTTCGCGAGGATCGCTCGCGAGGCACACCTCGCGGAGTGGAGAGTCTGGAGAGCTACCTCGACGCGATCACAATGCGCGAAGTGAAAATGAACGGGGAATCCAACTCGCGAGCAAGCCCCGCAAACTCGATACGCACCTCAACTCGTCCCGCGGGTCGCCAGGGTTTCCTCGCGCGATTTCGTCAGGCATTTCGCGGAATTTCGTTCGACTTCTATCAGCCTCGCCGCGGGAGATAAGAGAAAGGAACGTTTAAAAGGTGTTTGAGGTCCCCCTACCTCCTTCGTCCCGCCGATATCGCAGCCAACTTTCCGCTCCACCCCTCCGAGCGCGTATTAAACAACCATCGGTCACGATACCGTTCCAACGTTCGCGCGTCGTTAAGGTCCCATTAAGTCGCGACAGCTGTCGTTAGGATTTTTCGTCGTTCCCGGATTTTTTTTGCGAAGCCAGAAGTGGCCCGGTATAGAAAGCGAGGCGATTAGAGGCGTCGATCGTCTCAGGGGAATGACTGTAATTAGAGGACCAGGCTCGAGCGACTCGAGCGTGTAATAAAGACCGATCGGGACGCGGAGCATCGTGGCGATTTATATCGGGCTTTACTTGTAATCTGCGGCTTCCGATCCCGTCGCTATTACTCGAGCAGACCCGTTCGATTTCGAGGTGACGAAGCGACGACAGGAATTCTCTGGGCTTTCCAGCTGGTCGTAGCTTCTCTCTAGCGAAGCGGAAAGGAGCGGCGAAGAAGTTGGATTCTGGGAAAGGCACGGGGTAGTCCCAGAATCCTGGGGACTCGGGCGAGGTCGAGCTCGCGTGGTCGTGTCGCGTTTGATCGGGAGGAGGAGAACGCGGAGGAGCCGGATTAACGGGAGAATCGAGTGGTCCGTCTCACCTGAGGGAGGACCGCAGAACGGTGGACGGAGGACAGCGAGGAAGGAGGTGGCGGTGTAAAGGAGGAGAGGTTGCTGCAGGGGCAGGGGAAGGTGATCAGAGGAGAGGGAGAGAGAGAGAGGGAGAGAGAGAGAGAGAGAGAGAGAGAGAGAGAGAGTGGAGAGCAGGACGTGAAGGGGTAGAGGAGAAGGAGGAACACGCTCTCCTCCGGTGCACACTCTCGTGGTGACTCCGACCGGCAAAGTGCTCGCGTTCGTGAAAGTCCACAGACGACTTTCAGGGTCGTCTGCTCCGCTCGTTCGGCCAAAGCCGGCTTGGTCTCGCGAAAACGAGCCACCGAAAGTACCCTGCCGCGGCTCGGAGCTGCCCCAAGCCAGCAGAGGTGTCCTCAGCCGCGATCCAGATCCGACGGATCGATGAGACCTCGAGTCGCGACGCGCGTTTCTTCTCGTTCCCGAGCCGGAGCTGTTCGAAACTCTGCGAGTTCCTTGACCGGCTGATGTCGCTCGCCGCTGGTTCGATTCGAGCTGGGAATCGGACGTTCGCCGCCAACGGCAGCCAGATCCTCGAGGCGCCTACGCTCCTCCGTTGATATGTGATCGGACTTGTGTTGCTTTCTGGTGCGGAGAATACCTGTGATATACGGATCGGAGAAGGAATCTCGCCGGGACGCGAAGCCGACGTGTCGCAAACTGGATTCGCGGGGAACCGTGACGGAGCGTTGAAAAGTTTGCGACGTGACGGCAACGGGCCAGTTAACAGTGGACCAGCGACGTACGCCGATCGCGACGATGTCGTCTCGCCTCCGCGAATCTTCGATGAACGAGTCCTCGAGGATGGCCTGTTACGCCAAGGAGCAGCTGCACGAGGAGCAACAGGACCAGCCTCTGAGATCTTTTAAGAACGGCTCGAATCGCTACCACTTCGGTATGACGAGGCAGAGGAACGACGAGAGCAACAGGAACGGTCGCGACTGCCTGGATCACTCGGACGAGGACGCGGACCTGCTGTACAAGAAGAGCAAGGAGCACTTCGGCGCCTGGGACATCAAGGACATCGTACAGGACGAGAGCCTGGGACCGAGGAAGCAGGCCGAGCGCTTAGAGGACTCCCGATTAACGAACGGACGTTCAAAGAGCGACTTCCCGAGGCAAGATCGCGGGAGAATCGGATCGGCCGATCGCGAGCAGTCTTACAGGTCGAGGAAGAAGGATGCCTGGCAGGGGACAGACTCGAAAGCTCCGAAGTCGAGTCGATCGAGGTACTCGGAGGGCAAAGAGGAGTCCCAGAGGGCCGACGACAGGGATCTGCTTCTGAGGGAGATCGAGAGCCTGGCCGTCGACGGGAGATCGCCGGACAGGAGGATCAGAGCGATGATCGAGCGGTTCAAGAACCGAGAGGAGGACAAGTTGAAGTCGAGAAGGGAGCGCGACTCGCTCAGCCCCGAGAGGGAGGAGCACGGGTCGAGAACCGCCGGCGACGATCGCGTCAACGATCGTGACAGGGCCAGGGCCCAGAAGGACGAGCGGGAGGACGAGCGGAAGCTCGCCAGATCCAAGATACGGGAGCCAGAAAAGCTGGAGCGCCAAGAGGTGAACAGGAGCCGGTCGATCGATCGGAGATCCGAGAAATTCAACGACTTGCTCGCGGATAAACACGAGGAATCGAAGAGGAACGACAGCCTCAAGCTGAAGAACGACGCGTACAGTGTGGAGAAGAGCCACCGCAGACGTTCCAGGGAGCTGGAGGACGATCTTCCTCGGAGAAAGGACAGCCCGAAGAGGAGGAGCTACGCTTACGAGGGGAACCCGGAGGATTTCGACGTGAGGATACAGAGGTACGAGAGAGCCCTGCTGGAGCCGAGGAGCGATCTCGACTCTCTCAGGCGTGTCCCATTGAAAGATTCGGAATCCGAATTGGCGAGGAAGGAGTCCTTCAAGGATCACGATCGACAGGTGTCGAGGAAGAGCTCCTTCAAGTCTGGCGATCCGAGGAAGAGCCGCAGCAGAGATCGGGAGTCCAGCCTGAGCAGGAAAGCTTCGTCGAAGAACGAGGAAAGAGACTTATACAGGAAGAACTCGTTCAAGGGCCAGGACCCCGAGAAGAAGTACTTTGGAAAGGACCAGGAACACGTGTCGAGGAAAAGCTCGTTTAAAGAGCACGAGCTAGGGAGAAAGAATTCCCTGAAGGAACAGAGCTCGGATTACGGCAGGATTTCATTAAGGAATCGCGACGACGAAGAGGATCGGAAGAATTCGTTTAAAGGACAGGCGGGTGGGATCAGTAGGATCACGTTCAAGGAACAGGACGGCGAGTCGATCAGGGTTCATTCGCACAAGGACCAGGAGCTGGAAGCTGGCAGAGTAAGCTTCAAAGACCCTAGCAACGATTTAGGGCGAAAGAATTCCTTCAAAGAGAAGACAGTGGAGTTTGCTGGGATCTCCTACAAAGCTATCGACGACGAGGACGACGACCACGTGGACCGGAGAGCCGCGTACAAAGTCCAGGACAGCGAACCCGGCAAGGCGTCCTTCCAAAGCATCGACGACCATAATTGTAAGAAGAGACACTCTCCCAACGGACGGTACGTCGAATTCGGGACAGTCTCCTTCCAGGCCGAGGACGACGAGCCACGAGCCAGCCCTTCGAACGATAACGACCACGATCTGGAGAGGAAGAGTTCGTTGAAGGAGCGAGACTCGTCCAAGAGGAGATCGTCGCCGAGAAGCAAGAGCCAGGAGGCTCTGGACAAAAGGTCCAACAGGCACTCGAGACCTCTGACACCGCCGAAACGCGGGGATGCTGAGTATCGGGAGGATTCCAAGGATCGCGAGGATTTCAATGCGACGTCCTGGTACGACAGCAACCGAGTGTTCGCCGCGAAATACCTACGAGAAAACAGTAGATACCGTTCGAATCCGGAGGGACGCTCCGAGGTGGAGCGAGAGCCGTCTCCGGAGATGGGAGTCGAGGAGTTTCGAGAGAGGAGCTACTCGAACGAAGGGCTCCCCGTGGAAATGGAGGACGACAAGCGAGAACAACGGAGCAGCAACCATTCCGCGGCTGAGTCGTACAGCTTCGGGCGCGTGGAGGAAGCCCAGGACACCAGGTACGCGGCTACTCGCGAGAGGAACGGAGCGACGATCATCAGGATCCGTTCAAGCCCGGAGACCACGGCGGAGAGGAGACGCAGGCGTCGTCCTGCGCAAGATACGCACGCGGCCAGGCGAAGGCGTCACGGGGAAGCGGGCGACGAAGAGGACACCGAGGACGAGGAGGAGGAGGACGACCGTCGCGGGCAGAGATCGTTGCGAGCGGACGGTTTTATACCAGGAAGAGGCGTTCCCACACCGTCCAGAAGAGTCTGGAATTACCGCGAAGGGGTATGGCATTTTCATGAGTCAATTGCGTTCGATCAGTCATTTATGGTTCAGAAGCGGGAAGCGATATTCATAAATCGATGGAGGAGATGAGGGATAGAAAGAGAGCGTGATTCTCGTAACGGTTTCGCGGATCGAGGCGAACCGAGGCGAATCGAAGGGCGGCGCGCACGCTCGCTCGAGCGAGGAATTTTCTTTTTCTGATTTTCACTGGCGACACGCTGCTGGCCTGCTGGCTCTCCGCTGTTCTCCGCTGCTCTTGGACGGGACAATTACGTGCGCCGAGTGTGTGTTGGTGGACTCGTCCGAAGGTGTGAACGTTTCTTCCTCGGCCCGCCGATCAGAATCGTTAGTCGCGGTTCGCTTTTGCCACGCTTTTGTGGCGCACGATTCCGTCCGCGTTGATAAGTACGTACGGTAGAGTAACCGCGCCGGTATCTACGGGCTCTATGCAGGCCTCTGCCTCGATGCCTCAGTTGAACGTCGGGACCATCTCGACGGACATTTATGAAATAAGTGAAAGTAATTATCAGCGTTAACTACTCCTCGATCTTTGTAGGATCATCAGACGCATACAAATATGAGCAAAGTAAATGTAGAAAGTTGTGATTAAATTCATCGTTGACGAGTGAAACTCTTTCATTCCAATCCAACCCCGCGCGGACTTCTGCCGCTGCCCAGTGCCGCGCCGAATCTCATCTCTAACAGACTTCTAACACCGTTCGCCAGACGAAATAGCCGTGGAATATCCACTAAAGGCCACTAGATCGATCAGGGTGAAAGCAAACTAGTAGCCAAGCCTGTCCACGCTTACTAATCCTTAACCTGACACGCTTGTTATTCGGTGGCCTAAGATTTTCCAATGCAGTAGTGTACGCGTGGCGCTAAACCCCGTCTCTATCCAGCGACTGTCGCTGGCCTGGCAATTTTTCCACGACGAAAAAAAATTGCCGTCCGAACCGGTCGGAGGGTTAACAGTTTGTCGTCGGCACCGCTGAACGCGAGTTTTCAACGTCCTTACGTAATTCCATCGTCTATTGGCCAACGCGTCGTGGAAATGTCAGTGAACCGCCCACAAACGGAATGGTCGCCTAGCCGCGTGTAGGACACGCGCGCAACCGCCGGCTCGCGTCTCTCCGAGGCAAAAAAAGAAAAAAGAAAAACCCGCTGCCTTTGTCCAGGACGCTCGTCGATCATCCTCGTAAACGATAGAGATCCATATAATCCCGACAGCTGAGCCGCCGTTGTCGGTCGGCCCGCGTACGGACAACGGGCCATTACGCGCGGCGAAGTAGCGTCGTGGAAGTCGTGATACAGTCATCGACAGGAATCTAGGAGCGGATCGCGCCCCCTTGTTTCGATAGCCGAGAGCCGATCGAACGTTCCTTCGTTTCCCTCGTCGTATCGGGAACTGACGTAACCGTCTGCCTTTTTTGCCGGCCGTCTGGCAACGAAACCGTCGCCCCGTGTATTCTCGGCCCCGGGAACGGGAGAACAGCCGGTGTAATTTAAATCGCGATTAAAATGTCCGCGCCGAACCGGGGACTGGTTGCCGCGCATAATTTACGCGAATAGATACGGCGGTTTCCAGGTGATTTCCAGTGAGCCGGTGTGTAGCGGGAGGGAAGAGGCGACCGAGGTCCTTTCACTCGTGAGTCAGGACGAAAAATATGTTAATTAGCGGACGGGGAACGCTGCTCGTCGGCAGATCATTATGTCAGGATTACTATATATGTCTATAGCATCGAGCCTAGCCGGCTAGAGACATGTTCTCTACGGTGCCGTGGCTCGTCTACTCGATATTTGGCGATGCTGGTGCCGCGCGAGGCTGCTCCACGTGGGCGTACCACCATATACGTACGCCGGCCGGAAGGTTCTTGAACGCATCCAACGCGCCTCGAGCTTTGCCATCCTCGATGCTTCCTTTTATCTCCGCTCCGCGAACGCTTCGGTGCCGCCCGGCCACCATTCCGCCCGTCAAAATGTCACGAATTGATCCTTTAAAGGCGAGAACGTGGGAGAGGCGAGCTAGGGTTCCCTTTGTGCCCCAGGGAAGAAGAAGGCACCGAGTACCGTACCATTCGCTTTCGAAGGTGGAATCGGCGTAGTCGTGACGCTCGGTCGAACCGCGGCGGGCATCAGGCCACCAGTCGCGCAATTAAAAAACTTTTCCCAATTATTACGAGCCAGTCTCGCGGCTCGACCTTGTCCCGCTTCGCACATAATTATCGGCGCGTCACGATCACGCGAAAAAGATGACGCACCTTTCCTCTTCGCTCCTCTTCCCTCCTCCCGGCGAGAGACGATCGCGGGGAACGGTGCTCGGTTTGATTCCCAGCCGAATCGAGGATTCATCGAGCGCTGCCCCCCCATCGGCGATTGACATTTGCGATGATGATCCAGACCTTTCACCGTTTTGCAATTAACGCGATCCGATCGCGGGGACGATCATCCTTATCGAGCGTTGCTCAACCGTGCCTCCTCGCCCCGGCCCCCGTGGACCGTGTGTCGTCGGGACGGTCGATTAACGAAGCGTTCGTCTTTGTTGCAGGGCGTTCTGATCACGGACGTTGAAGAGGGCCAGCCTTGCTTGCAGTGCGGGGACACGTGCTCGGGATTCTCGCCGCACTCGTGGAGGTGAGTTTTTAAACGTTCCGCTACAGCTGATAAAACAAGCGTCCTGCGAAATCACGCGGCGGGGCATTGAAGCGGGTCGGTTTGGTCTTTGATCCCGACGCTTCTCAATTAGCCGCGCACCGTCTAACGCGTTATATCGATCGTGGGCTTCCCTAATCAGGATATCGGGTCGCTCGGCTGGAATAATTGCCACCGTCCATTAGCTCGAAGGACAGGAAACGCGTAATTTTCAGGCCTCTGATTATCGGCTAAGCAAGCGTGCTTCCATGAAAAAGTACGCTCAGGCTAGTTCGTCTTCGTTACATTGTCACCGCGCCGGGATCGTCTTCCAGGATGCTATACATAGGGTAAACTCGGGTAAATCCGTGATAGTTTTAGAATTTGTCTAATAACTGCTAATATTTACATATTCTGAAAGTGAGTCTAGGATATGATAGGTCAGGCATCAGAGAAACAAATAATAGGTTAACAGAAATTTACTAATTATATTTAATTGACAATATACAAAATTAAGTTGTCATGACATACTCTGGTTACTCGTGATATGGCCATCAGCTATTTTTTTTATATTATTTTATATAATTTTTGCATTAGTTTACATTAGTTTACATTTTTTTTAAATGATTTTACATTATTTTATATTATTTTATATTATTTCATATTATTTTAGATTATTGTTATTTTGTGCATAATCAATCGTTTCATGATCGTTAGATGTCTGAGACGTAAGGAAACATCGTTTCTGGTATTGACCATCAGCATTTCTCGAACAGCGCAATCAGAAACACAGTATCAGGCGCACGAAAAATAAGAATTTAGTCAATTTCACAAGCAAAAATAACGCTGATGCCTTATTGTATGACAATTTCAAGAGTAAGACTTGTTAAAGTGTCATTTTACCATCACTTACCCGCAGTTTGAACTTTCCATTTATCTTCTAAAACACATATAATACATAAACAAGCGATCGTCCACAACTAGCACGAAAAATTTCGCGAATAATGGAACAAAATGCTCTCTCACTCTATCACACTAACTTCAATTGACTAATTATTTTACCACAACATAAACTAGAAGATCAACGCTGTCCGTTAGCTTTTGTTCCATCTAAATTGAGTCAGACAATTTCAGGGCTTGAAAACTGTTATAATATCGATTTCGGTTCTGCAAACGGTTATGGAGAACCTTTATTCCGAATAACTGTTACGAAAAACCGAAATTTCAACTATTATCTCTTTCGGTTACGGTTCTTATTTCCCACCTCATATCGGTTTCATAACCGTTATTATTTCGGTTCTATATCGGTTCTCGGTTACAGTTCTTATTTCCCTCCTCATATCGGTTCCATAACCGTTATTATTTCGGTTAAATATCGGTTCCGTATTTCCGTCCCGTTATTATTTCGGTTCTATATCGATTCCGTATTTCCGTTCCGTTATTATTTTATTCTAGAACTGATATAGAACCGAAATAATAACGGTTATGGAACCGATATAAGGAGGGAAATAAGAACCGTAACCGAAACAGATAATAGTTGGAAATTTCGGTTCTTCATAACAGTTATTCGGAATAAAGGTTCTCCATAACCGTTTCAATCAGAACCTTTATACAACAGTTTTAAACAGTTATTTTCGGAACCGTTTCAAGCCCTGGACAATTTCGAGTTACAGATAAATGAACAAACATCACGGAATAACCTGTACCACGGATTTACCCGAGTTTACCCTAACTTAAGAAACATTAATCGCAACAGAAGAATCGCCGCAAGGGGTGGTGAGGTGTTATACATAGGGTGTCGTTAAAAGCCCGGGACCCTAGACCTCCCGCCGAGTAATTTGTAAACGTCTGCGAGCAAAGTTCACCTAGATCGTGAATTGGCGCAAAGATCAAGGATAGGAGGCAAAGAGAGCGGCAGGCAAGGAACGGTTGCTCGATCAGCGAGACCGAATCGTCCGATCGTGCTGGAACTGTTAACCGAAAGGCTGCGGGGCGCGCTGGCGTATCCATTATCCGCGGCGTAACTGAGCAGCGGTGAAATTACCGGTTGGCAATTACCCTCCGTGACTTACGGGCCAGCAATGCGGTAATAACGAATTAATTGGCCGGGGCCTGCGGGGGAGGGGCACGCTGCTCCTTGCAGCATCGCGTAGCCTCCAGGAGAAAGGCGGGACAGCGTCTCGCCGCTGGTGCATTTATAGCCTCGGATATGGATTCACAGTTATGCCGTTCGAAGCCACCCGAACGCGACTAAACGCGGCTACCCGCGTACGCTCGTGCGTAATGTCACCTCCATCTGCGTCTACGCCCGCCCTCTCCGATTCAATTTTATCATCATCCCCTGCGTGGCACGTCACTGGAGCCCGCGAGGGTTCAGGCGAACGAGATCCGCGGAAAACTCGGCCCCTTATCAATTTTATAGGCGACTTCACCGATCCCGCTGGAAGCTTTAGACGGCGATATCGATCCGAAACACGGTCGAGAAGATGGGTCGGTTGCGAGGTTACTTTTTTCGGGTCTGTTGCCCGCGTGGGCGTTCCACTGCTCTCGGCCGCGCCGTTTCGAATTAGCCACGTCGTCAGGTTGTACGAACAGGGTCGAACGTCTGCTAGGGCCACCGTTACAATTATTCAGGAGGCGGTGGATAGCGGGCATAGCTCGCTACAGAAATAAATCGTTGACATGTGCGAGGGAAGATGCTGCCGACCGTTGCCGGTCTCGCTCGCGGTAAATTTAGATAATTAATCCGCGCCCCTCGATCGGAATCGCTCGAATTTCTTCACCCGGTCCCGACGGCATCTCCATTCACGGAAGAAACCGCTACGAAATGGTGCTTCTGTACCGGGCAACGCACGGAGCACGCAGATTCGACCTACATCTCGCGCGATACCCATTGGTCAGAGCGAGGTGGGCTTCTGCTGAGAAGAGATAGCGAGCCTCAGTAATCGCCCTCGTGTGATCTTGTTGCAGTTTGTCCGATTGCAATGGAACTCGACTGGCACAACAATTTCTGTCTGTATTAAGGGGTCATTCTACTTTGTTCGGTCGAAAAATTAGGCTATTTTTAAAGATTCTTTTCTTAGTAAATACAATATATAATTGAATAAATCTTTTGGGTATTTTTAAGCTACTCTTATATCATACAAAAAAATAAATTAAAAATAATTTTTTTTCAATTGTTTTTTACAGCATCAATATGGCATTTAAAAAAAAGAGGTATGTTCGTGGCGCAGGTGATTTCCCGGCACAAGCTTATTCGAAACAAAAAAATCGAAAAGATTCGTAATCTTTATGAGTGTCACTATCGCCCGTATCTCAATTAACAATTTTTGTTGAAATGTAACAAAATGACGACGATTCGAAAAAAAGTTTGACAGTACACATCCAAAGGGATGCTTTCTCGGGCGTACTACGAGAAAAATACTGGCTATTTTTCGACAAAAATTATTAATTGGGCTTCGGTCGATAGAGACACTCATGCAAATTAAGAATCTTTTTGAATTTTTGGTTTCAGATAAGCCCGAACCGGGAAATTACCTGCGCCATGAAGATACTTACCTCTTTTTTTAGGTGCCACACTGAGAGCTATAAAAAAACATTTAAAACAAATTAAAAAAAGGATCTTAATTTTTTTGTATGAAATAAGAGTAGCTTAACACATACAAAAAAGATTTATTTCATTATATGTTGTATTTATTCAGAAAAAAATCTTTAAAAACAGCTTCATTTTTCGGCCGATCAAAGTAGAATATCCCCTTAAGGGGAACCCCACCCAGAAGCCATTAAAAAGCGTGGGATTTTTTTGTTCGTATAAATAAAAAAGTTGGGCTTAGATTTTTTATATAGTTTTAAAGCAATCTTGATTTGGCTAGCAACAAATTTTTTTTATGGAAAATTGTGCAAAATGGCGGCGAACAAAATGTCTTCCCGGAGCACTGCAAAAAAACTAGCCCAAACACCCAGGAATGACTGGATCATATGAGAAGGAAATACAAAAGAGATATATAAACTGGAATATATTATCTTCCATGTAGCACAGAATTTTTTCAAAATTCTAATTATTTTGGAAATTGTAGCAGTTTGAAGAATTGACTTTAATTTTTTACATAAAAATTTGCACTGAAATGCTTGTAAAAAGTCGAATAATTGAAATATTAATAAAATCCTCCACTACGTTGGAGAGAATAGTGTTTTAAACTTAAAAAATAAATAAGTAAACTGAATGAAACGTTTCGGAGATATAGTGTGGGCCAGATTGAAAAATGATGTTTCGAGAAAAACGCGTTCAAAGTTTTCATGGCGTTCAAGCTCTCGTTATTGTTCTGATTGAAACCTCCTCCGCATCGTTTTAGAAGATCGTCCGAGGTGAGATCTTCGTCCCTGATTTACTTTGATACCTAATACATCTATTTCACTATAATAAAGTCGCGTCTTCCTTCCAAATGCGGTTCCAGGCCCCTCTTTGCCTGACGCGACACGGTGTTACAGCTGTCACTGTAACTCCTTTAATACTGCGAATGTCAAAAAACCGTTTTAACACAAAATTCTACACACCTCAAGCTTTCAAATAAAACAAAAGAAATTTGGAATTTTTAAAAAATTTCTGGGTGGGGTGCCCCCTTAAATCATTTGAGGCTCATCCTTCCTCCTTGCTTCATCTTCTACACAGCTAGTCTACGAAGAAATATTCAATGCCGATCGAATCCCTGCCCCTAATATCATCGCAGTACGATCCTCCGCGATCTTTCACTCAATGGCCCGCATTCGCCTCGTTATAAATTCATTTCCCTCGAAGTTTACGCGGCGGACCGCGCCTCCGTTTGCCGAGGCGCACCGCCTACGCCCATCGAGCCAGTCGATAATTTGCGCAATAAAAGCGAACGGGTGCGCGTCGACCAGCCACGTATTTTCGATTGTCGTTGGACGCGGAAAATCGCATAGGCGTCGTGGCGCGCATAAGTAATAAACCGCTACCGATGCCCGCCGCTCGATGGGAAACATGCCTCCGCTGATTTCCTACACATGTATGTATTTACTAGCGCGCAAGTAGCGGATGATCGAGATACCGGCGATCGCCTCTTTCGTTCCCCCCATCTCATGCCGCCGAGCACGTGCCCGTATTTATAGATTTATCAGTTGCCAAACACCGTCGGAAGTGAAACGAAAGCTCCTAGATCATCGAGAACCCGCTCTACTCGACGCGACCTTAATTCGCGGCTGCAATTCGTAGCTGATAAGCCGGGTGCCATTAGCATCGCTGTTGCATTACGCTGACTTGCACGTTTCGCGAGCGTATCGCGTCTTCAACGACGCTAGCCACGCTGCGAGCACGTGGCTCTACTCGCGAGCTTTTGTTACTTTCCAAACGTGGGTCTCGTGTCTGTCCAGAGTCAGGCCATCGTCACTTGGCTTCCGTGCAGTCTAGGTCTAGGAGTCTAGGCGGCGTCGAGCCGAGGCCTGGCCCGATAATCAGCGAGCCTGAGGTATACCGTGCTTGGCAGAATCTGGGCTTATTGTTAGCTCAGGCCTCGCCTCGCGCAGACTAAGCTCGCCACGGTCTAGACTCGCCCAAGCGTGGGCGTAGCAAAGCCTTAACACAGATCCCGTCTGGGTTGATGAATCGCGCTAATTTGCGGCCGCGAGTTGCGTGCCTGCTCGAAGATCAAGGCTCCTCGAGTTCGATCGCTTCTCCCCCGTTATTCCCAAAGGCACGGGACAGGCGCGGCGCCGCTTCACCGCCACCTCTATTTTTGCTTTTCGATCCTGTCTTCGCCGAGTCCGCTGAAAGTTCTCGGCTCGGTTTATTTCCAACCCCGCCCGCCGCGACTGTCCCAGGCGACGAGCGGCTGACAGACGGTAACGGTGGCGGGATTGGAGCAGCAACCCGACGGACTTCGGTTTAGGAGATTAGCGGCTCGATTCCGGGAAGCGATCCGTCTCGCCTGACAGTCTTCCTGCTCGCTATCCTTCCTAATTATCACCCACGGGCCCATGGGAGTCGCGGCAGGGCCGCGAAAGCCCGCCTCGTTTGGCGGCCAGGGAACAAAGGTCCCTTTGGCAGAGAGCAGCGGGTAGAACCGGTAGCGGTGGCTGGTCGGCTCCGATCAGCCGGGCAATTGCTCGAAACTCGAGTCACGCAGCCTCCCGACGCGGCTCGGCGCGGCGCACCGACGCCGATCCGCGTGTGCGCCCTCGCGCACCAGAAGCCGTGAGTCATTCTCGAGCGAACGAGCGAGCTAGCTCGCCTGCATCGCGCGACTCCTCCTGGCAAGTGGTACACGCCGCGTTGTCCACGTGCTCCGGGCATTATGCGCCAGTGCAGGCCCAGCGACGAGCACCACCGGCTCGGTTACGCCTATTCACCGCGTGCACCGTGCCCTCCTGGCACCTGTCATCCTCCTCGGCCACGCGGCCACGTTATCCAGCGCTGCCCAGGACCCGCCACGACCCGCTTTCCCCGCTGACGTGATAGCTGATGCTTGCTCCTCAACGTCGTCGCGATTACGCAAGCTTTCCGGCCGCGAGTGAGTGCGTGGGACGCTTAGAAGCTGCCGGGATCAGCGCGTGTGCCTGTTGCGCGGCTAGGCTGAAAGTGTTTTACGGAGGACGTGGGGAAGTGGTGCGCGTTCCAGTGTTGATTCGAGCGAACCGGACGATTTCGTTCAGGATATACCAGCGTGCCGGTTCGACTCGACGCTATGAGATATTGTTCGACAGGCGCGTAGGAGCCGGGTGTCTCGATACCTGGTCCTGCAGCTGCTGGATAGGTAAAATAGGTTTAAAGTAGGAGTAAGGTGCACCCATTGGACGGATAAGTTCGACCGTGGTGTATCTCTCCGGGGCCACTGGCTCCGACCGATCCCAGTCGGAGCCACGGGGGCACCTGTTGCTCCATCCCCCCCCCCCCCTCTCCCCGTTCAATTCCAAATCGACCGAGTAGAATCCGCAGCGCAGCCAATCCATCTCTGAAAGTCTATCCCTCCGAGCGACGAAGCGTGTGGCTCGGTGCTCATCATCATGCATCTCGCCGCCTCCTCTGTCGAGATTCCTCAGACAGCTGTAAATACTGCGCGACACACGTGCGACGTGTGCTCGTCCAGCGTTGCTTCGCTGTCTGCGATTCATAAAGATAGCATCGCCGAGTGTGAGAGACCGTACCAGACGAGATTATACGAAAGGCAGACGGTATCTCGGCGCGTTTGTCTTCCCGCATGCTCGTGTATCACAGAGCGTCGCGTTATTATCCGCGCTAACTCGCCCGCGTACCGTTAACATCCATTTGCCACGTTTCATCCATGCCCGGGCGCGAGTAGAGGCAGCTTCGAGCGGTCATCCACGCTCCAGGTCTCCCGAGCCAGCTTTTAATCGTTCGCGTCGCGTGCATCTCGGATGGCATCGTTTAAGCACACCTGCTCCCCGGTGGAAACTGCTAGCCACCTCGATGCAGCGGGACCCAACCTGCCCACACAGTGTCTAGGTATGCGGGTCTGGTTATTTCGGGCGGTAAGCACGTGGGACGATTAAGTTCCATCTGGAAATTAGCTAGATTTGAAATTCGTGCCGCGTCCGGTATCGCTTACTAGGCCGAGCGCGGCTGGAATTGGCGAAACCGACGCTTCTCGATCCGCACGGCGGAATATCGGATGACGAAAAGGCAGAAAAGTCACTCGGGCCCGCGCACCGTTTCTTTCGCCTCGCGCGATTTAAGACGACCCGTACTCGCGCGCTCGGCCATCTATTTTAAATCGGGCCACCTATCGCTCGTTTTCAAACGCACTAAACGCTGATTTACAACCACCGACCCGACTGCCCCCGCCCGAGGCGCGATAAAAGCCTATTTTCGCTCGGCCGATGCCGGCACCGTCCCTGGCCTTTTCCTCGAAACACCCGGTTAAGCACCTCGTGGCCCCGAGGTCCTCGATGAACGTTGACACCGCGCCCGGAGCCGAGGGAGGGATGAAACGGTGGGGAGGATTTTCAGAAACCCCTTGGCCGATCCCCCCCTGCTTTCATTCCGACCAGCGATCGAGTTTCCAGAAAATCTCATCGCCCGTTATTCCATTGATTCGCCACCCAGCGGATAAATGTTTACACGGGACACGGCGTGTTCGCGGCTTGCACCCCGCTCTTTGAAGTTCCGCCGCGTCTCTCGCGCGGCCACGGATTCTTTCTTTGATCCACCGGGATCTCCGTCGAGGCCCGTCCGGAGTGGATGATAGTTTAGAGTCGATCTCGCCAGTCAGCCGTTGATCGAGGCAAAGCATTCCGCTTAACGAGCCTCCTAAGAAGAAACATCAACTCCCTCTTTTTTTTACGACGCGTAAAGTTCAGCCCGGAGACTTGGCGCGCGTTTTTACGGCCAGCCGATGGAGAATCGTTCGCTTTCCCGCTGGATTGGTGTCCCCGCTCTCGCGATAATCGCTCGGGTGTTATGACGCTAGGCGACACGCAGGTGCGCGAGCAGGCGTGTGGGTCCGAGATATCGGTCACCCACGCGCGTAACAGTGAGATCACCTTTATACTCTGACTTTCTTAGTCACTGGCGCGACGCGTCGCTCGTCATTTGGAAACTGACGCCTTTCATCGACCGGAGGCCCGCGGGCCTCTCGAGCAAAAACGATCCCGCATGCCCGAACGTATCCGCGTGATCGCTTCTGACATCATCGCTCCATGTTCCCCGGGGTACAGCTGCGGGCAGGATGCGGCCGACTTTTCCGCATATGCGACAATCCCGTTTATTGGATCGTCCTTGCCGCGGTGTCGCTCCGGCAGAGTACTCTTTACAAATTCACACGATTACTCCGTTTCCTGATAGTTGACGCAAGTAGTTGGTGTCTGCGCGAAAGCTTCGCCCACGTCGGTCCAGGCTTTGCAGGGCCAGATTTCAGAGGCTTGGAAATTCTATCGCTCGCAAGTCTGTTTGCAACTTCACCTCGAAAAGGTCCGCGATAGCCGGGAATTCACTGGGAAACTAAGCCGAGCTATGCTATGTTTTAGGTTAGCTTTCGGTGGGAACGGTTCCATGAGAATCTATTGAAGTTAATTTTTTTTTTAAAACGTAGCATGGCATAGCATAGAATAGCTTAGCTTTTGGGTGGATTCCCGGCTTAACTACCAGCGCTCCAAGCACGACAAGGAACAAGATGTTGCTAGCAGCTTGACAAATCGTTCCAGCTGCTTTATAGGTGCGCGTCGCCAGTCGCCGGACGTATTAATTCGCGGACTGAGGACAAATGCGAGGGCCATAATAACGGGCCCTGGTGAAACCAACGACCAGCCCGGTGACTTTAACGCGGCAATTGATTTATATTGGTGTAAGGTAAATGTACCAGTGCCCGGCTGTGTCTCAGTACCTGAGTAGTAATGCGAATTTTATTTATTTTTAAGCTCAATTTTTAATGCAATTAAACACAAAAAATAGTACCATAATGCATAAGTATTTAGCAATATTAATTAAAATCATTATTATAGAAAATTAAAAATAGTTAAGTAGGAATAATTATTTTTTAACACGCTTCGTACTGCATAGCAGATTCCGAGAAATTTCTTAAGCTTCTGTCAAGAAAATATTGACAGCATTTCTTATTTATATATTATAATAATATTTATATATTATATATTATTATAATATAATAATACATTATAAATTTACTATTATATATTGTATATTATTATAATATAATAATATATTATTATAATATATTATTATAATAGTAAATAGATTTAAATGTAGTTTCAGATAGTTAAATTTGCAAGAAGATTAATATTTTTTTAAACAAGTCTAAGTTTATTTACTGGTACAAGAATTTCGTGAATGTAATTCAGACATATATTCTTAGGTTGTCCGCTTACTGCGACGACGTAATTCAGGCATTGGGACATGCAGTTTTAGGTTGTCCGCTCACTGGGATATTTGCATGTTTTCGTATTTTCATTAATAAATTATAATACATAAACTTTTTTCCTTCAGTTTTCGATAGTATAATATCGTGTTATCTTCCACATTTCAACATTTTTTTTTTCACGATGGTACATTTACCTTACTTTGGCTGTGACAAGACTACACTTGAAAAAGGAGTGTAGCAGAGGCGATCCCTTGCCATCCTCCGTTCTGGTCCTGTGGACACACAGCAACCTGGACATTTTTAAGCGATTTCCGCGAGCCAGCGGCCACATATAGCTTCTCTGGATCACGCTCGTTAAGGCTGCCGTTCCAATGTGCGGCTGGCGACTGCGGTTGGCGACACATCCACTAGTGCAACGGAGAAACAGATGCATACTTCTCCCTTGCACTAGCGGGTGTGTCGCCAGCCGCACATTGGAAACGGCAGCCTTTAGACAGCGCTCCGCGGCGCGTGTAATTCGAGAGTTTCAGGGAAAGGGTAGGTAGCCAGTGACATTTCTGGTAAATATCGCGCGCACCCTACTCGCTGCTGACCGAATCACTTAGTGGACCGACCGTAACCCGTTTGGCAAACAGAACACGACACGGGAGACCTTTTCCAAGGATCTTCCTGCCTATCGGAAGTTTCCCTACGTGTGGAGTATCGTTCCCCGTTTTATTTCCAAAATCGCGATGAAGATCGAACGGAATAATTGCTGACTCACGGGGCGGCCCGAGAACTTGGCACGCATCTCCTGTTGGCTGGAAAAATACATTTTCCACGGGGACCTCGCGTCCGCGATATATTTATTTACGAGCGGAAGAGAAAAGCAGTGGCTGTCTGTCCGTGGATTTGCGCGTGAAATTATTGCTACGCGACATTCTATACGTACGTGCGAAAGCTCTATATTTAATATTTCGCGCCGCCGGTCCGCTGAGATATCGGGCTCGCAGCTTCGCCGGTGAGCGCCCCGCTATTTATTTGACTTGACCGCCAGTAAAGTAGCGCGAAATTTATCCACCATAAACTGGCAATAATTCCACGGCTGGCAAACGCCTCGATAATTCGCCAGGCTATCGCCGCCGGTTTCAAACAAACCACTAAATCTGAGTGATCGATTAAACGACGGATCGCTTATCGAACCGCTCCAACCAGAGCACCGACGACTCGTCACGCTGATACTAGATTTCACACGTATCCATTCGTTCCCAGTGTCATCCTTGCGGCGGCCTTTGGACGGCCGCGCGAAATGAGGTACGTGGAAGATGGGTGCGCCATTAGCGAAGATAACGTCGCACAATGAGCGCGCGGCGTTATCTGGAACGAGGAAAGAGCATTTACGCGCAACGAGGGATCGTATCGATGCGTTCGATCGTGCCTATACTAGCGAGCAGATATCGCGGCTACGCTCTTGTACGCGTAATCACTCCGCGTCGTGGTTCTATCGTCGGTCTGCCGTAGCACGGGATTCGGAATGCAGCGCGTGGGTGAGGAAAGCACGCGAGAGATTAGAATTCCCGGTAAAAGCACGTCCTCCTCGGTTTACATAGGTTTTTTTTTCCGCCAGACGCGAATACGCGACGCGAATTCGATTTCCCTGTCTCGCGGAGTCCACTGAACTCCGTGATTAAGTATCTTTCCGTTACCGTTGGCTGTCATCTGCGTTTATGCATCCTATCCTCGTCACCGTCAATCGTAACGTTACAAATTAACTTTCCCTCCTGACGCGCTACGGGCGTTTTAATTAACGAGACGCATCGCGGATCGATTGGTCCCGCGATAAGACGCGACCGTTGCACAGTGTCCAGGCACGTGTTCAAAAAGCAAACATTTGAGTTTTGAAATTTTGTATTTGATTTCATGAAATTTATAGTAAACTGTCGTCTGATATAAGAACATCATAATTTAGTAGCATAGAGATCGGATTTAAGGTTAGTAATTACATTGAAAGTCGAATAACCAAACGCAAGCTGCCACAGACTATACATAGGAAATATTTATCCACTTTATTTTTGTTGTATTTATAAGTTTTCTTTTCTTTTTTTTTCTTTGGAAAAAATAATAAGCAAAATATATCCTTTTTTCGTTTTATTAACTAAATATTCTTGCATTTAAAGATATGGATATGTATCAGTGGCTGAAATTATTATTTTTTTGGTCGCATCTTTTAAATTCTGGAGGGAATTAAAAAAAAAACGAAACATCTCGATTCTTTCATTTTTTTAATACAATTAGTTCTTTTTATGCCCTTTAATTTGGTATAAATTTTACCTGCACCCGAGTGCTCCCACATAAGAAAAAATAAACATAATAAAACGAAAAAACTAGGCAAATCTGTGCTCGAATATTTATTTTTAAAAGACACTGAGCTTTGAATTCCTTCATATTCAACTGATAGTGATGAAGCTGGATAATAAGAATGAAAAATTTAAAATTTCTTATCAATACGAATTATTTAAAAAATTAATCTTATTTTTCATAATCGTTTCATACGTTTGTTATTAATTTGTGTTTAAATGTATTTTAAAAAATATATACTTTTAGTATGTTCAAAAATATATTTTAATAAATTATTTTATGTTAAAAATTATTTTGTTGGGGTATAAGTATGATTGACATATCAATGACGCGTAAATAACTGTATCTTAATGGAAAATTAATTTTTTTCCCCTATAAACTCGTCACACTGTGGCGTTGCGTCGAAACAGGCGTATGGATGTAAGAAGCAGGTTCCCCGGGATTTTCATTACCGTGATTGTGAGAGGCATCGTTAAGTAATACCATCGGCAGGCGCTGATAAATTATTGCCATTAAAGAAATTGAAAGACCGCGAGAGGAGCCCGCCCTCGTAGGCGTTCATTCACTCGCCGGCGATAATCTATGCATACTGATTGCGCCACAGCTGCGACCATCGATTGTCTTCCACTCGGACGAGAACTGCGACATTTCTCCAAATCCAGCGCGACTCGTTGTCGCGGCTCGATACCGATGACGCGTCGATCGATAGGCATCTCGAGCGACAAGACACTGCTGCCCGTTGTTAACGCCCTCTCCTCTCGCTCCTCGACTCGTGGCCTCCAGATCCCCTCTGTTCCGATGAAAAGCGAGGAAAACTTGCCGCCAGTGTTCGCGCAACGTCGCGACCTGTCTAAAACCGAGCTGGCTTCCCGTCCCCTCCCCGACACGCTCTTCGGATCCAGTGGACCGACGCGGTTTTCACGAAAGTGCCGTTCCGCGGGCGAGCGCAGCCGATGAACGGGGCGCTTTATCCTCCGGGACAGCGATAAATCATCGACCCCGCGCAAAGTGGAGCGCTCGCGTCCAATCAGCTGACATTGACGGGGCGCGAGCGCGGAGGAAAGTTCTCCCTTTCTGGAGGATTTCGATCGACGGTGATATCAGTGCGTGCATTCCTGCCTTCTCTCCCGGACGTGCGTGCGTGCGTGCGTGAGCGGGTCCGCGCCTCTAGCTACATAGTATCTGCCGTCTCGTTTGCCCCGTCGATCGCTCAGCCGCTCGGCTAAATTTAGAGTATGATCGACCGGTTGCTCGCGCTATCGAGGCAAATAACCCGGCGATAAAGTCATCGGCGCGGCCGAGAGTCGAGCGCGAGCCATCGTTGCCTGTCAAATTTACTTTTTACTCTTTAATTTTTTTTGTTCCTCTGTAATTTTTTTTTTCCTCCCTCCGTCGGCCCCTCCTCTCCACCCCCGCGATCATTCAGCGCGGGAAGAAGCGCGCCCGCGATCCAGAAGGGGCTACGCGACGCGGCCTTCGCGCTCTTCCTTCCATTTGTGGAGTTTCTTTCGACCCGCACGGTCCGGCGAGCATCGTCCGCGAACGGTGCCACGTTCCCACGTGGCCAGCACGTGCGAGATCTCGGAGGAAAGCTTATCGCGGGTGAACCATGGGCACCAAGTGGGAAAGCTACGCGTCCCGCGCCTTCGCCAGCCAGGACGCACTTTATCGCGACGCTAGGTGAGTCTGTTCGGGCATCTCCTCCGCGTCGCTAATTGCTGTTTACTTTCTTGGAGAAATTCGCTGGGAAAGCGAGTTTCCGTATAGCCGCGTCGTGTTTACAGATGGTATCGGTGGAAAGAAAGGTTCGTTGCGCCGCGAATGGGGTAGCATGTTTGCGTTGTATCACGTTCCGACTCGCGAATCCCCTGGCAACCGGCCATCTCCGTAATGGAGTAAGTTTCTTTGCGGTTACAACAAATAAACGCGTGGCCCCGGCTATGGCGACAGGATACGTGCACGTTCGCCGGTGTATCCTCGTCAGTCTCTGCCTGTTCTCGCACCAGTCGCGATCGATTTACCGCCTGCTCGGCTTCCCTCGATCACCATCCCTCCTTTCGATCCACCGGTTCGGTGTGACTTAAAGTAGCGCGAGATGAACGATCCCCGGGGGTTGCTGGCGTTTCAGGGACCAAGGGTGTTGAGTTACGACGCACAGTGGGGTATTTGGCCTCAAAAGCTGCTCAAAATTCTAGTTGTTTTAGAATTTGTTCATACTTTATACACAAGGGTTTCGGGGGTTGCTGATTTTGAATCTGATGTTGAAACTTCAACATTCAAAATGACAGCCCGGATATGGCTTCGATAATTGCAGAAAATTGGCCAAAATTAGTTCTTGTTGTTTAAAGGAAAACAAAACTACTTTATTGATTTTAAAAAATATATTTGTGTCGCAATAAAATAAATGGATGATCAATCAGATGATGTCCGCGGTTCCTTGCCGCGTCGGAAGATACTTCAGCTAAGTCCTCTTCATCATGGGAACATGAATCTTGTGTGTCCAAGGACCTTTCCTGGCCACCAGGAAGAATCATTTCTATGGTTTCTTTGAGGAAGGGATTACTTGTTTTTCATGGTATGGGTCTCATACGTGAAACGCTGCAAATCTCGATTGTCATTTCTAGCTAAATTAGCTATAAAACTTCCATCCGAACGAATCCTGAACCAATTTTTTTGCATTATGATGAGAAATCTTTATCAAATTTAATGACACCAGGAAAAGCATCCGGACGCACCCGGAAGTATAACAAAATCGTTCATGAAATCTTATAATCGTAAAGAAAATTTACTGAATTCTCGATTATCTTCAAACGTTAATAACTATACAAATATATACGATGAGAAACTAAAACCTGTTCGAAAGTGCAGTATATACTTACCTGAAAAGCTTCCATAATGGAAGAACTCACACATTTTCCCTACAAAATGTAGAAATCACTAAAAAGCCAACGATGAGAGGATGGTTAAGAAAGAAATACGTGCTATAAATACTCCTAACTTTCGAGGAAGCCCATTGCTTCATGAGTGCACAAATGAAAAAAAAAAAACAATATTGCTACATTATTCCTCACATATTCAACTGCCTCGAGGAGCAAAAATTTGACGGCTTGCGCGAAATTTTTTAAATCAACTTTTGGCCAGCTTTTGAGGCCTAACACCCCACTGTGCGACGGCCTACCTCGAGGAAGAGAAACGCTCGCGCCGGGAATTCCATCCCCTCGCGGAGCTTGATAATTAGATTAGAAGTCTTAATAGTAAGGATTCTCCGTCTCTGAGAAACCCGACAGGTAGCACTCTCCTCCGGATACTCGGCCGCGAACCGTCGCATCCCAATTAAAGACTTAGCGTTCTTCAACCCGCCCAGCTGAGGTTACTCTCCTCTCTGTCTCCTGCTAAGCGGCGCTAGCGGAGCGCAAGAAACGCACGGCTGTCAAGCCAGCGTGCGTATGTAAATGGAATGTTGAACGCCCTTCTAACGGTGCTCGTTTCAAGGAACGATCGTAACGCTCCGCCAGAGGCCAGAGATAACGATGTTATTCATTTGTGATAATCCTTATCGACGAGGACACCGCCGGCATTGTTGCTTCAGTCGCATTCGGTGCTCCCGCGAATACGCTACGCGATCCACGGCCGTCTATTCGTCGCGGGCGACAGCGTTTCGCGCCGCGTCTGGCAATAACCGTTCCCATTAATTAATTAGCGAGCCGGCTGGTGGCAAGCGTCTGGGGCTGGTTCGCGTACGAAATTCCAGCCGCCGAAAGGGCGCTCGCGTTTCGGTCGACATCTCGATGACCGTAAATAACCCGGCGATAAGATCTTCATAGTTCGGATTGAATTTACGACGGAGGGGAGACCGATTAGAAGCGAGGCTCGGGCTATTGCAGCTGTCAGGCTCAGCCGGGAGTCAAAGTCCGACTGAATCTCGAGCAACGAGCCTTCCTCCTCAATTGCCCAATAAGAGGCACTCGGTCGTTTCAGTCGGCGCGTACGCGCAGCCTTTCAGTTCGAATCAGAGGCTTTGAAACGCTGCTGCGCGGTCACGGGCAGGTGACTCGCGCTGGGAGCAGGCGGCCCGCGAGCATAACTCATCGATAAAGCGCACGCTTCAGTGGGTAATCGGAGGCTCGCAGAAAAGATCTCCTACGGCCTTAATGAGACGGTGACGCGTAACAGGCTCCGGCCAAGTGGACTTGCACCTTTGTACACGGAGTGAATCGTGCGACGGCACGGAACGCGTACGATCCGGAAGAACGGTGCCGGTAATGGAAACCACTGTGCGAAGGTCGCGGAGGCTTCTGTTCTCAAGCGGAACGCGACGTGCCGCACGGACGAGGACGACCAGCAGCCAGTCGAATCTCGTGCGTGGATCGACGTGGAAGCCAGCTTAACGGAATCGTTGCTTTCCAACCGATCCGCCAGGCCGGACCTCGCAACCGGTATTATTCGGCGGTGCCAAAGAAACCGCATTGTCGTTCCAGAACACCAAGTTCATCCGGAACTTGCATCTCTAGAGGGACTCTAGCCGCTCCTCCCAGTGGTCCAAAGCCGATTATCAGGAGCAAGAGCGGAGGATCTGCGCGGAGATACTCTCGGCAGCGATCTCGATCTACTCAAGATCGATAGGAACAGAATTGTGAGCAATGTCTGTCGGTTACCGTGGTTGATCTCGCTGTGAACGATCGTCGCGTGCGTGACGCGCTTGGAAGCAGCGGTGCTGAGGAACGAGCAGGGCACACCGGTAGATTCCGTAATCGCATTAAGTTAATTGGATTCGCTGGCCACGGGACTCGACGTGCACCGTCGTTCAGTCAGCCGGCCTTATTCACCCGCGTTTGGTTTCAGCGTGATAGCGCGCGAAGGTCGGCCTACCTCCCGATAGTCGGATAGGTTCTGTTATCTCGGCGCGCGGCCCTGTCTCCTCGACCGATAAGCGTTCAGTCGTGAAAAGCTGGCCTGTTCGACCGTGTGCCGCGAGTGCCAGCAACGATGGTCTGGGAGGACGGGCTGTCGGTGAAGGAGCTGACGGAGATGAGGAAGAAAACACCGCGGTTTCCCTCCAGGGAGCGAAATTTCGCCATGAGGAGGCGAGGAGTTAGAAGAGCGTTCCCGTTGGGCCTCGCCAGCGCGTCTCCACTGGCCGCCGTCGCTCCGACGCCAGATATTCGAGAGGAGGAACCCACTGACAGCACCCTCGAAGACGCACGCAACAATAACGACTGCACGCTGTAAGGAAATCGGCTTCACGAAACATTTACGTAGAGGGATTGAGGGCGATTCAGAAACAGCGGCGGTTTCGGGGAACGCAGCCTTTTCAGGTGACGAGCGAACGCGGAATTTTGCAACTCTGTTCCGCGTATGCGAGGCAACATGCGGGCGACCGCGCGTGCTTACGCAATTGGAATTATTCAGGAATTATTCAGCCAACGAGCGAGTCCTCCTCGAACCTGCCCGCTATCGAATCCGCCCCGATTGCGCAGCGTTTCCGTCGCGAGATTAACGACGCCCAGCACGGCCGATTGTTGTACTTCGCGAGGCGTTCGGGGAAATCGCCTTTTGGAGGATCCCCCTTGCGAAAAAATGAAAGATGAAAGATGGAGCGGCTCGAAATGGAGGAATTTTGTCTGTGCAGTTTCATGGCGGCGGGCGCGTTTAGGAGTCACGGAGGGAAGCTTATTGTTACAAGGTAGCTCGACGCTTATTCACGCCGCGAACGTACTAGAAACTCGCGTCCGGCCAAAATACGCGAGCCAGTCAGATAAATCTTACTCACGTCCGTACCAGAATAAGTCACCCACTCATTGCCAAGGTGATTCGCGGACCCGCTTCCCGGTAATCTACCGTCTTCGATCTTTGCCGAAGCTTGCAACCTACCGCCCGTTTTCGCCATTCTTCCCCCACTGCGAAAGCCCAGATAATCCTAACCGTCGCACGATCTGATGGTAATTTATAGCCAGTTTGAAGACCAGTCTCCTCGCACAGGTTCGTCAAAAGCATCTTCCCCCGTAGGAGGAGTTTCTCCAGTCCGAGCGAAAATCCGAAAACGGATGCACGCGTGTTTACGACAGGCTGTCTTTCGCGTTCCGACGCTCGCTAGTGCTCGGCCGAGTCATGCCAAAATCTGCTCGAGTTATGTCACGCTTTCGTGGCAAATCTGCGCCGCTATTTGGGGGCTAGGGCAGCCAGGAATTCTCGCGTCATTACCGTTCCCCTCTTACGTAAACGCGAAAAACGAAACGTCCGCGACAGATACTTGGGGCCCCCCTCGCGAGAAATGTGGCATGAATAGGTACGTTCACCTCGGGTTTCGAACGCGACCACTCGACGTGAGCGCGTTTCACTCGCTCCGTCCTTCACTATCCGCCAGTGTTCGCCAAAACTGGAGATTATCCCATCTCGCCGCTTTAAGAGGAGAACCGCCATTTCCAGAGCCACATTTCGCTCGGTGATTTCGCAAAGAGTCAGAGCCCCGTAGCTTGGTGAGCGCTCGCCATTCCCCCGCGTCGCGTAGAAACCGAGCTCCGGCTGCGTAAATAATAACGATAATTAAAGTCGAAGCGCTACGAGGATCTCGCGAAATGCATGGTAATAGCAGAGAGAGGGGCAGGGACGTGAAACGCGCGTTACCTTCGCAGCTCCGTTGCAATTTTCCGTTGCAACATCGCTCGGAACAGTAAACGGTTAAATGGTTCGTGAATCATAGCCGGACTTATTACACGAGCACGTGGAAACACGTCGCTTCCTGGCGACGTCGGTGCCAATATCTCGGGCTGATTGATCTCGACGCGTCTCGCCTACATCTGCCGGCCGAGGGCTCGATAATTTTTCCTCCAGCTCGAGAGCGACCGAAGCGTTCCCAGCCGCGAGTCGATCAACGTAATCGAAAATGCTGATCCCGCGGCGTCGAGGACACGCGTTAACGAGCGCAGCGAAATGCCACGGTGTCGTTTTACACCGCGATTTACACGCTGGACACCTTGAATCGCGCGACACCGAAGAGCTGCCGTTCAACACCGCGCGGAACACGCGCCTTCCTCCGACGTCCGTCGCGTTCTTATCGGCTTCTATATCGAGTCCAGGTCCCTCGCGGCCTGATCGCGCAGCCTGGACGTTTGGAACGCTCCCAGGGAACGATTTGAGGAGCATCGTCGTACCGCGATTAGTTCCTGCGCCACGGAGGGTGTCGTCGAAATCCTCGAGGGCAGCAGGGAGGAGGGTACGCGGTCGGTCGGCCGGCGGCCCGCTTCTAATTCCACTCTTCTCGGTTGCAATCTGAGGACAAGGTGGGAGCTTGGTGTCCGGAGCTTTCGACGACATCGGCGGGATCCGCGCGTGCGCCGCTGTTACTGTTTCTCGTGCCACCCGGTATTAACTATAGGTACAACAGCTACCTACGTCCTCGTCGAATCTCATGGCGCCAGTTTGAAGTACGCTCCTCCTGCGAATGCACTCGCGCGGCTCGCGCTACCAGTCAATTCGAATCTCCCGCGCTTACGCGACCGCGGTCGCACTCGCCGCGCGGCGTTTACTGTTTCCTCCTTGCGCTTTCCACCTCGCGAGGGAAGCCCCAGGTGCTTAGAAGCGGCGCGACTGGCCGAGGATAGTGCGACGAATCCGGGCAGTGTCATAATTTTCTTGCTCCGCTGTTCCCCCGGTGCATCTGTCCGGCCGCGCATTGTGTCTCTCTGTGTACACGCGTGTGGTAGGCTATGCGATATATTTCCAGAGACGCGCGGAGGTCGAACGTTCTCCTCGTTTCCTGCTAAAATACGGCTGTTTCGAATTGCGGCTAAAATAATACTGCTGGGGTATCGGGCGAGCCTATTCCCGTCGTTATCGTACGTAGTCGATTCCGCTCCTATTTTAATATTCCCGCGCAGGTGTTAATCGCGACGGCATCAGTGCGCGTACGAATGTCAAGTTCACTTTCGAGGAGAGGCCAGCGAGAAAGCCCGCTGATAGACGAAAGACCGCGAAACTGCGCGTTATCCCGCGACACGGGGCTATTTCGAACGGCGCGGCGAGCATCAGCGGCGCTTAATATAGCGAGCATTTATCTAATTAATAGCCATTAGCCGCGCCGTCCGATCTCGATAGTTAGCTCGGCTTACCGGCTGGACGTAGCGTGTTGCTCCAACGCGGGCGCTTCCTGCCGTCCTTCTCGCGCCCTGTGACACCTGTCACGGCTTTTAACCAACGATTTTCTGCGCTTTGTCGGGCGGCTGGTGTCCGCCACGGGCGTATAAATAACCGACGTCTCGGATTTTCCTCGATAAACCTGGGGACGAACAACAGAATCCGCGAGTCCGATTCACGGAGCCCCGGCTTCTTATCTGTTGTTAACTATCTTATCTCGCCGCGGGACTTTTATCGAGATCCTTCAGGTGCCTGCGTCGGAAAGCTCGCGCGACGCTGCCTCGCGTGCCCGCCACGAAGCGGCGCGGACCGATGATTCACGGGCGACACGCGTTTTTCTCCCGAGTCCATTCCCAGGCTCGAACAACGAGCTTTCAGATCGTATTCCTGGCGGACGACATTCGCCTGGGTGCAATTCGGGGTCTGACTAACTGGCCGACCTCTGTCCTTTCTCTCTTTCTCCCTCGTGCACGCCCGATGATTCACCTGCCACGGAATAGTCCGCTTCCAGGTAAAGCCATTTCAGAAATGGATGAAAGATCGCCGGCCGACGTCGCTCGGCCCTGATTCTATTAAGCCGTTAACGTCCGATGTATATCGCGATCGTACGTACGTGGAACTAGCTCCCTTCTTTTCGCTTACGTCAATTCTGTTTGCGCTCGCCGCTTGCACCGTACACCACTGCCCAACGGCCGCTGTCTAACGCGTTATTTATACGTTCGAGCTGCGAAATGGGCAGCTCGCGATCGAAATTCATATCGACGCGATGTCAGGTGCCAGGAGACGGTTGATGGTGATCCATCCGGTCGATTGCCCGATTAATCCTCGATTCACCGGTGTAGCTGCCCTCGGAACAGAAGTCCCATTCGCTTTCCTTCGGAACGCGAGAGGACGTGTAAAGGACGGTGGAGGACAGCCTTCGTCCCGTTATCTTTCACGTCAGAGTTATCGAGATAATCTCGCCGCGACAACGAATAGCACTCCAATTTTATTGATACAGCACGGGGCCACGGGAACCTGTACGCGAATACGCGTCGAAGGCCTCTGTCCAGCTCCTTTCAGACGTGAAGATTATCGTTTCTATCGAACGAAGGTACCCGTAACACGTTTCACACGATCGGATTCGAGCGCGGGTGTTGGAATAAAATCCAGAGTAGCTATCACGGTCTAGGTAGCACCCAGGGGAAGGCTCTGCGAAGACCCTACGTCGGATCAAAGGTTGACTCGTTCTCCTTGGGAAGGTTCGTAACCTGGAGTCGTTACGGAGAAGATCGGTCCTTTGGAACTGGCCGAGGCGACTCGACCTTTCCACGCCGCGCGTCCCTTTTTTCGCGCCAGCGACAGCCACGGCTACCTCGAGGATCCTCCGCCCTATAAATAACCGCGTGACTTCGTGAACCGCGGCGATTTCCGCAATGAAAATAAATCCAACCGGCCCGTACGCATCGGGGCCGCTGGCGCCCGTCACCCGTGCGTTCCTCGCGTCTGTCTGCAATCATTTTCGCGAAGACAGCCGACCTCTCATCGATAATAAAACAAACTATCCCCCTCCATTCGGCCGGCGTTATAAACTCCGCGCGCGACTCAGAGTTTCGGGACGTTGCCACAAACGTCTCCCGAGAATCCTACGACCCTCGGCTCGCCCTAATCGATCGCTGCATCGTTCCTCTTTTTTATCACCCGTCCTTCAACCAATCCCGATCATACCTCGAGGGGGATAGAGAGGAGGTGGAATGGGTTGGCGCGCGCTAGAAAGCTTTTTTCCACGCGGGAGGAACGTTCGATCATCCTCGCCGCTTTTCATTGTTCGGCAGTTCATTTTTTGCCCGAAGAGAGAGAAAGAGAGAGAGAGAGAGAGTACCCCGCGCGTGATTTTCCAGAACCCTCGCCTCTGAAGGCCGCTGCGTAGGCGAGCAAGTTTGCGCGTTCTCACCCGGTGGAGCCAGGGTGATCCGCGATGCACCGGTGATTATCAGCAATTACGAGGGGATTCGTGCGTCTTATTAATCACCCCGGCGATCCAGCAAACCAGCAGAGACGTACAGGCACGCGGACCGAGTGCAGGGATTATTCTACATAGGACACTGAACGACCAGCGATGGCGAAGACCAGAGTTTCCTCGCCGAGCAGGCAATCCTGAACGACAAGCTGCAGAGGCGTCACACGACGCCTCAGTTACTCCCAGGCGCGGGCCCCAGGATGAGTCCGAAAGGACCCAGCCAGGAGGGCCCGAAGATGGAGGTGAGGGTGTCGTGCGTGGCAACGCCGGGCGCGGAACCCCAGGGCATCAGGGTGAAGATTCCCGAGCCCAAGAAGCGACCCATGAGCCCGCCGCTTCTCGAGACTATACACGCCAGGTGCCCCTCTGTCCCCGAGAAGGACCTCTACCGAAAAGCTGTTTCCCTGGATCGGCGGGACAGGTACCCGACGTTGTCGGGCGCCGAGATCAAGAGGGGAATGATACCTGGGTCCGCGGAGACCCCGCGCGGCAGGAGGAACCCCATGCTCGATAGGAGAAATCGATTCCCGACGATCTCCGGCGCGGAACTGAAACGGAGCCTCGCAATCGGCAAGTGTCCTCTGGAGGACGGGCTGGACCTCAGCCTGGCGCCATGGCCGGGCATGAAGTGGGCCTGCGTCAGGGTTCTGCACCTCTACTGCAAGGTGTTCAACCAGTTCGCGCTGTTCGAGCTGATAGTTAGGTAATTGACCAGCGTTGGTAGGTCTGGGAACCAGGGAACCCAGGTATCGTCGACTAACCCACCTAACCGGGTAACAGAATTCATCTGTAACCCGAGTAACCCGGTTAACCGGGTTAATGCGGTTACAGTAATACGGTGAAAACCATCGTATGGTGATGCATGCACGTGAAAGTAATAGATATGCGAGGTCAAAGATTAACTTGGACACATCGAATTCACGAGCGTTTGCCGACGCACGGAGTATGATTCAATACTTTTTTTTAAGATACTCGTAATGGACTCAGCAATAACGGAGCACTGCAATAAACTCAGTAGCTGTTGGTCTAATCTATAGAAAATACTATTTAGCATAGCATAACATAGAAACATAAATAAATAAATTTTGCTGATTAAAGATAAAAATTCATTTTTTCTAAATTCAATATTTACTGTAAAATAAAAAATTTACTTTAAATTTACAAAATTGATATTTTAAATAACGCGTGTAACTGATTTAAATCTTATTTTTTAAACTATATTATAAAATTAGTTACCACAAAATATTCATTACAATTATTAAAAAGTTATTTTTAAATTTATATATTAAAAATAAAAGCGAAACGAATCAAATTGAAATATAATTTAAAAATGTAAGATTTAAATCAGATATACGGTTTATTTAAAACATAAAATTTGTAAATGTAAAGAAAATTTGTTATTCTACAGCTAATTTTAAATTTACAAAAAATTAATTTTTGGTACCTTTAATCTACATAATTTATGGTTTTATGTTATGTTATACTAAATAGTGTTTTTTATAGATTAGACCAACAGATATGGTTTTTATTACAGTGCCCCGTTATTGTTGAATCATTTACGAGTTCCTATTTTAAAAAAAAAATTATTGAATTCGGTCACGACTTGCACTGTCGGCCGATTTTTGTTCAAAATATCACACCGTCACGACGGTGCCGGTTTACGAACTGGTTGTTCGGTGCTTCGGTAGTACCTACCGCACGGACGAGACCGATTATAGACCAAATGACAGGAAATATTTGATTGCTAGAAAATATTAAACATTGAAAGCTATAAGGTGAAACGCGTACACGGCTGTAAAAGATATTGATGATAAGAGATTATTGGTGCTGAGTAATTCTTGAAGTTTAACAAATAAAGTATAAATTCCGTTTCTAACAACCCTCTAAAATTAATCAATCCTGCATGGATTATCTGCTCGTATATTTTAAACATTGTGTTTTCATTTGATCTGAATATGTATTACCCGTATTAGATTCGCATATCACTGACTTGCCTTAAGTGACTATCTAGTCTAGACAGGACTGTCTTATTTCACTAGTAACCGGCTCGTAGCGGGTTAACCGGGTTACTTTGGTTCCTTCTAGAATTTAAGAACCGTTCCCTCGCGGTTAGTAGAAGGTTACAGAAACCATCCTTGGTGAACCGGGTAAGGGTTAGGGTTACTAGGCGGTTCGGATCCCCGCTGGGAACGATCTTGGTATAGTAGTTTTACCTGGATTGGAGTTTGGGAATATAGGGATCTAGGTAAGCTCTACCAAACTCTTTCAGTAAGCCTGGGCCTTAGTAGGTTGCAGAAGGCTGAAGCTTAATTTACGTAATTAATGTTTCCTCCCCGAGACAAGTGGCGCGGTTCGTAGATCGCTCGTGTAGGTAAATCGAATTCCTATCGATTTCTCGAAGCTCCAACGATCGCGGAGGCTAGGTGTTTGCACGATAAGATCGCAGCCAATTAAAATTCTAAAGGTCCATTAGTGCCACGGGCACCGTGCAAATATAATTAACCATCAATTAGCGCGTGGCCGCAGTTACCGATAGCCTGTCGCTTGCCCGTTCTACGGTGGAAACTGAAGGAAAAGCCTGATGGGAAGTTAATCACTCCACGTCTATCGCGGCATTTCCACGCGGTTCAAGATTTCACGCGACGCGTTCATTCCTCGTGTCAATTCGCCAGCTCGGTGGAACGATTCGCCTTCGCGATTCCATCGATCCGAACACCCATGCAAATCGAATTATCGTCGTTTAACGAGGCAGCGTGGTGTCGTTCGGTTTCGCGAGACGTCGCCGTCCAACGCGTGGCAATTATAAACTCCGAGCCTCTGGCGATGGTTCCAGGGCGCTTTCCTCCTGGCCGTTTCTTTTCTCGCAACGCGCATTAATATCAGTCGGATGGGCGGGCTTGATTTTCACGTTTTTTCCCCGGATTCCGCTCGAACGACGCCGCTTACAAGCGTTTACGCGTGTACCACCCATCGCGGAATGCCGGCGACAAATCGCTCTATTTATGTAATATATCGCCCGGGGAATTAATCGCGCAGTTATAGTTTCGCCAGGCCGAAGGACGAAAATAGTCGCGGCGTGACGCGCACGGGGCATCGTGAATTATTTCGCTGAATTTTTACGGTGGACGAGCGACGCCGATCTCCTTCGCGCCACGACACCAACAACCGCCCTCTTCTTAACTAATCGCTTATTTTGTTGCAAACACCCCACAACTGGCTAAATCGGTGTTCGTTAAAGATTCCTGCTCCATGAAAGTGACAATCAACTTTGGAAAATTAATTCGACGAATACTGTATCGTTATGCGAGCACGTGCGATAAACTTCTCATAGGATCGTTGTCGCCCCGTTCTCGCGCTCTCCGGGTGGACGGGGTCCAAGGGACTCTAGGACGCGGTGGTACCGTGAATCCGAATGACTTATGGGCCGCGTGCGAGTATTATGTTTCACGTTTGCGCCGTTAACGAGGCGTCAACGTTAATTTGCATCCACCCTCTGGTGCGCCGCGATGCGTTCGCGGACCTCGTAAAATATCGTAGGACGTCCGGCCGCTCGAGAGAGACTCAACGTTACCGCCCTCTCTCTAACAAGGATAGAAAAAGGAAGAGCGAACCGTTCCGGGCCGCGAGGATTCTTTATCGCTTTAAAAGCTCCTCGCGGCGCCGCGACTTATGGCCAGCCGGCAAACAAGGTGACCGTTCCTCTGACATTACGGACGTGACATTATGGTAACCGTGTCGCCGCGCCCCGAGGGTATAATTCTCGAAAGGTGCCGCGAGTTTGTTCCTTCGTAGAAATCACCGTTCCCTCTGCGCCAAGAAAGGGGAACTTTTATAGCCGAGTAGGTCGCGAAGAGCTTCTTCCCTCGCTTTGGACACTCGCGATTGAATATCGAAGACGGCTGCGAAGGCTCTGCGACGCCCGGATGGGTTAAAACGTGGCGCGATCGACGAAAATAAGGCGTCGAGTTGCGTCGCAGTTGAGAAGCCTTTCCCCTCGTCTCGAAATCGAGCTTCTAGGAAGCCGACTTTTACGGCGGCCCATTAATGCGTCCGTTGGCACTGTTAACTTTAACGAGCTCCCTTGCGCGCCGATCTTCTGCTAAGTTTCCCTCCCCGCTCCCTTCGACCTGTCCCCGTAAATCGGATTTCGGGAATTTACGAGCGAATCTAGGGAACCCTCTCTCCCCGCTGCTGTTACAATCGTCCACCTCTGGGACATTTTATTTTTTCTTCCCTCCTCTTTTCTCGAGCTATCGGCAAAGATAAGGGTCTCGTCGTCGCACCACTCTCTCCGCGATCCCTTATCCCCTAGTTATTGGCGACGAGTGTAGAATCCCAGGGACGGGGTGCTCGCGTTGGCACTGCGACGGCCTTGACGCTGACACCCGGAAGGGTGCGGTGAAACGGCGCGGGCGATGAATGCCACCCGTAAATGCATCCCCTTGATTAGACGATTCACGTTCGATCGGACCATTAGCCTGTGACGCGTGGGCGGCACGACTTCTGCGCAGTCTCCCCGTTACCCTTCACGGTCACGATCGCCGCTCGTTTCTTCTTAGGTCGCCATTCCGGCGATTTATCACACACTCCGGGTGATAAGAAACGGGGAAAAGGGCGTGTCGCTCCAAAAAGGATACCGATGTTTGCGTTAATTAATCGATTAGCGGGGGGGATTGGTTCCGCCCCGAAGGCGATGAAACTAGATTACTATAGGGCTCTATCAGCTCCGAGTCGTATACCGAGTTAATGAAACAGCGGAGGCAAATATTTATCGTCCGTGATATCCCTGGTTTAATAGATACGTTCAACAGGCTGTTAATGCCCGTCCCACTTGCGCGCAGGGAACGGGGGAGCCGAGAGCACTTCCCTAAGCAGAGGTGGGACGTTAATCTCGCCGGGGCGACACCGCAAGGAAAGCTAGTGTCGCGGCCCGCAAACAGAGACGCAATTAGCCGTCCAGCGGGCTCGCCCGAGCCGTGCACCAGCGACTACACCGATCTGTTTTCTTTTCCAGGAAGAATTGCACGAGCTGCAAGTGCCCGCGAGACGCGCACGATGTGTGCCACGAGGAATGGGTGTCGGTCAGGTCTCGCTTGGGCCTCAAAGGCGAAGAGTCCTCCTCCCCGGTTGGATTCGACCCCAGGGAGAAAGGCCTCGCGTGGGCGCCACCCGGCCTGCCAGCACACAAGGTCGCTAATATTCTATTCGCCACCCAATTTCTGTTTAATCTCGCGCCTTACATCCTCCGCTCGATTGCGTACAAGCTCGTTTCCTGTTCCTGATCCGTGGCTCTATTTGATTTAATCCCGCTGATTAAATAAACCGACCCGCCGCGCCGGCTTCGATTCAACATCCCGTCGATCGCGCCGAAACTATACGAACTGCCGTGGAATCGAGCTCTAATGAGATATAATAGAAGCCGCGGACAGATCCATTACGCGGGCACCGGCTAAGTAGTCGGCGTACGCGCGCGGCGCGTGCCAGGTTCCCCGATATTTACCAAAGCCCGCGGTATAAATTAGCGCGCCGTGGCCGGTCTTTATCACCAAGGAACGGATGCTTTATCGCCCGCGCTTCCAGTCGCCGCGGCCCACTCGTCTTTACGATACTTTTACTGCCACTACGGGGCCGAGCTTTCTCCCGTAATCTATCTTCCTTCCGTTGACAGCGCGAGTAACTAGCTGGATCCCGGTGTTACAGGTGGAGGAGTACTTTTCCATGTTGCCGGAGATATCCGTGCCCAGGCTGGACACCACTGGCGAGCGTTACAGAGACCGGCAATTGGCGTATCAGCTGCCTAAGCAGGATTTAGCCAGGGCCTACTGTCGCCACTTGAACCCCAAACACGCCAGCAGTGCTGACGACTTCATGGCCGCGAGGAACGAGATCGCGCTGGACATTGGCAACGTGCAGGAGGTGCTCGAGAGAGATCTCGTGAGTGCGAACGCTAACTTTCAGACGTTACAGCAGAATGGACAGCTCGAGCTTTTCTTCTAACGTGCTTTGTTCGCTGGCAGGACTGCGGTGCATGCCACACGCCCCTGAAGTACGGCAGCCTGGCCGTATCAGCCAGCAAACTGGGCCTCCTCTATCACCCCGCGTGCTTCCGGTGCATGGAGTGCAAAGAACTTTTGGTGGATCTAGCTTACTGCGTGCACGACGACACTCTGTTCTGCGAGAGGCACTACGCTGAACAGTTGAAGCCCAGGTGCGCGGCTTGCGACGAGGTCAGTGTCACTTCTATCCCATTTCTCTTCTCCGCGATTCGACCGAAGTCCTCTGGGAGTAGCCCTCGCAAAGTCGATCTTCAGCGATGATTATCGGTATGAGAAGATTAGTGTAGGAGAAATCGCGAGGAGCAGCGGAAACTTTGGCGCCCAGGCGGCCAAAGTAACTACAAGTAGTATCAGGCGAACTTGGTCAGACTTCTTACCGCCCGACGTTCAAGCAGCTGCCCGTGCTGATACGTCTGCACCTACTGAAACCTTCCTTACCGACCGCGGAACACCTCGCGCCTCGAGTGTACCAATCGATCTTCGATACTCGCGTCGTTTAAATTCCGACGCGGGACTTGTAGGAGCGCTCGATTCGAGCGCGCGACGCTTATCTCCGCCGGAGGATTTAAAAAAGAAAGAAAGAGCGCTCGTTGCTTCCTTCACATTCCCCATTTACGGCGACCGGTAGAAGATCACAGTCCCTGCGAAGGTGCACCGCACCATTCGGCCAGGCATTTTTATTACGCGCGCGGCATTGCGCTCGCATTAAGAAAACCTGAAATCTTGACGGTGACCCAAATGTACAGGCGGCTGTCAAGGTGCGCATAAATCGCGATCCGTGCCAAGCTGCGAGCACTCTGCCGCTGGTAGTTTACGCGACCGTCGTTCTCGAGATCGCGGTCGATCTATCGACGACGCCGACGAGGCTGGAAGGTGAATAAATTAGCAGATAGACACGCTGGATGGTCTACCATTCCCCTCGCCTCCCCTGGGAGGCTCTTCTTCTCGATCGCAGAGGTAAATGATGTCGCCGTAAACAATCGGGCTGCTCCAAAAATATCTGGAGCATAATGATATTATGTGTCGCGCAATCGCGCGGCGTTGTCCGGCGCGTCGCGCGGGAACTGGGCCGCTTTCGGCTTTATTTAGATGGACGGAAATAGGAATCGAGTATCATACAAGCTTGCTCGTCACCGTCTCCGCTGCGCAATGCGAATTATGTTACAAAAACCCGAATAACCGGCAAGGATTTGGCCAAACTCGAGGCCTTCTCTCATCTCTGCTCCTCGGTGACTAATGATCTTGCTCACGATCAGTCATGCACGTAGGTACACGGGCGTTGCCGAAATACGAGGCAATTAATCAGCCACTCCGTCCCGCTGTAGGAACGAAGAGGGATAACGAAAAGATTCTTTGGCATTCCTCGCTGCTTTACTCAACAAGCTCGTTACAGCCCCGAGGGCTTCATTGAGTCGAGTATTGTTCCGCGGTGAGAAGTACGGAGCAGCCAAGGGTCCATCGAATCGTCGCAGAATTTGAGCTCGCTTCCGCGGCAGATTCGAGTGTTTTGAGTAAGGATCGACTTCGTTCGGGACGCGGCTAACTCTCGGGGGCTGCGAAGCGTCAGCTGCTACCCGTTTGTTAACGGCGTTCCTCGTCCGTGTAACTCGTCTGAATTGGTTTTCTTCCAACCGGAAACCGGCCGTTTAATCGTACCCGCGGCCGGTCGGTAATCTATTTTGATTTCTTGTCGAAGCTCCCACCACGATCGCGGCGTGTCCAGCCACCGAGAACCGTTCCCCGTCTTTTATTAGAGCCAGTGAATTGGAGGCGAACGAAAGCCGAGCGAACCGCGAGAATAATCGAGGAACCCGTGTCCTTTCTCGACAGAGCAGCGTCGAGCTCCGCTCTCTCGATCCACCCGCGCGAGTTTCGAACCTCTTCGATCCAAGATCGGCTGCACGCGACCGTCCCCCCCTTCGACTTTTTCACGCGTCGGCGAACGGTGGTCTCGAGTTTCGGGTAAGTGAAGTGCGCCACACTCAGCCACACAAGAGCCACAACACCCACCGAGGACTCGGCAAACTCTACATCTCAGATCTGCTCATGGACTCGAGTCAACATATAAACAACCCTCAAACTACTCTCTTACTCTGTTCGACAATAAAGTACAAGCACACCTGACAAACACGGATCCCACCCCCTGCCGCATGCTTAGATACACATAATTCTCGTAGAGAAGCTCGATGGAGCGTTACCAGGCTCGTAAATAACAGGGTCCAGAGCGGCGCGACAGCTTCTAGCGGACAACGCGCGCACGCGAGCCCCTGTCGATCATTTCGAAAGACGGTCTGAGCCTCGGACGGCAAACAAACGGTCTTTATAGAAAAGCATGGCGTAACGGTGACGCAACGAGCCGTTTAAGCGTCGTCGCTGTAAAATTCTGCCCGCGTTGTCTATTTCGGGCGCGTCGACCAGCGTCGCGGTTCACGTGCTTCGCGTTTGCTGCGCAAAAATCCGCTCTCGGCCCTCTCTGATCCAGACCTGTCGCCGCGGACGAGTTTGCGAGCCTCTCAAACATTCCACGCGGTAATCCCCGCCTCCGAAATCCGATTCCAGAGTCACCTTATGATTTCGCAGTGTTACGTGAACTGGAATGAGTATAATTTAATCGATTGCCCTTTCGTTTGCCTTCGACGATGATCTGTCGCTTGGAATCCAACGATTCTTCCACGCTCTCACTATTATAGTACGTGGAGGAAATTTCTCGCTGGGCGTGAGAAATCGATTCAACGATCCAGACAACGGTCGAGTACGGGACCGATTCCGAAAATAGCCGGTTGGTTTTGCAACTCGAAGATGAATGGCGTGAATTCGGGTCACCGGAGCCACGTTGGCCCGGCAGAAATAATTAAGGAAGAGCCGACAGCCCCGGTCGGCAAAGAAAGTCACGGGAACTAAGGGTTGTGTGGCTCGCGAGCCACGCGTTCTGCCTAGGTCTTTGCTCTTGACCGTTTCCGGGTGGCCGCGACGATTTTCCCGCCGACTTCTCGAACATTCCCGCGGCGTACTCTAATTCTGATTAAAAAAGTTTACGCTCGTTCGCCTGGGAATCGCGTTTCGACGGAAAGCTGCGAAACAGATGTAAACGATCGCCGAGGAGGCCCCGACGTGCCGGGCTATTTCCGATTAACGATGCATTGTCGGAAAAGGTGCATGCACCGAGCCGTTCGGCGTGAACTCGCCAGCGGCCGCGCGAGATATCCGATCCAATCGAATGGGAATCTAGGGGGCGGAGAGCTCGCGTGTCACGGTATCACTGAAAACGCTCGCGGTCCTATTCTCAAACCGTGACTCTTTCGCGGGCAGATCACGGACGAGCTTTGAAACTTCGCTACTCTTTGCTGGAGAGAGGGCGAAGAGTCCCCCATTCACCTGGCACCAAGTGGAACGAAGGGAAGGTCGTCCTACGGTCCCCGCAGACACGGCTGCAAAGTTTCCAACGATCTAATTCGGTCGGCTCGCGAAGTGGCTTCGCTGAGATCCGGTGGCACGCTTTTCTCCGACCGTGGCACACACGTTCGATCATCGACCGAAATAACATTGGCATTGTTCCGTTTCCCTCCAGAGGAACCGGCTTTCGTGGCAACCGGGTCGACTAATTTCGACCCTTCGCCGGCCGTGTAATGTCGCGCCTTCTACGGTTGGATTCCTCGGTCGATCCAACCTCTTTCCACGGCGAGTCGATCGCGCTCCTCGCTCTCCAAGCGCGCGTCCTCAGGTTTCTAGTAGATCCGCGGGGAAACGGTCAAGGTCCACCCGCGATTGCCTGCCAAACGAAATTGGTTGTAAACCAGAAATTGAGTCCTTGGTGCTGCACCGAGCGTTCGCCGACAGTGGGAGTCTGACAATGGGCATTTAAGGAAAAGATAAGGTTGGCTAATTTATCGTGTAAGATTTTATTGAAAAGTACAGGCGCAGCTCTTTGGATCCTTAGACTTAGGGGAATCTGTTAACAAGTCTGTCGAAGCAATTAACGCACATCCTCCGGTGATCGACGTGGCAATGGAGCGTGCAACTGGTGCTCCTCGATTGCAGCAATGTCCTCTGGAGTTGGACGAACAGAGGCGCGATTTATTTTCGTTCGCGTCTCGATAGGTCGTCGACGATACGTTTATTTCGGGCGGCGGTTGCGGACAAAGTGGTCCGGACGAGGATTACGAAGCTGGCGTTCCACAAGCCACTACGGGTTTCACGAGGATCCTTCCATCCTTCAGAGAAATAGATTACTCGACAATGAAACTCAGGCCACAAAAATCTGTAGAATCGCAACCACTCGGAGACTCCTACGAGGATGTTTCACGAAAGACTTATTCTTAGACATCCCTTGCATCGTTCGATTTAGAATTGTTATTCGCGAAAGCCGTCTTTCAAGGATTCAGTCGGGGAAACAACTGACCGGGGATTATCGAGGACGGCGTGTGTTCCACGAAAACGACTTGCCTCGAAGAACAATCGGATAGTGTTAAGATCTGGCTTGACGCAAATATAGATCATCGAGGGTTCGATAAGCTGGACGCCGGCGGCGGCCGTTTCGATAACCCTTTGGAAAGGCGCCAGAGCGACGTACCGCGCGCAAAACGTGTATCGAAGATCGGTCCGACTCGTTGATTCGTAACCGATGAGGTAACCGAAATAAAATCGCCCGAGTGACGCCAGAAATTCGGCCGCGCATCTCGGCCACGTAAACATCGCGGAATTTCCATGCCGAGGGCTGTTATCTCGAGAACGAAACGCTGCCGGTTAATTGACGGTCTGTGAGAAGCCCAAAGGCCGCGGAGATTCGAGTTTTCTCCCGGACACCGAAGAGGAATGAGAATTTCATCGACACTCGGGACGAGTCCTCGGAATCTGAGGCCAGCGGGGAAATGCAACACTCTGCGGACGTTTCGCGAAATTGGCAAGAGGCGAGGCGTTTCCTCTCGCGACTAGAGCTGCCAAAGTGTGGCCGCGACTACGTAATAAAATATAGAGACGTCGCCGTGGACGCGTGGACGGCGACCCTCGTGGTCTAACGATCGGGTCATTAGAGCGCGGCATCGATCGCAGGTATTAATCGCCGAGCCAATAATCGCGCCGATTGCCGACGATTGCCAAATCGGGGTGCGTTAATTATCCCGTGCCGGTGATCGATCGCCCGCGTACGCGGGCATTAAGGACTGGGATTCGCGTCCAGGGACATTCGAGCTAACTTTAGCCTTAGCCGCGGTCCCGCGGCTCGAGTCGAAGTCTGTTACGTCGACATAACGAGCCGAACGGCCACCAGTTTGCTCCGCTGTCCGAACGGTTTGCCCGCGGAAAATAAAGCAGTCCTCTGGCCGCCATCCGGCCGCATGGATAAGCCGATAATCATCGAGTGATCCGCGCCGCCTCCTCGACCAGGATCTAGCCTCCCTTCGCCTTGGGGGACAGCCTGCTCAGGGCACCGCGACACCTTTCAGCGTGCTAAGCGTTCTAAGCCTGGCTAACCGTACCAGCTACCGTGGAGAAGTGGACGCGCGTGGGTGTTGGGTGCCCCCTCTAGGATCTTGTCGAATCTCGGCCTCTCTCTCCGCTCTGCTCCTTTCCCGAGTGACGTAAGCCCGTTAGAGGATTACCCAGGTGACACCAACAGCCACCGACGAGGACGGCACCACATGGATCGGCCGCGCACGTCGCCCGACTGCCCTTCGATCTTCCCGGAAGTGATCAGGCTTATGCTTCTGGACGGGTACCCCTCGTAGATCCTCATGGGAACGGAGGATGCCCGATGAACGTTCATGCCACGATGTGTCAACGTGCCGAGTAGACGTGAAGCTAGAGTGACCAGTGTGGGGCGAATAATCCCTGGGGCTTCCCAATGACAGTGTGGTAGAGAAGCTTGCTCGTCCCTTTTCGTCGTGTTATTCAATCGCCGTTCGAAATGGGCCTGATGTTGTCCGTGCTGGTGGGCTGCGTGGGCGTGCTCGAGCTGCTCGCATGCCTCCGACACGTATCCGACGGCGTGGTGATCACCATCAACCAGCCAGCAACCCCGTGCCTCTCCTATCACGACCAGGCGAACGATAACACGAGCATCCACGACTCCATCTGCACGTACAGCCACTCGAGCGACGTCAGCCTGCCCCGCGGCGCCAAGCACAAGCTGGAGAACCTGCACGAGTACAGCCTGAGGATTAGAACCCAGCTACGATCCCGCGACAAGAACTTCGACTATGGAACCCTCTCCGAGTGCAGCGCCAGGGAGCTGCTCGTCGGCCCCAGGCTGACCCCGGACTCCAGGCTGAGCCCGGACTTCAATTACCTGGTGGAGTCCAGCGAGGCTGGGGACGACTACGAGAAACGGAACGAGAGAGAGGCGTCCTACGACGATGCCGAGAAGCTGCGGATCGAAAGCAGCTCCAGAGATCGACCTCTGTCCGTGATCAACCTAGAGCCGGTTCAATACGTCAGAGTACCGACGCCGATTCCCTACGACGTGGACGACCAGCCATCCAGCTCTGGAGCCTCCAGTGACGTGGGCACGTCGTTCGATAACGAATCGGGGAACGAGGCACCCACCACCAAGTCCTTCGACCCGATTCCCATAATCAAACGGTACAAGACCCCCTCGGAAGGTGAGTCCTCGATAGACGAGTCTGATTATCAGGAAGTAAGCCTTCCCAAGAGGCAGTTCAGGAAGTCGAAATCAAAGTCGCCGGACCCAGCCAGGTCCCAGGCGATCGTCGGGGGTGGTGGAATGGAACGAACGAGGAGCACCGAGAACGTACAAGAGAACCATTCGGGAAAGCTGGTGTTCCCAGAGGTGGAGATCGTCGACGCGCCGAGGCCGTTCAGTCAGAAGAAGAGATCGGCGAAGTCCTCGAGCCAGATCGTGAGGAAGTCGACGAGGCTGAAGTCGAAGGCCTCGGGGGTGAGCAAGTCCGCGGAGAACTTGGCGGCGAGGAAATCGAAGAGGCACCGGGATCCGGAGAGGCGAAAGTCAGACATCTCCGTGCAGACGGCAAACCTGCTGAGGGACGAGTCGACCAACACGTCGCCGTTGGCGAGCCCGGCGTTGTCCAGGTCCGAGAGCAGAAGCGTGCAGGTGCAGACCAGCTTCGAGGAGACACTGGCGAGCGTGGAGGCGCTCGCCGAGGCGGAGAGCTCCGTTCTCGGTCTGTCCGAGAGCAGGAGAGATCTGACGTCCAGGGATCGCAGAAGGTCCTTCAAGAATAGAAGATTCGGGACCGCCTCCAGGGACAAGGCCGACGACGCGCTCGAGTCGCCGGATGCTTTCTCGGTGACTAACGCCACCTCCACCGTCGAGGCACCGCTCAAGGATGTCGCGCGGCTGCTGAAAATATCGAGCTTCGAGGAGGCTGACATAGAGGACTACGAGAGGATCAGGGGTATCATTACCGATCCCGACGCGGGGGAGGCGAGCGAGAAGAGGAGGAACGGCTCGAAGGGCTCCAGGTCCGTGTCCTCCGTGGACGAGGACGAGAGCTACTGGGACGCGGAGGATGTGAGTGCAGGAACTGGACCGATACAGTACACGATACCGGACCCCGATCGAAACAAAGCTTTCTGGGTAATGATGCACCCCAATCAAAGGTCCTCCCGTCTCTCTCCCACCACACTCGTTCCCCACTTACACGTATAACAGAAACAGAATTATAACATCGACACTCACCATTACTACCACCTCTCGTCGATATAAGTTACCGACCACGGAATGCTCACTGCCGGAATGCGAATTTCAGGAATGGATTGATTAGCCATAACTCTGGTACTACAAAGTTCGTTGAGCAATCAGTACTTAGAGCTCCTGCCCCTAGGGATCGAACCGCGCTACTCGGATCTCGTTGGTAGTACTTACTTCTCCTCCCACGTTTAGAGCACATCCTCACTGTACGCGGAGAGTGCTAACTGTCGTGTCTGTCGAGTCCCCGTCGAACGATTAGATGCCGCCTGGTACTTAGAAAGCATGGAGACCCTCGTCCCCAGCGACGGCAGCAAATTCCCAGCCGCCGTTCGTCAGATAACCGTCCTGCAAATAGCGACGGAGTAATCGTAAACCGGCGAATGGCTTTTGGCCGCGGGACAACCGTGTCAGCGTACAGAATTATTCGATGACCGATGTCGGGTGGTTAGCATCGGAATCATCGCCCGCGTTATTGTCGCAGTAACGCGACGCTGCAATTCGCCTGGCAATTCGCGAGCAATAAAAAGTCTACCGCGCGTGCCTGCGCGATATCACCCGGCCGCGCTCTCGAGGGTGGGATCACCGACGAATCAGGATGGCCCGGCTATTGTTATTTCCAAACGGATTGGGAAACGCTTGGAAGCTTTCACCCAAGCGGGGAAAAGAAAAAATTCTGCCCCGCGACGGGGCTAGAAAATCCGGCCGGTGTTCGCACGAAACGCTCTTCGCGGTTCGTGGCGTTTATTGGTGCCGTGTGCCTCGCGTGGGGTCTCCCAAAATATCAATCTCATACTCCTCTCCAAATAATATACATATGTACATGTATATATCCGTGCCTCGACGTTTACTCGACGTGGCGACACTTCGAGGCCGGGCTTTCCTTCGCGCAGTGGCATCGAACCAACGTTTTTCACGATTTTTCATTCAACATCTCGATGTCGGTTCCATCGAAAAGTATAACCAATCTCGCGAACTCTTTAGCGAAGAGTAAGTGTCTGGTGTCTGACCGCTGGTCCGATTCTACTTGAAGCCACGGGCCATGGTTTTTCCACTGCTTGTCCGCCTAATGTCGCCCCTATACCACTGATTCTTCGGTAGCCCACCTTTTTGGCCGACCCGATTTTTCTCCGCCGTTATATTTTTAATCGACGCGCCCGTGCCTCTTCCGGACCCCATCGCCGATATTATGTTACCGCCCGGCGCGATTCTCGATCCGTGTGGGCGATCACGTCCCCCTGTCGTCGGCGATTTTCATTTTCCAGTTATTTATAAAGCAGCCGGCGCGTTCTTGGAGGCATCCCGCCTATGTCGGGTACGAGATTCACCGTGAAATCGAGATCGCCCCCGAAACGCAGACGTATAGATCCGTCGTAGGGTAGGCGTTCCTAAAATCTTCCTTGCGATTTATTTCCGTCCGTTCGAAGAATCGTGTTCACCGTGATATCCTCGACGGGACGAACGGTTAGTCGAGTGTGTGGTATTTGCTGGCCGAAGAGAGATTAGTCTCGGCAGGAGCGCGATACGTGGGAGGGTATTGGTGATGTGCGAAACATTCCGACCCAATTACACCGCGGATTTCTTCTCTATTTTTCGCGCGGTCACACCCCCGCCCGACCAGGAACCACCTGTTTGGCACGCGATCAAGGCGTCGCCCTGACGGCCGATGTTTCAGGAAACTGGTCGATGATGTATGTTGGATATCTGTAATCGTTCTCGACCCTCTAGCTCGGCTAGAGGCGACATTTCGCCTCTACCGAGGATGAGCGGACAGGAAGAATTCGCTAACAAGAGCAACATCTTTGTCCCAAGCCCTGCTATGTTTACAAGTCTATTCTTCGCTGGAGATCGTCAGTCGCCTCGACGCGAACAATGAGAATTCAAGCGTCGACGAAAGGCCGACAGAAATAATACGAGCTCGCACGACACGTCTTTACTGCGGTCGGTTCCGGTGTTTCGGGACGCGATTCCATAATCGCCTCGTAACCGGCGGCTGTAAACCGAGCGACGCTCGTCGCGTTTAATTTACGCGATACAGTAGCTAGACGCTGGTCTGCCGAGGCAGCGTTAAGGATCCATCGAACCGCTGTGATCGCAAACGGAAAGCTCTTGTACGCGACTACGCAGCGATAGTCTTGAATGGCTCCCCTGGAATCCGCGAATCGCAGGTCTACTCTGTTTCTCGCCCCGACGAGAGCGGCGGCGACGTCAGGGTCCAGAAATATCTCGGGCCATTGGAGTGGAATAAGAGAGAGAGAGAGAGAGAAAAAGGGAATGAAAGGCACCTGAAAGTGGAAAGAGGGAAAAGAGAAGGTGGGGCTTTCGGCGATCGAGCCGTGATCCTGTAACCTGTCGCCTCCGTGCTCCAACTTCCAACCGCTAACGAGAGTGACGGTGAGGAACGAGGAAAAAGGTGGGCAACGGCGTGGTAAAGAGAAAGAGGGGTGTCGTAGAAAAGTTGCACCCGGCACACTGCATCCGAGAATCTCGGCGATGGAGGAGGAGCTCGGGCAGGGGGGTGCGACGGACGCGCGCGGCGTGGCGCGGCGCGGCGCGTTTCTGGAGTCGTCGGGACGCCGAAAATAGCGTCCCGATATGATGACGCCCGGAGCGGACCGATCCTAGATTTCAGTCAGTTCGCAAGCTCGAAAGCTGCTGGGTACACGGAACACTCCGACACCGAAAGCGCTCCCGGTTTCTTCACGATCCCCATACCGAACCCGAGACACCATCTCGACGTTCTCTCCGTCTGGCTCCTGGACACTCCGCTCCCAACTCCTATCCTCGTGTCCCCGTGGACGTAGATCAGATCGCGATCGATCGGCCTAGTGACTAGACAGAGGCGCGGAACAGGCTGAACGAGCAGTCACGATGGCGGACGTAGACAGTGTAGTGTACACGACCACCGAGCGCAAGGTTCGCAAAGTGAAGAAGACGACCAAGCGCAGGGAGAGCCACGATCAGAACGCCGAGGTCACGATCACCGAGGTCGACAGCACGCAGAACAACCACCACGCCATCGAAGAGTATGTGCTGGCTGCAGATGTGCCTCCAATCAGACCCCCCCATTGCTCTCATTGTCAGCCACGAGCTTTCCGTTTCCGATCGCCAAGCCCCCTTTTACCGCCAGACCTGGCCGCCACCCGAAGGGCCGCGATCTACGGTCCCCTCCTCTCCCGCGGGGATAGTCAAGCTTTGCCTTGCCGATTCGCCGTGAATCTGCCGGAGTGCCTACAAACGCGGTGTCGACTCCTGGACACCTCGATAACCTCGAAACGTTTCCACTTGCTGCAAAGTCAATTCTATTGTTACGCCAGAGATCGGCACCCGCGAGCCGACAATTTCCTCAAGATCGAGCACTCGTCGGCTCGCAACGAGAGCTACCCACCCTGACGGATATATCCGCTGGAAACGGGCCGAATCGATGATTCCCTCGGAAAACAAGCAATCCGACCGCGAGCTGGCTCTATTTGCTTTCGCGAGCGACCTACATTCCCCCCGATAAGAAAACTCTCTCGTTAGGTTGGCGCGGTTCTAGCTTCGATCGTTCCACCCGCGCCCAGTTCATTCCCTCGCCCCAAAAATGTCCTCGCTCCCGAGGATTTACGAGCGTCCAAAGGACCCCGAGACGCGCCGCGACGTTCCAAGCCACGTCCTCGCCGCGAGAGCTCGCGGATCCGGAGGGTGGCGGGGGCCAGCTCCTCTCACAGGAGCAGAGATCCGCGCGCGGGGCGATCCCCTCGATCCGACCGAGGATCCCGCGATCGATCAGTAACGTTACATGCTCACATCACAGATATTGTATATAATATGCTTCCCGTACAGAAAATACTCAGCCAGCACATACAACAGCACTCAACCAAGGTACATATCAACCAGCAATTCTATCAGACACCGGTCGAGCGCAGAAACTCGCGACACCACAGCACGAAAGAGATATACAGAGAGAGAGAGAGAGATAGCGAGGAGCTTTTTCGCGTTCAGACGGGCGGAATCCTCGCGAAAACGGGGAGGAAAAGAGTTGAACGATGCTGTGAGAGGAGCGTGTTGATGGTTTTCTTTCGCGATCTTTACGCGGGACGGAAGAGCCGCGTCGTTCTGAGAATCGTCGCCGAAGGGTCCGAGAGGACTCGATTTCTAACGATTCGGGGGATCGGGTCTAACGAGAAATTCTAGAGAGATGCTCGGCCTGGATCGCAGACCGCCTCTAAACTCCACGCGTTTTCGTTTCCAGTTGATTTTCAGTGGCGAGTACACGAAGGCGATGAACAAGGACTGGCACAGCGGCCACTTCTGCTGCTGGCAGTGCGACGAGTCTCTGACCGGGCAGCGCTACGTCCTCAGGGACGAGCATCCTTACTGCATCAAGTGCTACGAGAGCGTTTTCGCTAATGGCTGCGAGGAGTGCAACAAAATCATCGGCATCGACTCCAAGGTACGTTTTCGACTCACTCGCCGCGGATCGTCCTCGATACCGTAGATGTATCGGCGATAAGCTCGTTGACTCACCGACCCAGTTTGCCCAAAGATTTTCCCCGGTTTCCTTCGATAGCACGTCGCGTCGTATCGCTCGCTCGCGCTGCCCAATACAGGATAGATCTTTCGGGAACGTCGCGAGGTTTTGCAACTTTGGATGGCGTCCAGCCGTGGAAATCACGAATTATTATTATTATTATTATTATTTCAACGGGAGAACCCTTTAGAATACAGAGTAAAGCAGATGAATACAAGAGATATGGATAATATGAAATAATATAAAAATAAAATTAAACTATCTCTCTTGAAATCGCTTTGAGGTATATCACCGCGTAAAGTGAGGTATTTTCATCGTTGAGGCCTTTTCGCGTCGCTAAGGATGCCTCGGTTAAAGCCAGAGTTCGCCGAGTTGCGCGCAGAAATCGGTAATTATCGGTTCGTGTATAATCGCTGGGCTTGGAGGTGCCGATACGCTGGCAGGCATGGGCGTCGACTTACTCATTCCTAGAAATAGAAACGATGATGCAGGTGCTGCTACCCATATCGGTTTCGTTAGCTTATTTCCGTTTCTCGGCTGTCCGCCATTCCTGTTCCTCCTACCTCCGAGCGCAGAAATTCGCCGCGAGACGAGCCGCGGTTAGTCGCCGGCAATTTCCACGATTCTCCCGCGACGAATCGGTGTCAGGCGAGAGAGCATTTGCTCCGAACGAAAGACGGGGCTCGATCCAAGGATCCGCGTTCCTTCTCCTCGGTCGGAGCGTCGCGCGAAGCCTCTTAGAGGTCGACGAGTCCGCGATTATGATCGCACCAGAAATGGAGAGCCGCGCCGATCTCAATTGCGCGCGATCGTCTAATGAATGCTCCGCGGCGAATGTTTGCGCTCGGAGGTGCGAATTTAGTATTTCCAGTAGCCGTGGCGAAGGTCGCGGTTGCTGGAGGAATTAACCACGTCCAAGATGTAGCAGCGCGTTTTCCTCCGCTCGCACTCTATCTCTACTCTTCTTTCGCCCATCGAACCGGGACCAATCGATGCTACCGAAGGACGAGGACAGGGTAGGATAATTGGAACGCTGTTTGCAGGATCTGTCGTACAAGGATAAGCACTGGCACGAGGCCTGCTTCCTCTGCAACAGGTGCAGAGTGTCCTTGGTGGACAAACAGTTCGGTAGCAAGGTGGACAAGATCTACTGCGGCAACTGCTACGATGCCCAATTCGCCAGCCGTTGCGATGGATGCGGCGAGATCTTCCGAGCTGGTGAGTTACGAACTTCACGCGCCCCTTTCATCCCACCGATAGCCTTTGCGCGCGATCGACAGCTCGGCAAGCTGACAGATCGATCCCAGAGCTTCGCTTCTCTCGCTCGACAAGCCCCGAACAATGATTCACGATTCTCGAAGAGAGAGAGACAATAGATCCTGCGTTCGGCGTTTCTTATTACGGCAACCGAGTCAAGGCCCGAGCTCCAGACTCGGCCCAATTACCGCGAGTCGTTGCGAAACGGAAAGGACTCCTTTTCGAAGATCCTTGGGGGTCTGGGAACTCTTAAAAGAGTCAATCCAGGCGGGGAGGATCGAAGTCGACGACCTGAGAATGCTTCTAGGCGACCTCTCTTTACGATCTCGTCTCCGTCGGCTTGGAAAAGTTCGCCGCGGCGGTAAAAGTTGGACGTTCCGTCGAAGCACTTCGAGGATGAACCGGCGAAAGTTTCGTTGGCTGGAGTTTTCGCGGGCGCCAAGTCGAGGGGATCAAGGGAGCGATGGAAAGTAGGTTGAAACAAAAAAAAAAAAAAGGATCGTTGGGCAATTAGCCGGGCGACCTTTTTCGCGACGACGGAACGCCAACTGGGAACGGCTATCGGTTTGTCGCCTCGCAGCCTTCGATGATCGCAGACGGCGTGGAGTGCTCCGCGACCTATATATCGCGTGATTCACTCGCCTCCGCGACCCTGCCGAGCGCATTGAAAGCCTCCGGGCGATGAAAATCCCCTCGATTCGTCCAGCTCGAAATCTTAGAGCGCCTTAGTCACGGAGGTTGGATAGCAGGGAATCGCGAAGCGTCCAGTGGGCGATCATTCAAAGGTCGAATTCCTCTGGAAGGTAGGAAGCTGCTCGCGCTCGAGGGCGCCCGCTTCCGCGGGAAGGGAGATCGCGGGCGAGCACGGTAATTCGGTCAAGTACGCTGGAGGTCGACGCGAATCCATTTACCAACGAAATCCAGCGGATTTATCGTTTCTACGGTCAGGAGAAAGCGACAAGTCGAAGCGGACCATCGATTTCGCGAGGAAAGTTCTCGTGTCTCTGACGGACTGGTCTCGAGTTACGTGACGCGCGTGGGAGTCTCGTTAAGCCTTAAGTTCTCGGGCGGATTAGCGTGGCAGATAGCGACGGGACTGCCACGGGATCGTCCGTGAAAATGACTCGGTGCCAGCGCGTGTCCGTATACGGATCGACCTTTCGAACCGCGTCGAGAATCGCTGCTTCTAACGCGATGCATTGCAGTCGAACGCCACGGGAAATCGCTTCGATCCTGCGACCTAGACCCATTGCGGAAAAAAAAAAACGAGGAAACCGTCCAAGTAACATGCGAGCCGAATGCACCATTATCGGGGGACGTGCTCTTCGCCGTGATTTATTCAAAATCCTCATTCCCGACGTCCACGAGCCGATGAATCAGAAACGTACCATGCATTGTTCAGTTATCTGAGACCCCTAGGGAACACTCTTGGCCCCCCCTCGTCTAACCCTTCCCACTTCTGACAATAGCGATCTTCGTCGAAAAGAAAGCACGAGGATGCGAGACCGTCAGAGGTTCTTTACACCCTAGTCACTAATTGACCCCCTTGGTAGTCAACCTAGAAACTCACAACGTAGTTTAATATCCCTATTTGCAAACGTCACCCTGAACGAATGCACACAACCGATGGCCACTGAAGATAGCGATTTCGGTACGTCTCTATCAGCTGGTGAGTCACTTGGCGGATGTCTCCGACGCAGTTTCGCGTTGCCCGTCACTCGGACGCTAAATAGAAGTACCGATAAGCAAAGCCGAGGAGCCGTGGGTTGTTGTGGAAGCGCGACAGGAGCCGCGCAAGGCGGAAAAGAGCGGGTCCATTAGACGAATTGCAGGGTTGGAGCGAACGCGGGTGGGTAAATATATAAATATTGGTGGACGCGATCCAGGACGGTGGAGTGGCCCTCTTGGAGCGTGAAGGCTCCCAAGTTATCAGCGAAGTGGAAGACACGTTGCGCGTGCTCGCGGCGTGCACGCGGTCACTCCAGCGAGAGCGAGCTGACTCGGTTGCTTCAGTGGCTCGCAAGACTCCGGGCCAATCGCACGATTGCCTTGTTTCGTCGCGTCTCGCCGTGTTATCGTTGTGGGCCTCACCTGCTCGGTTCCAGCCGGTGGGTTCTTTTGAATCCTGGTGCTCTCGACTCGATTTCCGGCTGACAATCCTCGCCGAAATTCACAGCCCCGTCTTGTAACACGGACGTGGCTTTAAGATCTGTTTGAGGGATGACAGAGGTGAAATTATATCAGCTGTCTTTTCGAGGAAACACGCGATCTGTCGTCCCGCAGATTTCTAGCTGCCGTTTCGATTGAGAATTTTCTACTCGAGCGAAGTAATCGAAAGCGAGAGGGAACCCGGTTTTTAAGGTGACCCGCCGCTACACCGCGATCCCAGTGCACGTTACCTCGGGAAGATCCAGAGCCTCAGACAGAGGAACGAAAAATATGGCCACCGACGCGTTGAGCGAACGGCTGTCCAGCAAGCTTCACCTACAGACCAAGACAGTGGGCGAGGAGAGGATAAAAAGGGCGAAAGAGAAAGACGAGGATGTGGCGATATTCAGCATGTTCCCGATGGGGGGTGAGCCGAAGTTCAGGTGCTGCCTCGGCAAGGACTGCGTCCTGGGGGACCCGAAGAAGGCCGATCCAGGTGACGAAACTCTTGTAAAACACTTCTGTAAAACCCCTCGCGACAAGTCCGTTCCCTTTACAAACTTGAGGAAGCTCTGCAAACACAAGCTACAATTTAGAATTCAAGAAATGGAAGAAGAGGAGGGTAAAGCTAAGTCCCAGTCTGTGTAAAATCTGTCTCCACCTGGGGAAGCGTGTTTCGTTGGGCATTCCGGATCGGTTTCCTCGGGCATTGCGAAAGCACTGGACGCGGGGGCGTCGGTTAAGGCCCCGTTCTCAAAGTTTTCCTAAGGTCGGCATCGGCACGCCGATCGTGGGTCGACGCGGCGCAACCGGCTCGCGGTAAACTAGCCCCGATCAAAGCCAACGAAGCGAGAGAGAAAGGGCCACAGACAAACGGAAGGGAGCCGAATGGAGTCGCGACCTTATCTGGAAACACGAGCACGGCCACGCACCGCGATTGTCCCCGGTCCACTTGGCTAACGAACCCGCTAATTACCCGGGCCCCTACGGAAACGGGGATCGCGAGCGAAACCTCCCGAATATCATCGTTGCCTTCCACCAACGAGGATCGAAACATTGAAAGACAGGGATCGTATAGACGACTAGGTAGATCTGTCGTTCAGATCTCAGGTGACGAGCGAACCAACCAGTTAATATGGTAATCCTACGTCCAGGGATGATTAATGTAACCGCGAGCTTGATCGGTGATATCGCGGATGCTAATAAAACGTCCTTCTTCCGCCTATGGACGCGCGACACGTGACAGGGAACCTCTTAACTCGCCAAGGCAAGTGTCTTCCCGCGAATGCACCTACTTCTGAGGACTCGCGGAAGCTCCTTCCCTCTGTTTGCCGATAATTCGCAATGTAAATTATTGTAATGAAGCGAAGGCTCCTTGGAGTAAGTCGCTGGGCAATATTTGTCGTCGGCCGTTGCGAAACAGCCTGGAATTCGCTGCGCCGCGATTAAACAGTGATGTCACTCGCCGTTTGTTTTAATAATCGCCTGCTCGAAACGGTCCGCGAATCTCCATTTCGATCTGCCTTCGATGGGTATCCGACGACCATCCCTTTCGAGCGAGATCCAACTATTGGGCATCGCAATCGCGCTCGGCCAATCCGATTATCCGAGTCTCTAAAAGAAACATGGCTGCGTCGATTTAAAAATCGTGCGGAGGATAAGAGGCCATATTAATACGTATGATGTCATTCGCGTGACGACAGGCTGCTGTGCCTCGGTGCATCAACATCGATCGACGGAGATCGAATCAGCTCGTTATCACGACGTAATCTCTTTCGGCCGCGAGCACTGTTCAACGCGCCAGGAATTGGTAGTTGGATCGCAACGGACTGGTCGAGCGAGCACGATCCCGTGGCGAGAAACTGGAAGACTTGGCTTGCTCGTCCTTTTCACGGCCCAGAGAAAAGCTACAACCTCTTACGATCTTCCAGAGGCAGATATTTATCTAGTCTCTAATTCGAAACGCGTCGAGGAGCAAAGATTTATGCAACGGCATTGTGCAACGCTGAAAAAAAAAGAGACGTTTCCCTGTTGCGCAATGAAAGTAATAATCCCGGCGAGGGGGGGAGGGCTTGCTGCGCCGTCCTGTGCAAAGTTTCCGCGGACGGGTCTCTCGAGGCGGGAAAGTCGAGGCCCGGTTTTTTCGCCGCTCGCGAATGTATATTTAGAGTTGACGTGGTCGAGGATCGCGGCTTCCGATGGGGATCGCCAGCGCCTCGGCAATTCGAGGCGTCGTAAAATTCGGTAGGATCGCGTTAACGGCCCACAGTTCCGCGGCTATGCGATCTTTGACCCCACGGGAGCGCGTCGGCGCCTCGTTTTCCAGCGACCCCCGACACTTGTTGAACCGAGGGATCAGGAGCCTCGAGGAAAGACGGGAGAGCGAATTGGCCGAGCGATTTCACACGGCCGATCGGGCCGATCAAGCTGATCAGGCTCGAATGGCCCCGAGCCGCGCTAAAGCGACGCATAATGCGGGATTACAACATCGCCGGCCTTGGACCATCAGACTTTATACATATACGGAGGTATTGCTCGGACGAACTGACGTCACGTGCCTCCTCCTGACTCACGGTGGACCACGGGAGAAGCAGCTTCGCGAAAAGCCCCGCTATTCTTCCTCTTCAGGGTCCATGAATCCACGCTGGCTCCCTGTCGAACGCTTGTCAACAGAATGTTCGACTGATGTTACGATCCAGGCTTCCCTAAGTGTATCCAGCGTCCGTGTTCGAGGTTCCTCGATGACGTGAAGCGGATCGGGAAAGAAGTCTATTACATCGACAGTGGAAGTTGATACCAGGCTTATGAAATCGATAATCCGGGTAGATCGGTTGGAAACCTGAAAGGCGACCGTCATTTGTCCAGGCGTTACGAGGGACAGACTAATTTCCGATGACTGATCTATCGCGAACTATCGACCAGTAACGGTACGCCGTTCATTTATCAGCGATCGCGTCGGGAATGATAAAGCGCTGATTATATTGACGTCGGCGGAGGGGAACAGATGGTCGGGCGAGACCTGACTTGGCTCCGACGATTTTCTGCCCGTGCTTATCTATGGTTTAGTCATTCTGCCGTTGCATCAGGCTTCTGACGATCCTTTTAACGGAACACCACGGCACTGGCTTTGGAAGTAACATTGACATTTTAGCATCCGAAGTGGTAGGCGTGGAAGGAAGGTGAGGGAAGATCATCTCGGTCGCTGGCTATTCAACCCATAGGTCCTATTAGATCACCTTCCGGAATAACGAGTCACTATTAATTCGGGCTTGCCCTTGGCACGCGGAGAGCCGGCAGGAAAGACGAGGAAGCTAATGAGCGAGAGAAATGGTGGGACGCCCACGAGCGGAGAAGCTCTGGTCATCTTTGAACGGTGTACCGTGGAGACCTACGTGGACTCCTGGATCGAAACGGTTCCCGGAATCAACATCCCTCGAATGTTAATCGAAACGGCACTTCCTTTCCCACAAACACCGCCGTCCACGTCACTTAATCTCCTTTGAAAACGAAGGGAAGGTAGAGGGCCGGTCGAAACCGCGAGATCGCGTGGGAGTTAACGATCATCCGGCGCGTTGGACGCGGCCAATTATAGGTGGGCCAATAATGGGCACGTCGGCGACCCAGCAATCTGCCCGATCGCAGAATTGCACGTTGCGATGCTTCGAGCAGACGAAGGGACGCGGTGTTTTCTCTGCTCTCGCCCGTGGCTCTTCTTCTTTTCGAGCGCGAGATCCGGTCCAACGACTCTCTTGAGCGGGGGAATCGGGTCAATGGGATTCGCGAGGCTCGCCGACACGTGAAAAAAAGCATCGCGTGTCGCCAGGCCGAGGCGGATTTCACGTGCGTCCCGCTGGCTGATGTCATCCCTGCACGTGTCACTCTCGGGTCCAAGGAAGGCTGAAAGGGCTTTCTGCTCCTTCCTCGTTCTTGGGTCGTGAGAGTCCCCGGCGTATGCAGAGCGCGGTCGCCAGAATGCTGGAAGAAGCGCGCCGTTCTATGTAGGTTATTAGCGACCGTGACTAGAAAGTGCCGCGGTGCGAACTTTTAAACCGCATTGCGGGAGACGACACCTATCTTCTCCGGCCATCTTCCGGTTTTGCGCGACTTTTTGCACCTGTCGGTGAACTTTCTAGGCCGCCTCGAGGGAGTCGAGCTCCGGCAAACTGCTTGGAAATTAAGGCTCGCCCAATAAGATCCCCCCCTGAACGCTATTTTGAAGTTCCAAGAAGGTCGTTGGGGGAGGCTTGTACCGTTCCGTCGGCAGATTACTTTTCCCCCGAAGCGGGGCCCGTTATTCTCCAACTGCCTGGAAATTCATCCCCTGGGCAGTGCGCGAGCAAAGGGGATGCGCGGAGAAACACGCGAGCTCCGGCGCCGCACGCGATAGTCTAGACTACTGTACCCTAGAATCCAACCCCTGCGAGCGGAATGTCTAGACTATCGTTAAAATATTCCACCCCTCCGGGGGCCTCAGTTTATGACACAATAAGATGGCACAAGCCGCGCTGGTGCGCTCTGTCGGGATTAAAAACGTCCGTGAAGGGAAATTCAGAGGCGATCTACCAGCGGCCGCTGGAACGTAATGCGGAATGTTTATCGCTAAGGTGGCTGACGTGGAGCTGCTCGTGTTTCAGGTACCAAGAAGATGGAGTACAAGACCAGGCAGTGGCACGAGAAGTGCTTCTGTTGCGTGGTCTGTAAGAACCCGATCGGCACGAAGAGCTTCATCCCGCGCGAGCAAGAGATCTACTGCGCCGGTTGCTACGAGGATAAGTTCGCCACCCGTTGCGTCAAGTGCAATAAGGTAAGTCTTCCTTGAACTCCTTGTTGCTCGTTGCCGGAGCAACCGCGGCTGCTTAGCACGGTACAGGATATTCTCGTTATAAGCTCATCTCGATTATGCGTTGTAAGCTCACCCCCGAGCATAGAACCTGTAACGAGAATTGATCGTACACTGATTCTCCGGGGCGAAGACTGATACGCGAGACTTTGCTGTTGCAGATCATCACCAGCGGTGGTGTGACGTATAAGAACGAGCCGTGGCACAGAGACTGCTTCACCTGCAGCAACTGCAACAACTCCCTAGCCGGGCAGCGATTCACGTCGCGCGACGACAAGCCCTACTGCGCCGATTGCTTCGGCGAGCTGTTCGCCAAGAGATGCACCGCCTGCTCCAAACCGATCACAGGTACGTCACACTGCTGCATACTTATTCAAGCTCCTGGCACAAAAGGTGGTTTAAGAAAGCCAGTTGGTGGCGATTTAAGGGGTTATGCCTACCTGTGAGATCTGAGAAAACATGTATATTCGGGAATATTGGGGGGAAAAACTTAAAGGCTTTTTTAAACAAACCTTCATGTATTCGAAAGTGTACATCTTAAACTACTTGTAGTAATTTTTGCGATGGCAAATATAAATAAAGAAAAGAAATATCAGTAGTAGTTTCGCGGTGACTACTTTAATTTTGAGCTGGTTCTTCTGAAATAGAAAATTCGCGGGAATTCAGTTAGTACATTAGATTATCTAGTCCTTAATCGTTCATTATCCTGAAAAATTAATTTGCTACGAAGTGGCGGCTTCTCAAAGCCAAAATATGGATTTTTGTCACAGAATCGCTCTCATTTTTCATCTGCAAAATAAAAAATACGTAACGGAAATGATAAGCCACGATTAAGGACTAGATAATCTAATATACTAACTAAATTTGGTCGAATTTTTTATTTCTGATGAACCAGGTCAAAGCAACAGTGGTCACCGTGAAGTGCTTAAATAAAAAAATATATAAAAACAAATTTTATATTAAACGCTTTTATTAACAATGCTCTAAAAACTACCTATAAAATAATTATTTTCTTGTATTAGAATTTCGATGATGATATACTACGAACGCCTGCAAAGTTTTAGTTTTACTATTCGTACATACGTGACGGATCATTTCTCGATAAATGGTGTATTTTCGGTAAACGCGATGCGACTAGCGCCCCGAACGCAGCGGCTTTTTGTTATCTACGTAAAGGACGCGAGTGGCTGATTTCAAGTCGTTTCGATTTGTGGTTATCGGTTATATTTATTGATGACTGGATAATTTTGTCACCCGCTCGGGCTTAATTTTCTTTTTAAATATTATATTGTCATCCAAACTACGCACGCCTGCCAAGCTTCAAGACAATTGGATAGTTGGAAGTGGGTTAAATTTGAGTTGCCACATTTGAACCAAACAAACATACAGAGGATCGAAGCTGAATAAAATTGTTTGAAAAAAAAGCTACCGGGAAATCACCTATGATTCCACTATTTTTTTAGATATCGCATTGCAAAAAAAACTACAAGAACTTCAAAATATATACTTTCGAATATACTACCGTTTATTTAAAAAAGTCTTCAAGTTTAAAAAAAAAATCCCCGCAAATACTTGTGCTTTCAGAGCTAACAGGTAGGCATTAACCCTTAAGAGGAACAAGATAAAAGAAAGAGGAACTTGTTTCAGGTATCGGTGGCACCCGCTTCATCTCTTTCGAGGACAGGCACTGGCATAACGACTGCTTCATCTGCGCGGGCTGCAAGACCTCGCTGGTCGGCCGTGGTTTCATCACCGACAACGAGGACATCATCTGCCCCGAGTGCGCCAAGATGAAGCTGATGTAAGGGGGAGGCGATGGCCGGTCGAAACGAACAAGAACGAGCGAGAAGAAGGGGAGAGAGAGAGAGAGAGAGACAGAGGAAGCGGAAGAGAGAGGACGAATGAAGAGCAGAGATCTAGGGCGGAGTCCAGTGTGTCACACGCATAAACCAATATCCCACGATTTCAACCCCCTGCAAGCAGAGGACTCCGTCACGGGAACCAAGGGATACAACAATCGAGTATTCCATCGCGACTAACCAGGAGAGATCCCCTTGGAAGAAGGACGATAACGATTACCGTGTCTCTCTCTTCCCACGATTATATTTTCAGGAAATACATATATATATACGTCTGCATCTACCCATAGCCGAGAGACGCGGTAGTTTTTCTCCATCATCGAAGCGAACCCAGGACAATCCCTTCGCGTAGATCTTTCCGCGAAGGTGGCTAGACACTCTCTGTTCTTCTCGGCCGAGTCCTCGCGCGAGCATTCTCAACGGCGGGGAACGCGAGCGGGCACGGGTGTACATCCTAGCTTCGTAGTTTTAGAAGGCCGTAGACGTTTGTGATTTCGATTTCTCCGGTCGCGCGGTTACCATCGATCTGCGCGGCCCCCCCTCCGGGGCACGACTCCTGGGGAACGCGCGGGGACAGCGTCGTGGGACGCGCGTCGCGGACTCGGTGGAATTGAAGGGGGCCGAGCGAGAAGCATGCCTTGATGAGTCCGAGAATCAAACCGCCTTAACGTAAATTACTGTCGTCAAGTTGTTACCGCTGTGTTGATTAGAGATGAACGAAGCTACGCACCGTCGTGATGTTACATTTAACGTTATTGGTTTTCTTTTTTCGCTTTGTACAATGGTAGAGTAACGCGCGAGGAGGGGAACGATCGCGGCTGACGCTAAGAGAAAGAAGATGAATCCTACATATATTCTTATGGAGACTAAATTTGATATACATATGGTAATGTTATTTTTATTTAACTTAAACTCACATACGTACGCGAATAGACACATACATACGCATACTTACACGTAAACACGTCATACACACGTATCACTGCACCCTTCCATCTCTCTGCGATACTGTACAGCGACGCTCCCGCGAAATCGGGGAGCTAACGGACGACGAATCGACTGGGGGCTCGTGTGCGCGATCCCCGGCGAGCATTCTGGTGACTTGGGTCTTCGCGAACCGAGCCTGGACCTAGACGCCGCTTGGGACTCGAGGAGTCCGAGGACGTTAAGGACCCCGAACATCTGGGCTCTCCAGTATATCCTCCTTCGATCTTCCTCCCCGAACGATATTTGTAGACACAGATTCCGCACACGAGCCTAAAAATAAGCGTGCATGTCGCGCGCCAATGAACGCGGAGCTTTTATCAAACCGATCAACCTTCCTCCCTGGACTGCTGTTGTCTTTCTCGAGCGAGAACGCTGATCGCGGTTACCGCATCCACGCGCGCGACTGCACGCTCGCATATGCGCTAACCGGAATGAGAATACAACGGATGACGAAACGGAACACCAAGTATTCACATGCACCCACACACGCATACCGGAAGAGTGTGCCGACACGCGCACCCGGGAAACACTAATTCGTGGCCTTATCCGCGCGAGCACGTAGCAGTAACTAACGTCTCGCTAGATAATTGTCGTAACACGTGGTACTTGACGGAGATGTATTGTACGCGCGAGAGAAGGGGCTGAACAAACGGTTGGCGTGCCTCCGCAGGCACGCGAAGAAGAGGAAGAAAGAGGAAAGATTAAAAACAAAGGATCGTGATGATGACCAATAAATTAAACGTGCTATATAATGTATGTTCTTACCGATCACTCACATACTAATCGCCTTAATTAGTAAACGATAAAGAGCAGAGATTATTCTATATTCAGCGTATCGTATACACTGTTATACTGTAAAATTGATAAATAAATAAATATAATTATTTACAGAGCCTCGTCAGTTCTGCACCCTTGTCAACTTCGTTGATTAGAAAAGCCGAGCCGTCGCGAAAATGCGGCGAGGAAGGTACGGCAACTTAATGTCTTTTACCATTGTTAATGAATAATACAATCTTTTTTACAAAATAAATAACCTGTATTATCTGTAATTTGTGTCCAAGGTAGAAGTGGCCATCTCGCGGTGACACCTGCGAACTAAAAGACACCAGTGGTGAAACTACGTAGTTGTTTATTTATATATTTGATGCATTCTACGGCTTCTCTGGCATTTGAGCAATCCATTGCACGTGTTACATCGTAATAATATAGTAGAGATATTGTTTCCTCGCGCTATTTTAAAATTTAGCCAATCCACGGGGCAACAAATGCTAGCGTCGCGTAGCGGTACATCCAGTGAACTAGAATGGGCGTAAAAACACGCCGAGTGCCAGTCTAGCAAGGTGTAACCCTAAGAATGGCATGCGGGCGCGTTTTTACGCCCAGTTTAGTTCACCCGTTTCACCGCTACGTGGTGATACTATTCGTGGGTCCATGAACTGAAGAAATTTTCAAAAAGCTATTTCGGGCAATAAATGATGAATTGTCCAATTAAAAATGCATACATAATGATCTGTGGAGCCTCTAGAAGGGGTCTCCGCCCTCGGATCATAAATATACAAAGAAATAAACAAATCTGCATATTCTTACAGGTAATCTCGTCTTTCGGTGAACTAAACAACCGCAGGTAACTAATAAATCACCTATTTTATAAGAATAATTTACGTACCTTGACGGTGCCATCGTGAAGTACAGGGCTTTAACTACTTTCCTACATAAATTTGCAATTCCTTAGTCTATAATTCTGTAGTTACCGACAATTCTCGAACTCCGTTGAAACAAACGCGATAAGCTCCTTACTAGCTCGCTTTATTGTCAATAAAAACACATCGGGGAAGTCAGCGCAAGAAATAAAATTTACTGCTAAATGTTCTCAAAGCTACACAGTGTCATATAAAACTATAAAAGCGTAAAAATGATTTGCCAGAAAACTTGGTCACGTTACAACTGTGCCGTTGTCAATATTTCTGTAAATTTTTAGACCATAATAACAAAATTTAAAAATTTAGGGAATTTTAACAAAAAAAAAATCGCTTCTATCCACAACTGTTTATTCAAATACAAATTTCAACGTATCAAAATTTACATTTCTAGAAAAACACTATTAGAGCATAATTCCACGAGGATTACGAATATACGATTAATTATCACTCAAAAGTTAAAAGATTAAAAAATTATTATTATTATTATTATTATTATTAACAACGGGAAAACCCTTTAGATTAAAATACGAAAATGGTAACAAAAATGACGCTGGGGTGCAGTGAACCTCGTGTGACCATTTTATTATTATAAGAAAGTGTGATCGCGGAGGGTTTAAATCGGAAAATACTGCAGCAAAGGTCTCGGGGCGAGTGAGCAGAAGTTAGAACATCCGTCTTAAGCATTTCACTGGTTGTTTTCTTTTTCACCCGACGCGAAATTGTTCAGCTAGGTGAAACGTACTTTCGCGCCGCTTTTTTTTCCTCTCGATAGCGCCCGGACTTCCGTCTCGTCGCGGTGACACCAAGGTCGCGTTGTCGAAGGTCACTTGTGGGGGGGGGGGAGGGGCGGGGTGAACGAACCCTGAATGTCACCGGTCCCTCACAGGGCGCCGTAACGCGGGCCATAAAATACGTTCGGCAGCGATAAATCGCTTCTGGCCGAGGGGAGAATTAACGAGGCCGTTACGAGAATTATCCTCTCCTCGCGATATCAAAGAAGAGGATTTACGACCTTGAAGATTTGTATCGGTTACCGTGGGAGGGGTGGGGCGGTATAAAACACGTAACAGTTAGTTTAAAAAATTCCACGGAGCGCGTATCGCTCCGGACGCGAGCGCAACGTAGCTTAATTAAAGCTCGTGTAAATCGAGTAGCCGCGCCACGCCAATTAACTTTATGCCGGAACGACGAGGAGACTCGGAGGACTCAGGGAAAAATAGGAGGATCTGCTTGGGACCGACTGCTTCCCGTAAAAAAAAACCCGCTGGAATCGCATGGCGTGACCCAAGTTCGACGGTGGTGGCTGCTAAAAGACTCTCACGATTACGGTTTAATCGATCGTCGACTCGCGATGAACTCATCGATGACGCTTTCCTTCGGCAGCTGTCGTTTCTTCCGTCGAATCTTCTCGCCAAAAAAAGTGGAAAGAGGAATTACGCAGAAGTAGCTGGCTTAAAGAAGCGTGCGTGTATTCGGTGACCAACGAAACACTACTGACCCGAGGGCAAAAGGGACTTTAATAATCCCTGCGGGGACACAGTTGCAAGGGTTGAACGGTTGAAAGGACGGGGCAGCATAATTTTCTGCTGGCACTAGCGGAGGATTACCGGGGAAAGAGTGACACGGTTCCCTTTTGTCTTGTCGGTGAGTCTGTTCGGAATACAAACCTTATCTAATCTCCCGTTTCCAGGTTCCCGGGGTTCAACGGAGTCGGACAATACAATTCCCCTCTCCCCCGCCTCGTTCTCCTGGCGAGAGATTCCAAAACACCAAGGCGACTCGCGTGGAACTCCACGGTGCCGTGCCGCTTCTCCCTGACAAATTCACCGAAAACCTTCCGCCTCTCCTTTCGCCATACTCGTCCACGTAAAGCAAGGGAAGGGAATTGATCGTCGAAGACGTAGCTACAACACTTAGCTACGTACGTATATGCAGCGGTTGCATCGCGGGGCGAGGGAGCCAGCCGGCTCCGAGCCCCAATCCCGTTCGATCCGAAAGGGAGGTCCAAATTCGATCGTCTCGAAGCTAACCCAGACTCGGTCCGGAGGGACTTCCGTTGCACTCGTTCCACCGACACAGGCACGAGGCGCACGCACACGTACGGCGGCCGAGGTGAAGCGAGGTCGATGGAAAGTGGCATAATCGCGGATGTGGATCGGCTCAAGGAGAGCAGAAGAGGAGATCCTTTACCTTACTTATGTAACGAGCGGCCGCTCTGTGTCTCGTGTCTTCGACCGAGACCCTCTCCCCACCGTCCCTCCACCTCTCTCTCCTTTCCCCTCCAACCTCCACCCTTACCCCCTCCGTTCCCCTTCCACCCTTCCCCCTCCCCGACGTCCCCAGATCCATCAAGCTGCTCTCGCGATCGCTGTCCCTGAAAACCCGCATGTCCCATTGGGTCCACGCCGCTCACACCCCCTTTCTCCTTCAGCCCCCTTCTTCTACTTTGTTTCTAACCAAAGATTCGACCCTCCCGCTTCTAGGAACCAGGAAGATCGTCTACGATCGTTTGCGCGGGAGCACTGGCGGTCTACCCGTTTCGGGCTTAATTAGATGAAACAGGGCTCGATGACCAGGGGATCTCGCGGAAGAGGGCAAGTATCAGGGGATTAAACGAAGACGAGAACTCTTCTACGGAAAGCTCCATTTATTTCTGGCTTTAGGCACGTACGGCGAAAGGCTACTCTAGTATGCATTGCAAGGAAGAAGGATGCTGCCTGATACACGAGGTCCCTTCTTGGATCGGTATCTTCCCAACCGTGGGATTCTTCCCTGGAACCCTTGCTCCTACGAATCCCCCGCTGGAGCTAGCAAGTCTGAAACAAGAGCGGAGATGATCTAGAGACAGTTGAGCCCGGCGCCCCATAGCTGAGCGGCATTGCCGAAAGCGAGGCATCGAGCCGCGGAGCAGAGGAACCTCCAGATCGAATCAGAGTGGAGATGTCTGATCGGCTGGCTGGCGAGTATAAAGCCTGGGCTCGCCAACAGACGTCGTCATCGCTTTACGATCGGACTTTCGCGGCACGCTATGGCGACACATCACCGGTCGATGGTGTTTTCGTTTGTTCTTTTCGCTGGCAAGCGGGAAGGGGGGCGGGATTCGTTTAACGGCCCACCGTAAAAGTCCGAGTCAAGGGGCCGTAAAGGCGTTGGGGCCAGTGATTTCGACACCGAAAACGGGGGCCGTTGTTGTCGGAGGTCATTCGCCGGTTCAACGCTCGGGGCGTTTACCTGGCTCCGAATCCTTGGGCCATTGACGTGCGCCGACGTGTGTCGCATTACCATCTCTTCCGCGATCCTGTGTATTTATAGATCGACCACGAAACCGAGCGTCCGCGGTGCCTAAGTGTTCCGCGGATATTAGCCAAGAGTTTGTTTGGCAGGCGAGGGCGACGCGGAGCTTAGGGAGGAGGACGATCGTTAGGTCGATTAGCTAAGCGAATGATAATGACGATAGGCTCTCGATGAAAGGCTCTGCGATCGGCTCTTTTCCTCGGAGCAGTTGAAAGGATTCGCGGAGCAGGACGAGTGCCTTGACCCTGAGAGACCTCGCGGCGAAGAAAAGTGCGAAGGAACCGATGACTCGAGCGTAATTCCGGGTCGTGGCTACCTTGCTCGTCGAATTTCCGCGCCGCGCGGTTCGGCCAGGGGCCGAGAGCGAGCTCGTCGCCGGAGGAGGAGGCACACAGTGACGTAACTTTCGAATCTCGAATCTCGAACCCTCTGCGGACGACACCTGAGCGCCGCGAAATTGACAGTGAAAACACTAAAGGAAACGTTGCGGTAGCTGCTGGCGCTTCGATTCCGGGCACGTCCACCTGCGAGTCCACCTAATTTCTCCCTCTTCTCTCTTCGGCTGCTCTACTCTATTTCTCCAGGGGGGAACAATGGAAGACGGATGGGCGAGAAGAGGAGCAGAGCAGGGAAGCCTGGAAGCTTCGGTGGACCGAAATAGGCATTCGAAATGGAAGGCATCAGCATCGGTGTCCACGGGCGATTAAAGGTGGACCCGGGGAAGGTCCGAGGGGCGGTCGACCGAGTCCCCAGGTCCCCGTTAGCCGAGCAGGCAAATCTTGGGGCCGATCGACCGGGTGGAACGATTCGATCGGCCGCCGTAATCGGAATCGCGACCAACTCACGCCACTGGGAGCGGGCAGCAAGGGGATGGGAATACCGAAGAAGGAGAAAAGCCAAGGCGGCCGGGTGGGGGGGGGGGGGATGTTGGAAGGTGGTGGAGGTGGCGAGGCGATGGACGACAGGGTCAGAAACGAAAGGAGACGAGACGAGACGAGGAGGAAGGTGATGGCCGGTGGAGGTGGTCGGCTGGGACACGGTAGTGCCGGTAGAGGTGGCAGGAAGAAGGACGAAGGAGAAGCGGAGGGAGACGAGCAGCTAGTCCAACGAAGACACAAGTTCATATCCAAGGAGATGTGGGACGATGGCCCGGAGTAACCTCCATCAAGGATGGACTTCCATCCACCGACCGCCGCGTCGGGACGTACTATACATCCATACCTTTCCTCGCCAGTTATGCGAGCCTGGATAATCATCCTGTAGCGAGCGGCCCCGATCCTCCGGCGCAGCCTTCTCGTCGCGACGAAATTGCTCTTTTTCCGTTTTCAAAATTCTTTCTACTCTTTCCTCGAAGTGTCCTTCCTTGGCCCTTATTTCTCGACGTGGATAATAAGAACGTAGCAGCGAGGGAGGAAAGAGAATTCAGCAGCTAGAGGCGACAGAGTTGCTTATTTCGATTAACCTTGGACGCAGCGACAAATTCGGAATAGATGATTAGCCAATCGTTAGGGGAATATAGAGCGGAACAGGGCGAAAATACCCGCAGACTTCTATCCCCGCGCGGGATCAGTTTCTATTTTCAAGACAGTTTGGTAAGGAGCCCAAGATTACTGGACCTGAAAACGGTGGTCGATTGTCGCGCGGTGACCGCCGCGCGTGCACGTTTCCGATTTTATTTATCGCGGATGACGGCCGCGGGGTGAACGACCGGCGAGAGAAAAAAGTATTGTTGTTTTCTTTCGACGAACGCCTCGAGCGGGTAATGACGTCGACGAGCGGCGGCGCGCGCTCGAAATGTGGAACAGGAATCGTAGAAAACGAGGGAAATTCTCGTTTAATCTTTAGACCACCGATCCGTGGCAGGCTGCCCCAAATTTGCCAGCGCGCCTAACGCCGCTCGCAACCGAAAGTATCCCCCTGGTCGCGAGCCTGAAATTCTCCAATCGCATCCCTTAAAATCCCGCTGTCGCTTCCGTGAAAATTCGTGGAAGCTAGACTCGCCGGGCGTCGATGTTTTGGGAGGAAGGTGACGGTGGTTTTCGGGGGACTCGATGACTATGCGCGTTCTGACGAAATCCCCGATACTGTTACGGCACCGAATTGTCGGGAAGAAAGTGCTTCGAGGCGAGTCGGGGGAGCTAATGATTCATAAAGATTCAGAGAACGGGGCATCGACTGGTCCAAATCGCACCTTGGTCCCGTTCTAAGTCCGAACTTTCGTCAATTGCGGAGCAGACGAAGGGCCTGGGGAGAATTTTCGAAACGAGGGGAGTCGTAGGAAAGGACGGAAGGAACGGAGTCGAGCCGCGCGCGCGTCCCAGTAGAGAAGACGGTCGCCGTAGAAGGAAATCGTGACAGGTCGGAACAATTCCGTGGCATTCCGCGAGATGGTCAGGCCGACGAACCCCGTGCAAGTCCATGCGAACAGAAACGAACGCATACGCGTGAAAGTAATACCCGCCTCTAGGTGTGCGAAGCAGTGCGGGCGCGGGCGCGCGAGCCTGTTGTGCACGACTCGTGTGCCTGCACCGCGTCACATGACTTCGCCTTAACCCAGTGCCAGTGGCAGTGCCCATGGAACGAGCGGTTTTTGGGTCTAGGTCTATCGAGGGCGTTCACCCTGCTTACGTTGTTAACACACTTACCATACTGCGCGAGGAGCGGAGAGCATGCCTCGCCGACGCGACGCTAGCAACCAATACCACCGCCAACCAGCCCGACGAAGAGAGTAACGTCTGCCTACGCCACTATGACCTCCGGCCACGTGGTCAAGAGGCTTCACTTTTAATCGAGCTCCAACGGACCAGCTCCATCCGGCCGGCTCTTCTCAGCTGCCGCGGCGCGCCGTCCCTGCAAAACCAAAAGCCACGCGTCGATGATCCCCCTTTTCGAAAACCCCGCCGGATAAAATTCACGCGATCATGAATTTTCTCAAAGATTTCTGGTATGGAGTACCGATTTTCATTGAATTCGAATGATAGACGAATGCCTAGGGAGACGCCTATGCTTAAAAGTAGATCGGCGAAGCGCGTACGTCAAATTCTACGCGGAGGTCGTTGTCCCAGGGTAGCGACAGGATCAGGACATTCATCCCGCTGGCATTGTTACCGCAGCAACGCGTACATCTTCGCAGCAGACGGGAAAAATACATCTGCCTACGCCTCGACACCTCGGCGATCTGTCGCCCGTGTGCTGTTTGCCTCTTACGTAGTTGCGTGGCGATTTTTAAACTGCTTCGAGCTTGGATCTGTCACCGTGACGTTTAAATGAAAGATTCGCCGAAGCTCCGGTTGCCATTTCGCGAGGGAACGCGGCTCGAGCTGCGCGCGCGGTGGTTGTATCGGTTCCGTTGAACCCGTCCTCGCAGCCCACTCGTTTCACCTTCGCTTGGAGCGCGGTCGTTTAACAGTACATCTTTCGGATGTAAATTTCGTCCGGGTCGGGTGACGAAATTCACTCTCCCGCTCGTCCCTACGATACACAGTTACGCCGCGGCGGGTATAATACTTTCGTTGACGCCGCGTGGAAAAGTTTCCTAAACGCAATCAGGACAAAGTGACCACGCGTTACCGTTAGCCAGCGCGCTCGCCGGTCATTGGAACGCGGAGAAGGGTGAAAGCCCTGTGCCCTATGAGAGACGCTCCGAGTGAATGGGCTCGGCTTCCCCCCCCCCTCCTCTCCCCTACCCGGGGGACCGTTATCGTTATCGTTATCGCCTACGGAAACTGGATACAAGCGTGGAAGCATCCTGGGAACGCGTTCGATTAGCCAAAGAACTTTCTAACGCGCGGGCCATCGACGGTTCCCGATCCTTCTCCATTCATCCAGATGCCTCGGAGTATCGTAACGCCGAGGTCGTTTACATGCGGACGGTACTTTATTTCCTCGTTTTAACTGACCCGCTTGCTCGCGAGGAAAGGAGCCAGGAGAAACCGAACGAATTAACCCCCGAGTTGAACGAACTCTCCCTGCGTTTATAAAGCTCCCGACGCGTCACACCGAGCTTATCGGCGGCCCGGCTCCGAGTGACGTCGCTCTTGCCGTCAATTTTTAATCACCCTGACGTCAGCCCCCTCCATTTACGAGGTTAGCTACTTTAAGATAACGAGGACTTTAAGCAATCGGGAGTTCTAAGTTTAGTCGCGCGATCTTTGGATTCTATTCTATTTTGGGGTAAATAGAAGGAGCCTTTAAATAGGCCCCGGCACGCTCGATTCCGATCGAGGCGGAAATCTGGCAGCGATGAAAGGCATGGAAAGGCGCGCGCAGACGGTGTCTCCCCCGCGGCAGCGATTCCTGGAGAAGACGACGGGGCAAGTGGCGTGGATCGGCGACGATCCTCGAGCTCTCTCGATCTCGTATGCGTGCCGCGCACCGGGGCCCGATGCACATGCACCAGCACATGCAAGCGCGCACGTAGACGACCGGCGACGAACGCTCGCGCCGTTCAGGAACTGCGATGCGTGACCTAGTGCCGTTGCGAGCGTTCTACCTTCGAACTAGGTCTTCCTCGTTCCCAACTAAGTCCGCGATCGCACACACGCGGCCGCGCGCCATGCAACGCCACGCCGAGAATGCACCGGCCCGCCGAGCGTGCGATATCCTCTCCAGGCGAATCCGTCTGGCACGAAACCTCCAGACGTCTACCTTCGGACAAACCATCCCCTGCGGCCCGTGCTGAAGCTGCTGCGTCCGCGTAGTTTACGAGGGAGGTAAGTGGAGGAGGGTTAACGCGAACGTTGACGAAGGGTCCAGCTTGAGGAGATTGGACCGCTCGGCGGTTGCCACGGGAATTGAGCTTCTCTAGGGAAGTGAACGCCGCTACCTTGGGATTCGTCGAGCGATGACTGGCCGAAAAGGCGTAATACCCGGTGGCGTCATACTCGCCTCCACTTGGCCTCTTCTTAGCCCGCGCGTTCTTACGTAGGCCTGTGGTAGTCGGTACGATGTAGCGGCAAAGCGAGGGATTGTTGTAATGTTATTTCTTGCGAATGTCTGTATTCAGGGTAGTAGCCACCAATCGCCATCGAACGCTATCGAGCATTCCAGACGCTACCGTCCCTCCCCGGAGAACTCCAGTTTTTCGTAACTTTCTCGCGGCGTGTTCGCGTTGCCAGTGAATTCGCTGGCCAACCGAAATCGGCGATTACGTAACGCGGAGCGGCGCCGCCCCTCGTGCCCCTCCGTGGGCGATCGCTATCGTTTCGGGGGCCCGTTAGAAGCGGATTTGTTTACCAGCGCAGTGGTACACCTGCGAGGAGGCCCGTTCGCATAAGCGAGCCAGCGCGCTTCCGTGGCAGCGAGGCGAGGTGCGACGAAACACGGCAGCGGGTCAATGCCTCGTATACGGAGCAGTATACGACTCGCCGACTTTCCGTATATGCCCAGAAACCTCGGCTGAGATTCGTCGCCGAGCCGGATGGCTCGATAAAAACGAATGTGTCACGGGAGAATTCCCTTTTCAAAGCGGAATCGTTCCGCGGCGATCCTACCTCGCCCCCGTTCTCACCCCGCCGGGGCACTTCGCCCCTCTCTTAGCCGGCCCATTAAATCAAGCTTCCTCGACCCGACGTCGGGTGCATCGCCTGCAACGGACGAAAACGATGGCGTTCGCCGCGAGGTTGGCCGTTGTGGGTCACGGTGTTTCCGTTATAATAGCGGCCGCGCAACGCGACGCTCCGCAGAGCCGTTGATGAAACTATATCTTCTTTTTTTTTCGCGCGGCGTCGCGGGTAATTTAGATCTTGCGTCACGTACGCGCGCTTCCTGCGCGGACTGCAGGCGTACGGGGCGCGGGGGAGTGAGAGAGGCTGCCCGCTGTGTCGCAGGCCAGTTACGAAATAGCGCGGCAATAAACGTGAGCGTCTATGGAAGATAAATGGGAAGGCTTAGTCACGAGCCAGGCACAGCTACGAATTCGACAGGTTGGACGTTTCAGGGTCAGGCCTTTAACCTCGAGCATTGAACCCCTGGCAAAAAGCTACTCGGAATAGAAGGCTTCTTATTTTTTCCTTTTAACAACGATCCGTTGGAATCTCTCGGTTTTGAAGGAGGGATCCTAGTGACCGCGACCTGGCAAGCGTGACTCGAGTTCCAAGAGGGAAATTGCTCATCCTGGATTTCCCATCGAGCGACGCGACTTGACCCGTTGCGCGTGCGTTTTGCATACAATCGGTAACGCGGGTCGAACGGGTCCAGGAACCGGTTGTTAAAAATATGACAAACCGGTCGCCGAAAATGGCGAAAAAGATCGCTGAACCGTAACCCCCGTGGTCTGTTGATCGAACGCGCGCGGCGCTGGTCGCGGTGGCTGGGCCCGATGCCGGCCGAAACAAGACACCGGTAGAAGCGAACGTTTGCTCCTTGATTAGACCCTTGACCGCGAGTTTCGCGGCCGCGCAACCGTAGGTAGAAGAAAGAAAGGGGCTGGCAGGGAACGGTGATGTCAGGCAGCTCCGCGCTAATCCACCGAATCGCTGTGCCGAGTTCATTGACGCAACACGATTACGCGGGATCGTCGATAGCCTTGTCAGTTGGAGGGAAAGAAGCAGGAGCTTGGTAATAAAAAGCGAGAAGGGAGAATGAAATCGGCGATTTCTCCGGTCCGTCTCTAGAGCGTGTGGAGAGGAGAGGAGAGAGAGAGAGAGAGAGAGAGGGTGCGAAGGGCGCGAGAAGAGTTATCCCGCGATCGCACCTCTGTCGATTCTACAAAATCGTGTTGCGAGGCGAGTAGTTGCTTTCGATCCGAAACCGTAACTTGCTATTCGTATGAGAAGATAATCAGCGGGCAAAAGGCGAGTAGCGATCGAAAAAAATCCCGTTGCCCGGCCCGGAGGATGAGCCGTGGACGAAATTCCATGGCCGTTCGCGGTTTGCTGGAGGGAAGCGTTGGGTGTCGATACCGTTCGGTTCGCGGTCGAAGCCATCGCTAGGGACAGCCACGAGGAAGCAGAGCGGTCGTCGACCCCTGAAAATACTCTTACGCATTGTGTGCCACTTCACTTCTGAGCGGTCTCGAGTCTCGAGGCGAGCGAGGACGAAGAACGAGCGAGTGGTCGGCGCGCGGGTTCCCTCGCTCCAGGCGAGCGAGGACGATCCTCGATGTTTCCGACTCGGTGTTACATTATGGCTCACCGTAGGATTCCACGCGGCCCCTTTCGCTCCACCTCTCCCTCATCCACCGACGCCTCCTCCCTTTCTTCCACTTTTTCTACTTCGTCCTCCTCCTGCTTCTTCTTCTTCTTCTTCTTCTTCCTCTTCTTGTGTTCCTCCTCTCCGCGTTCGCTCCTCGTTTCAGCTCGGGCCCCAAAGCTAACAGTACTCCGGTGCCTAGCCTAGCCAGACGTTGAGACCGTCAGGGACGTACCGCTCGAATTTCTGGGGCCCAAATGAAAACGAACCGGCCCCTCCGCGTGTAACCTTACCAAGCTCGGAGCCCGCTGCAAGCCCGTCGTCCTTCGGGCACCGGCGCAACTCTAACCCCTTAACGGTTCCACGCATTCCGCTCTGCCCTCCGACTGCTCGGAATTGATAAGGAACACACGCGAACTTGTCGTGTTCGCCGCTGAATAAGAATGGCCCGCGGCGACCCAGAGTGAAGGGTCCGCGGGACCGATTAGCAGCGTATTGGAATTCGCTTAGCGTTTCTGCCGCGCCGTCGGATGGAAAATGTCCGATTGCGAAACAGAGGGCAAGCCTCGGAGTACCGAAGGTCAAGCTTCATGGATCTCTCGGCGAGGACGCGATTACGAAATCCCCGAGGCGCCGGGTGCGTGAATGCTTCAAGGCCCGATCTGCCTACTCGCTTATTCAAGGACCTTGGTAGGTTGGGCCTTGATTCCAGTGGGAGAGAATTCGAATCATCGAGACAGTCGAAACAGAAATGGGAAGGACATAGATCCCGCGACGCGGCAGGCACCAGGCCCGTCCAGAAACCCCGTTGCTGTCTTGGCTAATCACCGCCCGTTCTTATCACGTTCGAGAGCAGCCAGCGACTGTGACCGTAATTACTCGTCGCGGGGAAACGAGACGCGTATTCCCGATGTAGGTGAAGTAGCTTTTCCAGCTAACGGCTCGGAATCAAGAGGAGTACTTTCTTTCGCGGATCTCATCCTTCGCCCTGATACATTCGGTTAAAATCCTTCGATTCGTAGCTGCTCCTTTTCCGAACACACTGCGCCGCTCCTCGGGACGTTGCGCCCGCAGGATCCTCCTGTGCATCGACTACAAAAAGGCAATTAGTAACAGCAGCCATGAGACGCGTAGAGCCTGTGTCTTCAAAAGATTCTGCCAGACCGCCACAATTACTCGGGTCAAAAGGAAAAGGACCGCGAAATGTGGCTACCAGGCATCGCCCCGAAAATGCATCGGCCAATTATCGGGCCTGGTTACCACTCAAAGGAACTACAGCGACGGCAATTTGGCGGCGGGCGTCGAGCTAAAAGCGAGACGGGCTCTCTCGCGAGAGGCAGATCTGCCCCGATGTAGGTGAAGTTTCTAATACAAAGCGCCGGCGAGGACTCGCGCGTCGCGCGGCTCCTGCACGTACACCGCCGCGGCGGAACCACCTCCACCACGTGCAGAGAAGTAAACTAGTGCATCCCGGTGCATCGTGCACGCAACCGCGATGCAAGAGAGTATTTTCAGGGGTTAACGAACTCGCCGTGGACATCTCTCGCCGGCCGGTGTCATACTTCTCGCGCTTCTCAGCGCGGCGAGCTGGCGGGAGGGTTAAGGTAGATCCGCGATTCCCCGATCGGATTCTAATTTCAGCAACGTCGGAAAGTCATCGCTAGGGGCTTCTGGCCTCGCGCTTTCGATCCCCGTCGACTTCGACGCGATCGGCGTGGATCTAATTCTAAGGAGTGGAGCAGACAATGGGTGGCGAGAACCGAATTCCCTCGGCTGCCTATGACACAGATCGGAGAATGCACTTCCGGCGAAACGCGCTATCGACCTTCCGCCGTCTCGGCGAGCGGATGCCCGGGCGGGAAGCGGGAGGCGCAAGGTGAAGGTAAAGGTAACGCCGGGGCGTCGAAGGTACGCCGCGAAAAGTGGCGATTTAACGTGATGACGGAGGCTCGGTACGTAGCTCGGTAACGACGAGCTAGCTAAGTAGTGCAAGCGTAAGAGTGCTCGATGCTAGAGGTCAGTAACCACTCGCGAACGCTTCGCTCCGTTCCGTTCCGTTCCGGTTACCCGCTCCGCGCGCGGTACGGCCGATCGCTCTCCTCGGAGCCAGGCCGTCGTCGACGAATTTTTTCTCAACACTTCCCACGAATAAATCTCGGCCCTAAGCTGAAATGCCACCACTTCAGTTTCGCTCGTGACAAGCTAAGAGCACGTATGTATTTCGTAAGAATGCTTTCCCCAAGATAAGCACGAGGGAGGAAATCCGATAGCAGATTTTCAAGCAAGTCCCTTTGATGCGACGATCGAGTATCGTTGATCGGCGATCTCAGACCGCGGCCCTAACCAAGCTGTATATTTAGACGCTTTGACTTATCTCGCGGACAATCCTCGTCCGTCGCCTCTCCCGCATTGTCCCGCGCCCCTTCTCCCCTTTCTAACACCTTGCATTTTAATCGACGACGCTTAGAAGCACCGTGACCATCGCCTCTGCCTACGGCTCTCGATAGAAATACAGTAGGTAGCTACTGTTGTAAAAAGTGATCGTCGCGATTTCCTCCTCTCGAACCTTCTGTTGGGTCGATGCGCGAGCAACGGTGTATGCGCCGAATTGTAAGTAGAGTTAGGCCTAGTTATGCAGAAAGCTACCAACCCTCAATGATCTGAAACTGAGGAAATTTAGTTTGAAGATTTTAATTGTTAAAGAAAAGTAGCTTTATTCTATTGGGTATATTTGATTTATTTTTATTGCTTCGCAATGCTTTTTAATGGGTTACCTTAAATTTTCTGTAGTTTTGCTTTTCAAGCCTAAAATGGGACCATTGACTTGGTAGTTTGTATAATTGTATAATGTAAGAATTGTTATATGGCTGTTGGCAAAATGAAGATCACAAAATTATGGGATCTGTACGGGAGACCGGGGCAAGTTGATACATTTTTCAGCCTTCAATTTTTTTCATTTTTGTTTGAATTAATTACTTAATAACAAATATGCTAAAATGTACTTAGGTCCTTCCTCTTTAATATATTGTAAATGAAAAGTCGAGAAAATACATACAAAATGAATGAAAAAATTTTATTTGGACGAAGGTAAAATGTAGCAACTTACCCCACTGCGGGGCAAGTTGATACTGCTCTGGTGCGTGTTGATAAATCAGTAAAATATCCGTTTAATAAGTAAAGGATGAATGTCTGGAATATCCCACTTCAACATGAGGGGCTTGCTTCTTTTTATTAATGTACCTTAATAGAGCCATTTTATCTATACCGTATATTCTCGCGCTTTGACGTGACGACATTGGCTCCTTTTCTACACCGACACACATTTTTTGAAAAATATTTTGCGGCATTTTGTCGCGATTCGTTTTTCTCGCATAATTTCGTAATATTTTCCTAGAAATAAAAGGAAAAATCCAATTAAAAGTAGTCGGGGAAAATTGGTACACTGTATCAACATGCCCCAGAGAAAACGTATCAACTTACCCCACAGGAAGTCATTATGTACAAACATCTCCATAAAAAAATGTAGAGCATATAAACAAAATGAGAAAACGTAATTACCTTACCCACAAAGGACTCAATGTGATGCCCAATTAATTTGACTGATAAAATTCTCCATCCCGTCTCAAGACGGATTGGAAAGTGAACACAATTATTTACTTTTTCTCTATAGAACGGAAAAAAATTAAAAATGGATTGCTAACGTTAAGGCACACAAACGTACGCTAGTTCGTAGTAAAGAATGGAACAAGCTTCGTATATCTCGCACACAAGGAGCTACATTTATATAGTGTCGAGATAATTCGTCTGTATCAACCTGCCCCCTGTACCAACTTGCCCCGATCTCCCCTACTGTGTTCAAGGGGGGGACACCACTGTAATGATCCGAAAATTAAAGGTATCTTTGGAAATTTATTAAAAGCAAATTGCGTAATGAATCTTTTTTGAACTTTCAGAACTTTTTATTGGATATTTAAGTTATACGAATATCTTTTTTTAAATTTATTTCAAACAGATTTCCAAGCTGTACAGGACCAGTAACTTTGAGCTGCAAAGAATCTGGTTAACAGTTTTCTGACGAAACGGTGCTTCTAAAATCAACAAACCAATATATTTTAGAAACTATAAGTTAATTTACTAGAACCTACAATTTTTTTCAGATGTTCGCCATTTTGTAATTTTTCAAAATATTCAAAATCGAACCCGTCGTGCCATAGCCATGTGTATATAGTTTCTAAAACATTTTGTTCTTTTGATTCCCGAAGAAGCATTTCGTCGGAAAACTGTCAACCGTGTCAGCGGAATTTTTTCGCAGCCACAAGTTACTGGTCCTGTACAGCTTATAAATCAGCTTCAAATAAATTTAAAGACAGATATTCGTATAACTTAAATATGCAATTAAAAGTCCTGAAAGTTTAAAAAAAGATTCATTACGTAGTTTGCGTTTAATAAATTTCCAAAGGTACCTACCTTTACTTTTTTGGTCATTAAAGTGATGTTCTCCCCTTAACTAATTTTTTGCCAGTTTAGGGGTTAGTGGCTTTCCGCATAACTATGTCCAATTCATTCAGAGCCAGTGGCGCTCGCGCGGCCTTACTTTCGATCGACTTTCAAATTTACGATCTACGTGCAGCAGGGACACGGATGGGCCGCACGCGAAACGCATTATTCGCCCCCTCGGTCGTCTTACGTAACGCGCGGAGGCTCGATAAATCGACACGGTCGCCGGTGTCTCGTATTTCTCGGGCCGGGACGCGCCACCGGAATCTCGGAGACTTTAACGCCCGGAAAGACGGTTCGCGGGGAGCTCGCGCTGCGAGGGAGAACCCCATTCGCGCCACCATCGCCTCTGTTCTCTTATTGTTACGAGGTCGTCGCCGTGGTTATCGTCAATTATAAAATCGCGGCGCGATAGAATCGGAGCGGGCGAGAGGGATAATGCATCCTAACGGTAGCGATGCTCCTCGGCGATTATCGCGGCGGGCGGCGGGGGGGAGGGGGAAGGCGCGAAATCGATCCGCGAGGTTTTTCCTATCGCCGACACCAGATTCCCCGTCGTCGCTCCTCGGCCGTTAAGAATGAAGCCGAAGAAACACGAAAAGAAATCGAGTGCCGGCTCGATGGCTCGGATTTCCGAAGGTCAGTAACCAGAGACAAGAAACGCGGAAGAGCCGCGCGCCCCGTAAAAACGGAGCGCCGATTAAAATTATATAATTACGCTGGCTGATCGGCCGATGCCTCGGCATCCTTAAAACTTGCCCCCTTTTTGCGTGACTCGATACCTTCCTCGGTCTAACCGTCTCTCCGCGTTTAAGAGTGTCTTTAACAACTAGTCACGCTCCAGCTCCCGGAAACCTCGCAGCGGATTGAAAAGTGAAAAGCGGAAAACGGGAAAACCGCGAGGGGGGGGGGGGAGAAAGAATTCAGATGCGTTGAGACTCCTGGGAAGGAATTCGAATATAAAATCGAAAATGATAAGGAGAACAGAGCGAAGGAAAGTTACATCCCCCTTTGACCATTTTCATCTCACTCGACCAGATTCCCTTCTGGATGGTCCCCGGGCCGCGGGGAAGAGCGCGGGCACGAGGGGAGACCTACGAGGTCGAGGAGATCTACGCCTCGGTCCTTCGACTCGTATTTTCGGAGGTCAGTAACCAGCAGAGGAGAAGGAAGACACGGTCGCGCGCTCGCCTTCGCCTTCGCCCTCGCGCGAAGGGGGAGAGGAGACGGAAGAAGCGAGGCCTACGCGCGTGTACGGCCAGGGGGGGGGGGGAACCGCGCGTCGGGAAAACAGGGAGAGGGAGCGCGGTGGAAAGGGACACCGAGACAGTCGGTGGCCGAGCGGAAAGAAGAGGGAACCAGGTGCGGAAAGGTAGACGGAGACGGAAGAAGTGCGGTTGGTCTTCTCGCGCAGGAGAACTCGAAGCGGTGCTAAGGGGGTGGGGAAGAGTACCGTTGCTTCTGTCGATGGGGAATACTGAAGCGAGGGAACCAGCGAGCCAACGAAACGTACCGGCTGCATCGTCGTCCTGCACTGGTGTCGGGCGAGCAGCCGAGAATCCGAGGGTAGCAGAGGCAGGAGAGAACGAGGAAAGGAGCAGAGCCGAAGGAAGAAGGAACGAGGATCGAAGGAAAAGGAGCTTTGACTCCGCGGTGCTCTCCGCCGAGCTCGCGAGGGAGCCGAGGGGGCCCACGGGCAGAGGCAGCGAGGGAACAAGGAAGAGCGAAGGAGCGGAGAGCGGAGGAAAGAAGGAGAGGAAAGGAGACGACTGGTAGGGCCGAGCAGAGCCGAGCCGAGCGAAGCGGAGGAGCCAGCCGGCCTCCTCTTCCTTCCTCGCCCTCCGCCAGTCCTCCCGGCGACGCACACGAACGCGCCACGTTACCGTGCCCTGTTGTGTGTTACGTTGGTGCGTACACGCGCGCAAACACCGCGGCCCGTATACACAAGGAGACACTCACCTAGACTCACCTTACCCGCCGCGCTCGTCAGTCCGAACCACGCGGCTTCGCACGGTGTACACGACCGTACGTCAAGGACGAGGCAGTCCTCTTCGCCGAAGAGTGAGGAGAAGTCCTCCACGCGCCCGCGATACCGCCCTGATACCGCCTGCGTCTTCTTCCCTCCTGGCTAGTTCTTCCGCGGCCTGTCCTCCTCCGTGGACCACTGCGAGAAAAACGGTGCGAACCAGTTAGTGGACGGAAGGACACGAGGGGATTTTCTACGACAGGATCGAGGGACCACCGTTTCCGTCCCGAGACGCGTCCTCAACATCTCGGACGTCTCGGTGACTTCGGCATCGCCCCCTCCCCCGCGAGCTTCCTGCCTCGCCACCGGCAGGGGACCAAGCAACGTCGCCAGTGACCGGGCGAGTTTCGGGACACTGGTCAGCTCCTAGTTCGTTGGATAAGAGAGCAAAGTTTCGTCGTGATCGCGAGTGATCGTGGGCGGACCGTATCGACTCCTCGGGGGTTGGGAGATATGTCAGTGACTTTGGCTTGTGAACTTTGACAGTTCGTGGACGTGACAGGATTCCCCGGCACCCAAGGATACGACTAAGGTGAGCGATCACAGATCAGTCATTTCGTAGCGGGATCTCTGAAAGCGTCCCTCGGTACCGGTAAAAAGGCCACGGAAAGTTAGAAAATGGTACTTTGCCGCTTGCGCGAAAGTACGCGCGTATTGTTAGGAAAGTGTGCGACGCGCAACGGTCGCGTATCCAAAAACAATCGTCGATTCTCTCCGGTTATCCGCGGACGAGCAATTACGCCTGCGAGGCTGAAAAGTAGGCACCTCTCGTCAATCGCCCCGAAAGAAACGCTGGATTTTCTGGAATGTTCCGGAAAACAGCCGGTGACCTGACATAGTTTCGATAGCAAACGGCGCAAAACTGCTGCGAGGAAAGTTCGGCGCGCAGAAGATTCCGTTCAGGCGCGTTCTTCTCGTGAATAACAAAAGTACTCGCGTTGAAGGAATAAGTATCGTTTCTCAGCGTGTAATCGAGGAAGTAGAAGTAATCGACGATACCGGGGAGAAGTTCTATTCAACCTGTCAGGGATAAATCGCTGCGCAACCCTCTGTGTAACGAACGGACGAGCAAGAAAGTATAATAATACGGGAAGGATGTTATTCGAAACGGTGGAGGCCCTTCGGTGCCCGCGTTACGTCATAGAAGGGGCTCTTCGGCTACAGAAAGTGTTTCCTCACGCTCGGTTCTTTGAGAGCCTTGTCCCTAACGGTACCGGGACCAAACTTAAAGCCTGGAAAAAAGGGAACGGTAAAAGCAATAACGCAATCTCGCCTCCGGAGTGCATTGATCGCGATTCACCGCCACTTACCGATCCCCACGGAATATTCAAGAACAATCGCGTCTCGTTTCGCCTGCCGATTTCATTAACATAGTCCTATCCCACAAGTGTCAAGTTCGAGCTCCTTCCACGAATCAACCTGGATTCGCGTTAAAAAAAGCAACCCCCCTGAGAATTTAGATCGAGTCGTTTCGAGGGAGCGAATCGGTTACACAGAATCACCGTTAAACGCGCGTATCTCCTAATATGACATAACGGCCCACCATTGTCCCCCTTTCCTCTCCCCGTTAGCGCGTCGAAAAACTTTTCAACCTCCGTTCTTCACCTGCATATCCCTTCTCGAAGAAGGGGAAAACACGGGGTCAGAAAGGAAATCGTTGCCGAGGAAGTAGGTACAACGGGAAAAGAGAATCGTCGGAGGAGAACTCGTCGGCGTTGCCGCTGCGATTTTCATCACCTCGCGGCAAAACACTTTCCTGTCGATCGACGATGGCGATCGATAGGGAACAGAGAGAGAGAGAGAGAGAGAGAGAGAGGGGGGAGGGGGCGAGGTACGGGGAATTGTCGGGACTAGCCGCGAACGGATGCGGGGCGAATCGATTTCTGCCGGCTGACAGGATAAGTGGTTTTCGATTTTGAGAATGGCACGCCGTGGGAGAGGATAATGACGCCTGCAGGTGCCTACTAATGTGACATAACGGTATCCGCAGACCGCGGCTCGTAGCCACGGTCATTGCAAGCTCGCGTGTATGTAATGATTTCGGGGTGGGGGACGGGGGCGGTCGATTTATTGGAACGGTCGTTGCACTTTTCAAACGGGCCACTCGCCGACGGGATCGGGGTACATGCGTTTCCGCGCGGCAAGGAGATGAAAATCGAGGCGACCGAGATTTAATCCTCTCGGCCGCCGCGCCGGGAATTGATTCGCGAGTCTTCCGCGAGGCACGCCCTCGGACAAAAGGGAACGGGAGTTATGCGCATCAACTTAGGTGTTTATCTTTGAAGAATTTTGTTCTCGAAGGAAGCTGTGGTGAAGTGTATTATAAAAATAAAAAGGGTGCAGTAGAATTAGCGGGCCCCACCCTGGTCTCCCCAGTCCCCCGACTTAGGCGTAATCGAATTAGTGGGAGGCAGAGGCAGCGTCGCTTTCTCCGTCTTTGGAGAAAAAAAGAACAGAAGGGTGGTCGATGACCGTGTCGTTCGTAGGCCTAGCCTAGATTCGTTCGCCGCGGGCGAGCGGCGAGGCTGAAAGTACCGTAGCGCCATTTTCCATGCAAAAATTGCGCGCCTGTCCTGCGATTCCGCGATAATACATACGCCGAACCGTAAAGTATTACGCGCTACCGTAACGATGACCGTCCGGTGCATACACGGTGTCCCGTTTCACGAGTGCTCTCCTCCCTTCTTATTAATTATCGCGCGTTCACACGTTTGCGCGTCCGCCGTCACGGGTCCTTGACGTTTGTCACCGTTCGTTCTAGAAGCAATAGCCCGCGTAACAGCGACCTTCCTCGTTCTCCTCCGGGGGAACAATTTCTGCGAGAATATTACACTTCGGAGCTACGTTTCGAAATTCTTCGTCGAGCGCCAGCGAGGACCCCATTACGAGTTACACCGTTCGATTCGATGGGAATTTTAGTGGGACCTCTTCGAGCCCAGACACGGAATTAATTACTGCGATTGTATCGATGTCAAGCGGCGATTGCGACGCGATCGGCGGCGTGCTTATTTTTATCGCGGCGGTCGTTATTATTATCGAGGAGGAGCGTAGGACCGGTTAAAAGCGAGGCGCTCGCGCGTCCGCGTGGATGCGCCCCGCTATAAAGGCCATTATACTCACTTCCTCATTCTCACTTGCCCTGTTCTACCTGGGCAAGAATCCGCCGCGATAAAGTTGGCGGCGCGTAAATCTTCCATAAAAATATCGTAAAATTCCACGTTCGTCGGATTCCAAGGTCAGCGGGGGAAAAATAAACACGCCGGTGTTTCCGAGGGAGGTGGCCATTAACGCGAGACACGCCGGGCAGTTTATATCTCGCGGATGGTCCGCGGGTGCGTGTTCATTCTCTGGCGTTTTATCGCTCCTTCGGTGATCGTCCGGTAGAGAACGAGTTATCCGGGGTGGTGCTGGAGGGGCAGAGAAAAATTATCGTAACTTTCTGGCTGCGCTCGGTGCGCCGAAAAAGCCTGGAGTATCACGGGTCCTGGCGGAGGAACGCATCACGTACCGGGTGGTTGCTTTCCAGCCTGTGGTCGACGCGATTGTGAATGGCGAGGGGTTGCGAACGTTTGGGGGAACGGAGGGGCGGCGAGTCTAGCGCGAGGAGCCAATAACCGTCCTACATCCGCGCTCTATTATCGTCAAAATGCCTTGGCACTCCGCTCGAAAAGATAGAAACGGAACGAAAGGAAACTCGCGAAGCTGCGTTTTAAAGGGCCCAAGTTAGGGCCATTTTGGTCGAAAGGGGATTTTCCCACGACGCGGGTGGATAATGGAATTATCGGGACCGAGATGTAGGAATAAAGGCGGGAAAAATGAATCGGTTAGTGACGATCGAATGGAGAAGGCCGAAGTATCACGAGGAGCAGCGAGGCACGTACCGGGTGTCCGTAGCGCGCAGAAGCGCGACCGGCGAAAGAGAAGGAGGAAGGCTCGAGCTTGCACGTATATAGGAGGCTCGCGAGCCGAGCGAGCACCAGGAGTCAATGACCGTTCTACATTGACGCGTTGCGCCGGCCCGAGTGCCGGCTGAGTTGAGTAAAGTCACGGCCAGCCATCAGCCGTGAGATTCCCTCCCTTCGCTTCACTTCGCTTCGCTATAGCCTTGCTCTACCTGTCGACAGCCGCGAGCCACTCTAGAGTACGATCAAGTCGAGCATCTCCCGAACGAGACGAAGCTTTCCTTGAAAAGCTAAGGGTGCTTTCGAGAAGGTTTATAGAATTGATCGGAATAAGTGATCACGGCAAAATGTGGGAGGTCAGTTTGGATCCCGATGTTCTTCCGCTTTTCAGCTTCGGCCCATTGTTCTTCGAGTTCAATCTCAGTCGCTTATAATCTACGAATGAGCACGAGCCAGCAACCCGCTAGGGACGTACTCGAGCCGCGTTAGAGTTTATGTTCAAAGGGGTAAGAGACTGCATCGACGCGATCTTATTCCATTCCTGGATCACCTTTTTCTAGATGCGCTCGGTTCAGTAGGTAATTACGTGTCGAGGCTGAAATCAGTGCTATCCTTTACTCTCTCCACGGCAGTAAACGCGGTTTACTGTCGCCTCGTGCTAGCAGAGGAGGTAGACTTACCTAGAAAAGATACCACCGTTGGAATTTCCATTTTCTCAAGTACCCGCGAAGAACGACTTTGAATGAGCTAACTAGGAGCTGAGAGCGATCACCGAGAAGCGAGCGGGCCCGATTTACAATTCAAAACGATCGCTCGGTTAGCTTCCTGTTCCTTTCCGATACAGCGAAACACGCCTGGGAGGATACCGCTTATTCGTCTTTCCCTTTTCTTTGACGCCGCTGTCCGAAGGAAAAGTTGGGTATCGATCCGGGGACCTTGACCAGTCTCTCGGGGCGCGCACATAATTCGTTTACAGTAACGAGAATCGGAATTGCATCGTTGTATTGCGCCAGACCGGAGCGCGTTAAGCTGGTAATATGCAGCGGAGCCGGGAGCAGGCGAGCGGGCCAGCGCCGCCGCTTCGTTATATAAGGTGAAAGGGCGACTGACATTGACATTGAAGTTGGTGCTGTTCAATGCGGAAACGGACAAACTCCGTTATTTAATCTCTTTCACAACGATTACGAGGGAGCGTTTTATCGGTCCGGAGGTATCGACCGGAAGCGCAAATGCGCGTTACGTGTTCCGTCGAACGAACCCGACTAGAATTCTCTTTAGTAGACCGCGAAACATAGCTTCCCCTCGCGTTCCACGGCATCACGAGTCCCTCGGTTCCAAAAGTTCCCTTCCGTCCTCGTCCCCCTCGCGTCGATTTTCCTGTTGCTAGCGCAGCTTTTAACATCCACCCTCTCGGAACGTGGAAAAACGGCACTGGAATGTTGACGTTTCGGAGGAGAAAACATATCGCCCAGTTTTCACGCGTTCAATTGGGACGCCGAGTTTCCCCGTGACCCTTTAAAAAGTAGGAGCCCGGACGAGATATAGGAGCGCGCCTGACCTGCCCTACGCCACGCAACCGTGCACAATGCCCGAATAACTGACGCTCTTATCGGGCCGCGACAATTATTTCTCCGTCGACGTAGATCCGCACTTGTGACGCGCACGGCCCTCCTTATCAGACCTCTCTGAAATCCAGGCGCTAATAATTCTGCCTGTGCAGGGTGGTTGTTAATTACGTAAGGCTTTTTGAAGGGGGTCGCGTTTTTTTGCAAGAGAGAAGGGAAGTCAGGTAGCATCTGGCGTAATATTTTTTAACCGACTTCAAAATTAAAGACGTTCTACGTTCGATGTGTATGTATTATGTTTGTCCGCGAATTTCTCCGAAACTACTGGACCGATTTTAATGAAACTTATTCCATTTAGTTCAGCTTCGAGCAACTTAGGTCGTGGAGAAAGAATCATCCAAATCGGTTCAGTAGTTTTAAAGTTACACCAAAAATAAGAAATCTGTTTCATTATTATTGGATTCTTCCGTTTCTAGCAAATGGTTCTTCTTTTTTTTTGCGAGAAGCTTCTTTTGTACACCTGCCCATATTTTTTAAAATAAATGCAGTTATACATCTTAAGTAACTAAGGAATGGAAAATATTAAAAAATGGAAAAAATTAAAACCGACTTCAAAAGAATAAAAATGCACTGAAAGGTGACAAATAAGTTTTTTCCTTATTTAATCTATGACTTTCAATTTTTTTTAAGTCGACGCCAGATTTACACAGTTCAAATGATGAGCGCCGACATAAAAAATTGAGAATCGTAGATTAAATAAGGAACAAAATGATTTGTATTTTTTTGATGTCAGCTTTAATTTTTTTTAACCTAAATTTCAATAAATACAAATTCTATCATTAACATTCCAGAAAAGTAATTTGAGTTTAAATTTCCCGAAACGGAGTTAAATTAATTATATGAACCTTTAAAAGAATTTTAATAATTGAAGAAATATTATTTGAGGACGGGGGTTGGAATATAAAATCTTACGAATTCTTACACTAGGGGAGGGAGTAAGAAATGGCCAAAAGTACCCTTACGTAATCTAAGGACGGCCCCTTTCCTTTTCGCGTAAAATTTGTTTCCTTTACAGCTTTACAGGCAAGTAAATGGCCACCGATTACCAAAGACCGCCTTCCATTAGCACTCTTTAAGAAGCACAATCTTGCCCTTTGTGCTCCCGATAGCCTGGCAAACGAGCGACCCATTGTCGCGCGTGGAACAAGGAGGACTCGTTTCCTCGGGGCCTGCGCGATTCCCGTTCGCGAGATGGGTCGCGTGTACGAAGGAGGGGCGAAATGACACAGGAATGCGGAGGGAAATTTTCGAAACGGCGCGAGGCCCCTTGCCGCGTATCGGCAAAACGCGAGCCGCGAGCTCGTTCCTTTGCTTTTTACTAGGTCGAGTTTAACCGACGGCGAAGAACTTTTCCCGCCGAGACTGAGACGGTAACTGGTATGCGGGCGTTTGTTCCTCTCGAACAAGGACATCGGTACGCCGGGTCATTTTGTAATAGATCCGTGCGGGTCGCGCGAAGTTGAACGACCGGGCTGGAAAACGAGGGGCGGAGTCCTCTGCTCGAAAAGCCGCGAAAGTGAAGAATTTTTCAAGCCGCACGACGGCGACCGTTTGCTTCCGACTGGAATTTCGAAAATTCATAGAGCGGGAACGGGGCCGTGGCGCGGGGGACTTGGCTCCGTTGGAAGCCGAGGCGCGAGCTAGAAGTGTGCTATTACAAAATGGGTTATGCAGCGCGCGAAGAGAGTCAAGTTCAATAACCGACGAGAATGGAAACCTGCGACCTAGTACAAATTCATTTCACTCGCGCCCATAAGAGCCGCTACGGTTTCATTCTCCGCTCTGGCAACTGCTCGTGATTGGTCGAACGGGAGCCACGTCGTCCGGAGGAACCGAGCACAATTTGAAAACCCAAAAATTACCATAGTGCCTACTTCCATCATTCTCCGAGCTTCTAAGAATCTCCCACTTCCGGGACGCTAAATTCGAGGTCTCTAAAATCTACGAAGCTGGGGGTCTGTGATTTCTCTTCGCCGGGATAGGTGGATGTTGCACCGAGATCGGCGACGGTCGATTTCGGCGAAGGATACCGGTGCGCGCCGCGTCGCGCGGTTCGAAGTGTGCTATTACAAAATGGGTTATGCAGCGCGCGAAGAGAGTCGGGTTCAACAACCGACGGGAACGGTGAACCGAGGCGCGCAGGCCGGTAGCGAAAATGATATAGCGGTCGTCCGTGACTCCGCGGCGTGCCGGCTAACGTAGAGGAGGTCCTCGGCCGAGAACAGAAGGAACGAGAAGGTACGAGAAGGAGCGTGGTGGAGAGAGAGAGGGAGGGACCGGCGAATCCAGCCGGTCGACCTCCACCACTGCCGTACTCTGCCGATCACGTGTCCCCATTGAAAGCGGCTGGCCACGTACGGCCAGACGTCGACCAGAACCACTCGAGAGCTCGGCTCCACCACGGCCGACCGGACACCCTCCGTTTCCACTTGTACTTTTGCGAGACGCTCGGTTTTAACGGCATACGCGATACGTACTGATTCTATTCTCCGGTGGTATTCCTCCACAGAAGTACAGTATGCACCTGGAAGGTATATAGCCACGGGAGCTTCAAACTTAACAGCTTTGAGGTTTCGCTTTTCATAATTGCAAACCCGGGGCCGCATCTAGCTCATTTGTGCCGCCATTTATTTTTAACTAGCCTTTACTACTCGGCTTCGCCCCAACTTTAGATTCTGATTTTATCGAAAAAATTTTTTTAGTTTGTTTTGTGAAAATGGTCACATTCGTCTGGATTAGTCAGGCATAATGAGCCGAGGCACATTTCCTGATCCCAGAGTTTATCGTTCGAAAGTTTTTAGGCGACAGACAAACACACAGACATGTAGAAGCTCTCTGCTTTATATATTAAGATTACAAATAATTATTCTAAAGTATAACAGTTTTGAAGTGTCCCTTTTTGGTAAGGCTTCCAGACCCGAGAATCCATCTAGCTCATTTGTGCCGCCCTTTGTTTTTTTACTTTTAACTAGCTTTACTACTTGGTTTCGTCAGAACTTTAGATTCTGATTTTATAACAAAAATTTTAAGTTTTCTTTCTGTAAAAATGGTCACATTTGTCTGGATTTGTCAGGCATAATGAGCAGAGACACATTACCTCATCCCAGAGTTTATCATTCGAAAGTTTTTAGGCGACAGACAAACACACAGACATGTAGAAGCTCTCTGTTTTACATATTAAGATTACAAATAATTATTCTGAAGTATAACAGCTTTGAAGTTTCGCTTTTTCGGGGGAGGTAAGGCTTTCAGACCCGAGGCAGCCTTTAATTTTAATTACAAATAATTATTCTAAGATATAACTTTTGACAATGGGTGAAAATTGTTGTAGGTATTTCTTGAATAACAAAAGCCTCACGCTTCGTAAAGAAAATTTAAATAACAAAACAGTAGATACCTACTTTTTACATCTAAAAAACAACTCTTATAAAATGTTTTAAAAAATCAAAAGATAGAACAACGCAAAGACTTTTATTGATTCTAATTTTCCCCTCGCGCCCGTAAATTGGGCGCCGTCCAGACCTCCCGTTTCGAAACTTCGAAGCGGTAAACTGTGCGCATAGATATACTTTTTGAAATTCTACATAAACTCCGAAAGAATATTCAGCCTCGAATCGAGCGGTGCCCACGATCGAGCGGAGGAGAAAAGTATCGACTTAGATCACGTTTCGCTCGTGACTTCGTGGACGATGAAGGGCGAGCAGGCCGCTGCCCCTCGCCTATCATTGTCCTGTCGAGTCGGATAAAGAGATACCGAGAATTCAGGGCCGCCCGGCATGATCGGCTAATCACGATCGGCGCGACGTTATGCTCGACTCGATACGATGAACTCTCAAGGTTCAACGTATCCGCCAGGAACAGAGGCAGGAGGATGTCTCCGGGCTCGGCTCTCGGTTACGTAACAGAGCCGAGGATGTCGGCGTTACCTTTTACGGCCGGCGGGCGCGAACCTTGCCGCGTCGATGCATGCGATTAGCGAGATTATCGATTATCCTCGCGTCACCGCGCAACGTCCGATCGTGCTGGGCGCGGGGCGCGTACGCGCGACCCTCGAAATTGCGCGACCCGCTCGTAGGGCAGAGGGAGAGGAAGGGCTCCTCGCAGCTGCGAGGATTTCCGCCACGAGCAAAGTCGAGGGGGGAGAAGAAGCGAAGGAGGGAGAGATAAGGCGCGAGAGATAAGGCGAGGCACGGCCGGCTGGAGTCCTACCGAAAACGAATTCGGTTTTACTTTTGGCCGCGCCTTCGCCGGCCATGCAACGGTGCTTTTACGCACCTGTACACGCATAGACGGGTGCACGACGCGGTCCACGTGTAAACGTGTTCACGTATTCATGGTTTTACGACCGTTTGGTCGGCGTCGCCGTGCCTGTACGGTACCTTGGGTGTACACAAGCCTATGTACAGTTAGGCGAGTGACGCGGTTCGGTTTCGACGGCCTGTACGTGGCGATACGCAGGGGCGGATCGTCCGTGCGCCAGGCTAATTTCGCCGAGGCCGCTTTTTTCGCAAATCACTCCAGCGATATTCTTTCGCCCGGGCGGCTCGATTAAGCGGCCGAGAAATTGAAAGGAGGCTGCCGAGGCGAATCTCGTCATCGAGAGCGTGCAATTAATCGAGCACGGTGCACAGGCGTAGAAATAAACGGTTTCTTTGACCCGATGTTCCGGGTGAAAATCCCGGGACGACCGATCACGGAATTCTACGCTAAATATGTTAAACGCGAGGGGCGGGATCGTTTGAGCGATGGTGGAAGAGGAGGATGGCGCAGGACTATAGAACGGGCAGGTGATGGAGCGTCGCTCGTTTAGGAAGATTTTCGCGCATACCTGGGAGCACGGGTGCGTTAAAGTTCGTTCACCGCTCGCGAACACTGTCTCCGTCCGACCCTGTGTGCGAAGGTGCCGCGCGTACGTGTTGCGTGTGGAGGATATAGGCGGAAAAGGGGGTCCCCTATGGGGGTATCGGAACCTCGTTACTCAGCGCACCATGCCTATGGTGTGGTCCAAGTCCAAGTCCAAGTAGACCTCCAAGTGGGACAATGACCGGCAGAGACCTTCTTTCAGATCCGTGGCGAGAGAGAATGGAAGGTGGCCGGTGAACGAGCAGAAAGAAGGACGAAGAGAGGAGACGGAGGAGACGGTCGTGGCAACGGGGCGTCCAGGGGGAGGGGCAGGCCGACCGGGGAGAACAGAGGAAGGGGGAGGCAATCGCGAACTCACTTCGCTAATTCACTTGCTCGTTGCTTGTCCGGTTTACATTTTGCTACCAGCCGAGAGTACGTCGGCCTTTAAAGACGCGCGCGCGCGCGCCTCGAGAAACGCGCCGGAAACGGGACTTTGATTTTCCCGAGGGTACCGGCGCGCTTCTCCTCCGCCGAACGATGCGTCGCCCTTTCGTTTAACAGGGCTACCGGCGAAAAATCAAATCGGTTAACGGAACGCTACCGACCGCGCTCCCCGAACGAAATGAAGCCCGAGATCGGCCGGGGTAACAGCACTTTCTACAAAAAGCACGAACGCCACATGTCCCGGTTCAAAGCCTTAAGGGTCGTCGACCCCCGCCGACTCGCGCGGACCATCGACCTTCTTACAAACGTCCAGACCTTTCTTAACCATCGAGAACACCGAATGAATATTTGATGCGACCATCTCTTCCGCGATGCCTCTGACCTTCGGAATCACCGCCCCCCCTCCCAAGCCTTTCCCGTTAATCGAACGCTTATCGCGAAACTTGTGCCCCGCGCGTGCGAAAACCTCCGTTCCCTTGCGAAAATTTGAAATAAGCTCGACGGGCCGTGGGAAGATTCAACTCCCTCCTCGGGAATTTTTCCAGAATCCTGGTCCCGAATGCAGGTGCCAGTTCGTTGAACCATCGCCGAGCAAATTCCTGGAGGCGTAGATGAAATTCGTAAACACCCCGGGACGGGGATTTCGGGCGGCTATGTGCTCTGGACAAATTTCGTGCCGTTATTCCCCAAAGCCCCTGTGTACACGCAATCGGCGTGATAAACACGCGGGCACGCGTGTGCCCCGTTATCCTCTAAAGTAACAGTTACCGGAGTGTAGCGCCGGAGAGGTAAAGCACCTTGCGCGCACCATGCGAGCGGTTCGATTCGAATGGGCGCCATGGAAACGGCATTTCCGGTTCACATTCGGTTCTCTACACGCCGCGGCTATTACGCCTCTCCGATTAGAAACTCCCGACAGCGTTCTGCTCTCATCGGCCGCTGTCCAAAGGCGGCGACAAAGGACCGGCAGCCTTTAATTTCCCTTTCTATCTGGCGCTGAAAAGTAACCCGAGAGCAAATCAATGACACAACCGGAGCGTACCCGCGGTGACGTTGCGGCCGCGAGGGTTCGCTGGGCGAAAATCTACGACGCCGAAAAAAGTCGCCGCCCGAGATCCTGCCGAACGTGGCCGAGGCTGATGGATCCTCGCGAGAAACAGCGAGCCGAAGGAAATTAATATATCTGGTACAGTCGGCTCCTCCGAGGAAGGGAAAAGATCGACGACCCGGGAACGTATCTGGGTTAGTAGTCGCCGGCGATTCACGCGGAAACTTCTTTCGCTAGGAGGGCTCGGCTGCTCGTGGAAATTCGCGAGGCTCGCTCCGGTGCGCCTCCGCGCCTGTCCCCCTCGAAAAGTGAAATTTCGGCGCGGCCGTCCACGGGATCCCGCCAGGCGGATTCACCGCGGGGTCAACGACCTCGCCCACATACCCTGCGCGAGTGGATGTTGCAGCGGCGACGGAAAATCGCCAACGAATCCAGCTGCCCGACAGCGGAGGGAGCCCGTCGACTTTCCCTGTAAAGAGCCAGGCGCTGGTCAGTGTTTACGGGACGGCCGAATTTAATTATTTTCAAATTTTCGCCCCGGGGGTAGAGGAAGCTGGGCGGCGTGCCGTTAAACATCGCACGCGCGCACGGCATTAAAGCCGCGATTGTTTTATCCCGCGGCGAGAAAGAAGGGGGAAGAAACCGCGCGGAAGAGAGACGGACCGTGGCGGGCCACCGATAAAGCGCAATTACCACTGCGAAATTTAATTTCGCCCGGCGGAGGCGTTGCCAGCGAATTACGAATAAATCAACGGCCGGCATGATATTCTATTAATTTCAGGAACACCGGCGAGTGAATTATTGCGAGTCGATACACCGCGATGGCTCATCGTCGCATCGGCGCGGTGAATATTTTTGCCGGGTCATTGAGTGCGCCGTAGAAAATTTCCATACTCCTCTGTCGCTGTTGTTATGCTTTCCCCATGGCCTGCTCTCTCCCCTCGCCACGTGCGACGGTTCAGGTGAGCCTTTGGTCCACTCCTCTCGCAACCTGTGGCGCTCGTTTAGACGACTCGATCTTCTTTAATTGCGGGACCCCCCGGTCTGCCGCGCGCGGCTGTTTAAGCGTTCACGCCCGGTTAATACGGGCAGGTATTCACGGTGAACGGCCGTCGCGCCGCGGAGTGAACGGACGGTATTATCTCGCGGCGAGAATCAGTCCTTTGTGCGCGCGACGGATTTCGTTCACGTAACATCGCGAATGGAATCGGGGACCGGTCTTCGGGATTAGGAACCGTCGAGGTTCGACGACCTTCCCGGTTGCACGCCTCTGTTTCGAGGTATCGACGGTCCCTTAGACTCGCTTCAGATGTCTTTGGAGGGAAAGAAGAGGCAAGTGAACGGTGTTACCGATCTTGGGTAGCCCGTGACTCCGGGCCAGCGGGACCCCACGTGCCCCCGGTGCGCCGAAATGGAAGATGCCGGGGAACAAGTGGTGGGAAACGAACGTCACTTTTCAATATCCAATTGGGAGTTCCGGTCGGGGCTTTTCTACGGCAGCGAACGTTACTTCTCTAATATGGGAGCTCGGTTGGAGCACCTAGGTAACGCCGGCCCGAGTACTGCTGGGAGAATCGTTTGGGAGGGAAAATCATCGAGGTCTTTGGATTCTAGACCAGTCTGGATCGATTTGGGCCGATTTACATTCACGCGGCTCGTACGTGATCGGTGTATGCGCCGAGCCGTGAATGGGAAAGGAGGGTTGGGAGTAGTGGGTAAAGGGTGGCGCTGGGGTTAAATGCACGTCCCCGTAAAGGGGTTGCGAGAGGACAACGGACGAGGAGAGACCGTGCGAGAGGGACGCACCGTGGAAAAAGCGCGTGCTCAAAGGAGAAGTAAACAAGGACGGGAGAGAAGCGCCGAAGGATTTTTGTAGACGGCCGTCTGGCTTGAAAATTTACCAGACCAGAAAGAAATCGTTCTTCGATAACATTGGCGATAAAGATTCTCCGGCTAACGGGCCGTGTGAAACCGATTCGGGGACAGTAGTTCGCGGGAATCGCATTAAACGCGGCAAGGGTGGCTCGAGACGCCTCCTCCCCTAAATATTCTGCGCGTTTAATTACACACAGCGTGGTAGTATCTTCTGTTCTTAGATCATTCAGCCACCCCCACCCCTCGCTCGATCGATTCTACCCGTTACATAAACCACCCCCGCCAAAACTGAATCGTCTTACAAAGGGTGCGAGCGTCTTGCAGCACGATACCCTGGACCCTAAACGCGCCTCGCGCGAATCGACGACAGATAGTGCGAAGGTGTGTACGAGCCTGCGACTTATTTTCCATGGCGACGCGTGCGGGGGAGGTGGAGGGCGAGCGTCTTACGATCGCGAGAAGTTAGCCGAAGAATTAAACTTAGAAGCGATCGGCGCATGCACCCTGCCGGCATCGACGGGAACAGAGACACAGCAGGCAGCATGGAAAATCCGAGGACGGGAGGAGCAGAGGGCGAGAAACATAGGGAGGGGCGGGGTAGAGGGAAAGAGGGAGAGTAGCCGAGAGAAAAGAAGAAGGAGAAGGGGACACGGTTGCACGCGCTGTAGAGTAGCTGGAGGGGTTGAAAGGGGTAACGAGAGCGCGCGCGAGGGAGAGGAGAGGAAACGCGCGGTGGGGCGCGAGCAGGACGGAAGAGGGAAATGCACGAGTGGCGCCGGGTTGGAAAGGGTGAAGCGGAGAAGAGGGAAAAGGACGGAAGAGCGATGGGTACGGCGGGAGGGTAGGAAGGGAGAGAGATGCGAGAGCGGGGAAGGGAGAAAAGTAGCGGGAAGGGAGACGGTGGGAAAGAGAGGGCGAGGGAGCGCGGTGGCCGGAGGACGGCGGGGGTGTGAGGCAGAAGGGGGGAAAGGAGAGGAGGGAAGGAGGGAACCTCTGGCAACGGGTCGATCGAAAGCGCAGCGCAGAGAAATGCACCACCTCTGCTCTGGTCTGGCAGCTTTGCTGGCACACCACCGCGTCCGTGTTCGCCAGAGGGAGAGAGAGAGACCCAGCGGCACGGGGCGAGAGAGAGAGAGAGAGAGAGAAAGAAGGGGGAGAGAGAGAGAGAGAGAGAGAGAGGGATAGCCAGCGACCAATACCGACGCAGGGGGAGGACGAGCCAAGCCGACTCGCGTTGGGCTAGGTCAGGTCTACCCGAGTTCCACACACTGCTCTGCGTGTGCCATCCAAAGAGACCCCAAGGCGGAGACCACCCTCGGAAAAGGGTTGAGTTACGCGAAATTACGGGGACGCGTGTCGGGCCTCTCGCGAACCAGTGCAGCTATCGAGGAATATTAACCAATTTCGTCGAGAGGGTAGACAGTTTGTGTCGGCCAGCGATCGGCACCGCGACCAACGGCGTGCTCGCGTTCGCCGCTCCACCGCGAGATCATCCCCCGTGGTTAACGGAAACGGTGGGAAAAGAAGCTTCGCCCGCGGTGCGCGAACGGCGGCGGCTTCCATCGACGGGAATCGAATCGAAGGGAATCGAAATCGCTGCGGCACCGTCTGCCGACCGTTCTCCCCGTTCCGACGCGCGAGCGGTTGTTACACCTGGGGAAAGTAAAAACGAGGGGGAGGGGGGGTTGGAGGAGGGGCTGCGAGACGGAAAAGAGGTGAAGTGCGTGGAAGTGGGTTCGCGTGTGCACACGATTGAAGAAACGGTGCTTCCCGGATAGTTTTCCCTCGATCGAGCGACGTAGCCGCGGTGTAACACCGCGCGAGACAATAGCAAACGCAAAGGAGGGGTGGGGGTGGGTGGGGAGGGTGGAAGTAGCAGGTGCGAGCCGGAAGGACCGTGGAACCGCGTCGAACCTTCCGTGCGATAGCTGTTGATAAACAGCGAAAAGGGAGAGTGTCGGTGGTTGATCGAGTCGGGTGCAACGGCAGCGCCGATCCCCAATTTCTTTTTCCCCCCGATGTCCTGATAATCGATAGGCGTCGCGTAGGTGGCTGAGGACCGCCTGGGGGGCCGACAGCGATCGGCCTTATCGACGTCCAAATTTCACCGCCCCTGCCGAAGGGACATTTTCAAATAAATGTTGAGGAAAGCCGGCGTGTTTCATCCCTCAACGCGAGGCCAGCCTAGGCTCCCGAGTGTCCCCAGAGTCGTCGGGATGCCGATCTCCTTGAGAAACCACAGGATCACGTAAGAGAAGGGCACGGAGAATCCTTTTCTTCGAAAAAAAAAAACATCCATCCTCCCCCCCCCCACCCCTCCCCGTTCGAGCGGGGGCGCAATCAGCCGCGACAGCACAACGCAGACGAAGGAACGGTGTGCGGGACATTCGTCGACTAGCAGGTCGCGAACCGATGCACCAAGAGGCGTGAGTACAGCGTGAATCGTTTAAACACCCCGCACCGCTCGCTCGCGTTAATCGTTTCATCCTGTATTCCGGGGATTTCGGGGGTGAAGATCGATGCTGTTGACACGGGCAAGACACTGTGCGTGCCCTCTAAGGGGATCGATTCTCTCAGAAGCTTCAGCCCTGCACACTGCGAGTGCAACGATCGTTCTCCAAAAGTTAGCCCCGATGCCCTGTACGGTACACAGATCTAAACCACTTCGAGCGAATCGTTGTCGATACCAACCCCCCAACTAAAACGATATTCCACCTGAAATTATCGAAAAAGAAAACAAAAATACAGAAGGGACATTGATCGAGTATCGCGAAACCTTAATCGCTCCGGAAACCTTTCAGGCCTCCCAAAGACGCGAAACACAGAACACAAGCAGGTCCCAGCGGTGAAAGGGAAACAATGAACCCACCCCATGCAGGTAGGGGGAGAAACAGGGGAAACTCGAACGCAACGGCGAACGTCATTCGCCGATAAATCGGCGAAACGCGGATCGAGTGGAACGTGAAAATTCCAGGGCAGGGAAGAAAAATCCTCTTAATCGCAAGGGTGGACGGGGGTGGTTATGGGGGGTACGGTTGGCGAGAAGCAAAAGGTTACGCGGAAAGTTAACGAATAGTGAACGAGCTGGTAGCGTGCGATTTCCACGGAAATGGAAATTCAACGAGTAGCGAAAACCCTCGGCGGGAGGGTGGGCCGGCGGGGGTGCGGGGCGGAGGGCGGACTTCGGAGTTTATGCCCCGTCCCCCTCCCCTCTCGCCCCTGCAGTCGATCAATGCGTGGACGGGTTTCACTTTCGCGGTGTTAAAGTGTTGCACCATCGCCGGTTCAGGGGGAAGGAAAAACGCGATTCTCGCGTATCGCATGACCGGATCGCCCACGGGAAAGTAAACAAAGGCGAATAGGAATCGATGACGGACGGATCTAGGGATTCCGAGGGTGGTGAACAGTTTTTTTCCCCTCCCCCTTTTTTTTTTTTGTTTTCGATAACGCAATCGTGGACGCACGTGGAACGTGCCGGGACTACTTTCAACCGTTTCCGAGTTAACGGCTACTGATATTGATCGTATCGATTCAGAGGAATCCCGACTATTTATAACGCCACGCGTTTTCCAGCGTCGTTATGCATAGGTAGCACTTCTATCCCGATTCTAATAGCAACGCTGGGAAATTCATTGGAACGAGACGCGACTCGGCTGGGGAAATAACGGAGCTCTGACGCGCGATAGACTTATGTCGAGCGACTCGGCGATAACGGTGTTTAAATGCGTATCGGGTCCTCGAGCCAGGCGATTCCAATGAATTCGAAGTTCGTTTGGCACGCTTGTGGCGGAGTTTCCGGCACGTCATAACTAACGATCTCTTTTTTTTTCTGTATTTCTGTGCAGTGAAGGATGGAGGCCAGCGAGTGGGATCACGCGACCTTGAGGGAAGAGGAATTCGAGCAGCATGCCGTGTATTTGGTGCCGGATGTGGCGGCATCGCCAGGCGATACCAATCGTGCGGAGGCATCCCTGCCGAGAAATTTGGTCCTCAAACCTTCTCAGGCCCTCAACGATGTACGTTCCCCCGCCAAAGAATCATTTCTCGAGACCTCCTTGGTGAGAGTCGCGAGAACTATCAAAATTTCTCTAACGATAAGTTGCGTTCGTTACCGGTCGAACAGCTCCCCTTCGAGTTTCTCACCTATTCGATCCGAGTAATAAGTGGTTGCCCCATCGATGCCAAGCATAACGCAGCAGTTAAGAGCTTAATCTCCGAGAGGACTCTTCAAACTTGAGTCACCGCGGCTACGAACAGACATAGGTGTCCTTTAATCCCGATCCACTCTTAAATATGCAAGCATCCATCCGGAACCATATCGCCGAATTCGCGACAATTCCTCCGCGAATGTGAATAAGTATTCTGAACGCGAGAATAGATCAACCCGCCAAGAATATCCGGCGGATAAAACCGTTTGATATGACGTGGATTCCAACCACAGCTGAATAGACGGAAACATTCCGTAGTATTCTCAGTTCTGGGAGGCTCGGTTTCGAATCAGCATTTAAAATGCGGAGGAAACGCGCCCCTTTCATCCTATCATGATCTTGAATGGAAGGACGCTCGGGCGGCAAACGCTAATTGTAAGAGATGTTTCCCTGTGTGCGCAGGTTTTGGGAGTTTGGAGTACAAGTTACATCCCCAAAGGGACTCGGTTCGGTCCTCTGGTGGGCCAGGTGTACACCAAGGACTCGGTGCCGGCCGACGCGAACCGGAAGTACTTCTGGAGGGTGAGAATCATTTAACCGGCTATTGAAAAATCGCGGGCTATTTATTCCGCGAGCGCCGCTTATCATCTGTTCCCCCTCTCTCCCTCTCGCGGCGAGAGGGAAAAAACGGAAAGAAGACGGAAAGGGAAAGAGCAAGGATAGAGGAAGAAGCCTGCAAAGACCAGAAACTGGTTTCAACCGATCTAGCGAGCCTTAAAGCGAAACCCGCGAAGCCATTGATGCCTCGTAACGAATTGATGAGTTACGATAGAGAGCCTTGGTTCCCTCTCGATTCTCCCTACTAAATCGCCGATGTTTCCTAGCCGGTCGCTTGCTCGACCGCTACGAACGTCGGGGGGATTTAGTCTGTGATTTGTCTCGGCGGGTTCCAAGGTACCTTGCTCTTCCCTCTCCGTCTAAATGACCAGCGCGGGATTATTATGTCATTTGGTTGCCTAAAACGCACACCTCCGCCGATAGGTGTACAAGAACAACGAGCTGTTCTATTACATCGACGGTTATGACGTGCAGAAGTCAAATTGGATGCGTTACGTAAACCCGGCTTATTCGTCCGAATCGCAGAACCTAATAGCATGCCAGTATAAGGTGAGTGGAGTTCACGGATAGCCGACGTTCACGTTCGTTCGGAGCCTGTCGCCAGGTCGATATCTCATCTCGATCGTCCCCTTCCCTTTCAGATGAACATTTATTTTTACACAATCAAGCCGATACTACCGAACCAAGAGCTGCTGGTGTGGTATTGCCGAGAATTCGCAGAGAGGCTGAATTATCCGTTAACGGGCGAGCTGATGCTTCAGAGAATACGTAAGTGTGCCACTTCGCTGGCCGTTCGTAAGCGTCTCGTTTGAATATACTTTACACGGTGTGTCCGCGTGATTTCAGGGCAACAAGTACAACAGTCGGCGTTACCGAGCGAGATCCCGCCCAGCGTGGACGTGGTGTCGCCCCTGAAGGACTCGTCGATCTACGAGAGACGCTCCCAGATGACACCGACGGACGGCTCCGTAAGATCGGACGAGGGCTATCATTCCAACGGCTATCACGACGAGATCCTCACGCCCCCGGAAGAGAGCAGCGAGTCCGACTCGGAGAACAACTACGTGCTGGACTTCAGTAAGAACGCGAAAACGTCGGTGTGCAGCAACGAGGTGCTGAAGCAGGACAATGCGGCGGCGAAGAACGAGTACAGGAAGGTGAAGATCAAGATCACCAAGACCTACGGCAACTTTCAGGCCTCGAAGGGCCTGGACGGCAACGGGAAGGAGAAAGATCCGGAGCTGTCTAGCAGAGCGGTGACCCCGGAGCTTCAGAAGCCGGTGTCCCCTATAATTCTGCAGAAGAACACGGTCCTGTCGACGGTGAACGAGGACGAGATCCAAGAGAAAGCTCCCAAGCCGTTCTACGAGTCCGAGGTGAAGGGTAGCTTGCCGGTTTCCGGGAGGCCAGGGTATCTCACCACTCCTAGCAGCTCCATCCTAGAGAACATCCTCCTGCGCAGCAGCACCGATAACAACAACAACAGCCACAATCACCACCACAGCGGGGCCCAGCAGCACCATCAGCACCATCAGATCCATCACCAGACGCACGTGGACTCTGTCACGCCACCGCCCTCCAGCCCCACGGAGATGGCTTACTCCTACAAGAAGTCCCACCGTTACGGGAACATTCTACCCTGCAGCCCGGACTCCAGCTCGAACCTGCCGATGCAGGCGGACACCTGCGTGAATTCCACCAGCGGTAACAGCTCCCTGCCGATGCAGAGCCCGACGAGCAACCTGCACTCGAGCACGGGCAGCCTACACTCGAGCAACGGCAACCTCCACTCCAGCACCGGCCCCAACCTGCTACAGTCCCATCCAGGGAACATACATTCGTCCAGCAACGCGAACAATCATCACACGAGCGCGAGCGTGCTATCGTCCAGCACGATACTCACGTCCACCAGCCAACTTCATTCATCCACCACGACCAGTAGCTGCCTACCCAAGAGGAAGACCAAGAGCCCGTCGCCCTCGGCGAACCCCGCGAGCGCGTCCACCCCCACGATCCTGTACTCGAGCTCCGGTGGTTGCCAGATCGAGTCCAGCCCCGTCTACCCCGGCTCGACAGCGAGCAGCAATCAAAGCGTCTCGCCGATCTCGCCGATCCAATCGCCCTCGTCCTACCCGTACAGTATCTATCACCAGAACGGCTCGCTGCACCACAACGTGGCGCCGTTGTCCATCAACTGCACCGCCTACTCGCCGACCCCGAGCGGCAACGTGGTCTACGAGAGGGTAGACGGCAGGAGGCTGGAGGCCGCGACCAGCAGCCACCAGCTGCCCACCTCGTCGACGATGCAGATCGACACCAACCAGGCGTTGATCGCCGGCACGCACAATCTCCACCTGGGCCACCACCCGGGGCTGACCATCCACGCGAACTCGTCGTCGATGAGCCGGTACTCGCCGGCCAGCTCCCTGTCCCCGGACGACCACGGCTGCTCGCAGAGCGGCTCCCTCAGCCCCAACTCCCAGGGCTCCAGGGGCTACCGGTCCCTGCCCTACCCGCTCAAGAAGAAGGACGGGAAAATGCACTACGAGTGCAACGTCTGCTGCAAGACCTTCGGCCAGCTGTCCAACCTCAAGGTGCACCTGAGGACGCACTCCGGCGAGAGGCCGTTCAAGTGCAACGTCTGCACCAAGAGCTTCACCCAGCTGGCCCATCTGCAGAAGCATCATCTCGTGCACACCGGTGAGCGAAACGCGTATACCCTGTTTAACCTTGCTCGGTGGCAGATTTAAGGAAAACGGCCCAGGTGACAAACGTTCCGTGGGGCCCAGTTTTCGGGAAATTGAAGAGGCAGTTTACTAAAAACGGAATAAAGCCGGGAATCCACCGGAAAGCTAAGCTAACCTATGCTATGCAATGTTTTAGCTTAGCTTTTGGTCGAAACGGTTCTATGAGAATGTATCGTAGCTAATTTTTTTTAAAACATAGCATCGCGTAGCTAATTTTTCTGAAACGTAGCATGGCATAGCAAAGCTCAGCTTCTAGATGGAGTCCCGGCTTTAGTAGCGTTGTTTTTCTTCTTTCTTTTTTTTTTAAATCGGAGTCTGGGGACCCTTCCTTAAGTCCGCGCCTGGCCCAGCTATACAGATATCTATCCCAAAGCAGGGACTAACGAGAGAATGCGAACTTTTACAGGCGAGAAACCGCACCAGTGTGAAATCTGCAAGAAGAGATTCAGCTCGACCTCGAACCTAAAGACCCACCTGAGACTGCATTCCGGCCAAAAGCCCTACGCCTGCGACCTGTGCCCCGCCAAGTTCACCCAGTTCGTTCATCTGAAGCTGCACAAGAGGTTACACACGAACGAGAGGCCCTACACCTGCCAAGGCTGCGACAAGAAGTACATAAGCGCGAGCGGTCTGAGGACCCACTGGAAGACGACCAGCTGCCGGCCGAACAACATCGAGGACGAGCTGGCGCTGGCCGCGGCGGTGGGCTCGCCCACCTATTACGAGTACGGGCCTGACATGAGCGTGGGTAAGTGTCACCGAGGGCTGTCAGCCCCGAGACGTTTCTCCGTCGCAGCCTCCGCGCGACGGCTAGAAATAGAGCGATCGATCGCCGCCAAGGGCGGTACAGCGATCTTAAAGGGGATCGTTCTGTCGTCCGCAGGTAACATGCCGAAGGAGTGCGAGCTGGAGCACATCGACAACTACGAGAGGCACGGCTCCGGCCACGGGCCGCACTCCACGTCGCTCCACAACCTGGAGAACTCCGTGGGCAGGCCGAGCGTCATAGAGACCTCCCAGCCACACATAATCGAGTGCACCTAAGGACAGGGGTATGAGCCCTTTCGCTCCAGCGCTAAATCCAGCCGTGGAATAGTAAACGAGTTGCTCACGACACACGAGAACGGCATCACCCTCGCGGGGTGGCAGTGAGAACGCGAGACGCATATACACACTCGCGGGGGCCGCTTCCCATTTCACGGGTAGCGCGCGGCCAACGGTTCCCGGGAGCCGTGCATCTCTTCATTTCGTCCGCGTCGCATGCTAGCGTGTAATTAACACTGTATAAACGGGCGGGGGTGTCGTAGAGACGGTGGGGGAGGGGGGGGGGCCGCGTGATCGTGGAACGCGATCGAAAGACGAGTGAGATTCACGTGCAACAAAATGGTAATCCGTGGTTGTTATAAATATTGTTGCTTGGTTAATATTGTTATCACGCGAAGGAATTACAATGCTTTCAAGCGGAGGGTACTCTTCTCCGGCGCCGGTTACTTTTACCGTACCGTTGATCCGCCGGTGGACGAATCGACGGGGGATTCCAGCTACGAGCGTAAACACAAAGTTCCTTCCTTGTAAATACTCGTTTCTATATTTTTTCTATGGTAGCACCACCAACGAAGACGAATCCGGGATTGCGGGACTAGACGAAACATAAATAAGGGACGAAACGAGACGATAGGCTATTTCTAATGCCGCCTCGTGTCGTCGCGCGCTGACGTTCGCGCTGCCGCGAGCAGCGCCGGTCAGGGGTTGTCCGGGGGAGAACAGACCAAAGTCGTTCGAGCTTCTCGATTATCCTTCCACGGTACGTTCGAAAGCGACGCTTAGGAAAAGGTACCGTAACGACGCGGCACTCCGTTACTTTTTTCTACTCGTATATACATATATATACAAATCGCTATACGCTTCCACGAATAACCTTCCGTCGTTCGGCTAAGCGAGTGGCTGGCGTGCTTCGCGCTTCTGTATCTCGCTGTGCCGGGAGCATCAGCCCGAGGGGAGCGGAGCCAATCTCTCTGGGGCCCGTTCGAGTCCCAGACAGAGACGGGCAAAAAATTATTTGATGTAAAAATTTCGTACACAAATTTTTATTTCAATTAATCTTTTGTCCATCTCTGGTCCCAGAGTCACAGTTGACGGTCGACAGCGCGACGACCAGATCGCGCGATCATCCCCCCCCCCCCTTCTCTTCCTCGCGGTGTCACGGTACCATTTTCTACGCGAATCGAGCTAGGGCCACTGAAAGTGAAACCGCGGCGGACATTGTCGGCACCCGCCAGCAGCGAGTTCGCGGACGCGCGAGGAACAACGAGCGGTGAAACGCGACGATTCGAATAACAGTAACAACAATAACCAGTGACGACACGACTGCAAACTATACGAGACCTGTACCTGTATATACTAACATTACTATTAATTAATCGATAATTTAAAAGGTAATATATATATATATATATAATATAAGGAGCTCTAATTTATGAATACCTTTATACATGTATGTATATGTATATGTACATCGTCGTCGGTTGGCGAGAGAGAAACGGTAGGCTGCGCTCTAACGGATAATCCTTTTAACAGGACGAAACCTTTTCACGGAAGTTAGGTAATTTATTACACGCGTACCACGTGGCAAAAACGTTTAACACAAGAAACAACAAAAAAAAATAAGCTTTCGGTGATCGAGCATCTATATATATCTATATTTATACACGTTCATATACATAACATATACATATATATAAATATATATATATATATATTTTTTAGGCGTCCTTTTGTCGTGGATTTTCGAAACGGAAAGCATAGTCTCTCGGTCCACGCGAACAAATCTTTTTAATTTCCCCCCACCCCCCGAATCAACCCCCCCGACACACACACACATAGACACACAATTTGACTCTAAAGTTCCCCCTGTCTTCGCGCTATTCTTCTCGTTTCGATCGGGCATGTTCTTTTCCTGTCGTCCACCGACGGCGGTGACGCGACGAATGACTAATAATTTCTTTTTTCCCCCACGATTGCGATCGCTGCTCGCCGCAGAAACCTCTTATCTCTTCCCCCGCATTATCGCGCACAATTTCTGGACGTAGCCGCGACCACGTAGCTGATTGACTTGCCGTCGAAAGCCGTCGAAGAGAAGGCATCCGATTCGTTAAGCGACCTCCGAGGGAAGCCGAGAAGTTTCGTAATTCGGTTGCGAAGACTCGGGCGTGATCCTCGATCGGGAACAAGTCGAAAGCGCACACTAACACGGGCACATCGCGGGTAGAGGAAATTCACAGGATCGTTATTAACCGGGGCGGGAGGGAGGCGTGGAGTGAAAAATCTAGTCAAAGAAACTAACACGAGTCCCGTGGAGGGTTTTTTTTTTTTCGTGTATTAATTTAAACAAGATCCGCCCGAGCCTTCCTTCGAACTTGAATTCGACGTTCGATCTAAAAGGGTAGCACTTAAAAATTATGTATCTCTCTCTAAGCGATCGGTGAATTTGAATTTGTATCGTCCATTGGTTTTGATGAAAATTTCGCCGCTCTTCGTAAACACTTCCACTAATTTTAAGTGCCGAATCGTCGACTAAGTGATCGGAGGAAGCGCAGCCTACCATTAGACGCGAGACGGTCGAGTGTCGCGGTGACGACAGACGCACGTAACGATGCGTCGCAGACTGATATACGCACGGTTATCAATCGTCTAGGTACGGTAGAGTTTTTAAGAGAAGCTACGTGCATCGCGACACGATTCCAAGGGACGAGCGATCAGAAGGGACGGAAGGTGACGGCGAGAGAAGCGCAGAGGACGCGTTCGAGGACACCGCAGCATTCCGGACTTCCTTTCTTAAAGCCTTAGTTTTCGAAAAGGGAGAGAATCTTCCAGGCGAATGAAAGCGAGACCCGACGAAGCGGGTCCCATTCGCCGACACCGCGAACGCATCCCATCGTCTATATCCGTTTAGCTTGGAACGTGGCAACTTCTATGGTTCCTGCAACTGTCATGGTGCTCGTCGTAAAGATTTCTACTGGAACTGATCGGTTTTTAGTTGGTTTCTTCCGTTTCGCTGCCCCCGCTTTCTTTCGCCCCCACCCTTTTCGAGCCCGTTTACCGGGGAACGGCCAAAGTGCCGTGAGTTTCGGGCAGCTTTAAGAGAGAGAGAACAGGCGGGAGCGTTTCTATCTCGTCCCGGAGACGGGAGTGGCGGAGAGAGGGAGCGGGAAAGATGTGCGGAATATCGAAGACGGCACGATTCGCAAGGCCTTTACGCTGATTTTCCGCAGATACGTTAACGGGCAACGTGGACGACTCGGGCACTCTGCCGAATGCCACGATCGAGCGAGAAGCTACCGCGCGTGCTTACGCCGGCGATCTTATTCGATGGGAGGACGCGCAGGACGCTGAAAACTACCGGGTGACCGTGTCGGGACCGATCGCGAGCCGACTCTACCGGTGTTGGCTTCCCGCGATGCGCGCCGCGCAGCGAAAACGACATTGGAAACAGAGCCGCGCGAGCACCGCAGAGGAACAAATCACCGCGCACAACATTCGTTTTCTACCCGTCGATCGAAATAGTATATTGTATGTGCATTCCAATCGTCCAGCTCTACGCTTCCGCGACCGCGCTGATTAAGGCCGTCGGCGCATTTCTGCGAAGCGAATCGAAGTAATTAAAAATAATTAATTAATTGTCGGTTATCAATCGTTTACAATCATGTCTCTTCGTATCGCCGAAACGCCTGACGGCATTTTCAACGGGAATCTTGGGCTGCTTGGAGTTTGATAAGAAGTTGAACATATTTCGAAACAAAATACGGTAGCGGAAGTGTTAACGCCGATGACCAACGTCACGTATATTTTTTCATACGCTCCGAGCGCAATCTCGAGTCGCGGGCAATGGTTTCCAGTGGCGTTTTATCGATTGTCATTCCGTATGTTGCCTCGATTCTCTACCTTGCCTGCATTAAACGCACTATTATAAATAATGAGATGGGAGAAAAGAGAGAGAGAGAGAGAGAGAGAGAGAGAGAGAGAGAGAAAGCGAGAACGAGTGAATGAACGAATGAAAGCGAGAGAGAAAGAGAGAGGGTGTTTGAACCTAGCGTGTAAGTTTGAAATTGTGGCAGAAAAGAATAAAAATAACGGAGGCGAAAGACCGTGTAGAGAGAGAGAGGGGACGGTAAGACCGAGAAGATCGTGTAAATACGCTGAAAGTAGATGATCGAAGGGATGCAAGCGCGACTAACCGCCTCGACAACAAAAAACAAGCAATATTTAGTTCTTACCATCTCGTAATAATTAAACGATAACTCCAACTGTACTGTACACGCGTGTACAAGCTCGTAAAACGTATTTAAACGACTATAAATTAAATGTTAATTATCCTTACACACTTCGTATTATAGTAAATTGTTACGCATTTATTATCATTACAATTATTGAATAGGTAATGCTCAATTAGCATTTGTTTCTTAAAATAAAGAATAAATATATGGCTGTTGGATATTTATATGCACATATCACTACCTATCGTTCATGCCTCTCCTTAGACGTTAGATAGAATCGATCATAGACAAGACAGACCAGACCAGCGGCGGATTTAAGAGAAAAAGGCCCAGGTGGCAAAAGTTCTGAGGGGGGCCCATTTTTTCCGGGAGAATGAAGAGGTAGTTTACTATAAACGGACTAAGTGCAGTAGTATAGAAAAAAAATATTGTGCTTGGATATCTATACCTAATCATAATTGTTTTTTTGGAGATGGGGCCCTGGGAAGGCGTTCTGGCCAGGGGCCCAGGCGGCAATTGCTCATCAGCCGCTCTGTTAAATACACCGCTGGACCAGACGGGCAGACAATCGTCCCGAGATTAGCGCATTCAACTTTCCGTCTAGTAAGCTAGCGCGAAACGACGATCGATCAGAGAGACACGGGTCCTTCTGGCGGGAAGGAAGTCCAAGGATATGTTTCAACTCATAAGGCGAGGTATATTCGTTTTCAACGTTTTATTGTAAATTGATCTACAATCACCATATCCTGGCTCATCGTCGTTTACATCTTCGTCGTTTATAAATAGGAAAAATGTTACAGCAGCACTATTGCTCAATTATCATAGTGTGTGTACGCGTACGTGTGCACATGTCCTCCGCATATAACTCTGTTTATTTCGTCGCAGACAATCAACTTCACGATGGGTGAAGTTCATCAATAAAAATCACTTCACGCTCGTCGGGACGAGCGCCTCATTCAGTTACTTATTGTACAATTAACGGTTAGGTGAACTCGCGGGCGAAATCAAACGAATTGGTCGAGTGGGGAACTCGCGTCCGCGCGGAACGGAACAAAATCGGGGAAGGACGAAGCTACCTAGCTTACCAGTAACGCGCTCTTCTTTCTTTTCTTTTTTCTTTTTTTTTTTTTACATTTGTATCGTCATATCCCCCAGGTTTAGAAGAATGCGTATGATTTTCGTTCGTGTACACGTCGAGGATAATATACATTCCTATATTAATTAGAAAAATAATACAGATTTTGCCTTGTTAATGGAAACAATTAACTATACGTTATGCACCGCATGATTTACGCGGTTATGGACATTTTGAGTATGCTGTCACAGCTAACCAAGTCCCTGAAAACAATTTCAAGAAATGTCTTTCATCTCCCAAACAAATTACACGGTTCGTGTGGTTTCTTGGGAACGACGCTACTCGAGCCTCGCGCGAGGCTCGGTCACATCGTGCACGATGATAGCGCGGGGTTTCCCGTGTCGATAATCTTAATTCAACGATAACGCACAAAGGAGAAATGAACCGATGAATGGATCACGAGTTTGCGATAGCGAACCACGTATTCGAAGATGCCTAGACAGGGAAGAGTAAAGTTTACAGCTTTACTGTCGCCTGTCTGCGCGTGATTCCTATCGCAAGATGAGAATGATCTTAGAATGGTTAAGAGCGGAGAGAAAAGTATATGCCCCGTAAAGTCACTCCGATTCGTATATCTTTGTATGAAAATATAGGAGCGAGGTAGCGAAAATAATACATTCTTATACGCATAATTGGAAACGTTAGATCACAATTAAAAGCACGAGAAAAGAGAATGGAATTCCCTGACATAACGCTCGATTCTCGGTAGAAGCGAAACCATTCGGGAAGCCAAGACTAAGCTAGATCACAAATAAAATACCATTCCAAAACTCTAAGTATAGACAATTACAACACTTTTATTATCGTAAGATACGTTCCGTCGGCGAATTAAAATGTAAACGTAGGTGAACGGCTGTCGTTCGAACATAATTGACGTAATTGATGGAGAATAATGAGGATGTGAATTGTCCTACCTTATCAAGGTACAGGACTGTCTGTTCCGCTTCCGCTGTTGGTCCCGGCCTCCGTTTTCGTGGCAGCCACTCTGTCGCCCCGCTTCGAGCTTTTCGAGAGGGAAGCCACTTCTTTCAACAAACTGGAGATCTTGTGCTGCATGGTAGATATTTTCACCTCGTACTCCTTCTCCGCCGCCTTCATCTTGTTACGCAGCTCCGCTTCCGATGTGAAGTTTTTCGCCTTCAGGTCTGTGATCTGTAAACAGAAACGATCGCTCGTCACTTACGGACACAGACTTCGCTCGAGTATCGTTTCGCACCGGGCTAGCGCGACGAGTACACACCTGTCTATCCTTAGCAAGTAGCTGCGAATCTTTTATCGAGATTTGCTTCTGAAGGTGGGCTATTTTCTCTTTCAGTTGCGTGACCGCCACCACGTGATCGGAACTGTTAGGATCGTGTGGATCGTGTACACCGACCATCCTAGCTGCTTTCACCGGTGTAGGACCGTTCGTTTCTCCACCCTCTGACTGAGGCGGCAGCTTGGTAACGTCCACTCTGTGCGGTCTCTTATTATGACCTTTCAGCCTGAAGGAAATTCAATAGAACAAGCGAGAGCTCTGGTTAAATGCTTACGCTTTAAGCTTCGACGAGTTACCTCGCATCACAGAGATACTAAAATTCTGGCGGACGCGATTAAAACTAAAGCGCGACGTTACGAAATTGCATAGTTACTTTTGCTCCTTGTGCTTCGCTGCCCGCTGTTGCGCCAGTTTCAGGTGTGCCCTCCTCTCTGCATCCGACTGTTTCGTTTTCGCTAGCGCTCGCTTGTAAGACAGCGTGCACAGCCAGCACAACAATTTCCCATCGACCTTTACATAAAATATTCAAGCGATTTAGCATCGATGCCGTTGGAGGGGACCTATCGTCGTTCAGAGTAATCGTCACCTTCTTGTCCTCGTCCTGTCTGTCAAAGGCACACTTCTGTTTGCATTGCTCGCAAGTGACTGGCGGTCCGTAACGTTTCTCCGAATTGGTACAACGCTGGCACTTGCTGCCAATAAACGCGGCTATGGTATTGCAATATTCACACGCCGACGGTTTACCGTAAGATTTCACGTTCTGCTCACACTTTTTACATATAGTGCTGGTGTTACCCTTTCTACAAGGTAAAAGGTAAACTTATTTCGTGCGGCGTACAATTCTATTTTGTATAAAGCGAGAATTCTGGGTGCTTACATTGTTTGCTGGAATTCTGACCTACAATATGTACATTTCACCACGGGAAATGCACCTCTGCACTCCTAAATAAGCAACACAATACTGTGAAAGTTTATAGTGGAGAAGCGTGTGCGAGTTTGTAAGGAAAATTTCATTATGATTGGAAAGGGTTTGTGTCTGAAAGTGAACGGGAATCCCGAAGGTATTTTGTCACACGTCTCTCGGCAAGCACCATGCACGGATTAGTATCGGCGTCCCGAGCGTGGGAAGGTACATGTTCGCGCGTGAATTAACGTGGACAGATATCGCGGGCCGCTGATCTTTTGAAGTTCCCGTGGTTACGGAGCGGCATCGATTGTGCACGGGGCCCGCGTCTGACTTGAGAAGTTCTATTATTAGGCCGCTGTCTCGCAAGCACGAAAAGCGACGCTCGAGGGGGGAGATCGGTACGCAGTGCGAAGCGAGATTCGTGCAGGGGGAAAACACGGAAACCCGAACGGCGATACCTTGCACAATTGCTGCCCCGGGGAAAGTTCCTCGAACGGATGCCTCGAGAAGCATCTGGAGCACGCGAACAGTGCCTGCACATTGTTCGCGCTCATCGTCCTACGCCGTGCTCGGCCTCGGTGCCCCGAAAAGCCGTACGTGTCACCGACGGTGAAAAACCGATTCTCGTGGATGCAGCGACAGCGAATCCTGCCGTGGGGCTCGTTGCTCCACCGCAGCAACAAAAAATAAACGTAAAATCGGACGCGACGGCGCTCGTGATAACGGCACCTTACATGTTTCAAGACGTTTTCCGCGCACGACGCGATTGTTTTGCGTACATAACCGCGTCACTTCGCTCGCTCGGTGCACCGGTTGTTGATTTCAGACGGCCATCTGTGACTTCTTGCGGGAGGAACGTTTTCACCGCGTAGCTGGCGACCGTGGCCAGATGTCGCTTTTGTTCCGGTTCACGGATCTCCCCATCGAGGCGCGTTGCAGGCTAATCGTTATTTTTCAAGACGAAAGGATGCAACGGTAATTGGTGGGATTGCTCTCCTCATCAGCGTTCGTAGAATAATCGACCAAGTATAGGATAGACCTATCACCTTATGGATGCTGGTGTCGCTACCCAAACTGTATTACCGACTCATAATTTTAGGACCGAAAGTAGTGGCATCTGCTCATGAACAGCGTCCAACTCAGCAACTACTCTGAAATGTGTTGAAATGCTGAAAGGTGTGTGCGTGCTTGAAGGCAGGCTTTTTCTACGCTATGCTTTTGCTCGGCTTGTCAACGACTCACGCGGATTTCTCTCCGAAAATCCATTTCGGGGATCAACACACTATGGCGCTCAAAAATGGTATTGCTTCAAAGCCCGTGTAAGCTATAAATTGCGAGATAACATTGTTTATTAGTACTTTGCGTGTAGTAGAACCCTTTCACGTATCGTACGCCGAAAAGTATTAAAAATTCTCGCTGTTACTGACATTCCCGCAAGTTTCCAATGCACTGTTTAATCATGCTAGTGCAGTAATAATAATTGGATTCTATTTGCCCCGAGTATTAGCTTATCGCGGACATTGAAATTTACAGTAAAATCTAATTCTTAAAAGCTTCGCAGAAAGTTGCATGATGCATGAGTGTCGTGGGGTGCATGGATGTAACTGCAAATCGAGTTACTTTTCACACCCGCATTGCGAAATAAAATTTTTTCTATCCCTGAGAAATTCATTGGTTCAGTGTTCAGTGACGTGTGTGCATGACATAGTGCATATTATTTCGTGATTTCTCAATTCGTGCATCAGTTTCTTCGATTACTGAACCATATAGGAGGCCTTTTAACAGGATTCCACTGAGATATACCCACTACCTAGACGACTTCTCGAGCAACACTTTTCTCGGGTCCTATCATGGGTCCCAAGTATTGGAAGACATACGGAAAGTGCAGTTTGCATAGCTGCAGCTGTGAAAAGTGCAAGCGTTAATAGATAAAATTATTTCCGGCCTTGACGAATTTCAAGTTAGCTGAGAGTCGATAGAGCGAGACAGAACGTCAACAACCTCTACCAAAGTCGCACCATCGCCGAACAATGTACCTGCCAGTTGAATTTTACTTGCGACAATGATCGGATCTCAGTGAACGCGCGTGCATATTATTTTGTGATATCTTGATTCCTGGATTAATTTCATCGACTACTGGACCATGTGGGAGGTCGCTTAACAAGATTCAACTGCAATTCACCCAGTATCCAGAAGACTTCTCGAGCAATACTTTTCTCGAGGAGTTGCGAGTCGTTGAAACGAGACAGAACGTCAACAACCTCTAGCAAAGTCGCACCATCACCGAACAATGTACCTGCCAGTTGAATTTTACCTGCGACAATGATCGGATCTCAGTGAACGCGCGTGCATATTATTTTGTGATATCTCGATTCCTGGATTAATTTCATCGATTACTGGACCATGTGGGAGGTCGCTTAACAAGATTCAACTGCAATTCACCCAGTATCCTGAAGACTTCTCGAGCAATACTTTTCTCTAGGAGTTGCGAGTCGTTGAAGCGAGACAGAACGTCAACAACCTCTAGCAAAGTCGCACCATCGCCGAACAATGTACCTGCCAGTTCAACTTTATTCGCGACAGTGATCGGAACTCAGTGAACGCGTGAGCAAATTATTTCGTGATATCTCGATTCCTGGATTAATTTCACCTGTTACTGGACCATGTGGGAGGTCGCTTAACAAGATTCTACTACAATTCACCCAGTATCCAGAAGACTTCTCGAGCAATACTTTTCACGAGGAGTTGCGAGTCGTTGAAGCGAGACAGAACGTCAACAACCTCTAGCAAAGTCGCACCATCGCCGAACAATGTACCTGCCAGTTCAACTTTATTCGCGACAGTGATCGGATCTCAGTGAACACGTGAGCATATTATTTCGTGATATCTCGATTCCTGGACTAATTTCACCTGTTACTGGACCACGTAGGAGGTCGCTTAACAAAATTCTACTACAATTCACCCAGTATCTAGAGGACTTCTCGAGCAATACTTTTCTCGAGGAGTTGCGAGACGTTGAAGCGTGACAGAACGTCAACAACCTCTATCGAAGTCGCACCATCGCCGAACAATGTACCTGCCAGTTGAATTTTACTTGCGACAATGATCGGATCTCAGTGAACGCGCGTGCATATTATTTTGTGATATCTTGATTCCTGGATTAATTTCATCGACTACTGGACCATGTGGGAGGTCGCTTAACAAGATTCAACTGCAATTCACCCAGTATCCAGAAGACTTCTCGAGCAATACTTTTCTCGAGGAGTTGCGAGTCGTTGAAGCGAGACAGAACGTCAACAACCTCTAGCAAAGTCGCACCATCGCCGAACAATGTACCTGCCAGTTCAACTTTATTCGCGACAGTGATCGGATCTCAGTGAACACGTGAGCATATTATTTCGTGATATCTCGATTCCTGGACTAATTTCACCTGTTACTGGACCACGTAGGAGGTCGCTTAACAAAATTCTACTACAATTCACCCAGTATCTAGAGGACTTCTCGAGCAATACTTTTCTCGAGGAGTTGCGAGACGTTGAAGCGTGACAGAACGTCAACAACCTCTATCGAAGTCGCACCATCGCCGAACAATGTACCTGCCAGTTGAATTTTACTTGCGACAATGATCGGATCTCAGTGAACGCGCGTGCATATTATTTTGTGATATCTTGATTCCTGGATTAATTTCATCGACTACTGGACCATGTGGGAGGTCGCTTAACAAGATTCAACTGCAATTCACCCAGTATCCAGAAGACTTCTCGAGCAATACTTTTCTCGAGGAGTTGCGAGTCGTTGAAACGAGACAGAACGTCAACAACCTCTATCGAAGTCGCACCATCGCCGAACAATGTACCTGCCAGTTGAATTTTACTTGCGACAATGATCGGATCTCAGTGAACGCGCGTGCATATTATTTTGTGATATCTTGATTCCTGGATTAATTTCATCGACTACTGGACCATGTGGGAGGTCGCTTAACAAGATTCAACTGCAATTCACCCAGTATCCAGAAGACTTCTCGAGCAATACTTTTCTCGAGGAGTTGCGAGTCGTTGAAACGAGACAGAACGTCAACAACCTCTATCGAAGTCGCACCATCGCCGAACAATGTACCTGCCAGTTGAATTTTACTTGCGACAATGATCGGATCTCAGTGAACGCGCGTGCATATTATTTTGTGATATCTTGATTCCTGGATTAATTTCATCGACTACTGGACCATGTGGGAGGTCGCTTAACAAGATTCAACTGCAATTCACCCAGTATCCAGAAGACTTCTCGAGCAATACTTTTCTCGAGGAGTTGCGAGTCGTTGAAACGAGACAGAACGTCAACAACCTCTAGCAAAGTCGCACCATCACCGAACAATGTACCTGCCAGTTGAATTTTTCCTGCGACAATGATCGGATCTCAGTGAACGCGCGTGCATATTATTTTGTGATATCTCGATTCCTGGATTAATTTCATCGATTACTGGACCATGTGGGAGGTCGCTTAACAAGATTCAACTGCAATTCACCCAGTATCCTGAAGACTTCTCGAGCAATACTTTTCTCTAGGAGTTGCGAGTCGTTGAAGCGAGACAGAACGTCAACAACCTCTAGCAAAGTCGCACCATCGCCGAACAATGTACCTGCCAGTTCAACTTTATTCGCGACAGTGATCGGAACTCAGTGAACGCGTGAGCAAATTATTTCGTGATATCTCGATTCCTGGATTAATTTCACCTGTTACTGGACCATGTGGGAGGTCGCTTAACAAGATTCTACTACAATTCACCCAGTATCCAGAAGACTTCTCGAGCAATACTTTTCACGAGGAGTTGCGAGTCGTTGAAGCGAGACAGAACGTCAACAACCTCTAGCAAAGTCGCACCATCGCCGAACAATGTACCTGCCAGTTCAACTTTATTCGCGACAGTGATCGGATCTCAGTGAACACGTGAGCATATTATTTCGTGATATCTCGATTCCTGGACTAATTTCACCTGTTACTGGACCACGTAGGAGGTCGCTTAACAAAATTCTACTACAATTCACCCAGTATCTAGAGGACTTCTCGAGCAATACTTTTCTCGAGGAGTTGCGAGACGTTGAAGCGTGACAGAACGTCAACAACCTCTATCGAAGTCGCACCATCGCCGAACAATGTACCTGCCAGTTGAATTTTACTTGCGACAATGATCGGATCTCAGTGAACGCGCGTGCATATTATTTTGTGATATCTTGATTCCTGGATTAATTTCATCGACTACTGGACCATGTGGGAGGTCGCTTAACAAGATTCAACTGCAATTCACCCAGTATCCAGAAGACTTCTCGAGCAATACTTTTCTCGAGGAGTTGCGAGTCGTTGAAGCGAGACAGAACGTCAACAACCTCTAGCAAAGTCGCACCATCGCCGAACAATGTACCTGCCAGTTCAACTTTATTCGCGACAGTGATCGGATCTCAGTGAACACGTGAGCATATTATTTCGTGATATCTCGATTCCTGGACTAATTTCACCTGTTACTGGACCACGTAGGAGGTCGCTTAACAAAATTCTACTACAATTCACCCAGTATCTAGAGGACTTCTCGAGCAATACTTTTCTCGAGGAGTTGCGAGACGTTGAAGCGTGACAGAACGTCAACAACCTCTATCGAAGTCGCACCATCGCCGAACAATGTACCTGCCAGTTGAATTTTACTTGCGACAATGATCGGATCTCAGTGAACGCGCGTGCATATTATTTTGTGATATCTTGATTCCTGGATTAATTTCATCGACTACTGGACCATGTGGGAGGTCGCTTAACAAGATTCAACTGCAATTCACCCAGTATCCAGAAGACTTCTCGAGCAATACTTTTCTCGAGGAGTTGCGAGTCGTTGAAACGAGACAGAACGTCAACAACCTCTATCGAAGTCGCACCATCGCCGAACAATGTACCTGCCAGTTGAATTTTACTTGCGACAATGATCGGATCTCAGTGAACGCGCGTGCATATTATTTTGTGATATCTTGATTCCTGGATTAATTTCATCGACTACTGGACCATGTGGGAGGTCGCTTAACAAGATTCAACTGCAATTCACCCAGTATCCAGAAGACTTCTCGAGCAATACTTTTCTCGAGGAGTTGCGAGTCGTTGAAACGAGACAGAACGTCAACAACCTCTATCGAAGTCGCACCATCGCCGAACAATGTACCTGCCAGTTGAATTTTACTTGCGACAATGATCGGATCTCAGTGAACGCGCGTGCATATTATTTTGTGATATCTTGATTCCTGGATTAATTTCATCGACTACTGGACCATGTGGGAGGTCGCTTAACAAGATTCAACTGCAATTCACCCAGTATCCAGAAGACTTCTCGAGCAATACTTTTCTCGAGGAGTTGCGAGTCGTTGAAACGAGACAGAACGTCAACAACCTCTAGCAAAGTCGCACCATCACCGAACAATGTACCTGCCAGTTGAATTTTTCCTGCGACAATGATCGGATCTCAGTGAACGCGCGTGCATATTATTTTGTGATATCTCGATTCCTGGATTAATTTCATCGATTACTGGACCATGTGGGAGGTCGCTTAACAAGATTCAACTGCAATTCACCCAGTATCCTGAAGACTTCTCGAGCAATACTTTTCTCTAGGAGTTGCGAGTCGTTGAAGCGAGACAGAACGTCAACAACCTCTAGCAAAGTCGCACCATCGCCGAACAATGTACCTGCCAGTTCAACTTTATTCGCGACAGTGATCGGAACTCAGTGAACGCGTGAGCAAATTATTTCGTGATATCTCGATTCCTGGATTAATTTCACCTGTTACTGGACCATGTGGGAGGTCGCTTAACAAGATTCTACTACAATTCACCCAGTATCCAGAAGACTTCTCGAGCAATACTTTTCACGAGGAGTTGCGAGTCGTTGAAGCGAGACAGAACGTCAACAACCTCTAGCAAAGTCGCACCATCGCCGAACAATGTACCTGCCAGTTCAACTTTATTCGCGACAGTGATCGGATCTCAGTGAACACGTGAGCATATTATTTCGTGATATCTCGATTCCTGGACTAATTTCACCTGTTACTGGACCACGTAGGAGGTCGCTTAACAAAATTCTACTACAATTCACCCAGTATCTAGAGGACTTCTCGAGCAATACTTTTCTCGAGGAGTTGCGAGACGTTGAAGCGTGACAGAACGTCAACAACCTCTATCGAAGTCGCACCATCGCCGAACAATGTACCTGCCAGTTGAATTTTACTTGCGACAATGATCGGATCTCAGTGAACGCGCGTGCATATTATTTTGTGATATCTTGATTCCTGGATTAATTTCATCGACTACTGGACCATGTGGGAGGTCGCTTAACAAGATTCAACTGCAATTCACCCAGTATCCAGAAGACTTCTCGAGCAATACTTTTCTCGAGGAGTTGCGAGTCGTTGAAGCGAGACAGAACGTCAACAACCTCTAGCAAAGTCGCACCATCGCCGAACAATGTACCTGCCAGTTCAACTTTATTCGCGACAGTGATCGGATCTCAGTGAACACGTGAGCATATTATTTCGTGATATCTCGATTCCTGGACTAATTTCACCTGTTACTGGACCACGTAGGAGGTCGCTTAACAAAATTCTACTACAATTCACCCAGTATCTAGAGGACTTCTCGAGCAATACTTTTCTCGAGGAGTTGCGAGACGTTGAAGCGTGACAGAACGTCAACAACCTCTATCGAAGTCGCACCATCGCCGAACAATGTACCTGCCAGTTGAATTTTACTTGCGACAATGATCGGATCTCAGTGAACGCGCGTGCATATTATTTTGTGATATCTTGATTCCTGGATTAATTTCATCGACTACTGGACCATGTGGGAGGTCGCTTAACAAGATTCAACTGCAATTCACCCAGTATCCAGAAGACTTCTCCAGCAATACTTTTCTCGAGGAGTTGCGAGTCGTTGAAACGAGACAGAACGTCAACAACCTCTATCGAAGTCGCACCATCGCCGAACAATGTACCTGCCAGTTGAATTTTACTTGCGACAATGATCGGATCTCAGTGAACGCGCGTGCATATTATTTTGTGATATCTTGATTCCTGGATTAATTTCATCGACTACTGGACCATGTGGGAGGTCGCTTAACAAGATTCAACTGCAATTCACCCAGTATCCAGAAGACTTCTCGAGCAATACTTTTCTCGAGGAGTTGCGAGTCGTTGAAACGAGACAGAACGTCAACAACCTCTATCGAAGTCGCACCATCGCCGAACAATGTACCTGCCAGTTGAATTTTACTTGCGACAATGATCGGATCTCAGTGAACGCGCGTGCATATTATTTTGTGATATCTTGATTCCTGGATTAATTTCATCGACTACTGGACCATGTGGGAGGTCGCTTAACAAGATTCAACTGCAATTCACCCAGTATCCAGAAGACTTCTCGAGCAATACTTTTCTCGAGGAGTTGCGAGTCGTTGAAACGAGACAGAACGTCAACAACCTCTAGCAAAGTCGCACCATCACCGAACAATGTACCTGCCAGTTGAATTTTTCCTGCGACAATGATCGGATCTCAGTGAACGCGCGTGCATATTATTTTGTGATATCTCGATTCCTGGATTAATTTCATCGATTACTGGACCATGTGGGAGGTCGCTTAACAAGATTCAACTGCAATTCACCCAGTATCCTGAAGACTTCTCGAGCAATACTTTTCTCTAGGAGTTGCGAGTCGTTGAAGCGAGACAGAACGTCAACAACCTCTAGCAAAGTCGCACCATCGCCGAACAATGTACCTGCCAGTTCAACTTTATTCGCGACAGTGATCGGAACTCAGTGAACGCGTGAGCAAATTATTTCGTGATATCTCGATTCCTGGATTAATTTCACCTGTTACTGGACCATGTGGGAGGTCGCTTAACAAGATTCTACTACAATTCACCCAGTATCCAGAAGACTTCTCGAGCAATACTTTTCACGAGGAGTTGCGAGTCGTTGAAGCGAGACAGAACGTCAACAACCTCTAGCAAAGTCGCACCATCGCCGAACAATGTACCTGCCAGTTCAACTTTATTCGCGACAGTGATCGGATCTCAGTGAACACGTGAGCATATTATTTCGTGATATCTCGATTCCTGGACTAATTTCACCTGTTACTGGACCACGTAGGAGGTCGCTTAACAAAATTCTACTACAATTCACCCAGTATCTAGAGGACTTCTCGAGCAATACTTTTCTCGAGGAGTTGCGAGACGTTGAAGCGTGACAGAACGTCAACAACCTCTATCGAAGTCGCACCATCGCCGAACAATGTACCTGCCAGTTGAATTTTACTTGCGACAATGATCGGATCTCAGTGAACGCGCGTGCATATTATTTTGTGATATCTTGATTCCTGGATTAATTTCATCGACTACTGGACCATGTGGGAGGTCGCTTAACAAGATTCAACTGCAATTCACCCAGTATCCAGAAGACTTCTCGAGCAATACTTTTCTCGAGGAGTTGCGAGTCGTTGAAGCGAGACAGAACGTCAACAACCTCTAGCAAAGTCGCACCATCGCCGAACAATGTACCTGCCAGTTCAACTTTATTCGCGACAGTGATCGGATCTCAGTGAACACGTGAGCATATTATTTCGTGATATCTCGATTCCTGGACTAATTTCACCTGTTACTGGACCACGTAGGAGGTCGCTTAACAAAATTCTACTACAATTCACCCAGTATCTAGAGGACTTCTCGAGCAATACTTTTCTCGAGGAGTTGCGAGACGTTGAAGCGTGACAGAACGTCAACAACCTCTATCGAAGTCGCACCATCGCCGAACAATGTACCTGCCAGTTGAATTTTACTTGCGACAATGATCGGATCTCAGTGAACGCGCGTGCATATTATTTTGTGATATCTTGATTCCTGGATTAATTTCATCGACTACTGGACCATGTGGGAGGTCGCTTAACAAGATTCAACTGCAATTCACCCAGTATCCAGAAGACTTCTCGAGCAATACTTTTCTCGAGGAGTTGCGAGTCGTTGAAACGAGACAGAACGTCAACAACCTCTATCGAAGTCGCACCATCGCCGAACAATGTACCTGCCAGTTGAATTTTACTTGCGACAATGATCGGATCTCAGTGAACGCGCGTGCATATTATTTTGTGATATCTTGATTCCTGGATTAATTTCATCGACTACTGGACCATGTGGGAGGTCGCTTAACAAGATTCAACTGCAATTCACCCAGTATCCAGAAGACTTCTCGAGCAATACTTTCCTCGAGGAGTTGCGAGTCGTTGAAACGAGACAGAACGTCAACAACCTCTATCGAAGTCGCACCATCGCCGAACAATGTACCTGCCAGTTGAATTTTACTTGCGACAATGATCGGATCTCAGTGAACGCGCGTGCATATTATTTTGTGATATCTTGATTCCTGGATTAATTTCATCGACTACTGGACCATGTGGGAGGTCGCTTAACAAGATTCAACTGCAATTCACCCAGTATCCAGAAGACTTCTCGAGCAATACTTTTCTCGAGGAGTTGCGAGTCGTTGAAACGAGACAGAACGTCAACAACCTCTAGCAAAGTCGCACCATCACCGAACAATGTACCTGCCAGTTGAATTTTTCCTGCGACAATGATCGGATCTCAGTGAACGCGCGTGCATATTATTTTGTGATATCTCGATTCCTGGATTAATTTCATCGATTACTGGACCATGTGGGAGGTCGCTTAACAAGATTCAACTGCAATTCACCCAGTATCCTGAAGACTTCTCGAGCAATACTTTTCTCTAGGAGTTGCGAGTCGTTGAAGCGAGACAGAACGTCAACAACCTCTAGCAAAGTCGCACCATCGCCGAACAATGTACCTGCCAGTTCAACTTTATTCGCGACAGTGATCGGAACTCAGTGAACGCGTGAGCAAATTATTTCGTGATATCTCGATTCCTGGATTAATTTCACCTGTTACTGGACCATGTGGGAGGTCGCTTAACAAGATTCTACTACAATTCACCCAGTATCCAGAAGACTTCTCGAGCAATACTTTTCTCGAGGAGTTGCGAGTCGTTGAAGCGAGACAGAACGTCAACAACCTCTAGCAAAGTCGCACCATCGCCGAACAATGTACCTGCCAGTTCAACTTTATTCGCGACAGTGATCGGATCTCAGTGAACACGTGAGCATATTATTTCGTGATATCTCGATTCCTGGACTAATTTCACCTGTTACTGGACCACGTAGGAGGTCGCTTAACAAAATTCTACTACAATTCACCCAGTATCTAGAGGACTTCTCGAGCAATACTTTTCTCGAGGAGTTGCGAGACGTTGAAGCGTGACAGAACGTCAACAACCTCTATCGAAGTCGCACCATCGCCGAACAATGTACCTGCCAGTTGAATTTTACTTGCGACAATGATCGGATCTCAGTGAACGCGCGTGCATATTATTTTGTGATATCTTGATTCCTGGATTAATTTCATCGACTACTGGACCATGTGGGAGGTCGCTTAACAAGATTCAACTGCAATTCACCCAGTATCCAGAAGACTTCTCGAGCAATACTTTTCTCGAGGAGTTGCGAGTCGTTGAAGCGAGACAGAACGTCAACAACCTCTAGCAAAGTCGCACCATCGCCGAACAATGTACCTGCCAGTTCAACTTTATTCGCGACAGTGATCGGATCTCAGTGAACACGTGAGCATATTATTTCGTGATATCTCGATTCCTGGACTAATTTCACCTGTTACTGGACCACGTAGGAGGTCGCTTAACAAAATTCTACTACAATTCACCCAGTATCTAGAGGACTTCTCGAGCAATACTTTTCTCGAGGAGTTGCGAGACGTTGAAGCGTGACAGAACGTCAACAACCTCTATCGAAGTCGCACCATCGCCGAACAATGTACCTGCCAGTTGAATTTTACTTGCGACAATGATCGGATCTCAGTGAACGCGCGTGCATATTATTTTGTGATATCTTGATTCCTGGATTAATTTCATCGACTACTGGACCATGTGGGAGGTCGCTTAACAAGATTCAACTGCAATTCACCCAGTATCCAGAAGACTTCTCGAGCAATACTTTTCTCGAGGAGTTGCGAGTCGTTGAAACGAGACAGAACGTCAACAACCTCTATCGAAGTCGCACCATCGCCGAACAATGTACCTGCCAGTTGAATTTTACTTGCGACAATGATCGGATCTCAGTGAACGCGCGTGCATATTATTTTGTGATATCTTGATTCCTGGATTAATTTCATCGACTACTGGACCATGTGGGAGGTCGCTTAACAAGATTCAACTGCAATTCACCCAGTATCCAGAAGACTTCTCGAGCAATACTTTTCTCGAGGAGTTGCGAGTCGTTGAAACGAGACAGAACGTCAACAACCTCTAGCAAAGTCGCACCATCGCCGAACAATGTACCTGCCAGTTCAACTTTATTCGCGACAGTGATCGGATCTCAGTGAACACGTGAGCATATTATTTCGTGATATCTCGATTCCTGGACTAATTTCACCTGTTACTGGACCACGTAGGAGGTCGCTTAACAAAATTCTACTACAATTCACCCAGTATCTAGAGGACTTCTCGAGCAATACTTTTCTCGAGGAGTTGCGAGACGTTGAAGCGTGACAGAACGTCAACAACCTCTATCGAAGTCGCACCATCGCCGAACAATGTACCTGCCAGTTCAACTTTATTCGCGACAGTGATCGGAACTCAGTGAACGCGTGAGCAAATTATTTCGTGATATCTCGATTCCTGGATTAATTTCACCTGTTACTGGACCATGTGGGAGGTCGCTTAACAAGATTCTACTACAATTCACCCAGTATCCAGAAGACTTCTCGAGCAATACTTTTCTCGAGGAGTTGCGAGTCGTTGAAGCGAGACAGAACGTCAACAACCTCTAGCAAAGTCGCACCATCGCCGAACAATGTACCTGCCAGTTCAACTTTATTCGCGACAGTGATCGGATCTCAGTGAACACGTGAGCATATTATTTCGTGATATCTCGATTCCTGGACTAATTTCACCTGTTACTGGACCACGTAGGAGGTCGCTTAACAAAATTCTACTACAATTCACCCAGTATCTAGAGGACTTCTCGAGCAATACTTTTCTCGAGGAGTTGCGAGACGTTGAAGCGTGACAGAACGTCAACAACCTCTATCGAAGTCGCACCATCGCCGAACAATGTACCTGCCAGTTGAATTTTACTTGCGACAATGATCGGATCTCAGTGAACGCGCGTGCATATTATTTTGTGATATCTTGATTCCTGGATTAATTTCATCGACTACTGGACCATGTGGGAGGTCGCTTAACAAGATTCAACTGCAATACACCCAGTATCCAGAAGACTTCTCGAGCAATACTTTTCTCGAGGAGTTGCGAGTCGTTGAAACGAGACAGAACGTCAACAACCTCTAGCAAAGTCGCACCATCACCGAACAATGTACCTGCCAGTTGAATTTTACCTGCGACAATGATCGGATCTCAGTGAACGCGCGTGCATATTATTTTGTGATATCTCGATTCCTGGATTAATTTCATCGATTACTGGACCATGTGGGAGGTCGCTTAACAAGATTCAACTGCAATTCACCCAGTATCCTGAAGACTTCTCGAGCAATACTTTTCTCTAGGAGTTGCGAGTCGTTGAAGCGAGACAGAACGTCAACAACCTCTAGCAAAGTCGCACCATCGCCGAACAATGTACCTGCCAGTTCAACTTTATTCGCGACAGTGATCGGAACTCAGTGAACGCGTGAGCAAATTATTTCGTGATATCTCGATTCCTGGATTAATTTCACCTGTTACTGGACCATGTGGGAGGTCGCTTAACAAGATTCTACTACAATTCACCCAGTATCCAGAAGACTTCTCGAGCAATACTTTTCTCGAGGAGTTGCGAGTCGTTGAAGCGAGACAAAACGTCAACAACCTCTAGCAAAGTCGCACCATCGCCGAACAATGTACCAGCCAGTTCAACTTTATTCGCGACAGTGATCGGATCTCAGTGAACGCGCGTGCATATTATTTCGTGATATCTCGATTCCTGGATTAATTTCACCTATTACTGGACCATGTGGGAGGTCGCTTAACAAGATTCTACTACAATTCACCTAGTGCCTAGAAAACTTCTTGATCCACTGCTTAGGGACGTTTAAAAACGTGCAGTGCTTTGTATTTAAAAACATGAAATGGCTTTGCGTGTTAATAGTGTCAACGCGAGTGTAGAGTCAGTGTTTTTACGCATCTTGAACTATTTAAGACTCAGCACCGGTGCTCAAATTGCTTTTTGATCGTGTAATTAAAGTGATATATTGTTGTGTGGGATACATTCTATTCGGTACTACGGACCTTCGTCTGTGAACCTGCTGAAGAAGCTTCCTGTCTGCGCGGATAGCACTGAGACTGTGGTCTACGACTTGTGAGTAGTACATTTTAATTTTTTCAATTTTTCTGCATGCCATTGAACAAATGATTGCTGTAGCGTGCACAGTGACCACGAATACATACTTAGTCATCGTGAAAAGTAACATTTACGCGCGTGCTTCCAAATGTTCAATACAGACAAATGCAATAAATGAATTTCAAATTCGAGGTCAAAGTTCTAATATCGCGTTTTAAATATTCCAAATTATTTTTCTTGAACTTCATAATCAAAGCTTGATGCTTTGAATACGAGTTACACTTCTCAACTTTAATTACATTCAATTCATTAGATTCTCTTAATAAAACGAGAATGGAAACCATTAATTTCTTAAGGATTTTCAACTGTATTATTTAAAGCACTTTCTCGTATAAATAATAATAACTGAGAATGAAAGATGATATTGATATTACTTGGTCACTGCGCTCGCTACTGCTACTTTTCTCTCTCCTTGCAATATTTAAACCAGCCTAGCAATAAGTCTTAGTTTAAGAACTTTAGTCGTGAGACTTTTTCCAAATTTTTCAAAATGCACAAAGCATTGGTCGAACATGGACCAGAAATATTTCGTAGAAATGAGTCACTTTCGTAGGTACCTCCGCGCCGGTGTGCTCGGTTCCTTGGTAACGTTTCCCACGCATTGCTACTTGCGAAACGGAATCAAGCTAAAGCCTACGATCTAGTTTAAGGGTCCAGATCGAGCCAAACTTACATTCGGTGAGCTTGGTTCGGTCTGGACATCTATTCAAAAATGCACTTGCGTAAATCGAGCGATTAGCTTCTGTTCCGTCTCGTTCTTTTTAAATATAAGAGTGCCAAACGCACTCTTCTAGAAATGCAATTCGCCTTCGATGACTGATTTCGATTTCGCGCATGGCGTGCTCGCCCTTCATAGGCCGGCTGTGCTGGGTACAACTTATTACGGCTTTTCACAGAGGACCATTGTTAGACGATGATGTGCGCCAGTTCATGACCATTCTGATTTTCTAGTTATCGCGTCGATACCGGGCTTCGGTCCACCTCGTCCCGCTCTGTGGTCTCAGATGGCTCGTTCTCGGCCACACTCGCCAAGGCTGTGTAAAGTCGTGATATGGAGCACGCCATGTAGGTACGAAAATTCGGTGCATCGAGGGTGAATGTTCGCGTCCCGTCTTTCGGTCCTTTCGGTCGTTTAGTCTCCTTTGCAATCTCGATCGGGAGATTCTTAGCTTTCGCATATCCCTCGAAAGTTACGCAAGTGCATATTTGCAATAGATTACGCCACTAGGGCTCATTGTAAAGAGTGCGATAGGCTAAATTTAAGGGTGGAGGTGCGCTTGCTTGTCGACAGTGACACCTTCTGTTTTTGCTTTTGCTTTATCTTACGATTAGCTTCACCGTGCACCGTGTCGTTTCTTATTTAGCATACTTTTAAATACTTGTCATAGTGACTTTTCTATTCCCTACTTTCAGTTATTTTTTCTTTCCGGAAATATAATTCGCTCTCGGGAGAGATCTTGAATTAGCACAAGATGCTCGGGCGCGATACACTCGCTTGTGCAAATTGTCGGCTTTGTGATGGGAGCGCGTATTGCAGCTGCATGTGATTTAATTGTGAGGCGGGCTGCTGTGAGTCTGACCCCCTCAGGCGCGGCCCCGAGCGGGGAACTCCCGTTAATGGGGGGGGCTGGATGAATGGTGGTCGCGTATTAGCGTTTTGTCTGTGCAACTGCAATGCGTGAGTGTATCGAGCAGCTCGAGATCTCTCGCGACGACGAATCCGTGTCCGTTTGTCAATTCTTTTCTATCTCTGCAATGAGATACTTAGAATCTGTTTGTCACTTGAAAGCAATGCAAGCCTACCTCTAAAATATGCGAAAGAAATTGTAACCGCATGTATGCAGAGAGATCGATGAGACCCTCTCGTCCATTTCTCTCACGCGTCTATGTCAACCCTTTGGACCTTAAAGTAAAGTTTTTTGAAAGAATTTTAGTAGCCTTTTACCATATATTGCGATCACAGTCCGAAGGGTTAATATACCGAAGCATAGCCTGTTATGCTTCCTCTGAGTGGTGTGTGTGTGCTGCGAAACATAGAAAAATTGATCAGGCAGGTTTAGTTTTAAGCGTTTCATCGAAGAATTTGCCGAGGGATTCGCCGAGGAATTCGCCGAAGGGTTCTCTGGTGAATTTTTTGAAGAGATTCACTCAGAATTTCGTTGGCGTTCTCATAGTGGAATTAGATCTGGGTTAAGGTATACTAACATTGTAGAGTAGAATTGGAACATTTTTCAGGCATTCCATGCCATTAGCGCCTGACGAGGCTGCTTTTTCACCTTACAATTCGGAATTAATATGCGCCCAAAGAGGCTGCTTTTCTTCCGTCTTGTTATTAGGCATCGTTAAGCGCCCATAGTGGCTGCCGTTTTCTCTTTTTCATTAAAATTGAAAAGTATCAGGCGCCCAAAGGGTCACTCCTTTTTTCTATCAATCTTTAGAATCATTAAGCGCTCAATGGGGCTGCTCGAAATTTTTCTGAATATCCGAATTGCGTGGCGCTCAATGGGGCTGCTCGATATTTTTCTGAATATCCGAATTGCGTGGCGCTCCATGCGGCTGCCTGGAATTTAAAGGAAATTTTTTGGAACTTGTTTAAATACAAATTGTCTGTTTCAGTGATAGTGTTAGTGATCGCCCGTAATGCGATCGTAGAGTCAGTGTTTTTGCGCAAGTAAAACTAATCGAGAGTTCCGGTGCTCTAATATTCTTTTCACCGCGAAAGTAGAGTCATGCACGAGTCCAACTGGAGCTGCTGGGCTAAGGGCTAAAGGGATGCTGAGCTGAGGGGTGCTGGTCAGCGGGCTAAAGGGATGCTGAGCTGACGGGTGCTGAGCTGACGGGTGCTGGTCAGAGGGGTTCTGTTCAGAGGGCTGCTGATCAGAGGTGTGCTGGTCTCAGGGCTGCTGGTCAGGGGCTACGAGTTTGCAGAGATGCAGTACTCTTGATGACAGCGAACGGTGAATCAGTTTATAATTCTTTGAATGTGGGTGCACGCAATAGAACAAAATGGTTTCTGTAGAAAACGTAGCGTAGACAGCTCTTTCGATTCTGGCCGTTCCAACACAAATGCGTGACATGCAGGGGCCCATTTCACATGGTCGGTATTCGTTTCGGGAACACTTATGCAATATTTCGCGAATATGGTCTAGGGCGTCTAGGCAGTAGCCTCATGACGTGGCTCTTTTCTAAACCATATTTACAAAATATTGCAGAAATGTTCTTAAAACGACTGCCAATTATATGAAATGAGCCCCTAATCGCTGCACATATGTGTTGGAAAGAGCAGAATCCAATGAGCTGGCAATACAAGGTACTCGTAGATAGTGACATGCATGTGTCTGTTTTAAAATCAGAAAATTAAATCAATACAACAGTTGCTCGCGATTTTTACAATTCCGATTAATAATTCGTAAAATAATGGAATCGGTCGAGTCGAGTAGAGTCACCGCGGAAAATTTGAAAAGGTTCCAAGCGGAACCAGACTTCCTAGCAATCTTGCAGTCTAGCAAGATCCTTTGTGATAGCGCGTAATGCGATCGTAGAGTCCCCGCTTTTTTCTCGTCCATCTACATATTTTGCAGAGCACCGCGGCTCTTACTTAGAGTAGTATTACCGCGAATTTAGAGTCAAATTTTTGCGTATCCAAAACTTGTCCAGAGCAACGAAGCTCCAGTTGAATTTTCTTCGCGAAAGTAGATCCAATGTTTTGCGCATACAAAGTTCGTCCAGAGCACCGGTGCTCTAATTGCTTTTTTATCGCGGAAGTAGAGACAAATTTTCGCTTAGCTTCAATTTTCAGCTTAGACTTGCCAATGAGATTCTAGGCCCTAAAGAGGGCCTAGCTCGTGGGCCCTGGAGAAGGCCCAAGACATGGGCCCTAGAGAGGGCCTAGCGCGTGGGCTCTAAAGAGGGCCCAAAGGGGGGACCTACAGAGGGCCTGCCATAGGCCCTAGAGAGGGCCCAAAGCATGGGTCTTAGAGAGGGCCTGCAGCATAGGCCCTAGAGAGGGCCCAGGTTCACGCTAGCTTGGAAGCTAGCGAGGATGACAGGATGACAGGATGGCAGGATGACAGGATGGATCATATTCGCTGACCGGCGAATCATATTCTGTACTTGCATGCGATAATAGACACGAGTACCTTGTATTCCTGGGTAGTAATCTTTGTGCGCGCATTTTGGAAGGGTAAGCATCCTACCTAATTGCACGCAGTGCAGTTTGGCAGGATATGCATCCTACAAAATGCATGCAAAAAGACTTTGCCCAACGAGTCCATTCCGAGAGCAAATAGTGTGAAATAATTGAAATGGCGCATTTAAAATACAAGAGAGCCAAAAGTTGCTGCTCGTTTTTCGAATTAGAGCCACCCCTATATACCCCGCAGCGAGTATACACATATTATCCCTTTGGACTTTAAATTAAAATCTTTTGAACGAATACTGTAGCCTTTTCCCTCTAATATTGCAAACAAAGTTCAAAGGGTTAATATATTTTCGCGAGATTTTCCGGGAATTATTTGGGTTACGAAGTCTATCTCTCATTCGCGTCCGCGGATTTTTTTTTTAAATAGTAGAGTGAAATTGTCGCTTCTCTCATTGCTTGCAATGTGAGACGTGATGAGTTGATTACCGAAGGGATCGATGGAACTTTGTTTTCATCCATCTCTTTGGTTTAGTAGGCTAAGGTTTTCATGTACAGGGAGATCGATGGAACTTTGATTCCATCTATCTCTCTACGGGTCTCCAAGCGCAGCAACCTCCTCGTGGTGAGACCTGGTAATCGGTGAGAACCGAGCCGATAGCTGTGATTGTCAAATATTCTAATTAGATATAAGAATTTCTTTAACTTGCAATACTATGGTAAAATGTAAGAATAAAATATCTAACTTGAAATGTTGTTTGATTTTTCCTACCGGACCCCAAAACACAAGTATAGTGTTAAAATAGAAGGATAAGTGCAAGTTAGAATATTTCTGCGAGATACTGGAACTAAGGGGATTTTTACAATTTTTAAAGTCCTCTCTGCTTCAGCACCTTATTGAAATATATTCCTTGGCGAGGTATTCCACGTTACATCATCAAAACATGTCTTCCACAAATAATGTTGTTGTTTATGTAAATTTTTATGTTAAATAAATTTATTTTGCGTTAAATAAACCCGAATAGGACAGCAACTTTAAAAGGCGTATGTGTTCTTGTTTTGTTGTGATCCTTCTTTCTCTGTCGTTGAACGGAATACGTTTATAGAACGATCTTTAAATTGTTACTGTGACAAAATCATTTGTAAATCACGGGTTTCAAATGATCAAAGTTTTGCCCATGTTGAATTCTAATTCCTACCACGCGTAGCGTTACAATCTTATTTTAGATTAAATCGATAACGTTGGGTGTGACATGAAAATGGTAAGGAGGCTCGCGAGCCCCCCGAGCGTGTGACACAAAATTACATTGCGTGGGTGTAGAATTTGCCCTGTCTGACCTGTCATTCCTGGTATGTTACCGACCAATCCTCGTACAATTCTCTATTAATGAATTGATAGAGGTTCGATCGAGGCGGCGCACGTGCGATAGTGCATCCGTCTTGTATTTAAATAGCATCTCAAGTGCATTTCAAATGTAAATACCAACAGAGAAGAAGTGTAGGGTAGACCTAACATCTTATCAGAGTTTGTGTCACAAAAACTGAATTATCGACCCATGAAAATTTAAAGTTTTATCGCGCAATCTATGTCACACAACACGGACGAAGTATAAGCACAGACCAGGACTTCGTCGATGATAGGTCTATCATATACTTCGTCGATATCACCAGGCAGCCGCGTATCTATCGATATTATCATTTCCACAGACGAGGTATAGAATCCTATACTTGTGATAGAATTAGGGTTGCCACCTTTTTTACAGAAAAATAACGTACCTTTGCTTTCGTGAGGTATACAAAAAAGTACGCTCAACAAATTAAAAGTACATTTTAATCTTATTAGTTTTTATATCTTCCAAACATATTTTCTATTGCTTTTAGCGTTACAAAGTAAATTTTTATTATTTCGAAATGTCTCAATGGCATCATTGCACTCAATATTCATATTGAAATATATAAATAATTTGTTTTTTATTAGATTGAGAGAGGCCTTGTTTCTTTCATAGCGCCACTTGACAACTAAGACAGAGAAAACTCTCTCAGTAAATGCAGAAGTGGCGGGAACAGATAGAATATAATAATATTGCGTTACGTTTCACATAATATCATTAATTGTGAAATAAAGTATTTTCGCGTACTTTATTGTTATTCAAAAGTATAGAGTACATTTACCTATAATAACGTAAGATACTTTATTTTAAAGTACGGGTGGCAACCCTAGATAGAATAGACCTATCACCTTACGAATATCGTGTCACCACCCAACCTGTGTTACCGACTCGTAATTTGAGGACTGAATTCACAGCGGCCTCTGTTCATGAACAGAATGTCCAACTGCAGAACTACTCCGAAATGTGTTGAAATACTGGGCGCGTTCCGATTCACGCATAATGCAGCATAATGTGCATGAAGTGCATAGGGTACGTGACATATCCTATGCAGTCTATGCGCAGTATGCGTGAATTGAAACACAGCCACTGAAAGATGGGTGCGTGCTTCTATACGTGTGACTTGTTTAGAGCGAGAATTTTAACATAAAGAGCGGGCTTCGCTAAGCTTATAGGGATTCCGTAGCAGTAAGACCGAAGCTTCACCAGAGGGCTACGCGGGTTGAGACTTTCTCGCTGGTAATCGCTGATATACGGATAGAAAAGGATAGATAAACAATCAGCTTGGAAAGCAGACTATTTAATGAATGTTTAGGTTATGTTATTTCCGGTTTTGCCACAAATGGCTGCAGTTGTACCAATCACTCCCTGGAGGATCGCTAGAGAAATCGATCAAGTACCGCCATCTCTCGTGCCCGCACGCACCCGAGAGTGATTGGCCGGTATTCATTCGGCATCTTTTACTAGCTACTAAGTTAGTAGAGGATGCTGCATGCTTAAGCATTTGCTTAAGAATAAGTAGCGACTATGAATACCGGCCATAGTCATTGTGCGGCCCTCCTGCTCATGTGGAGCATCGATCATATTTGCCTTCCATCGATCGGCGATCGCTGAAAATCGACAATCGACGTCGATTTCCTCGTTCACTTTGTTTGACTTTGTTCGGGACCGCTCTTACAGGTATGTATGGTATTGCTTAATTCGCTCACGATACGCCGCTGCTAAGTAATTGCTTCCATTTGCTATTTGTACTTTGCTTAAATTGGGCAAACGCTTGTGCCGTACTTCTGTATTAATGAGGAGCGGAGTGGGCCTACTTAGAATTTTTCGATTTTTATATTTTCTTGAAGTACAACATCTTGAAAATATTACCTGAAAGTGTCTTGTTAATCCGAGCAAAATTGACAAAGTTATAAGCGTGTAAGTAGGCAGGTTGGTGTTTCTGGGTGTAGCGCTCAGACTCGAAACTTCAAATAAGTTTTTCTCAAAATCATGTTTTCAAAATCAGGCCCGATAGCGTCTAAAAATTCGAATTTTCAATTTTGGATGATCCTGCAGCTTAAGCTACGGTTGTCACCGCAAAGCTCCTAAAAAAAGGACGTCTCGGGCATCGCCTGTACTCACAACCTTTCAATACTTTCTACCACAAACAATACTGAAATTTCCGTAAGAAGTAGTCTTTCAATAAACTAATAGACTAATGTTTAATTATAAAGGTTTATCGCTTTTTCTAGAAAAAAATTCCCAGAGAAGTATGTTATTTTGACCGTTCTAGGTAGGCCTCCCCTCTTAAACAATAGTTGCGTTCGCGCTAAAGGTATATTGTATTGTATTGTATATATTTTTTCCCCTGTGTTTATAGCAGCAGGATTGACTTTCAAGCATATTTCGCTTATATTGCCCAACAAACTATAGTCCTATATTATTTTCCCTCCTTCTCTCTCCTTCGGGTCCCAGCAGCGATCGGTGTACAGAGAGAAAAGGTGGTGCGCGCTAAAGGTGTCTAGACTAATTGTACACTAGCTTGTAGGAATAATACCAAGAATCAACGGTAAATCCATCCATTTTTATTGTAAATAGTTATCATTAAAATTCAGAGTTTAAAAGTAACAAGTTCCTAATCGTCTCGCGACCGTCCCGAAACTTGCAAACGCGCACGAGTCGTTTATTCTGCGAACACGGTCCGAATATTATTGAGTGTCCCAAATATTGTTTTTGTTACAAAATACAAAAAAGTATTCTGTTGAAAGTCGCGTGTTGCTTAAGATTTGTGTGGTTGGCTACTAACCTATTCCGCTATTATTCCGGCAATGACTGTATTGTTATTTTAAAAGACGAAAGATCATTTTGTTCGATGTACTAATTGATGTTTATTAAAATTACTATTTAAATAACATAAACAGTAATAAAAATAACCTGTTGTACTTACAGCCTTGCTTTCACGAAGGAGTGTCAATCATAGTTTTTTATAAAAATAATTGTTGCGGAGAGTTAGATCGACGCAGACGTAAATCTTTACTTTATTATACTGCCCTCCTTAGTTAAACTGTCCGATCTAGCATTTTCTCATTTTTTGAGATAAGTTGAAATATTTGAAGTTCCACGCGTCTTTTACCTTTAAAGTAAAGTTAGAAAACTCCTCTACGTGCTTCGTAAAGATTTATAAACAGTTTAATGTATTTAACCTAACTTCTTTTAAAATAGTTCAAATATCTTATCTAAAACAATAAATTATTTGGCATGTTAATAAAACATTCTCTACCGGTACACCTATTATAAAAAATTATATTAGGCTATTACAAAATAATGACAACATGTTTTAATTTGAATGAGAGATAATAAGTATGGTACAAAGTAAATGATAAAACATCAGTTTTCTCGGTTGTTTCAAAATGCTAGATAGGACATTTTAACTAAAGAGGGCAGTATACCAAACAAATAAAAGTCCGAAGGTGATTGCGTCGAAGATGTGTGGCGCGTATATATTTAATGTTAGTAAATGAACGTTCATATACGCAATGGACTTTAAGAAGTAACAAGGGGATAATTTAATGAATCTTCTTTTTTTTTTCTTCAGAAATGTTGGGAGCACGATTTATAGCCAATATGGATTAATGAAAACAAATGTAAAAAAATGAAACCCTTGAAATATGATATCTTTATATTGGAAGACTTTGAAGGGACTGTAAACTTTTAATTAGATTAGAAGACACAAACGCAAATCTCTTAGAAAAGTATATCATGGACTTTGCAGCTGTCAAGTTATATTTTATCCTTCCATGATAGTTAATTAGATGTTATATAAGTATAATAAATGTATCGATACATTTGAAAAATTGAAGACAGTGAATTGCCCGTAAGTAAGGCCACTTGATGGGGGATTAAATTATATTACATTAATTGCATTTATTGTTTTATTGTTCCAAAACAGTTGGTCCAAGGTGCTTTCTACATTGTTTCATCAATGGGGAACTAATTCCAGAAGGAACAAGTCCAGAAGAAAAAGTATATTTGTCAAAAGTTGTTATTCTTAAACAATCGAATTCAGGGTGACTAACACTCCCGTGATTACAGGAACTTGTGGAAAGACTGGTCCAGTACATAGGAGGAATCTTCACTAAACAGTTGCACAGCAGTGTGATGCAGCTTGTAACAGGATCTGTCATGTCTGCAAAGTACGAGGTAGGTAAATAAACAAACTAGAATTCAATCAATAGCTCTCTAACATTGTCATGTTTTGCAACAGGCTGCTATAGAGATGAAAATACCCGTAGTTACGAAAGGATGGATCAAAGCAATTTGGGAAGAAAATTTAAAGCTTCTGTCTTTGTCAATTTAGTTGTCACGTCAACAAATCTTCCAGATGTCGCAAGGACGAAATTAAACATTTAATTGACGATCATGGCGGCATAAAATATGACAAGACAGCAGCAAAGTCCAAGATGTACTTTTCTGAGGCATTTGCGTTTGTGTGTTCTAATGTAATTAAAAGTTTACAGTCTCTTTAAAGTCTTCCATTATAAAGGTACCATTTTTCAAGGGTTTGCAAATCATGTTCGTGACATTTCTGAAAAAAATTATATGCCCGCCACATATCTTCGATGCAATCCTCTTCAAACTTTTATTTCTTTGGTATTATAAAGTAAAGATTTATGTCTGCGTCCATCTGGCTCTAACCATCAAACATTTCTCTATTTTTATACCGTACGTTAATTCTTGAAGGAATTTCAGTACCCGTATTCTCTTCTCGCTTGTTAAATTAGCCTACGAAATGTACTGAGTCTAATTCATAATTTCAGAAACAAAATTTTAATATTCCATGCTAAAGTGAATAAGTAGGTTGAAATAGCTGTTTATCCTTTATAAATCTCAGTATTAGATTAACTTTATCAAACACACAAATGCAAATGTATACCTCCAACAACTTTGCTAATATGGAAACAAGTTTGTAAGTGCGAATTAAGGCTTGTCTAGCGGCAACATTACAGCAAGCATTTTGTAAAACGTCAACGGCGCTCCAAATCAAGGTGGTCCTGGATGCCAAAGTATTCATAAGTTCCAATGATACGCTTATTAGCTTTTAATAAACATAAGCTTTTATTGTAAAACTACACTCCAAATTCTTTCTCATCTCATCTTTTTAAACAGTATGGCCAATTGATATTTGTCACAAACGTTTTATACAATACTAGACAAAGTATTTGTTCAGTAGTTTACCTGCGTCTATTAGTTAATTGATAAAGTGTAATATAAATCAAAGATACACAGAAACCGACCGTAACTTACACCAAGATTTCGTTGTAAAACAGAGTCTGTCGTTTCGCTCGTCTGTTCAGTATACTCTAAAACAGCAGATATAAATGTTCTCATGTGCAGATATTTCTCCATTGCATCTACTTGACGTCTTGCGAATAGTTTCGAAATTTTGATCTTCGACAAGGGGGCATTACATTAAAACTAACGCACTAGAATTCTTTTTAGCGAGCTACAATTGATGATTGAAACGTTACTTTCCAATTAAAATGCCCAAAAAACATAAAAATATATACATATGATGCATATATGATATCAAGTATTCTCACCACTGCATTCCGTTCATTGTTCTCGTACGCTCTTTCGACCCGTATAAATACATTCCCGAGACCGATAATTACAAATGTTATTTCGCGGAAAACCGGTATTTGCCGGCCATTTCTAAATCCTACTTTCAAAATTAACCAATCGAACGGTGCATTCCGTTGCGCGCAATGAGTGCATAGAAATTCTTTTCGTTTCAGTTAATGCGTGCATTGATGAATGAACAGTATTAACACGCTTTGGCCGTAACACAAGCTAGGGTAAACCAACCAGTAATTGACCGCATACCAGTGAATGACCATTAGGCAAAGAAATGTCAATTATTAATTTAAAAATATTATATTTTTATAAATGGGGTGTAGTTGCACTTCTAATATAAAATATTTTTACTTACACGTATTAAGCAAACATTAATAAGTGCAATTCTTATTAAAAGTATGCGGTCATTTACTGGGCTTTTACAAGTTTCGCATGTTATAATCGTTTTTTAAACAATTACGATAAGAATAAATAATTATTTTTATAGAAATTTAAAAAAAAATAAATTTAAATGCAATTCCAACAGTTGTTTTGTTGTTATACATAAATATATTCAAGTATTAATCTCAAAGGTCCATAAATTCAACAGTTTGGTCATTCACTGGTTGGTTTACCCTATATCAAAGTATTTAATAAAATCACAGTCGTGAATGAAGTTAAATCGTGACTGTGATCGTGATTCTGCGATCACTGTGATAAAACAATGACAGTGTGTGACTGTAGCGCATTCCAACCACGTGATTTCTATGCCGCTGGTAGCTTTGGAATACAGCGAATAAACACAAAATGCAAGTAACATTATATTCATTTTAATACGCATTAAGACAGATGCAAAACAGGATGAAAATTTGATATGTTCATGTAGTAGTAGCAGCAGCAGGAGCAGCAGTAGCAGTACCACCACCACCACCACCTTGAGTTTCTTGGGTTGCTGAAATAAATTATTCAACGAATTCTTCTATAATTATAATTTAGTTAACGCAAGAGAGATATGTACCCTTATATGAATATTCCAAGGCAGTTGCTATAGTCCTCATGTCTCCCTCGATGCTACGTGCCCAATTCTCCGCATCACCGATTTCTTTCAATGCACTTGAGAACGATTCCACCAAGTTCAGCCAACATTGCGTTTGCTTCGCAAAATTTGTTGCGCTATGTTGCAATTGCTTAGCCTCTGCATCTAATTTCTTCTGATTCAGATATGCCTGAGCTACTCTGCATTAAAAATTCATTAATTGACGAGAGAACGTCCTACTATCCTTTGTATCTAAGGATATGTAATCGCTGGCTTACCCAACATTCAAATGATCAACTAAAGCTTGCGTTAAGTTACTCGCAGCTTGCACAGCTTCTTTTCGTTTTTGCTCTGTCGAAACACCATTACTTTTAACACAGTCCCCTGTGATTCTGGCGAACTTATAGGAATACGAGAATTTGCATGTTTACCTTGCCTCTCTTTTCTCGCGGCTTGCTTACTCTGATGCTCTTTCACAATTGTAGATAGCATGTTTGTTAATAAAGAAATTTAACTGCTTCCAGCGCAGTCTGCCGATTACATTTATAATAAATGTTCGACTGGTTCTTTCTTATAATCTTATAACAATTCCTTCTCCGACATCGAGTAGACTTGTTTCGTGCGTCGGTTTACTTATTGATCTCAAAGGAATAACATGTCAATCTGGTAATTTGATATTTACCTACTGTCAGCTTTGAAATTCTTGTGAATTCTGCTTAAAACGCTATACCGACGATCAGTGGTCGAAATCTATCTGAGCAGATGATATTGCCTTTAAAAGCTTCGGGCCAATAAACAGCGCATAAAGACGTTAGGACCGCGGGTTCTAATAATAAATAATGTGTCACCCATTCAATCACGGATTGGACAAAATTGTACAAAACAAGCATTTGCAGCGGTACACTCGACGAAGGAATAGTGTTTGTCGATAGGTGGCGCTTATACGTGAACTTTTTTTTAACTTCTAGTATACGGAATAACGAGTATGGCGACTAGTTCTCGTTGGTGTAAAGTTTACCTGTTGATAATCAATTTGGGATCAGCTTGAACGGAATCGGAGCATTATACGAACTCTACAGAGGCGAGTTGCCTCCAGCAAACACCTCGTTCGACCCAACATTCTATTCTAATGAGGTGGTTAACACTTTCATACAAAACAAGTGTAACCAAACGATGCTCCAGAATCTCGAGAGTACGAAAATTAGGAGAGAAGTGCTGTCATTACTTGCACATCTAGCATAAGTTGCTGGACGATGGTTCTCACCGTCACAAATGCTCTGTGATGGCCCCGATAATTAAGGATTCAATAGTGTTTTCATTCACGTCCGACCAGATAAATAAAAATGTAATATAAATCTCTCTGTTTACCCGTGGTAAATTAGCCCCCCTCTATTTTCTTTGGAAAGGAGCATTTCAGAAATTTCATATGAGAGAATGGCAATTCGCATTACTTTAGAATGTGGGCACTCATCTATGTTACGTATGCGTACCACCCCTCAGGGTTACACTCATGATTGGGAATTATTCGTGCGGGGTGTTGAGAACGCGGACATACATCACTATGTTGAGAAAGGTAAATATGCTTATGTAGCATTTTTGTTTATCCTTGGACGCGAAGGGAAACGTCTCCTAATATTTTCTCCTTGAAATTCTAGTGGTTTTTCAACTACACGAAACATTCTCGAAACCAAAGAGGATATTGAAAGAGCCGCCATTTGAGATAAAGGAGTCCGGCTACGCTGGTTTCGAGATTCCCATTCATATTTATTTAAGAAACAAGGATGAGGGAATTAAGAAGATTGAAATTTTATACGACCTTAATTTACAATCGAGTGGTCCTGCTCTTACCAATGTCATACGACGTTCTGAAATAATCAATAATCCTTCGGATGAATTTAGGAGGAAATTATTGAAGGGTGGTGGCGTAAGTACATTTCACCGTACCGCTTAATTCTTACGCGTCAATTGCTTGTAAAACGAACATTTACACCCATAGATCGTCGTGTCCAGTTCCGAAGGTTCAGCCGAGAAAAGTGGAAATAAAACTCCAATTATGGTCGGCAAACCAAAGTTGAGCGGTAGCGAGACGAAAAAGCACAAAACCGTCGAGTCCAAGACATCGAATTCGTTCGCCGAATTGTTCGGGACTCCTTTGAAGCCGACAAAGGTTTCTCAGGACAGCAAGAAGCCTATGCAGCCGGAGAAATCATTGGCCCCGAAACCGTTAGTTAATACAGAAAAGTCGGATAAGGTAGAGAAAGCATCGAAAGGTGTGAAAGACAGCCCCCACAAGGATAATAAGAAAGAGAAGGTGGATGACAAGAAGGACAAAAAGGTTAAAGATCAGTCGAAGGAGAAGAATCGGAGTAAGGAGAAATCAAAAAGATCCTCTAGTCCAACTAACAAAAGTCATTCGAGTCCCTCTAACAAGAGACCACCCTCGCCCCCTGTATCGCTAAAAAGACCCGCCAGTCCCGCCCCCCTTCCCCCGGCAAAGAGACCAGCTTCGCCAAAGCCCAAGGAGAAGGAGCTAAAGAAAGTAGCTTCGGACAAGGAGAAGGAGAAAACAAAAGAGAAGGACAAAGCGAAAGATAGCTCTAAGAGCGTGGCGGATTCGTCGAAGAGCGAGAAGAAGAAGGACAAGAAGAAGCACAAGGAGGACAGGGATAAGGAGCGAAAGGACAAGTACAAGGAAGGGGAGCGGTCTGCCGCTAAAGAGATTCTGAAATTGAGCGAGAAGAAGAACGATAAACCGGAGAAGCCCGAGAAATCGGAGAAGGAGAAGAGTCAGGAGTATAGGTCGGCGAAGGAGGGAAGGAAATCGCCGAAGCCGCCGAAGGAGGCTGAGAAGCCAAAGGAGGAGAAGGTATTGAAGATCGAGAAACCAGAGAAGACCGAGAAGCCTGAGAAAACAAAAGAGGGTAAAAGCGAGAAGGAGAGGCAGAAGCACAAGCACAAGAAGAGGGACAAAAAGGACAAGCGCGACAGCAGCAAAGAGAGGGAGAAGAAGGAGAAACGCGACAGGATAAAGTCATCGGCGGAGAAGCAAAACAATGTGCCCAACGTCCCGGTGGCTACCCCGCTTTCCGCCGTACTGGTGGAAATGCCAGAAAGGGACAGTAGTGATTCGGCGCCATCGATGGTAGACGACGATTCCTTCTCTGATCCGAAACTAGTGTCCACCGTTAAAAAGGAGGTGGATAACATGACGGCGGCAACGCCACCCACGGAAATGGCAAAGCCGCTTTCGCCAGGGATGCCAGCGGACATGAAGAAGGAGAAGGTGGATAGGAACAAGAGGGAGAAGGCGAAAGGGTGCAAAGCGGAGGAGAAGGAGATCCGAAAGAGGAAACGGAGGAGCGAGAGCAAGGGGGACGACGAGCACGTGGTTAAACGGGAGAAAGACAGGGGCCATTCCACGTCTCCTCCGTTGGAGCCCGTCTCTTCGAGTCAATCGCCGGTTGCAGTGGGTCAGGAGCCCGCGGTCCATGCCGCGAAGGACAAGGAAGATCGTGCCGGGGCGGAACAAGCCGCGGAGAAAAGTGTGGAAGCCGAGGCCGAACAAGTGGCGCCGGATTCGACGAACAGTACTTTGGTTGATTCGGATATGGGAGAGCCGCCAGTGTTTTCAGAGGATTATGTGTCTCAATTGAAAGACTTGCAGCAAAAGATAATGACGTTACAAGATAACCAAGAGCTACAGAGAGTCGTTCAGGTAATCGCGGAGACCGGTCAATACGAGATCACGAAGAAGACGTTTGACTTCGACCTGTGCGCTCTGGATCGTAGAACGGTGCAACGTCTACAACAGTTCTTTGCATCGTGACCGTCTGTAGCTTAAAAGTATGGCATCCTTCGTTTTACATATTATTATTCTATGTATAAGTCATTAAGTTATTTGAGCTTACAAAGAGATTCTTTCACTCGAATATAAAGTAATATATAAGACCCCAGGAGAATGTCGCAGATACACCTCCTTGGTGAGGTGAGGAGATCGTTTTTATCTGGGTGCACGCTCGATTTTCGTGTATCCTCGTTTTAATTTATATCGGCTGCATAGTTTCGATCGGATCGCGGATATACGTGCATAAATTATGCACAGAAATCAATTAATAAGGAGCGAGTCACCGATTGCTTTTAACTCCAGGTCCTTCATCGCCACCAGATCAGCTTATTTTCTTATACATTTTTACACATTTCCAGCACTCGTTGTTTTTATGTTATTTTGTACATAGGTGATATAGAATGTGTATAAAGCTCAGACTTGGATATTGTACATTGCATCGTCCTTGTAACATAGAATTTTTACCGTATCTCCGGGGGACATTCGAATGGTCTACAGTGCATTTAATTCACGTTATGTAGACACAGGTATATTTGATTTCTTCTCTTGTATATTATAAATACAACAAAAGAAGGTTTACGTTTAATTTTATGGTAATCATCGGGGTCGTTTGAAAATTTTGTGCGTCATGTTGCCTTGTAATATAGATATATTCTTGATATCTCGCGAAGAATTTAACGTAGGTTTATCCTCTTAAATCAAGGACACCTTGTATTTATTGGTATTTTCATACGAGTCGTAAATGTATAAGGACGATCGAAGCGATCAATCGATGGGTCTTTCCATTCGTTGGTAGCCGTACATCGACTTGTTTCTTGTATCCTACATGCGATACATTCGAAACAAAGTGGTTTGCTTTCCTCGGTCCTCGCGATTTCGAAAATACTTTTATTTACTTGTGCCGAGTATTTTCTAAGTATTAGTATTGGATTATAAGTTGAACGGAGGGGGGGGGGGGGAGGCACGTTGGTTCGTCACTGGAAAAGGTACTTTGTAGTTGCTTTCGAGTTCTCAGCCAATTTTAACGTGCCTCTCTGTCGAAATTTTACTCCCGTTTTCACGCAATGCAGATTACGTATTCTTTTTCATCCCGCTTGAAACTCGTACCGCGCAGATTACCATGATATCCGGTTCGCGGTGTGCGGATCGCACCTTCGAATCGTTGGGGGTTGCCTTTCTTTTTCTATCGTGCATTTCACCGTTTCACAATCGCACTTTTAAAATGCCACAGAGTGGTGGTCATGATGTTGCGTGCAATTGATACACCAAATAGTCTAATGTTTTTTGATAACGTTATCTAGGTATTGAAATTTGTACAATTAGATAGGCATCGTAGTAGCTCGTATAGTTTTGCATCGCGTTATTTATTAAATTAGGAGAAGCAGCACTCCCGAGTGTCGATGCATCCGAGCATCATAATCGAGTGCATAATCGACTTCGCGACATTCGGACTAAGGCTGGGATTATTCGAATATTTTACAAGTATTCGAATGCTACGAATAAACTTCGAATATTTGAGTATTCCAATGTTATTATTCGAATAATATTCGAATAGCTGAGTATTCGAATGTTATTATTCGAATACTATTCGAATACATCAGTGTTCGAATAGTATGGTTTGAAGTGGGTCAAAATTAGCTTACAAGATTTCACCCTGACAAATGAACCTAAAGAACTTGATTCATAATTCACACCATACTATTCGAATACTTAAATATTCGAATAGTATTCGAATACTTGGATATTCGAATTATATTCACCAAATAATTGAGCAACTGAAGTATTCGAATATTCGAATACCGAAAAATTCGACAAATAGTCCCAGCCCTAATTCGGACGGCACGTTGCCGGAGTCGTAGTAATATTAGTTACTTTTCTGTTCTGACGAGCAGGGGAGCGTAATGAAAAATCCCGGAGCCAACGAATTGGTCCCTGGGACAGAACGAACGGTCTTGGTCCTCGTACTGTTTCCGCAACAACCTCCCCAGGCGTGGCAGGAAACCGTACGATATTAATTCCATGAATTCGTACTGTTGCAGTTTTCAACGTTTTCGTCTGATTCGTATCCCCATATCAATTGTAATTATTTCCCCTTGGAATGCAGTGTATGTATTCAGAAAACAAAGAAGTGTTTTTAGAACAAGGGCATTAGTAGAATCTGCTGAGTAGGTACATCACTATTGTTAGATAAACGTCATCGAATAGGGAGTTATTAATTCGCGAGTTCAATGGTCACTTGAATCGAAATCTTTTTTACAGACATACGAACATTATCCGTTCGTTCTCTTAATCGAGTAAATCGATTGTTTTATACAGTGGTGAATGACCGATCTGATCTTATAGGATCGAGATTCTCCCCCTCTTTTTTTTTTTAAGAAAATACATTCGAGTGGCCTATCTACGAAATACGTGTCACAAAGGATTGCGAATTCTGTCAGTTATCAGAGAAAGAATCGATTAGGTGTGTGGCGATAAGCGGTTATAATAAACGAGAACGATAATAATCCGAGGGATTTTCTAGCAGAATGTTTGCATTGTCGTGTCCGTTGTTTTTTTTTTTATTGTTACAGTTTTTGCTATATATATATGTAGGTATACACGTATGATGTCCGTGTGTTGGATGTGTGTGTACGTGCTATTTCGTAATTTCTTTTTTTGTTTGTTTTGTAGATACTATCCACGTTTCACGAACGTCCAGATTGTATATTTTTGTTTGTTGCATGCTTGAATTCTAATTAAGCGGTAAGTCCCCGTGGAATGTCGTACGTGTTAGGTGTATGCACGCTCGTGGAAATATATTGTTACGACTGGTGGAGTACACTCGCGACGGAGGGAGCAAGGGTTGTATAAAGATATATGCACAAGTACGCGAGCTTGGTTTCCCCGACGGCTATATATCAATTGTAAATAGTAGATAAGTGACCGCGACGGTTAACGTGTATAAATATAATTATCCGCGACTCTCGCGGATATAGTACAAGAGAACACTCCTGAATTTATATGCCATTCGGTGTACATTTATACATTCAATGTACATTCAATAAGTACCTTGGTGACTAATAAATATCTCATATAACTGTGCCTCTACAAATGCATCGCGACACATACTGGAGCGGCGACGGGGGAGAAGGCTCGACGAAAGTCATAGGACCAAACAGTGGAAAGAGTATCTCGCACGCCTGCCACGCTTACTCGACCTGCGATACTTACCTCCTTCTCGCAGCACAACTGTCGGATTCTCAATGAGAATATCCACATGTAAAGAAACGAGACTCGTTAAATGTTGGAAAGTAGCGTTTCAACGAAATCTACTGAAAGCGCGTACAATTAGTAACGCATACCACATTGCAGCAGTTTATTGGGTCTCGTGTAATGTATCGGTACAACAGTGTAACAGAGTAAAATTCCTTACGATCTCCATACATTGACCATCTTCGTCGCGGTAATGCCGTACAATTTAGGTGAATAACGTCCGATCCTCGGCTTATCCGGAGCCCACGCTTCTGTCCTCCCTCTCGCAACGATGGGTCCTGTCCCGGTAGTCCTTCGTGTAAAACATCGCAGCTCCATCCCCACGCGTGATATTACAATCATTATACGAAGCATAAAAGGGGCGATATAACTTAGTATCCTGCCAGCTCGGCAAACGTGGAGTCCATTTCGTCGGCGAGCGACTTGTATCTGTCCTTGTTGATGCCCAGCTCGTCTGGAAAAGTTCAGAAACAGTTCAGTCCTCCCCGCGTATTAAACTGGCCAAGCTTTCAAGTCTAATCGGTAAAGGTCCTACGGAACGTTCTACTTGATTTCTATGCGCCTGGCCGGTAAACAGTTTCGACTCGTCTCGGATGGGAAAACAATTGACAGCACACTAGTCAACGTGCTAAGTGTTCGTTTTAACGGACAAGCGCAGGCCGATACACTACTCGTTTCAATGAACCCACGGTTCAGAGTGAACGCGAACGCAGAATTTATCGTTCTTATTGGCTACGGAAAGTATGTTAACCCTAGGCAAAAAAAAAAACAGAAATATCCACGCGAAAGTGATCGGTGCTTGGGCAACCAGCATTCGTCCTAGAAAAAGTACGCTAGCTTCTTAAAAACTCTGTGGATACAGATGTCGTACAACGTGGTGTATGTCGGTGTGTTTGTACGATAGAAAATTGCACACAAAAAGCATCGTGTCGCACATTCGCACGCGTGTGAAAGCAAACGTAAAGTAACAAGCGTTAATAGTCGTACTCTTCTACGAAAGAGAACTACTATTCCGTTCTAAGCGCACTTCTGTAGCTTGACTTGGTTAATCACTTTGCTCGAAGCATGCAAGAATCGTGAGGTGTAGTATACCTTTGCACTCGAGTGTAAGGCAAACAGTTTTGCGAGGGGTTGGCAAATGTACCTGACGCACGACGGCCCACATAAACGTGCGAAGCGTTTGCTTTTTTTATTTTATCTCTCTTTCAATCTGTTAAGCGCCTTGTGTGCTTGTGTGGCCTCATACGCGTATATTAAGGCACAATTCTGAACGTAAATGACGATTACTGAGTATTCGAACCTAACGAGAACTAAGCAAAGCTCTTCCAATCCGGACGATTCACAACAGCGACGATCAAACGGCGAACAAAAAGATCGTATAATAATCGGAAGAGTACGTAGAAGAACGGCGATTACATGAAAAATGGCATTGCGTGTTGCAAACTTTATATGGGCGTGAGAAAACGAGAAAAAAAAGCAGAAGAACGTATAGGGTGGTAAAAAGAAAAATCAGAAGTACGCCCTATCTTGCAAGCAATCGCAGCGAAAAGGAAAAAAAAAAGGAAAATTATAGCTAAAGCGGAGAAAAGTTCCTTTGGAACAAAGAAAATAACGAGAACAGATAAGTTTCGAGTGAAAGGCGTAAACGAAAAAAAAAAAGGTTTGGTGGCGAGAATGAGTGATAATTCTTTTGTTTTAGTAGCCAGAAAGCTCAGCGAATGTCTTGTCCAATTCTTCGCAAATCGTTTTGCGTTTGTCCTTCTGCTGGTGCAGTACGTCTGCAAAGAAAATCACTTGTGTTGCACGATCGAGTGTCGTTCATTATCACGGATATTTATAACCAACGCTATCTTCGCAATCTCTGTAACTACGAAATCATTGTTGCGAGTAAAAGCGAATACATTTTTCTTATATCAATCTCTTGTACCCTGTCTCCTTTTGAAGAATCAACGTCACGATTAATCTATCACCTATCACAGCGTCATCCGAGAGAATGCTCCCGACGTTTCTCGTGCTTGGCAAATTGACTACGAATCAATGATTCCATTTCAGCGTAGCGAGATTATCGTTGTCATTTTGCCAAATTACGTCAGAGCTTCCTAAGTTCGGTGCGAAACGGTCTAAAAATATTCCGCGACGGTGACGTGCGCAGCGTAAAATTTTTTTCAGATCTAAGTCCATCCTTTAAATACAGGACCAATGATCGAGGTATGTATGTACGATGTAAGAAAGTAGTTGCAAGCTGACCTTCGAGCCTGTCAACCTCCTTCTGGAGTTTCTTGACAGTTTTCTCAGCGAATTCAGCCCGGGCCTCGGCTTCCTTCAACTTAACCGTCAAGGTTTTGAGCTGGCGCTTGAACTCCTCGACTCTTTGGTTAGCCTGAAACAATCCAATTAGCGCGCGTCCAATATCTACTTGCCAGCGACGAAGAGGAAGACCAAAGGACTCACTTTCTCCTCGGACACTTCCAGAGACTTCAAGCTGTTACCGACGACTTTCAGTTCCTCCTCCAGCTCCATGATCTTGCTGCAAAATTCAGAATGGCTTCGTGTATTCAAGTGTCTCGCTTAGGGATGAAATGTTCACACTTACGCCTCGCCAGACTTGACTCGGTCCTCGGCGACTTCCAGCTCGTCTTCAACGAAGGCCAGCTTCCGCGACACTTCGTCAGACTTGCCGTCAGCGTCTTCAGCAAGTAGACGCGCCTCTTTCAGTTGGTTCGTCAGCTGATCCATCCTCTCTTCATCCTGCTGCGCGCGATTTTCCAACACTTTGCACATACTGAAAATTACGATCGTTAGACGGCTGAGTTGCGGGTAGCTTTCGATAATAATTACCGGCTGGATTCATCGGCAGCTTGGGAGGCTTCGGCCAACTTGGCAGTGGCGGTGTTGAGTCGCTCCTCGGATCGCTCCAAGTCCTCCTCAAGCAGTTGCACCTTTCGGTTCAGAGCGGCGACCTCGGATTCGGCCTGGAATTAAAAGCTCGCCGTGACTAATTCGCTCCCTAGTCAGCCGCTAAAGGGAGGGAAGAGAAGAGGAACGGTGGGAACAGATGATTGCCCGGTTACGAGTGGCATTCGTTGCCATCGTGAAACTGCGTCACACTGAATCATCCACCTTAAAAGAAGACACTGCGCTCTCGGCGATACGACTAAAATAACACGGCCGGGCGAAAAACTCCTTTGGACCCGGTCCAAGATAAACTGGAGCAATCACAGCTGGAGCGGGATTTTTCATCGGGCGGGAGAAAGGTGGACGGAGACTCACGTTAGTCAGGGCCTTCTCCTTCTCCTCGAGGTCCTTGTTGGCCTGCTCCAGGTTATGTTTATTAGCATCCAGGTCACCCTCCACCTGTTGAAGCTTCTTCTGCAACTCGTTCACTTCCTCGAGGACCTTATCCGCCCGCATATTCGCGTCCTTTGCCTGGCCCTCGCAGGCATCGGCCTTATCCATCGCGTTGTCCTTCTCAAGCTTCATCGCTTGCATCTTCTTCTTGATCGCGTCCATGGTGGATACCTTTTTCTTTTCCCGGCTTCCTTCAAGAAACTATCGAGTTCGCTGAAATTGCCCAGTTCCCATTCGTTTAGTAGCATATCAAACATCCCTCCGAACGGCCCCTCTAAGTCAGGAGTGTTTGTCAGGAGTTTCGGAATGAGAAGCAATCTTTCACGATCAAGTGGAACACCGCGGGCTTCGTGACTCTCTTCCGAAATTTATAGAATCTTAGGGACGTTGCGGATTTCAGAATCCTTTGCGAGTAACAAGTAGGTAACCATCCAGATTGCGAAATTGAACCGTTCGAATCGAATACGCGAATTGATTTTCGACTCGAAAGTTCCTGGGACCAACGACTTCTCTCCCAGTAATCGAAGATATTATAAACGACGATTGGTCGGATGCAGCTGCGGTTGAGAATTCAAAGGCTCGTTGCTCTCGGGCAACATAATAATCGACAGAGTGTACGGAGGGTGTCAGCTTCCCGGAGCCTATTCGGTTCTCTAGACCTCTAGCTTTAACCCTGAAAATAGAGGAGCGCGCGGGCAAGGGACGGGGAGGGGTGGCGGTGGTGGGTTGCATATTTCGGCGATCCCTCCGAGTTTGTGCGAGTCATAATCCGGCGGATGATAGGGTCCGGTCTCCGAAGAGAGGAGCCACGGAGAGAGGAGCACGTCGGTGCGTCTACGGAAATAGCATCCATAGGCAGGCTCTATAAATATGCGCGGAACGACGAAGAGAGGATGATGGCCGGCGTTTCTGAGGCCGCGACTCGAGGAGGCCAAAAAGCACGAGCGTAACCCAGAAGAACGGGCTTTACTTGGCCGCCACCGACGACCGACATTCGATCTAACTGCCGCGTATTAATAGCATTTACGAAATCATCGCCGGCACCTAGCGATCCCGCGGTTAGATCCTGCGGAACCCATCAAGGATCGCATCGACACCGGCCCGTCTCGAGGCGCTACGACCCTCCATTTCCCTTCCAACGATTAACGATTCACGAGTGTTCGCCATTCGACGGCGAACGGCGGACCCGTGGTTCCGTCCACTCGCGGAAATATTATGACAAGTAACGTTTACGCCCCCCCGGATGCCAATTTCTCTGCGCTGCGATACGATTCAGAAAGAATGCGAGCGATATAGGATTACAGAGGCGCGGAAATATTCCGATTCATTAAATCGATTGTTTGGTAGCTGAATGGCAACGTTCGACCCTCTTCCCGGATATTAATAGCATCTGGAAGGTTTTGGCATCTCGTTTCCCGTGGGTGCCAAAGTGACATAAGAAAGTAGATCCTCGAAAGTCAATAACAATCGTCGGCCCTCGAATGGTAGCAGATAAGTCGCTGTTACATCTCTGTCGCGTGAAATTTGAAGCGTTAGAGCGGCGTTTGCGGGAATAAGCGAGGCGGGGAGTGTGTTAGGTGACATTGCGTATGCTACTTACGGCATTGCGTTACGTTAAGCCGAAAAAGCAAGCTCCCGGTAGCATTAGCTGAGCTGTCGTTAATTGGCAGCGGATTGAATACCAGGCAAAAGCGTTCCAGGCGTCGATATTGCTGATCTCCCTGCAAGTATTTAAGTCACGGCTAATGCCTCCGTTACGTGGACATTAATTAGCGGGGATTCAAAGGAATCACATCGTTCACGCAACGTAAATTCTCGAATTTTCCCCAAGGAGAAATATGATATTTCATTTCTCGCAGCAGGCAGTTCCGTCGAGTCACTCCGTGAACGTTAGCGGTTGAAAATAGCATGCATAAACGGAACGATTCGATGGCGGCGACTGGTTTATTTTTGCCACAAACTGGACTACAATGTTTTACCCTTCCCCAGTTCTCCCGTTACGTTATCTACGCCATTCATATCTTTTGCAATACCTCGTTGCCGAAATACCGGGGTTGTTAGCGCGAAGCGGTGTTACAGGATTAATGCTACTTACAAACATCGGCAAAGCAGAGGAGATTGTCTAAAAGCTCCGAGCCGAAGGCTGCCCGGAGCCAAAGCTGATGGAACGTACGAAGGGGCTGGCGGATTCTCTGCACGTAGGCCAACAGATTTTCGCGTGAAAACCTTTGAAAGCTGAAGCTGGTTAGTGGACGAAGCAGCTCCATTAGTAGTTTCAACATCTTGGACGGTAGCTCGACGTCAGAGTTAAGCTGTTAACCGAGAGTCCTTCTTTCGGTCCTCCCTCGACACGATCCTCTCGATTCTAGCTGCGTATTCGAAATATAATTGACGGGCTCTCCCCCGCCGAGATCCGGGACACGAAATCCTTCGTAGAGGAGTAGAATTCACGGGGCCGATCGACGTACACGTCCATCCACGTTCTCGCCTCCATTCTTTCGCACTCGCGGTTCACCGATCCCGCTCGAAGACGTCGTTGCACCGCGAAAATTTACAAGATACGGCGGAGAGATGTGTAAGAGCCGATCGATACCGACGACGTGAAGAACTTTGCGCTGGGCTCACTTACCTAACCCGAGCGAGCAGAGTGTCGCGAGTCGAGTGTCTGAGGGTGCTCGGAAAAGCTTCTTCTTCGGCGCGAAGCGAGAAGTGAACTTGCGGCAACCGAACCGAAGCTGAAGGTGGGGAGCCCAAAAATGGACCGCCACGGAAAGTTCTACGGGGGTGGGGTCCTGAACGTTTATTTTCTGCTCGCGCCTCCTCGAAAAATTTCTCTCACCTTCCAATGGGGGAGGCACCGCTGGATCCAGCGATCTTCAGACTTACGGATCGATTTGGAGCCGCGCGTTAAAGCTGATTAATATCCCCGTGGTTGGTCTCGAGGCTGGTCGCGCTTGTCACCAGCGAATTGGGTCAAATTACTCGATGCATTCGCAGAAAACTCGCACACGTTTGTAACTAGTTTAATTTCGTTTATTACGTTGGAATGTTACGGAGCAGTGTTAACCAAAGCACAGGATTAAGAAGCTCCCATGGTCTCCCGACTGTTCCCCTCGGCTCGTTTCTATTTTCAAGAGCTTTGTAACACGTTATACAACGAGTAGGAGCTTTTAACTAGCTACAATCAGGCGGGCAGGAACAATAAACGTTTAGTTCAGTATTCACGCAACCGGCCCTGAAAAATGTAAATGTACGTTACTGACGATCACGAAGAAGTCAATGTTCACCGTCATAACGCGCGCGCTCCCGAACTCGATGGCCGATCTTGTCCGACACATTACGATCAGCAGGATCGTCTTGGCGTCTTCGTTCAGCTCTATCCAATCGGTGTGAAAGATCGTATCTGCTAAATCGATACTCTGGAAACCCATATTGCATAACGTTTCTTTGAAGACGTTACCTTATTGGCGAGGGAGCTCATAAAACGAACCTTCAGTTTCACTTCGTTACCGTACCAACAGTAAAGAAATGTCTGTACCATTATCGTGATCAGATAGAATATCGTCGCGAAGAACTCGCTGCTCAGAACGTCTTGTTTCAATAGCTGAAATAAGCTCAGGCACAGCACCAGGAAACCTCCGAAGAATTGCGAGAAAATTGATATGTTTAGCGTGCCGTTTATCGTCTTGGCTAAGCTGGAGTGAAAATGCGCTTGCACCAACTACGAGAGTATCGGGAGGAATCGGCGGTTACCTGAAAATGTAATTGTGATGGCGAGCGCAGTTCTGCAGTACAGCTCTCCCATTCGGTTTCACGTGGCTCAACCGACACCTGAGGATATCGAACTGACAACAGATTTGCATTAACAATCCGCAGAACAGAGCATCGACTACAATATGCGTAGCGGAAAGAAAAACTATACTCATCATCTGGTGGGCATACGTCAGCTCGAAAGCGATCGTGGATGAATAATTGTAAGGTATCCAGGCTCTGTATGTTAGTCTGTCATTTGTGAAGTCGGTGAGCAACGAGTTGCAAATGCTCGTAGCCACTGATATCTCTATCAGTGCTGTGTACTGTAAAGTATTGTTCCTGCGGCAGTGTCTAATACTTTAGAACTATATCGCGCGTAGTTATGCGTATGTATAAAAATTAACACTGACCGTATTTGTTTGTCATATTTCATCTGAATCTCCGACTCCTCGGCAGTCGAAGTCGCGCAGGGTTCCTCCAGCAGAACATTAGTCAAGCCAATAATTCGCTTGCGGTAAATAAGTATGTTTGTGAATTTGCAACACCCGAAGAACGCGGTGACCAATAAATAAGTGTTCTCGACGAAGTCGTCCATGTTGTCCACTGTCACAGCGCTGATCATTTGGGAAAGCGTGAAGCTGATGCCGATACAAAGCGCGAAGAATGAATAGAGGTTGTAGGCCACTGTATTAAATCGCGATGACCACGAGACAGGTCTCCAGACACCACAGTACGTGAGCAGCTTGAAGATTATCGTCATTCCCATTGCTTCGATTCACTAAACGCTTTATTTATCTCTTCTTTAGATGATTAAGAGAGCTCCATTACCGGCAGTATTACTCTTCATTTGGAGGTATACTCGTTTAGGAATATACCCGTATCTCGTTGTTAAAACGTCAGTCCTAGACGAGTCAAGCTTCTTCTAATGGTAGACATAAGAAGATTCGAGACTCTCAAGAGTGCAACGCAGGTTCAGGTATTAAAGACGTTTACTCTTCGATTGCTAGTGGACGTTTGACGTTACGAAGTTCATTACCAATGCACCCCCTTTTGGCCTGTTGTTCGATAACATTATGTTTTCTGCTGCGACGCTCAATTTTGTCGCAGGAAAAATGCCTGCAGTTCGCTGCGTATCCAACCTTATTATTAGACGTAATTCCCCATGTGAAAAGGTCTCATCGTTGAATTATTTTTCTCTCCTCGGACGCGAATTTTCACTCGAGTTTTTAGCTTTGAAGTGGCTACGAGCTCTTTGATCAGGACGAGCGGAGTGCAACATGAAATTTCTGCGGGTTTCTTCGGTTAGTTGACAGTCGATTGCGAGGTAAACACCGTACGTCGCTTCTCAGTGATGAAATACGCGAGTTTATTTCTTTGTTGTGATTGTGATTGAGTGACATAAAATTGGAATGTTATATGGTAATGCTTAAGATAGAAAATGGTATACAAACGTTTTTATGATAATCATAAGGGTATCTTGTTAATTCCTCGTTCAGTTGTATATCTGCGAAAATGACGATCTGCAGTGACGAGGGTTCTTATTTATACGAGGAGTCTTTCAAAATGTTGTACGACGAGTATGTTATTTTCATGATCTGCAAAGCGCAATCGTTATAGATTTCTCTCGTTAAGTTTCTTTCGTGTTTCTAAATTTCTAGACTCATTAAGTTCCTCATAAAACGTCAGCAACACTGAAAAAATTGATGTTTTACTAACCCTCATGAAAGAATCTGTAGATAAAGTGACGACGTGACCACTGGACATTTTAAGGGGTCTCTTAGATCTTGTCATGATTATCAATAAATCCTTCATTACATTGACAGGGAGCACCGTCCAGTCCATATCGTAAATAGCGTCGCCCACTTTTATGCTCTAGAAATGTTATTCGTTCGTAAACTATGTGCAAATGAAAAGAATATACACCGTAATTTCAAATATTTCAGAATTTGTTGTGCCTAATCGTCGATGAGATTGAATTTAGGATAGCGCACAGAAAGATACAATGATTCAAGGAAACGAAGTTCGGTGCCAACCTTCAACGTCACCTCGTTTCCAAACCAGCAGTATAAATACACCTGCATGAGCATACAACACAAATAGGAGAAGTTCCAAACGATGTCCACGTCAAACGAGTCCGCCGTCGATGTTTTATAAATGGTCAGGCACAACACCGTCGAGCTGATGGAGAATTGAAGGAAAATCATGTACTGGAAAATCGTGTTTACGGTGTGCGCAAACCTGTAAGCAAATCGTCACACGAACGCATCGGAATTCATAGATCGAATCGTTGATGTAACATTAAAGTGAAATAAATTTTCTAGGTTCTTGAAGGTGGGAAAAAAATCGTTTTCAATTACTTGTAAACTTCGAGGTGATGTTCGACCAACTCCCCCAGGATTCGTGTCCTTCTGTTCTTCAAGTCTGCCTCAGACGTGCAATCTCTTTCCGCCTGGATCATCGAAACGGGCAGAAGCCGTGCTCGATGGCAGAATATTTCGAATTGAGCACCAACTTGGATCATCAGACCAGCAATCAGCGTCTCGTTGGCCACGCTGGCATTCGCGCAAACCATCAGGCCGAACGTCTGATGCAACAGAGACATAACGTGCACTTCCTTCGAGGAAATATCGTACGGCACCCAATTAGACACGGGCAATGTCCTGGTGCTTAGGAACTTGTCGAATTGCGCCACGGTTGCGAACCATGTGGCCGATTCGTTGAGAATCTCGCAGTATATCGTCAGTTTTCTGCAACAAACACTCCGATAACGGTTTAACGTAACTGTTTAACATAGGTGGGAGAGCAAAAGTTCCACTCCATTCATTTATAAATACGCAGTCTCCAGACTGATTACTCCAATGAAAAGTTAAAAACAAAGCTTAAACGGAGACCTCGCATAGGCATCGAACTTCCGCTGTATGATTGTCTCCTGCTCGTCCCTCGGAACGCAATTTTCCCTCGACAGAACGTTAACCACGTCTATAATCTTTTCACGCTTAAGGAACAGATTGGCAACCTTGAAGCAGACGCCTAACACCGAGATGAACAAGGAAAATTTGTCGGTCATGGTCTTCAGATCCTTGCTGATCACAGAGTCGACCATCGCGTAGAACGTGAACGTGTACAGTAATAAAACCATGAACACTGAATACACGTTGTACAGCCAGTATTTGCGGGAATAAACTGGCCATTTCGCCGGTCTCCAGAATCCACTGTACGTAAGTAGAGCGAAAGACAGAGGAAGCTTGTGCATCCTCTTTCCTATTATTCAATTTCCCGAATGAAGGGCGCTTGTTGAAGTTTCAAAAAAAGACTGCCACCTTGTATCTACTCTGTCGTACTTTTTACAGAAACTCGAGCACCGTCCATTTGCCTCCCTTGCTTATTTATACGGATAGAAATGTTGCTGCACCCCTGGCGCAGTGACAATAAAGCACGCGGATGCAAAGTTCCCTCTAAATGACTCTACTTTCTTTATCCGACTCCCTCCATTCGTCTGTAACGATTTTTCCTCAGACTTTATATGAAGCTACTATTATTTTCTCGTATCCCCCCCCCACCCCCCGATTCCCCGAACGACGATTATTCCACGGTGACTTCCGTTCAGGGAAAATTATTCCGCGATTAAGTTATTTAAACGCGTGTCGTCTCGACTGGTCTCAACGTACGTTTCCACATTCTTTCCTCTTCGCTGTCGCGATGTAACAATCGCAAGACGATATAACATTGATAATATTTCAAATGCGCACCCCTTAACAATATACCACAACCAGTAATAAAGGAACAAGGATTGAATACACATATACTGGAAGCGGGTAGTGCAGGAATCGACGTTCGCCTACGCCGGTTGCCCCCGCCGTGACAATTAATATACGATAAACGGGGGGATGTCAGGTAGCGGCAGTCTGTTGTCGGCGGTCACAGTAGTCGGTTGTGTTTATGGTGCGTGCGGCTGATTCTAGAGGCGAACGTGTGGATTTCAGTGGATTTGAATCAGTAAGTACTGCATATTATATTGTTAACGAACTGTCCGTCGTGTTTGGCTATCATCTATCAACAGTTAATTATATAGTTGTCACTCGGTATAACCGTGTTAGTGATTTCGCAAAGAAAAAGTCGGAATTCGCGAGTTACAATATACGTATGTACGTGTATCATTTGACTAGACAGTTGGAAAAAGTTCAGAGAATTTATTTAATGGTATTTAGCTTCGACGGCCAACCGAATAAAGCTTCCCAATTTTAAGTAGGTAGTTGTTTGTCTTCTGCTTGCAAGCTTCTACACTTGATTAAGTGGGTGGTAATCAACTTTAATAAAAATGGGACAGAAGTAAAAGATTCGCGGAATGATGAGGAAATCTGTGCCACAAGAAAGTCGATAGATTCAATCAGAATTTATTGGAATTCGCGCTAATTGTAAGTGTTGCATTAAACAATTTTTAGTGTAATTGGTGGATGCATTTTAATGTCTTGGTTCTTCCTTCCTTTGCTATTTCCTTTATGTCAAACAGATTGTCGCTGGCAATTTCAGTTCGTGCACAATGCAGAGGTATGTACTGTGGTTAATACAGGGCGATTCTCTAGTCAGAGCCGTCTAGATTGTCCGTGCCGGGAAATCACGCGCCTCGCTCAATTTCGGGGCCTTCGAAGCTCGAGACCAGATGGGCCATATACACTAAGCAGTGACGAATTTTCAGTTCTGCCTTTCTCATCAGATCTTTGCGAAAGTGGCGTCAACCGATTTCTTATGTTTTCCCGATGAGAATGGCCCCAAAAATCACATAATTCGGACCATAATTAAGGAAATTACATGAAAAATTGATTTGCATAATGTAAAATTAACTTCGTTAAAAATAGTACGATTTATATGACATTTGGTATGATTTTCATCGGAAAAACATAAGGAACCCATTGGTGCCATTGTCATATCGATTCGATGAAGAATAATCCGTCCAGTGGTTCTCGAGATTAGCCCGAATTATTTTATACTATGGAGAGATGTTCCTGAAACCAGTGACGCACCAGGATTTAATCTTGGGGGGAGCCGAGTTGAGCGGATGAAAATATTTTTAATACAAACGCAATAGAATTCATTAGGTGGTTATAAAAATTGATTTAACGAATAAAATTCTTTTTTTTGTACAAAGCCCCAGGGCCATCATTCAGGGGTGCCAGGGCCCTTGCCCCCCACCTCTGAGTGCGCCATTACCTGAAACACATTTTTTAATCTATAGCGGGCGTTTCAGATGCGGAACTTTCGTTATCCGCTGGCGTTTTTCGCAGTCGCTCAGGCGGCAGTAACTGATTTAAAACCATTAAATGTGTAGTAACTACTCAAACTACTGTTAAATAAATAAGTATATAATAGTGATACTATTTTATTATCAATAAAAGTTTCTTATTACTTTATATTAATATTTCTTTGTGTGTGGTATGTATCGAAACATTTTACCACCTGAAGCGGAACACCCCACGAAGTGCACATAAATCCGATTCAGTTTTTCGGTTTGGTTTTCATTTTAAAAAACTGAACGTTTTATTTGTTAAACGTAGCCTTGTTTTACTATCATGACCAACATTCCGATAAGCTCGCATAAATGTATTTATCTTTGTGCTGAAGTGAATCCTTCAGTTGTAGGTGTAGCTGATCAAAAGTTGATATCCTCATTCGAAAGTAATTAAAAATTTTCTTCTTGTCGTTTTTCAATTCTATAAAAAGTGTATAAAATGCCCCAAACGCTTTTCTACTCACATTTATTGAGTGAACCCACTGAATTCTATTCCTCCTCCTTTTTTTTTTAATCGTCTGTATAGAAACATCATTGCTATAACGCATTCATGCTCTATGTTGAAGAACAACTGATTTGAAAAACCGTCTACAAACCGTGAATGTGCGAGACTTCGGCATCAATACATGATGCCGTGTATGTGTGCCGTGTGTTGTTAATTCCTCGTTCAGTTGTATGCTGCGAAAATGCCGATCTGCAGTGACGAGGGCTATTATTTCTACGAGGAGTCTTTCAAAATGTTGTACGACGAGTATGTTAGTTTCATGATCTGCAACGCACAATAGTTATAAATTTCTCTAAAAGACCAGATGGAGAAAGGTATTTCTTAAATATTAGAGAAACTGGTTTGCACAAGCGAAGAAAAATTGGTAAGATTATTCGTTAAGTTTCTTTGGTATTTCTAGATTCCTTCTTAAAATTAAAATTATCTTTTAAGTTTCTTATCTATTTCTAGATTCCTTGACTATTCTTTTCCTCATAAAATGTCAACAATACGTAAAATTTGTATTGGACTAACCGACATAAAAGAACTTGTAGATAAAGTGACGACGTGACCACTCGACATTATAAGGGTTCTCTTAGATCTTATCATGATTATCAATAAATCCCTCATTACATTGACAGGGAGGACCGTCCAGTCCATTTCGTAAATAGCATCGCCCGCTTTCATACTCTAGAAATGTTATTCGTTCGTAAACTATGTGTAAATGAAAAGAATATACACCGTTGTTCAAATATTTCAGAATTCTTTGTGCCCGATCATCGATGGAATTTAGGATAGCGCACAGAAAGATACAATGATTCGAGGACACGAAATTCGGTGCCAACCTTCAACGTCACCTCGTTTCCAAACCAGCAGTATAAATACACCTGCATGAGCATACAGCACAAGTACGAGAAGTTCCCAATGATGTCCACGTCAAATGAGTCCATCGACGATGTTTTATAAATGGTCAGGCACAACACCGTCGAGCTGATGGAGAATTGAAGGAAAATCATGTACTGGAAAATCGTGTTTACGGTGTGCGCAAACCTGTAAGCAAATCGTCACACGAACGCATCGGAATTCATAGATCGAATCGTTGATGTAACATTAAAGTGAAATAAATTTTCTAGGTTCTTGAAGGAGGGAAAAAATTCGTTTTCAATTACTTGTAAACTTCGAGGTGATGTTCGACCAACTCCCCAAGGATTCGTGTCCTTCTGTTCTTCAAGTCTGCCTCAGACGTGCAATCTCTTTCCGCCTGGATCATCGAAACGGGCAGAAGCCGTGCTCGATGGCAGAATATTTCGAATTGAGCACCAACTTGGATCATCAGACCAGCAATCAGCGTCTCGTTGGCCACGCTGGCGTTTGCGCAAACCATCAGGTCGAACGTCTGATGTAACAGAGACATAATGTACAATTCCTTCGAGGAAATATCGTACGGCACCCAATCAAACGCGGGTAATGTCCTGGTGCTTAGGATCTTGTCGAATTGCCCCACGGTTACGAACCATGCGGCCGATTCGTTGAGGATTTCGCAGTATATCGTCAGTTTTCTGCAACAAACACTCCGGTAACGGTCCACTGTTTAACGTAAGAGGGGAAGCAAAACGAAATGTTCTAAGAATCTGTGTTACACTGTCCCTTAAAAACAAAGCTTAAACGGAGACCTCGCATAGGCATCGAACTTCCGCTGTATGATTGTCTCTTGCTCGTCCCTCGGAACGCAATTTCCTTTTAACAGAACGTTAACCATGTCTATAATCTTTTCACGCTTAAGGAACAGATTGGCGACCTTGAAGCAGACGCCAAACACCGAGATGAACAAGGAAAATTTGTCGGTCATGGTCTTCAGATCCTTGCTGGTCACGGAGTCGACCAACGCGTTGAACGTGAACGTGTACAGTAATAAAACCATGATCACGGAATACACGTTGTACACCCAGTATTTGATGGAATAAACTGGCCATGTCGTCGGTCTCCAGAATCCGCTGTACGTAAGTAGAGCGAAAGACAGAGGAAGCTTGTGCATCCTCTTTCCTACTATCTAATTCCCCAATTGCAGAGCGCTTGTATAACTTTTAAAAAAACACTGCTTCCTTATATCTACTCTGTCGTAGTTTTTACAGAAACTCGAGCACCGTCCATTTGCCTCCCTTGCTTATTTATACGGATAGAAATGTTGCTGCACCCCTGGCGCAGTGACAATAAAGCACGCGGATGCAAAATTCCCTCTAAATGGCACTTCTTTCTTTATCCGACTCCCTCCCTTCGTCTCTAACGATTTTTCCTCAGACTTTATATCAAGCTACTATTATTTTCTCGTACCCCCCCACCCCCACCCCCACCCCCCGATTCCCCGAACGACGATTATTCCACGGTGACTTCCGTTCAGGGAAAATTATTCCGCGATTAAGTTATTTAAACGCGTGTCGTCTCGACTGGTCTCAACGTACGTTTCCACATTCTTTCCTCTTCGCTGTCGCGATGTAACAATCGCGAGACGATATAACATTGATAATATTTCAAATGCGCACCCCTTAACAATATACCACAACCAGTAATAAAGGAACAAGGATTGAATACACATATACTGGAAGCGGGTAGTACAGGAATCGACGTTCGCCTACGCCGGTTGCCCCCGCCGTGACAATTAATATACGATAAACGGGGGGATGTCAGGTAGCGGCAGTCTGTTGTCGGCGGTCACAGTAGTCGGTTGTGTTTATGGTGCGTGCGGCTGATTCTAGAGGCGAACGTGTGGATTTCAGTGTTGTTGAATCAATAAGTACTGCATATTATATTGTTAACGAATCGTCCGTCGTGTTTGGCTATCATCCGTCAACAGTTACTTTTATAGTTGTCACTCGGTATAACCGTGTTCGTGATTTCGCAAAGAGAAAGTCGGAATTCGCGAGTTACAATATACGTATGTACGTGTATCGTTCGATTAAACATTTGGAAAAAGTTCAGAGAATTTATTTAAGGAGTTAGGCCAAGTCAGGCGGCCGAAAAGGGGCGAATGTTTGTGAATTTTTTTGAAAAAGTCGAAGCATATATTTTTACAGAACGTCTTGCGCGTAAAAGAGCAACATTTAAAAGACATTTGCTATTTTTTCGTAGAAAAATATTTACATTTATAATAAAGTAGCAACTGACATCCAAGAAGCCTTTTTAAAAATTTGTTTTCACGGAGAGCACTGCCATTCGGAACCAAATTATCTAAAATCAAAAAACAAAAAAGGTTTCGTTAGTATATTAATGTATCCTCTGATTAATGGTGGGAATTTTCGAAATATTAAGGTAAATGTCCCCATTACTGACCGCGTCCCCATTAGTGACCAATTATTCATTTATATTGTTTATTGCAACACAGAAAGCAAAATATCAACCAGAAAGTTCAGAAATTATTATTAGAGGTATTTCGTTTATAGTTGCATACGTTATTTATGTAGCCGTACATTCATTTTTAAGTAAATTCACATGTAAATTTCACAGACTCTAATAACGTGAGGTTATACTACAGATATCATTAAACTGGCAAATTTTACAGTAAAAATACATGAATCCATGCAGTAAGTTACTCAAATTAACTGGAAATATATACAGAATTATAAAATAATGAGAAAATATTCATTTTCTTTCATTATTGTAGCAGAGAATCGATAAATTGTAAGTTGGTCAATAAAGGGGACATCAGGTCCAATATAACTTTCACCATAATTATTGTATAAATAGTCAAATATCACTCTAAAATCAATTTGATTAAGAAACTAGAGACTTCAAAAAATATAATGATCCATACTTTATTCAAACATTGTCCTATATTATTAAAAAAATTACTATTTCGAACCAGTCGCGCTCTCAAACGGTCGCTAATGGGGACATTTACCTTATATTAATGTATCCTCTGATTAATGGAGGGAATTTTCGAAATATTAATTTAAAACCAAATGGCGGCTATTTAAAGTTGAAGTCCTGATTTTTTCGCGTGAATTTTGCACTAACAAATACCCGAAGCTAAAATATTATATTAGAGGTTCTCTTCCCATCCCGCCCAAACCCTCGAAATTTCGGTTCATTGCGTTGGGTCATACCGTAGTACAGGCAGTTGTTTTGTACTGCACATTGTAGCAAAGCACCTAGGTGATCACACATTCGACGAAGAAGATCAAACTATCGATACTTCCATTGTCGAAGACCACGAAGACGAAGAGATTGACAATAATGACAACACCAAGCGTGCTGACATGAGAAAGAGATACGATATCGCACAATTATTATACGTTACCTAGATAAAAACCGATGTAAGTGCAGATCCGAATTGGCAGTTTTCAAATATCTGAAGCTCTCTCTCTGTTACAACAAGGTAAATATTCAATCACTAAGTAAATACTAATTTACTTAAAATTTTCCACCATTTACTATCTAGTAGCAGTAGAAGATTATACATACGAAATCTAGTATTTGCTGTTACTTATACTTATTACTTTCAAGCTATTCCGTATTTTGATGCATACAGCCCAATGTATTATAATGAAACAGATTTCTTATTTTTTGGTGTAACTTGAAAAGTACTTGGCCCATTTTGGTAATTCTTTCTTCATGACCTAAGTTGATCGAAGCCAAACTCAATGCAATAAGTTTCACCAAAATCGGTTCAGTACACACATACATACAAACACTTCGCACTGAGAACCTCTTTTTTTGGAGGTCGGTTAAAAATAGGACAGAAGTAAAAAATTCGTCGAATGATCAGGGAATCTGTGCCAGGAGAATGTCGATATATTTAATCAGAATTTGTTAGAATTCACGCTAAGTGTGGCATTAACACTTAGAAGGAAAATGTCCCTTTTTTTATCGTTAAAAATGGTTTAAACTTATATATTTTTATAAAAAAATTATTCTTTAAACTTTTTTAGGTCGGAGTTTAAAATGCATGAAACCAATGAACACTGTTATTTAAACTAAACTGTTACAAACAGTGAATTGAGAATGCAAACGGCGAAACGGCAAAAAAAGGAATGTATCAATATATGATACGTTTGGCGCTAAAGGGTTCAACAATTTCTAGTGTAATTGGTGGATGCACTTAATATCTTGATTCTTCCTATCGTTTGCCACCTCGTTTATGTCAAACTAGAAAAATATACCAGCTCTTCGCTTCGGGCCTAAGAGATATTAAAGACTCCATGAAAACACATTCACCCTTTTTCACCCCCTTAGGAGTTGATTAGTGCGAAATCCTGAAATTGTTTTTTAGGGATTTGTGTGGGCAATCTTTGTGTATAATAACCAAGTTGATATCTACTCGGACCTAAGAGATATTAAAGAATCCGAGAAAATACATTTTACCCCTTTTCACCCTCTTGGGGACGGAGTTTCCACAAATCCTTTCTCAGTGGGCGTCTACGTCATGAAAACAATGTACCTACCTTCCAAATTTCACGTTCCGAGGTTAAACAGTTTGAGCTGAGCGTTGATGAGTCAGTCAGTCAGTCTTTTATATACCTCTATTGATAGATTGTCGCTGGCAATTTGAAATTACGGGGTAGGCAGAGGTAATCGCCAGCATAGGAGTGTAAATGGGTTCAAACAAAATTTATTTCTATTCATACTACTTAAACATTTCACTGCACATACTCTGTTATGCTTCTCATGCACGCTTCCCTCTTTCGTTTCGATTTCCCAGTGTCCCTACGCGCATCGTTTCTTGTACAAAGGAAAATAGAGATCACGTTTGTGTCGCTGTGTTTGCCATCGTTAAAGCACGGTATACGCCGAGTAAGCTGATTTGAGCAGCTGCAACAAACATTTGATACGTTCGCTCAATCATTTACTTCGACTTGATACCTTTGATAAACCAGAATCCGCTAAGAGAAATAGAAATGTATCTGGTACTCACGGTTTTAAAGGACTCCAGGTTCATAGGTACGATGTTACCGCTGGTAATTTCCACTGGTATAGTTGCACGTCTCATAATCATTAAGAGAATCTTTTTGGTACTGGTAGTCAATGATACCCAGTTACTTGAGAATATCATATCAGGAATTTCGAAGCTCTGAGAAGGGAAACGATACGTAATATCTTGACGTTCTAATAGGAGAGGAAGGTTTCTATTAGAAAATTGTGGATACCTTCGTTTTGACTTCGTTCCCGAACCAACAGTAGTAAAATATCTGCGTCAGCACGCAAATCCCGTAGAGCACTGTTTCCATAAACTTCGAGCCCAAATTCTGTTGCGTAATTCGATATATCTCGAAGCACAGTAACGATATACTGGCCAGAAATTGGACGAACACGATTAGCGTGAATTCTTTGTTCACCATCGCGGTGAATCTGAAATGGTTTTAGAGAAGAACGCCGTGCTCCTGAAAAGTGTTGCGCGTGCTGAAGTGTATCTGGGCTGGGATTTCTGTGAATACCAACTTGTATATGTGGCTATGATGGCGAGCACATTCTTTCACTAAATAATTATTTCTATTTCTATTTATATTTTGCAGACGATGCCCAAGTATCTCGAACTGCGAGTAAGCGTGGATCAACAGGCCACCGAAGAGAGTGTCACAAGCAACATTCACAATCGAGGCTACTGTTAGAGCAAAAAATTGATAAAGGTAAGTGAAATTGAACGAAACCGGCGAAGAACAGTCGTAGGGCAGCCAGGCTCGTGCTATCAACTTTGCACTTTTGAAATCTGTGATGTATGTTGTGAGCGACATCCATGCCACGCACATTTCAACCGAGATAATGTAGCCGATTGTGTTCCACCTGGAAATTAGATTTAAAATCGTTACCGTTGAGGTTCACTTTCGTACCAACACTGTCGCTCAGAATCTAAAGCGTACTCACTCTGCCAGTTTGTTGAATCTCACTTGGATCTCAATTTCCTCAGCGTTCATTGGCACGAACGGCTCCTTTTCAAGAGCATTAATCAGAATTACGATATTCCTCCGACTCGCTAATAAACTACAGAGCTTGAAGCTGGTGACGATCATCGGCATCGTGACGTAAAAATTTTCACTGAAATCATTCTCATTGTCGACGACGAAAACTACGTCCAGAATTTGAGAAACAATTAGGGTATGCACAAGCATCAACACGATAACAGTGTAGACGTTGAATAGAAACGTTTTGTACGGGTATGGCCAAGAAGGCGGTGGCAAACAGCCGGATAATGTGAGAACCGTGTGTACCCATCTTAGTATATACATAGTCGATCTTACAGAAGCTTCTTCTATTCCCACGTACTCGTTAGATGAAAATCTCCGTTTGGCCAATTACACGGTTACAGTTTCGGTGTGAATCATAATTTAGTGGTCGCAGCTTACTCTTCGGACACTAACTAGATTTCGCGGTGAACGATTAAGGAGGGGTATAAATTCATTTCTTTATGATTTCTTTCGGTGCACCACAATTGTGCGTAGGTAATGTTTCAAGTATCGCCGACAGTCATAGAATATCGATGTTTCTTGCGCTCCGCCAAACTGGCTTAGTTCCCTCCCTGGCCCTTCCCTCGCGGGACCCGTACTATATTATTATAGTAATTACCGGCAATGCAACCACGCGACATATGTAACTGTTTCCTGTAATAGCGTTGCATTTTTTACACACTGTTTTCCAGCGCAGCCTCTTGTTCAGGGCTGCGTTTCAGGACAGAACTGGATAAAGCATGCGACAAGTTGCGTGAAATAAAAGGGTTGAACGAGAAACTTCCCCGTGGCTGAAGAAGAATGAATGTTTAAAAAGCATTAGAGACTGTTGTCTTCCTTCGGCTCTTCGTTCCTGTGTAATATTTATCGACGATCGTCATCTGTAGTGTTATGAGAAAGGTAAAGCATGAACGAACGACAAAAGAACATAAAGTTGATAGGATTTTGTGAAAGTGATTACTATTTACACGAATGGGTTCTACATAAACCTGTATACTTTGAAAGTCTCTCTACCGAGTTCTTCTTTCTCCTGATTTCCAGAAACTCTATTCATCCAAACGCATTGAACGATCTCTTCTTTCTGACAGGGAAGGCTATGGGACCGTCCGCTCCCGATTGTGACGAAACTTTGCATATGTGTAGAACAGTGAAAGGTAAGAGGCACATGTTTTTTTTATCGGCGGATATTCAACTTTAAGGGGTGAAATCACCCTCTGAAGATTGACACTCTCGAAACTATCTCGGAAACTAGTGGAGATAAAAATATTCTTCAAATTACAAAGTTGTCTGGTTTTTTATGTACAATACTTTGCAATTTGAAGAATATTTTTATCTCCACTAGTTTCCGAGATAGTTTCGAGGGTGTCAATCTTCAGAGGGTGATTTCACCCCTTAAAGTTGAATATCCGCCGATAAAAAAAACATGTGTCTCTTACCTTTCACTGTTCTACACATATGCAAAGTTTCGTCACAATCGAGAGCGGACGGTCCCATAGCCTTCATTGTGAGACAAGAATAAATCCACGTCAGTTGTATCATCGCTTAGTTTGCTGAAGCAAGTTGAACGCTGAGTAAGAGGTTTTAAGGAGCTGTAACAAATATGAAGTGCAATTCTAAACATTTAGTGAGTGGCGGTATGTCGAAGAAGTGGAATTGCTTCGTACTGACAGCCTTGAAAGATTCTAGACATATGGACACCATGTAGTAGCTGGTAAATTCGACGGGCTCCATAGCACGCCTCATGATCATCAACAGGATCTTCTTAGAGCTGTTACTGAGCGACGTCCAGTTACTGGCGAATATCATGTCAGGAATTTCGAGGCTCTGCAAAGAGGGGACACCATTTTTACGTGACACCTTGTGCTCTCAGTCGAAAACGCTATATCTTTTGTCGTAGGAATGACCTTCAGCTTCACTTCGTTTCCGTACCAACAGTAGTAATATATCTGCGTGAGCGTACAGGAGGCGTAGAACGCTATTTCTGCCAATCCCGAGTCCGCGTCCTTTCGCGTGATCCGATAAAGATCAAAGCATATTGTCGACGTGCTTGTCAGCAATTGCACGAACATGATTGTTTTAAACTCTTCGTTTACCATCGCTGCGAGCCTGTAAGAGAAGATTCATTCTTCGTGAACACTGTTGTTGAATGTTTCCGTTCATTTGAAATTTTACATAAAAATAGTAAGTTGGCCAACGCGTTTTCACGCTATTTTAATTCTGCCGCTAAGCTTCGATGGAACTGGGAAACCAACTTGTATATCTCTTTATGATGATGAGCGCACAGTTTCACGGAGTCGCTCTCATCCGATTCGATATTTTGCAGACGGTGGCCGAGTATCTCGAATTGAGTATAAATGTGAATCAAAAGACTGCTGAACAAACTGTCGCAAGCAACGGTCGAAAGGGAGCAGACCGTTGCACCCATTACTTGATGAACGTAAGTAAGGCTAAACCCAAGCGTGGACGTGTGGTCGTACGGTAGCCAGACACGAAGCGTTAATTTTCTGCTCTCGAGGTCTGTGAAAAGCGACGCCACGAACATGAACAGCATGCAGGATTCGATTAGGATCATGTAGGCGATGGTGTTCCATCTGTAACAAACCTGCGATTTTGTAGCCACAGCGGGTAAGGGGCCGTTTTAAATTACGTAAGGCTAATTTTACGGATTTCTTACTCCCCCCTTCCCAAAGTATAAGAATTTGTAAAATTTTATATTCCAACCACCGCCCCTGTTTTTATGTAATATTTTTTACATTGCACTTTTTCAATTATTAAGTTTTCCTTAAACGCTTGATATTGATAATTTGGTTAAAAAAATATTACGCAAGATGCTTCCACACTCTCTCTACTCTCCTTGTAAGAAAACGTAAGAAATTCGCGAACCCTTCCGCCCTCAAAAAGCCTTACATAATTTAAAGTATAATAACACTAGTTTACAAAATAAAAATAAAATTTGCGCAGCAGATGCCACTATTTTTTTCTGAGGCAAAATGGTCCGCTGATTCGGAAAATAAGGTCCAACAAAAATTCTATGGATACATTTTCGAGATATCGACAGGTGAACTTTTTACCTGTCTGTTAAAAAGGTGGTCCCACTTAATTGCGAATATCTCGTGTGGCAAATGTCCGATTTGATCGAAAATTATATCAAGTTAAAGATAATTGAATTACCAACAAATGTACCTGACAAAATATTCAAATCGGTTCAATAGTTCGGGTGAAATCGATGGAAACATGTGAAGAAAGTCATTTCTTTCGGCCGAAATTGAGATCGACAATTCGTTTAATCATCTGGGAAAAATCGAAATCGCAACAATGGGCCCAGTTTCTCATTTCTTACGTAGAGTCTGCAGTTTTAGGAAGAAAACAAGCTGCTACTGAAGAAAATCTATGGATAAATACCGAAGCTAGAGGCAATTGTGTAAAAGCACTGAAATTTCATTTTTCCACGGTTTTTGTGTTTTTTTTTTCTTTAATCCTATTGAAAATTTATTTATGACAGACAGGTAAAAAGTTCACCTGTCGATATCTGGAAAACGTATCCATAGAAAAATTTTTGGACCGTATTTTCGGAATCAGGGGCCATTTTACGTAAGAAAAAAATAGTGGCATCTGCTGCGCAAAATGGCTGTAAACTAGTGTAATTAACGATACACTCGCGTTACAAATATATCCAGACGTACTCCGTTATTCCGTCGAACCTCGTTCGAATTTCCATTTCCTCGGTGTCAAGTGGCAAGAAAGGCTCCTTTTGCAGAGTCTCTAATAAGAGCGCAATGTTCCGTCGGGTGAATAATAAATTGCACATCTTGAAACAGGTGACGAACATTGATAGCGTTACGTAGAAATTGTCACTAAAATCGTCCTGATTGTCGACGACAAGAACTAGGTCCAAGATCTCGAAAACAACCAACGCGTGTAGCACCATAAACACGCAGATCGTGTAAACGTCGTACAGGAATCTTTTAAGCGTGGACGTCCAGGTGGATGGTCGCGAAAAGCCGCACACCGTCAGAAGTATACACAACCGCCGTAATATCTGCATTGTAGATTTCAGAGAAACTCTAGCTATAATACTTCTTCATAAACTTTGACCTAGCTGGTTCCACGTGTGTTCTTCATGGATTGGAGAGATTTCTCAACGAAACTAGAAAACACTCTAGTGTTTATTGCCGAGTTGAACAAACACTGAATAGAGTTTCAATTATCACTGACGACTATAGAATATCGATATCTTTTCTACCCTTCCGGAAAATTCAATTTCTTCTCCCCGAGCATTCCTGGGGGTAGGGGGGGGGGGCACAGACTATATTATTACCGTAACGCTCGAGTATGTCACCGCACGATTTACGCAATAATTTCTTTATGTAGAACATTGCTCTTCTACGGTATTTCATATATGCACCATAATTTCCTCTGTGCTGTTTTCTTATGCACTACATTTCGCCGGGGAAATAAAGAGAAAAAGTCTGCAATATTTCAATCTATTCGAGGAACTTCATCGACTTAACTCTAATGGAATAAGAAAGTGATGTGAGAGAATTGGTGGGAATTCGGGGTAGTAGACACGGAGAGAAAGAAGATACTATGGGAAGGAGTGAGTTAGATTTTGGCAACGGAACGTTAACAGTGTCGGATAATATTTATTCCTACTCATACGGATACTATACATACTCAGTGGCTGATTTAACAGGGTGATATCCAAACACTACATTTTTTTCGTATTGTTACATTTGGCCCGTTTTTAGTAAACTACCTCTTGATTCTTCCCGAAAAATGAGGCTCTTCAGAACGTTTGCCACCTGGGTCTTTTTTCTTAAGGGGGTACAACCGTTTGAACCCTCGGAAAATAGGTATAAATTATGGATTTTTTTACAACTCACCGGCTTCATGAAAATTTTTCATTTTTTTTTACTATGGTTATATAATATTATAAATTACTTTGAAAAAAGTTTGAGTTCAGAAATCAGTTATATTAAGAAGATATGAATATATGTTGGAAGATTCTTCGTTTTTACACGCTTTCGCGGTGGCCTCCACAAGATTTGTATCTAATATCTGAAATAAAAAAAATGAAACATTTTTTAATAAATAAAATTTTATAAAAATAAAATACAATTTTTATAAAATTTATGGAATAAAAAAAATGAAAGATTTTTGTTATTAAACGTGTTAATAGCTAGCTGTTATCCAAGCTGATTTTCAAAATTTTGAAAAATAAAGAAATGGCAGCATGTTAAAGAAAGTTGATTTTTTAGAAGCAAATTCAATTTTCTTTCTTTATAAGTAAGAAATGGGGTATTGGATTAAAAAAAAGGATCCATTAACAGATGCGGAATCTTACTACTTAGGAACCTGTATGCAAAATTCGAAGTAAATTAGTCGAACGTAGCCCGAATTTTCAGGGCCCCATGCTACCTGTTTTTTTTTCACTCAAATACGTATAATTTCGTCAATTTTTCGAGTTTTTTACATCGAGCTTGTTTTATAATATTCTTAAAACATCAATCTATGAAAATATGTAAAAAGAATCCTATTTTTGACACTTTCAAACGGTTATGCTCACTTAACTCTGCCACTGTACATACTCTAATAACAATACTTTGGGTATCACATTTTCCATTCTATGAAACACACTTCTGTACAAGAAATAGTTTATGTTAGCTATATTATCTTTGGCCTTGCTGGAGCACGTTGAACGCCGAGTAAGAAGTTTTCAGTATCTGTAACAAACATTTGTTTCAGTGGTTTGATTGTAACTTGTCAGCTAGCAAACGAATAATTAAGTATATTTCGACACAGGAGGGGTACATTAGAACAATTGGTATTTTTTTTCACAATTGAATTGTTACTTTGGCCTGCGATTAATACGTGGCAGCATGACTAGCTCACGGTTCATTCCTTTTATCTTCGGGTAGATACTGGCAGACAATTGTTCATTAATTTAAACAGTCAGCGGGCCGCGGTGTACCAATTAGGGAAAATACATTCGTTTTGTACTAACGGTCTTGAAAGAGTCGAGATTCATGGACACGATGTACATGCTGGTAAATCGGATGGGCACCGTTGCGCGTCTCATGATCATTAGGGGGATTCTCTTAGTGCTGTCATTAAACGACGTCCAGTTACTTCGCAATATTGCGTCAGGAATTTCGAGACTCTATGAAAAGGATAACGCAGTACGTAGAATCTTGACGGCTCGATTAGAATCGTAATATTTTATCGTAAAAGTGGACCTTCAGTTGCACTTCGTTCCCGTACCAACAGTAGTACAATATCTGTATGAGCGTGCAAAACGCGTAGTGCAGAGTTTCCAGAAATCGCGAGCCCAGGTCCTGTTGCGTAAATCGATCAAGATCGAAGCACAGAATCATAGTACTTATCAGAAACTGAGTGAACACAATCATTTTGAATATTCGGGTCACCATCGTAGCGAATCTGCAATGATTTTAAGCAGGATGCTTTCATCCAGGAGTTTTAAGTCTTTCCTTGCTAAAGGTGCGAATCCACGATGAGATTTTACACGAGACTTTTCTATCATGACGAAACTTGTCTAATGAGAGTCTAATCTCATGAAGATGACAAAATAATTAAAAAAAAAAAGAAATAATTGTCTTGTGAAATTTGCACTTTTAAGGGGGAACACCACTGTGACGGCCGGAAAAGTAAGCTATTTTTAAGAATTTTTTTCAAACATAATTTACAGGTTTCATCGAAAAATTTTATTACCTACCTTTAGTACGCAGTCTCAAGAGGTTAAACAAGAAAAAATTAAATAGAAAAACATCCATAAATTTGAGTATATTAATTATTCTTCTAGACCCCTCCACGCGAAATGGTCGAATCTGTAACTATGGAACAGCAGGTCCGAAATAAAATTTCATTTTTTTTTTTATAAACTATATGAGTGTAGTTTCCGTTGTGCTTACGGATTTTTTGACTGAAAACAAACTTTTTGAAATACGCTCGAAAAACTGCCCATCTTATTCGCGGATTTTCGAAACTTTTCTTCTAAAGCGCGCCATTTTTACAAAAATAATTTGTTTAAGAAATCGGTACGCTTAACGGAAACTACACTCATATAGTTTATAAAAAAAATTAGTTAGTGCATAGTTAGTCTATGCATTAATTAGTCTAGAAGATTAATTAATATATTCAAATTTATGGATGTTCTTCTATTTATTTATTTTTTGTTTAACCTCTTAAGATAGCGTACTAAAGGTAGGTAATAAAAATTTTCGATGAAACCTGTAAATTATGTCTGAAAAAAATTCTTAAAAATGGCTTACTTTTCCGGCCGTCACAGTGGTGTTCCCCCTTAAAGAGGGACGTTTCTAATTGCGACATATCTAGTCCTATATAGCAAGAACGTATTAGGAAACTAACTTGTATATATGTTCATGGTGACGAGCACACTCCCTCGCCGAACTCTTCTCATCCTTCGTGATATTTTCTAGTCGATAACCGAGCATCTCGAATTGGCTGTAAATGTGAATCAGCAGACCGCCAAACAGAGTCTCGCAAGCGATATTCTGAAGCGCGCAGATCGACAGGCTTGCCACTTGATGAATGTAAGTAACAATGAACGAAACGGGGGTGGAGTAATCGTACGGTATCCAGCCACGGAATTTTAACCGTCTGCTTTCGAAATCAAACATCCACCCCAATAAGAATTCAATCAAAATCGTATAGGCAGTCGCGTTCCATCTGTAAGAACAATTGCTAATCACTATTTCCCTTTACCAACGATCCGATCGTTACGCAACGACAAGTACGCACTTACGCTCGCTGGGACTAACTACATTTTCTTTTGCTATTATTATTAACGACAATGAATTATAGGCTTACTTCGCCATTTTGTCGAATCTCATCTGAATTTCGATTTCATCTGTATTTACTGGCAGGAGGGGTTCCTCCTGAAGGTTGTCGATCTCGTAATACCCTCGGCTAGCCAACAGAGTCCACATTTTGCAGCAGGAACTCATAATCCCCAGTGCCAGGTATAAGCTGTCGCTGAAATCATCCTGATTGTCGACGTTAAGTGCTAGATCCAAGATCTGGGAGGCCAGCAGGGTGTGCACGAAGAGAAACATGACAGCCGTGTAAATCTTGTATAACAGCCTTTTACGCGGGGATGTCCAAGAAGGCGGTCGTGAACAGCCGCTAATGCTGACAAGCGTAGATATCCGTTGTAGTATACGCATCGTCAGCTATGCAGGAACTTCCTTTATTCAGCAAATTCCTGCTCATTGAAGTGGATGCTCGCGTAGCTGTTTGAGCGGGTTACTCCTCAAACTTCAACACTCACGAAATTCCGTGGCAAGACGTAGAGAAGAGAGAAACACTCGTTACCTGTGGATACTTGTTGCTCTCGTCGAAGAATGGAATAAGCAGGCTCGTCGACGTGACCGTGACTGGCTTAGTCGACGAAGTTGCAGGTATCACTAGTTGTCTATAGAATATCGACGTTCTACGCGTGCTGTCCAAGGAGTCTACTTCCTCCTGGAGCCTTTCCTCCTGTTCCATGGGCTATATCATTATCGATAATTACCGAGGACCACGCGACTTACACGTTTAAACGTTTCAAAATAACTATGGATCGCTTGTTATTCGAGATTGTACCTTCCCCTTCTCTACACTCTGCTCTGTTCTACCCTCTCGCGAGTGCTTAAATTTCGCAGGGGAAAGGAATGGAAGCGAAATGGAATGCTGTAAACGTTTTCAATGCATGAAGGGGAATGAATATTTAAATGGCGAGAGACGTTGCTTGCTGTCCTCCACTTTTTCGTTTCTTTCAAGTATACGGTCGTCGTTGGTAATTATAGCTTTGCGAGGGACGACAGGCAAGGGGAAATATTGGCGCATGGCAAGTGATATTTTAGCAACAGTAATCAGCAACATTTATTGGCAGTGATACCTGTAATCTACATAATCCAATACACATTTCGAGTGTCCTTGTTCATCTGTTTATCTGTCATTTTGCTCCATTCTCGAAAACTATGTTCTTCCACCAGGGTTGAACTGTAATATCCTATCTATGCAGCGAAATAATCCATAACTTTCGTCCTATTATCTTTTGCTCTGTACGAGCAAGTTGTACGCCGAGTATGAAGTCTTCAGCAACTGTAAATTAATTGTTTCTCGCTAAATCATTCATCATACCCTTAGGAAATGTGCGCTGACAAACGTAAAGGATATATGTGTACTTCGTACTGACAGCAAGGAACGATTCGAGATCCATGGTCACAACGTGGATACTGGTATAATTTATAGGTATTGCTGTTCGTCTCATGATCATCAGGAGGATCCTCTTAGTGCTGTCGTTCAATACTGTCCAATTACTTTCGAATATCATGTTAGAGACTTGGAGACTCTGCACAGGAGAATGTTACGGGTAAAATGTTGATTGCCAGGCCACGAATGGAATAGTTTTTATCATTGGAATGAACCTTCAGCTTCACTTCGTTCCCGTACCAACAGTAATAGAATATCTCCATTAGTATACAGAATGCGTAGAACCCGATGTTTACGAATTTCGCGCCCAATTCTTTCTGTGTCACCCGATAAAGGCTGAAGCAGACGACCGACAAACTCGTCAGAAATTGAGTACCCACCATTGTTTGGAATTCTTTGTTTACCTCCACCGCGAATCTATATCGATTCCAAAAGAATCATTTGTACGTATATCTGCTTTTAATTGCTCGAATTTTGCCTGTAATCTGGAGAGGGCCAGAAGTGGAAACGCGCTTTTCTAACGAATTTTAGCTCGACGAAATATAAAGCAAGGGTTATCAGTTCTAGCCCTCATCTCCGGGGACGTTTTGGAATTGAGGGGTCCAGTGGAAAACTTTTCGTCTTTGCATAAATTTTGGTCTCCTCCGTATCATTATTTCGTTCCTGCAATACAGTGTAACTCCACCATCTGCTAATAATTGCGTCTGGTTGGGTCGAAAAATAGGTAATTCTGTGTGAATTTTTTCTACGAAAACGGTTCGACAAATTAATTTGAGGTTTAGCAAGCTGTTTTATTGTATCTTGAACTATTGTTCTGAATTTTTGTATGACAGTGAAAAAAACGTGGCAGATACAAAGAGAGCGTTGAAAAATAATCGGCTGGCCCTGGCGTTGACGAAAAGTACTGTAAGGTTTATCCGAAACACAAAAAGGAAAAGAGATTCTTAATCTATATGAACGTGGCTATCAGTGGTAGTAGATTTATTGCCGTATCTGTTACCGTTCCTTTTTTATTTAAAGAAGTTTTCCCGACTTTGAGGCAAAACCTTTCTCAGACTCAAATCAGGGCGCTTCATCTTCTTCAAAAGGCTGCCACTTTAACATTTTTTTAATTTCTTTTTAATGCATCTACTGCCACCCTTAGCCACATCCAAATAGTTTAAGAATCTCTTTTCCTTTAAGTGTTTCGAATAACCCTTACAGTACTTTTCGTCAACGCCAGCACCACCCGATTATTTTTCAACGCTCTCTTTATATCTCCCATGTTTCCTTTCACTGTCACACCAAAATTCAGAACAATAGTTCAAGATACAGTGGAACAGCCTGCCAAATCTCAAATTAATTTGTCGAATTGTTTTCGTACAAAAAATTTGTACGAAAAAAGCTCAGGTAGCAACGTTATGAGGTGCCCAATTTTTCCAGGAAAATGAAGAGATAGTTTAGTAGAAACGGGCCGAATGTAGTACCTAGTGCAGAACAAAATATAGTGTTCAGATAAAATCATAATTTTTTTTCGAAGATGGGGCCTTCTGGACAGGAGTTAAATCCGCCACTGCATGGCATGCGCCTGCTTTCCACCGAGCCCATCAATTTTAGAAAAAGAGTTCAGCAAGCCAACTTGTATATGTGATTGTGATGGCGAGCGCACTGTTTCGCCATATTCATTTCATCTTCCGTAATATTTTTCAGACGGTGTCCTAGAATCTCCAACTGGCAATGAGTGTGGATCAACAGGCCGTTGAACAGAGTGTCGCCAGCGACACACAGGAACGAGCATAACGTAACCGCTACAGCTTGATGTGCGAAAGTGACAATGAACAAAGGGGCCGAAGAGTAGTCGTATGGTATCCAGGCTCGATATGTTAACTTCCTGTCGTTGGAATCTCCAATAACCGTCGTTGCCCATCCCAAAAATACGCTGAATTCGACTAGGCACGTGAATGCTATCGTGTTCCATCTATAAGAGTGCTATTATCATCCTTCAGAAAATACTTTCGTAACGTTATTAGCATTTATTAACGTATCTCGATTAGTTTCCAACTTCGGGGGACATCAATAATTTCGAACTTACTCAGATTGTTTATCGAATCTGGCGCGAATCTTGTTCTCCTCGTCGTTAAGTGGCAAGAATGGCTCCTTGTTGAGAGCGTCCATCAATTTTCTGTATGACACTCGACTTAGAAGGAAATAGCACATTTTGTAGCAGCCGCTGCATGTTGCCACTGTCAGGTAGATGTTGTCGCTGAAATCGTCCTGATTCTCGACGAGTAAGATTATGTCCAAGAGTTGGGTGACCACGACAGTGGATACCATGGAGCACACGAAAACCGTGTAAACGTTGTACAAGAATCCTTTGAACGGGGATGACCAAGAAGGCGGTCTCAGACAGCCGCTCAAAGTAAGGAGAGTCAGTATCGATCGTAGTATAGGCATTGTCAAATTTACAGGGCTCGCGAAGTCGTCAATAGCCGTCCGCGAACTTCGCAATTATGCCTGGCCAATATAAGGCTATACTACTTGGCAACAGACTTAAAAACTATTAGGACATTTAATACTAGGTACGCGACAGAATTATTGCAAAGAGAAGCACTTGCAACGAATTAGAAGAGGACGCTTTGTTGTCCGGACCGTGACTATTTGCTCGACGGAGCTTCAAATATCACTCTCGAGCATAGAATATCGATATTCCTTGTGCGGCAATTCCCTCTCGGAAATTCCCCCTCCGAACGTAGCAGGAGATATGTTATTATTATAATTGCCGACGATGTGACTTCGCGACTCATACAAAATTAGCCCTTTTCAGAATAACTTTGCTTCCTCTGGTATTTGAAAATTTTCCCTACTTTACCTTTGCGTTGAACGATATGTTACAGACGGTTCCCATAGATGGAAAAGTCGAGGGCGGTCATTACCGTCCCTTCTTTCAAAGTAGTGCTTGGCGCTTGTCGGTAGCAACGTCCCTGCCATGAGAAATGTGAAGGACGCCGGAATAAGTCGTGTGGAAATCATGTCAGTACTTTGTCACTGTAACTTTAATTGTTATCTGCAATCTTTATTGCAACCTGCGCTGTGGTTTGCAGTCTACATACTTGATTATGTATTTTGGATGTGATCCAGTATTCCTGCTTCTTTTCAACCGACTTCAAAAAGGGGGAGGTTATAGATTCGACTTGTACGTATTTTTTTTACTTTTTTTTATATGTTTATCCCTGTATAACTTCTCAACATATGGACCGCTTTAGATGATCTTTTTTTTATTCGAAAGAGAGATGCTCAGGTGGTCTTATTCCGTACTGCATCAATATTAATTCAATAATTTGCCAGTTCTGGTTAATGAAGGCTATTGTCACTTAATTATTATTATTTTATGTACGTATGCACATATCTCCTCACCATGGTGCCCCAATATGTATATAAAAAACCATCAAATAAAAAATTTAAACAGAAATTGAACCCGACTTCAAAAAAATAAAAATGCACTAAAAAGTAAAAGATAATTTTTTCTTTTATTTAATCTACGACTCTCAATTTTCTTAAGTCGGCCCCAGATTTACATAGTGCAGTTGATAAGGCGTCGACATGCAAAAATTGAAAATCGTAGATTAAATAAGGGAAAATTTTTCTTTTACCTTTTAGTGCATTTTTATTTTTTTGAAGACGGTTTTAAATTATTTTTTAATTTTTTTTCTATTCATCCGTCCGAAGGATCGAAGGAGTTGACAGGCGTGATCTTCGGGAATTTTTTGTGGAAAATCTAATGTATATTTTTTACAAATATTCGCTTATTTTAAAAGTACATATATTCAGCAACTGTCAGTAATTTTGTAATAGAAAAATATTAAAAGATGAACGAATAACAGCCACCATCCCGGAAGCTATTTTTTTGCGGTGAGCACGATTTTTCAGAGCCGGATCATCTGAAATGTAAAAGTGAAGAAGATTCTGTTGGTATATGAGTATATCTAGTTCGTGAACGGAGGATTTTTGAAAAAAATGATTTCAGACAAAATGACGGCCGTTAAACGCAAAATCATGAGTTTTCGATATCTGAATTGTTCGTTTTTCATGAATTAAAAATAGAGTTTTCATCAAAAACAAAAATCCTTCGTTCACGGATTAGATAAACTCATATACGAACAGAATCTCCTTCACTTTTAGATTTCAGATGATCCGGCTCGGAGAAATCGTACTCACCGCAGAAAAAAATAGCTTTCGGGACAGTGGCTGGTACTCGTTCATTTTTTAATATTTTTCTATAAGAAAATTACTAAGAGTTGCTGAATATATGTACATTTAAAATAAGCGGATAGTTGTAAGAAATATACATTAGATTTTCCACAAAAAATTCGCGAAAATCACGCCTGCCAACTAGGCATGACTCCTTAAAGTAATGGCTTGCTGGATGTAAGAAATTGTGAACGGAAACAATACGGTATAATCGTATGGCAACTGATTATGATCGTGTAAACAATCGCATTCCGTCTGCAAACAGATTCTTCTTAATCATTGAACAGCATATCTGTAATTGCTTCCCTTCGCTTATGCTCTAATTGAGGACCTTGGAGCAAGAGGGGTGCAGCTCCGTTTTCGACAGTTTTTCAGTTATTTGACAATTAGTGTTGTCTTTTCAATGTTAAGTCAAAGCAATGTTTATGGTTATGAATTCCGCGAATAGGAGAAGTACCGTCACCATTTCGCACGACGGACTTTTAATAGTTATCGCTGATCGAAAACTGTAGAAGAATATCCATACTTTACTCTCCAGAGTAGTCGCATTCCTCCCCAACTTTCTTTCTCAACCTAGGATGCCGTATATTATTATTTTAATTGTCGAGGGTACGGCCGAGCAATCATGCTTTCAGTGATAACGTCACGTCCCTCGCTTCCCCAATTCCGTGACAAATAAGTGGAGGAAGTCTACGATTGGGTCGCCCCTGAAATATAAATGGACAGCGACATGCTGAACACGGGGGGGGGGGGGGGGGGAGAATAAATGTTTGAAAGGTATAGGGTGCAGTTGCCGTCGTACGTCGATTCCATTTCAAACGTGGACTCCATGATTCATGTCTACTTAAGGTCGGTACCATATATATTGGCCGGTGAGGGGTATTCTCCCACCACACCGTTTGTTTGCCTCGGTGCTCCTTTTCTCAACGTTTTCTGACTCGCTCTCGTTCCATCTCGCTTTCGCCTTCGCAGAACAAGAGTAAGCCAGAAGTGGTGGGGATGGAGCCAAGCTTCTAGCGTGTAGGCCAAACCGAACTGTCAGCGTAGAAATACACGCATCAGAATAGGTGTGCGTCAGTAACGAAAAAATTCAGGAGCTTTATTGGTCACAACATTGATTCTTTCTCGATAGCTTTATATCGTATTGGTCTACGCATAGCTTCGTAACGCACACATCTGTAACGTTAAGGATAAATAAAAGCCAAACGGCTAGGTTCAGGCGGAGCCGAGCAGCGTTCCCGTTACCCCACCATACCCTGCGACGACCGCGCAACTCCAACTGACAAATCCGCGATCGTCAGATGGTGGTGGCTGATTTCTCCTCGATCGTTGCCCGCGAAACCGAACTCACCGGCCAATATATTTCATACCGACCTTAGGTATCTTAATTTGCGAGAAAAGTGCATGGCAGTGGGAGAAAATCGCGCGGGAGGCAAGTGAATCTCTGCCAACAGTCTTTTGTAAAGTTTATTACTGATTTCATTCACTTTCTGCCATTCTTAGCGACTCATACTTTCCTCTCTTATTCCTTGCACTGATTCGTCTATCCTTCGAATGTCTACCGAAACGCGTTGTTTTAACTACCCTTCGCCGCGCTGAAGCACGTTGTACGCCGAGTAAGCAGTTTTGAGTATCTACAATAAAGAATCGAAGGCTCGAGAACGGAGGATCGTTTCCATGGGCTCGACAGACAGCAAACTGCTTAAGAATATTTCATTCTTATATACTGACGTTCATGAAGGACTCGATATTCATAGATATAACGTGGATGCTGTTGAACTCGATGGGCATCGAGGCACGTCTCATTATCATCAAAAGAATTCTCTTGACGTTGTTGTCGAGCTGCGTCCAGTCGATTCTGAAGATTACATTAGAAATCTCGAGACTCTGCGAATAAACAAAACGTTACGACAAGTCTATGCGAATTGGTATTTCTATCGATTTACTATGCCAATGAACCTTCATCTTAACTTCGTTCCCGTACCAACAATAAAAGAATATTTGCGTCAGCATGCAGGAAGTGTACATTATTATATTCAGCATCTTCGAGTTGAGGGATTTCGTTTTTGTCAGCTGATAGAGGTTGAAGCACACCACCATCGTGCTCACCATGAACTGAACCGAAATCACCATTCTAAACTCCGTGTTTACCATGGCAGCGAATCTGCAATATCTCACAATTTATTTCTCCGAAGCCGAACATTACTACCGACCATTATCCACTATTATCTCTGTTCAAAACTTTAGGTGCCTGTCGAGTTCGGTAGCCTCTCAACTGTGCAATTAGTTTTCAAAGCAAGTGCTCGCGATTGCAATGGTAGTCCCATTGCTTTCTGAAATAACGCTGCTGAAAATACGTGCTAATATAAAGAACCAACCGGTACACGCGGTCGTGATAACGAACGCACGATTTCACCCACTTATTCTGATCACCGATACTTTTAATCGCTTTCAGACGATGGCCAAGGATCTCTATCTGGCTGTAAGTGTGGATCAAGAGGCCGCACATCAGGCTGTCGCAAGCAACATGCATCAGCGAGGCAGCGACCCACGCTACGGTCTGTTCAATGTACGTAAGAGCATACGAGAACGGCGAAGAGTAGTTGTAGGGTACCCACATTCTCAACGGTAGCTCTCTACTCTCGATTTTAAATAAACTAAGGCAAGCTATGACAGTGACGGTTGACTCCACCAATATCGCGTAGAAAACTGTATTCGATCTGCAAAGGATGTCACTTGATCTCATCGCATAGCTGACGACAAAATTGCCCGACTTACTCGACTCTTCTGTTGAATCTCATTCGAATCTCGACCTCTTCCTCGTTGTCAGGTAAAAAGGGCTCCCTGTCAAGCATGCCCATGAGAATTGCGATCTTTCCACGGATCGCCAGTAGACTGTAGATTTTGTGGCAGCCAACCAGCATGGCAAGTAGAAGGTAGAAGTTGTCGCTGAACTCGTCCTGCGTCCTCACGTTCATGACAATGTCCATGAACTGGCAGAAGGTGACGGTGTAGATTGACAGCAGCAGGATTATCGTGTAAGCCGTGTACAGGGACTTTTTCAAAGGCGATGACCACGACTGTGGCCGCCAACAACCACACACTACGAGCACTCGAAATATCCATCGCAGTATATGCATGCCTCGCGTTTCCGAGAGCCCCGCTTGTTCGACTGGGACCGTTTTCGATTCAACTAATCGGCTACTTTCTCGAACTTCAAACACTCTCAGTTAAGGGGACTCGAGTGATTTTCCGTCCGGTTTAGCCTCCGTACGTTCATAAGGGTGGAATATGTTTCTCCCTGTCCCTCGACTGCGTTACACGTGGCCGGTACCAGAAGTCGTTTGACGAGCGAATGAAATGCATGACCATGGAATATCGATACTCTTTGTGCACTCTGAAACAGGTGAGCTGACATTCCCGCTTAAAGAGATGACCACCCAGAGAAGTTTCCCTCGTGCTTCGCAGGCTGTTATTATCGTAATTATTGACGTATGCACTGCCTCCACTGGGGCTATTACATTTCTATGGATAACGTCGTGTCTCTTACTCTGTCGTAATTTTAATATCCCTTTACTTGATACAATGTCTCTCAAATACAACACTACCACTTTATCGCATATTTACGCGGAACTGATGTCTCCTAGTGGAGCGGGGGAAACAGTTGAAGATTAATTCGCTGGAAATGTGTGCGAGTAAAGAAACGGGGGATGAAGTATTACAGATACTTTCAGTGGGCAATGGAGAGTGTAGGATCCAAGAATTATACATACAGCTGTTCTCTGGTTTCTCTTTGGTTTCGCGAAAATCTGCCCCGCGTAAATTTCTCGCCCCGAGACTGGAAACGAGAGGACTGTCTGAACAGTAAAGACAATTATATAGCGCGATGATGCTAAATGCGTGTAACGTTGAACAAAAAGAGCGAAGTACCTATAATTATTAATTATTGTGTGGTGTGAAACATGAGTTCCCTATGATCTGCGTCGATGTTGTTTCCCGAGGATCGTAAAAGACGTTGAAAACAATTGTGCGAAAGACAAGTAAGATTTTTTTTATAAAGCATGGTACTAATCTTTTGCCAATTTTATTGCTACGTTGATCAGCTTTGCGACTCGTACTTCGATTTCTTATCCTCCGCCACAAGTACTCGTTCCTTGTGTCATTGCGTGTCCAATCACTTTAGAACGATCGAATGAAAACTCCTTTTTTCCGCTACGGCGAAAAATTTACTGTCTCTGGCCTCAATGCAAGAGCTTTATCATTATCGTAATTCAACACGATACTCCACCGACTTGGACATTTGTACTTTAATGAAGAACGCTGCACCACTTGCTGTTTCATACTTTTAACCACCGTCCACTCGAAACATTTTCTTCCTATTATTTTCTCTTTTATCGTGAATTTGCAAGGGCAATGTTGGACAGTGAAGCGAGGACAAACTGTTGACGATTATTTCACTGAAATGTGGAAGGCAAGCAGAGGAAAGAAATGTTGCAGGTGTAGATATGTAGTCGGTGGATAGCGGAGGATAAAACGAAGGCAGGTCAGTTTTTAAGAGAGAATACTAGTAGTCTTGTTTAAAATATTTATTACCACTGTAGTTTAATCTCTAAGCATTTTTAACGGTTCATTCTTCTTGTTTCATTCTTGAGACACGATCGGTCAATAAAAACTGTTGAAGTCATGAAATTGTTGTCTCCTTCGGATCGCTTGAACGGGTTTCGCTACTGCTTGCCTTGTTGAAGCACGTTGTACGCCGAGTAAGCGGTTTTGAGCAACTATAATGAAGAATCGAAGGGTCGAATCGTTTCCACCCATTTCGCAGACAGCAAACTGCTAAAGTAAACTGACTTCTTTTATACTAACGTTCACGAAGGACTCGAGATTCATGGACACAATGTAGGCACTCGTAATTTTGATGGGTATCGTGGCTCGTTTCATGATCATAAAGAAAGATCTCCTGATATTGATGTCGAACTTTGTCCAGTCAGTTCGAAAGAGTGCTGCAGAAACTTCGAGACTCTGAGTGGAGAAAGAAATCGTTACAAAAAGGTCTCGTGATTTGATCGGGGTTTGAATCTGTGCTTTCTAGGATTCTCTTTCTAGCCACGACGAACCTTCAGTTGAACTTCGTTCCCGTACCAACAATAAATGAATATCTGCGTGAGCATGCAACTAGTGTACATTAATACGTGCAAAATCCTGGAGCTGTGGCCTCCCATTTTCACCAATTGGTAGAGATTAAAGCACAACACCAACGCACTCATGGTGAACTGAACCAAAATTATATTTCCGAACTCCCTGTTTATCATAGTGGCGAATCTGCAATTTGTCACCATTCGTTCCATTCATTTGTCATCTGGATCGAGTTCCTCAATTATCACCACTATGAAAGTTATTATGTGTACGTTCAGTTCGGTGGCCCCCTAACACATTATTCACCGCAATTTTATGTAAAAACTACCCCGTGCCACTGGCTATTTTTCCATAATTGATTATTAAAATGTGCAAACACGATTAATCGGTCAACAACATTTGTGAATGAAAGTACGAGTTAACTCGTCACCGGCCAATAATGTGTTACTGTGCAATTATTTTCCAAGTTAAATTTTCACGTCTTTTTATTTCTGTCGAAATCACTTCGAATTATTCAAACGCAACGATGCTGGAATTTTTACTTGTTCGGGTAAGTAAGTAGTCGAACTGTTTCCGCGGGTGCTATTTGAAAGTGTCAATGGGGATAACGAACCGATAGACGCTGTCGTGATATCGAACGCAGGATTTCACCGATTCGTCTCCGCCTCTTTTAATCGCTTTCAAACGACAGCCAAGAATCTTGATTTGGCTGTTAGTATGGATCAACAGACCGCTCAGCAGACTGTCGCAGGCCACGTTCGTCAAGGAGCCAGCAGTCCAGGCTAGAACTTGTTGAACGTACGTCAAGGTGTACAAGTGTAGGGAAGTATAGTTGTAGGGTGTCCAAATTCTGTACGGTAACGTTCTGCTTTCGATCTTTTGTAAACCAGTGACAAATATCGCTGCCACACTTAGTTCGACCAAAAACACGTACAAAAGTGTATTCGTTCTGCAAAGAATGATTTAATTACGGACGGCCTACAGACTAATACCTTAATTTCGTTTCGCTGCTAAGGAGAGCGGGCAGACTTACTCGGCTCTGTCATTGAATCTCGTTCGAATCTCGATCTCTTCTTCGTTTCCTGGCAGGAACGGTTCTCTCTCAAGGATGCCAATTATAATGGCGATCTTTCCACGGATCACCAGCAAACTATACGCTTTGTGACAAGCGATCAGCATAGCAAGTAAGAAGTTGAAATTGTCGCTGAACTCGTCTTGGTTCTTTACGTTGATAAAAATGTCCATAACTTGACAGAACGTGATGCTGTACATCAGTAGCAATACGATTATCGTGTAGACAGTGTAGAGGAACTTTTTAAACGGCGACGACCACGATCGTGGCCGCCAATAACCGCACAACGCCAGTAATCGAAATACAGAACGCAACGTATTCATTTTCAAAGGATCCTTTCGCACCACTCAAAACCCACTTACGATCAGACTAATTAATTCACTGTTCCTCGCACTTTAAACTCGTTCAGTCACGATTAAACGAACTCATGGTTACTTGCTCGTCGAAACTTGTACGATTCTTCCTAGCCACTTGGGTCTCGAATATCAACGAGTTCTCGCGACGACAGGTGAGCGATGATAATGGTAACCGTTCTGGTTATGTAAGGGCAGGGTGCATTTCCCCCTGTCCCTACATAGCAAATACTTGATGTCGAATGACGAACGAATGCGCCGCGTCACCATAGAATATGAATAATCTTTTGTAACCTCTGAAACAATCGATCGTCCACCCCTCTCCCGATGAAGAGTAATACTTATCGATGTGTTCTTTTCAGTGCAAGTGCTGTATCATTATCGTAATTCCCGACGATACTCCACCGACTTGGACATTTGTACTTTAATGAAAAACGGTGCACCATTTGCTGCCTCATATTTTTAACCCCCGTCCACTCGCAACATTTTCTTCCTATTATTTTCTCTTTTGTCGTGAATTTACGAGGAAATGTTGGACAGTGAAGCGAGGACAAACTGTGGACGATTATTTCACTGAAATGTGGAAGGCAAGCAGAGGAAAGAAATGTTGCAGATGTTCATACTTGCTGGATATTGGAGAGCGGTGAATAACAAGAAAGCAGGTTAGTTTTCGAACGAGTACACTAACAGGTTTTGTGTAAAATTTATTGCTAGTTCAGACTAGTTTCCAAGCATTTTTAACGACTTCGTTTTTCGTTCTTCGACAGGATCGGCCAATGAAGTGTGAAATGAAATTGTCTTCTCCTACCATTTCGCTAGGCCTCTTGCTGGCCTTGTTGAAGCACATTGTACGCCGAGTAAGCGGCTTTGAGCAGCTATAATAAATAATCGAAGGGTCGAATTGTTTCCACTCGTTTTGCGGACGGCAACGCGCTAAAGGAGACTTATCTGTTTTATACTAACGTTCAGGAAGGACTCGAGATTCATGGACACAACGTGGGCACTGGTAATTTCGATTGGCACCGTGGCTCGTTTCATGATCATTAAAAGATATCTCCTAGCATTGATGTCGAGCTGTGTCCAGTCGGTTCCAAAGATTACGTTAGAAATTTCGAGACTCTGAGGGGAGAAAGAAATCGGTATTTAAACAGAGCTTTCTATGATTCTCGTTCTAGCCACGACGAACCTTCAGTTTAACTTCGTTCCCGTACCAACAATAAATGAATATCTGCGTGAGCATGCAACTAGTGTACATTAGTACGTGCACCATCCTGGAGCTGAGGCCTCTCATTTTTGCGAATTGGTAGAGATTGAAGCACACTACCAATGTACTCACCGTGAACTGAACCAAAATCACCATTCCGAACTCTCTGTTTATCATGGTGGCGAATCTGCAAATTTTTCCCCATGATACCTGTCTAGGATCTTCACCGACTACCTGCCATTATCTTTGTCAAATAACGTAAGCGGCATCCAATCTCATTCGCCTCTGATTTGTCTGATTATCCTTAAAGCTAACTGCTCGATTGCTCGTCGATTTTAATAAATTTTAAAACAAGAAACACACTCCAGTATTTATTCTGATAATGTTACATGCTTTACTTGCTCACTTAAGATGTCGAAGGATAGTTTTCGCGTAAATTATGGGAATATGAAGAACCAACCGGTACACACGGTCGTGGTAACGAAGGCAGGATCTCACCGCCCGATTCCCATCAACGCCTCTTTTAATTGCTTTCAGACGACAGCCAAGGATCTCGATCTGGCTGTAAGTGTGGATCAAGAGACCGCAGAGCAGACTGTCGCAGGCGACGTGCATCAGCGCGCCAACTGCCAAAGCTAGAGTTTGTTGAATGTAAGTAAGAGTGTACGACGACACAGAAGAGTAATTGTAGGGTAACCACATTCTCATGGGCAGCATTCTGTTCTCAATTTTAACCAAACCGATCCACGAGATCATCAAAATCACAGACGACTCGACCAGAAGAGCGTAGAAAAGTGTATTCGATCTGTAAACGACAGGTCTGCTTCTCACGTCCTTATACTACAATTAATACAGCCTTTCCCAGCCATTTTTGGGTCGCGATCCCTTTTTATAATATTAAAATATTTCCTTCCTTCCATTTATGAAAAACCAGTGTTACATCATTAATAAAATATGGCAATGTAACCATATTAAAATAAATCGACGCGCGGTACGAAGAGTAGCGCGTTTCATTTTTTTTTACGGACAACTGTATGTAGGGTAAATCCGGGAGACGCGGTCGACCTAACATAAAATGGCTATTAAAATTAATATAGAAATTACTTATTTTATCAGAACAAACCTATATGTTCAGAATTTTATGCTGATTCAGAAAAACTGGTCGATATTTGCTTTAAGACAATATTTACTGTAAATCGGGTTGAAAACTGAAGTTATGACATCTGACCACCTCTCCCGAGGTGCCGGGAGAAATGGTTTTCGTCGTTGGCAGAGAACACTCACATATTTATTCATGGAAAATTAACAAAGGATAAAGCAAAATTATTTATGAGTGAATACAACTAGAGATTCATTGATGTTTAATTTGTTTATGCTAAACAAGTAAAGAACACATGAAAGAAAAAGTGAACTACCTACTGGCGATTAGCAAGGCAAATGAATACAAAAGCGAATAAATAAACTAAATAAACAAAAATAATAATAAAATAATAATAAAAAATAAACGAAAATAAAAAAATCGTAACTCGACCATCTCTCCTTTCTGCAGCGAGAGATAGTCTTCTCGTTAGCTTTGAGAGGAAGAGTGAATATGGCCAAATACTTTAGCTGCATTGTCCCTCAATATCTCTACTATCTTATTATCTCAAACATTAAACGAAAATAAACATAGAAGTATATTTTAAATACGATTCTGTACAACCGCTGTTTGACAAAAGAGGTTAAATGTAACCTCAATTTACCTTTTAAAGAAATGACGCTATTCATTCAACTGTTTGGCTTTTAGAGAAGGAATTGCTCCGCGCTTTAATGCATTTTTACGTACAGAGTCTGAAATATAGCGACCCGACCAACTCTCCGGCCCGACCGCGTCTCCCGGACTTACCCTAGAAAAACTGAAACGTTCTACTTTTCGTAACGCGCGTCGAAATAATTGCTAAAAATCGTCAACTAAAAATAACCGCGGTGACCTGCCAGAAAACATTTCGCAACCCGCAGTTTGGGAATCACTGAACTATAATACTAATCGTAATTGTCAGCCTCACTCGGCCTTTTTGTCGAATCTCGTCCGTATCATTTCCTCCTCCTCGTTCCCCGGTAAGAACGGCTCGCGTCCGAGGATCCTAGTGAAAAGAGCGATCTTGCCGCGGATCGTCAGCAAACTGTAGACCTTCTGGCAAGAGACTAGCATAGCCAGTAGCATGTAGAAGTTATCGCTGAACTCGTCCTGAGTCTTCACGTTCACGACAATGTCCATGCACTGGCAGAAGGTGACGGTGTAGATTAACAGTAGCAGGATTATTGTATAAGCCGTGTAGAGGAACTTTTTAAACGGCGATGACCACGATCGTGGACGCCAACATCCGCACACCACGAGTAGCCTGAATATCCGACGCAGGATATACATTTTCGCTTCACTCGAATCACTTGCGGCTCAACACCGCTGCTCTACACTTGAAATTTATTCAGTCGTGGTCAGGGCCACCTTTACCGATGGGCTCACGACCCCTTGGCTATTATCAACGACAAGGGAATTCCTTCTCGCTCCGTAGGAACAGAATATACTTCCTGTCTCCCGATATCGTCACAAATGAGAAATACCAGAAGACGATTGTCGAAGGAACGCAACGCATGACCACAGAATATCGATATTCGTTGCTCAACCTGAAATAGGCAAAGGAGACAACCATCCAGGAGACAGAAGTTTCCCTTACCGTTCCTAGGGTATATTATTATCGTAATTACTGACGATCCGTTTCCGCGATTGGAACGGTTACATTTTTATGCATTCAGTCCCTTGTTACTTCGTTATTTTCTATTTGTAGTACGTTGCTGTCGAGTCTTCCGACTTTGCGGGCAATTGTTTCTCTCGAGTGAAAATGTGTACGATATTGGACGTTTATTTTCTGGAGATGTGAATGACAACGGCCGAGTAGGTTGACGAGGAATATGCACACACGTTTCGAGTAAGTTAGGTTTTGTGAAAGTGATAAAAGTTTGTAGTTTTCGTCGTTAGGGCGGAGTCTATTTACAAAGTCTGAGGAGTAGTGTTCAATGATTATTTATTAATTAACAATGAGGTATTTTACCGTTCCTGCTACGACTCTTTCGTTCTCTGAAGCAGATTATACGTCGAATAAGACATCTTCAGGATCTGTAAGAAACAGGTCCCCTTTAAATTGCAAAACAAAAGAAACTTTTTTAAAAAAAAACCTCTTTAATGATCCATCTGTAGCGTCGTATATATCGCATATTTTTTTACTAAACAAATCTGTTTTTTTTAAAGCTTACGATATTAATAAACTTTGTGTTAAAGAACAAGTCTCGTATTCAATGCGTTTCTTTGTAATTATGTAAATGAAATAGAAACGTTTCATTTTCAACAAGAACGAATAAGTAGTAGGGTAGACCGGGGGCGGTAGTAACACTTTGATTTTGGAATACGATTACGCAGAGACTATCACGGTTGGAACAAAAGTTTTTACACGAAAATGCTACTTACTTACCTAACATCATTGAGACACAACAGTTTCGCTGTATGTCAAGTAATATCCAAATTATTGGATAAGGAAGAGTCGATTTAAGAGTCGATAATAGCACAAATTTAACTTTAAAAAATTAAAATATTTGTTGATTTTGATTATAATAATAAATGAAAGAAGTAAAATTTAAAACCAATTACGAGGTATCGCAATTTATTGTGGCAGAAATAGAAAACATTTTGGCTGGTGCATTATCCATGTGATCAATTTTTACATTCAGGACATTGCACCCATTTTTTATTCGGTTTCCTTATGCTGTGCTATAGAACGCCATGCAAACACGACAATATTATTCATCTTTTTTGTCACTATTCGGTTCTGTCGCGGTACAACTCATCCCTACTGCCGAAGTCACAATCGCCCCCGACTAGACTATTGAACTTAAATTATAAATTTTAATTGACGAGACGCACAAAAGTGGGAAGTAACATCAGTATTACTTTAAAAATGATCTGATTAAGTATTGAAAGAAGGAAAAACACATACTTGCAAAGGAAGTATTTATATTACAATTTTAAATCAATAAGAAAAAGTTACTTCAGGGTGTCGAGAAATTATTTTCTTCGCTATACATGTCTATTTTGTATCTATACTGCTAGAACATGGATATGTGTATTCCAAATGTCATTCTTCATCGTATATCCAAAATTTGGGTTAATATCTATCATATGTTTTCAGATATTTAACGCGTTACAATCACCCCCCCTGTTACTATCGCCCCCGGTCTACCGGCTACCCTTAAATGTAACTGTGTACTAACGCTAACGAACGTGTTCAAGTCCATCGTGAATACGTAGGCGCTGGTCAGTTCGATTGGAATCGTCGCTCTTCTCACGATCGTTATCAAACCCTTCTTGGTTCCTTCGTCGAGAATCAGCCAGTCTATCTCAAATATTCTGTCTACGATTTCGACACTCTGCTCTTGAAAAACGTAGGAAAGAGAAGCAAGGAAATTTTATCCTCTATCGTTCGATACCATTGATCGAACGGTCGAGATTCAACGGGCGCCGAAACCATTCACGTCCCGATTCTACCAGTACCTTCAATTTCAGTTGATTCCCGTACCAGCAGTAAAAGTAAATTTGCGTCATCATGCAGACCATGTACAGGACGAACTGCAAATACTTTGAGCTCATTGGCGGTGTGTTGGCCAATTCGTACAAGATGAAGCACACCACCAGAGTGCTCGACACGAGCTGGATACCGATTATCAGTTGGAACTTCTGCTGGATCGCGAACGCGTATCTGTGTTTGGAAACAGAATATCGAAATAAAGAAGCAGAAGAGAGAAATAAAGAAGCCTGCCTTTTAACGATTCGCATGCATTCGCGGTAGATTATCGTTGGCTCGAAATCGGGGGGGGGGGGGGGGGGAGAAAACTGACCCGTACAAGTAGTCGTGGAATCGCACAAACCCGCCAAGATCCGGTCTCGGTTTTGTCGCGGTCTCTTTCAATCTGTGCGCCAAGATCTCCTGCTGGCTGCACGCGTGGACGCAGAACCCACAGACGATCACGTCGCAGGCCACGTTCAGAAGCGACGTACCGATCAGAGCGGCGATTTGATGGACATAAACGACGAAATACAGATTCGTTTCGGAGTAATCAAAAGGCAGCCAGGCACTGTACGCTAATTTCCTGCTTTTAAGATCGGTGAAGAGCGATGACAGTATCATGCTGAAGACTGTCATCTCCACCAGGATCGTGTACCAAATTGTGATCGACCTGTAAAGTGTCTATGAAAATCCCTCGGCAGATTTACATAGGTAACTCGGGTAAATTCTCACGAAAGTTAGTGGCTTTCTTTTCGTAGCTCTTGCCTGGAAAACATAGATCTCTATCATTTTCCAGATGCACGATTAACAATAAAACTCTCGACTGCGCAAATATTTCGTACGTTAACCCTTTGCATTTGACAATTTCGATTATATGAATAGTAACAATTAGGGGCGTCCGCAGACTTTTCTCCAGGGTGGGGTGGGGGGACAACTTTGGGATGATGGTAAAGAAAAATATACCCCTTTGGCTTTTTTAACCCATTTTATAGTGCCAATGTAATTAAATATTTAAAATCGAAATTTAAGAATATTCCCTGTTTTAGTATAACCTTAATAAAGATCAGTTTTGAAAAATAATCAATTTTTTCTCAAAAGCCAGGGGGGCAACTGCCCCTTTTGCACCCCCCTGCGGACGCCCAGGGTTATAGTAGCCCGTGAGTCATGATCCTCTCCGTATAAGTATGCAGAATAGGCAGAATGGACCGCACAACCGAAACCGGAAACAAATATATTTTGGGGGAACGAACAACTGAATTGATGAGTGTAGAATTTAGCACAGTAACATAGAATTGTTATTAACACGTTGACTGTCCACGAAATCTGGAGGTGCTATAAGGTAGATGTCCCCATTACGGACCGCGTCCCCATTAGTGACCAAATTATTCATTTATATTGTTTATTGCAACACAGAAAACAAAATATCAACCAGAATTCATTTATAGTTTCATACGTTATTTATGTAGCCGTACATTCATCTTTAAGTAAATTCACATGTAAATTAGGACTTGGTCGTCGACATGAAAGTTGACAGATTCTAATAACGTGAGGTTATACTACAGATATCATTAAACTCGCAAATTTTACAATAAAAATACATGGATCCATGCAGCAACTTACTCAAATTAACTAGAAATATATACAGAATTATAAAATAAAAAGAAAATATTCATTTTCTTTCATTATTGTAGCAAAGAAGCGATAGATGGTACAAGTTGGTCAATAAAGGGGACATCAGGTTCAATATAATTTTCACCATAATTTTTGTGTAAATAGTCAAATATCACTCTAAAACTAATTCGATTAAGAAACTAGAGACTTCAAAAAATACAATGATCCATATTTTACTCAAACATTGTCGTATATTAGTGAAAAAATGACTATTTCGAACCAATAACACTCTTAAACGGTCGCTAATGGGGTCATTTACCTTACTCGACGCCGAAAATTTTTTGTTTATGAGAGCGTACACGCTCCGATCGCTCCGATCGGTGTAGTCGGCGTCGGTCACTGAACAAAAAACACGCCGATCGGTGTAGTCGGCAGTCAACGTGTTAATTAAAGATACACCCGATCCCACTCGCGTGGCACATTCTGACACATACAGCAAGGAATTTTCCCGTAAAATTTTGCAGTAAAATTTTCAGCATTTACCATGTTCATATCTGTGTTTAAATGTTAGATAAAATATGATCATTTACCCGATGCTCTTCTCGAACTTATTTTGAATGGCCGCCTCCTCGGCACTCGTTGGTTTGCAGGGCTCCTGTTCGAGCATGTTGCCGAGGATTTCAATGTTCCTGCGGTTTACTAGAAGCGTGATGATCTTGCAGCAGGCCAGAACGGACGCGATGAACATGTAGAAACTGTCGCTGAGATCGTCCGCTGTTCTCACGTTTAATACCACATTCAAAAACTGTGACACGCAAAATGTGTGCAGCAATAAGAACACAAAGACCGTGTACGAAAGATACGCAATCCTGTTACGCGTTGTAGAAAGCATGGAGGGACCCCTCCAGCATCCGCAAATTGTTAGTATGTTAAACGCTGGTCGCAGAATATTCATCTTTCGCTTGGTAAAACAAACGACAGATATTTAGATGCATATAACGGTGGACGAACTGTCGTAGAGGAGATTGAAATGCGTTTTTAAGGACTGTATCGCTGTAATGCTGCAGTTCCCAGGCAATTTTCAGTCCTTTAATTGTAAACGATTAATTGTATCTCATATTCTGTCCACGCGTCTGCCAATTTCATTTTCTACCAAAGAAATTTTCATCGAAATAGCGCCCGATAGTTGCTTGGAAATCGGATCATATTTTTGATTTATTACGATTTTCTACGCGATAAAGTTCCACTCACAACCAAAGTTCTGGAAGCAATTTTACAAAACACTGGCAACTGACTACAGATTGTCAAGTACGTTGAGGGGGCTCCGTTCCCTTTCCTTTCCGAGTGGGACACTGTCCGCGCGTCGACCCCCGTATGCACCCCCTGTATCATTATCATAATTTCTACTGTGTTCTACTGTACGCGACCGACAGGATTATATTTTCATAAATCCTGTTGCGAAGTCTTTTATTTTAAGCCTCGATCTTTTACTATTTCAGTATGCCGTGGCGGACCCCCTTGTCGCAGCAGTTTATTTATTCACGGGAAGATTTAACTATTCAAGAATGGGAAACGAGACGGAGACATGAGGAACGTTTGGGAAATAAATAGTTGGAATTGAACCATAAATCTTTTATCGCTGTAATAAGTTTTCTTCAAGATAAATCTTTTATTATTGTAACACAGAATTCTGTTATTACAGGTAGATTACCCATTGGCAGAGTATAATTGGAAGGTATGTAGCACGTACTATATTGAAAGAACAACTATTATTGCGCACAAAATTGTATGCCTGTCTTACGATTTCAACAAAAAGAGTTGTTTAAAAAAATACATTGAACTTTGGTTTTATTTCGCAGATTTTGCAATTATATCTGAACTTTTACTCCTAAGCTTCTCCATATGGATATATAGATAGCACGACCCACGATTTGGTAATTTTAAATAGCCCACAAGACGTGCAAAACTTTCTTCTTTCCAGAAAACTTACTTTTTCCCAGAGTTGGGCAAAATACACAATTTTTTCAATTACCTAAATAATTAACGATTACCGAAAATACTGAGTAATCAACTACACAATTACATTTTAGTTATAATTTGTAATTTGTAATTTGTAATTAGATTAAATTTTGCCCAACTGTGCCTTTTCCCATAAATTGAGCATTCCAAATAGCCCATTAGGCCCGCGAAACCTTCCTAATATACTTACTTTTTCCCACAAATTCGGGATTTTAAATAACCCACAAACCCTTCTTTTCCCCCATAAAACTATTTTTCCCACAAATTTGGGGTTTTAAATAGCCCACAAGAGAAACCAAAATTTTTTTTCCCACAAATTCGGGATTTTAAATAGCCCGCAAGATCTTCTTTTTCTCACAAGACTAATTTTTCCCGCAGTTTCGGAATTTTAAATAGCCCACAAAACCTTCTATTCCCACAAAACTAACTTGTTCCCCGCGAAAGGAAATTTTTCGACCCCACAATTCTCTTGCAAAAGTTGTAGAAATATTGTGGGCATAGCGTGGGAACGACTTATGGCTAGTCATTCATGTGATGGTAATTGAATTAAAACAGTAATTTTCTTTTCACTATCTTTTTTATTAAAATAAAATGCATTTACAATTACAGCCGATTATTGATACATTTGTTACTTGAAACCGTGCGTAATTTACATTTGTCTTACAATTAAAGGTGTATCGGGAGGTACAAATGTGATCAATACGTTATCTATAAGTAATGCTACCGTTAAACATATATGTATATCATCTCTTACACTCTCCTTTCTGTACAATATACTTTCATATGACTTATAAACTCATACCTCATAACAGATCATCACTTATACGATTGTACTAATTATAAAGTTAGTTGGTTCCATCTGGTCGTGATCTTCCTGCGACTTTTGGCATCTTTTTATTGGTGGAGTCCTCCAGCTCTTTCGGCTTGTAATAATGCGGGGCAACTTCCAAAAGCCATTTGCTCTCTATTTCCGTTACCTAGCACACAATTAATAGAACAAATTGAAGAAAAAGTTAAGTACCCTTAGACGCTTCTGCCTCTTTTCAAATTCTCGTCGCAATACGTACTTGCCGCATGAATTCCTTCGTAGTAAAAACCAGTTCGTGGTAAAGCAGCCAGCGCGGCAACTCTTGGAACAATGAACTGTTCGGATGGATCGACACGGTTTGATTGTGCTTCGCGGTCTTATAATGGCCCCCTTTCGATAATCGGGCTACGTGGTAAAAGTAACCCGCTGTGATAGCCTTGAATAACCACAAGCGCAAGTCCAGTTATTTACGTAAAAGATAAATTTATGAAAGTTTATTTCCTAATTTAATTTATTTCATAAGTAAGTTTTAAAAGATATTCAATACGCGAGCCGCTCACTTTTCTAACGTTGATGGTCTCGGAGATTCCTGAAACGAGTTCCATCTCGACCCGCTGCATTAGTCCTACCAATTGTTCCCGGACGTCCCTTGCCCGTTTCATCGATCGATGCTGAATGAAATTCTCGTAGCACCAATGGGTGCTGAAGTCGCTTTGCTGCCACTGATTGTACACGTTCAGCAAGGTGAGGTGGTCACCGCCGGGCACGTGGAAATTCTTTCGCGCCGTGTCTGCGTGAATGATCTTGTCTTTCGGCCTGTAGAAAATCGCCCCGTTCACCGACAACATCGCGGCAATGGTGGCCACTTCCTCCGAGCAGCGGTACTGCTCGCTGGCCAGCAACATTTTCGCCATCATTGGGTCCAACGGAAACTCGGCCATCCTCCGCCCGAGTTTCGTCAGTTCCCCGCGATGGTTCAAAGCCCCCAACGCGTAAAGCTGCTCCAAAGCTAACACAAGCGTCTCGTGCGGGGGTGGATCGAGGAAATCGAAGTGGACCAGATCGTTTATTCCCAGCGCTTTCAGAGTGAGCACGGCATTCCCTGGAATGTTATCTCGTTATTCGATTAGGCACAGGATAGAAATTTGTACAAAAAAAATGATGACTTCTCGTTGATTCTGACGATATTACCGAGGTTGATTCTCTGAATCTCGGGCACAGTATTGTCCTCCAGTTCGTGTTGGTAGGCCCAAGCCGTGTACAAGCGGAAACACTTGCCTGGAGCCACTCTCCCAGCTCTGCCAGCCCGTTGATTGGCAGAGGCTTTACTGATGGGAACCACCATCAAGCTTTCCATCCCTGTTCTAGAGTTAAAGTTGTTCTGCTTCGCGAACCCAGGATCTAGCACGTACACTATATTGTCTATGGTTAAAGACGTCTCCGCTATATTCGTGGCGAGAACTACCTGATAAAATGAACACCATTTCTAAGAAAGAATCCAAAGGAAGCCCAAAAGAATCTCATTCTATTCCCACATCCACTCATACCTTTCTCGCACCGGGTGGAGTCGGCTGAAATATCTTCGCCTGCATGTCGCTCGGAAGATTCGCGTAAACGGGCAGGATCAGCAACTCCGCCAATTTCGATCCCAATCGTCTCACCCTCTCTTGCAACATTTCCTGGCACGTCTCTATTTCGTCTTGACCTGTGCGACCAAGTGTTCGTTACGCTAGGAGCAATGATAGATCGCTAATGAGGGGCGAGAGGGAGAAAAGGGGGACACTTGCCTGTTAGGAACACGAGTACGTCGCCATTGGGTTGCGTCGCGTGTATCTGAAGAATGGAAACAACGCAGGCGTCGATGTAGTCTGCCTCTGGAGCTTTCGTGTAATAAATATCCACGGGAAACCGTCGACCAGGTATTCGAAAAATGGGGGCGTCGTCGAAGAACTCGCTGAACTTAGTCGCGTCTAGAGTGGCCGAGGAAATCAGCAGCTTGAGGTCCGTTCGAAATCTCGTGATATCCTTCACCAATCCGAACAATATATCGGTGTGCAAGGTGCGCTCGTGGGCTTCGTCGATTATCATAACGCTGAACAGAATATCAGAACACTTTTAATTCATTTACTACCCCCTCTACTCTGTACTCGACGTCTCGTCAAGCCTTTTAGCATGGGCATCCGAAGGGAGGGTGCAAAAGGGACAGTTGCTCCCCGGCTTTTGAGAAAAAACCGTTTATCTTTCAAAACTGATCTTCATTAAGTTTATACTAAAAGAGGGAATATTTTTAATTTCCGGTATTAAATTCTTAATTGGCACTACAAAGTGGGTTAAAAAAAGCAAGGGGAGTATATTTTTCTTTACAATCATCCGAAAGTTGCCCACCCCCTCCCTGGAATTAAATCTCCGGACGCCCTTGCCTTCTAGAAAACATTGAATGCGTAGCGTTGTACCTGTAGGAAGCCAGGTCTGGTTCGCTGAGAAATTCTCGGTGGAGAGTACCGTCGGTCATGTACTTAATTCGAGTACGGTGGGAAGTGCAATCCTCGAAACGAATCGCGTAGCCCACTTCGTTTCCCAGTTTCACAGCCATTTCGTGGGCGACTCTCGCTGCCACGGACATAGCAGCCACTCTCCTCGGCTGGGTGCAGCCAATGATTTTATTGTTTTCCGCGAACCCAGTCTCGTACAGATATTGCGGTATCTGCGTCGTTTTACCGGAACCCGTTTCTCCTTCTATTATCAACACCTAACGCATTAACGTAGCAATGAACTGCACGATACAGGTGTATATAAATACACGCATACAATGTATACCTATGAGTAACAAACCTGATGATCCTTGATGGCTTGAATCAAGTCGTTCCTGAAAGGGTAGATCGGCAGACTCTTCTTCGTCTCTTGTATCGTTTGCAAAGCTTTCAGTTGCGGTGGTGGACTCTCCTCGCGTTTTCTGCCCTTCTCGCTGCCAGGCATACGCAGCGCTTGAACGAATTCCACCTCGTCCTCCAGAAGGAGATCGTAATCTTCTTGCGCTGTAGAATGTTCAAACTATCGTTAATAATCTTTGCAACATATTGGCGGAGGGTCTAGGACCTCTCGAGTTGTAAGACTCGAACCTTTCCTGTCTTTGGCGCCGAAACGAAAGACGGCAGACGACATCTGTTCGGATTCCCATTTGCTTTGCTCAGATTGCGGTGGTTCATTGTCGTGCATATCCTGTTCCGGTTCTTGTTTTCCCTTCTCCAGGGGCATGTGATAACGTTGCACCCTTTCTAGCTCCCTAGCTTTCTCGTGTTCTTTCGCCAATTGAAGTAACTGTTTCTTGTGGTCCCTTTCTTTCCTCTCCTGCTCTGTCAGTCTAATTCATTGCAAGCATTGTTAGTTTTATATTGATCTTTATACGATGCGATACTATTGTATGCTGTCGTTTAAAAATTTACATTTCCTCTTCGAATAGGTATTCGTCATCGATAATATCGGCTTCCAATTCGGCCACCTTATCTTCCTTACGTTTCTCCAAGTACTTTCTGCGCGATTCGACTCGCAGCTTTGGCACCAGCTTCTCGCGCATATCCGTTTCCATGATTTTGAGCCTCTTTGCTGCTTCAGCTACGCAATAAGTAACATATGCGATAGTAAATAGTGCAGTTCATAGAGAATACAAAGTAGTTGATGCCGCACGGTCAAGTTTATTACCTGCCCCCGAGCCAGCTGGCATAGCGACCTTCCGTGTTTTGCTCTCATCTTTTGCTTTAAGTCGATTAGCAAATTCGTCTCTCTCCCTGATATCCTTCTTACGCCTCTCCTCTTCGCTGTCGCTATCCTCGCTGGAGGATTCTTTCCTTCTGTATTTACTCATGATGCAGTTGATATCAGTGATAGGTTAGGGTAATTTCTTATTAAATACGAAGAGCAAAACATATAAAGAGCCCGATTTTATGCCCCCTTCTTAAATGTCGAATCACAGGTGATCCCGATCGCACAGAAAGCAAAATATTCTTCCTCTTATTCCGACGATAAATACAAAAGCGCGAAGCAAGACAAGGTTATGTGAGGTTAGTTTCACACATAACCTCTTCGATTGTGATTAACGATGAGTTTTAATGCTCTCAATTAACGTCCATTTAAGTGCATGCGTACTGAGGAGAATAGGGGGGGCAAGAATGTAATGTATTTTCCTAGGTAAAGTAACGAAAAGATTTATTCAATTGGAGCAAACAACAAATCGTTTCAACCGAAAACATTAATCGGCCAGCGGCCATATTCCAGCCAGGAATGGAGCGTGTTGCTAGGCAACCTGCGCAATTGCGCGCAGAGTAAACGTGCGCAAGTTCATTCAATAATAACTGCGCACGCCACCTTCATTCATCGATCCTTCGATCTTGCCCTATGCATACAGTAGCAGTAAAGCTTCTATCTATTTCTATTGCGCATTCGAAGTTAGAAAATAAGAGTTTCACCAGTCTCTGTATAGAGAGAGCGAAACCTATACTCTTTGTGTTCAATTTTCTCAGTGTGACTTTTAAATTATTTCTCATTCAATCCTTGTCGCAACAAACTTCTGCATTCTTGTTGCCCGAAGTTCGTTCAGCTTACCACTCTCCAAAGTTAATCTAGAAGTGCCGTTTGTCCGCCGCTCTGTAGAATAATCAGTAGAATGAAATTCGAAACGGGGTGAACGACTTAAAAATCATTGTAAATTTATTGACATCAACACAGGAACCTTTCAGCGAGAAAGGTATTATAGTATATATATATATATATGTATGTGTATATATATATATATATATATATATATATATATATATATATATATATATATATATATATATATGTATGTATAGATACGCGATTAGGTGCCGTTTACACAATACAAAGAATTCCACGGAGGTTTCCTCGTTTAAGATTGATTAATTCCTAGGAGAAATATACGTGGTTGCGATATTATATAGAATTCAGAAGCCAAAAATATTCTCCCAGAACGCCGAGATAGCTCGATAGATCCCCAGATGTTATCTTCTCTCGACGCCGCTTCACTTCGAATGATAAAGAGCGCGCACTAAACAGAGCCGATCGTTGTCTCGAATATACTTTTTATTATACATACATTAATGAAAATATATACATGGTAGACTGCAGCTCGTCGAAGCAGCGAAATGTCAATGTAGTGAATCAGCTACAGTATTCGTACACGAGCCTGTGTGCAATTATTCTCTGTTCCTTCCTCGCAACGTCCTCTCGGTTACCGGAGCACGTCGAGATTTCGGGAGGCACGTGTAGGCCGACACGCGTAGACCATTACAGTGTGTTTGTTGCACGCTTATTAATTAAGATTTCAAGTGTTTCCAATTGTCGAACGACGGATGCCTGAACGTTTGTTTCCCCCTTCGCTTCCCGAAACGACAGAATAAAAATGCTTCGCGATCGGTGAATTACATGGAGCGAAACGCAATAACCGGAATACATGTGGCGTATATTTCTGTGCATGCGTGTACTTTCGCTGGCTTCGATTAACATCTGAATCTTTGTCTCCCTTTCACACACACACACACACACACACACACACCCTATCTCTCTCTCTCTCACACACATACACACACGGACGTACACTCTGCCTCTCACGTTCCCTTTCTTCCCTATTCTACTGCACAGCCAAACACTTACTCGATCACTCGGCTTCAAAGCTTCGTTTTAAATCTCCTCCGCCCTCTTATCTCCTTTCCGCGAGATCTATTTTTCCCGCGACAATAAAATTGCGATTATCAGCAGAGACTGCTGCAACGATTGTTTCCTTGTACATACGTTTCCCTTTCATCCACGGCAATCTACCCCTTTCCTTCGCGAGAACTCTCGTTTACATTCCTAATTGTAAGATCAATCGCGATCTCGTCGCGTTCGATTAAAGAGATAACCGACAGGCGCTTGTGTGTCGAAAGCTTTCGCGTAACGGGGCTGACCGGTGCTTTCTACTGAACTCGACGATCACTATCAAATGCAAATCCTGCGGCCACGATGGCCATTCAAATGCCTTTGTCTATCCTGGAATTTACAAATCCCACCGTGTCGGTTCTCGCTTCAACTTCGAATTAAAAACTGAACATGTGTCTACTGTTGCTCACGCGTTAAGATACCAGAGAATGTGGGTGGTTCGTGCCGGTGCCAACTACTTATCGAAACGCCTCCCCCGAGGGACACACGATCCGTTCAGAAATCCAACGGCTGATCGAATGCCCATCGCCGAGTAATTACCGATCGAACGCGGTTGCACGGCTGTCGTTGCTCGTTTCGTTTACAGACACTGGACGATCCCTAACGGATCGGTATATTGTTCGAAATCCTGTGCATCCCCGCCCTGCAACCTACCAAAACCATTCAATTTCGACTACGTAAATATATTAAAATTCTTGCGGTGATTCAGGCACTGCGATTGACTTTACATTTTCCCCCCTCGCTCGTCCGACAGGGGGAACCCGCGACAGCCGTGCGATAGAAATTTCGACAAGGCGGAATGCAGAGCGCTCACGAAACGATAAAAGAGATCTCTCTCTCTCTCTCTCTCGCGGGAAGAGGTGTCGGAGAAACCGTTTCACGAGTACACAGTGGCAGCGCGCGCGCGCGCGTTCGTTCGGCACTCTAATCTCATTCGCTCAACCCCCTTGCCCTCCTAATACTCTTTCGCCGTCGCTGAATTACATGTATACAATCGCTGGCTCGCTGGATCGCTAGATCGAAACTCGACTTCGAACGACAAGTTTACGATGATCACGTTACTCTTCTACAGATGAACATGCAGCGTACAAAACATATCTTATCTATATATTTATTTTTTACTGTTTTTTTTCTCTTCTCTTTTCTGTTAATATATACCTAGTTGCTTTCATCCGGTATTACGTGCACACGCTATATATATTTAAATATACGCGGGTTTACGTTCATACGCGCTAGCAAGGATTAACAATCGATACCTTTACCCGACGCGACGAGGCGCGCGTCGGCGCCGTTGTCGTCGCCGTCGCGAATCTGGCCGACTCTCGAATCGCCGAGGACAACGGGAAGGATAGAAAACGGCGGTGCATCACGCGGCTGGGCTACTATTACACCTCGGGATGGAGCGGTTTTAAAATCTGATTCTGGTCTCGATCCGGCCGCTCGTCGCGCGAAAGCCCGGGCCCTTCCTGGCTACGACAAGAAAAATATATGTATGTATGCGCGTACGTTCTTATCTATATATATATGTATATATAGCCGACAATGATTCTCCATCAGCAAAAATAAATCACACATCGATCGCGAACCCGAACGAACGTTCTGTCATGAGAACTTTCTCACGGTCGAAGATTCTTCTTGTTTCCGTTTCCTCTTGCACGCCACGACAACGACTATCGCTCTCTCTCTCTCTCTCTTTCTCTCGTCCGTTACAGTGTTACACGACATTCCAGTCATTAGTGTGGCACAAATTCTGTATTCACGTAGCGAACAAGCTTCATTCATGCTTCACGAGTCGTCCACATCCATCTTCCTTACTTTGCCGCGCTCAGAGCGCCAAGTATACGCGACAATTCGTTCCAAATCAGTGACCAGAATCCCGTGTGGTTTCTCCTTGTTATAATCGGGACAGAAAATATTAGCCGCCTAAGGCCAATTCTCTATCTCGGAGTACAGTAAAAGAGAATGCGAGTTACAAGTTCCAGACACGGGGCCGAAGCGAGACACTGATCTCTTTGCCGAGGCGGCCAATATTTTCTGCCTCGAATGCGGCTCGTCGTTCTGGAATCTAGCTTCCTAGTTTCTTTCGTATTCCTTTGCACCCGCAACCAAGGGGCAAGCAAGCAAAGAAATTTTCATCGTCGCCAGATGGACGCGTGGCCACCGGATCGCGGTTCTATCTCGTACACCCGACCCCGTAACCAGCATCCGAGGATCGCCGATTCCGCGGTTCTCGTGCCGTCACCAATTTCGTAAACCTAGGCTTAAAAAGTAAAATAGAGGCCAGCGAGTCGGTCGGTCATAATCGGTCGGTCAGTCGGTCGGTCACTGGGCCGAAGTGAATCGGTTCAACGCATTAACGCTTTGATTCGTTTTTTTTTTGTCAGTCTGTGCTCTCCTAGTTCATGACGAATTACAAAAAGAAAGAAAAGAAAAGAAGAACAGAAAGGAGTAATAAGAAAAGAAAAATTAAAGAAGGCTGAAGTATAGATGTTCGGGCTCTGTCGAGGAGGAATCACGTTTTTGTGACTCGGTAAACGCGATCCACGGGCGAAACGGTCCCCTTTTCTGTCCGCGAATCGCTGTAAAATGCATCCTGTACGCGCCCACCGCACCGTCTAGCGCCAGCGGCAATTGAAACGCGTGCTTCGAAGACGACGATACGCCGCGGTGTCCCTCTCCCGTTCCCCTTTCTCGCTCACTCGCCCTTTTCCCTTTTTACCCCGGGACGCAAGGAACGAGCAAGCCAACGACCGCTCGGAATTCGGCAGGCGTTCTCGCTTCTGTCCTCGCGCCAGCGTCTACGCATCGCGAGAGGAAAGAAATTCGCGGGCGTCTCGGGCTTATCAGTCGCGCGTGCGATCGTGAGTCATCGCTTGGACGCGGAAAGGAACGCCAAGACACTGTGTATAATTGTATATTACACTCTAACGAACGGCGGTGTCTGTACGGTCTCACGCCGAATTTCAAAAGTCCTGCGATATTTCTACGACGCCCCGTGCTTTCTTAAGTGCTTATGTTTTTGTCGCTTTTTTCTTCCCCCCTTGGTTTTCACTTTGTATCAGTAACGTTATAATAGGCAGTGTTCGTTGAGAAACTGCTACAGGAACACACGCGAATCTTCGAGAGAAATCGAGTGCCTACCGTAACTCGAAACACGCAGAACGCGAGTATTATCTCCCATCCCCACCTCCTCTATCCTACCCACCCCCACTCGAAATATCTGAAAAGTGTGACGTCGCGGACGCGCGTTTACCGCGGCATCCTTCGGAACGGATTGCACGTTTCTCTTCGATAATAGCGTCTATAGCAGAAGAGAAGTTGCGTCGTACTAAAAAAATATATATATATATATATGTATGTATATGTATATACACGTACGTTCGTCATCGCTTTTCTGGTTTTTTGTCTCCCGGTTTTTCTTTTATTCATCCGATTTTGGCATTCGCGCGGAACATCGAACCGCGAGAGATTCGGCAATTAGATATCCGATCGCGGCGAGCCGTGTAGGAGCGGCCCGGAGATTGTCGCGTATAGTAACGACTTAACGAGCGATCGATGGATCGATAGATCGCTGATCAGACCCCGGAATCTCTTTCCTTCGCCGAACAGGGACGATAGCAGGCCGGGTATCGGTCATATCTGACGGCGGAGTTTCAGTAAGAAACGATAAAAACGACCGCGAAATCGTGTCCGAAACAGCGACGACATGTAGTAGCGGGTGGTGGGTGGTGGTAGTGGTGTAGCAGCGACGAAATGTTAGTTAATTGCAGTTAGCAGCTATGGCTGGAGTTTGTGTGTGTGTGTGTGTGTGTGTAGGCGACAGTCACGTACTGTACTCGTTGCGTCTGTAGTTCGAATGGGCTTGAAAGGATTCGCGCGATTCACGATGAGGCTCGTTCTTTATCTCCCTCTCTCGCTGCTGATGATCACGGCCGGCCAGAGTCTTCTCGGTCTGGCGGCCAGAGAGGAGAAGAAGGTCCCACGATCGCCGTGACCGGGCGATCATCGAAATAAAGTCCACCGGTAGTGTGGTAGCGTCGGTCGATTTTACATCAAAGTCACTTGAATGCGGAATCACAGAATGACGCAGCACCGGCAGTATCGTTGTCGGGACGCACCCGCGCTCGGCGGAGGTGTCACCGGCGCGAAGTACGCGTGGACTTTGATGTTGGGCAAGTGCGTCTGCAACGAATCGGTGGAGCGGGGCTCGTTAGAAGAGAGGATTGCCATGTACTTTGATTGTTTGATACAGGGAGGGGAGGCTCTCGACCGGATAGATAGAACACGAAGCTGAAAGATCGAGGACTCGAGGCCAAACGGTATTTAGAAATTGATCGTCAGAGTGGCCGACCGTTCGGTCGACCCTCCGGGTAGAAACTGTCGCGACAGAGAATCAGCTCGCGTGTAATGGAAAGCCGATGGGTAAAGAACTACATGGTGAGACATTACTCGTAGTCTACGTATGCCAGCTCTGGTGATTAGTTGACAGTCGTAGAGCTCGATGCGCTCGAGATTGTGGCAGGCTTGTAGCAGGTGATCGAGGCTGGCGTCTGTTATGAGAGGACAGTTGTCCAGTTCGAGCACCGCCAAATGCTCCGCTGCGCACGGCGACAGGGCCAACTGTCGGATACCCTCGTCGGTGATCAGCTCGCAATGCGACAGGCTCTGTTTTCGTGAAAGCACAAGGTTTTACGAGACTGATCCGCGTGAATCTCTGTACGGAGCAATGTGTGAGAGGGGCAGCTCGGGATTTACATAGAACGAGAAGCCCCGAACGAAACCGTGGGCGAACGCACCAATTTCTCCAATCTAGGACAACCCATGGCCAGGTGAATGAGGGTGGCGTCTGTGATCAAAAGGCACTCTTCCAGGTCCATCTTCTCTAGCAGTCTGCAGTTCTGAAAGCCGAAAGCAACCGGTTGATCGGACCGTGGCGATTGGCGCGGACGATCGAACTCACTTTCGCCAGAGCCTGAAAGCCCGCGTCGGTGAAGTGTGTGCAGGCCACGCATTCGAGGACGCTGAGGAGCGGACAGTGCTGCGCCAGAGTGACCAGGGAGGCGTCCGTCAGATTCGGGCAATTCGACAGGCAAACGTAATGCAACCGTGGACACTGCTCGCTTAGGTCCCTCACCGCGTCGTCCATTATATTCTGCAACGAATCTGTTTTCATAAAGCTCGCCGATCGCGCGTAGGCTTCAACAGGTGGAGCGCCGCGACCGCTCGACGCGGCAGCCGATCGCGCCTCGATCCTAATTCCAGAAACAACAATGTCCAGAGGAACGCGCTATCGCTACCTACCGGGGGTTAAATAGCAGCGGACGACAGGCGTCGCGAACGGGGGGGGGCGGGGGTTGGACTGTCAGGCTCGCGTTAATATTCACCGTAAGCGTAGGTGCCTCCATAGTCTGGAGAGTCTCGTCGCGAAGCGAACGGCAAATAACGCGGCGTGGCTGCGTTGCTGTGGGTCGCGGCGCTCAACCTGTTAGCTCTTTGCACTCGTGTGTTTGCTGTCTTATAGTCGCCAAGTTGGATACCTAGATATCTCCGAGTGGTCGCCGCGGCGAAAATCGTGTTGCGCTAATTTGCGTCCGCGACTAAGTACATAACAGTGAAAATAGTAGAGTCGGTGTTATTCTCTCGCGCGGCAGACTTAGCGCGAGGAAAATCGCTGCGCGATAATGAATACTTCCAAGGCGAGTGAACACGATGGGAGAGGGGAGCGATGGGGTGGAGTTGGGGGACGGGGGGAGGGTACCGGGTCGCGAGTCATACGAGCGCAAAGATTTAAGCCCAGGGTGTAAGCCAATTGTGTTTGCCTAAAGTACCCTGCATTCGTGTAGATTGATCGCCTCTAATTTGGGACATTCCTGAGCGAGACATTTCACAGCCCTGTCCGTCAATTGGCGGCAGCCTCTGCACAGAAAGCTACGCAGCTCCTTGCAACCTTTTGCCAGCGCCTCGACTCCGTTGTCGGTAAGTAGCTCGCACCAGGACAGGTTGATGTGGGTGAGATGGGGGCAGCCGTCCGAGAGGTTCTTCAGCGACATGTCCGTTATCTCGGGGCACGAGTCCAGGTTCAGTCGTTGAAGTTTGGGACAGTGGCTGCTGAGGGCCGCGCAGGTCATGTCTGAGATCTTTTTGCACTGGCTGAGGTTCAGCTCCTCGATGTTCGGGCACGACTGGGCCAGCGTGCGCATCGAGATGTTCCCGATGCTCTGGCACCCCCTGAGGGACAGCTGCCTCAGAAAGCCACCGCATCGTCTCGATATATTCTCTATAACCGACGCCTGTGTTCCGGAATGTTCAGTTAGGCGTGTGTTCTCACCGCTGTCGCCGAGGACAGTGTCCTTCCGCTGATCAACACATCGCTTACCGCGCGAATTTTCCGCTCGGGCAACCCCGCAGAGGGATCCCGGCTACCCGCAAGACTTTCGGAATGGAAAGCAGAGCAAGCGAATACACGCGTGCACGCCGGTACGCGCGTAATGTCTCAGAGATTGGTCGCGTAACGAGTTCTGCAAAACCGCCGAGCAGCGAAAATACCAGTTCTCTCGGGGAGAAACTGGCCGAGACCTCCGCCGACTGGTAAGCAATGCGTTAACGCTTCGATTTACCTCCACGTCCCGCTGGAAATCGAACAGATCGATCCTCTGCCAGTTGGATCCGTCGAGCGCCAACACGTTCCAGGCTTTGCTCACTTGAGCGCATCGGCATAACGACACCACGTCCAGATACGAGAGAATTCTACATATCAATTGTACGGCAATCGAGTTACAAGCTTTCGTCCAAACAACTACTCGGTTTCAAAATCTACTCGCGGTACGGTAGACAAAACAAAAATAGAGAGAGAGAGAAAAAAAGAAGAGAAATAAAAAATAATAACAGGAAATTAAAAGAGAACAATGGGAAAGTAAGAAAGAAAACAAAGAGTAGTATGCGCATAGGTACTGCGCGCGTGAGAGCGTAGTGCCGCGCAGCAAAACAAGTCTGATGGTGGAACATCGAGAAAGAAAGGAAATCGAAACAACGTGTACGTCTCTTACGATACCTAAGCAGCAATTCTTTTGGCAGTTTTTTATTAATCTGCGCCTCGTCGTCATGAAACACCCATGTTAGCTGCAACCAAAAAAACAAACAGACTCGGTTGAATTCGCTTGGACTAGGGTGAGGGGGGTTGGTTGTTGGCTCGGTGGTGAACGAAGAAGCAAACGCGACGATCGCGTTAGCCGGTTAGACGGTCGAATGACGCTCGATTTAGTCTGATGACAATGCAAAGCGGCGAGCAAAGTGGCATGCGTGACAGTACACGTCCACCAACCTGCATGTAAGACTGCTTCATGGTAGTGACAGGGTTGTTGTGAGTGTGCGATTGCGACGTATAATAACCGGCCTGATGATGATAATGGTGATGGTGTTGGTGTTGGTGGTGATGATGATGGTGATGATGATGATGATACGATGGATGCTGTTGCCTCCACCATTGACCGCTGGCACCGGACTCCTCGGCCGGTTGAACCCCTTGCCCGACCTGGCCCCCGCCTCCTACGCCCACGCGACTTACTTTTTTCTAAAACAACGCATCACCATCCATCAGGAGACCGTGCCTCTAATGATATCAACGGCAAACAACAACACCGTCTACTGGAAAGCCCACGATCTCCGAAGGCATCGGCTGCGGATGCAACACCGTGACCCTCGCTCTTGCTCGTCCACCCGCGGCTGGTGTCGCGGCGTTTAGAGTTTACGCGTTTTGCTGAATACTCGGCGCGACAGAACGCACACTGGAGGGGGACGGTTTTGCATCCAAGAGACAAGCAACGCTCGCGAAAGTCTCCAGAGCTTGCAGGAAATGAATGCCACCAATCACCAGGGAATGCGCAGATTGAACGCAGAGAAAGTGTTCGGGCAAATCTGTTCGTTTCTCGCTGTGGAAACGATGAATTTGCCGGCGCTATACAATGCGACGCGCGCGGACGTTGTCGCCTCGCGGGACGATGTACAATTCGCAATGAGGAATCGCTGAATGGAGGCCAATTACGGGTCCAGTCATCGAAGAGGCATCGAGCGCGATTCGCTGGACGATATCCTTTCCGTCGATCGATTTGCCAGTAATATTTCATTGGATCGGTATGCGGCTGCGAAGTACAATGCGTTTCCATCGCGAAACACGGACGCACCCGAAAAAAAATAAAAAATACCACGCCCGCGGTTGGCGCATTTAAAAAGTAGTCGCAACCCGCGGCTCTCGTATCGATCTTCTCTATAAATACCCGATTCTAGCTTCGGGATTGTTGCAGCTTCAGAATTCGCGATGGCACATTTTGGGCATCAGCCGTTCGAGGTATTGAAAGATTGGTCCTGCACAGGCTAATGGGGCCTGTTTGTCAGCGAAGATGCTGCGAACCATCCGTCGACTACGTAATCGCCAGGGCGCAAGTTAATTTAACCCTTTCGACCCGACATTTTTCTATCTGGATTTTATTACATTTCCTTGCAGAAGTCGATTGTACTAAGTGGCGGATAGGTACTGATCAAATTTGACAGTTGTATGTTAATTTTAAAAATTGGGACACATGTGTCCCAACAGTTCTTTTTCAGTGGGACATATATGACTCGGAAAAATTAAACAGGGTTAAACTCTTCCGATCTTCTGTGGGAATGTTATATAATGTATTTTTATTATATATAGATATATTATATATACATACTATGAACGTATTTATTACATTATTACATCTTACTGCTTGTGATACAGAACCAAGAACAAAGTATGAAAATACCTAATGGGACATGTGCGTCCCGGAAACGCATAGGAACTTCTCTATGCTCGATAAGATAAGTAAAAACATAATAATGTAAAAACTTTTTAGCAAAACAGTTATATCGTACTATAAACTAAAAGGCTACGTAAAAAGAAATCAGAAAATTGTTCAATTACGCGTGTCAAACACGAAATTTCTATAAATGCGACTCTGCAGCCATCCACCCTGCCAAAATAAAACTTATCTAGCATGTTACCACGTTACTTCTCCTCATGATTGTCAATCATAGATAGTAGTATATAGTCAGATTAACTAATAAAGAGTAAAACAACGCGCATATGTGGCACGTATTGTTCTACAGATAATCATAAACATTCACTGGGACATATGTGTTCCAAGAGGGCCGAAAGGGTTAAGGTCACAAACCGACAAGATAGCGCGGATTGCGTCACCGTTCAACTTTCACCCACGAAATGTAGCTTCGGGGTTGCTCTATTACGCGCTTGTGACCTTCAATGGCCATGCACTGGACAGGTCGTTCAACTTGTATCGATATCTCAACGATTTCACATCTCCGGTTCGATCGTCTTCGCCGATTTCTCGCGGACCTGGCTGATAAACACTATCCCTGTCCCCGTTTCGTTATTCCGCTGTTCTCTGCTTCTCCCTGCAAAGGAATTCTTCAGGAATTCTGTAGTGCACGTGGAGGGATTTTGGGCGCGGGGTTCGTTAACGGTAGCAAACAGTAAAGAGTAAACAGAGGCGATCGAGTTTCAGCGATTTCTCGCGATACGCCAGCGAGCGGCCGGAATCGACGCAATTAACGCGGATCTCGGGTCCGTTGAATAATCGCGGGCGATAAAACGGGATTTCACCGGGTTTATAGCCGCGACACGACTTCGGTGGATGACGGGTGGGTAAAAGTACTGCGTTTAGCAAGCAGCATCGCGTGGAGAAAGATCCACAAGGTCTCGGCTTCGTCGTGGAAACGGCCCCGCAATATCGGGCGACGTTTGCGGTTCACGTTTTGGAGATTAGCAGCGAGGCATGCTCGCGCTTATTGTTAGTGTCGCCCGGCCACCGAGAGATCCGGCGGTTGCCTTACGCGAATCGAAAATAGAATTCCGTAATATTTTTCCAGCCGTCTGGCATTTTTCTTTCTCCAAGTCTTACGTAACGCATTCGCCGAATACTTTTTCAGTCACGTGCGAGCCGCGACGATTGCAGGCACGCCGCCGATCCGCGCGAACTGTTATCTCTGAAAGAGTTGTTCCCACGGCAGAGTGGCGCATCTGCCAGGATTCTGTTTATGTCTGGTCTCCAGAGAGGACTCGGCCGCGCGACAGAATGGAAAAATCCCTGTGCTAGCGAGGAGACGCGTGCCGTTTCTGTTTACACGCGAGTCAGCCAGGCCAGGTTTTCCCTCCAAAACGAGCTGCAATGTGCAATGCGCTTTCGCGGTGGGATGGAGGGCGCGCGGGTTGCTGCTACGTCGCGAACCGCGCGCGGCCCCATCGAGCGACGATCCTCCGTTTCGTCCGGCTGCGAGACGGGCCTGACACGAAACAAAGGACCTCGTTCGCGTAAATGCATAGCCGAGGAACAATTGAGACGGAGGGATGGGAGAAAGAGGCGAAAGGATTTCCCGACGAGAATGACGATTTTCGTGCGACTGTCGATCGACGAGAAGGACAACGCTCATTGGTATTCTAATAGCGCGTCGAACGAGGAAGACAGACGGAGGCGTACAGTCGAAGAAAGACAAAGGTCTGAGAAAGAGAAAGAGACAGAGACAGAGAGAGAGGGAGGCGGGGGCAGATGTGGACAGATAAATCGAGAGAGAGAGAGAGGAGGGGAGGGGGAGGGAGGTCTTATTGACGAAGCAACGACGATTCCTCTTTTACGAGTTTGTGTACGTCGGATTCGTGGAAGATGGATCGAACAGTATCTAATCTACGCTCGCCGTCGCGTCGAGACGGGGTCCGAAAATTTGCGCTCTCCGTGGAGACACCGATGACAAATTGGAACAAAGAAAAGGATAACGCGCGTGATGCGGGGGGACGGGGACACAACACTCGACTATACATACATGTACATACCGTCGCGACGGCCGACACAACAATAATGACGACAACGACGACAGTGCTACCGGAGACGAAGAAACGAGAGAACGAAGGAAGGCAGATTGACAGAAAGAACGGAAGGAAGGAAGAAAGGAGGAAAGAAAGAATGAAAGAACAAAGGATGGAGTTGGCTGGTTGGTTGGTCGATCAGAGAAGCAGAGATGGAGGGAGAAATAGAAGAAAGATCGAGCGAGAACGCGCAACGATACACAGAGAGACAGGGACAGAGGGGAAGAGAGCGAGATAGCGACGTACGCGGCGGAATAGTAGCGATCATAATGTAAGAAGCCTTTTACAGGTGTCCGAGGGGCCAGACAGCTTCGAAACGTTGTTTACCGCGGAGTTTCGTAGATGGTGATCGCGGCGGCAGGCTTAGATAGAAGCGAGAATACTAGAAAAGGTTGCCAGGCGTAACGGAGGCAAGGAGAGCGGATCAGCTGTTCGCCTCGGCAATGACAACATTGGACACACGCACGACCCCCCCGAACTGTGTGGTGACTTTGACGCGCGTTTCTACACAGAGTCGACCAGCCCGTCTCACCCGCTGTCAAACACGATGCGTTCACTTACCTCGAGCCTGGTCCGGCCGGAGTGTATCATCCTTTTGCGTCGCGTTATTTTGCAAAACTTTCGGGAATACCCGCACGGTCCTCGGGGGGGAAAAAAAGGTGTCGCGGCCGAGCAAGTCGCTACACTTCGCGAGAGAAATGGCCGAGTCTACTGAACATGAGCCGTGCCGCCGTCACCACTGGTGGGGGGAAAGGACGACCGATGCACATTCCCTTCGAGCCGAGCTCCCTGCTCGCTGATTCGCCGTTCCGAGGCGACTTGGCGACAGCGCGGCCAATCCACCGGCGTCCTACCATTGTTTACACGCTCTCTTATTGGATCGTTATTTTCGAGGGACCGCGACTGACACGGCGACCGTGCACCGCCAATGCTCGGTGCAACGATGCTAGAGCCATCGGTGGTGCATCCAACAGACCTGTCGCCTCCTGCAACTCCACGATCGACCGTCATTCTATAAAGTCTGTAGGTCACCTTTATATCGGCCACTGATAACGCACGATCACAGACCACGTGTAAAAAATCTGGTCTGTGATAGAATAGACCTCTCACTAGGGTTGCCATGATTGCCAAACATTGATGCGGGACGTTTAATTGCTAAATAAATAAAACATGAAAAAAGTGGGTAGGTAATGGTTTATTTTGCTGTGTAAAATATTTCACGGGAACAGTGAAATACGGGACGTATGGCAACCCTACCTCTCACTCTAGTGTATTCAGTGTCTCCGTTCTGAAGTACCGATATTCTGAAACAACCACTGGTTTTCGAGCGCCCATCTCGTTGACAAGTTGATGTCCCATGCCCGCAAATAATTTATTAGGGAATTATAAGATAGCAGAGATTCGTTACATCGTAAGCAAAGTTGTACAATGCTTCTTCGTTGTAGGGGTCTGTATTTTTATTTACCTTTTAAAAATACTGTATTAATTTGACATCAGGACACCCTGTATCTAAATTCTCACCGCTATTATAACTTTCATTCCTACCTCTTGTGGCGCTGCACTCTTATTTCGTGCTTAGCCGTTAACGTTGGACGCGACACGGAAATGGTAATGGGGCTCTGCGCCCCAAAATCCAGGGACACAGAAGACAATAGGATGAAAGATCTACCTTTTACCTGGTCTGTGTTGGTACTATTACCAGCTTTCGAATGGTTGAATCAGGGATGAGGTAAAGGATAGATACGTTTACAATTTAATGTCAATTTTTCTCACGTAGGTCGGGGACATTGTGGAAGCCACGCAGGCTAAAATACTACTAGTAGAACGCTACTCGTGGTTAGAATTAAAACTAAACGCATCAAAATTTCCACTACTTTCTCCCGATACTCTCCCCTTGGCCTGCACTTTTTTTGGAGGAGGTATAGAATAAACCTGACATCCAGTGCATTTTTCTGTCCCAGGACCCCTTTACCATTTCAATGTCACATGCAACGTTACCGGGAAATTTCGGAACAGATTGTAACGCTGCGCGCGGTAAGAATTAGAATTCAACGCGGGTAAAGTTAGATCATTCGAAACAATCGAAATGCATGATTTAAATTTTCAATAACATGCATTTCCACACGCACACTCTTCCTCCGCCTTCAATACTACTTCGAGGAATAGTTATTCAACTATCGTCCATGAACGGAGGACACTACAATCAGTCTGGAATTTCTAAATCGGTAACGCAGTGAAAGTTGGAGCGCAAAACTCCCTAAGATGTTAGGTCCATTCTATACCTCGTCTGCGCGTTCATGCAAGATTTCCGTCTTCCTTCGATTACTCGGTTATGCTTTGATACCGCAAGCCAATTTACATTACCATTCCGACATTAGTTATTCAACGTGTTTCTTTTCTATCCGGAAACCATCCCTACAATAAGCCCGCCCCAATTTCCCCGTACACCCTCCCCCATTCATTCCTGACATTTTAAGCTTGTATCTTTCAATCCCAAGTACTAGAACCTTATCGAAAATATTCGTTTCTATCACTTCCATCTGGTTTCTATACCACTTACTATCTTCCCCATTTCTTATCGGAAATAAATCATACTCGAATCAGTTCCAACGACATACCTTTGTAGTTAAGGTCTAGGATGGTGTGACGAATCAGATGTATCTCGCTGGCAATTTTCTAACATGTAGGATACTAGCTGCCCACCAATCATTTATCGTTAAGTCATGAATTTCGACTAAGAAATGAATTGTTTTAGAAAGCTATCGTCGTTATCAATCTGGAATTTGAACCAGGGGTATATCATTGGTATATCACGATAAGACCAAAATATTAAGCTATAGAAGTGACTTCTTGAAAGTCGTGTGTAGAAATGAAAAAGATATGATAAAACGACGATAAGGTCCCCTCGTAATATAAAAGTCGTTTTTTACACTTTACATTGGTCAGTGTGTATCAAATTACAAACGAAAGTATATCTCGTTTCATAAATTCGGTAATAAGTTATTTGAGCATGAGAGGTACGTATCTGGAAAAGTCCGTTCGCGGGGCAAAAACCTATTTACTGTTAGGTATAAATAGGGGGCTATGGTGTATATTATTCACATTGACAGCTCGCGTGATAGAGACCATTCACACTGATATACAGATTATCGAATGATGAGCGGCTTTTACCTGATTTCAGAATTTTATTTGCCAGCCATTGTGACAATGGCGGTGGCGGCCAGCGTCCTTGCCACTGAAATTCCAGCAGCATGCCCATCGAAGGATCTCGTAAACAGGACGATTCATATCGGCCACGAGAATGACCCTACCAAGTTTTACGTATGCGTGATGGGCGATAAGCGTGAAATGGACTGTCCAGAGTACCAAGCCGGTAAGAAGCTTTGCTTTAACCCGGATAAACAACAGTGCGATTGGCCGGATAACGTAGCGAGGTGCAAGAAACATCGAGATTCGTATTGCCCCTCGAGCGAGGACAAAACTGCTGCATGGGCCCACCCGTATAATTGCCGTTTGTTCTACACATGCAAGGACGGTATAATGAATCTAAGAAGCTGCCGCGAAGGATGGTTATTCGATCCTAAATCGGGCAAATGTGCACTTGAAGCGGAAGTAGTATGTAACAAGCCTACTGAGTGCCCTCCGGCAGGATCGTCCGAGATTGTACTATTGCCGCACGAGTGCCAGTGTGCGAAGTATTACGAATGCTGGAACGGAGAATCGGTTCTAAAACAATGTGACCCCGGCGAGATGTTCGACAAAGATCGAAGGAGATGTGTCCTGGACGAAGAAGCGGCGTGTAACACTGATCCCGTTACTGTAAAGCCAACGACTACTACACCGTCACCAATAATGTGTCCACCGGGCAATGGTACCATACCACACGAGACCAACTGCGAATTCTATTACACATGCGAGAATGGCAAGAAACAACTAGAACAATGCCCGAGTGGACTTTACTTTGACGAAATAAAGGGCATGTGTACTTGGCCGGACGATGTCGATTGTGGTTCAAGATCATCCCGGACGACTATTTCGCCCGCTACAGACGACGCCGATGATGTTAGCTTGACTGAATGCCCGGCGAAGGGTTCTCATGAAAATCGAACGTTACCGCACGAATGCTCCTGTGTTAAATATTACCTTTGCCTAAACGGAGTAGCCATTCTTCAACGGTGCGAGAACGGTGCCGAATACGATTACATCAGACAGATTTGTGACGATCCGAAAAACTTCGAGTGCGTAAGACCTATCCCTGGTCCGACAACAACCACGACAACTGCTCCAACAACAACTACGACAACTGCGCCGACAACCACGACAACCGCTCGAACAACAATCACGACCAGTGGCCCCACAACAACCACGACAAGTGTTCCCACAACAACCCGAAAAATCACAACGCCGACACTTATTTCTGGAAATAAAAAGTGCCCATTCGAAGGAGGTAAGAAGAAGATCCCCCATGAATATAAATGTAACGCTTACTATTATTGCGACCATAATGTGGTAAAGGAGATACCTTGTCTGCAAGGCCATTTCTTCAATCCAGTAATAGAAGAGTGCGATTTGGTCGGAAGCTCAAATTGTACACATTTCGAGTGCAAAGGTACTTGTCTGGTTCTTAATCGTGATCGAAAAGACTGTGCTGGGTATTATGAGTGCAAGAACGGGAAGACAGAGCATAAGAAATGTAGCGAAGGGCTTGTATTCAATCCGATTACGGAAATGTGCGACTGGCCAAAGTACGTGAACTGTAACAACAATTGTACCGACACTACTGATGCTGTAATTTACTGTAAGTGCCCTAATACAGATGGCGATAAGGTTCCTCACGATTGTCAATGCGATAAATACTACATATGCGAGAACGGAGGAGCAAAGGTTCAATCTTGCAACCCTGGATATTTATATGATCGCGCGAAGCAGGATTGCGAACTAGCCGACAAAGTCACTTGCGATAAAAGTCGAAAAAATAAATCTCAGGACGCAGAGGGATGCAGTGGTACTTGTCAAGTTCGTACTCCTGATCTAACAGACTGTGCTTGGTATTATGAGTGCAAGAACGGGAAAACAGAGCATAAGAAATGTCGCGAGGGGCTTGAATTCAATCAGGGTACGAAAATGTGCGACCGGCCAGAGTATGCGAACTGTAGGAACAATTGTACTAACACTATTGATGCTTTATTTTACTGTAAGTGCCCTAATACAGATGGCGATAAGGTTCCTCACGAGTGTCAATGCGATAAATACTACATATGCGGGAACGGAAACGCAAAAGTTCAATCTTGCGATCCTGGATATTTATATGATCGCGTGAAGCGGCATTGCGAACTAGCCGACAAAGTCATTTGCGATAAAAGTACGAACAATAAAACTCAGGACGCACGGGGATGCATTGGTACTTGTCCGGTACACAGTTCAGAGCACAGGCCACCAATGACGTATTTGCCTCACAAGGATTGCACGATCTTTTGTTATTGTGACAACGGCACGCCGCTCGCTTACAAATGCTCGAAAGACTTTCATTTCAGCAAAGAGGAGCAGAAATGCACGGATCCAGCGATAGCTCGGTGCGTTTCGTTGTTCACGTATGACGACGAAGACCAAGAATCGACAAATGCGAAAGAAACGCCCTTTTGGTCAGTTATTCCACTCATCGGTAAATTGTTTCGATAGAGCAGAACACTCGGCAAAACGTGGGATAAAAACACGGTCTAATTATTTCGCCTAGTTAGTGGAATGAATTGGCATGTGCGAATAACTTTCACATTATATGTATAATACTGTGTAATTCCTTGAAATGTTTGCACACGTATATGTACGTTGCAGAGTATTTAATATATGTATTTTATCTACTAATCCAACTGCACTTGATTACACATCCTATTACAATATTCCTTTCGACTATCATTCATTCATTATTAATGTATTCAGATTTTTCGGAACTCTCACTTTGTTCGCTCTCCTGTGTATTGATACGTACTAATTACACTTCATTTATCACGTGGCTCACGAAACAAAGCTAAGTTACTAATAAAACATTTCAGACTAATGTTATATGTAATATGTAGTGATATCGTGTATTTGATATTTTAATGACGCTTCGCAGAAAGCTAAGAGAACCGTACACAGATCACGCAATGGCGCGACGCTAGAGACTGGCATCGACGGGAACTAAATTGAAACTTGAGTTAGGTACGCGTCACGTCGTAGTCGTTTGATGCCACTAGTCTGCCGATAATGAAAGTTTTCCACGAGGAATACCATTTGACCGATTTCAATATAACGAACTGCAGCCGATCGGCAAATCGGAACTGCGTTGGTCCACATAAAATATCTTATCTCGGAATTTACGCGAATGTCTTGGCATGTTTTAAGCGCGACAATAGAAAATGATAATCGACAGGCAATCATGGCTTAAGTTCGACTGCATTTCTACACGCACTCTAAGAGTAACAGCCCTTCGGGAATCAGATAATAAGATAATATAATAAGTGCAATTTTGTGTTTCTTTACGTGGGCGTACACATATAGATTAACGAAGTAGAACTTATTGTTCTAATCGATTCGTGATAATAGACATTCACTAACTGTGTGCCAGGTGTAAATAACTTTAGCTTCACAGCCGTGTATCACGTCCTGATTCAGTGGGAAATTGATAAAGGTAATGATATCGAAGCTTAAGAATGCCTCCGACTCGATAAGTTGGGCAAAATCGATTCCGGAAAAAACAGATTAGGGGCCAAAGTTCTTGCGCCTGGTTATATCGCCCGACTCGTCGCGCTTTGTACTTATCCATCGAAAAGAATTTACTCACTTGTTTCGTTAATCTTGAAATTATAAAAACCTGTCGAGTACTTTATCATTTATAACATCGTGGTTCCGTTGTCGCTGCTGTATAAAAATACAACAGACTTCCTCCCGTAGGATACCGCATTAAAGTATTAAACGAACTTGGGAAATCCATCGTGCTCCTTTGGTCCGGTTAGTATTATGATAATATCGCTAACACGACGGCGATTTGATTTTCTTGATTTTGATTAAATTCATACGTATACGTATGTAAAAATTGTATCATAAAAATTCCACTTTTTTTGTCGTTCAAATCCAGTTGTTGATAAGACCGAGACACAGCTGATAACTGCTTTGAAGACTGCATATGAATTCATACCATTACACACGTCTGCAAGGCAGCAGAGGAATTCCTCTGTTCTAACTGCGATTACTGACGCCCTCGATTCTTATTGAACCTTCATGTAACTGTTACGGTTATAGAATCTTCTCAGCCCAGCCTGTTTCGCGGTCTCGGCACTGATAAGCCAGCTCAAGTACTATATGGGCTCGTCAGTTTTCGTCTTCACCCGAATAATCACCCATGAAGCAAGCCTCATGTTAGAATATCATTAACTATCAACGCAATTAAATGCCTTTGTTTACGTAATAGTAATTAGGTCTTATCCTCGCGGTCTTTATTAATCGTCCGCGATTCCATTCCACCCCTTAGGAATTTTCCCCGAATTTGTACAGTTAGAAACGGCACTTGGGTCCACACATAGATACACGATTCATCTTCATAAGCTGATCTTCGAGAGAACTGATAAAATTTCTTATGCCATTTGCATGTGTCACTATGGGAACTGTGTCGCCAACGCAGTGGCGAGTATAAAACTGAATGGGTTGTCTCCTCTCTTTTTATTTATCCGTAGATTAAAAGAGTGAACACTGCTAGGCGAGAATGGCAAAAATCGAGACGGAAAAAATTCTGTCGTACGATCGATGTAGTTTAATGCGGAATGCTACTTCAAGAGAATAAATAATGGTTCTGTAGCATTATGCGATCTTTAAAACCGCGATTTCAGCATCATTTGATGGTAGACGTTCTAAGAAACTATCAATACTGAAATAGTTCTCCTCGCGACGACACGACTTATAGTAGTAAAATGTATTGGTTTGGTAGAATAATTGTTATTTATTGCTGTGACTATCCAGTTTATCGGGGGTGATGTGGAATTAATGAACGAATATGTGTACGCATACTATTAGTAAAAAGTCGCTCCTCAATAAAACAAAAGGGCCGTTTAATTCCCTCGAGACAATATGTTTTACCACTGTCAAGTATTAGGAGCTCTGTCCGTTTATGTAGAATCTAACGAAGATAGGATACTAAGCATACAAGATCGGAGGCAGGGCCGTTTTAAAAATTCGAGCTCCCTGGGCTAAAAAAATTTGGCACCCTAACACCTCATGTAATACCAACTCTGTACGCCGTAGGTATACAATACAGTGTCTTCCTAATCGGTGCAAGGCGGTACGTCGTATAGATTTAACGGTTGTCGTGTCTCTCCTCTCATAAAAAATTGAAATGAGAAAAACATTTCAATATGTAGTTGATTCTTAAGTGCCGTTAGATATCACTGGTGTCCCTCGGCTATAGCCCATTTAGCCTATTGGATAAGGAGACTCTGATTCGGAGGGGATAATCTAAAATATCAAAAAGTCTAACGATTAGGTAAGTGCGATAATTTGTTTGATTAATTGGCGATAAGGATTCGTAGACTATAAAAACGGCCCTTTGGACTTCAAATACACAGTTGGCTATCAAATAAGCGACAGCGCCGTGAGAGAAATTACGTGTTCCACATCATGAAGTGTAAGTACATTGAAAATTTGAAACTGTTGTTGATTAAGAAACCCTGATAGAAGAGAGAAAACTAAAGAATAAGTGTTCGTCCACGATTTAACTGTCAATACGTAGGTAGCTCAAAGAGATCTTGGTAGTTGATAGATGGTCCTTTAGAAAAGTCAAAATCAATAACATGTATATTCGCGGAAGTGTAATACCCAATTATAACATTTTTCTTTTACGAATTTCAGTAATATATTTTCTGGCGCTCGTCGTCACGGTGGCAGTGACGAATGTTGCATCTGGTGAATCACCAATATGCTCTATATGGCACCCTCTGGGTAGACATCCCCACGAGTCTGATTGCACCAAGTATTATCAGTGCTTTCTTGGAATACCACGTGAAATGACCTGCCCAATAGTATCGGGTAGGCAAACTTACTTCTTCCCGCCATTGGAAGTATGCGTTTGGTCGTCGAATCCACCTTGCGGCGGTTCAACTCCGACACCGACATCGACTCCGACTCCAACTCCAACTCCAACTCCAACACCGACTCCGACTCCAACTCCAACTCCAACTCCAACTCCAACTCCAACTCCGACTCCGACTCCGACTCCGACTCCAACTCCAACTCCAACTCCAACTCCAACTCCCACTCCGACTCCGACTCCGACTCCGACTCCGACTCCGACTCCGACTCCGACTCCGACTCCGACTGCAACTCCAACTTCACCGCTTCCAAGTTCGTGTTATCACCCGGTCATACCGGATCCATCGCATAGACCAACAGATTGCCTGCCCAACCAACTGTGCTTGGCCCCTATTGCAAACGATTGTAAAAATTACTATCGTTGGGACGACAATACCAGGATTAAGATGACGTGCGGAACGAATTTATTCTATGATATAAGGGGACAAGCCTGTTCTTTCCAGGCGTGCCCACCGTGCCCGTCGGGGACGCTACCGCCGTGATAATCTATCGTAACACTGACAAGAAGGAGAAAGAAGATGAAATAATCGGATCTTTCGGTCTCATATCTTTAAGAAGTATGGCCATTTAGTATTATGGGGTTTACCTTATTTTCCCCAACGAAGATAAACGAAGTAATTTAAAATATATTGAAAATATTGTACTCACTGATCAATTACTATCACTCTGCATCACGTAACGTTTCAACATTGCCCTGAAAATAGTGGAATGATTATTAAACTGTCATCTGTCGTCGAAAACTTTATTTAACGTCGCATAATGAGTATTGGTAACAATTATATTTTACCTGCCGAGATAAAACACGTAATAAAACAATTATAACGACATAGTGTGAAATATTATTTATTTTTAACCGTAGCCTTGTGTCACATACGATACGCAGTGGTTTACGACGAAGCGACAGGGTTGCTTCGTTAAATCCAACGGAAAGTCGAACACATACATACTCTGATTGCAATGCTATACTTTCAGACACTATCGCCCGATACAGATTGCCATTTCATTACCATCATAGTTTAAAAACAATCTGTTGTCGGAATAAAGATCAAGATCAACTGTTTTACGAAAGGGAGGTTGTCTTCATTGGCGTGACATACGTATGTGTATGGTGAGGAATTTAAGAAGAAAAGACGAAACGTTCAAAGAATTGAAACGTATATAAGCTGTAAATGGAGAAGAAAGTATAGACCATTTTATTGCACATCGTCGTAGTATTTTTCGACTATGTGTAGCATGCGACAAGGTCGGCCGTCGGTTCTTAATGCGTGCTTCTGGTCACCGGAGCTTTCAAGCTCACGTAGGAACCGACTTTTCTCCTGCTTCCTCGTGTCGAATCTCTGTTGCTGCGATTGTCGAGAAGCGTCCAGGATCGTTTTCACCGTGTCCCAAGCACGGCTAGCGTCCGAAGTAGCGGATGGAACGTCCCCCCTTTTCCCGTACCTGATTACATTTGTTAGATTCGTTACGACGATGTCTCCCAATTATACCGAGCATGCGCAAATGTGTAATAAATTCGCCCCCGAATTAGTTAATGACCGGATAATACATGCACGTGACATTCGACATACGATCGCAAACTTTTTCCAAAAATCGAGTGCCATCCATCCAGAGATTCTGAGATTTTTCTCTCGCTTACAATTAGCCTTAGATTTCTAACGTTAAAGGCTCACTTGTGTGTATATCGTCAGACCTCCAACACGTAAAGAATGCCGGATACGTTTACCTTGCTTTTCCATTTTGCAAATAATAGTCTCCGACGTAATCGAGGTATCTTCTTAATTCCTCGGGGGTGGTAAATACCTCTGGTCGAGTTGGCCCGGTCATGGGTTCCGGTTCACCGTCAACGATCACAGCTCCAAGGATGAAAATTACGAGAGGCAAGTAGATGGTATTTAGATACGATTGCATTATTGACACCGAAAATCAATCTTGCTCGCTGAAACAGAAATACCAGCGTTCCTCTAAATAGGTAGAATTTTCGCCGAGCTCTGCCTGATCGTTCGAGAAAAACCGTTCTACAGAGGAAAACGGAGTTACCGGATACTTACAAATTACGAAATTATCAGACGGAAGATCGTATCTTTTTGATAGTGCCAAAAGGGGTCTAGAATAACTAGCGATAACGCAACGCGAGAATCTAATGTCGATGGAGAACCGAAGTTGAAGTTGAGTTACCTGTTATATCGTGCCCGTTCAGTTCAGTTTTGCCGATAATGAAAGTTTCCCCCCGGAGCATAGTCAGTGGTTTGAAATTGAATGTCGATATGCAGTTAATCGACGAGTCGAATATCGCGCGCACATTTAGCTTCGAATTGTCAAAGTTTAGTTCCACATGGGAATCGGATCGCGCCCGTTCTCTCAGAATAGATCGAACTCTTCGGCGTGATATTTGTATCGTATAGGTACATATATCGCGTTGCTTTGTCCACTCTAATCTAGCAAATCGAATGTTAGATATTTTATCGAATCCCTGTCTATAAGAGCACAGGCAATCTTCGCCGCGATGTATACGAGATGATCTACGATCATTTTCGAGGCGGCTATCTCTGTCAATTTCACGATTTCATGGAATACCTTCTGAAGGAATCCGAGGAGTTAATCGAGCGACTTTTATGAATCATTTTGATGACAATATCGCTAGTTTGCCGACGGCTTAGCGCGCCCAATGACCAGTTTTCATCAAGCCGAGAGACATACCGAATCGACCATCTCGTCGTTTTATGGCGGTCCGTAGACTAAAAGAATACACATCGTTAGGTGAAAAGTACAGCATAAAAGCTACTATCGCAAGCTCGATAAGCCAGCGGTAAAGCTGCTCAAAGAAGAGGACGAATATTCCTGCAGGATTCCGCGAGTCACACACATGACACACAAGATTCTTCATTACACGTTTTTAGATATTTATTGTCTCGCTTTTAAATACCAATGCTCTTTCTGATGTGCCAGTATTGTACATATAAAGGCGTGTTAATCAACTGGCTATAAAATATTCAATTTAATAAAAAACGAATTTAATTGTATTCTGTGTTTGTCGCACTGTCAACCGACCACGAGGAATTCCACAATCGTTGGGGAATTTCGGCGGCGATAAATTTGTATCAGTCTCACTGATTATTTTAGTTTAGACACTCGGAATAAAGAGGAGAGTAACGAGCTATCGAGTCGATCACGGGAAACCACTATCAAATTTATTCTGCCGCAACGGCACCCTGTTATAAACCCCTCGATACTCCCCGACACATCTCTCATAATTCACAACTTCCCGATTGATGCTCGCCGAACTTTTCATTAGTTAAAAAACCGGATATCACGTGAAGCTTAATGACAATGAAATTGAAATTGAATATTTTGCTACCCGCTAGAAGAACGCCGGTCAACTGCCAAACGTCTGTACCAACGGCGCATGAAATTTCTATCAGCCATCGATATTAAATTTATCAAAGTGACAAATAAATTCAGGGCGATTTGGATGGTGTCTCGATCAGTAACAACCGCACAGTTAACAATTATTACACAGACGACCCGCACTTTCCCGTAACTATCACACGACACGGTTTGTCGCGATGTCTAAAGGAGACTGCCAGAGGAATATTGTACTCGGAAAATTTACTCACCGGTCGGTCCAGGAGTGGATTCGAGTCTACGTTCGCAGAGGAGAGATTAATCGGTTTCGACGAAGGGCTTTCTGTATCCTGGCGAATGATTCGGAAGTTTAGATCGGCCGCTCGAGCCATCGACAGGAGTATATATACCTGCGAACGCACCCTCCGACGCATCCCCTCGGCTGCAGCCCGCGTATCGCGCAGCCAATCCACGAGGTTCAGCCCCACCAGTCACTCTTTCCCCTGTCCTTCCATGGATCCTCTTTTTTCGATCTCTGTCGTTGTCTATCAAATTCTCTCGCCAACTGTTCGATTTAAGGGAACGATTCATTTTGGGCAGGCACGCAAGAAGATACAGATTACTCGATGCCTTCTTACCGACTTCAATTGCACGTCGCCAGTTTCTCACGCATCTTTAAACACTGTGCAACGCGTTTTAGAACAGAGGAGAATTTAAATAATTGTTTAAATTCCTTTGAATTGTTGGTCAATCTTTATCTTCGAAAGAGTAGAGATCGCGATGGAACGTTTAAAATGCATTCCGCGAGAAGCTTTCTCTTCCCCGGAACACTGTTCTTGGCGGCCAATGAGGTTCTAAAAAAGTCTAATCGGATTGGTTCGAAATATAGGATTTTATAAGGCATTCTTACGAGATATTCCTCGGTTGTAAAAGCGGAGAATTTAATAGACTTTTGCGCGGATATCAAGCGATTCCCTTAAACGAAAACTCCGAGGCAGATGACGAGGAATAGTCAGATGTTTCTTTGCCCTGGGGTGGTGAGGAAGTGCGCGCATCACTGTTCCTCTCGAAGCGAAGGGCGAAGAGAAGTTCGGGTAAAGCATAACTCGGCCTATCCACGTGTCGTTTCTTTCAGTCGGTCCACACTAATGCCACAACAATTGATTTAGTATTTGTCCCTGAATATTCCCCACGGATCGGATCCAGTAAATTCCCACAAAATCACCCTCGCTCCTCCATCCACTTTATATTTAAAATAAAACACGACCCGCCACCGTCCTTCTTCTTGTTGCATCAACGACGCATGTAGGTCGAACGGATCTTTTCGGTCTTGAAACTTTAAACAGCGAGATATCCCCGCGATACGCGTGCCAATCTTAAGATCGTTAAATCTGACAGAGGGCTTCCGAAACTTCGAAATGGCCGATAAGAATGTGATGCTGCACGCGGCGAAACCAGAACGAAACCAGAATCGAGGTAGGTGTAATCCTGCTCGCTCGTGGGCCACGATAGAATCGTGACGGGCATGTCGATGGAAGTGTTAAATGAGGTTTGCGGGCAGAATGGCCGACCGCCGTCAATGGCAAATAAAAGCAATATTATTAATAAAAGGGCGCCCTACTGCTTTCACAGGCTCATCGTCATTGATTCCCGCCATTATGAGCTGTTCGGGCAACTCTCTCTCTAATCCCTGGACCTTCTTTCACCCTCGACTATCACCCTAAACGCCTACCAGATCGGGTATATGTACCAGAACGATTGAGGTGTTGCGCTGTCCCGGACGAACACGAGCCCCTTTTGTCATTTCTAATTCCAAGCGTGTAAACTCCCGAAAAGTCTCTGCGAAAAGTATGTCCATTATTTGGCACGGGCAGCTGGGACTTTTCGACAGGCGTGTGACGTGTATTGTGATAGGACTGGTGAACGACATTGATTTTCAGCATACACCTTGCTGGTCGATAATAAATATGTCGATAGAACAAAAACCTTCGGCAAACAATCGTAACCAAAAATCAAATGTCACGCAGATAACCGCCCCACTGACTCAACGAATGCGAACATATGCCCGTATTTATTGGTATTAACGTATTAACTGGATACCACTATTCGACTGTTTCGCGGACTCGATTGCTTGCAGTGCCGCTCAGATCTATTTTCTTGTCCTCGCGCGAGCTTACAGGCAAACACTGTTTCCAGCAGTCAAAGATTTCGGATCGAACGGTAAAGCCATTTGCAGCTTCGTCGATACTATTATTCGCATCTCCGTGCCCCGGAATGGTATTCCTTATCTAAGAAAAATCGGGTTCGCGGATTGAGAACGACTGTGCGATAACAAGCTTATTCAGGAGATACGCAATTATCTATTTACATCTATTTGGCGCTTGCCATTTATCGTGTGATTCTGGTATTTTACATGTGTCATCGTACCTTATCGCTTAAATGATTTACGACATTCATCCTCCTATATGTTTACCTAAGGACTTTTGCTCTGTAGATTATAATCTGGTTTCCTTTACACAGACCTTTAGTGAGATTAAGGTAAATCATGCGGTGATAAGTCATCCAATGTTAAGGTGTCGTTTGTATGCATTTGCCTCGATGAGAAAGTATATAAAGGTACGATTAAAACAATGATATCTTAATTAGGTTTCGACATTCCAAGCTAATTCACCGTTGCATAGCAAATGCTTTTTTGAAACATTATTGGCACTCGCGCAATGGGATGCAGTTTGAAAATTGTACGAGGACCGTGTGATCGTTACCATTAAGGGGTTATACTTAGTGATGGGGTCTGAAGCGCTTCGAAGCGCTTCGAATCTATATATATGACGAAAACTTCGAAGCGCTTCGAACATGATTCGAAGCTTTTGAAAAGTCTTGGTCGGCTTCGAAGTCTGAACGGATTCGAAGTCTGATCGGCTTCGAAGTCTCGAATCTCTTGGTTCGAAACCTCGGTAGGTTTCGGACCCGTATTTACAGAATGCCGCCTGGCACCCCGTGGCGAGGACAAATTTTATGGCTTTCGACACTCGAAGGGGTTTGAATACCATTAAAAATTGAGAAATGTCTAGGATTTCCGAATTTCTCATCAGATCTTTGCTAAAACGACGCCAATCGATTTCTTATGTTTCGCCGATGAAACTAACACCAAGAACGACGTAATTCGGACCATAATGAAGGAAATTCCATGAAAATCGAATTACATCATTTGAAGCTGCCTTCGTTAAAAATAGTCCGATTTACATGAAATTTGATATGATTTTCATCGGAAAAACATAAGAAAACCATCGGTGTCACTTCCATATCCATACGATAAAGAATAAAGAACATTTGGTAATTTTTTCGTAGAAAAATATTTAAGTTTATAATAGAGTAACAACCGACATCCAAGAAGCCTTTTTAAAAATTTGGTTTTGCTGTGAGCGCTGCCATTCGGAACCAGATCATTTAAAATCACAAAACAAAAAAGATTTCGATAGTATATTAATGTATCTTCCGATTAACGGAGGGAATTTCCGAAATATTAATTTAAAACAAAACGGCGGCTATTTAAAGTTGAAATCCTGATTTTTTCCCGTGATTTTTGCACGAGCAAATCAGTATTTCAATTTTAAATAGCCGCCATTTTGTTTGAAATTAATATTTTTGAAATTTCGTCCGATAATCGGAAGATACATTAATATACTAACGAAATCTTTTTGGTTTTTTGTTTTTAAATAATCTGGTTCCTATTGGCAGTGCTCACGGCAAAACCAAATTTTTCAAAAGGCTTCTTGGATGTCGATTGTTAGTTTATTATAAACGTAAATATTTTTCTACGAAAAAATTATCAAATGTTCCTTAAATGTTGCTCTTTTAGATGCAAAAGTTCTATAAAAATATATGCTTTCGCCTTTTCAAAAAAAATTCACAAACATTCGCCTCTTTTTGGCCGCCTGACTAGGTATCACCCCTTAACAGGTCTGTCTGTTCGAGCGTTGAAATGTTTACCTCCCAAAGATAAGTGAAGCCAAGAAATGTATACATGTACCTGACTGCTCGAAAAGGACCAGTAGCAACCGATTAATTTCTCTCCTTATCATATCGAATTCATTATCGAAATCATTGCTGGCGCGCTCGTTTCAAACGACACGGGTCACCAAGTACCTATATCTCTTTCAGAGACAGAAATGATTCCCAAAGTCCTTCCATCTGTCCAATTACCATCAAAGAAACCATCGACTGCGTCAACCGAGCGACAACACTCGCCATGCTCCGAAACCGCGGAGGAAAGAACGGGAACGAAAGTCCCCAAAGCACCCCGATCGATATTCCGCATTTGAATGAGCACAGGATCGAACTGCAGGCGGGTCTGGGGGATCGAGTGCAGGACGAGGGAATGGACAAAAAGGGGCAAGGATAATACCTAGGATAAGAAGAGGCAACGAGCGTGGCTTTTCCTTCGGCCATCCGGCGACCTGCAACGTCAACCAGGTCCAAGTGGGGACAGGTAGGAAAGGGCAGAAGAATGGCGACCAGCGTTGCCTCGCGAACAAGAAGAGGAAGCACGAACGTGGCTGCGCGCGGAGGAACAAGGACAAGCTTTCGTTTAGAAGGAGAGGAGCACCGGAGGAGAACGGTCATTGCCACCACCTCACCTCGAGCCGGTGCTAAAGTCCCCAACACGAGGTGTATCCTCGACCCTGCCACGGTCTACCGTGCGGAATTGTCCTGTAGTTTAGCCTGGCTTCGTTCTATCCGGCAATGGTGGGGTGTTCACCAGCGACGATGCGCCGCGCCGGGATTCGTGCACGCGGACCGTACCCGAGAGTACCTGGATCGGGAGTACGGTGATCCAGAAGTCGTGAACCACGCTAGGATCACCAACAAACCAGTTCGAACGGTGCGAGCCGCCGGGAGCAGGTCGAGTTCCTTTCGTTCGCTCGCTCGTTACTTCGTCCGTTCGTAACCGTGTCCCTGCAGAGACCTTCGCGCGGTATCCACGTTCCTCCTAGATCACGAACGTCCTTCTTCCCGATCGATCTCTATATCCCGCCGGTCCACAGCCGATTTCGGCTACCAGCTGGCCACCAGCCTGCTCCGTGGATCGATCAGGCCGCGGTGTCCCTCCGGCCGGCAGATTGGAATTCCATCAAGCTCCGTCTAACGAGTTTAGCGAATTCACGTCGGAGGCTTCGGTGGTTCGTTCAAGGGGGTTGCGGGTGAATTCTCTGGGTGCGCGAGGACTTTCGTCAAGGGGGGAGATATTCCGGGCTTGGCTGGGGGGATGATGCCTCTTGGAGCCTGACGGCGGACAAATCCTCATCGTTGCAGTCGCTCTGTTGCCGGTATCAGTCAAGGTAAGGTGACGACTCTGTCTCAAGGCTCTCGATTCTCCGCGAAGAAAACCGCGCGCGGTGCATCGGACGAACGTCCTTCGCTTCGGTCGGAATTACATATTAGTGCATCGCGATCTTTCCTTCATGAATGTTTTATGATATGTTTTTTTTTTTTCTTTTCTTTTTGTTGTTTGTAAACGTGATAAATAAAGACGAATTATTATTATTATTATTATTATTATTATTTATAGTAGCAGTCCGGTGCTACGCTGGTAATTTTATACCGATGCATTAATTAACTATACTTGACAGACCGTATTTAACGTTACGCATAAAAATCTTCCTCCTTTTACTCGTTCGCGTGGAATTCTATGCTCCAACCATTCGCCGGTTGTTTCGCCGTGTAAATGGTAGTAATGAGTTTGGAATAATCCGATAGGTAGAGAGCGGCCGAGTACACGCAAGTGTTAACAGTCTCGAGTTGCGGCAAATGTAATGTAAATAAATGTAGCACGGAAGTATTTCTCATTTCTCCCCCCCCCCCCTGTGATAGCTCGTTGCATAATTAACTCGAAACGTTGGAAGAACTTGTTAGCGGAGGTATATACATCATCCGGCATGGTTGAAGGGAATTTCTGAACTGGTTGCCAGTGATTTGCCAAAGTGAACCGTATGTCGTTCACGAATAGCGGTACCACTCGTTCCTTTAAGCAGAATTCAAACTTTCACGAACGCCGCGGCCTTAGTATGAGTGTCATTCTCTCGATGACATCGCTTCGTTTCGTATGTGATCCACGAGCTGGCCGGGAATGAATTCGTTGGAACACATTCCGCGCCACTCTTTTCCGCGTTTCATTCCCTCGATGCTAGATAACGCTTCGCGATTCAACGGGCAATTAAAGCGTTCGTCGAATAAATGACATCGACAGATTATATCTGTGATTGGCAAAGAAGTGAAATCAATTCAGAACGGTTAATGCTGTCCGAGGATTTCCGCTTGGAAGCATTAACCTTAGCAGACAGATAAGCCGATTTGTATATTAAACCGAAATAATTAGGAGCGCGCTGTTAACGAATTCTCCTCGACACGGTCGCCTCCTGATTTCCAAATGGCTGTTTTATTCCAGTGTACCGTAGTTCGGCGCCAACCCACATGTGCGCCTCGCATTAGATACGTGTGTACAAATGAAAGTGGCTGGTACCGTTACCACTTACGCACTGCGTTACAACAAAAGCTTTTTATGTATAGGAACACGCGTGTGCCTATCGGTCGCTTTCGTCCTCGACGTTTCTAATCACGAGATTCCACGATTGCCACAAAAGTTTCGATCCTGTTCGTTGCGAATTTTCGATTAATAATTCGACAGGCGCCAATTAAAATTGCGACAGATATTTAACAGAAGAATTTCTAGCTATCGAATCCTCGAAATTATACGATGGAATGATTCTTTGAAATATGCTCGTCCGTCTGGTAGAACTATAAAACTGCTTGGTCGGCCCTTTCCCCGTGGCTACTAAAACGCAAGGAAAAGGAACAGTTCGTTTGGAAATCAGGGCGGAAAAGATAACTGTCGCCTAACTAATCAGAGGCAGGAAACCAGTAACCTGACCATCGACAAGCCAGCCAGGCTCGCGTCGACATTCGTTGCTTCATCCACCCGAATTCCTGCCTCTGGGTAACTGTAACGGTTTTTATCACTTCCTCAAAGAGGAGGAGCCAGTGCACACTGGATGAGATCATTGCATTTCTTCGGACAGACCGAAGGGAAACTAGAATCGCGGGCCTGAATTTCAAGGCAAAACCGGGCCACTACTTCCTCCTAGATCGCGGCAATGTGATATTTCGTATATTCATTACGAGGTTTCTTCTCCCGTTTTAAAGTCACCGCTTTGAACTAGAAGAGATCAAAACAAAAGGGAGAGAGCGTTTGATGGCGCTGCCAAGATTCTGAAAGATTGTGAGGGAATCGAAGTGGCGCGTTCTATTTGCATCGAAATGGCGTGCCAGCTCAATTTCAACTGGACAGGATGTAACGTTACACCCGAATTCTTCCTTCTGAGTAACTGTAATTCAGTTCTTGCACGATGAATATCGGATGGCCGCGGCACGATATCGTGGCAAGCTTTGCGAGCGACGTTAACATCTTCGGTAAAGGTAAAGGAGAACGATACGAAGAAAGTGCCCGAGCGTCTCAAAGAAAATGGAATAGACGACGAAACGAACACAATCGCTTTTGCGAATCTGTTTCTCCGTCGTATTGCTGCTTTCACGTAATATTGCACTCGGGATCCCGCTGAAAATGAATCTCCGTTCTCATAAGGTCATTCACTCAACGTTCCCTTCCCCACAATGAGATTATGACTGTTAACGTTCCACCGTGTTCCCATTGTTGTCTTCAATCCGTAATTATCACCCTTTGTATCGCCGCGTCTCTTTCACTGGATTACTTTCTTCTGGCTGTTCTCTCTTATGCGGAAACGCACTCTTAATATTATCTTCATTATCTGAGAATATAGACAAGTGTCTGGAATGGTCATTATCGAACAGCAAAAATTGCAAATACCAATGATTGGCGTGTGCTTAAAAGCTCAACGGGGTCTTCTAGTGTAACGAAGCATTTTCTTTGCGTTCCTTCGGAATTTTTAATGAGAAGCATGTAAAAGTTATTGCTACGCGATTTATTTCTACATACTTATCTATATTTCGATTACACTTTCGATTGTTTTTTAGCACGAAAAGATTAAAATTAACTCAAATTAACCACTTTGTAGGGTAAAGAGTACAATGGTTGGCCACTTAAGTAAGAGTGTCACATAAATAATGAATTATAAATGTGAATTTAGTAAATTTTAAATGGAAATCAATATGAATAAGTACGAAAAACCCTTAATAATCTAAAAATAAATAGAGTTTATAAAATAAAACTCAAGAATGTATAAAAATATACAAAAATTATGTTTCCTACAAAGAAATATAGTTATTGGCATGGTGAAGACAGTAATTGTCCAATCGGTTCGACAGTGATTGGCCGCTATTTGATACATAATATATAACCTAAAAGAAAATGTTACCCGATTTGGTGATAGAAATAAGATTAAAATTATTCAATAAAAATGGATATATTTTATTTAGTATGTTTTTGTCGTGTTTGTTTCTGTTTTTAGCAGGCGGATAATTACTGTTTCACCATTAACATGGGTAAAAAACAGTCGCTGGCCGTCCGTCCAATTACTATCATTCAACATTATTCATATGACAGTTGTTGGCCCCCTGTGTTTTTCATAATATATGTATAATTTTAACAAATAAATAATTCTTTTATAAAGTTTCAACTTTTATTTATCGATATATACCGATTATGAGATATATACATATCATAGATACAGTAAACTATTCGCAAACCTTTAACTGTACTCTTATGGTTTTTTGATTAAATGGCTGTAATTTCCAAGCTTCAAAGCCGAGTCATCCAATTTGCTTTTATACATAATCGCAGTATATAATGAGTGGAGAAATATTGATTACATCCGAAGCAAGAGAAGTACAAGGAATATGAATATGTTCATTAAAAAAAGGCATAATTCTTTATATTCATTTATTTCTCAAAATACGGCCAATCACTGTCAGGTGACCAACCACTGTACTCTTTACCCTAGTTGCTTTTGAAAAAAAACGGTGCCCATACGGTGTCCACTATTGGACGGTTTCTGATCATCGGAAAGAAAAAATTCAAAAGGATTTCTTATTCGTATGTCCTTGGCTGTAACCGGTACCAGAATGAGAGAAAGGTATTGAAAAATTCAAAAATGACGGCACTTTGAAGATTGAGTTTCGATCTTCACACATTTTTTCGACTTTTTGGGGCTGTTTTGGGGCTGTCAGAATGAAAAAAGTAAATATTTTCACACAATTGTGATAGGGGCGATAGCCACACGTGTGCTGAAGATGTATGCGGAAGTTGACCTTAATTGGGCAAGTCAATCTTGAGATATCGTGGACACCAGTTCGAAAAACATGATTGCAAGAAAAGCGAGTTTAAAGATTCAGCCGTATCGATACCTATCTTTCAAAGCCTATTACCCTATAAGTATTATGAATTGGATAAAAATCCTTTTGGACACATATTTTCCATAGCAGATACTTGTATAAAATTGAAAAAAGAAAAATTCGATTTTCTTTGACTCGTTACACTAGAAGACCCCTTTAATATAACTTCCCGCTATGACAGCCCTTAATTGTAGCTATCTTATCCCGGATTATTGCCTCCTAATATTGACAGTGATAAGAAAATGTTCGACTATAATAAAAATATAATCTGCTAACACGACGGTTGATCGATGACTTCCGTAACATTACTGTAACACCGATATATCATCCGTATCGCATTTCGTTCGCGATTGCAACAAATTTTTCACTTCTGCGAGCCTCTAAAATTGGAGATGACAACCCAGGACAAATAAGATTGGCCAAAGAAACTGCTACCTAGTTCCTGCGTCAGAAATTAATTTTAGAATCGCGTAATTGTCAATTGAAGGCCTGGACTTCCTAGGCCCGCGAGTCTCGTGGGAATCTTCTCAAGTGAACTCATAGAAATGATTGGCATTCTCATGGAGAGCCGACTAGGCTAACGTTACGTGCGATTTATTACTTTGCACCGTTTCAAAACTCGTCTTCTCTCCTCTTTCTTTTCCAGATGTGGGATCGACAGAGACAAGCCTGGGCCGTCGTTCTTCTAAGCAACGTGCTGATGAACACCGTGGTAGCTTCCCCGATCTACGCTCCCCAATTTGTTCCAGGAAGTAAGTCCCAGGACATTCTCTCTATTTCCACGTAGCGAGAACGATTCACGGTCGATCTCTTTAAGCAGTCACACGAAAGATCGTTAAACCTCCGCCGTTGGGAGCAGCCGCCGAGATCCGTGCACCCGAATTTGCCTCCTCGCGGTTGCTCGGCCTTCCCCGAGGTGTCAGCTGGGTAACGGATCGGTTGCGCAAATACTCGAGATGGGCAGGGCAGAACCTGTACGCGACCCTTCACCGTCACCGCGCGCGTACGCGTTCCTTTTACCTGTGCGCGCCGCAGGACGACATTGAACCTACCTTGGATTCGAGTCCAAACGGAACGTGGGCGGACTGGTCAGTTTTCTACACAAAGTAGGTCAGCCCCGGTCATCGGCGCGCACACGACTCACACCGCCGACTTTTCCGACCTCGCGATCTTCGTTCTCATCGGCATCCCAATCGGTTCGCCTAAACAGTCCGGTCGGAGTGAAATCAGCGGCCGGAGTGACCACCCCCTCGATTGTCACTCTGCGCAGTGTGAGCCGCGTCAGATTTGCTTTGAAAACTTTGTCCGCAACTCAATTCCGCGACTGCTGGGAATCGCGACAGGGTGATCTACGCGTAATCGACGCCTAGATCGATACGCGGCTCCCTTTCGACTAACGCTTTACGTTGGAAAAGCGCTGCAAGATCTTTCTTCGATGTCACGGAAGAATACTTTCCTACGGCCAGTGAAATCCTTTCGTACGGGGATCCGCGTGGGCGTGCACGCACACGTTCGCACGCTGGATATGGCGGCCGCTGAAATTCCGACAACACGCGTAATGGAATCGGCAACTTTCTTCCACGACTTATGACGCATACGACGCTTCCGTTAGCACACATTTGCCACGCGGAAGAGCAACGAACACGTACGGACATTTTTGACACGGGGGAACTGACCGACTGACCTGAAACCAGGGTTGCCCGGTTTGTGTATAATTTCACGGTCGACTATTCACTGGCCACGGGCATGAACCTTCGGCTGCCAAGAAGAAAGTACATAAATATCCGGAGGAAAACTTCCCCAAGGTTACTGGCAGCCAAAGGGACTCGAGAATTCTGCCGCTTCGTTTCCAGGTAGCCGTGCCAGTTTCCCATACGTTAATTACCATGGACAACCGTGTATAGTCGTCTCGATGCGCGGAACGTCATTTAAACCGCTGGGCGAAGGTACCAGCGCACAGGTGTGCCTGATCCAGCGTGATAGCTTCGGTCAGGTATGTCGATTTAATCGCGCGCTCGGCCAAAGAGCGTTGGAATGCGCGCGAGGTCTTTCGTCGGGTAGCCAACAGCGAGACGGCCCGAAGAGAAGGAGTCTAAGAAGCCGAGATTGTGAGGTGTCTTAGAGGGAAACGGGCTGTTACATTAGGCTATGACTGTGACCCACTTTTGGCTCGGGCAACTAGCTCATACATCGAAACTTAACGGTACCGAGTCGCTTCGCCTTGCCTGACATCAATTCGTTCTCCGATAACGCGGGGCGTGTACTATATACATTATTTACGCTCGATTGTCGATCATAGATCAACCGAAATCTGTCCAGCGGATATCAATCGGGAACCGGAAAACAACCGTGTCGCGACATACTGTAAAATAACCCGATGCAGTATCGATCGGCATTAATCTGCCGTGCGTGGTATATTTCGTGTAACATCGAAGAATTTCGGGAGACCTGTGAGTGGAAGGGAGAAAGGAAGAGAGAAGCAAACGGTGTAGAATTTTAAGGGAATTCGGTGGCCCCGGAAACACGGTTTCTCCATTCATCGTCTCGTTTCTTCTTATCCGGTAGAAACACATAACTGTACCGGAGGGGGCACGTGAATCATTGCCGAAGCGGCCCCTGCCATTCCGTTATCCGTCTTTAATATTCGTCCATTTTTATTCACGGATATTCGCGTGCCTTTTAACAAGCTGCTCGAATTCCATCGGAGCAATTACATCTGTCATTAGTGAATAGTTGCACAGTGGGCCGCGTAATTAGGAGTTACGCGCAGCCCAGCTGTTCTTTTGACACGGTTATTAATTGATCGCACCGTTCCACTGTCTCCCCGTTACCTCTGACAGGATCAGGGTAGCACACAGGCGGGCGTTTAAAGGGAATTAGAAACGATGACGGTAGCTGCTGGTCCAAGTACCTACATATTTGCGAAGGGGATATAGAACGCGTGCAGGGATAAATGGAGGAGGGATCCTCGTTTCTGCAGAAGGAGAACTCGACGTTATTTGACACTCCAAGAACATGACGTCACAGGATTATTCTTGAATTACAAATCAAAGTTTCTTCTGTTCGCAGGTACGGGAAGGAACATTAGAAACTTGCCGTGCGTGTCACGAAGAACTGGCGAGACCGGCGTTTGCATGTTCGCGTTCACATGCGCCAAGGCGAATGGCACGCACCTCGGCACCTGCATCGATCGCTTCTACTTCGGTAGCTGCTGCAAGATCGACGAGGAGCCAGAAATATTTCCTCAGGACAACAGCATCGACGATGGACCACCAGCGAGGCCGTTCGTTACGACCAGTGGGCCCATCGAGAGCAACGACATTCCCGAGTACTTCTCCAGGCCGAAGCCGATCAACGAGAAGAAACCACCTGGGACGCACATCGCCGAGGCAAGTTGATCAAGATTTCGCCTATAATCAGTTCGATAACTCTACCCTCCGCTATTCTTTTATTTTTATCGTACTGTTGTTTGTCTTATTTTACAACTACTCAGGAGACAACTGGTACCTACGTCACGCAGAACACTTACACACCATCGACGATCGCGAAAGAACCGACGAAAGTCGTGACGAAAAAGCCAACAATACTGACGACCGTCGAGACGACCACGCAACCGGTTCGGTTATCGACCTTCCAAACTGTGCAGGATTCCCCCAAGGAAGTTTCGACCACGGAAATTCCTCTGAGAATCACCACCGGCTTTGTTCCCACCTCGCAGAAAACGTACAGCACGGTGACGGAAGCCACCAGCGCAAAGAACGCCACGAGCATCGCGAGCAAACCTTCTACGCTGACATCTTACATCACTCAGAGGCCGTCGACGTTGGAAACCGTGACGAAAGTGTCATCCGTCACGCAGACCTCTGCACAAACGACTAAGCCAGTCACCAAGAAACCGATTCACCCGTCCACGTCTCACAAGCCAACGCGTCCAGCGACGAACAAGCCGAGTCACTCGACCGTGCACAGGCCCGTGGAAACAACGACGCCCAAACCGCTGCAATCCAGCACCGAAAGAACAACCGAATCGACAACTCCGAGGACCGTGTCTACAACTACACAGAGGATCGTTCCTGCCACGAGGTTCCCGCCAAGGAACACGACTACTGCGAAACCCTTCACCCAGTCTACCACCAGAAGACCCATCAGCAGCACGAAGAAACCATCGACCAGCAGCAGTACGAGACGGCCAACGGTGACAACGAAGCCGCCAACTTCGCCAGGAAAAAGGCCCGTCACCAAACCACCCACGAGCTCCAGTTTCGCCAGCACATCTTCAACCACCGCGAAACCGTTTGGCACGTCTGTCAAGGACCAAGCAACCATCGCCACCACCACGGAAAGTATTTCATCGACGGGTACGAGGCCCTCGACCTCTTCCTCTGTCCTGTCGAAGCCGACGACTACAGTCACACCGAGGCCTGTCCAAAAGATCAAGCCTACAACGAGCAAAACAACGACCACGGTCAAAACAACGACCACGTTGAAAACAACGACAGCGGTTAAACCAACGACACCGGTTAAAACAACGACGTCCAAGCCATCGACCACGACTACTTCCAGGCCGAAACCGACGAAGATCAGCTCGACTACCGCGCAACCGGTAGTTCAGACAGAGTACACGACCACCACCGAAAAAACGGCACCTCTGTCGTCGATCAATGCCTCTACCGTTGCCGTTACGAAACCCAGGCCAACGGTAGAGTCGAAGCCCGCGAAACCATTGAACCAAACTACTGCTAAACCGTCCACTACCACACCCTCTCCGGCAGCCTTAAATTCCACCGTGACAGATACCAGCCCTACGTACGTGTCCGACACGACTACAAAGGGGTACGTTGCTTCGACGAAGACGCCCCCGGTTAATCAGACACTGGACGACATTTCGCAGACGACGTATTCACCTGGACTCGTTACGTGGACGTCCAGCTCGGACGACGCGATTACCAAGACGCCAGAGATCTCTTCCACGGCGACCACACAACCGGGTGAGTTGACAGATAATTCTATTTGACAAGACTGATTGGAGCGAACGGTCGATTCGTAACACTTTCCGTACATCGTTGATCGAGTAATTTCGCCCACCCATAGCTCCCCGATTAAACGGCGGTCACGCGTGATTCTTTCCAACGACGATAGCCGGGTTCGTTAGCATTTTCCATTCGCATGCTAAGCGAAAATCGTTCCCGCGGCCGGCTCGGTGAAATCGAGGAAAACGGATGGCCATTGTGCAACGCGACGCACTTGTCGTCAATAGGAAATCATCTCGGCGGCGATTCACGTCGGGGGGCACGCCTCCTGCATTAACTAGCATCCACAGAACCGCGAAAGCTTCTTTGAAATTGATCGATCACGCGCAAATCTTCCTTAGTCGCGCTTTCACCGGTACCTTTAAGCGATTCCTCGAATCTCTCTCTCTCTCTCTCTCTGTCTTTCTCTCTCTCTCTCTCTCTCTCCAGATTAAGATTCGAAACATTGGAGGAATATCGTTTATTGTTGTCGCACGTGAAAATCCTATTGCACACCTTCCACTCGTGTCTTCTCCCTCAGACAAAGAGGTGATATAATGAGAGGCGTCACCCCGGGCGGAACCTTTGAAGTCCTTACTTGACCTTGGCATTTAAATTGGTTGTCTATTCGAGCGGGATATTCAAATCGACTAAATATACCTCGCCGCAGTTGGCTGATTATTGTCGAACTTTACCGATCATTGCCGAATGGGCGTTTAAATTGATTGTCTAGTGATTTCCCTAGGTTATTTCTGTCCTTGTCGAGTGACGCCTCTTATTATATCTCCTCTTTGCCTCATGGTTATCTGGAACGCGTGGTATCAATCGCGACACCCAGTACATTGTTCGAGCCTGTCGATACCGAATACCGTAATTTCTCCAGACAGGTTTGCTGTGGCGTAAAGAACATTTAATCTTAAAATAGATCGACCGTTTGCTGTTAACAAAGAGACAGTCAGGTGGTCGTCATGTTCAATGCTACCGTACGCAATTTCCGCGTACGATACATTTCCGCGGTATATTCCGCATCGATTATCCAACGATCGGTGCTTGAAATTACGCGTCGCCTGTCCTTTCGCGGAGTAATTGCTTTCGTGCGACACGTGCCACGTAGATGTGAAAAAGAATTCGTTCGGGCGACGTTAATCGCGCCCGGAGATGGGTATTTCGTTAAGGAGGGAAAGGTCGCACTCTTTGCGTATCGATAGGAGATGAAATTCTGTTGCGCCAGGACGGTTGTAACGGTTTAAACCGTCCACCGTAATCTTTCCTCTCGAATGCTTCACGAGCAGCATTCACTCTTCCCCTCCCCTCATTCTCCTCTTTCCCGTTGTAATTTAAACGAGTCGAATTATTTTCCGATAACTGCACCTTGCTCCAGTTTTCGTACCAACGAGCTCCCGATTCTCCCTCCTCCCTTTCTCGCTTCTGATTTACATGTAGCGAGCTGGCGCTGGCTGATTGAACGCTGTGAAACATTACGCAGCCGTTGATAACGCGTTCGAAACGTCTTCCAGATCAGACTGAAAGCGAATGGACGCCCGTCACTACCCCTGATGGTTGGATCATGATCCAGTCGCCCACTACTAAAAAACCTTCTCTAACTTCCCAAGAGACGACTGCTAAACCGACCTCGGAATCCACGTTGCAGCCTACCGTTTCCGGTATGGCAGCATTCTCTAGCTCACAAGGAAACGTATCGAACCCGCACACGCCGATTTCGATGAGACTCTGCTGATTCGTAGCACGGTGGAGAATATTTGACATATATTTTTTGTTGTGAAAGGAACACCTAAAGTTGGGGGTTTGAAAGCATACAATTCCGAAATATCGTCTTTAAAGAACTCAAAGTTTAAAAAAGAATTTGTCCTACGCCTAATGGTTCTCGAGATAATCCAGAAAATATATTTCCAACTCCCAACTTTGGAGGCTGTTTTCATCCCCTAAACATGGACGATTGCCGATAAGAAAAAATATTTTTCACTATTCTGCAATCTGCAGAGTCTCGTGAAAATCGGCGTGTTCGGTATGTTCCCTTGTTAGCAGCGTATCTTTAGGCGTGCGTACACGTTAACGAAGGCCAAGAATGTACGAATTTTTAGAGAGACCTACGGCAGAGCCTACTACAGAGCACGTCACGAAAAGGCCCACGATACTAACGACCCTGTCCACGATCGCGAGTGTGACAATAGATACGGAGCTGCCCGTGCCGATGGAGACTCTGAACATGTCAGATTACAAGCAAGGTGAGATTCCCAATCATACTTTATATCTCTTCTACAGGGCACGCTACAAGCGTCACGCCTCGTACCGATAAAATCGGTTTTCATTCATTTCTGACGAAGTCACTCTAGGATCTTTTATAACTACGAATGTACAATCTATAGTCGATAACGCAGATATCTGGAATGTTATTGAGTCCGTTATGTAATTATCAGAGGTGAACACAAGAAGTCAATCGTCGTAGTTACGTAAAAGGAAGCAAATCGTGCGTAGTCGGAGTTAACGTTTCTATTCCGTCGATGATTCTATCGGGCCGCGAGCACCGCATCGAGAGGCTCGCCGACGTCTCGGTTTATAGCCGGTTGAACGAAACGAGGAACGGTAAAAAATCAATTAGAGCCGCGATGAAAAAGGAAGAAGTTTGGAAGGGGCGCTCGCGATGATACCGGTTCATCCAGTCCGACAAATGTAAAAGGCTGGCTCTCAAACATGGCCGTCCCAGCGAGATACTTGAAATTGTTCAAGGGCTTGAACTCGACAATGCTTATTCTTGCAGTGTGCGGCCGAAGATTGTTCCCGGAGTCTCGAATCGTCGGTGGCAATCGTAGTTCCTTTGCAAAATGGCCATGGCAGGTGAGTGGAATCGATAGATCATCATGGCATTATGTTCCTTCGTGACCAACGGTCTTCGCGTATTACTCGACAACAAATTACACGTATTCCTTCGTCGACCTACGTAACACGTTGCTTCTAGACAAGATGGTGGTCATCTACGGTAAATTCTTAGAGACCCAAACGCGTACCGGGGCTGCACGATTGATATAACGCCAGGCATGTCGGAGCATCGTTCTTCGTTAAACAAGATGAATGTTTTCTTTTCAGATCTCATTACGGCAATGGAGGACGTCGACGTATCTGCACAAGTGCGGCGCGGCTTTGCTCAACGAGAATTGGGCTATAACCGCAGCGCACTGCGTAGAAAAGTGGGTATCATGTTTGTTATCGTAATGAACTTTTGTATCCAATCGATACAAAATCGTTGTTTCTTCGGTAGATTAAATTCCTATCTTCGTCGATTCGAGCACCGAACGCCTGCCGCTGCATCGCCACTTCGCCGAATTACATAATTTCTAACGTATTCATTTCCCATAACCCGCAGCGTGCCACCCAGCGATCTTTTGCTGAGAATCGGCGAGCACGACCTCGCGAACGAAGACGAGCCCTATGGCTACCAGGAGAGAAGGGTTCAAATCGTTGCTAGTCACCCACAGTTCGATCCTCGGACGTTCGAGTACGATCTGGCACTGTTAAGATTCTACGAGCCATTGTTACCATTTCAACCAAATGTCCTACCTATTTGCCTGCCGGATGACGACGAGAGTTACGTCGGGCGTACCGCTTATGTCACTGGCTGGGGCCGACTCTACGACGGTATCAACCTACCCGTTGCTCATTTCGTCGTAATTAAAAGCAGCATGCTGACTGAAGTTTCATTTTCAGAGGGACCGTTGCCGTCCACCCTGCAGGAAGTAGCTGTGCCAGTCATCAATAATACGATGTGCGAGGGCATGTATAGGAACGCGGGGTACATCGAGCACATTCCTCACATTTTCATTTGCGCCGGCTGGAAAAACGGTGGATTCGATTCTTGCGAGGTACGATATCTTTCGGTAATTCGTTGTAGTTGGAGAATGTTGCTGAATCTCGATTAAGGCAACAGATCAGATTGCTGTAACCGTGTTTTAACGAAAGTAATGGAGAGATCCACCGTGTTCCCGCAGGGTGACAGTGGAGGGCCAATGGTGATCCAAAGGGCGCGCGATAAACGATGGATACTTGCCGGTGTGATCAGCTGGGGAATCGGTTGCGCGGTACCGAACCAGCCGGGCGTCTACACTAGAATCTCCGAGTTCCGTGAATGGATCAACCAGATCCTCCAATTCTAAATACGGCCAGATTGCTTTGGAACGAGGATTTGATAAGAACCTACGCCAATGGACGCGATTCGAACGGCCGTTTCGAAGGAGACACCACTCGTGTGTAATATATTATATGCAAAGAAGAACGTCCGCGCAATTAGCACTACGAAACGCTGTATCTGTGCAATATTTCCCGCGAAGATTATAGGCGATGCGCGAAAAGGGTAGCTTATCGGGCATCGGGCGCGATGTACTTGTATATGACACATTAGAAGGCATCATTTACGTGTGCGTTAAGGCTGTGGAATTTTTTTATATCGGCGGCTTATCGGGTCCGCACACTGTGCACAGTTTCGAGTGAAACGCTATGCAAGCGGCTCCACTAATGCCACCTTTCACTGGCGCCACAACTGTGCTGGAATTGGCGAGCGAACAAGCCGACAGACTAGTGTTCTACGATCGCGAACAGTGTTGTTATCATGGACGCTGGAGGAACAACGATGCACACTGCCGGCGCTACTAGTTTAATACTCCGATCAGATCGTGTTATCAGCACGTCTGGATGGACTCGGTTCCCTTGTGCAGTGAGAAGGTATCATCAGAGGATCCTCAGACCGACCGACGATAATCCACCACTTTGTATCCTTGATTTTCCATCGAGAGCAATTAAATGTTTGTATTCGATTGAAAGTGAAGGAGAACAATCGACTTTCCATCGTAGCAAAATGAAGCGGATTGAATACCGTCACGGGTCGATAATACCGAGAGTCCTAAGGAACATAAAGTTCAAAGGGTCAACGAAGGGAGCGTACCCCCACGATTAATCTACCCTTCGAAATCAGCCTCGCGACTTCCGACACGCTAGCGTTAAAAAGCTAATCGCGTGCAACGTAATGCACCGTGCGCGTCTGTTTCATTTTCGACCGCAATGCGCGCCGTTTAACGTCCATGTCGCGGAAACCAATATCGAGCAATCAGCGCCGAGCATATATCGAGCAATCAGCGCCGAGCATATAACGAGCACAGATTATCTCTGCGGTTCGCAGTATCGCGTAATTGCCGGAATTACTTAAACTGACCTATGTCAATGGTGACTATCGTGCCTAGTTGAGAAGCGTGCTGCGGAACTCGTTCGATGTTCTTTAATTTATAATATTATCAGCCGCAAAGATACCGCTACGGAATTCTTTATCGTCAGCCGAAACGATTTGTACTTTCTTCTACTTTCGCCGGTTTTATCGCTACGTTGCCACAGTTATCTGTGGCAAATATAATCTATCGATATTGAAAACACGAAAGTCGTTTCAAGAAAATAAATTTCGAAGGTGGTCGTCACCTCGATAACCGGCTTCCTATAATCACTCAGTCAAAATGATCGCTAATCGGTGACAGATGATAAGAGCATAAACATTGCATGAATTAATGGCGCGGTATATCTCACGCACGCCATTGTTTAAAGGTTCTTTATCTGTTTCGAGGATGTATGTTTTCAATTGATCCGAGTGCGATGGAAAATTATGACCACACTCTCGGCGCTGCTTGCGTAACATTGTGGAAGTACATTGTGATTCTCGTACGGATTTGCCTCGCGGTTACTTGACTCGATCGAACTGTTTAATCTCGAGCAAGCACGAACTGACGTTAACGGGCAATAGTGTATAACAGAAATAATGAAGGTTCGCGGTGGAGAGTGGAGGAGCAAGCGTCCTGTTATTACGTACACGAAATCGCCTACACCTTATTTAACTTAATTTATGAAAAGAAAAAAAAATTATATATATACGTGTGTGTATACATAGATACTTTATAGCATAGGCACGTATAGATAGTCGGCCGTACATGCGGATAAATAATTTATTACTGTACGCGTTGCAGTCGGGGCTGCGAAAGTACGAAACCCCCAAGCTTGTAAATACTCGATCGATTAGGTGGTGCGTGTTGTACTCTATTACACACTTTGTTATTTTTTACTGTTTTACTACTCCTCGCTCTTCCCCCCCCCCCCCCAAGTGCCTCTGTATTTACCAGTCGAGCATTAAAAGGAAAAAGGAGAAACGGAAACACGCTGTCCCTTGTGAGAAAAAAGCCCCACTGATTATCCTGTTTGCTGAACACGATTCCCTCGGTCCAGATTGCTTCCCCCTGCAACCAATAACGTGGGCGTTGGTATTTGCAAACCGCTCCCAAGCGACGGTTCGAGCGTCGCCCACGCCGAACGCCCACGCGATCACCCCGCGGTTGAACGAAACAGTTGTGAAATTTCAACATAACCGGGGTGCTACGTTCGGCTGGAGATTTCGGTAAGGCGCGATCGTTACGCGGCTGGTGCGAATGATTTAAGAGGAGCCACGCGTGTGGGAAAGGTAGCGGTAAGCTATAATACTTCAACGTCGACGATCTTCGATCGTTCGAAGGAATTTTAAAACCTCTAGGTGGTCGGCAAGCGAAGAATTACTGTTCGATATTTCTAAATCTGTTCACGGAGGCGGAACGATTTTCTAAGACTTTCTAACGAGCTTGGATATCGAGTGTAAAAAATCCAGATGAAGCTCGAATAGTTAACTATTATTATCGCCGCGGAGATTTGCATAAAACAGCTTTCCCGTATCGATGCTGCGGAACAAGAGCACCGGCCAGGCGTGATCCACTTCCAATTGGACTTGGAATGGACGCCAGATTGTTCACAGTGTTTATACAATACTTAATTGAAAGGCTTCCTGTACGTGACAGTGTAATTTCGCTAAATTCGATACGACTCCGATTGCTTCGCGCAAAGTTTAATCCTCGAGAAGGATTATACAAATGGACATTCAAATATCGTTATCAAAATATTTAGAGATATAAAAGGACCATGTTCAAAGACCATTGAGGAACAATTGGTGTGGGAATAATCACGTTATTACATTCAGCCAGAGAAACCACCACTTGTCTAACTAGTAAGTGTAGGTTGCTCTGGCTATCTACAGGTCGCCAATTAGTTTCCAAGTGTTTCGTTTCGTCGTGCCTGGTCGGACAGACGAAGGGCAACGCGCCCTTAATTAGTAGTACGCAGGGACAAACATTAGTACACGGTTCCAGCCCTCGCACGATTTTCCATTCTGGTTTGCACGTTCATCAGCTGGCCGATGAAGCAGAACCGCGAGGCGCGAAGCAGATCAGGTGCTCGGAAACAGGTTGGAACATTTAATCCGTGTAATTCATGGTTACACTGGTGATACTTCCGCTCGAGTTCCCATCAACAAGTGTCAGGAACCAAAGTCTCACGCATTAATCATTCCCCATCTTTTACTGCTCTTGCATTACACATCGTCGCGATTCCATAACGATTCTCAATACCCGATAACCACCGGCTCATAAATGTAATGCACGAGTTTATACAGACTATCAATCAGGTTTCCCGAGGAACACATTCAAGCTGGACTATCCCAGCGACCAGATCTACCAGCGCTATAGCAAAATAACGAGGTCGATCCTTCTGTTTTTGCGATTATCGATGCGGCAGTGAAATCAACGCACGTGGCGTTCGGTAAGCAGCCGTGCGAAAAAGAGGCGCGGAATGATGGATGCCCGTCTGGCCTAGAAAGTATCACGGTTTTTAGACTTTGTTGAATGGGGCAAACAGATCGCGTCGCGCCCAATTGTGCTGTGCTGTCGCCGGGAATGTAACTCTCTCTCCTTTCACGCCATTTCATTGGCACGTCGATTTTTCAGAGCCCGCGTTCCTGCCTAGTAAGTAGTCTTTGATTCTTCCTCAGAGTTGGGCAAAATGTAATCTAATTACAACTTACAAATTACGATTAAAATGTAATCGTGTAGTTGATTACACATTATTTTCTGTAATCGTTCATTTCGATAGTTGACGAAAGCAAATGGTCAACTACCTAAATTAACGATTACAGAAAATAATGTGTAATCAACTACACGATTGCATTTTAATGGTAATTTGTAAGTTGTAATTAGATTACATTTTGCCCAACTCTGTGGGCCCAACTCAAAGTTGGGCAAAATGAAATCTAATTACAACTTACAAATTACGATTAAAATGTAATCGTGTAGTTGATTACACATTCTTTTCTGTAATCGTTCATTTCGGTAATTGACGAAAGCAAATGGTCAACTACCTAAATTAACGATTACAGAAAATAATGTGTAATCAACTACACGATTACATTTTAATCGTAATTTGTAAGTTGTAATTAGATTACATTTTGCCCAACTCTGTTCTTCCCCCCTCGCTACGATCCCAAATCAACATCCACGCGACGGCTTCTGAACAGTAGAACACCATGGATTCTTGCCCACTGTTCAGCAGGTAACGATACTTGGCGCGATTCAAAGCGACTGGAAAAGCAAGTGCACTCCAAGCGTTTGCATTGCATCTCTGACTTGGAGTACTCGCCGGGAGGAGGAAAAAGAAACGACGGGAGCTGTCGAGAGGTATTGTAAGAAGATGCTCTTTTCGTTAATCCTCGCTGCATCTCGGTACAGGATAACAGAAGCGAGAGGTCGTGTATTAAATATATTTTTAGGATCGCTGCTACCAAAGATGGACAAGGATAAGCTCGAAGAATGGCTAGATATTCGGTTACCTCGTTCCATTATCTCTGGCCGCGAACAATTTCCGTTTATCGCCGTTCCACACACAGCGTGCAATCGCACCCGGCAAAGTAATTTATCTTAATTCCATGGGAAAGAGAGTAATTTAAGTACCTGCCCTCCCAGGTGTAGTGCAACCTCCAATTGGAACGATAATAGAATGTAACTGTTACAAACCGCATGGAGTGCCAGCGTGCCGATGTCTCGGGGAACAATAATCTCGCTCGTAATGCCTTTCTGGAATTTATGTAGCCCGAAGCTGCGAGGGGATCGTAAAGTGACGCGTTCGCGTGGACGTTTTGCATTCCACGGCTGGCGAACGAAAACGCAAACGGGAGAGATGCTGGCCGCGGGCCCGATACTCAGATATCGAAAATGTCACGGGCGTGACGACTCATGGATGGATGTTACTGGACCGGGTTAAGTGGCTTTGGAGAAAGCCAGCTACCTCCGCCTTTTCCTTATGAAGTCACGAAACCGCGCTGCTACCAGTCATAGTAAACCATCGACGGCCTTCAACCGTCGATACTGTCACGAGCGATGCAAATTTCGTGGCGAATGGAAGAGGCGACGGAAGTCCACCCCACACCTGCAAGCTTGCTGTGGTTTAATTAGAAAGGTTCGACCGCACGATCGCTTTCTGCTCGTGGATACTGACTTTCAAAGCTACCCAGCTTCGGCCCGGCATCAGCTTCGAATAAGGAGAGCTATAGGTTTCGAAGCACAACTATCTTAGGGTAAATCCGGGAGACGCGGTCGACCTAATATAAAATGGCTATTAAAACTAATACAGAAATTACGTATTTTATCAGAACAAACCTGTATGTTCAGAATTTTATGCTGATTCAGAAACACTGGTCGATATTTGCTTTAAGATAATATTTACTGTAAATCGGGTTGAAAACTGAAGTCATGACATCTGACCACCTCTCCCGCGGTGCCGGGAGAAATGGTTTTCGTCGTTAGCAGAAACCACTCACATAATTATTCATCGAACATTAATAAAGGATAAAGCAAAATTGTTTATACAACTAGAAATTCATTGATATTTAATTCGTTTATGCTAAAGAAGTAAAGAACATATCAAAGATAAACTGAACTACCTACTGGCGATTAGCAAGGCAAATGAATACAAACGTGAATAAATAAACTAAATAAACAAAAATAATAATAAAATAGTAACAAAAATAAAAAAAATGAACGAAAATAATAAAAAAATCATAAGTCGACCATCTCTCCTTTCTGCAGCCAGAGATGGTCTTCTCGTTAGCTTTGAGAGGAAGAGTTAATATGGCCAATACTTTGGTTGCATTATCCCCCAATATCTTTACTATCTTATTATCCCAAACAGTATATACCAGAAGTATATTTTAAATACGATTTTGTACAACCGCTGTTTGACAGAAGGGGGGTTAAATGTAACCTCAATTTACCTTTTGAAGCCTATAAATCTAGAAAAACACAGAAGGTAGCGAAACGACGCCATTCATTCAACTATTTGGCTTCTAGAGAAGGAATTGGTCTGCACTTTAACGGATTTTTACGTACAGAGTCTGAAATATAGCGACTCGACCAACTCTCCGGCCCGACCGCGTCTCCCGGATTTACCCTATATCGAGGTACTTGGGGCGTGTATAGAGTAAGAATGAAAAAAAAAATGTCGATCAGTTTGCCTATGGAAATCTACTCGGCAAAATGAAAGCGGCAGTTCGCGCATGGCGTTGCGATGTGGCATGCGAACAGTGCGCGGCAGAAGTGGTACGCACGAAGATGGGAAGGACCTGGTCCCGGTTAACGCGAGCGAGTATAGGGCGTCGAGGACGAGTTGCGTCGGCGCTGGCACCTCGCTGCGCCCTGATCGATCAACTGATTTAATTCGAATCGCCATCAGACTCGGGCAGGGTCATGGTCTGGCCTTGGTAGCGCGGAATGACGTCCCTAGCACTTTGTTGCCGCCGTCAGCGTGCCACTCGAAGCCTTGCAACTCGTTCATTCAGACAGAGTTGGGCATTATTCGGCTAAATTTTCATTCGGATGCGGATTCGTATAAATATCCAAGATTTATCCGCGAATAACAAATGACGATTTTATTCGACGAAAAATTATTCGTTATTCGCGAATAAATCTGTACCGTTATTCTAGCCAGATTCGTTCGAATAAGAATTTATTCGTTATTCGACCTGAATGAACGGCGAATAAATGTGATACCCGGCATCTATCGATGGAAGTCTGTACTGTGTCCAATATAAGCGTTCATTGAACGTTTTTAAATGCATACAAGCAGTCATGCGAATATTCACATATGCATATATTCAAAGTTAAACATAGCATAAGTTACTCTATAACTGACTTTGAATATATGCATATGTGAATATTCGCATGACTATTTGTATGCATTTAAAAACGTTCAATGAACGCTTATAATTTGAAGAGATTGATTTTTTCATTAGTTTAAATGGATTGCCGTGAGCGAATTTTATTTAAAATAAATCAAAACGCCACTCTATGTAGTACCGCGATCTTACATCTTCCTGCAAAGTGCGAGCTATGACAAGAGTTACTTAACCTGAAACATTAGGTCTCACGGTTGTCAGTCAGTGGTGTCACGATACATCGCCGAAATCACGTGATCATTTTATTCGTCCGTAGAGTCGACTAAATTATTATTCGAATAAGAAATTATTCGAATAAATTTTCAGTCAAATAAAGAATTATTCGTTATTGTCGAATAATGTAATTTTATTCGAATTTTTTATTCGAAGATTATTCGAATGAAAATTTAGCCGAATAATGCCCAACTCTGCATTCAGATTCCCGTGGGGTAATTATCGACTGGAGGGATCCGAACGAAAGCTCGTCGCACTTTCGACGGCATTATCAGAACAGCCGCGGAGAACATGGAAAAGGGAAAGCGTAAGAATGAGTATCGCGCACGCGGAGGTCTGATAAGATGGTGGAAGCAACGGTAAAGAAAAATGATGCGCGCAACGTGAAAAGACGCGGCTAAATTCTGACCTAGTTTTGCCAAGCGTGTCCTGGGTCATGACCATCGATTGTTTCTCCCCGTTCTTTCTCGCGAGTGCCTTCCCATTGGTTATGGGGCCGCGACCTAAATGCCTCGGGATCTCTCCCTGGAATTAGACGCTGTAACGATCGAGAGAAATTTATGGTGTCGGGATACGGTGGCTGAGAGACTTTTGCTCGCCGCTATCTTCCCTGATAATCGATTAAGCTCGCATAGCAAAAGTTCTCGCGTCCTTGCGCAGGAGGATACTTACTATCTTCGATCTTGGTACGCACGGAAGAACCCCCCATTCGGACGAACCCCAATCCCGAGCTGTGACGAGCGAAAGAGGACTTTTTTCGATTTCCCTTCGTTAATTCGTCGGTGTTTATTTTTACGTAACAGCGGCTGTTTCTTTCACCGGTGCCAGCGGTCTCGTGAGGTAACAGGAGCAATCTATTCGACGATCGTTACACCGCGAACAGTTAATTGCCATAACGTTAATTAAGAGAAACGTGGAAAATGTTACGAACGCTCGTAACACCCGCGGGTAATCTTCGCGGATTCACGAAGGTGTAAAATCCATTTAAAGACGGTCGAGCTCTAACCTACTTACTGAAAGTCACGATCACGGTCAACATTTGTACGTTCTTGCCAGGTGCGTCACGTTCAAAAGCAAAGGGAAAGAACCCACCATCTATACCCATCGCCTGGGAGATTAATTTCCCATACGGAACAGTTCGTCGTTTCTTCTCGGCAATCAATACGAGAGAATTACGCGCAGCGTAACTGTACAAACCGACGATACTTTGCGCAAGCATCTCGTCGAGCTTAATAAGGCGCTGACACAACGATACGTCAATTTCCTTCTTAATCCTCCTTCGCAATGATCTCTGCATTCTCCGTTCTCGATTAGAAATTGATTCATTGGATAAGGATCGGTCAGTCATACTCTCGAGCGGGGTGTTCCTAAATAAATGGGATGCCGTCTCGATGACAACGTTCAGCGGCGCTGAAAGGTACAGGTCCCGACCCACTTGGAACGAGTCACGTTCGCGATCAAGGATTGAACTTTACCTACTCTCTAAAGGAATCTCTACGCGCCGGTAATCTCGTCCGTAGGCGTAATTATTCCGCAGGATCTACTACCGTGTCTACCGCATCTAAGGCTGTCGCGAGCTCTAACGACAGCACAAAGATGTTGGACGAAGATCTTATCCGGGATTCTTAGTCGCGAGCCGCAAGGTGAGCCCAAGGTACCGTAAAAGATGGCCTGGCAAAGTTTGACACACTTCGCCACTCTGACCTCGCGAGATTTCGAATCCTCGCCATACCGGGACACTTGCAACGCAAACTTCCGTCCAGCGAAAGCAGTGCTCCCGAAGAAAGCTTTCCCGCGATCGACTATCGACTCCGCGGCTGCATTTTCTTTCGCCACGGAGGGCCATATATCATTAGAAGCTCACAACGGTGTCACGAACGCGATCAAATAATTAGCTTGTCGATACACCAGGGCGCTACGAAATTTCTACGTAATTATTACGTATGCGAGAAAATGCCTCGTCAGCTTCCCGACACCTGCCCGTCGATTCGACGCGATCAGTAATTATTGGCATTTCGACGGGGCGACGTTCACCCCTTGTCAATTCTAAGTAATAATTAATACCTTCCGCGGACGGTATTTTTATATCGGAATCCTCTCTTTCGCCGCAACCTCGCATTTAAACTTCACGCCGAGCGCTAATCGTCTCTTTGGCTCGTGCACGTCGAGTGATCGATAAAAATGTTGCGAGACCGTTTCTATGCTTTCCATCAGTCGATCGTCAGTGAATAGTGTTTTTAGGTTGCAATTATGGATTTTTCAGGCGGCACGCATTCTCGATAGGACTCGTCATAAGCAGTTGACATAGATTGATGCTCTGACTCCGAAATGAAGTGAAATTCGATCAATTGAGATTCTCGGTCGTCTTCTTCCCCCGTTTCTTCTTTCACGCAAGTTTTCCTCTTGTTCCAGTTACGCGAATAAAATTTGCCCGACGCGATGCATGAAATATCGAACGAGCACAGACTCGCGTACTTAGTATCTTTATTTTTGTTGCTCGCCAAGCAACATAGAGAGACCACGTCGCCCGACAACGCCAGAGATAACGTCCAGCGAAAAAGTCCTCGGTTAATAGAAGACGTTCATTAATTTCTACGGGTAATGAATGACAGAAATATCGTCGAGGAAACTCATTAGCCTCGATGAAAGTTGTCTCGAAGGTATCCAGCAGAAGTTCTTACTTTTCCCCCGACGCCCTGCTTAAATATGCAGAAAAATCGCTGCAAACGAGCATAGTGTAATTGCGAAAACGAGAGAACAGCAACCGTCCCTCGAGCAAATAGAAATCTTCTATTTACCCTGAAAGTTCGAAGGATACCAGTTACTCGAACTTCCATCCGTGTAAACGGGATTCTATTTAGAATCCGTGTCCCGTGATTTTCTGGGTTACCCGTCAAAACTGGTCGCCGGCGTCGGCTAACTTTTGCTGCTTCGATCCCCGGATCGGTGGCTCGTCGCAAACGTTATCCAGCTAGCCTCGAGCAAACTTCTGATCCCTTGCACCCTCGTTGGGACCCGCTATTTATAAATCAACCCCGTACGCGTTTAAATAAACGGGCAAGTGGTTAACTGCGGCAGCTACAGCTGAAAACGTTCCGCGAGTGAAATCGAGCAACGGGAATAAATGGAACGAATCACTTTTCCATGGGAGTTTGGGCCCACTCTGTTACGTTCCCGATCTCGGCGATGGTGATACATTCCTTCTATCAGGCTGCTATCGAAGCTCGTAATTCAGCGTGGCTCGTTCGAAATTGCTCCTGTGTCCGCGCGGATTAGGTGAGTGGAGGCTGAACGCTACGCGATACGTTTCCTGAATGGATAGATAGAAGCGGCCAGGAGCGGCGACGATGCCGATGAGTAGGACAGTGTGTCGGTGTCGTGCGCGTTGGGCCTCGTTCTTCTCCACGTGACCTGGTCACTGGCCCACTTTGATTTCTCCTGGCCCGTCCTCTCTCCCTCACCCTCGCCCCCCCCCCTTATCCCGCCGTTTCCCTCTGCGGCAGCATGCCCCTTCCGCGGTCCTTTCCTCTTTCTTCCTCGACGATCATCTTCCTCCGCGACGGTGGTTCATCGTTTCTGGCTTCGACGACGTCCCCACCTACCTCGACGGGCGATCGGTCTTCCTGGCCGCGCTACCTCCACCATAAACGACCTCCACCACTGTTCCTTCTTCGACTGCCACCACCACCACCGCCACCACCTGCGATCCTCTTCGAAGGCGCCGCTTATGACTTAGCCATGCGATTCCAGCACATGCCGTGGCACGAGGTACAACAGCCAGACAGGTACCATCCAGTTGGCTAACCGGATGGACGAACGGTCGGTTCGCGGAAGAGATCGGTATTAGGATCGCGTGAAGCACGTTCGCGGGACACCGCCGTGCCTCCGAGTGTCAGCTCTCTCAGTTGAATTTTCGACCGCCGGTTATCGAGTATCCACCGGTCGTTGCAGCTTACACGCTCCCAGTTCCCTCGATCCTCCGGTGTGCCGCGGCTAGGACTCCCGACAGTGCGCGTCGTCGTCCCTCGTTGTCAATCGTGCGGCAAGTTCGACGCCTCTCTCAACGTCAACCGGTGCGTGGTTCGTACGGTCTAGGCTCCCGCCAAAGGCGAGTGGAGGAAGTTCAGTGAAGAAGTGCTACAGGTAGCGGGAACGGCACGGGTGGCAACGTGTGAACTTGGTAAAAAGAGGTTCGTGCGACGTGAGAAAAGGTCGTGTTTTCTTCTGGAGGACGACCGGCGACACGATTCTCTTGGGGATTTAAAGCGACGTAATGAGACGATTCTAACGCATCGCGTGGACGTGTCACGGTTAATACGTTACATGGTGAGCATTCCCTTAAAAATTCTTAAGTTAATACTCTCGCGAAGAGATACTAATCCAATTCAAAGTATCAGTAACACGCACTCTATTGTATTTCGCGAAGGATGCTTTCAAACCCGATCCATCGCCTCGACTCCGCAATGGTCAAAGTCTTCGAGCGGGCGAATCTACCGAATTCCTTTTGTAAGTCGTTAAGCAACTGGTAGAAGGCCATGGTTAGAAAACTGGAGTAAAGAAGAATCGAAGCCTTTGAAACGACGGGTCCCGGCTACCGGGAACGGTTCTCGATTCGACTCAGCCGTTCCTTCTGAAATTAACGTTCATTAGTATGCTCGGTCTACAACAAAGACCATTCCCAACTATGTCTCCTTGTTCGCGGAATATACTGTTAACCCATTCTGTTTAAATGACCGCGACGCGCGCGAATTCCCCGCCGTGTCTATCGACTCCATTGCCATCGTTTCGCCTAGGAAACGTGCTCGTAGCGATTTCACGTGTCCACGTTGCGCGGCCACCAGCCTTTCCACCCTCGACGTTACTTCCGTCACCGTTGGACGGAGCGCGGACAATGCGATAAATATTAATGTAGAAAGTTGGATCGCTGCGACAGAAAGGAAATCGGTCGTTTTGAGATCGCAGGATCGTTTATCGGAACCAGGACGTGATCAGGAATCAGCGCGATCGTACCGAAGGTAATCTGACCGTGGAGGCAGGAGAAAGCTGGGTTTCCGAGTTTGGCCCGTAGTAAACGAGGCGATATACATAGAATATAGAAGATCATTTGGCATGCTCCGCTGATTCGCCGCATCCTTCTTCCCTTTTCTTTTTTCTTCGCTCATCTCCGTTCGCCCGTTCCGTTTCCAACGATTTCGTCCACGCGTCGTTACCTACGCGTTGCACCCTCTTAAATACCCATTTACCGGGATTAAGCGAAACGGCCGAGTCACGCGTAATTACTGTGCGCTCGTTTTTCGTAATCGCGCTTTCGAGACCCGCGTCAGATGCAAATGGCTCCTCCTCCGCCGCATCCGTTTACCCATCCCTGTCATCGCCCCCTTCCGAGAACTCTCAGCCGTGATTTCAGTAACGTCTTCGTTCGTTCCACGCCGCTGTTCCCGCGTTTCCCTCGTTTAGCTAATGCCCGGCGGAAACGTTTAAACCCGAATCTATCGCGCAAGTAGCGACATTAGCCCCGTTCAAATCGGGGCCTCAGTCTTCGCCAGCATCTCTCTAGTTTCGCAAATCACGACGCTCTCGCACGCGGGATCCGTTACCCTAGAAAGTGCGATAACCTAATGGAGTTTGGCCATAAATCCACGGTTCCGTCCAGACGGATTCATCCGTCTGTTTGTTAATTCCCTGGGATAACTGTCTTCAGGTGCACGGTAGCACGGATCGACGAGGACAGAAGGTGGAGAATAAAGATCTCTCGGATTGACCCCGCGCAGCGTCTGACACGTAGCTACGTGGACGCGCGTGTAGCCGCGCGCGTGCACCTAACTTAGGTATGCCACGGCACCGAGGTAGTGGTAAGTTGGTAACGGTTGTCAGCGAACAGACGGCTCTTGTCACTCTTTCCAATCCCGCTCGTTGATTCGCGCGTTTAACGCTCATTCGCAACTCCCCCTGTCGCTCTATTTCAAGGCAGCGACACGCACCGAGCGAGTCCTACCGTCGGGCTGACGAAAATAAAAAAAGGGAAAAAAAAGGCAGTCGCTTATCAAACGGGCGGCTGACCGTGGAATAATGGCACGCTTTCGATGCCCTCGCGTGCGCCACGATCGAAAATAGACCCGTGGAAGTTACAGCGATGTCGCGAGACGATAGAGCAATATTTCAGTGCACCATAGTCGAGCGGGCTGATTATCCTTTTCGTCAAGTAATCGCTGCATCGAGGAGGCACGATTCTGTAATGTTCGGCTTCTGTCGGCGTGACCAGCGTGCATTAGCCGGCTTAATGTCCCCGTCCGCGTTGCTCTTGTTGCCCTACATTCGGGGACCACCTACTTTTCGAGCCTCTTAAAATGCAGACGACGCACTGTCCCTTTCGAGTCGGTCGAAATAACCGCTGGATTTTGGCACGCAGAGGCGATAGAAAGTGGTCATCGGCCGTTTTCTCGCGTTCCCATTTTCGCCGGGTGCTTCCGTTCCTCCCAGCTCGATCGTTGCCTCGACTTTTTGCCGGCTCGATGCAAACCTTGGACTATGAACTATCACTTTCCGCGATTCGTGCGAAGCGAGAGGATCGTTCGAATCGTTCGAGTCGAACCGAGGGAAAGAGGGCGATCGGTTTTGCACGGATGGTCAGGCTTGAAGCGTCTTCAACGTCCAAGTGAAAGCAGAGAGCGTTTCCGATGCCATTTACTATGTCGTTTTGCATCCACCCGCAGCTTCTGTTGTCTTTGGCTCACTTTCTACGTCGAATTGCTCGCGGAATACGCCCCCGCGATCGATGAGCTCACCTTCGTCTTAGCGACGGGAGAACGAGAAGAACTTGGAGAAGATCGGGGACTTGAAATGTCCTAATGTCAGGCTCGATCAAAGATGTAGTAGCGATTCCCCCGGGATCTGGTGAGTCGAAGGGACTTGGATAATAGGAGTAACCGATGGTGGCTGGTCCCAGGGGATCTGACTCAAAGGAGCAGAGAGGACGATGACGATGAAGAGGAGGCGTCGGTTGCGAGGCGAGGCCAAGCCAATCGGGTCACCCAGATCCAATAACGAAGAGGAGTCGAACTGAGCTTTCTCCGAGGTTCGTGTGTATACGTAGGTGTTTGCACAGAATCCTATGCACACCTGTGCGCTCACGCACCTGTACACGAACGTCCCCGGACACTGACGGACGGCCAATGAACGCGGAAGAATTTTCGAGGCACTCGAGTCTACTCTTTGACTCTTTCCCTGCGCGAGCTACGAGCCCAACATCGTGAACGTGTCCACCAGACCCCTTCCTCGGCATATAGGGTGTCCTCTTTCCATATGCATCGGGTCGAGGTGTACGTTGCTTTAGGGGAATGCAAATGGCCCCAAATGCAAATGGTCCCAAATGCCAATCGTCCTTATCCCTTTCCACACAGAATCAGAGACCGAGGTGGATGAACTTTCATATTTTCGGAAGCCTCCACTTCGCGCAATCTATTTCTCTGCCCGGAAATTCCTGGTTGCTGTTTGAACTTCGTTCAGAATCGTCCATTTGCCCGAAACATTTGATCCCAAGCCTGCGTCGTTTGTGGTTTCAGAGAAAACGCGTGAAATTCGCTTGGAGTAACGGGGACCCGAGTTCATACGAGCATGTGTACCTCCGCTCGCTGTGGCACCGCGTGCATCGAGCTTCAGTTTCAATTTATTGCTACAGTGCTTGGTTTTATCCGTGCTTTCGCGTACGAAACCTGTTTTACCTTTTAGATTCATCCGCGGGAACGCGTTTGCGCGGCGGTATCGCCGTAAAATCTGCAGAAAAATTTGAAGCAGTCGCATCGGGGGAGCCCCGAACGATCGTTTAACCAGCAGGCTGGTGAAAAAAGACGAGACTGCTGGTCGCGAATCAGAGTTCACGAACTACTGTCGAGATCCCCCGCCCGCGGGATTTGGTGCGTGAAACAATGTCGAAACGGTAGCGTGCAGCCGTCCTCTCGTTAGATCCATTACCGCAGAGATTTCGTTGCAAGAGTAACTGTTAAGCGTACCTTAAAAATAGAAGTATCGTCAAGGGTAAATACCCTCGCTGCTTCTTCGGGCTCGTTTTTGTCGCGATCGGCGCTACTTGAAACCGACGACCGAGTCACGGAACCGCTCGAAGGAAAGTGACTTCCGCGTATTCACGCGTGTGGCTCGTATCTCGCGTGAACAAACGACAAACGAAAGGGAAGGATTGTCAGGCTGTATCAGCGCGATACCTTCTCACAGGCTAACGAGACCGCTTGTAATCGATTGTATCGAGTCGGGGGGCACAGAAGAAACAAAAGTGTCCACTTTCGCCGCGACATCGTGCAGGGAAGGCACTTGTCCCGCCGGCTAAGCCGACGGTGGAGAAGAAGAATGAGGCAGAAAATTGTGATTCGTACTGCCGGAAAAGATGACGTTTGTCCGCGCGCTGCTGCCGCGCGATTCGTAAACAACGGAAAACGAATTTCGCTTCTACTGTTCCGATGAATTGTCACGAGTGCCGGACGCACGTTCGTGCAGCGTCTCGCGTGCGAGTATAATGCCAGTAATGACGTCTCGCGACCAGAAGAAGCGAAGCACGATGAATAAGACGGGGAATCGATAATTGATAGTAACGGTACCATCTTCGACTCTCGGATTCCTGTTGCCTGCCTGCCGCGTTTAAGGATGAAGGAGATTATCGGGCGGACGCGTGAAGAGAAAACGAAACGTCTGCTGAGCGTGTAGGCGTTCTCCAATCACTCCGTCAGCTAGGAAAATGCCTCTGAAATTTTCGAGGTAATTAGAGTATCGCACGATTGACTGTGGACAGGAGGATCTGTGGGGAATTCAATGAAATATTAATACAAAGTTCTTGTTGCTAAGAGGGTCAGAGGAACGCTGAAGAATAGAGCAGCGATGGGGGAATTGGTAACTGGGTTACCGGTGTCTTCTTGAAGCAACGTTGAAGCGATCAGCCCCTCTCGCTCTCTTCGTCTTTCTCACGGCCCCTTTCCTCCCTTTCTCTCTCTCTCTCTCTCTCTTTCTCTGCCCCCCCCTCTCTCTCTCTCTTTCCCTCCCACCCGGTGTGGACGTAAGGATGCCTCGAAGAGAGTCGGCTCCTCGTTCTCTTCATTCCTTCCCATCATCGTTCTCGCTCCGCTGTTTAGCATTATACGGCCGTAGTAATACGTAGAACGCCTCGTACGCCTCTGGTCTGGCTCTGTAACGGGATTTCGGAGCACGTAGGGACACCGTGGAGTGTTCAGCTTCGAGAAACGCACGTGCACGCGAAGCGTGTAAATCTCGGCGAGCAACGCGAGATGAGGAAAGCCGAGAGACGGACCCAAATGCTTTTCAACCGTCTTTCATCGAATCCCCGCGCTACGTCTCTTATCATCGACGTCCATCTTGATCCTTAGATCGATAGGTGATGCAACAAAATGACACTGTTTCTCTTCCTAGCGATTAGTTTGAAGATCTGACAGGTTATGCTCCATTTCTCAACAGACATTCACAGTACTCTGTTAAGGAAGTTTAAGGAACGTCCTATCGCTTATCTTATAAATGTAAACTCGTTAATCATTCCTCGGGCTTTTCATGTAATCCATAATCACCCCACAGCAAACAAATGTAATCCTCTGTTGCAGATGGCTCTCGGGAAGACTCTTCAATTATTCCTCGTCATCCTTTCTGCGGCGTCAGTTATTTCGCGCTCCCACGTGGCTCCAACCCAAGGTAACAGATTACATTGTGTAATAAACAAGCAGATGCAAAAGGGGGATGAAAGGTTCGCGTCGCGGGAATATGTGAATCGCGACGTCACATATAAAATGTTCGGAAACACTGTGCACCGTGGACTATACAGGCGGCGACCTTTGACTTTCGCGGGTCCATGGAAAAAAGTTCCGATCCCGTCCCTTTGTCGAGATTAATCTATCCCCCCTCGACGCGTAGGGGTATAACTCGACGATAAAAGTCAGGGAAATCGAACTTCTCGAAAGGATAAGTAAAGCGAGATATTAGACCGATTAGAAACCCCAGGCGGTCGTCGACGATCGCGATTAAAGCTACTTAATTCTTACGCCCACAGCCTACAGTTCTACGCGAATGCATAAACAGAATTTTAATTCGCAACAAGACGAATCGATACTGCCCGCGATCACCGCGCCACTCTCGATAAAGAGTAACGCGAAGAAAATGTCGAGGGTCAGTGGAAAAGAGTCGTACTCCGCGTGGAATCCGACATTCCACAGCCTCTACTTCCGTTCATCGAGTGTACTCGCGCGCTCCTCTCGCCGTTCAGCCAATACGGCCCCGCGGGCGCGCGAATTGTTTGCAACGCCGGTAATTGCGTGTGTCAACGCGACAAACAAACACGCCCGTTCCCACGCCTGCTTCCCGGCCGAAGGTTCCCAGAATCTTCAACAGTGATTTCGCAAATTATGCACACGGGTCGTCGGAGCTTCGCGATTCAATGGCCTGGCGGCATCGTTTATGCATACGCCTGTGTACACACCGGCACGCGAGTTTTTCGAATCGCGCGAACCAACACTGACACCGAATTCCACTTACGTCTCGCTTCCTTTCGAAAGTCGGGAATTCCAACGAGCGCGAGTACGGGCGCGCGCGTCTCTCATAGCGAGGGCACGCTCGCGCGTTCCCGATGCACACGACAGAAATTTCAGAATGTTCCCCCCCCCCCCCTCCCCCTTCCCAAACGGGATACGCAGACACTGGCGTGATTCGCGTTCCGAATTCGAGGCAGCCCGCGGCCGACGCACGAACTTGACGAGCACGCCACGCGTATCGGTACCGCGTACGCGTGTCCGATAAACGGGACGAGTACCGAGTCGCTTCATTGGAGCAGCTTTAATGATCCTGAACGAATCCTAAGCGATTCCCTGGGCGAGCACGCGCTCGTTGCTTAAATGCGGGCGCTTATCTCGCTCGTGCTTTTCACCACTTTCGCATTTTCATTTCCCAGCTCGGATCGAGACTTTTACAATCGCTTCGCAGGGTTCGTAAACGGCAGGGCAGCATTTATTCAGATGTTATTGGGAAACGTAGGATTTCGAAATTCCAAAGTGCGAGTAGCGGCTAGGGACGAAGTGGACGCTGGCCACGACGAAGTGGGAATTTAACGAGGCGCTGGGGGATGCAAGCAGAAGTTTCAACGAAGCCCCCCCGATCTCTCGATTTAACTCGATTTTACGTCTGACGGCTGACTGGGAGATATGGTCGCGCTTTGCGACGAAATTCTGGCTCGTTAGTCGAACAGCACGCGATATTCCTATTATTTCGGTCGCGCCCGCTGTATACCTGCCCAACGAGCCTCGCAATCGATTCCGCAGCGTTTGCGGGCTTATCGAAAAGGATACGAGATATTTTTATCGCAACCCGGTACTTTTAACGCCCCTTTTAATGCTACCTAGCATTAAGAGAAATACACCGGTCATGCGATCCTCCCGTCTCAAGGTAAAAAAACTGTAACAGCTGATGTAAGAATACTGCCAAAGGTTTCCTCGCGCGTTATAGTGCACACGTCAGAGATAGTGGATCAACGTACCAATTCCATTTAGTTGGTAGCAATTTAATTCGAAAAGTCTCCCAAGCGAGCAGCCTTGCTAAGTTTATAATTCCTGAGAAACCGGGGAGCGATGCAGGAATTCGAGTAGGTAAATCGGTTGGTTCATTGCCGGGCCGAGTTGTCGTTATCCGCGGCACAGTTCGGAGCAAAACGAAAGCCTGCGACAAATAAAGAAAAAAGAATCTGGAACGCCGGAAGGATCCTGACAAGCAACTACGGACGATTCACGGAGTAGGTCATTATATCGGTAGTATGCAGGCATACAAGGAGGCACGTGCAAAGCCTACATGCCTGCTCGCCTATGCCTCGATCACCTGAGCATAACCGATCACGCTAAATGCTCGCTGTTGTAAATATAAAAGAACCCAGGGATAAATACGTCGATTTCAAGCTCGTCCACTACTCGCGAGACTCGCGGTTAAGCGGAGAATTCGGGACGGCTGTAAGCCAATCTGCATGACCGTAAAACTCGCCGAATACCGAACGAGCTCACCTTCGTGCGGCTTGCGACTAATTACCGCGGTGCACCTCGGTTGGAATAATAAAGACCTGTCACGGTGAACCGGTATCGTACAAGTAAAAACGGTTTACAGGCCAGAGCCTAATGTATATTGAAGTGAGTAAAAATAATTAAGCTTATCGTGTTTTATAGGCAGAAGGCTGTTCGGAGGCTACAGGATAGTGCCGAAAGCGTGCCAGCCAACGATCCCATCGCGAGTGAAGTCGAGCGAGCCGGCGATATGCATGTTCAACTACGAATGCTCCCGTCGAAATGGACAAGTGGTCGGCGCGTGCATGGACGGCTTCCTCTTTGGCGCGTGCTGTCAGCTGCCGTCAAAGTATTCAGCTAATAGCAATCCCGAGAAGATGCCAAGTAACGATGAGATATTCAACGTGCACGAGATCGACCACGTGCCGGACATACCGATCCTATTAAATTCGGACGGGACGCCGCTAGGAATGACGGTCACCCAGGACACCGGTGTCAAAGCTGGGACGGCTGGTATGCCTTCTAATCACTTGAGCAGCGCCGGGACCACGTACACAAAAATCTCGACGTTCGACGCGCCCTCCACCACTGCGAGACCAGCGTCCAGCGTTTCGCATATCATGGACAGCATCCAGAACGCGGAAAAACCACAGTTACCAGCTCAGCCGGATATAAGCCACCTCGAAGAAGATTTCCCAGCTCTGCTCGGCCAGCAGAGCATCTTGGACGACCTGGGCCTGCCAGGATTGCTCAGTCACTCCGACGCCAGCAACGACATACAGAATCACCAAGACAATCCCGCCATTAATCCGGTTACCACTCTGCTCAGCCCCGACCAGATACTTCAGATAGCCGATCCGGTTGATCAGCTACCTGCCTTGTTCTCTCAGGGATTGGGTCAGAGCAATCACAGTTCGGCCGACACGATACTGTTGAACGAGAATGGGAGCACGTTGAACGAGCCACAGAGCCCTGACGATTTCTTCAAGCCGAGCGTGGAGTCTAGTACCGAGAGAAGGAGAGAGACACCACCCAGTACCACTCACAGGCCGAAAGTGACCGGAGGTGTGACGCTGATGGAAACTAAGAAGAAGCCTTCGTACGACACTGCCTATCAGAGTGCCCCTACTACCCAGTGGGTCAAGTTCCCCGATCACTCGGTCTCCTCCATCACTAATTCGATGTCCTCCAGCCTCGACGAGCACAAGTTCAGCACGTCGTCGATGACGAAATTGCCGGTGGTCACGCAAATGTACGCGAACACGCAAAGGCTCACGACTGCCTCTCCCATTTTAGAAACCGCGGTCGGTGACTTCGCAAAGATCAGTACGATAGAGGAGAGGGTGTCCACGAAGGACGTGCAGGCCCTAGGCTCCACTGACGAGAGAACCACCACACCAATGACCACTCTAAGCGACGACAGGGAGGACCTGGTGAGAGTCCCTACGATCACCTACGGCACCACGTCGGGCAACAAGAAGAACGACGCCGTAGATAAAGAGGAGCTGGCGATTAATCACATAATTTCAATTCTGAACGACACGAAACCAGGCTCAGGCACCACTATTCAATCCCCCAACTCGTCCATCAATAAGTGGGTCAGCATCGACGAGACCTCCAAGCCGTCCTTGGTCAGAATTTCCACGAAACCACCAGTCCCCGGGCCAGTCACTACCCAGTCGTTCCCTTACATCTTCTACAAACCGGCGCAATCGTCCAATCACTACAATTACGAGACAGTGTCCACGGAGACATCTCATTCGAGACCATCCACTCAGTCGACTTTCCCTAGTACCAGCAGCTTTAGTCACTCCACCAAAACTACTACGAACCCTCCTGCGCCCACAGTCATAGTTCTGGGCCCCCTTGAAACGGAATTCACCGTAGAGCCTACTCAGAAAACGGCTACGAAGAAGCCGATCACGGAAGCTGTTAAATACACTCCGACAGCTGTCAGGCCTACGACTGGAGTGATAAGACCTGGCCCACTTACCACGAAGAAACCAAGCGTTTCTACCACGATCACGCACAATATCAGTACGGTGATTTCGAACGTGGCTACCAACAACGTTGTTTCGACGAGCTTCTTCAGCGTGAACGTGAAGGACGGAACCACTTCGAGGCCGACCGTGACCAACAACTACAGCACGGAGTCGGTGGTTGCTGAGAACGAGTCTGTACAGAATTTCGAGAAAGCGTCGACGAGGAGACCCACGATTTGGACCACTCTCGCTCCGTGGTCCGACAAGCCGAGCTTCTACTTGAGGCCATCTACGTCGTCCTTCGTCTTTCCACACGATAGAGACACCAGTGTGCCACCGATGACAGGTTTCAAAACGACCACTCCCCTCCCACCGCACTGCGACGACGAGACAGCTGCGCCAGACGATCTGATCAATTTCCCACCCGTTCGAAATCCGAATCTCAACATCTCCTCGCCCATCTCGCAGCAAGAGAAGCCAACCATCGCCGAGGCCTACAACAACACCGGCTACCCTGATATCGAGATAATAAGTGAAAATGATATCCCCACGCCGACGTTCATCGAGGATGACGTCTTGTCCAACAAAGTCGACACGTTCGTGAACAAGATCGTGCAGTCCCTGCAAGGCAACTTCGAGGTCTGTACCCGTGTATTATTCGTGTATTTAGTTGAATTAACCTACATTTACGACGCTTAAGATTATATTGTTTCTCATCAGGATCTCAAAGATATTGTTTACAAACGGGTCAACACGACATCCACTACGCCACCCACAGCAACGAAGAGACCGAGCACCACCACGAAGAAACCCGTGCGAAAGCCTGCGTCAACGACGAAGCCTTCCGTCACAACAACGAGGAGACCGGCGACCACGAAGAGGCCAGTGAATCGCCTAACGACATCGAGGCCGCCATTGTCCGAGAAACCAGTCCGCCCTTCGAAACCGACAACTTTGAAACCGAAACCGACCGCGGCGACTGGCGTCACCACGAAGAAACCCCAGTCTACGACGAAACGTAGCAGACCAACTAGAAGGCCCACCACAACGCCAGCTACCAGCACGGAAGCAGTAGTTTCCGACGAAGAAGAAGAAGAAGAAGAAACTAGTCCCTCTACTACGGTGGAAGCTACCACGAGCTCGCAGACCCCGTTCTCGTCGTATCTTCGTTCACGTAAGTGTCCGCGCTGTCTGTGCGATCGCTGGAAACTTCATTGCCCATGATCGTTCGTTTCACAGGATGCGGCTTGCGACCTCTGGTCAGGTCAGGCAAGATAGTCGGTGGCAAAGGAGCGGATTTCGGCGCATGGCCCTGGCAAGTGTTGATCCGCGAAGCCACCTGGCTGGGCCTGTTCACGAAAAACAAGTGCGGCGGTGTTCTGATCACGGACAAGTACGTCATAACCGCTGCTCACTGTCAGCCAGGGTAAGAGACTCGTTAATTTCTTTCTGCGCCGTGCTCCTCTGAAATTCTTTAGAGTTTAAATGATTCACATATTGGCGAACTCCGCGCAGATTTCTGGCGAGCCTTGTAGCCGTTTTGGGAGAGTTCGATCTGTCCGGGGAATTGGAAGAGAAGCGCAGCCTCACTAGGAACGTCAAACGAATCGTCACCTACAGAGGCTACGATCCTGCGACGTTCGAAAACGACTTGGCCCTGCTGGAATTAGAATCGCCGGTGCAATTCGACGACCACATCGTGCCGATTTGTATGCCGGAGGAAGGCATAGACTTCACTGGTAGAATGGCCACTGTCACTGGCTGGGGGCGGCTCAAGTACAGTGAGTACCTCAGTCTCGTGGCATTTACAGAATCGTGTCGAAGGTGCTGCGTGTTCTAACGATTGGCGATTCACAGATGGCGGCGTGCCCTCCATTCTACAGGAAGTCCAAGTGCCCATAATAAAGAATTCAGTTTGCCAAGAAATGTTCCAAACAGCTGGCCACTCCAAGCTGATTCTCGATAGCTTCTTGTGCGCTGGCTACGCTAACGGGCAGAGGGATTCTTGCGAGGTACTTTTAGAACAATTTAATTACCCGCCGCGAAGCATTAGCTTATTACCTTCGGCATCCTTGACCGCTTTGCAACTAATTTTATTATATACCACCGCGGTTCCCTACGAATTCCCTGCGTGAAACTTTGCCATTATTCTTCAGGGCGACAGCGGCGGGCCGTTAGTAATGCAACGGCCAGACGGAAGATGGTTTCTGGTCGGCACGGTGTCGCATGGAATAAAGTGCGCCGCGCCCTATCTTCCGGGTGTCTACATGAGGACAGCCTACTTCAAACCGTGGCTGGAAGGTGTCACTGGACTCTGAGCATCGGGGGATCCTGCGTTTCCTGGACAAGACCACAGGCACTGACGATTACGTGCCGCTTGTATAAATGTACAAAGGAAGACTAATTTATTTCCTTCGGAGTAGATTGAAGAATACTGGTTAAGAGACTTTTTGCGAAGCGACAAATACGAACGCGTTTCCACTACTATTTCCAACTTTGAATAATTTCAGCAATTAGTTTAGAAGCTGAGGACAAACGATACGGAAGAGCAATCGTCGGTTATTGAAATTTCGAAATAGTATGGTTCAATGCTCGACGCCGAGTACTTCAGGACATTTTTATCGATATTCGAGAGATTAATTCGTATTTATGTGTATCCAAGCACTGAGCGTGTGTGTGTTGCGTGTACATATACGCGAGTACTATACGTATACAGTTACAAGTTTGCTAGCCTTATTTATTTCGTTGTTAGCTGTTATTTATTAAACTCATTTTTATACGAGATAACGGCCTTTCCTTTCCACCCCGAACGCGCGTTAACGAAAAGGAACGTTTGCCCCGGCAATAATTACGGTCGTGCGAAGTAGAAATTACGTCAGAGGTATTCCTACGCAAGGAGGTTTCCCCGATTCACGCGAAAATACGGTGTAAACCTGTCAGATACCAATCTTCACGCGACCCTACGCACCTGTTCAATAATTAGCAAGCTGTGCGTGTCGACGCTACGAAGTTCAGCCATTGTGGACGAAGTTTCTTGGAAGTCTGAAACCTGTTACGTCCCTTAACACGCGACAGTTAATCCCCGGTAATGCAGCTACCCGGCCAGGGTGCAACACGTACATTATTTCCGCGAGCATGGCGAGGGGAACATTAAAAATGTTTCATTTCAATTTCCTTCATTGATAAACGGGGAGCCAGTAAAACGCACGGTCCTGGATTATAAATAGGTATTACGCGATGCAACGTAAATGGTACACTTTGGCATTTCCACGGACAGGGCGATCGTGTTATTTACAAGAAATCTCTGACGTAAAAAGAAAGCTCGGTTTACATGAAATCTGGAATGATCCAGAGGAGAACTGACGAGCCCTTTTTATCGTCCCTTGAATATCCACTGAATTGCTTAGTAGGGTACAGAAATTTGGTACTTCATCGCGTGGGAGGGAGAGAAGTTGCAGCGACGACATTCGCCTTTCCCGTAATTAACGGATGAAAAGAAGAGATTGAGACTGGAACGAGGAAACTATTTTATCCACCATCGCGGGTACACCTACACCCACACAAGCGTATCATTCGTGGACCACGTAGGGAGGAAATATATGGAGCAGGATCGACCGCCCAGCGGAACATCAGGACACCTCGGATCAATACGACTAAGAGAGACGGGAACAATGGAGGTTGAAGCGGAACGACGAGGAGGGAGCTATACACCTACACGAAATTGCGCCCGTTCAACGGCGCTGCTGTGTCCTGGGGAAGGATGCAAATTTCACAGAGACTCTTGTCTCCTTATAAACGGCTGTAGCCGGAAGAGCTTGCGGGATAAAGCAACGGCTCCCCGTGCAAAAGAAGTTCCGACAAAGTGGAACAGCTCTCGCATAAATTCATCGTTCCGCGAGGGAGTTTCTCAAAGGCCATTTTCCATCACACTTTTCCAGAACATTCGCGAAAATTGCAAACCGAATCATTCATGCTGTGCACCGCCCCTATTACATGGTCACGAATTCTGTTTGCATTGCATTTGCGAAACAAACAGAGCCGTCAGAAGGATGCAAAGCAAACGAACGGAATCGTTTTCTCGTTTATTCATCGCCGATGTACTTGTGTTCCCATCAAAACGATACGACGAGTAGATTAATTCCGGACTTTCGAAGAAGAAAAACGCTTGCTTCTTTTCCATTGTCGAAAGGGAAGTGGAAGCCAGGCGTGATTTAAGGCAAGAAAAATCGAAAATCTGAATGGGCAAAATGTCTCGTAGGTCGTGTGCGTGTAAAAAAGCCAGGAGTCGCGCTTGCGCGGCTGTTTGTGTGAGCCTGCACAAGGGAAACCGGAACGACGTAGGAGTATAGATTGCCAATGCAAGCGCGGCTCGGACTCAGTCCTCCTGCAAACTTCATCGAGGACTTGTTGATCCCGAGAACAGACAAGAGAACCAGCTGATCCATCCTGGTCAACCTACCGAGAACTACCCTGTCAAGCTAAGTCAGGGTGTGAGTGAGAATCTCGTAAGTTCAACAGTTATTCACCAATTCCACGGGGTTGTTAACGACTTCCGCCCTCCTGCACTCGTTCCACGTTCACCGGTTAATTTGACAATCTCCAAAGGCGCAGAAATTATTGATGCAGAAGCAATTGCTCACAACTGTCGATCGTAAAACGATGCGTTCGACCCCCGTTAGAAAATCGTTATCATCCTTTCTCCATATGTAAACTCTGTTCTTCGCGATCGAATTTGAATAGTCCCCAGTGTACGAACAGCTAATCGTTTAACTCATTGTTTAACAGCTGACGATCGATTTGAGAGTGCTATTAATAGAGATTTCGTTGAGATTCTAGTGACTCAGAAGATAGCGCACCCCTATTAAAAGCGAAGATGCACATGTGCGTTGCACTGGTCACCGTCGCTCTAGCGAGCACGATGCAGTTCGGTGTCGAGGCGTGGGGCGGTCTGTTTAATCGTTTCAGCCCGGAAATGCTGTCGAATCTTGGCTATGGGGGCCACGGCGACTACATGACCAAGACAGGCTTGTACCAGGTATAAGACACCGTTATTCCTGCAGTTCCGTTCATCGTTACGACTAACGTGCACGTATACGATAACTGTTGCAACTTTGCCGCAGTACCGCCGGCGTACGATCGATATATCGTTTTCACGTAACCGCATGCATTTACGTGTAAGCGTTCTCGCTGTAACGGCGGATTCTCATTGCGCCGCTGCACCGAGAGCCCAGCGAAACTTCCGAGTCTCTGATAAAATCCTTGAACACATATGCTCGACCCTCGGCAAAGGGGTGGCGGTATCGTGCGAGCGACGCCGATTGCCTGGCGAATCCTTCAGAGCTGCGTAATCGAGAAAGCTGTCCTGAATATTTCAAGCCTCTGTAATTCGTCCGTAACACGAGATCCCAGGGACGCGTACATTTGTCCATTAAAGCGTTAATTTATGACAGCCGAAGGCATGACCTACTCTACTTTCGGCGGCGTTACGCGATAATATTTGACTGCGCGCACCGATTGCCCGTGTCGAACGGGAGTTCTAACTTCTTGCGTTTCGATTGAAGCGGCCGTTGTCTGCTGGCTACGGGAACTCCTACGGGAACTCCTTGGAAGAAGTGCCGGACGTGCCGTGCGACGAGCGGCTTTGTTCGGCTAACGAGGACTGTTGCCCGGGCTCAATTTGCGTGCACGTTGACGGAGGTAAATTCATCCCCTCGCTTTCTCCATCTCGCGGGCTAATCAGCTCCGTCGCAATCCTCCCTTTCCGTGCTTCACAGTCGTCGGCCACTGTGTCTTCGACTTCGGGCAGAAACAGGGCGAGCTGTGCCGAAGGGACAACGACTGCGAGACTGGTCTGATGTGTGCCGAGGTGCCTGGCAGCGAGACTCGTTCCTGCCAATCGCCGGTCACTTCCAATAAATTGTATAGTAAGTATAGTGCACAGGAAACCGCAAACGTCACGGGGCTGAAGGAATTTAGGGGTAGTCGGTAAAGGTCAATTCACAAGGGATTACGTCAGAGGGATGGTTATAATAAAGCTGTTACGTAGGACGTTCCACGTTAAGCTTCTAAATGTAGAAGCTATTATTCTGAATGATTGCAGACGAGGAGTGCAACATGTCAGGTGAATGCGACATCAGCCGCGGCTTGTGCTGTCAGCTTCAGAGACGTCATAGGCAAACGCCCAGAAAGGTATTTACGCAACCGAAGCTCCCCATTTAATAGAATTGCGCCCTGTATCGCGTAGATGAATTCGTCACTGGCTTCTCGTCTTCCGCCAGGTTTGCTCGTACTTCAAGGACCCTCTGGTCTGCATCGGCCCGGTGGCAACGGACCAGATTAAGTCTGTGGTGCAGTACACTTCCGGCGAGAAGCGGATCACTGGACAGGGGAACAGAATCTTTAAGCGTGTACCTTTCGCCTAAAATCCCGATCGGTCCTCGTCAACCGGTGAGAGTGGTAGGAGTGTGTATGTGAATCAAATCACGTAACTAAGCGGAAAACCTAGGATAAGTCTGTCAATTCGAAATTCTCTCGATTCGTTCGGTGTCCCCGGTCCTCCTCCTTCGTCACGTTTTTCTTCGCTGGCAGGAGGATCCTGAATCGACGTGAACGCGCCTTCCAAAAGTTTCTCTGCAAATATTCCGACTGACAAATGCGATACATATCAGACTAGGCTCGTAAGATGAAATACATATCAATGAGAAGATTTACGGGGCGCGTTTCCGGATATTATTCTTGATAATCGATTGAACTGCGTGTACAGGGTGCGCTTAGACGAAAAGAAGACATTTCTTTTTTATTTCTCTGGTCCCATTATTTTCACACTTTTTTAATGTATCAGATCACTAGAGTTTGTATAAGTAGATAAGTATTGAATAGATAGGGAATAGACCATCGACCGTGCAAGTAACTGTACCTTTTAGTTGTTCAAAGTCCGGTGAGTAATTGAATTGCTATCGAATCGTAATGATTCTTTCAGGTTCGAGACAATACCTGAAAGGAAATTTTGTTCACCGACGATAGCCTTACTTGCTTCGCCCTGTATACGAGCAAAATTCGATCAATTCTCAATGACTGTTACACTTACGATCTCGAGAGATCCTCGAATCGAATTTCCTGAATTTACTCGTAAGGTGTCTCCTCGAATTACTCAAACGCACACAGAGTAATATACGTACATATATATTTTCATCCTCCTGATACTCGAAAAAGAGGTCAGACGTTCTTGGTATCGGCAGTAGAGGGATATTTTTCATGGGGCAGAGCCTAGGATCGGCGTGACGTGAAGCTATGAAATCAATGTAATCGATCTGACGGTAAATCGTGATTAGAAATTTCTTCGATATTTTCGAACACTTACTCTGAAAGCTTCGAGAGAAAGGGCAACACTTCGTCGGTGTCTACAAGCGTAATTTTCTGCATCCTAACGTTATTAAGTCGTGTAATGAGATTTCAGAACATCTGACCACGTTGCGTATCAAACAACTATTGCTTCGCGTAGCGTATATTCCAAATTGTTAGAAGTATACGTGTCCACGTAGACATCCAGTAAGAAGATTCATTTAAGCGTGAAAACCGTGTAATTAACCATTTATCGCGGGAATCGCTCTATCGGATATTGAAACCTCGGAGGTCGCTTTGTTAAATGTTATAAAAGTCGTAGCGTTAAATACAACATAATTAAAGGGACATATATTATATATCTGTGGGAATCGTTATGTTAAATATACCTGTCTATATCGAAAGAAAGAAAAGAGAATGAGAGCGATGAATAATTCCGGGAATCGCAAACGTTAACTCTAATTGTGGTTTTAAACGAATAGATGTGTATTAACGAAAGGAGGAACGTGTTACTTACGATCATAGTTGTGATCATAGCGAGGATGAAGAATACGAACGAAGCAAATGTTACAATTCTAATCGTGAGTAGCGACAGTGTTGTTTTGAACGCTGTCGCGACACTTTTTCTGATGCGTCAAGTACCTGTTACGAAATCTGGACGACCCCTCGTTTCTACGCTACTCATGCTAGTTACCGAGAGTCCAAAATCCCACAACTGAAACAAAAACAAACCTATTTCTAGTCACGCAAGATATACTTCCAACGTTGATCTTTATCATATAAGGGAACTCTAACATATCATGTGAATGCCTAATCCGTTAAGAGAGTTTTAAATGTGAATGTTATTATGCGAGATATATCTTATTAAAATTATATTTTTATCTTCGATCGATATGTATACTTAAACATATATTTACATAGCATTCATATATTTTCCGGAATCGTATATCTATAAAAGTAACGTAACTATGCCCCTGGTGCGTCGCATTAAAAAGCTGATCTTATAATTTAACGATTGACTCGACGATCCTTGTCCTGTACGAATCATTTATCCTAAGCAACTTGCTATTGATTACACTTGATTTATCGTTGCTTGGAGAACGAAGATGATTAAAACCAGACCACGAACTGAGAGTAATACATATCATAGGCTAGCAAACTCTTCGCCGTATAAGCAGGTTTGGAAAAGTTTACGGAAACTTTCTTTGAACGCGCGACTCACCGGGGGATTATGGGCTGCTTTGGCCTTGAGTCAAAAGTACCGCTACCGAATGAATTAATTCCAGCATACTTATATCTGTATAACTATGTATATGTACTGTTTCAAGATTATAATGCAGAGTTATAATAGTTTAATGTGAAATACATTGTGGTGCATACAAAACGACTAAATATACCATGTTCCTTCTTCTTCCATTGTCCTTCCATTTCACAATAATAACTTTACATGAAAATCACTGAAAAATCAGTTGCGTAACATTCAGCAAAACTTTCAAATCTTCCACTTAGTCTCTCATGGAGATGAACACATTAGAGGAAGCTGACTTTTTTACTATTTCTTATAAGAAACCCGTAAACAAATCCTTCCTCGGGCAATGCTAGTTTTCTTTTTCAAATTCCCTCCGCGTGGCCGACATTGGTGAATCAATACAGCTTGACCAGCTGGAATATTCTAGAATAGGGGGCACTACTTACTCACATCCGTTCAAGGCACTTGAAGGTAACAAGACGAACAAGATGGTCGCGTAGTTCTGACGACGTTAGTTCGTAATTTTGGGAAGAACGGACGCTAGTCTAACTTGAGTTGTTAGCATAAAGTGTCCACGTTGAATCGGCCAGGAAAATGACCGCGATACCTGGCTCAGTGGCCTTCGATGAATACGGTCGGCCTTTCCTAATCCTTCGTGACCAAGACAGGCAGAAACGATTGACCGGCGTTGATGCAATTAAGGTAAGGTTCACGTTTCTTTCAACGATTCCATTTCGTTCCTGCTACTCGAAAGCATCGACAATTTTATTCCCCCGGATTTATCGATGAATCTTACGGAACTCGTACAGCTGCAACTTAAATTAACGTAACTATAAATTGACCACGTGAAGCCGAAGCAGCAATGGCGGCGTTTTGGGCTTGGCAATTTTTCCAAAGAACGTTATCAAAAAATAAATTTAAAGTGAAAGCAAATTATGATCATCATTGCTTTAGCTTGCACTGTAATAGCTATCTTTCTTTGTGGATTAAAACTTTAGTAATTTATGGAGATGGGTAGGTTTTGGTGGGCGTTCTTCCTTTTGACCTTAAAAGGAGATGAGTGGCTCCATAGGATACACCAACGGAATCATGGAAATTTATGAATATCAATCGCGCTCCTTAACCAGTTAACTGCGTTGGACGTGTATACACGGCAATCCAAATCTCTATTGCGGTGCGGTTGACGTGTATACTCGTCATTGCGTGATGTTGATTCCGTACTCTGCGAGGGATTTTTAAAACTAAATTCCGCAGTTAAAGAGTTAATCTGTATAGTAATGAAGTTGCTTATTCACCTTTCAGTCGCATATTTTGGCAGCCCGCAATGTGGCCAACATCCTGAAGACCTCATTGGGGCCCAAGGGTCTCGACAAATTAATGGTAAGTCCTGACGGGGACATTACCGTAACAAATGATGGAGCAACAATCCTGAAGAATATGGATGTGGACCATGAAATTGCCAAATTGATGGTCCAATTATCACAATCCCAAGATGATGAGATTGGAGACGGTACTACCGGAGTAGTCGTACTGGCCGGCGCTCTGTTAGATCAAGCAGAGCAATTGTTAGATAAAGGAATTCACCCAATTAGAATAGCGGACGGTTTTGAAATGGCTGCAAAATGCGCGACGGAGCACCTCAAGAAAATCGTAGATGACTTCGAGGGGAGCACAGAAGACCTGGAACCATACGTTAGAATCGCTATGACCAGTCTTGGTTCGAAGATGTAAGAATGTGAAATTTTATATTCCTGAATGTACGCATGTGTGTGTTCCTTGTAATTAGGATTGGACAATACCTCCCTTATTCTTTTGCAGCATCAACAAGTGTCATAGGCAAATGGCAGAAATAGCTGTAAATGCTGTCTTTGCGGTTTTAGATCCTGTCACACGCGATGTGAATTTCGAACTGATAAAAGTAGAAGGGAAAGTGGGTGGCAGGTTGGAGGACACCATCCTAGTTCGTGGTGTTGTTATAGATAAGGACTTCAGTCACCCTCAAATGCCTAAGGTAAAAGTAGCTCATTTTGGTACACAACTATTTTGAGAAAAGCCTTTTGCCTCGCCTGATGATGACAGAAAAGTAACAGAGAAGGGTAAAGGCTCGGGAAATTTGTTTAGTTTTCTTTTAATTTGGACTGGAGACTGTTCCTCTGGTTACTTTCGTCGCACATTGGAAAAGCGAAGCCCAAGTTAAAGCAAACGGTTGAATGATCCGGCCTTTACAGTGGCTTCAATGATCAAAAGATTATGAGAGCTGAATACATAATTGCTGTTCTTGTTCAGCGAGTCGTATTGTCTAGTGGCGGAACTAATAACGGTAGACCGTGTGCTTGTATTACAGAGATTGGAAGACGTGAAATTGGCAATTTTGACGTGTCCGTTTGAACCGCCGAAACCAAAGACAAAGCATAAGTTGGATGTCACCTCGGTTGATGACTACAGGGCTTTGCGCGATTATGAGCGGGAGAAATTCACGGAAATGGTGAAGAAGGTGAAGGACGTTGGTACAACTCTCGCTATTTGTCAGTGGGGATTCGATGACGAGGCGAACCATCTTCTCCTGCAAAATGAATTGCCTGCGGTTAGATGGGTCGGAGGCCCGGAAATTGAAGTAAGTCTCACCTGCGTATAGCGTACAATGTTTATTGCCCTATGATGACAAAACTCGACGGAGGAGGGTGAAAGTCTAGCGCACCAACTAATATACTTTCCGGAGTCCTAGTTCTCTCTTACAATAGTTTCCTATTGCAAGAATGACACTTAAGATCCATCGAACATGTTAGTCGGCGATCTTCCTTTCGTAGTGGCTCCAATGACCAAATGATTATGAGATCTGAGGGCTTTGTTTCATTTCTTGCTTCTTCAAAATAAAGGGAAAACGTGATCTATAGTGGCGAGTATTTTTCAGTTAATCGCTATTGCAACGGGCGGTCGTATCGTTCCACGTTTCGAGGAGTTGACACCAGAGAAACTTGGCCACGCTGGCGTTGTCAGGGAACTAACTTTCGGCACTACTAAAGACCGAATGCTTGTTATCGAAGAGTGCAAGAATTCTCGAGCGGTGACCATTTTCATTCGCGGTGGCAACAAAATGGTGAGTAATAACACTTTTCACATCTATAAAAAACAACTATACGCAAGGAGAAATTTCAGCGGTATTCATGTGTACCTAACTGACCAGACACCATGCAAGAATAACGCATTGCGATACTCATTCGGTTCAATTACGCGAATCTAATTGAACTTCATTTTGCTAATGCTACAATTCTCTATGTGTAATGGAAATTTTGTTCGGGCCGGTGATTGTATAAAGCTTTTTATCTCCGCGTTTCTAGATTATTGAGGAAGCGAAGCGAGCCATCCACGATGCACTGTGCACGGTTCGCAATGTGATCCAGAACCGAAAGATTCTGTATGGCGGTGGTGCAGCTGAAATATCCTGCGCCCTTGCATGCGCGGATCAGGCCAACAAGATAAGCACTTTGGAGCAATATGCCTTCAACGGTTTTGCAGAAGCTTTGGAAGCTGTGCCGATGGCGCTGGCCGAGAATTCTGGCCTTTCCCCCGTAGACACCTTGGCTGAAATCAAAGCGCGTCAATTTGCTGAGAAAAATCCTAAACTCGGCATCGACTGTTTGAATCGCGGCACTGCCGGTACGCATCGGACATACTAATATCTGTTACTTGTAGTTTAAGTCGCCATAAGTAATTTATTTCTGTTACAGACATGAAAGTGCAAAACGTCGTCGAGACTTTGTCGAGTAAGACGCAGCAAATCCTATTGGCGACGCAGCTGGTGAAAATGATACTCAAAATCGACGACATACGTTCACCAAACGGAGGAGATCTCGCCTAAAAAAAAGATACACGCATTTTCTGCTTCGACTATGAATTATTCTACGAAGAGAATTAATTATAATTAATTATATACTTCACCATTGTTTACTTCGAGCTTCATTCACTTTTCTAATTGACAACTGCGTTAAATTTTGTTAACTCCCTCATACGTCTATCGTCGAATCGCTATAATAATGATAATTTATATAACAATATTGTGATACAATATGAATAAATCATTTTACTTTTACCAACACTTACACAGTCTCCTCTTTTCAAAACCACTCCACTTGTACATACGTAGCTTGAATGACACACTAGTTTCCATTAACGAATTTATTTTATTTTCATTGTAGGAACAAATAAATTTGTCACATCGAGTCAAGGTATATAATCGTGTGAATAGATCGCTCTCTCTCTCTCTCTCTGTACACTCCGGGGCGAGGGATTTCGTTTCCAAAAAGGTTGCACTATGGAATGTATTCGTGAAGCGTAAACGTAAAATTCAGATCGATCAACGTAAAAAAAGGAAACAGAATCTGGTTAAATTCTACTAATAAAATGGCACAAAATACAATCGCTTGTACATATTTATAAATTATAACAAAAATATATGTGGGGACACATATATATATATATATACCAATGTCTTTCATTCTCCCGCTCATATTTCTCGCACCATCTGTCTTCGGTCCACGGGAACCGACTTTGCCATCTTTCCTGTATCACAAAATATACAATCTCTATCCCAACGTAACGTATATATCTCTCTCTCTCTCTTCCTTTCTCACATTTCTTTTTACATATTTAAGTACACCTCCAATGGTTCCCGGCATTATTACGTACATACAGTTCCTGCTTGGCGCTCCAATAATTGCCATAACAATTTTCGATAGACTAACAATATCGAAAAAACAACGCATAAGCTAGTAATTAAACCTCTTTAATCTCGATAACAACGTTTCCTGCATTCCTTAACACAGAATTCGGCACTTCGTTTCACCGTACACACTCGCACCCTGGCGTTCCACTATCCTCCTTCGTAACAACTCCAACGGTTTCTGTCCAATTCAGATGTTCATATCATAAATTGCAAGCTCCAGCAGAGCCTTTTATCGACACCGTCCTCGAAACTCCAACGTACATCGCTATACGCAAAGAACCAACGAAAAAATACGCGTGTTACTTCCAGTCACCCATGGAACGTATCTTTTCTTTTAAATCGACCTCTTTACGTGGACACGAATGGGAATTATGCTTCGTAAAATACAAGTTACTCGTGTAAAAAAAAACATATAAAACGTGATATCGATGACCCGCTCGATGCGTTATCTAACTCAGCAATAATGATTGGCATCGCTAACTCCTCTCCTCCGTTTCTCCTCGTTTCTTTAATAAATAGGCTAGGCGAATTTGATTACTCGCTAGGTGGTTACTCAACTAAAAATTACATGCGCAGCAGGGCCTCTAAATTTCTGCTTCACTATGATTACACCTTCTTGAGCATGGGCAAATGAAGTACTTCCGGTATTTCGATATCTTCTAACCGAATGTTCGACGGATTGAACGGGAATCTTATCGGATACGAATACATTAGATCCATCAGCAGCTGAAAAGGAGAATCCCAATTCAATCACGATTTTAAACTACGTATAAAAGTATAGGTGAACGGTACTAAAGCCTCCACTTACTTGTTCGTTGTTCTCGCCACGTTCGTCCAGCTTAGCCTGTATCTTTTTGATAAACGTAACTGGCACACGCGTCTCAAAGTCATCAGCAGGCGTATACAAATTTAGAATCTTTACTATCTGATTAGCGGTTAATTTGTTGCACATCTCGCACACAGAGTTCACATCCTCGTCGGTTTTACGGGCTTGCAAGAGCTGTGCCGCTTGTATGATCGGCTGGAGGACTTCCGATGCTTGCTCTAATCGCCGATCCCTTCCCCATTGCTCCAAATGGCTCATATTGTACCTGGAGAACGGGGTGCCATTGGATAAACGCCCGGGAGATTAATTGAAACGAAGCCAGCAAGAAATTTTCACGAACCTTATCTGCATGCCCTTTGTCCAGTGGCAGAGCTCGTTCCTCAAAAGCAAATTATTCAGAGCACTGGCGCACATGAAGTAGAACAGCTGCTTGAACAGCTGCACAACTATTTCGGCATCGACACCGTGGTACTGAAGTGTTTTGTACACCGACGTCAGCTCGTCCAGAAGTTTATCCAGCTTCTTCTGCGTGGACTCTGGCTCCTCCCCCATAGAGGAGGACCTGGGTCGACCGGACTTGTTGGAATTCAAGCCTGATATGGCCTCGTGTTCGAGGAGAGCTGGCACCGTCAGAGCCTGGATCCTCTCCTTCAAGTTCGTCATGATGTTGTTGAAGATCCAGAGCGCCACGCTACTCAACACTAAACGATACTCGCTCAAATCGAAATTCCTCAGACACTGTTCGTTCTGTCTGGGTGTGTTCTCGATCTGGAACGGCTTGTCCCCGGAGTACTGTTTCATACTGTGCAGCAACCTGAGGGTGTTGCTGAACCAGAGCACGCTGAAGTCGAAATCCTCGCGTTTCTTTACCACGCGCTTCACACCGTTCAGGTAGCCCGTCAGCAGCAGCCTGACTTTCTCGTCGTCGTTGATACAATCCGTGTGTCTTATGCACATGAAGAGGATGTATGCCGGCAACCCGGGAAGCAACGTCACCGCAACTCTAGGTTTCAGCTCTGAAAAAGATCGCCGCAGTTCGGATTACGCTGGAAATATTTCCCATTCGATAGTGTACCGTCGACTGATCTTACCGATAATTAGGTGACGTATTATCACGTTGATATCCTCTTTCCGGAACTCGAACATGCCTTCGTAGTCCCTCTCCTTCTTCCGAATAGCTGGCATGCTACTTTCGTTGTCTCCGGAATGCCCAGTGGAAGCCATGATCGTGGAATCGTTCGCAGACTCCACGGTATCTGGCACTACGAAAAAAGAAAGGGTATTGAACGTTTACGTTATATTCCGTCATCGGAGCAACTCCGAGATTTGTCATGAACGAAATGATCGCCGATTCGTGAGCTGGGGTGAGTTATGGTCTCTGTAAGGTGCGATGAAAATGAACGCTGGGCCACGCACTCACCGGCGCCCCTTGAAATATAAGGACGATCCTTATGTTCCTTAGTATCGTCTCCCTCATCTTTGAAAGCATTGAAATACCACACAACATTTTAATACCACTTCTCAAACTACACTTTACTCGCGCGTCTTACTAGCGCGTCCAGATGACCAGAACATGTCTCTGAGAGTTATCTTCAACGTCTTATACTCACAGCCCGCATCTGCAAGACGTTTCGCCAGGATCTTGCACTGTTTCTTGAATTTCCTGCATTCCTCAGCTATTTTGTCGTACTTCTCCTGCAATTCCTATTGGTCAAACGATTTAATTAGTAAATCACCTCTGACAAGTGTATAGAAGATTCTGTAAGACGATTCCCGTGTCGTTTACCAAGTTCTCGGACGTTATCCTGGCAATTTCGTGTTGCATGAAAGCCTCGGTTTGAGTCTGCGGCGATTTGCTGAGATTCACGGAGAGGAGCTTCTGTTGCTTCTCGATTTCTTCCTGCAACCTGTCGATCTCTCCCCGCCACTCGTCCCTCTGCGCTCGCCATTCTTTCTCCTTCATTTGAATCTCGTCCTCTAGTTGTCTTTAAAAGGAAGGGCGTGAAGAATCGTTTATCATCTCGGCCAAGGGAAACCAAAGTGTCGTACTCAACTAATATTGAGGGCTAATTAAGGGGGTATAACCGTTTGAAAGTGTCAAAAATCGAATTGTTTCTTTTTACATATTTTCATAGATTGATGTTTTGGGAATATTATAAATCAAGTCCGATATAAAAATTCGGAAGACTGACAAAGTTATAGGCATTTGAGTGGAACCACCTAAGTAGCACGAGACGGTGTGGCATGGCGGCTCAACCGATCGCAACGGAACTATATTTTTCATTACGGTGGCCCTAAAAACTCGCGCTACGTTCAACCAATTCACTTTCAATTTTGCATGCAGAATCGTAATAAGGTTCCACATCGTCGTACGAGAGCTTTTTTTTATTCCGATTCCCCGTTTATTATTTATAAAGAGAAAAAGGTGAACTTTTCTGTTAGAAAAATCTAACTTTACCTTTGATTTCTCACAATTTCTTTATTTTTCAAAATTTTCAAAATCGACCCCGTAGGACGATAGCTATTAACATATTTTATAAGAAAATTTTACTGTTTTTGATTTCAGACACGACATAGTTTTTTTTTCAGGGCCACCTTTTAGCCGTCTAAAATCGAGAGGCTTTCGGATATGTATCCATAACCTCCGAAGAACAATAGTTTTTTAACTGAAACTTTTTTTAAGTAGTTCATTATACTATGTAAAGATAGTAAAAAAAGAACGGGAAATCTACATCGAGACGTTGACGTGTAAAAAAATCCACAAAATGTACACATTTCCCGAGGGTTCAAACGGGTATACCCCCTTAAAGGGACAAAGTGGCGAATTTGATTTGTGCCCAGGTGTCAAGCTTTCTGCCGAATTGAGTCTAAAGATCATTAAATGGGATCGGCGGTTATTCGCGGCAAAGTAACTTCTCAACTCACTCTCTCGAGGCCTTTCGCTTTGTCTTAAGTCTACTGAATAACCGTAGCGCATGCACAAACGACAAAACACGATTAGACACGGTGCTCTCCTTGCATGAAGAGAAAGAAACGTAACGCAAGCCCCGGCGAATCTCCGTTTACCTGTTGATCGTCTTCTGCGTCTCGAAGGCCTGCACCAATTCTCCGTCTTCGTTAATGATGTCCACGTCCCGACCGTAATTCGACCCTAAGCTCTTCATCCCCCGCGTTTTATCGGCCAGCACGCTGTGCAGCTGGATGCATTCCTCTCTTCTTCTCGCGAGCTCCTCCTGGAGCGCATCGAATTGCCCTGGAATAGAAATTATTAATGGCACTGAAGCTTATCGGCTCCATGCCTCGGGCGAACAGTTTGGCGATTAAAAGCAGCAGATAAAATCAACCAATCATTGTTATCGAAATCTTTTGTGGTGCGAGGCTCTGTACCCAACACAATGAATTTTCAAGATTCCTGCGGTACCTGCGCGCTCGATTGGGTTTCGACTGATTATTCTTATCGCATTCTGCCTTTTCGATCGTTGCCGGGCATTCTGATACCACGAGTTACCGTGATTCATGCAATCGAAATTCGTGCCTGATACAAATACAGTGACCCTCTTTCGGCTGTACCACAAATCATGGTACATCCTGTGCAAAGCAAGATAACTGTAACCACGTCCTTCTGATACGTTGAGCATTGTGGAGCAAAAGCGTGCAGGGCGAAGGGTGCGAAAGCAAAAGTCTGCGAGTTATGGATGTGCAGTGTATTTCGTCACATTAATCATCAGTAGGTATACGGGAGTACAGAAATTGAAAAATAAAAAGAGCAGAAAATGTTTGTCTATAAAAAGTAAAGTAAAAGGAAAACAGATTCAAATGAAGAGAAGTGTGTAAATTACAGTACTCTGTAAAGCGCATAGTGAAAGAATTCCTTAACCAGAATAATTAACAAATTACCCATGATATTCTGTTGTGCACCTCCAACGCCTGTAGAGGTCACGCTTTTCCTAAGCGAATACAGGTCTTTCTTCAGCTGAGCGTTTTCCATTTCGAGTTCCTGAAGCTGCAAAACGTTTCATAGGATCAATCGCACAAAACCCTTCAGCTTCACTTAAGGGAAGGTTCCGGTCTAAATGTCGATTTTTTTTTATTTCATTTTTCGAATGTTCAACCTTTTAGGAAAATGTGTTTAAAAGGATTTGTTGAAATTCGTAAAATTCCCGAAGTTATAGGCATTTGAGTAGCGGCAAATGCATGGGCAACAACCGGCCACTCGGCGCTCACGTAAAACTTTAAACGCGTTTTTCTCGAAACAGTGTTCTCAAAACGGTGGACGCTGTTTCTCCAAACATTATTATTCGATTCGACTGAAACGTTTTTTATTTTGAAGAATATACTTCTGGCTAGGGGGGGGGGGCTAGAAAAAATTACAAAAAATTAAAAATTTATAATTTTCAAAGGCGTTGAAAGGACGAAAAATACAAGGAAAAGTGATTTCAAACTTGAAGTGTCGTTATTTTCTAAAAAAAATGTCATTTTTGTAATTTTGTCTAGCCCCCCCCCCCTAGACAGAAGAATAATCTTCAAAATAAAAAAGGTTTCAGTCGAATCGGATAATAACTTTTGGAGATACAGCGCCCACCGATTTGGATCAATTTTTTGACACCTTGACTTTAACAGCTGCCCAGGGCCGTCTGAAATGATTAATTATAAAACATAAAATATATTTCTATAATTTAAGACATCCTTAATACAATGTAAAAAGTCCCATTAAATTATATATAGTAGTTTTCCTTTAATGAATTCTTAAATATCCCCTATTTTTGGGGGCTCTAGACTGGAACCTCCCCTTAAAGGGGTATATCGGTTTGGACCCTCTAAAAGTGTGTACATTTTGTGGATTTTTTACAAGGCAACGGGTTGATGAAGATTTCCCGTTTTTTACTATCTTTACATAGTATTAAGAACTACTTAAAAAAAAGTTTCAGTTAAGAAACTATTGTTTTTCGGAAGTTATGCATACATATCCGAAAGTCTCTCGATTTTAGACGGCTACACGGTGGGTGTAAAAACTCGCGCTACGTTCAACCAAATCACTTCCAATTTTGCGTGCAGGATCGTAATAATATTCCACACCGTCCAACGAGGGTTTTTTTTATTCCGATTCCCCGTTTATTATTTATAAGAAAAAAGGTGGCCTTTTCTTTTAGAAAAATGTAACTTTACCTTCGATCTTTCACCATTTCTTTATTTTTCAAAATTTTCAAAATCGGCTCCATGGGACGATCGCTATTGACATACTTTATAGGAAGATATTATTGTTTTTGATTTCAGGCTTTACATACAGCTGTTTTCAGGCCCACATTTTAGCCGTCTCAAATCGAGAGACTTTCGGAAATGAATCCATAACTTCCGAAAAAGAATAGTTTCTTAACTAAAACTTTTTTTTAAAACGGGTACACCCCCTTAAACGGCGTACAAAATTACCCTGAACGTGTCCTGTGTCCTTGAATTATCTTCGGGACTATCGCGCTCCAGATCCTCCACCATCCTGATCAATCGTCCCTTCTCCTTCTCGACGTCTTTCAGCTTCTGCTGGAGTTTGAGAACTAGGCCAACATCCACGGGCGCGTGTGCCGTGGGTCCGTTCGTCTGCGAAGGCGATTTCTGAGATTGAATCTCGGCATCGGGAGGACTGTCCGATCGCTGTTGGTTCCAATCGATCGTTTCCACCCGAGAATAAGAGGTCGAGGATGGAGCTGTGGACCTTACCGACCCGTAGCCCAAATCCTTCGGAGTTAAGCAGAAAATTGCCACCAATTAGAAACGAGAGATCAACAAGAGTCATCGAAAATGATAGTACCGGAGACGATCTTACGATATTCTGATCGTCCTGCGGAAGTTCCGTGGAGACGATTTGCCCGCTGCCGCTGGAAGCATTGCTAAGGGAACGCGAGTGCGCAGGAGCGTGCATCGCGAGTTTCTGTTCCATCATTTCTGCATGTTGCTCCAGCTCGTGATAGTCCTTCAATAGCCTCTGATAAGCTCCGCGATCTTGATCCTGATCCAGCAGGAGTAGATCCTTCTCTTGTTCCAGCCGGTGCTTCAAGTTCTCCTCCGCACCGCGTTGATTGTTCTTCAATTTTTCATTAGCCACTGTAAGCTCCTTTCGCAACTTTTCCAGCTCATCCCCAAGCCTCTTGTTCTCCTCTTCTTTTTCCTGGGTGCCTCTTTCCTTGTCCTACGGAAAATACATCCAGTTAAGTATTAAAAACCAAGGATCATCCACGGCTATTGCGGTACCTGTAGAATGTCCATCTTCTCGTCCCTCTCGATCTTCACCGTCTCCTGCATCTTTTCCAACTCCTTTTCCTTCTCTAGCAATATCACGTGCAACTTCTTATTCTCCGCCTCCACCGACTTCAATCCTTCGAGCCTGTGTTTCAATTCCAACATATTGTTCTGCACGTTCTTCAAAGACTGATTCTCCTTCGCCTGAAAGAAAAAGAAGTTCCCTTTCAAGATCAAGTAAATCCGGACTTAATTACCAACGAAACGAAACGTACAAGTTCGGTGATCTTCTGTTGCAACGTAATAATCTTCTTCTCCAGTCCCTTGTTCAGAGACTTGACGTGCTCGACGCTTCGCGCTTCAGCCTTCAGTCTCCTGAACACTTTCTTCGCCAGATATCTCCTGACGGCAGCCTGGACCGTGACGATGTCCCTCAGCTTCTTTTGGCAAGCCATTCGCACGAGGTATCCCCTGGCAAATCGTTGGATCACGGTGGCAGCAGCGTTGTCCCTCATCAACTGGTACCTTTCACGGGCCATTTTTCCTCGGCCGTACTTCTGGATACCGAGAATTGTGCGTTTCGTCCTAAGGTATCGACGCCTCTTCAACCAACCCTTGACGCGAGCCTGGATCTTTATCGCGGCTCTGTCCTCCCTCATAGCCTGAGCCTTCTGTCTGGCGATGTAGCCCCTACCGTGTCTCTGAAGGCCCAGCACGGCTCGTCGGATCTTTCTGTATCTTGTACGGCATATCAGACCGCGCGCTGTCTTTTGTATCATGATACAAGCGTCGCGCTGCCGTTCCGCTCGGAGCTTCTCCAGATATGCCACTTGGCCAGCTCGAAAGAGGACCTTCGACTTGCCGAACTTGAATTTGTCCTCGTCCTTGATGTACCTAAAGCGTTTGCGTCTTAATCTGTCTCGAGCCAAAGTTTCAAGATTGCATTATCGGTAGAGAAAGCAACCGACCTGCTCAAAATGCGTCGACAGGTCTCTTTGAGATCGTCGCGTCGTATGTCCTTGAATCTACACAGGCACCTGTACCTCAGGAAGAAATCGCCGTAGGTTCTCTGACTGGGAAATCCGGCCGCTGATATTCTGATAGTCTCCAGAACACCGCAAGCTCGTAATTGTTGCACCGCGCGCACCGGGTTGTACTCGAAAGCCTCCTTCGTATCGTTCGGCTTGATGCAGCGCACGTAATGCGGCGTGGTTGCGTTTAAAGTTGCCATCAGCATGTTCAAGGAATCTCGGAACTGCGATCCTACCTGCAGATATTGTTTAACGAGCGATGAGTCGGTTCCCTAAGTAGAGTACGATTCCCATTCATAAACTCGGAATAACGAGGAGAATTACCGTCTTCTTGTTTTGCTTGGGTGTGCTCAATACTGGCTTCTGAGCGGACACCTTTATTCTAACGTGCGACGGTACCAGCAGCTTCGGGTCCTCCTCGCTGAACAGCTTCTTCAACAATTTATTCTGAAACAATAAACAACGGTAGAGTCTCGGTGAGCATAAACGAAACGCGTACAGGTGAATCTCTACTTGCACGAACATTTCCGTTCCGCAGCACGTCGACCTGCTCCTCGATAACGGTGTCCCTGTTCTTTTCCAAAAAGCCAACAGTCTCGTAACGCACCAGATCGGCAAAGTGATGGATGAGAAAAGCGGAGGTGCCGAACCGAGGCCTTTCGAAGTGCTTCGACTTCCCGCACTTCGCGTAAAGCTTCTCTGCCCAGGAGCTGTCGGAGCCTTTTGGCATCTGCGCAAATAGCAATCAAGTAACGCTGGCCTCTAAACGAATCGAACGTAAACGAGACGTGCAATACTGACTCTGCATTCTTCGTCCAACAGGTCCAGAATGCCCAGCTTCGTCTCGATGAGATCTATGCAGGGCTGGTTGTCGTAGAAATCTATGAACGTCCACTCGATCTCCTCCTTAAGGTACTCCTCCTGCTCGAGCTTGAACACGTGCTGATTGAACTGCTGCTGAAGCTTCTCGTTCGCGTAATTTATGCAGAACTGTTCGAACGAGTTGATCTCGAACGTCTCGAAACCGTAGATGTCGAGAACCCCGATAAAGCACTGCGGCTTGTTCTGAGACTGCAACGAGTTGTTGATACCGGCTACGATCCAGTTGAACAGTTCCGCGTAAATGTGCTTCGCCAGCGCGTCCCTGGCACCGATCGCCTGCTCCACGTTCATAGGCTTGAGGAACACTTCCCTCATCGACACGATTTTCCTATGGCACAGCCACTTTCGCATCGCATTTACATCGGTGCCCAACAGTTCGCAGATGGTCAGAAGATGCTTGTCGGACGACTAGAAAATTAAGTAAAAAATTAGACGCTCCGTAGCTTCTGGATAGGAATACGCGAACGAAAAGATGTATATTTACAGTGATGTAACTGGCGTCGGTGTCGGTCTCGCTGTTCAAATTCTGTGCTTCAGCATTGCCTATATTAACATTACCTAAGTGCATTATGGCCGCTAAGATACGAAGCATGTCGTCCTGCTGCTTGGACGTGAATCCAAGCATGGTGAGGGCGCTTATCGTTTCATCGAAACACGCTAAATCGTCCACACCATCTATTACAGGATTGCTCCCTTGATTCAGGTAGTGGAACATATTTTGATCGCCCAAATACAAGTGAGGCAGGCGAGTCGCGGCTGCGCACATTTGGTAAAATATGTGGTAATTCCTTTCCTCGTTTGCCTAGAGAATTACTCGTTTCAACATTCGTTTCGCACGATTACGTTGCGTAACCCCAGCTCACCGGGGAACGTACCTGAAACACGACCCTAGACTTTTCGAGGAGGTAGGTCCTCATACTGGCCCCGGTGATGTGATAGTGTTTATTGAACTGAATCTCAATAAACTTGCCGAATCTCGAGGAATTGTCGTTCCTCGTTGTTTTAGCGTTGCCGATTGCCTCCATGATCGGTAGGGAAGCGAGCACCTTCTTCTCTACCTGGGTCTCGGTCGTCGAGCCGCCGACGGTGGCGAAATACCGCATCGTGTATTTCGCCGAGACAGTTTTCCCGGCGCCCGACTCTCCGGAAACGATGATGGACTGATCGTGACCCTCCCTGCGCTCACATCAACGATATAATTATAACTGATCCCGGCAAATACTTTTACTCTTTCGAAACCGAAAACACCAACCTCTCCAATTTCGTATAGGCCTCCTCGGCCACGGCGAATATGTGGGGCTCCAAGTCGCCCATCGCCTGGCCCCTGTACGCCCAGATCGTGTCATTTCCGTAGATCGGCAGCTCATTATACGGATTGAACGCGACCAGGACAATGCCGCAGTAGGTATAAATACAGTGCCGTTGGAAACGGATCTGTAGATTATAAAGTACAGCCGGCTCGTGGAGGAACGACAAAGACGTCAGATTGTTCTCCCCTATCAGTATATCGGGGTTCCTGAGCGGCGGTAGATCGGCATCCGACTTCACGTCTAGAGTTTTCGTTTTATTCGAATCGTCTGTGTGAACCCTTAAGCTCTTTTGATTTAATTTGTAATCCTCTAGGAGCACCGCGCCTTCCCAAATCTTCTCCGGATGCGGCACCCATACCCTACCACCCTAGAGAACAAACGGGTGCTTCAGCAATGTCGCTGCTATCTCTCTCCAAGCCGGGGGGTAAGCATAGAATCGGCACTCTAATCACAGTCCACGATGGCAAAGAATATACTAATAAAAACTTTCTCAACGGTCATGCCGTCGCCTGTCATTACGCTCCTACGCAGGAGGCACGATTTTCAAATGCACCTACGAGCTTGCACCGGTTAATTACTCAGCCTCTAATTCTCCTTCCTTTGAAAAGATGACCCCCTTTTGCTTTTCGCGCGCGCTACGTATGAAAATGAGGTCGGCAATACACGGCATATCGATTCCGACGCCGAGTACGCCAAATCGGGATTGATTATCCGGTTAGCTGTTATTACTTTTCCACCGCGAACGGGGGAACCTCCCTCCGCAACTACAACCGCGGCACAATAATCAAGAAAGCGGAATGAATCGAAAATCAATTATTTTGCCATTGCTATCTTCGCCGAGCCGAGGCAAGCTTTCTTCGGGAGACAACGAAATCTGTAACGGTACCTACCGACGGAATTCTACTTCAAAGTGTCGCACGATAATACAAATGACCCACGAAATGTCGAAATGTACTGTTATCGAGCACGGCGCTCGGACAAGAAAAGGATTACGTGCTCTGAAGGAATATCGAGCAACGGTAAAGTTCAACGTTTCCTCGTGCTTCTCCCTTTCTTAACCAGCGAGGATCGTTCAGAATGGGCAACTTTTTTGGTTATACCTCTGCGAATCGAGGAGCAAGACACTCGGTCTAACAACGCTTAGAAAAAGATAAGTAACCGTGAACACTCGCGATCCAATCCCGCATGTCGCTATTACGCAAGTTACCGCTTCAAGGAACCGAGGCAACTGTACAAAAATACTCGAGGCAATACTGTACGCATGCATTCGAATTTAAGAAATTCCCACTACTTGCGCTGCTTTCGTACCTCCTAGCTAATGCCACGTTACGTTCGCCACGGTTTGTTTCTCGCGTGTTAAGGACGGGCGATCGCTGACTTGGCGACATCAAATTACAAAATTACTGCACGCGCAGACGCATCTTCGCGAATTAAGCAATTTCGTAACGCACCGCGACTTTCTCTCGGGCGTAATCCGCGGCGCAGGAAGAAATTCGAGAAAAAGGAGTCGGTGAGAAACGCGACTTGGGGGAACCTAATAGAATATACGATGACGAATAACGGATCGCTAGACTAGTCCTTCTCTTCTCATCTTAAGCTCCGTTCACGGATGTCGCGCGTTATGAAATTCGAGGAATTCATTTCAATTCTTTGAGGGACAAACGACCGTTAAAATTTATAAGGTAGTATTACGTGGATTCTAGTGATTCCCGTCTTCCCTTTTACGACGAATCGTTTGATGGTCGACTTGCTTCGTTCAAGTACACCGAAGAAGTAGTTCCCATGCTTTCTACGTTACATACCGAACGACGATTACCCACCCGCGTCTCGCTCGCGGGAGGGCATGGAAAACGCGGAATTCTATCGCGTTCCCACGCGGCTCGTTAATTCGAAGACTGTTCAGAAGAGGGAGATTGAACCCGCCCGCGGCTGAGTTTACACGCGGCGATCGCCGAGCTCAAAGATGAGAATGCCTGACTTTCCCTTTTTTTCCTGTTCCGTGAATTAATTGATGCCGCCGCGTATCTCACGGCTGCCGTAAATTACGCAACTTGCAATTAGATACGCAAATTTCCAGTTTCCATTCATGAATATTCTAATCCCTTCGCCGGTCAACATCCGTGTCGAGCAGAAAGTTCATGCAGTGTTTACCTTCTAATTGAAATCACGGGGAGATCTAATTTACGCGGACAGCCATTCGAAGCAGCATAATCATTTTATTCTCGGAGGGGGAAAAAGGAGGAGGGTTGCGAGGAGCGACGGGCGCGTTAGGAAATATTGCTGAGCTTTTCCGAGGGTGGATAGAGGGGTAGTTTCAAAGGGACTTTACTCGCACCACTTCAGCTCCCGGCGACTGTGTAAATGCAACCCTCTCACATGTTGTGTCTGAGCTTTGCCAACCGACCAGCGATCTACGGCTTCTGTCGCGTTCCGCCCACGGCTCGTTTCAATCTTCAAACTACGCATCATTTTTACCGCGTACTGTCGCATTAAAACTTCGATGCTGTCGATTACGCCAGCGTCGAGCCGAATCTTGAGAAAGCCCCGAGAATTTAAGAAACATTTTCCCTCTCCTTCTTGGTATCGAACGTCAAACTCAATTGAAATCACAGTCGAGTGAGCCGCGACTGAATTCGACAAGCCTCGAATTAATTGCCAGACACGCGTGTGAAAGCAGGAATAGGATGAAACGTGCAATCTTATCTACAGCTGCGAGGCCACGCGAGCATGAATCACTCTGCCATACATTCCTCCCAATGACATACAAATTGATATGATAATCGTAGAAACGGCAGTTGAAACGTTAAAAACGTGGCTTGCCAATCGAATTGATAACTGTGGCCGGCAAGTAGCACCTATCTCGGAGAAATTAACGGTGGCACACCTATCTCTGGATACGATCAGAGCAATTAAAGTACCTATCTGAAATTACCAGCAAACTCTTTAACCTTTAAAATGCAACGCGATTAACGCTTACATAAAATTCCCATCTATCGTCATCAAACGTCAAACATGTGTGTCAATATTTGCTCCAACTACGTTGCCGCTGTAGCGCAGGTTCCTACGTTCGCTGAAGGCTACTCAGGCTCGTATTCACGAGAGCCTTAAAACTTTTCACTAGAAACGAGAAACTGTGCAGCTGGTGCTGCAACATTCGTTTCTACGATGCCGAGGTATGATTCGCGGTGCAGCAAGTGCATTTAGAGCGTCAAGGTGCACTTGGAGACCGCTTGACGTCGTGTTTGTCGTTGCGAGATCGATCGCCGTGGCTCGGCAGCGTTGCTCCTGAGAAAGGTGCCGAGCTCTACGTTATTGAGAATAACCGGGTCAAGATTCCCACCCACGTATACACGGATTTTTCCACGTGCGTCGAAATTGCCACCGTTGACACCCGGTGGTAGCCCAGCTACGCGCCACTCGGTTTCCCTTTCGATCAACTGACAATGAAGAAGCTCCCGAGAACGGAGACCTTCCGCGAGTAGTCAACTTGACCATCAAACGCGTTGTTCCCATTTTCTCACGTCACATCAGATTAGATAGTGCCTGATTTCTGGAACGATACGCGTAATCACTTAACCAGATCTCGCTTCAGCTGTGCAATTTCCGGCCTCGAGAGTTCCGTGCGACTTTACTACAAAATCTTCTGTTTGGAAACAGTCATCCGTTGCGTTTTACTTCGGACAGTCGCGGTGCTATCGTGAAATGGACACCAACGGCGGGCCGAGCGAACGATAGTACAAAGTGGAGGTGCGAATAGAAAATTTCGATGCTCAGTTCTCGCCGAGCAAAGTCCGCAGCCGTGAGAACGCAGAGTTCGTAGTTGCAGCGTTGCCCTGTTGGGTTGGATCGCGAAACGGGACGCCTTCGTGGGAGATTGCCACGAGGAATTCTACTTTTTCACGGAGACCGCACAAAAGGACGATCGTAACGTACTGTTTAGCCGGGCAGGAGTTTTGTTGTGCGCTGAATCGCTGAATCACCTTGTCATCGCGTCTAAATTCGAATTCGCTGAGCTCTACGCGCGTTCTCGCCGAGTCGCCGTGAAAGTCGAACGTGCACGATGCGCTAGAGAAACAGCGGCGAATAATTCTCTTGGAAAATTCAAGCGAGAGAATACTGTCTTGCCGAGGGTTTCGCTCTTGCGTTGCTAGAGAAATGACTCCTACCGTCGTTTCGTTCGCCGTCGAAAAATGTCGAAAGGCGTCTTGGCTGACCTTTAAGATAAAATCTCACGGGGGGGGGGGGCAGGCAATAGAATCTGCGATGCTGCCTCCGTCTCCTTGTGACGGGGCACGAAGAAGCAAGGAGAACGACCTATTCCAAGACGTTTTGCTTTTCTGTTCCGAGAGAAAGGGAACCGTGGTTGGTCGTGAGCGAAGTCTAGCGATCACGTTCCTCGAACTGATCGTGCGAGCAACAGTTTCGAACGGGGCCAGCTTACCTTTAAACGTAAAGGTGCGATCAGGACTCTGACTCGAGTCTCGATGAACCGCGTAATGTGCTTCGCCTACATCCTTCTTTGCCAAGCTACTCAACGTTGCAGCTCGTTAAGGTTCTATCCGAATCACAAGCTATTTCCGTGGGAGAGAATTAATGAAACTACTTGACCATGAATTCGAGAGAAGCGATAACAACGGCAGATCATCTGGCAGACATCTAGATCAATACGCGTGCTCTATCGCAGCAGTAGTTGTTCGTGACTTTAGGTGTGCCGGCAGACACCGCGTCAATCATAAACACCATTTACTCAGCCCCTCTCCTATTGTCCCTCAATTTATCGCCGACTTCGCACGAGCGATTTCCTCGGTATCGCACCATTCGAATGAAAAACTGCCGTTGCCGTACGGAACGCGTACGCCGACCGTAGAAATAAATTTCTTGCCCCTCAAATCGTTGCTGTGCCAACGATGCAATAATTAGCATCTGCCTCTTCCTATTCCCAGATAAGCAATGTTAAAAGCTCTCGATGTAGGAGGGCGACAGAGAATCGCACGACCTCGGGCAACAACCCCCGCACTCCACCTGACTAAGGCAAATAAATCAGCCAAGATGGAGCGCTACTGCACGACATTAAAGAGGCAGGTACCAGCTGGATCATATTCTGTCCCCATCGACTCGATATTCCTGTATCGTTTTATTTTTAAATATCCTAGTCTGACTTCAGCGAGACAGGCTCATTAATTCCCAGTTAATGTTACTTTCTAATCAAGGTTTCTATATTAATAATCCAAGCAAACGTTGCGTACCTATTGCCGATACTTGAACGCGACTACAATTAAATACTACGCGATCGGAGTTTTATGTTCAGGGACGGCAAACAAACCGTTGAAGGTGACAGTGTTCTGTCGAGAGGTAGTTCGTTTGCATACAAGGAACGTTATCGTGTTCGCCAGCCTAGCACCAACAGCCGTAATCGCGCCACAGGCTTTTAAAGCAGAATTTAGGTCTCGAGCTAGCGAGCTTTTCCTCGCGTGGATTATTGATTTCAGTTTTGAAAAGAAATCTTTTCGTCCTCGTACTTGTTTGCCTCTCGCTCTTAGATGTTCTCTGTCACGCTCTAAACTCTAAAGATACCCAATAGATGTACCGCGAATATTACACGCGACGTCCAATGGAAAGGTAAATTATGATGAAGAAACCGGTTTCGAAATTAATCTGATAACATTAATCACCCATCGATCACTGCCGTATTGTTTGGATACAGTTCTAACGTACACAGGCGACCTTCTCTCTCTCTCTCTCTCTCTCTCTCGTGAAAGTGAACCCGTTTAATACAGCCAGGAGACTTTAGCGGTCCATTAAGCAGAGTTCGATACTTAGGAATATCGCAAATTACTTGGGTGCAGACTCGAAGAAGCAGACACCTCTCGTGAAAGTCGTTTCTAAGCGTGGCTTGAGAAAGACACCTTCACTCGCAGCCGATCATGTATACTCCTCGACTAATTGGAGCAATATATTGCCTATCCCATCATTCCCCTGACAATTACCCATGAATCGTGCGCATCAGCGAGCCAGACGGCCAAGCTTTCCCCGAGATTTTGCAAAGTGACGTGTAACCCAATTCGCTGGGAATTCGCGTGAAATAAAACAGGAACAAAGTGAAAATCGATAGCGGCCCGCTGAATCTCATTGCACGGGATATGTACGCCGAGACGAGCAGCGAGTTTCTGCAAGTTTAATCGAAAGCTCGAGATGGGGACGGGAGCTATTTGCCTCTGGAAACCTTTGTAATTCTTACAAACTAGTAAAACCATTTCCTCGGCACACATACGTAGGTACTCTCAAGTCATAACCCGCTATTCTCAAGAGGAACGCGAAAGAATCCCCCCCCAAATGTTCCAGACATACGAACAGGTACAATACCCCAAAACAAACCACCATCAAACGATTGCCTGTACTAATAAATGCACAGTGGTTTCCGTGAGAGGCTACAAGCTCGCCCAATGCCTCTTTCTGTTAAAAACTACGTTTCTTCCTGATAGAACGAACCCTTCTCTCGGTGCTCTACAAAACGGCAATTAGAGATGTCAATAGACGGACTCGTCGCGACGTTGCTAAACCAGTTGCCACCGTAGAAATGGATCCGAGTACCTGCGTGCATGGCACTCGGCAGAGAGAAAGAGGAATCTGTCGTTTACGCGCTATACCTTCACGTATAACTCCCTCGTAGTCATAGTGGCTGGTCCAGGTCTCTCGTCTGGGTCAGGTCAGGAACCACAATTTCACGCACACACGCACACACCTGAGGCACAGATAAGAGTACCTACGACATTTGTCGTCCGATAGAGATCGCTCGTACGCGCTATCAGCACCGCGACGTTCCTTCGACTGTACGATACATCTTGGTGTCACCTCAGCCTCGGTCACGGCATGTTTCTGTTTGTATTTTTTTTTGCCCTTCCTTAGTCGCTTAGGCCGGCCTTTGTTCGTCGTCCAGAGTCGAGCCGAGGATCGGCGGGCCAGCCAAATTCAAAGCCCTGGATTCGCGTCACCGTCCGAAAACAACTTTAACACACTCCGCGCCGTGGCCCTGTGGCTGTGGCTTTTTCGAATTCGGGCCGTTTAAATCGTGGACCGCGAGCCAGCCGGGAAATGGATTTTCGCGAAGGTCGAACCTCCACGTAAACGTCGCACGACGGCACTGCCACCAGCTGGCTCGTTATCGGGTTTAGATTCGGCGCCCCTCTTCGTCTCCTTGCTCGACCACTCTTCAGCTCGAGAGCCCAAGCGACCTTCCTTCTCCTTCTTCAGCGCACCCGCCACGCGTCGCGCTGTCTCTCTCCGATGATCGAAGTACGAGTTCCACGCCATCTCACAGAGGAATCGAAAAACGGAGTGGACTGGTTGTCACCTATTGGCGGTGCTTTCGTTTCGTCATTTTGAATCGATAGAAAATGCCATTTTCCACGCGTACACTTGGCATCCTGTATTCGCTGTATTGCTTCTCGTAACTTGTACTATTTTTCCTGGTCTCTCGTAACCACAAATCGTGAATTTTCTTTCGCCAAGTCACTCGAGTAGCCTGTGCCTTTTGTTCCAGAAATCGTTATCGATTAATATCAGTGAATTGGATCGCTGACATGACTGAGGGAAGTGGTGAATGAATGCAGTACGTCACCGACAGAGTATGGGACACGCCTAACGTCTGACGCGTGTTGTTGCCATTATTCAGGGGCCAGACACACCGTTGCAGTTTTCGTGCAACCTCCAATATTATTGATTCAGAATGGAATAAGATTACAACGCTGTTAGGGGTAAGAAGTAAAACTAAATACCACATTCGGTAATAAGAGAAACAATGCGATAGTATCTTTATCGGCTCACACAAGATTCGGTGTAGACACCGGCGTGTGCGTAGAGATAAGTTAGGATACATTCGTAGAAACCAGAGTTGGGTAAAATGTAATCAAATTACAACTTAGAAATTACGATTAAAATGTAATTGTGTAGTTGATTACACATTATTTTCTGTAATCGTTCATTTAGGTGGTTGGCCGCAATTTTGTCAGCTACCTAAATTCACGATTACAGAAAATAATGTGTAATCAACTACACAATTACATTCTAATCGTAATGTGTAAGTTGCAATTAGATTACATTTTGCCCAACTCTGGTAGAAACCATGTAGAAACAGAAACCAGCTATACATACTTCGTCGATGGTAGAAATAAGCCAGTTACTTCCCTACCGGCCGTGGGTCGACGGGAACCGACGATGTATATATATATTATAATTATATATATATATATATATATATATATATAATTAAATAAATTCATCTTTAAACGAGTAAATCAACAACATATTTAAGCATTGAGGAAATATTGCTTGCAGAATTGATAAAATTATCACGTAACGGGGGGAATGCTTCGATATAGATGAAGTACAGACGATTGTTGTAAATTCATGACTAATTAATACGTAAAGATATATCTAACGATGGCGAGAAAACAATTTTTTACGTTTAGAAATAAGACTCTTTATTTAAGTACTTCGTCGGTATACCTCATGTGTGATGTTATCCACGAGTAACATTGCATCGCTATGAATTGCCCTTTGACTTATTATTACCAAAGAAAGTAGGATCGCAGGTATTTCGGATCTCTCTGTCAAAACGGAATATCACGTTTTCCGCATAGGTTACAGTAACGCGTTAACCGTAGGCTCGACGATAAATTTTCAAGCGAATCGAAGCGGAAACTAATCTCAGTTGTAGTTAGCAATAAGATATATCGTTGGCATTTAGGATGGCATTTTTCCAATTAGTTCTGAAAGCTCGGAAGCTGGAAAAAGCGAGGCTAAGCTACGAGGATGAAAAATTCAGATCCATTGAGATCTCGAAGGGTGCCAAGCCTCGGTACACGTTCAAGCAGCGGATTCGCCTGAAGAAGCTGTGGTAGGATTCGGAATTCCTGATGCCATCGAACTTTATACAAGAGTTTAATCTCGCTCCTGGCGTAACGATATTTGTGCAACTTGGGCAGGTTTAAAAAGAAGGTTAAGGGACTGTTCGGTAAAATCATCTCCATTTCGAAGGATTCTTGGTACTACAAAAAGATCGTGGCTGTTCGTAGCGACGGCACTCTGGAGAATTACCTCGCGAAGAGTTTCTTTGGATTTTTCGGTGGAATATTCCTTACGTACATCTTCTTCGCGTTCTTCGTTCTTCAATTAAAGTTTCAGCTCTCCTCAGCGACGATGCTTTGCACCGTTATAGGGGTGATTCTCACCCTCGGCCTGGCATTTTCTCTTCGGGTTCGGTAAAATCGGAACATGATGCTGTATCCTCCATCGTCCGACTTTAGAGCTTCGTAATGTTAGATTTATTCTTTCAGCTGTGTCGTGTTCCTGTTATTGCCGCAATTCTTCTCTAAGCGAGGCAGACAGGCCTTAATTGCGTATGCTCTTATATTAACCTTATCTGGGCCGGTAAAGAATACTTTGCATAACATTGCCGTTCTTTCGGAATCGCTTACTTGCGCGCAAGTATGCTACCATTCTCCATCGTTAAATCCCTCGGCGACGCGATATTAAAGGAACTACCCCGTTCTCTAGGAACAGTTAAAGGAAGCGGTGAAATCTGTGGTGGATTTAGCGAAACAGCCATTTTATGCTCTGCGGGAAGCAATATCGAAAGTTATAAAGTCGGTCAGAGCGGTCGTAAAAAGAATTAAGCAGACTCTTCTTGCGATCAAGAGGCTCGTCCTCAGTATACGTAAGTGTGAACGCGATTAGGCAAACGTAACGATGGTTTACTGCATAAATATCGTACATATGCCCACTTTCAACGTTTTCGAGAGAAACAGGTTTAAGAAAATATTATTTTTGACAAATTTATGAAGTAGATATAAATGTGATTTTTATACAGCAGAAAGGAAAAGTCAAGAACTGCATATTCGTTTCACAATTTTTCTTAAATGCTGCATAGAGCATTTGTTGTATATAAAAACTCAAATTTCACAAAAAATTGGACATACGATATTTGCGCACTAAGGCGTCGATTTTTTCAGCAATTTCGTAACAATCCAGCTCAAACCCCTCTCCCCTTTTAGTTAGAGTGATCAGATCGGTATTCCAGTGGCTCGGGAGCATTGTGAACATATGCAACAAGAAATTAGGCACCCCGTTCGACAGGTGCCAGAATGTGTTTGAGGGAGCAGTAGCGGACTGTAAAGCGAAATTAGGACCGATTCTTGGACTCGTTTGCAATTTGACGTATATAGTCGGCGCTCTCTGTTACATAGTGAAGCCATTAGATTTCATCTGCATGCTGGTTTCTTACATCGCCGACACTGTGCTCGGCGCAGTGCGACGCAGTGAGTGAATCTCGATTAAATTTCATTCGCAGGCTTTATCATTAGAAAAACGAATCGTCGTATCGTTCCAAGTATTTGTCGTTTTGGTTTGCAGAAGTAAAAAAGTTCACAATGCACATGAAGGCGATGCTTTATGTTAAGGTCAAGTTCTCCCACTCGTTTCATTTCGAGGCGAACCAAAGCAAGACGCTCGAAGAAGTGTCGTCGGGTATCGTTACCGAAATACGATCGAGGACCGACAAATTCTTTGGATTCTTCGATTGGATGAGCTTCGTCGCATCCTTCTTCGTTTTCATCATTGTGCTGAAGTGAGAAGAAACGACTGCGTCGAACGCTCCAAATTTCACATTAATCCTTAACCGGTAACGTGGAAAGTATCGTTTGAAAGACTCCTGCAGAATTATTTCTCCTATATTTTTCTGCGCAAATTGCTTTCAAATATGTCGCCACACGAAGGCAACTTATAGTGGTTGTGAACGAAACATTCAGAAGCATCTTTTCAAATATGTAAAAATAAATGTAGGCTTGAGGTCACCGTTTATGTCACGAAGTGGGACGTGACCGGTTAACGGTTGAATGATCTTGGAGAAGCTTCCATCATTTTTCCGCGATATTTCCAGGGTGTTACGTTACCGGTTCAAATGGCTGACCAGCGAGCGGTTCGACAATCGATACATCACCGAGGACCTACGCAAGATCGACTTAATAAGAGCGCGCCAGGACAAGGAAACGGTGCTACCACTGAATAGACGGGAGAAGAGCAGATACGCCTCGCTCTCCTCTGTCATGTTGCTGAAATCGGAAAGGACTCGGTTAGCGAGATCCGCGGTATTCTTAGGCTTGGCCACGATCAAGATGCTCGCCTTCCTGTCGATAGACTACAGCCTTTACTGGGTGCTGTACACCATTCAACTACACGGACGCTTTCAAAGTAAGGTAAATGCCACGAACGTTGCAAAAGCTGCGTTATGAATTCTGCGGCAGAGAAGTACGATTGCTAGGTGGACCGACCGAACGTGGTGACCGTCCACGTCTCTGGAGACGGCTATTTGGCGGAGCTTTACAGAAGCATCGTCAGAGCGTTCACTCCTCACGGGGAAGAAGCAGAGATTGATACGTTGCTCTGCCTCCCGGAGCCTGTGCCCCCTGATCTAGATAAATACACTCAGATCGGTGCCTTGATAATCCTCTGCTGGCTAGTGGCCATTTTCGAACCTTACGGTCTGCGACTGAGACACCTGGTGATGTGCAACTACTATCCGGACAGAGCGAAACAGCGAGCAACGTGGCTGTATAATCATATCATCAGGTAGATGAAGCTTGCCAAGCTGTTTCGTGGCTCCATGGATCGTATTCACGTTTGCTTTTGAAACTGTGACTAGGTCCAGGGGAAGCTTTTTAAAGTTTGCCAGACGCCAGCTGCGTCGGAAGTTCGGTCTGGCTGATGAAGGGGAGAAGATCGCGAAGGTCACGATCAGGGAAAGGCTGTGGGCGATGTGTCCAGTCTTGAACGTCTTCTTCCCGCTAAAGCAGAGAATGTGCCTGATGTGCGGCACAGTGGAACGGTCCGAGGACGATCCACTTATAAAATGCCCGACACCAGGCTGCGCGGGGCTGTTTTGCTCGCAATGCTTCGCGGAGTTGCAAAATCTGTGCACCATTTGTCGGTCCCCGATCGACTACGGTGACTTGTCCGACATAAGCGAGGAAAAGTCAGTCATTTACTAACGAATCCCACTGCGAGGTCTATGGATAGTAACTGTGCGATGTGTTCTTGGGACTAGAGACTCTTCCGAAGATCAGTTTCCGGTTGCGGAGAAGCCTGAAGTGGAGCCCGAAGTGTACCCGGAAGTGGAAACTGAAGTGGAAGCTGAAGAGGAGCCTGAAGTGGAGCCTGAAGAGGAACCGGAAATGACAGAAGAGGAGCCGAAGGTGCAGGAAGAAGAAGAGAAGGTGCCTTTGATCGACGAGAAAGAAGAGGAGGAAATAGAAGAAGAGGAAGAAAAGAAGCCAGAGGACGTCGAAAAAGTGGAGAAGCTAGAAAAGGATGTGGCCGAGCAAACGGACGAAAGATACGTCGAAGATCCTGATGAAATTTCTTCTGAATCAGGTTACAGTTACAGTGAGTAGTTCTCACGTGGAAGCTATACCATTCCAAAGTAAATCAGAATTAACAGGCTAGCCTTTTGAATTGCTTCAGCGTACCAAGAGGAGTCGCCGAGGGAAGTGGAGGTGGAGAAACGAAGGGAACCGTTCCGAGACGTCGAGGCGCAGAAAATTCGGGACGACGTAACGATTCAAGTACTTACTTGCTTGAAAGCGGTTTTTAGCAGCTTCTGTTTACCCTGCTACACCGAGCCCGTGATTTCGGATGCAGATATTCAATGAACCGTTCGCGAGGGAGCCATCGACCTCCAGCTGCGAATCTCCGACTTCGTGTTTCGTGGTGAGAGCTCGTAGGAAGCTTCGCGCCAAATTGAAGAAGCCACCCGGGGAAGATTCCGATTCGTCAAGTTCGATCGCTGACACGGAGTCCTGGTCGACGGACGAGGTAGACGAGGAAGAAGTAATACACATAGAAGTGGGCGACTCGGAAGAATTACTGCCGAAAGATCGAAGGGATAAGAAGAAACGAGGTCGTATAAATAAAATCGTCAGCGCGGTGGCGAGGATTCCTTGGCTTGGGAGAGGAGAGGTACGGTCTGCCCCAGATCCTCCTAATTCTTCCGCACCCCCGTTCCTTCCTCAGCTCCCCTCCAAATTTAGCCTCCTGCTAAAGGGAAGTATAATATTAAGGGGGTCTTCTAGTGTAACGAGTCAAAAAAATCGAATTTTTCTTTTTTCAATTTTCTACCAGTATCTGTTATGCAAAAAATATGTGTGCAAAAGGATTTTGTCTAATTTATAATACTTATAGAGTTATAGGCTTTGAAAGATAGGTATCGGCACGGCTCAATCTTTAAACACGTTTTTCTTGCAACCATGTTTTTCGAACAAGTGTCCACAATATCTCAAAATTGACTTGACCAATTAAGGCCAACTTCTGCATACATCTTCAGCACACGTGTGGCTATCGCCTCTACCACAATTGTGTGAAAATATTTAATTTTTTTCATTCTGACAGCCCCAAAACAATCCGAAAAAGTCGAGGAAATATGTGAAAATCGAAACTCAATCTTCAAAGTGCTGTCATTTTCTAAATTTTCAATATCTTTCTTCCATTCTGATACCGACTATAGCCAAGGACATACAAATAAGGAATCCTTTTGAATTTTTTGTTTCCGATGATCAGAAACGGTCCAATAGTGGACACCGTATGGGCGCCGCTTTTTTTCAAAAGCAACTACAAAGTGTTCCACTTAAGTTAATTTTAATCTTTTCGTGTTAAAAAAAAATTGAAAATGTAATCGAAATATAGATAAGTATGTAGAAATAAACCGGGTAGCAATAACTTTTGCAAGCTCCTCATAAAAAATTCCGAAAAAACGCAAAGAAAATGCTTCGTTACACTAGAAGACCCCCTTAACGTTTCCGTATCGCGGTATTTTTTTACCAATAGGCCGACGGGAAAAAGTGTCCGGGTCTGCAGACGAAACGTCCTTCTCTGATGAATAAGATAGTTAGCATGCTTCAGAGGAAGCAATCGCTACCAGTGCAGTTGTACAGGAGAACGAGGAAGACAAAGGTCACGTCGTCATCGTCTTCCTGCGACGACGAATGCAGGGAAATGCTTGAAATGCAGGACAGATCGACCGATACCAGGTACCTTAAGAGAAGAAGAACTGGAAAGGAAACGATGGAAGACGAGGATGATAGAGAAAATCTGAACCTGAAACGTGCGCGCGAGAAGAAGTTCACCACGAAAGAAATACCGAGGTATTTTCATATAAATGTGAATAATATAAAGCAGCAGTTTTTCTCAATGAAACTATGGCGAAGCAGGTACTTGCAGTCCGCTGTGAAAGGTACGTGCTACTATGAAGTAGACGAGACGGAAGATTCGCGAGCGGCTCGAAAATGTGTTCGACAAGTGGAAGATGTCAATGAATTGTCAGGCGTGAGGGTATCCTCGGACTCTGGGAAGAGGGATACGTGGAATATAACGGGGGACGACGAGTTTGTGGTAATGACACGTGTCTGTATGGAAAGTAGATTGCACCGTAGCGAAATGTCGTTGTGTGTCTCCAGGGCACCTGTTCTTGTACGTCGGGGATCACCTACGACACGCCTGGAGATATTCATTCATTGGGAATGAGCACTATTTCGGAACACACGGACGGCACGCCAAAAACTGGCACTGGAACAGAGACCGAGGACGTGTCGACTGTTTCTGACAGCGATACACAGTACACTGACCAGACAGAATCCTCGTCGAATGTTTTGGAAGTACAAGATACGAAAGGTACCTGTGTTACTTCTGAATACGAGGAACCGAGGCGTTTGAAAGTGCCGATGGGAGAGGCGAGAGAAGCGAGGGGAAGTGTACAGAAGCAAAGTAGAATGAGAGGTGGATCCACAAAAGGGGACGTGAGAACATCGACGGTTTCTAAGAAAACTGAGGAAGTTTCTGCGCCTGAAGAAGTACACGCAACAACAGCTGTGTCTCAAGAAGAAACTGTGGAAGTTTTTACGGACGCAGATGCTTCCCCAGTGCTTGATCCACTAATCAGTTCGGAAACAAACGCCGATGGCCATAAACCGAATAAGGAAGACAAAGTTGAAGAAGCTGGAGATGCGAATAAAAAAGCAATTGCCGATTCCACAGCTACTGTATCGAAGATTGATAAAGCTACTGATCTACCCGATAAGAGTGAATATACTCAAACAAAGTTCCATAAACGTGACAGTAAAGGGAAACGTAAAAGTGTCGTGCAAGATTCTGAAGCTCAGGACGTAAAGGTTTCGAGCAAACGATTGAAAGAAATGAGCAAAGTAAGTGAGGAAAAGAAGAAGCGTTCTGAGAAAAAGGAACATCGAAAGAAAAGGTATAACACTTTCTCTTATTACGCTGCTAGTAATAATAATTAGAATAATTTCTACAGTGTATAAAAAATTTTCAATCATTTTTTAGATACAAGGTAGACGACCGCATTAAGATTTCAAAATGCGGAAAGTGCAGTTGCTCGGAGAAATCATCGTGGACGGAAGAGGAGGAGTATTATGGTGCGAAAAAGAAAGAAGAAAAACACAAACGTAGATCAAAGTAAAATTGCTTTGCGTTGAGAGCGTACAGAATATCTTTAGAGGGAAGTTAATGAAATTCACTCCTGTCAATGCAGATTGCTATTCGAGGATGCAGCATCAGCTGGAAGATGTCACAAATATTCTCAACACGATCAACATCCTGCACAAGAAAGGTATTCATTTCCATTTGAAAAATGCTGCTGATATTATATTTATGAACCAACCATTGCATTTTAGACCTTGCCCCTGTCATCCCCTAAATTACGAGGCGAACTTTCGCGGGTGGTCTTCTTCCGAGCCCCGTGGCGATCATCAAAGATTTGAAATGCCCGTGGTCAAGAAATATTTGCCAATGTATCAGAGCCCAGAACTGATCGAAGAACTGAAGAGGCATGATCGAATGAAACTAATTCGGGAAAGAGAAGCTAGAAGACGAAGGGCTGCGGGCTCTCCTCCATCCCCAGATTCGATTTCCGTGTCTTCTACCAAGGGACATCAAAGAACCGATCGTATCGTTGTATGCCACCCCCGAAAACCTGTTAGTACTGAAACTATAACAGAACGTGTACCTCCGTCTAAAACTTCATGAAACTTTAATTTCCAGACTAAATTAATGACGGAGGACGACAGACTCCCATATCAAGAGAGGCAAGCCTATAAAAAAGTGTTACGCGAGTTCGAAAGAAGGTCTGTGCCCCACGAATCTCGCCGGAGGACTGAAGACAGCGTGCCTCTGATATGCCTGTCAAACAAAGCAGATAAGACTAAAGAAGTGAAGCAGCTGTATCCGCCCCAGAATCTAGATCGTGGTAGATCGGATGCAATCAAGAAGTTCACTAATAAAATAATCACGTCGTTGAAGGTAAAGTAAAAACTCAGCGCCAGAAATGCGCTATCGAATTTATGTATATTTACTACCTGTAGCCGGAATTATACAAGAAGCACAAACGTAAGAGTCGTACGCAGAATTTAACGTTTGAAGAAATGGACGCAACGTGCTGTGATCATTTATTTGATCCTGAAGTTCTGAGTGATGTGTCTTCCACTTGCAAATGCTCTAAAAAGAGACGCAAGCCTGGCGCTTCGGGTTCCACAGATGAAACCACAGATAATAATGAGTCTATCCAGTAAGATTGTAAGAATGTCTTAGAACAGTATTGAACGTCATGTAAACGAAGTTAACATTTTGTAACAGTAAATCGATCTAAAGAGATCGTCGATTGTTTCTATCCCTTACTGCCATTTTAAATGTATAACCTCTAGAATAAAGATGAACAATGCTAAAAATTAATAATTAAGTGTTTGATATGAAACGAAATTAGTGCACTCTGAAGCAAAGCAGCAACCTGTGCTCGATTTACATTTCGACATGCGTGCAAAGGAAATGGAAGTGATACTGTGTTGCTGAAACTGTCGCGGGTGGTTAAAATTGACGTAAAATGATTCTATAACAATCTTGGAACATTGCTGAATTAGCGCATTAACGAAACATATAAAATTAGAAAGTATAACAAGCAACTGATTCCAATCTCGAATACTGGCGATGTCGACAGCAACGCAGAATGCTTTAAGTAAAAATATTCCCGAGTCCAAATCCCTCCAGGAAGGTAGAGGAATATATTTAAGGAGCAATATAAAATTCAACAGAGACAGGAGAAAGAGGAAAAAGTAGAAAACAGTCGTTAAAAAGTTCTGTAATCTCTGATACCGAAATGGGATTTGGGAGGCTGTTCGGTCCGAAAAAACCACCACCAGCGAGTCCTGACTCCGTCGAACCTCCAGAGGAGAAAGACGATGTGCCTCCAACAGAGCAATCACCAGAGCAATCACCGAAACCATCAACGGAATCACCACCAAAACTCAACGATGCAAATGTAGTTTATCCGTTTCACGAGGAAAAGGCGACCAGCTTCCCTCCTCCTCTCGCAGTCGATGCATCAGTGTTCACTGATCCTCAAACTCTAGCAGCGCCAGCATATCCTGAAGTCAAGAATGGAAGGACTTCTCGCATCAAGGAGCGGGCTGAGAAGGCAGGCTTAGCTGACGACGAAAAGGAGAGTAAAGATGAAGCGAAGTCTAACAAGATCATGCTCTCGTCTGCGAACGGTGCATGCGACTCGAAAACTTGTACGAAGGAAGGCTGGTGTAGCCCCGAAACATGCGAAACTACTCCGAAGAAGCCACGTGACTCAGGAGAGAAGATCAGTCCCGTGAAGTTGACAGAAATGATCAACAGTTCGATCAAGGAAGCGATGCAGACCATCGTGAAGCAGTGCAGAATGGTATTTAAGATGCAAGTATCCAAGACACTTGAATCTTGAATTTTCAAAGATCCTCACTCTCCCGTAATCTTCCTAAAAGCAGGAAGAAGAGAAGGATCTCGGCCCGAAAGCGAAGAAGGAGCTGGACAAACCAATCCGCTACGCGAACAAGGAAGAGATCTCAGCGAAAGCTAAGCAATTCGATCGCTCGAGGTCCTCGAGGAATGCCGTTAAATCGAATCGCCTTCCAGACAAGTGCCTATGCTCTACCAATGTTCGGCCTTTGAGGAAACCCCACGAGGAATGTGTAAAGGCGCACAGTAAAAAGGAGAACGTGCTCGAGGATGCGAGGAATAAGAGGCATTCGAAAGCAGCGAGCAACGTGAAAACCGATAACCGTAGGATGACCGGGAACGTGAACATTTACATTTGCTCGGAAGCTACTGAAAACACTCAGGTAACTTTAACGCGTCCCCTTTCGCGTTGTCGCCGCGGCCCGTTCGTAAGGCATTTCACGACTTTATTCGCAGGCAACGGGCAAACAAAAGAAATCCCCACCGTGCACGGGCACCAGTTCGGAAACAACGACGGAACGTTCGAACATTTCGTCGAGCAAGCTGGTGACCAGCATTCAAAGGAAACGCAGGAAGTCCAAGGAACAGACTTCGTTCGATTCCCTTCCAAAGACGGAGGAGAGCAACGATTGCAGCTGCGTCAGCAAATATACCGATTCGAGCAGCGCAGCCGAGCTAGACAGCAGCGATTTGATCGACATCTGCAATGCCGTTGACGAGAATGTTTCTGCAAAAGACACGGAGTCTAGCTTGATCGAATTCCAATGCACAGACGCGAGCCTCAGCAATAGTGACATGACTGATAAATCGAGCTCCTCGTTTACAAGATCAAAGTTCATCATATGCGACCAGCTGGAGAACCCCTGCACTTCGATCTATCCGTCACAGATTCTGACGAGCACGGACAGCGAGAAATGGTCCTCGAAGTCGAACTGCAGTAGCATAGAACGCGTTTCTTACGGTAAAGGTGGAGAAATCGAGAGGGACATAGTGCCGTGTGGAGAAGATCGGAGGGACAATCGTCCACTCGGATCAAAATACACTTGTAGCAACTATTATACGAGCCATTTAAATCGAGACTCGGATATCAACGAGGGCGAAAGTTATAAGATGCACTCCAAAAGGAATTTCGCAGAGGTTTGCAATTGTCAGAAGAAAGATCGGGAGAAGTTGGTCAGCTGTAGCGCGCAAAGTAATCATAGAAGCAAGAGGCGGAAAACAATAGGGAAAGAAAATTTAGTGCAACCCTGGTCGACTTGTGCTTGCATCGCAGAGGAGGAGGAGGAGGAGGAGGAGGAGGAGGAGGAGGAGGAGGAGGAGGAGGTAGACGTGACTGTTTGCAAAAAAGTTGCGGAGGGTGCGAAAGGACATTCGACGAAGTATGTAGCGAGCAAGGGACATTCAACTGATTTAAAGAAAAGCGCTGAAAACTTGGCAGGAGAAGAGGGAATGGTAAAAGAGAAAGTGGTCGAGAGTGTCGAAGAAAATCATATTGATAGCACTTCCAAAGTAGAAGAGACCGGGCAGCACGAAAGTGAGAGACAGCTAGAAAAGATTTTGCCAATTCCTCTTACATCTCCAACGACGCGAAGGGCTGAACCACGACTGCTTAAATATCTTCTGGAGCAAAAGGGAAGATCACTCGGCCAAGATGCGGATCAGAATAACGTTACCACCCCTCCTGTACAAAATATCAATAAACCAGAGGAATTAAATAAGAATGGAAGCAACGCGCAGCCCCGGAAGAAAGCGGAACCAGCTTTTTTAAAAAAATTCAAACTCCCTGAGCATCTTAAACTGCCAACACAACCCGTGGCCGAGCAGAGTAAACAGACGCTCACTCAAGAAACGGATGAAAAAACATTGAAAGATGAAGGAGATGAAGGGGAGAAAAAACCGATGAAATCAATCCCGGAGAAAGCGAAGGTTCCATTCTTTTCCAGGCTCTTCAAGAAGATTAGAGGCAAAGAGGAACGTTCGGAAGTACAATCCGAAGCGCCTGTCGAAGAAGATGATACTACTGAAAAAACTCCAGCTGATATTGACACTAGCAACAAGACTGAGGTATCTAAAGCAAAGAGCGCAGATAAGTTACCAAGAAAACCTACAATTGAAGTGAAAGAAACGCCTAAGGAAAAGAGAAGATTTATCTTCTCAAAGGCGGACGAACATAATACAACCGAAGGGAAGAATGAAACTGAAACGAATGCTAACTCGTCGGAAAATACGCTTGGAAGTAAGGAAAATAAGAAGCCGATTGTAAACGACGTAACTTCCAAATCTCGTGACTCCACAAATAAAGAGAAAGTGAAAGTGAAAAGGGAGAAAAAGGAAGAAGCGCTTTTGGAAGTCGCGAAGGAAACGCAAAATAATTCCAAACTGCCGACCATTATCTCCAACAGGATGTCCGATGTTTCGTCGACTCAGAATGGCGCTGTGTTAACGAAAGAGGCGAAGCCTGAGGAGCAGCCGAGAAAATCAGAATCTGAGCAAATTACAGAGGCGACCGCGATCCAGGAAACCACGAAAGAGTCGCCCGAAGTTCGAAGGAAGTCCATCGATCGGGGACAGAAGGAGCATGAATCTGCAAAAACTACCACGCGAGATGAAGCACCATCGAGAAAAATGGATGCTGCGCATTTTGAATTAGAAGGCGGAGCGTCTACGGTCTGCGTGCAATGCGTGGGACGAAAATCATCGATAAAAGTGCCGAAACAAGCTGCACCATCGCGATGCATGCATCATCACGAGGCAGACTCGCACACAGTGTGCACGAACGCGAAATTCTCGAATTATACTGGAACTAACGGAGGCCTCACTAACGACGACGAGAGATCCGAAGAAATTAGATGCAACTGCTGTTATTTGCCAATATCGCAGTGTAGTAATAGCATGACGAATCACCCAAAGAGCTGCCTGAAGAAGGAAAGGCAATTCTGTCACATGGGTTCTCGGGAAAGTAATCTACTCTCTTCCTACCATGACGATAGAAGCTGGCAAGAGTGCGGCTGTAGGAGGATGGTCGTTTGCAATAACTGTTGCAGGCCCAGAAACGAATGCAGGTAAAATTTTATATACTTCTAAATCTAAAATTCTAGTTAAGGGGTAGCCGTATTTAGGACGCCAGGAATAAGGTGATTCTTGGGAATTTTTTTCTAAGAAACTGTTAAGCGGATCTTTTCCAATCTTTCAGGGTATTTTAGTTCACATTCAAATAATAGAAATTAATTTTTAGGTTACAAAGTGTTCGGTAGAAATGGAGATATATGAAGAACACGTTCGTTAGGACTCGCGGGTCGGAGTTGCAAATGGGCGATTGTAATGGTGGTCCCATTTTTTCCCTGAAATAAAAAAACCAAGGATTTTCTTATTTCTAGTATAATTACATTGTCCATGAACCTGCGACATTGATAAATAAATTGAATTGAACAACTCTTTTTCCATAAATAGTACGAAATATCTTGGGGCAAAATCGTAACTTCTTCTTTCGAGTCCCACCAATTTGCCAACTTTTTTTTCCTTTTTTAGGTTCATCTAAAATGTAATTAAACTAGAAATAAGAAAATCCTCGGTTTATTATTTCAGGGATGATATGGGGCCAGCATTACAATCACAAATTTGCAACTCCGGCGCGCGAGTCCTAACGAACGTGTTAATATATCTCCATTTCTACCGAACACTTTGTAACGTAAAAATTAATTTGTATTCTTTGAATGTGATCTAAAATACCCTAAAAGTTTAGAAAAGATCCGCTTAACAGTTTCTTAGAAAAAAATCCCCAAGAATCATCTCATTCCTAGCCGTCCTAAATAGGGCTCCCTCCTTAATTATTGCTTTACTGCTATTTTTCTCTGTGTCAGTGGGTTTTACTTCCGTCAGCTAAACTATTATTATTATTAAATATCAGTAAATTGCCGCCTAATATTTGATTGTGACCCAACAGTTGCGCGGGGATGGTGAGCTGTACGAATTGTTGCAAGCCGAAAACCGATTGCAGCTGCAGATCGGTTCACAAGGGGAGGGAGAACTCGCCCGGCTGTAGGTGCATGAAGTCGATGTTCTGCCTGTATTGCGACAATCCCCGTGAGAAGTGTGCGTGCGGGGCACCTGTGCGACAATGCTCGCGCTGCGAGCTGTCGTTGGACCAGTGCATGTGCAAGGATCGGAAAACTGTCTGCGAGGGGAGACCGGTCCTGGCTGAGCCCGATAACGATCGGACCATGTACGTGACCGCGTGGAAGCCCAGGGAAGAGGTGCGGCGCTACTTCTCCAGGAACCTGGAGGACCTTCGGGCGGATTCCATCAATGAATGCCGCTGCCACGAGAAACAGAAGCCGCACAACTCCGATGACCTTCCTTATCAGCGGCTGAGCATCTTCTCTGACGTGATGAACGAGTTACAGCAGAAGATGAGCGAATCGACGTGCTGTACATGCTGCAGAAAGATTCCCTGTTGCTGCAATGCCAAGGCTGAGAGGGACGAGGCCAGGGAGGAGAGGAAGATAAAGTACCGGGTTAGGTAGAGCGCGTCTTCTAGTTGCTACTTCCACAGAGGAGACCTCCCACACTCCCACAGGCTTCTTATCAAATCTCACACATATTCTATTCCGCTTCCCAACGTAGCCCCAAAGCAAGACGGAAAATCGTGGCTGTGTGCGTGGAGAAGTCGAAGAGCAAGTCGCCCGTCATCTGCTGCAGGTGCGACTCTGGTCAAGCGAAAAGCGACAGACCGAAGAAGACAATTGTGCCGATTTGTTGCGCTTGCAAGTCGACGCCGTGCAGATGCAAGAGATCCAAGTCCAGCCAGAAGAAACCGAAAGCGAAGTGTTATTACTGCAAAAGCTCGCCTTGCGTGTAAGTAATCGAGAGGAAATGGGGAGAGTGTTGAAAATTTCTAGCTGTTGCAAGAATGATAAATGAAAGAGAAATGGGGCATCGCTCGTTACGAGGACAGCCTCCTTCGTTAATTTCTCTCTGAGCGTGGAGATCTGGTACTTCCAGTTGATGATTTCTTGTTACGTTCTTTGCTACAGATGCATCGCGGCCAGAGAGTGCGTGAAACCGAGGCCGTGCAGGTGCGCTGAATCACCTTGTCGCGCGAAAGAAAAGGAAATCACAGCGTGCGGGAAAACGTCTACGAAATCGAAGAACAACGAGGAAAAGATCATTTGTGTCCGTTAATGGGACGTTTGTCATTATTTCCCCATAAGAGTACGTTATCCACTTCACTTAGTCGTTAGTCAGAATTATTTAACAAAAGACAGACAGTTGTCTAGATCTAACTGAACGGAAACGTGCAGCTTTGGTGGAAAGAAACCTGCAGTTTGTTGGATGCACTTGCCGCTGACGAGAGGACCGATAATTTTCAATATTTTCAACAGCTCGTGTTTATCGTTGACCGTGTTTGTATCGACAGTGGAATTAACGCTTAAAAAACAATATCGATGTTTGTGCGCGTCATGTGACAGTTGTGTATAGGAAACAGAGAAAAACATATGTACGATAAGAAGCACGAAATTAAACCGTTCTCGAGACAAGATAATTGAAAAACAAAAGCATTGCCCGTTCCATTATTTTTTTAATTCTCGCGGGATAAGACGGTGAAATGTTTGAAAAGCGTTAGACGAAAACACCCGACAGCGTGATTTAAAATTACGGAAAATTAACGAACTCCGCTCAACTGCGTATAACTGATGCAAAGCTGCCGCGTATTTTTATAAAACTCGATAACACGATCGTAAGCGTAATCAACGCTTCGAAAAAAACCCACATTCTGAGCGTGCAAAAAGTACTTGAAACAGCTCATGAACTATCAGGAGTAGGGGGTATCTTAGGCTCCGTTCAAGACGCTGTCTCCCCTGTTTTACTAGTCCGGTACGAGCCGTAGACCGGCAAAGTGTTCTTCCTTCGCCGATCGTGCAGCTCGATCGCTGTTGAGAAACTGAACCGTCCCTATCGACTGTCATTCTTTCTTCCATCCGCGAGATCTATCGTGTCGTTTCTGTCGAGTCCCTTTGAGTGACAGTGAGAACGATTGAATCGTTCGAAGGGTACCGAGTACAAAGGAACAGCAAGGAGATAATAAGTGAAATACTGAAAGGAAAATGCAGAACCGCACAGAGAATCTTGGGATAATCTGTGACGACACGTTGATCGAGAAGGGCTCCGGCCATGGGAATAAGGTTTCAACCCTTCGCGAGCTAATAGACGCTCTGCACGATGCTTTCAAGACTGACCGCGTGAACATCGACGACGTCCGGGAGCTGATGGCATCCTACGCGAGCAACCCTTCGGAATGGAGAAGATACGCTAAGTTCGATAGATGCAGGTAACGCGACCAGCGACAAGTACGCCTGTTTTCGCGCGAGTCGATAACCAATCGCGATCGCCATTCGATTCAACGAGCTTCGATCAATGAAGACGCGATCGAAGCGCTCTCGGTGCATTTATTGATGTAGCGAAAAGATCAGCATCGAAGACGGGAGCGCAATTGAAATCGCGACGAATGCAAACAGAGTTCTCAAACGCACGCTCCATTTCCAATCGGCGGGCACGCGGCTTACGCTCGCGAATCATCCAACTACTTCGATGAATATTTTATCGGTTGCGTGCAAATAGAACGGGTAAAACTACGCCGGAATTCAGATATAAAACTAACGTGACACAGTTCAGTATAGGTTATCGCTCCTCACTGTTTTCCCAACCCCGATCGTCCCGTGATTTTTCTGCCTTCCTTCGGTACACGCGTAATCGGTCGGAAATAACGACGATTTTACCAAACAAGCCGACGTATGGGAGAGGCAAATGACCTCAAGAAAAATACGGAGATAGTAGCAATTCGACTCCCGACCACGAGTAGAGCGAGTTAAAAATTACTGAATAGATCAACACACTTATCAGTGGATAACCCGGTGTATCACAAAGGATGCGTGTCGTAGGCGCGACGTTTCGCGAAATCTTTTCTATTCGGAGTACGAAAGATACGGGCGTAATGCGTGCATTAGGAGCGACGATGTTTGTGCGTAAATACGGGGACAATAAGAGAGAGGGTTCCAGAATCGTTCCACGAACATGACGTGAATAATCACTTACGCGATAGCCCTGTTATGTCAATGTAATTGAAAGTGGAAGATAAGGAATAAACAGTGCAAGGGTCCTCATTGACGAACAACAAACAATCGGTTGTTCCCCGGCCTCCATTCAATTCACTTCCCATTAATATTCCACGAAATATCGTCCATTCACGTGTTGGGATTTTAAACGAGCATTCTTAATCGTACGAGAAGCGAGAATTGTTTAAGGAGTCGCAAAGGTAACGGCCAGTTGGACGCAATGTGGGATTATGGCATGAAATTGCTGGCGCGACCGATTTCCAAACGACCCGCGAAAGTCTGGAGACTGCAGCGCGTGCAGTCACAACTTCCACTCCAAGTAGAACGTATGTATCAAACGGAAAGCACCTACCTAAACGCCTAAAGATTGCAAAACAGGTGATTAAAGTCTGCTGGCCTTTTTACCTGGCCGCTCTGCAACTTTGTACCAGTCTCCTCGCGTGTCCGGCGTTTGGTTCTGAAACAAGAGCCCTCTCTCTAATAAGCTCGCTTGTGCCTTCCTCGGCGTAACAATTGCGTAGAGGATACAACCGAAACGGTTGGGCACGATTGCAATCCGAAGCCAAGTATGCGGAACACTTCAAAGCCTCTATGTGTGTTGCACGTAAATCAGTAGTGTTCGTTCGGTGAACGGCTGGTTACACACACTTTCCACGTATGCCCCCCCTTCTCCGAACTTACATTACACTTGAGCCAGAGAACATCGGTTCCTTGACACGCGACACTTATTCGTTCGAAAGCAACGAACCGGCGAGAATTTTTCACACGCTCGATTGGAAAAGCGATTCGCTCGCGTAGCCTTGCGGCAACTGACGGCGCGAAATCGGTGGCAATTAATCGCGTCCTTCCAATGAGGATATCGATTAATTATCCTTCAGTGCGATATAACGTGACTCGCCATTACGTATTTCGAAGGAAAGATTCCTAAGTAGGGAAATAAGTGAGTGGTTGTGTCTAGGTACACGAGGAACTTGGTCGACGAAGGAAACGGAAGGTTCAATCTCATGGTTCTGTGTTGGGGAGAAGGTCACGGATCAGCTATACACGACCACGCCAACGCGCACTGTGTCATGAAGATTCTGCAGGGTGAACTTTGCGAGGTATCGAAACGATAGTTTATTCGAGGTGCAAATCCACGATGAGAGGGAAATATCGTGTCTCGCGCGAGACTTTAATCTTATTAGATACCGTAAACTGGGATGACTTTGCCCGCCCGGGGTGACATTGCCCACTTTTCGGAAAGACTTCATTTGATTTTATTGTGAAGTAATTAGAACATATGGTGCTTTGTAATCGATAGCAATAATTTCTCCAAGGGCAACCGCAAAGAAAAATAGCGAATTCAATCATATGGTAATTTTTCAGTCAGAGTAAAAAAGTGGGCAATGTCACCCCGGCGGGTAAAGTCACCCCAGTTTACGGTAATTATGTTCATAATTTTATTACCTTTTAATTTCATGAAATTAGACTCTCGCGAGACATAAGTTTCGTGATATATTTTCGAAAATCTCTCGCGACTATTTCCATTAAAGGGGGGGTTCTGCTTTGTGGAATCGAAGAAGTAGGTGACATTTGCGATTTTTTATAAAAAAAAACCTGTTCAACCGATTCATTTGAAATTTGGCGAGTGGTTTTATTGTACTTTGTTGCAAAAAAGCGGCTCGTGCTGGAGTTGAAGGAAAGTGTCCTATGGTTTATCTGAAACACAAGAAGGAAAAGGGAGTCTTAACCTGCATGAACATGGCTATCTATGGAACTAGAACAATTTAGAAAAATGAAGAATTGTTAAAATGGTAGCCTTTTGAAAAAAAAAGTTCGGATTCCGTTAAAAATCTCAAGGAATTATTTAAATGAAAAGAGAACGGTAACAGATACAGCCGTACTCCTAGCGCCATAGATAGCCATGTTCATGTAGATTAAGAATCCCTTTTCCTTCTGGTGTTTCAGATAAACCATAGGACACTTTCCTTCAACGCCAGCACGAGCCGTTTTTTTTCAACGTTCTACAATCGACGCTCTACACACGCACATTTTTTTTTATATAGCCTCATAAAAATTTGTGATAATACTTAAAAGTACAATAAAACCACTTGCCAAATTTCAAATGAATCGGTTGAACAGGTTTTTTTTATAAAAAATTCGCAAATATCACCTACTTTTTCGATTCCACAAGGCAGAACCTCCCCTTAATTATATTTAGTTGTTGCTGAGATTTTTGTGTCGGGTAAAATCTCTTAAAACTTTTGTCTAAAACGGTGTTTCGTTTCTCTAGACAAGATACGCTTGGCCTAAGGACTGCGAAAATGGGAATAAAACAGAGGACCCGAAAGAACTTGACGAACTGGATAGAAGCACTCTCGGTCTGAATCAAATATGTTACATAAATGGTACAGTTTTTAAATAAATATTGCGCGGGTATACTCTCGCAGTGTTGCGTGCAAGACATGTGTTTTCTTACAGACTCTATGGGTCTTCATCGTGTGGAGAATCCGAGCGCCGTGAATGCTGCCGTGTCCTTGCACTTGTACTCGCCGCCGTTCTCTTCGTGCTCGGTTTTCAATAAGCAGACTGGACAGAGGACTTGCTGTAAAGTCACGTTCTGGTCGAAGTACGGAGAGAAGAGAAACCGAGTGAGAATTCTTCTCTCTATAAAGCTAATACCTTGAGGAATTGTCATTTCAATTAAATTCCACTTTGATTTCTAGGAGATTCAAGATTCCAGGTGTCCGGAAGACAACTAATGCATCGGGAATGACTTGCAAGTTTGGTGCAGAAAGGAATTTTATTAGAAGCGCATGCCAAGTTAAATGAAACGGGAATAGTTTAGAAAGTTAAGGATATAGTTGTATAAATTGTTAAGTACTTATGTATTTATAAGAATTTTCGTACACTTTCGTGTAATGCTGCTCAATGACAATGACGTTCCTGACTTGTTACAGTGTGTTCTGCAAGAAATAAACAGAATTGGTAAATATAGGCAGAACGACCGTTGCCAATCGACTCAGATTATTTGTCACGTAATTAATAATTACGGGAATTACTAGTAATTATTGAAATTATTAATTATATCCCAAATAATACCGATTTCCCAAGTCTCAACACGAAGAGTTCAATGCGTATGGACACTCACAAGGAAAGATCCCGAAGCCGGAAATTCAAAATATTCTGAAACTTTGTGAATATGAAGGGAATTTCCTTCTGATTACAAGGCAATTTTTGTTTGCTGCCCACATTCACTCCAACGGGGTGTATTCACTCGAAAGACTTGAAATTGACCCCTGAAAATCCGGTTATTTTCCGATTTTCAGTTGAACTGTAATGTAATTTTTCCACCAAATGATAGATCTAATTAAAACAAGTAACTTTTGTGTTGAAACTTTTTTTCTGTCTCTTACAGGTCGCGAGTTATAACACAAAATCGGAAAATAGCCGAATTTTCAGCGGTTAATTTCAACCCATTCGAGTGAATTTGGACAGCAAACAAAAATTGCGTTGTAATCAGGAGGAAATCCCCTACATATTCACAAAGTTTCAGAATTTTTTGAATTTTCGGGTTGGGGATCTTCCCTTCTCAGCCCGAATCATCTCCCTGCTGTTTATACAAAAAACATACAACTGTAATTAATCTTACTTTACACACTTTTGCATAACGTGCAAGCTTAATATGTTTTGCAAAAACCATGCAAGTGGACTTTGTTTGTTAAAATAAAAAAAAACATCAAATTCCTGTCCAAAATTAACATTGTTGGAAAACATGCCTAACAAAAAGCTAATCATGTTACATATGTGACAATTAATTGGCTTGAAGCCTGGGAGGCGCTTTATTTTTCAAATTGGAATGGTCGTTTTTCAGCTGCCATGAACTTACCGTCTATTTCGATTAATCGAAAAGAATCCTGTAGAGGTGCGAATCAATTTATTATACTTTTTAAATAATGGCCACTACATTACGAATTAGTATTCTAATCAAGAACATATACTTACATTTTTCCTTGCTATATTATCGCCCAGAGGCATCGTGCAGTGTCATCCGATGTTTTTTACGTTTAATTATCCAGCAACAACCACAAAATCTTTATTAATACATGATGTTACCCAGGCCCATTTACGCAATTACACAAAAATGGAAAACTGCATGGCGCGAGACGCAATTTTTTAAAGTTCAACGGATATGTGGTAGCGTCGATCTTTTTAGAAGAAGAGAAATGCAATTCTAACTGACATTTTCCCTAAACTGACGTAAATCCGTGTTAAAAGATCTAGCCGAATGTTGTTCTCACAGTTAGCCTCGCTTTTTGAATTTGAGAATATCAATTTTCGTGAAATATGTCGAGAAACACAATTTTCGTTAAATACCAAGAAAGAGGACGCTTCCATAATGGCATCACACGTGGTAGAAATTCAAACTATCAGGTAATACCGCGCAAACGTCTGCGCAAAGGAAGAAAATTGCATGCGCAGTAGCCTTTGAATTTCATAGCAATTTGTGGAAAAAGAAACGCTTCTCGACACTGAATTTACCATTCTGCCGCTCTGAATTGCTTATTCTACCCGAAGTGACATTCTGTTTTGTTATAAATGCGTGTCTACTTCGAGAAACTATGAAAACCAGCGCGATTACGAGAGAAGCCAAACATCGCGGTACGAACTTTCCTTGCGCGACAACGATGTGAGAAAAAGAACGATTGTCTTAGTAAAACGCAGTGTTTAAGTAAAATATCTCACCCAGAATGCTTGCGAGCTTCTTTTCTTCACTTTTCAAGAGTTGACACGCACAGAACACAATAAAAATGATCTTTAACTAAAAAATTACAACGGAGCGATACACACGCGTCACCAGGCCGACGATACGACGAGAAGTGAAAAGAATGGGGGGGGAGTAACGGTCAAGATGGCCACAGGTGCGTGAGGTCGCTCTACTCTCGCAAAATAGTTCCAAGACAAAGTATGAAAGAACATGAAATTTTATCATTTTTACAAATACGATGTGAGATGGTTCCAAAGAACATAGTACTACAAGCAAAGAATTGAACATCGCGATAAAAGAATCATAAAAAAGGGAAGCAAATATCGCGGAGTAATACAGAAAAATAGATCCATTTCAAACTATGTACATTTCATGCGAATACATTAAAAACAATATGAACCCTATATTTTTACTTTAAAACTTAATCAGCGGTTAATATATAGATCGAAGAACAGCTATATGATCGCAAATTAAGTATACTTCTTTAGTTTATGCAAGAATTGAGCAAACTACACAGCAAGGAGTTATACCTGTCACGTGCACACGTACTTATATAGCCACACAAATATAAGTAACCATACAGGCATATATTTGGCGCGAGATTCCATTGAATCTTCGTCACTCGTAATTTAGTTAATAATAATTACATTGTAAAATATTAAATGCAAATAGTCAGTTAGTATGTATATATAGTAATTTTCTAATAAACAAAGTATGACAACCTTATCTCACGTGCAGCGCGTCAGAATGCTCTACAAAACGATTTTAAGGTTACACCGCGGTCTGCCGGCTGAAATTCAATCAATAGGTACTAGTTATGTGCGAGACGAGTTTAGGAGGCATAAAAAGTGCAACGAAGCTGAATCAGCCGTCTTTATAAATGAATGGGCGGTAAGTAATATTGAGCATGGAATTTTTATACATCCGCAGAAGAATTAGGTTATCTTTCACTCGTTTCGGTATAATACACACGGCAACGAGTAGGGAATAAACTATTCGTTCCGTTTGCATCCTTAAAGATCATAGTCTTTAAGTTGAATAAGGAAGATCACTTATTCTGTGTCGTAGGACTATACGGTAATGCTTGCAGAACAGCTTGGGTTAAGAGGACCGCATACTGCCAAACCGCTGGGCCAGAATTTAGATGAGAAGGATTTTGAAAAATTCAGGGATGAACAAGTGTATCAGTTATATGAACTGATGATGGCAGCGAGTGGTAAAGTGGAAAAAGATACAAAGAAAACTTGATCTAGTCTGCGTACAGACTCTGAAGTACGCTGATGCACGTGTTGTACATGCGTACCGTTTAGCCAATTTGTAAATGGAATAATTGTATTTTTCGTATTATTTCTTTGACGTTTCACGCTCAAACAAGATTGTGTTCAATAAAATTGTATATATTAATCAAACCTACTGATACATGTACTTAATATTGCAATAAATGTAAAGTTTTATGCCTTAACGATTTCCATATGAAATAGGAACTAGATTAATTGTACTTAATATTTATTACATTCTGTAAACTGCTACACAGAAAGTACTAGGTATCATTTTTTACGTAAAAACATTTATTTCATAAATGTGCACATTTCGAAAATCATCGATTAAGAACGTTAAAAAATTAAAAAGATCGATAATCGTTCGTTTATTTCATTAAACGTCATTGAAGTTCATTCTAGACTCGTACGGGTTTCGTATGTAAGTTTAATTAGGTTACAAAAACAATATATCGAATCATAACCTTAAAGATCTCTTTCTTTTTATAGAATCGATTGTATAAATTCTTAGACGTTATTATAAACAAACAAATACTTTTATTATCAGAAGAGAAATGAAGGTTTGGAAGGAATCGGCTAGTTTAATCCTAGCAGCTCGTAATGCACAAAAATATGTTCGCCCTCTGTTTCGTACAAACGTAAGTAATGTACATATGTAACTACTCTTTTTGTTTGTTGGGTTATTTAAATAGATGTGAATATTATGCTACTTTATTATGACATGCAACGAAATTCAAGTAAATATAATAACCAAACTGAAAAAGAATTAGCAATTGCCACATCGCTGATTTAATCGTCATAATTTAAGAACGCGCGAAAAATTGAAGTTACCCTGACTACGACCAATGACCATACGTGTTTATTAGAAGTTTAAGAACTTAAAAAATTCCATCCAGTTTCAGTACAATTATAATTTGCTGTGCCTAAGGCGTCATCAGAATTCGAAATTTATGCCGGGCTCTTACGTGTTCCCTGGTGGAGTGGTGCATCCAGCCGACGCCGATTTAAAGTGGCACAATCTTTTTTCCACATTTGGCTACGACAGCAACAGTTTCGATGCTTTAAAACCAAACACCAGCATACGTCCTCAAATTTTTAAAACCAGACCGAATGAACTGCCGAGAGAGATCTCACTGCGCATCACTGCGATCCGCGAGGCTTTTGAGGAATGTGGTATACTGATCTGTAAGAATTCGCGGGAAAACGCTGCGCATTCTGATTGGGCGGCGCATGTTGAAAGTAACTACAAATAATATATCGAATTCGAATTTTGTAACAGCTTAAGCTACGTTGTTTTGAAAAAAAGGCGGCAATTAAAGGGGCCATTTCTGTTTGTTTAGTTCCCGATAATGAATTGCACAGCTGGCAAACGAAAGTGCACGAGGATGCTACAGAATTTTATGCGTTATGTGAAAATTTCAAGTGTTATCCGGACCTCTGGGCTCTTTACGAATGGAGCAATTGGTTGACGCCATCATATTTTTCTGGAAGACGCTTCGATGCAGTTTTTTACTTAGCTTGTATACCGGCTGTGCCTTACACCATGTGCGAAGTAACGGAAATAGAGGATTTGAAAGTAAGACTATTATAGCGAATAAAACGGCAACATTGCATTCGGCACGTGGCATTAATATCTTTCGTATAATTTAGTGGGACGTGCCCGGAAATTTCATATTATCTTCACCGAATATCACGCTACCGCCTCCGCAACAGTACGAAATTGCGAGAATAGCGAAATTTGAAAGTATAGACAATTTGCTAGACTTCGCGGTCGATCGTAGCAAAATAGGGGTGCAGTTGAATCTACCAGTACGTAGAAAGCTTTATATATATTTAGTATTGGTTCTATTCCTGACTTTATCCAAATGTGCGCGATTAGGTGTTGGTGGAATTGCAAGATGGGAAAGTGTATGTCCTGCCAGGAGACTCGATGTATCCTAAGCAAGTGAGCTTGTTTGACGTACAAGTAATCGACAGAACCGACGTGATTGTTCACGAATTTCGAGAGATGTCGCCAGTGAAAAATCGAATGGAATTTTTCAATCTCAAGGTAACTGAGATTTGCGTTCAGAATTATGATAATGCGGACGGTCACTTGTCGCCCTTACAGTTAAAAAATATTCGCAAGGTACGGACGCATAAAAAATAGAAAATATGATCAATTTCATTGTTGATGTACGATACTTTTGATTCATAACCTTACACCACTTTATACCCAACGATATATTTTAATCCAGTCTAAGCAATTGCGAACGGAGAATAATATTAAATAAATATACAACTGAAGTTATACTTTCTACCTTATATTCCCTTGAAATATTTAAAAATCTTGCAACGCGCGATGTAAACTGCGCAGTAACGTTCGTGCGTTTTCTCTTCCTTCTATCGCTACTTTCAAATAACAGCGGGAAAAAAGCGCGGCAAACCACAGTGATAGAGCAATGGCTGCTTAAGTGTTGTGCGCGAAGTGAGTGTTCAAAGATTGAAGAAATATTAGAATGATCGCATGTTGCGTATAAAATATATTCGTCGGTAAGTATATTTCGATTCTCCGCATTCTTTCGCGATCGTAACCGTTTTATGCTTCCTTAATAAATCAGTTTAAAAAGCCGGTATGCCGAAGTGAAAGTCACAGTACACTCGATGCAGTTGATGACCAGGTATTGAGACACATTTGTCTTTTAGATAATGGAATATACGAAACGGCGACGGTATACAGTTAATGTTGAAACTAATGACCTCCAAGATATTTATCAGCATGACCTACAAATGTATGATTCCCCTCCAATTGGTGAAATTCCATTTGTGGAGTTTCAACAATTCGGTATGGACAGATTGAAGCGTAAGTCTTTCGGACGAGTCACTGATTGCTCTTTGATCAGTGTCCGACGGTTTCTTGAATATATGATTCTTTGTAGTTCTACAACATGTTGAAAGCAATGCGCTACGAACAGATTCTAAGTCAATAGTTGATCGTAAACAAAATCTAAGCACAGCTTTAGCCAAAGATGGACTTAAGCAGTTTGTGCATCTCCTCCAAGGAAAGGGTTGCAAATCATCCTCGGAAACAGATTTGAAATTTAGAAAGATGGATCACATATCACATTTTATAATGAGATTATCGTATTGTCAAGATTCGGAACGTCAGATGTGGTTTATTAATCAGGAAGTAGAGTTATTTAAATTAAGATTTAGCTCTTTAGACAAAGAGGGGATAGAAAAGTTGCTGAGTATGCACAATATCGATTGTCAGCAAGTAAGAAATAAAGATAATAGAATAAAATATAAATTCCCTACCCGTTGAACTGAAGACTCTTCTCTCATTCTTTATTTTGTTCTCAAGATTACAGAAGAAGAAAAAGATGACATAAAGGAGGAGCTTAGTTCGTCCACGTCAAAAGTTATAAGTATCGATATGACAGAATTTTATAAAGTGCCTTTTCAAAGGGTCACCGACCTAGTTAGATCGCGTAGAGTTTATCTTAGCCAGGGAACTGCGTATATTCCGCAAACAGACTTGATGTCTCTGTTTGTCTCTTATTTTAGGAAAAATTTATACGACGGTATGGAGGCAAGTATCTGTTTTTGGTAATACGTTAATTAGTTACAGAAAATTTGAATCTTCGTTCAGTTAGATATATCTTTATTGCACAGTACGCGGTAAACTATGTTTCAAATATATCCGACGACGAGAGACTAATATCTTTCCTCAAATCATTACCCATCGCCTTCTCTGGTATGACGCGAGTCGTTTGGACAACTACGGCCACACCTATCGATAAATTGGACGAGGTAATTAATATATTGTCCTTCGCCCAAGTCGCCCTACAATTTAGCGTAATTTTCAGTTGTCGAGGACTTCCTATCCCTTGTGCATGAGAGTACTGCACGAAGCGCTCAAGACTCAGCACCATCTGAAAAATTCTGGACGTATTCAGTACGGTTTATTCTTGAAAGGTATAGGGGTAACGTTAGAAGATGCTTTGCGCTTCTGGAAGACAGAGTTCTCGAAGAAGATAGATCCAGACAAATTCGACAAACAATACGCTTACACTATAAGGCATACGTTCGGTAAAGAGGGTAAACAAACAAATTATACCCCCCTCGGGTGTCCAAAAATCATATCTTCTGCGGTGGGCGCTGGAGAATACCATGGCTGCCCGTACAGACATATGGATCACGAATCGTTGAAATTAAAACTCTCTGGTTATGGCATTCCTCCGACAAGTAAGCGTATCGTGACTTTATTCGCGTAGTCTTAGGGCTGTTTACTTATGGTCTTTTGCGCTTCAGGTGTTAATGAAATAGCAGATTTGTCCAAAGATGGCCACTACCATATAGCTTGCACTACGTATTTCAACGTTCTACACAATCAGTTACCAAATAAGCCAATTGTTCATCCAAATGGATATTTCATAGAAAGTCGAGCGATATTGGCTAAAGATAATCCTGCAGGTGAAAACCAGTTTCGTCACATCCGGAACGTGGATTAACGGATTTTAACATCTTACCCTTTTATTTCGCACAGAGCCGGAACAGACCGAAAGATTTTCACAGAGTGGAAGATGGATTGAGAGAGTAAGCAATACCCCGAAAAGAATAGATAGGAGTATTATTGGTACACCTTCGAGGAATCATGATAGATCGGTTGGTACACCTTCGAGGAATCATGATAGACCGATCGGTACACCTTCGAGGAATCATGATAGATCGACCGATACACCTTCGAGGAATCATGATAGACCGATCGGTACACCTTCGAGGATCATGGATCGGAACGGTGCGCCTTCGACAAGCGCAGAACGGAAAAGTACACCGTTGCAGAAGATAGAAAGAACGTTCACGACCCCAACAAGAGCGGCTGCAGCTACTCCAAAACGAATAGATCTCAACGAAGATGAAATCGCCGAATTAATGAGCGAAGACATGTGAAACAAGTAATGTGTTAAAATGTCTCCGAAATATCTTGAGCCGGGTATTTTTATTGTAAAATAAATAATATTTTTATAACTTGTCTAATTCACATCAGTGATTTCCTAAATGGTTTTTGTGTTATACATAACTGTTGACCTCCTTCAATGATCTTTTAGATAAAACGCTGGTCTGCACATCGCGGACCATTGATTCCACAAGTCTCTTTAAGTTGTACTTGTGCTCCCATCCCCAATCTCGTCGCGCCTCGCTGTCGTCGAAAACTTGTGGCCAATTTTCAGCTGAAATTTAAATAACACAATAGTTTCTTCGCGCAGCATTGATTAATACAGCTGGCAATATAATCTACTAACCGATGTATTGCCGTCCATCCGGTTTATACGTAATCCTTAAATCAGGAACGTGCTTCCTAAGTTCAGCGAATAGTTCCTCTGGGGTGAAACTCATTGCGCTAACGTTATACACACGCCTCAGCAATCGTTCATTCGGAGCGTTTAAATATTGAAAGAGCGCAGACAAACAATCCTCTATGTATATCATTGGCAGCCTCGTGTGAGGCTCCAAGTAGCATTCGTATCTTTTATTAAGCAACCCCTCGTGGAACACGGCAACAGCGTAATCTAACGAAGAAAAATATAAAAATGCATGTTTTATTTTGTTATAGACGGTAGGTTTTAGTTACTATTAGATTTACGCATCAGGAGATAAGGGAAACGCGAGGAGCGATCTCACGGCTCGTGATCAAGAGACTCTTGAACAATTTACTAGTACTATTGTCCTTGAAGAACGATAGATTGCGCCATTACGCAGTTACCCTAATCGCGAATGCAACGTGCTCTACTTCTTAACGCAGGACGATGTTTTTACAGTGAAATTTTTCTAGTAAAATATGAGCTACCTGTAGTACCACCACCCGGTGGATCGCTGCTGATGACCCCCGGGAATCGAAGACATCGGAAATCAAGACCGAATCTGTGGTGATAGTATTCACCCAACAGCTCAGCGTGCACTTTGCTCACGCCGTAAATCGTTCGCGGCCGTTGGATGGTGACATTTGGCGTGGGATTCCTTGGCGAATCCGGGCCGAAAGCTCCGATCGTGGATGGAATGAATATCCTTAATTTGTACTGCTTTGCTAGCTCAATCACATTGTGCATTCCTAGTAGAAATTTAATTCTTAATTATTTTCAGCAAGAACTTCCTTTCTTGCGGCTTAAACAAGAGTTATATCCCAAGAAATCCACTTTCTCCGACGGACTTTCCTTCGTGGCCGCGGTAACAATATAATTATTATCATACGACAGGCTTGCTCGGCACGGCATTCCATTTCGTGCAAAGCGCAGTCTTGGAAACAACTCGCACGCTTATAAAAGCGTTCGTATCGAGAAGTTTTAGAAACATAAAAATGTCGTTTTACCTTCTATGTTAACTCTAACAGCAAGGGGGACATTCTGTTCGCCGACGGCGCTAAGAAGAGCACTGAAGTGGATCAGCCAATCGATCCTCTGGTCCACCACGATTTTCTGAAGACCCTTGAAGTCAAGGATATCGGCAAAGATGAAGGGGCCGTTCGATAGAGTTTCTTCCGTCGGCTTAATTATGTCCGACAGGATCACATTGTCGTTCCCATAATTTTTACGAAGTAGTTTCGCACATTCAGTGCCCAACTGTCCGAGACCACCTTGTGAAAGCGCGTGTATAAAGATCGATACGAATGAGATTCTATCACCAACGATAGCTTCTACGATTTCACAATATTCTAAATAGCCTTTTAGAAATATACATACCAGTAATAAGTATCCTTGGCAATTGCTTCGTGGAATACGATCTATTCTTATTAGTTTCTTTAAAGTCTTGAGAACAAGAAACGTTCTTAATATGAAGGTCTCCCAATGTGAACCTTTGAGATTTCCCAGAAACCCGTAGAACATTTTTACACCACATGTTTCTTCAAGCGAAATTTATAAGATTCGGATGAAAAAAGGAACGTTAGTTTCTTATCCAGGGAAGAACCCCTCAGCGCAATTGAAGCCGCGTTGCCAAGTTAGAGTAATGAAAATCGTTATTTCTACAGAGTCGCAGAAGAGCGATCGGTCCTTTCTGGTTCTATCATCGGTAAACAACTGGCGCAGGCTCACATAATTGTATGATATTATAGCTTGGTTGATTCTGAAAACCAGTTACAACACAGATTAGATCGTTGCGTTGTGTTTGTGTGCTATTAGATGCTGGACCTTCAACCGAGCGATGTATCTCTCCGAAGAAACACGTTTACATTCACAAAAGTGCATTAATTTATTCAAATCCAGTGTAATTTGTTAGTAAAAAATAAAGTACGCTGTCGCGACTTTTTTTTATTCATTTTTGTGTAACGCAAGCATCAGCCAATAAAAGAGAAGAGTCGCCCAGAAATCAGTATTGGGTGCTTGTGCGGCTTAGAACCGGTTATTGATACCTTACCTTGACTATAATACATTGGAGAACACGATTCAGATAAGAACGAAAGACGATGGTGTTCGCAAACTGAATATAAAGATAGAAGAGGCACGGAATAATCCTCTTCGAAATGATACAGCTAGGTATGCATATTCGCCGTACCATTTCATCCTGTTTAAAATGGGCCCAAAATTCACAGTAACTGTTCGTTTCCCTTTATCTGCTTTAATTAAACTTGCTCGGATCTAACTCTATTGCTGGTACCGTTGCTCGCTGCCGTACGTTTTCTGCATCTCGAAAAAAGCGGACGAAGAATGACGGAACTCGTGTCATCTGGACTGGAACACGTTTAACTGCACGTTTCTAAGAAAATCATGGAATCCCGTTTATTGCTGATTGAAGTCGCAGAAATTGTGAACGTGTTTTACAATCCATCTGTATCCTGTAAAATATTCAGGCACTGGTAGGTTTATTTTTCCTCGATCGCTTTACACGTGGATGACCGTGAGTCATTTGCATTCCCCCTTAAGTTCCTTTGACGCCCTTATAATTCCAGAAGCATTTGGAAATCGGGGAAACTGAAATCCGAAATTTGTCACCAACGGCAAATTATTTGGACGCGAAGATTCGGTGGAAAGGGAAGAATTTCCTGGAAGCGTGCCTTCACGGTGGCTGGGCACAGCACTTCGCAATTCTCTTTTCGTACCGCTCGCCATCACCCACGCCACAGTCATCTTCTCCCCTCGACTTTGTGCATCAGCACGCTTTGCGCAAAACTTCTTCGTGTAGTTAGTTCGTACCTGCCCCGTAACGAGAGCACCGAGGCTCGTGCTCCTCTGAACGACGTACAAAACGCGACGTGTTGCTTCTTGGTTTGTGAACAAGCTGTGCTACGCGGTCCCCCGAGGAAAATAACTTAGGGTCCTCAAGAATCATCGAAGCTTCGGAGAGAAGGGCAGGCACGTAACTTGAGGAATAATTCGAGACTTCGGAGTTGCGCACTACGTCACATCAGAAGGTAGGGGGTGACCATCCAGGGGGTGGGACATTTCAAGTTTACGAAGTTTTAATATCAATCGTCGAGCATCTAGCGAGGATAGTTTAAATATTTTTCATACGGTTCGAGTATCCCTTCGAAAGTTATACGACCCTATTTCGAAGTTGCATAATTCCGAGCGGTTCAGCATGGCGGGGTTTAGAAGGAACGAGACTCGAGGAGGAAAACCAAGGAAGTGTGGATCACTTTCACTGAAATCATACACGATCACGGTGATTCGATCACGGTTGCATGCAATGGCGATAACAATAGAGCTACTGCTGCACCTGTACCAATTGTACGCACCGTAAACCACGGCTATTAGGGTGCACAATTGATTATGTCAGCTGTTTCTAGCTGGAATCACGGAAAGATCCGTTTCCTCGGGAAATGGTTACGCAGAAGACTCGTTCGGTTTCGAATGAAGTCCAGTAGGGCAATTTGAAAGTTCACTGAACGACGAAAACGATTTCCCAACAATCGGATAGTCTAGTTCCCGATGCAAATGCAGTCACGCGAGTGCGGCGACCTGTATTCTTCGATCCTGACGCGCTCCCTTAAGTTTCCGACCGAGCACATCATCCGAAATCTAGGCGATACTTTAATTCGATTTTTTATTTACGATTAAAATCGATATCGACATTCTTCAGGCCCGACTGCCTTTCCAGGCCGCCGGATTGTTCGTACTTACGGAAGGGTGTTATGAAACGCGCGTGGTCACCCGTGACAGCATCCTCGAAGAATACCTTTGTTTTCGTTCTATCGGATGGAGTAAAGGGTCTCTTCTCTTCCGTATTCCCTTCAATTACGTTTTCTTCTAAATACAATATAATTCAATTTAGCGCGGCTAATGTTAGTTCGAACGACTTAGCCGCGTCTAATGTTAGTTTGAAAATTCCTACCACCGAGTAATACTATAGAGATCTTTCGTCAGTTTGATGGGTATCGCGAGGTTCCAGGTGACAGCGATCGCTACGGGGAAGGACTGTCATAGCGGTGTTTAGCTTTGCTTACGGTACGAGGCATTAATTTTGTCGTCTAAGACCGTGACGTGTGGGCAACACGTATATACACGCGTCCTTTGGTTTACGCATAGAAGCCACCGTGACATCCAAGGGCACCGTAACGCCTCGAGCCCACGCCTACTTTCATAAAAGCCAACGCCACGTTTTCCTTAGCGAATTCAAATAGGAGGGCACGATTTGTCGCCCGGAAGAGTGCATGATCGTAGCACGTGCTTCTTCTCGAGTCCCAAACTAAAGACTCGCGGGTAAATGGATTTTTCCAGAGAATGCGGGCCCGGTATTTAAGGTCGTAGACCAAGGTCCAAATGCGCGATGGCTAAACCACCGGAAGGTGGAGGCCTCTTTGTAGCTGGCTGGTTTCTGGCACTGTGCTGCATCGGTGCCGGCGCCCAGCTCAGCTCGGAGTACGGCTGCCCTACTCAGGAGAGGATTCTACCTTGCAGATGCTCTACCCGCGACATGGAGATTCAGATATGGCAAGTGTGATGTTTCCATTGCGCAGTGAACCGTGCAGCATCGCTCAGTGTCCATTCGTTTATCAATAGGTGCAGCCACAGCGAGTTGCCGAAGGTTCTGGAAGGTCTGAAGGCAGTGAGCCACTACATAGACCGGCCGGTAGACGAGTTGATCCTGGAGAACAACAATCTACCTAGCCTGCCGGGCAAAGTGTTTGCTACCCTGCGCGTCCTTCGGCTAATGCTACGAAATAATCGGCTGGAAAGAGTATCGTCCGGCTGGCTAGAGGGTCTCCACGACTCTCTATTGGAATTATTCGTCGTGGAGCCAGATTTGCGATCTCTGCCAGTAGACAGCCTGGAGAATCTGCAGGGCCTAGAGGCGGTGACTTTGCAGAGTCGAGTAATGAAGAAGCTCCCTAAGTTCTCTGGACTCCCAAAGCTCAGATACCTCCAGATCAATTCCCCGGCTCTGGTGGAATTAGCTCCGATAAACTTTCGAGATCTACCCAGCCTGGAGCAGCTTCACGTATTCGGGAGCACGCGTCTAATACGCTTAGAAGCTGGTCTGTTTCGTAGCCTGCCGCGGCTCGAGCTGGTGAACATCACCGACTGCGGAGTTCACTGGGTTCACCCTCGAGCGATCATTGATTTGCCGGAACTGAGGGAACTATCTTTAGTCGGGAACTCGATAGTCGATGCTGGCATGATTGGCCGCGCCTGCATGGACCTACCATCCCTCTCAGTGGTTCGACTAGATCGGAATCGAATAAACCGTCTTGACGAAGCATCCTTCGTGGACCTGCCCGTTCTCACCCGCCTCTACTTATCGAGGAATCACATAACCGAAGTGTTCGCTGGAGCATTCCAAAGAATGCCCGCCTTGAAAGCAGTGGATCTTAATCACAATCTAATACATCGCATACACCCGGAGTTCTTCCCACGAAGGCCGGGCAACGCTCTGGAGGAGATGTGGCTGATCAATAACGATCTGAGCCACGTGAGCGAGCTGAGATCGATAATGGAGGCACTGCCCAGGCTGAAGTTCCTCGACGTGAGCCACAATCAAATCGAGGAGATACCTTACGGGGCGTTGAGGGGCCATCCCACTTTAGAGAGACTTCACCTTGATCACAATAGAGTGGCCTTTCTGCAAAGAGAGACCTTCACCGCGATGCCCGCTCTCAGGGAACTTCGATTAAAGAATAATTCTTTGTCAAATTTGTTAGAGGCACCGTTCTGGAACTTGCCAGCGTTGAAAGTAAGTGTTTCAGAGCGAAACACTTTTCAAGCCCGCAGCGAACCCCCGGTCGTTTTGTAATTTATTGTGTATTTGCGATTCTAGGGGCTAGACCTTTCAGAAAATTACTTCCGCCACCTAGAGCCACGTTTACTAGCGAATCTGCCGAGTTTGAGGCGGTTCGACGTCAGCGGGAACGCTATTGGCCTTGTAGAGCCTGAATCGTTCTTAGGGACGCCGGCCCTCGAGCACATCAACATCTCTGGCAACGCGCTCTCCGTTCTCCACCCTCTCACCTTCCACCATCTGAGCAATCTTTACGAGTTGGACGTCAGTTGGAATCGAATGCTCGAAATTGTCCCGGGCCTGCCGAGGAACATAGAACACCTATACTTGGCCATGAACCGCATTGTCGTTCTGCCCGCGGTTTCCTCCGAGGATCTCGCCCTCCCGGTTCTAAGATCCTTGGATCTCAGTGCGAACGGGATCGAGCGGATGCCGCCGGGTAGCCTGACGGATTTACCGAATTTAAGGAAGCTGAACATTGGCTACAATTCTCTGCGAATCGTGGAGGACGGGGTCTTCGATGGACTGGCCAGGTTGGAGCAGCTGGACCTAAGATACAATCGATTAGTCAGCCTGCACGGTAGAAGCTTCAGGCCTCTTAGATCACTGATGGATTTGAATCTACGAGGCAATCGACTGGAGGTTCTGCGGCCAGATATCTTTCAAGAAAACGTGAGGTTGCAGAGGATGGACCTCAGCAGAAACAACCTTGCTCAAATCCCACATGCAACATTTTCGAATACCAGGTAAACTCAGACGAAAGTGTAGTGGGTTTGATAAACGTTCGCGGGCTTCTTGTTTTACAAAACTGTAGAAAATGCAGGAGCGTTTTCCTGCCAGTTAATATACCTCTAGAAAAGCGGTTTCACTCGTGGTTATTTGGTTGCATCACCAGCAAATTGGTAGCTAGAAAGTTCTTCGTGCTCGCGTTAAGTGTCCCCTTCTAGTTGTCCGGTGGCACCATCCCGCGGGGCTCTCATCATTTTCTAGGATCTTATGTTAACTTAACAGTCTCGACACAATTGGCGAATTTAATATATCATACATTCCCCGTGAAGTCAAGCTTCCCTGTCTGAATCGTTTATCTAAAACAATTGTACGAGGAGTTTGTGCACCGCGGATGGCTCGTTGTAGATAGGAGAGGCATTTAGGTGGGCTGATCTGGCCGCGACGGAAACGACTGTTTCTGTTAATGATTCGATGTCAAAGGGAGGAAACGACATTAATTGCAGAGACCTTCGTGAACTGTACGCGTCGCACAACACTTTGACCGAGTTACCCGGATCGTTGCACGGCTTAACAGCTCTTCAGGTTCTCGACTTGAGCTTCAACAAGCTGAACATCCTGTCGCCGGAAACACTGAGCAGCCTGTCGGCCTTGCTCGAGCTCAAGCTTGTAAGAAATCGCATACGCGAGCTCCGCGAGGGCGCCTTCGACGGTCTGCCGCGATTATCCTTGATCGATCTGGAAAACAACGACCTTAGGATCATCGAAAGAAACGCGATCAGAGGCCTGCCGGAGCTGCAAGCTATTAGGCTCGGAAAGAATCGGCTACAGGTGCTAGACGATGTTTTATCATTCGGTTCGAAAGACAAAAGATTTATTAATCACTGTGCTCCGTTGCTATTTGCCCAGATGATACCAAGCGGAGCTTTCACCGAGCTACCACTCCTCCAAAGTGCGGAACTGCAGGAAAATCGGATCCAGGAAATTGCGAGCAACGCGTTCGTTAACGTGCCTCACCTCCTCTTCCTTAATCTCAGCCACAATCATTTGCCAGGTTTGGATTACGTTGGTTTGGAGAGCCTTCGTTCCCTGGAAGTTTTGGACTTGAGCAACAACAGGGTAGCCAGAGTATCCAGCAACAGTTTAGCGTCCATGGAGTGGTTGGTCGAATTGAAGGTAAGCAGAGAGTTCGTTAACTGGTTAAGCAATCCATGCTCGAGAAGCAGAATAAATGATATCGTTCTGGTAAGGGTCGATTTTGCGTAATAATCGCGTCGGGTTTAGACGAATAACGAGGAAAAAAAGTGGCGGAGGGGAATCGTCTTTAGTAATACGGAGAATACTTACTTTCTCGTCGAGAGTGAAACTTCTTCACGAACCGTGGTGCGAGGCCGTGTTCGTTATGCTAGCGGAGCAATTATTCGTATAGCTGCATCGTTAATTAAGGAGATAGCGGATCGTTTTACATACATACGTTCCACGCTTTGTCCGTAGATGGACAACAATCGAATTTGCACCATCCAGGGCTCCCCTTTCGACGAAATGCCAAGGCTTCGTGTTCTCAGCCTGAGGAGCAACAGGATGGCTTCCGTTTCGGAGGTGGCATTCAAACGATTGAGATCCAACATTGCTGTCTTAGATATCGATGGTAATTAAATACCCCTCCTTCTTCAAAATGAAAAAGAAAAAAAAAAGTATTTAAGTAATCGTCACCGACTTTGATTCTACTCGTGAAAAGGGAACCCGCTCTCGTGCTCGTGTGGAATGTTATGGTTGAGAGGGTGGTTGCAGCAAGCTTCCTCCGAGGGTCCAAGATGCGCGGATGGATCATTGTTCAAAGAAATTAGATTGTCGCGTCAGGACTGCCAACGAGAAAGGCAAATCGATGCAATTCATCCGGGCTGCGAAGCTGAAATGATCGATTCGCCACCTTACCCTGTCTCCTCCTCGAGTGAGTAATAAACTGGACGCGAACGATTTATTACCTGTAAAGCAACCGGAACTAGCAAGTGTCTAATATTTTGCTGTACCAGTTCTTGGAGCCACGGAGATCGTGCCACTTCGAATGAACTTAAAAGAACCGTCGACCCGACCCCCCGCCACCTCCCTGGATTCCGATTACTTGTACGAATATCCAGATTATCAAGAAGCTAGAAACGATACAGCGAACGCGACGCAATCGTCCACTCAATTACTCACTACCGTGCCAGCGGATACAGTGAAAATCGTTCAATTACCGGGGGACGTTCAGACTCAGCCGAACAATACTATCCCTGCGAAGAAAAACCCGTTGATGCCTCCTTCTCCCAGCAGCTCCGGTTTCACTTTCTTCGGTGTGCCCCTGCCTAGCCTGAACTTTAATCTCTGGGGTAATTCCGGTAGGAAGTCTGAGAGGAAGAACTCTTCGGGGAGGCCGGGTAGAGGACGTTACAGGACGTTTCCACCCACAGAACCAGAGATTCACAGAGGTGGCTTTGTACCCATGCCTCGTGGGCAGGGTGGATTCGTGCCGATCGCCGATCCTAGATTAACGTACGACAGGCAAGTGAAAAATGAAACCTCGAAGAGTCAGAACTCGAGCGTTACGCAAGTGGAGAAGAAACGATGGAAAAGTGGGAATGGCACGGTAGTGAAGATCGAAAGAGCTCATCCTAGAACAAGTAGACCTAAAGTGGGGTTCAGAGAAAGGGAAGAGTTGTCCACAGTCGCTGCACACGAACCTGACTCTCGGAAGCAATCATTAGATACCAAGAAAAACAGGTAAATCGAAATTGAATTAAGAGAGGAATGTACAATTTATTATGATTTATCCTTTTTACTGCTCGATATAGCTCCGCTTTTATGAACTCGACGAGAACGTCGGACTCGAGTACCGCGGCAGACGAGTCGCCCCAGGAAGCAAACGAAGCTTCCGTGGCTGCTGATATTCATAACGGCGAGAGTGCGGAGGTGAATCGAAAGCCGAGTAAGGGCGAAGGGAAATCTCACGTAGAAGTGGCGAGTAAAATTGTCTGGACGACGCCCAGGGCTATTTTACAAACGACCAAAGAAGCTGTGAAAGAGTCGACGGAAGTACTGAAGGGAGAGAGAAACACATTCTTGGATTCCGAGGTAGTAGAATTTCAAGAAACGATTACGTCGACAATGAAAAATATTCGAAATGAATCAAATGGTAAACTTTTAGTTCTGCTTGTCACTATTTCGTCCGATTTTTAAGCAATCGAATATTGATGAAATATCATTGATTACAGATGTTGCGACTGTGGCGACGGAGCGACCAACTTCCCATTCGTCGTTACCAGAAAATCGCAAACACTTCCCTTCCACGTCTCAATTCTCCCGAGAAACGGAGGCGTCAGCCCTTTCGGCGTTTCTGGTTCCAGGAGGCCAAGTGCCCTCCACTGTGCCGATGCCAAGTTTGCGCCCTTTAGGCAGGCCAACTATAACAAAAGTTCCTTCGCCGCACGCTGGGCACCCTGCCGAGCCGGAGAAGCAGAAATCCGTGGCCGAGGCTGTTCAGCGGAACGTGGGGAACCCAGAGGACCAAATCTTTTATAAAGATGAATCTTCCGATGAAAATGCTGAGGTAGTGGAAGACAGCTCCTTTAATTGGTACTTTCAGCATTACAACGATACCAATGTAGAACCCTATGTCGGTGCAGCGTACAGTGGGGGTGAAGAGACAAGTGTGTGCCGATGGACGTTATTGGCTCAAGTATGTCTTATTTTTTACGCTTCTACATAAAACACACAGAAAATGAGGTGTTTCCAAGGATTTTACTTGCGTGTTAAGTAATATCAATTGCCGCGGAATATGTCGATTAAGTTTTCATGAAAACAAAACGGAGAGAATCTGTAGGTTTTTAAGAGAATAAATTAAGGCATAAGTCTATTAATGAAAAACAGCGTGTATCTCAAATAATCGTACAGATACAAGCATTATAAAATGCTGTTTCATAGTACACAATTCAGCGCCTCGCGCGTACGTTCGAGTATGTATGAGTTCGTGATACAGAGCGACATCTTCACAGCGTCTCTGTATATCAACGAGAAATAAATAAAGTTGTGTATTCAAATGATTAAATCTTTTTTTTTTATTAATAACACATCGTGTTATTTATGAATGTTGAGGTCATATAGGAAACATGATCGTAATATCTAAACTGTGTATCTATGGGGATCTTATGTTGCATTGGTTCGCGTGAAAAAGCGTACCATGTAGATATCGACACATAATATAAAAGTTATGGCTAGCTTGAAACAGTCGTTCATTTATAATAAAATGATAAAGGAACTGTTGTGTCGCGTGCCGTGTAAAAAAATTAGTTTCCATTATTTCTTTAGTAATCGCGCTGTGTTTGCTTAATTTACGTCGCGGACATGTGCAACTACGTTCCCACTATCATATCTTTTGTCTGACGTGGATATCCCTTTAAATTCATACTATGCTGGAACACTTCAAGAATATAAGGTCATTCATGTTTTTTATTTTTGGTGTTAACTCGAAATGCCGGCCGTGTGAAAGCACGAAATACATTTGTACATGTATAAACAAACTTCACAGTATTGTGAACTTTCGTAAGATTAACAGTCTCAATCGCACAGATTAGTCTCGATTTCACTTCGTTCACTGGCTCTTAGCTTTTGTTTTCTCTTTATCCTCCTTCTTCTCCTCTTCCTTCTTCTCCTCCTTCTTCGCCTCCTTCTTATCGGTCTCTTTTTTCTCGGCGTCGCGATTAGTTAATTTATTATTGATCAGATTATGTAAAGCCACTATAGATCGAACCAGGGCCGCGAGATACACGACCAGCATCTGATCGTTCGTTTTAACGTACAGTGAATCGACGAAGCTGCTTTGCGTCATGTCCGGCAACAAATTCAGAATGTCCTGAAGCTGATAAACGATTTGATGGTTTATCGGTAGTTTACCACTGCCCACTTGCAGCAGGTAATCTCTAATCTCTTTCAGCTGTTCGTGAAGACCTTTCAAACCTAGCAGCTGGTTTGTAATTCTTTGACTAAGGGTGCCGACCGTAGTATCTTTGATATCTCTTAGTAAGTGTTCTACGCCTACTTCTTCCGCTTCCTCGGCGCCGATTTCACTAGGGATGTGTTCGAAGGTTTTAGACGTTGGCGAGCCATCCTGCGAATAATTTCAGCGTTATTTATTAATTCTATCGTACGATTATATGACAGCGCGCTTTACGGAACTCACATCGTGAACTTCTTCTACAGCTTGATATGCTTCTGTCGGGAGACCGAGATCTTTAGGTTTAGCATCAATGATGACCAACACAGAGTTGGGGCAGTATCTCCTGATGAGTTCATTGATCGCGACATCATTTTGATGCAACTTAGGCCCAGTGTGATACCAACCCACTACCTTCTCGCGGGCTAACAATTTACACAGTATTAAAGTCAAGCAGTAATTAGCAAACGTCGAATACATGTGCCCATTGGCAAGCTCTTACCATTAACTTTCTTGAACATCCCATACATGTTTTCCAGATAATCATGGTCGAGAAACCAGACACTTTTGTCCTTATCATCTTCATCGAAGGGTACTGCGAAAAAGATAACAACAATCGACTTTTGCAATTGGCTTCTCTCATTTGCACAAGCTTTTCGAGTCGATCTATGACTATTTAAACTAGTCGGATTTACGAGTCACCGTAAAATGTAAAATGGTAATTCATTCGCGAGAAGGTTGGGAGCATGATAAATTCGCGAGAATTCATCGGGAAAATGGATAGTAATTGGAGGAAGAACGAATAACTGTTGGCGAAGTGATTCTAACCTGCAAAGCTGTTTGACACATCCAGAACACCTTTAGCCTTCCAACAGCCCAGAAGAACACCGACGACTCTCTTCTGATTACCAATCTTTCCCATACGATTGAAATGGTCCACCACGCTCAATAAAACCAAAGGGTGAACCACCACTTTCGTAGTCACAACCTCTTGACTCGGCATTTTTGGGCAGTTTCTTTGCTTTCCACAATGAACGTAGCTACGTTAGAATTAGCATCCAAGTCGTTCACTGATCGTTCGCTAAAGACCCTTCTCTACAATGCCGTGCATCGATAAGTAAACAGTGCAAGATTTACTAACTATGATTGTTTAAATAATTAAAAGGTAATAATTAAACGAAGTATTTCAATTCCTAACGAAGTTGTACGATATGCGTAACTTCTCGATGAATGGATGTTAACGGGCAGGGGTCTTAAGTCTCTTTTAACTTTGAGCATTTCCCGGAAATGAAATTCGAACAATGAAGGTGTTCGAGAGATGTATTTTTTATTTTAATAATTACGAAAATGCTTGTAGTATGTTTGCAACAAGTTAGTAGGGGGATTGCGGTTAGCAGCACTTGGCAGCACTGTCAAGAAGGTGTATTGTCTTGCAAGTGTCCGTTTCGTTTCGTCTTTCGCCGGTTATTGAAAGTTAGTTGTTTTACGAATGTATCTCTGTAGTATAGTATGTTTGTAAGATAAGACGAGTCTCTGTGCCTGCTTTTTAACTGCAGTTAAACCGAATTTATTTGAGAAAAGAGCAACGTGTATCACGGTGTCATAAGCACATGCTGGGGCCGGCAGTATGCTTACCAACTGAAGGTGTAAAGGAATAGCGCGAAATTTAAATCCATAGTTCTTCTCTTCAAACATTCGTATTATTATAAATCTTTTAAGTCAGGTGAACTGAATGGCCCGAGTTGAAAAAAAAAAGAAGCAACGCTTCCAAGACATTTCTCTGATTAAACTGCTTTCGTATCATTCTTCGCAGCATGTCCAAGCCGATAGTGTTTGTAACCGGAAACGCGAAGAAGTTGGAGGAATTCATCGCCATTCTCGGGAAGAATTTTCCACGGGAGATCACGAGTAAAAAGATCGATCTCCCGGAGTACCAAGGGGAGGTAGATGATATTTGCGAAATGAAATGTCGAGCTGCGGCCGATCTAATAAAAGGTCCGGTTATCATCGAAGACACGTGCTTATGCTTCAACGCGATGAAGGGGCTGCCTGGGCCTTACATTAAATGGTTTCTGGACAAACTGGGCCCGGAAGGTCTCCACCAGATGCTTCACGGCTGGGAAGATAAAACCGCGGAAGCGATCTGCACTTTCGCTTACTGCGCCGGAACACCGAACGATCCAATTATATTGTTCCAAGGTCGCACTCAAGGAACCATCGTGAGTCCTCGAGGATCGCGGGATTTTGGCTGGGATCCGTGTTTCCAGCCCCTAGATAGTGACAAAACTTACGCGGAACTGCCTAAAGAAGTAAAGAATAAAATATCTCATCGTAGTAAGGCACTAGAGAAATTGAAAGATTATTTCCTGAATGATGAACATTGATACTCCTAGCGGTAGAGCAGTATTGATTTAATGATGATAAGCTATTTGTACACCTGTTAAGTTCAAATAAAATGGCCACTCCCAAGCTGAACTTGATTTATTATTCCTTTCTCCCATATAAATGTATCTTTTGTTACGTATGATTGAATATCTGTAGTAAACAAGCTCGGCATTTTGACACAATATTGACAAGTAATTTTCCTGTTTTATCGAAGATGATTTGACGTTGAAAACATTTCGACCGACGCGACGATAGCGGATGTGCTCCCTTGTATCTCGAGTTTTGCGCAGAAATTACAAAGATACATTGGCAATCGCAGGCACATATGTACATAAGCAATTGCTAGTCACATATGTACATAAGCAATTGCTAGTCACAGATCTACTTACAGAGTTACTTAAAAGTGAATGTCAGCAATCAATATTCCACGACGAATCGCGAGTAGTTTCGATATGCATATCGATACGTTTAGTTAATGATGCAATAATATTGAATATTACCTGTACTGATTATCCGCAAACAGATGTATTTCCTTTTAATGGAATTTCAGCGAAAGTAAACACGAACATAAATATACGATTATTAATAACGATAATGTACAGTGCATGCTGACTTCAGCGAAGGAACGTGTCGTAAATATATATTTGCATTATTGTTGTTCGTGGATAACAGACCACGGTAAATATGTTATCGTTACCGATTTCTTCTTTCTGCGAGTAGTATTGATACAATTAATTACACTTCTCAATCAATAATTCTGGCAACACTGTACCTTACGATTATAAAAGGAATTTCGAGGAAAGTTTCCAATCGTTCCGTCACATTTTTATTGTACGGAACTGAATGATAAAACTCATTTATGGTTGTAGAAAACGCAAGAACAATTTCTCAAGTTTAAATATTGGAATACACTGATCTTCAAGACTTTTACGACATACACCATCTCAATGAAATTGGTCGCAGTTTAGTCCTACTGCAAAGGGCGTTTGTTTTACAAATGCCAACGAATTCTGAGAGTGACTTTTAACTTTCCCGCCCCTATGAAACTTTCTTCCTATTTATACAGACAATTATGTATCGTCCGGAGTATTGTAGTGTACCATGGTGTTCTGCGCGGAAAAATAAATCGAATAAATCCATTGTTGGACCTGCAGGTAGTACAAAATAATCTGTATATATAAAAGAAGTCCTGACTGACTGACTAACTCGTCACGATTTCTCTGGAATCACTGAGCCTATGACCATGAAAATTTGGTAAGTAGGTTCCTTTTTGCCCCTAGGTGTTCGCTAAAAAATTTTAATAGAAAACTCCAACCACTTCATCGAAAAAGATATACATATAACCCTGGCAGCGCCGGGAACTTTAAGAGGTCAGTCCACTGTGACGGTTTGACAAATGAAGCTATTTTTAAAGATTTTTTTCTTCGTAGATACAACTAATGCAATAAATCTTTTTGTATTTATTAAGCTACTCTTATATTATACAAAAAAAATTAAAATAATTTTTTTAATTTGTTTTAAAACTTTAAACGCGATTATCTCAAAAAAACATTTTTTCAACTGGTGCAGGTGATTTAAAAAAAAAACTATTTGACCAATCAGTCTGAAATGTTTACACGTTATTCAGCACATCAGTGACTATAGCCGGGACTACGGAAACCTTTTTCGATTAACCATTTCATACTTTTTACAAGGGAAAATGATTGAAAAATTCGCCGTATTTCGACACTTAAACTTCAAACCTCCGCAATTTTGTTAATTTTTTTATCAGTAAAAATAATCCTAGTTCCGGCGATAACCACACTCATAATGAATACAACAGACTTTGAATTTTTTGTTTCAAATACGTCGTTCTCCCGGATTCACCTGCACTAGCACTACATCGCATTCTCCAGGCGTTCACATCAGTACGATATATATTTAAAAAAGAAACTGTTGAAAATTTAAAATAGATTTTTTTATGCTGTCAATAAGTGTATTAATAAATAGACAAAACATTATTTACGTTGGACATTCCGTTTACTAAAAAATAAATCCTAAAAAAAAATGGCAATTTTTCACGACTTCACAGTGGACTGACCCCTTAAGCTACTGTTTCATATATGCTTTACTTGTTTCCCTGCGAGCGTGGCGAATCAGATGAATGGCGCACGGTATATTGTTTGAAGAAGAATGAAATTTGAAGACAAACGGGGCAGATTCTATTACCGCATTCAATTATCCATTATTACAGGAACGCGCAGAATGAAAAAACTTGAGGAGCCGAGTTAGGAGATATTTTTAAGATTCACTCGTTGCAACGATGCCCGAACGGGTTATCTTTTGCATTGATTACACCGGAATGGTCAGCTCTTAACGCCCTGTTCCGAGGGGTTATCACAATACACTTGCACTTTCTTATTCTACCGGGATCCGATGATGCTTGGCCTTATAAAAGGGGAAAGCCGGCCGGCAGCGTTACCAGTCTTTCGTCAAGGGGCTTCCTATGATGAAGGTCCTAATCGGTAAGTGAAGAAAGGAGATGAAGGGAAGGTCTTCGAGTTACTGCGCCCGGGAAATCGCAGAAATAATTCTCACGCATTTGGAGTTATAGTTTATCCATTTCGATAGAAAGTATTCTAAACAATTTTCGTCCTTTCAGTATTGCTGGGGTTCCTGTCCACGGCACTCGCCGTTCCAGGTACGTTCGCCGAAGCTACGACCTAACGATTCTTCAAATTCTCAATGGCAAGTGCAACTGCGTAACTAACTTTATCGAATCTTGTCGCAGCTTACTTCCCCCATGGAAAAGTCGTGACTTACAAATACACGGTCGACGTGAAGGCCGGAATTATCGAGCCGGCTCCACATGCATCACAGTTTTTCATCGACTCGATTCTTACTGCCCAACATTACAATACCACCGACCCGACACTGCGGAATGCCTATTACATTCGCTTACATAATGTAACGCACGAACTTTACAACGGGCATGCGGTACATTCCGAGCATCCCCCGACTGAACCGCAATTGCTTCCCGAAGCCGCCAAAGTGATCCGGACCCCCTTCGTCATCGTTTTCGACGAAAATGGTCTAGTAAGTGTATTAAAATGAATGATTTTTATTACGAGAGGAAGAGGAATGAAATTCATATTTTCTCTTTCAGTTGCAAGGCATAAAATGGGAGGCTAATGAGAGCAAGTGGTCGAAGAACATAAAGAAAGCCATTGCCTCGATGCTGCAATTGGACATGGTCAATATCTTTCCGCGAAATCCGGAGCAGTCGCATACTTTCGTAACTAACGAGGTAGGTAACGACTGATGGGAACATCCGGGGATTTCGGTTAATGTTCTCTTTGGTTGTTACCACTAGAATACCATTCACGGCTCCTGCGAAGTCGCCTACAACGTGCAACCGCATGACCAAGTTGCCCCGGTATTCGGCAATGACTTGGTGATCACGAAGTTCCACGAACCGAAGAACTGTTCCCACTTCTCTTACCATACATTCAACCACCTTGAGCCCGGGAAATGCCACGTCAGCGAAGAGGTACTAAAAGAATTGAACGAATCACGAGCATTCTCGAAATTCTTTGTAACTTCAAGTATTTCGTTTCTTTGCTTCCCTGCAGGATGGCATGACCACTACCAGCAGGCGAGTGGTCGAGCTTACGGACCGCGGCCAGGAGATTCTCATTAGTAAACTAATTGGTCATTCAGTCATCAACTATTTCCCTTGGCGGGCTAATGCAGAGGCCCACTATCTTTTGACCAAGTAATTTTACAATCATACTTGTTATTGCAGCTCGATAGCTGTGCGAATCTTTTGAATTTCAACTAATAAAACACACTTGTTTTTACAGCCAAACATTGGTCCTTAGAAGTATTTCCCCGGTACACCACGAAGTACCGCTGATGGACCAAAACATTCCACTTGATCGCGATATTACTTTCACTAAGCCGGACACAAAGCATGCTGTTACTGGTGATCTAGACGTGACTCAAGGGCGACATCATGTTAATCAAATCGAACGTATTGTTAAAGTGAAGAATACATTAGATGAAGCTGCTGGCTATCTCAAAGAAACTCGCATGGAGATGAAACAGCCAGACTGGAAGCATGGCCAGGCATTAAATAGGATTCTACACATTATGGGTTTCATGAATGTTGAATCATTAGAGACAGTGTTCCGCGATCTTGTGAACTCCAAAGACACAAATAAGTGTGTACACTGATGTTTGCTAATTGCTGAGTAGGTGAGATAAAAATCTGATCTGGAATGAACTATTTTGATATTTCCTCGTTAGAAACATCTTCTTGGGAATGGTGCCGAACGTAGGAACCACGGCTGCGTGCCTCTTCACGCGAAACGTAATTCGCGACAAGGCTGTTTCGGATTTGACTGCAATCACGATGCTCAGCAAACTTCCGATGCACGTGAAGCATCCTTCCGAAGAACTGCTGGTAGATATGGAGGACCTCCTCAGGTTCGGCGACTCCGTTTCCACCGAAGTGAAGAAAGCCAGCATACTCTGCTTCGCTACGCTGGTTCACAGGACCTTCGCACACGGAACTACCAACCCACTTCTGACCAACTACCTACACCGGTTCAAGCAACATCTCCTGAGTCAGTATTCTACATAAACCTTCATACTACTGTTACAATTTATTTTTAATATGTCCCACGACCATTTTACAGCTGAACCGAGTTACGAGATGAAGATGGTGTACTTGATGGCCATCAAGAATGTTGCCGTCACTGACATTCTAACTTTTCTGGAGCCAATTATCCGCGGCGAGGAGTCAGTTTCCGAGGAACCAATGAGTATCCGCATCCAAGCCATTTGGGCCATCAAGAAAGTGGTTACTGAACTAAGGCAGTATGCCCACAACTTGCTTTGGCCGATTCTTGCCAACTCCACCCATCCGCATACACTTAGAATTGTCGCTTATGATGTGCTGATGAATACAGGGCTTGATACAGGGCGTTTCATGAACATGTACTGGTTCATGGTTTACGAGAAAAATGAGCACCTGTACAACTACCATGTAGAGACACTTAAGGGGCTCGTTGAATCCGTTGACCCTTGCCTAGCGCCACTCCAAGAAATGGCTAGCAAGATATTGCGGTTCACTAGGATGAGACACGCTCCTGGTCCACTTTCCACCAACTTCCACGTCGATTCGTTCGACCAAGTATTTGGACATGGTGAGGCTGTCAAAGTTTCTCTGATCATGAATCAACAGACGGGCTTGCCATATGTTGGCTCGGTCGACCACTTTACATCTGTTGCTCGGAAACCTGTCAGTCGATGGGGAGTGAGTATTCTGATTTGGTGCAGCAGTACTGTTTTATAATAAACCTAGACTTTCATTACGTATTTTCGTGCTCTGATCCTAGGTTCATTGGCACGTCGACAACTTAGCAGAGATCGTGAGGGATGTTAAGAAAAATGTGTTCGGTAGCGTCGAGAGACATGTCACCAATGAGAACGTGAAGCGCGTGTTGACTAGAGCGGCTAGAAATATGCCTGCCACCAAGCCCACCCAGATATGCATATTTTTGACATGGAACGATAATGTCGTTACGGTGCTGCATTACAACAAGGATACCTGGATGAAACTCTTCACAGATCTGAAATCATGGAAAGAGAACATTGCCCAGTATAATCTCCAGCACGTACTTTACGACGACCACTTCGAAATGCATGTGCCCACTGACTTTGGTGTGCCAGCTATTTTAGCTACGAGGACACCCAACCTTGATTCTCTTAAAGGAAGCGTTTCTCTGCCTCAGGAGTCGAATCTCACGAAACTGGATTTGAAGATAAAATACCAGCAATGGAAACACGGAGAATACGTCATGTCGATCTACAACCCTATTGCCGATGCATGGCACTCGATTCGTAGGACAGGAACTTGGGACGCCGTCGTGGCTACCGATGCGACTGTTAGTTATGACAACGACAAAAAGAAGGTAGTGATGACATTGGCGAGGCTGCCAGTTACAGATTACTCGACTACTGGATTATTAACACACGCCAAGAACTACGTAACTGTCACGGATGACGAGAGCGGAGCTTTGACAAAAAGTTGCGCCACTTGTGTTCATATCCAGAACGTTACCGGTGTCATAAGCAACAAGACCTTTGAGCTCAGTGTCGATTCAAAGGACACTGCCCTTCGATTCTTCACATCAATATATAATTGCGAGGGCCACGTTACCCCTCTGCCCATTTCCGATTGGCATAAGACAATTTCAATACATCACGACAGGCCAATGTATGTATTAAGGTTTCTTTAAATTTCAGAGGGAACGGAATATTAATGATGTTTCTTTCCCACATACAGGGGCTACATGGATTCGGTGAGGCTCGCCATGCAACTCCGTCAGAAGATACAGAACGATATGATTTCGTCGCAGGGCGCAAGTTGCTCGAATCTTATGAAACTTGAGCCTAGCACAGTCCATCCGGCTTCTCATGTAAGTTGGACAAAACTATTCGCTCGTGGCGTCTTTCCTTTAACTTTAATTCATCTTACTGTAAATCTTAGGTCGAGTTAACGGTCAAAGCTAAGACCGAAAGTTTCGCATCGGACCCATTGCACATATTGACTCAAACGAGGTTCGGTGTCCATGGAACAATGGACGTTAAGTCAACTTCCACCGAAAATTCTACAACACTGTGGAATGCAAACGTTAACGTTAATCTTTCACCAGGACATGTGAACAATACCATGCATATCATGCTCAACCGTCTCATTCCGCAAGAGCAACAACTGCAGGTTCGAGGGATCTGAGAATTTCATGCTAGATACTATTAACATTTCTGCTAGAAAGTAATGGGTAAATCATTTTATTCATTAGATATGCATCGAGGGCAAGATGAACTACCCACATGTCAATACGGATATACTAAACTTTGAAAATACGGAAAAGAAAACCAACAAAAAAGTAACGGTTACCATGAGTCGGAAGACGAACAATACTTGTGCGCGCGATGACATGGATGTCGTAGTTAATATGATTGGTGAAACGTCAGAAGAACAGATGAGCCGCACACACCACACTGATGCGTATGAAGCTTGTCAATCTCATCACCAGCATCCGGATTTACAAACAGAGAGTCTGCATGTTCCTAAGACTTGGCCATGCGTGCTAGAGGCTATGCTTCACACTACCCTAAAGCAGTACACAATAAATGTACAACTGAAGAAGGTAAATGTTGATTATCGAAGAATAATTGAATTACCAACTTTTTTTTTTTAAATTACTCCATTCGCTCTTTAGCTACCTCTCTCCGTGGAAATGGCCAGCCATATGTTCCAAGATGTGGTACTGTCTAATCTCTTCCCACACATCTCGTACACTTTGGATCGTACGGATCAGAAGAACCTAAAAATTCTTGTACAATATTCAGACGGGTCACATAACGCAGACGTAACCATTCTCAAACCAACCCGCAGTTACAAATTACTCCAGCTGCCATTCGGTCACGAGATATGGAATACCTTGATGGATAATGTTCACTTCTCTAATTTGATGTTGACAGATGTCATTGCTGATAACAGGAGTAAGCTTTCAATTGATTGGCAACAGTTGTTTAAATAATAATACAAAAGACTTTGTTGTTTTATTAAGAACAATGTTTCTCACTTTTGCAGAGATCTGTACGATCTACCCTCGGATTCTTGCCACTTATGATAGGACCATGACTCCGTTCGAAGTACCTGAAGAATGGACACTTTTAACTGGGGATACGTGTCAACAAACGTTCAGCGTATTTGTCAAATCGATAAATGGAAAGAGATTGGCCACGAAGATCTATTTTGGTAAACATGTGATGGAGATAGTACCTAGCAGTACCACACCTGTTGCTGTTGTGGTCACCGTAAATGGTAAAGTCATTGAACATCACGAAAAGGGTGTTCTGGTACCAGAAAAAGATATAGACTCGTACGATATGAGGTAAGTTTATTGTTCTTCAAACACCTATCCAAAGAAATTTATGATAGGTAATAATGCGTTTTCTTTTTACAGATTGACGGCAAATTATGATCATCTGAATATCGATTCGACATGGATACCAGTAAGTATCCATTACACAGTAAACAGTGTGTCTGTGATAGGCAGTACCGTGCTTCGAGGAGAAGTAGGTGGATTGTGCCGTTCCATGAATGGAATAGATGCGGGTCAGCATCTAAACGTGTACACCCTCACAGAACATTAAAAAATGAAGAGAAATCATTCAAATATCTCCTGTATTTGATAAAGTGTGTTCAGCGGAAGTTAACCGAGCTACAAGTGTTCATTAGTTCCATAAAATAAGAGACCGTGATTATTTTACAGCTACGCGCAGCAATGATGTAAAATGAAACAGCCAACGAATAAACTTATATTTTGGGTAATCCCTGATCATTTCTTCTTTGCCTTCGTCGGACTTAGACTAGGTTAGGTTTATTTTTTCTTTGGTAGTTTACAAAAATAACGCTTCCGTATACACTTTCCTAAAAATGGCATTTCAAGAACTTTTTATATGGCCCAACGAACTCTAGTGATTCAAGTCCCTCTTCGTCGGACTTTATCGGGAAATTTAAAAACGATTATTGGTATATCGATCCATCTACTATTTACACTCATGATATAAGTATTTTCTATTTTGTTTACTGGCTTCAAATTAAGTGTTTTTATTTATATTTCAGAATTATTTTCACCAATGTTAATATATGATAGATTTTTAAATAATATATATGCGTATTGGTTATAAATTTTATAATTGACCAAATTTAATGTCGCCTCCGTGGCGCAATCGGCTAGCGCGTTCGGCTGTTAACCGAAAGGTTGGTGGTTCGAGCCCACCCGGGGGCGATTCTTTTTTGTTATTCTCTACACTTTAAATTCACTAAAATTATAATGAACTTGTTTAAAAAACATCATCCTACATTTATTCGTCGTTAAGAATATGTGATTAATGTGTAATTATTCAAACGAAGTGTTGCCCTTCCCAAATGTGTATTTAACTTTGCCTCGTAAAAGTAGAGCCACCATGCGGCGCCACTGTGCAATTCCTTTTCAAACCGAATTTGGATCTCCACTTTACTTTTACCCCACGCATGTACTGTACACCACGCGAGAAGAAAAGTAATAATTCCAACTTCCGAAACAGAATTTATTACGTAAGGATTATTTATGTCAATCTATAAGCCGTTAGCGACTTACCGTTCCTACAGCATTACGGACCATTGTAATCACGAAAATTCTGTCGTAAATTGTAATCGATTGACCGAGATTTGATCTATTATCAACGGAGGGTGAAAACGACGGAGACGGAATCTCAATGAAGTTAGGGTATACACAGAGGTCATTATCAACTTCCTCGCTACCAATTTTTTTTTTTATTTTTACCTGGAGAAAATTCCTAACGGATACCCCGTCCCCCGGGGGAGGGACGGGATTATGTGGGGTTCGCACCCACTAAAAACTCCAGGGTGGCCTCCTGAATGGGGAGGTCCGCACGACGGAGGGGAGCACTTAGGCGAGATCCAAACAGAACGATGCATTCGCCACCTCCCTCCCGGTGCACTGGTACCTCTCCTGCCAAGCCCCGCAACAGCGGGGCCTATCCTCGAGGGGGTGCAATCACCCCCTCCGGTTAAACTCTTTTAGAGTTATAATAGAATGGCGCGATGGAACCACACATCGCGTCGCCCCTCGCTTGGACCGCTGCTGCTAGAGGTCAGTGAGCCCCCGCTCGTCGAACCTCCACGATCCCGCAGGCCTGTAAACTGCAATGAAACAGAAGGCCAGGCTGGCCTGGCCAGCCACTCGGTTGTTGGACCACCACTCCCCGACGCACGCTCCGAGACCTCTGTGCCCGGTGTTCCACGCTACGAACGGAAGTGCGCGGGGGTGCGGTTGCCTCGACCCCTGTATCTGCCCGGAGCTACTCTTTCTCGTCCTCCACGGGCACCTCTCCTGGCTGCTCTTCCGCGTGCACCTAGCCTACCAGGATGCCCCTCCCACTCACGCACCCACCAACAATAACCTACCGAACATATCAAAGGAAGCAACTGAGAAACAATCTCTACGCATAAATCGTAAGTCAAGACCTCCACCCATTTACTGTGTTGGCATTTCCATTAATAGCATACTACAAGCTGTCACGGATGAGATTCCCCGGAATGGCATCACTCTAAAGGACATTGGTAGCGACACCACTGTAATCGGCGTCTTAGATATGGAATACTACACCAAAATGAAGGTGATCCTGGAGAACCTTAACGCTAAGTTTTATTTGTATACCTCTAATCACTTAAAAAATAAGATTTTAACGAGCAAGACATCATAGAAGAAATTGACGGATTGGAACTTCAAGACACCAAAATAATTAAGATGTCAAAAATTAAACTACAACTTGATGTCAGGAACCAGGACTGGATCGCCGAACTTAAGATCCCTGATGATCACATCATACACGATGGAAACCTATTCACGGTAGCAGGACCTATAAACATAGCAAATGTCACGGGCAAACACTACCAAGCCGTTGATACCCCTTCACCTAGCGACAATAGCCATCGACTACATAAATTAATAGAGCCGGATAGCACAAAGCTTAAAGAAGATTTACACCATTTTAGAACGCATCAAAAACACCTCACACACTTCTCTGAAGACAATAGAGCAACACATCCATTAGGTTCTGATGTAAACTTCAACTTATTCACCAGTGTAGCAGAGGTTGCGAAAACGATTAGAAAAATTAAGGGGAAAACCTCGACCGGAATCGACGGGATTCCTAACATAGCTTTAAAAAACCTACCTGACCAAATCGTAGTTTGCTATACAATTCTTTTTAATGATATTATTAACAACCTACATTATCCAGAAAAATGAACGACTGCTATAATTATACCCATTTTAAAGAAGGATAAAGACCCTGAGAAACCAACAAGTTATAGGCCAATAAGCTTACTTCCGAATATCAGCAAGATTTTCGAGACTATAGTTAATTCAGCTCTTTACCTTCATTGTCAAAGGCATGATATCATACCAAACACAACAATTTGATTTTAGGCACAGACATTCGACTACACACGCGATTCATAAACTGTTAAACGACATACATATCAGCATAAATAAAAAAAAAATGGTTGGAGCCTGCCTGATTGATATCAAGAAAGCCTTCAACTCGGTGTGGATTAACGGATTGTTGTTTAAATTGCGCAGGAAGAACTTCCTGGGGAACTTATGTCTACTCATATACGTTATGCTGTCCAACAGAAAGTTTCTAACGCAAATAGAAGGTAACACCTCTTCGCTAGAGTTCACTATTACTGATGGTCTTCAACAGAGTACCGTAAATGCACCGATTCTATTTAATATCTATACCACCGACGCCCTCAACTTATATAGTATTAATCAAGATAGTAAAGTTATCAGAGCATGTGCTTATGTGGACGACTTGATTATTTACGTGAAAGGGAAAAAGCCGATGCAAATACAGGCGGATCTTCAAACAACTGTAAACCACATACATAATCACTATAACACCTGGAAACTAAAAATAAACCCACTAAAATGTGAGACTATATTGTTCAGGAAACCTACTAGATTTTTGAATAAATATCAGAAGAGAGATTTGAGATTGTTCGGAATTGATATTGCAGACAGCACTCTCAATGAAAGAATAAAAATACCGCATAACGTTTCAGTTAGATATCTAGGTATACAAATAGACAATTTAGTGAGGATGTCCAAACATGTGGACATTCAACTTAACAAGGCTCGCGAAGCATTTTACAGCTGTGACAGATTGTTCTATTCCAGAAATTTGAACAACAGGGCGAAGATAATCTGTTACATGTTATTGATAAGATCAATTATTACGTACGCAGCCCCCACATGGTTTAACGTTAACACAGCCACAATGGAAAAACTTAGAAGGTTTGAACGACAGATACTTAGACATTGTATTTTTAAACACAGATCGGCCTCCTCCAATTACACCAAATACATCAACAATGTTGTACTAATTAAGGAATCAAACATCACTAAAATAAATAACTTCGTTCTCCAACTGATTAGAGATTACTATGCAACATCCATCTCCATTGAAGATAACGCTATTATTAAATACATTTTAAAGACAGACGATGACTATGCTAGGGATTCTTTGATGTCCGGATATATACCCCCTCAGGTATTCACCTTTCTGGATAAGAAAGGTTATATCCAAAACGAATTAAACATCCCGACAATTTATCATTGGCCTAGACATAAAGCGAGCAAAAAAATTACGTACGATCCTCTCACGAAACCTTCTAACACGCCAGAGGCCTTTAAATACTCTGTCAGTTTATCGGCAATTGATTATTTCAACTCTGCGAGTCTTAGAAACAAATATTGGTGGCTAAATACAAATGGTGCTTATATTATGGACCTAAAAAATAGAATCCTCAGACAGCGGTATAGACAAGATGTTAATAGATAACTATAGTGTCCATAAAAAAGTGATAAGCCTATGGTCTTTGCATATATTCAACGAATATGAACAGAGGAAACAATTCTCCCAGTAACGAAGATAGCCCAAAAAATAGAATTCACCGTAATTTTTGGGCGTGTTATCAAGAAATAGTATTGAAAAAAATTGAAGATGACGAAGGAAAATCCTCTTCAGCTCACGAACTCCAGGCGTATTGTGCATTACTTATCATAAATCGAAATGAAGACCCGTTCAAGTAGTGACAACAGAACAGAGTGATATACCCAGAAATGGCAGCTGTAGCAAAAATATACCTGTGTTGTCCAGCTAGCACAATATATAGTGAAAGGTTATTCTTCGAGGCTGGCAACATATACGAGACCAAAAGAAACCGCCTCCTTTCTGACCAAGCAGAAAATTTAACATTCCTTCATCACAATTTGCCCTTGATAAATAAAAACATGTTGTAATAATAATATAAAATATGTATAAATAATTATATTTATGTTACATACTAATGTTCAAAAATATTAAAATTATACTAATGACAGAAAAGGAATATACAATTATGGACTGAGATTGTGGGAATATTTCAACAACATAGGCATGAGATTTCCAAAGACATTTTAGACACAAAAATGCGCAATCTCAAAAAGACCCAGCGGAAGATCAAAGATAATTATATATTTATTTCTATGCCTCATCAAGTCATGAGTAATACTAAAAGATTTTTAGTAAAAATTCAATGCCGATCAATTGGCCTTTATTGCCGACTACAAAAGTGGCCAGATATTCGGCTTAATGTACCGACTAGTCGGCCACTAGTAGTTACATCTCTAATATTCATGTACTTAAACTTTAGATTAAATTAGCTTAGGTTAGATTTAAGTAGGATTAGAACTCTAGTTAAGACGATCATACCAAAGTAAACTCCCTGGTTTAGAGCCGATTATTTTCAGGGAAATATACGTACAAATGCTCTGTCACTGAATAGGCAGGGAAAGGAAATAAAAATACAAACTAGCACGTGTACAGCGTTGCGGGAAAACACTTCCGCCTGGCAGCCGGTCTACTGGTGACGAGAGAAGAGTAACGCATGTGCGATGATGCGCGATAACGTCGAACCAATCAACGCCAAGATGAAAATGATGAAAAATTCGCCGACATGAAGCCAGGTGAGGCCGCGGCCAACCAGCGTCGCTGGAGAATCCATTGTCGACGCTGGTTGGCCGCGGCCTCACTTGGCTTAACGTCACTTGACTTGGCTTGACGCTAGCGTCGTTTCGTTTCCCATCTTGGCGTTGATTGATTCGACGTCTATGTCATGTAAAAACAAGAATTTCCTTTACTTTTTAGGTACTAGCGCTCGTGCGAGTCTGATACTTAGTGCAAATTGTTATAGAAACGAGGTGCCACATCGACTGTGTTTATACCTGTTACAATGTATAAAACTGTTATGTATTCTCTATGGCTAAATAAACACATTTAAAAAAAAAGCTAGCGCGTTCGGCTATTAACCGAAAAATTGGTGGTTCTAGCCCACCCGGGGGCGATTCTTTTTTTATTCCTTACACTTTAAATTCACTAAAATTATAAGGAACTTATTTAAAAAATATCATCCTACATTTACTCGTCGTTAAGTATGTGTGTTTAATGTGTAATTATTCAAACGAAGTGTTAGCTTTCTCAAATCTGTATTTAAATTTGCCTCGTAAAAGTGGAGCCACCATGCGGCGCCACTGTTCAGTTCTTTTTCAAACCGAATTTGGACCTCCATTTTACTTTTACCCACGCATGTACACCACGCGAGAAGAAAAGTGATAATTCCCACTTTGGAAACAGAATTTATTACGTAAGGATTATTTATGTCAATCTAAAAGCCGTTAGCTACTTACCGTTCCTACAGTATTACGGACCATTGTAATCACGAAAATTCTGTGGTAAATTGTAATGGATTGACCAAGATTCCTAGTCGGCCGGTCGCTCAGAACATTTCCAGATATTTATGTTCTTAAAGATGATCCAGATCGTTCAGTTCGCGTACTTCTAGCGGTTTCAATTCATATAACTTAACGGCATTTAAGCCTTCCTTTTAACTATTTTCAATTTAAATCGCGCTTCGTAGATTCAGGTTAGGATCGTTCAGCCATCATTTAAAAGACTCGATTGTCTTGCATTATCGTACGTTAAATGTTCCTCCAGCAGTTAGCTTTTATCCATTCTTTCAGGTATTAGAAAATGGCACAATTTTTCAACAGACTGGGGCAACTTGGTATGGGCCTGGCTGTGACTGGAGCTGTTATTAATTCTGCTCTGTATAATGGTTAGTCCCCTTTGCTTTTTTATGATCAACATTCCAGCACACATCCATCGCTGCGCATGTTCGTAACACTGCGCGTGTCAATTGTTGTTTCAGTGGACGGAGGTCATAGGGCTGTTATCTTCGATAGATTTGCGGGCATAAAGAATCATGTTGTAGGAGAAGGAACACATTTTTTCATTCCTTGGGTACAGAAACCTATCATATTTGATATTCGATCTAGGCCAAGAAATGTTCCCGTCGTTACCGGAAGCAAAGATCTGCAAAATGTAAACATCACGCTTCGTATTCTCTTTAGACCGGTACCAGATTCCCTGCCAAAGATCTATACTATTCTTGGTGTAGATTACGATGAAAGAGTACTGCCCTCTATTACTACTGAAGTATTGAAGGCAGTAGTTGCTCAGTTTGATGCAGGAGAATTGATTACACAGAGAGAGATTGTTTCTCAAAAGGTTAGCGAAGATTTAACGGAAAGAGCTGGACAGTTCGGATTAATCTTAGACGATATTTCTCTCGTAAGTGCATCATGTTTATTCCTCGTTTAAACACCAATTCGATATATTTCGCTAACATTGAACGCCGTGTTGCCTATTTCAGACACACTTAACCTTTGGAAAAGAATTCACACAAGCCGTGGAGTTGAAGCAGGTGGCGCAGCAAGACGCGGAGAAGGCACGTTTCTTAGTCGAAAGGGCGGAACAGCAGAAGAAGGCGTCCATCATTACTGCGGAAGGTGACGCGCAGGCCGCTAGTTTAATTGCAAAGTCTCTTGGTGATTGCGGGGACGGTTTAGTCGAACTTAGAAGAATTGAAGCCGCAGAAGATATCGCCTATAATCTCTCGAAATCCCGCCAAGTAGCCTATTTGCCGTCGGGCCAGAACGTCTTACTAAACTTACCGCAATAAAACGATAAACCGGAAGAAATATTGTACACTTAAGTCGAGCATTTATATCATAACAAATGCATTTTCATGCTATAATGGTGTATGTAAAATAGATGCTGTGGCAAGCTCCCTGAAAGTGTTGCATAGCAGGAATATATATATAACATTTCGTAGCATTCATATTTCAGTTCAGGATTCGCATATTTTACAAACAAATACGTTCCTGTACCTTTTACTGTACGCAAATAATTTTGATCGATTTATTCCACGCTGGCGCGTTCTTTCTTCTTTCGGTCGCATAGTAATTACTTGACAAACTGAAAGCATCTGTTCATTGCTAGCTAACCATTCATTCTGTTTGCTTCGCGAGAAGAGGTGAGCATTTTCCTTGTGTGCGTTTCTCAATACCCCGATGTTGAATTTAAATTCAAATGCCTTGGCATTCTTAAATCTGGCGTTATTGATTTACCAATTTTAGGCTCTACCTCGACGCAATCATTCACGTGAGCTAGTACGCAATCATGCAGCTCTGATAGTTTCAGTGTCAATGGGAATTGCATTTTTACAGGGATTCTACAACTTTTGTTACGACTTATATTTATGTTACATCGTAAGGTCGTCGTATTGTCGCAATCGAATCGATTTGTAAACTCCTCGGGGTACTATGTAGTAGAGCAAAGCTACGAAAAATAATACGCACTCGCGCAACCACGGTTGTGAGACGAGTTTGTACCGCAAAATCTGTAATGCAACATATATTTTTAACACGATGACTAACCCGAAACTGTTACATTCATCAGGGAGAAGCAAACGTGTTTACGGCGTAGTAATAGTTTATACACGCATACAGTATGCCTGTGAATAATGTTAGTAACTGTTGTTGTAAAGGTCTCCCCAATTTAAAAGTTATTTTTCAGAATGGAAAGTTTCAGAAAATCTTATTTGGCTCGCCCCTTGTAAAGTTCTATCGCGCTCGCGTTTTCACTAAATTTCTGCTCCGTTGATCTTTCAACTATCTGGCTCCATCGGGGCGATCCGTTCACACGGGAATGGCCCGATAGATTACGACGATCAATCAGCGACTCGAAATTGGTGAAAGATCATCTCGGTCGGGGTGCTACGGTGCACCGTTTGTCGGCATTCCCAGTTAAGAGAGAAAACAATTCATCATAATTTGGCGAGCACCGCGGGGTTCCTACCGAAGGTGGTCCGCAGCGAAAATTGGAAATACGCGTTGCTAAGTTGGATCTTCCCTTGCTAAGCTTGAACACCGATTCTCGCTTGTGCTTCCATCGAAATTTACATTTTCTTAGGGCTCGCGATTTAATTGTTCCGGGTCGAAACGAATGGTATGTCTCTGCTCCGTCTTCCTCTTATAATTCCTTCAATTTGGGCAATGTTTCAAATCTAGAGCCACCGCGGTGATAGATCGTACCGGTATAATTTTCACTAAATTATAAACTAACCGGGACCAGTCACAGGCTGTAGGTGCAAGGGGTGAGAATGGAGGCGGTAGGAGCGCGAGGCGAAAGCAGATTAGCGTGAATAATGAAGACACGACCCCGTGAAAGCCTAAGCGGGCCTCCTTAAGTCTGCTCCTTCGAGTAGAAGCCGAAGCCGGAAAGGAAGGATGCTGGCTGAGAGGTGGAGCGGACAGAAAGGAGGTAGAAGCAGTTAATTACTCCTCCCATCCAGGGGATAACGACTTCCCCTTATTTGTCGAGAGGCGCAAACAGCCAACCCTCGGTGAAATCCCTTGGCAAGACGCTTTCTTGGATATATACCTCCCAAAGTCTTGGATCTATCCCATAACTCGAGCGTGCTCCCGTTTCGATGGTAACTGATGGACCCAAAGCTACCAAGGAGTCGTGAAACTGTAACCCCGGCAGCATCACCCTCACCAGGATCAAGTTCGACCGATCCTACGATTTACACGGCAAGATACATAAAATCGACGAGTAGATACTCGCTCCAATCTACCGCATCGTAGATCCCGTTAATTGAACCCCCCAACGCTTTCGGTAAATTTGCCGGAGCCGATGCCACAATTACGCGTTTGTAAGCGCAAGCAATTAGCAGGCCGAAATATTAGCGCGTGAGCATGTAAATCGTTTCAATAAACCAATAAACGGCATGGCCCGACGCAGGGGTTGGCGAACAAATTTGTGCGGCTCGACGCAATTGGATTACATTCTGCGGGAGCGATATTACGGATGATTATGTATGCTGGGGGAACAGAAGAGGATGCGTAACGACATTTCGGCTGGAAGTTCAAGGTCGTCGTCATTACCGCCGGTGTCCCAGAAGACGGCGCGGAGGATCGCCAGGCGACAAAGGGTGGCACATGTTCCCCGGGCCATGGATGCGTGCAACGAAATAAATAATAGGTACAGCCGAATACGCACACGTGGAACGTGGGAGAAGGAGGAGGGGGGGGGGGCAGACTAATTACGAAAGAAATCATAATAGGCGCACATGCACCGCGGGCTGTCGGGCTAACGATCGCTTCCTCTGCATCTGCACCTGTTACTGCGACCCTACGGTTGCATTGATGCACGCGAGCCGCATATGCCGATGGCCTTCGCCGAAGACACGACCGCCTAAAGCGGCGGCCCCCTTTTCGCCGTTCCGTAGCTTTCAGAATTTTCGGAGATCCGCTGCATTCGGGATCCTAGTCCCCGCAGCACCCCTAGATCCTCCTAATTGAAGTTCGACTGGAGAAGCACAATTTCAACTTACCCAATAATACCAGCCTTGCAGAAGCTGGAGGACAGTGGGCACGTCACGACCAACGGGCACGATAACCGTGAGCGTCGTTCGAACGGAACGGCGGCACCCCTCTCAAAAGGAATTGCTGCTTTGAACCGGTCAGCGTAATAAACGAAAACGTTGTTAATTAAGGCGGAAAATATGGAAACGAAAACGGTCCCTGGTTGGGGCGTTCACAGCTCCGTTCCCCTTTTCATTGCGGTGGACGCGAGACTGCGGGGCATGTAACGAAACTCGTTGACCACTGTCCGAATTAGAATCCGGAAAATTGGATGGGTCGTGGCATTAAATGGCCATGGCCCGCGTTTCCTTTTGTCCCGTTTCGCTGATTGCTCATTTCGGTGGTAACTCGTGCATGGAATATACTTTGTTGCTCTGCAGAAGAATTAGGAACGTCCGATGGCTGAATATTTGCACGCGATTTCTTCACCCTTACTTGGAATTATTTCTATGTCACTTCGATAGCTTGATGTTTCGCTTACGATCAGCAGGATGCTCGTTTCTTTGGCAAATTTTCGGTTAGCGCCTGCAGGCGAGGCCCGACGCCGGATGGTCAGAACCCGAAGATATTGCACTCTAAAGTGTTTCAACTGATTAAGGGAAGCGCCATTCGGTTAGCATAATCTCGAGCTCGGGACGAGCGACCGCTCGATTGCACCTCTTCACCCCTTGTCCCTCTCATTTTCTCGGGCAGCTCGCACGCGAGGAGTAATTTTCAATAAGTGCAGCCTGCCCGATTTTGTCGCTGATCGTCTTCTATTTAGTTGATGCACGGCCAACGGTAGTCCAGCCATCCGCGCTCTTCCTTTTTCGCCCTATTTTTCTCTCCCTCCCAGCTTCGAGACCATAGTATATACCTGTATACTTGGCTGAGCGCAGTAGAGCAACAAGAACGCATAGTTTCGGGCGAACCATCCGACACCTCGTACGCTTGCCATTCACCTTTCCGCCGTAAAACAAAACGGTTTCGGGCTGAGGCCTCGGGGAACCTCCGCAACAGATTGATTTACATCGAAGTCAGCCTGGAGCCGGCCTGTAATCTCGCGACCATGCCGGTCAGAATACACGCGACCGTCGGGTTCATCCCTTTCACGATCCCTGGGGGGTGCATTAGGGCTCGAGTGTCCTGTCGAGAGGCAATCAACTAACGCTTAATATCGCGTGGATTAGTTTGCTCTGCCAACTTGTGTCGATAAACCGCGATTCAGGGGAGCACGGTCTGCGGCCGTATCGTTTATTCCTCTGCGATTCCTTTCGCGTGTCTGACGCCCCGATTTCGTCTAGGTGGAATTGCCGGCCACTCGTCACGGGACAAAGGGCGAAGCCTTCGAAAGCGGAGAGAAAAAAGTGGAGCCACGCTCCCGTTAGGCGGGTTTCCTCCTCAGAAGCGTCCTCAGGAAGTGCGGAGGTCATCGCGTGCGGACCCCCGCGAGACGATCGTGGATTTCCATTGTCAACCGCCACACGAGAAAACAAGGTTCACGGCTATGGGGTGACCCGCTGTCTTCAGGGCCACCGTTATCCAGCGATCATCTTACGCACGACTGTCGCGAAACTGGAACGGACACTTCGAGGCTAATGTGACGTTTCTTCGGCGAGCCTTGTCCCGTCGCCGTAATTCGTGTTTCCTTCGGAAACTTCTGTCCCGACGCGTTCGGAGAATATCATCAAGGCGCCTTCCCCTAATTTCGCCTAGCCTAGTTCCCTGCCCGCTCGTTACCCAGTACACCCCGGTCCACCCAAGCGCGTTCTCCAACTTCACCCCGATTCTCAGCTTCGACTCCCGCCACCGTTCGCCAGGACGATCGCCTGGCTGTTCCCACAGGAACGTCTTTCGTGCTGGCCATACGAATGCGAATTCGGTCAGGAAGGAATGAGCGGCAAGAAGAGCGAAGAGGGGCCAGGATACGGGAAAGGGAAGAGGGACAGAAGGGAACTTGTAACATATGTGTAACGCAAGGGGCGTTCCGCGGCTGCGGTCCCCGTCCATCTGTGGCAAAGAGTCCAGACGTAATTGCTACATCCTCAGATGCTGTTACCCTACCTGCGTACGCCGTTCGCTCGATTCACGAAAAATCGTCACGAGCGACGGTTCACGTGTGACACGCACCGCTAAACCAAGCGCTTGCAAGCCTCCGACGAACTCGGGATCGCCTCTCGCGCTTTCGCCTTCTACATTTTTCCCCACGGATTTTCGCCTTTCCAAAATTCCTCGCGTACACCGTGTGCGAGACGCAAATACGCGTGTGCGTGTGCCCGTGATCCACGGCCTCTTCCATCACGCGACATGCCGCTGCCATCGAGGCCCGTTTTCTTCTTCCCTTCGCCTCCTTCCTCGGACCGTCCTTCTTCCTTGTCCCGAGCTTTTTCGTGGACCATCGCTCGCTGCACGTGAGGACGAAGTGAAATCAACCGTTCCAGGAAACGCGCGCTCGAAGTACGCGAAAAATTCACGATTCAAGATTTCGCTCCTTCCTTCTCTCATGCTTCGCTCTTCTATCAGTACTACGACGTCGTCGTTAGACAGAGAAAATTTCGGGGACGTTTTACCATTTTTTTTTTCTCGCGCCACAGAATGAAACTCTGTCGAACAGTCTGGTTTTAATGGGGCTTTTTATCCGCGGGCACTACCTAACGATTTCACATTGCCGCAGTTTTTGCCACGCTTAACGATACCGGCAAGATTAACCGCCCGGCGAAATAAAAGCGTGGGTGAAGATAACGTAATAAATCTTCGTTACGAGGAGAAAGCGGGAATGCATGTACAGATTGATAATGGTACGGTAAATGAAGGCGTTTTGTTTCTTAAGACACTCTTCTTAGAGACCTTGTCGCAAGCTATCAAGTTTGGGCAATTGATTCAAGAGACTATCATAGCATAGGGTATCTAAAAGGAGCTGCAAAGATCCCTTTTCGTCGAATTTATTTATACAATTGCATTTTCAATTTCATGGACAATCGGAGCCCGCCGAACAGAGATTCGTTATTTCATCGTTTGCCAAGCAAACAGACTCGTCGAGGGTGCTCCCGAAACGACCCTGGCGCTCTCGCTATTCGAAATGAAGGGTTACTGGTAAATGGCGGGTTAACCTGGTCCCGGATCCGCCTCGAAAATCCTCAGGATCTTCTAATTCAATTAGGATTCCCGCGTGGAGAGACCTGAAATCAGTCGACGATTAGGGTAACCTTATCATTACGTCCCGGGGCACTCGACACACTCAGAGGCTTCTTCCGCCCGAGCTGTATCTCTGAACAGAAAAACTGGAACGTTGAATAGCGTTTGATATTTTGCGTCTGCGGCTGTACACTCTAGTTTAGAAGTTGCTCCGAAATTCATATTTGTAATAAAAATGAAGGTCGTTTTAAAAAATCAAGGAAGGCAGAGCATTGGTTCTTATGTAGATTGTCGATTTCACTTGTCCATCATCGTTGATTGCAGTTCAGCTCTTGAGAACGGGGCTGCGTCTTCGACGGTTTCCGCTAGCGCCGGAAGTTGGACCCGTAATTTTCCACGTAATTTCAACCGAACTTTTGTCAAATCTGTGGGAACTATTTGGCAGTGGCGGCGGCGTTTATTTCCGCAGAAACCATCGGCCGCTTTTTAAACGGTAATTTCTTATCCGGCGGAAGAGGAGGAAGATGAAACGCTCCATTGATCGATGCTCTGCAAACATACAAGCGCCGTTAAAGAAATTAAATTCACGGTATCGAATGTGGCTTACAAACAGGAGACCGCTGCAGTTAGAAGAATTAATTCAGTGGTAATAAAAATTTCGAATAAGGAATGAAAGTTAAAAATATTGAAATCTAAACACGGATTTTCGAGGGTCCAATAAAGTTAAAGTAACTTTTACTCGATCCGTTATTTAAATAACTTTTTATTCAGCTGATGCCAAACTCCGGTGGAAAGGAGCTCAATTTCGCGTTTAATACAGAGGAAAGGAGGACACAACCCCACACGGTCTCTGAAAAGATCTCTCGTGTGTCCCGGTGTGCGGTTGCCGCCCTTGCGCCTCGGTGGCAGAAGCAGACGTTGTAACGTCGAGATTTACAGTGGCGCTTGTAGGCAATAAGTCATGTCCGGCGAACATGTCGCCTACCGCAGACCTTCCACGCGTGGCCCGTCTGCGTATATAAAGATGGCCGTGCCATGAAACGCGATACTCGCACACGCGGCAGCCACTCCTTCCCGATAATATCGCCGCGATGCGCCACGATTTCGGTGCATTCGCCATTTCGGTTGCATCCGAGCTTTCCATGATCGATAGACAGAATCGCGGGACGCAAGCTTCCGGACAAGTAGCACCTACACTCTACGGTTCTACCGGCGTTAAGCGTGACTATTTAAATGGTATACCTTCCAAGGTGTCGCGCCCCCCTTTTAACTCGGAGTCCGCCCTAGTAGAAAGAGTGAAGGGCCGATAGGAATACCGCGAATTTCGGCGTTCGAAGAGTTTCTTTTTCTGGCTACCCCTTTCCTTTCACCGTTCGCGGCTGAAGTGTATGGAGCAGAAGATTGCTCCTCTCTCGAGACATAATGATGATTGTACGTAATGATATCGGTGGCGCGCGGTTTCTTTCACTGTCACGCCATCCGTGGAGCAAAATCTTGGGATGTATGTAAATTTCTACCTGGCACTTCTTCCCGTTTTCTTTGATCACGGAGAGTAGTCGGGCGCGTCGACGAAATTGCTAATTCGTACGTCCGATCGCGGAGGATCCAGCGTCGGTTTCACATCCGGTCGGCCGGGCGCCCATCCCTGCGTCCTCTTCGGGGACATGCCCAATTTCTCCGAGCACGGTAACGACGGAATCGCCTGTCGGGGGAGCTGGTCCATGACACGGACCAGATCCTCATCAACAGCGACCGTTCCGCCGCTGACAGTAACGTCTCAATTAATTAAACTAACAGACGCTGATTAACCGTGCCCGTGGCTGACATTATCGCGCTGGCCGCAGCTGAGAAACCTCCACCGCGGCCGATCTTGGTCGGGTATATCGATCTAAAACGACGGAAAGAAAGGAGGACACGTTGCAGATGCGGGGCAGGGGAGGGGGAGGTTGGCTCGGAGCTAGGTACGAGTGAAGACCTCAGCCGGAGTGTGACCTCCGACCCCCGTGGATCTCGAGCGCGCATAATGCCTTATTGTAATTACAATAAAGGTTATCTCGCCGGGATTTCGAGGCTCCGGGGCCATTCAGTCGTTCGCGTTATTGAGATGGTAAGCGAGAGCCGGGCAGGGAGAGGGACAGAGAGGAGCTCGCTGGACGGAACGGTGGGAAAGAGACGGGGCGAGCCTAGTACATCAGGATACGAGAGAGGACGGCGCGGCGTACGTGTGTTTCTTCGACGTAGACGGGCCAGAAATCATGTGGGCGATAAGGTATCGGGATATTGTGTATCTGACCGAGGCTGGAACCTGAAGAAGATAGATATCCCGATACCGGTGGTTTCGCGTGCAACGGAGAAAGATGGAGGCGCCGCGCGCCGTTGAAGAAGCCCGGCGAAGAGGGATCAGTAACGGAGAGACGATCGTTCCCCGATTCGAATTTCATCGGGCCGGATCAGCCGCGTATCCTGTGCGAGCAATTACGCCGCATCTCGCCACCCGCCGCTCCGTTCCAGATACTACTAAGGACAGCTGAAACGGCAACGGTAGCTTTCGTACGAGATGAAACTTGCACGGGACTTGGAGTCGCGCGTGACTTCGGGGAACGCCGGTGTTTTCGCAGACCCGAGCGTTCCGCGCTGCAAAAGAGCGGAGGGAAGATAAACAGGGAGAAGGGAGAAACAGAAGGGCAGAAGTGGAGAATGAGCGATGGGAAGGGCTGGAGTGGAGAGCGCGGCAAAGGCAGAAGGAAGCAAAAGGGCCGAAAAGGGGAGGTAGAGGTAGAAAGGAAGAAAGAGTACGGCGAGGGACGACGGTGCCTTTTCAATTAATTCGATTGCGCGTAAACGCCTCTTCCTGCCGATGATTTACGGATTTCCAATCCACGGATCTCTCTGCCGACCGATCCTCGAGCGTGCTCGAGCGTGCAGTGAATCAGTCACGAAGGTACACGTGCTTTGTGCACACGTACGCCCCGGTTGCGAGGGAAGGCACGAGTACCGGTACGAGTGCATCCAGTATTCCAACCGGGCTGGCGGAGTCGGGCAGCTTCGAATTCAACGGCTTAAAAATCGTCCCTCGGAACGTCACGGAATTGTAGCGATTTTGAATAACCGCTGACGTCGGATGTACCTATATTTAGTAGCCGCGGCGGACGGTATAATCATCCGTATATTAATAATCTCGTCGATTATAATTAACAGGTGGTACACGCTTCTCGTCTCGCTTTTCTTCCTCTTGCATGGGGGTTGGCGGGCCATCGGGGGCGGTACCGGCGACCACACGCAGCCCGCCGACGTGATTCACATACCCGAGTACCCAAAAGTACAGTACACGTTCTTTATTGCGCCTTTCTTAATTGCCGGCCGTCTTAAAAGGCCGTTGAACGAATTCAGTTTATAGTAATCAAGAAATCACAGTAGCAATTCGGGTATGTCCCACTTGAATCATACGGCGCCAACGTTCCGGCTAGCCACCGTTGTCAGCCATTTGGTATTTATAAGAGTTCGCAACTTTGCTTGCGCCAACAGTGTTACCAATTACAACCTCTGTGATCGCTGCTCGCGTACGAGCGCTTATTTCCTCCCGTTGCGTTACACCACCCGTTAGAGAGACTCTCGCCGCAGAGGGTGTGATTTACGTGTCCCCTGATTTACACTGATTACGGGCCCCGCCGCGTCGCAAAGCAAACACTGCCTTCTTCCCGTTCTTTCCCCCCCCCCCCTTTCACCCTCAGCAGCTCGGTCAGCCGTCCGCAGCTCGGCCAGCACCCACTTCTCGCGAGCAACATCAGCCGCCGCTGATTGATTTCACTCAGCTATTAAATTAATTCCCTCGGAGATCCACTCACAAGGAGAGTATTTTAGGTGTCCGCCTCCGATCATTTTGATTTTTGGATATTTTATAGAGGACCGAAAAATAAGAAATACGTGTTTTTTTATTTTTCCCCGTTTTCATATTTGGGGGGTGAAAACTGCGTTCAAAGTTAGGGTTGAAAAATCATTTTTGTGGAATATCTCGAGAACTATTAGAGATAGGGGAATAGTGTCAATGGACGAATTTTGTGTCTTTGAATGCGAAATATGACTGACTCACCAAATGAATTTATTTAAACAAATGGACTTTTTGAAAATCTGGTGAGTCAGTCATTTTCGCATTCAAAGACAAAAAATTCGTCCATTGACACTATTCCCCTATCTCTAATAGTTCTCGAGATATTCCACAAAAATGATTTTTCAACCCTAACTTTGAACGCAGTTTTCACCCCCCAAATATGAAAACGGGGAAAAATAAAAAAACACGTATTTCTTATTTTTCGGTCCTCTATAACATATCCAAAAATCAAAATGATCAGAGGCGGACACCTAAAATACTCTCCTTGTCAGTCGGCGTTCACAGAGCCCCCTCTCGTCGACTTCTGAATTTTTAACGGAAGTCTCGCGTTGGATAGGCTCGAGAACGGAAGTTCAATTTTGCGGTGATGCTCGGGCAATCTTCTTCGGAGCAGACCAGTAAGAACACACTGTCGCAAGGTGCACCGTTCCTCCTCGAAAATTGCATCGCGTGTCACTGTCCCTCCGGATCTCCGTCGAGTTTTCTAGGTGCTGGGGGGCCGTCGGAGTCCTAGAACGACCGGTTCTGCGAGAATCCACGTTCCCGGTCTGGTTCGCTTCTAATCTCATTCACCCGACTGATACTCGTTAAAGCTGTTCGTGTCCCGAGCCGATGGATGCCCGTACGATCCGGCGTTTACATTTGAAATTCGCCTAGGGTTTATCACCTCGCGGACGTGCCGCGGCAAATTGGCTCCGGAGGTATTTAGAAGAGCGCCCGTGCACGAGGCTCCAGCCGTCAAACTCCTCTTTTGCTCCTCTCTCTCTCTCTCTCTTTCTCTCTACTATTTCACCTCCCGTCTTCTTTTTCCTACATTCGCGTCGGTGCAACCTTCTTGCTCGTCAGGCTCCGATTCCCTTTGATTCTCGCAGCCACGTGCGTCCACATCGAAGCTCCTTCCTCGTCTCATCAGTCCGTTCTTCCTTTGACGCTTTTTTGCACGGAGAGAAGCTCCGGAAAGCCTACAATCGTTTAACGACTCACGTATCACGGATGCACTTAGCGGGACAAGTGCACCGGCCCCTCTGTAAATTTGTCTAATATTTATCGTCCCGCGGACACGCCGTGGCAAATTGGCTCGCGAGTCGTTTAAGGGGCTGGTCCTCCTTGCACCCCGTCCCAACGATTTTTTCATCACCTCGACCTTTCCCTCCCCCCAGTTCGCCCCGCCGCATGCTTCCCCTCTTCTATGCCGTCTCTCTCTTTCTCCACGGCGTAGTTTCTTTTTGCTCTTCCGGAGCGTCTTCGAGGAGGAGCCCTCCGGCAAACGTGACCGGACGGGCCCGAATCATAAATTCCGCCGAGTAATGTAACGTCCGCCGCGATTATTTACTGATACTTACCCGATGGCCAGAGCCCACCGGAGCAACCTACCCAGTGTTCCCTCAAACTTTTCTTCGGCCGAGGGGGCAGAGTTTGCCCACGGTGCCTTCCTACCGATCTCGCGAACTCCGTTACTTTCGAACGTGAACCAGAGCCTCCTTGCTTAAACGTTTGCCCCGCCGTTAGACTCGCTAAACGGTTTACGCTTGAATTTAGACAAACTCGAACAGAAACGAGTGTGAACCGCGGAGCCTCGAATTTCCAAGAAACTATTCTTCCATCTTCGCGCGGGAACTGTTACGAATTATTGTCGTCGCAGATATTAACGGGGCACTCTCCTTGGCCGAGGATAAAGGAGGAAGTTGGGGCGTATATTATCCGGTCGGCCACCCCCTTCGTCGAATTATTAAAAGCTAAACTGGCTTTGATTTATAAGGGGGCAGAGCCGTCCCGCGCCACCAAAATTCAACGGTGGGTTAAAAGGAACGCTGCCTCGCAGAGGGGGTGGAAACGCGGCGAGGCGGTACCGAGATTAATTTTATTACTTCCGCTCGAGTAATTATCGCATTACTTTGCCGCGGCGGAGAAAGTTGCTGCGAGCTGTTACCGCCGCCTTTCTTGATAATGCCTTTATCTTGCCGGATCCCCGTAATTCTTTCCTGCTTTCCTTCGCCGAGAATTATCCTCGAGGATCACTAGGATACTCCGTTCACTGCTATTTTACGTTAATCCCGAGCAACATTACAATTCAGAGATTCAAATTATTAAGGGGACAACACGGGATCGCGCGGCTCGGGGGGATAATTAAACAGGCGGCAAGTGTGGTGGACGAGAGGGTGGTGTAAAAATGGTGGAGGCGACCCGTGCGCGACAGTTAGTCGGCCGCGCGTCTTAATTCCTTCGTAAATCGCGTCGTCGTCCAAGCAGCAGGCAGCGGGAAACCGCGCGGCGCGCGGATGAAAGGTGCGAAGGAAGGGGCTTTGCAAAAGACAGGGATGAAAGGGCCGAAGCGAGGGGGTCGTTGCCGTATACGCGCTACCCCCCCCCCCTCGCGAGTCACGCAGACGCGCGACCGAGTCGTACCTGTAAGAAGATCCTGGGTTCGAGTTCCTTCGGTGTTCGCTGTAACGCCGGTGGTCGATGGTCGGGCAGGGAAAACGGGAATGAGGTCTGAAAAAAAATGCGGCAAGGGGGTGTGGAGCGGAGTCTCATCTCCAGCTGAGCTTCTCTGGCGCGATACACGTACACCTTTCTCGGGCACAGCCGCGCGGATCTTCGTGCGAGCAAATATTTTAGCGGACGTGGTCGGGGGTGAAGTCGTCGCCACGACCCCTCCCGCCATCCCCTATTTCCCCGGGCCGCCCTCCTCGCGGGGGGGGGGGGGGGGGCGAGTCGCAAGCCAGCGGGCCCACTCGTGGCGCGCAAATGAGGTGGAAAAGATAAAGGCCGTGGCGGGCGATCATTAACATGCGCGCTCCGCTTTCGAGGAGCCGCTCGAGGGTGACTCGGTGGTAGGTTTAGCTCCGCGGGTTTTTAGATGTGCGCGTCCCTATGTATCCTCTGCACTCTATATAAACAGACAGAAGGAAAAAATGTATATAGTTGGACGGCATTATGTACTGATCCAGAAGCGCGGGGGTGTTGGTGAGCGCGTACGGAGAGAAAAACCGGCTCTGTACGCGCGCGCGCGTATTTATTATATAACCGTGCCCTATGTATTACCCCGTGATGGTAGCGCGACGGGAAGGTGGGAAGATAGAAAAAAAAAGAAGGAGGCCGTGGAGTGAGGAGGAAAGACAGGGATGCTGAGCGGAGGAGGACGGTTAGGGGGGGGGGGGGGTGGAAACTCGCGAGGAGATGCCAACCTAATGGCGGCAGCAATTAACAACAAACACCGCTCATTAATCGCGAGAGAGTCCTCGTTCGCTCTATCTTTCTTCGTCTTCCCGTCCCTTTCTCCATCCGTTACCCACGGACTCTGTCTCTTTCCTTCGGCGCGGGCTCGGCTCGGCTGTCTTGTATTTTTTATCCTTCTCCAGCCAGCCAGCCAGCCAGCCAGCCGCGCCTCCCCCTTTCCCCGGGAGCATCGCTTACCCCTTTCACCCTTCAGCGAGCCTTCCAACCGTCCGCGAAGTTTCCTATTAAAAGGGAAGGTATGATAATAACGCCGCGGCTCTCGACGCGGTCTTTTCACTCCAACGACCAGCAGGTTGTTGTAGGTTTCTCCGTGTGTACGCGCCAGCCAGGGGAGGGCGTTACTTTTACGGGGAGCGCGCCTCGTTTATCCCGGGGATGACGGGGTAAGTCTTGCTACTAGCCGTAACAATTGGGTGAAACGAAGTTAAGAGATGCCTCCGTTTCAGTTTGTCCCGGGGAAACGTCGGGGAACGTTCCCTCCTTATTCCGTTGCCCCAACGAACTCGGGCGAAATTATTCTTTCGCATTCTCGATTGTTCGGCTTTAACGACGCTACGCAACCGAACCGTTCCAGTCAATTTTTCCAGGGGAACGGCAGAGAAAGCTCCAGTTCTGAGCCATCGGGGAAAGGAAGGAAGCAATTAACAGTACGCCTCTAGACAGGATAATTACGGTGCGCGCGTGACGCGGGCCAGGATAGAGTCCAATGATCTTCTTTGTTTTCTCTGCTCGCCGGCCGCATCGTTTTTGCCGAAATATTCGTGGGGGAGCCGGCGAACGTTAGCACGGGAAGAACGAAGGCGAATACGAAGCAGAAGGGACGGTGGAGCGAGGTGCAGAAGACGCGGTGAAGCTACCGGTCGAGGCGCGAAAGAGGAACAGAAGGCACGACAGCAAACTGCGACAGGACATGCGAGCACAAAGATGAATCCTGATCACGCACGCTCCCTCCGGTCCTCCCGTTCGTACGCTGCCGACGCTCTGCTCTCGTTCCTTCGTATCCCCGATAATTGGAAATCAGCCTGAATATAAATAAACCGCCGCGATCCCACTTGCTTTCTCCCTTTCCTTCCATCCTTCGCGCGGCTCCTTTTCTCGGGGAGGTGCTCCTTCATTTGCATAATGGTTTCTCGTCAGGCCGCGAGAGGGGAGGAGAATTCAGCTGGCTGGCGGGGAAAAAAAGGTCGGCCTCTAGCGAGAAAGCTGTTATTTCGGAATTTCTTACCCGCTGTCCCCTCGGTTTCGCGTTTAATCGACGCCTAAACGGCGTTGATAACGCAGCGGGGAAGCAACTAGCCCGGTCCGTCGAATATATTCCAACCAGCAATTGATAAGTTTCCAATTAAAACCGGGACGAGCGGTCTAGTTGCCGCTTAGAGAAGATCCCACGGCTGCTTCTTATCGATCCGACGGTTATTACCGCTGTTTTCGTCTTCCTCCGCCGCCAGCCACTTTCCGCTTTCGTTACATCGCGCGTCGCTCCAGGAAAAGGTAAAAAGACGACGCTCCCCGGAGCGGCAATTCCACGCTACATCGTGTAAATTACTGCGATTTAATTACTCGGTGACACTCGCTGCCGCGTCACCGGTCACGGGTTAATTATCCCGTTAACAAGGCTCGATATTAACACGTTCACCCTCCTCCCCCCCCCCCCCCCCGCCCCAAACGAGGAGATCAAGTTTTTCTGCGCGACGCGCTGTGCAACGAGCGCCAACTGCCGCCTGGCCTCCTCCGCCTCGTCCTCCTCCTCGCGCTCCTCCTCCACCGACGAGTCGTTAACGCGAAGAAATCTTTGAAGGACCCCGGAGAGCCGGTTAAGGGACTTCTCCTTTCTGTCGCGAGTGGAAACGACCTTCCGCGCGCGGTTCACGAGCATTTAGGCGCGAGAAAAGCGCGACTCACGCGCTTCCTACTCTGAATCCGAATGTCGGGGAAGTAATGAGGAGGGCACCGTCTTAAAGAACGCATTCAGGGGACGCGCGGAGGGGTAAGAGGACCGTCCGAGGAGGCGCGAGAGGCGGGAGGAATCGCGGGAGGACCAGGGAACTTTGAAAGGCGCGGGTCTTTTGATTTTTCAACGCTTCTCTTCCGGACGATCCGAGGCAGCTCGCTCGCGATACCGGTGCCGCGCGTTCCCTGACAAATTATGCGGAAAAGTTGTGTAAAAAGAAAAGAGCCGCGACGACGGCCCACTATTCACTGGGACGTTTGAGCTCGACGAACATGGCGGCCAGGGTGATCGTTTAATGAGTCTCGCGGTGTGCGAAACCCGCGCCCGCCAGGCGAGCACGATTCGCGCGAGCTCGGCCACTGTGCGGGGAATTTTTTAAGCGTTTCATTTTATTTCTGGCGACGAAGCGTTGAAGTGTGTCGAAAAATCCGGCCGGCTTGGAGCCCGTCGACGCGTCCCCTAAGAGCTCGTTAAAATTTGATCAACGCCCGCGTATCTATTTCTCACGGGGAATTTCACGCGATAATTTGATGGGCTGTTCTCGTCGCTCGCCGGTCGATATCCGGCATGTTCCGTAAGTGCACCTGAGGGGAGGTCCAAATGGTCGCAGGTTAAATAAAAATACGTGTCAGGTGAATTTCTGAATTAACGACGCCCCGCGGATCGCCTGAACGAGCTTCAAACACGACCACGATCGGCGCCTCCTTACACCCATAACGCCGAGGCGCGCGTAAATATAACTCGGTGGCATTCAGTCGCCGGCTAGCAGCCGAACGTGAATGAACTATCAGGGGTGATTTGATATCAATGGCAAAACGACCAATTCGTTACATTTATATCGCTGAAACAATTTATTTAACAATTCTCTGATTCACTTTGCAGTTTCGTTACCTCTTCCATTTCTGTATCAATTGTTACATAAATGTACACGCAGTATTTCGTTTTTAACAGATATTATCTGTTGCCGACGAATTTATATGTCCATCCATCTGTACCGTAAACTGGGGGCATTGGCAGTACGGGGTAACATTGGCATCTACTTAACATCTATTAAAAAGGAAAAGGAAAACAATTTTATCCATTTTTACACTTGTAGTGCAATTACAAACGATGCAATGTTATAATAGAATACCTAAACCAAATTTAAAAATGTTAATTAAAAGAATATAAAATTGAGTGCATTGAACATAAAAAGAAATAAATTTAAGTGTCAATGTAAGTTCAGATGTGGTGAAACTTTAACTTTTTAGTGCTAGCTATTTATATATGATATTACCCCGTAACTGGGTGACATTGGCACATATTTAACATGTATTAAGGGATCATATACGTTTCTCGGCGCTAAACAGTGGTCAATGTTTGGGAGTAATTCAGGGATAAACTATTAGTCCGATTGATTTAATTCTTTTTGTGTGTTTATAGGCATATGTTTATATACCTATGGTTATATACCTCAGGTATGAGAATTGGAAAATTTGTAAAAATGTGGGTTTTTCTCGAAACAGCATTTTCCAAGACGGTGGGCATGATACCGTAAACTGGGGGAACATTGGCATGTTTTTGGAACATTTTGCTATATAATGTAAAAATTAACATTTTTACATTTGCTTTAAGTAGCCTATCATAACATTGCATCTTTTTTGAATGCACTACAAGTGTCAAAATGCATAAAATTTTTGTCCTTAACCTTTTTTATTACATGTTAAATATGTACCCGGTTACGAGGTATCATTGGCAAATCATATATAAATAGCACTAAAAAGTAAAAGTTTTACCGCATCTGAACTTACGTTAACACTTACATTTGTTTCTTTTTATGTTCAATGCATTCTATTTTATGTTTCTTTAATTTTTTTATTTTTTTATTTTTTTAATTAACATTTTAAAATTTGGTTTAGGTATCCTATTATAACATTGCTTCGTTTGTGAATGTACTACATGTGTAAAAATGCATAATTTTTTTTTCCTTTCCCTTTTTAACAGATGTTAAGTAGATGCCAATGTTACCCCGTACTGCCAATGTTCATCCGATTAACTTCATTACTTACACACGTATTCTACATAAGATTCGTTATCGAGTGACCTCGAGCTTTTTCAATTAAATTAAACCATTTCTTAATAACAAGCAAAAACGTACGACTTTTATAGCGAAAATCACGATCCTTTTCTTCAAAGTATTACCATTTCCACGTTTTTTTTTCGAAAAATGGCGACGTCATCCGATAACTATGATCCCAAAGATTGTTAAAAAATCGGTGATTTTTGTTTCAGACCACTCGTACGGGCTGAATCATGCCCACCGTTTTGGGCGGCGCCAGAAAACATGTTCTACGCCACTGCCCGCGGACGCCACATTTTTAAAAATTTGCCAATTCTCATACTTGTTTTATAATCTATAGACGTATACCTATAACACACAAACAGAATTAAACCAATCGGACTAATAGTTTATCCCTGAATTACTCCCAAACATTGACCACGTTTTAGCGCCGAGAAACGTATACGATCCCTTAAAGAAGGTTAAGGACAAAAATTTTATGCATTTTTGCGCTTGTGGTGCATTCGCAAAACTTGCAATGTTATGATAGGATACTTGAAGCAAATGTAAAAATGTCAATTTTTATATTACACAGCAAAATGTTCCAAAAACATGCCAATGTTACCCCAGTTTACGGATATCTAATGGGACGTAATCGTTCTGATTTTAGTTTCTCGGCGAAGCAAGAAGAAATAGGGTAGTTTATAAACGCGTGTCCACGGTCGCACGAAGCCTTTTCGATCGGTGATGGACTCACGCACCCCGGACAGTTCTAGGAGCTCGTGCAGGCTTCCAGCGGCTGGTCCAGGACCTGACGGGGATGTATAACGTTGTAATTTCAGATAAGCGTGTCCCGGGAGACACGCATTGTGCCGTTGGCCGGCTGTTCTCTGGCTTCCTTCGACGCGGCCCGCGTGTCGCAGGATGTTCCCCGTGTGCACGCATACAGGCGCGCTCGCCTCCGCTCCCCTCGTTCATTACGGGGTGAATCGCGATATCTCGACGCCACGACACCCTCCGCCGTCGAGAAATTTTCGGGCCTGCCCGAGGATCCTTGCACTTTGACGCTCGTTGCTTACGTTTGTTATTACGACGCAACGAGTTACGCCGTAATTTGCGGGGATACGCCACTCCCGCTGCAGACATTGTTCCCTACGGTTAATTAACAGCGCGATTAACGCGCGCTGGGGGCGCTGAGTGGCGGGAAGAAGCGTTTCTTTGTGTCGGGACAGCGGTTTACTTTCCGTTGAGTGACGCGAAATCTCTGCCGATCCGTGGACTCGGTTTTCAGAGGAAGCTCGAGGGAGGCGGCTCGGGAATAAAGATCCAGCTACTTGTTACAGGGATACCTGGCTCGGTGGAGGCCTAATGGCTTTCATTATCAAACCAGTTGAGAATCGACGGAAAGAGTGCGTGAACTCACCCTAAACGCTGACAATGGGGCGGGGTGGAATGGTGGGGGACGTAGAAAATGACGAACCGATGATCTTCCCTGGGGACGCCCACGTGGGGACACGGTAGAATGGGATTCTTAATTAATCTTTGCATTTCCATTAGGATTTACGTTATTGCTTTGGCTGCCCACCAAATAGATTCTTCAGCGACGGGGAGATAAAGCTGCGCCGCGCGGCGATACGCTGCTTCCACCCGGTACACCTCGATACGATCGTACCCTTTGACAAAAAAGGAAAAAAGGGCAAGATGGAAATCACATTGGAGTTGGCGGGCATCGAGCTGTCCAAGCGGCACGAACAATTAACCTGCCGCGTCGATGATCGCTGACCAATGTCATTCTTCGACCGTGCATTGTCCAAAGAAGTGCTTGAATCGTGGATTTTACGGTGATGACAAACAGCGAATGGCGTCATGTTTCGCTTCAACACGCTTTCCACGATGCTCTAGATCGGTGTGGATAATTGTTATGTCGAAGCTACTCTAACGCAATGTTGTTACAAACGTGTAAGAGCCGCGCCGAGGATTTGCACAGCGCTGCTTCCAGAAAAGCCTACAACACACCGTCTGCATCCGGTATCAATTGACGGCCCACTTAACACCCGTAACGTCTGCACAATGTTTGACTTGTACATGGGTCCCGGTGGGCGGTGTGTGGGCGAACACCATAAGCTCCTTACTTATGCATTCTCGTTGCAGCGCGTCGAGGAAATTAATGCATACGCGTGTTACGTCGGACCTCGAAAATGCCGCTGCTGTGAGCCTTCCAATCTGGCCCGAAAGTTTAATCGTGCAACTGTGCGCCGCTGTGGAGAAGTTCGCTTCTGGCTGATTCTTCAACCTTCCTCCACAGTAAGGATCGCGTAAGGATGTATCGGACCTGTCTTTAAAGTGGTACCAAGTTGATGAAGATTTGCGAGATTGTTCTTTCTAATCTTTCGGATGTGCTGCAAAAATTTTAAACGAATTCACTAAACGGTTGGTGAGTTATAACAATTTTAATTTTCACTGACTTTACAAGTAGGTACTCTTACGGACAGAGACGATCTTGACAGATAAAACAGTTGAAGAAATATTGAAGAAATGGTACCAATGTTTTCAATTTTTTTTACATGTAGTATACTGCCCTCTTTAGTTAAAATGTCATATCTAGCATTTTGAAACAACCGAGAAAACTGAGGTTTTATCATTTACTTTCTACCACACTTATTTTCCTTCATTCAAATTAAAACATGTTGTCATTATTTTGTAATAGCTTAATATAATTGTTTGCAATAGGTGTACCAGCAGGGAATGTTTTATTAACGTGCTAATTAATTAATTGTTTTAGATAAGATATTTTAACCATTTTAAAAGAAGTTAGGTTAAATACATTAAACTGTTTATAAATATTTACGAAGCACGTAGAGTTTTCTAACTTTACTTAAAAGGTAAAAGACGCGTGGAACTTCAAATATTTCAACATATCTCAAAAAATGAAAAAATGCTAGATAGGACAGTTTAATTAAGGAGGGCAGTGTAGGGATTGATGAAAATATCTGCCGAGTTTCAATCGTTTTCACTACACCGTTTTAAAGAAATAAATTATAACTTGAGAGAATTGTGAATTCATGGTATTTTCACTGCCAAAAGTTTAGCAAATAATGCTGGAAAATGCATTTTTGAAGTGAAGAATACCTTTCTAGGAGTAAAACTAAGACTCCAACTGCCGTTCGAGTTCCTTACATCTAGATTTACTGTGCGTAAGACGTAGACATTCAAGTATCTCAAATTTCATATACTTTTGCCTAATATTGTACGTCCGACTATCCTTAAGATATTGAGAAGCCTCTCTTAATCGAATGTTTACACAATGGGCGTGCTCGTTGCGTCACTTCAGTGGTTGAATCTTTAGTGGTCTTGTCACTTAACGCCGAAAGTAGCATCGAAATGGAATAAAATCGTAACAGCCGTGGCAGAAGCAATGTCGATCATATTTCTCGTTGTACAACTTGACCAGAGGAGGAGAAGGAATGATTAAAATCGGAGATCCTTTTAATTACCATCTGCGGCCGGTTAATCGTTCTTTTGTAGCGAAAACTTGCGCCGTCATTTGGCGGTTCGCGTATCCGGGAGAACGGGCCCGGATAACAGCGAATCCGCGCGTGAATTCGATGAACTTTGGGCTAACCGCAGCCCCGAACTTTTAAGGCAATTCGACTTGCGAAATGTTCGAAGTAAATCGACAGCCACGGCTCCGTACGTACGTAAGCTCGCCGGAGTATCTCGAACGGGGCGTGACCAGCCGGTCGTTTAACCAGGAACATAATTAAGAGGACCTCCCATCCTCTTCGTTTTTATCCCGCGGGGCTGGAATGTGGGGCGTGAATTATCTTGCAATGTTGCCCGATAAATTTCACCTCGTTGATTACACGAAACCACTTTCGGTTCCGCGGGGAGGAAAAAGTTCGCCCGCCAAATTCGCCTCGCGGTACGGAAATAAAACCAAGCGGGAGAAAAGAAGAGAAAGAAGAAAACCGGGAGTAAAGTACGACGCGCGTGTAACATACAATATTCGGGTTTGCAGACGGAACCAGCTCGGCAAATACGAGGCCCGAAATCTTTGCTCGATCCCACTATCGCCTTGGACATTAATGCCCTTTTATAGATGGGGCTACCTGTACAGTTTGAAAAGGAGAATTGAAAATGGGAAGCACGTGAATTACATTAAAGTACGAAGCACGAGTCGTAAACCTCGTTCGAACACGCCTGACATTTTCCTCCTTTCGTCGCGACCACAAAGTACCCTTTGTGTTACGATACAGGAATCCCCCATCGACAGTTTTCACCGCGGTGACTCGTGAAAGTTGGTCAGCCTTACTAAGTTGGCGTCGTTAAGATGGGAACGAGGGGCGAAAGGGAGAAATGCAAAGTGTTCATTATTTCATTATATGCCCAAAAGTGGCTGGTTTGCTGTAATATATTACGCGTCTCCGCGCACCTGCGGCAGCACGAGAAGTCGTAGGCGATCCGGGCAAAGTGTGAGGCCGCGCTGGGCCACCTATGAGGCCCTCCTCTCATATTTTTCTTTCCTCCGGTCTCGCACCAGGCCTCCAGGAATGCGGTCGAAAGGATTTTACTTTCTATTTTACCGCGACGTTTATCGATACTTATTTTAAGGACAGCAACGCTCGGCCCACCGCCCCTCTGCTCGATATTTATAATTTTCATATTTTAGCGCGTAACGCGCGTTAACCTGTCGCTAGAGCGTCGCTTTTAATTGGCGGGAATAATTTGCAAAGCTGGCGTTCGGCGATAAACAGTCGGGCAGCTCGAAATTCAATTTAATACGTCGAGGCAACGTAATCGCGCGTTCCCGTTGCAATCGCTCGAACTTTCGAACCTTCAGCCACCTCTCCTTCAGTGACGTTTCTTCTTCGATTACACCGCGCAACGATCCCTTGAGACGTTGTGGAACTCAGACCAGTGGAAATGAAGTTCCAAAGCTGTCCGCCGTTTGGCCAGATCAAAACCATCGGCATCAGCGGAGAAAGCTCTCATAAACAGGGGTGTTTTAGAATTCGAACGGCGGACCGGGGGTGGGTAGCAAACAACCGTCAGACGTGCCACCCTCCTTGCAATACGACCACTTGGGTGGCTCCCCGCATTTCATCCTCGAGAGGAATTTGGCCTCAAATTAAAAGATCTCAGCCCGAGCCCCGAATGAAATCTCGTCGCACGAGGGGTAGATACGTTCTCGAACTACGACCTACTATAATCTATACACGGGGTGTCTGGGAACTCTGCGCCCACTCAGAAAATTTTCTGGACTTTAACCGAGGCGGGTCTTCTAGCACTGGCGACTATTTGTGAGGATAGCTGGGAGTAATTAACAGCGTGAACTGTATTCTACGATAGAAATTAAAAGTTAGATATTAGCTATTAAATTAGATATTACGCAAGTTAATATTTCCAGGACAATACACCGTAGAATAATCTTTCCGCGTTCTACCGTTTCATTTCACCGTCTCGTACAAATTCTACGAACCGCTCGCGTGCGGAATAGAATCGTAACGCGGGTTCGTGTTATGGCGCAAGTTTGCCGCTACAAAACAGCTGCGAAAATTGTTACTATAATAAGGAAGCTTTAAAGAAGTAACGCGTTTTCAAGACGGATTTAATATTACATTTGGGGCCGTTTCCCGCGAGCACGAGCAGCCCCGATGGGAGAATATTTCGCACACACCCTGTAGATGGGAGCCGCGCGTACCAGAGACCGACTATCAGGCGTATTCACCGGCTTAATGCTACCAATATCCCAAAATTAAAACGCGCCCACGGCCTCGCAAATCATTCGCGCAACGGCGCGTACAACGTGGACAAAAGTAACGATGCAATGGGGAAAAAATGGAATGGAACGGGATAGCATTGTTACGTCGTAAGAAATAGTAACACTTCGGTACTGTCGCTCGACCAAACGATCTTCTAACTATTCCCGGTATCGTAGAAGCAAGCGCTTTTGAGTACAGTCATGTGTTGTGGCGATACTTGAGTGTGCTTTTGTACATCTGTCTGCGCGAGGGAAATATTTAATTATCCTTGGTAGCGGGGGCGAAGGCAAGCCGAGTAAAAGGCCATTAGTGTCCAGCCACGGCTGGTGGCATTCACGATGCTAAATAACGAAATAACGAAATCTCGAAGGGTAAACGGGTTCGTTTCCACCCTCGAGCCGCGGTCGCTGGAGAGCCTAAGAATTTCAATCTGCGGTCAGACGGGTGGCAGCGACGAGGGGTGGATCGAGAGACAACTCCCTTCCCGTGTCCCTCTGGGGTGCGACGTGATTTCATTGCACCCTATCCCCGAACGGCGGGGGGATCAACTTAAAAAATGATCCGGCAGCCGCCACCAAACCGATCTGTCAATGCGCGAGCTAATCGAGCGATCAATCTGGCACGGTTCGCTCGATCGTTTTCGATCTGCGCCGAAGATAACGCGTGACAGACTGTCCTCTATGCGTAAACGAAGTCTTCGATTCCTCGAACTAAATGCGCCCTGCGTTTAATTCTCGGCAGTTGCTGCGATTTCTCGCCGGCACGCGAGCCGTTTCCACGGCGTTTCCAGCATCATTTAGCGAGCGTGTACGAACGCGGGTGCGTGCCCCGGAAATCCGGGCAAAATGGAGCGACGGGAGGAAAAGAATGGACCCGACTTGGCTGGTCAGAACGATACCAGCTATCAGAGGCGGCCAACTGGCCTGTTGCACGGCGACAAGCAGCATTTGCATTTCAACTGTTTCGCGCACTCGCGCGGCCACTTTCGAATTCGTCCATTCAGAAATTTTTCAAGCCCTGGACGCTCGACCGTGTAGATATCCGTGGAGATCGTCGAAAATATTCATGGGAATGCCATGGGGGAAATTAATCGGCTGCCGCGATGAACACTCATGGCCGTTGCCGCACGTCCGCTCGAGTTTTTGGACCAGTTCTTCTTTCCCGTTCATTGCGATAATTCTGGTGTGAACCCACGGTAGCCCCAAGGGCTGTAAATCGCGTGACCACGTTCACCACCGAATTCCTGCCGGTGCAAAAGCATTGACCGGAGCGGAGACGCTCGCGTGTCACGAAAACGCTCCTGTTTAACCACGACATCCTTTCACACGTGAGTAAACAAATAGACGAACAAAGAAGCTGCGGTGCTGCAACAATCTCCGCCGTCGATTTTTTACCCACAGCCAAAGTTTCGAAAGCGTCAAAGGATCTCTCCTTCTCCTCGACGATCCCCCCCCCCCCCCCCCCCCCGAAAGGGGGTATAGTGGATAAGTAGGAAAGAAGCTTTCGTCTATCTCTGGGGCCGAGGGTTGAGTCTTTGGAAATAAGCAGAGTTTCTGGTAATTTCGAATAATCAGCCGAGACATCCATTTCCACCCTGTCCACCGGCCTTTTTATCATGTTCCACGTCCTCGCCCTCTTTCTTGCGAGCGCTACGAGGCGATCCACCTTAATTAATGAGTTTATTGGAAACTCTCGCGATGTTGGCCTCGGGCCACGGCAGCCCCCGGGGCAGACCAGCAAGCGGCTCGAGACTACTCGCTCCGTCACTCTCCGCCATTTTAATTTCCCCAAGAAACTTTCTAATTACGAACTTTTCTGATTAATCACAGTAATTAATTAGTAACCTCCGCGAAAGGAGGGAAAATACGAACCCGCTGGATGCGGCGAACTGCCTCCAGTTTTCATCGGGCAGCGCGCCCCCGCTCCCGTCCCCACCCCGTCATCATCCTCGTCAGCTTCTTTCCAGATTTTCTTCCCCCTCCCTGATCGCTTCAGAGTCTTTCCAGCCCGTTCTACCGACTTCGCCCCCCCCCCCCTTTGCGACTCCATTTTCATTATTTTTCAAGATTCCACGCTCCCAGTTTTCGTACCATTTCTCTCGCTTCGATTTTCGCGACTGTTCGAGTCTTTAGCCGGCTCTGGAAGACGCGATGCTGCCTTTCCTCTTCTTCTATCAGACACTTTTGCAATTACGAAATTCGTTGTTAAGGGTAAACAGGGACCTGCGTACAGTTTTTAAGGAATCAAGAAATTGATCGCCGTTATTGCGTCGTGACGTTTATAAAATTCTGGAATTTTACCGAGTTTGGGATTACAGCGCTGAGCGTGGCAAGTACAAGTCCGTCTGAAGTTTCCAACAAAATTTCGCGTCACAGGCATTCTTCCTTTTTCACGGGGAGATAGATGCGTCAGGGGCAACGGATGATAAGAGGAGGCGTCAATGATTAATATCTCGGTGCGACCGGGCTCCCATCAAGGTAGTAATTAATTCACGAAAATGTCCGGGCGTCTTATCTTCGCGAGCTTCTCCCCGCTCTTCGGTTCCTCGAAGTTACGTCGATTAACAGGTCTCAGCAGTTTCCGCTATCGCGCGAACTTTCAGAAACGTCACTGATTACCCGGACTCGCGTCTGGCGGGCATTCTTCCCGCCCGACATACTTGCCCCCGCCCCCTCCGCGAAGTAATCAACGAACGTTTTAGAAGCAACGCGAAGGATCGACGATCGCGGAGGAAGAAAGTCATAGTGTTTCTTGTTATTTAGAGGCACTTGGCCTGGAACTGGAACTCGCGTGGTTAATCCGACACCTCGTTACTAGGAAATCGTCTAAAATAGCATGAGGTTGCATCGTAGATATCCCTTATCCTTTCCTCCTTCCCATTTCGCCCTCCTAATAAGATGTTTTGATTGGCTTACCCGCTGGGCTTCGCACCTCGTGGCCGGTTCCTGGCATGTCCCAGCCAGGTAGCCAATGACTCCGCAGGATCAGGTGTACAGTATCTTTCGTAAATGAAATAAAATTCCTCGGGCGCTTCGAATTACACTGCGAGCAAACTTTTTCCGTCCTTGGACAACCAGATAACGACGCGACCGATTTTAATTCGCAAATTGTCTGCGCCTTTAAAACCTACGGTGCCATTTAGCGCACTCTGCGCCAGTCTACTCTAGTAGAGCTGTTCGAGTACTCGGAAAAAGTGAGCCGAGCCTGGCTCGGCTCGAAGAACCGAGTAGTCGTAACAACCGAGCGGCTCCAAAGAATCGAGTACTCGAATTTTTTCGAGCGGCTCGAAGAGAACCGACTAGTCGATTTTTCTTTTTTCTCTTCGAGTACTCGGCTCGGCTCGGACACCGAGTCTCGGCTAGGTCCGAATTTCAAGCTACTCGAATATTCGAGTACTCGAAAAGCCCTATCTCTGGAGTCATTTGGGTGGTGTTAGATCGTTAATTTAATTAATCTCCATCGACACTTGTGGCACACGAGGATTGCGCATTAAACGGTCAGGACGTTATTGACACAGAATCGTTATAAAAAGAGTGTTGTTGCTGGACGCTCCGCAGGTATCACGCTCACGAGGTGCGTTTTTCGAGTCCGCTTGGAGGCTGCAGAGGAGAAGGAGCCGAACTTCGTGCATGCCATACCTATCATCCGTTTCTCCTCCCTCTCCTGGATCGATCCTTGTCTCTCCTCCATCTTTCGCTCTCCCTCTCCGTCTCACCCTGCCTCACGACCGCCGAGTCATCGTGTAATGACGTGCCGGCTGTCAGACCGCGAGGCGAGGCAGCACAATTCCAGCCACGAAACGATCGGTACGCGGCATCGTCAAGAAGGCGCGAAGAACAGGGATAATGTGTAGAGAAATAAGAAGACTTAAGAAGGAAAGCCACTAAAGGGAAGAATTAAAAAATTACTCAAACGAGCCAAAGGATATAGGAAAGCAATAACCAGCGAGGAGGAGATTCTAAAGTGGAGTTACTACTTAGTTCAACTCTGTGCCGATTGAAATAGCGAGAATTTTAAGAACGGCTTACAAGGGAAGATCCCGGAAGTTCAAAAAATTCTGAAACTTTGTGGAAATTTAGATTTCCTCTAGATTACAACGCAATTTTTGTTTGCTGCCCAAACTCCCTCCAGGGGGGTGAAATTGACCCCTGAAAATTTTCCGCTTTTGCGTTATTACTGGGGAACTGTAAGAGATAGAAAAAAAGTTTTTAGACAAAATCTACTTGTTTTAACGAACAAAATCATTTGGTGTCTTAAAGTTTGCAAGTTTTCACACAAAATCGAAAAACAGCCGAATGTTCAGGGGTTAATTTCACCCGCTTAGAGTAAATTGGGGCAGGGAACAAAAATTGCGTTGTAATCAGGAGGAAATCCGCTACATATCCATAAAGTTTCAAATTTTTTGAATTTCGGGGTTCGGGATCTTTCCTTGTTAGTGACTTGTCCGCGATCGCGTATCGGCTCCCTGAGCCGTCAGGCATCAATTTCGACAGGGGTTTCGCAGGGGCCGACCCGGTGTCCGATAAAGCTGAACGAAAGTGCCGTAGGTACGTAGCTCGCGGAGACAGGTCCGCGCGACAACGGAACGGGGGCATAATTAACCGTGGCCAGGAAGAAGGACGGAAACGGGCGTGAAACGGAGGGGATCTAATTTCGTCGAGGATCCTGACACCCAGACGGACATGAACGTGAGGCGAACGTTATAGGCGATGTCCATAATGGCGATGACGCGCGGACAATGGTGCGTGGACATAAATACCGCGATCGGATCTGGCCAGGCACGCCTCCGATTAAATTAGGAACGCTGGCGAGTGGCAAAAAACGATTTAAGTGTTTAGACGGTCGAGTGGATCTCGGCTAAGGACGCTTCACTGTTACTGACGGTGCCGCGAGGCCGTCGAAATTATCGCCGATTACATTCGAATCGAGCGAGCATTCTACTTGCCAGGCGCGTGCCCCTCGACATTTTCGAGGAGTTTTAATCTGCCGGTCCCCGAGCAACGACAACTAGCTTCTGGGTATTCTAGATTCTGGATCTTACAATTAAGCCGGGAAGCTTCGCTAAGCTGTGCGACGTTATGCTATAGCATGCTACAAATTTTTTAACAAAAATTAGCTTCAACACAATCTTACGGAACCGTTTCCACCAGAAGCTAAGCCGAAACATAGCATCGCATAGCATAGCTTAGCTTAGCTTCTCGGTGGATTCCCGGCTTTAGAATTGGAATCGCAAGGGCAGGATTAGGTATCCGATCAGAAAGCGAGACGATCCAAGTTGGCTGTCGATCAACCGAGGTAGCAGAGAGTCAAAGTAAGTGGAGGAAGCGTGGCAAACGGGAGGCTGGAAAGGCGGTGCGAAATAATCAGGCCTGGTTCCCCGAGTTTCCGGTCGAAACAAGCCAGAAAAGGAGTGGAGCCACGGCGAGGACGCGCGTCGCGAGGCAAAGAACCGAGTCGAGGAGTCAGGATAATTCGTGTGATCAAAGCGACCGGCTCGTTGGTGTCTCGCACTGGCATCGTCTCACCTTTAATAAAGCTATCTGGCATCTCTAATATCTCTTCTCGGCCCCTCTCCCTTCACGGAGAGAGGCAGTGAGGGGCGGAGGGGGCGGCCGGGACGGGCAAGGGTGAACGATGACGGGGACGAAGAGGACGAGGAGGACGAAACGGAGGAAGACGGGGAAGGAGGGGGACGCGCGGTGTCGAACGTTGCGAGGAACTCGGTACGAGGGAGTGGAGAGGAGGAGAGAGATCTCGGGCCTCTTTGCTCGAGAGTCGAGACACCTTTCCACAACGAGGCCTTGTTCAGCAGGAGAAAAGACACGTCAGCCGTGTACGCACCTCGTCTCTTCGGGGCCATCGATACGACGACGTGGATACCTTCTTTCGATCTCGCGGCTACGTCTTCCCTCCCCCTTCCCCCGGCAGTCTTACTTATTATAGTTACAATTCGCAGCCGATGCTTATCGGCGACCGCCGTCAATTAAGCAATTATCGACACCTTCCTCCGCCCAGGCCGCGGCCAGCAAGGACCCAGAACACCGTGTCTGCTGGCTCATGGCCTCCAACTCGAATCGATCGAACGTTGCGGGGATCCATGCATCCTCCCCGCCCTCTGCCCTTCGCCGTTCGCGAACCTCCTTTCGGTATAATTTCTTACCACTCAAGGGCTCCGTTTTCCTCGTCACTTTTCTCACCATCCAGCGGCGAAATTCGCCTAGATTCTTATCACCCAGCCACCGCCAATTAAGCAATCGTAGTCGCGCCCGGAGTTACATGGATGTCGCAAGAAAGAACCCCCCCGATATCATGGGCAAGGGGCGAAGATACGGAAACGGTTCTATGGACTTAATTGACCATGGCGAAGCGGCGTCCTGCGAGCCATTAGAGGAGTTATCGAAGTCCACCGGGTAGTCCATCAGCAAACTCGTTAAGTTGATTAACCTCCGATGCACCGTGCAACTTCTCGCGCCGCTAATAACAAATGGGGGATGTGTAGATAAAACTGTGAAATATACCCGGTTATTAATTTCACGGTAACGATTGTCTGCGGGAGGCTAAAGTAGATTACGCTCGACGGGCCGGCATGTTTTCGCGTTTCTTTTATCCCGCGCGGCGCTTTAACTAAGGAAAACGAGTGCCCGTCAACGGGGCAAGCCTCTGAAACTTCTTCGCCCTGGCGCGTCAACGTCCGCTAGCTTTACAGCGGGATACAAGGTATCTGAGAGAAATCGAGGCAAGATAGCCTTAGATTTATGGCGCGAAGAGCGTAAAATTCGGTAGGTAAAGGGTGCGCGAATCGATCAACATTTAATAAACCGCAGGAAGCGACGGGGAGGAGGGCTGGCCGAACAAACGAATCGCCGGCTCGGTTAATTGGCGCGCGCGGGTTTCCTTAAATCAAAAACTGTCACGGCTCCGATACTCGTATATCAGATATCGATCTCCGTTGTTATTTACGAGGCAACCGGATCGTGTCAACGTAACAGCTTCCAGGATACCGGTGTCCTGATCACGTACCGTGTGTCCCCCGCCGTGTTGTCCTTACAGGACGCGTTTACGCTGCCCGTACACGCATATATGCGTGTAGCAATTTACTGGCCGAAGAGGAGGCGTCGGGCTACATAAATCAGGAAGACAACGCGTCAGCTTATTAACCACCGACGATTTATTTCCGCCTGTTGGTACACGGACTTTCCACGAGCCCATCCACTCCATTTCCAGCCGCCACCGTTCCGAACGGATTGAAAAATTCCTTCGAAACAAAGGGGCGCCACTCTTTTTTTCACGATCCCTGTACGCGGCACGCGGTTGATAAAATGCATGGTAGAGTTATTAGAGGGTTGTTCTCGCAGAAGATGCTCCGCTCGGTGTTAAGCGAGAACGGGAAGGGATTCTAGCGGATCTGGCTCGCTTTACAAACGTTTCGATAGAGCTTTTGAGGGGTATTAAGGAATTTCGTGCTGCCTGTTGACTGCTTCCCTTTCAACCTCCCTCCTCGCAGAAGCGCGTGCATGCAAACGAATTCCGGACATAAATTTACCAACTTCCGCTCTCCATTCGGCGGCAAAGAACGCCGGGGCATCGGTACGTTCGACGATACTTCCGGCAATTCATGCGACTCCTCTCCAAGCATCGACGTACGATAGCGCGCTATCGATGTCAGGTGAATAACAATATTTGCTCCTCTTCGCGCGAGGTGTCGCGCCCAGTTTGCGCCCAGCGTCGCTGCGAAAATTGCTCCGTGCTCGTTCGGAATTTTCGGATTGGCCGTGTGCGCGAGATTACGTAAGAGAAATGGTGGTAAAAGTTCGGAAGAGGTGGGTATCAGGAACGGCAGGAAATATGGCGAGGGGTTAATCGTGTCGGGGAGGGATCTCCTGCAATTAATCGAGGGAGGAGCACGTCGGATTTTAAGGACTCCTCCTGGTGCGTGAGGACCCACCGCGGGTTCCGTCTTCCGTTATTTATGTTCCTGGATCCAAGGAGCTCGGGGGGTCCAGGAATGTCCTACGTTCCTCCGAAACGCAATTCGACCGCGCCTATTAATTATTTCTGGCCCGTTCGCGCCTAAGATTCTTCCGACACTGGCTAGGCCAACGCGAAACTAACAGATCCGTACTACTTGGTAAGACGCGTAAGGTGAATTTATATTTGCCACTTTGTCGTCTTCCTAACGTCTCTGTTCGGACGAGCGTCACGTTGCGCCTCGGACGCTGCAGCATATATCTCTACGATCGCATATATTCCAGCGGTATACGTGCGCGCTTGGAATAATTAACGAGGAAGGGCCCGGAGGAGGAAGAAAGACATCGCGAGGACAGGTACCTCGTAGAGTCAGGTGTCTTCAGGTTCCTTTCGGTTTTTCTCCTTTCTTCCGGAATTTCAAACTAGAGCTCTTAGGTACTTTTTGACCCGTCGGCTACCCGACTACCCGAAACAACATCAAGTCGTTGAATGTGGTATTGTTCGATCACTTTTGGCTAACATCAAACACTACCACGGACAATGCTGCACATTCAATTGCTTGATGTTGTTCCGAGTGGCCGGGTACCCGACGAGTCAAAGAGTAAGAACTCTATTTCAAACACCCGTCGATGTTACCCCTCGCTAAACGAGACGTCAGAACAGTGGCAACACCGGAGCAGCACTAGCTAACTACGTATACGAGCATTTAAGTGTTCCACAGGAATCTCGCAACATTCCTTGCACAGATCTTGCCAATTTGCCGACGATCGTCACCAAGGGACCTCGCTCCACCCTGCAACGAAAATAGTAGCTCGAGCGGAGAATTGGAGGCGGAAGAGGGGTCCAGGTAGGCAGACGGTGGATCTGCACGTTGGCCACGTTGCACGGAGGAGCACGTCGCTGTAGGTAAAACGTACCAACGGCATCCTGCCCCCTCCGTTCACCTTTTTCCTGCCCCTCCCGAGGATCTGACCCAGCGACGGTGGCAGTAGCGGCGTGCATAACAGGGTGGACGTTTAACATATGACCGGCTACCAGTGTTATTAATGCGCCGGTAGCGTCGTGCTCGGTTTCTACCGAGCCCACGTACGGTGCCTACGATCCCGAGGCCCGGTTGGGGCCACCCGCGGGTCCTCCCTGCCCCACGAGGAGGCCCCTCGATCGGGCTTGGAAGAGGGCCACGGGCCAGGGAAACGCCGCAGAGGAGAGACGTAACACGACACTCGGAAACTGCACCGCGACCACGTCGGCCTCCGCCCATCCCTCAACGAGTTATGTCTTCCTGCCGTCTACGGTGGCTAATTAATATGTGTTTAGGCAGAGAGACACACGGTGTCTGGCCTACGCAGCCAGCTCGGCTTTCCGGGGCCTCCAGTAGCGGTCTAACTGGACCCCTCGTCTTCTGCCCTTGTAAATCGTCCCGTTGTAAATTGGCCCGATCGAATCGGCGCCGCAGCGAGCCCAGATGGATGGCTACAAGGTATCCCCGAGCCTCTGCCCCGAGCGGGAACCAGACTTCTTAATTGCCAAGCGTTATCAGGGATTTAGGGATTGGAACGCGAGTTTCGTGACGTTGCTGTCGGGGCTTCCTCGGTGGGTTCTACGGATCTCCGATGATCGTCGGTACCGAGACCGATCGATGGTACCCGAGCGCACCGACGCTAACAAAATTTCGCGAAAGGGGAACGAAAAAAATCGTCGTGGGTGTGCCTATTTGTCCCCGAGGGGGTTGGGGGGGGGGGGCGGGGGAGGAAGCGCAGCGCGCGATCGTGCGAGCCTATAGGCGAATATCTCCCGCTCAGCCAGGACATTAGGAGTTCTCCGGCGTCCGGAGGATTATAAATCCTTAATACAGATCGGCACGCGATGCCCGGCTCGTTAGGGTGATGCATGGCCGACTCTGGTGTCCCGGGGTGTACGGTAGCCGATACCAACACAGCTCTGGCTGCTCGTCGAGCAGCCTCGTTCCTGCGGGAACGGCTACACCCTCACACACCGCCAGCCACCAGGTAATAATGAGAGATCAGAGATACGGCTCGATATTAATTGTGCGCATCGAGTGTGGCGGTGCTGCCGCTGTTGCTGCTGCTGTTGCTGCTGCGTCTGCTGCTGCCTCCACTTCGGTGTTGTTGCCCGGAGAACCGACTGCTACCGGCTTACACCGATCCTTCGATGCGATATGTGCGATATACGATACAGGACCGTGGACCTGATCCCGCTGGCTCGCTCGTAGGACTCGCGAAAAAGCCACGCATGATCGAACCTCGGCCCTCCAGGCTCGTGGACAGTCTCGTTTGCAATTTTATGCCTTGCTACCCGCCGGCCGTGAAGCCACAGATTTTTTGGGAATATTTGTGGGTGTTAGCGCGAGTTTGCCTCGCGACATTCATCAGGTTTAACCCTTTGCCTATAATGGGAGTCCAGGTTTATAGGAATATTACACAAAACTCCTTCGTTTCCTCGACTATACTAGACCCCTTCTATTCACACCTCCGTCCACGAGAGAGACAGCATAAACCTGCAAGATCGGTAGTAAAGGAAGCAAAAAGGATAGAAGAGATGTCCGCCAATCGTGATCGCTCTGTCGTCCCTCAGATTAAGAGCAGTGGACAGATTGAGACGAAGAAACCACCGGGGCTCCTCCCTTTCGTCCTTGTCGCGATCCTTGCGCTGCCTTCTCGATCGACCCACGCCCAGAGTGTCCCGTTCCACGGTCCGCGGATCCCAGGAATATTTCCTCCCCCGTCGACCAGTGTGGGGGCCACTTTGGAGATACGATCTCGAAACAAATTACGAGCGCTGCTCGCGCGCCGTCCTCCCGTTTCCTCGTCCTTCGTCCTTCGCAGTCGGACGGGGGAATAATCGCGGCCCGTTAGCGGGCCCAAGTGAGATCGCGTCTTTTTAAATCGACGCGCGTATCGGCGCGCTCCTTTCCTCCTCGTCCCCCCACGTCGAAGGTAGGCCTGAGGATTTATGTTGCGTAGTAATAAGTTCCCTCGGAATTAAAGTTCCACGCCCGGTACCAGTTCGCTCCGGATAGCGATCTCCAAGGGAAGGATCGTCGCGGTACGCTTTCTTTTTACCCTTTTCCTTGCCGACGTTATCGATGCGCGTCGAATCTCGAGGCGACCACTGGACTGTGCCCTCCGTATCTGGGTCACAGTGGGCCAATGAAAAAGTATCGTGCCTCGGGTTTGTGCTTCGCTTCGATTGTGGGACCGTGCACTTTTGTGGCTGGCGATTGTTATCGCGCGTTTCCATCCTCGTCTCAACTGTCCAATCGAGCTTCTACTATCCCAAACTATCCCACTTTGACAGTGGATCTCGGAACAGGATCGTGCGTTCTCGATAGAAACCCACTCGGTACAAAGCCAAGCGGATCGAGTCTATTTAGAAGTCAGCTACCGCCGAGAAGCTTCTCCGCTTGCAGCTCGGTTGCCTTCTAAACCTGTCGGAGACGCGGTGCAACCGTCATCGGCTTGCTTTTTTTTCCCCAGGGAAACCGAGACGACTCTAATCCCCGCGGGGCGGCAAGGAACAAGAAAACGTATAGCTGTCCGCACAAAGTGTCGCGGGTATGTGTGCGCCTAGCTCTCGGACGGTCCGCGGCTCGTCTCGATCCGGATTACGGTAACACCTGGCCATCCGCAATTTTATCATCCTTCGTCCCGGAAGGATTCCAATTTTCTTCCCCCGTTACGCCACCCCACGCCGCGCCGCCCCTTATCCAGCCTCCGCTGCCTGGCGACCGTTTCCTTCGCTCGCTTTTTTTCCACCGTCTCCAGGGGACTCAATCTGTGTCTCATCGTGGATTATTGGGATTTCGCCGGGAAGAGGACTCGGAGGAAGTTGGCTGGCTAGTCGCCTGGATCGTCTGCGAGGACTCGTTGACCAGCGCGAGCCTTTAATTCCTCTCTCCTCCGCGAGCCATTCCTCCAGCGTTCCCTTCCAACCAGAAATAAGGAGCCCCGCTGATCGGTGATTTCGTCGAATTGTCCCGACTGACAATTTACGCCGCTCCTGCTAGCGGTAAGTGGCGCCGGGATCCTGGATTTTTAAGGTCCCTTTCTTCCCTCGTTCCCGGCGGCTCCTCTTCTCTCAGTATACCGGATGCTCAGGCTGCAGGATTTTTAATTCCGTCTTGTTCCCCGGGCGAATTCGGTTTAGCCCGTAATTGCGACGGTTCCTTGGGAATTGGCGAGTCTGCAAGGAGGCTTGCACGTTCTCGGCGCCTTTTGTTTTAAGAGTACGTAGTCCGCGGAAAAGGGCGAAGGAACAGGGCTGCTGACAGGGTGGAATATGCAAAGAGCGCTGAATTCCCGCGAGTTGAGGGCTCCCTCTCGCAAACGGATTTATCAAAACGTTGTTAGGGATCTCACAAGCGATACCGGCAACCAGAAATCTCGGATATCCTCTCCGAGAAGCGTACGACAAAATCCTCTTACCTTCCTTTCGCCAGGAGACCTACCAAATGAACGGACAAGGGGGGCCAGGAAAAGTGTGACGATGAAAATCGCGGGCATAATTGGCGTAAGGAGCTTGCCACGCACAGAAAATGAGGGGAACTCGGGGGTTCGGAGTTACATCAAAGGACGTTGCGCCCCCGCGAATACTTCTTTTTATCGTTTGCCGGTGACGCTCGGACGGCGGAGCGCGAAATCGATCCGCGATGATTAATTTTCAATCGCGGCTTAATTACGCCAGACGGCTAAGCCCGATTGAAGAGGAGTCCTAGGGATGGTGAAAGAGCGGGCTGCGTCCAAGGAAAAAGAGGAGCGAGCGAGAACGGGGCGAAAAATGGAGGAGGCGTAAAGAGAAAAGCGGGGGCGGAGGGAAGGAGTAAAGTCCCCGGCCGTCCCTACGGCCTTCAGATAAAAGGGACACCCCCGTCGTCGGTCTTGCTCCTCGTTCTCTGCCAGGATTGCGTCCAAGATGGTGGGCTCTCGGGGGCGGGGGGGGGGGGGGCGCGACGGGGTTGCAGGACACGATTGCCAGGAACACGTGATTAGATGGCCCTCCTTCCACGCGATTCTCCAGATTGGACACCCCCTGGGCCGCGAGGGGGGACCTAAAAAAATGCAATCGGCTCTTACCGTAATGAAAAAGAGCCGACCCCGGGTAATTCGCGTACGTGTGCACCCTTGTCTTCGTGGGTTGCTCCTGTTTCGAGGAGGGGGCGAGCTCGGGAGCCGCCACCAGTCGCTGTCGATGCAATTGCAGCTGTCCCCTTTGAGGATATCGTTCCACGACTTTGTCAACTGGCGATAGAGAGTTAGGTCGGTTATTTTCTACGGTTCTTTGAACAGAATTCGCGAGCCGGGGGGAACGTTTGCGTGAGTGTATCGGGGGTAGATTCTTGGGGGTCGTTCGACGTTGCAAGAACGATTCATTTCCCATTTCTCTTTCAAAACAAGGCGACAAGTATTCTGTTTTAAGCCACGGATTGGTGTATTGAATCCATTGCACGCTACCCTGTCTACAAAATGGAGACGCGAGCAGCAAGATCCTACGCCACTGTGGGCAAGAAGCCCACGATTCCCGTGATTCATGGGCGTTTTTACGCTGGGTGGCCGGAATAATTCACCCTAATGCTCCTGCTAACTGCCTGCGGCCGTTGCGCCCGATTGTTTATTGCCAAAGAGCATCTCTTTAATGTATATCGTCGCCTCTGCCCGGTGGATCGTCTCTCGCTAGGAAGGGAGTGGTGAGAACAGGCTCGCGGCGAATACGAAACGGATGGATCGTGACTATTTTGTGGCGTCTGGTGGATTTGTGTCGCGTCAATAAGCGCCGTAAAAATCGGGCGTAGCCGCAGACAAAAGACGTGGAAACTTTGTCCCTGTGTCGTTAGAGGTATCCTTGATCGCCGGGGAATTTCGTCGAGCCGTCGCGTCAAGGGTTGCGAGCCTTTGTGCAAAGGTGAACTCGTTGCGAGGGTGAACGCGGACGTTCGAGATTAACGAGTGTCGATCATATTTCGACCAGCCGCGGCGGCTCTAGAACGCTTGATGGAGAGAAGGGTACAGTTTTTTTCGCCCCTTTCGATGTCGACGTGCGACAGACCGTCGAGTATCGGCAGCGATTGCAAAACGACCACGCGGACAGGAGTGCCTTTAGTTAGACGTGTACATTAATAACACTCGACATTCGGTATATTCCTCCAGCTCCGCAGAATGCTTTCTCTATTCCTCCGTCCCCCGTCGCTGGCGAACTTCTCCGCGACCCTCCGCGCTGCAATTTCCAGGACGATTCCGTGGCTGAACCTGGCATAAAACCACGCGCGTAGGTTTTCTATATTCCTCGTTTCTCCGCGCGTCCCTCACAAACTATTTCCCTCCTGTCCATCAGATTTAGTTGCGTTCCAATCTCCCGCAGCGGGAGTACACTCTCTGCGTTGGACGGGCAACGCGAGTTCTGTCGCGATCAACGATCGTTTTAGAAAATATTCGAAGGGGAGAGGGTTGGCGCGTTAAAGGGCTGAAAGGATGGTGGCAAACTCGCGGGGCTGGTGGAGGGAAAGTGGGGCAGCCGAATTGACGTACGGTAAGAGAGAGGTGTATTAATTAGCGACGGGAGAGAAAACTGCGACTGAGGATAGGCTGCCCCAGGCTTGAAATCGTTATCGAGGGTTTGCCTCGCGATTCTGGCTTAGCCGCCCCGGCCTACCTCGTCAATTCTAATTGCGTTTGACAGTAATTTGGCCAGGGAGAGAGGGCTGATTGACGGGCCAGCCCCGTTCCGAGGTGTTCCTCCTGCGCTTTCTCCATTCGCGTCCCAACTTTTTCCTCTAGCAACAATACTTGCGCGACGAGCAACGATACCCACCGAATACGTATCCGGTATCCCCTGATAAGTTTCCAGTTTCACCGATGTTAATTAAGTCTAATCGATACCTTACCCGAGTCCTTAGCGAACTTCATTTGCATACGTCAACTTCACATCGTTCATATCAACGTTAACGTTCGTTATCAATTTATTCGCTCCGTCTACACCGAATATTGTCCGATCGAAATTTCCCTGACTTGTTTCTGCTCTTTTGCTCCTTCATTTTAATTATTTATATGCGGCTATTAAGCGAGAATTAGCGATAGAGTGTAGACAATAAAACCATAAAATATGTTTAAATCAATTTATTGCTACTGTAATTCTTGTCTACAAAGGATAATATATCCAAGCACATTCTCCTGTATTCTGAGTTGTTGCTACTTTAACTACTTTAAATGCCTTCAGCAACATAGCAACTGATTAGGAATTTCGCGGTGGTGGTGTCAAGTGCAACCGCAAGAAACGTTCTCGTCAAAGTTTTTCACCTCGCGATTAAAATACCCGCGGATGTCGGTGTAGGTCGTTCCTCTGGGAAAAAGAGAGAAGAGGGAAGACGCCACTGGTCCGGTCGTCAAGCGAGGAGGATAGAAAGTGATTTCGACAGGACACGAGATCGCGCGTGTAATGCCACACTCGCTCGATTCATTTCATTAGACACGCGGCGAGGACGTGACGCGAGATCGGCTCGATCCTTTTGCAATCTGACAATTCTCCGATCGTTCGGACGCCGTGGCCGAGGAAAGCGTGACGAGGATGACGCCGGTCCGCGCCGTTCTGGCCCCACACACGCGTTAATTAAAGTTCGCGCGACGAGGATGCCACGGCTCATCTTGTTTTTCTTCGCGTCTCGCGAAGAATGCCTCGTAAATTATTGATTGTGTGCCTAATTGGTGTTGCGCCGAGTGTAACTGCCCACCATTTAATTCCCCGATTACTTAACACGGATTCCTTTCGCTCCGTACAATCGTTCCCAATTCAATTCTCCTCGCCGCCGAGGACCGATCCGACGTGGACGTTCCCTACGGACCGATGGCCACAAAAAGGAGCTTCCTTTTAACGCCGAGGAACCACCAGCTACCCCGATTCGTAGATCGATACCTTGGCGATAAATTAAGAGGAACCGTTTTCTACTCGCAACTGCTCGTGGGCTGACACCCTTTGTCTTTTTCATTCGGTCACGAGATTCCACCGGCAAGAACAGGTATCAAGAACGTTGACAACGACGACAGGAATTTATAAGCTGGACGGTGGACGGTTCTTGGCACCGTTTGACAGCCAGAAAATAACTTTGACAAAAATATCGTGACGTCGGCGCCGGCAAATAATACGATCCCCTCCCCTTTTGTCCCGGAACAATGGCTGAACTATAAGTATCAATGGAAATATTAATATCGCGTGGATGGGTGGGTGGAGGGGGGGGGGGCGTATATACGTGATACCTCGGCTTAAATATGCGGCCGTACAAATCATCGCAAGCATCGAGGGTCTACCCGGTGGCAAAATCGAGCAGACCGTGGCGGAATTAATTAATCCGCGGTCCGATATATCGCCGGTAGCTTATTAATCGACGTCGATCGCTAATTATGCCGAGCAGAGTGCAGAGAGGACGTTGCATGTGCTGCATCATCAATCCGTTAGGAGAGTCGGGCGACAAAAGCCGAGGCCCACCCGTTCCCCGTTTAATTTTCAACGCGTTGCACCGCCCGCAACTCGACAGCAACGGTGCCCCGGAATTTTGTTGAAAATTCAAAACCGATCCGAGGATCCGAGGGAGGGGTTAGAGTAGTCGGAGAAGAGCGAAGGGGGGGAGGTGAGGAATCCGAAGTAGATGAGAAACAAGGGTGGAAAGGAAAGCTGGGAGGAAGAAAGAGAGTGAGAGAGCGAGGGTGGATGAAGCGAAACTGAGCCGCAGGTGGGTTTATCTCGCTCATCCTCATTAAAACCCTCCGCGGCCCACCCCCTTCTTCCTGCCGGCAGCTCGTTCCTCTTCCTCTTCGACTCCTCTTCTCTCTACTCTCTCCTCTCTCCTCTCTTCCTTCGGCTAGAATCGCAGCCCTCTCGGTGTCCTCGTATGTGTTGGTAACACGGAGGCAAACACCGATGATGAAAAACGGCTCGACGCGCGGTCGCGCCCTCCTTTGTCTGCGTGCGTTCGTCTCTATGCCTCGCGTGTATGCCTGTGTACGTGTGGATGAGGTATACCCGGTAGGCATCCCCGGCTCGTTGTAGCACGCTCTATTAATTAAAAAAATGGGGACTCCGGGGAATGCTGGTCAGCGACAGGGGGTGAGCGAGCACATCGACGCCTCCGTAATTGGAGAGATGGAGAGAAGAATGAAGATTTCGTTGCTCTAACTACGCGCTGTTAATGATTCTTTAATCATTCCTTAAGGCTGCCGTCTCATTTTTGTTATGGTCCGAATCGATCGATACGGCACTCGTAAACAGACGGACCCTAATGAAACTACTGCGGCCAATAAAAAAAAACTTATACACAGGTGACATCTCCAGGTATTCTGTATAGACGAACTTTTGACGCATAACTCACATCTTTTCTGTTCTCTCTGTCTCTGCCACAAAGTTCTCTCTTTCTATGGAGAAGTCTTGAAGGAATACGGCACGAGAGCTGCGTCCAGCTTCAGAGCCTCACTGAACGTAGTATTAGTAATAATAATGAAAGATTGAGAGGTCCGGGAGTGTAGGAAGGAAATATGGAGAGATACCAAACGTGACATAATTTCAACTATAATTATATTAACGATATTACACATGAAATTTAGTTGCAGAATTGAAAGCCTGTTTCGCTCAAAGTAGTCCGATTTAAATTATTTTCCGCCAATTTCATCGGCAAAATTACTTTCACATTGATACTGGCTCTGCATTATCGGTGATATGTATGTACATCGGCGAGCAACTCCAAGTGGAAGATTAAACGGATGAGCGACACAATGTCGCTCGGCTCGGACCTCGGGGGACCTCAAGGCCTTCGATTAAATTTATTATTTTTTTGAAGAACGACCCCGCGGTGCACGCAGAAATCTGCTAAATCGAAAACATCCGCGCAGGGCACGACCCACAAATTCTGATTTGCCCACAAAATTGAAATTTCTAACTAGCCCACAAGCCGGAATGAACTTTCTTTTACCCACAAAAACAAATTTTGCTAAAATCTCGGAATTTGTGGGAAAAAGTCAGTTTTGTGGGGAAAGGGGTGTTTATTTTGGCTTGTGGGCTAGTTATAAATCCCATTTTTGTGGAAAATCGAATTTTGTGTTCGATTTTGCAAGTGCCACAATGTTGCAAACCCTGATTTTGGCTTCCAACGAAAACGCACAAAGTTGCAAACCGAGATTTTGGCTTCCGACGAAAACGCACAAAGTTGCAAACCGAGATTTTTGCTTCTATCGAAAACGCACAAAGTTGCAAACCGAGATTTTGGCTTCCGACGAAAACGCACAAAGTTGCAAACCGAGATTTTGACTTCCGACGAAAACGCACAAAGTTGCAAACCGAGATTTTGGCTTCCGACGAAAATGCACAAAGTTGCAAACCGAGATTTTGGCTTCAGACGAAAACGCACAAAGTTGCAAACCGAGATTTTGGCTTCCGACGAAAACGCACAAAGTTGCAAACCGAGATTTTGACTTCCGACGAAAACGCACAAAGTTGCAAACCGAGATTTTTGCTTCTATCGAAAACGCACAAAGTTGCAAACCGACATTTTGGCTTCCGACGAAAACGCACAAAGTTGCAAACCGAGATTTTGACTTCCGACGAAAACGTACAAAGTTGCAAACCGAGATTTTGGCTTCCGACGAAAATGCACAAAGTTGCAAACCGAGATTTTGGCTTCAGACGAAAACGCACAAAGTTGCAAACCGAGATTTTGGCTTCCGACGAAAATGCACAAAGTTGCAAACCGAGATTTTGACTTCCGACGAAAACGCACAAAGTTGCAAACCGAGATTTTGGCTTCCGACGAAAATGCACAAAGTTGCAAACCGAGATTTTGGCTTCCGACGAAAACGCACAAAGTTGCAAACCGAGATTTTGGCTTCCGACGAAAACGCACAATGTTGCAAACCGAGATTTTGGCTTCCGAACACCGAATTTTCGTTTGCAACATTGTTGAAAAAATTTGTCATTTGCAACTTTGTTGCATTTTCGCGAGTCGCTGATTTTTTCTTTGCACCTTTGTATGTTCTGTGTCGTGTAGTGGAATTTGGTATCGTGTGGTCTATTGTTGTGTAGATAAGTAGAAGAGGTGGGCTACCTGCGGAGAATAATTGGGGTTTCTTTGTTATTAAAAACCAGGTTGAAAAAAAACTTTTTTTTATAAATTTGTGAAATTCAGGAACAGGGTTTTAAATTTAAAAAGCCGGTTTTATATAATAGAATTAATATGTAAAAATGAATTAATTATTTAATTAAAAGCATTAACATTTTGACTTGAAATCGCTTCGGATACAAGCATATTGTAGTAGCTAACAGTTTACTGTAAAACTAATCTTCATGAGTCCATATTTTTGGAAGAAAAATCCTAAATGAAATAGGGATTTGTAAATTATATTTGGCACGGATTTTAGTTATTTCAGTTTTTTTTCATTTGGATTTGTATGCAGTGTATTTTATTGTTATTTTTTTAGATTCATAACTATTAAATGAACTCAAAAATTGTACGGATTTGCACGGATTTTTTCTTTATTTGGTTTTGTATAGATAGAGTATATCTTATCTTCTTATATTTTTGTAATTCCATAAATATTAAAAAAAAACTGATATTTTTTAAAATAAGTACAAATATGCATTTTCTATTTTAATTATATTTCTTTTCTAAAGTTGCAAACTGGTTCAACCGTTTTTGGGGAATAGTGGAATTCGAAAGCCGGTTTTTGGAAAAGTTGGTTTTTGTATAAACCCTAGATAATGTGTAAGAAAATGTGTGAGAACTAAGTGTGAGAAGTGTATAGCAAGATTTAGGAGACATATGACGAACAAGCGGAACAAGTGACGAATAACGACTACGTTGGAAATATGTACATGGGAGTGATTAAAAAACACAAAATATGAGGTTACCGCAGTGTTTATTTAATCGTTTAAATAACAATCTTAAAGAAGTCTAATACAAAACTAAATCCAACTGGTTGGCCGTTCTTCAGCGTTGTCCTGGCAAGGATTTTAAAACCGTCCCTAGATAATCAACGTCGAGATAAATTAAAAGAATTCCCCGTCTATAGTCTATCGGGACGCGGAGCCTCCCCCCCCCCCTGGTTTCCGGCGAGGCAGCTCGATTTTCCCTAAGCGCAGCCAGGAAAGAAATCTCCTCTCGAGAGCGTGCTCATCTTGCTCGGGTTCGGGTTAGGTACCTTCGATATAACGAAGGGTGGTGGCTAAAACAAAGGGCCGGTCGCGGGTTGGTCGATAGTCCACGGCCGCCAATCAGGCGAGACCTCGCCGGCAACCCTCGTCCTTGCAACTTGCTATCCGTCGAGGGTGGGTTACACCACGGGGAGAGTTTGCTCATCCCCGTGGAGGAGAGGAACTCGGAGAGAGAACCAAGGATGGCCAGGGTGTCTCGTCGCCAGGGTTACGACTCGATGGCGAAGACAGCAGCTTCCTCTGTTCGCTCTTCGTCCTCGGCTATCCCCCGCGTCCGTGCCTCTGTCTCCGTTCCTCGCGTTTGCCTTACTAGAAACTAAATAGGTACCGCCTCGAAAATGGTGAAGCTCAACCGAGTCGACAATACTCACAGGACGAAACGAAAGTGCCCACGGGCGATGCGAAGCGTCAAATGAATGTAACGATGTAGCTACGACGCGAAGAAAGGGGTTGTGTTTACGGGAAGCGCCAACTGTTGCGGGAACGAACTGATTGACGATGAATTGTTTCAACGTATCTCGTTTATTCAACACTTACTTTTATTATACATCCTTACGCGTAAGATCTACATAAAAACTTATTAAAACGAGCTTAATCATATGTTCGTAACTGGTTCTGGGCTGGGGCAGCTTCGCGCGGCGTTTCGGTGCACGGTGTTCCCACTCTGAAAGAAGCAACACAGAATTTCTGTTAACTTGGATCACGATCTTAAATCTAAGCGGCATGTTTAACTGTTTCAATTCCCGAAAAGATCGCGCGCGAGACGAGACGCGACGGGAACAATGGGTGTGCTGGAATCGGGGCGAAGGGGATGGAGCGCAGGAGGGACTAAGGGAGAGAAAGAGGATGGGTAGGATTCCACTTTTGTGAAGCGGACAAACGAGAGGCAATCGCTCGATCGGTGATCAGCCTTCAGTGCCACCGTCGAAGTGGCAGTATTAATTTATTCCCGGCAAATGCATGCCGATCCTTCGGGACCCGGGGGTGAAAGAAAAAGAGACGCGCCTGTCTTCGCGATTCCGCGGATCGACGATCATCGATTGTCGCGGGGCGTCAGGCCAGAACGATCTCAGAACCGTTATTAACTCGTCTCTCCCCACGGGACGCGCCTTCCTCTTTCGCCTCCTCTTTCTGCACGCGCAGCACGCGTATCGCGTAATTAATAATTGCGAGTAATTACCCCTATCCCGTTCCCAGGGGGGGGGGGGGACGCAGCGTTTTCGGGGTTGGGATCGACTAGTGGTTCGATTTCCCTCTACAGGGAGCTACCTTCCCTCGAGTTACACTCCGTCCTCGTATTTTTTACAAATTCATTTTCTCAATGAGATATCGATTAAGCTTACCGGTGCGATTGCATTGTCACGCTCCCTATCGAGGTGATTAAATTTACCTGAGAAAACGATTTGTCTTTGCCCACGAGTATAGCCCACATTATACTTGGAATACGATTAAGTTGAATAAAATGTCTCTCGCTTTCTAATGGTGAATCAATCCGTCGCAGAAGAGGTCCTGCAATCCAAGGAATAATGAAACCGAAGAAGAAGAAGAAGACGAGCAAGACAGCGACGACGACGACGACGAGGAGACGCGTGCATCATCTCCAAAGGCCCGTGACAAATGAATTTTTATTAAGCTTCGTACCCCCGCGGTTTATCAGCCGATCCGATTGGCACAATAGTGCCGAGCTCGCTCGGGACCGGCAATAGCGGGGCTGTAACCTCGCCCCCGCACCCTCTGTAATTATTTTTACGAGGGTGAGAAGCGGGCTGCCGCTGACAGGCTGGTGGAGCTGGAGAACTAGCTGACGGAGACACGACGAGGCTGAAGCCCGGCCAGAACGAACCAACCAACCGTTCCATCAACAGAGACACGAACCGGTGAACAGGTAGAAAACGGATCCACCCCTTTCCTCTGCTTTTTACGCTCCGCTCCTCCGAAGGCGGGGGTTGGAAAAGGCGAGCGGCTGAGCGGCGGAGACAAAGATTCGTGTCACTGGCAGTGTCTCGGCTAACCGGGAACTGACAGCCGGGACACGCGGCCGGAACACCTGTCCAGGAGCTGGGAAACGTGCCCAACTGCTTCGTGGCCCCGTATCTGCGTGTTTCTCCAGCGACCTTGGCTGTCCAAGCCGCGTGGCTCCTTCGACTTCGTGGGCGGCGGCCATTTTTAACGTCACAATGGACTCAAGAAGGGGGGGGGGAGGTGCCTGCCCGGGGCTCTGAATGGGTTAATTGATGGAGCAGTTGTCCCGACAATCTAATCGGCCGATCCGCCTTCATCCTACACACTCGTGCCTGCAGTTTCACTTTTCTCGGCTTCCGTGTCGCTTCGAATCATCGAAGTTTCTTTCACGCCTGCGAACCGACGGACGAAAGTCGACGCGGAATGTTAAACTGGTTGGAATTCAGCGGGAGGGATGCGTTACTTCGATCCTGTCAGGACGATCGGGCCAGAAGGACGAGAGGAGAGAAGGGACGAAGGATGACTCGGCGAGAACGAGCATCGAGCGAGCGTGGTGTGCCCCGCGCTCCGCTTCAATTTCTGGCGTCAATTAAAAAGTGACGCGGACCGAGGAAAATCAGTAATTAACGAACCAGCCACCTTCGGCTCTCCGCCCTTCTCAACCTTCTTCCACGATTCTGCTACCACCGTTTTCGCCACTCGTCTTTAATCGCTCTTCGATAAATCCTCCTGGCCCATCTCGCCCTCAGCCCCTCCTCGATTCGAATCAAAACCATCTTAAATTTATCCTCGAGCAATGTAAAATAAAAGACCACTAACACGGAACGATCAAGCTAGCCAAGTTTAGAAGTAAACGTAGGAAACAGGAAAATTCAGTAGTACGACCCAGCGATAAGTCAGACGTAACAGTGAACCTTAAATATTTCACCTTTCCAGGCGCGATGTTGAAAAAAATATCGAACGAAAGTTGAATGTTTTGAACGGCTGCATGATCTGATGGAGATAGTTTTTTGATAGGCGGAGGTGTAGAGGAGGTATAAAGGCCACCTCCATATTTTTAAATATAACCACCTACTTTCTAATACGCGAATATATGCAGCCCTTCGTTCTCCCTACAAAAGTATCAAGGCACCTGTAACGAAAACCCACTAGTTTAAGAGATATGTAATTTAAAAGAGTTCACCAATAAACAGGCCAAACTAACCCTTTGTCTTTTTCTCGAAACCCTCGCTTCGCACTCCTATATTATACCCCAGCGTCCCGTATCATCAAACACAGAAACGTCAATTAGAGAATCGACCGCAGTCGGACTGAACCTTCCGCGATCGGATCGCCAGAAGAAACACGCCCGGGTCCCCCTGTTTCCGCGAGAAAACGGAGCAACAGCCGGGCCGGGAATTAAAGAATCAAGGTGTAACCTCGTTCACGGTGGTTCGAGGTGGGTATCGGGCGTTAATGACGTCTCACCCTGTGACAGGGTGAAACGGTCAGCCAGGATTTGGCATCGCCGTCGATAAAAGGGGGGGGATCGTGGAGCTGGGCAGCAGGAGGCGGCGAGTCCACGGTTCAAGTTCGTTACACGCCGTGACTCGGCAGGGCCAGGCTTCTCCCCGAGCTGCCAGCCAGCCTCCCCGCCACCTCTCACGCCTTTTTACACCTCGCGTCGGGTCGCTCGTCATTAGCACTGGCCCGTAATTGCCAAATTCACGGGCCAGGGGCCCGCGGTCGCGCTTAATCGGCCGATTACACAGTCCCGCCGCCCCTCCCCACGAGGCTTGTCCCCCCCCCCCCCCCCTCCACCCCGGGCATCTATCTCGGGATCGCGATCGTTTCTCTCGATAAACGCTCCGCCATTGTCCAGACCGATGCCCGATCGCCGGCGATACCCTGCGTCCTGCACGACGACTGTTTGCCAGATTGTACGAGATCGCGTCCGAATAATTAATTGGCTGTCGCTCGGGGCTGTGCCGATGCTTGTTTTCATCGCGGGCATTGAATACTCTGACGATAGGGGTGGTAATAGTTCGGCGTGTCTTCGAGAGGATCGCGGGAGGAACGAGTGGAGGGAAGCGGGCAACGATACAGGCACCGTTGTGAAATTAAATATACACATAGTAGGCATCTATACGCTATTCATCGGTCCACTAAGCGAGATACTTTTTTCACGACCGTAGCTGTGAATTAAGAGGAGAATACACGCGTGAAAGAATCACGAAGACACTGTATAATAAATTCCTCGGGCGAAGGGGGCGCGTCGCAATTAACCTCGGACCAGAGACGCCCTTTTTTCGCGGGGAGGCAAGGCGCGTCGAAGGGGCGTGCGTGAAGAAATCGAAGCGGTGTACGCAAATAGAGGTGTACGCGCGAAATCGGCCAGCAACGGGGCCCGGATCGTGGGTTTTTGCGGTGGCGAGGAAGAAACGAGGCCCCCGCGGCTAATTACCTGAAATAACCCATTAGTCCTGTATACTCCAGAAATTACGGGGCAAAGAGCGAGACGGTGGCGCGGGGGGGGGATAGACGCGTCATCTTTGACGAGTTAATCTTGTCTCGAGGATCCAGCGCTGCCCCCCCTTCGCTCGGAACTCGTTGTTTCCATGAATCAGCGGAAATCCGCGACCGAGGAAAATCGGCGTCGCGACTCCAGCGGCCTTCGATCGGTGGAACGTGGAAATCGATTACGAGGCAATGCACTGGCGATATATTTCGTGGCTACTCTGGCTTCACGTGAAACCGATCGCTTTGATAGGGAAATATATCGAAGGGAACACTTTCTCGGGGTGCGGAGGACGATTTGTAGAGGCACGCGTGCCAATTAAGGGAATTGGCAACTGCCAGCTAATAACTGCAGACGGCTTAACTTGTAAAAGGGTTTCGAGGACCAGGAAGACCGGTTGCCGCCGAAGGGATGAAACGAGAGAGGAGCAATCACCGGCGATTTCATAGCTGTCGTCTCAACTCGAAGCTTCGGAGGCTGGTTTCAAGGTTCCTGTGCTATCGAACGGGGATTCATCGGATGACGAGGCGCATTCTCCTCTCACCCTCCGAGCTTTCCCTTTCGAAAAAATTCCGGATGACACCTCCTCCTACGGACCAGCCTCTCCGACGTTCAGCCACCTGACGTTTCAATTTTTAATTAAGTTCGGGGGAACGGGTAGAGAGACTAAGATCTAGCCTCGACCAGCAGAAAATATCAGGCCCCTCTGCTAATTACCAGTCGACTGGTTCAATCGCTAGACTACTTTCCACCGAGGCTTTTCGAAACGGGGGGGGGGATGTGGTTTAGCCAAACGAACATCGGGGATGGACGCGAGGAAGAATTCGTGGCTCGAGGGAGCTAAAACGATTTTCCAATTTACTTTCGCCGCGAATTAGTATCGCGCAGAGAGGAGGCGTCGACAAAGTACCGATCCCTGGATTTCGGGCCATTCGATCGATCGATAGATCGTCTAGCTTATCCGAGCGGAACGGACCCGCCGCGCGGATCGACCTGTCAGGCGAAACTGGGGCGAAACACTCGATCGGCGACTTTAATCCGGCCCGTGGAATCGACGATGGCGTGAGAGAGGCCGCTATCGAGCAGATCTTCGATTGCTCGCCCCGTGGAGGCCCGTCGCGACGCAGACATGTCATGGTGATCTCGGTTCGGACGTTCCGATTGCTACTTCGAATCAATTAACTGCCGTGTAATTGCTTTCTCGATCATTCTAACCTGTCCCTCTCGCGGAAAACGGGCGCGCAGAACAAATCCCGGCTCGATCTGATTTGCCAGAGAGGTTGTAATTTCGTCGGCAAACTCTGTCGTCGCGTTGATAGCTAATCTCTTAACTGCTACGTCACTTCCCCTCCCCCCCACCCCCCTCACACTCGACATCCATCTTTCGCCCTGTAATTAACCGTCGCTAGTAATGGAACTACTCGCGCGGAACGCTGACAAACACGCTGCCCGAGACGCCGATACTTTTACTCATCGTCTGGCCGGTGAGACGTTTCGATACCACGGCGATAAAGTCACTCGCGTAGCCGATCCTCTAATTATCTTAAGCGGTGTACATGACCGATCACGCTCATTAGATTAACAACAGAAAAGTGGGGCAAGGGGGAGGCGGGATTAAAGGTGCCGATGGTAATGCTCCCTATTAATTACCGTTAATTAGCCCCGTGCGTCGATGAGAACTATTACGTCGCACGCGTGGTAGAGGATTTCTGTGTTGTTTGAGGGTAGATGGACTCACCGTCAGGCGCGAAACAATCAAGGAGCCTGATCCTTCGGTGCTGAAGAGGTTCGAGTTCGCCGTGCCGAAGGATGCTCACGTTGGCCAGGATTCTTGTACGCGGACGTTGCCCGTCGCGTTCCAATCCCTGAAACACATACCACCACTGCTCTGAGTGATCAATCGAATCCTTTTGCATAATCAACGTGATCGAGAGACCACAGGCAGTCCGCCGTCGAATTAGTCGCGTCAATGGGAATTTCTTTAAGTACCAGCGATCCGAGGGAAAATTAACTCGTCAACATTCGCGGCCGGTTCCGCCGCCGGATAAGTAAAACCGTACAGTTAATCACGCCGCTTTGTGGTCATCGAGATCGCGCTCGGAAGGTCGGCCTCGCGTCGCGGCGGAGGATTTTCGACAAGGGCCATTTAATCCTCGAAATTCCTCGCGCGGCGTCGAGCCCGCGCTCGAGACCCTTGTTATAGATCTTCGTCGAGGTGTGAAAATGACGGATGGCCGTAACGAGACGAGAAGGAGCGAGAACCGAGCCGGGATCCCCTTATCTCCTTCTCCCCTCGCCCCTCCCCTTAATTTACTCGCCTCGCGCGAACGTCACGCGAGAAGAAGTAATGAGTCGGCTTCGTTACTTAACGGTGCGTGGATCGCTTCACGCCCACGCGCGAAACAGCCTCGAGACGGCTCGGATTGATTCGAGAATGACAGTTACGTCGTCACGTTCGCGCTAATTCATCATCGCTGGACGGTTGGCGACCCTGCCACGGGTTTCTTTCGCGCTCCAAGGAGAATCTCCCCTGATTTATAAAAGCCGAAGGATCCTCGACCGAAAGGTACACTCTACTGAACCTGAAGCCTTCAAGAAAATCTCCACTAACCCGGCTTGCAACCAAGACATAATGTTTGCTTCTAAGATCTGGGAAGGTACAATTGTTTCAGTAAAGGCACAAAAGTTCTTTGTCCCATTTCGAGACAAGCGTCTCGGCAGTTCGTAGTCTGATAGAATTGCCTAGCCTTTCCAGAGACACTAGAAATCTCCCTAATGAATCTGCATCGTCCGCGCCGTTCCCCGTCGAATTTCATCGCCGTCCTGCGAGCAGGATTCCCCCGTGACAGCGAGTAACGATACCGCTTCGTTAACGTCCCCCGTCCATACATCATTCTTCGCGGTGCCCTTCGCTGCCTGAAAACCCCCGCGAAATAATCGACAAGCCGGCCACTCTCGTTGCCACCGCGGCGACTCGACGATCCGTGGATCAGCGACGAGGGACGCGGAAGGAAAAAGTGGAGCAGAGATACGAGGCGAGAGTGAAGAGAGAAAGAGTGACGAGAAGGTGGGGAACGGGGGAGAGGGAACGGTAGAAAACGGAGCAAATAGAAGCGAGAGACGTGGCGTTGGAGGAGACTGAGAAGACGAGAGAAAAGGAGAGCGGAAGAGAGGAGGATGCGCCTTTATCAGCCAGCCCAAAGACCAACCAGACTGGAGCCAGCTTAACCAACCAGAGGCATCCTTCAGCTGCGGATGCTCAGCTGGGTTCGAGCGGCGCCCACCGACGCCGTCGACGCCCGCAGACGCCGACGGCTAATGAGCAGAGGCTCAATGATACCCGACAAATGAAAAATCAGCTTCCCCTAATTACGGGATCCTTGGCAGCCCTGCATCTTGATGACGTCTGCCGCGCCGTTTTCGGCCTCGCCCGGGATCTTATTCGTTTTTCCCCCCCGTCTCTGATTCGCGGACGCGTTAATTAGTGCCGAAGTCGCGCGCCAGACGCGACGCGGGATTTCCTGCTGCACGGGCACAACGCTCGTTAGAAATGTCGTCTTAGAGCCTGGATCCGCTGCGAGTGTGCAACCGGGGGTGGACTTTCAGATGCGTGCAACTGTGCCCGAACTTCGTACAAACTCCCGAGCAACGGAGGTTCTGACTTAGTTAAAACACTTGGACCACAATTTGATCTTGTAGCATCCAACGCTCTGAGGGATGAAGCAGTAATTGTTGGGGAGTGCCGTGTAATACATTCACCCCGAATCGGTGGAAAAAATGGCTTCCCCTGGTAACTTTTCCGTGGTCAGCCGATTGGGCCGTGAATCCCATTAGCTTTCGATTTATACGGCGACACGGGATTGCGCCCTGTTGGGCGGTAGCGAGCGATGTTAAAAAAAAAACGGGGTTGTCTACCCTCCTCCGGCGACCACAACAGCCCGGTCCCATTGTTCGAAAAAAATTAACTCTGGACTTTTATTTACTACCCCGACCGGCGCTCGAGCCCCGCGCCTCGGACCCTGACGAGACGACCACCGATCGATTCCCCGAATTTGCATCTTCCCTCGTAAACGAGACGGACCACGGCGCGATTCATCTCTAAATGGAGCCTCCGTCGCGGAGGATGCCGTTTACCCTCGGTCACAATGAGGGATTGCCCAACAAACATTTCTTCCAGTGAATGTAACAGAAGGAAGAGAAGAAGAAGAAAAGCCAATAGATCCCAGAAAACGATGCGTAGAAGTTCACTAATTTTAATTACGGTAAAGGGCCCATATATCGGACACTTAGTGATGACATGAAAGTTATGTAGGGATTTCATAAGTTTTCATATATTCTGGGAGTTTTTTGCATTGAACTGATTATTAAGCATTTCCGTAAGTTCGGGACTTTCTGATTTAACTGAATAATGAAATATTAAAGAGATATTAATAAAAATGTAAAACAAAATTTTGTCGTAATTACCGGACACACTTAAAGCTTGAAAACTACCTAGGGTAAAGGACCCAATTACTGACACCTAACCAATTACTATCAGCTTAAGCTACTTCACTTAAAATAACGAATAAATAAGCGGTGTAAAGTCATACACAAAGAGAATTATGTAATTCAACCTATAATCTAAACTATAAATTATATACTATAGTTTATTTATTCGTTATTTTAAGTAAAATAGCTTAAGGTGACAGTAATTGGTAAGGTCTCAGTAATTGGGTCATTTACCCTATTTACCGTGCCCGAGCAATCGGACACTGTCCAGATACCTACATTATCCACTTAACTAAAATATCTTCATGAGCAGTAGTTAAAATACTTTCTGGTCCAGGTTTTTTGTCCTTATATTTGTTTTTAATTTTGTCGTGTCACGTGGTCCTTCGAATACCAAACTGTATGCTGGCTGCATTTACCGTAGATCGATGTGAGGTTATAACCCCCTAATGCTTTGTTAAGCGAATCTTTACTGTATTCTTTTCTTACAGTTTTACTCGTATTCAGATCTGCCAATAAAATTTTTAATATTAAAAATTCTCTTAAATTTTCACACATATTGTTACTTTAATGTAAACATCTAGATCGATTCGAAAATAGGTGAGATCCTTCGAACGTTCGCGACCATCCGGTAACTGTCGAATCAACCCGAGTATTGATCCATATACCGATCACCGGCAATTGAATAGTCGTACAATTTAACCCAATCCCCGGATTCGCTTTAATTTCCCAAAATATTATTAAACCACCTCCATATGCAGTTTTTATTATCAATTTGACCTAGTACTATCTATTTTTATACATTATATCAATTGAATTATTATTATATCGACTCTTAAATGTAAGTGATGCTTAGTCATTTTAATAATAAAAATGGTCAAATGCCGATAATTGCGAGAATGAGAATTTCTATACATTTTTTACACGTTTAACCTACATTAATTATAAAAACCTTCATTTATTTAGAAAACTACAATTTCAAATGTTATTATAAGAATATTACATTTTAATTTATACATCCTTGATTTTATAAATCATGGAAATGAATATTGTGTCCGGTAATAGGAGGCTGTCCGGTATATGAGCCCTTTACCCTACCACTCTCAAGACTCGAATCTAATTTCGTCCATCTTATCACGTTACTATTTTCTCAACATTCTCTGTTTAAGGTGAGTAGGTTGCCCGGAAAGTCTACCTACCCGAAAATTCTCGCCCGTTCCTGTCCAAGTTAAGTAAAAATTTGCTCCTTCCGTGTTCCAGGAATGAATCCCCGGACGTGGAAGCGGAGGATCGTCGACGACCAGCGTTTCCTCGCCTCGTCCTGCTCTTCGGTGACGCTTTTCATCATGCCCATCCCCCTCCCCCCTCACCCCCCCCTCCAGAACACGCCGAGAGAGGGTTGAACCGGGACAGCTCCGGGAGAGAACGATGGTCCGCGCCGCTAGTTTTTATGAATTCCGGTGCGACGGAACTTCCGGCGAGCGACCTCATCTCCAAACCACCCCGACGGCCAGGTTTTTACTCCGTTTTTCCCCGCCGCGACCTCCGTCGATTCTCGATCGGCCATGACATCGCGGGGCTACATTAATAACTGACCACGTTACTCGTCGCCGCGTTTTTATCGCTATCGATCCATCATTTCTCCTCTATTTTCTGCTAATCCAGCTCCCCGTTCTCGATACTTTTTACCCATCCCCGCGAGCGCCTCTCCAGTCTCGTTCCCGCTGCTTTTATTCCCCGCCGAGGCGTTTCCGTCCCCTTTCCCCCGCCCCCGTTACACCCCGTCGCCAATTGCTTTTATTGCCTTCTAATTTGTAGAATGAAATGTGTCCTGCATGTATTATACTCGACTAATAAAAGTGTACTTGTCTATGAGATTTGTGGGCTTGGTCATTACTTATCCCACCTCCTTTCATGCCCGACGAATACGAGATCGATGGAACCGCGTGTCCGATCTCCCGGTTCTCCCAGAAAAGGGAGGAAATCGAGGACAGGTGGACGCGGAGCGTCTCGACGCCACCGCCCTAGGCAGCGTCTCGCGCGCAGCCAGTCATTACGCCGCGATTCGCGAGCAATTAAAGCCAAGTGGCCGGGGCAAACATCGATCAGGAAGAGTGCGCGAGGGGAATCGGTGTACATAGAGGCTCGGGCCCTTGGCTACCGCGAATAGAAGGCAAACACCGCCACTCAAATATTTGCAGGAGCGCGCAAACGGTCCCGGGCATTGTTTCACGGCGCTACTATGTGTAAATTTAATCTTCCGAAGAACCCCGAAAATAAGCAGACGCGCGTGCACGGCCACGTGCACCCGGCCGCCGTCGAGCGTGTCTCGGCGATCGTTTCGAAAACGATTTACGACCCCGCTTCACTACAGCCTCCTCTGTTCTGTGTTCCAACGACTAATTGTGTAAATAACAACGTAATAGGTAGGGCCTTTGCCGGCGGAAGGAATGTACGGGGGTCGTGAAAGCGATGCGAGAGGAGAACTGAGTACTCCAAGATGGGCAGGTGCTTTGAACACATTTCCGTCTGCGCTAAGTAAGTAAGTAGCGAAAGGAATGCATACTCGGTGAGATGGTAAGTTCAAGGGTAACGATTCAGGTAGGTACAGCATTTACACCACGAGGGCGCTTTTCCCCTTGAAAAGATGATCATAATATCAAAACTATCCGTTTTCGATAATTATTTCACAACGCCTCGCAGTCAATACTCCCAAAAAAGGTCCACTTTCCATAGGGCGAGAGTGCCATTCCCCATTCCCCGAGAAACCGGGTCCCAAAGAGATCGATAAGAATCCGCGAAAGCGTATCGCGTTGGCGGACATCACAGGAGCACCGCCCTCGGCGTTAACTGGCCCTAAAGCATTGGCCAAACACGTGGAGCGAGGAGTGACACCGCGGTGTTAACTGGCCCGTGCTTTCTCCGGGTCTCTGCCGAGCTCTGGAGAGGCCCGGAGATCGAGGATACCCTTTCGATGACCCCGAGCGGGCCGAGAGAGGAGCGAGATAACCGAGCCCGGTGCCCAGGTGTCTCGTGATCGACCGACAAAGGGGCTGGGGCCCCGTCCGAGAGGCACGCCATCGAAACTGGCCATGGAGACGTGTCGGCAGAGTCATCCTCCGTTGCGTCCACCTCCACGGGCGCGCGCAGGGGCGCGCGGGGGGAGGAGGACGGAGGGGGGGGGGCGGGCGAGAGATCGCGTCCTTTTTCGACTTGGCCTGCGCGAGACCGAGGGGAGAAGATGAAGATGTCACCTTGGAGAGCCGCGGTGGTGACCTCCGGGGCCGAGTCAGCGAATTCCTATACGCTTGATCCACGATGACGACTTTATCCCTTTCACACCCTCCGCGGCCTGACGGACGGGGGTTTATGAATGATCGATCGCGCGCCTCTATAGTGTTTGTCTACGCGACGGCGCGGCTCGGGGCGAGGGAGGCTCGCACGGGACACCTCTGTGATTAGTGGCCGCGATGGGGGTAATTAATCGTGGCAGGCGACGTCTGGGTATCGAGCTGGAAAAGGATTTTCTCGGTTCCGAAGTGGTCAGAGTGTTGTACGGGTTGATTCTCTTTGCCGCGAGTAGCCAAGGTGAATGGATACAGGTACACGGTGAAATGTTAATGTTAGGAAGGGCGAATGAAGCCTGCCAATGGTATGCGTTTAGTGATGAGTTACTTGGAGGAAGGGTTGAGCTTGTCTTGGAGGCAGCCGGAGATTGACCGCGGCCACGTGACCACGCCGCGATAAATTCGTCGAACGTGGTGGAACGAGGGAACGACGCCGACGAGGATTCCTCGAGGCAGGTACACGTGGCAGCGTGAGAGAAAGCCATTGGAAGGTGGAGGAGGCAGAAGGGATCGTGGAGCACGGAGGAATGCCATCATCGGGGCACGGTCCACCTAGGAACGTAGCTAATGGGCCCACTTAACGTCTCAACCATCTCACGAACGACGCGTACCATCTCCTGGTCCATCTCAGCCGGCTGTTCTCCGCGCGCGCCGCGTTAATAATCGCCAATATTTATTCCGGATTGGTCACGGCTCGGTCCACAGGCCGATGAGCAGCTAGCTGAAGAATGGGACGGACCAAGGCGCATTGTACCACCAGAGATTAATATGTACCGTTTGCTTTCGTCGTCTCGTTGCGGCATGGGCTACGCCTCCGACAGTCCTCGAGTTCCTTTCGATCCATTTCAACCACAGTTCCCACGCAATTTCCATGGCAGATTCAATTTCTACGAGTGGTAGTGAACTAAAGTCGATCGAGCACCGCGAGATCTTTCACTCGACCTTAGACGATTTAGGAAAAATGTTTAAAACTACAGAGAAAGTAGGGGAGACCTGGGCTGGTTGTAACGAGGGGTAGGTGGACTAATTGTTAATATCTTTGCACCGATATATGCTCTACTGCGGAAAGATTCACTGTAGAAAGAAGTCACTTCTACTATGCTATGCATTTATGTCCGACTCCGCGATCGCACGTTTTTTAATAGTTATCAGCGTTTGTCGACAAATTGACTACGTAAGTAAATATATTCTCTTAAAGAGTTTATTTTTTCACGCTCTATATAGTTACAATAGAATAAATGTTAAGGGGCTATTTTAAAGTTTGTTAATTAGACGATTCTATTGACATAGTATTTTTGTTTATACATAAATAATTGAAGGTTATATAGATTATCGAAGTGGAAATGATCGGTCGGGGCTGGTTGACTAATAAGGTTTAAATTTTTATTTTGTTATTCATAAAGCGATTTTTATTTTTTGTTTAAAGGGTGTATCCGGGTAAGCATAGGGAAGATGGCCCCAACATCAATTTTAGTATTTATGTGTACCAAATAATACTCTTTGCCTAAAAATCCATTGAGAGAAATTTCAGATCTCTACCCCCTTTCGTTAGGGTGACATGGGGATAACAACCCTAAACTTTACTAAAATATTATTATTAAAATATGAAAGAAAGAAATTAATATTTTATAACGAAACAACCCTTGTGACATTGTGTTATTTTATTACCACTGAGATAAGTTACTAATAACATTTTCTTAACTGATTGTGACCTACATACAGTCAACCTACCCCATACTGTAAGTCAACCAACCCCGATCATGGGGCTCGTTGACCAGCATGGAAGGTGTTAGAAAAACATTAGAATACCATAATTGTTATCACCTCGAGTCAACATTAATAATTTAATCAGATAGCCAAATGTATACCCTAACAAATATACTAACCGGATTAATGATATATCGCCTACATAATTGATTAAAAATCAAAAACTGAAAAACTGGCCTACCAGCCCCGGTCTCCCCTATTCCGCGACAGATTCACCGCTTCCGGAAACATAGACACGGTTTGAAGTTCGCTTATCGTCCCCTTCCGGTGCTCGATTATCCGACCAGCAGCGATCTCGCTGTCAAGGGACCGAAAGGGCGATAAAGTTATTAAGGGAATTAGCTTAAAGGCGATTACCAACTGCCGACAGGTCGGCCTAGCGACTAACGGGCCCTCGATCCACGGTCGACTCTTAATGATTTGTCTCCCGAGCTAATGAGTGTCGGGGTCTTAACGCCAGATTAGTGACCTAATCCTCCTGACGAGCGATTCGCGTGTCGGCGACACGCCGCGACTTAACGCGCGCGTATCCATGCGCGTATAATAAACACGTCCATCGCGGGGCCATTAATGCGACAGGTGCTGTTCCGTGATAAACAAATAACGTAATTACGACGCCATTGAAATTGTCCCGTGCCTTTCAATTCATTCCCACCGTCCACCTTTTCAATTCGACGTTCAACTCCAAGTACGCGCGACAGTGTCTTGTTCCTCTTCGCCCAATCTCGACTCTCTATTATACACCAAGCTCCCTCGGAAACGAGCCGAACTCTTCCAAGAAGCTGATGGAAAATCGTGCACCCACCGGGCGGGTAAAGTAATCGCAGAATTTTTCGGGTAATATTTTCGCCGCAGCGCCGGTGACGAATAAATCAGGCGGCGGCGAAAAAGCACGGGGCGTCCAGTCGGTTAATTTCTTCCGAGTTACAGTTTCCAGGATGAAAGGGCGACGGTGGAACGGGCGGAGGTGATACGGTGTGTCGCTTATATGGGACGCCATGTCCTGGGGACGCACAAAGGGTGAGGATGAATCGCCTCCGGAGAGCCGCAGGACAAATGGGGACATTAAGTCGCTTTTGCGACCTGGTACCAGAGCTACCGGAGTTCTATGCAGACACCCTACCCCCGGTCCCTTCCTTCCCGTCCACGTGTCCGCGATTCCTGGATACATTCTGCACGGGCCACGTACGTAAATCGCGCCAGTGCTCGCGTTTCTTGCGGCGATTTCAACGCGACCCCATCCCGATCGAGATATCTCTTCCGTGTTACCTCCATTTGGGAATTGTCGGGGCGGCCGATGGAAATCGGGCGATTTCAAGGAACGCCCTTAATTATTCGATGGGTAGCTTGAGTGCCGTGAAACGTATCCTAATTCTATAGGGAGAAATTGTAGCTAAACTGAGGGAAGGTTTGACAGAGAGTTGGGGTATTCCATCAACAGCGTGTCTGATTTATATCGGAATGGAAGGTGCCGCGCGGTGTGTGCCCACCGGACACTCCAGCGGCCATTTCGATTGCTATCGAGTTCCGGCGGAAAGGACGAAGCGCCGCAACGAGCCCGCTGATCTACAAGCTATCGTTATTGATTCAAAGTCCATGCTATGGTTCTTCGTGACGGACAGTTTCCACGTGAATGATTTCGACGAGACTCGTTGGGGGAATATTAGAAAACGATTCCCCACCGAATCCATCGTCGAACTTGTTAACGATCTGGTTAGACATTCCTGGAGGGAGCAGAGGGAAAAATTCCAGGACACCCGGTGGATAGTAGCGCAGTGCCGTAGGATGGGTTTCCTCGGGGGTAGGAGCGAGGACCTGTCACATTACGGAGTGGAATTTATGCCCGATGCCCAGCGGCGTGACAAGTTGCCGCTGATGAACGGCCCCACCGCGAACTCTTGGCCCTCCTTCAGGATACGAGCGGAGAAGCTGGAGGAGGACGAGACACCGGAGACTCCTTACCCACTTCCCTTCTCCGTTCTTGGGCCTTCTCGCCAAATTTCGCCAAACTTTAATCGTCTTCCCAGCAATCCGCCTTTCCCTCCACTTTTCCCGCGATCTTCTCTACAAATTTTATCGTCACGATCTTCGCTAGTAGATCCTTAAGTCGAATAGTCTTCGAACTCCTGGCGCGCGTGCATTTTAATTACGACCGGGGAGGGCGAAACGGAACCGTGACACGATTTTCTGCGAAGCTCGCGATGACGTGGGTGGTTGTAGGTTGAAAGCGACAGTGGACGTAGGGGGGGGGGGCGAGAAGCCAGCCGGGCGGGAGGTCCCCGTGGCCGGGGGCTTTTAAAAAAGTCCCACATGATTTTAACGCCCCACGCAAGAAGTCGTTCCTCGCGCTAACGCCGCCGGCCGTGCACGGTCTGCCGGTGATAAACACGCCAAGTTACGATTTCTCGGAGCCAGGGGCCTGTGTGGGTCCCCGTGCGTGTCTCGCGGCCGTGGAGCATCGCGTGCTGCGGCTCCCGGTGAAAGCCACCAAATTCACGGCAAGCTGATCCAATTCCTGGCCCCGTCGATCCGACCAAGCGCCCCTGGTGAACTCGTAAGAATCGCCCTGGAAATCGACGGTAGCCAACTAGATCGGCCGGGAAATTAGAAAAGCGAGAGCGGAGTGCCAGAGCTGCCATTGAAGCTAGCGTTTTCTCGAAACGCTGATGTATCTGGGCGCGAAAGGATCCTCCAGAAACGTCCCTGTCACGGAAAGACGAGAGATTTTCCAGAATGCAGAGCGTAGTGCATTGCGCTGGCGTCCAGTGACGGCGGTGCAACTCGAGGATGGAGAATGCAGCGGTGCACGTGCGCTGGCACGTAGGGGCAGGGATCCGAGCACGTGCAGCGGCACCGAGAGCACGCGAACGGTGACGTTTCGCGAAACGAAAGCTTCTTGGAACCGATTCGTAAGGGGACACTGGCGAAACGGCCGCGGGCAGATTTGTTCCGCGGCTGTACGCCGACTGGCACAATGTTGGCACTTTGCTCGACCCGCGACACGGTCTCCTTCGCGATTTCTGACGACTATGGAAGCTTGCCTTTGCGTGTCCCTCGAATGTGCTCGTTGAACAGGTCGAGGTGCGAGTGGATACGGAGAAACTTTTAGAATCTTCTCTTCCAGGTGAGAAATGTTGCTTCGCAGCGAACGGTATCAGGGTTAACGCACTCGCAGACTTTTATTGTCCTTGAGGGTAAAAAGGACAATGCTATACAGACTTTGTACTACTTGGGTAGATCGCCCGCGGTGTGTCGGGACCTAACCCAGACGAAAGTTTCGTCACGTGTGTCTGGTACGCGAGACAGATGTGTCAACCATCCCAAAGACCTCGCGCGATTCCGACTTCCGTCCTTGCGTGAAAGTTTCCCTCAGGGACGTGGCCGTAAAACTGTAGAAATTTGCATCTACGGAGAGGATTTTGACTGCGCCCGAGGAGGAAGCGCACTTGAAACGGTTTTATTGTCAGTGGATGTTGTTCCGTGCAATTGATGTCGCAAACGCGCTCTGATGGGCCGAGTTGCGGGTTCCGCCGCGATTCCGATCAGCAAACAGCTGCTCGCGCTCAGAGAATTATTCTCGCGTTTCCGCGGCTCGACGGCTAAGCTCGCGGAAGCAGAATGTTTGCGCGAACGTCGGGGAGATCGGTTGCGATAGAAATATTCTGTTCCCACGTTAGAGTTAATTGCCCGTCGATGGTATCTCATTAATCCCACAGTACGTGCATCGAAATAAAAAGAAACACACGGAAAACTCCGATCGAATTCTCAGACAAAGGGCCACTCGTCACTCGACCAAAGTGACAAGAATACCAAACCAACCCCGGTTCCCCTTTCGAGCCACCAGTTCCGTCCGCCGCGTCAACGGAACCGTCCCTCGAAGCGAGCTAAAAAACCACCCGCCCGAAGACAAAAGCGGCGAGAAGCTGACGCGATCGCGGAGGATCCGCGGGCATCCCAGGGAACAAAGCTCGCGGCTGGAAAACAGCACGGGCGAGCGAAACAATAACCGTTTTCCGGGCCCGGGGGGAGGGCGAAGGGGCGATGGAGTGCGCGTGATTTTTACGGCGGCAACGGCGATCGAAGTTACGAGCGCGGAAGAATCGAGTCGGCCGGACGTGAAAACGTACATACTTCGATAACGAGCACATCGGAACGATAACTGGTCCGCGAGGCCTATAAACCACCGCCGACCAGATACGGGCGAAGCGTAAACTTTCCGATGTCCATCCGGGAGGCCGATCTGGCCGATTTCACTGGCTGATAAAACGTCGCGCCGTCGTGGTCGTCGTCTGAGAGTGGACGATACCGGATGGAGGTACACGGCCCACTCTCAGCACCGAGGAAACAGACGAGGACACTTTCCGCGCTGGTGAATTGTCCACGTCGAGCAGGCGTCCTCTATCTGATTCGTCGCGATACAATGGACCGCGTAAAATTACGTAGACCAACCGTTCCCGTCCCGTCGCTCCCTTGGCCCGCGCCTTCCTCTGTCCCCGTGTGCACGGCCACTCCGAGTATCGATCGCCGGAAGTTGGCCACCGCCAGCCCCCTGGATACTCGCTGGACCGGTATTTCGGCCGACTTGGGGTGGAGAACGGGCTGTCTCACTGAGCAGAGATGTTTTTCGAATGGACGGTGGAAGCTTCGCGAGGGAGGCTTTTCGTCCTCTGTTTTCTGGTATTGTTGAGCATCCTTTTGAATGGATTTTGAAACGAGACTTTAGTTTGATTTTAGGAGGTGTTGGAGAACGATGTGGATTCGACGCTCTGGCGGAAGTAGGTATAGGTACAACTGGGGAATTGAGAGGTAACGCGGTCGCGAGCGGGAAATGGACGATACAGATAGGCAGCATCCTCGAAATTGCGAGGTATCGGTTCGCAGAGATACGCTGCACGCTTGCGGGGGAATAGGTGGAGTTTACGTCAGTTCCAGGACGAGATACGAGGTCCAGTCCCCGAGTGGCTCGTAACACGCGCGATCGGAATCGAGTCGGCTCGTTATCGGGGACGTTTGCGTTTTTCATTCCGGGTTCCGTTTTCCGGCTGTACGCGGTGGGATCGGGATCGTCGTGAAAACAGCAATGGCTCTCGATAGAGGCTTTTAAGCTGTGGTCGATGCTGTCGATTCTTTTCTCGAAAGTCCACGCGCAATGATTTAGATAGGTCATTCGCGAGCATCGCCGCTCCTGATACCCGAAGGAATATCACGAGGATTTTGATCGCGGAGGGAGCATCGAACGGCGAGGTTCGCGCGGGACCGGAAATGCAAATGCAGCGTCATAAATTTCGCAGCTCGACGCGGGGAAAGGGCCCGCTCTCGCGCTCTCCGGTCGCACGAGAAATCGCGAGGGGAAAGCGTAAAGGAAAGTCCGAAAATTTATGTTTTCCTGGGCTCGGCTCAGGTCGTGAGCAGCTGAGCATCCCTGCCGTTTAAGGGGTCTGTTTCTACCGCTTCGCTCAAAACAGTCTCATCCTCTCGTTAACCCTGGCCATTGTCTTTGGCAGTTTTCACGGGCGGCTAAGTATCGTTGCGGTTTCACAGACAGAACGCCCATGTAAACTGCCAATCGACTTTCAGCCTGCTGAGCCAACAAACACGCGGTAGGGCCCATTTGTCTCTCAGCCCTACCCTTATCTCGAGTCACCGATATCCATTTAGCCAAATTTCCAAATGGCCCGGATAAGTTCCGTGGCTTTGGAAAGCCTGTCTAACCGATTCTGTAGCTATAGACAGAAAACGGACACGTGTCGAGGTCCATTTTTGAAGATCTCTTGGGAGAGTTGCGTCTCGGTCCTCGAATCGCGCGGCTCAGAGACTCGACATTCGATCTTAGCCAAAGAGTAAAGACAGGTAGAGCAAAGAGGGGGAGAAATTAGCAAGCGGTGGGTTGAAACTGTTGAAAGGGCTGGCCTAGCACCTCGTGCCACCGGGCGTTCACGCGGAGAGGCTCGTATCGACTGGTAAGATCGCGCGAACCAGGATTCCGCACAAAAGTGACGACACGGAAGGACAATCCATCGAGCAGGATTAACGGCAATTAGTCAGGACCCGAGGGCTCGTAGGCGTGGCGCGCCCTGTCGTCACGCTGAGGGCAACGGGGAAGGAAAAAGGCCACGGCGACGAAACACGAGGAGAAAAGAGAGGAGGAGAGGAGTGGACGGGTGTCGAAGGGGGCGAAAGAGGAAGGGAGGACTGCGCCCGAAGAAGCGTAGGAACGGGCGAGTCTTTGCCGATTACCTGCTCGTTCCCCCGGGTGTTCCTGGCACGGTGGCCATAAACCAAGCATCGAGCATCAGGGTGGACACTTTTATGGTCGGCAGCTTTGTCTAGCTACGGCCTGGCCACGTTATGGTCGTAGTATCCTGGCAATATAGCCCTTTGCAGGGGCGAGGAGGAGCGACGGGGGGGGGGGGGGGGGGAAGGCGACGCGCACCACAGGACAGCCAGGACATCGCCAGGATACTGCTGGGCACCAGGAGGGTAGACGGAACGAAAGAAGGAGCTCATAACGTTTCCACCAACCGGCTGGATTGCCCCAATCGATCACCCACTGGCTTTTTTCGGACCTTCCATGAACAGCATCGTCCTGCAACCTCCCACCCCGCTCGTAAAAGATACCGGTCGATTTGTAAGTTCGCTCTAAAGTCTAGCTAGGGAACGCAACAGGAAAGATGTTTGCTCTAGGTGGAGGTGGATCCGATGGAGCTGCGAGCGAGACGGGAGGAATTTCGACACTTTTCCCAGGACACCGTGGGGCTTCTTCGATCCCTGGGGATACCTCGGACGATTGGAATTAGGATATTAGCGACAGCCTCGTCGCTCATCCTCGAGCACCGTGGCTCGTCTTATTTCTCTGCCAGGTATATTGACAAGTATCGATGTCATTAGCATTCCGATCGATCCGTTCTCGCGCCTTAATTTCTGACGGGCATTAAGACAGACGGGGCCTGATGGGTCCGGACAGAGCGAGTGGTCCTGCCGGCGCAGGATCAGGATCAGGAGGAATCGAGGGATTCGAGCGGCTCGCTCCCCCGTTGCGAAGCACGGCGGACTTCAAAGACGCCGTAGACTTCATCATCGATACTGGGTCCTGATCACTGCCGACAGATTAGACGCCTCCGCCCTCCTCCCTTCGCTCTCGCCTTCTCATCGTCTCTCTCACTCCTCCCCGCGACCATCGTCCGTGTGACTACAGACACATCGATCTTCGACGGCTCCCTTTCGAGCTCCACATTCGAGTTTCACGAATGTCGCAACCGTCGCCGATGCACGCTTCTGAGACGTCTCGACGCGTTCCACTCCGAGAGTTCGATCGTTCCTGGCCGACCGCGGCTCTCGGAATCGCACCGAGAAATTGCTGGATTTATTAGTGGGACGGTGTCGAGGGGTGAACCCGGCGCATTCGAATCACGGCGCGCTGAATTCGTATCCGAAGTCATGCCCACTGATAATGAGACCGCCTGAAAGTTCGGCATGCAACGGGCTGACAAAAGGGGACCGCCGGCGAACTGTACCGAATCCTCCGCATCGTGAAACCGCGTCGAAAGCGGGAAAACTGAAAGGCGTCGTTTAAAGTTTGCACGCAGACTCGACGAGCCGTTTCCAACCGCATCGCGGCGACTTGCCTCGCTTTTCGCGCGAGAGTTCCAGCGGGCCGAATACTTGCCGGGACGTAATTGCTCGTCGGACCGCAGCTCGCGCGTGGAAATAAGGAAACCGAGCAGAAGCTGAGGGTCGGAGAAGCAACTTCCATCGCGAGTGCTCTTCGTTCGAGTTGCAAGAGGAGGAGGAAGAAGAAGAAGAAAAAGAAGGAGAAGAAGAAGGAGAAGAAGCAGAAGCAGATGGGGAAAGTTTTCATTTGCAGATGAACAGAGGTCGGGGCCAATGGCGGCTTTAAATCGTTCGCAATTGAGAGGCGTCCTTTCTCCCCTCCGTGTCCCTCTTTCCCTGTCGAAGACTCGCCGGAAGTCGACTGGTCGAGGAACAACCTGTTGACCGGCTCTTACGAACGAGAAATCCTACGAACACGCGCTCGTAAACCGCTTAATCGTTAACCTATTTGCAGGCTTCTCGTTATTACATTGCTGGTAGCTTGCCTTTCTACGTCTCGCGCGTAGTAGCTCTTACTTTGATCGAGATCACCAAAGAGTTTCTTCTAATCTTCTTGCACAATTATTCTGCTCGGGTGTCCGAAAACTATCGGCCCAAATCGTCCAAAGTGAACGTCAATTAACTTTCGCGACGAAGCAAACGAGATTCCCGCTCGCAGACACTTAAGTTCCAATTAACGCGCGAGGATCGAACGTCTGAAAGTAAGCCTCCCAGAGAATTTCGCCGGCGATCTTTCGTAATCCACGGCTGTCGTCGACCGTTTATCAGTCGATCGGCATTAAGAGACATCCCCGAGGAAGAGAATGAAGGAAAGGAAGCGGTCGGCGCGAAATAAGGGTTAAGTTTCGACAACAACAAATTGTTCCCCGGCGCTGCATCTAATCGGCTTAGCAGCCACCTGTAGCCCCGAAAGAGCTTACGGGATAAGGTGCTTCCGTCCTTGAAGAGGGTAACGTTCTCAGAAGAAAAGCGTCTGCACGATTTTGGCACCTGCGACAGGTAGCCCCCGAGTATTTCCAATTTCCACTGCAACGCGATCTACCGTTTCGAAACGAGCAAGCTACCAGGAGAACCGGCGTCGCGTCGTTCGAGTTTGCGTGAATTCCCGCAACCCAAGTATCCTTCGGCTGCGTGCAATATTCAAACACCTACGATGTAGATTCAAAATATTAACGATGCTTGGTGCTATCTACGTAACGATCGATACCATAAACGTTTGTACCGAACTCTGTCGAATAAACGACGTACGCGCCACCCTCAAAGATCTCGGGTTAATTACTTTTTCGTCCCGTGCACCTGGACCACTCGGAAAGCCGGCGAGCTTCGCCCCCTTTGTCCCAGCGAGCCCCGTCGAAAATCACGGTTCGCCCAGCGATTCCGCAAGTCAATCCCGCACTTTGAGGAATCGCCGATTGTAACGAGCTTTTAAGGCGGCGTGCAATTCCGTGAAAAATCTTCGCACCTCCGGCTGGATGACGGTGCAGCTTCGAGGGAGGCTCGTTGCACCGGCTGCATAGACTCGTTTGGGTACACAAACGAGGCGTTCCCGAGGCGAACAAGCGCAAGTGTACCTGTTTTTCTCCCCGTCGAAACAATGGCGGGCTCGGCCTCGACGAGTCGCCGACAAAAATCCACGATTTTCCGCCTCCATCTTTTTGCGCCCGGCGAATTCCGCCCCTCGATCATAATTCGCGGAGATACGTCTTCATCCACGGGGGAATTTTTTTTCGCCCGGCCCACTGCTCGTGATTAAAACGGCGGCGCTCGATATTTAATGGGAAATCGCGGCGGTGCTGGAAGGACGCGCGGCTTCGCCGATAAAGGTGAGCGATAACAGTAACAAGTGCAGCATGATTTCTGTTATCTGAACGAGAGGAGCTTGGCTATTTATCGCGCGACTTTTCTGCCGGGGCGCATGCAAGAATATCCGCAAGATCTTGCGGAGAATCGGAGCGACACATCGCCGCTGGCCATTTAACCGTTCAGGAAACGCAACCGGCGTGCAAAACGCTCGCTCACGTAGGATCCACTGAATCGTAGATACTCGCGGTAGTTTCGCATAAGAGAGAGAGAGCCGACAATATTCACGTGCACAAGCGGCCGGGCACTCGAATAACTCGTCAGCCACTCGAAACCAGCGAAACTGGCGATATTCCAACGTATGCGCATGCATGGAAGGTCGAGTGCACGATTTTCCCTTCCTTTTTTCCACCTATTTTTTCTTTATACTCGATCGACCTGCCGCGAAAATATCGCTGATCGTGCCCCGCTTCTTCCGTGCCATAAATCGCTGCTGCACAGTCGATGGATCAGTCGAAACCAGCCACCCACGATTTCCCCTCTCATTAAAGCGTTTAAACCGCGTAGCGTGAAGTTAATGGAGACGCGGGCAGATATTGAGAACTTTCATGAAAGTCTCTTTCTCATAGGAAGGCCATTTCGAAAGACGCATCGCGTAGATAATTATCGCAATTGTTACTCGGCTGGGAATATCAATTTTCCACGAAAGAATCCCAATCAACCAGTTTAAGTCACGCGCTTTGTCGCTACTGACGCTGGAGCGGCGTAGCGCGCGCGATAATTATCCAGGCACCCACGCAACCGTTAAGAGTAAACCTCGTTATCCGGATGCGAAAGAGCCGAGGAAAACTCTCGAGATCTCTTGAGCAGCCAGCAGGCGTCAGTTGGTTACTCCCCGTTAGCTTGGAAACCGGCGATCTCTCCTAGCTCGCGTCCCAGAAAATTGAGAAATTATCGCTGCAACGGGACGCTGAAACGCTGGCCCCTTGCTGTCTGATTTAATTAGTCGTCAAACGAACGCTCCACCCTCGACAGTGGTTTGAAAATCATCGGGTATAAATCGTCTGAACCAGAATCAAACGTTGATGAGATTGAAGAGGGCTGTTTAATATACAGTACAGCAGCAATTATTATTCGAACTGCTTCAGATATTCCAACAGTTTTGAGAATAAAGCATGCATGTACTTTACAGTTTATAACTATAGGAATTACACCTAATATTACTTATTAAATAGAAGAGTAAGTACTACTGCGGTAATTGATATTACGCAAAAATCAATCAATCAATCGGTACTGCTACGCTGGTTCGAAGAAGTGGTGTGGATAGCTATGATGCAGCACTGTTTACTGATTCGGATAATCGACGATTCGATTAAGAAATCTGTCAGAAATCTGAATTTTTTTTACATTTTCTGAAAGACGTACGTTTCAAGAATGCTCTCTCCAAATTTTATGAAGAAATTCGCAAAATGTCAAACGCGCGACTGAGCCACGCGGAACTTTGAACGCGTTTCCCTCAGAATGACATTTTTCAACCGCGTCGACAGTCTACAGAGAAAACTATACGTCCAATTGACATGAGCAAGGGCATTTATTGTACGGAAAACCTGTCGCTATTATGTGACGATCAGTCTTTTTCAATTCCGACCTGTTTCTATTTTTTTTATCAACAATTCCCTAACTTTGTACCAAAGAAAAAATGATTTTTTTCAGTGGTCCGTCATTTTGTTATTTTTTACAATTTTGACATTTTTTGATCGTCACGTAATAGAGGCAGGCTTCTAGTTTCTAAATATTATTGTTTTTTTTTAATTCCGATTAACCATATGGCCTGGGGCCTGTCAACGCGACTAGCATGTTTTTGCCGCAGCGCAAATTTTGACGAAGAGTATACAGGAAACGGGTTTATGACTTTGATTGAAAAAAATTTTTTCTTACCCTTCGATATGTACACTATTAACTATACTAAGCAATAAATTGATTTACTTGCGTTGCTTGGTTGAAATAAATTCCCGAAAACATCCTTACATTTCGGACCGCCACAGTGGTCTCCCCCCTTAATCGAGATTCGGATAAATGACGCTCTACTGTAGAATATAAACGATGGGAAGCTAAAAATCGATCTCATTAACAGGGTGGAATTATTGGAACTCTCACTCTTCCCTTCCGCGTTCGACTATACTCCGAAACTGTCCACAAACTTCGAAGTACTTGGGAATAACGAAGCTCCGTTTGTTTCATCAGCCATAGAATATCCCACGAAGTGATCGTGATCGGCACGAGTGTTCGCAGCGCGGGAACAAGGGCAGCGAATAAATCAAGCGACGTGACGGATGATAAGAGGCTGATCCACGGCAGGACCGATCGATTTTCGAGCGGCGCCGAGGCAGGTTCACACCTGTGCTCGGGGGAAAATCGAAATCGCGATCTCCGGCCGGCCGTGCGGCCTGGAAACTGATAAATTGCGACTTCCGCCTGCGTTTCGATCGTGCCGCGTAATTTCCTGCGGAGTAGCCGGCCTGTGATGGAGGAAGAGAGGGACAGGCTGTGGAAGCCAACGGCGATCGGAAATTGGCCCGATGACATTGATTAAAGCGTTTAGCGGCGGCGACAATGCCGTAATTATTAATCGGTGACGACGCCGCGCCAAGATTCCCGATCACGATGCACGCTGCCTCTGGACACTGTAACTGGCTCGAGTTTCACGTGCAATTCCGACTGTCTCGATCGTGCTTCGAGCTCTCTGCTTATCGAGATGCCAGAACGAAGCGTTGCATTAAATATGGAAGGGGAAATATTTATTTTATTTATTTAACATATACGGGTAGGGCCCATTTCTTAACAGAATTAGTAATAAACAATACATAGTAGAGACGGACATTACACAGAAAAGAAGAAGAAAAACAAACGAAATATGTAGAGTACAATGATTGTGAAACCCGAGAATATATGAAATATGGAAAATATGAAGACTTGAAACCGAATGCAAGTGCTGTATAGATTGGGTATAGTAAGCTATGGCTTCTGTTTCATTTCTCGTGACTTTAGACATATATTTGAGACCTGATTTAGCATTTGAAAGAGTCCGCGTTATGCAGGATAGGATTCGAGACTGTGTGTCTTTGAAAGATCGAAGCGTGACTCGAAATTCAGCGTGGAGGGCTTTCAGGGGCTCGAGGAGAGTTTGACGAGGAGCGGTGGCCGAGAAATTAATTACACCGCCGGCTGGGGAGTAATTAATACGAGCTCTGATATCGGGTACACAGGTCCGTTTCTAATCTCTAACAGAAATACAATCGATCCCGCGGGCCGCCGCGCGGAAGATAATGGCGGGAGAAGGGGCCTCTCGGAGAAATAAAGGAAAAGAAGAAGGGAAAAGGAAGCTGTCGAGTCACCGGGCGGGCGAGCCGATATTTTTCGCACCTTGCTGGGCCCGACTGGTGCAGGTAGGTGCCAGCAGCGTATTTCATGCTACCTGCCGCGACTTCGAAGCGCGAGAATCTTCGGGGAAGCTCATCCCCGAGCCGGTGATAAATCGTAGCCACGCAAATTAGCCGAAAGCTGGGCCGTGCGGCCGAGAAGATACCGAGGTCCAAAGTCGCGCAGGCTGATGTTAAGCAATTTACAGAGGAAAATAAAGATCCCTTTATACCACTGGGATCACGAAGGATCCCGGTAGCCATTACCCAAGAATCCGATGAAAGGGAACGACCCCTCGGAGCACCGACAAAGAAGCAACTTACCAATAAGAGTAAACAGCGACTGCGAAACTGGTAAGAAATTCATCGACGTGCTACGGACAGGCGTCAAGGAATCACGTAAAAGTATCGAGCAAAGTGCAACGACACGGGGATTCGAGGAAAAGAGGAACGGGTAAGCAGCTGAAAGAAAGATGCCAAGCAGGAGCGCGAGGAGTAGGGACGGGACGGGACGAAGAAGCCTTCGCGAGAGAAGAGCAGCCGATTTATTGGCGAGTTTAAAAGAGCTCGGACCCTCGACATAACTCAGCATTCGTCTGATGTTGACTGAGTGGCCGACTCGCGGCTGCCAGATAGCCGCGGATGGCTCCGCGTACCTGAGCTTCGGGTCCTCGTCGTCGGCTACCTCGACTGCCAATCAACGAGCATTCAACGGTACTAAGTGGCTCGGCTTAATTAAGCGCGCACCGGCCAGACCGAGGGGGCCAGGGGCGGGGGGGGGGGGGGGGGCAAGGAAATTGTAGGACGCAGCGACAACGGACGGGCCCCCTCTTTGCGTTCGGAAAAATATGTTTTCCCCGTGGAAAAGGAGACCGCTGGCTGGTGCGATCTCGCGGAAAATCGACTAGACAGCGGCGGCCTCTTTGGAATCACCGGCGTTCCGAATTTCCTGAGTCCCTTCTTTCCATCGATGCTCGCTGACCAACCAAAGAACCCCGTCCAGGGAAATCACTCGTCGCTTCGTTTACCTTCGTCTTCGCCGACTAGTTCCACTGATTTTCATGGAAATTGCGCAGAGAGGTTTATTATTTAGGGGTTTATGCGCGAGAGTTACTATTAGATGCTTTATCTAGTTAACAGGATCGAAAGTGGCAATGCGAGCTAAAGGGTGGAGAGGATATCCGCGCGAGGCTTCCGCAAGGAAATATCTGCGGCGTAATCCAGCGTGTCATTCGATTGGCCGCCGCAATAAAATCGAATGACGAGCCAATAAAATATTTATGGAATCGTATGCAAGCCCCAGAGCCGCACAATCGCCCTTAAACCCCTCGTTGTTACCCCGATGGTTACACGATGTTTACCCCTCGGCAACCCCCTGAGGGCTGCTTCTGCGTTCTCGCACGCACACACACATATGCGCGCGTGCGTACACGTGCATTATATTGCAGCAGGAGGAGCGCCGAGAATCCTCTCCGATCGAATCCCCCGGCGTGGTGGGTCCTATTAACGCCACCTCTGTATCACCCCCCTCCGGCTCCTCTTCCCACCTCGTCTTGCTCTTTCTCTCTCCTCTCTCTCTCTCTCCTCTCGCGTCTGCATGCGTCCTCTCGATGATTTTCATCCTCTTGGTTACGGACAATTTTTTTCTGCCGCTTCGTCTGAAATGTCAAAGCAGGCCGGGCGCGTGCTGCTCGACGCCAAGGGCAAATTAATAATCCCCGGCTGATGCAGGGCGTTGAAGAATATCCTATTCAACGATCACGATTAGGACGGTACCTCTCGCTCTCCTTTTCCCTCTCGGGCGGACAGCACGAGTCGCGTGATTGCGTCGGCCGTGAAACGAAGGTGTTGAATTACCCGTTGCGTGTCTCGGCTGCTCGCTCCAAGGAAGACTCCTCGCGAGCAGCGCGACCAACGGAGCAGGGCACCTCCATTTGTCTAACCAGCGGCGAGGACAACCCCGTTCCCCAGCCTAGCTCCAACGACGAGGGAATAGAATCAAGGCGGAATCCAAGTAGTATCTAACAGGGAAGCAAACCATCCGAACGATAGGAACGAAGCCATTTGAAGTTTCAGCCCGAGATCGATCCAGTTTCATAGAGCAGCGCATCGATCTCTCCGTTTCCCTTTCACCTGTTTCGCCAGGCGATCGGCGATCGGGACGATCGCCGATTCGCTCCGCAGGCTCGGGCTGATCGAAGGTCGAGCCCGAGTCGAATCGAAGGCCCGATCGACGTCTCGTTCGACACGCGCGCGATCGTTTCTAGATCCCCAATGACACCGATGACCCTGTTTCGCAGCTGGGACCAGACAGCCCCCCCTTTTTTTTCGCGCAGCTGTGCGCCTCGCGCTCTTTGCGCAACACCATCCCTTCACCCGGACCTAATCGAGACACGCAGGCCTCTCGATTTTTATCGTACCCGGGGCCCCGTAATCCTTTCTCCATCGAATTCGCTCTGCACTTTGTCGGGGGTGTATTAAAATGTCGTTAGATCGAAAGGGCGAGAGGGGCGGGGGGGCGCCTCTGACAGTGACAGAAGCGAAGACCTGTTAAGAGCCATTAGCATCGGCTAAACGCTGTTAAGATGAAAATTTCCAAGCTACTTGAACCTCCGTCCACGAATTTCAACCGAATATCAACAGACTTCTTCCGAACGATATACACTATTTCAGAATTGTTGGTGAATACACGGGGAGGACACTCGAACGGGTGGAATATTTTCCAGGACTGAACAAAAATACTCGTTTAACGCGGGGGACTCCTAAATCAGAGACCATAATGAAGTTACCACCGTAGATTCCATCCTAAATTCGTGGCCATTATACGCGGGACCCCCATAAATATGTGCATCTCGAAGACGAACGTTCTCGGAAGGATAAAATCTAATGTATGCAAATCCCCTCGCCGGGCCTAGCCCGAGAAAGCGACTGAAACAGAGGTTTCGCGGAATCGATCCATAATGTAGAATCCCTCTAGCGTGACATGTCATCCACGCCGACCACTTCGCACTCCAAAATTACTAGATTAAAGAGTCGCCTATCTTCCACCTTTAGACATAGAGTAAAAGTCTGATGACTTTACATTCGAATTCTTCAAAGGAAGCTTCTAATTGATTTACGCTGTGCCGAGGGCCACTGGCCTTTCACATACTCCACGATTTTGTAACACAGAATCCTAACATCGAACGAGCCACCAATTAAACCCTTCCAGTCGCCTCCGCCAGCTCAAAGGACCCGGGTCGAGGCACAGAGGAGCGGGCAAAGAGCGAGGAAAAGGACGAAAAGAAGCGCCCCGTCCGCCCCGTTTGTTTTGCTTATCGGAGGACAAATTTGCTGTCTTGTAAGCGACACCGAAGGGTCGTTTTGACAAACTGGGGAGCAGCAGGGGTGGAGTCGGCCATGTAACGACACGAGAGGATGACTTTTGGCCACGTTACCGAAGGATCTCGGTCGAACGTGGTCCTGAAAGCCCGAAACCAGACCTTCCTCTCTCCTCCCTGTCCGCTCCTTCCGCCGAGCCCTCGTAAAACTTGACCAACTTTTTTTCTAGCCGTGGATTCTCTCCGCTCCCAGGCGGCTCCGTGGAAACTGGGAAGCCCGAGGACCGTAGGAAGCATAGTTATTTATCTGGACGTCGACCGTGGAATTTATTGCCGATGATAGCTCTTCCTGCGAGAAATCCTTTCGAGATTTCCTCCGGGCTCCTTGGATTCCTACGCGGGGTAAACGTCCACGCAGCCGGGGGCAATAACTTCCCTCTAATGGGAGGGAGGGAATTTTTCTATCTCACAAAGGATTGTCTTAATTCGTAAATGCCTGTGATTAATCACAACGAGGTTTCAAATTGAATGCCATTCCGGCCGAGGGAAAACGCGAGATTCGCGAGCGGTGGGAGCCAAGTTGCCGAGGATAATCGAGCCCGTTCATTCGGCGCGAGTTTCCCGGACACGGAGAACAAGAATCGTTCCGATAAATCAAACTGCTCCCTTAGCGCAGGAAGAATTCAATCGGCCATTTATTCCCCTCCCGCGGTAATTAATTATTAATTAGGATTACAGCCTCGACCCGGCGGCCTCTCGACAACGTAACGACTTCCTTCTAACCTCCCCTCCCTCGGTGGCGAAGATAAACGAGTGAGCCTGGAAGACTGCTAAGTAACTCCATGAATTTTCCCGCGGCACCCTCGGCTCGTGCCTGCGGGGGTGTAGCATCTAATCATCCCTATCTCCTGGCCACACCCTCGCCTCGAAACCTGACCACGAGCATTCATTTTCTTTCTCTCGCCTTTCGCTTTCCCGTTCTTCACGCTCCCGAATGGATATCGTCGTCATTCTTCCGTCCGCGAGCTCCTCTCTCGTCCACGACTTTCGCGGCCACCTCCCCCCGTGCCGCTGCTAATGCGACGCTGAGCTGATGTTACGCGGAGGGCGGCGAGAGGGTGGGCGCTGATGGCGACGAGGCTTAACGAATCTCCAAATGCCTCCCGACACGTATGTCCGGCCGCGTGTCGCACGCGACCTTTTGCAAATCGATTTTTTGCCATTCCACCATCCCGTTCCCTGTCGTTTTTCACTTTTTTTTTTGAGGCTACGTTGCATGACTAGAATTTCGAGCGGAGTTACCAATGGAAATAGGAGCAGCTTCCTAACTACTCGTGTTCTTCTTATTATTATTAAGTTAGTTGTTTTTCCTGGCCAGGGGGTTGTAAGGAGGTGGGAAATTTTTCGTACCTAGGAAGATTCCAGTGGAATAATTCGAAGAAGGTTTAATACGCGCGAGGGGCCGGAATTGAATCGCGCGAACCGCTGCAGAGAAAATCGCCGACAGGAAGCGAAGGGCGCGAACGGGGGGAAGCGGAAGTAAATCGCGCAACCCCCGTGACAGCGTCGCGCGATGACAAACGAGCACGTCGACGTCATCGCGCAAGAAACGCCGGCGACATCTGATAACGACCTTAATCGCATTAAGGCCCTACCGCCGTTGCACCCCCCCCCACCCCGGCCAACGATCCTTCCCCGAACCGGTGATCGTGTCCCTAATGTCCCGAGAAAAGCGGCAACGCGATTGCGGATAAATCGTCCCTGACAAACTCTCCTAATACATTTCTTTGCCTTCCACTCGCTCCCCTCTGACGCGACGAAACAAATGAAGACGAGGCTCATTGCGAAATCCCTGCGAACGAATCTCCCTCGCTGCCCTGAGCGAACCTCTCGCGCTTCGTACCGGCTAATTCCCGGCGCTGGATAAGATGATTAATGCATGAAATAAAAGAAACTCGTGCCTCGATAAGCTGCGATCGCGTAATCACGTGTCAAACAGGGAAATAGGAGAGGGGGGGTCGTTGGAGAAGGGACAGGCGCAAACGGGATCGCAACCCTTTCGCGGACAATGCAACGTTTCATTATTAACCCTCGCGCAGCGGCGGCTTCGAGGCGAGCGTGGTTCGAATTAAACGCGCAAATATTTGGGTATTTTATTTCCGGCGGGGATTCGCCAGCCAGCCGAGAGCGTGGACGGGGGAGGGGGGTGGGGGCGGCGGTGGGCGTTTTGTTACCTATTCGCGCGGCGGCGAGTTTAATTCGTTTCGTTATAAATACATCAGCGGCGGTCGGGCCGCCCGGGAAATTACCTTTACGGGTATAATGGCAAAAACAGCGAAAACCAGCGCGGAAATAACGACGGCCGAGGCTGGGATTGAATTTTGCGCCCGACCACGGGCTGAATTATGAAAAATCGGCTCGATATTTCGAGTTCTGGCGGCGGGGGCGGGGGAGGGGGTTGCGGGACGGCGGCCAGGGGGATCACGTGAAATCGTTCGACCACCGTTCGTTAAAATTCATGCGCGCAATTTGGAGCGAATCCGCGGCCCTTGTTTGTTTCCTTGCCAGCATATTTACGGCTGATTCGATCGGTTCCTGTTTTTCAGGTGAAAGAACAAACAGGCAAATTATTGTTCGATTAAGCCGAAACGTATAGGGCGATCGTGTTTGAACGCTCCGTGATAATGATTGAATGTAAATAACGAATTCCGGTGCCAACGCGCATTTTCCAATCTCTTGTTTCGCGGTTTTAAGGGGGTGGCGGGTGGGGTTTTCAAAGGGGGGAAGTGGGAACAAGAGTACTCCGACATTTCCTCGTTCATACGGGGCAAAATGCAGGTGGTTACTTTCGAAGAAATTTCATGTATCGTGGAATTATCAGAGTGCAATAGCACCAGCTTGTTAATTAAGAGGGGCAATAATTCGAGAGGGTAAAGTAGAAGACATCTCATTTTTTGTATATGCACCGATTAGACACCGAATCAACTCGACAAACGCGATAATCTTGGAGCATATCCCTCAGCTGTAATGAGAAACGGCGCAAAGTTCGAGTGATCACGCAGGTATTTAATCTTATCGACGCCTATCAATCATGTAACGCCTCGTGGCACAAACTACCGTTCCGCGATAATTCCTAGAACATCGCTCTCCCCGTGACAGGATTAAAAACTACTTGATTTCAATTACACCGTCGTCGAGGCTGCACCGATGCGTGCAGCGCATGGGCGTGAGGTTGCACTTGCAGCGAGGATGCACGCAACCCCGATTAGAAGTTAACGCGGACAGGAAAGCCGTTCAGATACTTTCTTTGCCAGCTGATGACAACGCTAAATTAACTCCGTCGTCGATCGCCACGAGCAGTACAGGAAGAAACTTTCTTAAATATAGATTCCACAAGAAAGTCTAACCCGATCTTCTCACATTATCCGTGCACACTCAATTTCGTTCTCGCAAGCTTGTGTAAAGGGATATTAAGCGCGCAATATGTAACGTGTCGTTATGATACGCTAATGTCTAACAAGCAATGTACAGTAATATCGCGATAAAATCGGATACGATTTCAATATCGAGGGATTATCTGAATAATACGCGAGCAGGGGCAAAGGACACGAGAAGCACGGTATATAAGAGCAAGCTGCTTGATTATCCGAAGGTATGCCTGTAACTGGACGCGCAACACGTCCTCGTACACGTCCGCGATTTGTACTTAATTAAGATTACGCGTTGATGAGAACGCGGGCGGCACGCGAGCCGAGATGCTCGGGGGAGATTACGACTCGCTCGATTCGAACGTAAACGTGTCTTACGGCGAGGTCTCAGTCGCACTCGCGAGCCTGGTAAATTATAGTCTAACGCTATGGTTTCTTTTAAAAAGGTCTTATTGTGGACTCACCATGCTCGAACGGACTCTGAGTAACAGCCGGTTTCTGGGTTCAACATTTTGCGATCACTCTCCGACCTGCAACAGAGGATCCCCCTTTATGTAGAACATCGGCAGAGTTCTGGAGCTTACGGTTGCTTAAAGCGTGGATCGTTGATCGAGGAAAACTACGGTGAGCTCGATCTCGGAGCGCAAGAAACTCCGTAAAGTTCACTAGCTTCTGCTCTTGCGATCACTAATTCAAGAAACTTTCACCAAAGTCTATGTAGAAATTTAAGGAAACTCTGTCGCCACACTACACTCGCTCAAAAATGTCTAACTGGCGACGAGAAGCAGGAGGAACAAAAGTTTACGCCCGTCGAAGGATATCGGAGGATGCGCATGCACCGAGTGCATCACCTGCACCGCGAACGCACGCCACAATTTCACAGGTGAGACGCGAGACATATTCAAGCGACGCGAAAGGAGTCTCGCGATCGACATCCTTCCTTCTTGAAAGTGTAAACACAACTGGCACGATATGTACGTTTGGCAGCGGGCGTCGAAACTCGATATCAATGTGGATTCTTATGGTGTCGCCGAAGTTCCGATTAGTTCCTACTTAGTAATTCCTTTTGCAAGGTTTTATTAAAGCCACTGGACCTTTGATAAATGAAACGCAGACGACAAACTATGTACCTAATATTACAAAACGAGAATATGTTCATTTTTTTTTTACACATTCCTTGTCAATTACCTAACAGCCACGCCTAACGATTCCCCGAAGCTCGAGGTCCGTTTCTCTACAAAATGTGGAGGGCGATGCAGGAGTTCCAGGTGGACTCGTAAAAAAGTACCTACCATTGGCGAAGGTAACTAGCGCGACAACTGGTCATTATCGAGTCGACGATGTCGAGTGGACGTTGAATGGGAGACAAGGGCGTAACGCGCGCTGGTGCTCTTCGCCTCGCGGGACGTGTGTCGATAAATTTACTTGCATCGCGGTGGTTTTATAATAAAACGTGTCACTGCTTTCGTCGGCCATTCACGGCGGACGATACATTATCCGTTGCGCACGCGGGAAATTTATTCGACGCGCACTCTTTCACCCTACTCTTCGCTTCTTCTTCGCCTTCTTTCCCCCCCCCCCTCACCCGCCCCCGCCGGCCCATCCGGCTCCCGCTCACCTTTTATTATTTTCTCTCTCTTCTTTTTTTCGCATTTCAGCGAACGCGCCGCACCGTTTCGCGTTATTGTCATCTGTGTATCGTCGATTAAACGCGTGTCAGGCCGACACTCCCTTTCACCGGGGCAGAGCGTTCCGCGTCGCGGCGGGGAGAGATAAAAATGTGACGGTTTCGAGTCGAGCCCGTCGCGTCGCGATTTGAAAGACACGTCGCGGGATTTTCAGGGGGCAATTTTTCCACGCTCCGCGCGACGAACGAACGCTTCCGACCCGCACCGGCTGTCAACCCCCGCGACCTGTCTTCCACCGGGTTCGATTGTAGACGGAACGGTCCCTTGCGCCTCTTCCCAACCACCTAGCTCATCGAATCTGCATAAATGTTTCATGAAATTAAATTGGACGTCGGGGGACCGGGCTCCCGTTCGCTCGACACACCCTTGCCTCTTTCTGCTCGGCGAGGAACCACCCCCCACCCCTCGGACCGAGAACACGAGTAATCCTTTGATTTTTCAATCGGCCGCGGGCCATTGTTTGCGTGTTGTGACAGCGAGCATTATCGGGCACGATTATGAACAGTATTAAGGGCGACTCGTGAGAACCCCATCTGGCCGTGGAAAGGGGCGGTGGTGGTGGTCGACGAGGGTGGAAATCACTGTCCGCAGGCATTACGCATTCATGCACGCGGTGACTCTTCCGTTGCGTGACTCTTCCTGGTGCTTTGCGTAACTCGTGTCTTCGCGTACAGTCTGTCGCAATAACGGCTCGTCCCCCTTCCTACCGAGGTCGCAAGCTTTTCCAATTTTCAGTCCAACTGCGAGCACCAACCTCGCCGTATAATTTAGCGGAAGACTCTGCTGATTAATCCTCCGACGTATCTGCAGATTCTTAGGGGTTAACGTGTTTCAATGAAAGCGCGGGGACAGGGGATTATTGCGAACGACTGTACAGGAGCGCGCATGGGAATGCGAATTCGACACGGTACCACGTAGCAATGCCGAGGGGTCGACAGGAATGTGATTTTTGGCGGCGAGGGTGAACCGCCCCCGTCACTGCGGTTCGTGGGTGACGTTCGCTCGATGAACGGGGCGATTCCTTGTGGTTTTTTTTTTATTCCTGTATCGCCTCGGCGAAATATGCTTTCCCTATGAAATTATGTCCCCCATAGAGGAGCCAGAAAACGCGCTGCTCGATCACCCCATGCGAGCAACGCTCCCCTCCTAATAACAACGATGGCAGAGAGACGTTAAAAGGTTCGAATGACACGAATTGCATTGGAAATTTCCCTGACGGCATTGCATTCTTGTCGCCACGCGAAACCAGCTCCATGACGGGCCTCGGGACAAAAATCGCTGATACGATGTTCGACGGTGTTCCCGGAAACACAGGGAACCCGACTAGCGGACTCCTAAATCCGCGTAACTCGAGACGCGTCGCCAGTTGCCCGTTGGAACATCGAGTTTACACGAGCACTGGATCGCGTTTCGACTCGTCGACAGGTCGCGAATAATGCTCGCCACCGAATCGCACGCGTTCAATTATGCAACTGGCTGTTCGACCAACAAAATTGAAATCGGGGATTATTGCGGGAGCGGAACCGGCTCGCGGGTAGTTTAATCAAAAATCAATTAGTCGGCCTGAGCGACGGAAAAGTAATTAGACGATGCATGATTGAAGGGACTGCAAAGTGAAACATCGGAATTGGCGAGTGAGTCGGTGAAAATTCTATCGGCCCGTGGAAAATAAACGCCGCGCGGAGTGCTCGCGATGTTGTGGGCGCTAGCTCCCCGTGAAATTATCCCCGATGCATTTAATAAGCTGGAGCCTCGACTATTTGTCAAGGCTGTCGATGGTTAATGACTGATCGTCAGCAGGGGCGGCGCGGTCCTCCTGTCTTCGAGGGCCTCGTGAGAGACGAGCAGGTGAAGGAAGAGGCAGAAAGGGGCGGCGCGCCGCCGGTGGAAGGGAGAAAGGACGAAAATTTAAGGAACTGGAAGGACGTGGCGCGTTTCAACGTTGCCTGGTACCTTTCGTTCTCCGATCATTTGTCAAGGTGACAAGGCAATCTCACCCCTCGCCACTATCACCCTCTTCCTCGGCCATCGCGACTCGTTCTCTTCCGCAGCGCGAGTGTCATCGATCAAACTTATTATTTCGAGATTGGATGTTTGCTATTCCTACACCGAAACATCGTTCCTTTCTTTTTTCCTGGAATAAAGTCCGCAGAGAAACGGGGTATTTGTTACGCAGGGAACACGGTCCTTTCCCTACAATCGGCGGCGGTGCGATAGATTTGCCACGATCCAGAGGATCGCGGCGAAACCTACTCTTTATAGAAAGATTAATTCCGATTTGAAAGGATAGGGCGAAATGTAATACCGACGAAAAGGACTCGCGATTTCAGGGAGATTGTCGGAGGCGGGAATGTTCGGACCAATCTACCGGCAATCCAACTAAAAGTCGTCGACTCCAACTACCGTATCCCTCGCGACAAAATCGTTACACTCAAGAAGAGTGGTTGCCTCATCCATTCCAAACAGCGCACGCCTCTATTTCCATTAACCCGCGAGAAAAAAAAAATTAAAACGAGACTGAAACCTCGAAACGGTGGCCCGAGAAGTCGACACGAAAGTTCTGTGCAATTTCATCCGTCACACTGTGCTTAAGGAGTCGATGGATTTGAGCTCGAATCATTTGAGTGACCTGCTCACGGGTTTCGGTGCTTGGGCAAGAAGCGGTCGAAGGTGGATTCGCGATGCGAAATCCTTGCCCCGTCAGGAGGAGAGCTATCCGGTTTCCTGGAGCGGCTCGATTTCCCTCGCGGATTTCCACAGGAACTCTTTTTCGAGAGGAAAGAGTCGAATCGATCCACGTTAATAATCGTCGAGTGCTACGCAAGTACCGTGTCCCCAGTCACGTAATCACTGTACTTAAGGGGAGTGCTCGCTCCACCCGTGACCGGGTTCCCACAACCTCGCCGTCATTAAACGACCAGGCGAATCACGGCGGTCTCCTGTCCCATGCGATCGACCGTTTTGGCAGGTGGTGCGTACACGGATTTCCCATAAAACCACCAGCGAGCTCTAAGCATTAATTAGGCCTGCCCCCCACGAGATTCCCATAGTGTCGACAGGAAACTCCCATCAGCCTCGATCGAGGCAGTTTAAATCCGGCTAAACACCATCCTCCCGAGCGCCCTCGACACCTCCGTCCTCGGTAGCCAAAAGAAGTAACGAAAGAATCGACGGTGACTTTCAGAAGAGCGCCTCGGCATTAATCACGCACGAGGGGCAATTAATTACCCCGGAATCGGAGCGACGAAGTCGAAACAGCCTCGGCGTATAAAGCGTAGTGGAAACGAAGCGACCTCGCGTCGTTCCGCCTCGGCAGGCTGGGAAGGTGGGGAGGCACGACTTCCTCCGTATCCCCGAAGCTCGACTTTCATACCCCATCGCCAGGCCCCGTGTAACAAATCGACCTTTTAATCACGAGTGGCTCGCTGCCTCCACTCATCCCGCCTAATGGGGGCCCCTTGTTTAGGAGGTGGGTAGCGGCGGTGCGCTAGGTGCCCGGCCAATTTCACCCCCGGGCCCCGTCGATCCGACGTTTTGTTTAAGCCCCGAGCTGCCCATTAGTCACCGTTCACGTTCAGGTACAGTGATACTGGTCACCCTTTGATCGGAGGATCGCTTTCGGGGATCCAGCTACGGCTACTCGATCGGCTCGAACGATGCCGAAGGGTCGGAGGGTGCTTGAAATCTGAGCAGCAGTGCATTTCGCGGTGACCAGAGGAGGCGTTCGGATAGAAGCTTCGGGTATTAAGGGAGCCAGTAGTAGCGTCGGGACGATCGTCAGCTCTGCCGGCGGAGCAGACAGCCAGCATTGTTTTTACGGGAATCGGCAGGCTCGCGGGGGCATCGCATGATTTTTACGGTATCGCATCGAAGCACGGGCGTCCCTAATGACGACCCTGGCCGAAGTCAACGAGCCGGTACGTTTCATCAGCGGGTAATCAGTGCGAGCCAGCACTGTCCGGCACGTCGTCGGTCGCCTAGGTTCCGCACCCTTCCGGTTCCGGTGTTCCGGTAGGCTTGACCTCTCTCTCTCCGCAGGGGAACCCGTGTTTCCGGTTTTCAGGTGGGATACACGCTCAGCCGAGCGCCGTCATCGTTTCGGATCCATGGATCCATGGATCCTCCTTCCTCTCCCTGTCTCCCTCTCGCTCTCCCCCCCCCCCTACCCGTCTCTTTCGCTCTCCCTCTTCCCCTCTTGCCGTGGCGATCGATCGAGCCCCAGATTCGTTTTCGTTTCGGCTTCCGGTGGTGCCACGACCGTAACACGCGATTAATGAAAAATGGTCAACGTAAAACTACACGGAATTAGCTGGCGTAATGTAGAGGATCGCTGGGGCAAATTAATGCTTAATTATTATGATAAAGAATCCCGACACTGCGGGGCACGAGGAATCTGGAAGCTACGGTACCACGAGCATTTTCTCGGTCTGGTCATTTTTATTGCTTCACGGTTTCGCGTGACAATGGGGGGGGGGGGCGAGTGTTTTTTAGGCACGGCCGATGGGAAAAAGCGATCGCGGCCGGAAGTGGAAGTGGAAGTGGAAATTGAGGCAATGAGAGCGTTGCCCGGCGCGCGGTTCTTATCGGGATATCGCCGGTTTCTCGTTTCCGCAATTCCCTATCTGCCCTGGCCCCGCACGGCCGCCAATAAAAATATATACTTCGACTCGTCCCCGTGAAATCTGCTCGCGTATCGACCGCAATTCCAGCGCGCCATGCGCCGTTACGAATCGAAATATCCCTCCTTTAATTCCACGTCGATCTTCGTCAAATTTCAAGCGTGATCGAAGCCCCCCCCCAACGCCTAAATCAACGGCCGATGGATACCTCGGAATACAAACTTGCCACGGTGTCGAAGGAAAGCTTGCGATTCAAGTTTTCACGGTTACTGCGGCCCGCATCAAATTAACGATCATTAATCCGATTCGAATCATAGTAGTTTCGCGCTACAGTTAGGCATATTAAGTCGTTCCGCGTGCAACAATGTTGAGAGGCGGTTTCGCAGTTCCGCGTTCCCTGTGATTAAGAAGCAAGGCGAGCAGGAAATTCTCTACGCGATCTGCGAACCATTTTCCCAGATCTCGCGGCGTAGGAAACGTTCCCGTCTACGCGCCTCGAGGATCGACCACTGTTTCTTCGAGCCTGAGGGACTTGGACGAGTTTCGGCGTACGGGATCGCTGGCCGCCGAAACTGCCTATCGAACAATCCCGTGGAGAGCCACGCAGGGGAGACGCTTCGACGCAAAATCGGCCTCTCGATCGGGGTCCGCGCGACGAGACGCGCTCGAACGGCGAAACGGGGACGCAGGGAGGCTAGAGGGGCGCTTGGGAGAGAGACAGAGGCGCGGAGGGCAGGGTGAGAGAGGGAGAGAAAGGGAGAGAAATTCACCCTTGCGGCAACATTGCGAGAGAGCACACCTGGCCGGAGTCGTGCAGCTGCGGCCGCAGCCACAGCCCCCCGTCACCCCGGCAGGGGATGAAAAGGGGAGGGGAAAAACGAGCGCGCCAGAGGGTCGTTGCGGGGCATCACGGGTTCCAGCGGCCCGTTTCCAGAGGGGTGGCGAAACGGCGCGGCGCAGGAGGGGCGGTCTGGGATGCTGAGATTTCAGTTACGCATTTGCTCGCCAACGATTTCCAGACTCCACCGAGCCAGCAAAAATGAAACGGCGACATTGTTTTCGGCTCTCCGCCGTTTGAAGCTGCGCGCGCGATCCCCCCTGAAACCGAGCGGCGGGGGGAGGTGGGGGGTGAAGCGTACGCGAAACGTTGTCGCGACGCGACACTCCACTTTCCCCGCTTTCTCCCCCATTTTTTTTATTGTCCATCGGCGAGGAGAATTCGCGTGGCAATACTTTCGAAAACGCCGCAGAGATTCGCTAAATACCGAGGTACTCCTGGTTTCCCCGGAATCTGAATACGCCGGGAGTTTGGAAGGAGAACGGTATTAGCCGAACACTGTTCGAATGGATGGGATCGTGGGGGAGTGATTTAGTTGTACTTAATCGCGCGGCTTGCTAATGAATGCGCAGTGCTCCTCTCGAGCCACTGTCACCCCCTGTGACGCTTCTCTCCCGGCACGAGGAGCACCGTGCAGGTGAATTTATTCAAATGCCGATCAATTCAGAAGGATGGCACTCATCGACACTTCTGCCTCTCTTTTTTTTTTCCCCCCCTCCTTTGTCATCGGCGTTACGATCCTTTTGTGCGGGCCGCCTCAGATGGGGCGGCCCCCGGAACAATGACCGTGATATACGATTCGAGAATTTGTTTATAAATGCCGACGCGTCGTCTTTCGAGGATATCCGACGCTGTGAAACCCGTCCGTCGATCGAGAGGATTTCCGTGGAGACCGCCGAGGACACCCTCCCTGTTTCGGCCTTGACAGGTTCATTCGCATTATCTCGCCCGTGCCACCGGCAAGGGTTGTTAAGACGTCAAGCGAGTTGACAGTGGACAGAAACTGAACGAATATTAAGCTTACAGTGAATCAACGAGCCAGAGTGCAACGGAACAATTCCTTCCGCCGCTGACAGAGCCTGTATAAAAACAGAGTCACCTTTCGCGGACGCTGTGTGAACGAATCTCTCGACACTAGCGTGCAAGATAAATGCATACTATTATCACCACTGTCTCAAGGAACCCCCGCGACCCTAGGCGCCCAATTATCAGCCAAGGGAGAGCGGTGAACGCGGGGGATGAAAAATGTTTGCCCGCCGCGGTCCCCGGGCATTAGTCCGGAGACAAAGGAGCAGCAATTACAAAAGAAGAAGCGTGTCCGCCTCGAGGAAGAAGATCCGGAAGCCTAAGTTTATTTACATCACAGTGCCACGGTCGGGCTCTCGCTCCTTTTGTCGACCGTACCGCCAGTAATGCATATTAATAGGAAGTAATCCCCGAAAGGGGGTTGTGGGTGGCCACAGAACGTAACGAAGGACTCGTAGAAAGCTCGGAGGAGAACGTTCTGCCAGATACAACGTTCTCTCCCGTCACCCTGCGAATTCCACGCCGATTCCGTGGCCGGATAAATATTCATGCGCTCCCCTGTTGAATTTTTATCAGAGAAAACGCCACCGTTCGCGCGGTGCGCCAAAAATTTCTTAGGAGGAAGCTAAGCCCTGTCGACGGATTATCAGCCGGATTGCTCGGGAAACAGAGTACACACTCGATCGACGCGTGTAAAAGATTCGACTGAAAAAAAATTGGGTCGCCCAGAGGGACGAGGTAGAAGGGAGCCGGTGAATGAAAGGAGCTGGTAAATCCTGGAAGCATGAACGGGAAAATCGCTGAGCCAGCTACACCTCTTCGAGGCCCCAGTCCCCCGCCAGAAGAAATCCTACTTCCGAGAATTTCAGCCAGAGAAGCAACTTTCCTTTTTTTTCCTTCTGCCACTGAGGCAGGATTATCTTCCCACGGGACTTTGGACCGGGAACAATTACGGGCCTCTCGAAAATCCACCGCGAAAGAGTTCCCCGGCTGGCCGTGGAAGGTTCCCTCGAAGAAATCGTCGTCCTCCGTCGCTGTCGCGATATCGCCGCTCGGTTCGTCGAGGCTCGAATTAAATCCCGATGCCGGATAATCCGAGAGCAGTTTCACGGCTGGGGCGTAAAGAGGAGAGTCCGAAAAGTATGAAATTCAGAGAGACTCGCGTGGACCGAAGAAGTCTCATGTTCGCGGCTGTCAGCGTAACGTGGTAGTTGGCGTTTGGTCGGACGTGCACGGAACAGCTCTGTTCAAATATTAACAGGGAAAACAGAGGAGATTCCCAGACGTTGCTTGGTTTCGTAACACCGGTAGCCGAGTTGACACGCTTACCCCGAGGTTATCTGTACCGGTGTTTGCCGACACCTCCGCGTACGCGTGTAACTTACAGCGCTCACCCACGCGTGTTACATCGCCAGCTCGCCCTTCCAAGGGACTCTTTCCAACGGAGCGCAGCTCTAACAATTCGGCAAGTTCGTGGATTCGTTTGAAAATATTCCTCAGCTTCGGTGGTTCGCCCACTCTATCCTCTTTCTTTCTCGTCACTTAAAATCAGGAGCAGATTTTCGAAAGCGTTGCTGGTGGACGGATCGAGAGCCACTGAAGTTGATCAGGTACCCGTTCGAACGGTGGAAAAAATCGCTGCTCCACCGACGCGTACCGAAGAAGGATCGGCAGACAGTTGGGCGCCCAAAGCTTGTACCAGGAAGGTCCTGGCGTGAGGAGCTCAGGTAGCCGTGTCCCTGCCTGGTCCCCTCCTGCGCGGTCCTCCGCAGTTAGAGGCGACGGGGGGACGACGCCTGGGGAGCCCCTCGCCCATCCCTCAACACCCTGATCTCGTCCACCCCTCTGCTCTCCTCGACAAGCGCACCTGGTCGCAGGCTGATCCTGGCCAGGGCTCGCTGGATGCTTGGACTCGATTCTCTCTCCCCTGATTTTCCGCTCTCGATACCGCGTTCCCATCACGATTTTACGAGCCCTTCCTTGGGACACGACGAAACGTTGCGCTGCAGCTCGAGCTACGAAAAATCATCAAGACTTTCGAGCCAACTCGCGGGGACCAAAATTGATTTCTGAAATCGTGCAACAGTCTGAATGTTTACACGGCCGTCAACTGTGAAACGATGGCCAACCAGCCTCGAGAGGAGGACTCGCGTGAATCAGCAGTGGCCAGGTCGAGTTTATTTGAGCGACCAGGCCGAGGTCTGACGTCTCGTCGGCACGCTGCCTGTACCTGGTAACCTGAAATTGGTAATCATACACCGGGACAAACCGAGAACCGGCAGTCTGGTTTTCGAGCGGGTGGCGCACAGAGACGCTGGGGGAGCTGAAGAGTGAGAATGAGACGGCGGGGAAGGGCGGCGGTTTCTCGTTACAGAGCTTCCTGTATGGAAATCACAGAATGCCGGCCAGCCTCTCCCTCTCTCTTTCTCTTCCTCCTCCATTTTCTCCTTCTGGCACGAGGCACCGTGTCTGGCACAATGATCTCAGATTTAAATCAAATCTAGCCTATATAACCGTCTCTCCCTTCCCGTTCGGCCAGCGTCGTCTTCCGGAACGAGCCCCCCCTCCGGATCGATAAACCCTGTAATCGATTTTCGAGTCAGTCCCCGGGAGCCCCGAGAAATTCCAGTGACTTGTTGCGCGGCCATCGGATCCGTGCTTCGATTGGACCTGGAGTTTTCGAGCGAAGCCCAGATAGAATCGCCGGAACGCTTGTTCCGTTCGACTCGATTTCGAGAATCTCCCAAGCGATCTGAGGAAAGGGAGGTGGAGGGGTTAATTGATTGTCGCGTGTACCGGTGCAGGGTCGAAAAATCGAATTAATTAACGAACGGGGAACGGCTCCGACTGGCCGGAGAATCGTGCTAGTTGATAAGGAAAGTTTGTTTCGATTCAGGGGCCACGGGGGTCCATCCGAGCCGTGGAACTCGTCTGCAGGTCGTCTGCAGTGAACAATTACATTCCACTTGTCATGCTAATCGTGCATGCGCGTAAGCACCGGCCGACTCCGCTTCGTGTCCGACCATGCTCTCTTTTAGCCCGGGAATAAAGGTCCCAACGAATAGAACGCGGTGCCAGGCAATAGTGCCGAGAAACTGTGAAATTCCTCTGAGAATTTCAGAGATGTCGATCGATCTGCGGGAGCGGAGGAGGATTCGGAGGAGGGAAACGATCGAGGGAATCCCTACGAGCTACTTGTTCCCATATTCGTCCCTCCGACGCGATCTTTGGAGGAAAGGGACCGATCATTCGTGTAACCAGCGTGACGCGGAATGAAAAACAGGCGCGTAACGCGCACACGCGGCCACGGCGTGGTATGCGTGTCCCGTGCACGGCTGCTATCTTGATAGCCATGCAAATGGCCCGGTGTCAGATCCTATCGTGGAGCCGCATAATCAAAAGCGGAGGCACGCAAGCGCGCGAACCCATCTGCCCCCTCCTCGACCTATTCTTCTCCTCTCGCCCCCTCGCCATCTTACCCCCTCTCTCTCTCTCCTATTTTCTCGTTTTTCGATTAGGAGAGATCGGAAAGCTCCAACCTTCGTGACTGTCCTCCGCCTACTGAATTAAGCGTCGCGAGGCTCGTCCGCGGGCCTGGCCTCGCCCAGAATCACGCCACCGACGCATGCGCTTTCCGTGATACAGATTTCCTGCTATAGATCCACGAGCAGCGATCTACGGGGGGCTCGACGGAGCTTAGGAGATGCCTTGGGTTCAGGGAGAATCTCCGGACTCTCCTCCACCAGGGTGCCTGGGCGAGTCTTCCTCGGGGAGCGTGTTGATTTTCGTAGGCAAGTTACGGGAGGAAGTCTATCTCGACGCGCAGTAGCAGGAATTTTATGCCGCGCAACGCCAAGTTTTCTTCGGGGAGAGGGAAGTTCAAAGTAAGATGATTATTCCGCGCGCACGAGGGCGAATAGCGGAACTGGCAATTTCCCTGGGACGAGCTGGAAATTTCGTTCCACCTTCCTTTCCACGGGAAATTGTTTCGCCGCTGGGAGCACGGGATTCGTTCGAATTCCTGGAAAACAGCGTTACCGGAGCTGCGGGGGGGAAAGAAGACGGTTCGGGAGCGCGGCGCTAAAAGGGGCTCTAATTTGTGGACAAAACGGGAGGCCGTTTCGCGGAAACAAAACCGCATTACCCGCACGATTTTGTAGGAAAAGCTGGGTCGCGGACGCCGGAGGGATAGAGGGGCAAAAGGGGATGGAAGAAACGGTGGAAAACGGTGGAAAACGGGAGAAAAAAGAGCGCATCGACGGAGCGCGAGATCTGTCGAAGCCGATAGACCGGGAAAATCGTGAGCGAAAGAGAGTTCCGGCCAACAGAAACAGGAGAGAAAGGAGGAACAGCGAGTGCTCCCGTCTCTCTGCCCCTCTGTTCGTCCACCTACGTTACCCTGCCTCGTTTCCCTCGAATTTTTTCCCCCTCGTTTTGCCGTTCGGGCCAACATCCACAGACGGAGATATTCCGGCTGAGTTGCGCCTCCTCCTGGCTATCGTGGGCCAGATCAAATGGCGGTCTAAGAACGGCGGGAGCAAGAAATATCGTGGACTGGAAAGAGAGTGTGTAGCCAGGGGTGAAATCCGGTAGCCACGACCACGTCGACCCACGTTTGTGTTCGACGGGGCGCAAAACGCTCGGGCTGCCATCGCGACGCGCTGATTTCCCTGCCGGGCCCCTCGAGAACGTCGCTGACGGGCTCCGTGCAGCTCTTGTAAATCGTGGATCCTCAACGATATTCGTGGCTCAGAGTTGCTTAATGAATTTTCAACGAGCAAGGATGGCAATTGGAATCCAGAGACACTTTTAACGAAGCAGCCGTGGAAATGACTGATGCAACGGCGGGGCAAGATAAACTATCACCGAAGGCGAACCACGAAAGGGTGTAGCCGTGCGAGAGGGGATGTGGGTGTACACAAGATAAAGGGACAGGAGAGAGATACGTCTCGTAGCCGAGTAGTAATTTCCAGGCTGTCACAGCCACCTCGTGTCTCGACCGCGTCTAGGCGGTTCGAGATCGTCTTGGTCTGAGATTCTGCTAGCTGATTTCATCACTCCTTCCCCACTCCCAATTCTTCGGATCCACGGAGATCCCTTTAGTCAAAGTAGTTGGCTCCGCGCGCGGCCGTGGAATTCTAAAAGATCCCAAGTCGAGCGACATGCATACTTTGTCGCTGGCAAACTACGACCTCGACAACATTCTCCACGGAACACGAGCCTCGCGAATCGGCTTCTCATAGAACCCGAATGTAGCCCCGAGTAATCGGCAGGCGGAGTGTGCCTCGCGCCGGGACACGCTAATTACGAGCGTGATTTAAGGTTTATTACGCACGAGGGGCGGCGAGACGCGACAGGGTCAAGAGCCAAGACTCGGGCCTACGCCTCCTCGGCGATTCGAGAAACCAACAACTCCCCCATGCAGACGGAGTAAGCGTGTCGCGGGGACGTGTTTCTTCCGAGAGATCCTGGAAGAAGGAAATCCTCCCGAGCTACGTCGCGCACAGTTTCCTGGAACGTCGTATCACGGCGAGCCGCCTACGTGAGAAATTACGTGACGGGTCTACGAAGGGAGCCGATTTCCCTGTAATCATCGACTCCCGTTTCCTGTACGGCGGCACGTGGCCGTTTTCGTGTAATTTCCATCGGCGGTGGGCCGCTCACCTACGTGCCCCGATGCCCGGCACGGCCACTTACGAATCGTTTAATTAATGCGCCGCGCCACGTGGCACGCTTTGGCTTTCGTCTCACGCGCATCGATACCTTCCTCCCGATAATTCCAAATGAGGGGGAAAATGCCGTCCACGCGCACTTACTCATTCGTCTGCCCCCGCCGAGCGTAGCGCGCGCGGCTCCTAACGCTATGCACGCTGAATAATCTATCCCGATTTCACGGGGACTCGGTCGCGCGCCGCTAAATAAAGCCCGCGTATCGATAGCCGAGCGCCGACAAAGTAGCAGCGACGGGCCGCCAGAATTTCAAACAGCCCGACACACCTTTCGCAGCGGCCGAACGATCCGACCTCCCTCGAGTTCGGCCGAGGTCCGAGGCGGAAGGTAGCCAGGTAGAGCTTTCCGTTTTCCGTGGAGGATCCTAGGGGGCAGCTGTTCGAGGAAATGCTCGAGCGTGGTTCGAGGGTTCTCGATAGTTATATGCAGAAAACTTCTCCCACAGGCGACAAGCCCTCGGCTGGCTGGCCGAAAAAAAAATAGATCGCAGCCGAGATGGGAATCAATTACTAAAAGCAGAGTTTGCGGCGCAGCGAGGAGAACTCGACTTCCGCGGTTCCGAAATTTAATGCGGCTGGCGTTCGTTGGTCGCACAACGGGAAAGACGCCCACGACCGCGCACCCCCTGCCACCCCCGTAGCGGGTGTGCGTCAAAACCGGCGGAGTTTCTTGCCGTAACTAACTACTCGTGAATTTATCGAGGCACCGAGTCGAGTTTCTCGCCTGCCGACCGCGGGCCTCCCCTTCTGCGTAGGCGGCAAGGTAACCGTAGGAAAGTTTCCAACAGTTTCTCTCCCCGCGGCGACGGCGGAGCCCGAGGGAGGCGGGAGGGTGGCCCTCGGCCGAGGGACCAACTTGTAGTTTATGAATTTATAGCGGCGGAAAGCGGCAAAGGCGAGCGAGTTACGCGCGCTCCAGTTTATTCCGTCTCACCTCCAAGATTTTCCTCCCATTGAAATTCCTGCTGTCGCACCCCCAGGGGCCCCGCCAGCCCCCGTCAAACTTCTGCCCGGACTTCTCGCGCCGAGCTGGTCGGGAAATAGTCGCGAGCCATTAACGGGAGCGAGGCGGCGCGCTGCAATTGCGAGGCCCACCGACGAGCCGCGCGCACCGATAACTTTTCGCGGATCGCCGGACTCGTTAATGGAACTTTCGGCCCCACCCTTTATCCGAGGGGCGGGGGTGGGGTGTTTTGTCCTCGCGGTGGGTGTCATCGAGCCAGATGCCTCGACGGAAGTCGAGGGGAGCCGGTAGAATGAACGAAATCGCGAAAACTTGCGCGGGGAACCGAGATGAATACTCTGACAGCTTCGAAATGTCCCGCAAGTTTTCGAATCTGAATTAGACAGGTGTCGAATCCATTGCAGGAGACCTGCCTATCGACAGGAAAGAGAGAGAGAGAGAGAGAGAGAGGGGGGGGGAGAGAAAGAGAGAGAGAGCAACGTCGCCGATCATCTGGAGGAGAGTAAGACCCGAAAACGCAGCGATTAAACACGATACACGCGACCGCGAAATCGAAAACCGCGGGGCGACCTCGTCCTTCCCCCGATGCATCTCGTAATTGCATCGTTCGAAGGAGTTGCAGCGAGGCCTAGGCGCAGCACGGAAACCGATGTAACTGCATATGCAGTGTCGTATGCCCGGCGTACACCTGTTCCGTTTCCTGCGAAAACACGACGAGTTCCAGTTACACAATGGACACGCCGAGACACACGGACGTCGCACGATCGCGCTGCTCGCACCACTTACACCACCGTGATGTACGCGTTTCTCCGTGCAAACGCGATGCGTGGTGGCGCCTTCTGCAGGTGCAAACAGGTGAGCAGGACCCTGCTCCAATTAAATGCGCCTCATTTCCGACCGCGTTCCCATCCCGACGTAATTCGCGAATTTCTCCGCGGGACGGGGCATTTCGGGGAGTATCGCTTCGCAGATTCTGGTTGAGTTGGATTAGAAGAGATTTGGAAGAAGCATCGATAGCGTAACGCCACGTGGATGTCAGGAAGTGCCCGATAGTGATTTGCTGTAGCTATAGGAAAGCTCGTTATTTTCGCTTTGTTTTTTTTTTCTTTTTTATTTCTGAGCAGCAGGGACATAGAGGGTTGCGTCAGCAACGCATGACGCCGGTGGTGTCGGTGTTTCAGAGATTCAGATTCGGTCACGGTGCCCGACGGTCGGGTCTCGCGACACCACGGGGCACCCACCATGTCTCCGCTCCGACACAAGCGCGGATTCACGGGCGCGTGGGTGTGTCGGCTTACCTAGGATCGGCCGCGTCGTTACTGATACTTCTCGCTTCCTTTCGCTCCGGTTTCCGTAAAATCGCGGGCGCAGGATGGCCTGCTACCAGCAATCGATACCCAGGGACCGCGAATTACTCGTCACTTTACCCACGGGGCTCGTTCCCACGCGGCCCGTTACGTTTTTACCATTTCCTCTTGTCGCTCCCAACGAACTTCAGCCGTCAACCACCCGCCACAACAATGTATCCTGGATCGTTATCCTGGAGTAGGAAGATCTGTAGTGGATGCTAGGCCGAGGGAACACTCGGACAGGGACAATTAGCAGAATTATGGAGAGAGAGAGAGAGAGAGCTCCCTAAGAGGGGCCAATATTGGGTGAACAATGTCAATAACCTCGCGCACGACACTCGACACTCTGCGTCCCTTCGCGCGTGTTCAGGCTGGCGCGCGCGGCCAAAGAACACGCCAGGTTTTGTTGGCCGAACATGTGCATCGTGACTGGGCAGTTAACACCTCGACGACCTGAGTCATCGATGAACCGTGGAATCGATCCTTCCATGAAGCCGAGTGCTGGCCGAAATATTCTCTCGAGGCTCCATGCCGTGGACCCTCGATCGATGCTGACTCGGAGACGCGTAACGTTCATCTCCGGACGAGATGCACGATCCGCGTAGAAAATTCGCAGGCAAATCTTGCTCGGGGAAAACATATATTTAGGACGAGGAGATCCAGTGTGACGAATTTGCCAGTTGGTTAGAGAAACGGGTCGTGAAACTGGCGTCTCGCGATGCTGCGAGCGCGTAATAGAGGAGTAGAAGCGAGAACCTTGTCCGGTGAAACTCGAAACTCTCGGTGACGTCTCCGATGTCGGTACTTCGCTTTTCCAACAGGCTGGTCGCTTAATTCGTGGAGGACACTGGTGATTCTTCTAGGGAATTCCGGCTGGTCCACGTGCGCGCGGAACGTAATTAAAAAAAAATCTTACCCCCCAGGGATCGGCGAAGCTTAAAAGCACCTGCCGCGCGTGTGAATCATTTCTAGGAAAACGACGGCAAAGAAAGAGCGACGAAGACTCAGCCGCGGATGTAATCCAAAAATTCATCCGTCCTACGGGCTGGAAATCTTAGACGTTGGGTAATGGACGAACCATTAGCTCCCATATATCGCCAGCCCGCACGATATCGAGTTGCAGGAACATTACGTGACTCGTCGCGTCCCATTTAATGTCAGTATCACTCCGGTGTGACAAGTGGAAGACGCTCTACATTAATTTTTTCTGACAGAAGAATATTTCGAATCGTTTCTCGCGCAAGTGGCGGAGGGGGGCGAGCGTGCTATAGCGTGCGCGGGCCGTTTTTCCATATCCCCTAGAAAGCTGGACGCATCCATAAAGTCCTGCTCGGGGCCAGTCTTAGAATAATTCCAGGTAGGCCATGGGAAAAGTATGTCGCCCAGTTTAATTCGAGTCGCCAGCACGAGGGCGGCCAGCAGCGAGCGGTTTTTCGCGTCTCGGAGCCGTCGAACCATTTAACCGGTGGTGGCTGGATCGAGAGAGCGAGGATCGCGAGCGATTTACCGCCGCGTCGTATTAATTCTCGGCCGCCATTCAAGCATTAAGCAACGTTAACTCGTTCCAGTAACTTCTCCCTCGCGGGCACTTCACGTCTGAATACGCCGGAGATCCCGGGTTGCTCGGTGCAACGACGGGCCGGAGAGGCGAAGGGGAAAGAGATGCGCCGGGAGAGAGGCATAGAGAGGCGGGGAGAGGCGGCGCAGGCCGATTGCAAGCGCGAAGACGAGCGCACAGGATATATCGCTCTATCGCTCCCTCGAACGGGAGCAGCAGATGCGGTGGCTCCCGTTAATTAATTAGAAGCGACGGTGACACTTGTTACTCGGTGATTTCACCCGTAGGAAGCGCTATACGCGTGTACCTGCCAGCCGCGGGTTGTTTCTCGCTCGGAGAGAGCAGCCAGCGCGCCCCGGCAGCAGAAGCCACGAAGAAGAGGGCCTCGAGAGCGACGGTCGATCTCGTCGCGAGTTTGTTTAATGCACGGGAAAAGAGTATTCATCGCCGCGTCCCGGATCGACTTTTTCGCCGATTGTCGCGGAAATTACCGTGAACGTTTTCCCTACCCGTTGTCGAGTGCAATCGAGGAATTAAGGTCGATTCTCGGCTGGCTCCGCCGCTGGGAAACGTTTCCCGTTTTCTCTTCCCTCGGCGACGAGACGCTGCCTGTTTCCTGAGCTTCTATCAATCCCCGTGGCTACGTTTCAAACGGAATTCTACTCCCACGTACTTGTACTCCCCGCTCCGTTTACCGGGGAGAACGTTCCGGAGCTATTTTTCTTCGATCCACCTCTAATTCTATCGCATTCTAATCGAGTGGCAGATCATGTATCGAATAATCGAGGTGTCGAATTTTCAAGGGGCATGGAAGATCCGTCGCTCCAACTATTCCATTGCCGATCCCGCTTTCTCGACACGATATCCCGTCAGGAGTCAACAGAACTCCCTCGGCGCATAAAATCGTGAAGAGTATCATCACGGAAGACCGATTCGCGCCTCATTGTGATCGTGACGGCTGCAGAGTGCCGCCGCCACGAATTCGGGGACCCATTAACGGGGAAGGCATTGAATTTCCACGGGACTGACAAAGCCCGTCCGATTACAAATTCAAATCCTGACCGTTTACGTGGCACGTGCGCCCGCGCAAGACGAAAATTCTTTTCACCGCCAGTGCCACCTGTAAAACACTCGAGACGCGGGCCTCCGCCCACGAATACAAAAAGCTGGATTCGCGGAGACGGGAAAAAGGATGATCGACCGGCGAGCACGACAACCCGAATCAAGCGGAATATCGAAAGAATGCGGTTCCTGTTTTTTGTGCCTCGTCGAGATCAATGGCCCATTGCTGAATGTATCGCGGTAATGGGTCGCAGTCATTTCGCCCCCTTCGTTGGCGATAATTATTTAAGAAAGGTATAGATCAGTGCTGTGGCCTCGTTTTACGTTTAATTCTAAAGTGGTTCGTTCCGACGACAATTCAGGGAGCAAGGGAATTCCGTTTGTCGTTTTCTACGAGCGAGTACCGGGGATTTGCCGGGTTCTATGAATAATTAAAGAAACTCCCGTCCATCTTCGACGTTTGCGCGCTCCCTATGTAAATCCGCGGGCCGACTACTGCGTTTCGAGCATCCTCGAGAGCTACTCGAGCGGACTCCACCCACGTACCGCCGGACGCTACGAAATTTACTACCTACACAAGCATTCAGAAACGGACCGCTCCGGAACACATAATTTAGCGCGTTAGAAATCCGCAGACCTCCTCTGCTTTCGAACCAGCGTCGAACACCAGAGTCCTTTCCACCGCTATCCTCCGGGAACTTCTCTAACTTCTCCCGATCGGTACGTGTAACTTGTTCTCTCTTCCCGCACGTGACCGTTCCCCTCTACGCGAACTCTATCCGAATTTCCAGTGCGCGCCCCTTCGATCTTGGCCGATTGTAACAGGCTTCTTGCCGAAGGGCTGCTCGGCACAAAGTTTTCGCGAGCCCGATAAGATCTAGGGCGAGGCAGATTTTCAGCGGAGGATAGAGGAGCGTAGTGAAAAGCAGACCACGTCCCGTTTAAGCGTCCCCCGGGTCGATTCCCATTCGACTGCTGCGTTTCGAGGATCCTCCAAAACTACTCGAGCGGGCCCCAGGCCACCAGAATGCGCCGGACGGACGTATCGTACACGCGAAACTTACGAACCTCCGGCGAGCGTTGCGCAAACACGCGCGAACCAAAGCACACGCACGGCCACGGGCGAGCCACTCGAGAATGCTTAAAGCGTGTACCGAGCTTAATTAGGGGTATACCGTGGAAGAGTGGTCGACGCAGCACCCGCCACCGCCACGTGCTTTTTTCTCGCGCCACGTTCGACGTGGCCCAACGTCCACGAGTGTGTTTGCCGTTCGTTTCGCGTCCCGCACCACGCGTCCCCCTTCGATTCGCGCGTGTTTGATCGCCACGCTGCCTTCCAGGGCTCCGAGTGTTTGCTCTCGTTCCAGGGGGGGGGGGGGGATCGGACTCCTCCGCTTCCGCGGGACCTCGTCTTCGCCCAGGGCCAACGTCCGAACATTCGAGGTCCCTTCGTTTACGCGATCTTTCAAATAAGTATCGAAAGGAAGAATGGTACAGGTACCGCTGTCTTTTGAATAGCTACCATTCTATTGATTCTGGGATCGAACTTAATAGCATCGCTGCGGGGTCCATTCGGGAATTCGGTAACGTCAAATGAATCAGAGAGACGATTATCCCGCGTGGAATGAAAGCACTCTAATTTATTACGCGTCCGACGGGGTGGACGGTCCGCAATCATGACCGTTTTTTCGACGAGCAACAGTCAGTCAAGAATCGCGAAACGGTGGCAAAAGAACAACCGTGGAAAAAAATGACCTGGTTGGACGCGGGGGAGGCGAGTGAATGGGCCAGGAGCCGGTAAAAGCCTAATGAAGAGTCCGCCGAATACGCATCGATGTTCAAACGGATCGTCACCTAAAAAGGACACATCCGATAAACCATCGCGCCGCGGGACAGCCTCGAATTACCATTGAAACCGGAGAAAATGCACTCTAACGAACGAAATAGACAGCGACCAGCGTGGTATTCATCGCCGATACGCGGCCGTACAAAGGATCGATGAAAATGATCGAAGGCCCCGGTGGAAAAGCTGTCGAAAAAAAAAAAAAAACCCCGATGCACGGGAACTCGCTCCAGGGAGGCGACGCCTTATCGATGCCCCCTCCCCCTCCGCCCGAAAACACGCGGGAAATTAAGTTGGAAGGGACGAGTGTGCTGGCGATCAGTAAATGGCGAAATAAAAAACGGTCCCCGCGCGCAGCCAGCCACTGTGCTGTTCAAATAGGTCGGTGCCGGCCAAAAAGGAATTTATTAGCGGCGCTGGAGTACATTCGCAATAAACCGTATGTCATGGTAGGTTACGGTGTGAGGTTGGTTACGGCGATGCTGGCAACTGCCAGGCCAGGCCTGGGTACGTTCGCGTCGAGCAACAGCCACCGTTGCTGCCGTTGCTGGCGCGAGCGCGCGAGCCACCGGGATGATTTAATGCCGGGGCAGCCCCACCCTGGAATGCCGTCGTTTGCGCGAGATTTTCAAAAATAATATCGGCCCACCCGAGAGGGAGAGCGAGAGAGAGAGAGAGGAGCAGAGCAAGCGAGAGAGGGAGAGAAAGAGAGAGAACGAGATAGTGGCGTTCTCCTCGCAGGAAGAGCTGCCGGGAATTATGCTGGAATGTTTCCTAGTATTTCACCGGGAGCCCCACGTCCGTTGAAATTTCTGATAGATTTACGCCGGCTGGACCGAGTGTTCGCTGAATTAACGCGGCTTTAGCATTTTTACAGAGTAATCCCCAGTAACTGGATGACCTCTCGCTGATAAGGCTTTATCCTAGACTGCTATCCTACTTCGGCCCACGTTCGATGGAAGGTTAACAGCCACCAGAAAGACGCGGCATCTGAAACCTCTTTCCACCGTCGATCTTCTTCGATCTTCTTTAAATTCGTCTTTCCCCCTTCGCTGCCGGTGACGTCAATCGGCATCAATCCTCCGCTGGTGCATTTTAACGCGGTGGGTTACGTCAGGCAGCGGCGTTAAACGAAAAGTTAGTCGATTCGCCGCCATGCCGAGGACCGCGGGGTTGTTTAATTTCAGCCTCATTTGAGTAATACGGAGGGTGCGCGGGCACGGGGTAGCTAAAAATCGTTAATCAATCGGACGCATCTGCGGCTAATGAATTTTTCAGGCGCGTTTCCCGCGCACGTGACGCCGGCTCGTATATCAGGCCACGGCGGTGGACCGATCATTCCCCGCGAACGCGCCATCATTTATTAACGATGATCATCCAGTGTACACAGCGCGAAATAATAAATATGCGTTAAAGGGAGGATGTAATGCCTTGTACGTTTAGGGGCCACTATTTCTTCCTTCTTGTTGCTCCCTCACCTGTCGTTCGCCACGCGTGAGTGAATCCGCGCGGACACGTTTTTCTGCCGATCGGACGGGGAACAGGCTCACGGCTATCGCCCTGTATCGTTATCACGATCTACGATCGCGATATCTCCCCGATCGCTTAGCCTGATCTGGCTCGGCCAACGAGATTCTCGGTTCCGGCTTGCTCCTAGACAATTTAGTATTAATTGCCGCGTCACGGCCGACCTGGGACCCGGCCCTCTCTGCAACTTTGCCCTTCGATTCCTCCTCGAAAGCAAGTTCCCTTGGCTGCTCCTTCGCCGTGCCGAGACGAGACGCGATCGGTTTTTAATCGACGATTCGATTTAATGGGAAAGAGAGCGAGATGCATTGGGGATCGATTGAAAGACTGAACTGTGGAGGAACTGAGTATCGAATGGGTAAAAGATCGTGGATGCGGCCCTGCGGGGAGCAAGCGAGGACGTCGAGGACACCAGGTAGAGGATATATAAAGGTCCTGGTCCCGACGGGAGGCTGTTGGTCACGTCCGAACGTGTCATATTAGGATAACCAGGACTCCAGGATTCCGATCCTTCGCTCTCCATCTTCCTCGAACTTTAGCCGCGTGCACGGGCACGCGAAAACCACGAGGGATCCAGGTTACACCTAGTCGAGAACAGATTATTTTGCACCTGCAGAACTAAAGACGACTCGGCCATCGAATTAAGTGCCTAATTTATTAGATAAAGTCCAGCATTGTAGAGGTGTTCGGCGAGGAATGCCCTATCCGTGACGAGATAAATCGTTGCGAAAATCGGTCATAGTTGCAGCGATACCGAACTTCCATTTCATAGTGAACAGCGTTCGACGTGGCTGGCCAGGTTAATAGTGACAAAGGAGCCGGCTAATCGCGGTAAGCTGGCCAGTAAATTACCGCGATGAGGCTGGCCGTGGAACCGGTAACCGGTGAATCGGCGACCGAACGAACAACGTCACCGAATCTTTAATGGGCATTCGCATTTTTCAACTTCCCACGTTTCGGCTTGGACCGAGCCTCTAGGCCAGTCCTAAGCCGCGTGTGCCCGTAAATTAGATTTCTTCGAGGATGATTTGTGGCGGGGCCCCTCCGCTCTCCGCCGTTCTGTCTCCTCAAACTCGCTTGCAGCCGATTTTAGAAGCGACTACAGTTCGCCAGCGTCGAGTCCACGTGGAAAAAACTAGCCCGCGGCCGTTCGCCGCGCGAGATTTCTTCCTTTTGCTGTCGCGGACAGCCGATGCGTGGCAACTCATCGACACGCTGTTATTAATTGATACGCATCTCCGAGCGATTAAGCCGATAATGAGATTAATTAGCGCCGGCTCGAGGCGCGAAGTTTGAGGGACTGGGGGAGGCCGTGTCTGCAAACGTCTGCGTCTTCTCCGGGGAAGAGGGCCGCGGGTGTCGAGTCATCGGCATTTTTCGCATCGCGCCGCGAATTATTATCCGCTGGGAGAACAGAGGGAAGCAATTACGCCTCACGTCGCTCGGCCCCCCCCGCGCATTCCTGCGCGATTTTCTTCGTCCCCAGATCGACCGTCCAATATTACCCTTCTCTTCGACGTAGCAACTAATAGAAAAGATATATCCAGACGATGAGAAAAATCCAGCCATTCCACTCGGACCCTTGAAATAAATTACTCACGGTCCGAAGATCACGCCGCGCGCGGGGCATGCTAATGCACACGTGTGTCTCTTTTCCTAAACGCGACTTTTAATAGCTCCGAGGTACTCGCCCGTCGACGAGCTCTTTAATTAATCAATCGTTCCACGCGCGAGAGTTCTTTGACCACGGCCGAGGAGCCACTCTGTTCCTCCTTTTCATCGGTAGGAAAAGCGGCGCTAATCTCAGCCAGCCGCCAATCCGACAGCGATTCTTTTCCCGTTTCGCGGCGGCGAATACGCGAGAAATCACGGGGATCGGGTCTGTCGAACGAGCGAGAAGGTTTATTAGCCGCGCGTACGGCTAATATCGGGGATGTACAGCCGGCGGCGATAACTTTGACTCGTCTTTGATGTCGCGCACCCCTTTGTGCCCGCGCCGCGGACAATGAGATCGCTGGAAACTCGCCTTTACGCCAGCTTGGCCCAGACACGCGGTTTCCGATTTTCCTACCCCACCCCCCCCCCTTCCTTCCCCGACCCCTCCCCGCCCCCTCCGCCCACGCCGTTCGCGAAAGCGACGCCCGAATGGCAAGTTAATAACGTCGACGTTTCCACCCATCCCCCTTTCCGCTGGCCGACGCTGGTAACGAGATGTCTTTATGGGGACGTTTACAATTACGCGTGACGCGCATGGATCATTTGCTGGCAAAAGAGGATCCGGGCTTAAATTGTTCGGAGGGGGGAGGCTCCACCGTTCGCCGCATGCGATATCGCGGATTGATGAATATATTTTCTCCACAGAGGGCTGGCAGCGGAGTGACGTAGTGCTGAAACGAGCCGTTTCTTTCCGACATTTCGCGATACGAGGTTGCCACGCTCGATAGTGATTGCTGTGGCTGTTTCTACTCGAGACGCGGGCTTTAATGAGCGTTAAATGATATTTCTACGAAGATCTTTCAATCCCTGACCACTTGTGTCTAACGAGATTTAGGGGTACGAGGGAATCGTGCTGTATGCTGGTTCGTGCGCGGTTGAATATCATGTTCGAAGGACTCGTTCAGCTCGAAGAAGTATATTTTATCGAGAGGAGTATTCTAGGATCAGCCTCGAAGAGGTCGCGAAATTTGACTGCCTCCCGCAAATATTCAGTGCTCGAGGAGCGCCCGCTGGACGACCATGTCCGTATATGACGCAGCTTCTACTACTAGCAAATACATTTATGTCGGATAGTTTGGGGTAAAGCGACGCGAACTGGATCCCTTCTACACTCGGTTTCTCTGGTAACGGTGGCGGCCGAGAAAGGGACTGAAACTTGTCCGAGAATGTCTGGCCAGGCCTACCAGAGGCCGCAACGCTGGAGTAATTGGAATCCCGGGGATTCAGGGATCGATAGTCTCCTCGTTCTTATGCAACCTTATCGGGGATTTCGTGAAACAAGGATCCTCCGAAGGCAAATTGAAGCAATGGAACGATTGAGACTCTGAGGAAGGGCCTTTCTATCCTCGGAATGGTTACGTGAACCCCGCTCGCTTCGAATTTGCGAGAACGACGCGCCCTGTGGCTGACTGGACCCAACGCTCGGTGGTTTCGCAACTGGGTACGTAGTCGATATCGCGATTCGACGGACGAAAGCCATTTTTCTTCCATCCCCGGTTCACCAGCCGCGAATCCGGATTGGAGCGGGTGTTTGGAAGCGCATGCGTGACCACGTTGCTATCTGTGCGTCCCACATGCACGTGGACGTGTGTGCATCGCGATTGTTAAGCACGCCGATGCATGTGCGCAGACGCCGCGGTGCATCGGATGCACCGGAGAGGCCACAGAGGAGAACGATCGGCCGCGATAACGGTGCTGTTGCGCAAAGGTCCGATGATATGGAAGTGGAAGCGTCTGTCTGACCATGAACCGCGCGAGACATATCCCCTTGTCCGAGGGAATCCCGCGCCAGAGCCATCGAAAACTTCACGGCAATCAATTACCTCTGTGGCTCCTAATTAATCGGACATCGAATCCGCGGGGACATTCGAGTACGTTATACCTGAGACTTCAAAGGGGAGCTCCGGGTTCCAGTAGCGACACAGCGGCTTCCTAAAAACCGCCAGGACTACGGGGCGAGAAAGTGACTCTGACACACGGCTGGCATAAACGTTCAAAGGAAGACTGCATCGAGGGACGCGGAAAGAAAGTCGCGAAGAAAGGGAGGAAAGTCCGTGCGCACCTGCGAGCACGTATGCGCGGACTTGTAAAGGCGAATGGAGGGAAAGGGAGTTGAACAGAGCAGGAGGGAAGGAGGACAGAGCGAGAAAGGGTGCGGGAGAAGTGCAAAAAAGAAGGGGGAAGGTGCGAATCACGCTCCCGCGAATCCTTTCTCCGACGCCGCGAGGGTGCACTTAATTGCGAGTTTAAGTAATTAGTACGCGAGTCGGGAGCGCTGCGCTCGTCCTCGCTCGGTCGCTCGGTTCCGCGAGCACGACGAAGCCCTTTATTTTTTTTCCCTCCTCTTTCCTTCCTCTTTTTTTTTCCCCCCCATTTCCTAGAGGATTCTTCAGCGTCCGCGACGGTGAAGCGGTAACCGGGGTTGTTTCTGTCGCGCGGCCCGCTGAATAATTGCGACCACGACGGATCGCAGTTGCCAGAGAAGAAGCGAAATGGCATTTCGGACGTCCTTGCCGGTTCCCAGGGAAGAAGGGGCGTCGCGGGGCGAGGCGACGCTCGGGAGGAACAGGAGCGGCCGTTACGCGGAGTATCGGGACGTGTAATGAGCGAGTTGCGGGAGTTAAGCGAGTCGCTTCTCGCCTGTACGCGCGTCGGCGCGTGCAATAGTTACTCTCTCGGACCGTGACGCAACTCGAAAGCCGGATCTGATAGGAAAAAAAACTTTATCTTGCAACTCTGACATTCGAGATAACGGCCACCGCGTGTCGGTGATAACGCTTCCGTCGCGGCATTTTCGCTCGGCCAACAGTTTCCTATACGCGTGCGCCTTCCTGTGCCCTCGATGCCCAAACAAATTTCGACTGGTTTATAGAAGGAATCTCTGTTATCGACTTTCTGACTGACGATTAGGCGACGCTTAACGGAGCACATGGAGCGACTGGCTGATGGGCAAGCTCGAGGAGGGACAGGAATCGGGGAGATCGATTCGCCGGGAACAAAGGGCGCGCAAAGAATCGAGCCACCTCGGATTCACGCGCCCCTCTCCAGCGTACCCCCGCGATATCGCTGGCGGAGGTGACAAAAGGCGAACGCGAGGCATCGCGCGCCCACACAATATATACGGTCGCGCGTAATTCACGCTCCTTTCTGAACGCTGCAAGCCCCTCGAGGCATTCTACCTTTTAATTAGCCTCATTACCATAAAATAATTACAAAAAATTACAGTGGCGTGCAGCCCTCCCGTGGAGCCGGGGGGGCCTCGACGTCACACGTCGACGAGTTTGTACGTCACCGGCTCGACCGCCGCGTGAAAACCAGGCCTTCGTTTCTTTCTATTTATCGCCGTCGCACGCCACCGCTCTCTCCACCCAAGATAATGCACACTTTTTTGCATTTACGTGCCAGGGAGAGGAGCAGAGAGAGAGAGAGAGAGAGAGAGGGAGAGAGAGAGATAGAGAGGGGGGTAGTGGAATGGAGACAGGGGAAAGGTTTCACACCCACGTGCTCTAATGAGTAATTAGTAATTAGCAGCGACACCCTGTGCATCCAGCGCGAGCAGTCACGCATTTATCGCGTAATTAGGTGAGTCTGAGCGTCATTCGAGTTTATCGAATCTTTCGCGGAGAGGGTTGCGCTTTTTCAGCCGCGATTGTGTCGAATGGATGAAAGGTATTTTCTTCCCGTTTCCCCAGCCTCCTCTTTCTTCGTTTCCCCCGAAAAAAACGCCATTTCGCCAAACGGGGGAGCATAAAGACGCTGAGTAATTAACGGGGGGAATGGGTGTACGGGCATGTAGCATTCGCGGTAAAAATGCGTAGTTTCTCAATAAATTTCCATACGGAAGGGGGAAGCTTGCTCTGTGAAATCGATAAATTATATCGAAAGAGTAGAGATCGAACCCTATAAATATGAAACGCAATGAGGTAGAAGACTACACTATCGCCAAAATGACATAATGCCTTAATTATGTGTGGCATCTGTGCCAATGACGCGGTATCGCGTGTAAATGGTACCACTCGGCGATAAGGCAGCGTAGCCTCCGCGGACATTCCGCGATATAATCGACGTGTATCTATCGCGCAGCTCGTCACGCGATTTTCCAGCTCTTGCAACCGACCATGCAAGTCCTTAATGTTCGAGTACGCAACGAGCAGTCGGCAAGGGGAGCAGTTCGCGCCTTTACCGCCATTGTGAGCCATTTAACGGGGCCATTCAATGGAAGCGAAATCCTAAAATCGCGGTGACGGAATCTCTTCGAATCTCCACGCCACGCGGAGCGCCGCGATTCCTTTGGAAAGAGCACGCAGGGGAAGGACGAGTGTCGCGAGAGGCCGTACAGCTCGGACAGAAGAAAAGAAATGGCATAATTTGTCACCCGCGGGACGTCGCGAGCGATACATCACGCCGAGGGAACGCGATGTGACTGTAATTAATCAACGATGCCGCGATAAATAATTAAGATTCGAGCGGGCCGGTCGTCTCATTAATTACGACCGCGCGCCTCGCGACTTTCTACTAATTGTGAGCGTGGCGTTTCTGCCCGTCTCCTTCCCGCTCTCCACCACTGCTGTTCCTCCACCCGCGGCGATCGCATCGTTTAAATAACGATTTCGCGCGGCGTGACACGCTCGCGTAGAGATTCCCCGGAAAGAAAAATATCCCGTTATCGGGGCAAACGTTTCTCGATTCGCAGCACGCGCGAATTAATTACGTTATCGCCTCGAACGCCCGGTTTAACGCGCGTCCCCCTATCGCCGCCTCGTGTTTTCGGGCCCCTTATCGATCATCGAATTTTAATTACCAGCCGCGATTCCGCGCGCTGTCCCTCTCCTGCATCGATTAACGCTGCGTCTCGCTTCTCCGAAGAGGGAAGCTTTAGCGAGTCCAACGTTCCCCAGAAACGGAAATCTAATCGGGGGACATTTGAGAGACATTTTTAGGTGTGCCGCCGGCGAGAGTTCGTCGGAGGTCGATCGTCGATTTTCGATACGCAAATTAGCCCCGAACTATCACCCCTATTATCGACTTCCCCCCGCCGAAATACACGGAGAAAAACATTTTCGCGCTTCTGCGCCGCGTAAACGGTAATACGGCGATAATTGGACGTCCGAGAGACTGGCTGTCCCGTGGCGTTTTCGCACCTCAAGGTCCTCGACACAGTTCCGTCGTCCTTCTCCGGTTGCCTGGTTCTCGGACACGTGAACGGGCCCGAGCAGTTCGACAATTCCGTAGCCTCGAGCGGCGACGGTGTCGCGGCTGATTAATTGGCGAAGTAGCGGGCCAGGGATCGTAGCCGGGCGATCGATTATACGAATAATTCGCGAGGCTCCGCGCGTGTTCCTCGCGTCGTAGGCACGCGGACTGAACGGCACGGCGCGGCGAGGTACGATGTGAATATAATTGCCGAGTCATTCATCAGGCATCGGCGGGCAGGTTGTACGTGAATTACGTTAGAACGGATCGTACGCTCCGACGAAACGTCGATGAACGCACCCAGATACGCGTGCATTCCTCGGATTCGTTGGATTCTGGGATCCAAGTGTGACGACGGCTTTCAGCGGTTATATGTACGTACATAATACATATAGCGTATACTGATTACTCCCGGAATTCAACAGCAACCCTCGTCTATTAGTGGAGAAAGAATTGCCACTTTTTCCCGGGCATCGGCCACTGTCTTTGCAACGAAAGCGCCGGTGGGATTGTTGCTGGTTACGTGAATGGAAGAAACTCAGACGATGGAGGCACGGATTAGTCGATGAAACCGAAGCTGCCAATTATCGTTGCTCTACTGGCTCAACAAATATTCATAAGTCTCTGACCCAGGCGAATTTGCGCGGCCGGCGGCTGGTTGCAACAAAGTCAGCCAGGCAGTCATTAGCACAAAATTTTCTACGGTTCCGATGGGAACGGTTTAACTGTGTAACCGAACGGAGGGAATGATCTTATTAGGCGGGGTTTCACGGACTGTTAAGTGCGTGCGCGGCGGCTAAGTCGCCGCGCGGGAAACGGGAAACCCGCCGGAGCTTCGCGGGAGAATGGAAAATTGCACAAGAGTCCCTCGGGCCGAGGCCCGGGCTCGATAAATATGCATCAGGCAGCGGTGCATTTACGCGCGGAATATGCGTCGATGCGTCCTCTCGCGAGGAGGCTCTTCCTCCTGGTCTCGCCGTCGAGCGGCAAAGGGAACGGAGAAACGGAGACGAGCAGGAAATTACAATCGGCCACTTTCGAAGAATCTTCTTTTTTCCCCCCATGAGTAAGGAAAATTCCCAGAAGATTGCATAAGATTCTCCTCGCAGCAGCCTGGAACGAGGGGACTCGGTCGACGACTCGCGCAGGATAATCGAAATCTATCGATCCTCCGTTCTGTACACACAAAATACGACCTTGCAGCGCGGAATATGTATCGTAATCGTTTGTTTGCGACGCTCGATGGTGCCACTAAATTTATATTCCCGATACGTACCGCTGCGCCGCCAGTCTTTGGACGAAGCCGCCGTTAAATGAGACATTGTAGCGCGATAAGGTATCCGGACAGTTCGCCTACGTCTTCTCGAGACACCGCGCAGGAAACGATGCCCTTCTGTTTACACAAAGAACCTCTCGGGGCGACGAATTAAGGTTCCGGGGATATTGAAAAATTGCGACGTTACGCAATCGTGGCAGGAAAGCCGGGCTATGAATACGTGTGTCACTAATTTCCGCCCGGTCTTCCCATCCCCGTTTTTATTTTCAACGCACGCGTTTGCGCCGCGGTATAGGTGTCGGGATAGCAAATTTCATTTATTATTCTCGAGCCGGGTCCCCGGCTGGAAAGGACGGACAGAGGAGGCTGGCTACGACGATTTCTTTCACGCGACACACGCGACATTTATCACGCGCGTGACATTTTAATTAAATACGATGACAGACACGGTTCGGCCCGGCCGTACGCAACACCGCCGAATGTATACATATACACAGCGCGTTTCGCAAGTGTCGACGAGAAGCCCGCGTCGGTGTGGATCCTCTGCGGTTGAACGTCGGACGGCTTTAGGTAGCTTGATTTTGGCTAATCGTAGTTTCTCTGGTTTCTATCTTCCGCCGCCTCGAGATTGGGCGAGTTTCTAATTCTCCAGATGGTCACGCGTAGAGGAATGTTTACACGTTCCGAAGATAAAAGGGACACGCGGGAGTACTCTTCGGGAACGGAGGAGAGCCGCAATTACCATCGATCCACTCGAATTTTCATGTAACTCGTACGCGCAGGATTTTCAAATGAATTCCCAAGCGGAGGCGCGCGCGCGCCGCGACGATTAGACCGTCTCGTAATTAAGACACGGCAGGAACTCGTTAAATTACATCGGCCAACTCGATGGAAATTAGTAAGCATCGGCTTAGTACCAATTCCCAGGCGCCGGATTAATGGCAATTGCGCACGCGAAAGCCGTGTCGAGGGAAAGCCTCCCAGGAACTCTACGATTTCGCGCGGGGTCTGGACCACCCGTGAAAGAGTCGCTGATCCTAGATACGCGATCAAGATCCCGTGACGGGTAAACGCGTGCCTCTGTCCGGGACGCGAGTCGCGGATTCATCGATCTAGCTGGGGAGGAACAGGGATCGGAACAATGTCCGGAGGATCCCCGCGGAGGCAGCTGGCCAGGAATAATTAAGACGTCGGCCGAGACGGTCGTTATATCGCTTACGGGAGCCATTCAACGGCGAAATTAGCGTCCGCCTGCACCAAAATCCAAATCGTCCCGGCGATCTCCCCGACGACGATGAGGAGGGACCGATAGGGCGGGCGCGTGACGGCGTTGCAACTGGGCTCCTGGACGTGACCGGGGGCCGGGGCCGATAAGGACACGGGGAAGGACCCGTGGAGGTGCGCGCCCTGGTCGCCACCGAAATTAAGACAAATCGCGGCGGCCGATTGCGATCGCGTTCAATTAACCGTCGGACGGATCTGACGTCGGGCCGCGATTCGTCGCCGTTCCTAGGGACGCGCACATGCGAATCGCGCATTAGGGGTGGCCTGGCGCTGGGCGAAGGCAAACCTCCTGTTTTCGTTTCGGGACGATAACTCGGCGCAATACGGCGTGCTGGACTCCGGCGATGCGGCCGGGACGGGTTATCGGGCGGGACACAGGTTTATCAGTGGCTGCCCGCGGTCGCCTGAAGAATCACCGGCCGGAAAATAATTGTTAAGTGCTTTATTAGCGCAATAACGCGAGCCTGGGGTGTGGAAACGGAGGAGCCGAGGGGAGATAGGCGACCCCGGGCTTTCGGGTCCTTCCTCGCGATTTATGGCCCCCTACTGAACGGCACGTGTTTTTCGACCTGTCGTTTCGCGTGCTTCGCGGACTCGGGGGCTACGGTTCAATGTTTACGAGACCGTGGAATACGATACTGTTTGCTTCGTTTTTTTAATGTTTCGCGGAACCTATACCACCGTTTCGGCAACAGCACACAGGAATTCTCGGATGATCGATCATTCATACATTCGCCATACCCAATGCAGTTTAACTTGGCTGATCTAACGTGGACCGTTGGCGAAGGCACGGTCGTGTTAACGAACGAAGCTCGATTACCAAATAATCGTCACCCACAATAGCGAGAGAAAACTCACGGAAGGAGTGTTCCACGTGTAGAAATTTCACCCACAATGAACACACTGTTTCAAGTTCCCCCGGGAGGCTTCCACGCGTTATCGCGCACACATTGAATCGAACACGTCACGCCGTCTACTCGAGAATCAGTTTTAAGCTCCGACTGTTTACCACAGCGAACTTGTCCCGCATGAAGAACACGTTAGCGTGACGACCGCGCTGGGTTAACTGATTGGCGTGATATAGGCTGGAACGGGTGGGGTGACGTTGGGTCGTGTGTCCTTGCTCGAGAACGGCGAAATGAAAACAGAGGAGGAGGGAAGGAGAAATCGGTTCGCCGTCTCTGAAGCAGCCCCACGTAACGTAATGATCGGATTTGCGTCCAATTAAAGTACCTGCTGCTTACCGGAGAAATTAAGGGACGCGGGTAGGGGTTTAGAAGGGCACCAAGATGGCAAAATAGCCAAATTATGACTCGTGCTTAATTGCCTCGTTCCCCGACGACTTGAATTACTAAAGTAGTCGGCGAAATTCGAGGCTGAGGGGAAAGCGCGTCTCCCTCGGACGGCGAAGATTCGACTGGGCCCGAGAAATGGGTCAGCGTTCTCGCGAGGCAATAAATACCAAGGGAATGGCGTAATTTCCAGGGGCAGTCGTGGCCGCTGCGTTCCGATCGCCTTTAATTTCACCTGGGACCCGCGACGATTCGAGAATAAATCCGAAGACCGATGAACAGGGATAGATAGGGAAGAAAGGTGTAGAGGGGGGAGAGGGAGAGGAACCCGTCCCCGAGAGGTTTTGTCCCCGCATCGGGTGCCAGCGATGCCGGTGGTTGGCAGTCGAACCGGTGGTGCTATTAACGACATTAACGCTACTCCTGGCAAACACGGCCCTATATCATCCAGGGTGCTGCGGAATAATAAACAATAAATTTCGGTGAAATACGGCGTCGAACAAGCGTAACCCATTTGTTTGCGATAAACTGACCCCGCCAGCTAGTCGAACCAGTCTGCAGCCATCGTCTCTCGCGTCGTTTCACCCTTCCTCTCTCTTACTGCCCGGGCCCTCCAGCCCCCCCTCACCGACTCTTTTCGCCATCTAACCCCTTGGGTGACGAGAGGAATGTCGCCGAGGGAGGATTAGATATCGGCTCGAGGCACGAAGGAATTCTCCGAGCGATTCACGGTGCCTCGAGATAGGGAAATACCTTCCCCGCGGAATACGCGGAAATTTGAGGACCCGTGGAGACGCGGTCTCGCATCCCACGGAAAAGTCCCGTCGCGCTTTCTCGAGGCCCACGATGGAATTCCTTACAAAGTGGGAGGACTCGCGGTGCCCGCCGCGAAACACACTAGCTGGCGCCATCAATTGCGAAATAATCATCCTGCACTCGACCCCGAATAGCCGTGCAACAGATTAAGGAGCTTAATAAACGCGTGCAAATAAATGCGACCCGGACACGGGAGGAAAAAAACGGCTCGTAATGCGCGCCGGGACTGTGTCGGCAACGGGCGAAGTTAGCCGCAGAAATACGATCGCGCGTACGTTATCGTGCCAATTAACAAATTGGAAGGTCCAGCTGGATTCCCGATGACGGCCGTTCGTTGCCATAACTGTCCTGCTCGTGCCATAAACACGAGCAGCGCCGAAAAACGACGAAGAAGGAAGGGGGGCCGTGCTCTTGGGACGATGAAAAAAAGTGGACGTGAGCTTGGCTTTTTCGGGGGGGGGGGGGGGGAGAGGGGAGGCAAATATTGACTGAATTATCGTGATCGCAGGGAAGGAGCTGACTTAACTTAGATTTCACAAGAATTGAATAACCTGCGTAGAGTAAAAACAGTAATCGCGAAGCAATCTACTAATTGGTTCCTCGGCAAAAAATGAGGCACGCAAGATTACACGGGGATCGTTCACCGAGAATCCCGGCGAATCCTTTCGGCCAAGGGAGGCAAGGTTATGGGCTGGTAAAGCTTACTTGAACGTTAATAACAAGGTCGTTTCACACCGGATACTCGATTGCACAGTGGCAGGCTGCCAATAACCCGGCGCAGCTCTATAAGGAGTGCGTTTTAGGTAATTGGCCGTGAATATTATCTTACTGCGAGGGGTTACCCGGGCCAGGAGCAGGGAGCAAGGGAGAACGAGGCCACGATACCTTGGCGCACTCGCGAGGGGATATTTTTTCACCGATCACCGTGCCAGCCAAGCGACTCGAGATTAATGGCGAGCCCCAGAGGGTGATACTCGACCCCCGCGTAGATATTTATTTAAATCAATCAAACGACCAGGGTAACTATCGAAACTGGCGAGCCCTAAAGCTAAACAGACACCCCCAGCTGAGAAACTCGACGAATTTCAACAACTCCACCTGGCACCAGCCACACCAAAAGTTCTACCCGGGAAATGCATATCCTGCATCCGAGAAAGTTGCACAACTAAAACAGTTCCAAAGAATCCCCGCATCTGCGCCCGACGAGATTCAGAGAGTAGCCGGGAATTCCAAGCGGCGGCGGCTGTTTAAAATTCCCGAACGAAAGTTAGTACGTTTCAATTAGAGAGTTTTTCGATCCCGTGTGGGAGCCGCGACCTTGGATAGCGCGGAGATTAATCACGGCGTCGGAGTGTTCTTGGCCGGCAATTAATTAAATGGTCACGGGTTAGCAATAGCGGCTCTATTCACCAGATAGCTTTATCAATGCCGTTCCCTTTGCCACCGAGGCGTTCCGTTTCGCGCGAACCGAGAAAATTCCTCGCTAATGTATGCGCAAACATCCCCCTCGGCCGCCAGTCGGGAACGGCGTAAATCAGCCGAGAAATAGAGTCAGGTGCGAGACGCCGCGTGGGCGTATAGACTTAGACCTATCGCAAGACGCATGTACGCGCGCGCACCGGCTTTTCGAGCGGAGGAAAAGTTCTGCCGGTGGAACTGAATTCCACCCGTGAAACATGGGATTTCCGGGAAAGAGTTATACGCTCACTTACGGACAGCTGTTTTTGCCTTCTAATAGCCGCCCTACCCGAAAAATCCCTCCACTCCGCCGATCAGTTCCGTGATTTATTAACTGCCGTCAAGCGACCTGGACGGGAACGCAGCTTCCCCGATCGAGGATGGGAAAAAATTCCTTCGATCACCGACGATTCTGTACGCGGTTTTTGCCCCGAAAGTCGCGGTGATTTGAATGCCTGCGTAAAAAGGTGGACGAAGGGGAGGGCGATTCTCGCGAAAGGCTTAATTTTTAATCAGCGAAGGCCAGTGGCGCAACCCACAGGGGGATCCAAGGGGCCCGCAAAGAAGGAGCTTCGTAAAAAGAAAAGACTACTGGATTTTACTCTTTAAATAAATTTTTATAATCACCTAATGAATTTTATTGAATTTGCATTAAAAATATTTTAATCCCTTCAACTCACTGTCCCCCAAGATTAAATCCCGAGTGCGCCACTGGGGAAGGCTACGAGTTCTGCTGAATTCTCGCTTCTTCGTAGTTTTTACTCAAAAGACTTTACATACTTGCATCTACAAAAGTTCAGAGCTACATTTTTCGCAGGCGAAATGGATTTTGTATTTGGTTACAAAGAAGCAGCAGGAACTGATTGCTCTGATTTTACATCACGAAGTTATCAGACTCGATTTTCGTGTAACCTGTCGATCTCTTCCTATCGCATCTGAATGCCACGATACAGGCTGAGAAAAGCTGCCGGTTTCGGTGCTTCGATCGAATTGCCCATAAATTGGCTCGTCGTCTTCGAACGAGCCTTTCGGTGGACGCAGAAGTATCCTTGGTATCTCTGGCGTCTAGCGAGCGCAGCTGTTCGATCGTCGTTACCATTACCGTAACAAACAAGTGCACCTTATCGAGCGTTTACTGCATGTTGCAAAGTAATAGCGCGATATTGCACCGTTCGCGTTCGATGGAACCACGCGCGTTCTGACGGCTTCGCAGCCTGCGTGTGATAACGACGGGTCGCGTATGCAAAATACAGCGAGAATTAATTATCGAGTTGCCGACGGTCGCCGGACGAGCGTGCGCGACGAGATGAAATCTGAAACGTTGGAACTGAGGCACGGGTCCACGCAGAGTCGTAGACGAATGCAAATCACATAATAATGGCCCCAGTAATCCGTCACTCGGGAGGGGCAGTCAAACATTTGAGAAACCATTCTCATTTTCCGTCGTCGACGCGAATCAGAGGCACCGGCAAGGCACGATCAATTCTAATGAACGTAGATTACGGCCCCGTGCCTTTCAATCTTGTAATGCATGCAGGTTACGGGGCAAAGAGCCGAATCGACACCACACGGAGGAGAAAAGAGAGAGAGAGAGAGAGAGCGAGAGGTGTAGAGCAATAGGCGAGAGCGAAAGAGATAAAGAGAAAGGTTCGTAGGCTTGTTAGAGGCAGAAACGACGTAGAGAGAATCGGGATATAAAGGAATACCTGGCCGACGACGAAGTTGGGCCGCGCGCGTCGCGTCCTCGTGGGGCGTGAAACACTTGAAAATCCCGGTTATGCAAAACATAGGAAAACGGCCCTCCAGGCCAGGACGTTAGGTGGAACACGTAATTGAAAGCACTTTAGAGACCCTACGGCACGCACAACGAGCACTCGCATTTGCATTCAGTGGCAGAGGGAATGCCTTTTAACCGAAATGACTGCGTGTGTATGACAAACGCCAGGTTTATGTGCCGGAACGATGGGAATATTTATTGGCACGAATTAATGTCTCCACTCGTCCGTGCCGGAGCGTTATATTTATTGGGACATTTCGCGACGGCTACGAGCGCCAACGCCGCGAATAAAAACGGCCGTTTCGCCACGGGGAGAAAAAGGATACCGACGAAAATCCGCGCGGCCCGGCTACTATCCCGCGATTCGAATGCCTTCTTCGCGGTTGTCTCATCGCGATAACCTATCCGTCCATCCGTTCCTATGCCGACGTCCATTCCGTCTGACTTTCCACGTACGCGAACGCATGGGATCTATTTAGAAAAAGTTCTGTAATGAATTTAGCAACACAGCGTCTGAATAACTTCCTATTCACTTCCAGACAATAAGGTGTAGTAAGCCTTTGTATATAAAAAGAGTGATCGGTATGATAAAATGAAATCAAAATAAACGTTACACGGGAGAAGTTGCCTCTTCTCTGTTCGATGCCTAGATAGTTTGGAAGATCCGCTGTGCCTGTCTACTACAAGAGAATAGAAAGATGTTGAGAGAAGAAAGGAATAGCGGTGGAAAAATGTCCCAAATCGACCACACAGAGGGCAAGGCATGCAAGGTACACACAAAAGTCACACGGTTTGGTTTTGAGTAGAAGTGAGAGTTACCTGATGAAGATTACCTGATTCGATTCCTCGAGGATCGTTCTAACGACGCCGAAACTTGGAGTGAGTTCGGGCGAGCGAGCAAGGTATCGAGTCGAAATGAAACACACTTGTGGGATTGCTCTTAATTCATATACATATGTATATATATATTCGAAAGTGCCACGACGGTTCGTTGCCGTGGCGAACGTATGTACATACACAGAGTTTTGCGGCTTAAAAACTCCACGGATTACGGATTATCGGTAATTTGTACAAAGCTTTCAATATATCGTTACTCTTCCCTCTTCTGCGTCCGCTTTGCGTGCTCGTATGCACGAGAAGACCGTGGGCGAGGCGGGCGAAACACGGAGGCCGAACGGGGAACGATGGCTATTTCGTTCGTGTCCCGCGGAAATACGCTACTCCCGAGCGCGGGCCTACTATTTTCAGCTTTGCTTGCTGCAACGCGACGGTTTCATAAAAGGCCCGAGACCCTCGATCGTTTTAGATCTGTTCGACTCGTTCCAACGGCATCGAACGAGCGCTGAAGTTCAAACGGCGCTCTCCAGTGGCGGCTGGAGAGCTGCTTTGATCCTCAACGCGAGGCGACAACCGATCGCGCGAAAACTGTTGCTTCGCACTTTCTAAAACAAGACGAATCCAACTCCCCTTTCGCTTCGCTGGATACGTCGAGCGGTCCTTTCCGAAGGCCCGAAAAAGCGGGGCAAAAACCGTTTCGCGAGAGCTTCGAAGAAAGTGTCATTAGTCGCCGATAGATCGAGGATTTCGGTAGCCTCTGTCTCGCAGACAGTGTCGCGGTTGCAGCAAGCAGATCCATTCCGGGAAACAGAAGACGCGCGAATTATTATTTATTATTGTTCGCGCACCTCGAACGAGAAAATTCGCTCGTTCGCCGCTGGTCTCGGTGTCTCGGCAGATCGGTTAATCGACCCTCGAACGAACGTCGCCTCAGACTGATCGGCAGACTGCGGGGCTGCACGAAATCGCGACGGACGCGAATTACAGTTTATTTCGTCATGCGCGATATCGAGTTGCGGGGAAAGGGAGGCGGCCAATTTGTGAAGGGAAACGAACGGGACGGGTGGACAGGTGACATGAAAAATGGGGCGAAAGGAAAAACGATAACCACGATAATAATAATTACGATAATAATAATGATACGAATAATAATGAAAAAGAAGCACATATTGATAATAATAATAATAATATTAATAATAATTATAATCATACTTTTAGTGTCACTGCATTAATAATAAAAATAATGACGCAAGAGTAACGATTACGTTAGTCACAATATCCCTGGCGGGTCACGGAGGCAGACTTTGATTCTAATGATACCCTGGGACGAGCTTTTCTCGCGTGACCAAAAAAGGAGACAGGGTTTTCTTTTTCTATGTACAAATGGGCAGGGGATGAGGAGCACGGGGGACGATTAACGACCAATCTACAAGTTTCCTCTCGCATACGAACACACACAGTTTTCATCGGGAAACACCGAAAGATCCTACTCCAACATTCGCCGGACCAACTTGTAGGAGTTGATGATATGCACAATAAATACTGTCCTCTTTCGTCTCTTTCAGTTTTCTCGCTCCGATCGATGCGGAACCATCTCGTTCGTTCTCCGCGAGCGTCTGTCGCCTAATCTCCAGACGCTTCTCACCCTGCACACACTCTCTCACGCTCTCGTTCCTTCCCTCTTTCGTAACATTCCTTTGTTATTCGTGTTTGCTCGCTAATTGGGACGTAATCGCGCTCTCGCGCTAGCAAGGTCGCGATTGGAAACCGATGGACGCAGGCGACGGACGTCGAACGAGACGTCGTTGAACCGGCAGAGAGGAAAAAAAGAAATATTTCTAACGCGGTAAATATAATACAAGTGTCCCTTTTTTTTCTTCCAATACGCTTCTATATATATATATAATATTTCATATATATGCATGTGTGTATATAAATATGTATATATATACAGTCACGCGATAACCGCGACACGCCGAGCCCCGCGTAACTCCTCGCGAAGATCTCTCCCTTCCCGCTTCCTCCTCGCTCTTTCGCACTTACTGTCGATCCTTTCCTCTGTACTCTATCGTCGCCCCGTCTACTTCTCTCACGGCTATACCCTGGATATCTCATTCTTACACGCGTGCTACGTCCGTGCAGCGTTCGTTTATCACAGTAAGGTTTTATCGTTTCGCGTTCTCGTCTCCTTTTCTCTCTCTCTCTCTCTCTCTCTCTCTCTGTGCGCGCTCTCCCTCGTGCGCCCACGGAAGGAGAGAACGACCGCGGACCGTAATACTCTTGCCGACGAATCACCGACGTTCGGCGCGATAGATCGATCGATCCATTCCCACCGATCCCTATTCGAGCCTCTTCCGCGGCGCAACGAGAGCTCCTCGGGGGACGAAAGGAAACGAGGACGCGCGTCGTCGAGCTTCTCGCGACCATCTCTCTCCCACTCCCATGGTCCGCGAGAACGCGTCTACGTTCCACGGAACAGCGCCCGTTTCCCTCCGCGCCGATGGAAAACGATGGAGTTCTCAAACGAGACGAGGGTCGAAGAACGTGTACGGGGGCCGCAGGAGCGTCGAGATTCGTCGCAAGCCAAGGGAACCACCGGAAGTTCTTGCACGCCGGTCGCGGAGGACACATTCTTATCCGAGGATTTCGCAACAAAACTTTATATTACACACTTTCGCACGTGTCGATTGTCTCCTCCTTCCCGCGTACCTGTTTGGATCGTCCGATCGTTCGTTTTCTTCCCGGACCCTCCTCGTTGATCTATACAAGGCATGGAAAAATGTGGTCGAGTCCTTGACATTCGATCACACACGTACCGGCGGAGAGGCGAACGTTTCACTCGCGCGCTCTCTCCCTCTCTCTCTCTCTTTCACTCTCTCTGTTAATATTTCACCTTCCTCCATCCGTGAATTCTCTCCCGAGATTGCGAGAAACCAATTGCGATCCCGTCTCGGCCCCCACGTACTCCCAGAGTTCGTTCGTTTTTCTCACCCTCGTTCGTTCGTTCTCTTTTTGTCCGTCACCCTTTCTCAAGGTAGCCCCACACGTACTGCCGGCCATCCAAGCGAGTCACTCTAAGCTATCCTACGAGGTTATTGTTTTTGCGTTAGGTATTGGGGGTGGTTTAAATGTTTATTTTTTTGGTGTTGTTGTTTTTGTCGGGCGTTGGGTAGGGTGAGTCAGAAGCAAGCGACGGCCGAGGTTTCGTTTTTCTTTCCTCTTGTGATTTAATCGATCCTTCGAGAAGTATCCCTCTATTTAAGATCGAAGCTCTTGGCTCGAACGCGAGTGCTTGATCGAGAGATCGGCAACGTTGATCCTCGGCATTGCGACGACGAGAAAGAAATCAACGATCCCGCGGCAAAGTGATTAGAAAATAAACGCGACGACGATCGAAGGCAAAGAAACACGGCCGACTACGTTCTCTTGACTCAGCCTATGGACTCGACGGCGTTTAAACTCAACGTTCGTTTCACGCACGGCAAACAGAGAACAGGACGCCGACGTTGAAACAAATATTGAGCACGAACCGCTGGAAATTCCCTACGTTCTGGACCCTTAGAGCATAGCACGCGGAAACCAATTAGAATTCGGAAACGAAAGCCGAGAGGAACGGAAATGAAAGAGAATTGGCAAAAGAAAGGAGATTCGATCGGGCAAGAAATTTCTCCGCGAAGAGTGTCAAAGACGAGAACGAACGAACATCGAGAGAGAGAGAGAGAGAGAGAGAACAGGCGAGCAAAGATGAAGCAGACAAAGCTTGCTGCTTTGCATCCTGCTTACCACGTTGAACAAAGTTTCTCTGTTTGTCTACCGGGTTGGGTGGACCATCCTCGGAGGACTTCCGCCGTAAATCTTCCCGAATATCATTCACGCGCTCCCTCGACGAATTAATCTTGTTGAAAGAGCTTGCTCGACCGGGAAACGCGTCCTAATATTTCTAAAGAGTGTATCTACCGCGTCGATCTAGATCTGGAATCGAACACGTTCGCTCTTCCAAGCCATCCGAGGCAGAGAGAGAGAGAGAGAGAAAGAGAGAGAGAAAGACAGAGAGAGAGAGAGAGAGAGAGAGAGAGAGAGAGAGAGAGAGAGAGAGAGAGAGAGAGAGAGGCAACGCCCTTTCTCAAAAGTAAAAGAATTCTGATTTCTCGAATCGACTGTTCCGGCAAGACAGAGCGTTAATTGTTCCAGCAGAGAAGGGAGCACCGATGATCCAGGATCGCGCGTATCCTGGGAGTTGCAAGTCTCTGGAGATCGATGGAGATTTAAGAAGTGCGTGGTGGTGTTGGGATCGTTCCGCTGCGACTAATTGGCTCATGCGATTTTGCACGATTGACTCTTGGCACAGGGGCGGGCTTACATTATCTAATTACGTAACAATCTGCTGGACGTTACTCGCCGCTAGTTCAAACTGCAGCAGGGGGGCTAGGGTGTCGGATGTCGGTGCTAATTGTTACGTACTCAGGACTAATCACAGGGTCCAGAAGTGGAAATGTCGTGGCGATGTTAGTATGCAAGCGCGAGGCATACGCGAGTTTGCATATCGAGAGCGTGACGAGCGCCGTTTCTCAGAAGGGGGTTGCGCGTCGCGAACGATTCGGAGGGGTCAACGTCTACTTCCGAATCGTTCGCGACAAGGTATTGCCAAGCTACTTTATAAACGAGAAGGATAAACCGGCTATCTAACTCGTAACAGCTAGCTACAACCAATAATTACTGTACAAAAATAAAATCACATGGATCTAGGACGGATGCCATTTCAACAGATCCCCAAGTAACCAAGGTTTATCCAACCCTTAAAAGTAAATGGGGGGGGGGGGGGGGGATGTGTGGTACGATCGAGAGTCTTGCTTGACGTGAATTTCGCGTAGACCTCGGCTTTTAACAAACTCCTTACAGTGCAAACAATATTGCAATAATGTTGCCCGACAACGTCGTACAGCCATTTGAAAATTCTCCCCTCGTCGAGCAAGACGTCGATCGGAACCCTCGAACTTTAAACGTCTACGCCCGGACACAGGCAAAGAGTAAAATGCAAGAGAAATCAGCTTACATATGAGTGAGAGGCGGAATGGCGGAGTGGTGTTGGGCGAGCGGGTCCGGCGACGGTCCAGGCGAGTAGACACCGGCGCCGTGTTGCACGACCCCCTGCTCGACGCCCTGTGGCAGATACATCGAGATCATCTGTCTGAGGTCACCCTGCGACTGCTGCGCCTGCTGCTGGCCCATGTATTCCCGTTTCACGACCTGGCCACCAGCCCCGGACGTCGACGAGGACCCAGTGGGCGTCGGCGTGTGTATACCGCCGCTCGCCGGACTCGTCGGCTCCGATTTTATGCTGCTACCGCTGGGACTGTGGCTGGACATCTGAGAGCCGGGCTGAGCTTGGTGATAGGGCGACGGCGAGCCCCCCGGCACGGTGGTGCTCCCGTAGCCGCCGTAACCGTTCATGTAGCTGTTGATGGGGCTGGGACTACCGCCGCCCATGTGATGCCCCATGTCGTACCTCGGATATCCGGCGGCGGAGGCTGCGGCAGCCGCAGCCGCGCCACCCATGTGGCCACCGTAGGCGACGTGCTGCTGATAAGCGGCCGTCGGGTCGTGCATCATGTATCCATTCGGCATGTAGCCGTTCGGCATCTGGTAAACGTCTCGCGACAATTGGGCCTGCTGGGGGCCACCGGTGGCCCCGACCTGCCGCTGATCCACGCCCAGCATAGCGCCGACGCCAGCTACACCACCGCCCAAAGGGAACTTGTCCTTCTTCAGCAGGGTCTTGGTCTTGCGCCGCGGCCGGTATTTGTAATCCGGGTGCTCCTTCATGTGCACGGCACGCAATCGTTTCGCCTCGTCGATGAACGGGCGCTTCTCCGTCTCGCTCAGCAGCTTCCATTCGGCGCCCAGCCGCTTCGAGATCTCTGAATTGTGCATCTTCGGGTTCTCCTGCGCCATCTTGCGCCGCTGGCCGCGGGACCACACCATGAACGCGTTCATCGGCCTCTTCACGCGGTCGATGTTGTTGTTCTTGCTGGTGTTGTTGTTGTTGTTCGGCGGCTGATGGTGCTGCTGGGCCTGTGCCTGTTGCTGTTGCTGCTGATGTGGGTGGTGCTGTTGCTGCTGTTGCCCGGCAGCTTGTTGCGCCAGCGAGTGCATGCTCTGCTGCTGTTGCTGCTGCTGTTGCTGCTGCTGGGCGGCCTGCATCGAGGCGTAGTGGTGCTGGGATGTTTGATGGTGGTGCTGGAGGCCCAGGCCGAGGCCGCCGGTGCTCGGCGGGCTTCCGGAGAGGGCCGGACTGTGCACTATCGAGCCGAGGCTGCCGTAGGGCGATACTCCTGTGTGGTGACCCATCGGCGAGACACCCTGATGAGGGTGCGGTGGCATCTGACCGTGCAGGCTGCCGCCCTTCAGGTCCGTCTCCATCGTGAGCATGTCTTCCTCCCTGTGGCCGTACAGCTTGCCGCCCTTTCCTGGTACCTCTCGACGTCAAGAAATTCGACGAAACGCCGAGGCTGTGCACGGTCCAACGGTATATCGCCGGACGTCAGCCGGTGCTCCACCGCGTTCACGATAGAACCGGCGAACACTACGCGACCACGAGTCTATACGCGCCTCTCCGAGCGTGTGACATGGAAGTCGGCTCGATCGATCGTCCCTCGATCATACGATCCCTCCTCTCGTGTTACTCCGCGAATCGCGCCACTTGTTGGAATTACGCGCGGCGACACACCACCCGGCACTGTCTCACTTTCTATCTCTGTCCACCGAATAACGTCCGTCCCTCCCTCCTTTCCCTCCTCTGTGTCCCTCTCGAGAAAAGAAAAAAATAATCACGGTACAGATACTTCCACCATCGGTGGCCACTCCGCAGGACGTGCACCGTTCTCGCGATGAGAATCAACGCCAGTCAATCGAGCACACGATAATCACCGCGCACCGTTCGTCCGTAGGATCCGCGATCGAGCATTACTGCCCGCTGGATTCTCGGGAATCGTGTGGTTCGCAGTGGCCGTATACGGAACGACGCCGTACGATGTTTGGTAATCACGAAATGTCACCGTATACACTCGACGTTGCTCATATCAACACGGCTCTCTTCTACCGCGGCTACCTCGACAACGGTACGTAAGATCCACCGCAAAGTCCCACCGAGAACTGACGCACTGTCACTTTCTTCCCCTGGTAGCACGCTGCGTGTCCTCTCTGTCCCTCTCTCCCACCCTCTCGTCCCGTTGCTCGGTCTCTCTTCCGAACTCGACAGCTCGCTCGTGACTGGCTGCGAGCTGGCGATACGCTCGACGAATCGGATCGCGACGATGCAACGATACGAGCCTCGCGGATTTTCCCTCGGGCCTGAGAAAACTCCGACACAACCGGAAACCGTCCGTTCGATCACTGCTTCGAAACTCGACCAAGAGGCGGCCGGTGTGCGGCGGCCTCGACGTATCGTCGCTGGCGGGTAAAACTCTGTCACTGTGCCCGTTCACGATTGACGGCTACGTTGACGATGGCTCCCAGGGTCCACCCGATGGTGAACGCGTGTCGTGTGTACAGCTGCGCGCACGTTCTTTCATTCGCCGTGCTGGTGCACTCGTCGATACGGCGGCGAACGTGCAGACGACGCAGAAGAAGAAGTAGTCGAACAAGTAGCAGCGACCTCCACTCTCCACGGAAGAACGGAACCGTCTGAGCATTTGTGGATTTCGCCTTGGGGTCCCACTCTCGGGGCTCACTTCCTGCCGAGGCGGCTGTCCCCCTCTCTCTGTTTCGCTCGCTCCGCGCTCACCGCCCCTCCTCCGCCAACCACCCTACCCATCCATGCTACCAGCAACCATACCCAACGGACCGACAGACCAGACCAGAGCCTACCAACGGCAATCGATTGGCACACAAGCCTGCCATCATTTCTCTCGACCAATCGCGCGGCTCTCTCCTCCAACGAAGGCGGCGCCATTATGCCGTGACGTCATACCAACAACCCCGACGACCTCTCGCGGCGACGCTTTCACCCCCTCCCTCCCCTTATACACCCCCTTTACCAACGCTCTCTCTTCCACCGACGCTCAACCGTATGCTCTTCGCCTCTCTGCCTCGTGTCCACGCGATCCTCGCCTCTCCTCCAGGTCGCCAGTGTTTCGTCCACGCGTTCCTCTATCCCGACGCTCACCCCCTTTACCACCCCCTCTCACGCTCGCCGCCGCTGGACCATGGCTCCTACGCGGATCGCCTCCCCCCGTAGAGTCGCCTCGTGTCGCTTTTCCTGCTCTCCACGCGCAAACCGTTCTCTCCTCGCTCGCTCCTCTCGATCCTCCGCTGCCCCCCCTTACCGCGCTCTTCTTACGCTCTGTCTATCGCGCGATCGCCTAGGGCGCGCGAATCGTGTCGCCAGATTCCTCCTTTCGCGCGGGTCCAGTGACCTTCGAATCTCGCGAACCAACGTGCCACCCCACCGGGGGGCGAATAACGAGTTCGAGTCGTTTGTACGGTTACAGGTTTCGTGGTTCCGAGTGACGATGCGGGGGATGAATGCTACTCGATGCACAGAAATTCTCTTGCAGCTGCGCGGTTCACGAGCCACCGCGTTCAGACGGTTTCTACCCACCGTTGAAGGGTGAGATCGATTCTACGACCGTCGATCTGGTCACCGAGCAAATCCTAGGCGTTTGGAGAAGATACAGGAAGCGGATAAATAGCAAATGTTTGAGAATGTTTACCGAGTAAACAATAACGAAGCCACTCGATGCTGCACGTTGGAGAGCACTCGCAAGCGCATTCTAACTGCGTAAGCACTTACTTAGGTGTATCTTATCGGATTTTCCTCGTGTATCACGCTTTCTTTTGCGATCCTCGTTTTTTGTAACAACGCGCGAAAGCCTGGATGCTCAGTCAGAGATGTGCGAACATTTTCTTAATTATAATTTGATGGGCTAACGTCGATGTTTCTTCTTCCTATATAGGGGGATCACTCGAGACAGAGATCAGCGATCGCCTCTCCCGAATCTCGCCCGACCGATCGAAAGCAAACTCGCGAGTTAATTTAACAGGCTACGGCAGCATTAGCTCGTGTCGCAGTTCTTCGTATTCAAATCTGCCATTATATCCGGCCGACTTGACCCATTTTCTCCTTGTCTCTTTTCTCCTCTCTATTCATTCTCTCCGTTCCGCCAAGCCTCGCCTCTCCTCCCCGCCCCGTCGTTCGTGAAATCGACAAAGAGGCTCACCAGCCGCTCCTGAAAGAACCTTCATCGGCCGATGCGACTCCGTTTAAGCGGGTTCCTGCGTAGGACCTGTTGCCGCGGCTCCATGGGCAGACAGAGAGGGAGGGAATCGACGGGAGCGAAAGGGGGAGAGAAAGAGCGAAAACGCATAATGGAAGAATGCGTCATAGATAATCGTAGCGCAACCCCCGGCGTGCCTCGTGCGTCAGCGACAATGAATGTAACGGCGGCTCGGTGGAATCCCATTCGAACACGTTCACCGCCGTTCACTTCCGACGAATGGCACTCAGCTCTTTTTTCCACTTCTTTTTGCCAGCGGAGTCACCCTTCTTGAGATCGATCCTCCTCCGGCGGAATCTCTCGCAGGATGCAGCGACTATTCCACGGGGTAGAGACTCCCTCCCCCGAGGCGTTAGAGGTGGACGTTGACGTTGCCGTAGTTGCAACGATCGTTATATCTTCACCAAAGTTTACTTGGCTCTCACGAACACTACTAGCTCAAATCGCGTAGAGAAAGAATTCAGTTTCAGAAGCTACTTGCAATTATGCACGGCCAGGAAAAGTCTGCCCGATAAGACCGCAAGGACGTTCTCGATAAGATTATCGGCCCGATAAGTAAGAAGCGCAAGGTCCCTCGGCTGACTCAGTTCCACGATCGATAGATCTTCTAATCGTGGAAACGCGCGGTCGTTACCCCCCGGCCTCCGCGTAACCGCGAGAAATTCCGTGGCGATCGCGGGGGAGAGGTCTCGGCGATGAAAGGGGGGAGGCGGGCAATAAATCAAAACGGGGATGGGTAATCAGAGGAGCATTGTGACGGGTCGCGACAGTCGGCGTAATGAAAGCCGCAAGAATGACGCCGAGCGTCGCCGCGAAACGCCGACGATCACTCGTCCAGAGTGGCCGAATATTGACACCTGCTTAACGAACCTGCGAAAATTTATTGCTAATTGTGTTGCTGGCAGCGCTATGCGTCATAGGTACGTCCGCGGCGAGCGTAAGCGGTGCTTTTGTTTGCGGATCGATTGCCATCAGGCCTTCCGAGCGAGGCACCTGCAACGAGCCACTAAACCTGTGCGAAAATACCTGCGATTCTCGGCCGTAGAATCTCCTCGGTCCGAATGCTCGCGACTAATTAACAGGTCGAGAGCCTTGCTCACCACGAGAACGATCGTATCCTCGTTGGAAGTCACGGAAACTGTCAATTTCGCAGCCGTCCCCTTTCGAAAATTCCATTTAATTGCAACAGAAAAGTTGAATGGGACTGGCTAAAGATCGCTCGAGTCTCGTCACCACCGCAAATATTAATCGAATCGTTCCAACTCGGACCTAACACCCTCTGGCAATCTCGTTTCGCCGGAAGACAATCGACGATTAATGGCAACAGTGCATCGTGGAGGTTCTGCGCGAATTTCGCGAATATTATCGCTTGGGCAATGGGGGTGGAGGGAGGGGCATTGATCGCGGAACAATGCAATCTGCCGCGCGCAAAGTACTATCGTTCGATGACTGGTCAATGAGAACGATGACAGCGGATTTCAGGGTCGCTTTCGGCGGGAAGCCGGGTCGCCCGGAGCCGCGGTATCGCGCCCGCCACCGGGCGCGCCACAAGTGGCACAGAAACCGCGCGGAATAAGTGGATTGATAGGTCGTTACCGAAAAAGAGAAAGAGGAAAAGAAAGAGGAAGAGGATCGAGAGCACCGACGGAGGGTAGCCAGGAGAAACTGTACAATAAGTCGGGCCCCGACAATGGTATATACCGCGGGCGGTCTTTGTGATTCAAATCAATGTTTGTGATACTCGATGGCACGCCGCTTTTGTGCCGCTCGAGCTTTCGTTTAAGCGGATACGTACGTACGCGCAGGTACCTACGTACGTATCGAATACGCGCGACTTCAATGCTTCTTTCTCTCGGTTTCCCTCTCTTTTTGTCACCGCTGTCCCCTCGCCGTGTCCCTCGCTCTTTCCCTCTTTGCCTATCGGTCCCGTTCTCTCCTCCTTTCGATAGTTACGCTCGTACGAGGACATCATTGTGCCGTTATTACGCGTGCATAATTGGATTTCGCAGGTACCATTGCCCGAATTGAGCTGGTCGAGGCGCCTCCGTTTCAATCAACATCTTGCTCTTTTCGTGGCCGCTTCCTCCTGCTAGCGCGACCGCTGTGTTGTGAATTTTCTGACAGATTTGTGGCTCCTCGATTAGTCTCGAGCTGCTTGTCATTCTTTCTTATCCTAGCCAGATAGCCGCCCGTTTAAACGAGTCAGTAGTATCGTCTGTTCTCGGAGCAGACGCAGGACCACTGGGTGGTATCGAAAAGGAGGCGCAGAATAATTGAAATGGAAACGAGAAGCGTGCCCCGCGACGCTGGAGAAACCATTTTTCGCGTATCGAAAGAGAAACCGCGAGGTGAACCCACGGCACAATGGCGCTGTGTACGCCATTGTCGCTCACCATTATCTTCGTCCCATTAACCGCGTTTATGCGACGGCGTCCGCCGCGGTCCAGCTTCTCTATCCGCACCAAGAAAAAACGTCCACCGCTGGGGGGGGGGTGGGTTCGGGATGAAGCAACGGGGATGACGGGGGAGAAGGGAAGCGGAGAGGAAGAAACAACGGCGAGGAGAGAGCGAAGGAATTCGTGGGCGTGCAATTGCCAACAGGTGATACCATTGCTGCCTCCTCTTAGAGCCGGAATAATAAGAGAAAGGCGGACTGTGTGCAGGAGAAAGAGAAACGGAGAGAGAAATGGGGTGGAAATCAAGGGGGTGGTGGCGGAAGGGTGGCCAACAAAGTCTTTATCGTTTCGAGGACCGATTACAAAGCTCGATTGTTACCATTCTTCGGGATCCGAATAAACTCGCTGGTCCGACCGACGTCGAGCAGCCATCGGGGGCGAAATTTCTAACCGTTCGATCGCGCGGATCCAGCCCTGTCTCTAAGAATTTGCACATGCCTCTTGCTTTTACCACGAGACGAATCGCGTTGAAAGATGTGGGATACAGGTTGCAAACTGGCGGAATATTATGCACGAGGGTCATTTATGGCGGGGGATTTCGGCACCAGTTACCACGTAGACCCCAAGGAGTTGGATTCTCTGCTTTGACCTTTCGCAGTGATTTTTTTCTCTCGAAAATCCAGAACAAGGAAGGAGGCACCTGCGCAGGGGAGCGTTCCAGGGAATACCGGGGGCCATATAATCGGGAGCAAATACGATGCAAGTTCGCGGAAGGGTTGTTTTCGCCCCGTCCAACGGCGGAGCGTCGTAAATTTGGGTCAGTCCTACCTGCCTGCCGCGCTACCTGGTCTTGAAAACGAGGCGGTGCATCGTTATAAAAATTCGACGGTCGTAAAAGTTCGCCTCGGGTACCGTGAATAAGACTGACCGAATTAGAAGGTGGGTTTAGTCCGGGGTAGTGTAACCGCGAGCGCGCTTATTGTTCCTGTTAATCCGTCTTAATACCTTGGCGGTGATGAAACGCCGAGGAACCAGGGTAATTAGGCCAATCTTTCGCCCGGACAACGGGCAAACAACTTTTGGAAACGTACAGTGTTACGGGGAGCAACGTTAGTCACGAGTGCCTCGCAACGATTTACACCAGCGGGAATTACTATTGGACACGTCTCCAAGCTACTTATCAAGAATCATCACGCATAGCTATTGATACCTAATCGAAATGCAGACAGAACGTTATCGTGTCTTAAGAAGATAGCAGAGATCAAAGTTGAAATCCTCCGTGCCTGCTGGGGAGAGGCATCGATGGGAACGACCGCGAAACGGCCTGACGCGGATATAGAGGCTTGAAACGCGTTTTTCGACGCGGCCGCGCGTCCAATTAGCGCGATCATCCGCGCCCGTCACTAATTATAATCGCGGACGATTTCTCGCCTCGGTTTGTCGCCGCGTAAACTCGCCGGGAGAGGTGTGTTCTCGGTGCGCAAGGGATCCGGGATCGGTCCCGCGGGACTGAAAAGCGACTTGCCAGCGCACAGGTGTACAAATAAATTGCGCGGGAATCCGATTGGCTCGCCTCCGGTTCTGGCTGCATCATTCTCCGTGATTGCTGGACGACGCGCGTGCAACTGCCCGCTCGGCCGGCTGCTCGCGCCAGGGCAACCCGTTCTCCTACGATTATACGCGTCCGCGCAAATCAGAATCTCATTGCGCTGTCATCGGCTCGCATACGCGGCGCAACACGCCTCGCCTCTGACGACGTAATCTCCCCTGCCACGTTCGCCGTTTTTCTCTTCTTCTCTCCCTTTGGAACGTTCGAAATTTACGCCTCGGCGAGATTGAAATCACCAGCCGCTTCAACGTGTCGTCGGCCAATTTAACGATCATTCATCGACGCGATGCCACGCGGGGAATGTAACACGCCACAGGCACCAGCATTCGGTTTCGGATCCTTCGAACGATGCAGCAGTTGTAATTAAGTCAATTACACAGCCGTCTCGGGGTGCATCCGAGGGAAGCGGCAAATTTTCCAACACTTCTGCGGTCGTCGAGTAGCAAACGTCGTGGAACAGGGCGCGCGAGTGCCTTTTTCTAAAAATTAATCAACGTCGCCTGACACCGAACGAAGGACAAGCGTCCCACCGCAGATTCGACGCAGGCTAATTTTCCATTTCGAAATGAGTTGTGGACGCGATGGGAAATCGCAGCGTCCCCTTTCAACGCGACGTTCAACGTTACACTTAATCCGTGACCTGTCATCCACGGCACCCAGGACACGATCCCATTTCCTCGGTGCATACGATATCGAGAGATTCGTTCTGCGTCCCGAATGTTGGCCTAACAGATGCTTCAAACTGGTAGAAAATACACGTGGGGTGTGCCGGGAGCTCAGTATCGCCCAAATGCTACGAGCACATCCTTTCGTTTTCAATAATCGAGCTCGCAGTAGTACTTTCCTTGAATACTCGAGACCGATCGACTATGGAAGAGGCTACGTAAACTTTCGTTGAAAAGGAATAATTTTTCCGCGCCAACAGGCTCGGTGCGCGATTCCCACGTTCCTCTCGCGCCTGCAGCAGCAGTTTGAGAGCCCCTGGCCAGGGTCAGGCCCCGTTTTTCGCAAGCTCCCCCTCGGTACAACCGGGCCCCATAGTTTTGCTCCATATAGTTGAGGTGAGCCGTCGAGGTAAGACCGTGAAGACGAGGGTTCGGCGAGCGGTGGATGGAAACCGGCCAGCGGAGGGCCAAGGGGGCGGTCCCCCGGTTCGATATTTATTGCGGGGATGCGTGCCGGGCAGATATTATTATTTGTACCGCGGGCATAATTCAAGCGGGTCGTTAAAATTATTTTATTACTTGTTCTACGCTCGCCGCTCCCAGATTCCGCGGTGGCACCCTTCTGCAAGTGTACTTAGCGCCCGTGGCCCTGATCCCCGGCGTGCACGCGTGGTCTGACAAATTATGAGCGCTGGGTTCGATGAATTTCAATTTCCCATCCTAGTGGCTTCAGGAGCGAAGAGTGTCCCTGAAGGCATCTGCAGATCCTTCGTAGCGAAGAATTCGATCAAAGTCCATCGAGTTCATCCGTCCGTCCGTCGTCGTTACCCAACAGAAAGACACGTTCCACGGTGTGAGATAATAGGAGGCGAGGATTGCGCCGGTCGACGTCATGGGCGTACCTTGCCGAACGCTCCTGTCTCTCGGCGACGAGCGTAAAGTGGTGTGACGAGTGACTGAAGAGAGGATCCACCAGTTACAGTATTTCCCTCCTTCTCTCTGCCACGCCGAGTAACTTAAAGTCGTATCAATCTCATTTATGCCAATTTCGCGTCTCGCCGAGCCCCCCGCCTGACCCACCGCCCCGGGCCCGTGCCCCCGTCGCGTACCAGCCGCCGCCACGCGATTGTCGCGTCGGACACGTTTTCCAGCGGAGAATTTTCATGACAATCGGCGGTAGCTGGCAGCGAAAAGGGGCCAACGGGTCTCCTCGGGCGTCGCGACACGTTCCCTCCGCGTATGCAAATCGCCGGCCGAGGAATCGGCCGGGGCCGATTTACTCCGCGGCCGCCTCGCCTCGATTGATTATTCACCGATCGGACCCGGTTTGTCGACTCGATTAATCTTCGTGAAAAATGTGACGATTCCCCGCGCCGCTAGCGCCGCTGGCGAGAGGGGAGGATATAATTTAGCGAGGCCGCACGAACGCACGCTAATGAGCGCGCGGGTCCAGATCGATGATAAATAATTACCACCGAGCTGGCCTTTTTCCACCTCCTTTTTATTCCACTACCCGGCGGAAGTCGCTTCTACTTAAGCTACGCTCCAGATCACGGCGATGCGTGCAACTCTCAAGCGCTTCGACGCTCGATCTTTTTCCACTTTGAAATTTAAGCGACAGATATTCGTAACCGAATCACGCCTCTCCGGTAGCCGCGGCCGCGGGCAGCTCATGCGTATTCAGTGCTTCGAGGAAAAAGAAGAATCAGCGTGCAAAGTAGCCAGCTAAGTCCAGCCACCGGCCACTCGACTGTATAATTTCAAATGCACAATAAATTTGCTGCTCTCGAGGACAACGAGGGACGCGCGCGCTGTTCCTCGGACGAGTTTGGCACGATTCGAGGATCCTGGGCCCAGGATCGCGTCAAGGACGAAGGGTACGCGTCCAAGGGTAGATACCCTCGTCAGAATCGTCATCGAGGTGACAGGTAAATACAGGGGAGCTCTATCTAGCCTGCCAAGGATGCGTATATAATATACACACGCCGGGGCAGAAGACGATCAAGGGGCCCCCGGGGGGGGGGGGGAGGAGGGCAGGGTGGCGGAGTCCTTGCAAGCAAACGAGGATTAAATCCGAGACGACGATCTCGTTCGCCCGAGATCGGCTGCTGTTGTGACCTAGGAGAAATCGTGCGTGTAAGGCGAAAGCGGCGAGCATTGTTCGGGAATTGAAATAGCGAGATTTCTGGCCGGGGGGTTGGGCGCGAAACGATCGCCACGAGGGCAAAGCGAGCCCCCTCTGGGCTTGGAAAGTCTTCGTTAATCGAGGCAGAGAGTCGTCGACTGATTGGGTCGTAACCATAACCTACGGCATTTATGGCGTGACATTTACCACGCGAGTGACGCCACAATGCTAGAATTCGTTGACCATTGGGGAACAATAGAACCATAGACCAGGTTAGAATACGCAATTCCGGGGAGGGGAGGGGGCAAACGACGGAACCGTTCATCCAGCAAATTACACGCGGCCGTTAATTGGCAACCGCTGGAAACCACCGGGCAGGAAAAAAAGCTCCTCTCGCCGCCTGGTCGATCGTCGACGGTTAACTCTTTCTCCTCGCGAAGATACTAATCCGCCTGTGGCTTGCACGCACCATTACGCCCGCTGGACGGAGCGCTCGCCCACGCTTGCACGCACACGAGCGCGCGAAGGGCAAACAGCTAGGAGGAGAGCGCGCTCCGGCGATTGGCTCGACGCGTGTGCGCGTCTCTAGCCGTAGCTAAGGTGCGACGAGGAGGCGCCGGGCGGGGAGCAGAGATGAGGGATGAAAGACGGGACGAAGAAGAGAGAGAAGGGCGGCGAAAGGAGGGTGAAAGAGGGCGCGGAGAGCAAGGGAGGAAAACGGGCAAAGAGCAGAAACGAATGGAGGACGAATGTAGAAAGGAGAGAGAGACAGTGAGAGAGAGAGAGAGAGAGAGAGAGAGAGAGAGAGAGAGAGAGAGGGCGAAGAGACGCGGGAAAAAGTGCGTGCACGTACGCGCAGCATCCAGCTCCTGCTTCCCTCTCGTTTACCCGACTGTTTCCCTCCCTGTCCCGCTGCCGCGAGGGGTGGAAGCCATCTGCATCGCGATGAATGCCACTAACCACCCTGCGAGCACCCCCTGAAAAACCCCCTTCACCTTCGTTTCAACCCCTCTGCGAAGCGGCCCAGCCGGACCCGCTGCCACGGGTTCTCAATTTGCGCCGCCACGGGAAACGTGCTCGCTGATTTACTGCGCAACGATCGGGAATCGTTGAGTCGCTCTTATCATTCGTAATTTCTGTTATGGATAACGCGTGATCGTTGATCGACATGGAGACACGCTAAGAATAAACCAACGACTCCCGATGGGGCTGATTTTCGAGGGGTTTATGAATCATGTTTGCGAAGACTTTGTTGCTCGAAGACGCGAGGAGACTGTTCGGACAAGAATTTATCGCGATAATAATACGTGGAGGGTTTGCAAAGGAAGATGAAGGAAGATTACTGCGACTCGCGTCAGCGTTACACCTTTGTTCTCCACCTCCTCCATTTCTGCAGGCTTTATTAACCCGCGGTGTGATGATTTGCAAAATAAGCCCTTCTGTTCGTTTGACTTTCGCCAGCTTCCCAAAGTCAGGCAGTCAGCCCGGCGTTTATCAAGTGTATGAATTAAATTGCCGTTTTATTACCCAAGGGGGAGCAGGGAGAGACCCACCACCCCCCGTGTCCCCCTTTCGCGCGCAGAGAAGATTCGGTATTCAACGTTAAACTTTAACCCCCGTGGATCTCCTCTGAACCGAGCAACGCGGCTCTAAAACTTCCCGAATATCCGCGAAAGAGAATTTTAAAATTCTGATCATGATTTCGACGTTTCTGTTAATTGATCGCACGTGTCGCTCTCGAATTATCCTACGAATTGAACTCCGAAGATTCCATTGTTCCAGAGTCGAATCGAAAAGTCGATTGCAGGGAAATCCAGAGGCACCGATCACGAGGGAAAATTCGACGAACGGTCGAAACATGGCCTCGTCAAACGAACATTTATCCTGCGCAGGCGACTTCCGGGAACGCGACACGATTCGCGCATTATACCGAGTACGTAGCAACGACTGTTACGAATCGCCAGCCCAGCGACACTCTAAAACCCCCTGTCGGATTCTAAACACACCCTTTACATACCACTGAGAGATCCGTGGGTGGGTTTAAGGGGTTGCTGACACGAGGGGATTTCGCCTGATCGATTGTACGTCGCTCCGTACGCTCCTTGGACCACGAGCTTTTACACCCCCCCCCCCGTCCCCACCCCCATGAGCCTTATCGACGAAATTTAAAACACGCTTCTTCGAAATCAATAACCAGAGAATCATCCCCGGCTCCAGTCACCCCGCAAGGATCGCGTTAAAAGTGAGACGCAACCGTGGCAGCATTGATTTCGCGGTTATCCAGCATTCAGTCCCTGAGTTTAGCAAACAAACACGCTTTCAGCGGTGCCGCAACGTTTCCCTCGTCCCTGTTTATCGCTGAATTATAGACAAAGCTCGTTTCGCGTTTCCATCCCAGCCGCGACACACATAATCGCCCTATTTCGCGGTGTACCCAGCGACGGGTTAAAAAGGAGAAGCGCGAGTGAAAGAGGACTACGGCGTCGATCATCCGAGGACAGGGGTAAGTCTGAAAAAATCCTCTCCCTCCTTCTCTCGCCCTCTGCTTTACCGCCTCGTCGCGTGTCTTCGTTTCTCTGTCTTTTACCCTCTGAACCACGGCAATCACGGCCGCTGCATTTTTTATGAAGTCCTCGTCGGGTCTTCGAGTTCTTGAATAATTCAGGGTCAAGCGGGGGAGGCCGGGGGTGGCCGGGGGACGCGGTGAAAAATGGCGCCTGCGCCTCTACGTGGGAGTACGCCGAAATTTTTGGTCGAGCACGCTGAAAAACTCGACGCTCGCTCGTTCGCTCGTGCGCGCGCCCACGCCACTTGTGCGATGCTTGAACGGTCCAGCACTTTAATAATTTCGTGGTACGTCGAGTAGTTGCGAGGTGGAAATAAAATAGGGAACCAACCGAACCGCTGCTGCGCCGAAAAATTTGTTTCCCCTCACCCTTTCCTTTTCTCGTGCTCCTCTCCCTCCCTCTCTCTCTCTCTCTCTCTCTCTCTCTCTCTCTCACTCCTCATTCTCCTCTCTGCCCTCCCCCGTGAAAGAACACCGTGTTCGCTAATATTTTCCAGCGAACGGGAAGGCCCGACGAGGCCGCCGATGCGCCGACATTGTGCCGGCAACGTTCTGACGCTCGTCGAGAAATAATTATCTCTGGAGATACGCCGGTTTTTCCGGCTGGTTTAAATCGTTGTTCCGCACGCCTTTTGCGTATTAATCGCCGCGCGATAAACGCAGAAACTGATTCCTCTCGGCTTAATTCCGAGCGCACGACACCCTTGCCACCATTAATCATACCGTGGGCCGGTTCGTTTGGCACTGTTTGTAAACTGGTCCGCCAGAAAATGATTTCCTGCCACGTCGTGTTATACGAGCATCGATTGTGACCGATACCGTGACGTAATTTATCCCCCTCTGCGCGATCATCGCGGGGCGTTGGAAAAAATCGGGCAAACGAAGGTAGGAGAAGTCGGTATCGATGTAATAATTATTATTTCTGAAGTACCCTAAAATTTTCTAAATATTGATGTCATAATAGCCGAGTATTGGGTAAATAAATTAGAGGATACGGGAGAAACAATAGAAAATTACAATTGATTCCGCAGGGGGGTGGAGACTTCTTATTCTGGAGGACAAAGGACGCTTCTTGCGGATCAAGGACACTGTTATAATCCTTTTGCTACGACCGTAATCCTGGCTTTACGGGTTCGCGACTAGGAACGTTTTCAGCGGAGGATTAACCAGTAATTAGCAGGACGACCAGGACACGCGACGAAGACATCCACGAGTCTTTTACCCTCGGCATCCCCGCCACCTTTGTCTACGAGGGGATCCCGATTGCCATCACGCCACCTTCGAACAATAATATCTCTTAGCGTAATAGCTTTGTTGTCCCGTCAACTAAATCGATTCGCATGAAACACGTTTTCTCTACGTTCCTGTGAGATTCTTCTTTTAATCCGTGGCTACGTTTTCAATCAATAGACAATTAGTTTATGGGAATTAATTAGGAACAGTAGGAAACTTGAAACGACAGCTCGCCACATTGTCTGTCGTAAAAAGATTGCTGTCGAAAGATCTGGGTATTTTTGGGGATAATGAATTTTGAATGCTTTTACGACGCAATCCGGGGTTTACGCAGGAATTGGAAGTGTAGTTTTATTGCCGCTAAGCCGAGGAACGTTTGTCTCCGATTGGCCTGAATATTTGCAAATAATTACACGAAGTCAGCTAGCAATCCCTTTACGACACTCAGGTCGGCGAGGCTCCACAATAATTCCGGTCGAGTGGGGTAATTGAATGGTCACCTCTCGAACATGGGGAAGGATTAACCGACGCCCCCACAAAGGATCCTCGCAACACAGTAAATCATTGTAACGATCGACATGATTACCCATTGCTGAATTCCGAGCCACCCCGTGTAACCTGTTCCGCCTCGAATTTCTATTATTGTCGCCGAGAATGAAATCCGAAGGGCAACAAAAATTGCTACCGTAATTTCTACACCTCGCTAGTTCGCACCCCTTCGCGGATCTTCGAGCCATCGATGCCACCTAAACTCCGCTCTGGATGCTCCGAAACAATTTCCCAGAAAATAACCAGGCTGTAACCAAATGTATTATCGGAGAATTCACAAAGGGTACGGTGTTTGAAAAGGGGAAGGAGCTGAAAAAGGGGTCAGGGGACAGCCCCGCGTGGCCGAGGCGTTGCGATGACGATGCGAGCCTTCAGATAGGAAAAGATAAATGAAAATCGAGTCGTTGGACAAAAACCGATTGATCCCAGTGAGAGTTCTCGGGGTGGGTGGGGGGGGGGGGGGGGGTGGGTGTTTGGGGAGAGGTCGTAGGTGAGGCTTCGAGGCTGCTTCGAGGACGGTGGACATCGATCAGGGGACCGTCGTAAGGACGGACGTCCCTTCGGCCTTGCGGAGGGGTTGATGGATGCGAGATTACAGCGGCGGGGACACTCGTTGACACCCCATGATGTATCACCCGCAGCCTCCACCTAGTAGCTCGGCTACTTACCGCCTGGAATAGGGGGTGCGGGCCTTCCAAAACGACGAAAAGGAGAAGTCGTGCCTCCTACGCCCACGCCCCTTTTTTTAACGCGCCTTCGCCCTGCGAATTAACCAGCGTCTCCCTCGCGCTCAAAGGAGCGAGGGATAAAGGGTCTCGGTGGTCCCGCGAAACACCAGGAGGAATATTAAAATTGAAGAAGAAAATTACAGCCTCATCCCCCGGCCGTCTCGCACCGGCCCGATGCGACACACGCGGTGGCTACGCGACCTCGTACGGAAATATCCCGGGGGGAAGAAATGGGTGGCTAGCAGCGAGTGACTCGGAAGAGGTGGAGGTAAAGGAACGAGGAAAAGAAGGACAGGACAGGGGGTAGCGTAGATAAGTCGGAGTTGTCGGGGCATCTGCTTTCTTTCGGGCTTCCGGCCATCTTCTGCCACCCCTTTCGTCCTTCTTTTCGGGGTGGAAACGGCTCCGCTCCATTCTCGGGCCAGAGACGTTGTATCGGGCCAACACACCGAGACCCGTGACCGGGGGGCAGAAGGGGGATAAGAGAGAGAATATGTCGCTGGTGGACGAGGGGGTGGGTGGAGGGGGAGGCCGAAGAAGAACGTGCTGAATAGAAGATTGGAACTCTTTCTGCGGTGACGGCGCTTCTTCCGGCCGGGGTGGCTGATAGTGCCGGCTATTTCCGGTGGCCACCGTGACATTGCTATCGCCGAGCAACGTCTACTATACCCCCCCAGGCCATCCACGTTAAACGTCCTCCTCGAACGCTCACGTGTACCACCCCATCCGACCACCCCTTATTCCGTATTTTTGCATCGCGGGACGTGGATCTTCCCTCGAGTTTCTTCCGCCGTTTTTTTCTTTCTCGCGGCCTGAATTCTGGACACCCTCGGTGAACGGGGGCTTCCTCGATGGCACCGTTACCAAGCTTTTATTATCGCGGCCCCTTGTTCTTTCTCGAGGTGGCAGAATATTCGAGGAAATACAGGAGAGAACGCGCGAATTTGCCACCCGGCCCTTGATACCTAGAGACGAATTCTAGCGGCGTGTTAATCGAATCAACGTGGATAGCGCAGCGGGGATCCAAAAGTGAGATAAGGACGTTTACCAACGTTGCAATTGATCGCGAGAAAAGATAGAGGTATCGCGATGACCGTTTATCCACTGACACCGGCTGCACTTGGACGCTTATCGGTTATCGCGTGTCGACCGCTCCGCGGTGCAATGAGCTCTTAGACATATCATAACCCAGCCGAACGTCGACCCTTCGATTATGTCACTTTATCGCTGGTGTCCCTCGGACAAAAGGGATAGTCTCCACTGCTTTGCATCCTCGAAGCATATCCTTTGCTTCTAAGAAAACTATAGATCTCCTAAGTCAGACCTTCCCAAGTAGGGGAAATGTACTCCTGAAACACATGTTTCGGTTCTCCCTCCAACAGTACCTCTCTCAGAGGAGACAGTAAAGGTGAGATCAGACGGCGCGTGAATCGGCGAACTTGCTCGGCTCGTGAAGTCGGTTTGGCGAGCCCCATTCGGCGATCCATGACCGATCAGACGGCGCGTGGCTTGGCGAGCTGGCTCGGCTCGTGTAGCTCGGCAAGTCGGCTTGGCGAGCCCCATTAGGCGATCCATGACCGATCAGACGGCGCGTGGGTTGGCGAGTTAGCTCGGCTCGTCTAGCTCGGCAAGTCGGCTTGGCGAGCCCCATTCGGCGATCCATGACCGATCAGACGGCGCGTGGTTTGGCGAACTGGCTCGGCTCGTGTAGCTCGGCAAGTTGGCTTGGCGAGCCTGGGCGAGCCGAGCCATGACCGATCAGAGGGCGCGTGAATCGCCGATTCACGCGCAAAGTTCGCCGATTCACGCGCCGTCTGATCTCACCTTAACGCCGCTAGGAAGCAGAGAGAGAGAGAGGACAGTAGGAATCGTCCCACCTTAGCTGAAGGCGTTGGAGGTTCCCTACTTGGGAAGGCCTGTCCTAAGTAGCTACATTGATCCTACTCGAAGCATAAGTAATAAACAAAATGACGATGCAATGTACAGAAAGCTATATTATGTGCCGCGGATAGGCCAGCAAGTGTGGATTATATCGAAGTTAATCGCCCCTCAATGGAAGATGGGCTTGCCATTATTTAGTGAGGAGGTAATCTCGTGGTCCTGGGATTGAAAGAAGGCCACAGCCCATGAAGTATCGGGAACGTGTTTGCAAACACGGAAACATTGAATGCGACAAGAAATGGCATGAGAACGGGAGTGGAATTATTGCGTGGAATCGTGCTGGGTGCGCCGCAGACTCCATGGACTAAGCCACGCTCCTCGATTTCTGGTAACTAAAGCCCAGCGAGGGCTAACGGTTTGGTATTACAGCATCCAGCGAGTATACGTGCAACCTGGAAGGACGACGTAAGGACACCGCGAGTCCCAGGTAGTCCTGGGCACGGGTATTCAGCTGTCAATCAGCCAGCGCCGAATCCCGGTAGTCCTGGGGAACATCTGCTCTTGGAGAACGCGATACGTTGGCGGACGGGGGCGTTGCTTACCCCTCCCGTTCCTCTTTCTCTCTCCCTTTGCCCCTCTCCTATTTTTCCCTCCCCCTGTCTCTGCTCTCGTTTCATACATTCCCTACTTCATTCTCGTTTCTCTATGTTAACTCTCATCCTCGCGGTTAATATCGATGAGAAGTCATAAAGTGACCGAGACTCAGGCTCTTGGGTGAGAGGGAATTGGACGAGGTTAGAGCGTGGTTTCCGTCGCGGTGATTCATAAGAGGCTGCTGCACAATTAGCCCCTGTTTGGACCCATTTAGTATTCGGCCGGCCATTAACGACCGGTCGATACGCCGGAATCGTTGAACTTGCAATCGAGTCGGTGCTGTCCTTCAATAGACTACCCGTCGACGGTAATGCCTCTGCGGTCGAGCCCTTTCATTCGACACTTTCGATAATCCGGCCAGGAATTCCGCGTCGCGTAAAAAGTGAGAGACAAAATGTGAATTGATCGTGGCCCGTTCGGCCCTCGATCTCTGCTGACCCGCTTAACCTTATCGATCCCGCGCACCTCCCCCTTTCACCGAGCCGGGAGAACAAAAGCGAGCGGGAAGAATTCGGCGCGTTCCCCGGCTCACAATGGAAATCACCGTCGAGACGGATCTAAAAGGAGCTGAAAATTGTTTGCTTTCCACTTTTTTGCCGGTCGAAAAGGGAACGGCGGCGGTTCTCCGGTGTTCCTCGTCCGCGACTTGTTCAATGGCCGCGTTAACGAGTTACAATTGAGCCCGGTGACACCCTTCCAGAGACATCCTCCCGGCTGCCGACCGATCGCATGTCCTCCCTTGTCTCTCGACCTGCCATCTTGTCCCCCTTTCACCCTCTGTCACGAAAGGAGAGCGTAGGAATCGCCTGCGACTGCAGGTAATTTCGGGCACCAAGGGGGAGAGAGTAACGCGACACCGAGACAGCCACCGAGAGCGTTTCGATTCTTAGTTTGTTTTTTCCCCTCTCCTTCTTGCCTTCTCGTTCGTTCGTTCTTCCTCCTTAATTTGAGGGATTCACCCTCCTCCCGTGGCGAGCAGCGATCTCGGTTCGACGACCCCCGGTACCGCGATCCTCCTGCTCCCAATTGCTCGTTCGCTCGTTATTCCGACAAAAAACGCAGCCCGGTGAGACAAAGACGATGGAAACGAAGGCGATCCGATAGTTTCGCCGGTCTCCGCGCCCGAAGATCTCTTTTCACCGCCGCGTGGAAATCCACGGGAGGCCTTTCGTGGAAACTGCGAGCCTGTGGGAAGCTATGAATGGAGCCGCCCTGGTACCTGATCGGAAACGGAGCTGAGGTGCGCGTTCCCTAAGCGTCCGTGGAATTTCTAACGATTTCACCAAGATTTTTTCGAGCCCTCCCATTCGAGCAGGAATTTCTAATACAAAGAAGGGCGCAACAGTCTCTTCAACTTTCCTTCTTTTATGCAACCCCTTCCAGTTAACCCCGGCTTCGAATGGCAACGAAGTAATCGAAGAGTAATGGAAAGTGGATGATTGATAGATCGGCGATGAAAGCAGCTTTAAACGCTCAAAGTTCAGAGCGGAATATTTAGTCCTCGAGTTCCGAGATTGTTATGGCGGCGGGGTGTTTTAGCAGCGCGGCTCGCGATTCAGGAAAAGTTGGGAAACTGGACCAGAGGAGGAAGCGGGTGGCGCGAGGATAAATACACCAGCTTATCGGCGATCTCATCGAAGGACGAGGCCGAAATGAATGGGGCGGGTGTAGCAAGGAATTTCATTCATGATCCTGGAACGGTCATCTCGAAAGGACATCTCCCGACCGTGCCACCGGAGACCGTGGAAGGAACTCCTCGAGTTTCGGCGGTGCCTAGCCGCTTTTCAATCGGCGGACATTCGAGCTGAAAGAGAACACCTTTCGGACGAAAGATCGCTAACAATGAACCTCTCTATGGTCGTCAGCGCGTTCGCACGACTACTGAGTAGCCTAATGAACGAATTGGATCATCGAACTCGATTTCACGGATCGAAGGACTTGTCCTGATGCGGCAGAGTCTCAAAGACCTCGATTGCCACGAGGAACACAGCAGCCAGCGATCGAAAATCCGCGAGGGCATGCGTCTGCAACAGTTGCAACCCTAGTGCAACGATTTAACGATTTTTCCCCCACCTGGGAGAACAGGAAACGAGTTCGGAACGGGTTCGAGGCCCACGTCGACAGGTTCGTTATCGCGGCGGACCCTTTGTTTGTCAAACGGTTATTCTTACTCGCGTAACTCTCTCCCTTTCGTCTCTTCTGCCGCGCGGAGGCTCGCGCAGGCTCTCCTGAATAGGTGTGCCACGCTGCAGGACACCAGCAGCCGGCCAGGACACAGGTGGCACCGTTGACGCTCGTCCACGGACAGGATCTTCTCTAATCTCGGCCCGTAAGGACGACGGGATTAGGCTCATTAACTCTTGCGGGACACCCTCCTTTCCCACGCGCACCTTCGCTCGCCGCTGCGCCCTCTTCTTCTTTTTCGATGCAGACCGGACGATCGTTAAGCGTGGATTCTGTTTTGCAATTTCTTTTTCCGCGCTCTCCGAGGATCTGCTGCATCAGCTTCCGAAGGCTGATGATCTTTCCCATCTCCGTTTGATCCAGACTAAAGACTATAATCGCGATGGAATTCTTCCAAGTCTCTGGTGCAAGCGTGACACGTCTCGTTTCATTTTCCCCAACGCGATGCCGCGCGATCGTGTAAATCACGAGCATCGGGTGTATTCGCCTAGGACTTTTGATCGATGCACAAGCATTTTGGTGAAATAAAGGCTGCGTTGATACCCGTCGAATATGCCGGTATAATTTTCGGCCGATCGTTTGTCCCTCCCTCCTCCCGCGTTTCGACGTTTCTCGTTTTTTCCAACCGCCGTCCCATGGCGATGATTTATCGAGGCCGCAGAAACCACGCACGTGTATACATAGATCGTATAATAATGTAATCGGTCGTCGCGCGACAGAGACTCGCTCGTGGAAAAATTTCGGCGCGATCGGGGCCGCGGGATATAACGAAAATAATTCCCCATGCGACGCACTGTCGGCCGATTATTTTATTCCCTAGCAACAGGTGATCACTCTTTTGCCACTGTTTGTCTATAGTTCCGCGGATAAACGCCGAAACATCGAGCAACGGCCGATGAAAAACCGGCGAAACTATCGAATAATACGGTGGCCGAATAATCAACCGCGATTCAGGGGGATGCAACCGTCCCTTCTGTGGGAACGTTCCGAATACCACCACTCTTTTTTTTTTCGGATATGAAATCGGTGCACCAGGGGAACAACTGCTGCGCTCCCAGCCTCGATCACATTTTCTAATAAAGCGTACAAAAATTACTCCAACTATTGTTCCATAAAGCTGAATGTTCGAGACGGAGAAACAGATGGAACATCGAAACAGAAACGCGCCAAAGAAATCGTCCGCAGCAGACATTGAACGAGGGGATATTTTTTCAGCGACCCTCCTCAGGCGGAAGGATCGCGCGAGCGGGATCCACGATCCAAGTAAACCGTATTATCCTGCAGGACGGTGGAGGAGGGACAAGATGAACGAAAAGCTAGCCTAACCGCGAGCGAAGTTCCTTGATACACCTTCGGAGATTTTCTCGAAGGACGAACTCGGCCAGGGGAAAGCCTATTACTCGCGAGGATCCTTCGAGGATCCATGGTCTCTGGCCGGGAATATTGAGCCGGTCGGCTGGCCTAGCGAATCGCAAAATCCTGCCAACAAAGGCCCGGTTGCCGTGTAGTTTCGAAAAACCGCGTGCTCTCGCCCTCTCGTTCGCTCTCGTTGCGTTCCTCCTCCGTCTCCACCTCCGCGCCGCTTTTCTTGCCATCTTTCCACCTGCTGGAGGCATAAATCATGCCCGCAGAGTCCTTCGAGGAGAGAGATCGGTTTGCAGGTGTCTCGACCGCCGAATTTCATGGCTCTGAAACTGACCGGGGCCTCTCTTTGCGCCTACGATGTACCGACTCACCGAGCTTGCGATTTCATGGTGCTCCTCGGGTAAAGCCCGTCTCGATTTATGATTTTTCCTTCCTTCTGCCGTCCTACGAATCAGGGACACGAAGCTCGCCTTGGATTTTCAACGGGGAACTCAAGTGAGGTTTAGTTTCTGGATTTTAGGCTCCGTGGCGCCGGGTTTCTGGTATAAATTAATTCGACATCGAGGATTTCACGAGGAACCGTAGATTTTCCTTTCGGCTCGCTTCCCCATACCTGGTTTGCAAGATTCGAGGGGAAATTTGGTCGGAAGAGGGCCTTTGTAGGCCGATGGATGGAACACGACGTTCACCGACGCGTTTCGGGAATCCTTTGTCGAGGTGTCCCGGAAAAATCGTCCTTTCGGCGAGCGACCGGCCGTGAGACGATGCTGGATCACCCGTTCCGTTCCCCGCCGATTCTAATGCTCAAATTACTCGGAAATTTAGCTCTTGAATCGCTCGTATTGAAGAGGAGCCGCTCGCGGCTGACATTCGCGCGTGTTCGTCGATGACAGAAGCTCCGTGCATTTGCGAAGCTTGTGAATACAAATGTTTGCGAGATTCTGTTGCAGGACGACGATAACGATCTTCGTTTTTGTGACTCTAATTGAGACAAGACCGAGACGTTATCTGCGATCTTGGCTTCGAGAGAAGAACCGTGGCGCGGCACGGAGAGAGGCGGCAGGGCTGAAAAAGTCACAGGCCGTCGATATTACGATTAATTTGCTCGTAAATTTTCACCCTGGGGAGTTCCTGGAAGCCCCGAAGGATAATTTATATATTTTTCGGGTCGGCCTGCTCCACACCTGGCACTCCCAGCAGGCGTTTACCTGAGCGAACCGAGCCAGACAGCGTCGCGCCATCTTCCACTGCCGTCCCCACTTTTTCCAGCCTGGGACCGCCGAAAATTCAACGAAAACTCGAGGTATCCCAGCGCACGAACTCGAACCCCTTTCCTGAAAAAATCCTCCACCGTGGAAAAATAAAACAATCTTCCGAGAGGTGCTCGATAAGCTCTAAACAGGAAAGCAAGTCGAACGAATTGCGCGTGACGCGCCTTTCCGCTCGAATTCCACGAGCGGCGGATAAAAAGTTGGCGAGCTGGGGGTTTGCGCCAATAAGAAATACCAACCCCCATCTACCGCGCTACCTTGAGATTCCAGGGAAAGCCTTCTGGAGAAAGTTCGCTCGCGCAATAACTCATCGATGGGCCAGGCGCGGGGTTCACGCTGTTTGCCAAATCAAGTGTAAAACGTAAGGTAATTGTGAAGGCGAGAGGGTTCGCCGTCTGCTCGGAGGGGCGCGCAGACGAGATTAAGGGGGTAGAATACGCGGCACGGCGAATGTTTATAAACTCGTCGTCATCCGATTTTCACGGCTAACGACAGACGCTGGAGATTCGATTTGCGTTCATCCGGCTGGAATCGATATGGGTATTTTTCAGAACGCCCCTGCTCAATGGAGCCTGCCATTGGCTTGCACGTTGGACTGCATTGATATGCATAAACAACATCGAGGAATCGAGGATTCTGTTAGTCTTAAGAAAGCGTGAAGAAGCAATAAATGGCGAGTCGAAATCAGCCTAATCCGTTCAAGTGCCATTTAACCCCACAGAGTGTTAATGGTTAATCGTTCAACGACATCCAACAAAGTGGCCCGCGTTTGTTTACCTCGGCCGACGATCCTCCCCAATGGAGCGATTCGAGAAAGAGGAAGCCCTCGGGGGCTATTTAAACGAATTTTCAATAAAAAGATCGGGTGGCCAGGTTGACTTGGACTGTTGGGGAATCAAGATCAAGAGGCCGGGCGAACAATCGCGCCACGTTTCTATGAAGTTCGGCCCCGGCTGAATAGAATTCGCGATGAAAAGGACGCACGCGTGCACGCGAGCTGGTCCTCTTTTCTGAAAAAAACAGGGCCTCGCGTCACGTTTTTCATACGGCCCCCGATAGACCAGCCGTAAGTGCATTCCACCGTGCAAATCGGGTTGCCTCGGGAGTGCAACAATACGCAACAGGTGAGGAGGAGATCGGTACGCGTTCAATGGCAGGTGAAGTTTCCTTTCCAAAGGAATAAGTACTCGAGATTCTGCCGCTCGCCCGAGCCGATTGCCTAAGGAATTCCGCGCAGAAAGGCTTCCCCGATTTTCGAGCCCCCACGAGACCTCAACACCCCTTAAAAATGTAGATACATCAGGTGGTTGGACTGGCAGATTTTCGAATCGGACTGGTGGCACTTTGCCTCCACGCAACTTCCGCAGATTTCTTATCAATGTTTCTCATACATCATCGATGTTTTCTTTGGAGATCTGTAATGGCGCAGGCTCGAGCAACACGCGAGGAAAACAAGAAGGTTTCGAAAAAATTCGTTTCACGTCGCGTTGCCCTAGGGTGACCTTTTTCCTTTTCTCTCGGCCGTGGTTTTTAAGTATGGTAATTTATGATGCATAGTTGTTCAGGGACACAGTCACACTCGAGTCCAGGCACGGCTCTGGCTTTGTCCCAGTGACACGGATAAACAAGCGAATAATGGAAGAAAAATGCGCCTGAACGTGGAAGATGCGTAATCGATTACCTAAGAACTGTGGAAAATTCATGTTTCTCTCGACCCACAGAATATTAGAGACGAATGGTATTCAGTGGCCCACGCTTTGGTCCACCTCGTTCGTCCGTTTCCATGATCATCTACTCCCCGACTCCTTGTATCGTGTACATTTCACCAACACCCCGAATTAACGCTCAATTTCACCATCCCCCTTTCGCGGATCATATTCCAAAGGTGGGTCCTTATCGCTGAAAAATCAGGATCCCCTATCGGCCGCAGGATCGACGGAATTGCATAGCAGAAGGAGACGCACAAAGGCCAAATTAAACAGTTCCATCGGCCGAGAGAATTCCAGCAACCCTCTCCTCGTGCACCGTGTCATTATCTGTCCATCGTGGTCCCCTCTTCGCCCTTTTCTCGAGGACCCTCTCCCCTCGTAATCGGCCGCGAATCAAGATGGACAAGCCCGAGGGTGCACCCTCTATCGAGGTATACATCGCCGCGGAGGAAGCAGCCCCGGCTGGACCCGAGCGCGGAAAGAGAATCCTTTGAAGCGGGACCCTGCCGTGTCCTAGAAAACGGGATCGCTTCTCACGAGTCCTTTCCTCCGGCCACGGTCCAACCGCGCTTTCAGGAAATGTTTCTTTCCTGTCGGTGCATCCTGCCCCGAAACCCCCTGACGGATTACCGTCCCTGGACACCGATGGTTTATTATGTACCGCGAAATTCTCGAAACTCGTGGGGGCGAGAGCCTGTCGAGGACTAGCCGCGGCCGGGACAGGGGGGGGGGGGTGGGCGAGTTCAGAGTGAAAATCGACGGACAAGAGGCTGAAAGACCGAGAGCATCGGTGAAGAACGATTCCCCGGGAACCGCAGGAAAGGAATCTTAAGCAGCCAGGGAGCCAGCGAGCTTGCTAGAAACCGCGAAACAAAGCTCGAATAAAAGCGCTATCGGGGAGATCGATCGGGCGATCGCGGGGATCTCGTCCGTGCGCCAACAAAGGAGAGTTCCTTTAGAATACGAGAAACAAAAAAGGCGTAAGGAGGGCCCCCGTGGAAATCGATCGATCAGAAAGGGGTCCGGCAATGCTCGGGTGGGCCCCCTCGAGCGACAAGTACATAGTGGGCGACGGGATGGATAAGTAGGTAGGCGAGGGCGTAGATCAGATCTGGCCCGATTTGCCTTGATCCTGCAGTAATAACTGCACAAAGGTGGGGTCCTGTGAGGAGGAACCAGAGCGAGAGGAAGAACTATGGCCGGCGACGCGACGCACGAAAGAAAGAGCTCTCTGCTGAGCGGCAAAAAAATAAAGGGGGCGAAACGGGGGTGGAGGAGGAACCATTCAGGCTGTGGAGTAAGTAGAGATTTCCGGAGGCTGCGTACGGCATACCTCTCACCCCGTTGAGGGGGTGTCTTCTTACCTGGTGCCTCGACCCACCTACCCCTCCTCCATCGACACGTTCCCCACCCCCGTCGATCCTCCTTACCTATGGGAAAAATCTACATTGAGTCGATGGCGAGTGAATGAGAGGAGGGGTGGCTGGACCGCGGCGGGACCTTTTGTGGCCCCAGATTCCTTCTGTCGGGTCCATCCGCTTGCAATAACGTCCTGCCACGGTGCCAGGCAACGACAACCTGGTTCCTGGACCGCCGCGAGTCTGCACCCTTACCCACCCCGTCGCACGGCTACCTGAAACAGGCCTCGGCTCTATGCTCGCACGTGCAGGTACCAGGAGAGATGAACGCGATTCGCTTTCTCACGGCAATTTTGCGGTAACCCCGCGGCGCTGTTTCCTGCGCCCCCGTTTCACCGCGAGATCACCCCTGAGCCTCGCGTCGGGCAGGCTTCTACTTGCAACTTGCGTTCACTCTACTTCCTGGGACCTCGATTGGGAATAACGATCGCAACGGGAAAGATGATTACTCGCGCAGATGGTAAAACAGTTTGAGTTGCCTCGACCGAGGAGCAAAGGAATTCTGTTGCCGGTTGAAATAAATTGCAGCTGCAGAAATTTACGTTTTGGAAGGTTGCGAGTGAAATGCAGCTGGATTTATCGGCTCACCTGGAAGACGTTGACGAAAAACGGGAGCTTCGCCATTTGTGGCTCGCCGAAAAAATCCCAAGTATCTCCGCCTATGGCGAAATATTCCCCACTCTCGAGGAACGTATTTCTTCTCGAGGTTTTCTCCTAGGTCGCGGAAAGGGCTCGGGGCGCGTTTCCTCGGATGGGGCAGAGGGAGGAAATATTTTTATTGGAACGATTGCGGCTGACGTACGAGGGTCCTTCGAGTTCGCGGCGTCGGGATCCATCGTGGGATCACGGTTGTTCGAGTGTCCCGATCGATTTTCCTCGTCACGGTCTCGAAGGAAAATCCGAAAGGAATTCCACGAGAAAACAGCGCCGGAATCTTACACCCCCACCTTGGGAATCGACCTCTTCGAGAATCGTGCAGAAGCTCGGCATCTTACACGGAACTCGTTCAAACTCAATACGCAAATGAAACTTGCTTTTAAACGCAATCATCCTGTATCGAAACTTCCCTATGCTAGATGAAATGGGAGAAGGGCAAAGAAAACCCTCGACCATCGTCTTCTTCGCGATACATCCTTCCGTGCCTCCGTCTATTTTTAATTAACGCCGGGAGGAGCCACGAAGCCCAATGATCTCGATGCTGCATGCCGAATTCGAGAATCCACGGCGCGGATCTTTGTTAGGAGAGATTTAGACACAGCCTCCGCGTTATGCCACATTAGCGCTCCTCGGGATTCCGGTTTTTCAATACGACCAGTCATCCTCGAAGAATCGGCAGACAATGTGGCGGCAGCCCTCTTCCTCGTCACCATCGGGACCCTCGTAAGTAGCGCGCCCTCTTTATCTTCCCTCCACCCGCTCCGGCCGGCGGGGAGAAAAAAAAAAGAGGAAAAACTTTGAACGTGCGTTTGCCCAAAGACTTAGACTCTCTGCATTGTGCCCGGCTACACGGAGAAACTTAAGCCGAGCTCCCAAGTACTTATCGATTATCCTGGCCGGTAGTTTTTGAATTCGTGTCCGATTCCGACGGCGCCGTTTAAATATTTTTCGAGTCTCTTGCCGCTCGTGTCACTATTGTTTGCGAGCCCCCTCCGGCAGTCCTGTCTTTGCGGTCCCGATAATTTCAGACAATTTCGAGGGATCTGCGGCCGCGGTTCGAGCGTGGATACGCTGAAGATCGGTGAACAGGGCGGCAAGAATGCAATTCCAGGATCTCTGATCCAGCGTGTCGCAGTAAAAAGCATGGTGCGCCAGTCGGCAGAGATCGTAAAACGAGAGGCCAACCCCTTTGTCTCTGTCGCTCGGAACCCGGAAATAATCGCGATTTCGTAGTGGAGGAAGACGCGTGAAAGGAAGAGACACTGAGGAGCCACGTGAGAATCTCCCAGTGAGACCACCGTCATCGAAATAAAATTCGAGTCACCGCGCTGTAAATTCAGTGGATGCAGATGTCCCTTCTAAATCTGTGACCTAAACTCCATTTTTATTCCCCTACACCGTCACGAGGATTTGTCGCGCACGGCGATGAGACCGTGCTCCCGCGGAACGATCTCCAGCGCGTGGAAGGCTCGTAACGAACCGGATCCGTGGAGGATCTGCGGAAGGCCGTGATTTCATTCCTCCCGATGCAAAAGGTGAACGGTGGCTCGGCCGCGTCTGCGAAGGCGCGTGTAATTATGTGTGAGGATAGAGTAACATGTCGGACATTCCAGCAGCCACCAGAGTCAGAATCCACCCTCGCCGGTTGGCCCGTTGAACTGAATAGCCGGCTAATGAACGCGATGCCTCCAGTCTGTCAGTCCCGCACGTCCACCATGGGGAATGATCATTGCTCGGCCGAGGATGAAACCGACGGCGACGCCAGCCATGGTTTCTAGCGTCCAGTCATGGACTGACTCATCTCACGACCTGTTCTTGGCGATTCTTGGCTCCGCTGCTACTCGACAATCTTGTCAATAAACCATCCGCTCGACGTATCGAGCTTCGCGATCCTTAGTTAATCCTGAAATTCCGTCCTGCCTCTGCTTCGCCTATCCGAAGGAAAAAGGAGCCTGCGTTGGTAGCAGGAATCGACGATCAAGATACAGCTGGAAGATCATCGATCTCGTCGCGGGCGGGCAGCTTATTTTCGAAACAGCCCGGTAGTGCCGTCGTAATTTTCCTCGGTCCGCGCGAAACACGAGGAGCCGAGGCTGGCGCCGAATTCTCGGCAGAAACCATTTCGTCGGACAGAATGGGACGTGTATATCGGGTAGGTACAATTTCAATTTCCCTATCTCCCCCCTGGTTTGCCTCCTCGATTCGGGGCCGGGGTGGGGACGGGGCTCGGGGGGGTTGAAGGAGGGCGTAAGATTCGACGTTAGATAGGCGAGAGTTAGGCTCGCGTCGCCCAGCTTCTCCTTCTCGGCTGTCACTCAAATCCTTCCTCCCTTTTCACCTCGAACCCTCCTGTTCTCCAGGCCGACGGTGCCCGACGTTCACCCCCTTCGACCACCCTCTCGCGCGCGTTCCTCCGGCAAGGGCCACCCCCGCGGACTCGGTAATTGAATTTCACGAGTTGGTTACCCAAACCCCCGGGATCCGAGCCCCATCTCGTGGCCGTCTCGTGCCACGGGGGCGAGGAGGGTGCGTCGGCGTCGCTGGTGTTCTGCTTCTGCGGCAGGGGTCTGCCAGCCCACTTGATGCCCGCTTAACGTCGTATCACAACATTGATTACGACACCGGCGCGCTATTGCCGCAGGAATGCCTCCTGCTTTCTCGACTTCTGCCGCGAATCTGCTGGAACGCTTGGACGCCTGGTTCGCCGAGTGTTTCCATCCGGGGGATGATTCGTTGGACCCTCCCTAGCGATTGATAGGTCAGTAACGAGGCGACGCGTTGCCGCGCGAGGAGCTTTGGATCGGAGGTCGAACACGGATGATGGAACAGAGAAGATCGAGGATTCGAAACGGTCGTCGATTTTCCAGGAAATAGAGTCACTTTGCGGATACGGGGAGCGCGAAGTTGGAAACTGCCGGGGCACCCTCCGCCACGGGGTTCATCCGCGTTCATAAATATTTACCAGGTCGAGAAGGCGAATGAGCCGAGATCCGCGTGGCAGCGAGACACAGCATCTCCGCCATTCTCTTCGGATTTAATGAACCGCACTGATTTTTCACGGGCGCAAACCGGGGAGGGGGTCCTCCTCGGGGGCTGTTTGTATCCGTCTCCCGTCGATCCCTCTTCTTTTTCTTCCCCTTTGTTTCTTTGCCCGCCCGCTCTTCCGCCCCCTTTCGCAGACGCTTCTTCCGCGATACGTCGAATTCGAGGTTTTTCGCTCGCTCTTCCCGGCCGATAATAATTTTAAAAGGGGGGGACGCCCTCGAGGTGTCGACCAGGCGAAGACGAATTATCGCCGCGTGACGCGTACTCTTATTTATGATCCCTCTACCCTCTCCACCCTTCATCGTTCTTTCTAACCCCCCACCACCAGGGTGGAGGGCGAGAATGTTGAAGGACCCGTGGATTCGCGGAGATACCTATCGCGAGAGCGCCCCTGCCGTTCACCTGAGTCGATAAATCATCGATGCCTCGGCTCGTTGAATTCCTGACAGAACGGGTCGCGAGTTTCCTGCAAACCCCTGCCGTAGCCTGTCCACTGCTTTAACGGAACATTCATTTAACTTAACGATTCGAGCGATCCTAACGAAGACGGTACAGGCGTCAAAGGGATTCGAATATTTTGCCCGACACGCGAATTTTATTCCCAGGGATCGATAGACTCCAGACAACCCTTCCGACGTACCCCCCTCGCCGGGGAGTATATTGGCGTCGTCCCGGCTCCCATCGACGAATCGACGACAGCGAAGGAATCGGCGGGCGAAAATGCGAAGGGGGAGGAAAGATAGCGGCGCTGACAATTGGGGCAACGGCGTGATCCGATATTGCGACGGCAACCGTGCGCCACTTCAGGGCGGATCTGGTTGGTCAATCAGCGGTGCATTGTACGTAACGAACCTCCGTACTCGGCCGAGTTTAATGCCCGTACGTGGACCTTCGTGAGCCTGTGTGCGCGTGGGTTATTAAATATGACGAGAAGGAGGGTACGCGGGGCCAGGGGCGGCCTCCTCCCGGCTTCCTGAACGTCGACGTTTGACGTCGAGATTGTCGTTTAACGTTCTCCTGGCAGACCCTCGGATTCGTGCCTCGCTGCAGTCCTTTCTCCCTCTACCTCCTTTCTTTCTTTTTTTTTTTTTTTTTTATCAAGGTTGTTTAGTCTCCGACGAGCCACGACGGCGTTGTTTTTTCCACGTTTCGAATTGAAATGGACAATTTTGTCGAAGGGGTGCAAGAGGCTTTAGATTGAATTCCTCTCAAGTTCTTCTTATGTACATAGTTACGTGCATCGCTGCAGAGCAACATATTCCCGGGTTTCCAGATTACGTTAGACGTATCCCGGCAGACCAAACGATTCAAGATAAAACCCTTTCGCCTCATTACCACCCCAGCAACGTTCAACATCCCGGCCGCGGACGTGCGCCATGGAAAACGAGTCCGCTTATCTCGCGGCGTAAACGATGAATGCCCGTGATTATTTATCAGAGCAGCTCCGTTTTTCGAGCGAGACAAAGGCGGGAAAAGGGCCGGGATGTTTTTCAGTTGGCTGCCGGCCTCGGATCGTCTCGGCGGCATCTCGATGGACGAGGGAGGAGGGTGGTAGTATCGTAGAGCGTGGAACGTGCATAAATTTGGACGGTAGCGTCTCATAGCGAGGCGGATGGTGCTCGAAAGCGGTGAAGTGGACCTCTTGGTAACGGCGAGCACTTATTCGCTCGCTCGCTCGCCAATCCAAATGAATTGGATAATTTGATCAGCTCGTTGCTGGCCCTTTGTTGCCTCCTGGGAACTTTGAATGGTTCAGTCGGCCGTCGTCCCTCTTTTTCTCTCTTTCCCCGACTGACCCCGCTCGGTTTCGCTCTTGTCTTTTCGATTCTTCCCCTTTCATTTCCCTCTGCCCACCTCCCCGCCCTCCCCCGCACGCTCTTTCTCCCGCCCCTTCTTCCGAGCATTTCGATCTTGCCTCTTTCCGTGCGGTTGATACCAAGGGGCAAGAGAAGACTTCGACTGAATAAAGAAAGCACCGCTTCTCCCAGCCGGCCCGAACACCGACGCTGAATCGCGATTGCCGGTTACGAGTGTCTCGAGCCAGCGAAATAATAATTCGGCGGAACCGCGTGAAAAGGCAGCGAAGACTTCAGCGGGAAATGTTGCTCGGTTCACTCTCCCTTCTGGCAGCGAAGAAAATATACTCGAGGACATGGTCTTGCGCGAGGGAACGATATTCAAAAGATTTACGTCCAATCCTAGATTGTTCCCAGCGGAAGCAGGCGGTACGTGTAATCCTCAATGTCGACACGTGCGCGTGTATTAATAAAGCCCAAGATTTTACCGCGGTTAATTAACTCTCTTGAAGAAAATCGCGAGGGAAGCAGTCTTCGTCAAGAGAACGCACGAGAAAGAGAGGCATAAAGAGAGGTTTGCATGGTTGAGAGAAAAGCGGCATTCAGCGGTTATATCGCCGGTCGAAGATCAAAATTTCGGTTCGCATTAACTCGCGGCGGTTGGTGAAGAGGGCTGCCGCCGATGAATATGATAATACGGTCCCGGAATCGGGAAGAAAAAAATCAAGCAACGCTTTTCAGCCAATTGATCAAAAAGATCCCTCCCCGCTCAGCGGTTCGGGGAGTTTAAATGCCGCACGAACATATCCCTTCATCTCGACCCGCTCCCTGAATAGGCCGCGCTTGCATCCTGAAAGGAATCCGCAAGATGAATCCGCGAACTCAAGACAGCCGACCCATTTAGCCGGTGGAAAAAAATATCCCCGAGTCCGCGGCTATCTTGAGCCCCACATTCACGCGCGCCGGGGCAAGAGGAGATATTATTTTTTTCCCTCAGTTTTCCCACCCCCCCCCTTCCCCCGGACCCGATCCCCGGCCACCCCCTCGAACCCCGGGGAATATCCGCGCGTCGAAATATTATTCGGGCGATCGCCGTTTCTTCGTGGCTGGCTGACGGCTCTTCTGGCTGCTCCATACTTCCTTCCGCTTTTTGTTCTCGTCGTTCCTCTTTCCCGACGCCGGGGGAGGCTTGCACAGCCACCTCATGGCCGGAGGCACGTAAGAACCGGTGGTCACAGCGCCGAGTCTCCCGAGTCGAGAGAAGAGACGCGGAGAATGGAAGAAGCGGGATCGAGGAACGGGGGCTTGGTTCGTTGACGAATTCATCAAAAACGTTTCGCTGTAATAGTACCGTGATTACTGGGCAGACGGAGAGGGAAGCGGAGCCACCGGGGTAGAGAAGGGAGAAGGGCGAGGGCAGAGAAGAGACAGAAAGAGCGAGCGGTGGCTCTCCTCTGTGGCCGGAAGGTGAGTCTCCAGGCGAAGGGAGAAGGTGGAGATGATTAAAATGAATTCTACGGAGACGTTGCCGTTTCACGGCATTTTTTCCCATAGTATTCTACGAAAGGCGTCCCCGTCGCTGGCGTTCGATGATATTTCGGTCGTTTCCCCTCCTCTGAATGGGGATCGATCGACAAGGGAAGCCGTTCCGGGGATTGAGGAAGCGTGGATTTGTCGCGCGGCGGGGGGAGCCTCGCGGATTCATCTTGAAACTGACGAAGAATAGCACTTGATACGCGTCTCACAACGCCATTTTCTGATGAAACGTCCACGGAAAAAGAAAGGATGCCTAAGAAGTAGATTCTATAGGGACGCGTTTCACGCCGCTCGGCAACTCAAGCCCATCGAGTTTCCCTCGAATGAACTTCGAATCGCTGGCGCTTCGACCTCGAGACTCTTAACCGTGCTGGAGGTGGATAGAAAAAGATCGAATTAAATGTGACTAAGGGATGAATAAACAGTGGGCCAGGCAGAGAACGCGAGTAAGATAAGGAGAATCCCTTGAGCTTCGGTTAAGCAACTTGCCCGTTCCCCTTCTCGCTAACCGGAATACGCGAGAAACGCGCTGCTCTGGCAAGCTACGGGGTTCCAGCGTTCCTGCATCCTCCCTCGTCGATGGCAAAGATCACTCTGTCCCGTTTCATTTCCCTTCCTCTCTCGTTCCGCGGGCGCGGCGGGCAAAGCGGAACGGAGCATATTTCTGCGCGCAGCGGGACGTATTACCGAGCCGCTCGTCCGATAATGTGTTTCTGATTGCCGGCACGTCTAGATTTCGCCCACATCAGGGCCCCCACCACGTAAATTCTCCTTCGCGAAATATTACGTCCTTGATACTCCGTACAGACGCTCCCTAGTCGCGTCAATCTTTTGTTAATCGCACTTTTTGCCACCACTTCTGTTCCTAATCCCGCGGTGTCGTTCCTCATCTAACCATCTTCCACCCAACAGTACTCTCTTTTTCCAAAAACACCCATCCATTTTCTTAAACTACGGAGAATCGTTGCACAGCAGACTGCAAGTCGCAGGTGACACTGCAATCGAGTAGCTACCTCGTGAAATAACAGTAATTAGCGAATGCCATCTATCAGACACGCTCGGGCGAGGATGTACATCGATCGAGCGAGGATCTACATCCTCCCGATGACTTTGACGGATCCCTCCCCTTAATTACCCGTGCAGGTTTCCGCGGAGGGAAACGGGAACAGGATAATCGCTCGCTGGATCGCTGTAAATAATTTTCCCTCGGCGCGAGGCTCGCGCCCGACCGGCTGCGTTTAATAATAATATTGTTTAATACGGTTCTTTGAGCGGCGACGGCTTATTGACGAAAGGCAGGCCCGTCGCTGGCACGAATTCACCGCTGGGAATAGCGTCATTATTCGACGACGCGTCGAACCGGCCGTTTTTAATGAGATCCTACAATATTTAAGGCGAGAGTCTCCGGCGATTTTACGCCATCGCGTTGTCACCGCGAGGCCCCATCACGACCCATGTCCGAGGATCGACGCGAAGAATATTTTCCCCGCAAGTACATCAGCCGGCGCTCCAAGTTGCTTCGTTAAAACGACCCCGGGAGCAACATTCTATACCTTGACGCAGATCAACCCCTAATTATGGATTAAACGTGGTTTCGCGATGGACCGGGAACATGTATACCGCCTCCCTTTCCGATGGAAACGATGATGCGATGAAAGAAGCTCGTCCCTGAAGAAAGCCCTGACCGAACGGAATAAATATGGCTGTCCAAAGGAATACGTCATCGCAGGCAAAAACGGATCAGTGGCATCGTTTCGTTCAGAGTCCCCGCGTGATCAATACACACAGACGAGCCCGTCTACAGGTCGGATCGATCGTTAGAGGTATAGCTTGATACATATGTATGCACGCGGAGGAGTATCGAGGCTCCAAGGAGAATCCAGGGCGCGAGCACCGATGGATGATTGGGAGCGTATGAAATTTTATCGATTATTAATAGCGCGTCTCGCCTATGCACGCCCGATCATTGCTATGAATCTGAAAATACTACGGGCGAGCTTCGAGAGCGACAGATTTCAAAACGAACGTGTCACCTGCGTCTTCTTACGTAAGAGAGAGAGAGAGAGAGAGAGAGAGAGAGAGAGAGAGAGAGAGAGAGAGAGAGAGAGGAGGAGAGAGAGAGAGAGAGAGAGGAATACAAAGAAGACGATTCCCGAGGCGATCGTTTCCGACGTCAGAAGAGTCATTTGTCCGTTTTACAGTAGAGAGGGTTGGCCCGTTTTGGGAAAAAGATTAAACATGGCCAGGTAAAAATGCTGGCGGATTAAATCGGGCGTTTTCGTGCTCGATCGACTTCTCGACGCGTCCGTCTAAGCGGCACCGCGCGTAAATTAAATAGTCGATGATTAATGGCGCGGTCCAGATGGATAATAGTCACCTACGTACGCGATTTACATCTCGCCGGTGTTCAGGCTCGCCTACCAAGGTCAGAAAGATCCGAGCAGCACTCAGCAACGAATCGATTAATAACGCCTCGTCGGCGATACCGGTCGTAACGCGAACGCGTTCCTTCTTTCTATATATAGAGCTATAAACCGATGAGGATTCACTTTGATTTCGCCGCCGGAAGACCTACACCTTCGATCGCGGGCAGGTGCTTGACGGACCACCAACTATCCCGGATCATTTTCCCATGGTTGCGTGCTATTAAATTAATATCCACGGCATCAACTTTTGAAATTGGCCGCGGAGCGTTGGTCCAGCTCGTGCTCCCATCGGGATCGCGAATAATTTGCTACGTTCTGTGCGTTATCACTTACCGATAGCAGCAGGCTCGGCGTCCACGGCGCACCCTCGCGAACTGCGGACAAAGGAGAACGGCGAGTTAGTAGGACGTCGGAGGGAAGAGTTTTAAGAGATTCTGGGCGATAATGGGAACGGAGATACGCAAGGTTACGGCGTCCTCTTGCGAAAATACGATGTGTTAAATATCGTGTCAGGGTCCCCTGAAAGATTCATCGACGGGTGGCCAGCAGAGATCCACTTTCCTCGGTGCACCCTATTCGCGGAGGCAAACCACTCGACTCTCCCCGTCCCACCGGGTGCCCTTCTTACGTAATCCGTCTGTTAAAATATCAATCTCAACGTTTCACTCTTTGCACAGCATTCCGTGCAGGGGTGGCCCCGATCCTCACCCTCTTCTCTGTCTGGACGAGGTCATCAAAGATGCAGCAGCAATCAGCGGAGCTAGTCGAGCGGACGGGCGAGCAGAGAGCTACCGACCTGGACCCCAGGGATGCACGCGGGATTTTCTTTGACCGTCTAAATCGATCCCTCCGCCGGAGAAAAATATTTTCGCCCCGGAGAGCAACCCTTTCGTCCCCGTGCATCATTTCTCGCGTAAAAGTCACGAATAACATCGTCGCGTCACGAATATCCGAGAAATTATCGAATGCTGCGGATAGTTTAATGTTAGACAAGTGTCGACGCAATGGTAAGGCAGAATCATAACCGCCAATTTGATTTCACAAATAGCACCACCGCCCCCCCCCTCGAAGGACACGCGGAGACGTTCGATCGGTGGCCAAAGTACATTACGCACGAGAGCACCGTTCGAGACGATTTACGGCGTCCTTAATAAATCCTTCAGAGGCCCGCTCGCGGGGAAGGACATCAAAGTACTCGCGCTGATCCTTAACAGGCAACGATCCGTGCACGGAGGTCGTCGTTGAAATCACTGCCTTCCTCCGACCCCTCGCAGCGCGCCGGCTATCGCCCACCCCCAGGACGCGGCTCGCCGCAGGGGGTGAACTCTATTAAAAATGCAATATTCTCGTTAATCCGCGCCGGTATGTGGTACCGGCTAATTAGCGAGTACGGAGGACAGGGATGCATACATACGCGCATCCCCGTTGTCATGCAAATACCTCATGGCGGTCGCATGAAACGCCCATTCAGGCCACGGCTGTGTGCGCCGCGCTCGGACGTATGCCCGTTATATTCGACACGTATTAATAACGAAACAAATATTGCTTATTGAATATTAAATTTCGGCGATGGTTGCGCGATATTATGATGGTATTAATCGATCGTTGTGCTCGTGCCGGGGATGCTCAGGAATAAAATAACGGCGCGGTTATCGCAGTCGCGAGACGTTTGAATGCGTTGGGAGTTCGTTGGAGACGGTGAAGTGAATTTTGATAACTGAGCCGTGTTAAGCGGTGAATCGAATGGTTCGCTGACATGTACTTGCGGGACATCCAGTAGATGCCCCCGTAGCCGTGGCTCATACGTGACTGCGAGGGAAGGTCGAGGCAGGGGGTGGGTTATATCAATAAGCATCGAACGGCCAGGGTGGGCGGCAGGGAGCTGTTGATTAAGGGGCGAGCACAATGAGGAGATATCCTCCGAGAAGGGAATGCGTCTGCGATGGATCCGCACGAGGGGACTCCCTCCAGGTCTCCCGATCCAGCGGCGTCTCCCTCGGCGTGTCTATGCTCGATCTGATCTCCAGCCAGCAAGAGAGACTGTTAGACACCGATTACTGCCGATCCCGGGGCTCACAATAGCCTCGTCCCTGTCATCGAACGGGCTGACTGGGTCACCTTGTCGCGTGACAGAACGAGCATTCACTTGCTCGGGCGGAAGTTCCGTGGCATTCTATGGAAAGCGTGGACTGCGCTGAGTGCTGCCTCCCTTTGCAACGGGGGGCAGTTACTCCGGCAGAACTATACCCGAATCGATGTTTACTGGAATTCTTAAACAAGACGGGGACGTGGATTGAGAATGACTCCAGTTCTACGGAACGTATTGACTAGCACTCGCGTCGATCAGATGGTTAACAGGGTTGGAAAGAGTTCTACCCCACGGCAGAGCCAAAGGAACGAAAGGGAAAGACGCAAAGAGAAAGAGAGAGAGAGAGAGGTGGCTCGCGGGCGGCAAGTCGCAGGCCCCTAAATTAACAGTAATGAAAATTGGTTATCAGTCGAAGCGACATCCTGCAGACCGAACAGTGTTACCAGCACTGGAGCGCGTAATATCCCATTGAGGACGAGCGGACGGCGTGCACGGTACTGGGATTCGGGTGCACGGGAAGCGGATCACGTTGACACAAAGCGGCCGTAATCCGTTTATCTTCTCTCCGGGCACTCTGCGCCCACGTGTTACGCTTCGCGTTATTCGAGGATGGCCCTGCCGTCAGCCTCCTCCTCCTCCCCCCTCCCTCTCTCTCTCTCTCTCTCCTCCGCGCCAACCACCCCCAGCCAGCCGCCTCCGCACCCTTTTGCGCCCTCGTCGTTCTCGTTCGCCGCTCGCTACTCTCTGTCACAGAAACGACCAGGTTCTGCGCGCTGAAGGGCCGTCGATACCAGTCGCTGATCCCGCTGGTGGAGATCTCATTTCGTCGGGACATTGACACGCGTGGACACGCTCCAAAACTCCCGGCGATTACTGGCCCGGCGCGGACCTCGCGCTGACAGGATCGACCGTCTGCGAGCCTCTGGTTTTGGTCACTTCTATTTCGTCTCCTCTCCCCCCCCCCCCGACGCGATTTAACGGCGGATCGAAGGGAGCCGCGAGCATTACGAGATGCTCGTGAATATGTTTGGGCCACGCTCGGCGACGGTCGTTGGGTCCGACGAAATGTATTCTACCCACGCGGCGTGTCGTCGGCTGAATCCCCTTCGACACCTCTTGTGAAAGGCCCACGAGGAGGAATGTCCTTCGCGACACGTATTCCTCTTGAGTAATGACTGAGGAAGGAATGCAGAAGGAGGTGTCTTTCACCGGGGGATTTCATTGGTTTCGAACACAGGCCCTCCCCCGTCCTGTCGCGGTGCCAGCCTGAAAACGGCTTAACGAATGACGGCGACGAGTCACGCGTTTTGTCTCGCGCCGTGGAACACATTTGTCTCGAGCCCGGATGCCGGATGGTTTTGAATCCCGTTGGGCTCTCCGCGCGCATATATAACCTGCACACCGCGGATCACCTTCTCTCTCTCTCTCTCTCTCTCTCTCTCTCTCTCTCTCTCTCTCTCCTGCTACGTTGAACGAACAACTGGGAAAGAGAGAGAGAGAGAGAGAGAGATCCGCCCTCTGTTTCTCCTTTCATCGTGGTCCTCGGTCCGCCAGGATTCGGCTTGACGCGCGGCTGAAAGACGCTCTCTCCTCACAAAGGACTCCCTAATATATTACGCTTATTAATGTCCTGTCCTCGTCTACCTTTCCGCCACCCTTCTGGAGATCCTTCTCGGCTGCGCCGTGGAAATATCGTGGCCGATGATGGAAAGACCAACGCGATAGACGGGGATTGGGACGGGGGAGAGGCCGTGGCGCGAGGATCGAAAGAATTCTCTGAGTTCTCGATAAGAGGGGCTGGCTGATTCAATCAAGGGAGCAAAGATTTTGGTATTTAACGTTCGCGCGCCACGGCCGCTGTAACCCGGGCCAAGAATCCAAAGCAAAAAGTCCAGGAACCTTGCAGATTGGTCCATTCAGCGTTGGGGAAAAAAAAATTCTCGGCTCGGCGTGCCCCATTCGATTTCTCGAATCGTGCGTTTCTCTTCTCGGCGCGCGTTGTTCGCGATTAATTGGACGACCGAATTGTTGTTTCGTTCACCGTTCAATGGCTCGGTTCGATTTTTTTCTCCGCCCTGTCTGTCGGTGTGTGGGTGTTTGTTTTTTAAGTGCCTACACGGGAGTCGTGTGTCTGCGCCAGCTATTTTTTTTTTTTTTTTATTTCGCTCTCGCGCGTTTTTCACCCCCTCCGAGGGCCACTCTCGACAAAATTTCGCCAGGACCAGCCAACCAGCCAGCCAGCCGAGCCCAGCCGAGCCCAGCCAGCCCTGGGTGAAATCTTTTATCGTTCACCGTAAAGAGTGACTGGGCACTCTCTCCGAATTTCGCTCTCCTTGCGCTCTCTTTTCTTCTCCATTCTTCTCCCCTTTCTTCGCCACCTCCCCCCGCCCCGTTCTCCCACCCCTCGACCGTGTCACCACGTGGATTTTCGTGCGGGCCAACGCATAATGCACAAAAGTCGACTCATTCAGGCCGCGGAAGTCGCTGGAGTTTAAACAAATGCCACCCCCACCCCGTTCCTTGCCGGTTCCTTCGTTCTTTCTCGCTGGTTATTTCCCGCTGGAGGAGTCTCGCCCCGCTCGCACGCGAGAATGCCGCTTAATCTTCGCGGGTTCGGTCGCCGCATTGTGCCGCGGAAGGCGACCGAACCGGCCATTATTTACCAACGTAATAACGGAACAATAACGCGGCGGATGATTTTCATGCGTGCCACCCGCAACCCCGGCGCGGTGTCGCAGCGATATTCTGCAAGAAATTAAGTCGACTCGTCGATTAGTCCCGTTTCAGTTCCAACAGCGTTGAAACTGGCATTGAATGACCGCCCCGTCGTCGCCGTAGACATTCGGGTGAAAGAGGTCTGCGCTGGGGAAAGGAAGCGACTTATTTTCCAGCGGGACAACGCGAGCCGCGCCGCAAATGCGGACGGAGATCGCGGAAAAATCTGAAGCCCTGAACGGTGCTGAGGGGGTTGGGAAGCTCGGAGACGAACGCGAGATTGTAAAGGTGGTGGATAAGCGGAGCTAATCTCACCGACGCGACGTTCTCGGTCTCTCCTTCGCGTTACACTGGCTGTCGTTGTATCGCTGGTATTTGTTTCGCGGTATGGTGCACCATGGCTAACAATGCCCGCTCGGATCAGGTCGGCGGCCTTTTTGAAGGATGGTGCCCCCCCTCCTTTCTCCCCCCTTTGGAAAAGCCAGCCTTTCTTTTTTCACAACCACCCTCTCTGTTTCTTCCCTCGATCTATCTACCTCGACCGCCTCTCTCTCCTCATCTCTTGCCGAGAGATTTCGCTAATAAGCAACACTGGTAGCGTTAAGCCCCGAAAAACCGGGTACGATTATCGATTTATCTGCCGGCAGCCTTTCCGTTTCGGCTTACGCTCGAAAAAGGGCCACGTCTCAGTTGCCCAAGGACGATCAGGAAGGATTTAAAAGAAGCTGGTCGCGGTGTCCGACCGTCGCCTCTCGCGGCGCTAATCGACTGGTGATTTTTCCAGCTGCGCCACTGTTTGCTGGTACTAATTAATCTCGTTACGGGCTGGATGGGCGAAGACTTGCGGTAGACCGGGGCAAAGTGAGACGAAAAAAGTTTGAAGTCGAATCAAATTTTTCCCCTTCAATAAAAATGTGTGGGAATAGATTTATAATATAATTTAAACGTTACTATTGATAAATTGCGAATAGCAATACCTAAAATAAACTTAAAATAAATTAACATTCAATTTAAAAAGAAAATTACAAAACTGACCACTTTACCCCATATATGGGGTAAACTGAGGTGCTTTCCGGGGTGAAGTGAGGTGCAATAAAATAAGAACTTTAATTAAGGATATAAGTAAATATTAACCCCTTGCGCTGAAATGACGTGTGTAGCATGGCAGCTTCTGGCTTTTTCGCACCGTGGTTGTCAAAAACTGTGGTAGATTTTTAATTTTTTTCGGGTTAGATTCTGTTCCATCACGTCGCGTGGTTTTCCAGCCAGCTGACAGGTTAGGATATCGCGCACATCACTTGCGCATTGGTTCTTAGCAGCCATTTGCAGCTCACTTTACCCCGAATGTGTACTCAGAGGAATATTAATTATTTAATAATGTCAGGATTAATGTTTTCTCAAACTCGTGTGCATGTATGTTTATAAGCTTGTTATAAACACGCAAAAAAATTTGGAGTTAAAATACCACATTTAAGACTAATTTATCCAAAAAGCTAGATTGAAAAGAAAACCGATTGAGAGTCTCCAAAACATCATTTTTAATCTTTTAAATGAATTTCCATTTTTCGATATCTGAATGTGCATGATTATCATTGTGGTATTACACACATTTATTACGTCACCAAAAATTTGTAAATATATTCTACTGTTAAAGAATAAATTAAGAAAGCTCATTCTACCCCGAGGTTCCCTTTGCCCTGGTCTCCCCTACAGATAGGCGATCCTGGGAAGGTGTTTAGCGGATTCTAGCTGCGCATCGAATTGCTTCCGGAATGGAATCAGAGGTCAGACGTTTTTCTTGCAGCGAAGAACTCCACTTTACAGCTTCTGATTAGCTCATTGTCCGTTTTTCTTTACCAGGGTTAAGGAAATAGATCAGTTTTCTAGGAGTAAGAAACTGAAAAACACCCAGGGCGATGATTAATTATGGAAGGATGTTCATCAGGTGATTCTGAATGGAACATAGGGTCCAAAGCGATCTGCCAGGGTCCCCGAAGGCTGCTGGGATCCGTAGGGATCGAGAGCGTACGATCCTCAGGGAGCGTGGGCCGTGGACTGTGGTCGATCCACCCACGCATGGGATCACGCATGCGTCGGGCCTCCCTTAAAACAATGCGCCGACCAATCTCGTAAGGTAAAGGGGCTCTTGTCCCATTGGCTCGTTCCTTCAAGTGGATCTTTTTTCGACACGGCCACCATTCCACTCTCCCTGATCCCATGGAGCTCACTTCCTCCGCAAACTTTGCGATTCCTCCCTCGTTTACCAACCTTCCTCTTAATCTAACGCCAGGTCTTCGGGATCTAATTACGCTCTGTCGCTCAACAGGGTGACGAGCAAAGGAATTTCGCACCGTAATGCGGATCGCGGCGATAAATTCGTTGAAACATAATGACTCGTCGCGCGCGCGACGGCTACGTTTTAGCGAGGGGGGCAGCGAACGAATCGATATCTTCGTGATCGAACGATGAATTTTAATTTCTCCCTCTGCTGCCCCTATTCGGGATGCATAAACAGAGGTGTTTGCTGTTCCTGATAATGGAAGCCCAGCGACTGGTTTGATCGCGCCGGCGGGCGCGAAAAATTTACAAGCCAGCCAATTTTCGCGCCGCTCCTTTTTCTTCCGCTGCTGCGTGGAAAATTGGAGGCGCGGTGAAAGCGCTGGAACGCGAGTATTCGAAAGGCAGGGGGCGGCTGGTCGATCGCAATTGTTCACCCCACGATGCAACCCCCAATTTTTTAATTGGAATCCACGAGGCAAAACGATTTCTGACCTATTGCATATCGTTGGAACAGAAAATTGAGCGCAAGAGTGTGAATCATCGGCGAGTAGAAGCAGGAGAAGAGGGCAGACGCGGCGGCCACAAGTGGAGGTTCCCCTCTGCGAAACGTTTTACCGAAGGTAATGGCCGTGCCGGAAGCGAGATGACGCGTGACCCCAGACGGATGCATTAGACGCACTTCCGGCGGTGCGACGCCCGGCGCCCTCGTTCATCCGTGAAACACGGCCGCTGCATCCCGCCTATCGCGAGTCCTTCTAATGCGTTATTCTCCCGATTATACCCCGAAATCCTGCCGGCTCACGCGGCCTCCGATCGACAGCCTTCCACTCTCCCCGTGGTAATTGGCGGCACGAAGGAATCTGGGAGGACAGTTCGGGGCCCAGTCCAGTGGGTAATGGATACCCTCGAGAGAAAAGATGCCTTGAAACCCAATCCACGTATGTGTAACTTGAAGTCCGATAGAAAATATTCATCAAGCACCGTCGTTTATTCCATCGTCGCCACCTGTTCTTCGCATGCCGATACGGAATAGTCCTCGTCCTCCTAGCGCCGGCTAATTTCCCAAACTGTCACAAAGGGTAGACCATAGAATTCAAAGTTTCCTGGTAAATCCCGAGGACCCACCCCCTCGTCGCGCAGCGCGCACGCTTCGCAGTCTAAGCGGCTGTCGAGCGAATTCTTGCGCGAATCGACGGGACGCTTTGTTCGACAACTAGCTGGAGGCGACGCTATCGAAAGACGGGGTTTGCATGCCAGGATCGATCCTCCCTCTCTCCCTCCCCCTTCCCGTGCCCCTTTTTCCCTGTGTCTCTCCGTCCAGCAGTCGCCGCGGCCTCCCATCCTGCGGGAGGAGGAAATGGAATCCCGCTCGAGACACGATCCGCGCGACGTTTGTCCCGTTATTAGATCAACGTTACTCCGAAAGCTGCCACCTCCGGAGAGTGCTCCTCGCGTGGGGCGCGTCTTCAGCGTTTCAAAGCGTGGCCCCCTTCCGTCCGCGCTCCCGCCGCGATCAATCGAGGATACGCGAATAAACTGGCCACTCGAAAGTTCATAGCTGCGCCACCTTCGCTCTCCAGACGCCTGCCATCCTCGCAATCGAGGATCCGGCGATGCGCGGCGTCGAAAGCGATTTTCGCGGCCGACAAACCGCCCCGGAACGTCGGCGCGCGTTTACCACCTGCATCGGGCCGAATTAATAGTTCGCCCCGCCGCGGAACCCGTAAATAATGCCCCCTGACAGCCGGAGCCGAACGTCGATGAATAACGAGCCGCGGAACCTTCGACTTCGAATTTCTCTTCGTTTTTTCATGCGAGCCAGCGCGCGGCTGGACCACACGCGCGTTCGCCGCGATGTGTGCAAGACACCGCCGCCATATATAATCTTTTATGCGCGCACGAAAACATAGGAGGACGCGAACGACGAGTCACAGAGGAGAATCGAAAAATACACCGACGTGGAAAGCCTGTGGGCTGTGGGGGATGAGACTGGCGTGGGGGGAGGGAGGGAAGCGAGTGAAAAGACCGAATGGGAGGAGAGAGAGAGAGAGAGAGAGAGAGAGAGACGAGCGGGAGAGAAAACGCGAGACACGAGTACGTGTGTACGCGTGCAGGAAACAAAGCTCGTCTCCGACGAGCTCCTCCACGTGCGCGCGATGGTTGGTCGATGCATCGATACCGGAAACGGCGTGATGCGCGACGAAAAAACCGAAGAGAAACTTGCTGGCGAACGTGGAACAGTGGCCGATGACGTCTATACCCGCGTCGTGAATATTTGAGGAGATATCCAGCCGCTTTCTCACCCCGTCTTCCACTTCGCCGCCAACCCCGTTCTCATTGCGAGCAGCGCGCCGCGAGATTCTTGAACGTGTCCTCGTGGTTTCGCCGGCGCGGGAAGGCGAGGAAGAGAAAAAAAAGAAATTGGCGAACGCGGGGGGAACGGGGGAGGAGCGGCGTGCCAAGGTTAGGCCACCGCGAGAAGAGAAAAGAAGAGGAGAGGAAGAATGAATGATGGGAGTATAATGACGGAGCCTTCTCCTAATTCCAGTCGTCGCCCCTCTCTCTCCGTTGCTCCGTTTTCGGTCTTCCCCGAGAGAGACGGAGGAACTCACGTGGCGAAGAATAGAGAGCACCGCGAGCCGAAGCGGAGGAGGGAGACAGAAAACGAGAGGATCAGAAGCTACGGGAGAATGGGGGAGAATCTTCTCCCTTTCTGTCTTCTTCTGCCCTCTTTCCTTCTCTCCCTTCGTTCCCCTATTCTTCGCCGCTCCCGCCAGGGATTAATAACGGCCTACCATTGTTGCCATGGCAACTCTCGAAGCGTTAAAAACTCCTCGGCCCTAACCCGGATCGTTCGTTTAAAATTTCACGGCGAAAGGGTTGAAGTCACCCCTCGAACGACCGCGATGAGCACGGCGATGACTCCACGGAATGCTTGGGCACCCGGAACGATGACGATGACCATGGTTCCCGCGCGCTCCTCGGGAATTAAACTGAAAGTAGCGTGGGAGGGTTGAAATTTAAAAAAAAAAAAAATATGGAAAGTAACCCCCGAGGATATCGAAGTAATCGGAGGAACACGTGGCCGACACTGGCGATTCGGATAAAATCGAAGCGGTAGACGGTCCTTGACGAGAATTACAGATGCTGGCGAGCGGGCTGCTCGAAAGCACGTGTTCCTGACTGCGACACGACGATGGACGGACGGTAGAATAAGATTCAATGATCGTGGGTCGGTGCCGCACAATGATCCTGCGTAGTGGGTCGTGTCTGGAATAACTAGATCACGTCAAGATAAAGTCCAGCCGTAAATAGAGTCCGTTGTTTGCCGGGTCAGGAGGGCCTGCGAAACAGCGGAGGGATCGTTCAAGAAGGAGGGGCCGAGTGGGTGGAAAGGACGAAAGGAGAGTCGCGTTGGAAGGACGGACGCGGTGCGTGTGAGTAGGACGATGTACGGTGGAACGGGGCTGATCAATATTCATGGCCTGCTCGTGGGGTGGTTCCAGGCCAGTCAGAGGAGGGTGGATTTATGCGAATCCTTCCTTCCGACTCACCCCTACAAGAACGAACCCTTTTTCTTCGGTATCGCGTTTCCTTTGAGCTGCGCGAAAGGAGAGGAGCAGCTTCCGTTAAGGTCACCCCCCGCCGTTAGCGCTCCTTCGCTGTTTTTTGCCCCGGGGGTAATTACTGTAAATCGCCGCGGGCCAAGTATACGCGAGAGGGAAGATTAATATTTTCGGGTCAGCGCTGGAGGAACGTTCCCCGCCCCGAGGAATTCTGGGTTTTCCCTTTTTCTCCCCGTGGGGGAGGAGAGACAACCGGGAGTGGGGGGGGGGGGGGGGGGAGAGGGGTTGGATGAAAAAATTGCATGAAGCCTGAATTGAAAGCGGAAGGCAACTGTCGTCCGCGGGGGTAGAAGAGCCGGAGAAAGAGAAAACTAGAGAGAGTCGCGCGGGATCGCAATCTCATCTTCTAGCATAGTGGCTAGCTGCCGAGCGACGCGGCGTGCACTTAACTTTATGCACTTTTGCCAATCTCGAATGGGCACTGTAGAGTACCAGACGCCCGCGCAGCCGTCGCACAGCAGTGAAACATCCGCGAGAAGGTCGTCGCTCATTCTTCCGCGGAGGTTCGCGAATTTCTAGATGCTTGCCTCCGTTTACCCACTCCCCCCTTTCCGGTAGCGCTAGAGCAAGGCTTATCCAGCAATAACGCTAAATATCTGAAATGAAGTAGCGCCGGCTGGGCGCAATCCAGATTGGTAGACGTCGTGCAAGGCGAACGTATCTATTCGGCACGGGTACCGACGCGCGAGTGGGGGGGGGAGGGGTACCACCGTCACAGAGCCGCGCGAACGAGCGAGCGGGAAAGAGAGCGCGCCGACAAGGTGAATAGAAAAAGAGAGGGTGGAACGCGTGCATTCCACAGACGTGTGCACACACGTGCATGAGAGGGAACGTAGGCGAGTCCGTACGAGAAGGTAGTTCAGTTCCGGTCCGGGCCATTAGTTGATGAGCTGCCTCGTTTCCATCCCCTCTCGCGGGCCTCGCTACCGGCAACCAGCCCCCTACCATACCCCTCCTAACCCGTCCGACGTTCCACCTACACCCACACCGCCTACGGGAGGCCCTGAAAAGCTCGCGTGGCATTGTGGGATCTATTATTGCCCTCCTGGACTTACATGTTTCGATGCAGCGGCAGTAAACTCAGCCAGCCAGCCAGCCAACCACCCACCCAACCAGTCAGCCAGACGAACGAACCAACGGACGGACGTACCGACAGACACACGGGGAAAATCGACCTCCCCGCTAGCCGACACACCACTTCGTCGATTCCAACGGAGAGAGAGAGAGAGAGGAGAGAGAGAGAAAGAAAGAGAGAGAGAGAGAGAGAGAGAGAGTGAGAGAGAGAGTAGAGAGACTGTCCCCACCCGCCCTTCCCCGTCGGGGCTGCCGTTGAAATCCGGCCGTCGTGTATCGTAAAACGCGGATTCCCTGGCGAAGTCGTAACGGGGGCCCCCCAGTGCTGATCCCACACAGTCAGCCAGCCAGCCAGTCAGCCTCTTTTATTCGCGGCTCGCTGGAAGAGAGACCGCGGTTTCGCGGGTACTCGCTTCCCGATTTTCGTGGTTCCTCTCTCCGGCCCGCGTCTATCGCTGATGGGATCGTCACCTAATTGTGATGGATCCGCCCCGCCTCCCCCGCGTACACGCTTTCATCGCGCGATGCTTTAGCAGCCTGGCTGCTCTATTTCGCGCTGATGCACCTTTCTTTGACGTAGGGTCAAGGGTGGCTTTTGCGTTCCCGTGGCTGCCGCGTTTTCGCGTTCGCGTCTCCTCCGCTCCTCCCGCGTGCGGCGCGAACGAAGGTGTACGTTGCGTTTAAAGTAACTTGGGTAACCTCGAGGTATCTTTAGCCCCAAGAAGAGGTGTGCCTTCGTGTCTGAGATGCCACGAGAGGGTGCTGTTTGAGGTAAATCCATTACCGAGGGGCAGAAACGGTCAGCGCGCACTTGCAGCGTTATGAGCATTTGAAATCTCTCGGTCGCGCGTGCTCCGTGCGGCAAAAGATACACACTGCTGTCCCCGGCGACGGAAAGCTTTCAGAATGGCGCACGATACTTCCGGTCGCCGGTGGCTCTTGGTGCTCAGAGAAGCGATAAGCGCATAAATGCAAACACGGACGTGGCTGCAGTGAGGATGGATGCATGATCCCTGGCACAAAGTCGTGGAAAAAGAGGAAAACGGCTGGCCGATGGGGGGGGGGGGGGACAGAGAAAGAGAAAGCGGCAGGAAGGCATTCAGTGCATTTACGGGGAAGAACTCTGCACGAACGAGCGAGCCTGTGAATGAATCGAGTCCCGACCCGGCGAACCACCCCCTTAACCACCCTCGAAACCACCCTATCTCGGGCATTATCGTTATTAAACACCTCCAAGAGCTGCCGCCGTAGGATATCCTCCGGGCTTCAGGATCTCAACTCCAACCATCTCTTGGTATCGTCCCCCCGTAAAACTGTTGGCCTGAACTATGGACGTTCGTACTACTTAACTGCTTAAACCCCCTTCAATAAAATTGAACCGCGTATCATCGACGACTTTATCAGCGTTATCTCCCGAGGATATCAGTTAATTACGTACCGGACAGCTTAGTTATCTCTCGCTGACGTGGGCACAGGCGGCTTTGCCAGCTAAAGAAGGTAAAACGTTATCAGTGGAGTAATAAATGCGTCGAAAATATGGACGAAAATTTTCAGCACACCCTGTATTTACCCAGTAAGATATCACGGGGGTTCTCGAAACACGAAATCCTATCTCACCACTCAAGACACCCGCCATTGTTTCGAAGAAGGCCGGTCTGCTCGGCGAGCACTGAAACCGACCCCCTTAACCGTGGCATCGGCGAGAACGCCGGATGATGTACTGCGCCCCCAGCCCCTTAATTACTGCCGCGTGCAAATTGGAAGGAAAAATTAATCGCAGAAATGACTTAGAGCCGACGGTACGGGGGTGGACGGCGAAGTGAGGCCAGGGGACGGGGGCGGATGAGGAAGCGCACCCGAGGGTCGCACAAAGGGGATGAAAGGAAGTCCGGGGCAATTAGAATGATGCCCTTTGCACGGTCTTCCTCGCTCAACCTCCCTCCCTGCCTTCCACCCCCCCCCCGGGGTAAAATCATAGCGATCTTGCTCCTTCTATGAAGAGGGGGAGAGCAGGGATTCGATGAGGATGAAATGATTTCTTGCCGGGAGGAATAATACCGCGTGAATGAACTGCCTAATCTGATTTTAAAGAATACCACCCGGCAAGATCATCGCGTTCGGTGTATAAGAATATGTACTGTGTAGTAGAGCTGTTCGAGTACTCGAAAAAAGCGAGCCGAGCCTGGCTCGGCTCGAAGAACCGAGTACTCGTAAAAACCGAGCGGCTCCAAAGAATCGAGTACTCGAATTTTTTCGAGCGACTGTAAGAGAACCGACTAGTCGATTTTTCTTTTTTTTTTCCTCTTCGAGTACTCGACTCGGCTCGGAAACCGAGTCTCGGCTCGGTCCGAATTTCAAGCTACTCGAATATTCGAGTACTCGAACAGCCCTACTGTGTAGTTTCTTCAACCACCAGGTCCCTATTCCACCCCGAAAACTCAAAGATTCTGCGGACGACACGTTGGAAGCCAACGATCGTGCCTGGGAAGTGGCGACAGGGCGGACAAACGGGGAAGGGGGCGGTGGATGGACATTTAATCTCGATTTTGGGGTCGACCGCCGATCGGCGTCACCCTCGTCGCCAGGAGAAGGCCTCTGTCATATCTCCCGGGGATGATTCGACGTGACAGCTCTCCCTGGAGGGTTGCGTTGCCCTGCTAGCAACACCGCCACCCCCCCCCCCCCCCTCTCCATAGAAAAGGCGGCGCACACCACCGCCGTAGGCGGCAATATGCGTCGTGACGTCCGCGGATTCTTCGCGTGCCACCCTGCCACCCCGTGCGGCTACCCTTCGACGTATGAGGTTTAATGACGTATAAACTATGCGTCGGATTAGCAACGCGGTTATAGCCCGGGGTAGTTTCACCCTACGAGGCGCTATAAGACGCCTCTATGGGGCTACTCGTGGTCGCGTTGATGGACAAGGGTGAGCCGACACCCCTCCGACAGATTCTTCGCCCGTGCGTCCTCCGCCAGCGAGGCTCGTCGGCTATCGTTCACGTTGCTCTATCGTTGAAATTAATGTCGAAGAAGGAGACAGAACCCTGGAGAGTCCACCCTGCCGCCCCGCTACGCGCAACAGAGACAATGACGAATTCGGGGACACGGTTTTTTTTCCCCCAGGAACAGCCACAATGCCAGACACGAGCTTTTCTATCAAACTAAAAACGTCACGTATTGTGAAGCAAAAAATTGAACGCGAAAATGCAACGCGCAACGGCGGCAAGGCTTTTTTCTCCGGTCGAGAAGACAACGAAAGCGAAATATGGAATACGCGAGCCGCGAAACAAAACGCGAATGGATAGATACCTGTCAAACGCACGTGCAGCCCGCTGAAGAAAAAAAAAGCAAAGGAATCCGTATAGAGCCGGTGCAGGCCGTGCAGGTTAATATATCATCGGGACGTTGCTCCGGGAAAACGGATGCACCGGTGGAGGCACGTAACTGCCTTCTTTTTATGCTTGTACTTTAAAGAAATAGAATTCGCCAAGAGTTAGCACCCCTCTGGCAGATTGAGTAACGGTAAATCTAAGTCGACAAAGGAAGCTGCAAAGTGCAAAGTACAGTGGACTAACAAGCTCGCCGGCACCGATACACCGTTGAGATTCCAACGACTGAATCAGTGCCACGGCGCGTCGGAATCGAAGCGCAACGAGTTCCCAACCTACCCCACGACGCCGAGCTGCTTAACTAGAAAACAAAGTGCGATTGTTGGCGGCTCTGGTCTTGTTCCGGGGTGTATCCACCCGTCCCGCGCCCTCCGCCGCCACCGCGAGGGAGATTCGGCTCGGCGTTCGAGAAATCTCGCCGATGGTTAACGCGCACAAAACGGGGATAATTAACCGGACAAAGGAAGCCGTGCGTTCGAGAGTAAAAGTAAAAGCGTGCGTCAGATGGAGCGAGAGCCGCCGAGAGAAATAGAGAGAGAGAGAGAGAGAGAGAGAGAGAGAGAGAGAGAGAGAGAGAGAGAGAGAAAGGCGGAGACTCCGGGAAAATAGAATGAACGCGACGACGGGGATAAAGAGAGCGAGCAGGAGAGAGCGAAATGGTACAAAAGGGCCCCGACAACAAAGTCAAGTGGGGCACAATGAGCCGCGGCGTGAGTACATTGAATGCCATGGTCGTCTCGTGCAGTCACGGTCCCATGGCTCTTCGCCGGTCGTCCTACTGCTCGTGTCTCATGGTGTGGTCATGGTGTGTCTATAAAGGCGTTGATTCAATAACCTGACCGTGTCACCGATACAGAAAATAGCTGGTGGGGGGAGGGTGCGTACGATTTCGTCGCTGGTAATCGTCGGGGCAATGGTCAGTCTATCGAGGAATCGTGCCAGACACGTCACTGATAAGGATTCACCTTGTCCCTCGACGTTATCTGCGGCCCGAGATAGCCAGCCGATCGATGGCCAGATAGCCGGCGTAGGTTCTAGAACGTTTGGGTAAACGACACAAAGGCAACTTGGTCCGCGTTTTAAATGGAAATCCTGTATTCCTTTTGTACAAGTGAACGCAGCGGTGTTATCAACGGCTACACGGGACGTCCGTTTTCTTTTTTCCAGGATTTTCGCCGTGTCGTTTCCCCAGGCGGCCGATAGCGGCCTTATCGGCCGTCCCGCGGAAAAAAGGAAGCCGTTCGGCCCGTCAACTGGTACGTCAGGGTCTATTAACACCATTTTGTCACGGCGCTCTCGCATAAAGGCGGCGACTCGATAATCCGACCGTGCCACCGATACGTTTAATTACGCATTACGCACGTACGGGTAGGTGACGAGCAGATAAATGCCCGTTGCCAGGGCACGCGACGCCGAGGTCTTTCATGATAAACGGGAATATCGTCTGGGGCGGTCTTTGTGCCGCTCAAACTCGCTAGAAGGGCTGACTCTGTCGCTGGTTTCGACCGACTGCTCGGGCCGGCGATAGTCGGCGGAACGTTTTTAATAGAAAACCTGGCGGCGGCAGCGTAGCGGGGAAATAAATTATAAAGTAACGCTTGAGGAGCGCGAGCGTTAAGCCCGCTCCCGCGTGAATCCGGGGTGATGGATAGAACGTCGGAATATTTCGAGAGAGCGGAAAGAGAGAACAAGGAACGGTGACGGAGGGAGAGAGAGAGAGAGAGAGAGAGAGAGAGAGAGGGAAGGGGGGGATAGAGTCCGAGCGAAAGGACCGATTTAGAGGATTGTCGAGAGAGATCGCTGGTCAAGCTCGACAATCCTGATAAATGAAAGAAGCAAATGCCGAATTCGGATTCCCAATAAGGGTGGTCGATGTCAAGCGACGTGGAACGGCTGGATGGAAACGAGGGTGGAAAAGAGTGGACGCAAGAGGCGGCTTTAACCCCATGACGTCGCCGTCCGCCGGCGACTATCTGGATCTATATCCCACCCCCTCCCGCCTGACCATCCGCGTTATTTCGTCCACGAATATTTCATCGACAGTATTCTCTGACGTTTGCTCCATCGTATCCTCATCGAACCACTTCTACCGACCCACTATTCTTTCCTGATCTAGCAACATCGCCACAATTCCGCGATCTGTCCCCTTCAGGCGGCGGGAAGAAGGCCGAGCAAGTACCTAGTCTTCGCGCTCGGCAAAGCAGAAGAGTGGAATCGTCCGACATGGTGTACGAATTTTCCAGCCTCCAATTTGCAAGCACAACAACAACAATAACAGTTACAATAACAGCAACAATTCCGTGAACGTCCGGCGGTGATCCAAAACGCATATTCGCCGCTTCCGGGCTAACTTCCCCTCCCCATATTCCCGCCGCGTTACATCAAGCTGGAGGGGTTGCTCGCGTTTCCTGCTGCTCCCTCGTCCTTCTCCCCTACGCCTCTATCTCTCCCTCTCTCTCTCTCTCTCTCTCTCTCTCTCTCTCTCTCTGTCTCACAGCCTGGACGCTCTGGGATCCTCTGTTTTTGCCTGTGCTCGTCTCCGTTCGGCTGGATGCAATCAATAAGACATTCGTGACGCGACGGTTATGGCTGATGGGGACGTGAGCACAGGGGCCAACGGCCAGCCCCATGAATATCTTTCGATAGATTGCACATCGGTCTCGTTCACCCCCGATGCGTCGCGATGCGTCGATCCCCCGGCCGAGGGTGGACGATGTGCAGCCACGCGTCCACTGCGGTTAACTTTCGTCCTCCTCTTTTTTCTCTCCCCGTTCTCACCCTCGTCTCTGCCTGCCATATCTCTTCTCTGCCGTGTGTTATGTTCGCCGACTAGTGTATTTCGTCCAGCATCGTCCACCAAAGGTACGCCACGAATGTCTCTGCCAAAAAGTTGGTTAAATAATAATGACTCGGTGGGTCCGGGCTACTCATAGTCTATCCACTCTTCGATTATCCATCCCATCGTCCGAACGATTCTCATCGGCCACCCCCGCGCGACTCCGATCTGACAGCGCGACGCAAGATTCATTTTCCGTCGGATTCGTCACGCGTCAAGGCGCGAAGTTCGAGGGCCCGATCGGCGTGGCGCATTAATAATGCATATCTCGCCCAGCCGTGAGTTTCCGAGCGTCCACGAAGACGCATACGAATGCATATGCAGCGGCCAGGGAAAACAGAATCGCGGGGCCTCGACGGGCGATCCTTGATAAATTCGAGGGCGACGCGTCCAACACGAAATTTGTCCTCGTTAAACGGCCGAAAGGCCTCTCGTCGACGGTCGTGTCGCTTAAATTACAAGCCTCCAGCGTTTCCTTTCACCTCCTTCTGCTCGGTCCCGGTGAAAAGCCGTCCCTCTCTCCGCTGTTCCGCCCGTGTCACAGAAAACGCGCCGCCACACGCCCGTGGCCCCCGTGGCCGCGGAGTTTTCGGACTGATTAGCATTTTTTTTTCCCTTCTTCACGCTTCCAGCGTGACCCGATGACGCCCGTGGCCGGACAATGAGGCTACTTATTTATTTAAATACCGGGCATCCTGTCCTTTCACGCGAAGATTTATGCACGCCGCCGAGCTAATTGCCGGCCCATTATCCGGATAATGGTATTCCGTCGTGTAACGACGCGTCGTCTGCCTCCTCCTCCGCACCCCCTCCCTGTAACCCTCCCCCCCGTGGCCCGCCAAGTGTCGTCCCTTTTTTTTTTCCCCCCGTTTCCACGGACGCGTCCCGTTCTCCTGTTCCTCGGCCTGCACGTCTCCTCTTCGTCGAACAAAGGACGCCTCGCCGACGGAATATTCGATCGACTCGCTCAAGGATGCGAGGTACGATAGGTGGTACCCGTGAGAAGTTAGCTGTTGCGAAATGCCTCGGTCTGTTTGGATTATTCTGGCTCTCGGTTACCGTATGGGCGTTCTGAGCCTTCGCCCATTTACCACCCCCTTCCAGCCACCACGAAATTAAAGTTTCAGTTCGTGGATACAGCTATTGTGGGACGCAAGACGTCATACCCCCTTTAGGTTAACGATTGTGACTGACAGTAGAAATTAACGAATAATACCGCGGCACTGTATTTTCGCATATTGGGATTGCTGTAGATGGTCGTACGAAATTCGATTGGACAAAGGACGATAGGCGTTCGTGCTGTTGCGCCAGCGTGGAGGCGCAGGCCACCGTTGAAAATTCACCGACGAATTCAGCGGAACGATGACGCACGAGAGCGCTAAATAAACGCGGGAAGGGGGAGGCTCTGTTCGAAAACGAGACGGTAATGAATACTGTTAAATCCACGCGAACGCGGACAATAAACGTGCAAAATTGTCTGGTCGATCCAAACCCCCCGGAAATACGACGAAGACGCGTAGCAAGTAGCCCCCTTCGATTCAAATCGAACCTCGAAATCGGTCAATGACGATGATGCTCGTTATGGAAACGTCGCAGTTACAGAAAAGCGAAAGGAAACGTACTCCCGCCCCAAAGGATCTCTGGAGCAGTCCGCCGAAAAAAGTCAACCAAGCCTCCATATGCGTAAAACACTTTTCAACGAGCCTTCCATTGAAGAGAATGGTCCTCTGTGTATCGTGGACATTGATTTTTAAACGGACTCTATCGTAAACGAACCGTCTCTCTGCTCGCGCGACCCCCTGCCAGCCGGGCGGCGCAGCACGGTGCCGTCGAACCCCGCGAAACGCTCGAAACGCGTTTTCGCGTTCCCATCGAATTGGGAAAACGGGCAAAGGGTTGCTCTCCCGTTGCCTTTTACCGTGGCCTGGCCAGACAAGGCCGGTCGAGGGTGGAGGCCGCTGGCAAGAGGGGTGGTCGAGGCGCGTAGGCGGATCGGACGAACGGCCGAAAGCGTGGCGAATCGCGTGATAATCGAATTACAGCGTGACGATGCTGCTGTACTGTGTATGATCACGTGTTATTATTCATGGGGTGGATCGATGAGCTGGAGCTGGAAGCTTGTTAAAGAGGGGTCGAAAAAATTGTTCGAACTTGAAGTCTCGCGATCGTTAATTCTCAGCGATTAAGATCGAAGATATCCAATTACACTGTCCGACAAAAAAGAAGGCAATTTTTGTATAACCTTAATGAAATATATCGTTTCCGATGTATTTTTACTCGCTGAAATCGAATTTGTCTGCGAAAATGGCGTAGCACGTCAGGATTTTCAGAAAATTGAGATTGAACATGCCAAACAGCCTGGTTTGACCATATTCAAGGCAATATATAAAAAGAACGGTAGGTCCTGACCAAAATCCGACTAAATAGGGGAGAATGGGGCTAGTTGACTAACGAGGTTAGTTGACTAATTCCCTTTAATTGTTGTATTATGGTATAAATTATGCTGCGATTCGCGATATTGAAGCATATGAATGACCAGCTTGCCATTTAATGTGTCACCGTGACAAACACTTGCGTGTTCTAACAGTGAGAATGAAGAATCTAAAAAGATCGGCGGGAAGTAAATATTTTTGTTTCGACTATTTATGAATTTTTGTCCACTGAGTACTGTTTGATGTTTTTTCATGAATTATTTTGTGGAAACGTGATACATTGACTATAATTTACGGTATTTTATTTTATCCGGTGCGTGGATGCTTCGTACGCACAGCCCTTAACATCTTAACAATGTCGGACGGGGTTACTTGACTGAGCATAGGAATACCACTAAAACTTGCATTTTTTACCCTCAAGACGCAGTCGAGGCAAAGAGTTTAGCTGCTCAAGTCCAGTTACCCTACCACAAATCCTTCCAAACTCACCCCCGCCAGTTTTACACCTTATCCTCCCTTCAAACTCTGAGGCCTTCCAAATAAACCATAAGAAACAAGTACAAAACAATTGCAGATTCTAACACCATGATAATTAATCAAAAATATAACACTGTGAAGGAGTGAAAAAAATAAAAAAAATTTATTGGTCGTAGTATACATATGTACGTGTTTCGTATACTATACTGATGGAATTGGCAGCGTTATATACGCTTTTCATATATATTGATGTAATTGTGACAGCGTATATATACGCCTTTCACAGGCAAAGGGTTAAAACTGAAAAGTAAATGTCAAGTCAACTAACCCCATCATATTTGTTCTAGACTCAATTAAAATGATTTAAAAAATTAAGTCTGTATAGCTAATGAAATGTGTAAACTTTTGGTATACAGCAAGTCACAAAATACCTATGATCTATTTATAAAAATAAGAAATGCAAAAATTAGTCAACTAGACCCGGTGTCCCCTACTCGAATTCAGCAAGAAAAAATGTACAAAATACATATATTACTTTAAGAGTTACAATAACTTCTAAGCAAGCAACCGCGCACAGAAATTGTAAGAGACTGATATCTGTGGTTTACGAGATAGGCTATATAGCGCAAAGGAAACTGGGTAAATAAAATTTGTTTAACAAATTATAATGAATAAAAACTTTTAGAATAAATAAAATAATTTCGGAGACTTATACATATTTGTTTAGTTAATTTCCCCGCGGAATATGATTCTACAGTAGCGGACAAAATAGTTACCGCTTTTTTATTTGCTTTATTTTTGTAATTTTTTGGCATTAACTTGGAACTGTGGTATGTGTTTAATATACATATTCCGATTGATAATTTAAAGCTGTACAAAACCCAGTTAAAATTGAACTCATGTAACTAACAAAAAAAATTATGACACTGAACGGGATAACACATTTTTGAGGCCAACAAAGGAGTTACCACTTTTAGTATTCTATTAGGCCGTCTTAAAAGCAAAAGGTGCCCTCACGAAATATCAGATTTTTTATTACTTTTCAAAAGTGGTAACTTTTAACAGCTTTAAAAGGGTGTTGTCGTGTTTAATGTTAAGTGAAGATTTTGTTTGTTAGTTAAATAAATCCAACTTTAACTGGGTTTTATACAATTTTCAATTCTCTATCAGAATATATATATTGGGCACATGCTGCAGTTTTCAGTTCATGTTAAAAAATAATAGAGGTAGAGTGGATCGAAAAAGTAGTAACTTTTTTGTCCGCTACTGTATATGTGCCAAAACATGTAATTTTGCAATCATTTGTTTAAATACAGGCTATTTTGGCATGTTTAAGCTCAATTTTCTCAAAATCCTGACACGCTACGCTATTTTCACGGCTAAATTAAGGTTAAGTTAAAAAACAGTTCCTGACTGAACTTCGCCTTTGATTTTGCCTTTGTTTACTTTCTTTTCGTTGTTATCTGCTGTGTTTTGCACTAAAGACGTTTAATAATAATAATTCGTGTTCAGCGAGCAAAAATTCATCGTAAACAATATATTTCATTAAGGTTAAAAAACCTTGTCGGACAGTGTTATCAGATGGGAACGATGATCGACTGTGGTAGCGAGGAAAGGGGAAACGACGGGGCGTCGTCTCCATCGCGAAAGCGGGGGCCAACCTGGTGCGAGCCGATCGCGCAGCATTCATCCCCGCGGCACCGAACATCCGCGGAATTAACATCAATTTCAGGTTTTCAATTGCAGCCATAGGAGATCCGTCAGAGACGTGAACGCCAGGCTGGATAAGGCAACGATATACCAGCTGATTAGCATTCGGCGTTAAGAAACCGGCGGCCGGAGTTTCCGCGAGGCGAAGGGAGGATCCTATTTAAAAAGTTTGATTAAGAAAGCCGGCTGGCAATTATTCTCATGCTAATTACTATCAGCGGCCGTGGACGCGCTGAAAAATACACGTCGAAATGGAAAAACGCCCTGCCACTGCTCCCCGATGCATTTCTCATCAAGTCACCCTCACCGTTCCTTGGGCAAGTTTCACGAGTCCCATGTATATATTCGTCTATCTTTTTCCCCCGCGCACACCCCTAATCGAACGATCAGCCAGAGATAAAGCGTTTCGTCGCTCAGCCACGGGGAAGAATCGCGCGTAGAAAGTTTCATCCGTTCCTGGAAACTCTTCAGGCCTCTCCCCATCGAGGGAAAATCATATGCACCACTTCGCGGCCAAGATCCGCGTTTCCTGCGATGGGTAGCGTGCACGGGCCGGAAGTAGGGTTCTAGACCCGCGTGTTTCCTCCCCTCCCGAGCGTTGCCGATTTTTAGGGAAGTCGTGCCCTTAGCGGGCATACGCCGAGCTGCAGTTTATGGGCTCGACGCGCACGTCCATAATGCCCGGGAACAGAGATCCCGTCGGGATATCGTATCCTGAAACATCCTCGCCGCGTTATGTGTACATAAGTCGGCTATATACGCATACCGGACGAACGCCTCGTAGTCGTAAAAACGCGTGGCTTACGCGCATTACGAGGGAATCCCGGCGATTTTTCATCCCCCTTGCGGAAGAAGCTTTCAGCCGCCGAAAGCGACTCGAGGATTGTCTTCGAAAAGGAGTCGAGCGTCGAGCGATCCTTCTCGACGAGGGAGAAGTTTTTAAAAGATTCTACGAAAGCTGAATGCACTATCGCGAAATGTATGACGGCTTATGAAGACGTAGTTGCGATTAATGGACCTGTCAAGTGGAACTAATACTGAGAAGGATGTTAAAATAAAATAAAAAAAAAAAACAAATCGTAGAGTTTATCGATATCCAGAGTTCGATCCTCGATACTCCGCGATTCGAGATACCCAGCGGACACGAATGTCGGCCGCCTGGCGCACAAAAGTCACCTCGACTCTCCGCCATGATGTATCTTCAGCGGCGAAATAAATCACGCGCCACATATATCATCCCCGAAGCGCGCGGGGCTGACGACAACGTGTAAAAAAGTAACTGAAAAGCTGGGCGAGCGACAAACCGCCGGCTTATCCAGTTACACCCCCGCAGGGTTACCCATTTTTTTTCCCCTTCATCTTGCATTTTCACCTTCCACCCTCCATCCTGAACTCTCGTCGCCCTCCGCGAGTCACTCTCGTTTTTAGCGGGGACCTCTGAGCATTTCAGACATCCATTCGTCTCGTACTGCTTAATAACAACTGCAACTCGTGCCCCGAGGATTTAAATGCCACCTGAATCCACCCCTTCTTCCTCGAATCGAACCGAGATTCCTCCAGAAATAGAGCGGCCGGCGCCTGTTGCTCTCGACAAACATTTTACAAGTTCCCGAGAAACGCGACGCTGATTTCGACTAATCATTCCCCTCCCACCCCCGCGGAGCTGAGCGACGATCGACGAGGAAAGTCTAGGGCCCCGAGTAGCCAGTTTCTCACGCACTAGAGGGCCCAATCGTCCAGCCAATTAGAAGGTGAATGCGAAGGCGTAGGGTGCGCACGAGGGGAGACTAAATCGACGGTTCTTCGGTATCCATTGCTGACCGAGGCAGTATCTGGTATTCATGGATCGTTACGTAAGCCCTAATAATGTCACTGGGAGTCGTTTTTGTGGAGCTGCCAAGACAATGGGCGGAGGGGAAGGGGCTGTGACGCAGGAGGCTACTTTGTCCGGGAATGCGGGAAGATTGTTGTCGCGGAAACAAAAAGTCAACGCGAAAGCACGAACACCCGGTATTAGCGTTCATCGAGACCCCTGATTACGGGGCCACGCAGCGTGTGCGTATCCATTTGCCGCGGCCATTGTGCTCGCCGATCCGCTAGGAAGCATTGTGGCCAACGAGGGGGAAGGTAATAACGTGGCGCCTTGTTCGTCGATTAAACGACACATTGTACCGGGACTTTTCTTTGATTGGATTACGGTTTACGGGAGCGGAGCCCGCGACCGGCAGATCGTGAAAAATGACCACGCGACCGGCAAATCCCCGTGAGAAGTCGCGACTCGGCGTGTCCTTCCATTCAATCGGATTCGATGGGCCACGGTCTTCGAGAAGCCTAGGCCCTCGGGGCTTGCCCCCTACATGTTCTTAAATTTTCAACTTCCAATCGGTGTGTCTGAATTCCTCTTCGAAACAAACAGTGGTTGGCTCAAAGATCGGAGTCAACGGAGGTCCCTCAGTGATCCAATTTCAACAGCAAAGCGACAACGCGGAGTGTGTCTCCAACTACCATCCGGCTATCACCTGTTCGCCTCTGAGGCTTGCCGCGTCCACAGATTCCAGTGATAAGCGGTGGCGAAGCAAGGTTCGACTTGATCGATGAGATCTTCCGGGCGAGATGCAGAGAGGAGTGGAGTATTGGCCAGTTTCAGGGCGAAGGTTCTCGACGACAGAAGAGCCGCTGCACGAGGAGGCGTCTCGGAGCAGACCGGGGGCAGGAACGAGGCCGAGGCAGAGGGCAGTTTCGGTCGGCTCTCGCGGGGTCAGTGACGCGTAATCGTCGCGGACGAAGGGCCGCAGCGGAGGGCAGCTCGCGGAGAGGAAAGCGCGCGAAGAAAGATGGGGAGGCGGGAAGAAGCGCGGAAAAGCTGGAGGCAGAGAACAGAGGGAACGGAGTGGAGAAGAGAAAAGCTGCGATCACGGGGGTGAGAGAGGGACCTCGGGGGTGGAAGAGGGAGAGGAAGAGAGAACGTGGCTTGGGCAGTGCGTATCGATCTGGCCGCGTTACGTGCGTGCCGGAGGTTGGGGTCCTGGCGTGGACCAATCGGAGGGCCACTCCTCTCTCTTCCTCTCTCTCGCCCTCTCCTTTTCTCTCTGGGAACTTACCCGCAGCCTCCTTGTCCCTCTTATTCTCTCTCTGGCCACTGTCGACGCGTACGCACACGCCAGCCAGCGCACCCACGCACCTCACCTACGCACGCACGACGCCGTCGTGTGTACCTGCTTGATTACGTCCACTGATAACGCAACGCGGCCATGTCGATACAATGAAATGGCGGACGATCGAGACCCCGCGCGTGGCTTGCGGCTTTCCGAGAGGGCAGTCACTGGTACACGCTTCCTAGCATGAGTATTGGTTATTCCGAGTGTCGTAGGAGAGTGTCGGTGAAGATTAGGAAGCCTGGTCGACTATGATGATCCCTGGATGAGTGGACAATATGATATTCTTGGGGGAGGTCTTGAGAAATCGAAGGACACTCGTCTGCGGACCCTAGGTTGGCCTTCGCAACCCTGTAGCACGCGTCATATGAGTTCTCAACATCGAAGCGTGTTACTTTTGACAGCAACGCGTTGTACCTTTCCGCAGGCGTCACGTGGGAACAATGAAACGGTGAACGATAAAGATTTCGCTGTAAAACCGGACCGAACGGATGTTGCTGGCAGGAAGCAGCTTATGAAGCCGCTTCCTGTTTGCCGTTTCGAGTGTAAAAGTATCGGTGTCGCCTGAGCGACGTAATTTGCTCGAACAGGCCCGTTCCAGCCTCGCGAAAATTTGTCCTCTGTTTAACGAGGAGACTCCAACGACCTCATGAATATTCACCGGCGGGTTCAGGGCGCCGTTAGGCTTAAAGATAGAAGAAAGTTAAACAACGAGCAGGATCCCCGTGAAACCTTTTAGAAAGTTGGAGGGATCAAGGAGTTCCTCTGCCCCCGGACTATCTATTAGGGCCGCAATTAGGCATAACATCGAGGACCACCCTGAGCAACCGTGAAAATTCTTCTCGACTTCTGAAATGCGACCCAAACAAATTATTCCTCGTCCCGGGGACAAAAGAAGCTGTTTCTCGGTTTATAAATAAAATATCAGCCGCCACGCGCGACAATGCAACGAAATATTTCAGGCTTAAACGCCGTTTTACTGCTGGTTATCCTATCTGGCATGATCTCTGAATAATATCGACGTTCCCTGCTGCATGCGCGGAAACTTGATTGGGGCCATTAATATTAGCAAGTACCGGATCAAAACGGCCAGGACTTTGGGTGTGTTTGGCGAAGAGTTGACGGAAATTTGAAATGTACCTCGGGGTCCATAGTTGGGTCTGCCCGAGAGTCTTTGAACTTTCGATAAGAGGAGCCCTCGTTGACCGCGAAATAAAAGAGCAGGGGCCGTTCGGTCGCGAAGCGGCCATCTCGTCGAGCTTTAACCAGACAGCTCGCAACGGTTCGTCCGGGCGTGAAGCCCGGAACCAGCGTATACCGTCGATTAACGAGGAAATTCGATGAAATCGTAAATTCGTTCGCTCGTGCCAGTGCTCCCGGCCGCGCCGCTGTATTTGCCAATAAACGCTCGAGTATATTCACGCACGGGCACACGGGCGAACGAGCGGGGCGGGCGGGGGAGGGCGCGCGCAACAGAACAGCCCGGCCATGCCGGGCCATCGGGGAGCAGTAAAATTTGCTAAACGATGTAAATAATGGATGGGAACAGTTGGACAGTTTTCAGTTATTTTCCCCCGCGCCCGCGCATAATTCAAGCGAAATTTATTGCCGCTGCTCAATTACGCGAAATATTGTCAAAAAACCCGGCCACCTTCCACCGTCCATCCCTCTGCCCCCGAGCGCATCATTTCACCCCTGATTTTCCTCTAAGTGATTTTTTGCCCGACACTGTTGAAAACCGCGCGGCGAGAGAAAGTTTTCATGGCACGCAGCCATTCGTGGATTCGATCGGTCCTCCATCGTTTCCACCTTAACCTCCACCATTGTTTCTTGCGAGAGCGGGGGGATGGCGGGCGCGCGAGATACGAGGTGGAAATCACGAAAGTCCTGCGGCCGCTCGGGATTCGCCCCCTCCTAATCTGGTCTCCTTGGTTTCGCCCTCGGGCTTCGTCGGCCGTAGCTGAAGACTCACCCCCCCCCCCCTCGGCTACAAGCGACTGGGTTACTCGCAAGGGTGCAAAGGAGCAAGCAAGACGGGGCTAAGAAAGTCGCTGGAGAACGGTGCGAGATGGGTAAAAAGGCCCAGGGACGATGGGCGTGTGGGAGTGAGGACAGGAGGTGGTTTAAAGGGTAGCGAACGCCTCGACAAAAGCAACCCTCTTAAAGCTCGCTCCGCGCACTGCCTACCAATGCGAATTCGAAGCCAGATTCCGCGTGCCGGATTTTCCGAAAAGGGTCCACGCCGTGGCCAGCCACCCCCTTCGAGGGCGAGTCCAGAATTTAGGGGAAACGTGCTGAAATTAGCCGAATAAAATGGAGCCTCTTTTCGTGAGAAGTTCCCTTAAGAGTATTTGCCTTTTTTACCGTTGCACCTTGTGCATCCGTGGGACGACCGTGTTTAGTGAGCTTTCGTTCGATGTGGGATGTAGGTACGCAAGACTTGATAATTTTACAAGCTTCGCTTGGATCGCTTGGACGGACCAAGTTATCGTGGGCGTTCTTTAACCCCCCTCCCGGAGTTCATCTACGAGTGCACGAAAGTCATTATTCCGATCGGGAAAAGAAACGGAGCCGAAAAAACAACCGGGGAAAAGAGCGAAATCGTAAGTAGGGACGCGAGAGCGTCGTCGGCTCTAATCTGGGACGCGGCACGGGAGCGAACCCTAATCCAGCTTATCCAGAAAGTAATTTTGAGTCTTTTGAAAGCGACCCTTCTGCCCTCCCACCCTCCCGTCCAGGAAGGAATCCCGAGAGAGAGAGAGAGAGGATGGAGACGGTCGGACCCCGCGACTGCTCGAGGATTTTAAGTCCTCTGGAAGGACCTCGCCGCCACCCCCGGGACGGCAACTTTTCCATCCCCATCCCCGTGCCCAGCCCCTCGGTGCCGGTGACGCTATCAGCGAGGAGCAGTTGTTTTTCTCGATTTCGGCTGGGGAAATTAGTAAGGAAAAAAGGAGAGAGGCCGGAGATCCTCTGCGAGGATAACGCGACAAGTTACGAGAGGGAAATGGGGACTAAGTGGTTGAACCGTGAACCCCTTTTGGTCGCTTTGAGCGTCTAGCAAGTTTCGAACAAGTGAATCGATTAACATGGATATCAAGAAGAAACAGGTGCCTGGGAATGGGGAATAGTTAAATGGGAATGGAACGTTGCGAGCGAATACTTCGGGGGAGTGAGGGGGGGGGGAGAGAGAGGCTTCTGTTCGTCGATATGTCCGCGGCAACCTGCTGACTGGTGGCAAGTTATCTGGCATCAAAATGGCAAATGATCATCGAGTAATGGCCGAGAGAGAGAGAGCGAGCACGGCGACGGACGCAGACAGAACGGAAGGAGAGACATCGAGTGGAGGAAAGAGAGAGGGAGAGGAGGAGGGTGCATCGTGTGCTGGAATATTTCGAGAGTACTCGATGCATTGTCACTCGGGCCTACCCTTGGTCCACCCTCTCGACGATTCGAAACCAGCCCCGGTGCACGGGGGGAGGTAGCTGCACGTGCAGAGCTAACGGCTCGATGGCCGAATTGCGCGACTATACACGGTGTCGTATTGAAATCGAACACCGATACCACCTCCGGAGACCATTCCATCTTGCCAATATACTTCTACACCTCTTCCACCTCTGGCATCTACACAAGTCCCTCGGCATCACGGTTTTCAGCGTCAGGATACCTTTGAGCACGGAACACACAGATTTCTCCATCATCAGCTTCCAAGCGAGCCTCATCGACACGCTCAACGACCATCCACACTTCGTCCACCTGATGGCTAACAAACATCCTTCAGCTAATCTATCATTCGACAAACGCCCACGAGATCCACACGAACCATCGGAGTCCTTCAACCGAGGACACCGCGTATGGAAGCTACAGGCTTGCCTCGCTGTTTCCCAACCTAACCTGCGTGGGCAGCCGTCCGTACATGGAGCAGGATGGTCTAGTACATAGAGGCTCGCAGGTACGTACCTAGAGGGCCAGCTCCATCCTAAGCAGCCTCCCCGTTGGCCGGGTAGGTAGGCAGCGTATTATATACGTATAGTGGATGCTGGAGGGTCCTCACCGCCGCAACATTACGCTGATTGCCTGAATTATCCGCAACCAGGCTGCCTGTGTGCCTCTATGTACGCGCGTACACGTACATAGGCCGGCTCTGTGCAACGATGTACCCGGATACATACGTGCACCTCCTGGTGCACTGCCGGTACTCGTCGGCGTGCTAGCTGGCTGCGTGCACGCGGCTCGCCCACGTCTGTGCAGCACACACCAGTGTATATCTGCGGTTCACCAGCTGTGGGTGGTGCGAGTGGTGGTATCGTCGCGTTCGCAGGGCGGTTTACGAGGAGAAAATTGAAAACAGGGCTACGCGCGAGCGTGAAAGACGATGGCACGATGCGCGGCGAGCTGGAATAATCAATCCACTCTGTGGATCACGGCGTTTCGCCACGTAACCGAGTCGATCCTCGGAGAATTTCGCCCGGAAATTCCAAGGATCCTAGTGCCGGGTGTAACTTATGCGCAACCGTCATCCTGACGCTTCGTCCCTGATACACCTGGCTACTTGTTCCCTGCTCGAGGCAAAGAATCAAGCATACCGCGCAGCCATCCCAAGCACCGCGTCCAGCAGAATCGAGGCTGAGGATGGCAAACAACGCGTTGTACCAGAGACAAAGTACACTTTCAATCGACAGAGGACCGCTTTGCATTTTTCACCCCCGGCACGCAGTTGAGCGGTACGAGCGGTTAATGGAGCCCGGCTCTGAAGCGTCCATTTAACGATCCTTGTGAAGGCTGCGCCCCTTTCGATCGTCTCTATAGAAGGCATAGGCCAATCTCGGCGGTGGACAGTGGAGGCTGATGGGAGCGCGTAGACGCGTGCCCGTGCTTGGCCAGAATCACGGTTAAATGCCGGGAAAAGGAGAGAGAGAAGAACGGCCAGTGGGAGCGTTTCGATTCCGGTGACACAGTGACACGGAGCTTGTCAACGGAGGCCAGCCATTGGCTCGTTCCTGATAAATAGAACGCTACCGGGAACAGTGTCGCGAGTACCGACAATGGGGGTGCCGGAAGACCGGGGGCAGCTTTAATTTCCTCCCGTAGTTCCTGGCAATTACCGCGTGGCGCACCCCGATAGCCATCTCTATCTCCGACCACAATGCACCCGGTTCCGAGGCCCTCTCCCCCGCCCAGCTATCAACCCCACCTCGGCGACATCTCCAACACAGTGTTTCTCAAACCTTTCACCACCTCTCCGCCTTCCCTCCCCCCCCCTGCCCCCACCCGACCCTCTCCTCTTCAGAGCACTCTTCGAGAAGTACACGGGGAAACTTCTATGAAGCTCGAGTGGCTAGACGCAACAAAACGGAGGTAGCTTGGAGAAGAAAAAGGGTGAAGATATCGAGCGATCGTTGATTGTTTTCGGGGAACAAGTGGATGGTCCCGCAGACCGGCTGCTTTTCAGGCTTTGAGAGACACTGCCGCACCCCCGACACCTCGCTGGAATCTTCACTGGCCCATTTACCGATTCGGAATTCCACGGTCGAAGGTGAGAAGAATCCTCGGGGATTCCTCCCTATTGTGCTTCTCCACGGCGAAATTGGACGACAGATTTTTTTCTCAGATACGCCGTGGCGAAATTGTCCAGTTCCTCTAATGGGAGGGGGAGAAGGGGGACGATTATCGAGAATGACTGAGGAGACTTGGCGGGTGCGACAGTCGCGAGGGAGCTGGTCGTTCGCTCATTTTCCAAATTAGACACATCCATTGTACGCTGCAGGGATGTTCGTTGTACTACACGTGTAATGAACTTGTGCGGATAATTACATGCAACCTGTTACGCCCTGCTACATAGAATAAAGCCTAGTAATATCAGAGAACGTTGTTTTAAATGGATCTCCACGATAAACCACTGTAGGAGGATGTAACTTGTGAGTCCTTGAGGCTATGCCTTTTATTTCGATAGTAATTTATTCCTCGCTGCTTTCACGGCCTTGTAAGCAACGATGGCGGGAAAGTTGTAACCGATTACATGAACCCTGCCCCTGAGTAGCTTCCTCGTTGCACCCCCGAGGCGCTCCTCGCGGTGGCACGAGGACAAAGCTTGGCTGGAGACCAAAGCAAACGCGTGAGGAAGTTTTATCGCGCGGAAGTTGCTCGGTAGTCGTCTCGAAGCCGATTAAGCCAGTCGATACCGTAAGTATTCCGCTCGCTTTTCTTCGGGGGACAAGCGGAGCGGGAAGAACCGCTCGCGGGATCGCTGCCACCCAACTGTTTAACTCGCTCGTCCAAGTCCTTGGCGGAGTTTGCGAATGGCTCGGCTACGATTCCAGCGCGACTGCTTAAGTTCCCCGGCTCTTCTCGGGTTCTTCGAGGGGAGACGGATGCCTTGCTGGGAATAAGGGGGGTGGAGGGTGGGACTGGCGGCAACATTATCGTGTTTTAATTTAACTTGCAGCTGCACTTTAATTAGACTTCGGCTGAATGAGAAGACGTCGCTCGACGAGCAAAGCGAGCGTTCGTTCCATCTTCCGGCTGCCAGCCCCACTTTCCTCCCTTCTTCTCCTTCTGCTCGTCTTTTCGTCAACGGTTACGCGAAGGACCGAGGGAAGACCGAAAAAAAATATTGGATGAATCGTAACGCTTCCTTTCGCGACTCCTTCGCGAGAATTCCTTTGCGTTGCCGGATGATAGCCAATCTTTTGTAATTCGTTTCTAATTTCGACTTCCTCCCTTTTCCGCGGACACGAACGAAAGAGTATAAAGACCCAAGCGTGTAAAGATCCTCCTACGATCCACCCACGGAGGAACGACGGAACGGGCGAAGCCATGGGTTCGTTCGTTTTCCACAGCAACCCCCTTATCACTTGGCGCTTAATGAACGCCAAAACTGTCGCGAGAAGCCTCGCCGGCGCGACGCTCTCTCCCGCTTCGCGCAACAATTACAACAATGTCTGATGCCTGGGGCGGCGGAGATCAAAGTGAACTGGAAGACTTGTCGAGACTGCGGGGAATAAACTCAGGTAGATCGACGGGGATTAAACGCGAGGCTGGAATTGGGGCTCGCGCGTCGCTATGGCTGCCCATGCCCGGCCCGCAAATCCTCGATTTCCTCGTACCGCGTGGATCTCGATCAACTTCTGGGGCAGCCAACAATACGCGCATTCGAAACTCCGGCAAAACTAGTCACTCAAACGGGAAACGGATTACGCGAGGGGTACGTCTGCAAACAGCGCGATCCTCGAAATCAGGGCAAGCTGCGCGCCCGTGCTTCCTAAGTGGGGATAACGAAAATTGCTAGAGGAAAAAGTTGAAGGAGGAAACGAGGACTATCATCCTGCGGCGTAATTTCTTCCCCAAGCGCAACCACACAGGTGCGATGTCAAATGAGAGTCTTGTCTGAACAGTCTCTGTCTGACCCGCGACACGGGTGTAACTACTCGAGCCCGTCCGCTAAAAATTCCCCGGCTTGCCGTTTGAGAATCCCTGTCCGAGGTCGAGAGCACTTATTCGGGCCATAACTCCCGCACACGTTCCCTCCGTTTCTGCCCTCCCGCCCTCATAAATACATGAGACGGCGGCCAGGAGGGGGAGGGCGAGGGAAGGACGAAAACGACGACGACGACAAGCCAGGCAATGGGGCGGGGAACGGATACGAAGCACGGGAATCCGGGACTTTAAAACAAATATATCGCGCGTAAATCCAACGTGGATGTAAGTCACAGCCCCCGGAGGGATGTATCCAGGAGACAGGGGAGGGCGAGAAGGGGAACCGAGCAAATCGTCGCTGTTTTGCTTTACATATTTCCGGTGGCATTGGTGCTGTCAGCTGGCGAAAGGAACGGCGAATGGTAGAGAATATCCAGCCGGAGTTGGTCGGTCGGGTTTAAAGTCGCCTAAATTATCGGAGGCGTCAAGTGGAACGAGATTTCGTTTCGACAGCTCTCGTGGCTTTCGAGTTTTCTTTCCTTAGACAATACGAGGGAAGAAGACGGAATATCGAGACTAATGAAATTCCTGTCCGAGCGAACCCGTTTCCGTAATTATTTCTTAGAATGTCAGGCGTGCTCGCAGCCGGTCTGGTCGCGCGATTGAAAAGTGAGGCGCGAACGGCCGGGGAAACGATGGGAAACGAAACATTTTTCCAGCGTCGAGGAAACAAATTACTCGAGAATTACTCGCCTGGGATTGACGTTTGATTGCGCCGCCCGCCTTCTCTCCCGGCGGTTCGCCGTGCACCGAAGGTAGGTCGAAAGGTAGAATACATTTATATACATTGGATATACGAGGGAGCGCGTAACCTCGCACACGTGCAAAGAGTGCATGCACGTGCGCCCAGCCTCTTCTCACCCTTCACCTCGTACGATACTCTCCTCCTCCCTAGTTCCGCCACTTTTCACTCCTTCCCCCGCCCACCACCCTCGCCCCTTCGCCCTAGCTTTCCCTCCTTTCCTTCCCCCAATCCCTCTCTCCGCCCCCTGTCATTCTGTTCCCTCTTCTCCTCTTTCTATTTACGTCGCTTTTCGCATTATCGCCTTTTTCGCCGAGCGAGTCTGGCTTAATTCACTGGAAATTATTCATTTGCCTAATTGCCACTCGTCGACCTGGATCGTCGAGGCTTCGCTCAGAAGCCTGGAACCTTCGCCCCCCCCATCGAGCCCGCCGCGTTCGACTCCGATTCCTATCCGTGACAACCGCGGCTCTCGCCCTTTCAGCTGGTAACGGAGCCTCTCGCGCGTAAAGCGATGGGTGTTCCGTTAATTTCCCACCGACTCGCGGACGCGGAATCCTATCCTGATCCTCGGTGTCCCCCTCAAATCAAGTGTCATCCGCGACGCGTCGGGAAGATACCGAACGAATGCCCACGGAAGAGCGGAAACCCTGTCCAGGCTCAGCCAGCCAAGGTTATATATCGCGGGGATGGCGGAGAGTCGGTCTCGCGGTGGTCCGAGCTCACGTATCCCGTGGGCGAGCACCAGGATTCATGAATACCGGAGTATTTGCACACGGTGCGCCGATATACGCGGCGTGCAGACACTCGGGGGCTAGCGTAGTGCACGCGGCGGCACATGCACGCGCGATCACCGGCCCCCGGTGTTGGCCAGAGCGACGCGACGCGTATACACGCTCCGGGGCGAGTGTGTCGGTGTTTGGTAACGCGGCAGCGAAGTCCCTGGGGGCTTAATACGGTATGCACGTCTGTCGTTCGCGAGCTCGACCCAATGTGGGCTCGAACCAGCTACCAGCTAATATTCCACGAGAGGGCCCTGGGCTACGTGCCTGGACTGACGACTACCTTTTGCGAAACCTGTGGAAACTCCTGATCCACGGGCGCCACTTCGACGCGGGGGACCGGGACCGCCTGGCTTTTTTGGCGGGCAAGCCACCGCACGGAATTAGAAACGACCGGTATACCCCCCCTGACTAGATTTCCGCGCCGGTGAATCCATCGATCACCGCGAGGAAAAATCAAGCCTCCAACGTCTAATTAAGGTCCCATGGTGCGCGCGGCTCGACGATGGAAGACGCGCGCGCGTTACTTGCCTTGCTGCCGACGAGCAAAACCGGTTGCGAGCTGATGGACTACTTGGCTTCGTTGCGAGGTACTGGCCGGAGGATCGAGGCGGCTAGCTTAACAGGATCTAGGATCCAGCCGAGGGGAATTGCTCCTCGATTATTCTCTAGCGGAATGGATCGGCCTGTTTCGACTTCCGTTTGTCCCCGATAGGGGGATGGGAATATTTCTGCCGGCGATCGAGGACGCCTCACGGATCCACGCACCGGCGGTTCCATCGATCGAAGCGCGTCCGCGGTGCGGCCAGCGAGAAAATTCGGCGCGCAGCCGCGATTAAAATCCCGCGATGCATCGAAGCAACCGACAATGGTGGCCGAAAGTTCGTTTGCGACGCGTTTACCAGTGGCGGATGGTTTTAAAGCCATCCGGGGGTGGTGGCAGGGAGGGAGAGGGGCGAGGGGGCAGGCTGCACAATGGCAAAGCGCGGAACAAAGCCTATCCACGGGTAATTCGAAATTCGCATCGTCCTGTGCCCGCGCGTCCGTAATTAACGGTAACCTCGTGTCCTGGCCCGATTAAAAAACGACGCCGTATAATTGCGCGAGCCCCGAGCTCGTCACCCCCCCCCCCCCCCCCCGTTCACGATTTTAACGAACTGTGGCCCGTTACCGGTGCCAAAGCGTCGTTATCGGATTGAAAATTCGACCGGCGAAAGGTGATTTTTTTCGGATGGCGGTTGGACTCCTTGGTTTGGTGGATTCGCGGTTGCGATTTAAGGGGTTGAAGGCTCGAGGACTATACGACGACTGGTTGATTGACTCGGGTCTCCTTTGTTTCAAGATCCTTCTGATCGAAGAAGTCTATGAACGGACGAGAGTTCTCGTGCTCGGCACGCGAGGGAGGAGCGAAAGAATTGCCGCGAGTATTCGGCTCGTTTGGCCAATTCGTCATCGACCGCGGAAACTATTCTGTCCGCTGGCAAACAGACACCCTTATCGCGGCCGATATCAGGGACGATCGGCGCCAACTAAACGCGAGTGCAACGGCGGCTATCGATGAATATTCATCGCGGGCCGCTCGGTCGATCCTGCTCCATCTATCTTTTCGGACATCCAGCGTCGACGGTGGAAAGGAGCGAAGCGCGGAGGAGGTGGAAACGGAGACAGACGTACCGTGTGTACCGCCGTAGAATGGAGAAAAGGGGATCGGAGGCTGTGTCGAATAATTGCCAACTATTCCAGGCTCGCAGCTAAAGACGCGGGGGGAGGGGGACGGTTGTTGGCGAAGGTGGAGAAGCAAGGGGGGGTTGCGAGGCGGGCCGAGGGAACGGGACGAAGAGAATGGAGGCGGAAAATGAGAGAAACAAAGAGGAGCCTGAGCAGGAAGCACGAGGGAAGGAAAGAGAGAGAGAGAGAGAGAGGGAGGGAGAGTGTTCTCTGATGTTAGGGGTCTAGCGGCAGAGGAGGAGAGCGTGCGAGACGAACAGAGGAGAAACGAGAAGGGCAGAGAGAGCGGCAGAGGAGAAAAGGAGAGTGGGAGTTGCCAAGATGGCGCCAACAAGAGTAGCAGTGGCCGGAGGTAGGAGGCGAGAGGTGGAGAACGTGCTCCGAAGGAGGAAGGGTAAAAGATAAATGACGTGTCCACCGCCTCCACCGGCAACCTCGACTGCCACCGACATTGCCGCGAAGACGCGGCGAAAGAAGAAGAAGAGGAGGAAGAAGCGGCAAGGGGACGACGGGAAGCCTCCATTAAACATTGGCTGCTTGCTTTACCCTTTAGCCTCTCTCGGTTTCCTTGGCCTCCGCGCTCCTCACCTTCGCTCGCGGCTTCTGCCGGGGATTATGGATCGAGTACAGCGAATTTCTCGTTTCCCCCCCCCCCTCCCCTTCTTTTAGAAGCCAGCTATCTCCCCGTCGCGTCATATTAACGCCTGATGATGCTTACTTCGCGACCCTCCGAAGAGAGCCTGACTTCGCGCTTTCTTACGTTCCGAGTATCGTAAGGCCGAAGGCTTCACTTCCACCTACACGCCACGAGACTCGAAGCCGCTTTGGATTTCACGCCTCTTTCGGGGAAGAATCGTGGCGATTATGTAATGACTACTCGAGGAACATGAAGACTGCCCTCGTGCCAGTTTGCGTTGCGAAGAGGCGGAGGAAATTCATACGCTCAGCAAAGAATCCCTACCTCAAGTTCTGCTGTTCTAACGAAGGCTACTTCAAATGAAGTCAAATGACGAAGTGAAGTACTCACCAAGTCCACTGACGAGCCACGGATCTCCTTGGTCGAAGTCGTCCACGAAGTACACTCCGTCGAAATCCATCGGAGCACGTACCGGTATTCCACACTCCGTCTTACCGCTGTAACAATAAAATATAAAACAACAAATTAATCCCCCCTGAAAGTTTACGCGAAAGTAGAACTCGTCGAGTTCACTCCGCCCAACAGGTAGACCCCAAAACAGTCTGCCACGCGAGTGTATTCTCCGGGAGGTGGAAAGTTTCGTAACTAGCCACCTTCGATGGAGCTTCTTCGCCCTTTCCATCGGGGCTGCGTTTTCCGCTCTGGGACACACTGGCTCGCGAATTCACGGTTCCGTGAACCGCGAGAGAGAGAGAGAGAGAGAGAGAGAGAGAGAGAGAGAGAGGGAGAGGGAGAGAGAGACAGTCCAGCCCCTTGCCAAGCATCGAGCGTTATGAACTATCGGAAGACACATTAGCGCAAATCTGCGAAGCCAATAACTGGGCCCGACGTGCAGCGTCGCCGTTGTGGAGCTGGCTGGAGGTGGTTGGAACGTAGATGAAGAACGGCGCCGGAGGGGGGTGCCGGCGGGGGGTGCATCACCGCCTCTGTCGCCGGGGCGTCAAATTATTCTGCGATTAATAATCCGCGCGTTACACGCGTGATCGGGCCTTTATCCCGGTAGCTGTGCGCTCGCAACGCTGTCTCTCTTCCTTCCTTCCTGGCAGCCATCCCCCAAAGGTATCAATGGCTGCGGCACGTCGAAGCGATTGTCCTTCTGTGTCGAGGGCATTTATCGCTCCGCGGGACGCGCATCAATCGATTGCGCGCCAGCGTCCTTTAATGAAACGCGGCTCGATCGCGTTCCACGCGGAATATCGGGGACCCCTAATTTAAAAGATTCATTAGCCTGGTTAAACGCACCCCCCCCCCCCATCGTGGATCACGGCGAAATACTTTCAGTCCACCAACTGCGTTGCTTCTGTGGCGGAGGAATGAGTTTCGATGGCTAACTCCTCTCGAACTTGACGTCGCATTAATCGCGGTTGAATCACGACCATCCACCCACGATCCCAGTAAATCTCGTCACAATCGAACGGCACAGAATTTCATAAACACCCGCGAATCCTGCCCGTCGAAGAGCGCGAAAGACTGCACTCAGAAAGCTGTACAAAGGAATTATATTGAGCTCGCAATATGCCGATCCCCTCCCCACCCCCCCCACCCTCGTCGCCCCTCCGCGTCACCTGCACCCCCGTTTTCGCGACGGTTCTTGGCGAAAATTCGCAGACAGCCGCACGTTTCTCATACTTGTCGTATCAGCGCCGTTCCGGCGATTCCGCATTGTGCGAGGAAGAATATAAGTCGGCGCGTGCGTGTCCGTTCGTACGTGTGGAAAAGGGTGATATCATCCCCCATAATGCGATGCAGGCGCGATGATCCGGGAGCAATATACCTTGGGACGCGCACCGGGAATCAGGACCCCCCGCAGGATAACCCAGGACCTCCTTTGGCCCCGGGACATCGCGATATTGCTTGTTTTATTGGAGCGTGACACCCATTTTTTTTCACCCTCCCTCTCCTTCTGTCTGTCCCTCTCTGTCCCTTCGTGTCTCCGGCTCCTTCGTGGAGCGGGTGCGGGGGCTGGTTTGAGGGGCGAGAATCCGTGAAAAAGAAAAGGGAGAAGAAAAAATCATTTCGCCGGATGTTTAGGCGTGCCGGAAGCATTCGTGTCTCAGGCAAGGAGACGCGAGGGTAGAAGGGAGCCCGGCGGGAGGGGGTGGCCCGCGATAAACGAAACAGATTGTCGGAATGATCGTACCTTGGGGAGAGATACCGAGGATAAATATATGCCCCGTGTTTTATGGAAACTGCTCAGAGCACAACGAGGGGTAATTTAATGGGGGCGCGGAGCTTGGACCGCCGCGTTCGAGGTGAAATTTTATAGCGGCTGGGGGTGCTTGTTACGCGTCGTTGATAGTAATACGATTGATCGACCCGTTAATCAGGGAAGACATCTTAGGCAACTGTGAAATCTTAGGCACATCGCTGTTCTAGCGATGGGTTTCTCGTTTCAGGGGATTAAGGGGTTAGGTTACCCTCCACAGACCAGAATCACGACCTTCTACAAACGTATATTCTGAAGTAATAAATGAATATAGAGATAATTTTATTTTAATTTTTAAGCGTCGGTTCGTTGACTTTAATGCCCAAGAAGAAAATTTTAAATATATTTATAGGAAAAGAAATTGTAAATATAAATGTGAGAGCGTGTATGCGATGCACCGTTTGATGGTGAACACGATTCCGGACAGGTGAATTACCTAAAACGTAAAGTAAAGGTATTTTTATAATCTGTAAGACAGTCTCCATCTTGTACAGGAAGCAAAATTTTGATAAACAAATTAAAACAATTTTTCTGTCGATGTTTCTGATTCACCGTTTAGTTGTATAAAATCGAGAGACTCGCATATGTATGCATAACTCCTGAAAAACAATAGTTTTTCAACTAAAACTTTTTTTAAGTAGTTGATAATACTATGTAAAGATAGTAAAAAAAAACGGGAAATCTTCATCATACCGTTGACTTGTAAGAAAATCCACAAAACATACACATTTTCCGAGGGTTCAAACGGGTATACCCCCTTAAGCGACAAGAAGACTACAGCACACGAGTGATGATTCCTCTCAGTTCGATTAACGGGGGAATTTTTAATGTACCGTGAAAAATCAAGCGCACGGAAGATGTCAATTAAGGTTATTGCCTCCTCGCGACGACGCGAGGATCAAAGGTACTCGACGAATTAAACTCCAAGCCTCGGAACGTGTATCGAGGGAGGGAGGGCCGGCCGAAATTTCCCTACAGCCTGGGCCAGCACAATTTCTCATATGGAAAAGTTTCTTCCCTGTCTACCCGACGATGAGGGGTTGACGAAGCAGAGAAAGCAAACGCCAGGTTGCAGGTTCCTGGCGCTTTGCAACTTCTGAGACGACGGAACAAAAACAGACCCGATACGAGTCGCTTCTCCGTGAAACCGGGGATGGCAAGGTGGCCCCCACTAAATTCTTCAAAAGAAGATTAAAAAATCGAGCCACGCAATATTGCTCCGCCAAGCTGACGCGAGAATATATCGACGGAATACATAAGGTCAAAGTTGAAGAAAGTATAAGGAGGCGCAGAGGAATCCTCGGAGGAACGGAGATGCAGGGGTATACGAGGGAGAGGGTGCAGCAGGCGCGACAGCAGAAATAGAAGGAGGAGACCTAGTAAATTTATCAGTGGTCATCCGAGGGCGGAACCGTCGGGGACAAATTCCATCGCGAGCATCGCCCTCTTTTGCGAACGAGCTCGAAACGTACACCCCTTCCTCCCTCTTTCCGTCTCCGCGCGGGGGTGGCTGGCTGGCTAGCCGGCTCGTTGGCTGGATGTTGGTTCAACTCCCCCTGGCACCACCCTTCGACTGGCGTAAGTCATTGCGGCTGACCGGAAGTCACGGGATCACCGGAACCAGGGATATTTATGCGAGCTCACCCACCGACCGGGGCATTACCCGTAATAAGGAAATTGCGAATTTATTACGTCCCTCCCTCCGTCTTCCTTTCCTGTCCGCGGCTCCCGCCCTCCCGCCAACCCCCTTCTGATATTGTCCGAGCGGGGCGGCCGAGGGGGAGGGGGGGGGGTGGCTCGGGCCAAGAGTTATTTCGGGTTTTATGGGTCGAGACTACCCCGGGTCATCCGGCAGCGTTCCAGATGATGGGGAAAAAAGCTGGAGGTGGAAGGTCCTGGAATTGGTGGCGCGGAATTCTAGCTGGCACGGAACATGGAACGCGGCTCCTTTCTTTCATGGAAGCCTGCAAGGATACCTTGGGGTGTGCTTAGGTAGAGGGTGTGGAAGACACGGTGGCTCGTCGGAGAAATTTCGATGAATACTACTTCGATTACGAAAGTATTTGGCCGTTTGATGGTGTTACGGTGATGTTTGGGTATACGTAGTATTTTTTATCGCAACTCTGTTGTTCGTACATCAAAAAGCCATCGGGATTGCGGAAAATTTATCCCAGATATTTCAGATCCAGGCCGGCGAATTTATCGCGCACAAATCCCCCGCGCTGATAAATTAAATTATGAATATTAAACGAAATTATTACAAGCAAATTAAGCGCGTTACAGTGCAGCACGAAAACCTAATTAAACAATTAATTAATTGCTCCGAGGCCTGGCATCGCGGTACACGCGATCGGAATCGTTTCCGGCGTGCTTAATTAAATATCGCTATATTTTTATTCATCCTCGACCCAATCGAATCCCCGTCAACCCCCGAAATTCACCGAAATCAATATCGCCGGTCGTGGAGCAGGCATTTGCCATTCGAGAGGAAGTTTCGCTTCCATTAGGAAGCTGTAGTCTTCGACACTTTCCCATCTCCTCTTCCCTGAATCCCTGCCCAATTCAACAACCCCGTCATTCCAAGAGACGATGGAACGAGACGCGAAACAGCAACTCGCGAAGAAAGACACAAATATCCGAAATTTAGCGCGATTTCATTGAAGGAAGTCAGTCATTCAAGCTTCATCCCGTGGTAGATTAAGAGAGGGCCACGCGCGAATCCGTGCGTAACGTTTTCGCGGAGGGTATACCAGAGGAGGAAGCGTGAATGGCCGCGGGCTACACGCGGAAAAAATCGTGTCACGGGATCTGGATACTGTGGGCGAAAGCCACGGGGGGACTATTAACACACATCATCGACAGTCGGGTCGCTGCTCGTGATGCGCCGGCATTGTTGTGCCCGGTTGAGCGCTGGCAGGAGGCGTGGTTCCGCGATAATTCATTCTTGATTGCGTGTCTGATACATACGACCAGTAATTATACCGCGGTGCCGCGTGCATCGGCTGCCCGTTCTCCAAATCATTCCGCGAGAGGAACGCGCGCTCGCTCCCCGCCCTCTCCGCCGTACGATCGCCGCCACCCCTTTGTTTAAATTTTTCCTTCCCCGCGCCTTTCTGTCCGCCTCGTTTCGAGTATTCTGCCCTCGGAGCCTTGTACCGGCACGCTCAATCGACTGGCACTCGTTGAAGCCGCGGAGCGAGATACGCCGCGTGAAAATCTGCGTCGGATTGTTTGGAGGACGGTGATTAAGTAGATCGAGTCAATGATTGGACCGATTGACTGTGACTCCTGGCAGGCTGCTTTCCGAGCTCCTTCGACTCCACGGCCGCGGGAGTGGTGTCGCTAGAGAGACCGTGCTACGAGACACGGTGGAATGTAAGTGAAACGGAGTCCGATAAAGAAACAGGGGGACAGCGCGGAGACAGACGGCGGCGTGAGTCGACTTAACGACGACGATTACGCGACGCCATTAATGGCGTCCAGGCGAGAGGAGGCTTCGTCGTCCGACCACGGCCGACAGGTTCCATTATTTCATAATCACGAGGCTGCCGTCATTAGGCACGTATTCCTGACAAATGACAAGCGAGACTAACGAATAGAGCGAGCGTCTCCTCTTCACCGAAAGTTACACCTTCGATCCCCGTTGGGTCACGCACCGTCCCTCGCGGCCGCATTAAATATCCACCGGGAAGGTTTTCACGGGGAACGACCGAGGCGATCCGACCATCTGTGTCGCGATCGCGTCCACCAGCACGGAGGGGCGAGGAGGAACGATAGGTGAGCCAGAGAGAGAGAGTTATTGATGATGCACGGGCACGGACACCGCCGGATACTGGGTAGTAACGTAAGTCCCGTTTCATCCATCAAGCTAAGGACTCGGCTTAATATCCTCCACGAACGAGAACGTGGCTCTGCATCTCTAATTCGTCGTCCACGCCTCCGCCCTCGCGGCTTCCTTTTCCTTTTTTGCCGCCGATCTCTGGCCGTTCGCACCGCGATCGCATACAACCGTTTCCAAAAGTGTCTCGCGGAGACGCGATTAAGAACCTTCAAGAAGAGCCTTCGAATTTCCGAAAAGGGTCCCCGGCCGACGAGCAGCGGAATCTCAGGAATTGAATCGGAGAATCGTAATCGCTCCGAATACGTTCCGAATGAAACACCCCGGATCCTGGGCGGGGATTCGACTGTGATTTCTGCCCCGCGCAAAATTCCAAACGGAGAGCAAAGCAAAGAGAATTACTTGGGCGCGATGAATTTTTAACTAGCGCAGCCCCTCGGCGAGGGCCTTCAGCTTCCCCGGGAATTTCGTCGCGGTCCGGTTCGCTTCTCCTGGCGTTTGCCTTCGCGATCCCCCCCGGGGGGGGCGAGGCTCCCCAAAGAATTTCCGCCCTATAAACTTCAAATCCAATCTGTGCCAGTACATCAGCCGGCCAGCAAACATAACCTTAGCAAAATATTGGCGCTGCTCGAGCCTGTGTGCACGGCGTGTACAGAAAGGAACCTGCGCGCGCCCAGGTGCTGGTCGATCCGCAAGCTTCCAGCCCGTTCCTCGAGTACTCGGATCGCGGCTACTGGGGTTCCAATGGCGCGACTAAACACGAGGGTGTGTTGGTACATATGGTGTATCGTGAAACCCCCGTAGGCTGTTTGGCCGCTCGTATACGAGACCGGCATTATGCTGGCTTGATTGGGTAACGGCAAACGTTTGCTCTCGCCAGTTACCAGCTTCGGGGGATCGGTGCATTGACCTGTTTCTCCGCCGCGCCTACCCGATTCACCTCCAGCTCGGATCGATAATTGATTGACCCGCGGAAAAACTGTTGCGTCACCGTGCACGATGGGAATCTTAAATCATCGCCTCGAGTCACTCTGTCTGTACTCTGCGCCGAGCAGCCTCTCATCCACCATTCGCGAACGATGGAAATTAATCGTCACGTCTAATTCGAACTCGATCCCAGGCCCACGCGCAACTCGTTACACTTTCGCGTCCAATAAGCAAGTTCTCGTTCGCCGTTGAGCGCGATCCTTGGCTGGTGAAACGTGTCGCACACGGGCCTCGCGTGGCCTGCGCCCGCGTGCCAGAGACCGCTATTAGCGGGAGACCTCTCTCGACGGCCACGTAGCGCCGCTGCAAAGTTTCAAGTAGTTGGGTAGACACATGGCGTGGCAGCGTCCCGTGCCCTGGCCTCTCGACCAATCGCAATTATCCCTAAACACCGAGCTGCCACTGCATCTGCTCCCTTTCCCGTGCTCGCGGGCAAACCGCGTGTGCGCGCACAGGGATCAGAAAACAGAGGGCGAGCGTGCCGTGGACGCCGCGGAGCAAAGGAGGAGAGAAGTTCTCTGCGGGGAGCGCGCGAGACTGCCGTCGCGAACTTCCACTCCTCGACGGTTAATCCGAGTTTCGGGAACAAGTCGGACCCGGGCGCGCTGCCGCTGGCGAGAGAAACGGCAGATGGGGCGGGGAGATGCGACGAGACGGAAGGAACCCGTCGTCGTGCCGTGGAATTCCCACTCCCGGGGCATCTCCGCGATTCCTCGCGCCACCGAGCAGAAAGAATTCCAGGAAAATCCTTGACGCTCGGACGAGCAGGCTGAGCCGGGCTGCTAAGCAAAGTTCCTGCGCGAGAATCAATAATCGTAGCGATTCTACGGACAACGGGGGAGGGAAACGTACGTAACGATAAAAACCGTAGGAAAAATAGTAGCGCCCAGCGACGGGAGAGAAAAGGAATCGAAAATCGATACACCGCGCACGGCTCCGCGGACTTGCAGTTTGTTACGCGAACGGACAAACGAATAACGGGGGCGAGCCAAGGAAAGAACGGATAAAACGGTGGAAACGGGGGGAGGGGGAGGGGGTGCAAGTCTGACGTACGGGGGAGGGTGGCCGGAGGGGGAGAGAGGCGGTGGAAAACCGTCTGTGGCAGCGCGGAAGCCGCGAGCCGGATGGCGTAACCGAAATTACTTAGCCGAGCTTTCAGAGGCAACCGAGGAGAAAGGACTTGTTGCACGAGTAAGCTGCGGCCGCCGGTTAAAATATCGGAAATTTAAGCATCGTTCCACACCCACCACCGCCCACCACGCCGCGGCCCCCGCGGTGGATTTACATTTCGTCTACCGCTTCTTCTGCCTCTCCTACGCTTTTTCCATCTCGTCCCTTTCGCCCTTCCCTTCGCCGCACGGAAGCCGCCCTCGATCGCCAGGATTTCTCTGCCTTCGGTACGCAGACGAGGCCTCCCCCCCCCCCTCCTCGTGATTGCTCCTCTACACGGCCGCTTCGTGGCTCGTCGAGAATCCCCCGGTTCCTCCGTGTTCCCAGATCGGTTAGAGGACCGACCCAGAAACGCGAGATTCCGTAGCGTTAATTCGTAACGTTCGGGAGTCGATTGCACAGCTTCGGTGCGTTCGGTATCGATGATCGAAATGGCAAACGGTGAGTCAGCGATCGCGGACGATAACGAGGAGGCGCGGAAAGAAAGGGGGCAGCGTTCCACGAAACGGAAACTGGAACCCGCCGGGCGATAATTGCCGCTCACCCTTAATTAGACGTAATTAAACCGATCCGCCGAGTCGCGGCGTGATTTTATTAATAACGAGCAACGCCGATGATCCACCGATGCGCGGGCATTGTCTGCCGCTCCTCGAAACTTTTTCCCCGCGCCGGGTAGCGACCGTGTCCCCGGCGTTAATTAGTCCAAATTAGTGTCGACGCTGCTAATTGTCGCGTCCATTGTCCCGCGGCGTGAAACCGATTTATTGTCCCATCCTCGTCCCGATTTCCCGCGAGCCTCCTCCGCATCCACCGGGGATTGATCGCATCGCCGGGGCACAATTCCTCGCGACTTCCACCCCTTAATAATAATTACTTTCCAGAGATCAGCCGCAGATATCTCGCCCGTGGTAAATGGCTGCCACTTCTTTCGTCCCCGGAGGAGAACCGGTGCACCGCGATCCCGCGTCAAATATGCATCCAACCGCGCTGCTGGCCCGTTGTCGCTGCCGCGCGCCGCGTAAATCATTCAATTTTCTTGCGACGGAGGCGACGGCTGCTCACAATGTCGCGTTTCGTTCGCGACCTCGGGGGAGGACGCCCTCCACCGAGCTATCGCTTTGATATTGAAGTTTTATCGACTTTGTTAATTCGTTCGCGCAAGCGTTTTGTTCGCGCGAAGGAAAATGAGTCTTTGAAGGCGGGCGTGGATGCGTTTCCACCGTGCGGTGTCTGACGCGTCGATCGTATAAATGGAACAGAGCTGGATGCTCGGTGTAAGTCGTCTGGTACGAGGGTTGCTTGTCACAGGAGATAGAGTGATGGCTAGTAGAGAGTTTAATATGGAAGGTGTTGCAACATGTGCGACTGTTCTACGCGATACTCGCAAGTATAGATACAAGGTAAGCCCGGGAGAGTTCGACCACCGGGAGAGTCCGGCCAGTGTTGATATTTTAAGACTGACGCAAGATAGGGCACTGTGTGTCATTGTCACAAAAGAAATGAATGCGCTTGTTGTTGATCTGGTATTGACCATTGTCACAAATTCATATTTAAATTATAGGACACACTTAAGAATTTATGCGAGTCTGAAAGTTTTTAGACCAAGTTACAGTGCTGGTGATATTTGAAAGACAGGTAAGTTTATTGACACTATTCCGATATTGGGGGATATAATATGCATAAAACTACAGTGTCACCTCAACAATACGTACGTATTCGTTTTTAATTTATTTTGACAAGGTGGTCGAGCACTCCCTTGATTATGGGATAGTCCGACCACGTGTGCTTTTCTTACTGTAAGCCATTCTTCGGATTCAGAGAGCGAAAATTCCAATTCTACAAGATAGTGATATGTTGTTAAAAGACTGGGACGAAAACGCATGCGTAGGATGCGGAGAAAACTATTTCGAAATCTCGAGAAGCGACGATTGGATTAAATGTGTGCACTGAAGCCGTTGGTTTCATGATACTAGATGCTCCAAGTACAAGAATGTTTGCGATTTACATGGAAAACTGAAGAAGAAATAACAGATCAATTAACTTCTTCGCGTAGGACTTTTTGTAAGCTACACTTTTTGTTATTTTTCCAGATCGATCTCACCCGTAGTGGGTGAACGGTCTAACCCGGACATGCGGGTGAGACCGACCAGTTGCAGTGCCAATGTTTTTGGTTGAAAATGAAAATAAATATTTGAAATTATCGCACACTATAATTTATATATACCCTAAATTGCTTGGGCTTTGCTTTAATTTGCACAAAACGAGACAAATGTGAGAAACACCGATGCTACAATTTGTTTTCCAAAAAGTGATCGAACTCTCCCGGACTTACAATATTTCACGCGTCAGTAGTAATCTCGACGATAAACGCGACGGGGGTGGCTTCCTTCCCAGAAACTTCCACGGCGGAGCGAGTTTCCCGGCTTCCTCGCGAACGCGGGAAGTCTCGTCGGACGAGATCCCAGGAAGGACGAGCCGCCATCGCAAATCCAGCGACGGGCGAAACGATTTTTCTCACAATCCGTAGGTAGCCGTGCACGTGAGACTACCTGCTCGGATTCTTGCGAGCCCTCGGCAAGCCCGTCGTGCTCCAGTTGGTAAAAAGGTTCCCACGACATAGGATACGCTCCCAGAGCGGCCATCTTGGCACGCCAGGCCAGGGGGAAGGGGCTTCTTCTCTCCCTTCGGCGCGACACTGCATGGACGAACCTTTGAAAAAGCTCGCTCTGCTCGCGGGACACCTACTTGCCGGGCTTGCACGATCTCCAGGGGAGGAAATCTGACCGAGGATCGATCGGATTCACGCGCGATTCCCCCGACAATGGTACCTGTTCTCGGTCCATCAACTTACTCCTAGCTTGACTCGAGAGCCGAGTGACGTTTCAACCGGACTGGCTCGGCACTCTCGTCGCGAGGCATTAGGCAAATGTTCAGCGCCTCGTGTAAACACGGCCGGGAAGATTAATATTCTTCCGAATGCTAATAAAATTTCCCCGCCCGATTTCAACGACTCGCACCACGCCAGCAGAAATAATCTGCCATTCCGCGCGAGATGTTAGGCAAACCGGACGGTTAGAAACGGTCGTATAATTTGATACGTCACCAACGAGTTTCGACTACCTGCGCCACGGTAAAGCGTGAAACAGTCAGGTGGTTGGTTTAATGTTTCAGGAACACCGTGTACCCCGGTCCGCGACACGACGAAATTGAAACAGTCCACGATCCACGATCAATTCCTCCGGCGAGGCTCCTCCGGGTGGCGGATTACCCGCGATCCACGCTCGATCCCCGGCCAGAGGCTACTCCACCGAGTGGATCACCGATCCAGCGGGCGTCGTGGATCGCGCAACGACCATCATCGGCATTGTGATGCTCTCCGGCGATCGTTAATCAACTGAGAGTCACTGGGGGTGCTCATTGTGGGCGGGTTATTAATCAAATGAGAACTACTGCGGCCTATTGTCGGCCCTTGGCAGGGGTTCCCGCGAGAGGGACGGAGAACGAGGGCAAGGGATACCGCGGTCCTAGAGAGGAGAGGAAAGACTCTCCTTCTCGTATCGACCAAGGCTCGAGAGAGAGCAGAGCCAGGGATAGCGAGTGCTTCTCGCGTACGCAGACGAGAAAAGCTTGGCTGCGCGCGAAGATACAGCGGTTTTCGACTACACAAGTTTCCACGGTCGACGCAACGGGAAATGGTTCGTCGAGTTGGGCAACTCGAGTTGCGGTACTTAATTCTAGTTACCTAAGAGAGTTACTGGAGCTCTGCTCAAGGTTTAAAGAATCCGAGAATTGTTTAACATTCGTGACAGGGTTGATTAGAGAACTTAAATAGTATCGTGATACAGCGCGGTTCGAAACTACCCCCAATTACTGCCTCGACTACCCTAAACGTTGCCGACGATCAGGCCGATCGATATCTGGTTCGCGGAAGGTGGCAAAAGAACCTAAAGATGCTCCTGTTTCCTCGCACGAATAAAGCGGCAAGAGGGCGAGAATCTTTCCTGGCACGGGACAAAGGAGGATTATCAGGGAATCTTCGTGTATTTTCCGGAGAGCCGGGTCCCTGTGAGAACCACGCGATCCAGAATCAAAGTGAGACCCCGGCCCGACGTATCCTCGTGGCAGTCGTTGATGAAGATGTCGACGGGCAGCTGGAGATTTCTGAAGATTACCACCGCCACCCGCCGACACCGCTCTTCGTTCGCACCTTATTCACCTTTCTACAACAATGACGTGTAACGAGAACTTTACGACTTGGCTCGCTGGGAAATCCAGCCGTCGCGCGCGATCCAGATTCTCCCCGGCGAGATCCACTTGAGGAAAGGCCGGGAAAACTCGTCGCGCACAGAACCGTGAAGCCTGTTCCCCTTCGACGATTCTGATTAAAATTAGATTCTTCTTGTGCCCCCCACTGATCGCTAATCGGGTAGAACCGCGCGAGTAGCTAAATAGGTATCGCGAGACGTGCCTGTTTTAGCCGGAGATTGTTGGACCCAGGAGAATCCTGGAAAGTCGACTGGATTTCCTAATCAACGCCCGACTTAGGCTAATCAGCTTGGGCAAAGGAGAGCTACCGGTGGCGAAACGAGGCCCGGCAAGACGGTGGAGGGAAAGGGCTCTTTTGTGGCACATTAGAAGTCTCGTAACGTGGGAATGGACGCAGCGACTCGGCCCAGGTTCCGCACTCCTGCGATTATTCCGTGTAATTAAGTCGACGGAACTTTTCTCGGAGCTTTCAGCGCTCCCCCTCGGCAAGAAGTGGCTGAGAGTGACAGAGAGAGGGCGAGCGGCGAGGGAGGAGGAGCGGAGGGAACGGAGGATGGAAAAGGGAGACGCGTAGGAGAAAGACGCCGGAGGACGGCGAAGAACGAGGGAGAGAAAGGGGCAAAGAGAACGGCAGTAGGTGGAGACGGGGCCGACGAGAAGGTGGTGGCGCAGGAGGTGGAGGCTAACGGAGGAGAGACGAGGAAGTGGAGGCGGTAATTAAGAGAGTTAGTTGCCGGTCTCCCAATTAGGAGCCAGTAGGAACCAACCCTGCTACCGCGACGCCTGCCGTCTCTGCCCTGGAGCCAACTCTAGCTAAAGACCAGCCGATCCTCGGCTCCGTTCCTGGCCACCCGCTGCACAAGCGGAAAGACTGCACCCTCGAATTTGTCCGACCCTGGATCGACTCGCCGCTATCGAAATTCTCGCGTGTCCCCGCCGGCGGAACTTCCCTCGGAACGCGACACCTTTCCTCCCGGCCTCCCCCCAACAAGCTAACTGATCCCGGCGTAGGCGGAGAACGTGGACTCCGAAGTCGCGTTCAAAGAAATCGGCATTGTGACAAATTGGCCGCGAACAGGAGGGTGAAGCTCCGTCTTCGGGTGCCCTAGCTTCTTCCCGGCGAAAGGGGTGAATAATTGTAACGAGCAGAGATTGCGCGGTGCCGGGCGCGATAAGAATTCGAGCAAGGGGTTGAGATTCTGGGCGAGGGGTTGGCCGAAGGCTGGAAGGGTTGTCCGCATCGATTCGGCGAAATTGTCGCGATCGAGTCGAGTGACGAATCAAAGCTTTTAAGCCTAACACCCCTTGCCCAAGAAATAGAATCGTAGACTTCTCGAGGGACCGAACAAAGAGGGAAGAGGAGACGTCGCAAAGCGCTGAATTTTAAGTGAAACGATAAACTCCCGTCGACGTTCGTCGCCGTCCGCGACGCAACGAGACGATGATTTATCGACCCTTTTAGCCGGCTTTTACGACAGGCGGGGTGTATTCTGTCCCGCCACCCAGACGGGGTGCGAATAAAAGTGTTTGAATAATAAAGAAGACAGTCGACGCTAATAATCAGCCCGTCGAACGATCCATTATCCCTTCGATCCTCTATGTATGAGCAAGCGATGGTTGGTCTGCTACCGGTCGGGTTACCACGTGCCCGACAATTTACTGCGCCCATTCCCGTGGTGTACAGGAAGAATACAGTGGTACCTGCAGGAAATAGAGGCGCTTTCCTCCGTGTCAGCGAAGATGGCGTCGTTTCGCTTGCAAGACGAGGAAGGGAAGGGACGGCACAATATCGCGAGGCAGGGGGCTGAAGTCAGGAAGCTGGAAAGGGGTTGCTACTGCATCGATATTACACAGCGAACGTCCTCCCCCGTGACCTCGCGGCCCCTTCGTATCGACAGATCGACGCACCGGAAACTACCATTGCCACGCGGCTCTCGCAACGACGCGCTTGTCAACCCCGCCGTTGCTCTTGCCAGCGTCGTCTAACCGCGTTTCAACAGGTTGCGCGTTCCTCTTCGCGCGTTATCGCGCCGAGGATTCGGCTGGCGTCTCCCCGATCCTCCATGCCGATAGACGCGTCTTCGGCTGCGACGAAACTTTAGCCCGATAACATAATACTTTCATGGCCCTCGAGCCGCCATTAAATTTAAAGTCGAGACGTCCCCACGATCGCGTCGCGACCACAACGACGACGCAGTAATACCGGCTAGGCTCCTCTCCAACGCGACGCCATTGGAACAGGAATATTCGCGCGTGCTCCCCTATCCTCCCCCTTTGTGTCAAGGTTCCCCGGTTTCTCAGTCGGAGTCGTGGATCAGGGCGAGATCCCTCCCTGCCGATCGGGTGACAGAGGGTCCCGAGGAACTCCTCCGGGCACAAGAATCGAACACCTGGTCGGTCTCCTCGACGAGGGTAGCTAGGAGGAGGGGAGAAGGTCCGAAGGTAGGGCGGGCGAGGGGTCGGCGGGGCGGAGGGTGAGGACTGCGCGGCATTACCATGACAAAAGGGCCCGGCAGGGGCCCCTCGCAAGGGACCCAGGTGCGTGGGACCGAGTTCTCGGGCCCGGTAGCCGCTAGAGGGCGTTTCGGGACACCCCCGCCGCGCTACCCTTCAGCTCAATAAGGCTGTCATTCACGGGCGCGCTGCGCGATCTACCCTGCGAGAGCCCGACAGGCCGAGCGCGGGATCCTATTACGTCGACCTCAAGATTCCTGGCGGAGCAAGGATTCGCCTTGATCCTCTTACCGTTCGAAAGTTCCTCCAGCAATTAGGAATGATTAAGGTCAATTAGCGAAGTATTCGCGAATTGGCCTCGCTCTGTTCCACTGAATACGATCTTAGGAGGCGCGCACCGTCTTTCAGAACCTACAACCCACTTCCCCCGATCCCTTCGAGAGCATTAAAATACGTAATGGGTGTACACTGTTCGCGCCATGTCACATACTCAACGGATATAGGTACTTTCTTTACTTTACACGAGCCAACAGGATCTCTAGACGACGATCAGATGGGGAAGGACGTGGAACGTGGAAGAGGGACGCGATTCGCGTGGGAGCGTTTAAGCTGCGTTCCCAGCGTGAACTCACACTCTTGGTCGCGGCTGGAGGACGTGTCGAGGAGGAAAAAGGAAGTTCCGCCGACGCGTGAAAACGTGCCGACGTTGAGATCGCCAGAGTCTGGGAGGACGGCGGCGACGCATACGCCAGCGAGGCTTTACGTAAGCAGGTGTGACGATGCGTGGACACGCGTCTACCAGGAAAGACGGACCCTCACACGGAGCCGACCACTGCGTCGCGGCCAGGTGTTCTTTATTACGAATCTCGTTCTCGTCTCGGGGCACGTCGTTTCGCGGGAAACGCGCGTCCTCCGGCGAGAGCCTGTCGAAAGAGAGAGAGCTCCCTTTCCTGGAATCGCGGCGTTACGCGATCTCTCGCGAAAGATGCCCGGAGACAAAGAAGATCTCAAACAAAGACGTGGCTGCGCACCGTTTACAATAAACAACGGTCCACCGGCAGCGTTATTAAACGCGCGACGGAAAGCTCGAATTCCAAGTGAATTCCGAGGAGCAGTGATACGATTCCGGATGATGCTGTTTTCTCATTTAATACGGAAAGGAAGGAGCTGAAGCTGGAAGCCCAGATTCGGCACAAAAGGTACTTACTTTGCGCTATTGATTGCGGCAAATATCGCAACGCGAAGTGGTATTGTGTACACGCGGCTCCCTGATATTAGCATAGCGAGGATATAGCTGCTACCTGGACGCATTGTTGTCGAGCGTATATTGGTGGAGCCCTGGTGGGGGTGAACGCCACTCATTGTGCCGCCTCGGCCCACCCCCTATCTCGCTGCTGTGCGAGACGGAAACGTTAGAAAAGCGGAAAAGCAATCGGACGTAAAGGTGGCCTTCGACTAACGGCGAAATTGGTCGCTCATGGTGCACAGGATCCGTGGACCTGGCATTTCATAATATCCTGCTCGACGTTTCAGCTTTCCTCGATCGCTAAGTAACGACGATTTTGCAGCGAACGGACTTCTCCACGAATTTTCGTGGAAATCTGGTGGGGAAAAAAAATGGGTCAGCGGGCCGCTAGAGTTGAACGAGAGTATTTATTTCAATAGTTCCGCGCAAGTTGGAACTTCTTCCATCCTATTTCCGCGCTTTCATTACACGGGAATAATAGGACGGAAAGCGGGACCGATCGCGCGGCTCGCAAAAGTTGCTATCGCCGGCTGAATTTCCTGCTGGTGACAATTATCCTCGCGGAGAAAGCGCGCGATTGCCTGTGCTTGACGGCAACTCTTTACTCCACATAGATATCGGATGGGGAATATTTGAACAAACACGCTGCCACCGTCAACGTGAATTTCTGCCGGCTGATTCTGAATCGATCGAAGCTCTCCAAAAGTTTAACCACTTGCCTTATATACAATGAAAGAAGAGCTTGCAGGCTAACACATAGGCTGTGTTTGCACTCTTGATCCAACAGCTTCGAGCCTCGAGATACCATCAATCTTTTGCAAAACGATTCCAGCGGCCAGTATTTCGGCTCACACCCCACTTTTTAAGGAACAAGTTTTTACCAACCCCAGCGCCGTGTACGCGTCGGTCCGAAAATTAGGGGGCCAGTACACGGGTACAACAAATTCTCGACCAGACCACCGTACAATGCGCCTCCTGCGAGGAGAACCGCGCTCTGAGAAAGGACACCAGAGACAAAAACAGCTCCAGATTATTTGCGGGGCAAATATTGTGACTAGGCAGGAGGCGCTGATCGAAGAATCAAGATCAACCATCTCGGTCTATTATCGAAAGCGTGAAGGCTACCTTGCTCGAGGCAAGGTGCATCCCTTCTCTCGAATCAAACAACCCTTTCCCCTATTTCACCCAGCTATTTCATCCTTTCTTACGAATCACCAAGGCATACCTCCTATAAAAGATCGATCTTTCCAAGTCGAAGTTCACGGAGAATAATTCCGGTTACAAATGAAACTACGAAAGCTTTCAGGAATAGTGAATTCACCGCTGTGATCCGTCAGAGCCAGAATAATCTAACTGACTTGGAGGCCTCAGTCCTTCTAATGTCTTGCCATCGCGAAACACGGGCCCGGCCGATACCATCATCGCCCCAGTTAATTACCCGCGTCGTCGTGCTGACCCCGGTTGTCCGAGGCGTTTGAAAATTCGCGGCTGTCATGTCGGGACGTCTTATCTCCCAGGAACGTGTCGCGAGTTATCGTCAGCCGCCGTTATACTGGCCGATATTGCCCTGGCCTGGTCGGAGTGATTAATCTTAGCTCGGCCCAGGACACTGTATCCTGCCTGTGGCCCTGCAGGGTAATGATCCGTGGCGCGCACGATAACCCGCCGCCCTTGTCCGACACCCCTGCGTGTCCTACGGATGTCCTTCGTACTTGTACCATCACGTAACGTATCGAGGATCGCGGAAATTTCGTGGCCAGAGAGGACACGTTCCTCCAGCGTCGACAGCTGTACCGGCAGATAACGAATCTCCATTGAAATCGTGCGAGCAACGCAGGGGTTGTTTCTGTTTCTTCGAATGAAACCGAAACCTCGAGTATGCGTCAGTGGTTTTATCCGCCGGCAATGAGGCTTCCAAATGTTCCGAGCGCCTGTGGTTGCCCGATTTCATGGACGAGGCGGGCTGAACCCTGCGCTCGGTTTCGTGGCGTGTCCTAGGGGCAATTGTTTTTCAAAATTTGCACGTGGAACCAGTCGTAACGCGGCTGGTGATCTTGTACTAGAAAGGGCCGACACGTTTGGCGAGTATGAAAATGGGCTGACCTCTTGGAGGAGCGACAGGGGATGCTTTGAAATACGACGGTGTACTGGGTGTTTTGGAAAAAAATAACGCATTAAGGAGACATTAATATCGCCTCCCAGAGGCACGACACTGGCTCCGCTGGATTCCAAGGCTTCTACTCGCCCTTGCATTTGACTCAGAGACTGTCCAATCACTCTTTAAAGAATAACCCAATTATCCACGCAGTTTATAAAAATTTAATAAAATCTACCCTCCAGTTACACAGTAGTTTCAATAATTCCCAAGTCCATCGTCCATTGCGACCATCAATCTAATTTACTCGAGGACCCTTCTATTATTCAATGCATTTCGACCACAATACCGGAATTGCTGAATAGAAGAATCCGTAGCAGTTGCATTCCATCGGAATCCTTCCAAAATAACCCGCGTACGCGCGGAACACCCTATAGGGAGCGTCGTGAGAGCAGCGCAGGCCGGGTCGCGTGAAATCAATGTTTCATAAGCATGGATAACAGAGCCGACCGCCATGTACACCGTGACCAATGTACATCTTGATTTAGTAGATCCGTTGGACGCGTTTAGGTAGCCTGGCTGGTCGTTGAAGGTAGGCTTAGGGTGGACTTGCCGGTCTCCCGGCTGCTCGCGAGCTGTCTCGTTAGCAGCCGGACAGGAACGAGCCGAGCGTATCGCTGCTCGAGCAAGAGAGCACAGAGAGGACGAGGAGGCGCAGGTCGGGGAACAACTGGTGGAAACGAAAGGGACACGCGAAGAAGCCGAGAGGAAGACGGCAGGCAAGGGCGGAGAGAGAAGGGCGTAGAAGAGGGAGTGCAGAGGCTGTCTAATAAAGCAATTCCGTTACGGTGGTCGGTGTAACATGAGAAGCTATCCGCCCTCGTTGAATGCGCCCGAGATTTTTATGCAGTTACCTGTCCGCCGCCCCCAAAAAGGGACGGAGGTGCAGGGCGAGACGGCCGAGTGGGAGTCGGGCACAGTCGGCTGGAAACTGTACCGTCGAGTGTTCTAAAGCGGTTTCGAAGTAATTTTGAAGTTGCCCGCGGAGGGGTGGGGCGGCTTGAGCGCTTTCGAGAACATTACGCAAGTAAAACGGCCGGCTTTAATTAAGCTTCGTTACGACGTCCCGGCCGCCTCCTTCCGCGCCGGATTCTTAGAGATTTTTAATTAAGAGTTACACGCCGATGTCTTCCCGAGTTGGAGCTCGTTCGAGCGCGATCGACGCTCCGCGGTCCCTTCGATTAAACCTCCGTTTCAGAGGCAGACCACCGAATGATTCGCCGAGCTCCCCCCTACCGATTTACCATTCATCGATCGATCTGCCATTCGGGTCAACCGATGCCGCTCAAGAAAGAGGCACGCCAGGATTTCGCTACTTTGCTCGTTAAAGGTTAAAGCGACGAGCCTGGCTGGGAATAAGTGGGATGAAGTTCGGTATAGGAATCGCACCGGGGATAATAGATCGCGCCCCTGTATCAATTACCATTCGCGCCTCATTATCCAAGTTTCTTATTCTCGCGCAACTTGGGCCGCATTTCTGCCGGCCTCTTTTCTTCCCATGGAATATCGCGGCGCGGAATTTCGTCGGTTCGAGAGCCGTTCAGTGGCTGCTCGTCTCGGGGGTAAGTTTCGCAACAATGGCGACCTATATAGCTTCATTAAACCAGCGGCCATTCGTCAGGCCGAACGGCATCCGTGACGCCTCTGGACTCTCAACGAGCGAATTAGGGAGATTTACGGCTCTGGGACGTGACCGTGCCGCCTCTGCTTCGGAATGGACCGTATCCACTTTTCAGCTTGACCCCACCGAGTCGTTACGGCCCTGACTGTTGACCCCGGTGAACCGTCCGTCGGGGCAGACGGTGCTGGAAAAAGACTCGTAATCTTCTGCTAGGAAATGTCTAGCTACCAAGAGTTCACACGAACTTCCCTCGAAATCAATCTACACCACTCAACAGAGTCATGAACAAACATCCATAGACCAGGAATAATGTCCCCAGGAAAAGAGTTAGGTACCTCTCGCCAACAAAAGCCTCTTTCTACCACAGACAACACCTTAATACAGCCAAGAGACAGCGAATACATCTCCAAGCGGAACAGTTCGCCCGGGACCGTTTACTCCGCGAGGGGTGGAGAAAGGCCACCCCCTGGAAAGTGGAAAAGCTCGTGACCGCGGGCTGCGCCGAAACGCAGCCGAGGCAGAAAAGAATCTCCTCTGTTTCAGGCTAATCGTGAGACGAGGAGACGGATGATTCTCACAGGGAGGCTTTACGCTGGCCAACCGGAAGCCGGTTGGTATCGTGCACGAGTTCTGGCCCGCTCGAGCGTGTTCCAAAACGCTCGCCTCGCTCGCTCCAGCGAAACCCGGTTGAAATCCCACGGTGTAAACGCCGCGGGGGTCCGCAACAGGATTCGCCGGTTCGGGCGCACACACTCGAGCCTGTTCCCGTGCACGTACACGCGTGCGTCGGTTATAAATCATTAGCAGTGCCGGCGATTAGTCCCTTGCGGAGGGTCGCAGAGGGGATGTCGCGGCGATGTGCGGCAGAAGGACGCGCAGGGCGCGCACGGTCCAAGGGAGTCCGAATGATCATTGCGGTGCCACGGCTCGCTTAGAAGCCGGGGGAAAGGTGGGGGGGCGGGGGGTATTATTAGTAGCTTCTGATTGGAGCTACTTCCCTTAGCCAAGAGGGTTCTAATGCACTGAGTGTCTACGAGGATCCACCGAATCGCCAAGGGAAGATTTACTGCCGCGCGCGCCACCCTCTCTGATAGCCGCTCGTGTTTGTTTTACTTGGAAACGCGTTGATTTCGTTTGCTGGGGCCTTGGTCGATTAGTTCTGGATTAATCGAGGGACCGCCTTTTACCCTTTCAGCGGTGAGCGTAGAACGGGGTGGTTTCGGAGGATTTAATTAGATTCTTTCTCGCACGTAGGAGTTTTATCAGAGATACGGTTGCAGAGAGAGAGAGAGAGGTGAGAAATCGAATGTCACGGGGGAGTACGAGTTTTTCCAAACAATTTCCAGCTAACGAGTAAACAAAGGAGCATCGCTAGGCGGCATAAGCCATCCCCGATTCGAAGCGGGGAAATGAAATTTCGTCACGGACCCAAGGTCATGAATACTTGGAGAACGAGCATCCCGACGCGATGTGACGTGCATGCGGGATCGCGGACGAGGGTGGAGCGACCCGGCCAACCCCGAGAAATCACGCGCTCGACGCAGACAACTATGATATTCTAACTATCCCACAGTGGCGAGTGGCATTAGGGTAGCGTGACGTGTGGCCGCCCCTGAGGTTCGCTCTCGCGAGGGGTGCTTGCTGCATTTCCGACAATTTTCTCTCTCTGTCCCTCCCTCGCAATATGCCAGGCCCCCCTCCTCTGCCAGAAGCATATGCCGGCGTCCCTGCCTACGGTTAATCCGATTTATTATATACGAGTTCATACGTCGGTATCGAGATTTTATCGCGATATCGATATCGCCCGGGCGTCGAGGCCAAGGGCGGTCGGATTAAGCTCCAAGCCATCCTCGGAAGGGATGCCACGAATTAACAGGCTTGTTTTACTCGATACACCCGTCCCCGCCCTTGCGAGTGCTGATAACGACGTATCCTGTCGCATTTGCGTCCGAGAGCGGAGGGGGTGGCCGGGCAACCCCTCGTCGCTCGTTGCCCGTGATCTAAGCGGAAACAATGGACGCGCCGAGATGCTAAATTGAAAGAAGAGAAAGCTCTGCACGGTGACGTTTCTCTAACGTGCAGCGTTGCGCGCTCCCAAGCGGAAGCCCGGCGGATTTGCAGCGCAAGGCGCTATGCATTCGCTCGCGAGGCCCTTTTCATCCGCGTCGCGGTCAGCAGCCAGGAAGGCCGCCTCTGGCCCGACTACTTAGTGGCTGGAAAGGTCAGAAGGGCCGGGCGGGCCGCGCGGACGAAATTATTCCCCCAATTAAGCTAAGACGCGGCGGCCCCGTAATGCGTTAATTAAATCAAGACGGCGAGCGTGTGAAAAATAATTAAGGCGACCAGCCGCGGGACAAAGGACCGTCTCAGCGGCGCTGCCGTGGAAACAGAAAGGTGGTGCGCGACGGGAAAAAGGAACCGGGGGGGGGGAGGGTTGCAACCTCCTGGCGCGAGACTCCGCCGTGCCGCTGTCGGTTGGCGGTCTGACGGTTGTCGTTTATTGTCCTGCACGCGGCGTGTATGGAAAAATAACGACGGGACCGAGCGCCCTGGCCTTTCCTCCGACACGGCAGAGGCGGTGGCGGCGAAGAATTATCGGCGCGAGCGCAATTAGACAGGCTAGAGTGAAATTAATAACAATCGCGACACCGGCTATAAGTAAAATTCCCTTTTGAACGCGTTATTTTAATTAAAAGGCCGCGGTTACGCGGCCTGCCGCAGAAAAGGAAAAAAGTTGCGCTCGGAACTTTTATTCTTCAATAAATTATTTTTTATCGTGTCCGCATTGTCCCCGGGGATTTTATGGTCTCGCGTTGTTCGGATAAACGAGGCCTCACCCCCCCCTCCCCTCTAGCACCGCTGCCTGCACCCTCGCCACCCCCTAACAGGCCTGAATATGTAAAGTTTCAATTTTCGTTATTTAAACTGCGCCTGCCGCTTTTAACGACGATTTTATTAATAACGACCAGCCGGCCGGAAAGTTTCCGGTTTTGTGCACCCCCAGCCCCCCCCCCCCCACCCAGCCGCGCTAGCCAACCAGCAGCGTTCTCTACCGAAAAATAAGTCGTTAACAATATTTTCTCGGAAGGCGGGAAAGAAAGGCCTGCGGGGAAAATAATACCGCGAGCTAGCTGGCGCGTAATCGTCGATGCTCGGGCCGAGTATCAGCGAGAGAAGTGGTCCTGTATGAAATTCAATGGTGTTCCGGCGGTGTTCTCAACCCTCCGTCATAAAGTGCGTCCCCAAAGCACGGCCACAGATTCACTTAGCACCAGTTAACACGCGCGCGCTCCCCATCTCTATCGTTCTTTCCGCCAGAAACTATTCGGCATCCTCCTCTACGTACCCCTGCCCGCGGAGCCTACTTCACGTCACCACGTGGCTTGGTCGACCCTAAACCTCGCAAGAAGGGGGACACACCCCCTCGCCACACAATTCACGCCCCGCCGTGCTCTCGACAATGCCCCGTATATAGACTTTGTAATAGCAAAGTGCCTTCCAATATTTAAACTACCCTCTGCCCGGCAATAATAAACTAATTTGCCCCACCCTGCCGCGAAAGCGTTGCACCTCCACGCGGCCGAGGATGAAACGCTCCTCGAACCACCGCGAACGGTACTCGGAATTGACAAACCGTGTTCTCTTCGATTTATAAAGACTTGGGATTTCGACGAAACCGGCAGCAAAAGATCGTCCACCTGATTCCCATAGCCGTGAGAAATGGGCTGCTCGAACCCTCCTGGACCCGATGAACTAAATAGGGGCGACGGGGCTCGGGTAGCTCGTGTAGGCGTCAATCACACACCGCGCATATATTTACGTGAGCCGAGCTCCCGGGGCCAACCGTTCTCTCTTCACAGTGTGTGGCATCTATCAGGCATCGAAACACACCCCCGAGGAGCGTCTGCCCCCCCCTGGCTCCAGGATGTTGGCTAAATAATGGGCCCCGGAGGGAGGGTACGACGCGTCAGCCGCCTTGACAGTGTCCTGACGTTTCCTAGGTCGCGTACACCTACGACATCTCGGCCCTGTGAGCTGGCTTCCAGGCTGTATAAAGGGTGGCGTCGCGGGGCGTACGTCGAGCGTACCCTCGCCTCGATAAAATTCGACCCGGCTCTGGAGGGGCACGGAGTTCACGCGCTAGACGCGCGATCGAATTTGCATATGCGCAAACAAACGAAATTGCTGCGGATAGTTTTCTGCGTTAGCGAGGGCTCGAGGGGCGGGCGCGAAAAGGGTGGACGTATGTACGTCCAGGAAACACAGTCCCGAATTCCATTGTGCTCCACGCCAGGCTATCGGTTTACAGGGAGCATACGGGGGGCAATAAAGGACTCCCGAAAACGGAAATAAAATTTCCATCTGCGCGGTGGGGATGCTGGGGCGAGTGGACGAAATTACTAAAGCGGTTAAGACAATGGCTGGCGAGGGAAGAGGGCCGCAAAATTCGATTCCACGAGGCACGCAGACAAAGGTGGGGGGGGGGGGGGGGAGCCGTTTCCTAACGTCATACGTCGACGAAGAGAACCGACGAGAGCCACCCCTCGCTCCAGTCGTCGTGCGAGCCCCCTAAGCACCGCCGCGACATCACCGCCGCACGACTCGTTTACACGAACAATCGCGCGTTTTCTGCGGACAAAAAACCTCCCGTCGACCTGTCCAAAGTTGCCGCGACAACTGTCTCTCGTGACGCGTGGCGGGGGTCAAGGGGCACACACGTTTCTGCCTCCAACGAGCTCGTGTGCTCCTCGTCGCCACGACTCTGCCGGGGCGCAACTCAAGAACCTCCGCGTCGCAAAGTTCTTGTCACATTTATCGGGAAATTAAACGCGGTTTCGAGAAATTCTTAGCACCGAAGCTTCTCTTTTTTTGTTTTTTTATTGCGATTCAGGCGCAAGCTTCGTAGCTAGTAGTGTAACCGCAATTTGGGCAAACGAGTCCGAGAACCGTGACGTTTTAAGTGGCTGGAAATATGGGCGTGAAATAAATTTGCAAGCTCGTTGTTCGTCGGCGAAAACAGCACTCCTTTCGTCCCTTTTCAACGAGGATTCAAGGGACCCTTCCGTGGAGCGATTTAAAAGGATGTTCGTCAGGTCGTAAACCTCGATGGAATGACTGGGACGGATTTTATCGCGCGCTTTAGACCCCCGATCAGAAGATCGTCCCGCGAGAACGATGTTTTAGACTTAGTTTAAAGTATCCCGACCAGTTATTGATAGGCCTCGCGACGCTATCGCGAGAATTGACCCGACTTCGTAACGGCGGGGGCTCGACGAACGAATCCGGGTCACGTGGACCTATTTTCCACATAAATCACCCCTGTATCTACTTAAAAGGGGAGGAACGATCAGCTCGGGGATCAATCTCGATTGTGCTTCAATTTCAATCGCAGCCCCACCGACGGTACCTAATTAGAATAGGAACAGCGAGTTTCACTGGGGACATTTTTGTGGAAAAATCGCTTCACCTGAGGCGGACGCCGGACAATTTCGATTCACGTGTCGATGAAGCGTGCGCCAGTGGCCGGCCAGTATCGATAGCGTCGAGATGATGGATTGTAACGGAGCACAAAACCCCGTCGTACGTTCTAAAATAATAATCAGCCACACCGGGGGCCGTTGCTGGCGGCGGCGGCCAGGAATAATCAGGAATTCCGGTCGTGTCCAGGCTGTCGCACGAGGCGCCAATCATGCCAACATTCAGTCGTACGACGTGCAACGGTGTTACAGCCCGAACGAGAGCCAGGGGGTAGACACACGGGTCGAAAGAAGAGCGACAGAGAGAAAGCCGATCCGACCACCGACTCGATTCGCGAAACTCACCAATTATTTGGCCATTCGTTGGCAACGTGCGCCAAATCTACAAGTGTTTACCCTGCCCTCCGCCCCCACGCCGAGCTCTGACACCGTTCATGCACGGGGGAGGGTCTCGCAGAGACAAACGCGCTAGGGAATGGCTGGCAAAAAATCGAGTAAACAGCGCGAGCCTGGAAAATCGCTGATTTCTGGAAAAGGAGCCAGGGGGGAAAACAGGGGGACAGTTCGAAACGCTCTTTTCCTTCCTGCGTTCAGCCGCGACTCATCCCTCGTTCCCGTGGTCCTCTTGACGCACAAGAGAAACGATTTTAATTGATGGACGGATAATTGTTCGACAAACTTGCCTCCCTTGTCGCGGACACTCGTCGAGTCTGCACAAATTCGTCCATTGTTCGCTGGTTACTCGCAGCTGCGCCGATTTCAGGGATGAGCCTCGGACGTCCTCTTTGAGACAAATATGGATGGAATGGAGAATGCTATTTAAGCGGGGGCTATTTTCCCTTGCCAATCAATGGCTCGTTGATACCACCTTTGTGGCGAGTTCACGGATGACCAATGTGATTCCAGAAACAAAGTCAAAGGAGCCGAGACTTCCGTGGGGAGAAGTCTCCTCCGTCTTCCCACCCCGACTTTCCCTCGCGCACAGGCTCGAGCCGACCCTAATTGGTCCGCGATAATTATCCATCGACAGCTTTCCCCCGAATTCTATTTCGACCAGCCTGGAAATTGTCGGCCCGACGATGCGGGTCAAGCTGAGCCAGCTTTCGGCTCCGTGGAAAAACGAGGAGATCGACGTTGTCGCGGAGGGGGTGGGTGGAGGAGGAGGCGGAAAGGGTGTCGAGGGTGTTACGGCAGCCAGGTTGCGGAGCACGAACAGAGCCGACACCCTTGCACGGTATTGCACACCCCCGGAAGCAGAGGGCTGCTCTGTATCCGCGCGCAGCCAGCGGCTCGAGAGCCAACGAGTGGCCGACATATTTTATAATTGATTCCGGCAAATTCGATCGCCGATAATGACGTGTAAACACTAATTACGCGACGGTGCCACTAATTAGTGGCTGCTGGAGCGTCCTGGTCTGCGCCTAGCCCCCGACAGCCGGGTATTAATTAATTAGAGCCACTCTGCCGTGCCGGTGATTGCACATGGCGCGTCATACTCTGCCACGGATACTCGCTGTCGATGAGGAGCCTGGAAACGTCGTAGCTGTCGTTGCGTCTGATTATGCACGGACGAATAAACAAGTTACTTCTTGAGAAAGTTGCCGGAGTTCCTCCAAACGGCGAAGGACGTGTTGGAAGATCTCGCGGGAGCCAGGGATCCCTAAACACCTCCATCACAATTAGTCGTCTTACAATTAGACGAACTCTCTGGGTCGGCGAAGCCGTAGGTCCTCTAGACCAGACGTAATCGGGAGGTTCTTGGGGTGCTTTGGAAAATCTGCGACGCTGCACGCTAGACGGATAAGGGAGCGGGCGAAAAGAGCGCGGAATTAAGGAGGAGAAGAAAATGGAGGTGTACGAGGGCAGAGAGAAAGGAAGAAGGCTAGAGATCCAGGGTAAGTTCGGCCTGCTTCCCGTCGTCGGCTCTTTGACTGATGATTGGCAATCGGTAAGCCGATTACGAGGCCGAGTGAATGTGCTCGCCGGGCCGAGTCTGGCCTGGTCCAACCCTGGCTGCTTTCGCTTGCTTGTCTATGCTCTATATACATATATATATATATATATATATATATGTATATATATATATATATATCCCTCTCGCAACCACCCCCGTCTGCCGCCAGCGCCGCCCCTTCGGCCTGGAAACCAGCCCTCGGTGATCTCCTTATTAACCGCAGCCCGGTAATTGCGATCGACGAGCGATTACGCTGCGCCTCGCTGGCTGCCCTCTGCGGCCAGGATTAGGCAGATTAGTCGTCGGTTATGCCGTCAGATAATTGATTGCACCCGCCAGGATCGCGGTGCAATTAAAAGCGGCCTCCCTTATGACAACTCACCTGCGGCTGATCCAATACCTCGCGTCTCGGCCTGATTAAGCCGCCCAATTTCGATTGGGGTTGAAAGTATTTTCCGAGCCTTTTGACTGGCGGCTGCGAGACGGGGTTTGAGGATGATTGGAGCACTTTCCTAAACCGATCAAATTTTCAGAGTCGACACGAGAATATACGAATTCCGTTGATCTCTGGTACAGTTGGCAGTGCGTACTCGAAACCGCGAAACTCGTAAATGGATGTCAAGGGGATACGATCGAAGGGGCGAGCTGAAGGCAGGATCGACCAGCGAGCATCGTAAATCACCGATCCATCGTGCAGCGTTAAGGCGTGGGACAAGGTGTTCGATGAATAACGGCGCGTCCAAGCAGCGGCACTCTTCCTCGCATAAATCGACCGAGGTCCCCGCGACCAGCCAGAATTTTTTCCACCGCTCGGGGAATTATTCCCTCTCGATTTCCTCCCTTAATTTCTCGGCGAGCAAAGAGAGCAGGACCGCGACGGTGGCGACGGCCACCACATATTTAATACAGCGGTGGACACGAGGGGGGCGTGTGTACATCTGTCAATGCGCCGCTCTGGACCTTGCAATTTAAAGGGGAGGGGGTGTCGAGGCGGGCTGAAGGCTTGCTTGAGTTATTGGAGGTTGTCAGTACTGGCTTCTGGTGCCAGGAACACGTGCTCCGATTTCGCGGTAAATCGTCGCCTCAACCGCTACCCCCGACCGCCTCGATCGACCCCTGCGACCCGGACTCGATTCTTCCCGCCGAGTCGAGGTGACAAAAAAAAATCTCTACCCCACCGCCCCTCCCTTCTCTCGGCGGACTTGCACGCGAGAAATAATGGAGGCTGAGCGAGAGGCGTGGGATTAGAAAAAAGGAATGATCGAAAACGTTGGTCGGCGAAGAACGATAGGAGGTCGTTCGATGGGTAAATTATAGCGCGGAAAAGAGTCCGCGCGCGCTTTCAGATCTCGTTTTTCAAAAGCGGCCCCCTCCCCCGTGCCGGGCTTCCCTCCCCGCGGTGGAAAAACTCACGCGAGATATATGGGAAATCGATTGTCCAGGGTCCTCGAGACACATAGATCTTCAGGATTGTTTGTAGAAATGTAAACGCGGGTTGCAGAGGAGATGAATAAACAGAATGCAGCCCTTCGGCCCTCGTTTACTTGCACCACGCCACGGCGAATCACGAGTTATCGGAGCCACGAAGATTGCCCCTCATCCCTTCCGCGAAATCATGCCAGCCCCAGCGCAAATAAGAGATGTTTGTATTAAAAGCAATATGTACTCGAGCCCGCATGCCGAGGTATTTGTGGCAGGAAAACGCCCGGTAACTCGAGGCACGCAATGTTTGGCCTGCTAAAAGTCCTCGGTGGCATCTTCCACGTCGAGGACAGCACTTTTAAAACGGCGCGCGACACGTGTCGCGGCCCTAAAAAGGGTGACAGTCCGTTGTGTACAAAATCAAAGGGCAGAGGCACGGGTTTAAACACCGGCTGCTCGGTTTCGCACGGTTTTCGGCTCGTTAAATCAACCCCCCCGACCCTTACGACCCAATAGTTGTGCTTCAACTTTAAGAGCAACTCTTAAAACTTAAAATTAACTTGTAAGTATTAAGATTGCACCGAAATCCCAGGCAATTTCATCGAAAATTCTATGGATTTCTTTTTAAAGACCAGGCAATATCCAAGGGAAGAAAGTAGAGTGTATTCGGCAAGAATCGGCGAATAATCGATGGGGAATTTTTCTCGAGGGTGCCACGGAGGAGATGACGAATGGGAGCGTGACTACTTGGCGGAAGTTTTCTGGAAAAAAAATCATGTTCGCCCATAGAAGAACCCTTCTTGTCTATTCACTCGAGTTGCCCTTCGCCAGCTTTATCGATTTCTTTTCATCGCGATACGAAAATAGTTTCGAGTGGCCCGACGGAACTCGAGGGCTTCTTAAGGCAGACGAAAGGGTGTACTTCTTAGTGACAGGGAGCCCAAAATGGCGCTCTGATACAGGAACACCCCTGGAACGTACTGTACACGGGAAATGCATTAAATTCCGCCAGTTGAAATAACCTTGATGAAAGAAAAACACGCGAGATCGGAACCGCCTCCGTTTGCAGCGGAACCAAGTGTTCGAAACGGGAACCTATCACCGATCTCCCATGGAGAATTCTCGGCAGCCCCGATTCCTCGTTAATCCGCGCCCGGAATTGGAAAGAAAGGCGCGGCAAATGTAAGTCGATCCGTGAGTTAATTAACAAAGGAACAACGACGCGAGAGCGAGAGGGTGAATTGGGGTAGGTGGCGAACGGGAAGAGGAACATAGGGAAAACAGAGCAAGACCAAAGAGAGAAGAAAGAGCGGACAAAGCTGACGCAAAATTTATCCACGCTCCCGCACAATGTCAATGAACCTTTCTAGCCCGGGTGTGTTGCGTCTCGTCGGACAAAAACGCAACGCGGGAGCAACAGAAGCAAGGGCCGAGGGCGGCAGGCGGAGAGAGGCGGAGGATGTTTTAATTGGACCAAATAACAAACCGTGATTGTTAGCGACAATCAGCCCGGTCGCGCGTTCGCCTCGCCAAAGCAGTGTCGAGGAACATTGGCGCCCCACGCTAACAGGATCGTTTCTCCCTTGTTTTCCCATCGGTTCGCTAGAAATTGCGGTGTGGACCAGTCTCTCCATCATCGCCGAATGCCGCAGTTTCTTTGGCCACGTAGATCCAGTCGATCTCCGCCCGGGATCAGGGTGCGGACATTCCGAAGCACGATAATCGTGTGGGCAGCGGCGCGAGAAGGGAAGATCGCCGAAGGACGCTGCGATGATTCGATGAAGGGAGCGGTTAAGAGGTAATGACTGTGTTTTGAGCGGGTGGAATAATGCGGCCGGGCATTACGAGGACTTAAACGTGGAATAATGAGAGATGATTGTAATTAAATTGGCAGCGATTGCGCAACGCAGTGCCTTCGAATCTCGTGATTGCTGCACGTCCGATGGCAGCCCGTCCGGAGCTCCGTGTGGGGAAATTGGAAAGTCGGGATCCTCAGCCCTTCGAAGTGGATTGAAGATTGAAACGCGGAGGTCCCTCCTCTCTCGAGCCTCGCCGAATTTTCGAGCAGATTTAATCCCCATGGGGGAGCTGCTCCGAGCACACCCGGTATATAGATGGCCGAGTCCGTGTCGCCGCTATTGCGTAGATCGGGGAAGGATTTTAATACGAAGAGAGCCGCGAGGTAGGCAAGCCTCGTAAATACAGTTTATCCGGTGGCACGCCCATCCACGCTCATTATTCCGAAATATCTCATTCCACCGGCATAGCCAGCCCCCGGTCGTCGTCATCGCGCCGTGTCGCCAGATTTAAAAAAGTCTTATCTCAGACACGGGCCGGAGACAGAAAGAGGAGAAAAGGGAGAGAGAAATGGCGAAAGGCAGCGAGGGTGGGGGGTGGGGGGGGGCGAGATTGGAAATAAGAAAGAGAGGCGCGCGAGCTGCTGCCCGTAGCCAGAGAGCAACTCGCCACGGGGGAGGACGCGCTGGAAACGTTAATTGTCCAATAAAGCCGAGTTATGGCCGGCAAAAATATGCCGTTAACGGTCTCGCAAGGAGACCTGGAAATGACGCGGAAAGACGTTACTTTTCGCTTAACTTTCCCATCCAGCCGCCCCGAGAACCTTGTTATACCAGCCACTAATTCTTCCAACGGAATCGGGAGCGATCGGTCCAGATCCATCGGAGTACATATATCGCGGGGAAACGTTCGAGTGCTCGTTGTGCTTTTTAATTGTCTGCCCTGGAAGTATAGTCGGGGGAGAAAGATCGTGGGTCAGTCTGGCAATCACGGCTGCATTCAGCCTGTCTCCCGATAATGGCCGCTTCCTCGAGCCGGCGTCTCGCAGGATCAAAATATTTCAATCCGAGGAGCCGTGGCTCGGTGACACAATGGCGGCACGTGTTAATGGGATTAGTCGGGTTACTACGGGGGCATACAGGAGACACCGGGACGAGACCGAAGCGTGTGGCCCACGCATGGATCCTGGTTGTCAGGATGTGCTGCACGGCGGGCACCACGGGGAGAGCTCCGGGCGACATCCACCCGAGCTACACCTTTACATAATCCTGATATTTATAGATATTTGTTATGGCACTTTCGACGTGGCACGCATCAAGCGATAAAGTTTCATTGCCTCCGAGGGGACTGGTCTCGGCCGGCCACCGGAGAGAACCAAAGTTAATCGCGGGGAACAAGATACGAGGCTCGCTCCCGTCGAGACAATCGCGTCGTAAAGAACGCATTGCGAAACACACGGCGGGCAGAGCGTGATTCGCGAAATAAATACCGTCGCCGGATTACACCGCCTAAAAGCGGGCACCGCGGTTTTCTCGGCGCAATCAGGGTCAGAGAAGAAAGGGAAAGGTGGCGCGAAATCGCCTTTGCTTCCCTTTCGAGGACACAAGTAGAAAATCAGATTACCCGCGGGACGACTTAATAAATTTCCGCTCGCCCCCTGCTCCAACCTCGACCCGGGGGCCGGAAAATAAAGGAACGTTTCCATTAACGTCTCCGGTTAGTCGATTAATCGCAACGTGCCGCGCGACGCGTTGGAAATCCGCCTCTTTGGCGAGACTTTCCCAGGACGCGACGTCGAATTGTGGCCAGCCGCGTCGAAGGGAGCCCGGGCAGAAATGAGAGAACGGAGTAAAGAAGTTCGAGGGGACAGTGCGACGCGCGAAGGAGAGGAATTTCTCAAGAGACGGAAGAAGGAAGGAAGGAAGGAGCCGAGGAAAATGAATTCGGTGTCCCCGCGGCATGGAAGCTGAACATCCCATACAAGAACTCCCCGGGAACAGGATTGCTCGGGATTATGATTATCCTTGCCGCGAGGAACGAGTGATTTATCCTGTCGCCGTCCTCATTACCGCTCCCGGTCACATAATCCAACCTGCTGCCACACCCAGCTGACCACTCGCGCATAGATTAAGGCACGTCCATATCGGCGTAGGTGCATCCTGCGGGCTGCCGTGTAAATTAACCGGGCAGCCAGCGAAATAGATATTTACCGTCACCGGCCGTCCTTTTCGTTATTCCGGCCCGCGGGCCTCGATTAACGGCGAGATTTATCGAGCCTCGGGACCATCGATCTCAAGCCGCGGCGGGGAAAAAAAAACAGGGGGTCCAGCGAGATGGTCCAATTCGTGGACAACGAAAGGGAGGAACGAGGAGGCTCCGACTGCCCGGCCAGATTTTCCAACGGGAATCAAGCGAAACTTATCGTGTATCTTCCTGTCCCCGGCGAAATATATTTTTCTAAAGATATAGCCGTTTAAGCGGGGGCTTTTTCATCGCATGCACGCTCGAATAGGGAGACTCGGCCGATACCGGGCGCGGTTCGCGTGGATAACGCGGCGGAGGGGCGAGAGAAACGGAACGGGGTAGGTGGACGGGATTTTTACCGAGAAGAACATAAATATGGGGTATTATTCTCCGGAGCTGGTCGGTCGGCTGGCTGTCCCTCTGATTTATAGGCTCGGCTTGTGAACACGGCTGCCGGTATTTTTATTTAAATTTAATACACTCCACTTGCCGGGCGGGGGTGTATTAGGCAGCTTTAATAAGCGGCCCGCGCGCGGGTAAATGTGTGATGCACGGGGCGCCCGTGTTGATGATGATAAACGGCCGAAATTCTCGCGACTTTCCCTCTAACAAGCTGAATCCTAAACAGAAGTCCATCTGACGGCGCGGATGCTGGACACTCTTGGCTACCACGCCGGCCACTGTCGTTCACGGACAATGTATTCTATCTGAAATCATTCCGGACGAATCATCCGAGCAGGAAAGCTTCTAGGATCTCGCGCGCCGCGGATTAAAAACTACTTCGTCATGATATCTAACAGGGTATCGATGTCCGTCCGACACTAATTCGAGGGTGAGTTGTGTACGCTTGAGCTTCTGATATGTACATACGCTAAGTCGATCCTTCTCGCATGATGGATCGGGTTAATGTAGCGTATTACGCATTTACGCAACACGCAGACGGTTGGCCCGCGTTGATCCTCAGCTCGTGGGCGCAGGGTAAGGGTGGCCGTGGGAGAAAACGCAATGGGTGCTCCGGCCTGGCAGGCAGGTACATCTATAAAGAGGGGTTGCGACGCGTCGATAAGATCCCAGAGTGATTTAATTCCTGCCACATCCCATCCGCGTCTAACGAACCTACGTCTACGAAAATCGGAGAAGAACAATTCTTTCGTGAGCCAAAAAACAGCCTAATCCCTCAAGGGACTTTGGTATCCAGAGAAGGTTAACCTCGCGTCAAATGGAATCTGAATACTTTCAGAAGAACGATTTGGGGAACCGAAACAGGTGTCCAGAGAAGAGAAGATGCACTTTGCATTACAGGATCCCGTGTCACTTGAACGGACACCTGACCACCGCTACGTGTATAGGAATGAAAGAAAGCAACGATATCCGTGGCTCCTTGCAGCGTGGATCGCGAGAGGATTCAACGGTGCGCAGAATAGCCACGGTTTCCAAAAATTCCTACAATACAGGCGCGAGGGGGTGGGTCCGGACGACTCTGACGAAGCGAGAGGGAGAGGTTTATTCGCGGACAATATGTTTCCTCGTGCTTGCAACGAGAGAAGCGCCGCTCTGGGGTCGTCGCTTTTGGGGTGGCTCACGGGGCTTGTAACTCGGTTAAACTGGCACGGATATTTCATTAGCCATCCCCCCCGAAGAGAGTCGACCCCCACGTACGACCCCAGAAGCCCGTGGCACGGAACAGAGACACGGGCAGAGGGCTGCGCGCCTCCTCTGATCCTCGAAAGGCATCGTCGTTTCGCTGTTCGAGGCCTCGGCGCATTAAGTCGAGTGCCACGCCACCCCACTTTCCGCTAAATTGTTGACACGACAAATATATCGCTCCTCGTTGTGTACCCTGTTCTGCCGCCTCCTCTCGAGGGTGCGTTTCGAAAATTCGGCCAAACGGGGGACACGCAACTTTTCCAGCCCCTGTTATGATTTTAACTGCAACCCTTTGCCGTGCCCCTCGAGGGGACGTTTGCGCGGGCAAAAGGTAAAATAGAAACTGTAACTGTTTAGTGATCCGGCAAACAGAGGAATTATCAGCGCTTTCGAGAAAGCCTCGAATGACCAGCCGCCTGGCCGTTTCCCGTCGGCTCGCCACAAAAGCGGCGCAGCAGGAAATACGACCAGCGCGTCCGTCATTCCCGGCAACGACGAAACTCCTTTCGCGGAAGTGCATCCTGAAGACGTATATAGTGTCCTTTAAATTCTGGCTGGCTTATTTCGCGAGGCGAAGGTGGCCAGGCCTTAGAGGGCTGTACAGCTGGTGGACGCGGGGGGGGGGGGAGGGCGAGCTGTTATCACGGACATTAGCTTTCAACGGGTCTCCCAGGATATATAAAAGTAGCCCGGGGCGGCCATTACTCGGACATTGTCCGCGCGAGTCTCTTTTCCTTCTTTCCGTCTGCTTTCCCAGCCCTGCCTCGCCTTCTCCGTACTCGCCTGTCTTTCTCCGTGGAATCGCCTCGACCGAGGTGCGACGGCAGCCGACGAGGGAAAGAGAGAGGTGGAGAGGGAAACGGGAAGAGAGGTCTCTCCTTATCAGAATTCCTGGTCCGTTCCAGCGTCACCTTGTCGCAAATCCATTTCGCAGTCGGCGAATTTCCACTCGTACACGTCCCTGGATTCGGGACGAGGGCTGAGTTTCAATCGCGGCGAATTTCCTTCGGCTCCTTCGGCCCTTTTTCTTCCACCACCTCTCCCTAGTTGCTCTCGCCTTCGCGACGAGAATGGAAGAAGAATCTCTTAATGGATCGTGCCTAATTCGAGCTGGAGGGTCTCCCTTGTGCGAATCCTCGGGGTTGTATCGAGAGAATCGTGTGAGTGGGTGTTGCGGTTTGCGAGTGAGGCTCCACTAATAGTAGTCGGATTGTTAGACACGCTAGTTTCAAGAGTTGGAAGTGGATAAATCTTCCCCGAAGTGAGAATATGGGAATGCTGGTGTAATAAGTACGCATACCTATCGTGAATCGCACCCCAGAACCATTATCGTCCGCTAATAAATCCACATATTTCCCGTTAATTAGCCTCTCCCCCCCCCCCCGCGCTAAAATTGCCAGGGAATCTGCTCGATGGAGCTCGCGCATGGCTGGTCAGAGGACTCGGATGCTGCCGAGTTAGGAGACGGGAAGCAATTATCCGGTTCGAGATCGCGGCTCGAGCCGTTCCCTCCCTTTATTCGGCCCAATGGGGTAAAAAAGACTGAAATATTGGCAAGCGGTATCTCAACAAATTAGCTCGATGAAATGCAGATGGAACACAAAGTGAGGCTGGGTGGAAAAGGGCGAGAGAGGGCGAAAGACAGGGGCCAACCGAGCGGGAGCGAGAGGAAGAGGGATCGGGCAAGAGGAGGGGGGAGAAGGGAGGGCGAAGAGAGCGCGAGGGTAATAGAGAGAGGGAGAAAGGGAAAGAGAGGGTGAATCAAAGTAAAGTCGTTCAGACTCATTGAACTGGAAGTAACCGACAGAGTGGCTTCCGCGCCTGCCGCTACTAATCTTATGCAATTACTTTACAATTCACTTTGCCGGTTGGCACTCACTGCCGATAGAACAATCTCTGAAATCGAGTTACCCCTCGAAAGTTTTCAGCCGACCCCGCTCTCTCTCGCGCCCCGCGACTTTTTCAGGTAACGCCTGCCGAGCTCTGCCGCGACACCCGATAATATATATCGTTTTGAACGGTCCCTTTTCGGATACATTGCCCCTTTATCGCTTTCCCTTCGTTCTACCACGGAATCTCAGTTCCCTCTGGATCGTAGCTGCAACTTTCACCACGCACTTCTCATTCCTTTCCTCCTCTACGATTTTAACTCCTCTTCTTCTTCTTCTTCTTCTTCTCTCTCTCTCTCTCTCCCTCCCTCTCCCTCTCCGTGCACTCAGAGTAACCGTTCGCCGAAAATAAAACGTGGACGACGATCCCGGGCGAAATGAACGAACAAAAGGGAGATCAACGAGACTCCCAACCGCGTCACAGAGCGAAGCTGCAACGGCGCGGCGGACGGGAGTATCATTAAAGCGGAGCGGAAATATAACGCGTCGGAACCGAAGCCGGGGACCGGTATCAATATCTTGGCACAGTCCGCCCGTATCCCTATCCAATCTTAGTTATTGAAAAACTACAAGACCATCCTAAACAATGGCGGCCCCATGGGGGACGGGAAAGGCAGCGCCATTTCATTAAGGAGCGCTCTCCGCTGCTCCTCGAGCCGCGCTTCTGCGATTCAATTCGCATAGAGCCGAAGATCGAAATACTTTTGTGGGCGATCGAACTCGAAAACTTCGACATCCGTCGAGGGGGAGGAGCGAGGGGGCGGCAGGGTGGCGCGCGGCAGCCATTCCCAGAAATTAATTTCTCCCCGCGTGTTTTCGCATCCTTCTATCCATTTAGCCTGATTTGATACGGCGGCTCCCCGCCGGTGGAACGGTTGCTGCCGACAGCAGCGGCGAGATAAAAATCGTTCGTTACGTGGCTACATGTACAGGCTAGGCGACCTCCTTATCGGACGTCGCGATCTTCCCGATCAGATGTACGGAGCCACTTGAAGATCCACTTGACGAGCAGGGAACTCTGTTACGTTCGACCGTCAGCTGGACTTCTGTTGTTACGAGGGCCAGCGAATTAATCAGGCTCCGATGCACGGAGAACGATACTCGATCTCGAGCACCGCGATCGCAGCCGGTCCATTACCATAATTATTGACGATCGCTGGTCGCAACGTTCGTTCTTTTAGAATTTTAAACGTTCCATGACTCTGAAGATTCCCATGGATCCTGGTAACTGTCCACTGTGTCCAACTTGGGGATGCTCGTAAGTTCCGTGATCTTTTATTCGGGAAACAATGGAGCACTGCGCGGACCCCCATAACTCGGCGAGTTCCATTCGATTCCTGAAATTCCATTGACTCGACCACCCCCCCCGAGTAATCGCAGTAATTTCAAGGCGACCAGCCGTGGCGACGTATCCCCCGTCACCACGCCGATAATTGCTTGCTAACGGGGCCCGGTGCCGGACAAAACAAACAGCACCATATGGGCCACGAAGAGGAAAGAAGGAGGAAGAGGGTGGGGAAAGGGGGTGCGCGGTCAAATACGGTCCCGAAAACGCCCCGATGGTGCAGCAACGCTGCTGGGGGGGTGCGTTGCATCCGCGATCGAGATACGCCCATGTAATCAAGGGGACCAAAGGGGCAACCCCTTGTTACACCCCCGAAAAGCCTCCCTTACAACGATATGGTGAGCCGTGATTAACTTTTCGTCGTGGCGCCGCGCCCCATTCATTTACCATTCATTCGCGTCCGCACGGATTACTGCTGGTCCCAGTGTGCGCGTGTACGTGGAAAGATCAGAGAACCAAAAATCACTGACTGACTGACTGACTGACTGAACGAGCGATTTCAGCGTCGCTTACACGTAGCCGGATTGCCCGGCCGCCGTTTCCCCGAGCAAGAGGAGCGAAATTGCAAATGTAATCGCTGAGCGAACGGTCCTTGGCTGTTGGATTTTTCAGTTGGAAAGTACCAGCGACGTCCAGCTCGAGCGATTCTCTACCCCGGAGAGCCAGTAAACAGGGTAATTGGCGGGTGATTTCCAACGGCGATCGTCCCCCGAAGACCGACATTCGCAACGTCCTCGGGAGATGTCCCGATAAAGCCAGAGACCCCTGCAATTCTGGCCCAGCATCCGCTTTAAAGTGAGCCCCGTGACTCACCGCCTTAAAACCGCGGCACAGTGACAAAGAGCAGAAGGGGTTTCCGCCCTCTTCGCTCCAAGATTTAATGCCCGTTGGTTATCAGAGTAATCGTGGATCTCACCCCACCGACTGGCGCGGCCCGATTTCGACGGCCCTCACGGGGCGACCGTTGATTGAAACGTTCTGATTGCGCCCCCCCGGGGGGTGGCATGCGGGTGCCAACGAGGGGGGGTGGCCGCCCCCGCTCTCCTGCGAGGCCCGACCGTGGCACGTACCCACTTATTTGGTAGTCTAATGTCTAATGCGAACGTCACCGTGACGAGGAGGCTGATGATGTCGCTCGTGACTCGATAGGAAGGAGAATGGCACCCCTCCGAATACCGTGGATTTGTGGGAAGACTTGCTTGACGCGTTGCCTTTTCTGTTAATTGATTATTGAGATTGCTGGGAGACAGTGGCTTTGGCGGAAGACGAGACGGAAAAATTTCTTACGATTATTAAGAGAGGAAAGCGCGTCCCCTCCGAGGGGAGGAAAGGGGGACAGACGGAAGCTTCTTCGATATCGTAGGCGTAACCGAAGCGATTTCAGCCCCAGCACACTTATCCCGGTGCACGCGTGAGATCGAAAAATCAGCCACTCGAGGGCGCGAATTGAAAATCTGGCCGTGATAAAAAAGACGAGGGGAGAGGGGACGATCCTCCGGCAATTTCTTGCGCCCCCGGCGCGATAAAGCGTAGTCGCGGCGAGGATGGCGACGGAGAGAGGAGCAGGAGGAGACGAGAGGCTGGAGGAATGGGAGCCACGGCTGGTCGGGGAGGATGGTCTATCAGCATATTTCAAAGATAAGCCTGGCCACCCTTCTCGGCGAACCCCTGCCGGGCCATCAGCCATAATAACAATCCGATATGATTACGCTATAATCGTAACGCAGCCAGCGAAGCGGCAGGGCAAAATTACGCCGGTGAATTGAGATACCGTGTTTACGTCTTCCAAAGTGCTCGCATAAACAAAATTAAACGGCTACACCCCTGCCACCCAGCGTTAACTTTACGCCGTGGAAATCGGCGAGGCTGATTTTCCACTTCCTAACAAGAACACTTCATCCCGAAAATCGCTAAAAATCTCCGCCCGATCGTATCAGGCAACTGCGCCCCGCTGGTACCAGAAGCATTTCCTAGAAATCACGATACCAGAAAAGAAACCGCAAGTGTCGTCACGTATCTCTGTTCCCAGTAGGGTAAAGGCAGGTAATATGGAACGGCACGTAAAATGGAACTTCATAAAATTTCGATAAAGAAATAACAAGCTCTTCAGGCAATCGTGTATACTAGATCCCTAGACACAATAGACGATAATACTGACAATTCAGCATCAGTCGGACATGTATCATTGAAAGGGAAACGTTTATATTTTTCGTGGGGTCCAAAAGTTTCTGAAAAGTGTATCAAACAGTTAAATATTGCAGTGAAGGAATGTTAAAAAGTATTATTTTGATATAATATATAATTAAATAAGTGTGTTCTCGATTATTCAAAAATAGTTTACCAATAAAGTTACTTTCGTTTTAGTATAATTCTTAATTTCTTCTTGGAACATGCGTGTACGTAATATGGAACATACCGAGTAACATAGATGAAGTTAATAATGACGATGGCGACGATGATGCGGAATACTTATTTTGTGATGGTAATTATAAAAATAATGACACTCAAAAGTAGACCCAATGTATTCATTGGATTCAGTGGGCACACGAAGAATGTGCGGCTTCCCACGTATTATTCACGTGTCCAACGTGTAGGAGACGCAGAAAGCACGAATAAATTCCAAAAATGATATATATTTATTTATTTGTATCTCCTACTTAATAAATCATCATTTTTAGTAAAAAAAGAGTAAAGATTTTTGAGTTTTCTTAACAAATTTCCTAGGTATTCCACATTAGGGCCCATTTTTGCGAACGGCCGATTTTCACTCGTTTCAATTTTTTTTTTACTATAAATGCAAAACAATTGGATTTTTTACATTTGATTATGTAAATATGATAATCATTAGTTCCTTCGTCCCCTCATGTCAGTTTTATTAAAAGAAAACAAATTCCCCTACTTTTGACAAGCTTTTTAAATCAGATGTTCCATATTACCTGCCTTTACACTATACCTACCACCGGGACAAGGGGAACCGCTTCATCCTCCCAATCGCATTGATTCTCAGGATGCAAGAAGCGAGACACTCGAACGGGGCCGCAATTTCGCAGTGACCTTCGTCTCCGTGGCCAAGTCGCGGGTTCGACGTCTAGAGTCTAGAGAAAGGGGTTCCCGCAGAGGGACGTCCGCGAGTCGGGGGTGGCTGCAACGTATTCCGTTCCCCCGAAGATCGGGACAATGTGCCCTCGACGTCACTCTCAATGCCTCGAATGTCGACGGGGGAGGACAGGGGGGGGGGACTTAGAATCCGGCTAGGAGGATCTCGTTCGAGGAAAAACCAGCGACCACTCGGTGGAAGGAAGACAGAGCCGACTAGAGGGGGCCGAGCGGAGGGTGGGGAACGGCGGAGGCAAGGGTAAGAGAGAAGAGGGACAGAAACGATCAGCAGTCAGCTGACGAGAAACGAATATAATGGCGGTAGGAGAGAGAGAAAGAGTGGAGGAGGACGTAGGGGAGGAGAGAGACTCTCACTTTCCTGTCGGCAGCCGACGGTCCGGATTGTCGATGGAATGCTAAACGACCCGGAATCGCTGAATCGGTATTGAGTCCTCTTTCGTGGTCTATCGTCCTTTCCTCTCCTTCTGGCGACACAGAGTGGCTTGGCCCGCTCTCCGTCTCGCCCACTTTCACCCATTCCTTCTGCCACCTAGCCGCCAACTTCCGACCGCCCTTAGCATGCCGGTGATTGTGCTCGACGTTTTGTACGAATTTGCCTGTTGACTTCGATACCTCACCTTCTGACGAGTCGCCCGGCACGGGGATCGAATATCGTCGCCAACCTCGTAGCAGAGACTCGGTACCCGAAGAGGACACTGGGCGAGATTGTGCGTCCGGACTGATTCTGCGAATTCAAAAGGCTTCGAAACCGCGGCCGGGATAAACAGACCACCACCTGGGGCGCCAGAGACCGATCTCTAATTCACGTGGCGCAGCATCGGTGTCTCGAACCTGCGTGTCAGTCCGCTCCTATCATCTTTCCGCGCGCACAGCCCCCGAATACGGCGCACGGACGAGCGGAGGGCTCGTGTGTACGCGCGAATCGGTGTACGTGTGTACGTTCCGTTCGGCATTATCCGAGCTCTAGTATCTGATGACCCGCCCAGGGCTGCGTCTGACAGCAGCAGCCGGGAAATGAGGACTTCTAGGAGGCGAGTCTACGGGGGGATGAGTTTTGCGGAGGGCACTCCGCTCCGCGCGGGTTTTGCGGGTAGTGGAGCGGGGGCGAGGGATGGGCGCCAGGAAAGGGGGGGGGGTGACAGTCTTCATGTCATGCACTTAAATATGTACCGAGATAATGCCGTCGAGAGGACCTGCGGGGCTCGCCGAGTTCTCGAATGGAATGGAACGACCCGGAGTGTTTCAGACAGTTTGTTTACCAGCCGAGTGTTCCTAGCTCTCCTCTCTCACTCTCCTTCGCTCCTTCGCTCCTCCGCTCTCCTCGTTCACCGTCAACCCTCTCCTCCACCGGCTCTTTAAACGGCGCTCTCTTCCGGTCGATTGATATCCACGGATGCTTGTCCGAGTTGTGGGCTACGACCGCGCGGACATGCGGGGTTAATTGAGTTACAGTGAACCCGGGGTGTCGCTGACAGGGCGCTTGAACTTCCATTTACCCCGTGCCCTGGGTAAATCGTAGGGGGCACCCTCTGATCGGCTCGTCTAGATTCCAGAAGACACGGGCCCTTGGCGAAAAGTCTTTCCACCGCGAAGGTACAATCCCTGTAGCTCCAGTTGCCAGAGAATTGACCACCGCGGGTCACAGGCAACTTACGAAACTGGGAAGAAGTGGCGAAGCACGTCAGGAAGGGAGTTAATCGATAGCGTGCGTGGGGCTTCGCCAGAGGCATCGTGTCGGTGGCATATGCGAGCGGAGCCGTGTGTGCGTATGCTAATGCGAGAATAAACGGTTCTATTAGAAGAGCCAACAAACGCCCCACTCGATGAGCGCGGGGATTTGAATACATAAATACTCGAGTTCCTGGCGGGCGCGGGAATGTATACGCGAGGCGGGTGCGCGATCTGCATACATTCAGGGTCGGAGGGTGTGATGTTTTAATCCGGCGAAGGCCCCGCGATTATTTCAACGGGGATGATTCCGCGATATGCAAAGGTGCTCGGGAATTAACCACGATTTAGCATGAAGATGGCCGATAGAATTCAGCCAGACCAGGGTGCGAGGAATATGGATGATTGATTTCGTCTCAGGGCGGTGCAATTAAGTTCCCAGCGAGTATCGATTCGAAAAGAACACCGTAGCGAGGCGGAGGCTGGGGGGGCGAGGAGCATGGTCTCCGTAGAATATCTTCGATTCGCCCAAGAGGCAGTCGGTGGGAGAGGAGGGAAGAGGAGCAGGACAGAATTCAGCACAACGAATTCCTGCAGCGCGGAGGAACAGTTTCCAAGGGACTTCCCAGTCGTCGCCCGGCAACTCGAGCATTCCCGTACCAACCTCTTAGCCATTCCCCAAATACCCGTCCACTGGCAAGTCACTTTGTCTAATACCCGGCAAACTTTGTCGATTTGTCTCCGACTGCGGCCGCCTGCCTGCGCACTGGTATACCGACAAATCCTCGAAAACTGTAGCCAAAAGGATGTCCACCTTTCCAACAGCTATCCCGAACGTCTTCCCCTAAAATTCATCGATTAAAAATCCGTCCTCCACCCCGGAAAGGACGAGGCACGCGCGTCCCTCCCACCCTGTCGACGCGAGACGTCGATGGAGCGGCGGGCAACACCGCGGCAGAAAAATAGAATCTTCAGTTTTCTTGGCAGGCAAAAGGAGAATTCCCGTGGCACTCGACTAATGGATGCTGGGGAGTAGTCTTATGGCAGGGTGGAACGAGAGTATAACGCTGCACGGACGAAGACGGGAGTCGCGCGGGGCACGAAGGAGCCGGGCGGAGCGAGCGAGAAGGAGGACGTCGCGACGCCAAACTTTAACTCGTTAATTACCGGCGCGAGGGCAACTTCTTGCCGGCGCTCGAATATTTCAAACTATTGTGTTCGTAAACCCCTCGGGCTTGGCTCGGGCAAGGAGACCCTCTGTATATATAGTACACGCTAAGTCCTGCACTCCTGCTCCTGCTCCAGACTCCGTTGCTCCGTGTACAATCACACGGACGAGCGTCTGCGAGCGGGTAGATGCGCGCGAGTACACGTGTCCTTTGCACAACCACAACCACTTCCTAGTCTGCCCCTTTCTCTCTCTCTCTCTCTCTCTCTCTCTCTCCCTCTCTCTCTGTTCTGGTCGAGTCCCTCCCGAATGTCCCAGAAATCCTCGGCTGCGAGTCGACTCGACTCGAGTGCCGTTGGACCAAGAAAGGGGGTGGAGGCTGAAGAAATTGAAGAAGAGAGCCGGCTAAGAGAGACGAGGCGGAGGGCTCGCAGCCGAGCACCTCGGGGGAAAATCCCGATCGATGGGCGCACAATGGCGTCGATAAACGTACGAATTAATCCAGCAGTAATTTGCTTGAGAGCTTGCAACTAGTTCCGCGATTACTCCGGGCCCTGTTGCTGTTGTCGCTGGCGTTACTCACCGACGCCTCTGCCCCTTCGATTATTTCAATTATCGAAAGTTCCCGCTCGCGCTCCAGACGGAGCCGTAGAGTTTCCTCGCCTCCCAAGGTGGCGAGGTTCCGCGCGACCCCACCGCGTCGGCAATCACAGTGTTTGGAACACGAAAGAGGCCGAGAGGCGTCGCGCGCCGAAGAAACCCCCAAGTCGAGCACCCCGAGACCTATTTTGGGTCGTTTCAACGTCGAGCATTTCGACAGATTTACAGGCAAATGCCTGGCACGTATAGGCAATAATGTTCATTTTTCTGAAGAAGCACCTGCTCCAGATTGGGCGGTCCAGCGAGAGGGAATCGCGCCCGGTCCTTCAACATCTCGTCGTCCGGAAGGAACAAACTGGGAACGTACCGTTTGCACGGGGAACGAGGGTGCAACGGAGAATCCGGAAAAAAAAGAGAGGGAACGAAAAATGGAGAAGGGGAGGTGAAACTCGGGGAAACTGAGACAGAGAGGGATGAAGGCGGGGAGAGAGAAGGAGGAACCTCGCATCCCGGGGGCAGTTCGTACATAACGTTAATTGTCGCAATTATTACGATATTATAATTCACCCTAATTGTACGGCCAATCGGCACGCGAAGTGCTTAATTGCTTCTCCCACGGTGGAGAGGGAACGGACGCGGGAATTGCGGGCGCAGAAGGGGGGGGGGCGAGGGGAGAGGGAAAGGTGCATGCAATTAAATTAATCGCCACCACTCTAGAGCACAATGATAATCCCGGTAACACTGGTACTTTCTAGAGTCCTCGTCCCGTATTTGTTGTATTTCCCAGCGGTGTTCGAAGAAAGAACAAACGAGGAAAATTCCAGCTCGCGGGTAGCAACGATGATTCGTGGGCCTGGCTAGTGTGGGCCGCGGAGACAGGGGAAAGTCTGCTATGAGAATATCGACGAAAATAACACGGCACGTGGAGTTTATGAACTTGGCAGACTGATTAGAAGCTTAGGAAGCAGCCAGTCGTCCGATACTTAGTTTGGACTCTGCGGAGAACGTGGTGACGCAGTGGCCGGACAAAGGTCCGTCAGGGGAGCGGAAAAACCTGGTAAGTTTCGACGCTTGGGCGGGAGAAATAAGGGCGAGCAGCGCGGCGTTGCTCGTTTAATTCCTTGGCTCGCTTTGTGCGCGCCGGGGCTCGCGCTCTTCGGCGGTTCACGGGCGAACAAGGGAAATATATTTAACGAGGTACTTTAAAAAATAATTTCATTTCCACCGGGGCTCCTCGGACGGTGCACGCAGCCTCGGAGAAACAAATAATTACGTCTTATTGTTTGCGAGCCGTTGTTATAAGCAGCGCAAGAAATTTCCGCGCGTCGCAATTCCGCGGGTTGGGGGCGAAGGTGCACCGAATCGACGATTCAAGTCGCGGCACTTTAATGAACGCACCGATGAAGCGATTAATGCGAGAGCGAGGTATTTCTTATTCGAAAGGACCCGCAGGCTGGAATGTCAAAAATAATGGGTCTATTGTTCGCGGGCAGGCCGAGCATTCCTCGACAGCAAACACGTCCCCGTCGCACATTTTCTTTTTCGTTTTCCACGATACTCCCCTGCTTTGTGCTGCTCTTAATAAGCCCCCGCCTCCATACGCATCGACGTGAAACGAGCGGGAGGACAACGGGAGACGCGAGGCGATCGTACACAGTGGGCGTTCATTTTGCAGATGGGAATGGCCCCTTCACACCCCGAAGACTTCGTTATCCAAAATCCCCTGGGCGTGCTCATTTGGGTCGCGTCTCGAAGCGTCTTCGGCAAGTTGGTTCCCACTCAATGCCAGGATACCTCAGGCACTTCAGGCTGAAAAATCTCCGGGGGCTTCCGCCCGGCCGTTTTATTGTTCTCCCCGCGGGGCCCCTTAATAAGCCAGCGACACGTCGCCGCGAATGCTCCCATCGTAGCGGAAGACGCTCGGCCCAACAGCGAGAAACGGCGGATAGCACGCTGGTTCACACCTGGCCAGCCACGTTATGCGAAATCCTCCAGGCACAGGTGACGTTCTCGGTTCGGGGCGCACGTCCGTGGAAAACGGGAACGCAGCCCCGGCGGGATGAGGCTAATGGACAAAAGGGTAGGAGCGAGAGAACGTGGTGCGCGAGAGCGCAGCCGTGAAAGGGTGCAACCAACGATTAACAACGAGAGGGCCGAGAGTGTCGGGCCAGAGTGTTGTCTTCGCGTGTCGTTTTCACGCAGTCGTCGTCCTCGACCTGCTCTCTTCTGTTTCCATCTCTGCTCTCTTCTTCCTACCCTCCCCCCGTGTTCTCCAGCCCGCCCCTCGGGTTCAGAGGGTCGCGTCGCCTGGTTCGCCTACGTCGCGCTGCCCCCGGTTCGCTTTTCCTAATTGAAAGACGACCCTGCTCGCTCCCTGCCCACCACCCCCAGCTTCATTATGCAGAATCTTCGAGGCGTTCGTCCGCGTCGTGACCACTGGGGAGGATCGAAGGCGGGAGAGTTGCAACGGGATTGTTGATTAAGATAATCGGGAATGGAGGACGGACGTGGGCTGCAACTGAACCGCATTGCCGTGGATCAAGCTTCGTTGCGGGTCAATTTAGAGAGGAGCGAAGAATGTCACAATTGGGGGCCGGAGAAATGTTAAGACAATAAGTGGAACAGTGCTCGCATAGTTCTTTTCGAGGCTCGATCCCGCCAACGGCGACCGGAAGCGGCAGGCTAATGAACAATGAAGCAATGCGACGGCAGCACGCGCTGCACCGTGAAAGGGTGCAGCCAATGATGAACAGCGACCCTAAGGGTGTCGTTGCGCCCCGCTGGCTGCGTATCTCGACGTTTGCCTGAGCTTGCTAGCGGCTCTGCTCTATTTCTTCCCTCTTTAGAAAAATGTCTACGTCCCCTGAATCGTCTCGGATGCTAATGCCGGTCTTTCAACCGGTCTATTCCATTCAATCGTTAGAGATGCCCAACAATTACCTCGTTCTACTACGTTTTAACGTCGCTTGGCAGTCTCCGAGTGCTCAGGATTTCGGCCGATTTCAAGAATCGCGAAAGTGCAAGCTAGAAAATAAGGGAGGCACGGAAGAGGGGGTGCAGTTACGCGGCGATTCTTTCTCGGGGAAGACGAAATCCACGCGTCGAAGTCTCGTCGAGGCTACGTGATAGATCGAGCCGCGTTACAAAGCAATTTTCAGGACTGGATAGACGCCGAGGCATGGAGACGCCTGCGAAGGCTCGCAGATGACGCCGAATGACGGGGCGTTCTCTCATTAGGCACGGAGAGTCGCGCGTGAATTATAGCCCTTAATTTACACCGGACCTCGTGTTGTTCTCCCCCGACTCTCTCGCGAGCAGCGGCTGGAAACTAGGCTAACGACGCGAACGCGGAAAGGAAGCCACTCGTCGCGGCTCGGTGTTCGGATCGATAAGCAAACTGCACTGTCACGTTGAAAAATGTGAGCATGACGTTGAAGACGCGACGAGGATTAGGGGCCAAGGAACGGTGCTCGTCCATTTCGATTTGGAAATCTATCCGCGATCAGCTGCAACGATTGAGACACTTCTCCCCGTAGGAGAATTGCTGGTGAAGCTGGAGTGTCGAAGGACTTTGATCTTCCCCGAGTCGCGGCCCAGTTCATCCACGCCCCCCCCCCCCCCCCCAGTTCTCTGAGGAATAATCGAATGAAAGGCAGGCAGGCAGCCGAGACGCGCGGGAAATGAAGCGCTGCCGCGGTAACCGCGACGTTCGGCGCGCGCGATTCGCGAAACAGCCGGCTGCTTTCTGGCGAAAAGGCCGCGCGAGGTGTCGTCGTTACGCGAGGTCGCTTTGACGCGCCTCCTACGCATCGGGCGCGACAAAAAGAGCTCGCCGAGAGAGTTTCGGGAGAAAGAGACGCGGCCTTTTCAGCCGTCCGGCTGGTGGCTGGTGAATTAAGCGGCACGCTGACGGCGAAAGGCGAAACGAAAAGGAAAAAAGCCTGCGGAAGGCTCGCGCGCGGGAGCGCGCTAGAGGAAAAAGGGAGCAGCAGCCGCGCGGAGCCGCCCGCCTGGCGTTTGATCCGCGAACGCCGAGCGGATTAAGCCGGAGGAACTCGCGCGGGAACGCCCCAACCACCGAGCTGAGTTGCCTCAACAGTCGACCAGCGCCGGCGGTCGGGCTCAAAGACACGATTCGAAGAGCGACTAACACCTGAAAAGGATCAACTTTCCCTCCACCCACGCCGATCCTCGTCGCGACACGCGGGCACGACACGCGATAATTAGCTCGCGAGCTAATTTCCCGCTGATTGTAGCGAATCATCGCCGAGTGTCGCGCGGGGATTAACGATGAAAGCTCCGAGCACGAGACAAAGAAGTGCCGTCAAAGAGGATTCTGTTCCTCTCTCTGAGCCGCGGGATGCGCTCGAAGCTGGCAAAGCTACGCATTTCGGCCGCGTTTGATGTCGAGCGCGTCGCAAAGCTACGGTCGCCGCTTCAATTTGAACCACCCGATCGTCATCGGATAACAGAATGATCGCCGTGCCGATCGAATCGCGGGGGCGGGGGCGGGGGCGGGGGGGGAGGAGCAGGCAGGCTGAAAGAGCGCGCGACGCGATTCCCGTGCAAAGAGAATGAAAAAAGGGAGGAGCAGAAGCGGAAAAACAGTCCAAGCTCGCCGTTGTGGCGAAACGAAAAAGCCGCGGTGGTGTTTTCCCGCGGGACGGCGAAACCGTCCAAGAGCCCGTTAAATTCTCAATTACGATGCCCCGGTGGCAGGCGTCTCGGTGCGTCTCGAGGCTCCTCGAGGCGGTTCGCGACGCGGGATTTTCACGCCGCTCGCTTTCTCTCCCTTCTTTACCCTTCCGCTCCCTCCCTTGCCCTTCCTTTCCACACTTTCGCCGATCTCTCCGTCAGCCAACTGGCGGGCGCTCTTTTGCGCGCGAGTGCGAAGGGCGACACTTCCGCGTCGCGAGGCATTGCCGTGCTCACGATGCGTGCCACGACCACGACGACGGCGACGAGGACGAAGACCGCGGCACGCACACGGCCGACAGGGCGTGTGCCCGTGTACGTGTGGGGTGCATGCACGCGTTAAGGACGCCCAGATGCATGCCTCGATGAAGTCACCGGTGTTGCTTGCACTTGCTCAACATAAGTGCGAATTGCAACACCACTCCTGCCTGCGCTCGTCACCCCGCGAGCGCGCGCGCGCGCGCGCGCGAGACGCTTCGCCGCGAGGGTGGTTGCGAGCCGAGTGCCGTTGCGTGCATAACGTGCGGACGCGCATACTAATTACGGCGTTTCCATTTTGCGCCATCCGCCGCCCGCTATCTGCCATCCGCGTCCCCTCCGCTTCGCTTCCGACATCTTTCCAGTGCCGTACCTAAAGGGACAGACGTCCTTTTTCCGCGAGTCTTGAAAAGAACGGCCTCCACGGCGAAATTCGTTCTGTTTCCCGGCAACTTTGAATAGGTATTAGATAGTGATGGGATTCTATTGTCTCAAAGATTTACACGTCGACACTGAAAAGCATTCTGTGTCTTCCAATAAGGCGTCGATTGATATCGACGATTAGGGGTGAGTAGGTCCTCTGAGATAAGTAAACGAATGGTAAAGTCTATTCGAGTAGACTATTGTTTGTTTATCATAATGCAGGTTAAGCTACTAAGCTAGTAAGCGAACCTCCGTCGCGTCACGATCCTGAAGATCTGTGCACCCCCGTCGACCACCCCCTTTCGCGCATCCTGCCGTCTGTCGCGTCCCTTTTTCTCTCCTTCAGCACGGCGAGAGGAGCCTTTAATTAACATTTCGATTCTTGGGAGGGCCGTTTGTGCGGCACGGCGCGCCGTCGACGGCGACGACGCCGAGGCAGTCGTCGCCCACGGTTGCATCGGGATGCACCGGCTGCGATGGGAAAACGTAGAGAAAGACGCCAGAACGGCGGCGAAGAAGGGAGCGAGACGAATTCAGCCAGCCCTTTTGTCAGCCTTGGCTCGTCGTTCGTATTCTGGTAATTAGTTCATTTGCCTGTGCTAATTACGTTACTCTTTAATGCCGCACAAGAGAGGAACGGCGAGCTGTGTGCCAACCGCGTGCGGGTCGTCGTAGCGTGTATACAAACGCGCCCAGCATCCGCGTTGCGATTCGTTTCCTTCCTTTTTTCGGAAATTCGAAAGCAACACCAGCGTGCCTCCTATTAGCCGCGACCCCTTTTCCCGGCTAGCGAGGCGACTCGAAATTTCACCCTGCCGTGGATACGTGCACCACCCACCGCGTTAATGTTCCCAGCCATCGAGCGTTACTCTCGATGAAGAAGTATCGACGGGAAAATATCCTAATCTCCTGTTTCCAAAATTGTGTGCACCCAACGATTCGATAATCGGCAGAAAGGGACATACAAATTGAAGAAGAAGATCGTCGGTTTCCCTTAATACAATCCCACGATTCGGTGAGCCTCACCCCCCCGGCCGAGTGTTTATCTCTCGTCCTCTCAACTTTCCAGCCCTCCTCGATGGCTGCTCCAGCCTCCTCCAGGCTCGCAATTAGGGGGCGTCGGGACGGTACGCGACGCTACGTCGCCCTTTTGCCTGTTATTTAATTGGGATGTGCAATTGAATGACACTCGGTACACCAAGTAACGGGAAAGAGTTGTCGCCGTTGGTGGCAGGGCCTAACGACATCATTGTGGATTCCCACTTTCGGCCCACTTTAATCCCTTTTTACGAGCCTCTCCGCAATGACGGTTCTGCCTTACGATTTCGACGTTCCTTCCCCGCTCGAGATTCACGTGAAACTCTCCCGCCCACCAATTACGAAGAGGAATCAGAATTTTTGGGAAGAGGAGGATCGAACGAAGGGTGATATTCTCACCCCTGTTAACTCGACGCGATGGTAACGGTGGCGCCGCGAAATTCCACGAGGATTTCCCGAGGCGGTCTCGTGCGAAAGCTCGAGATTCCCAAAACAGCTATTATAACGAGCCCCGATCGAGCCACGGTCAATAAAATGCGAGCTGACAGCGGCTGATCGACAGCTGAAGCGGCCGAAAGCCGGCCTTTATTGTCGCCCTCGGCACAACAACGTCACGGAGAGAAATAATTCCGCAGGACTTAAGGGATGACTCTCCGTCTCTTAATTCCTACGGTGCACCCTACCATAGCACAGATATACTTCCACAAAGAATAACAATATAAACTATAAACTACCTTTTCACATTACAAGCAATGTCAAAACTGTTTCGAGGGGTGTTGCATCCACTGCACAATAGAAAATGAGATTCTTCAGCACGTCCGATTGCCAATTTCAGCAATTCCTACCCAAGAGCGGGTCATTAACCTGACGCCACCCCCCACCCCACCCCCACCCCCGAGCCTAGTCTAAAACCTCATTTTCTGGGTGCATCGTCATCGAACGTGGGGTTGAAAAAGCTGCAGGTCGCGGGGCTAAATTCGCCGAGACGCGCTAACAAGGCGCAACCAGGCGTCGGTGTTAGAACGAAGGAGTTCCCTTAACGAGATCAGCTCCGTGGAAAGACGCGGTGATGCAGATCCGCGAGATATCCCGTAGGATTGCCAGAGAGAAAGAGGGAGAGAGGGAGGGAGCCTTTGACACTCGGCGAACAGGCAACAGGGGGGCGGGGTGGGTCGGTTGGCGTGGGAGGGTGGAAGAAGAAGATGAACGGAGAAGTCGGGAGAGCGTGGGGCGAGCGAGTCTGCATCTTGGAAGACTTCCTCGAGCTCATTACGCCGACAATAATTAACGTTGCTTAAAGTGTCGTTATGGAAATAACCGGAGAAGAGGCACCGGCGGAGGCGTAGCGCAGGGTTGCGCGAAGGGGGTTGCAAGAGACAGCGTCGGAGGAACCGGGGAGCCCCGGCCGAAGAATAACGAAAAGGACGACGAAAGGGGGAAGGCGAGGGGAGAAAGAGAGACGATCCTTACGGTATCCAACGCATTCTACGATGGAAAATGTTTCCATTGGTGCCCCGTACCGGGTTAGCCCTCGCTCGTTGCCCGTTTGCACTCAGCCCCTCACCCATTGCCCGGGGAATATAATTCAACGATCCTCCTCGGTGAAAGGCGAGCACAGCGAGCGGGGAAGAAGGGAAGGTTCGCGCTGAATGCCCAATTATTATATCGTGAAATATCTGCTAGAAAATTGGATAATGCACTCTTCCTCTCTCTCTCTCTCTCCCTCTCTCTCTCTCTCTCCCCCTCTCTCTCTCTCCCTCTCTCTCTCTCTCTCCATCGTTTCGCGGGGTGGAGACGGCCTGGCCCCGGTTCAGCAACAACCGGCCGAGAGGGGGATGAAAAAGGAAGAAAAACCGAGGAGACCAGCCAGTCAGTCAGTCAGCCATAGGAAGGAGCTAGAACGGAGGGGGTGAAGATCTGGCTCACGCACGCTGCTGCATAACGGTCTGCCTCTACGTTGGCAGAGAAACGAAACCGCAGAAAACGCCAGTCAACGGCAGCCAGTATGCGGAAACCGCGGCGGAATGACACTCGTGCTGGCGCTAATTGGGCCCTCGAGGTGACGCCGCCGAGAGGGATGCTCTTCCACCCTCAGGACCCATCATCTCTCTTCGCGGCGCTGCTCCTCCGACTCTGTCTCCCTCTCCCGGTGCCTGGTCCTCCCGCGGCTGTCCCTCTCTCGACCGAGCAGACGAGGCTTTTCGGGGGTTGAAAATGCCTGAAGGACGAGCGCGCCAACGGGTGCGCGAGGAAAAAGGCTGATTGGGGAGGGCGCGGGGGAGGGAGGGGGGAATGAAAAGAAAAGAGAACGAGAGCGAGAGAGAGGACACGCGAGAGATCACATTAAATCTTACCGGGTGCACGCCTCTGCAGAGCACCTCTGCTGCACCCCTTTTCAATCCCCACCCTCCAGACCCCGACCCCGTCCTCACACCCACGACTCCTCGTGAATTACCGAGCGATCCTGCGAGCTTTATCCCAGTCGGGAGTTAAACGAACACAGGCTAAGGATCGAGAGTAAACAGACGCGGTGGGAACCTGTCATTCGAGCGGAATCAAGGCCCCGATACTATCGCCTGTACTGCGAGCAATCCAAGAGACTATCGAGTCTGCTTAATTTCCAACCAACACCCTCGGTCGACACCTATCGGATTCGTAACGTGCACGGGGCATCCGAAAAGTATATTTGTCAAAATTTTGACGCTACGAGTCACTCACCGAGCTGCGCGTAGAAATCCCCATCAAGTAGGTTGACTGCACTTTCCAGTTCCCCACCAGGTAGCTCGATAAACATCGACATCCTCATTCAAGATTTCTGTGGTCCACCTGGTTCATCTGAAGCAATGGGAAGAGGTGAAAGAAACTGTAGAAAGGAGGGAACGATAGAATGATGCGCAATGCCCAGTAGTTGGGTAAACTATCCGCGTTACGAGTCGACAGTGTGTTTTTATGGGATCCTCGGACGACTGGAAGTACCGAGACAGTTGGAAAAGCAAGGAATAGGGGGAGAAAGAGTTCGCCAGAAGGGGGCTGGAAGTGAATGAAGGAGTTAACGGGCGAAGGAAGGAAAGAGTTCCGCGAAGAAGACGAAGTCCCGGGGCATTTGTGTGCGGCCCTTCTATATACGTATATTTTATTGCGATATTCATAACGTTTACAAAGACGCTTCGGGAAACTGCCTCGTTAAATATTTTACGGCGGGATCGACCCGCCCCACCGAGTATCCGCAATGCACGAGCCGTTCGAGTGAATCGGATTCAATAGGGACTTATATAGACGCGTGCACCTCGGAAAGTGATGGAAAGGCGGAGTAAATCGTAGCCCGTGGCCCAAGGAATACGGATAATCATCCGAGAAACCATCGGCCCTTAATGGAAGTCATTTTCCACGGTCTTAAAATTAAACATCCATTAAACGAAATACTTGCTCGTGGAGCGGGGCAGCAACGCGTAGATCGCCGTTACCGGGTGGTTAAATGAAAAACTTCCCTTACCACTCCCCCGAAATAATCGTTGTACAGAGAAAAAGGAGCAAACACGTTGAATCGTGAAAGGGGATAGGAACGGTGCCCCTGTTACTTGCAGTTTCCAGGATAAAGTTTGCCCGTTCGGTGAAGAGCAAGAGGAAGTTTTATTGCGCCGTTATGAAGACGCATCGTGTAGCCGAAGATAGCTTTAATGTTTCTTCCCGCGGCTTGGCGGCTGAAGAATGTCAAATTGTATCCCGCGTATCCACCCTTTTACGGTCTTCCCCGGTACGCTCCCTTCGATTCGCATAGGAACCCTGGAAAGGGCTTGGACCTTTCTAACCTAAGCCGCGGTCCATGCTCCACGTTCCCGCTCGCGCACAATGCCTCCCCGCGAATTTCGCTGATGTGCCTCGCAAGAATTCCGCGATTAAAAACGCGTAAAGAATGCGAGATCTCTCGGTTCGCGCGCTCCTGCCCCGCAGCGGCTCGGCGTCTCGCGTTCCGCCAAGAAACCCCGGTTCCCGGAGGGTCTGAAGCATCCTTGTGCCGGCTGCACTCTATCCAGCGCGCATCAGTCATCTCGAGGAAGACACCGGTGGAAGAGAGAGAAAGAGAGAGAGAGAGAGAGAGAGAGAGAGAGAGAGAGAGAGAGAGGAAAGAAGACAGCGAGGGAGCAAGGCAACGGGTAAAAAAACCCAGATCGTCGTTGTTGTCGTCGTCGACTACCCGGTCCTTTTCACCGGCACGAAGCTCGATACCTCGAGAGGGATTCGCCGAGCGCGGAGCGAAGTCGGGAGAGCAAGAAGGAGCCAGAAGGAGGTACGAGCGAGCGAGGAGGGTCTGAGGAGCGACGGAGGAGGCTGCTGGTCGGGCTGGCCCTCGACCTCGATTTTCAAAACGATCCTAACTCCGTGTCGAGACAAGGCAACGGGGGTGGGGTGGCGGGGGATGGTTGCAGCATTCATTCGACCATTTCACGGGGGGGGGGGGGGGAAAGGTAGTACACCGCCGCCGAAATAAATGACCGAGCATCGGGGGCCAGGCATTCATAGACCCGGCACTGGCGCGCACTGCTTTGCTCTAGTGCCTTTTGGAATTTCGATTGAGAAGCTTGCGCTGGCGAGCAACAGAGACCAAGGGACCCTTGCCCCAGGTAGATGAAGAGAGAGGCCGCGGGCCACGGGCAACGGGAGAAAGAGACGAAATGGATGAAGGCTGAACGCGAACAGGCCACTGGATGGATCGGTGTATTCCCGAGGAGGGAGGGACGGGTGGGTGGATGAGGCGGCGAGGCTTCTTTCACGTCAGGATAGTGAGCGATCGACCAAATCGCAGGTGAGTGGCTGCGACCGCGTACAATTTATTTATATAAACGCCGAGTCACCGGTTATTAATGAGAACTGACGCCTCCTTCTGTCAGTGGAGACTGACGAGTTCCCTCGACGCTGTCCTTGCCTCCTGTGCCCTGGAATCTGGTCGCCAAGGCGCCGATTAATCGACGTATTCTAGCGGCCAGCCGTTCCAAAGGAATCCTTCCCATCCTCAGGAAATTATTAATTCGATATCGTTTTACTGCTGGTCGAAACACGAGGATACTCGAACTACCAAAGTCCCAGATGAATTTCAACACCCCCCGAAAATGGCAAGTCGGGAAGCATCGTTTCATCCAGCCGTCATCAATCCCAGTCGCGTGTCAACCCCTTCACGGTGGATGCCTCTAATCGTTTGGAAATCGGCAATGTTCCAGGGTGCAGGAGCAGGAGGTCCAAGCCGGGAAAAATTCGTTTCGCCGCCCGCGCACCCTCCTTTCTCCGTTTGCAGCCGGTTTATTGCTCGGTGGCCAGAATCCGCCGTGGAAGAGCTCGGGCACCTGCACCTGGCTCCTTCCTCGCCATTGACGAGTTGAAATATGAAGGTCTCCGAGGACCAGGACACCTGGATTCCGCTCACGCGATCAATGAGGAAACTCTCGACGGGAGGGTGAACACAGGATCCCGTTCTCCAGGTCTCTTTTTTTTTTGGAAACGACTGAACCAGCTAATGTGTCCCGCGGGATCCTGCTAGGGATCCTTCACAGAAACAAGGCTCGACTGTCGGAGCCACCCTTTCGTCTCTTCTAACACACCCCTTCGTAATAGTGTAGAGACTCGCGAAAGCGTAAATTCATCGAAAAGATATTCACAGATACAGCCCAAGGATTGCTCTCAGGCTTCCCAGCAGCCTAAAAGATGACGCGAAGAAATTTTCGCCCTGTAACGTCCGGAATCGATTCCCCTAACGACAATGTGACCACGTTCAAATTTGTCAATGTTGTCTGCGCGAAGCAAACTTAGAGCATATACTGCTCTAAGGAAGCAAATGACGGTTTGCACCGAATACCAGGATGTTCAACCTCATTCGAATTTCTTTGAAAGTTCAATGAAGCACGATCAAATTACAACTACAAACATTCGGCCCACAATCACCAACTGCAATCCACCCTGCGATTTCCCAAATCCTTGTTTCCCAATTTCTTTTCCAACGGGAGGATAGACTGTCATCAATAAATATAATCCCAGCTTTACGAGGACTTAGCGATCACCTAAGTCTCCGTGAACTTTTATTTATTTTTAAACCGCTACGCGTCATTGCTCGAGGGTGTTCTCGGGGGTGGTTCCGGCCAAGGTGGCCGTCGAGCAAACTTTCAAAAGAAGCTGAGGGGTGTACTGTGTCGGCGAGGGGGAGGGAAGGCTAAGAACCAGGTGTCACTCTGCGACTGCACAAAGGAGTGATGGATGTCTAGCACAGCTACCCTCGTAACGTGTCACGACCTCACCTCAGGTGTCACTTTAGGTCCACGCCTCGTTATCTTCCTCGATAGGAAAGAAGGGAAGGCAATTTTTTCATTCGCAGATCCGACGTGACCCCCCCTTTAGTTTTTCACCGCTCCCGAACTTCGAACTTTAATTTTGCCCCCACTAATCCCGTATCCCTTTCTGAATATAACGAATTCGAATTGAAATCTAAGCAGGGTGGCGTTTCATCCCCGGAGCTAACCTAATGAACGGAAGATAGGTATACTCTGCCTTTGAACGTGATTTCCACGTAACAACAGCCTCCCCTTATTCATTCATCGCGTACTAAGAAGTCTCAGAAGGTTCCCAATAAAGTTCCCCCGACAAATAGCAAGAGCCCTGAAAGCGGAGCGTTTCTCTTCGCGTAATGCCATTCAATTATACGGCTTTTCCTTGAATTTTCGAAATTGACCGGAACCGATGAGGCTTCGATGGCCATTCCGAGGGTGCGGGGCCAAGGGCCCTTCGAACATTCCACGAAGACTTCAACTCTCGGAGCCCTCTGTTTGTGCGAGTGTGCGTCTACGCTTTTTGTCGCTTGGATGCCTCATTCATGCCTGCAGCAGGAGGTCTGCAAGGTGTGAAAGATTTTCAACGAGATCCCCCGCCCCCACAATTTTCGCGTCTCCTTGCAAACCGAGGCGTGCTATAAAAAATAATCGATTTGGGATTACAGACACTATTTGCGTAAATGGAGAAACCTGGAGATATGTAAATAGTGTAACATGGCCCGCGTGTATTCACAGCTACATGGGCACAAACAATTGTACAAGTTCCGAGGGTGGCAGTGAAAATAACCGAACTGTTATTTTTACCCTGGAGAGGCGCAAAGCCGGTAAGAACGACGGTGCACCAGTTGCACCTGGATTTGTCCACCGAGTCACTTAAATCGTAGGTGGCGTGAAAATTGAATGGCCAAGGTGCGATCCCTAGAAAAAGACCTCCTTCTGTTGCGGTGTAGTCGTAGGAAGAGGTCCTGGAAGGACCAGCGCGTGTTTCCTAGCACCTGGAGGATCGAGGACTCGTCTCAAAGTCGGATCCCTCCTTTATTCCTTCGAACCGCAGCTCCCTGTCGCCATTGTGCGCGCCACGCGACCATCGAAATAAAGGGAGGATCAAGAAGCGTTTAATTCCTCGATCCCTCGAATCCTGAGCGCTATTCCTCCGCTGCTGGTACATTTCACTTCGAGCCGGGATGAAACCCAGTTGTTTAAGCCTACTACTGCCGATTATCAGTCACCTTGAACTCCAACGGAAACGTCTGACGAGATATATTACGTTCGGGGCGCGCAGTCGCGGTGGAAATAGATCAGACGGGGCTGACATGAGCGCGAACGTTCCTGAGGAACGCAAAAGAGGTGGCGAGAGGATGTCGGAGGCGACCGATCCAGAGGAAATGTCCGTCATTCGTGGGACGGAGGGAGGTTTTCTTTCCGTCGCGCAGCCCAGTGGCTTCTTTTTCGTTGGGGTAGGTCCTGTCCGGGGCACCTCATTTCCTTTTGAACTGGCCGGCGCGGCGGGGCGGGGTGGAGGAGAGGAGGACAGTTCTACAACGACAATCCTTCCCCCTCTTCTCGCCCCCGCCGCTTCAGCATCATCCATTGAGTCCGAGCCGACAATGGACCGTTGGTCCAGCGCGCGGAGAGAAGCCAAACCGTGAAAGAGCGAACGGCAGGGTGGGGAAGGAGAGGGCACGGGAGTTGCCGGGTATATATCTGAAAATGCCATTCATACGCGGGGGCTAAAGTCACCATTCAGAAACGACAATCCCAAAAACCAGCTCGCCAGCGGAGTAAGTACGATGGACTCGGTCACACTTTTGTCAGCGAAGAGTCGAGTCCATCCCTCGGATATACCCCTGGACGATCGCCTTGAGGACGGTGTCAACGATTCACAAAGACTCTCCGGTGACCAGCGACGCGGTGCCTACTGTTTATATGTGTGACGTCTCCACCCCTACCACGAAAGTGGAGCTACGAACGCCACTGACCCAACTTTTCTCCAGGGCGCCTTCGCTTGGTGATGTTTTCTTCAGCAACTTTGAGAAGGCGAGGGAACGACAGACGACTGTGGACCACGAGCCCAAGATAATTAGAAACCGGGTGAAACACGTCTGTCCGTGTGTCGTCGGCGGCGAGTTGAAAACTGAGGACGAAGGCGGGCAGCAGGCAAAGGGGGTGAATGAGAGTGACCTTGACAAAACATCGCGGCCACGGAGCGAAGCCGTTGAGCCGCGAGAACAAAGAGATTCTGTCGTCCTTTGTCAGACGAGGTGGTACCCTATCTCCGTCTCCCCGGCATTCTCTGTCTCTCCCGACTTCTATCACACCCCCAGCCCCCGTTTCTCTTTCAACTTACTTTCATCTATTTCTATTCGCCTCTATTCGCTTTACATCCCCGCTTCCGCCGTTCACCCTTACCATCCCTCGCGGTGTCGATACTACGACCGAATCCAACCGCCTCGAATTGAAACGTTACGAAAACCGCTCGTCGAACGGTAGACGAGGGATTTAATTCAGTTTTCATTTAATTGCGGGTAGGGCAAAGCGAGCGGCAACGAGCTGCGTATAAATAGTGTTGCGACGAGTCGACGTGGAAATTTCCCCCATGCACGCGGAAACAATGGCCGCGGAGGCAATTAAACGGACATCGTGGAGTCGAGTGACCTTTCCTCGTTGGCCCTCGAGGAGGCATCACCTTTAGAAGCGTTTACCACTGCCCCCTTAATGTCGACGACGTTATTACGCTCCAGCTTGATGACGAGCCGGTCAACTGTCTGCTTAATGGAACATCACTCCGGAATTTTCCTGAGACATCAGCGAAAACGTAGGACTTCTGGCTAGGAATTTCGAGGAGGGAGAAGGGTCGACCAAGCTGTCGATACCAGAGATCTAACGTTTATGTAACGACACGACCAGGAAGAAGCACGAAAAAGGGGAGGACAAAGGGGGAGAGGCTCGGGACAAGTTGGGAAAACACTTAGCCGCGCGACTAATGCTTTTATCGCGACCCTTGATTTCGGGCTGGGCCGATTTTCGGCACAAATCAAGGCATTTGTCCCGGGGGCGACGGTAAATATGTTTTCGACTTCCCCTGCGTGAAATAATGCGTGCAAGGGCCGCGCTTATGAGCGCGTGACAATATGCGCGGGCGAGTCTGCTTCGAAGGGTGAGAGCTAGACCGAATGGCAGAAGAATGGCACTTTATTAGTACCTCGTAATGATATCTCAAGGGAGGACACGAAGGGTTTGGATTTCGTTGCCTCCGAAGAGCCAGAGATGTCACTGAAAGTATGACCGAATGTTAAATAAACTTATCAAAATACGATGCATTCCTTTTAATATACGTTCTCTGCCGTCGTTTGCTTCATTTAAACTTAGTGCTCGTTCGTTCATCCTCTAACGGTATCCTATGTAAATCGGTTTATTCTTATACTTATTTTCTTTCCTTTTCTTATCCCCGAACGGCTTTTTGGGTTAGGTTGCAGAGCAGCAGTTAATGCCGAACCTTGCCTACTCGCCATTGTAATTTTAATTCTAATGGAGCAATAAAGACATTTAATAATAATAATAATAATTTCTTACGACCCTCGGTATCTATGCCGTCGCATCCCAATAAGATTATCTGTTCCTTTAAAACATCTGTGAACAGAGAAACTAACTGTTCATCCCCTAATAAATCGAGTGACCCTCGCTGGATTCCACTACAGCACATTCTCCTGTCCTAACGAAAGTAAAATACCCAGGATACGCGTGTTCTAGCCGGGTGTATGTTGGCGGTTTGGCCGGCCCGACTTCGATGGCAGCACCTACCATTCCGAGGGGCAAACAACCCCGGAGTTTCAGGCACACGGGGGGTGGAGTAGCCCGTAGGCAGAGGAGGAGAAAAGAGGAGGAGGAGGAGGAAGAGGAGGAGGCACTCCATCGCAGTCCGTCGCCTCATCCGGAGGGTGGGAGTAGCCGGCGGGGTGGTTTTGTCTTCCCTCCCCTGGCTCTTCATCCTCCACACCACCCTTACTGCGCCTGCGCCAGGGAAACCACCCCCGCAGAGGCTCTCCCTCCTCCCTCGCCGCCCCACTCGTCTCTGCCGCGTGTCCTCTCGCGCGCCACCCCTCTATTGATTTTGTTACAAACCGGCTCCAACCCCCGACTCACCCTCGAGCCGAGCCTCGCGGACTCTGTTGAAACGATACGCGCCGATGCGTGTATATACACGTCTCCGCACGGCCGTGTTTATTGTTTATTCGCGCACGTTACGAGCGATGTGCACGCTAATGCACGCGTGTACGTGTCCCCCGTGGAGACGCCACACTCTGCTTCCTGACTGACCGTGCGCCTTTACGGCATTCTTTACGAGCCAGCCGTTCCTCAGGGTGACGGGAAACCCCGTTGCAGTAGCTCTGCATAAGACTCGGTTCCCCGAAACTTGCTCAAAGTCTCCCAAAGTTTCGTCCCTACGTCGCAGAGGCGTGTAGACGGGCGACCACCCTCGTCGGAGGCGAGGCTTTCTCTTTCTCGCGCGATTGAAGCCCCAGCTGCGCGTGAACTGCCGTGCGCTGGTTTCCGTCAAGTGGCAAGAAAGAAAAAAGCAAACACGATAAACGCAATATATTTCTCGGTCCGGCGTGGTACTCGGGGGTTTTTTCCTCGTTACTCTGGCCGATCGTGCGCGCAACCAGGCAACATTCGGGCAGCCACTCTCGGTGGTCCCCAACTGGTTCAAGTACCACGTGCTCTCTCTCGTGGTCGCCCTTGCGCTCACGTCCGACCAAGAAGAAGTACTCGAGAGCATTTGCGGTGGATTTGACGGTGCTTCTCGCCACGGGAGCCCCACTTCTGGCCGCCGGTAACCATGGGGTTCTCTCCGTGTTCTCTCCCTCTATTCCTCCCTCCTCCACCCCCTGGCTTCGCCGTTCCTACGCTTTTTCTCGTTCACTTTCGAGAGGCTCCATATGATACCCCGTGATAATCCCCCGCCTATCGGCTGGGGAGTGAGCCCCTGTCTCTCTCTCTCTCTCCCTCCCTCTCTTCGTGGATTAAAAGGGTGCCTTTCCCGGGGTTGCGCCAGATTTACATTTTTTTTTTCTCCTACGCTAGGCTCGCTGCTGGCTGATCCCGAATCATTTGGACGTAGCCACGGAATGTTTCGCGGGGAACCTTCGAATAACCGAGAACGGGGAAAATCGAAGGCCCTTCGGCCACCAGGGAAGATTTGCCTCGAAATGGAACGAGCCAGGAGCGAAGTGTGCAGAGAGAGGACCGTGTAAGTGGGAATAGCGCGGCGTCTGAGACAGTCGAGAAAGTTTAACGTGGCCCGTGTCGCCTGTCGTCCCAGGGAGGGAAAGAAACGACGATATTTATCAAGGAGCGCGCCGAGAGGCAGGGTGAAATATTCAGATCGACATCTGGTGGCTTCGTTTGTGCAAACGAAGCCGGCTTGGTCCGTTAAGCCGGCTCCCGCGTAAGTCAGGCGTGCGGTGATTCAAGAGCCTTGTTTCGTGGGATTGCCGGATCTCTCGGCGATATATTGCACGGCTATGGCTATATACACGATCCAATTTGCGACATCTTCACCGCGTCTACGGGGTGTCCGGTACAAAGCGCGTGACGGTCACAAAGAGGACCCACCGGGTGCAACGAACCCCGGGCTGAAGACGTCTCGCTCCTCTGATGAAGATGCAAAAATTAATATCCACCGGGGAGCCGGCGTATCGGGGATTAACGAGCCGGTTCCCGTGATTTCGCGGCAACGGCGGGCGCCGCACTGAGCGCAACAGACATCAAAGCGATAATTGCGGTGTGTACGGCTCTACCCTGATCCATCCACCGAATCCTCAAAGGGCGAAGCTTTCGGGTGGCTGTCCACCAGGACTCGAGTGTTTAGAATCGCGTTAAGCTATCCGAGCTTCGTGTTCAATCGTATCGCGAAGCATGGAAGAGTTTTCCCAATATACCATGCTCAACTGAGGCGTTATGGCTGCGGAGGCGACAATGGGGTGTTTTTTTTCTCCTCCGAATGGGTTACGATCGGGTCCGTCACGAGGATCCCAAAGAGAAGCTGCGCCCCGCCGTCCAAAGTGGGTTAATAAAGCGATATTAAAGCCGCGGGGGGTGTACCGCGCCGGAGAATCCCCAGTGTCCACTCCAGCGCGGCGCGGACTCGGGCCAGTAGAATTACGTGGTCGTGTCGGCAGCCTGCGATCCGCCATGGCGTTTCATTATCGCCCGACTATCTCGGCCACCTACCTTCACCCTCGCACGGCCAATCCAGCTCCCCGTGCAGACGGTCGAATGCCAGCGTGTCTGTTAAACTTTACAAACACAAACCGACCCTGGCTCGTTATTATCCCCGTAATCCCGGTGTTTTACATGTTATGAGGATGCGCCGGATGGCCTGTTACCTGCGACCTTCAATCTTACGTTATTACGCGCGGTTACCGCGGCCACGAGCCACGCATATGCCCACTGTGCATGATTTTACATAAATTTCACGAGTCGGAACACCTTGCGCCTGGCCGGCGATCATCCACCCGCGTGCCAGGATACCGAGGCGCCGTAAATTCCTGCATCAGGGATCCGATTTCGATCTCGTCCATCTCTTCGACGCGGCGATTAACGTCAGATCGAATCCCGGCCTCGGCGGAGGGAAGAAGATCGCGGTACGGCGCGCAATTTCCACGTGTGTTTTGACAACTAGCCCGCCCACGCGTGTTCTCACGCAGCGGCCCGTGCACGCACGGCAACTCGCTATTAAGTGCATTAGCACGCTTTTAGTGCCGGGGATCGCGTTTACGGAGCTCCCCGCGCACGGTCACGGGGGTGTGCGCTCGCGTGCACGGTGGGTGTGTCTGCTTTCATTCTTCACGCACACCGGACACGTGGCCTGGGCACGAGCTCGTCAACGTCCAGCCTTCTCCTCCTTTCCGCCTCCTTTTTTCATCCCCTGATTGGCACTTTAAAGCGGGAGCATGTCTTCGACGCGTCGCGTAATACCAGCAGCGTCGAAGTCGCTGTCGCCAGCGACGTGTCGCGTCGAGCTTGCAGGGCGCATCGAGGGCCGATGATCGGAGGAACTTTCGCGGAGTCGTCCACGATATCGGGTCACCCCTTTTCGACGGTTTGATATTGGTGTGCGTTACGCGCGTTTATTCACGTTTCGTTCGGTCCCTTCCACTGTTCTCCTCTCTGGCCCCACGGTCAATTAATAGGAGTCATTTATAAGGGCAAACCGGAGAATCTGGGAATCCGCAATCCACTGGGGAGCAATAAATCTCAAGTCGCCGAGCGGGATGGAAACGGAACCCCTCTTGTAAGCTGGTTGTATTGTAGCTATTACCGAGCCATGCATCACTAGGTAACAACCACACGGTCTCGCTATCTTCCTCTCTCTTTCCCTCCCTTTCTTTTCGCCCCTGCTTCCACCGTCCCGTTTCCCGGAGGAGGGCAAAGGACAGGGCGCAGAAAAACGGTGCGCGTCTGGGAAGTTTCGCAGCTGATATCTCGTCCGTGGACCACCCAGGTGCGCCCCGCGTACCTTCCCCGGGCGACGAGAATTGGGGTGTTCCGACATTAGGAGAAACATTTAGCCACGCACGAAACGTATCGCGTGCACGATGAGCCAACGACCCCGTTGATGGACGGATGGCGACGCGGGAGCGGATATTTTGGTAGAGTGAATCACGTGCACGAGCCAAGATACTCGAGAACTCTACTGTTCTTCGCGAAACTTAAGGTATATCCAGATCCCACAGGCTGACATTTCGAGGCGGGGGTGACGACGGCAACAACCGATACGGGAATAAAAGCAAGGCTAAAGCTGAGGAAAGCTCGTACGCGAGGGAGGAGGCGGCGAGCAAAGGAAAAATAGAAGAGCGGGTGGGAAAGAAACGAAAAACCGGAAGAGAATCCACGTCCACCGGCGCAGCCTCTCGTCGGACGAGCGGCGTCGGTTCGAAGAACAGAACAGGGTGGCTGCGTGGGGTGGCTGTCGAGGGTGGCTGCCGCGGGATGGTTGACGAGGGTGGTACCTGCCTTCTCCTCGCGCCCTCACCGGGCGCTATAGTAACAATACGGGGAAACATAGGGAAATCAATATGGCTTCCGTTGCCCTCTTCCCTCCCGTCGCCCCCTGTCTTTCATCCTCTCGCTCTCCCTAGCCCGCTCATTCTTCCGCTCTCTCTACCCTCCGCTACTCCTTCTCTCGTTCCCTCCCTCGGTCCCTCTCCTTCTGCCACCCTTCCACCCTCCCGCAGTCTCTTTCTCGGTCGCTCTCCCGCGCTAGTCGCGGACGGGTGAACCCATTATGAGGGGGTGTTACTCCGGGCCAATCCCCAACCATCCGGAGAGAGAAACTGGAGAGACGAGAGTCCAAGAAGGGCGCATGTGCGTTGCTAGGGCCGCCGGATGGGTCGCGTAATTCCGCTAGCTCGAATCGGACACCCGTTATACGTGGTCAGGCAGGTACGCCATAATGCGTGAACGCAAGTCCCACGATACACTTTCCCTTCGGTTTCGCGAACATCAAGTTCGAAGGTCGAAGTCGAGCAGGCTCTTTCAAACTTCCCTTCGATCGATGTTGCCCGAAATGAGCGAAGGAACTCTTCAACTTTCATAGAGAAGCACTTGGTACCACCCCCTAACTTTATAATATTCAGTCAAATGCATAGTGGTTTTGAGTGAGTATCTGATTTAACAGCTAGGGTAAGGAGTAGAAGTCAACGTAGAATTGTTCGGGAGAATAGACCATAAAGTGCATTCAGCAAACACCCTGAATAGGAGTTTGCAAAAGCACTGGGGTGGTGATGCTCTAGCGGTGCATCAGAGAAACGACGATGAAGAGTCAGTGGTCGGTACAGCAGAGGAATGCAACACACTGCAAGGTACACGTGGCACCGATGCGGTGTTTCCAAAAAATTGCAAAAGAGTGGTCTCACTTTGAGTCTACTAGAAGTTTTAGTTGTTTATAGTTAATGCTAGGTTCGAGGAGTAAAGGGAGCCTTAAATAAGATGATGGACTCTCCCGCCCCGTGTTGTTTTAGGGAGATGGAGGGAAACAAACATGGGAGGAGCGAAGCAATTTTGGGGGATAGATTGATTATATAAATTGCTGCTGTTGGCTGGCTTTTGCTGGGATTTCCTTAGTTGCGATTTTCAACCTCGTAAAACGAAGGAAGGGGGGGAGAGACACGGGTGGGGGGAACTTGTGTTTTTCAACTACTCTCTCTCTCTCATAGAGAGAACAGGGGATTAACAACAAATTCTTGTTAACTGATGCAACAAAACAACCAATTTTCCAGAATCTGCGGGGGGGGGGGTCGGGAAACACTCCCCCCCCCCTCTCGTATTTTCTCCTCTTAATTCCCCCGTTGATGAAGGTGAGGAAAGAAGAGCGAAGTAGTAACCGACGAAGAAAGAGGAGGAATTATATATATTATTATGGATGCCCCCCTCTTGTTATACTTTTTTCTCCTGTTGTTGTCTTCTTATCCAGCCACTACTAAAAATCACTTTTTGATGAGGAAGAGGAAGGAAGACCTGAAAAAAAAAGCCTTCTTTTGGGTAGACGTCCCTGAGTAGCACCGGACCACACTGAAACACCACCTGGATCGTCCTTATATACTAACTGAGAGATGTATCAACAACTTGCGAGAAAGTCGCAACATCCTGACTTATTCTGGGAAAACCGTTGGAAACTGTGTCAAATTCTGTGTAAAAATTAATGTAACCTGCCATTTCAAAATTAACACAAACTACTTTTCTATTGAAAAGTTAAACAAAAATAAAATATCCTACAACAGCAGGTCAACTGAAAAACCACCTAGTGGCCAAGCTCAACAACAAGAGAATATCCCTCTAGCATCGCTAAGAGAAGGATCTGTGTTACCAGCACGAGAATTTTGCATGTACAACAAAAGACAAGTGCAATAGCAGAAGTCCTGAACAAATAACAGTAACAAACAGCATACTACTTAATAGTCACAGAAATGTTCGAATATCTAATTGAAATGCGATTGTAAAGTGGATCAGGTAACCCAGATTCCTTCTATAAGTGTGCAACAGTCGATAAAAACGCAAACTTTTTCATATTACCGACGGAGCAAAATACCGAATACCGATAAAGACTGAAACTGCAGAGGTTTACCGACGATGGATCATGAGATTCCTGTCGATAATACCTCTTTACGTACTCGTCTTTATCACTCCAAAAGCAGAACACTGACAAGATTCTGTTAAAACATTAAGTAATTGTTTCTGTGAAGGTGCGTTTAAACCAAGCGAACGAACGTTCGTTCGCCCCCCACTTCGACCAAATTCGTGCTTATTTAGTATAAACGGGAATCTTCACTTGCAACTCTTCATCGCTTGGATTTTGTAGAAGTGGGGGGGGGCGAACGAGCATTCGTTCCTTTCGTCTAAACGCACCTTGACAGAAACAATGCCAATTTTACATGCAAATAAGCAATACCTCCATTAAAAAATGTCTATACTAGAAAAGCAGCTCGCTAAGAATACTTTTCCTGATCATTACAAACAATTCAACCTACAAATTTGAACATAAATTATCACCCATCTGTCGTGGCGTTCATTAAACTCGATAAGCAACTGGAAAGTACACATAACACTTTTACCACACTGCCACCGTGATTAAGGCATTCAAAATTCCAATCTAAATTAAGAAGGTCATGTTTACCTTCGAATACAATCAAACCAAGCGCACACGGACAACAAGATATCATCAAACAAAACCTACAGGAGGAAGGAGAACACCCCGGCTTTCAGTTAGTTGTCGGTTGACGTCGAAACGGTCTCCAATTATCGGACGATCGTCTCAATTTAAGCAACATCGAGGGCGAAATTGAAAGATTTCGAAGCCACAACGTACAAGTTTCTAACAGCAACAATTTCGTGAAGGATTGCTTCGAAAGAAGGAACATAAAATGGCACTATCGATAGCCCTACCGCTCTCTGGTCTGGAGCCCGAGCTCTTCAGCGTGTTGGGAACGAGAATCTTGTACGACCAAGGTTTGAGAACATTGACTGGCTGTGGACCGATTTCACCGAGCACAAGCAGTGAATCCAGTGGAGTCGGAAGCTTTGTGCCTTCTATCGAATCGACGACACCAGAACAAACGCCAGCTCATTCCAGGCCAGAAACGCCCGTAGAAGCTCCCAAACCGGAGGAAAAGGTACAAGCTCGACTATAACTTGAATTTAACGAATTTCGACGATCGCCCGAGGACGATCGGTGACTGAAACATTGCTTCGTAGCCGGAGCCACCGGTTCGCGTTTATTACAGAGAACGAGACATACTGAACTTGGGAGCGAACATCAGGGAACCGTTCTGGCAAATGAGGGTACCCACGATGCCGCGATACGACTTCAAGAGCTTCATGGAGAATCGGTCAGTGTACTATCGGCTGGGTGAATACGGCCTAACCGAAGAATATCCAGTGGTAAGCAAGAACTGTTGTTCACCTGTATGCTCCAGGGATTTTTCATCGCGTTCCAATGGACGAGGTCGATTTACTAATCAGATGTTTAATATCAAAGGCAATTTAAGCGTCGTATCAAAATATATAGCAGCCCAGAATAGATTAGAGGATCACATTTCGCTCGAACGAACATACTTCTCTCAACGATTCGAAACGTTTCGATGTGCAAAATTCCGCCGCGTAATTTGGAGCTTTCGCCGTATGCTCGTAATTAAGCGTACACCTTCTCGCACGTCCTTCTTCCGTATTCAACAAACGCGTCAAAGTGGAATTCCGGGGTATCTTCGAACATGCCTCTTCTTATATCAGTCGCTACCACGTGTCACGCTTCCATGATTCTCAATTCTGGCGCTTTCCGTCCGCGTTTCCGCGTTTCTTCCGTCAACCTCCAACTTCCCCGGGCTCGTTCCCGGCTTCACCGTCGCCGGAGATTTATAGCACACCGGCAAACAGTGCTCGAAGGATTTTCGCCAGTAACGCTCGTAAGGGAACTGCATTATTTTCGCGCACACGATGCAGATCCTGCCCATCAAGGGCGGCGACGACAGGTCCAGTACGGACAGTATCTTCATATCTTTGGTGATCTGAAGATGAATGAAAAGTAGTGGCGACGGTTAATTGGGACAGGCCCGCGTCGTGGTGAGGTTACAATCTACCCCCGCGTACTTTTGGAACTTTACTTCGAAGGTCCCACACCCGAATATCCTTGATCTTATCGTGAACCTGGCGGTAACGCGCCGTTAGGAAGTTCTGCATGCTGAATATCTGTCTTCCTTCGGATTGAGATATGGGCGATTCGAAGCGACACGGAAGAATCCCAGACCACCTCGAAACCATGTTCACTTCGAAGCACCGGGAGCAAGGGTCAGGATCGCAGGAGGCGTCGAGCCGCTATCATTTCGATTTTCACTTTGCTGAACGGAAACATTCTCGTGCCTTTTCGCAGAGGTGTTGCAAAGACTGCGGCTTCAGCGAGCCGTCGCCGTACCTGTTTTAACGTCATCGGGACGAAATGGACGACGTCGCGGGCAACGAACTGTGATAAACACGAGACAAGCGGCAGCCGGCTCGAACCGAGTCGAAAGGACGAAACCAGTAGAAGAACCACGGCGACTACAGGCGCGTTTCTCGAGGGAACGTTAAATGGTCGCGCGCTCGGCACCGAACGCGCGAACATTCGAAATCCGTACTAACGAATAAACAAATAATATATCCGCGTGCTGCGAGAGTGACACGTCCAGTTTAGACGCGGTAGATTTTTTTTTTGTGCGCCGGTATCTCGCTGACTGGATGATTGATCGTCAGATATAATCGGCCAGGATTTGCTCGAAAATTTTGCGGTTTTTGTTCTTTCATAGCGCACCGTACTGTGCTCGTATCAGAGATTCGCAGAGATTTTCGTCGGTGGATTGACGCGTTACGGTCGTGTATCTGGCGATCGCATCATTGTCGATTATCGACTAGCCGGTTACGGGCTGCGGTGGTCATTTTTCTTATATTCTATTCTGTTTTTTTTTTCTAGATATTATTTTTTTAATATATATACACGCGTTGAAAGAGGCGAGCTCCTATGCTATGCAACCTGTGCATACGCAGCCAAAGGCTCTACCGAGGATCTAGGAACGGTGCGCCGTTCCCGGGTATTTATTATTAAAAGACTTTAAGAACGGGTTCACCGAGCGATTCGATGATAACGTTCACAAAACGTACGGGTCACATTTGACGCCCCTATACGTTACAAAGTCTTGAAGATGACTGCATGTATTCGAGACACATTTAGCGATCTAGACTCACCGCGTTGAATGTTACGAGATTTTAGGGAAGAACCGAATCATTTAGTGACGAACCTGCCGCTCGACGGGACTCACGCCTCGTCCCCATTTTCACGAGCTTTGTCGACGCCGAATGTACGTCGAGCGCCCCATTCTGTCGATAATAATCCATTAATCGACGTTAAGTTGGTAATTCCAGCTGTGAACCTTTGTTTTTTTTTTCTCGCGAGTAGAATTATTAACGAGCATTCCATTAAATACGCCGCTTTGTGCGCAACGATGTAGCGACCTATTATAATATTACGAACGATCGACCAGTGAGCTATAATTATAATTGGCTTATACATTTTCACGATAAATGTAATGCGCGCTCGCAGAGTATTGTGCAATCGTACCGATGCCATTTCGCTAGAGTCTTTACTGACCATTGTTTGTAAGCAGATAATAAACAATATTTTACAACGGAACCGCTTCACGCACGATTATTCAGCCGGTTATTAGGCCGCAACGAATCGCTTGCCGAGCTTCACAAAGGCCGCGAAACCGAACCGATCCGATTCTCCCAGAACTCTAAACTTGCCGCCAACAGACATCCCCTTAATTTCCAAACGTAAGCTCCGCGGAAACGATGAACACGCCTAGGGAAACAGTCACTGGGGGCTTCGCAGGGTGCGTAGAAAAAAACGAGGAACCTAATAGAATGACCGATATTTACCCCACATTCAGCGGCAGCAGGGGACGCTCTACCTCGCGGGGCAAGGGTGTACGTGCGATCGTGTAAAGAGGCGCGCGTGCGAGCGTGTGAAGGGATGCGCGAGGGCCGTGCAAAGGGATGTGCGCGCACGGGTGCACGCGTGCAAGCGAGTTGGGTGGGTGCGTGCGTGCGTGGGTGCGTGCAACGCGCGAGAGATGTGCACGACGACTATTCAGATATTGTTGTTATTGTTGAGGGAACAATCGCCCGTCAATAGCCTGCCCCGGCACAATGTATCTATTCAGGTGCGGTCAGGGGTGCTCAATCGATCGGCCCCCTTCGTTCGCGATCCTCGAAAAACCCTCGCGAAAGAGCCGAGCGCTAAGCTCCTCTCCGAGGTTCCGAGCCACTCGCGTGGCTAGGATTTGTTTCGCAACGCGTCCTCGGCATCGTCGCGAACTTTTCCCGATTCCATCATCTACGCATCTTCGCGAATCAGTTGTTCAAGTTTCCCCGGCGATTCGATATAGGAAATCTGAAATCTCCGGTAACGCGAAGAATTTCACTGATAGTCGATATTGATTGGAAGACTGACGAGCCGGTAGGACGATCTAAACACCACGGAAGTGGCGCACAGTTGGCTAGATGCACGATAAACCGAGGGGTCGAATTGAAACCGCCGAGGGGGATAGGCGATCCAGGATACAGCGGCGCGATCGGGGAATATTAAGTAGCTAGACCAGCGTAATTATCAGTTTCACATTTAAATGGCCGCGTCGCGTCGGCATTAACTGCCATTGATTAGATACATTGTAGCGGGCCGCTAGATGCACGGCTGGCCGCGGGCATAAATCGGCTATCGCTTACAATTATTATTATCCGGTCGGCGCTGGTATTTAAACCGATAAACGGCTCGCGGGATCGCGATGGCGGGGCGTCATTGTGCGTTAGAGAAGCATTGAAAAGCCCCCGGACGGACGGGTCAGAGAGGAGACGAGAGCGGAGACGGGACCGGGCTTCAGGCCGGGGCGGGAAATCAGCCCGCGAGGAGGGAAAAAGAGGGCGCGGGTGAGAGCCACTGTTCCGCGAGTGTACCAGCCTTCCCTGGCCATACCGATGATTACGTATGCGGGAATCATTGTCGAGTAACGCGCGATGCACATGCAAAGGCCAAAAATCGTCGAAATCAGTCGAGTTCAACATCAGCATTGTACCTGGCCTTTGTCTCTGCCTCATTGTTGTCGGTACTCGGTGTACAACGTACACGTACGTACAGAGCGGAGCCGTGCACCACTCGCTGCTGGATAGTCCGCGCCCGTTCGGCCCACGGCTACACCGCACACCTACCAGCACCTTCGCTATTCGCTATTTATGCTACCGAGATCCCGAAAATCGGTGCATTGTTGGCGGACCCGGTCCGGCATTGACTAGAAAATCGATTCGGACCGACGGTCGCGGACGGGAAACTCGCTTTCACCCGCCGAATATCTGTCCACTCCGCCCGTGAATATTCTATTTGGATAAATATTCCCCGCCAGCCGATTCGCGGCATTCGCGCCGGCTTACCTCGCGGGCAGGCCGCTTTTTCAAACGCGACTAATCGACCGAACAATCGCCGGAAAACCGCCACGCGTTTCCAGAGTACCGGGTCCACAGCGAGCTGTTAACGTGCCGCGGATGGAACGAGTCTAATGAGCTGCTCCGGGTACAGTTCGACTGTCTGCAGAGGGAACCCCTCGGGTCCTACCGGAGACCAAAGTTCTGGCTACATTGGCGCGCCAAGGCTCTCGGTGGCATTAGGTACAGAGAAGAAAGATAATACTGAATGCACTCCTAGGCGTTTGACTCTTCACACTCCACTGCTCTGTGCTATCTTTCCCCCACTGGCGATTAATGGTCCCGCGTGAAATTTCCTTAGGAAATGCAACCCCTTGGAACGGTCAGGCGACCCACATCTGTGGCGCGTAAAACGAATCGCCTTGGTGGTCGATGGCATCGTTCCCGTTTCTCAGGGCTACGTCAAAAAGATGAACGTCAAAAGGAAAGCCCGATGAGACGGTGAACCGGGGCGCGCTAATAAAAAATGATGAAAATTCTTACGAAGACCCAAGTGCTATGTAGCAAAGGATTTATCCGGGCCGATCTCTGGCGTAACAAGGTCGTAAAGCTTATGTGGCTGCCGAAAGTAATAACTCAACTTGCCGGGGGAAACAGATAAAAATTATATTCACGTGGTACCGGCGCTACCACCTTGGTCCCCTATCCTAGAGGAAGCGGACGATGGTATTGGGCGGTCAGGGGAGCCTTTTCATCTGACCACTAGTCGCTGTTACACGTGCCGTGGCCGAGGAGGAGCGGTGGACCCGATGAGCCGACCTTCGCGAAATTTTTCCCGCGTGCAGGTGCAGGGGCTCGATAGGATAAGATTTTTCACGGCGATATCGGGACCAGCGGGGAGATGGCGAGGAAGACAGCGAACCAAGGGGGTGAGGAAGTAGCAGCAGGGGCAGTGGGGGTGTAGAAGGAGGCGAGGAGGGGATAGGAGGAGAAGAGGGCATAGAGCAGCTGAATAGGAAGCGACACAATGGACCTGGGTGGCTGTGGAGGCGTGTTATCAAATGGGTTCCTCATTCACATACTGCGGCCTGAGCTACCTGTGTCTGTCTGTACCGGTGTCTGTCTGTTATACTTATTCATACCGCCCATTGTGTCCTCCACTGTTGAGTCGAGTTCAGTTCAGTTGAGAACGCGATGGAACGTGCCACAATGCACGAATATGGGCTGCGCTGCTCTGCCCTCGCCCACCCCGCCCAACCTCGCCCCATAGCACCTCAACCCCTCTATCAAAGCTAACTCTTTCTCTTTCTCACCCTCCCCCTTTGCCATTTGCCACCCACCGCCAAGACCGGGCTAGATTCGCTCGGGCGACTGAAAAGAAAATTGTGTTGGGGAAATTGTATCCGCGTGGAACCCCTGCCGATAATATAGAATTCTTGGGCCCGTGCAGCCCGGCCAGGGTTGACGGTACCGAACAACACCTCGTTAAATCGACTTTCGCCGCGCCATGACTGGCTGCTCCGGCCGGCCACGAAAAACGGGCACTGGTCTGTTGATGAATTCAGTGGAATAGACTAACCGCGGACGGCCTAACGAATCGAGACCTCGTTCCTAGCTGAGTTCTAGAAACACATCGTGCTTCCCTCAACCTTCGGAGAAGTGCCCTGTCTCTTCCCTATTTAGCGCCCAACTTCCACAAGAGCAACCGCGCAACATCGTCGGGAATAAGGAAAAAGTGTAGGGTCCCGTTCTGCTGCTCGACTCCGTTACTAAAACCTTAAACCCGCGCCGCATGAATTGCCTTCTCTTTGAAAGAAACCGAGAAGCACGCGAAACACTGTACACCTCTCTTGGAAACTTGCTTCTCTTGCCCCAGCAACGGTCCAACCCCCTTGGATAACGATCACGGAAAAGAACAATGGCGGGACATTTCCAACACCCGGCGACTGCAGCTTAAATTCCACTCGGTGGAAAGTTGGCGAAAAGTACGGGGCAAACAATTTTTTTCGGAACAGTCGCGGAATCCTCGGGCGAACCGAGGGCAATCGATCGAAGCCCCGACTTTGCCTTCCGCCGATTTCTTGGCGAACAAAGGGAGCGAGGAGGGATGGGGGCCGGGAGAAAGTGTCAGAGGGCACGTCAAAGTCAGAACGTCAATTGTTCGCGAAGGAAAGCACCGATGCCCGATTAAGTCCACAAGATCACCCACCCTTCCCGTCCGTTTCGAATCCCGCGGCCCTCCCTCGTTATTCTCTCGCCCCACCCCGACCGCGACCCTCTTCTTTCATTCAAGTTGCCGCGTGACGAAGGTAATTACGGAACTCGGACAGGTAATCGCTGATGGAATGACAATTCTCACTCGGAAATTTCCGATTCCGCGCTGGCGACGTGAATCCGGGTGCCTAATTACGCGCCGGCCAAGCCTTCCCTCGGCAAACGTCCTCTGTCCACGTGCTAGAATGGCGATCGCGACGAGATCGGAAGAACGAATTATGGAGGCTGTTACGAGTACGGCAGCAGAAATTGCGCGACATTCAAAGACGATGAGAAATAACGCGAGCCCGGCGGGGGTAACGAAGGAAGGAAGGAAGGAAGGAAGGAAGAAAGGAACGGCGAAAGAGCGGTAGAGAACCGTTGGAAAAAGAAGGATGAAAAAGAGCAACGGCTGCGGGCCCTCTCCTTCGCGAGCAAGAAACGTACCAAGAGAAAAGAGAGAACGTATTACGTATAAGCAGGCATAGGCTCCGGATGAGCCACACGCGGACGCAACGGCATACAAAACTCGCTCAATACGTCATTCAGCCGAAGAATACGGTTCGTTCTCGCCATTTTGCTCCCAGAATGAGAGTTTCAAAGGGAATTAAGGATTCAAAGGCATCTTTTGCGCGGCGCGCACAAAACGGCCAGCCACGGTCTTCTTTCTCTCTTCTCTCTATCCTCTCCGCGATTCTCTTCCTCCACCTCTATCCTCCGCCCGCGCTCTCGTCCCTCTAACTATCTCTGTATCTACGCGCTGCTCTCCCCTTCTCTCTCTCTCTCTCTCTCTCTCTCTTCATGCCCTCTCCCCCGAGAGAGCATCAACGCGGCTCTCAAGACGAGCGATTCAGGGCGGGCGCGTTGCGTGTACGCGCCCACACAGCAAAAGAACTGAAATCCGTACAAATCGTTGTACAATGCGCGGAGCACGGGTTAACGCGCGCGGCGTCCGCTTCTATTCCGCCCGGCCGGCCCGACAGCCAGACGCCGATGAAGAAATCCGCGTGAATGCCCGGCGAACAAGAGGCTGACCACCATTTCCAGAGATATTCAAACGGTTCGACGTTGAAGCAACCGGGCGGAATCGCGCAACTAAGACGCGGCGAGGAAAGGAGGATCGCGAAACTGGGCCGCGTAGCAATCCCGTTTCAAAGGGCTAGATCCATTCCACGTTCCACTCCCCCCCCCCCTCCCCCATCCGATCTGTCTGCTGATCCAACAAATATTTGAGAATGTGCGCACCAAGTTTGCCACGCAATTATATCGAATCAGGATTCATGAGATCCATGGAAAAAAGTAGCTCCAACAGGGGGACCACGAATCGAGCAGCACCCCCTACGTTCACCACAGTTCAACCCCGACATCTTTCCGAATTAATAGAAAAAAGCGTCTCCCCAAGAGAAAGAATCCGCTTGCAGGGGGGGGGGGGATCGATCATCCCATTTCGAGGACTCGCTCCACAAGCTGGTCCACGCGTGCACGCTCCCTCGTGATTTCCTTCTTTACGAGCCTAGCCGTTCCTTTTTTGCACCGCGGAACAAATTCGAGAGACGATCTCTGTTTGCACAATGGATGGAGAAGAGGCGTGCGGAGGGGAACGGGGAAAATCGGCGAAGCGTTGGCCCGTCCCCCGATTGGCTGATTAACATAAAAATGCCCGGCGCTCGTAAAGGGCACCGTATACATACATTACGGGCATTATATAGATCGCGAGGGAGGGGTTATAGTTTCTGATTGTTATTCATATTCGGCCGGTAGCCACGCGGCCGAGCATGAATGCGCGCTTCTGTGTTGGGTCAATATAACGTCAGCGAGGAGGGTGCACGCGTGGGGGTGGTGGACCGGGGGCTACTTCCTTCTCAATGACACTCTTTTTTTTCCCCCCTCCCTCTCGCTCTCTTTTACGTGCTGGCCCCCGTCGCCCGCCCCCCCAACCTTGCCTGGCGTTAATGCTACGGGCCAGGGGCGCCCGGGTTTAAACGATTACTCACCCGCGGCTCTGTCTGCAATGAAAAGGGTGAAAGTGCCACTTATCCGCGCCACGGGCCTCCGAGACTCCGGCACCTGGAACAGAAATCACGTCCTAATGAGACCGGCGGAGTTAAGCAGCAAAGTTGGAGAAATTGCCGGGAATTTCGAGCGAGTCGAGTGCCGCGGCGCTGCGCGGCACGGCGGCTTGCCTATGCCTTCCAGAGAGATCGCCTCGGGCCGCGATCCAGCCAGTTGCTGCCGATGGAATCGAGCCATCGATGTTCGTAGAAAAGAAAGGGTTGAGGAAATCCTCCTTCGGATAGTTCAATTATTCTCTCGTTGACAATCGGGAGGTATAATTGAATGGACTTACAGTTAGTGGTTCACGCATCCCCAACGCCGCAGAACAGAACTTCGTACGACGAATCTTACGGACCACCCTCGTTCTCACTCCGAGGGAGGCGAGGACTTACATCCCCCGGCTTGGTTGGCACGCAACCACGCCGACTCCACTTTCCAATAAGGGGGTGGTATCGGTGAACGCGGGGGCGGGAGTAGTTCAAGGCTCAGCTGGACGCGGTTCTATCGGCGGGGACGCGCCGAGGGGGGCACAAAGGACGGAGCGTTTAGCGGCGGCATGCGATTTCGATCCGCGGAAGAGGAACGAGGAATCAGAAGAATAAAGGGGGCGAGTACCCCGCAAAGTCACTCGACCTCCATCAGCCGTCCTCCTCCCGGGGCGACCCGCCGCTCTATACCCTCTACCTACATTATATTTCTTTCGTATCTGGCTCCTCTCCGCGGGCAAACACACAAACGGCCGCACGTACACGTGCACACTAGCCGAGCATTGCCGCGCGCGGTCTTATCGGCAGTTATCGGGCCGTGATGTCACACAATGGGGCAGACAATGCTCGGCACAATACACCCCCTGCTTCTAAACCATCCAACCCTCGCCAGCCACCTCCTGTCTCATCCTCCTTCCCCCGCCTCATCCTCGCCCTCCCCCAACCCCCTTGGATGCCCTCCGCTCCTTTCCTCTCTCGGAATCAGCCCAACCCCGGTAACTTAATAAACATAATAGCTGACTGCGCCGCTCCGTGGTCACAATGAGAGGTCCGCGAACAGAGATACCCGAAGATACGGCGAGACGCGGTGCCATTGTGCTGGCTCGCCCCGCGCTTGTCCCCAGTTTCCTTTCCAATGGATTATCCTGGACACTCGGCTGCGCTGGACTCGGGGGGAAGGGGGGGGGGGTGGAACAGGGGACAGGATTGGGCATCGTCGGAGAATTTTTCGAAGTGGGATCCAATGGTTCCAGGAGGGAGGACGAGAGGAATTTAGCGAGGTCCTCGGGGAAGGATTAAACATCGCGAAGATGAGGGAAACGCGGGGGATGAAGACAAGGAAAAGACCGACGAAGGGATGAATCCCAGCACGCACCATCGAATCGACACCACGCCCCCAGCACGCGCTTCAAGTCGATCCACCCTTAGGGCCGCGCAATATGCTACCCCCGCGTGTAATCACCCAAAACCACGCGCACGAGCCGACGCGGGGGCCATTGAAAAACGCGGTCAGCCGACCATTATTTCGAGAAGTTTTCCCTTTAAACGCTGCCGCGCGCGGAGGGAGTGTAAACAGCATCGTCACCGGGGTATGCGCGCGACCCACAAGACTGCGCGTCCCATCCCTGGCGAACTGTCTAGCGAATTGTGTTTCCATGTAGGCCGAACAAAAAAGCCCCGTGGAAAAATGGCGGGTAAATGATTTATGGATAACAATTACCCGACTGCCAATATTTGTTCGTTTAAAGTTGTCGGAGCGGGCGAGGTATTTTTTTGTAGCGACAAGCTGGAAATATAAATCGAAGCGCAGCGCCGAGGTTGACTGATTAAATAAAACTGGGCGGCGCGCGGATAAATCAAAGCGCGGCCCGGGGAATAGGAAGAAATCGCGTCGACGGGTGTTTATCGCTCGGCAATAAAGCACGCCACCAAACACAATTACATCGACCGCTGACATTTCCAAGCTGCATCTTTCAGCGGCGCGGCGAACGATACGTATCTTCGAAACGGCATCGGAGAAGCGTTAATTAAGCGAGCAGATGCCCGCTAGGAAATAGTAAATCATACGAGCATCCCGCGCGAATAGAACCCAGTCGCCGCGTCCACCGCCTTATCTTTCGCCAGGTTATCGAGATAATGATAAATCGCTCGCTCGAGACAGTCCCTTCAGCGGCGCCCGCTTCAACAAACCCCAATGAAGGGTTGACGACTGTATAACGCGACAACGATCGAGTCACCCTTCGCGGGGAACGTTTCAAGCAGCTGTTTAGAAATCTTCGTTACCCCGAGCCAGATAACAAAAGAAACACTATTCCCGATGCGAAAGGGAGCAGATAGCGTTGCCACGCGCGTAAGTAGCTTTCGGTAACCGCATATGTGCGTAGTATGCAGAATGTTGGAATTTGAGAAGCGTTAGAAAAATTCTTTCGCAAGACGATGCACCGGGTGTGTCGTGTGTTTTAATAATCACCACGTCGACACAGGCTGCCCCCGAAGATAACAATAACATCGGTGGAACAGTGAATTAACGAGTAATTAACTGCTCCGGTCGATTCGGTAGACAATCCGGAAGACGGCAGTAAAACAAGGTTAGCGCGCGGGGTTGAAGCGAGAGAATCGGCCAGAGGGTGGTAGTGGTGGTGGTAGGTGGATGGTAGTGGTGGCGTCGGAACCGCCCCGGCTTTGCAACCCCGGCGAATGGAGTGACAATGCTGCCACGGGATTCACAGTTCTCTACCACCCCTTTTGTCTTTCCCCTCTTTCCTCTCTATCTCTCCCTCGGCCCGCCATCCCCCTTTATCCCATTTGCAACTTTCCGGCTCTCCTCTCTTCCATCCCCGGCCCCCTTTATCCCGTCTTCGTACGCCGCTGCATTCCCGTCGCACGCGCACCTTAAGGCAAACGCCTCCTCCTTTCGGAGCGATTAACTTCGCAGCGCGGATAGGAACGCGTGCTTCGAGCGAGCATCGCCGAGCATCAGACGCGTTCATCTTCCCAGACACCGGAATTTTCATCCGCCCGTTAATTATCTCCGCTCTCCTAGAAGCTACGCGGACCCGGTATCGTCGGAATTGGACAACTGATGCTGACCCTTTACCTGACACGTCCAACCCCCCCCGCTATTAGATACATCGCCGGCTTGCTAGCGCGAGTCACATTTCGCAATAAAAACTGCCACATTGGCAACAAAGCCTCCAGCCCCGTGGAAAAAGCATGCCGACGAGGGAAACGAATATTGTTTTACCCCAGAAGAGCACCGAAGGCACACGTGCCTGGGAGCGAGACAGCGAAACGGGAAAGCCCGCGTGCCAGTTGAGTATAAAGACACGCAATCGAGTTGGAAAAAATGGTGGAGGGATGCGGGCTGGAGCGTATCGAAAGGATCCACCACCCCTGTTTCACAGGAACGTCGTTCGAGCCTCCCCCGCCCCTCGTCTTCTCGTCCTTCTCCTCGTTCTCCACCCTTGGAATCGCCTGCCTATACCTCTCTCGCCCCAACAGAGCCACCCCTCGCACTCCTTCCTCGTATCAGATCGAGTCCCTCTATTCCGCGTCCTCTATTATTTCTTTTATCAATCTGCGCGCTTTCAGGACGCTTTGAGGCCCGCTGAAAGCTGCGTGATAAATCATGAAATGTAAGAACCTACACACACGCGCGCGCGCGCGCGGCGTCGCGATACACGCGTCCGGATACGCTCGCGCGCGCGTACACCGGGGCGAGGTGTTAGTGTAACGCGAGGGGGGAGGGGGGATGGATGTGTGCAACAAGCACGCGTACGTGCAGCCAGGCACGTGTGTGTATCTGCGAACGTGTGTAAATACGTGGATATATAAGCAACGGTTCAATAGGCGGCATTGCCGGGGCGAACGGCATCCATACAGCTCGCCAGATGAGGTCTTCTAGCTTCCGTTGAGTCCGCGTGAAAGGATGCCCCAATAATATTCCATTCACCAAACCACCCCCCCCCCCAACTTCCACCCTGCAGCCTTCCCTCCCGCGTGTACGTACCCGGTCCCAGGGACGGTCTGGCCCGTGCCCACCCCGCCATTGATTTTTCATTCGTCGGCTTTTCAATAGTTTGTTATGAGCTTTCCTTCGGCGACGTCTCCTCTCCCGGGCCGCATGGGCCGCGCTTGCTCTCCTTTGAAAGCAGAAAACGATGGAGTTGGGGAGGGGAATATCGGACGAGCCGAGCCCGTGCCACGATCGACTCTATCCTCTGACGAATTAGATGCATTTGTTGGGGGATGGTAGCTACGTAAGCCTGACGAGTCGCTACTTTATAGGGGCTGCGGTGGATAGAGCGGTTCGATATCTTGTTCAGGGTGCGAGAGGATTGGCGGAGGAGGATTCTTGCGGATCGTGGTCACGGGAACTCGGTATCGATTTCTAATTGATATTCGCGAACAAGTCTCGCGAGCATCTTTTAAATGAGAGAACTCGGGTGAACTGGAGATTAGAGTTTGGGGCGGTAGATGAATTAAGGATGGGATGAGGCTGCATCGACAGACGATTCTATCTTAATTCGAGGCCGACGACAGGCGCCGAGGGAATCTTGGAAAGTATTTGCCGGCGAAACAGAGCGAAAATAACCTATAACTTTAATCAGGGATGAATAAAGGCAACCCTTTTCGGAGCGGCGCTGCGTCAAGGCGAAGAATGGAGATGAGGATGTAGCCGAGTATCGGCATTGTTTCCAAACAAAGCACGCCTTTCATACCACCGTGTACCCGCCCTGCAACCCCCATCCGCTTGGTCCACCCACAACCTCCTCCGCCCGTGCACTCCCCACGGCTTTTCAGTCATTTGACACGCAAAGAAGTCAGGCAAGCCGGCATTGTGGCGACCACCACCACTGCGACCTATTGTTACCAGGCCACTACCATAACCGCCACCCCCGAAATCCACCCTCTCTCCTGGCTACTCTCTCGCCACCTTTGTCGGATTTGACGGTCGATTCGATGACTTTCGCCCTGACGGAAACGGCGCTACCATCCTCGCCCACGATCAACTGTTCCTCTATACGTAACACATCGATACTCGCGAATAATCGGATTGGGAGCTTTCTAAAAGCGGCTTCGTCAAACGCACAGATCCTAAACAAACCGGGACAAGAGGAGAAGTTCAAAAAGATACGTAGATGAACATATATCGATGGGGTATCGCGGAATCCAAAGAAGAAACCCGTGAGCTTGTCGAATGAAAAATTCTACCCAGAGCCAATCTCTACGAAAACAGCGGGGAAAGCCCCGAAGAGAAAGGAAGAGGCAGAGCCTCGGAAACAACGTTGCAGAAAGAAATGTGCCGGTAACGAGGAGGCGCGCTACACGCTGATCACCGTGCACGTCAGGAGCGATTGCGGGGACACGCGAGTCGCTGCCGGCCAGGGCGGTCGCGAATTCGTCGACGGAATTATGCATCTGGCTGCATAATTCCGCGGCAGACGCGGCGGCACGCGCGGCCGCGGCGTCGGTGGGGAAAAGTCGATGGCTCGTAATGTGACAAACGAGGCGTCGTGACGCTGTCACGAAAATACCACTCGAATGGCCGATACGCTCGTTCGCTGGCATTATATTCGAATGTCGATACCTCGCGTCAGTCTTATTAATCTGCCGCGCGCTCGAGCGTCGGGATATATCGCGCACTATAAGCGGTCATAAAAAGAGGCTCGAACCCGAAAAGGGAAAGAAAGGGAATAACAAAAAAAAAACGCACACCCGCGGACGAAGATAGAAAAACAGAGGGAGAAAGAGCGGGGCGGGGGAGGGGGGCGCATTGAACGAATGAATTCTATGCGACTCGTACAATGCGAGTCCTCTCGCGGAAAGCTCGCGCGCGGTTGCTCGAGATACATATATCGAGGTCTCGCGACGCTGAATAAGCTACCGATGCAGATTCAGCCTCGCGCAGTGGCTCCACTCTCGAACGCCTAAAAGCCTAAACGCGGTGCTGGAATTATTTCAATTTTTCCCCGGATCACGCCCACGCAATGCGCAGCTCTATTCTGTTCCGGCGAGCTATCCCACGAGCTCCAAAGGTTTGTCTCGGCAACGTCGATTTTCGCCCGCGGGAACGATTTTCAGCACCGATCGTGGTCAAATAGAGCCAGCTAGGGGACGCACGTGGACCGCGAGACAGGGATAGATCAAGGGCTGGACGATAAAATCGGAGTACGCGGTTGGGGAATGGAAGATCGGGTAATCGAAAGACGCGTTCGAATGGTGGAAAGGCAGGGGGACGCAAATAGCCGCGTCTGCCGACAGAGGAACCTGTTAAAAGTTGGGAACTGCGCTGACAGAATGGCGGGGCGCGATGAAAAGGTGTACACAGGTACATGGAGGAGCGTGTGTGGATGCCAGTGTCCTCGGTCACACGCACAGGACGAAGGACGATCACCGAGGGTAAAAGGGACCGAGGAGAAGCGGGAGCGGCGACTGGGTGGTGTTGGATAAAGGGGTGGCGAGGCGGGTGGGGGGGGGGGGGAAGGGTGGGCGAGGAGAGTCCACGCGAATATGTTATACGCTCAAGCTCGTTCGCTCGTAACCGCGCAGTAGAATAGACGAATTGTTCGGCAGCGGAGCTTTTGTCTATTTTACGGAGTTCCAAGGGCTTCCAGCGGAGGGGTGAGTGGCGCGGCCGGGGCGGAGGAGGACGGAAGGCGGCTGAGGGAGAGAGCTGAAAGCTCGGATATATATTCTCGACTGAACGTTGTACGGATTCGCGCACCGGGCGTTCCTAATTATTGTTTTCCAGGCGTCCGTCCTTTCTGGCTGCCGCGGTGACTGAAAATCTCGTTTCGAAACTTTCCCTCCGCCGCCGGCGTCGGCGAATTACCGCGCGAAACCACCGCTCCGCGCGGATTTTTCCCTTCGTCTCTTTTTAATCCCATTCAGGGGAAGCGCCTCGCCACGCTTTGCCACCCCCTTTCAAACGTTCCGCTGAAATTAATAAGTCGCCAGGTGTGCGCGTGGGCTCGTCCGCGAGAAATAGCATTCAAGCCGGATCGAACGCCTAAGCGAAGGTAAAAAGGCCAAGGATGGGACCGTCTTTGCGAGTTTGTGCGATCGATAGTCGAAACTGATTGCGCCGTTCCCGCGATCCCCGTGCGTGTGCTGCGAACACGTCCTCCAGAGAACAAAGATAAAGAACGTCTCGTTAGCTTTTCGAGGCGCGGACGGAACGCGGAGAAGCAGCCGAGGGTGCGATAGTGAAAAGGAGCGCGGTGCAATGGGGCAAGCGAAAGCAGAGTAATAGGGGTGGCTAGCGGAGAACGGGAAGAAGCGAGGAAAGGGATGACGGCGGGGCGGTCGTATCGGTTAAGTGGGGGAAATTGCAAAACAATGAGACGTCGTGGTAGGGGTAACAATGTGAGGGACAATAGGCCTGATAATGTGCCAGAGAATGGACGCCTAGACAAAAGAGTCGAATAAGGGCGCGCGCACCTACCCGATCCACCACCCACATTACACCATCGACTCGTCCGACGACGTATAGAGAAGGGAAAAAGAGACACCTGGATGCTTCGATGTGGGTTAGTTTAGCTTTCAAACGACACTAACCGGCTAACGGGTAGGTAATATTTCAACCGCGTCGTGAGAAAGAATCGGCGATATCCCGCGCGGGCCAACGAAAGGGGTTGCGGCGGCGGTAGCCTGAACTGGCAGTGAAAAGTGAAGGGAGCTCCTTGGCGCAAGTTTTTCCAGCCGTTTCGTGGCTTTCCACCTCGTCGTCTCGAAAGAGTTAACCGCGTCGAGGTATCGGTTAAGGCGGAGCGATCGGGATATCAAGCGGAGGGACGCAAAACCATCGAGCAACCGCTATGCGGAATAAACCGTAGGGATTGGGGCAGAGATCGGGGACGAGGGGTAACCCGTGGAACCTACCGCAATGCCAGAGGCCAACGCCTGACATAACCGCGGCTTCTGGAGGGGTTCCGAGTCAAGGGGTTGAGGGATCGAAACCTCCGTGCTGCCAGACCGACTTGTCTGGCGTGCACCTGTTGTTTCTACTTGCCCCGAATCAGCCAGCGCCCGCACCTCATCCTCCCCGCTAATTCCTCCGAATCTATCGACACCCACGACCTTATCCGATAACGATAAACAACGACATTGAACGCTACCCTCTCGTTTCTCGTTCGAAAGTTGCACTTTCATCTGCCTACGGACTTGATCCGCGAAGGAAGCCGAGCCCACGCTGGGCGACGGCCTCCAATAATTAGCATTTATCACGGCCGCCTGTACAAGAAGAGGATGCACGGCTAGGTGGAGGCGAAGAAAGCTGGCTCCTCGTCTTTTCGCTCCGCGGGAAACGGGTCTCGGCGACGTCTACGAAATCGCGTCTGTGCCGTGCTTCCGCGTTAGGAAAGCAAGCGAACTCGACCCAGGGGAAAGAACGGGAGAAAGGAAGGCGGTGGAAGAGGCCGTAGAGGGCAAGAAGCAAAGAAAGGCAAAGAGAGGCGGAGGAGGAGGACGAATCGGGAGTAGAAGGCGAGGAACGGAAGAATCGCGACGAGAGGAGAGAGACGCTGTGAAGAGGGAGAGACCAGGGCACGGAGGACAGAAGTGGCCGTGCAAGGCAGGAGTGCCACAAACAGTCCATAGAAATTCCCTCGGCGTAGAATGCAACTGCTTGTTGGTGGAGCGGCTTACACGGACGACCGTTGCTCGGTGTTGAGCGGCGAGTAACCGCCCGCGCGCGGCTGTTATTTAAGCTTCGCATAATGGCAACTCTTTTATGCTTCTTGTGTCTTACATCTGAGACTGTGTCGCTCCGGAGGGCGCATTCATTCCCGTGAATGCCGTGCACGGGCCTCACAATGGCCTTCTCTGCGCCGCCTGCAGCGGCCACGGCACGCCGCCGAGCTGCGCGCTCAAAGTGCAGCCACTCTAAGGATGCGCGACGCGGTCGCCTTAGTTTACAGCCTTAGGACAACCACCGTGTCGCCCCTCTTTTCCCTATCTTCATCCACGACTCTAGCACTTCGCGCACCGCGACTCTTCCGCCTCTTTCACCAGCCTTCCCCGTTTGATAGTTCATTTTCGAGACAGCCTACTTCGCCCTTTTGTCCGACTACTTCAGCCCTCAAACGCCTGCCATCTTTGCCCGGCGCAGCCTCCACGACTCTATGACGCGAACGTGGCTCCGGTATCGTGCTCTCCCTCCCCTCCTCCCGTTGGAAGGGAAAAGCGCGATCGGAAGCCGAGCTCCCGTGGAGAACAGTGTCTAAGCGAGCTTTCCTGACGGCGACGGGAAACGAGGTGAACGAAAAAAAAACAACGCGCGAGCACTCCACCTCTTTCATTTATTCCGCGAGGGGCTGCCGTCAATAGGGGGAGGGGCCGGATCCGCAAACTTTTGTGCCGCTCGTCTCGCGGCCGACCTTCCCCCCCCCCCCACGGGCGGGTGGAGGGTGGCGACTTTCGAGGCCGGTTTATCGTCGAACGATCGTTCCTCCGAATAATCGCGAACGTGCCTAACGATCGCGGCCGTAGTGGTCGGGTTCGTGCACACGAGGCACGCCACCTTGCGATCGGTCACAAAACAGCGACACAATAACCGGGCCGCAACAATGCCGGGCGACAATGCAGCGCCACCAACACACCGCCGAGCCGAATCTATTGTCTGTACTTCTCTTGTTCTCCTTTCATCCCCTGCACTTCCACGACGAGCCGCAAAGAACGAGGGAGAGACCCGTAGAGAGAATCGAGCTCCGAGGCAGCACAGAGGAACGGGCGGACTCGGAGGAGGAGGGGCGGGGGGGAGGGGGGGGGGTTTTGTCGGAGGACAGGGGGAGAAGGGGAGGCCATGCTAACCCGCGAATCTCGCGACCTCGCGGGACGACTTTGTTTAATTGCGCTGACTCGATTAGACGACCACTCTGTGCCGACTCGCTCGGGCTCTTCCGCATTGTATTCAGGCGCGCGGAATAAACGAGAATCGAACGCCCCCCCCCCCCCCCCCCGCCGCGGAATCGACGATCCTCCGCGATTGTGCGCGGCCGTTGCTCGTCACCGCGAGAAGAATTCGCCCATCCGACTACGGGTGATTAATTAAGAAATTCCATTACCCCGGCGTCTAGAGCGACAGAGAGGAGACCGCGGGGGCTTTGCGGCGCGAGGAAGCCGGGCTTGATCGCAGGGGCAGCCCGCCGTTTCCCTTCGCCAATCAAAAATGCAACTATCAGCAGAGGGGGGGGGGAAGAGGCCGGGGGAGAGAAGAAGATCGACTACTTTGCGAGGGCCAGCCGAAAGAATACACACCGAGTACCAAACGAGGAGTACCTTCACGCAGCGAGATGGATGAGGGAAGGGGAGAGAGGAGGGTGTATAAGGGCGAGAGCAGAGTGGCACGGGGGAGAAAGAAAGAGAGAGAATCGGCTGCCCCCGCCGCCCCCGCCCCACCCCCCCCCCCACTCATCCTCCCGTCCGTCTCATTGTGTCGGACGATTGTCTTAGAATAATGGCGGAGACTCACAATAGTGACTACAATGCTTGCTCGTCTAACAATGCGGTGACGTCACGCAGCGTCGTGTACGTGAATGTACAGGCACGGGCGCCCCGACGTCGTGTGCGTCGTCTCTTCAGAGTTCCTCTTTCTCCCTCCCCCTTTCTTCGCGGCTCCTGCCGTCTTTCTCACCCCCCCCCCCCTCCCCTGCCCCTTTCCAACCCCACCCCTCTTTCCGCGATTCTTCGTTTCGTTATTCGCGACCCGATCACCCACTTACGCTCGAGTGGGGTTCAATTGGCACTAGCTTCCAAGATTGCACGGGTTGAATACGATTAACGGCCACCCCGTCGACGGGGATCCACGGAACTGTTATCGTATCGGCTTACTACCCCCGAAATCATCCCGCGCCCCGTAGAAGAACCGGCGTTAAAGGCGATACGACAAAGGCTACGAGGAGGGGAGGGGGCTTGGATGAATGGAGAGACGAATCTATCGAGAGAGTCCGATCGACTCCTCGGAGAAATTTGTCTCCCACGCTGTGCACATGCTTTCGAGGACAAATCAGCTTTTAGACCCTACCTTCCCCTGTCCTTGTTACATCGATCAAGCCTGACTTTCATTGCTCGCGTGCACGGCCCCCCCTCGCCACCCCCGGCAACACCCCCTGCGTGACCGTGGATTCGGTCAAGTCATCCCCAGGGATGACTTGGGAACGCAGCTCCCCCTGCCCATTGTTACGCGATAGGGCGTTCGTTTAGCGGGGTTATTAAGCGAAACGATAAGTGCAATTACGATCGGCTGGCCTGTGGGTGGACTTGCCCGTTAAAAGAGACGCGGTGGCCTCTCCGTCGACCAGCTGGCACCGCCGAGCGAACGAAATCACCGCGCTCTTTCAGATGCCGGGACGAGCCTATCGGCGAGATAAGAATAAGCTGGCGGCGCGACTTGGGCGCGTGAATGCAGCCGGCTGTTAATTAATACCGGCATTCAGGTCGCATTAAATTGCGGGAATTGTACGTCGGTGGCCGTCGACGCCGCCTTTCGCAAAGGCCAGGTGCGCGCTGAAAAGACTCTTATTAGCAAATAGCACGGCGCGCCCCGGCGGCGGAGCTGATACACGGCCGGGGAATCGAAAGAACGGAAGGAGGATCCTCCTCCTTGCGCCGGCAACCAGCAGGATCTCGCAAAGACGAAGAAAAGGGAGAGTCGGAGCGAGGGGATGGCGAGTTCTTTCGACGCGGACGAGATTGCGAGACGTTGCGCGCCGCCGATGCTGGATTTAAATACACCTTGCTGGATCCGGCGCGAGCTGCCTTTGGAAGCGCCGCTTCGATCGCGCGTAACCCAAAGAACCGGGGGAGGGCAACGTTGCGCGCCGAGGTCCTCCGCCTTTTCAGAGCGGACCCTGTTTCGAGATGCAACATCGATCCAGGCGGAGGATGACGACGACGAAGATAATGATAATGCACGTTAATCCTCGAAGAGGATGAATTCCGTCGCCAATCGTAGCAACCGTGTGCGGAGCGTTGCAACCATTTTTCAGGTGCATCGTTCGACGAGCGCGAAACGATCGGCGGCGCTCAAAGCGATCTTGCGTCGTTGCAGGAGCAAGAGCGACGATAGCACAAAGATTTCGCGAAAGGGGTGGCCGGGGCGGGCCAGAGGGGGGGAGAGAGAGAGAGAGAGAGAAAGAGATAAAGGGAACCCAGAAAGACAGGGGTACATTGTGCCGGGCCGCTTGATACTTTATTCCGTATAAAAGGAACGACGGAACAATGGCGGGAACGCGGAAGAATGGAATGAAATGGGACCGAGGGAGACGGATCGAGAGAAAGGGAGAAAGGCGGAGGCTCGCTCGCGCCAGTGTGAAGACTCATCACTCTGTAAACAATGCGCGAAGCGAGAGTGACTCAAAGAGTGGCGGGATCCTCAGAGTCCTTCCCAGATGATGGCAAACAGGGGGACAAGGGGCGACGAGTCCATCTAGGCTTTCATTTTTCTTCTACTTTGACTTCCTTCGTCATCCACGCCTACCCCCCCCCCCCCCCCCCGCACCCTCGTCGCGAGATGCATGTGCTCTCGCGTCAACGTTGCAGCAATCAGTACTCGATTCTCAAGATCAGACACTCTTTAAGATTGACCAGCGTGGAGGGTGCCCTTTGAAGCCGCTTTTAAACGACTCCTATCCACTGAACAGGCTCCAAATGATATCTGTCGGAACAGCAAAGAATTCCTCCTTATCAGAACTCCCCCGCCTTTTCACGGATGCATTTCAAACGATCCTTGAGATACTATTGGCAACGGGAGTAGGTCATGAATACGCATCGCGGAATTTAAATCGAACATTATACGAAGCCGGGAGCAGCGAATCGATCGGAAGGATTCAGAAAGAGGGAAGAATCCCTCCGAACTTTGAATCCTCTGCAACTCCATATTCCCATATGCAGCGGATAATTGTTTTCCACTAAACTCCTACAGTTTGCTCGAAAAGGTTCGCGTGGAAGAAGGATACTACACCACCCCCGTTCATCCGTTTTCAAAGCGTCACCGATCAAAAAGTTGCCACGATATTCGCGACAAATTGGGGAGCTGGCGGGTCCAGGAGGGCGCGCGGATCAGCGTGGGCGCAAAATTCGTGCCAGGTCGGCGTCGGCGTCGGCGTCGGCGTCGTCATCGTCGTGGTGGTTGTTAGGCGGAGAGCTCACAAAGCTATCGGCCAGGCGGCGGGGGCCGTGGGTATTGTTGGACGAAGATAGGATTCCTTTGATTGTCCGGGACTGTGCGAAACCGTCCAGGAGCGAAGGGAGGAAAGAGGCGGGGGGGGGCGGGAGAACCCGCTTTACATAACGCGTTATCCACCGCGACAATGGCCGCCGAGAGCCGCGCCTCGAGAAAGAATCGTTTGATGTCGAAGGATTCATCGCGACCGTGCTTCAACCGAGACCGACGCTGAAGAGAAAGGGGCCAGGAAGCGGATGGGGGAGGGACAAGGAGGGCTGGAAAATTAATTTCAGCCGGTGAACAGAGAGGGAACGAGAGGCATTGGCTCTGCTTGAACGCTTCGGAATAGCCGAGGAGAACGGAAAGAGAAACCTTTCGACTGTCCGAGATCGAACCGACGCGATCCGATGTCTCCCGCGGCCGATTTCTTCGAGCCACGCGTGCGAGCCTTTCGGTAATTGCTTCGCCATCAATCCATTCCCCCCTTTTCATCCTCGAAAATCATCGTCCCTTTCACTCGACAGCCATTGCGCGATCAACGAGGACTCGAATAATCAATTCTCTGCCCCATCAACGTCTCATTCAACCGCTGGGATGTCTCTCGGGGAGACTAAGCAGCGCTCTTCCTCGAGATTTGGGAAATTTCCCGAGCGGACGTTTAATCGAAAGATGGAGAGGAAGAGACTCGAGCCGGACACTTGAAACGATTTTTCCTTCTTTTTTACCCCCGACTGCAGGTTGAAGGGATTCAAACGTGCCGCCAATGGCAGGAGGGGAGGCGGCGCGGCGCCAGCCGGGGTAAGTCCCATAGAAGCCATAGAAAGAGGCCGCGTGCCGGAGCAAGGCGACCCAGAACGAGAGAGAGAGAGAGAGAGAGAGAGAGGAAGGGAAAGAAAGAGCGAGGGGTGGGATGGGGGTTGAAAATATTTAGACATCCGCGAAGGGATGAATAAGACTAAATTGTATCCACAATGCTGTCTCAGAGGCAGACGCGCTCTGAATAGCCTTAATAAACTCGCTGAATCCTCGGAAATATTTCCAAGCCGGAGGAGTACCGAATGCGGCGAAAACTCTTCTCCCCCAACCCCTCGTCCCTCAGCATCGCGTTCTTCTCGTTCTAGCAAAGCAACCGCCCAACCCGCCCGCGACGAACGCCACCCCCGGCCCCTCTTTATCGTCTACGTATCCGCGAGACGTGAACGTGACAGGGCCCCTTGAAAATTTCTTCGAGAGCTCCCAGCTAAACGAGGAAAAAACGCGACACTCCAGCGACGCAACTTTTCGAACACCCTTCTCCGCGACGCCGTCGAGGGTTAATTCCAGATCATGAAATCAATGTACTCGAGCTTGTTCCTACTCTTGGACGAATAGCCACCCTAATCGGTGGTAGCACAAGTGTCGGATCACCCTACCGGAGTTTCCCAGCCCTTGCCAATAAATTCGAGAAGAATTAGGGACACGATTCCTCCATCAACGTCTCACCGCCCGTCACGGTCTTCCCGCCCTCCCCATCGGCCTGCATAATGCGTAGATTTGCTACCCGCTGCGATACACTTTTCCCCGCATTAGGGAAAGAGCCTTCGCTCGTTTGCCGTACGCGACGATTTGTTTAAACCTCCCCCCCCCCCCCCCCCGCGACCGCCTGTCGATCTTCCTGGCGCCCGAAGTCTCCTTTGACTCGAATAAACAACACCGAGAACCAGCTAACGACGAAGTGCGCGGATTTCCGAAGAGCGATCGATTTCCTGCGAGCAATCCCGCCGAAAGTATCCTCGGCGCCAAAATGGATACGTCGTTACGGGCCGTGAAAGTTGAGCGTTCGCGACTCGACGCGGAACGTCGAACAGTGGGGTGGTCTACGAAGAGGGGAGGGAATGAAGGAGGGCGAGTCGGAGGAGACGGTGGGAAGGGCGGGTGGAAGCGAAGTCGGGCAGAAACGGATTCACGATTTCGCATGAATCGCTAGTTACTGAATAAAGTCCTTTCGGACGGGTTGGCCGGAGCTGCCGGTGGCTGACTTTACTTTATTATATGTATATTCGCTGCAGCGGGATGGAAGAGGGTTTTCGCGGAGTTGAAGGGACTGAGGGGGTGGGGCGGCGCGAGAGGGGAGGGGGGCAGAGGGGGTGGGGAAAGGGGTGGGTGACGGGGGTGGCGGTGGGCTGGAGGTAGTCATTCAACCGTGCGGTTCTATGAAATCAAAGGCCACATTGTCACCGGAATTACCTCCATTCGGAAACGACGTATTCAGGCTAGCAGGCGCACGTGGAATTAACCCTATTTGTTTGCCGCCTTCGAGTCGCGTGTAACGAAGCCACGATTTATTCGCGCGCGCCGCGCCGCGAGGGACACGTCCTGTATGGGGGGAATTCAGCGGCAGGAATCGATAGGGCGAACACGGGCGGGCGAAGGAGAAGGAGTTTGTTCAACGGGCAAGAATCCCTGAATCGCGGCTAATGAGTCGTTACCAGCCGTCCGTTCTTTTGAATAAAATCCGGGCAAGTCAAACGGACCGGCGCGGCGACGTGACGGCACCCGGGACTGCTTTACGCTCAAACGGCAATTACACGGACGCGTCGATTAAGCGGGGAAACATGGTCGTTATTGGAGCACGTCGCCCCGAGAAGCCGGGCGATTAGATGAATATGAAAGCGGAAGGGAACTGTGCCCCACGTGGCACTCGCGGGTCCAGGAATTTCGCCACGGAAGAGGAAGATGAGCGGACGGTTGAATCGTATCGAAAATCTCTCTCTCTCTCTCTCTCTCTCTCTCTCTCTCTCTCTCTCTCGGTGGCTCTGTTTCGGACTGGACCAACGTGGAAATAGAAAATTTGGGACCGTTTGTCGTTGTTTTTTTTTTTGGCGGAGGCGTGGGTGAGATTTCATTGATTAATCGATTCGACGATTCGTCATCGAGGATGTTCGGCAATAGGGTTATTATAGGCTAACGCGTCGAGGCTGTCAGCTGTTGGCGTTACGGTTAAACCCACCCGAAATTTCACCGCCTGCAGATGACACCGCCTAATTCACCATCGGCTATCCCACGCCGCGGTATCGGTTTAGATATTCGACTAGCCCCGCCGTGAATTCTCCTTTATTGCGGGCAGGTGTAAATTACAATCATTTCGGTAACATCTGCCACCCCCAAACGATCTTGGTGCCGGGAATCGAATGGCTCCCTCATCGATTAGGTTCCACAATTAAATTCCCTGCTGCCCCATACAGCGACGCGGGGAGAGACGTGCAATTCATAAGTGGCATTGCGATTGGAACTAGTCCCGATAGAGTTCGTAGAAGATCCGCCGAATGCCGATGGATAAGAATGACTCTTAGACGATGCACCAGCCATTTAAGTAAATGAATCTACAGGGTTGCGCAATAGTGGATCGGTCAGATCATCGCTTCCCGTTGGAAAAGAGACCAGGAAACGGGTGAGTTCGGTGCCACCCGTGCACCCACCCAGTCACGTGCGTTTTCTCGTCCGAATAAGCACACGCTCACAGGTGGCTGCAGGACTCGCACGCACGTTCCAGGCGAAGGAGGCATAGGGGAGGGCGCAGGAGAGGGCTATATTATTTCAAAAGCTTTCAGGACGCACGATTCTTGCGGCTGCATTGAAGACCACCGACGGAGCCACCCTTTCTCCACCCCCTAAACCGCCGGGGCGAGCCACCCCCCTCCGTTCACGGTAACAATGGTCGATTTTAATACACCTCGCGCGGCGAAAGGGCGAGCGAGATCGACGAGCGAACGACGAGGGGATGGGGCGGCGGTCTACGTTTGACGTGCGTCGCGTGAACAAAAGTCACGGGAGGTGGGGGCCGGGGGGGGGGGCGAAAGGTTGGGGGATGAAGCGGAGGGAGAAGAGGAGCCGAAGAAACGAGGAGGAGAAAAGTTGGACAAGGTGAGAGGAAGCCGATGACAAGACAAAAAGGGGGGGCGAGGAAGGGGGAAGGTGGGGGTGACACGATAGAGTGGGTGTAGGCAGTGGAGGAACAGAAAGGAGAGAGAGAGAGAGAGAGAGAGGAGTAGAAGGGCAGAGGAGCGTGCAAAAAGCGCACGCAAAGAAAAACAAATGAACGCTGCCTAGCCGAAACAATTGAAGCCTGCGTGGAATAGGGGTTGCTGGCCTTTTATGTTGCCCACCCTCTACGCTCGCCACCCCCGACCAACTACCACCACCTTCCCCTCTGTGCCTAACCCGCAGCTATATCCAACGCCACCTCCACCGCCGCCTCCTCTCCTTCCGTCAACTCCTACCCCCATTTTTATTCTCTCCCTCCCACCACCACCCCAACCACCCCCCCCTCTGTGCCACCCGTTTTTGGCCTCACCCAACCCCACGCTTTTCGCCTCGGCGGGACTCGAACGAGGATATTCGAGCGATCGTTCTGATGAGGCCTTTATGCGATTCGCGAGAGCCTTTCAGCCCGCGCACGCCTCGGATAAGAATTTCAATTTCTCTCTAGCGGCGCGCGATTGTATCGGCCGCCGCTTATGCATCGCTGATCGCTTCCTCGTTTCCCAGGGATAGGACTCCCTATTTATCTCTTTTTTTCCCTCCTGCGCTCCTTCTTTTTTTTCGCCGTCCGGCCCACCGAAGAGTGGTTTTCCGAACACAGTTCGGGGGTGGGAGAGAGAGGGAGGCGGGAGTAGAGGAACGGGGGATGGTGGTGGCATCTCGCTTTCGGAACGAATCCGCGAGAGTCGCGGATGGAGATTTTTCCAACGTCCCTCGACGATCGGCAAAAATCAGACTCGGCTGAATCGCGATTCCCACCCCCATGCACCTACCCCTTGATCATGGAGGCTCCGAAGATCGCCCAAGCCCGAAGACAAAACCGCGGTTCAGCCCCTAGAACTTTCGGATACGAAAGATTGTAGGAAGAAACGGTCTGCTTCGCGAGGAATCCATGAAAAGGGAGCACAGAGTGGAAACGAGGAAAACATCACGGCGTACAGACTCGATAAGAAAGAAAACTACAGCTGTGCCACCTTGTAAACACAAGAACAGCGGACTTATCTAATCGTAGATGGGGGAAAAATCGCGTAATCGTGTCGCGTGATGCCTCCACAAAGCAGGCGAAACGATACATACGTAAAAGGCTACATTCCAAGTTTCAAATGAATATAAGTGACCGATCAAACCACACATCGCAGTGCCTGATCCTTTTTAACACTGGAACTACCGACAATTAATGTACGCCTATTTCCACCAGACCAGTCAAAGTGACTAGTTACGTCTAAAATACGTTATGCGAGGAAAATAAACTTTTATTCATTTCCTTTTAATTTTTATACTGCTTAAATCTATTATACATATGTAGGGTAAACCAGCCAGTAATTCACCGCATACCAGTGAATGACCATTAGGCAAAGGAATGTTAATTATAAATTTAAAATTATTATATGTTTATAAATGGAGTGTACTTGCACTTTTAATATCCCATATATTTAGTTACGCGTATTAAGCAAACATTAGTATAGGCAATTCTTATTAAAAGTATGCGGTCATTTACTAGGCTTCTACACGTTTTGCATTTTATAATCGTTTCTTAAAAAATTACGATAAGAATAAGTAATTATTTTTATAGAAATTTCAAGAAAAATAAATTTAAATGCAATTTCAACAGTTGCTCGAAGGTCCATAAATTTCATTCGACAATTCAGTCATTCACTCGTTGGTTCACCCTATGCTACTTAAAAATACACTTCTTTTATATTTAAAAATGGTCAAATTTATTACCAATTCTAAAACCAGTCATTTCGACTGCTTTGGTAATTCCAGTATTAATTAATACGTATAAAATAAGACCTAAAAACATACATAATGCAATATTTCTAATCACATTCCAATATACATACACTTCAAATACAAAAGAATAGCTCAATATCAATATATTTCATACTAAAAGAAATGGAAACATGCAAGAGTCGCTACGTCTACATTTAAAAATCGCGCCGTCTCTTAAAATATCGCGCCCCCCTCCCCTCCGCGTCTGGTGCAAGCTCGCTGCACTAACACAGTGCTGTTTGCTCGCACGTATATAGATTCGAACAAATGTAACCACGATGGCTACGAAATTCTACGCGAAAATCCAGCCCAAGTATGGGAAATGATTGACCCAGGCACCGGCGTGGGCTGGCCAGCCAAGCATCGAGTTAAACAGCATATTTAAATTGGGCACTTACCGCTGCATGTCGCAGGAAATTTGGCGCGCAGCAACACGGCCGTGATGATCCGGCCGGGACTATCGAGACACGGTACTCCAACCGGCGGCCACTCCGTCAAAGCCAAACGTCATGGCAATCCGCGCGCACTACTCGTTGACTCGACGACGCGTGTCACGCGTGTCAGGCGAAAATTCAAAACCGAAATTCCGAGCATTGTCCTTGCGTCATTGCGTCAGTCACACACGGCGATACCGAGAAAAACACGGACACCGACGCCAGGTCCCCTCGAGGCTGACCGCGCTAAGACGCGCGAGCGGCGGAAAAAAAAAACGCGAGATAAACACCACTGCGGACGATAAAAACACTCCCGGCTGCTAACGAACGGTTCGCGAGCGAACGCACTAGACGTAAACACAATTCTACGCGGAATTCCGAGGAAATAACTTGGAGCGAGACAGACCGTCCGTAACGGTCACCGAGTTCCTCCGCTGGAGAATACTTTGATCGAGAATCGAAAGCATTCGGGGATCGATTTCAGCGCGCTCTTCCCTGATTGGCTGCGTGGAACTGTGAAACACCTCGCGAGAATAATCTCGATCCACGGGAATAACGAGCTCCTATTGGTTGCTCTTTTTGCAATAACGTAACAGAAAATGACCGTCTAATAGTAGCGTTGCTTACGATAGGTTAGGTTCCTGGGAGAAGCCCGCGAAACGACCAGCTTCGAATTGATAATCATACTGACAGTTTGTGGGCTTGCAATGTGTCGTAGGTGTACTTTCGACGAGATCAGCTTCTCATCTGGTCACGGCGTGGTCCGTCGTTGGAATAAGCCGGTACAGACGTGTTATCTGTCGAAATAATTACGGCGTTTGTCACTCGGACTCGTCCAGGGTAGAGACTTCTTTCCGACATTGTTGGGACGAGAATCTGGGTTCCAGTATATCCAAAGGAGATTACGCTGAGTGTAGAGGCACACGGTTACTTTCACTGTCGCGGGCGACGCGGAAAAACACTACTTTCAAACTAATATTACGGAGGATCGACGGAGCACAGTTCATCCCGCCGCGAGTACCATGGAACTGATCGCTCCGCGGTCGTGCTATCCCCACTCCGCCGCACCCCCACTACCGCCGCTGTCTAGCGTGGCGCGCAGCAGGTAGATATTTGAATCTCTTTAGAATAATAGCAGGTCATTAAGTCCGAACGATAATTGATACAAGAGGCTAAATTCTTGTCACGCAAATCGAAATTTCTTATCCAGAGTACTGTATATAATACTTTGTTCATTGCTCAAGCGTGGCACAGCTTAGAATTATATAATAACTTGTTAAAATTAGTAAGATGAACAAGTAACCTATAGACTATATATACCGTTCGATATAATTTCATTATTAACCTTTAGGCTGCCGCTATTTTTTCGTAAAAATAGGGGTCCTTTTTTTTTCAAAAAATTTTTATGTATGAGTAGTCAATAGGTCCCATAGAGTCGAGGGGGTAGAACCGTGCCAATATAGTGGCTATAGCGGCAGCCTAAGGGTTAAAATCCATGGTTATACATCATTCGAAGACTAAAACGACCGGTGGTTTCAGGCCGGAGGTGAAGTAATTCTTGAAAATAATAAAAATCTTGCGATCGCCCACACCTTGCGTCCCTCGAAAAGTTCACGAACAATCAATGGACTCGCAGGAAATGGGAATCCCCTCGTTCATTTAACGCGTCCTCGAGCGCAGAGGGTCCAGCTTTCTCCACCCTCAAAATGAGCTGGAACCATACGGCAAGGCGCATTGTTACACCCGATCCCTCGATATCATCGTTGTCGATTCATTCGACACGTTGAAAGGAGCTGCCCCTTTCTTCCCTGCCACGAGGCGTGCTCGTAAAAGACGCGTCTGTCCGCAGGTGCCGCGCGATTTTCTTCTTCTTCTTCTATTTTTTTTTTTTTTTTTAACTCGAAGCAAAGAGGAAGGAGGAGGAAGGGGGAGACGCGTTTCCTTTCTATCGGTAGGCGAAAGAAAGGAGGAAGCAAGGGATGCACCGTGGCTCATATGCATCGCGGCTGACGGCTGGAATGCCATGGAACTTCCAGCGGGCATTGTCGCGAAATTCCGTGGACGTAATTTCGTGCGGCTCTCGAAGCCTCGCGATAAATTGCACGCGCGATGAAAGAACTGCCCTGCCGGAAGAATTACAGGGAGATCCGTGGATTGTCCCTGAATCTGGGTATCAAGCAGAAGCGCCGTCTAAATAGAAGAGGGATCACTCGCGATCGCCACGCTTTGCCCGATAGAAATCTGTTCAACGATTGGCTCACACTCGGGCCCAGCCACACCGTTCGAACGGCCGACTATTATTTCATTACGGAACAAATTAGCGACTATTTCTGCGCAGGCGTCGGCCAGCCGCAGGAAACGATTATTAAGCCCCGGACCGTTGTCTTCTTCGAACCAGACGCAATTTATAATTCAGCCGTTTGTCCAGCGGTATCTAATTGCACACGGCCCGAAGATCTCCGGATATGCATCTAATTGTTACAGTTGCTCCCACTTAAACGCACCTTCGGATTCCCCCGTCCCCGTTAATTCTGCCATTGTGCCTGGATGTCCGTTCAGCCGCCTGTAATCCCCAGCTACTTAACATATCACACGAATTCTAGTTTCGCGAGGCACGCCGGAAAAATGGCCCCCGGGATACAGCCGAGGAAAGACGATAGAAGCTCGGTAGCCTCGGCCCATCATAGAATCATCATTCTATTTGCCTCGATCAATTAGGCGTCCCCCAGAGAGATATCGAGTTACCGTGTTCATTGGATCGTCAATACGACCAATTGTTATCGGCACTGCTTTCTCGCGCAGCGGCTGCCCGCTTGAGAAATATCGCCGTGACAAGCGGCTCTCTCAAATCCGCGATCCCGGGCCAGACATTCAACGACTCGCTGAGAATCAAACGACGGGGCCGCGGGATTTCGACCGATGAAAAATGAATATTCCTTAATTAAACGCCGAACCGTCTCCGTAAAGACGAATGGACCAGTAGGGCTGATAAGAGCGAGGGGATGGCAGAGGGGGCGGCCTTTAGAGGGCGAACATCGGTTCTCCAGACATCGATTCGCGATTTTTAATCGCCGGGCATAAAAACGCGTCTCGGCGGGCGCACGCGCCCCTCCTCTGTGTCGCCTTACGAAGACAATTGCCGCGGGAAGAATGGCAGCGTAAATGTGATAGCGCGGGGATAAAAGAATACGGAATAAGAACGGGCTCGCTTGGTGGCCGCGACGGTGTTGGTGTTCCCGGGCGTACACAAAGAGAGGCAAGTTCGTAGACCGCGCGAGGGTGGTGGAAAGCTGTGGGGGCTCTGCTCGCTGGTGGCACCGTGGCACCTATACATTTAAATAAATAGCGTTTCATTATAACTTTTGTGCGCGCGTTACTGTCCGCCTGACAATGCCTGAAACAAAGCGCCCTTCCATTGTTTTCGAAATAAAAGAGCGCCGGCCCCACGGCATGGCCGCCGCCGCCGCCGTCGACGACGACCGCCGACGTCCGTGCAGTCTCCAGCTCCGAATCGACACCGTCCTCCTGGAGCACCACCCTGCACGATCGTCTTCCGCTGCTGGCGCGCTCCACCAACGCTTCCCCCGAGCCGGACAATGCCGGATAGTTCCGGTCGAGCCACTGGAGAACCGATTTGGAGTAATTACACCGACGGAATTCGAACGTCCCGACGTAGGACGTGCCAAGGCACGCGGGCGAAGTGTGTCAGACGAAGAAATAGGAAGCTCGAGTGCCGCGAGGACGAGCCGCGATACAATTCCGCGGGAACTCCGACGGGCGGGCTGGGGGGGGATTACAAGCTGAATTGCGGAGCGATAAAAATCGCGAACGCGGCGTTTGTAAATAATACATGGGTGGGGCGTGCGAGCGGTTGCCTGCGCGAGCTTGCGAGTGCATAAAGGCCCGGTAAATATAGCCCTCCGCGATATTGTGCACGCGGTCCGCTTTGTAAGGAGGGAGCCTGACGTCTTAATATCGCGGGAGGAAGGATTAACCGCGGGACCCGTCTAAGAATGGAGGGATCACGGTGGGATTCTAATTAAACGGAAAACAGCTTCATTAAGTTCGTAACTGCCTCGGGGTCATGCTCCGTGGTTCCGCGCCATGTTAAGGCGAGCCCTTGGCTCCATGCACCGCGGTAGCGACGAGTCGTGTATTCTGCCCCAATTACGCGACTATCCGCACGTGTACCGCGTATCCCCCCCCCCCCCGCGACAGGCGTACATGCATCAATATCTTCTGGGCATTATTTCTGCCAGCTACTCCCCTGAATTTCGCCGCTACAGTTTTTAATAGAAATACCGAGTGCATCGATCATCGTCGTTAATTTCCTTGCGATTCAGTCGGATCTGGTCGAGAGCTCGTCGGATAGCGATCGATCGATATGGAACGCAATTTTTGCGGACCTGAAACGAGGCTAACTTGCGCTCGGAGGATATTTAGAAATCCGGGACGGCGGGCTGCACCGCGTGTTCTCGCGATTTTGCGTGTCCAGAGGGTGTTTGAAATGATTGGGGGGGGGGGGGCGGGGGGCTGCGGAGTCAAAAGCGGCACAAAGTTGTCGCCGTGGATGCAGTTACAGTGGCTTCGTTACGCGCCGATTTGCCGGACGGTTGAAAGACACCAATTTATAATTATTGCATTGAATAGACCGGCACCGTGCACGCCGACCCCCTACCATTCGATATTACCATCCATTGTGCAGTTTAGATTCTATGCACCCGTCGCTCTCGTCCCACCGCCTTCGCGCTTTTCCCCACCTTCCCGTCTCTCTCTTTCCCTCTATCCCTCCCTCGTCTCCAACATGGATCTCTGATTCCCCGCTTCTGTTCCTCTCTCCTTCCGTTTCCGCGCGCCTTGCGGCTTATTACGCCGAGGCCTGTACGGCGCGTGTTGCCTCGCGAGCGAATTTCTCCCGTAGACGTTGCACCCTTGGACGGAGTTGGTGCAGAGGAGCCACCTTCGACGGGTTCCTCTATCCTTCGAGCGCCCTGTGCCTCTATGTGTCATAGGTGAAGTACAGAATGAAAGGGGACACGGAAAAGCGGTGGGAGAATCTTAAAAAGAATCCACCGCGTGCACTGTGGGGGGGGGGGGGCAGAGCATCGTGTCGTGGCCCCTCAATTAACGTTTTCCCGGTGCCGCTGGATTGCTGGGAGGGCCAACAGAGGAAAACGAGCAACGAGACAAAGGGCAGGCAGATTGGCGATTGCAATTTGCAGAATGGACCCGCGAGGATGGGTGCAGATCGAGGAGAACGCGACGAACAGAAGAACGGAACGGCGATGGAGAGAGGCTCGGAGGGCGAGCGTAGGAGGAAAAAGACCGCGGGGGGGTTGGAGGGGCTGGTGGCGGCGGCGGAAAGGCAGAGGCAGAATGCAACGAATTCGAAAAGAGCGGAGCCCTGTGCCTGCATACGTAATGCCATCGGGCCATTGTCAACTGGCGCCGGCCCTCTTTTGTCTCCCATGGGGCGCGGGGGTGTGGGGGGGGGGGGCAGAGGGGGTGGGCTTGGGGGGAGAGGGTCGAAGGGGCAGAGCTGCCCCCGGTACCCGGCAGTCGCGGGAAAATTCTGATCGCAGCCAGGGACCGATATCGATCTTCGGCCGATCATTTGCATGCTCATTGTTCGAGCATCCGACGAAAATTCCAACGACGACGCCCGGCGTCGCCGTCGAGAACAATATTCCTACAGCCGCGGCCCTTCCTTTTCACGCCCCGCTCTCCAAGGACTGAGGCCGGGGCACAGGTGTCCGTGGCAATAAGCACGGGACCGCGGTTCCTCCGCGATTGTTTATCTGGCGCCCCGACCACGGCCGATTCCGCTTCTTCCAGTTCGCGTTCAATCATCGCGCAACTGTTTTCAACGAGCAATCGGGGCCGGAGGAGTTCGGGGGTCCTTCGTGGCGCGAGCTGAACAAAAGGCGTCTCCAACTTCGCTACTCGGTGTGTAACGGCAGGACGGAGAGATGGTTGGAAAAAGCTGCGAGGAGATTTCAAAGTTTGTCCCGTCCCTGATCAACATCCACTGTTTTGCAGCCGCTGGGAATCGCGGGGAGGAAATCACCGATCGCTGCAGCGGGTCGGTAGTCGTCCTTCTGACAAGCCGAATTAATTCGCGCGACGCCGACAGACGTTCGTTCGTCTATGACCGGGCACGAAAGAAGAGCGAGCTGGCGAGAGGGTGGCTGGAGATGGTAGAAGAGACAAGCGGAAAAGTAACAGACGGAAAGAAAGGAGAGGGGGTGGGGAGGGGGAGGCCGAGGGGAGAGAGAGACATCGGTGCACATATTTTTATGTCATCGCAGTAGAGGCGATGCATTGTTGTCGCGAGACAAAGGCAAATGTGGCGGAAAAATTGCGGAGGAAAGGCGAGGCGCGGGGAAGCCCGGCGCTGGGATGGGTGTCGGGCGGCGAAAAAGAGCGGAAAAGGGACGGAGGATCCCCCGGAGGGAGGAGGATGCTACACGCACGCGACAAAGCGGAATAGGTTAATGCCGGATCCCGCGCGATTGCATGACGATCCTTTCCACGGAATGTTCCGCGAAATGTACGCTTGCTGAATAAATTCTAAGCGCAAACAGGAAGCCCCCGCGTTCCATAAAAATCATATCGCCGCCGCGACTGATCGCGCGATTAAAATCTCTCACCCGTGAATATTCCCCGCGTCTTGGCCAGCGTCGCTCCTCCGCCTAAAAACTAATGGAATGAATTCCTGCGCCAAGAACCAGCCTTCGAGTGCACGGAATTCCGCTTTCCTAAGGGAGAGGGGCGGTGGAAGGTAGCGCGGGGCCACCAGCATCCCCCTGCACGACGATTTCCCGAAACGCACGCCGGCCCGAAGAAACCGACCACGGCGCAGGATACGGCGGGGGAAAGGAAAAAACGAAATCGGGGGTAGAGGAGACGTAGCAACTACAATTAAGCCAGTCAGTCCGTGGCTGAGTTGTTCCATTGAGAGAATTGGCCTGCACAGGCAGCGAACTATCGAGCAGAATTGAGAGCCGGCGGGGAGATTTCGCAGATTATCAAGCATCAGTTGCCGGGAAGAATAAGCAACCGCCAACCGTCATTTAACTTTAACGCTCGAACTGCCCTCGTCCGCACCCCCCGGCAACCCCCGGGGGCCTCCGTTGGTCCATGCTAATTAAATCTGCCTACGTACCTACCCCCTCCGCGGTATTGCCCTCGACTAGACCACTTCGTCGACCTTCTGCCCCCATCGAGCCATCCCCAATGATGCTACTTTAAATACGTGTGCACCACGAGCACGGCTATTTTTCCCATCTTATCCATATTTCGCCTCTCCTCTTCGCAACGACAGAAAACGGGAATTACTTCACTCCGGCGGATGCCCGTCCGACGACTCTCGATTAGAATCTTACGTTATCAGCGACGTCGCTGCGAAAGAACAGTACAGGAGATATCCGAGGAATCTGTGTCAAAGAACGCCAAGAGCATCGTCGAATAGATGCGTTGAAAGTTGTCTAGACGAGCCGTGTCGCATTCATATTCGTTGTTTCCTGAAAACAGCGCGGAACGCGCGATGTCTGACGCATAACCGACCGGAACTACTGGGTTACGCGGCACACCGCTATAGCCGCGCAAGTTCTTCGCGTGTTCTGAATAGTATCCATGGTCGTTCGAATGGCAGCGTAACTGCGGTCTCTGTTATCCTCCATTCTCGCTCTGGCAAATATCAAGATAAATATCCTGTTTTGGCAGCGGGGTTGGAAATTCGACAGCGAGATCCCAAGTCCGGCAAGTAGTACGAACAGACGTTTCTTTTGCCACCGTTGTCGTAGATTTTTCTCGCAACCTCTACCCGCGGAACTGTGTCTTAGCGATGGCACTCTTGTATTCATTTGATTCAGCTATGCAGCTTACCCCCGCCGAGGCGCAGGGTAAAGCGTAGGAGTATGTGTTATTCGTTTCCACAATAGCGTCATTGTTGGAAGCATTGTGCTTCCACCCCATTCCGTAGATTCGTCGCGAACACTTTACCTCCTACTCCTTTCTGCTCGCGAGTACACATATACGTGCTTTACACGCACGAGCACCCTTCTTCTTCTTCTTCCTCCGCCACCTCCTCGTCCTCCATCTCCTCCCGCTGCCATCGCCGTTACCTCTTTACTGGTTCACAACTCGCGCCTCTATTCTTCTTGTTATTACGACGAAAGAAAGAGGCGCGAGTTACCCCATCGATATCGATTCTCCATGGAGAGCATCGGGGGTGTTTCTTTCCCCGGAATCTCACTCGCGATCGCCTTTACACAGCGCTCGAATGGCTACGCGAGAGATTTAAAAAGATCCCGGCACGTACGTTTCATTTGCGATAACTTTTCGGCGATTTGATTGGTACCCACTGTAATCGATAGGAAAATTCAAGATACCGCGAGGAACGCGGCAGTGGGGCAAGGGACTATGAGATCCCGAACGGCAAGGATTCGGAACGTCACTCGAACCGTTAAGCCCCTGGTATATAACTAACGTTATCGAGTTTCCGGTATCGCGTCTAAGCTAGTATCACGGCTATAGCGGGCGGTGAATCTAAATGCGTGCTCTGCGAGCATAAACCTCCGCGAATTACTATGTGGCTCGTCCAGGAACGATGCCTGATTAACGACGGCACGATATTGTCCCGGGGTTGCTCGAAAAGGGGGACAAGGGACAGTAATGCGCTCATCTCCCGTGCACAATAGAACAATGCGTTCCATAAGTAAAGCGCCACCACTCTCACGAAATGTACACACGCAAGCCCCAGCGCCGGTGTGTATGCATCTTCGAATGAACCCCACACTTAAATGTCCTGGATATTCACACGCGAGCCGGTGCGAACAGCCTGCCAGTTCGAACCTTCTAAAGGACGATCAGATTCCATTCAGTTTTTTCTTATACGAAGACAATGTGACCGGCGACGTGTCCACCATTGATTAGACTCATTCATAACGCTCCGCGTTAGAAGATCGATCGGCCATCGACGAGAGCGCAAAGAGGATGCCACGGAAACGCAACCCCCGCTGCATCAAGCGGGAAGGGGGGGGGGGAGCAGTGGTACGAGTCGAGGACTGGGTGGACATCGGGGAACCGCTTAATTCCCCAAAGTAAGGAAGTGGCTGGGAAGTCGACGCCTAAAGTTCACAATGCTCAAGGTAAGAGAACGAAAAGACGGACGGACGCGCAACAACGAGGAAACAATGAGTCGCCGTCGGCCGAGGAGGACGAACGAGCGAGCGAGCGAGCTACCATCAGACAATGCGCCGAAACAATGCGGGGAAGGAGGATGCCACCGCGTAACAATGTGGACAATAGACAGATGGGCACAAAGAGCAACAGAGAGAGAGAGAGAGAAAGAGAGACAGCTGAGAGAAAGGGTGCGGAGGGCGAGATGGGCTGAAAGAGAGAAAGCGACTGAATGGGGGAGAGAGTGGAGGGCGGGGGGACATTTGCGAAAAGCGCGAGCGCAAGGTGGAAAGAAAGACACGGTCACTGACAGTGGCGAGGAGTAGAGAGAGATAGAGAGAGAGAGAGAGAGAGAGAGAGAGAGAGAGAGAGAAGGTCGCGGCTACTGCGGAATCCGGACAGCTAAAGCAGCTCTAACGCGGACGACGTGATTTCGACGCCCATTGTTGGGGCTAGTTTCACCGTGGCACCGCGCTCGGAGAAAAAATCCGGATCACGCGTCACTGTGTCCCTCTGACTCTTTGTTGAAGCGATCAATTCGAGAGCACGCCATCCCCTCCGGCGTGTGCTCGGCCACAATCGATTCCCCGCAAAGAATCTCGGCAAACTCTGCCCTCCCCCCCCCCCCCCGAAGGCAAGACGGTCCCATCCGCGGGACCGAAAAGGGACGAAATGGTGCGACGAAGGGACGTTTCGTGCATCCGTTAAAAATGGGGCAGGGAAGTGCGACGGTAACCCAGTTTACAGGGGAATCGAGCGCGATCGTCCGCGGGGCCAAGAAGAAGACCCCTTAAGGCGTGTCCACAAGCGGAATCGCGACGCATGCCGGCCGGCTGGCTGCGAGCTTTATGATCGAAAGAGGGACCCGGGCGGGGGCCGGGTTAACAATGCGCGGGAGCGAGAAGGAGAATGTCAAGTGGACATTGTTGACGGTGACAATGCCGCTGAAATTGCCGGAGAACAAAGAGGTCTTATGATGACGCTGCTGGCGAGCGAGCGAGCGAACAAGCGAATTGAGCGAGTTGCTCGTGGACAGGGACTTCCCCCGTACACTCCTCCTCGCTGGTCCTCGCCCCTCTTTCCCTCTCTTTCTCCCTTGCTGGCCCCAGCCTCCCTCGCCCACCACCCCCCGTGTATCGCATGGCATTATAACCGGCGGCTCTATCGCGACGCCTGCGTCGATACTCGTGAATTAAGCACCTTGATCCATTAACGACGGACGTACTCGTGTAGTCGAAGTTAACGCTTCCGTTTCGGCATTGTTTTAACGCCGCGCTCGCGGCGCCCGACGCGTTAATGCGGCGCCCGATAACGTATTAACGGTCTGGCGTCGCGCCGCCTACGCGAATCGGGATGCTCGATGATCGGGCCGCGCTATCCTGGGCCACGGCGAGGAGCATCGATTCCCGCAACCCCTTTGCCACGCGGGACACGTAATTAACGCCGAGGATAAGGCGAATCGAAGTGGAGGGCGCAACGAAGGCGAGACGGGGGTTGGCCAGCAATCATTTTTTCCTCTCGAGCCGAGAAGAATATTCAAAGTACCCAGTCGCCCGATGCTCGAAACTTCAAGGCTGCGCTTGTATTCTTCGCCGGCGAAGAAGTGCGCCGGTATATTCGCAACGGAGAGGGGAGCTGGAACGAGACGGCGCAACAGAGAGAAAGAGCCCTATGTACGTATATACATCTGTATGTACGTATATGCGGGTATACATCGCCATCGTTCCGTGCTTTCATTCGTTCGCGGAAAGAAGTAAAGAGCTTTGTCGCCGCGGCATCAAAAGCTTGAATGACGCGACGATGAAAGAAGGAAGTATCGGTACAAGAAACTGCACAGTGAATACTGAAAAGAATGTAGTCACGGGAAGGAGGAGGAGGAGGAGCTGGGTGTGGGGATGGGGGGGGGGGTGAGTTAAAAAGGAAAGGAAAAGATAGCGAAAACGGGAAAGGGGAAAAAAGGAGAGCCGGAGGAGCAGCATTGCGGGGAGAAAAGCTCGCAGGGAGAGACCGATAAAAGTTTCTGTCTCGAGACGGATATTGGAAATACGTACCTCGATCGGCTACCACGATTTATTAATTAATTCGTGTACCCTTTCGCGGGGGATCGATCGACCTAGCCTATTTAAAAAGCCCCCGAGGCTCGGAGACCCAAAAATAACGGCCCGGTCCCCGTTGTCGCGGGTTATCCAATTAAAGCCCCGACAACCATCGAAGCCTGGCCATCGGCGGCCGGTCGGGGCGCACGAAAACACGCCCGTGGATTACACCGTTGCCGGGCATGCCCGAGTTCTAATAGCTAAGTCAGATACGCCGGATTACGCTAAACTATTACGGGCCTTCAAAGCACGGAGCCTGGTTGTGTGTACAGGGTGTCCCGTATTGGCGGCCCCGTGGAATCACGGCGGAATGACGTAAAGCCATGGGCGAAGGGGGAGAGGAGGGGGCTGAAAAGCCGCTACTCGCGGCAGCGTATGCAGATAATCGGTACAAAGCCTTTCGTCGAATGACAAAGGAGAGCACTGGCCAGCCTCGTGGCTCTCCTTGCGTCTATATGCCGCCGCGTGCATACACGCTCGCATTCAGATGGTATTATTATACTGGGTGGCGACGCGCCACTGCAGGAGGCCCAGTTTCGACGGCTTTATTCCATTCGTAGAAACGGGACGCGATTCACCTCGCGTATCTTCTCGACTTTCACGCAAATCCGGGGGGGGGGGGGGGAGACTGGCTGGTCGAGGAGGTCTCGTTCAATCAGCTTCCTTGTACATTCCTCGCGGCTTGTATCGACGGCACGTTAGAGGGCCGTTGAAAGGACCAACGGGGGTATTAAATGAAACGCTGAACGTGTGCCGAAAGCCTGGAATTCCATTTGGAATTCGCGGCCGGAGGGGGAGCAGCGCGCCTCTCTCGCCGCGGCGTCGACCGCCTGTCAGAAGGCAACATCTTATTTCGATAAAAGTCGCGGAAGTCTATTAATCACCGGAGTGCATTGTGACATTCAACCGAGCGGCATTCAGGGCTTCAATATTATCGATACCCAACAGCGGGGGCCGGCATCCGCGTCTATTGAAAGAGAGTTTATCAATAGGGCGCAGGACACTCTTGCTGTATCCGCCTGTAAAGCGCTCTAAGCCGGCTGCCTCCTCGTATAACCTTTCGGGGGTGGGGAAGGGGCGATATCCGCCTCTAGGCAGGAATTCTTCATTCGGGGACCACGCGGCGTTAAACTCGATCAAGTGCTTACTGTCGGCCCGAGCAATTGCCTGCGCTTGACCCTCCGCCAATTAGTACCGTGAATGTTTAAGAATAAGATTGCAGTTTGAAAGACTCTTGGAGAACTGAAGGTTACGCGACGAAGAATGGAATCTGTCTGATGGGAGAATTGTTGCTGGGCGAGTCGAGTTCTTGCGTTCAGCTATTCGGGCAGTTTGACCAGCCGAGCACGTACTACGGAGAGAAAAGATTTTTCGGGGTATCAGAGGGACCAGAACACTCTGGGTCCATACAGTTGAGGGGATCGCGGAGGAGAGCTGATCTTCCTTACGTTCGACCTCGATTAAGCTTAGGGTTGCGGAATAATTCACTGGAAGAGTAACTACTGTAAGAGGCTAGAGCTATAGGCTCCACCGAGTGCCAGGGGAATCGGACGTTCACTGTCAGACGCCATCGTCGTTCGACGGTGTTCGACACTACTGACGCAGGAGATCCAGAATTTCATGGTCAGACGCGATTCCGATTTTTCCCTTCGGTCTATAATAATTAAAACTATTTCTGGCGCGCAAAGTATTTCCTGTACGTCGATGTTTGACGCGATCCCAGCGTTAATTCAGCCGGCGGACTGGGCACAAAAAGAGACGAAAGACCGCGACGAATTCGCGAAATACACGGTCCCCTGACCAACAGACGATTCTCTCTACGGTCCAGTTAGACGATACAGAATTAAACTCGAAAGTACTCCCGGGTAGTACCGGGACGGCGGAATACCGGGCCTATAGAGCTATAAACAGCGACAAAAGGATACCGAGTGGGCGACGAGCATTGAATGTACGGGAAAGGATTGTATGCCAGCGAACGCCGCTGACGATGGTCGTGACGTTGCTGTTGCTTTTGGCATACGTGTGTCACGTACGTACGCCTGTCTGCGGCCTGCTTTTTCGGTGTATCCGTGCTGCCGGCAGAAAAGAGGAGTATTTTAGTCCGCGTCCATACGAACGTAGGGACGAAACAATGTGGCCTTTGTGAGAGAAAGAAACGGAGAAGCCAAGCCAAAGAGAGAGCCTAAGAGCGATTGAAATGCTCGGCCGTCTGTCTCTTCTCCTCTTCGCCTCCCTCTCCGTTCCACCCTCCTTGCCGAGCCTCCTTTCTTGCTCCGCGTCTTTGCTCTCGCGTCTTTTTGCACTCGGCCCTCCGCGCTCTTTCTCCCTCGCGCTGCCGTCAGGTGCATCCTCGCTTTGCACGCGCGACTGCAGGGTTGCAGCGCACCGGGAGCCCCTCGCGTCCTCCTCGGCCAGCAACTATTCGTCCTGACGCTTTTTCCACGGTTCCTCCAGCCTGTTGGCCTTGACCCCTTGGAGTTACGAGAGTCCTGGCACGGAGAGGATCGCACCGCTCCGCAATGAAGGCAAAATATGCGCTGGACGACCGTCCATCGAGTCAACCAGGATCCTCTACTACCCCCGGACTCGTCGACGACAAAAGGGATTCTTTTTTTCTGGACGAACGACGAGAACAGGCAGGATCGGTGGAATGAGAAAGTAACGACGCGCGGAAACGAAGACGCGGTTGGCAATGGGAGGGTGGTATGTGCAAGAGGGGGCGAGTATTGGTAGACACAGATGCGAGGGGTGGTTGCAGGTTGATAGTCAAGACTGCCTTCAGATTCCAGAGTGAAGCATTGTGTCCCGAACGCGCATTGTCCTCCCGTCACCGGGAACTCGACAATGCCGAGTCCGTAAGTTAGTAACCCTACCGTAAAAACTTATCTCCACCCCACCCCCCCCCCCCCCCTCCCCACGAACCATCGACCTCCAGCCTCCGTGATTCCGTTCGATTTCCAACCTCCCGCCTACTCTTCCATATTTCTGTCCTGCCTCGTCACTTCTGCCGCCTTTCCTCTTCCCTTCGCGATCGGAACAACCCACGACTTTCCCCGCGCGGGATGTTCTTGTTCTTCCGCGAAAGATGGGGGGGGGGGTGGACTTTCGGCGATTCTCTCTGTGAAGGGAGAACTTTCGATTCTGCGCAGCCGATCAGCGATAGCCTCTAATTGCGTTCGGTTTTATCGCGAGGTCGTTAAGCGATACGAGAATCGCTGGATGCGCTGTTAGGTTCGTTTTCTAAGGACAGGCAAGCCGAAATGCTGGAGGCACGATTATCGCCGGTGTCGGTTCGGTCGAGTAACGGGGGGGGCATCCGTAACTACGTCGATCAGCAGCCGAGTCGAAGAAGTCGATGGTCAGCACGCGGAGAGGCACTCTCGGGTCGGAAGTGAACGTCCTGGGGACCGGATACAAACATTAGGGGTTGGCGGGCGGTCCTCTCGTTGGGACTCAAGTTGCCGAGCAGCCGGACAACGCGTGGTCGCCGGACAAAGCTCGTCTAATTGTCCCCATCAACGACGAAGAATGGACCGCGGGCCTGCCGCTGACAATTTCATTTGTAATTTGCATAAGGCTTATTAAAATCACAATGGACGTGGACCCACGGGGATGCTCGATCGAGGTGGTCACTGGCTTCCTTTTTTTCTTTTTCGCCTCCCCGATGGAGAATAATCACGGCCACCGCTGCGATGTTAAATGAAGTTTAATAAGGAGCTGGACACGCACCGAACGCTCGCCTCTACAGCTAAGGGGAACGTCTTGCTCGCGGGAAATAACGGGCAGCAAAGCGATTGGATCTCGTAAACTTACGTGAAGGAAGGCGGATCCAGCCGGCTCTCTTATCCATGATTATATCCACTGCAGCACCTCGGCACACACGCGCACTTGGAATTCGAAAGGAAAATACGGGAACGAGAAGCATTTAAACGTGCTCTAACAGAATCGTGACTCGTTGCGCAAGAGAATAAAAATAAGAGCTATCATATTCGTGCAGTTGTAAGATTAAAATGATAATAACCGACGACAAAGCAGACGCGAAATGAAGCATTAATTAATCAGGGATAAAGCAGGCAGAGAATTCATTTAACGATGCTTCCTCCGTGAACCGCGGCCGCGATAAGATTCCCCGTTTCCCGAAATGTGTCGCGCACGTGAAAGACGGCGCGGAACTGAACCATCTCAAAACGCTATCATATCGCGCGCCGCCACGTTCCCCCACCAGTTTCTATCAAAATGCGTCTACGCACCTCCTCGCGCGACTTTGAAAAAATCGTCCTAGAAACACCTGCGCGAGGCTGATTATTCCCTGGAACCTGACAACACTTCCTCGCCGATTAACGCAAATGGGCTGAAAGAGCAAGCAAAAACACAAAAACTGGAAAGCGAGACGTGAATACTTTTTATTGCATCTCCTGCAAGACACAAGCTCGCCGTACGAAGAATTAATGCCTGACTCTGGGACAGCTGTTCTCCCAAACGCAAATGCCTAGTTGATTGTCACGAACGTATCCCCTCTCGCAGATGCAACCGCTGATGCATTTTTTCTTCTGAACGCAGGGCGCGGACTCCCAAATATCGATGTTATCGCAGCTCTTTTCGCACGTCGGATTCGCCTGGCACCAAGTGAACGTTTGGTGTTCTCCGCATGCGTCTTCAAATTGCACTATCTCGGGTTCTTGGAAATTAAATGGAAACAATGGATTCAGTGTTCGTTAACTCGTGGAGTGATGAAAAAGGAAACTTACTGTGCAATGTCGCTGCCATGACCACTTCTCGATAAATCAACGGGAAAATGCTGAAACCGATCAAGAGAGCACGGTGCACAGAGAGCGTCATTATTCGTGGACTGCGTTAAAGAGATTGCAGTGCTAATCGGGAGGCTGTAAGTTTAAATACTCGGCCGCGAATGGAACGCGATATCGAAATCGGTGCGCTGTCAATGAGATAAGTAGCTCCGGTGGCGAGACAACGCGCTCTTCGAACGGGGACTCCGTAAATGACGCAGCATCAGAGATAAAAACTGATGCGAAGTAATAGAGGATGGGGGAAACGAGCGTGGGAGGAATTTTAACGAGGCGCTGCAGAAGGAAAGATCTGGCTGTTTTCTGTTCTCGTGTTATGTATTTGCGGATCTTTGAATTGTACAGCAACTCGTTTACATACAACATATATAAGTGTCTTACTAGTAAATTACTTGTATGATACCTTAACATAAGTATTCGTAATAAAGGCGATGGGGGGGGGGGCTGTGATAACGTGTTCCGAAAGAAAGCAGGGTATGGAAAAATCCAAGGATACTCGACGTGAGGAGAGAGAGAAACTATCCCTTTGCTAAGGGGTCTCTTCTTCTTTGCGCTGGCGGTTCGCGATTTGAAACCGATGAAATCCGTAAATGATACAACGCTTTTCCTCTTGTTAAGCGCTGAGAGGGTAGTTCGAAACGTAAGGACTTGAACGTTAAAGGCTCGACGATTCGGAAAAGAACAACTTGAGTGATTGACTTGACTAATCTAGCCCTGATAATGAATGATAATGAAAAGCCACTCGCGTTTACGTCAAATACGACCGAATACTTCCCTTCGAAAGTGCGCGTCGCAGCAGAAGCATCTTTCTTTTTTTTTCTCTCTTTTCTTTTTCATTTTTCTTTTCGTTTCACCTTAATACTTACGCGATAATGTTCCGTTAAAAATAAGAAAACCGACGCTACGATGCAAGAATAAGTACTACAGTCGAAATATCTGTAAAATCTGCTCGCTAAGGATAAAAAAAAGAACTTTACGCGTGGAGGTTCTCGTGATTGCTTATTAACACGATCTGTTCGATCTTAACGAGAAACTCGTAATTACAGTACGCATTCACCTCGAATATTTACTACGTAAGATATTCATGCGCGCGGCATGACAGTCGAGGGAAAAGTCTCGCGAACGTTCAATGATCCTCGTTGCCGCGGACATGAGCGCGCGTGTTCGCCGTGTCTGGCAGAGATAAAAAACGAGGAGCATGACGAAAGAATGCTGGCGTTTCTCTCGACCGTCATCACCAATTATTACATTTCTCTACGATAATCCCCTCTATCATTCTTTTATTTTCTTCGTGTTTAATGGTACCGAGTGCGCTCGGTACGACGATAGTATGAAGTCTATGTCTCACGTGTTTCGGGTCGATGTTTAACGTTGAGTAAAAGTGTAACTATATCACAGATGAAGGAGAAGAATCGAAGAAGCAGCAACGGCAACGGGGTTTCTACCAAATCTTAGCGGCAAGGGCTCTCTGCATTAAAACATTCTTGCTTCGCTGCTTCATGCGCTCAATGAAGTACTCCTTGCCATCCAGGTTCTCGTTGACAGGTCCAACCTCCTCATTCTATCAACAAACGAGAGTTAGTTGGCTCCTAGGTCGCATGGTTCTTGCACGTGTGGCTCATCACCATCATCATCACCATCATCATTATCATCATTTCATCATCATTTCATTATCATCATCATATCATCATCATCATCATCATTATCATCATCATCATCATTATCCTTATTATCCATTATCCTCATCATTTACTCCTCATATTTATCATCATCCGGATTATCATGATCGTCATCACGAAGGAGGCTGTTCTTTTGCGAAAGCCTACACAGAAGAGACCTAACCAACCTTGTTAGCTGTGTCGCCCCCCTCGCCCTCTCCCCACCTCTCGTAGTCATCGTCGTCCCTCTCTTCGCCCTCGCTCAAAGGTCCATGCTGCCTCTTACTAGGAGGGACGTTCGATCCTCCTCCGCCCTGTTGGTGTTCCATCACGTCGTCACCGCCCTCCAGCATCTTGTTGATCTTCTCCTTCGCCTCGTCCACCTTCCTCATGGGATCGGGCGAGTAGCTGCGATCGCTGTACCGATCGCGAGAGGCGGCACGACGGTCTCTGTAGTCCCGCCTGTCCCGGAAGTCGCGGAAGCCTTGCTTACCGTGGAAAAATCTGCCGCCACGATTGCCGCCGCGCCCACGTCCACCGCCGCGATTGTTGAAGCCGCCGCCGCGTCTGTTGCCGAATCGATTGTTGTGCTGATTATTGTAGAACCGGTTACGATTCTGGAAGTTGTTGCCGCCGCCGCGATGGTTGGGATTATTGAAGCCCTGGAAACGCGGCTTGTAATAGGTGCCGCGGTTGTTGTACGGCCGGAACTGCCTCTTTCTGTAGTAACTCCTGTCCCCGGACCTGCTGCGGCTACGACTCCTCGTGTACGACCTGGACCGTGACCTGGAGCGGGATCTGCTGTAAGTGCCCGATGGGGATCGGCTGTATTTTCTTTCGTAGCTGCCGGATCTGCGGTTCGAGTAGGATCGCGAGCGGCTTCTCCTGGGCGAGCGTGATCTCGAGGAGCCCGAGCTCGAGGCGCTACGTGATCTGCTGCGAGAACGTTTCGCTGGTCGGTCCCTGCTCATTCTCTTGTTCACGGCTCCACCTCTGCCAGACGACTCGCGTTTCTTCGGCGTATGTCTGTGCTGCCGTTCCGCCTCGCTGTCCGAGTCCGTTCTGGGCCCTTTCGCCTGGTTCTGGCTCTTCGTTGGTGGAGGTGGGCGCGGTGGTTCCGGCGGATGGCCAGCACCACTATTACCACTTTGCCCGATCGGCTGGAACTTGCCGCCGAGGTTGTTACTCGAGCTGAATTTCGCGGGCGTTGACTGTGGCGCAGATATCGACGGGTCCTTGTAAGACTGAAACTTGTTCTGTGGTTGTGGCGTGGGATATTTCACTGGCGCCTGTTTCGGCATCGGGGGCTCTTTAGGCAATGGTGGTGGAGTCGGCGCAGACATCGGTTGTGCGGCTGCTGCTCTCTTTTCTGCTAGCTCCCGTTGCATTTGCTTCCGTATGTTCATGGACTTCTCCAGGGCCGCGCGCTGCAGCTTCTCTTCCAACTCGTTATCGTCATCCTCCTCGCTGTCCAGGTTCGGTTGCATCTTCTTGCTTTCCGGGGGCACGTCCTGCCACTTTTGCGGCATCACGTCCTTTTGCCTAAACATGCACGAAAAAAGATTGTTTTTTTAATAAGTAACTTTCGATTCGCTGGTGAGTTGGTGGTCACCCCAATGGTGTTGCTGCTCTTACCTAGCTGCCTGTGCAGCTTTCCACTTTGCGTTTAGGGTAGCTGTGTCTATAGTCGATAGCTTTGGTTCGGGATGGATCAATTGTGATTCTTGCTCGAATATGTCTGTCAGCGGCTTCCTTTGGATCTCTGCGAAAAGAAATGGAAATGAAAGAGCGTTAGATTTTAGAAAAGTGACAGACACGATAGACTTTTGCTCCTGAAAATGTCAAGGGTTTTGTCAACCTTTGCGTTGCTGCGCAGTCATCGGTACTCTAGATTCCCGTTCGTGATACGCCTTTGATGCCTCATCTCTCTCCCTCTCCCTCTCTCTGCGCAGCTCCTCCTCCCTTCGTGAACTCTCAGCGAGCTTCTCCGCGTTGCTAAGAGGGGAAGCTATGTCATTATACTGAGCTACATACCTAGTAAATATAAAAACATAAATAAAATACGGTATGTTAAAAACCGCGATTCTATTCATGTTTCTTTGAAAATTATATTAACTTTTGGAAATTGGCTAATGAAAGGCAAACTAAAGGCACAACAAACTGGAAAATAATACCTGCCCTACGTTTACAAGTATTATCGGATATCGGGATGGAAGTATTTTATGAAAACACAAGTAGAACAAAAAACGAAACGTTATCGTGATTTGGCCATAAAGGTTCCAACCTTTTCAAGACGGCTGTCTCTTTTTCAACTTTCGCATAATACGCGTTCAGTTTCGATTCCAATTGTTCCAAGTCTGGCAACGAAGACTTTTTCAACGCCTCCAAATCCCGCTCAAGTTTGTCCTTGTTTTTACGTTTCTTTCGCTCCTCCTTCTTCTTCTTCTTCCGGCTTTTCTTGTCCTCTTTCTCTTTGTCCTTCCCCTTCTTTTCCTTCTTCTTCTTTTTCTTCATTTTCTCACTCTCCGAATGTTTCTTTTCCTTCTCCCTTTCCCTCTTCCATCTAGCCGTCTCCTCCAAGAACTTTCTTACCTGTGCATATGAACAATATAATATCCAAAAAGTACCGAGATCCACCCAAGGAAATGTATAGTCGGTCCCCTTACCTTGTCCTCGTAGTCGGAATCGTCTTTGGTCTGTTCCAAAAACTTTCGCACTTTTATCTCGTAATCGTCCATCTTATCGCGGGCGTTCGAACTGTAGGCAACCGGAGCGATCACGTCGTGCGCAGCTGTTGTGGCGGCTGGCGGATTGTTGTACTGGGCCATCCGTTTGCTGAGCGGCGATAACGAGCCACGATGATCTTTCTTGTGTTTCCGTTTGCGGCTAGGCGAACGGGATGCCGATCGCGAGCTTCCCGATGAGGAAGAGCTGCTGGATTCCGAGCTCGAGGAACTGGAGGATCCGCTTGACGACGAACTGGAACTCGAACTCCATCTCTGCCTCTTCTTCGACCGCGATTTCCTCTCTTTCTTGCGTTTCTTCTTCTCCTTTTTATTCTCGCCCACATCGTTCTCGGCCTCGAAACTCTTGAACGTGTCCAACGGATTCAAAGAGGATGTCAACGTCTTCGACTTGATGTACTCGATAGAGTTTCTGGCCTCCTCGTGGTATGGAGCGATCGCCAGGCAGTTCTCGTACGCTTTCTGCGCGTCTTCGTATTTCTTCTCGTCTTCGTAACTTCGACCCAAAGCTACGAGCGTCTCTGCCATGTACTTGCGGGCGTTCGCGTGAGTCTGATTCAACTTTAGCGCTGTTTCGAAATCATCGATCGCTTTTTTGAAGCTGCCGCTGTTGGCGTATCTGTAACAGTGATTCATAACGATATCCGTATGAAATAAGTAGAGACATGGCCCGAAAGTTTGATGCATAATGTTTGAAAGTGAAAAGTAACTTACAATGCACCACGGGCCACCAGTCCTTCGACGTTTCGCGGATCCACGGTAAGCGCTTTGTTCAGACACTGGAAGGCTTCTGTATGGCGCCCAGCTTTGAAATGATCTATACCTTCGGCTACGCTTCGGAACGCCCACTTACTGGCCTGTGCTTGTCTTAACTCGGTCGCGTATTCATTGGGCGGGAACCTTTCTCTGTAGCGAGGTATTTGAAGATTGTAGTAGGGAAAATATAATTAGCCGCCTAAGAGAAGAAAATCTGTGAAAGTGAAGTCGATATATATTACCTTAAACCAACCATGTTGGAGTGGTTCTCTTGCCCGAGACCCATCAAGTCGGAAAGATATTTAATGTTGTTCGGATTGTTGAAGCCAGTACTATTCTCCAACATGTCATCGTACGACTGTCCTTTGTTGTCCATCGCTTTCCTACACCACAGAGAGAAACGATCGATTATTAAGATGCAAAGATCTCATTTGGACCTTTGCCAATAGAGGATGATACCAGAGCTACTTGGTTAACGGTAAAACTAAAGACTTGATAATCATGATGACCGAATGCTCGTATAACAACGTCCCTCGGTTCGTTTCCTGGCAGAAGATTTTGTGTCTTATTCTGTACAGAGTTTTTTCCTTCGGTTATTTGTTTCTCGACATCTCGTCGTCTTATCTATAGCTAAACATATTAGTATGCATGCCCTTTGCTGCTGTTCCTCGCACGTGTGCTAACGTGCGGCACACCTTTTATCTTCGTCTCGTTTCGTTTCGTTCCGTTCCGTTGGCCCCTGCGCAACGATTTCAGTTCTTCTCTTCGATCTGCATGAATTACTCAACGATACGACACTAATGCCAAAGATGCTTCAGAAGGAAGGATCTCTTCCGTTCGGAAGGAAGTGAAACACACACATTCGTCGGACACCCCGTGGTATTAGAGTCGATCAAAATCTACGTTTGTACCGTTAACAAGCAGCAGGGGTCCAAAACAGGGATACATTGCAGAAAGTTGGTAGGTTTCCTTTATTACCAGATAATGTCTTATTTATAAATTTACAATGGTACACAACCTCATTATTATGTAAACTCGTCTCTCACCTTTCATGTACCGCTAAGACGTATATTTCTAGTATTTTGTATCATGTCTGTAATCAGAGGATTTCTCAACACAAAAGCACACAGCCTATCATCAATCGACGGTGGTTTGGTATTTTTTATAAGTTTTTGGTGCGATAAAATAAATTGCATAGCCCTAGGATAGGTTGGGAGCCACGCCTGAGTATATTTTATCTTCCAAGTTGACCAAAAAAATTTTTTTTTAGATGTAGGTAGTACTGTCGCCTGTTTTTTGCATTTTGTGGTGTCAATTCGAACATGACATCATATTTTTTATATTTTTTTATTTGTCAATTTAAGCTGTAAGTTTAAATGAGGCATTATTATGACAAGGCGCGATTCTTTTCAGGCTTAAAGGTAAAGGTTCGGGCGATTAAGATTTTAGTTGTTTGGTCTCTGCTTTAAAAAAGTTTCCATTAATTCCATCACAATTTTACGACATCTAACTCTCCATTGTGTATAATATGGTACATATGAAGAATATATCGATATCACACTGACAGATAATACAATCCAACGTCTCATTAAATTTCAGTGGCAATTACTTTGGCTTACAGAACTATTTTAAAGGAAAATGTCAAGGTTTGTTTATAGGCTGTTTCTACACGTCTGCTTACTTGGCTAAAAACAGTTATCCTATTCTCGTTCATTTGTCGTAAGAGACCAAACAACAATAAATCATTATTATACCTACCGTCTGCAGCACTCACTCTGACCACCCAAGGCTCAACATCTCATATACTGGAAATGCAACCTCAAAAGACACTGATGTGTCATTTGGCGCCATAGTTTGGCTGGTGCTTTGAGAGTAACATATCACAAACGTAGATAGAATATTGTGCGCAACAGAGCCATGTCAACCAATGCTCAAGGTTTGAATCATTTGTATCACATTATAAACTCATCATCATACTGACTATCAACTTTTACGTTACTGAGAGTGTCTGGCACCTAAATTCATAAAAACGTGTAAGAGGAATCAAATCTAATTTACCTTGTTTTGTTAGTATCACAGTGTATCTGTTAAATCTCAACTTCTTTCGGCCACCATATCGTATTTCCTTACCTTTTCTTTTTAACGAAAGAACATTCAAGAAAACACTAATGATGCAACAAGTCTGTACCCTCACTTATTATGCAAATTACAAACAAGATAACTACACTGTCGATGAAAGATGCATTTCGATCACGGTGTTAACATTATTATATCGATCCTACATTCACGAAACTACCATTGTCGGGAAGAATTCCCCCCTGCCTCCGTTAGTGCAACAGTGCTCTCAAAGTATATCGCAACAAGCAAATAATCAGAGAACGGCTTTATAGCTCAAACAAAATATTTTCTGTCGAAAATACTACAGATGCATCGCAAGACACTTTTTTTTTACCACTTGTGTCGTGTATACAAAATTTCCTATAGTGATGTTCATGTCAATTTATAAGAGTTAGTGAAGCATTATAAGATACAATGAATAAATGTACTTATCCAGACGTTTCTGTTACTTACTTATAAGCTTCCGGAAGGTCATCGGAATGGATAAGTCCCATAGGTGGGTGCGGGGCTTGCCCTTCACGGGCAGGTACGTTCATAACTGCAACAACTCGCTCAGCTTCAACGTTAACTTCACTGACTACGACGCAGATGAGATCATTTGCCATGTAGCCTCTTGTAACACCCTTCTTGTCGACCGCCGGCACTGTGGCCGTGTTCAATATCAGAGCCTATTTTACCACAAAAGATCTACATTATCTACCGAGGCAGCAGAAAGCAGACGAAACGCATCTATATCAAGGATGACGAATGTTTTAACGTACCTTAACTCCTAAGTCGGTAACAACCCTGGGGCAGTCGCTGCAGTTGCAAAGCACCTTCAGAAGAAGCCCAGCAGCACTTTTACCCATCACTTGCGCGTAAATAACGTCACCAACGACCAAACTCTGAAGATGATAAGTATTTAATTAAAGTCTCTCAATTATATTAGATGCCTGGACTCGTGTCTGAAATGTAACAAGTAATCACCTCCAAAAAATTTCGAATGCGTTGAGACTTTTCCATGGTGACAAACGTGTCAAGGCCTGGCATTGTTGCATAAAATTCTGGAATAGCATACATAACGCATTAGATTACACACGATTGCGCAACATCAGAACGATTGGATAGGAGCGGAAGAGAAAGAGAATTCTACCTTCGTCCCCCAATTCTTGCTTAATGGGTTCGACCGATCTCTCCAAATTTGACTTATCATAGAGGGCGTCTGCCTTCTTTGCAAGGAATTGCTGTAGTTTCAGCCTTTTCCCTCTATCGCCAAAACTATTCGAAAGAGAAGCGTCCAAAAGTTAATGCACATTTCGAATTGGAAAACCAATCGGGCTGCACGAGATCGTAACGAGATATATAGGTACCTAAGTGTCTTTTGTCGCTGTTGATAGATCTCAAAATTTGGTTCCTTGAGATTGAGCATGGCCAGCTCGTTCTCGTTGCGTTCTCCCTCCCATACTTTCTGCAACTGTTGGCCATGGTAGTTCAATGCTTGCGCCACGAGACGCGCATCCATTGATTCCATTTCGATTCAGTACTGCAAGCAACCTAGCCCTGCAATACTACGAAAATTGGCAGAATCGTAATGTTTTTCCACTTGAGGGACTCCGCAGACTATAATCTGAATGAATTTAATAGCTCCGCCATTCTGGCCGATCGACCGAAATTGGCATGCAAAAATGGACCAGCACAGCCGCCACAGACACACATGTTTTTCGCAATGGAATAAATCGTTTCTATCTCTCCACGGTGTGATATCCAGAAAGAAATGTGGTATTGGGACCGATTTGAGCGGTTCCCTCGAATGCTAGCAGCAAAAACGTATCGGCCTCGCACGGTTCCGAGCACCGTGAATCGTATATACGTATATCTCTATGTATCTCCAAAAGGGGGTGGCAGTCTGCGCAAGAACACGCTCCGACGCAAAGCGAATTACCAAGAAGACTAACCGGTTCCCTGAACGATTTACCTGCAGCCGTTGATATTCCTCCGGCCAATCGTAACGACCACGTAATAGAGCAAATCCGTGGAATACTGTCTTATGCGAGAGAAACGCTCGGATTAGGAGGAAAGGCGCGTTATATTGATTTATCGAGAACAAGATGGTCGTCGGGAAGCCGGATTGCGAGGGGCAAACTGCGCCATGACGCCTCCCAAATGGCCACCTCTTTCATTCCGACGCTCGTCCATGCCCGTTTTTTTCGTGGGCATGCTAGACCAGCCAAAAAAGAAGCCGCTTTATTACTCACCGTTACTCCCGTATTATCTTCCGACGATCTGTTTACGCGTTTTCCAACTATATCACGGTCCGCTTTGTAACATCGTCGACGATTAAACAACTGCGTGCCTCTATTTCACCATACGCTGCACACAAGTCACGATTGCGACAGAACCGGAAACGATAGACTCGAACACGCCTGCGAGAAATCGACTTTTCCCTCCCCTTTTCAGAATCGAGAATCGAAAGACCATCCGTCACTTCCGGTTTGGCGGTTCAGTTTCAAATAGCGCGATCTACGTTCTGTCAATGTTAAACTTTTAAATCAATTTTTAAAAGAGAAAGACTGACTATTCATATAAATGATAACCAGTGTAACTAACTTGTAATACTTTTATTTGCATATTTCCGATATGGTACAAAACTATTGGCATCAATGGAATTTTAGGTCATAAAGGTTTCTATTTCTTCTTATGATATTCATAATATTAAATACCCTCGGCGTGAAAATTAAAGGAATACTATAATTTCCTAAAAGTTTTGCTCCTTTTCAAATGGCTGTATCTCTGCGAAAAATGGTCGCAAAAAATATTTAAGAAAAGCAATTTAACGCTTGAAGTTTCTAGTGTTTTGAACCAAGGACTCGATATTTTTTCAATCCATTATGATACTGTTTTATCAAGATGAAGCGCAGAAAACAAATTTTCAGAAATTTTTTCCTAGTTTGAACGTATGCACGAGCCAAACATAATTTTTTCCAGTAAATTCAATGAAGAATTCTTATAAAGCAAACATTTCTCTTTAATTTCGTTTTTTTATTTGTTGTATGATTTTTGTTGACTGAGTTATTCGCGATCAAAGCAAAAAACGTACTTTTCTCGTGGAACACCTATAACTTGCAAACTCATTGTATTTTCATGAGTGTTTAGGGAAGCTTCCTTTCAGAACCTTTAGTTGTTAATTTAATGAGACTTTTTTTAATCGTATCAAATCCATTTTAAAATGGTCCTAAAAATTCCATATTTAACATTTTTTAAAAAACACGATGCCACTTTAAGGAAAATCGTGGATGCATTCAAGTATCCACGTTTTTACGAGTTAAAACTACCCTTAAACACTGTGCAAAAGGCCGGACCGATTAGATTTTTTTCCGTATGTGAGAAATTGAATGATCACCTGTTTTACGTTATGCTTTTTTTCAAAAAGCTTTTTTGTGCTTGCGGCTTTTGGATGATTGTTGCACGTTTTTTTTTGTTAGTTCAATGTAATTTTAGTAAAAAGAAAAGATTACAAAAATTTAAGAAAAACATTTTTATCGCTTTGGGTGGTGCTAATACCAGTTATCGAAGTACAGTTTTCCTCATTGCGAGGAGTTTGAATAAAAATGTTTTTCTTACATTTTTTCTTTTTACTGAAAGGACATTAAACTAACAAAAAAACCGTGCAACAATCATTCATACCAGGAACAAATTTCTGAAACTTTATTTCCTGCGCTTCATCTTGATAGAACAGTATCATAATGCATGGGAAAAAATATCGAGTCCTTGGTTCAAAAACTAGAAACTTCAAGCGTTAAAATGCTTTTTTTAAATATTTTTTGCGACCATTTTTCGCAGAGATACAGCCATTTGAAAATGACCAAAATTTTCAGGAAATTATAGTGTTCCTTTAATTTTTTCGTGCAGTGTAGATGGTTTGGTTTGATTTATTTTAATTCGTTGTAGTATATTTGATTTTAGTGTCATGAATATACAAATTGCTTAATAATTAATTTATTGTAGCTTCTTAGTTTTCTCTATACTCTTTACATCCACCTTCCAGTAGTACAAAATTTGAGCAGCTATCACAGCGTTTGCACAAGTCGAGCATATGTACATTATTATCATTGTCGCGTCTCCCGTTTCTTGTATGGAAGTAAATATCCTTGCCAAAGAACCGAAGAAAAGCATAAAACCGGTTGCTGCTGACAACTGGCCAGTACTTCCATTGGAATAATTTGTGTGCGCCTGCATTAACTAAAAATAGTACGGATCATTAGTAATCCGCTATCTTCGTATATATAATATAATGGCCTGCGTTCATACGTGACCCACCTTACTGGTAAGTACAATGGGTATATTCATCGCCTGACAAGTCCAGAGTATATGGACTGGAGTTAACCCGCTAATAGCAGTGATTACTATTGCTAAATATGCAGCTAGGAATGCAGTCGCTTGAATGGTCTTACCACTGAAATGCATCACTAAGAATGCAATTGCCAACGTTTGAAATCCTAGAAAGACTCCATCCCCCCAGGAACTGAAACACATTGGGCGGCTTAAACAACACGATCTATGAATCGCGTCCACTATTTATATCTGTAAATTGTATTACCTAAAGGGAAAGCGACTAACAAAGCTGTAAGATGCCGTTGCAGTGATAGCAAACAGGTCCAACAACACACTGAGAACATTAATGCCTTCTGCGCTTTTACTCTGAAGGATTTTTACAATTTGTGGTACCTTCACTAGAAGGAAAAAACTGATGTCATTGAAATAAGTCAGTGAAAGTAATAAGCAGTATTTGAATTTCTAATACATGGACACTCATAATTGCAGTAGTTAATACGATGACCGATATTATATCCTACAAACACAAATACTGCTGAAAAATAAATGATCTAACCGAGAAGCGATCCGCTGATGATCCCGAGACCGAGAACTTTGCTGAGCGTCGCTTTGAAGCATCCCACTGAAACATATTTAAAATTTTCATGCTTTACTGCAAGTGGCTCGTATTTTTTTCGTAAAAAATTAATTTTAATTCTGTGAGAATTTATCTATATCGTCGCGAAGGAGTAACGACTTTGAATTTACCGTCGGATAAAAAAGAATTGAACATCGTACGGAAGCATGAATTCGATTACTCGAAAAAACAAGCACTTTTCCAAAGTTTGTTACTCGAGGAACTAAAATTAGGAGGAATGGGGAACGTTAATTAATATTTGTTTTTACAAGTGGGCAAAAAAAGTGTTACAAAAACTACTTTGTCCAAACACTAAAGCAGTTTCCCGTTTTGAATTCTACGTTCGTAGTGTTCACGTGATGGTCCAGATGGTACGGCAGTATCAGACAACACTATGCGGACTAGACTAATTTTACACTATCATTCAATGATAAAAGAATTGAATAGTAATGCTTGATCAAGGAAACCGATGTTGTTACCGTGGAAAAAATTGAAGTCGTCAAAGTACTCCTCCATACACTCTTCCGTGAACAATAAGAGAGCCGAGTTTCTCACTATCCGATTCATGTTTGCCACAGCACACGTCCTGGCCGCACTACTTTGTGGAATGTGAAGAATGAATGAATGATTTCGGCTGGCTTCGATGTAACATGAACAAGGTATAGGATAGACCTAACATCTTATAGACGTTCATGTAACACGAACTGAAATACCGATTGAACGTAAATAAACGCTACCACGTGATGGTTTAGTTTCAATTCGTACTGTTAATAGCACTGTACAGACATTCCTAAAATGTACTTCCGAAAACCCCCATGCTCCGACTTGGCTGAGGTTTTGGAAACAGTTTCATTTTGCATAGAAACACTATGGTTACAGGCTTGGATTAGGTTTTTAGAATGGTTCAACCACAACAAATTGAACCACGTATTACATTGTAGTCTCAACATTCCCGATATCTTTTAAAAACAATTGAAAACAGCCGGTTCAGTGGCTTTAGATCTTAGAGCTCTAAGCTTTAGAGCCGGCTTCAGAGTATCGGTAACATAGGAAGTGACACTTGAATGGTGAATAAAAAATTTCAAGTCGCCAAATATCCTTCTCGCAAACATTATTTCTATGCAAAATGTAACTGTTTCCAAAATTTCAGTCAATTCGGAGCATGGAGCATTGTTTATTTTGAAACAATCTGCACTGCCTATAAGAACAACAAAGTGGCGGCATCTCTGAATCGAATAGAAAAAATTTGTATCATTAATTTGGAAGCTTGATGCATATTGGAAAGGTTAAGGTCCTCACGATTGCAAAATGGCACGCGGATAGTAATATTAATTAAGGGATACATAATAAAAAAATTATATTCTCCGCCAACGATCGTATTGAATAACGATGGCGTCGGCTTACATTAAAGATGAGCAAGGTAATAATTGTTTTCGCTCGACTCAAACGCTTCAGTTACATCGGCGAATCAACTATTTATAACCTGTAAGATGTAAACAACCTATATTGCTCAAAATGTAAGCCGTATTTCGATACTTGTAGCTTGGTAGAACATAGCCAAGTATCAAGACAGCTTGTGACAGATGAACGTTCGGTTTAATTTGACCCAGACTTATCGATACAAAAGAATTAGTCAAACGTTACAAGCATTTTAATTCAGGAAAATCGCTTTGTTTGTTTTTATTTGTATGAACATTTCCATAGGTGGAACATTCATCCCTGCCAGTCAACGTCCAGACGGCACGTGGCGTAAGCCACGTCGTGTTAAAGATGGCTATGTACCACAGGAAGAAGTTCCATTGTATGTGGCAATCTACAAAATACATGGATCGACCACTCTTTCGCATCTGATATCATCGTTATTGTCTTTTCAGATATGAAAGCAAAGGGAAACAGATAAAAAATAAACCCATATATCCGATAGGCGCGAGCCCAGAATTCATTGCAGAGCACAAAGCTAAGCACGAGGCATTGTTAGCAGCTAAGGCTAAAGCTGTCCCCGGTGCTCAGGTTAAAACAGAAGTTAAAAAGAAGAAGAAAAAAAGTAAAAGCAAAACGGCTGAACGTATAACCGAAGACTTGGCTAAAACTACAGTCTCGGAACCGGAACAAAAGAAGGAGCCAGTGTCGCAGAATAGTAAAGCGCAATCCAATGTGAAGCCAGTACAGAACAGTCAAAATTCGCCACCTAAACCGAGTCCGGCGAATCAGTCTGAGAGTATGGCACCAGAACCACAGAAGAGATTAAAGAATCTGAGGAAAAAGGTCAGAGAGATCGAAACTTTGGAAGAGAAGATAAAAGCGGGAACGTTAAAGAATCCAGAGAAGGATATACTTGAGAAGCTGGCGAGGAAAGCTGAGATCTCGAAAGAGATTAAACGATTAGAAGCGAGTCTATAGAGAAGAAGTGTTGAAAAGAAAAAAAAGTATATTTACACGCTCTCATTGATCATGACTTTGTAGTTTTACCTAAATGAATGTGTGTTTCTCGACTTTTAAAACAATTCTAATACAGTCTTACATAATATCATACTTTTATCTTCTTTATACCATAAATGAATTGCAATATAAAAAAAAATGTACATTTGTATGTCAAGATTAAAATTGAATACGAATGAAGTTGGTATGTTATAATGTCACTGTGTGAAAGACCAATCGATCAGATTTTAATAAAAATAAATTGTTTTGCATATTCTACGTTGTTATTTATGTCATCGGAAATAAATATGTTGAAAAACAGATTCATCTTTATTCATTAATTAACATATCCGGAGATATTCAGCCCCGACTCTTGCGAAATTCTAGGGACTTTGTATTTCGACTAGCTGTACTTTTTCTTCTTGGTAACGGCAGAAATTGTACATTTTGTAACTACTGTATACAATCGCTTATCGTCTGTAACAAATGTGAAAAATGTAGATAAATTTGTTCGGATATTTGGAGGGCTTGCCATTAAACAGCGACGTACATGGAATCACATTAACATTCCCGCAACATCGCATTGTTTGTAATCAAAATGATATTCGGTGGAATCCAATCGACGAAAAGATCACGGAGCAGATTGAAAGGAACGTTCATCGGTTGACTGTCGGCTAATGGATTGATGAGATCGAATTAATTAGAATTCAATGCCTCTCGGCGATAAACCCGAATGTGTCAAGTGTGGGACGCGAGAGACCCCGCTTTGGCACTCCACCGAGACCGGTAACCTTTGCAATACCTGCCTCGAAGACGAGAGAAGCTCCGAGACGAATCCCACCGCGAGGAACGAGGAGGAGGACAAGGGAGGCTTGCTCAAGCCTACCAGAAGAAGTACGAGGATTACAAGATACTGTAATTCCAAAACGGGTATCTCGCACAAGATCCTGCCCAAGGGGAAAGGACGGAGAAACTTGTTCAAGAAAACTGTACGTGCACTTGTTCTTCTACTAATTAACTTTACACGTTTTACGGTATTCCCTGTGCCCTGCAGCCAGTTAAAGCACCAACGGCCACAGCAACTCCGGTCACCAGTAGCTTTGTGTTCTACAAGGGCACTTATTTCCAAGTGGGCGATATAGTTTCTATGCAAGATGTCGATGGTGGGATTTATTATGCTCAAATACGAGGGTTACTCACAGATCAGTACTGTGAAAAAAGTGCTGCTGTGACTTGGCTTCTGCCTACCACGGCGAGGTAAGATACTAAGATATATATATATATATTTATGAGTCTATTGACTTTAGATTATAAAACATAATTGAATGATACTTTGTGTCCAGCCCACCACCGGACGAAGGATTTAGTCCCGAAACCTATATCATAGGTCCAGAAGAAGATCTGCCGCGTAAACTGGAATGCATGGAATTTGTAATGCACGCTCCGTCGGATTACTATAAACTGAAAAATACACCGTATCCGCCAGCGCTTACGGAGAGGGGCACTGGATACATATGGAGTACAGTTAGAAACGAAATTGCTTTGTCCAGGAAGTAATTTTTTATTTCATAACTCTGTTATTTCGGGACTGTTCGTGGTGACATATTTGTTCAATTTCTTATAGGCATAAATAATAAAAAAAGACACGTTTCAAAGCAATAAAACAGAAGTAATTAAAGTGTACCGGAGATTCCTTTGCAGTATTATAATATTTATTAAATACTTATTTGATACAATACAACATCGATATCTAACATCTCTGATCATTCAGTGGAGGAATTATAATTTTATGGATTACACAATAATGGAGATTTCTTCTTTTGGTACAATATGAATGTAAAATACTGAATCAGTATTTTTAGATTTACAAGTCTTTAGTTTATCGCTTATGTTAATTTAATGCACTTTGGTTACTTTTAATTCTCATTTTCGAAAGCTGGATATTTATAGATCCTGTTTAAGTTTCACAATAAAAATCGCCTTCAGTTTGGAAGTGATTTTTAGGAGCGTCAAGAGTCAATGCCATCTTCACTGTCTAATTCTGGTACTGTTGAGACGAGACATACAAAGTGTTCGTGGGCAGTATCGGTGCATTTTCGTTCACTTGTAAGGAGGGGAAAAAAACCCTTGTTGTGGTATCAGTTGCACTCGGAATCGTAGTGGAAACCAGTCAGCTCGGGGCCAACGAAGTAACGGCTGGTCAGAATTTGAGATCTTTTATAGCCTGCGGCAGGTCGGGCAACTTCATGTCCTTTATTTGCTGCGGTATATTCATATTCTTGACAGCCGAAACAGCACGCGCCGGCGCTGCTGTGATTCCCGCCTGCACATACCATACGGATGGAAACAATGGAAAACGGAAAAACTTTTAAGGATGTTCGAACTTAAATTAATTAATAGAAGTAAAGACAAATGAGTAGCTACGCAATACATGTTTTATTCTTAGAGCATAGCGACGTATACATTTGCATTAAGGCACTGTTATCCGAGCAGACACTTACAAAAACGATAGCACCGTCATGCATGTTATGAGTATTTATCTTTTAAAGCTACGAGAGACTTATGTTTCGAAATTCTTGGTAAAAAAAAATATATAAAAATGAAGAGATCACAGATAAACTATATAAAGGAATGAGAGTGTACAGAATGGTCTGATCTTTTTTTACTGCCGATTTACTTAGGGAGGGGGCCCCAGAAGGACAAACGGACGAGGTGAGCAAGATCGTCCTGATTTGTAAGTTCCCTAAAATTCATGTTAGGTCAATCAGTCCTACCACCATATGAAAAATGCTCTACGAAACATTCCGATACATGCACAGCTAACGAATAAACTGCTATAGGCTGTTAACTTCTTCAAGCCCAAGCAACTATTTTCTACCAACTTTAAACGTCGGTTGTAACTACATTTTACCAACACACCGTTACTTTACTGAGAAAACGAATTGGGCCCGAAAAGTTAAGGGATGTTCGCGCGAATCGGTTGACTCGAGTTAAACTTTCAACGCGGTGCGTTATTTTTATATACAAAATCCATTATCTTTGATACTTTTGAACTGTACAACTAAAGCTCAAACATATAACACATGTACCTGTCTCTCAACATACTATTTATAAAAAAGAAGCTACTTACCTCTTGCTTTTCCAATTTGTTTTGATCCTCGATTCTTGTAAGTATTTCGGTCATATTGGTTTCTAGAACCATTCCACCCATCACCAACTCGTTGAGTATATAATGAACTCTATCTACGTGGAAGATAAGATCAAGTTCACATACATTTTCAAAACATTTGTCTAGAGTTTCAACGAAAACTTGTATCAAGTCTAAAATCCCCAATTCTGATTCTGAGCTGTCCACGCAGAATACAAAATACAATGTTGCGTAGTGCCGATATATCAGTTTATAATCGGATCCGCCGATCAAACTTCCACCCTCCAGAAAGTTACAGACATTGTCGTCTCTCTTGGAAACTAGTTGAAACGTTTCTTTTATTATCTGTTGCTGCATGTCCTCGTTCTGAAAGGAAACAAAGTAGACACTATCGATGGAATCCAACAGGGATAGGGTAATAGGAACAAATACTATCTATCGATTACACTTACAAAGTATTGATAAAATTTCGAAAGTCGAGGTTTCCCATGATTATTGAATACCAAAATAGCCTTAATCATGACTGATGATCAGTAAATCTGACGTACGCTAATGTCGCTAAAGCATTTGTACATAAGGAGGTTGAAGTTTCAAACCTCCCTTTTCTCTTCTTTCGAAACGCGAGAGAAATACGATTTTAACATCACTTTATTAAAAACATTCGTATTGATTATCGGTTTAATTAACGCGAATTAGCGCTAACAATTAAAGGAGTAAAGGATTCATCCTTGTCGACGTCAACCTGCTTGACTTTCTCTAGAAACACTGCACTGCTCCGCGCGTTCTCTTCTCTTTTTTATCGTGCTTAATCTGCTCACTTTACGATAACGTCATTCAACGGTTAATTAAGGAGTTACAATTTCAGGTGTATAAATGAGAATAATCAGGTATAATGAACCGAAATCACAGCCGGACAAGGCTCCTCTTGGTAATTGTCCCTCCTTCCACACTACAATTACCATCGAATAAAGGGGTAAGACTCGAACGATCAACACTAGATGGTTCTGCACAAGCAGGAGAATTCTGAATTCTGACAGACCATTTCGATATACAATCTCTATGCATTCGGACGCGAAGAAAGACCGGAGCAACTGTTCTTTCTTCCGTTTTTCTTAACCACCCGCAAAATGGTGTTGTTATAATTATTGTGCGTGATGCCTCGATGAAGAACAAGTTTAACATTGCGACAAAATTAAATGGAGAGCTGTCAAATGCAACGTAACGTAATCATCACACCTCAAAGGTAAGGATGTTTACAGTGGACTTGACTTGACAATTGCATTGCACCTCCTTCATTCAACTTTTTATTATATTACCCATTGTAATTTACAACGAATTCTCGGATACCCAAGTAACGTGAATAATAATTTCTTGTAGAGCTCTTTAAGCCATCTCTGTTCATACAGAATATGTTCACTGCGATGAATTATTGATACAGCTGTAATTGAATTAAACACATATTCATATCGTTCCTTAATCGATTTATAGAAATAAACTTGGCTGGTTTTATTGTAAAAGGAACCAACCCGTTCTGTGCCAGATGTTTAGCTTCTCGACGCTTGAGTCAACATTTGATTTAATGTTCCATTCAGTTCGAAAGTACCATGAAATTGGTTTCATAAACTGCTCGTGTTGCCAGACGTCTGTATCGCGAGGGCAATTATAAAATAAGCGATAACGATATACCTAGTATAGTTATGCAATTTGTCGATCTATTCTTTTTTATAAGCTCGATATAAAGAGACATATATTATTTGTGCTTAGATGGATAGATTGCGACTATTGCCACTGGAATTGCCATCAGCCACCAATATAAATAATGGAATGATTAAAGGGAAAATATCATTTGTCCGTCGACTCGCAGTAGGATTTGTCATTCTGGCTACGCTAGGTTTATTATACGTACCAGCGTACCACTCAGTCCAAAGCCCGTTTCTAGGCTTAGGTGAGACTCCGTCCCCTGCAGAGTCTACTAGTGATTCTCACTTGGTAGCCTCCGTAGGTATGCATTCACTAACATTGCTTGAAATCCTGTTGCATCGCAAACTAACTGGTTTTGTTGTTCGAACATGCTTTGATTTTTTTCTTTCTCAATTATCAATCAATTTCAAACTTAAATTCTCCGTCGATTCCATCGATGCAAGTTTACAGAAGCGAGATTATTATTGGATGTAGAGCTTGTACACACGAATAGGTATTATCGTAGTAGCATTATCACGGGCGATTCGCTCTGTCTTAAAATTCAGAAATATTTAGTAGATGATAGAAAGAAACGTAGAGAATACTTTTTCCTCTCCTATTTATTTTATCGCAGCGCGCTTGAGTAATGCTAAAGTTGAATGAGTATTTTTATTAGCATGCACAAAGCCAGAGCTCAAAGGGGAAGAAGTTTGTGAATTCAATTCTATTTGCGGAGTTGGTGCGAAATGTTTCTAAATAACTCGTTTACAGCACAATTGCCAGGATGGGCATATAATACCTCGAGAGATCTTTGTACATACATTCATCCACAGAATACTACATTGGTTTTAAATCCTACTGGCATCTGCTCTACGTCGCCATATCTCCTTATTGTTATTTGTTCAGCTGTCGCGAATCTCAAAGCCCGTGCCGCTATAAGGCACACTTGGGCTAATAAGAATAATCTAGATAGCGTATATAATTCAACGGTAAAGATCGCATTTCTTTTGGGACAAAGCGACAATGATACCCTCAACGTACGTACTTGACGCGAAATAAGACTTCTGCTAAAATGGAAACTACGATAACGACCTTGAGAATAAACTATTTTACAGAACGTAATAGCCGAAGAAAACCACCAGTATAACGATATTATTCAAGAGAAATTTTACGATACTTATAATAATTTAACGCTAAAGTCTGTCATGATGTTGAAATGGGTGACGTCAAATTGCGGCCAAGCTAAATATCTCATGAAAACCGACGATGATATGTTTGTAAATATCCCTATTTTAATGAGAACATTACAATCAAGATCGCAAGCTACCAATACTTTATTAGGCTCCCTCATCTGCAATGCCAAACCTATTTTAGATCCGAATAACAAATGGTAAGTAACAATTGCACCAATTGATTGCAGCAAACAATTGTCCACATCAATATGTTTAATTAGGTATACACCAAGGTATATGTATTCGGAGAGAATATATCCTAATTATTTATCGGGTACTGGCTACGTGATGAGTCAAGATGTGGCATTTAAATTATATCGCACGGCATTAACAACCCCGCTACTTCATTTGGAGGATGTTTATATCACTGGCCTCTGCGCAAAGCAGGCGAAGGTACGACCCGTAAACCATCCTGGTTTCAGTTACGTTCCAAGGAAATTGGATCCTTGTATATTAAAAAGTGCTATTACGACGCATAAAGTCAATGTGTCCAATATGTACGTGATGTGGAATAAATTGAACGACACAAATTTCACGTGCAGTAATCACTCTCGTACTGATAAAAAATCAGTTACATTAAGTAGGAATAGTAGGAATATTGGATATTACATTGTGAAAAGGAAACCCATCAATAGATGTATTTAAAAGGATCGGACTTTTTTAAACATTGAACTTGTTACTTATTGTTGATTTAATGTTTATTAAGAGTTGACAAGCGAATGGATATTAACATGAGATTCTGAATCAGTATTTTCACAAAGTAGATCTGCATTTGAATCTCGAGTAAATCATATTTTGTACTAATTTATTTCCTTCGCGATACTTTTTCTCTCTCTCTCTCTCTCTGCATTCTTATTGCAAGAAAGATTCGTAATTGATATTTACTGTACTAATAATAAAGGTTCCATAACGAAGGTTTTATACTCTATTTTTCCATTTAAACAGGAGTAGATCTTAAGGAAATATTGTCAATTAGATTTCCTGTATGAGTATAGTCAACTTATTTGCATACGTGTATGAAACATTGATGATTAAGTACCAAATATGTCTCGTACTTCCACTCGAACTAATAGAAATTATATTCGAATTTGAACAATTACTTTAATATACAGATATTTTATATTTTATCAGTTGCTTCCTATTAACGTTATAGCAATATGTACTCTTTCTTCCCTTTTAATTATTCAAGCAGACACTATTTAAAAGATTATCTCGCGGAAAATATCATTTGTTTAAACAATGAGTAACTTCCATTGATATTTATGACTAAGGGGAAATTTGAAGTTAATAGTAACTAACGATAATTTAAACATATCTGAACTCCGAAGGTAGATTATCAGGCGTTTTCCTGAGCTCTATCATGCTTCCTTTAGAATCTCATTAACTCAGAAACTGATTAATTTAAAATCTCATTATTATATTGTATAGTTAAATATTGATAAGTTTCTACTCCGAATAGAAAGACATTAATGTTATATTCTCTATTATGTAAATATCGCGGTGGTTGAATATTTGTATTTTATTTAAATTGCGCTTGCGTTTTCATAAAAATGACGAAGCTTCGATTAGACAATGCATTTACATTCCCTATTATCGAACGTAAACGAGGTATTAAATTGCGATCATCTAACGCTACGCGTTAAATTTTGCGATTGGCAATTGGAATGTTTTGAACGGTCGCATTTACCTCGATGCTACCTATTGCCTAAATAAAAAGATATTTCTCTCCAGAATAAAATTATATTTGACTTTTACACATTCTAGAAGAATTGTTATATGAACATATATATAAATATATTTTTTGCTATTTATATGCACTGTCGATAACTTTTGACAGTTGATTCCTTTAAAATAAAGTTTATTTTCTTTAAAATTTGTATATTCGCAATGCTGTTGATAAGATATATCAATATTTTCTTACACTTGAAGATTTGTAATTGTTTCGAAGAGCTAAATTACAAATTTTTTACTTTTAATACATTTTACGCATTATGCGTATCGCTGTAATTATCACTATCTAATGTTGTAAACAAGGAATTTAGTGAATTTAATTGAGAAAATTGAAGCTAGCGAGTTCACCCCTCCAGTTCTTCGATGAATGTGTCTTGTGCATAATATCATTATTAAGGCCATGCTATCACGTTTATTTAAGCATCAACGATATACATTTAGTAATTAATTATTAAAAAGTTCAATGTAGCTTAATATAAATGCTACGAGGATACGACATAAAATTTTGTAAGAGTCATTGTAACTTAGTAATTAAGATTAATATTAATGATAATAATAATCGCATTTATAGCATTCTGAATAATTAAATCGACTATCATTTTGTATATTTTAAATTTGAATGATAACTATAAAATATGACATCTCTTGCTAATCCTATTGCAAGATACATACCTAGTGCGTCAATGTTTAAATCAATTACTAGCTCAATTAAGTGAACACGAATTCACGTTCTAATATTCAGTAAGCTTGTCGAGTGAGATTCATTCACTAGTGTAAACGAAACTAAGATTACTAATGACTCTGCGGAGCATCCTAGTGGCCTTGGAAAATTTCTTTTATCTTGTACAAATACATTGCTCGAAAAATTGTTCGTTAGTAATCTCCTAGCACGTTATGAACCTTGGTGCTATGTAGCAATTAATTAATTGTACGTTCGTCGTATATACTTTTGTATAGATCGTTATTTCAGTGTTTAAACAAACTTCGTTATCTGTATAAAGAAGGGTTATCGTTTTCACCGGTTAATTTCTATTAAAAATATTATCCCGTTTCTTTTCTATACAACGAGCTATACACAAGTATATACAATATTAGTAATTACGAAAAATTTACATTGTCTCTATAAATTCATATACATGTACTTACAATAGGGTGGCTCTTATTTACTCTTGGTAAATTTTTTTTCAAGATTTTCTTCGGGGCACCCTCTAAAATAGTTCCAAATAATTAAACAAAAATCTATGTAAAATTTGAGCTCGATCGGATAACGGGAAAAGGCGCCTAGAGGCCCTTGAACATGTAAGTCATTATTTAACAGCTCACAAAGTCGATTTTATATAACATCCTCCAAGTTATTGATTAAATAAAAAAATATATCAAACAAAAGTTGTAGATCCAGACAAGGAGCATCTTTTATGTTCTATTACTTTTTCTCGCGCGACAAACTGTTTTTGAAAATGGTCGGAAAAACTAAAAAAAAAACTTGTTCTCAAAGTTTGAAAATAAATAAAACATAAAAGATGCTCCTTGTCCGGATCTACATCTTTTGTTTGACATGTTGTTTTATTTAATCACTAACTTGGAGGATATTATATAAAATCGACTTTGTGAGCTGTTAAATAATGATTTAAATGTTTAAGGGCCCAGGGGCACCTTTTCCCGTTATCCGATCAAGCTCAAACTTTACACAATTTTTTGTTTATTATTTGGAACTATTCTGGAGGGTGCCACGAAGAAAATTCAAAAGTCGAAAATAAGAGCCACACTAATGTACAACTAATTTGTTACATGCTCCTATCGAATTGTCAAAGATTTATGTGCATAATAATAAGTTGAAGAATAAAACGAAAGAATAATGTTGGAAGAATACAAAACAAATATGATTCTTTTACGTTCAACCATTACACTCGATATTTCGAAATTTACATATACTTGTTCCATGTCCAATCTTTTTCTTCGTTGTAATAAGTATCTTTAAATAAAGGCGTGTATATAAAAGCTAAACGGCATTGTGTTCAATTGTACATTTCTCCCGCTTCATTAATGAAAGGAACAGCAACCAATAAAAGATATTACAAGTTATTGCATGAAAGTTTTAATTGAGAACACCATGCATACAAAAATATTAATTGTATATTTAGAAAATAAATACATAGGAAATGCTTTGTATGCACGGCAAGATAATTATTATATGCATAAACAATTATGTACAATATTTTTTAACTAACATTGTTGATGCATGTTACTTCTTCTTCTTCTTTTTTGCCGTCTTCTTTAAACTCTCAGTTTTATCTATCGCGATACTAGTTTCTATCAGTGTCTCTACAAATGTATCTAAATTCTTCTTAGCACTTTTTCTCTCTGTGGATTTTTTGGTATCAAAATGAACAGCCTCTAAACTTTCTGTTATTTTATCTAATCTAATTTTTTGTTTCCTGTAATGCTTGGTCTTCTTTCTCTTCATTATTCTAGCATTTAATCGGTCTGCCTCATTTTTAAAATATTTCACAGATGAATCTCCAACTTCGTGAGGTTCCACGAAAGGAACCGTGGGAGAGATTTTTGCCTTAAATTTATTCTCTATCATATTAAAATCATCATCCTCGGTAAGAAGCTGTAAATTTTCATCACTTTGATGTGACATTTTATATTTCTTTGTTCGAAAGCTATCTAAATTAACATCTTCGCATATATTAATTATGTTCCCATCTTGATAATTTTCATCTTTTTTCCTTCTGGATTTCTTCTTCCTCTTTTCATGCGTAGACACATTCTCAAATATTTCCCCGCCATGGTCACTTAATTTTCCTTGTACTCTTTTCTCTATTATCTCCTTCTCCAATTTTGCACTCACAGGAAATGACGCATCCTCAATCTCCTTATCTCCTTCCTCTTTCTCAACGACCTCGACATCGCAAGCCAGTGGACCCTTCTTCCCTTTCTCCTTCCTCTTTCGTTTTAATTTTAATTCCTTCTTAGTTATTGCATCATCGGATGCACTTTGTTTACTTCTTTCATCATTATCACTTACATTACATAAAACGTTCAACTGATGGGTCAAGTCGTTTATGCGCCTCTTAGTTTTCTTCCTTACGCTTTTAGATACTTTTCGAGGAGTTTGTTCATGAATGGGTAAAAGGCCGATGGGCAACAATGTATTTTCATTGTTATCTATTTCACATTCGTGCTCCTGATATTTATTATGTTTTTGTAATGTATTTGATAAACTTATGCATGTAGCAGTGCCTAATAAATTCTCCTCCTGTTGAGCAATTCTTTTTAATTTTCCACTTAAATTTAACCCATGCCTAGCTCCCTTGTGGGCAGTTCTCATTCCGCACGCTTTAAATAACTCCTCGTCCGTTAAAGGAATATGGCCAACATCCTCTACAATCTTTTCTACTTTTAGCACATTCGAATTGCTTTCGTTTATCAAGTTGCCATCGAGAAGGACAGAAGTCTTGAGAAATTTCCCATAGCTCGCCTTGTGCTTTGATCTCATTGCACTCGAGACTTCCTTGGAAGGTTCGTTGAGTGTACTTTTCTTTGAAACAGATATAAGAACGCCGTGTGTCTGCGATTCGACTATGATATTGTCAGCTGCTTTATTGAAAGCACTTTCCCACCAATTGTTTGAATCGTCATCCTTGTGACCTATTCCTGCCACGTCAAACTTCAATTTTGGCTTTAACGCTTCCGTGATACCAGTCTCATTTTTACCTAAGCCTTTACCTGTTTCAATACAAAAGTACAAACACTCTTAGAAACAAATAATTGCAAACTTATTTAATCGCTCCGATATAACAAGTTATAATGGTAGAGTTTGTATATGAGCATTTTAAATGCGTCAGGTATAATAATATTTACAAGTAATGCAATTCGCACGAATGCATCGTGATTCGTTCAAAACCATACCTTCCGTCCACCCATATTTCATAAGCTGAGATTTTGCAAAATCAGCCATATTCAACTTTTTCTCTTGCTATAATTTCATTTATATACGATTCAACGAGCAGAACAGAGCACGTTCTCCGTTCTTTAATTTTAAACAAGGAGTCTGAAAAGACAAGTGAATGAAAGCTATATTGAATTTCGAACGTTAAAAAGTTGGATTTCTTCGGCGGTCGTAGGATGGCGTTGCGATAGAATCGAATGCGTAGTGCATACTTTGAAAGAACTTTGTCCAATTCTAATACCAAAGAATTTCTTACAAATAATACTAAATATTTATCCCGTGCGTGAATTTTTCGCTGTAATAAAATACATTCCTTTACATCATGGCTGTTTGGCCCGGACCGATACGAAGCCGCGTCCCTCCATTGCATCCCATTTCGTGTTACCCACTGAACTTAAAAATGGTCCCCCATAACATTCTCACGAGTTCATCAAACGTAATATTCGCAACAGCTTTAATTGATTACACGAGCGTTCATTAAAGAAGAGGCCGTTGTTTCGGGGCAAGGGGGTACGGTCGAAGCTGTTATCGCTTAAAATTGGACGCTTTTGATACGAATGATGTATAGTCGTTACAAGAAAAAAAAAATGTTCAAGGCTTTACGTCGTTCATCAAGTTGTCAATGATTTGACGTTCATGTGCCAACTGTGCGTGCACAGTGTCTTCACGATATGCATCTTGCTAGTATCAAACATTTACTCGCACATTTGCTATGATAATTCTGTCCGCCCCACCATTATACAGCGGAATTTATTCGGTGCATGTTACCGATATTGCCCCGATACCAGGGAAATGAGCAATCTTGGACAGAGTGTGTGCTTGACATAAAAACACGTTTTTAGTGTAACATCAACGATACCATCGAAATACCAAGTTACATTAACAACAAAAGGAGGTTTGTGCACTTTATTCCCCCGCGATTACGCGTAATTCGTAATCACTTTGCTTTTATCTTATAGAGGCATGAATACCGTTTAATTTTAACGTTGTGCAAGCGAATTTTTGGCGATAAACAGCTTATTTCATGTCTCAGTCGTGTTTCCACTACAATATTTAATGCCCGCTACAGTAAACCAAGTAAATACCATTTCTGAGCGCTATCCTGGAATTGCTTAACGAATCTTTTGATACTTAGTCATCAGTTTTATTCTGCCTTATCAGATATGATAATTAGGAGTAAAGGTTCATGTATTTATATTTCGCTTCGCAACTATTAAGAATTTACGCTCGCCACCCCCCGAAAGTAACACAATTTCCTTTGGACTGACGCAGGTGAATATTAATCATAAAAGAAAATGGCATTTCGTGAATTAGTTGAGGGCGATTGTGGTGGACCTAGTTCTTTGATCCATCTTACATCACACTTTGTACGTGATCATGGGTTTAAAGAAGAAGGAATACGTCATCCTTTTGGGCCTGTGGAGCCCTTTCAGGCTTCAGACTCAGATCAGTTAGTTAAACAATTTTTAGAAGAAAATCCTTCGTGTCCTCAAACATTTAGAATGGATAATTTATTACAAGAAATGCGTGAAATTGATCAAAACATTCATCCACCTATAGCAGCACCGGGAGTAGCTCAAGAATTAACTGGTTTAGATACAGCTTGGGCGAATCAGTATCTTGAATCGGGGCGACATTTTAATGTAAGTTGCTCTCCTCCCGCTATTCTAATGTTATTACCCAGCAGCGGTGTAATTAAGCAACTTCTCTTATTCGATTTCTAATACAGGAACACCATACTGATGATATTTGGAATCCTGAGATTGAACAGAATTCAAATATCTTGATCCAACAGACTCATGAATTAGGATTAGGACCAAAATGGGCCGAAGAATATATAGAGCACAGTATAGATGCTATACAGAGTGACATAAGCAAGGAGAATACGGGAGAAACAATAGAAAATACTGATAATCCTAACTTTGCGTATTCAAAGTTTATGAAATTTATGAAGCAAGAAGGAGATGTTCCAATAGATAGCAATCAAGAATCGCTGCCAGATTTTGATAACACTAGTAAAGAATGGACAGAGCAATACGAAACAAATGATGAAAAGTCTGCAGAGAAAGTCTCTGATAATAGCAACGAAGAGGACGAAGTTTTAAGTAAGGTAGAAGAAGAATTAGCTGTCGTTGGTAATTGGATAGATGAATTTCAAAAAGACAATACCGTTTCAGGTCTGTATACACTTGAACGTTAACCCGCTCCGTTTTTACACCATTTCTAATTTTATGTTTGCGACTAATAACTTGTATCTTAGATGCAGATAATTATGAGTCTTCGTTTTTACAATTACAAAATGAATGGGAGAAGGTATCGTCGCCCCCCGATGAGGTAGCCACGAAACATCCGTGGCTCTCGGAATACGATACGTTCTATGATCCATTTAAAGATTACGAATTTCACGAGGAGAATCCTATGAAAGATATACCTAATGCGTTAGAGGAGGGTAAGAAGAGATTAGAGGCTGGAGATTTACCAAGCGCTATACTTTGTTTCGAGGCAGCGGTGCAGCAAGACGAGAACGATCCAGAAGCTTGGCTGCTTCTTGGTAAAACGCAAGCGGAAAATGAGCAAGATCCATTAGCCATTTCCGCTTTGAAACGCTGCTTAACCCTCGATCCCGTAAATAGTAATGCCCTGATGGCCCTTGCAGTTTCGTACACAAATGAATCCTATCAGAATCAAGCGTGTTTAACTCTAAAAGAATGGTTACTAAAAAATGAAAAGTATAAACATCTCTCGGTAAAAAAGGCCAGCATTGAGCAACAGCCAAAATCCAGCGTATCGTCTATTCTGTTTGAGTAAGTAGCTGGTAATATTAACGACACAGAACATTGTGTTTAATGAAATTATTATATTTTCCAGTGATGTACACGAAGAGGTGAAAAATCTTTATATCCAAGCTGCACGAATGAATCCACGGGATGAAATAGACGCTGATGTGCAATGCGGGTTGGGAGTACTTTTTAATTTGTCCAACGAATACGATAAGGCTTGCGATTGTTTCCAGGCAGCGCTACAAGCACGCCCTAATGTATGTATAGAATAAAGCTTTCTCTAATTCGCGAGGAATGCTGCTAACATATCCTTATAAATATTATGTTTCTTGGAAGGATTCCAGATTGTGGAACAGATTAGGTGCAACTTTGGCTAACGGTCAGAAATCGGAAGAAGCTATAAACGCGTATCATCGTGCCTTAAAATTAGCGCCGGGATTTATTAGAGCACGTTACAATCTGGGAATTTCTTGCATCAATCTCGGTGCATACAAGTATGTAATGCTTTCTTTGACACGGCAATCGCAATCACTTTCTTGCTTATCGTGAAACTTTTTTTTTTATCTGCTCGCAGAGAAGCAGGCGAGCACCTTCTAACGGCTTTAAATCAGCAAGCAGCCGGCCGTGGAACGCAAGGCGAGAATTTATCGCCGAAAGCCATGTCGAATACCATTTGGTCAACGTTAAGACTTGTCATTTCGTTGATGCACAAATACCATCTAAACGAAGCTATAGAAAACAGGTACAATTCAACAAATGCCTCTAATGAAAACCATAACAAAACTCACCATGCACATAATAACTTTTGTTATTCTAGAGACCTACCGAGGTTGAATAAAGAGTTTGAAATTATATGAAGAGCATGCAAATTTGTTGAAGCTATTTGTTGAAAAAAAAGTATAAACTGTTTTTAAGGTACCATAGATGAAATCGTTAAAAAATATTTTTTAATAGTTAAAATATGTATATATAAACGAAAATTAGACTCGTTTTACATACAATTCCTTTGCTACACGAGGGGGTAATTTAAATAATTAAATACCCGATCAAGATATTTTATATATTTTTAGAAGTTATTTTGATTCGACATTTCTAACAGGTATACAGCTCCTTATTATTTCGTCTCGCATAAATTGAAAATGGGTTATAAATTATATGTACATAAAATTGTTATGAATTCAATAAAAATGGATTAAAACAGTTTAATCCCTGAGTAAAATAATTAACCGTAGGATCTTAAACAAGTAAGAACCAGTAATATATCGTGAAGTGTAATAGATAGAACGAACAATTTCGAAATATATAAATAATCCTCGTTCCCCCTTGAAATAAACTAAATCGTAACAATTCGAAAGAGTATAGTTATACAACGAAAGGTCGATATGGTATGAGTTACGGATATATTATATCTATAATAATTTATAAATATCGTAGATCACTTCTAACAGAATTATATTAGATTTGTAACAAAGAGAAATTAGTCCTAAAGGCACATGAAAATTACATATCTCGTAACATTTAGACAGCGATGAAAATATTACATCGTAGGATCAACGAATTCAATAGAAAGTAACCATCTATGTGGTTCCCTAAACACATGCTATCCCGCCCTTAGCGGTTAAAATATAAAAAAAAAGAACAAATTAACATCGGTTAAAAATACACGATACTATACGACAGAATTGTGCTTCTTCAATATAAAGCGATCTATTTAGTCGACGACCGTTATACCTATATAACACTGTAAAGTTCTAATTTTCATACTCTTTGTTCTGTATAAACTTTCATTAATTTCGAATGAATTAATCCATTGGCTAAGGGAAAGATAACACACGTCTAGACATAATACAATATATCTATATAGAACGTCTCAACAATCGATTATAGGTGAATAAATTTATCTATAGTATTTGTCTCTGATTTTTGACATTTTTCTTTTTTTTTTTTTTGATAAAACTTTCTTCATAAAAATGTTGTGCGTAACTACAATCAGTGTAACAGAAATCGAACACATTGATTAGCTTGATCAAAGAAATGTGCACTTCTTAAAATATCGTGTAAATGACTAGGCGTTAACCGTAATTAAGAAATTGTACATTTGACAGCAATTGTTTGCAAATTTAAACTTCACGTACGATAAAAAGAATATCCACGAAAACGAAACGGATATTCGAGGAATAGTCAGCACTGCAAACGTATCTTCCAAGCAGAAATCGGCTATTAAGTTCGAAGGTCAAGTAACTTTCATTAAGCGCTAAATTGCGATTAATAGGATTTCGCAAAAATCGTATCACATGTAGAATTAATTATTGTTCTGAACAAACTCGGCTAAATATGATTTGCCCCGAATCTATCCTCTTTATATAATTATATAATTCCTGCGCAACAATCCATCTACCGTTGCATTTAAGACAGTACAGTTTTCTTTTGCAAATAAAATGAATTGGACCTAGACTATCGCTGTTCGGCGATGCAATTATTTAGATAGAACCGTCGCTCATAACTTTAGAGTCGTCAATAGCTGTTGCCCAGTTTCCATTATTAAAGACTTGACGTGCTCCGCGTGCATAATCTGAGTGCACATCTCGGTACATTTTTGGAATGCAATGACGTCGTCTTTTGGGACAACTCGGTGTAAGCTTTCCAAGGATAACGTGTGCGGCAGATGATTTAAAATTTCTGAAATGTGAGAAGGATACATCAGCTATACTCCAAAGCACTTCTAAATGAATATTTACATTTACCTTTCATAATTTGCGAATACATCCAATGCAAATCTTGTTGCGTGATCGATGTAGAAATTTTATTTTGAGTCAACTCGATCAAGTATTTCCATTCAGCCTCTGTAGTGTAAATATCCTAAAAGTACAAAATGATCTTTAAAATTCTGTACCAAAAGTAGCAGGGGACAGTGCGAGCCAATATACCAAGGTACAGGGTGTATACCTTTGCGTATTGTACAACAGCTTGTGGACAGCTCTCCATTAGAATAACTGTTACTTCTTCCGTATCTTGAATGCAGAGCGTTTTCAACGACAAACTGCCGTCAATGTCCTGGGTTTCGAGGAATTGCTTCACCTCGTGCAAGCATTCGTTCGGTACAAAATCACACGACAGTAACAATTGTAACTTGAACAATTCCGCGGGTATATTCTTCTCAGAGTCAGTCTTGTCAATGTTAGCTAGATCCTTGAAGTTATTCGCGTTCAACATTTTCTGATAATCCTTCGCGTACGGAGGCATTCTGTTTAGGTAATCAGGTCTAAACTTGGAGAATATGAAGTTGGCGTAATTCTCATCTATGTTCTCTTTATTCTCTATTTTGTACACTTTGGTTTGAGACAATTTGCCAAGGTACGATCGCACTAATAGCTTGAACGCTTCGACCAGAGCGAAATCCTGGCGTATATGACTTTTATTTATAACAGACGCGTCTGCGATTAACTTTATACTGATGTAATTGTGAAGGTATTTCTCGAGGAACACTTGCAGCGCCATTGCCGCGTTGTGACCATCTCGGCCTACCCTCGAGGGTAGATACTCCAGAAACACTTGTATAATCTGATGAAGGGACAGAATTTCATCGTCTTCTATTATCTGTATGAGAATCTCGGCGAAAGTCTTATTCTTCTGGCGCATCAACGTCCCAGCGAAGTCAGAGAATGTTGGGATCATCGGGCTCCTCTTCTTCATCGCCGTCATGTCAAACAATAAATCCCAATGCTCGACAACCACCCTTTTGATACATTGCGCAGAAACTGGCTCAAGAATTTTCTCCGCTTGCTCTTGTTTCTCCGCTTGAATATACAAAAGTGCCAGAGCTAGTTTCACTAGCTCGTCGGTCTCGTACAATTGTAAAAGATGTATCAACTTCTCTGTAGTGTACTCTCTCAATACAGGACTACCAAAGATCAATTTCAGCAAGTCCCCTTTCTTCAATTTACAGATTATCTCTACGATATTAAATCCTTGGAACAGAGCATCGGCTTCTGAACCACTTTTCAGCGTCAGAAGTACCTCTGTTAGAAATGTAACAAGACCTGGCGCATCTTGGCTTGATTTTCTGGACAACACCTCCGAGGGCTTCAATCCAGACATTTTGTAGTAGGGTATAGAGAGATCCCAATCTGACTCGTACTCCGATCGGATGTAATAGTCTCCGAGCAGTGCGCAAGATTGATTATACAAGTTTCTCAATTTCAGCCCGTTTCTGCTTGCGGTATCTTCGCACTCGTCGATATTCAAACAATTGTAAGTAGTGTCTTTCGCCAGCCGTATCAAAGCATGGGCTTCTCCCAATAAATGTCTGTAAGTACTGGGACTAGAAGACTTGTGACTCTTTGCCGCATTTAAAATATCGTAATACAAGTTCTCCAGCTTAGGTGAGATCAAGGAGTACAAGGTCCAGGAGTTCTCGGCTCTAGCTAGGAGAACCAAGTAGCTCTTGCTCTGTAGTAATTGCTGTATCCCCAGAAACGGTCGTAAACCGATCAAACAGACAGGTTCAGAGACGCTCGGGCATGTAACGTTATAATTATCGATGTTGCTCGTCGTTCTTGCGACGTGATGAGATAAACGTAATGTGTATGATTCGAGGCCAGCTTCGGTCAAGGCGTGCAGGGCGGAGTGTTCCAGTGCTACGTGATTAACAGGTGCAGTAAATGGATAAGTAGTTAAGCAGGTCGCGTCCATAGGATTCGAGCTGGTAGCGGAGAAATGATAAAGATATCCTTCTTGCAGTGTACACAGGAAACAGCTCACACCCTGCAAATATTTGTATTTATCTGATCTAAGAATCGACTTCTTTAAACAAAAACTGTTGCACTCCTTTTTCATGTATAATGGCTTGAGTAGCAGGCAGCTGAATAGTTCGGAATTTCCGTCGAGCTTCGACTTGTTATTAGCTGGCACGATCTTGAGAGATAACAAGTTTTTTATTGTATAATTTTCTGACCAGCCCAAGTCGGGGGAGTTTGTTTTAATTATAACTCTCATGTCGTGTGGATTTAATATGAACGGGCTTAAAGTATGCCCGGGTCCTGCTCTTTCTAAACTTATCGATGGGAAAGTAACAGTCAGCGGTTGTGGATTTCCATCGATAGCTTGAGCAATTAATCTCTGTAATTCGTCCCTTTCGTTGTATATCAAGTGATCCAGATCTATGACACCCTTGTTATTATTAGATTTTATTTTATCAAAGTCTCCTGTATCCAGTTTACACCATACATTTGTTTTGGAGTTCTTACGCTTTTTAGCCTTGGATTTTGAGTTTACCCTACTGGTATAATTATTTTCCGACGCAACAAAGTGAGCATTCTGCACAGGACTCTTATGTTTCGAACTCGGTGCTTGCAATATTGTGCCATCATCCTGGTTCCCTGTATTATTACTGTTTTCCACGAGCGAAGAATCAGTGGATATAGAAGTTTTGTCAATGGACGAGGAATTTGTTGAAGTCAGAGAGCTGAGCTGATCGATATCCTCGTACATGGAATTGGTCAGTCGAAAGACGCACAAGTTTGATTTATCCATAACCGATATAAAATCTTCGACAATTTCCATGCGCGTAGGAGAAAACGAGAGTCCCAAGGACCACGGTCTTGCCTCGAAATCTATAAACTTCATCTTGGATACTTGTTGCGTTTCGACTTTGTATTCGTGAAGAATAGCACTATTTCCCGATGCTACTAGAAGATTACCAGTACTTTGGCAGCATGCGATCAATGCCGGCTGTACACTTAAAGGTAATTCTATCATCTCCAAGCTATTCAGTGGTCTATTTAAACTCGGAGTCACGCGCCCTGCTATTCTAGCTCGCATTGGCTGACTTTGGTCTTTTACTATGGCCCAGTTAACATAAATTCTAACAAAATTATTAGTGGCTTTCCCAGTATGGCTATTAACGCTCGCGTCTCTGGCATACTTTGATTCTAATGTCACGACGTAATCCCCTTTGGCACAGTGTACCATTTGACTGATCATGTCAACTGTTGGAAAGACAGTGCGCAGCTTTATATCAGACATCATCAATTCCCATACCTCGACACAGTGCGTCGAAAGGGCCAAGAGGAGCATTTCACGGCCAGATGCATTCGCTATGCAGCTAGCGGTGGGCTCCTCGATTTGAGTGATGTTTTGCCCCAAAAAATTGTGTACCGTGATTACACGCACCATGTTGAATTTTGTACTAAAAGAGATCCTTAGTCATACCTATGTTACCCTTAGATGAACATCCAACCTAGTTTGTTTGAACCTATCGTAAGACTTGTACTACGTTGTCGTGATTCATTGGAGGTTACCTTATATTTTTTTACGCATAATCATTAGTATATACGAGTCGTTGGCATAGGAATATAGAAACACGACGAATTCGTTGCCTTTCTCGAACGTTTTGTATACCAGCGAAGTATAGATTTAAGCGTAAGGAGCCGATGAAATGTCACTTTAATCTTGTTAAAGTGAAAACGAATCTGCCTCACACCGCCTAGAAATCGGTGTTAACGAACCCAATGATCCGTACTTTGACATTCTCGATCACTTTTGAACGTGACTGTTATATACAGTGAATACCGAAACTGATGAGCTGCAGCAAGTTTCGGGAGAAGCGTGTCAGCTTACATCCATTCAAACGTGATACTACGATATTCTTTACATGATTTTATGCACTATTAATATCTAAAAAAACACTTGATACCACAAACTATGAGAGAGCAAATACACTTGGCTGGTTTGACAGATCTACTTGTGCGCGCATGTGCATTTACGGGTGGGATACGAATGTGCAATCCGCGCGCCCTTATGATAAATTTCGTATTTCAAGATGCGCAGATTTTTGGGTGAAAATTATAACGAATTTATGAAAATCTGAACGAAATGTAATAAGAAAGAAACGGCTGTTTCAATGGAATGTAAATTAGACGTTAAAGTAAGTAAGCTTAGTACTAATTTCGTATTTAACTTGCTAGTTCACTATATGGAAATATTTAGGATTCAGTTCAATCATTGGGTCTTTTTAATTTTTATTACAATAATGTAAAAAGTGTACTGTTTTCATATTGACCTTAACTATATTGTACAGAATTTTAACTTTAAAACATACATTCTTAGGTAATTTTCCATGCGTGTCTCCTATTATCTTAATACGCTACACATAACTTATTGGCTAAGGTATAAGGAATAACAGACAGCAGATGCTGTCTAAACATCAGATGAGCATACGGTTCCATATACTTCGCCGATGTTACTAGTAATAAAGATGTAACAAAATGTCTTATACACATATTTCGATCTTAGATCAATCGTTCCATTGGCATACATAACAGTAAAAATATAAAATACATCCTTGGAAAATCTATTTCGCCGGATCCTTATTTGGTTGATATAACTTTCTCGATATGACTTTTCAATGTTTCCAATTGCCGCATGGTTTCTGGATCTAAAGTTGGAATGTTGGACATACGTAATCCATCGTTGGGTAACAAGGATATAACATTGCCATTGCGTAAAGGTACATTAATGTTGGCGGTATCTTCCTGGATCACGGCGGAAATCATCAGAGGACTACCTTGCATACTGAGGGCCATTTCCCCTTGCCGTGGACGCCTCAGTATGTTTAACGGTGTATTAGGCTTAATTTTTGGGGTCACCAGACCGTATTCGTGTCTCAAAGGCTTCAGAGGCGCAGGGGTCTTAAACGTATCAGCTTTCATAGATTCGTTACCGCGTTCCCTCTTGTTTTTCTTCGCGGTAACCAGACTAATCTCTGTTAACTTCATCCTGCTGTTCCTGGAGGAACTACGCGTTCTTCTGTTTGTGGTGGGTTCAACAATTTTTTTCGAAGCCCTCGAGGGACGTGTCCCGGCAACTCCCTCGGTCACGTATCCGTCGTCGGACGCAGCTGTGATTCTTTTCGCATTCTTCTTCCCTTTTAGCGTCGTCGAAGCCAACGGTAAGAAACAGTCGTCAACGGACGACGAGACATGGTTCTCTTTCTGGTTGTCGTCCTCGTAGCTTAGTATCTCACTGAGGGTCATCTGCCGTATCTCGAGCGGCAGCCGAGCCAAAGTAACGTCAACAAACGTTTCCAAACTCTTTATCGCCATTTTTGCTTCTGCTTCCATTTTTAATATTCGCAAATGCGCCTGTCGCTCGAAGTCTTTCACTAATAATTCACTTTCCTCCGTGGACTTTTGTTCCTGTTTCGACTTCCGAACATTTTTCGTTCGCGGCATGTTGGGTACAGCGTGAAATAACAAGTTCGGCCGATTTCTTCGCTAGACTTTTATTCGACGCCTCAAAGGAATTTCTTGGGCTCTAATCAGTTCTAATGTTCAAAAGTTTCTTTCTCGGACGACTTACATCGAAACCGAATAACCAAAGCGATGTTTTCAATTCCGTTTACCGCCGTTAAAAGTTTATACTTTCATGGCTGTGATCACGAGAACGATAGAACGGCAAAAAGTGGCGCGAAAAGATGAGCAAGCTTCAAGGGACTGCCGTGTCAAGCTTCGAGTGTTCAAAAATGCATTAAAATTCGATTTACACGCTTCGATTTGAATTTAGACATTATTCGCGGTAAATTTGCCAGTTAGTTATGGATATGTAACAATTAGTGGATAAGTGACTGTCTATACGGGTTGGAAAAGTGATGGTGATGGCAATTCTAGGCGAGGATGAATAAATTTAGACGATAATATTGGAAATTGGTAACTACTTTCGCGCGAACGGTTGTTGAATAACATTTGTCATTTAAAAATTGAAATGGACGGCAGTCTTCCATACGTGGATTCGATTTCCGATTACAGACGAAATGAACAGCAAGAGATGATGATAGCTGCTCCATTGGACTTGTCATTTAAAAATGCAACTTCCATGAAAGGTATGTTATATTTAATACAATGCATTGGTAATGTAATTAATAGTTACGTTGTTCTACGCGCCATTGGGATCCTTTCGGTGTTGCCGGCGCTATTTAGCATCAACTCAACGCCGAAAGGGTTAAAACGGTGTAGGTGATCGTTTTCTCGCGAATAAAGAATAGTATAAATAAAAGCTGTTCTTTTATTACAAGAGATTTGGCAGCGAAACGCCCTCAAGCAGCACGAACAGGCAAAGTGCCGTTACGAACGCCAACAGACCGGTTTGTAACGAGTTCGTTGTGGTTAAGCAATAATTCGCTCACCTCAATGGATGGATTCGAGAATCTTGCCCAGAAAATTCTCGACGACCCCGCATACCTTAGCTGGCTCGATCTTTCCTTTAACGAGATAGGGAGAATCGGAGACGATATTCTGAAATTCTTGAATTTAAAAATCCTTTACTTGCATGGGAACAATATATCGAACATCAATGACGTTACGAAATTGAAAACCCTGCGTAATCTAAAGTCGTTAACGTTGCATGGAAATCCGATTGAGAATCTCCCGTATTACAGGGGATATATCGTTCACGTTCTTCCACAATTGGCGACGCTAGACTTTTCAGCGGTGCTAACCGCCGAAAAGAAAAGGGCCCCGCCACCTGGGTTTTATAAAATGATACATGGCACTACATGAATATAAAACTTTATTTTCAAGTTGCATTTGTATTAAATACACGCCTTTTCAAGTATTACTTGTAGTATTTCCCCAAGAATGTACCAGTCTCTCTTCGAGGTACTCTGAGACTTCAACACTCTTACATCCGTTTCAAACCTATAGTTAAATTATTCTTTTTTTTCAAGTTAACTCAAGATATGTACCGTACAAATTAATTTTCCTATTTGAGTTGCGTATTAATTAACAGAGGTAAAAAGGCCCCGTATTACGTTACAAAATGGATACAACTGCTAATGGGATTGCAGTGTCCCCCTTTGCGTAGTATGAAACAATTCTTTATACATCGATTGGCTCAATGTCGTCTGTGTTTACTGCGATGTTTACTCGACTTTTCTACGTCTCTATCTCGTGACCGACTACGCGATCTATAACGACTGCGTGACGATTTATGACTCCCGGATCGCCTCCTTTGTGCTTTTTTTGGTTTCCGTGATCGTCCGTGGCTATGGCTTCGAGATCTGCTTCTACTGTGTTTCTTTCTTTTGGAATGCTTCGTTCCTTCGCCCCTGGACGGCGAAGTACTCGGTGATTTCGAGCGCCTGAATGAAAACAGAAAGAGGCGTCGTCAGTACTGCGTACAGATTGTGATTGTTTTGACGATACTATACCTAGGAGATTTTGTTCTCTCGGGTACCGCGTGTGTACCACTACGGCTAATAAATCCTCCCCAGGCGTTATGATGCTTAGGCAGCGGCGGACTTGGCGTGTGACTATCAACGTCTCCACCTCTTGCTTTCGTTCTTGCTTCTTCGTACTGGCGACGAAGTTCTTCCACGCGTTTCTCTAATTGTTCCGGCTTAACGCGAGGGCGGTAATAAAATCGTAATATACGACGGCAAACGTCTCTGATCGCGGATTCCTTGACTTTAAACAGGGAAAACCAGGCGGGTGATGTGGGTAGTGGGAGTTGGAGTTGCCTAGCTCCCAAATAGACGCACGCACAGGCGACCGTCTCCGGTTGATATCTTAAAAATACATCAGACCTTAACGAGTCGTTCATGTAGTTCCAACACTGTTGCATCAATGCCCGATTCTTTTCGTATCCCAGCACTTGCAAGTACATGACACTAATTTTGTGAGGGTGTTTCACGTGAACACAAAAACCTAGTTCCTTTAAGACCATCCTCTCTGATTTAATTACTTGGTTGTTCAAAGCAACATAATTCTGGTCCAATATTACTGGTTGTATTGGCCTGGAACGAATCAAGGATAAATGAACGATCGTTCGTGCAAATATATATATATATGTACACTGCGTTCCAGATTAGAGCATACTCGCTTCGCGCAGGGATACACTGTTGATTGGTAATAAACCGGCAGGGAAAGTGCTACGACCAATCGTGCGTGTTAGATAACTGGGAGCTGCGCAGATCGGTAGGGGCGTCGGTACACTGTTATATAGAACGCAGTGTAGCTCGACGCTAGCATTGCGTCGTGCACTCACTTTTGACTGGAGACTTGCTTTATATGATTGAAAACGTTAATGACATCCCTGATGCGTCTAGGTGCCTCCTCAATTTTACTAGCTAAACAAACACAACCCATTGCAGTTGTTTCCATATTATGCCTAACTAACGATTTACTGTAATAAAATCGTTGAAATATTACTTGTCCTGTGGCCATTGCGACCTGCCCAAAGCAACAGAGGAAAGGTGAAGAATTACATGGTGCATAGGTTAGAGAGGTTATGCCGTTTAAAAACATTTTGTTTATGGCTTAAAGAATCACAAACCTGCGGCAACTTCAATAAAATACCGGCCGTCTGTATCAGTTCGCATCCTAGTATTCGTAGATCCGTTTCAGTTTCCGCGTCCAGCCCGTCTAAATGCGACGGCGTTGAATTAAGCTTCTCTTCTGGTAAAAGACAATTTTGTAACGTTAACACGATCTTCCCGTACGGCTTCACGTTTCCTGGGGTTGTTTTTTTCGCCGGGGCCGTGGAATTCTCCTTCGTATTGCTCATTTTAAGTCACGGTGCGCAAAACAAAGCATAAACTTTTGTCCGCTCACGAGCTGCACTTGACGCACAATAGGTTAACCTTTCATTTCCTTCGTCGCCATTCCTCCGACCATTCCTCTGATTTATAACCTTAAAGTTACGCGTTTATTTAAAGAAGCATAATTCACATGTGCGATTCAGCTCCCCGAAACGGCGCCACTGTCCATTTTTAAAAACTAGGTGGTTGCCTCGGACCTTGCCCTATAACATGATCAATTATATAATACGTAAATAAGCAGATCAAGAGAAAATATCTTCCTTTTATACTTTTTAATATAATAAATTCGACAACTAATAGAAAATATGGGGAACATGTGATAGAATACAGCGTTTCTTCCTTTCAAGTGTTCATATTTCGCGCCCTTTTCAAAGTCATATAAATCCGCCGTTAGAAACGCGCGAGGCATTAGTCAGTGTTTTGTAGAACGCCGTAGCGCGCGTCTCGTAAAATTTTCAATATCAAAAGAGTGGTTCGATTTTGTGGAATGAAACAAGTGTAAAGTGGTGAAATAGCAGAGAAACACCTCCAATAAAGTGAAGGTAATGTATTCTTTGCATGATAACGTTCGAGAACCAAATTCATTGTTCATAATCCGTTCGAAATGGCCTGATTCCAATACTCGACAGATCAAGGCCAACGAGAGCTCATCTCTTAATGACAATAATTTCTTCTACAGATCGTTGCCGCGAGCCCTTGCCGATTACCAGCCAGAAATTGGTGAGTGACTCTTCGATTTTACAATTATACCGAGGTAACGAGAAAATTCAAATCGCATCGTTACCGCTACTACCCGCCAATACATTAACATGGCCGACTTCTTTAAACTCTCGAACACGTTCAAACTTGTTCGGTAGTTTAGACACGGGGCGAGACAGAAAAGAAACGTTACAATGCTGCATATCAAGTATATAATGATACATATTCCTTCGTCGTTACATGTCAGTTCTCTCTGTCACTTCAAAACGAATATCCTCCATAGATCGCAACAGTGTATTCGATGCAGGTCGCGTATTATTGAAAGTTCTGGCGGGCGGTCACTTGTACATGAAAGTTTCTCGATCGATTTGAATAGAACGTTCTCGAGCTTACAGAGTAATAGGATTTTGCGCTTATCTCGCGAAGAACGGCGTACCAAGTGAATAATCATAAATATATACAAATCAAGAAATAATACAGGTATAATAATATAATACAGTCGCATAACGTAACAATTATTATACAACGTATACATAGTAGTAACTCATAGTGAAACGTAACGCAAAAGGGGTAAATAAAGAACTAACAATAGCGATAGCAATGCCGTTCGTACATACGTCATACGAACAAATTGTATTCTAGCTTTCTTCGTCTCCAAAGTTCTCTACTCCTTCGATTTCGGTCCCTGTGTTTCATCTTACGTACACGATTTACAAGTTTAACTGTAGAGGAAGTAGGAAAAGTCAGGTCATCTATCGGCTGACAAATTTTTCGTTGTCCTGATTCAACCCTGCATTTACATGATCGGTTATTATATAATAATATTTGAGCGATAGTCGTTGGAAAAGTCACATAAATCGTGGTAACGAGCCCTATAGTCGGACCAAAGTCAATTTTGGCTGCTTAACGATACTACGATCCCCCTTCACTTTTCTCGCGTCATAGATTATACCATCCCCTATTTGAGATAAGAAGTCTTAAGCAGCCAATTGAATTCGGACAAACTATAATACGATGCGAGGTACTTTGACGAACAATTCGCTTCGCGTATGGTTACAGTGGACCGAGGTAGGAACAATTTTCCACGTCACGAATAAATAGGATCGTTTTCGTAAAATTCTTCGCGTATCAAACATGGAAATAGTCGTGCCGCATCGACACGTTTGGGAATCGACAACGTGGAACGTTGCTTTTAACGCTGCCACCTCGACTTGTATGTAGGTTAAAATTTCTCGAAGGATGTGTGGGTCCTTAAAAAATTTGAAAAAATAAAATCTCCAGCTTCTGTGTGCTGTGTACATTTCTACTTGTATTCTGCGAGGCGTCTCCGCCGTAACAGGCTGTCTTATAATAGGTGGTCCCTTAATCGTTGAAAGAAATAAGTGGGGAAACCTCTTCAGGCCCCCTTTTTAAAAAAAGAAAAAACTGGTTCATTTGCGACATATAGCTCTTTCTAAACTCTCGCCTGCGTAGAAATAAAAAAAGGTAAAGCTTCCGTTACGCTGCAAAGGCAAATCTCTTCGCTCCAAATGAAGGAGTCGAGTGTGAATTGTACCACCTGTTACAAGACACCCCGAGTATAAAAGGTTCCGAAGCGTCTGAACGATAGAAATCGTTACACATCCACGCTAAGGAGACATTCGATAAACATTATTACATCACGGATATCTGGCAGTGATTTAGCTTTTGTCTTCGTCCGCGGACAAAGTACTCCATCCATCCACAGACTAGCTCGTGTAGTTAAGATCGTTCTGCCACGTCCGTTCGAGACTTGGACGAGGCCTCGTTATTCAAATGCGCCGTGTCGTTGCACACCGTCTGGCTCTCAATCTTCTCCGCTGCGATAGTCTCTAGTTTATTAGTCTCTGACGTTTTCATAGACGCGTTCAGGCTCTTCAGGAAGTTGCCCAAATGTTCAGCGGCTATTGGATTGTTCGCCCACTCGTTGGAGGGGAACGCGGCTAATAGCCTCTTCTGAAACATCTCCGAGGTCAACTGTTTCGCGTCGGGCTGCTTGAAGGAAGCTTTCTTCTCGCTGTCGTTCGTCGAGTCCTCGACGGCACCGCTGTCGGTCTTCGTCGAGGTTTCAGAGGACTTCGTTTCCTCCGATGGAGACGGGAAGCCTTGATCCACCGTGGAGCAACCCTTGGTAGACGGGCTTTCAATCGTCACCGAGCTAGAGTCCGGACTGGCAGGTGACTTGCTACTGGACACTTCGGCGCCAGCGTTGTTGCTCTTCGTCGGGCTTGGCGCAGGCACATCGTTGTCGATCCCACTCGAAGCAGTGTTCATGCTATCGCTGCTACGACTTGCAGCGCTCTCGTTGGTCGTGTTCGCGGCAGTGTCTCCTGGAGGTGGCGACGGGGAAGCTGTGGAAGACACTCTGGGGCTAGCCGCCTCGCGGTGTGGAGTCTGACGGGAATTATCGGGCTCCTTTCTGGAATCGTTGCTCGCCTCCAAGTTGGAATCGCGAGCCACCTCGGTGGACGGTTTCTCCTCGCTGTTACCGCCACCGTTGGTGCTACTTCGTGGGGAGTATCGGTTGCTGCTGGCTTCCGCGGTCGATGGGAACTTGGTTTGGACGGACAATTGTTGAGCAGCGTCGGTAGAGTCCAGGGTATCGTTGTTGCGAAACACAGGAGTCTTGTTCGCCTCGAGGGGTCGGTTCAAGCAGGTAGACGGAGGTAGTCTCTCGTTCGACTGCTGCTGCTGCTGCTGCTGCTTGGCAATGGGGACCGCCAAGGGGGCGACCGACGATCTGGCTGGCTTCACTGGCGCACACTGTGCAGCTAGGTGACTCTTTCCAGGAACGTTGCTATTCATACCGCGGTTGTCTGTGTTACCAATGCCGGAGGAATTGGCCTCGGTTGGTCGTGGTGGTATCCTCAGCCTGGCGTCCATTTGGAACTGTTGGAGGTTCGGTGCTTGGCTCAGGGCGTACAGACTCTGTAGACTCGGGAAAACGGAAGATAGATTGGTGTTGGCTCGGCTGCTGCTTATGGGGCTCGAAAGCCCAGGCGCATAGACTGGAGCACGCGACGGGGTTGGCATTGGGCAATCGTTGACTCGGTGCGCTGCTGGGGTTAAGGAACCAGGCGGTGCCCTGTAGTACCTGTGGCCACCCATCAAAGTCACCACTTGCCCCGGGTCCGAGATATTCGACACGTTGTGCACTCTCACCGGCGGCTTCGCCTTCAGCTTGGAGACTGGCTGCGGTATTCTCAACGGATGCATGTCCACTTTCTTCCCTCCACTGAGGTCCAAGATCTCTCTGGAATCCTGTTCCCTTTTCCGCTTCCCGTGAGGCGTCTGTCGCTGCTGAGGCACCTCTCGCTCCGACTGCTTGGTCTGCCTAGGCTTGGGCGGCACCGTTATCCTTATCTGCCCAGCCTTCAGAGCCTTCAGCACTCGCGGGTCCACAGATCTGTCGTTCAGGGTGATGCTGGGGCTCACTTTCCCCAGTGTACTCTTCCTATTGTCTTTGGGGTCGCTGGGCTCGATGAAACCGCTGTTGCTTCCTGGAGATTTGGGGTCGGTGAGGGTGATGCTGAGGCTGGCTGGGATGTTCAGCCCACAGCCATCCAGGATGTTCCTCGTGTCGTGCGAAAGAACTGGGCTAGTCGGAGACTTCGAGGTTTGCATCGTCGGGATCCTACTAGGCCCAGCCTCTCCAATCATGCTCGCAGCTCTCTTGGCAGGGATCACGTGTTCAGTCGCGATCTTCCGCGGCGACTTCGCGTTACTCTGCACGGGGCTTGCCGGTGGAAGTGGAGGAGGGACAGGTGCGATCGGCTGTGGCTTCTTGGGAGTGTGCTGTTGCTGCTTTTTCCGCTTCACGTCGAAGATGGGCAACCCTGGCGGGCACTTTCTCTTCACTGCTCCCGCCGGAACCACCGGCGGATCATTAGAAAACGTATACACGTCGACCTTCGCGTGACTACTGTTCGGATTGATGTTCACCGGCGCGCTTGAACTCTTCCCATAACCGAACCCACGGCTATCCACGTCACTGCACTGTTTGCTCGCGGTCACTCGCGTATTGCCGCTAATTCCGCTCATCGTAGTAACTCGTTTACTCGCATCAACAGCATTTCCTCTTGCATTTGCACCAGCATTCTCAGCATTGCCCTTGCTGCTCTGCCCATCCGCGTTACTCGACACAGCCTCGGACACAACGTTCTCCTGCTCCTTCTTCGTCGCGCTATTGCTCTTACTTCGAGCATCCAGCGACTCGCTGCTGGTAGCTTCACTTGCTTTCGAGCTAAGATCCATCTGTGCATCGAGCAGCGTCTCCCTGGCGGCTAGTTGGAAGCCTTGAAGGAACTGCTTCTTCTCCTGCAGCTCCCCGGACCTCTTTAACGTCGTTTTCAACGCCCTGCTCGCCTTCTCCGGCGAGGGCCGTTCCACGAACGTGACTCTGCGCCTCTGTTTCTCCTGCTTCTCCCTGTCTCTCTGAAGCTGCTGCACCATTAACGCGCTCGAGGAGTCCTTGTCCATCTGGCCGCAGTTCAGAAGAACGTTGCTGATGACCGTGGGCTTCTTCGGGCTGGTCTCATTCGTCGGTGTGCACTGCTTCAACGTGATCTTCACCCCATTCGAGTTCTGCCCGCTTCCAATGCTCACCACGCTGAATTCTGGGCTAGAGGGCTTGGCTTCCGTGCTCGCGTTGCCCTGTTGTTCCTTCGAGTTCCACGTGGCAGACGGGCTTCTAAGCACCTCATACTTCCCATCCGGGTTCTTCAGTATCTTAATGGGCGTTTTTATCAGCTTGCTCGACTCGGTACTGGACGTAGTCGAGGCGACAATGTTGCTCACCGGTGTTGTCGTCGTCGTCGTCGTCGTCGTCATCGTCGTCATGTTTGTCGCCGCGATCAAAGCAGTCGTCGATGTGACGGACGTCGACGTCGCCACGCAGTTCAGTGGCTCTTCTTTCTTGGCTTCCGTTGGGGGCTTCTGTTCCTCCAAAGATTTCTCGCTAGCAACTTCATTCTGCTTCTCCACCGGACGTCTCTCTTCGTGGTCTTTCGCGTGCTCGACTTTCGACCTGGATTCCGTATCGTTCTGCGATTCTTCCGTGTCGGTGTTGTCCCTGGTAGCAACGGTGGCATCCACTGGAGGCAAACTCGCACCCAAACCGGGCGTGGAAGGCCTGTCGTGCGGTGGCGCCTCTAATCTTTGCTCCTCCAACGCCACTCGGTAGAAGAATCGCATCGGCGCGTTCTAACAGCGAAATATTCAAATGTTAGACATTCCGGAAGGCATTCGCCGGGCATTCGCGAAATGGAATGTAAACTAACGTACCCTTTTCCACGCGTAAATGTAAGCGACGTCCATGAGCGTCCAGTGCTCCGGCAGAGGGGCACGTCGATGGCAAATCTCGATTGTGTACCTCGTCATGTCGACGCTGTACTTGAGAGCTAGGAATTTCTTCAAGTGGGCGATGGTCACCAGGGCGGGACACTGGAGATACCGCCTGTTGCTCGTCGTGTTCGTGCTGTGGTTGCTATTGCTACTACTACTGCTAATTTGGTTACTGCATCCGTTCGAATTGTTCATCTCGTCGTTAGTGCTGAGTAGAATGGTCAGGGGATCCGCTCCAGGTGGAAGGTACTCCAAACTCAAACTGACAGCGTCCTCTGGGGCAAAGATCAATCTCCCGCTCACGTCTTCTCCTCGCTGCTCTGGTGTCGCAAAGTCCGCTGAGCAAACAATTCAACAAAGTAATTAGAACTGGCTCATTTCTATTCCTCCAAACGATCGTCTCTCGCCTGATCCCAGTGTTAAGAATTACCATGCTCTGGGTGCCTCTTGTAGAACTCCCTTCTCTTGCGCATCTCCTTGTGGTACAGACCAGGGACCAGCTTGTAAACGATATCTTGCAGCGCCTTGTCAGCTCTGCAAACGAAATTTTCGTTTAAGAAATAAAATCACCGAGGTGATGAATTCTATCAGGTATCAGACGGAGGCGAACTTACTTGATATTCGGCTTCGCTTTGTTGAGCACATGCTTGCAGGAGGGGCAGTGGGCCTCGGTATTGAGGTGTTTCAAAATGCAGCTCCTGCAGACTGCGGGGCGAGAAAAAAGGCGACGTGTCATTATCCGTTCGTTCTGGCAGGGAACGCGATCCCGTCGCAAGATTCAATTTACTTACACGAATGCAAACACTCGACGACGGTGGTGACGTCTATGAGGTACCCTCTGCACAGGGGGCAAATTAGATAGGGATTCACCTCGCGGAGGTACGCTCTCTTGCCCACGCCCGTCATTTCTTCTTATTGTGTAGCCCAACTGTCGGTGGCGATGGTACCTGCAACCAGAAACACCGTACCCTGTAATCCCATAGAAAACCGCAACGCGAAGAAAGCAGCAGTTCCTTTCCCGCGGGGGAAGGAAGAACCTCCCAATCTTGCCATAATTCCCATTTCTTCCCTCAGCTCATTCCACGATCTTGCTTCTTATTTATCTCACATAGACCACCACGTCTTGTTTGCGTGAAAACTGTTTATGAATTCTCTGCCGCGTACCCCGCCAGCAGATGTTGCCACGAGACAAGCCGGTGGTTTCTGAAAGCCCGCGAGAGTGACTTCACCCTCTTTGCGACGTTACAACTAAGAATTGCTACTTTGCCTTCTATAAAACCTGGACGACACGAAGGCACGTTCTTCCCACTGTGTTGACCCCTCATCCCCGCAGCCAAGCTCAAGCAACTTGTCGGTATACTGTGATATCTCGGGTAACAAGATTCGCGACGATAATTCGCGAATGCCTGCCGACGACTGGCAGGAGCGTGGCAAAACTGTTGGGCCGTGTGTCGCGGTGTTTAGCCCACTTTCCCGAAGGTTTCTCAGGTAGCTAGAATCCCGTTGCCTGGTTCGCGGCCCCCTCCATCGGGTTCCAACCACCCGTCTACCTACGACGGGTGCGTTTTATCCTCGTCCTCCCCGCCGGGGGGGGGGGGGGGATTGTCCTTTCCGTTTTTCCACTGGCTGGCGGTTTCGTCGAGCAGCAGCCCTCGTGCCTCGCGTGTGCACCACGGATATGCTGGCTGGTTATTGATCGAATATCGCGGTATTTCGCAGAGAGTGCCACGGATAAAGTCGCGGCTGGATGCTCGTTATCGTTCCCCAGGGAATTACCTCTCCGGACAACACGTTTCCACCGACGATTCCTGAGCGTCGCGAGGCTGGATCGTGGTGGCCGCGTGTACGCGAGGCCGTCGACGATGTCGGAAGCGTGTATCAAAGCACGGAGGAGTGGCTCAGAGAATTACGCTCAATTCTTAACGTCACTCGTCGTTGCGCCGTTGCGATGAATTTATTCGCGTTCGCGTTCTTTCGTGGCAAAGATGCTGGAATTCCTGGATCGTTTATTGAGAGACTTGGGGGTTGTTAAACTCTGAAGATCTCGTTTCCCTAGGTTCGATTGTCTGCATGAATTTACAGTAGAAGGATCCAGTGGTGGTTCGATAGCAAAGTGTTCTGACACGCGAGCGCTCTATGACTATGAAACGGAGCGTTTCTTTCGAGGACGATATCTCGACACGCATCGAGTCCAATTAGCCGGTTGGAAATTAGCCGGACCATTTGGACCATGAGACGGCACGCCTTAGGTATACACACGGTGGCGTTCTACGGTGTCTAGTACTTCGTCTATTTATATCGGCCGGTAAGAAGAGAAATTCTCGAGCGGCATCGTAAGTGGCGATGTGGTGGATGGTCGATTATTCGAATCGTGTCTGAATCGACTATCAACCTTGCTCCATCCATAGGAGATCCTCGAGGGTAGGGTCTTTGGAATCGGGCCGACGGTTTGCAAGCTTTCGGAGCATCTATGATATTTCAGAGCGCTTTCGAATGTTCTAAATTCGAAAAGGGCGACTAACTATAATTCGGAGGACAGTAACAGTTGGAAGAAAGTAGTAGTTGCTTAGTAGAGAGCTTTGAGCTAACTGATGTCTACAAAGAAGAATCTTAGATACTCTATCCAAGATTCTGCTCCATTTTCTGCAGAATCAACAAGCCGAGTCGAACCCCTTTTGAAACGAGCACGCGCGCTTTCGGTTCCAGCTTTCTCATTTTCTTTCGCGAAACTTTAGCCACCTTATCGCGGGCATTATGTGAGTTACAGATTAGACCCCCAGCTGCTCTCTCTCTCTCTCTCTCTCCGATCCCTCTTCGCCGCGTTGCCTTCTATATACGCCTCGTACCCCAAGAAAAGAGAGTAGGGAGACGACGACCCTACTGGCCGGAAGAGACCATGATTCGAAGTAACCTTAGCGACCGTGTGTACAGAGATCGCGAAAGAAAGGCATTCAATAGTCCGTCCCAGTCTCAACGACCTCCGGCGAAAAAATCCTCCTTCACAGCGAAATAGTGAATTTTCGCCTCGCCAACCTTCGACTCTCGCCCATTCCCGAGGCCAAGTCAGAGAAATGCGATTGGGTAATCACATTTTTTATTTTCTCATCCACGTTTTCGTCGCTTACCGTCACGCGTCAGCGACACACGTTCCTATTTGAACCGATTTCGTCAAGTTGCGATTCCCGCAGCGCAACGACAGTCGAATATCGCGAATGTCGAGGTCTGTTCGAGCTTTGTTCCCGCAGGATTTCTCCGCGCCCCAATGCGGAACGATATGCGTGCTCGTTCGATAAATGGGAGAAATACCGTCGCAGAGGTGTTCTGTGGTGAATATCATCCGTCGCGAGGAATTTCCCGCCCATTGTCTTAGCGGCGTACGTATTCACCGTTTCACGGCGATCTGGTTGTCGGAGGCGGCCAGCTGATTAATCATTAGGGACACGTTTTCTCGTGTATCGTAGGCAACGGACGTTGCGAGATCGCGACGCGACGAAAGCGGCGCGACGAGTTTTTCAATGGAAAGCTTTCGAGATCCTGTCCCCGCGCCCGTCGCCTACCGTTTGGGTCCTCGCTTTTCGACAATGGCCTGGGCTCGTCCCGCGGCTCTCGGCAAGCCAGCGGAGCACAGATCAGCCGATGATCTCGTGTCGAGCACCCCGAGCGTACCAGCGATGTTTATTCCGTCGTGGCGCGTATCGCGAACGCGCACCGAGCGATATTTCGTCGAGGACGAGGCAGCGCGAGTACGAGAAAACGCGCGGCTACAGGGCGCTTCAAAGCACGTGGCAAATGGATACTGAAACCGAAGGATTCGGCAGGGAGACACGTTGCAAAGGGAGTACGAAGGTTGATCGTGGGAATCGATTGTGAAAGGTATTCGAGACGTCGCTGTTCGGTGGCTGAAAAATCGACACGATTGGGAAAGAATAATCGGCCGAATTACGTTTCCTTGAAGTGTGATAAATAGGGACATGGATATGAATCACGAATTTCCATGTCTGTTTCATTCGGTTAATCGAGATCTTTGAGTATTTTCTTGTGTAAATATCATCTTCCAATTGGTCAACGACTACTTTATGAGATCCTACGTACCAGAGTGTGCTCCGAATATTTTCAAACTCGGTCCAAGATCGCGTTCCACGCTTTCCACTGGATTTTCCCCGAGGAATGATGTTGCAATTTTTGCCGCGTGCTTTGGGACACCCTGTATAGGAGCGCGCGCGTGCGAGAGCGAGACGCGGCTAGGTGAGACGGAGAGGGTGCCGCGCGCGAGAGAGGATAGAGCAACGCGGAGAGGGGAAAAAGAGTAATAACGAGAAAGACGGAGAGTGGGACAGAAAAAGAGACGTGGGGGGGGAGAAAAAGATGGAGGAAACCGCCCTTTCCGTCTCTCTCTTTCCCTCGCGCTTTCCCCCCTGCCCCTCCGTCCGTCTTTCTTTCTCCATCGTTTCTCAGCATTCAACCGGCGAGTAGGTCTCTCTACTACTACGTGCACAAAGTCGTGCACGCTCGAAAGCACTATGTACCGGGTGGCGCGGTGTGCGTGCGCGTGTATACACTTACGTGTGAGGGCATGCGAAGATCGTAGTGGCCGAACGCTATCCTCTACGGTGGCGGAGCATGCTGGTCTCGCTGTCCGCGTACAGAGAATGCGTGTCCCCCGTTCCCTGTCGCGCTGTCTGGCCACTATGAAAACGGGCGAACCTTCATCCAGCGCCCCCTCCCCCTGCCCACCGCCTGGGGAGCACTCGTCGTCCACCGATCTGGCTGTTGTGAGCGCGAGGCGCGCGGGGTGCCCAGGGCAACGGGGCCTACGTCGCTTGGCCGAGGATTTCGCGACGAACGGCCAGCCTCCGGGCGACGGGCATTCGGAGAGCAGACGGGGCTCTCTCCACCGACGCGGCCGACTTTACTTTCACCTATCCGGCCGGGGCTCCAGGAAGAACGCCGGAGCCAGGACAGTCCGCGGTGAGGCAGGCTCGCGAAAAAGACGAACGAGAAACGTACCTCTCGTCGCACACACACACGTACTCGCACTCACACACGGCAAACGGAGTCGGCGAGCAAGAGGAGGTGGAATATACACGGTGCTCGGAGCCGTACGACGGCGCCGCGAGACACGGGCGCGGCGTTTCCTCGAACTAAGCCGCGGAAATGAACGACATCGAACGGCGAAACGAACGCGCAAAACAACACACTGCCAGCACGGCGTCTCACGCCAAACTAAACCGAAACCCCCGAGTGGGATATGCCCTTTCCCCTCTCGCCCCCTTCTCGTCCCTCCGCGCTCTCCACCCCCCCCTACCCGACTCGCCCTCGGTCCCTACGCGTCCCTTCGCCGCGCGCCCCTTTTGAGCCCGCTCACAACCCCCTCCATCGTCGTCTTTCTCTCCTGTCCTGCAGGCTGTACACACGCTACTCGCGCTACGCCTGCCGCTCCGTTTCACTCCTCTCCTCCCCGATCCTCCCCCTTCGCGTCGCCCCTCCGCGCGGCACTCGCTATTTCTCTCTGTCTCTCCCCATCGACGGTAACGCTCTCTCCTGCCCCTTCGAGCATCGTGCCCGTGCTCTCGGTGTTGCTTCGCCTGCCTAGGCTGCCTAGCCTTGCCTGCCTGGTCTGGCAGCTTGCTTTGCTCGGCCGCGGCTGCCCTGTTTCCTTGCCTGCCTGCTTGCCTGCCTGCCCGTGCGAGTTCGTTTTTCTTCTCCACTCTCCTCTTTGCTCGCTTCTGGCCACCCCTCCTCCCTCCAACGAGTGGTACGTACCGACACTAGCGCGCTAGACCGAGCACACCAACGGGGACCGTCTCTCTCTCTCTCTCTCTTCCTATATCTCTCCCCCTTCACCCCATTGACGATCGCCGTGTTACCAGCCGGGTTACGAGCTCCCCCTCTATTCGCCCGCCGACGCCTCACCCCTTCAGCTATCTACCCCTCTCTTCGACCTTCCTTTCCTCTTTCCTTCGGTTCCGCGCGCCTCCTGATTCCCTTTCGCCACCACGGCCGCAGAAACGACCCCCTAGCTCCCCGATCCTTCGCCTCTTCGCGCTCTTCCTCCTCTTGCAACGGCTCGCCGCCCGTGGCCCTCCAATTACACCGCTCCGCCAGCGGAAATCGACGGCCGAGTAGCGGCCAGATGGATTTCCGCGCGCGTTCGAACAATCCCGCGCCGGATAAACCCGTTCGCCTATGGAAAACCTGTGCCAGGCCCGGTATCCTGCGAGCAGGACGAGCGCCGAGTGATCCGACTGGCGCGGAGAACCAGCCGGATTACGGGAAAACCGTAGGAATTTTATTGCGGACTTTCGTTTCGCGTTACCCGCGTCCACGAGTTTTCACGTTAGGCGCCACGTTTTACTGCGTCACGTCGACTTTCCAGTCTGCGAGCCTCGAGTAAGCCTGGGGCCTCGTTAGCCCCCACTGTCAGGACGTCCTCCCCAAATTACCATGGCTACCTGCAATTTTTCCCGCCACGCATATGGCGAAAATCTGTGTTTTATTGAGAAAAGAAAAACAGCTTTCTGCGTGCCCAGAGGTCAACAGATTTCTGAGTTTATGGCAAATCGTAAACACTTTTTGGAAAGCCTCGCAGTCACCTACCCTACGTGAACTTGCGATGGGATGTCCAATCTTTAGATCTCCCATACTAAATTAAGTAGTGTCTCTGCTACGTCGCAAGCAGTCTCTATCAAATCCCACGGAAAAGAAAACAAACAAGCTAGGATCCTGAGATCGTCATCTAGATACTGATTGTGCCTTCAATGTTCATTCTCACGTAAAAAAGTAGCCTCCGACATGTTTACCACCCCGAGATGCAGTCGACTGAACGCGCATTCAATGGGCGTGGCGATCGTGACGAAATTCTTCGTTTCACCCTACCTGCTTTTGTGCCAAGAAACCCCCCCCCCCCCCCCATACCCCGGACATGGTAATTAATACGAATGTTGGGACTTGGCTCTCCAATTACTCACGGGATGACCCCGAGCGCCGTACGATTCCCTCGAACTGGCCCGGAAGAGGCAATTAAGGGTGTCGTGGGCCCGCATTCAGCGCTCGGTATTGACAATAGGCACGGAAAAATAAGTTTCGAAGTTGCAGCGAGTCATCTGGTGGAGTCAGTTTATGGGACAGCTGAATGTAATGTAATAATCGACCGGCCAATATGCACATTTACTACCCACCACCCGATCGGTTTGTTCGGGTTATTTTGACTGGGGAAAAAGTGGGACGATAAGCTAAGTACACCGGGGATAATCGTGTCACTTACCCCCGCCTATTGTTATATTTACGACGGTTCAGCTCTGCACTCTTACCCATAAACCACGAGCGATAGCCCTCTTGCACTCCGTGCTCCACCATTTTGGTTCCTGCCGAAAACGGTACAGAGACACGTCGCCCTGAGGATCTAATCCGGACTTTAATGACATTAGGCAGGTAGGCTAATCGCGCGCGTTCGTTTTAACCCTGCTTATCGTAGGCAGATGCTATAAACGCGTTACCTTCGAACTACGAAATTTCTTTCTTTCAACCATTTTCTGTAGGTACACTATCGCCCCTAAGCTTTCGACTTGGTGTATCGAAACGATTATTGTCCCTGTATTATTCAACATTTGAAGCTTATCTTCCCTTTGTACATATCCCACGTATCTACTCGAAAGCGACCTCTTTCGACAACTCGAATTCGACGGCTCGCAACTGCTTCCCTCTGAATAATCACGCTTTCCCGATGCGCAGAGCTATGAAAGTCGTTGTGCGGGTAACGGAGGGAGCATGAATTATTGCAGCTGCATGTAAGTGCACGATGATTGCATTCGCGTACCCGAGTGTCCGAATACGAGTCTTCGTGTGCAAGTACAGCGTACAGATCTCCGTGACGTGCACCCGCTTGCTATTTGCGCGTACAGCGCGCTTGCGCTCTCCGATGATCTTTCAATCCGCCGACGCTTTCGTCCCGCCAGGGACACGTACTCATCGCGATCTTCAAGCTTATTATTAGATATCTCGCGAGATGTTGCCCCTGGTCAGCTGTGAAACGCCGCTCAAAAAGAGCGCGATCTTCCGAGCTGAGAATCCTCCAGAGTCGCTGATGGGAAACATCCACGAAAACTAACACTGTTAGCAATAATTCCTCTTGACGAGTAGGGTAAACTCGGGTAAATCCGTGGTACAGGTTATTCCGCGATACTTTGTCATTTATCTGTAGAGTAAACTCGGGTGAATCCGTGGTACAGATTATTCCGCGATACTTTTTCATTTATCTGTAACTCGAAATTGTCTGACTCAATTTAGACGGAACAAAAGCTAACGGACAGCGTTGATCTTCTAGTTTATGTTGTGGTAAAATAATTAGTCAATTGAAGTTAGTGTGATAGAGTGAGAGAGCATTTTTTTCCATTATGCGTGAAATTTTTCGTGCTAATTGTGGACGATCGCTTGTTTATGTATTATATGTGCTTTAGAAGATAAATGGAAAGTTCAAACTGCGGGTAAGTGATGGTAAAATGACACTTTAACAAGCCTTACTCTTGACATTATCATACAATAAGGCATCAGTGTTATTTTTGCTTGTGAAATTGACTAAATTCTTATTTTTCGTGCGCCTGATACTGTGTTTCTGATTACGCTGTTTGAGAAATTCTGATGTTCAATACCAGAAACGATGTTAACTTACGTCACAGACATCTAACGATCATGAAAGGATTGATTATGCACAAAATAACAATAATGTAAAGTAACATGAAATAATATAAAATAATGTAAAATAATTTTAAAAAAAATGTAAACTAATGCAAAAATTATATAAAATAATATAAAAAAAATAGCTGATGGCCGTATCACGAGCTAGCGAGAACTATCACGGAGTAACCAGAGTATGTCATGACAACCTAATTTTGTATATTTTCAATTAAATGTACTTAGTAAATTTCTGTTAACCTATTATTTGTTTCTCTGATGTCTGACCTATCATTGTATCCTAGACTCACTTTCAGAATATGTAAATATTAGCAGTTACCAGACAAATTTTAAAACTATCACGGATTTACCCGAGTTTACCCTACCCGAGTCTAATGCCGATAAGTAATGCAAGTGAAACACGAGATTTAAGGGAGAATACAGGGGAATTTTCTACAATTTAGGGGGATAAAACGGAGAGGACCAAAATGGCGGCAGAGTCTCGCCGAAGGGAAACACAGAAGCTAAATGAGTTTCAGGGATTGAACAAGTAGGTACAGTGTCCTCGATCGAGTGGAGTAGATTCTCTACCATAGAGAATCCGTGGCGATGATGCGCATACGTAATTAATCTCTCTTGTACACAGTAACAGGTTGGCGTTCATGCACACCACCAATGGAACATGGACGAAGATTTTGAACAACTGAGATGAAAGTCCGTGTCTGTAAATTCGTAGGGCCCGAGAGCTTCGAATGTTATAGCAGGGGAACCGAAATTCTGGACAAATAGTGATTAAAACCCCGGCGATGATCCCCTTCGTTCGTGGTGCTCCTAAAGTGTACTACCTACATTCGTGATCGCGCAAGGGAGGTTCCAGCGTGCACGGTTGCCCGACTTACCCCCCTCGGTTGCCCGCAGCGGCAGCATTAATTACGGGCGTTTTTAATTACACCAGTCAGCTATGAGCCAACAAACGGCGCACTCCCACCACGCCGATCGACCTTCCAATCCTGACACTCCCTGGGTGTACTTTAAGAACAGTTCCCCCTTCTACCTCTCCCCTTCGGAACAGTCGGAGGACGCCGACAAAAATATTCGCATGGTGCATGTGCGTGCCCGTTCCCCTGCCCCCCCCCCCCCACCTCTCCCGCCAGCTCCTGGCGAGCCCTTGGCGGGTCTCCCCTCTGACGGGTAAGCAGCGTCGTGCTCTAGAACGGCGCTGCGAGCCGCGGTCTTCCTCCCGATGCTTTCTCCGTGGCCAAGGATCCCTTGGAGGGCTATCCCCACCAGGAGGGCTTGGACGGATGGTCGGCTCGTTTGGCTGTGGAACGCGGCTCGAATCACGAGCGAATGAGACGCCGCTAGACGGGATCCGCTCTGCTCATCTCCCTTCGTGTCCTTTCTCCGCTTCCTCGGCTCTCGCGTCCTTTGTCCATCGTTCCGCGAACCGTTCCCTTCTTCGCGCGGTGCCTGGAACCTGTAGGCGATACGTGGGCGGCCCGAGCCGAACATTCGTCTCGAGGATCCGTACGTCTGTATTGGTGGCCGCGCGAGGGGGAACCCCAGTGAGCCTGCGCCGCGTTATCGGTCGATAGACGCTTTTGGGAAACCTTCCACGTGTTTCGTGGAGCCGCGTGAGGCCGATTCCTCGCCGCTTCTGCCGCCCGATCGAAGACGAATCGTGGAAACCCAGCACCTCCCTCGTCGAGCAACCTCGCGACCAAAGGGGAAGGTGGGTGGTTGGGGGGGGGGGTCTTTAGGGGTGAGCGTAAGCCAGTGGTCCTTAAGGGACCGGGTCCTTAATTCGTCGATACGGGGATCGGTGTTGGCCCCGTGTATCTACAGGTGTGGGGTACCTACACGAAGCTACCCACTATCAATGATGCTGCCCACGGACGACGATGCTCGATGGCCAATAACGGGTTGTTTCATTGATCGGCCGTAAACGCCCGATCATCCTGGCGGCGGAGGATCGTAATCAGCGGCCGCGGCCTACGATCGCCTACGTGCAATCCTGTCGCAGACAGCCGCGCCGCGCGCCGTTTCGATAAACGGCCTACAAAGCCGCGCGGCGGGGCCAAGGGGGGGGCCGATGCTTGCATTCCCCGGAGCCCCTCCTGACATCGGCTGTACGTGGGTACATTATTCATTCTCTACTACATTCGGCAGCAGGAGGGTGCGCGCGAGTGTGTGCGTATCCCTCGTAGCGGATGACGCGGCCATGCACTTGCGCCCGCTTTGCCTGTGTGCTGGCCTTCCGTACAGATACCAGCGTCCCTTCTCTCACTCTCTCTCTCTCTCTCTCTCTCTCTCTCGGCCTGCCGCCTCTTTTTCTGCTTCTCCCACCCCCGTCGCTCTCCTCTTTCAACCTTCCATCTGCCGCCTCTGTCCCTTTCACGCCTCGATCATCCACGACCCACCGTCCCCGTCTCCCTTCCTCCCTTTCGTCCGCCTTATCTATCATCCCCTTCTTCTCTCTCCGGTTTTTTTCCCCCCTCGCTCCCGCTTCCCCCGGCGGCCCGTTCGCCGGCTCTGTCTCCGTCGGACCCCGGCCGGCGTGTATACGCGGTAAAGAGAGGCCAGTGAAAGGATGGCGCGGTGGGATGGAGGGCTACAAGGGCAGGCCGCGACGGTACGGGAGGTTGTGGAGGGATCGAAGGGGTGGCGGCATTAGCGCGTACCGACCGGGGCAACAGGGGGCGAGGAGAGAAGAGGGAGAGCGACGTCCACGGTACCGCGGGGTGGGAGCGAGACGGGGGTGAGATCTCCTCGAGGGGAGCGGTTACCAAGGGAGGCGATTGCACATGTTGCGCCGGTGGAACGATGCCGAGGATAGTCGCACGTTGGATCCCGTCCCCGATCAGGCCCCCCCCACCCACCCCCCCCCGCCGGCGAAACCTTCTCGCCTCGTGTGCAACCGCCTTGGCTCTAGGCGAGTTCACCCCTCTTCACTTCCGACGCTCTCGACGCACTTCCCTGGGGGAGGTTGTAGCCAATCAGCGGTCGAGTTTCCGTGGCCCGCGGCCGGTGGCCGACTCCACGTCTCCCCGGTACCTAATATAGGTTGCCGAAGGTAGACATCCTCCGTGCCCTCCTCGCCTTTTTTACCTTCGCTCCCTGCCACCTACTCGGCGCGAAGGTAACGAAGGTCATCCACGGGGGCCCTCTTCTACCTGCCGAGATCTCTTCGCTCTGCCCTCTCTTCGTTCCCTCTGCTCCCTTCTCCCCTCCCCCCTCACCCACCGCCGCCGCCGCCCCCCCCCCCCGCCCCTCGCGACGGACAAGCGACCCCGAACTTTGCGGAGCCAGCGACCATTTGTTCAACGGGGCACCGTGCGGCAGGAATGAATCCCAGTCAATCACGGGAAATTGGAATTAATTGAATTATAGAAGGGTGAAGCACGGCGCGCTTTCAGAATGCTTTCGTTACACCACGCTGCGATCGGAGGAACGGCGAGCCCCTTTTAAGTGCCGCTTTCCGCCATCGCGCGGTACCTATCTCCCCTTCGGGGGCTAATATTGTCGAATTGCCGGCTGTCTTGTATCGCTCCGTGTACCTAACTTTTATATGCAGCGGGATACTGTTTGTTGCCCACCGAGCGCGGAGAAATTAGCTGGCAGCAATTAAGGACCAAGCTTAAAATGTTCCCCGCAGGTCTGCAAGTTGTTCGCCAGATGTTTTCCGAATTAGGATCGGTACTTTATAGCGCGCGGGGACCCAAATGCCTCCAGTCATAAACTTGCGATCCGGTTACGGCACCGTGCACGCAGATGACCATGTCGCGGGACTCGCGCGCGGGGAAAATAGCCGAAAGTACCGTGTGATTCTCCGGCGGCCTTTTTTAAACGGAACTTTGCAAACGATGCTCCAGAATATCAGGGTACCGTGGTGATTTGGGTGCTGCGTGCGACGTGCCACCAGCCTCGAAGCCCGCGCAAGGGGGTGCTCCACTTGTGTCCGAACGTAAAAATGGCGAGGAAACGGAGCGGGAAGAGGACCAACGCGTACCCGGCGTTTATAGCTCGACGACTGAATTCTCGATGTATTTTGTAAATTTGCAATCTATGGCCCACGCAATTGAAGAGCTTGCAGCAAGAGGGGTGCAGCTCCATCTTGACCGACTTGGAGCAAATTAGAAGAAACTGTTTAGAAAATTATCGCTCCGACTTGAAATTAAAAAGAGAGGACAGTAATCGAAAAATATATATTTTCACGCAAAATCTACTCGTAGTTACCGTGCTGATAACTCTTTATTTCTACTTTTGGCGAAATTTCCAATAAACCGCTCATTTCTTATGCGATTTGCATGAAACGATGTAGAATATTTTTTACATATAGCACACGCTGCTTAGGGGGAACTCAGAAATGTTGAGAAAAGTGCGATTTATTTGATATTGAGAATTGAGGCGATATAATAGAGGTTTAACGATTTCGGCGAATGTTGTCGAGATAATACTGCTCTGTATAACCGAGCACTCACGTCGGTTACGAGAGCGTGAGTGTGTGTTAGAGTGTATGCGAGGTGTTGTGTGGAAGAGTATGTATGTATGATGTCGCGAAAAGTAAATAAGAAGTCAATCAACTGTTCGAGAATGTTCTAGTTGTCTTGCGTCTGATTTAAAAGAGAGAGAGAGAGAGAGAGAGAGAGAGAGAGAGAGAGAGAGAGAGAGAGATGATTCTGCCGAGACACGCGCCATAACTCGAAAACTGTCAAAAATGGAGCTGCACCCCTGTTGCTACAATGTCCTCGATTAATTTACTCCGGGAATATCGCATAGCTTAACGAAGGTGGGTGGGTGCGATGAAAGGTACACTCATTGATGGTTATACATAATCACGATTTATTGACGAGCAATGATCGTACACTGGATGCAACACGATTCTCTGAAAACAATTTCAACAAAATATCGGAGTAACCGCGCCAGCTAATTAGCGATAACAAACGGTCGCCGGCTATTGTTCGTCGGCGAGACGCAGCAGGGGATAACGTTGAAACGAGTACCTCGCGGCATTGGCCTGGATAATTAGATACTCGAACGATCAATGGTACCACACGCTGGCTGATACAATGCACGTTTATAGCCCGGATTAGCCCCGCGACATATTCTTAGCTTACCGTGGAACCTGCATTTCTTTATTTATCGAACGAACGTAGTGGTGATTTTAGGACCGTTCCGATGGATAGATTGATAGATATAAAACGAGCGTCTTCCCGAGCGGAACTGAAGGCAGAACGTGGGAGTAGACAAGGTTCGAGATATCTTGGTAACTGTATTCTTAGCGGTTATTGACATTCTTAATTGGATTACAAATCGCGGCTTGCTTATTGGTGGAAATACTGTATTGTGTTACATAATATGTAGTATTCATGGCGACGATAATATCGATAGTAATCGTAATTATTAGCTTCGCATTCCGAAGCGGTATAACCGTTACACTCCTAAAATTTCCAAACAAAAATGACCGTAACTATACACGTGAAATAACCAAACATCGAAAACAACATGGCTCTTCCCCGTATAACTCTTTAAAATCTAAACATCTCTCTCGCTTTTTGGCGTTCTACGCACACGACGCGTTATCTTGGGCATAACAGTGCGAACAAGTGTCTCCGAGTTATCCAAAGTCGGGAGTACGATGACATCCAGATAGAGATCCTCTTCGAGGCGGATACTCGATGGAGATCGTACGACGTTAACGATCGAGGAGCAACGTAGGGATAAACTAATCGCGTCCAAGGGATTCTTGATCCCTCATTGAAGTCTTTCAGAGTCAGAATTTTAGAAAAGATTCGCTAAACTTTCAGTCTCGTGTGAACGAAAAATACGCGGAAGCTTCCTCGATGCACCGACACTTAAATCGCGAAGCAACTCTCCTCGCTATTCGTAGCAAAACTCTTTTTTTTATGAAAAACAGTCGAGTGATATTCGCGAATCGCCAGCTGGATAACGCGTTCGGGTAATCAACGGGTAAATCATGATCGATCGTGATCGACGGAACGTAACGCGCGGGTCTCGCGGTGTTCGTTTTAAAAAAGGCCGTAGAAAAATAACGTGTAAAAATCTGGGTCCCTTTTCAAATTCGCCGTGTAAATTCTAACGAGCTGTGGTCTACACCTCGTCCCCGTCCACTGGCAGTTTTTTTTTTTTTTTTTTTTTTTTTTATTTTCAGCTTCCCCCGACGTCCACTGATCACGGACCACCACGAAACTAATTGACGCGGATTTCGTTACTGATTCGAACATCTGATTCCATCGCGAATTGCGGGTACGCTTGCACGCTACACGTGCCGATAGTAGAGCAAACTGGGTAATTGGACACCGTAATCGTACAGGCTATACACATATCTATTAATTGATGCGTTGCTTTCCTACGCGAGTATCGTTATATAATGTGCCGACAACCCGCGCACACTTCTCGTGTTCTTCTTCGTTCTTTCCCCCCGTCGACCAGTTCTGAATCATCCAAAGTGCGTAGTTTAAAACTCTCGAATCGGAGCTGTACCGTAACATATATTATGGATACCGCTCGACACTATATTTTCTGCCGAGTACCTATACGATTACATAATCATAAACCCGTATCTGCATTAATTCAAACATAAATTCTCAAGAAAAGGCGTACACAATTTCGTTAAAACTCGTGTAAGAAGTAGGTAAGACAGTAAGAAGAATTTGAATACACGAGATTTACATACAACTTCAGAAAACTTATAACGAGGGCTAATTTATTGCGACACATTTTTTTTGACGACAAGCTTTGTTATTCAATTTGAAACAATACGTCATCTTCTTCTAACTGATCTTAATATATGAAGCAGATAGTGTTTGTGTGCTTGTATGTCGCCTAAAAACTTTCGAACGGTAAAGCTCATTATGTCTACCTAATCCAGATAAATGTGACTACTTTCACAAAAAGAAATAAAATAAAAAAAAAGAATGAAAATAAGAAATTTCATTTTTATAAAATCGGAATATAAATTTCGAGCGAAGCCGAGTAGTAAAGCTAAATAGTAATTGATAATTTAAAGCAATGTCATCTGTGTATCGGAAGATACCACGCTGTTTTCTTTCCATGAATTTCGTTGAACTTTTCGCGTGACCGATCGGCGAAAAATAGTGTCCAGCAATACACATACCCATCTTGGTTTCCATTGGATAATCACACGGACTCGTCCCTTTTTACGTAACGCTGGATCGTATTATTCCGAACATTCGAGCGGGATCTGGATTCCCGGTGAACGTTTCGGGTTTCCTTTAAATCGAGCTCCGTTGTATCGCTGTCCTTGCACGGCACAGGAGCGACTCAGCGATTGCACGAATTCCGATACAGCGGTTAGAATCGTCGTATATCACGCGCTAACGAGCTTCCCATCGCGCTCGATCAGCTTCTTGCTCCGATGTCTTCGAAGCAATTGACCGTACAGGTCTCGGACGATAATATATATTATTCACGAATCGATAACAGCTATATGAGTTATACTTTTTTTTTTTATAAAATAAACGCTTCAGACTCGCAACGGCGCGCCTCGATATCGGGCACCGAGAGCGCGCGCTCGAAAGCTTCTGCGAAGCTTTCCGCGACCTGCACTTATAAAAGATCATCTTCGTGGTTGTTCAGCAACATGTCGCAGAGATACGTGGCCAAATTTTGGGTGCTCACTGTACCCACTCAGCGGAGCAGAATAAGCTCCCAACGGTTGGTTAATTATTTCTCGGCCACCGTACACAATTTTCCCAGGGGGCTGACTGAAATTTCGTTCACCCGACTCGCGTGTTCCTCGCCGCCACGACTAGCATCTACCCTTTACCAACGAATCCAACCTTACAGCCTTATCACCGCGATAAATCGGTCCTATAGTATTATATATTATATCATTATAGACGATCATTAAATTGCACTAATACATTGCACGCGTTCTTCGACGGTTCTTCTTCTTTGGCATCTCTATGAAGTACATGCTCCTCTAAGTTTCTAAGAGAGACAGCACGCGGGGACAAGGAAGCTTATCCGTCATCCGTCCACCGTATTCTTAAACCATACACCCGCTACCCTCCCTACAACCCCTAACCTTACGTTTACGTATATATACGGGCGATTCATCCGAGCGAGGCGTTGCGCCAATTCCTCGGAATCCTCGTCGACTATTCATTGGAAAATTTGGCTGACGAACAGCTGGAGAAAGTCAGCACGACCTGCGATGAATGGTTGGTCGCAGACACACATACATGCGTTACAAAACATACGTAGCTTAATGGATCTAGGTAACAACGGATCGAACACCGCCGTACTTTTTCCCCTTGAGGGTTGAAGACACACAGGAAAAGGTCGCGGGCGATCGAACGGCACCGGTGGAATCTTTTCCTCTTACCTCCCTTCTGACTGCCAATGACCGGCGCTCTAGATTGCCGGGCGCGGGTACCGTGTGCCTTCACGCCCGCGCGAAAAACTCGTCACAGGAAGCGGAAGGGGAGAAAATATATGGTAACGTACAGCCTTTGGGTTGGTCACATAGGAATCTCGTTTTCGCGGGAGCGTTCTTACACGTAATTAATAGTATGGATTAATGGAGAGGGTGCGGAGGAGAGGGGGTTGGGGCTGGTTTCTGGAGAGAGCTGCTCGATTACGGTGGCTGCTGCGAGACAGCGTTGAAGTAGCTGGCCCTTTGGTTCCTGTACTGCGAGGCGACCACTGCCTGGGGGTTCGGTATGTGCCTGATGCCGAGGTTCGGCTTGATCTTCATCCCGAAGCCGGAGATTCTCTGGTGAGGCTGCGGTATACGAAGGGCCACCTTGCTGGCGATGTTGGCGGTGCCGAGCACCAGAGGGTCCACCGAGCTCTTGTCGCCGATGCACCCGCTCAGCAGAGACACGGCGGCGTCCGAGAGCGTGACCAGATTAGATTCCTGACCCCGCCGTTGGTCCGCGTCCTTCCCTTTCCCTCGCAGCAAGCTCCCCGTAGCGATCGCTGACCGTCCTGCCCGTGGATTCAACGGGGTGGCGGAACAGGACGAAGAGGAGGACGTGGACGAGGACGAGGAAGAGGGGGAGGAGGACGTGGACGCGGAGGGCAATGTGGAGAAGTTACTGGTCGATAAACTGGCCGACAGGTCTAGAACGTTATTGTGCACGGTCCCGCCGCTGCTCAGGTCCAACGGGATCTCGTATTTCGAATTGTTCGGCTCCAAGATGGCGCTGGACGCGGCGAAGCCCGAGGGCTTGGCGACGCGCAGCGGCGCCAGCGGTGGCGGGCCCTTCTTCTTCGGGACGGTGTTGACCGGAACAGCCGGGGGATGATCCTCCTTCGTCTTCGACATGATACTCTTCAGCGCGTCCCGCATCTGCTTCTCAGCCAACAGGCTCCTCACTCGGTTGGCCTTGCTCTCGCGTAGCTGCTTCTCCAGCTTCTCCCTGTCCAGACTCTCGACCTTCTCGCCGTTGCTTTGGACGCGCTGCTTCGGGGTCTTGTCGCTAGCTTCCTTCACCGCCACCAGGCCCAGTCTTCTGAGGATCTCCTCGTCTTTCTTCGGACGATCGGTGTCAGATGGCTCCACCGCCTTCGCGGCCTCAGTCTCCGTTTCATCTTTGGACTTGGCTGGAGGCCTGCAGGTCGACGGCACGCTCCTCTGCTCCATCCTCTCCGTCGCCGCGGAGGCCTCCTCCCCTTGGGCGCCTATATTTTGTGCGATTCTCACCACTTCGTCCGGTATGCTGTCTATTATCTCCTCTATGGTTTCCTCCGTGTCACCGATGGCCTCCTTGGCGCCGTTCGGCTTTTCGCGGACCAATGTGCTCGTCGGTCTCTGCTGGCTCAGCGCTGTAGCTTTGATCTTCTCCCTCCTGACGGCCCTCATCTGCAGCAGCTTCTCCTTCGTCTGACCTGTCCCCGTGCTGGAGGTGATCCTCGGCGGGCACGGCGTCAGCCGCACCTTCAGCTTCAGCAGATCCTCCCGCGGCGTGGTGGTGATCTCGGCGATCACCCTCTTGTTCCGCCGCTTCTTCCGCTTCCTGTGCTCCAGCCCAGCCAGCTCCTTCGGCTTGGAGGTCTCCGGCGCGTGGCTGGCCTGCAGCGGGACGAGATCGGGCGTCCTCATGACCGGGGTCACCTCGCAACGGGGTTTCTTCGCCTTCGGCTCCTTGTCGCGTTCCAGATTCGCCTCCAGGGACCGCGGCGGGTCGACGCTACTTTCTAAAATCCTGCGAGCCTCCACTTCGCATTCTTGGGCCGGCTTGGGACTCGGCGGTGGCGTCGGCGGCCTTTGGATGTTCTCCATGCTCGCGCCAGCGTGCTTGCCCGCGTCGTTGTTGTAGGGGCTAGAGCTGGGCGCCGAGGCCGCGTCTTCCTTTCTCACCACGCGGTAGAACAGCTTCATCGGCCCCTCCTGTAACGTGAACATTATCGCCCGCCCTGTGGTATGCTAGCATCGTCACGGGAACCCCAAACTCTGACAGTTCTACGCCAAAGGGATGCAGAAGGGAATACACGCGTCCGCTACTGTTACCGCACACAACAGACTAAAGGAGTAGTAGGTACTTGGGTACATGATAGAGGGTCATAGAGGAACTCACCCTCTTCCAGCCGAAAATGCAGGCGAGGTCCATCAGCGTCAAAGACTGGTCCAGTACCATCATCTCGGAGACATCTCCTTGCTGCTCGCCGCTCCTCTCGCACAGCATCTCTATCTTGCTGACATTCACCCCTTGGAAGCTGGCCTCCTCCCAGCCCCTCTTCAGCATCAGCAGTCGCAAGAGGTGCCGAACCGTCACCCCTGCTGGACACTTTAGATACCGCGTGTTCCTAACACCGACATCGTTGTCTTCGCGCTTGGACTGGTCGGCGGTGGTCGGGTGCCGCGGCTCGGCACAGTTTCCCGGTGACTGCTCCTCTTCTTCCGGCTCGTCGAGCTCGCACAGGCTCAGGCTGACGAAGTCGTCCAAGGTCAAGTCGAGCGCCCCCAAGGGTGGCGCCAGGGGCGGACACTGGGGGTTCACGAGGCGGAAGTGACGTCTCCGCTCCAGCTCGGACCGAAACAGGCCCGGTACCACGAGGTACACCAATTGCTGCAGTTTCACGTCCGGCAACAGGGGCGGGGACGTCGCGACACTGCACACGGGGCACGCTCGTGCGCCGCTGCTCAGCCGTCTGACTATGCAGCCTCTGCAAACTGAGCATTGTCCATTGTTTTTTTTTTTACACCTTTTCGCGTGGTCATCTCGTGAGTAACAAGACCTTTTCGGTTATCAGATACAGGATATACTTATGTAGGGTAAACTCGGGTGAATCCGTGGTACAGATTATTCCGTGATACTATTTCATTTATCTGTAACTCGAAATTGTCTGATTCAATTCAGATGGAACAAAAACTAACGGACAGCGTTGATCTTCTAGTTTATGTTGTGCTAAAATAATTAGTCAATTGAAATTAGTGTGATAGAGTGAGAGAGCATTTTGCTCTATTATTCGCGAAATTTTTAGTGCTAATTGTGGACGATCGCTTGTTTATGTATTATATGTGCTTTAGAAGATAAATGGAAAGTTGAAACTGCAGGTAAGTGATGGTAAAATGACACTTTAACAAGTCTTACTCTTGAAATTATCATACAATAAGGCATCAGTGTTATTTTTGCTTGTGAAATTGACTAAATTCTTATTTTTTTAATAACGAAAACTTGTACCTTCTTCTGCCAGATGTACCGTAAACTGGGGGAACATTGGCATGTTTTTGGAACATTTTGCTATATAATATAAAAATGAACATTTTTACATTTACTTTAAGTAGTCTATCATAACATTGCATCTTTTGTGAATGCACTACAAGTGTCAAAATGCATACAATTTTTGTGCTTAACCTTTTTTATTACATGCTAAATATGTGCCAATGATACCCCGTAACCGGGTAACATTGGCAAATCATATATAAATAGCACTAAAAAGTTAAAGTTTTACCACATCTGAACTTACGTTAACACTTAAATTTGTTTCTTTTTATGTTCAATGCATTCTATTTTATATTTTTTAATTTTTTATTTTTTTATTTTTTTAATTAACATTTTAAAATTTGGTTTAGGCATCCTATTATAACATTGCATCGTTTGTGATTGTACTACATGTGTAAAAATGCATAAATTTTTTTTCCTTTCCCTTTTTAATAGATGTTAAGTAGATGCCAATGTTACCCCGTACTGCCAATGTTCCCCCAGTTTACGGTATAAGATTAAATCGTATTTTTAGTTTAACAGTATATAAATATTAGAAAATATGCACTGAAATATTAATCTCAACATCCAAAACTGTGATTTTGAACATTTCTAACTAAAGATCTGCATTAATGTATGTATTACTACTCAAATTGAAACCCGGAGGAAACCTATTTGTGCGACCCGTTACGTGATATTTGGTCCGCGATCTGTGCCGGGTTAAATTACGAATGCCGAAATTCTCAGGTGTAATCTCGTGTTTTTTTTTAACCATATTATAAGGGTATACCGAAAAAGGCCCTGTTACTTAAGCGATCACCGAATATTGAGACAATTTTGCCGTGGCGGCGAAACCTCCAGCGTTTTCAAAATCACCGCCGATCGGGGGAGCCAGAATACAGGGTGCGGAGAGGAGGCAGAGAGCGCGGAGCGGTTAGTCACCCTCCTCGAATTTAGCCACCCTGCCCGAGGGGCGGATAAACGTATGGAGTGTTTCACGCACGGCAAGTAGATACGGCCGTTCGAAGCACGGCGCTGCCACTAGTGACGGGCGTTCAACGTGCTCCCTTGCATACGTATTTCCAATGAACTTGGTCATCGCTTCGCTTCGAGTCGCTTCTGAAATATCATTCAAAGCTTCTAAGGTTCCAACGGCACTCGAAGTGGCTCGGATTCCTTATCATCGATCGGAGCGACTGGAAGCGTCGCGCAACTTTCGTATAATCACCCACGTCTTTCCATTGCAAATGAATGCTAACGTAGCCGATGACATGCGACTCGCGCGACAATTCGTTGGCGATCGATCCGCGGAGCAACGAAGAAGATCGTCGAATTCGTATTGAGAGAGAGGAGAACTAAATGGAATACTAACAAGAATGCAGGCATTCCACGAGAGTAGTTGCGTCAATGAGGTAGCCCCTGCACAGAGGACACACGATATGTTCGTTCAAGTCTTTAACCAGCGGCTTCTCCCTCTCCGTCGTCTCCATGTCGGTCTCTATTCAGTTCTGAAACAGCTGTGCCATCCGATTGTTAATCCGCGGTTGTCGTACCCAGGGACGATTACAAGCTCCATTAATAACAACGCGGAATATAATCGCCGTGCGGTACAACCGAAACTCTCGCTGTCTCGTTTCCTTTCTTTGCGCGTCTCGCGTTAAGTAAAACATGCACGCACGAGCGCGAGTAGCTCGAGAGCCAGCGGAGGGGTCCGTCTCCGGTGGCGATCGTCGGCGATCTCTGGCTTATCTGAAATTAAATCGCGAAACGGCCGCATTAGTACCCGACGCCAGTGATATCGATACGCGTCCTAATCACGGAGGATTCCGAAACGCGGCCGTTTGACGGGCACTGTATCGCCGGCGGGGCTGTGCACGCGCGTAATCGGGTTAGAGTACACGCGAGGCGGCGATTTCCATTTACGCGACAACTCCTGCACGTCGTCCGTATATTTAGGATAATGAAATATCGGGCGATATCCGGAGGGGAAGAAACGAATTACGCCCGGGACTTTAAGGTCTATCCCTTAAAGGGGATGCTTTCCCTCCGTTACCCGTTGCGAGCACTCGATAATATTTTTCACCGAGCAAGTGCACCCTCGCTATAGATTGCGACGGTCATGTGCGAGCGGTTAGCTGGCTCGTGTTCCGGTATCTCTTCGAGCAGACTGCTCTTCGTTAACACGTTCGCTGCGAGTGGCATCCAACCTGAATGCGACTAACGTGTTAACACTTAAGTCCTGGAGTCGCTAAGCCGACCAACATCGTGGCCTTCGTCTAGCAGGTATTTTTCTTATCCGAAAAGCGTGGCCAATGAACTATGGAGTGCTCGCGAATGGCAGCGGTTGTCGAAGCTGAACGCGAGCCGAACAACGAGGCCCTCGCGTGAAAGGTACTTGACAGTGAAACTGGCTGGTCACGCGACGGCGTCAGCTTGGAAAAACTAGGTTTTTAGAGCTCGCCGCGAGAGATCTTCCGCGATAATGTTAAGTCGCGTTCCCGCGTGTCCGACACGCGGCGTAGATCACTGTTACAGGTATAGCAGGAGTCTTCTTCTGTGGGAAGACATTCTTTTCGAGGCGTATGCAAAAAATTTACAGGCGAATGGTACCACTTCTTTTTTTTCAAATCAGGTGACGAGAAGTGGCCAATGTTATACGCAGCACGCAGGAGTCGAGAGGTTTATTCGTAAATTCAAATTGGTCATCGCCGCGAATTCGTCGCGAGGTAAGTCTGACCAGCTGCGTCGGCAAACGACACGTACCACTTGCGCTGAGGGAATTTCGGGTTCGTGAATGATCCGTCAAGGCCGGGGAACACGGCGGGGACACGATGCGGGGTCACCAGGAATGGCAGGAACCACGGATAGGTGGGGGGAAAGGGAGAGGGGTGAGAGTGGAGAAGGGCCTGTGGGCTCGAACTTGAGAAAGGTCTGGCGCCAGGACGGCAGGAACCCGAATTCGTTCGCGGTGTTCCTCGCGAGCGGTATCGGTTCTCGAGGGAGTCGCGATCTCAATTTTTCACCGGCCGTACACGAAGAACCGGAGTGGCTATCCGATTCTAGTCACGTCCTTTGCGCTCGAGGTCACGGCAGACACGGCGGAGGAAATGATATTCGATCGCGACGGAATAGACAACGGGTTAGAAACACGAAAACCGCCATGTCTCCCGGGTGAAATTCGGTGCCCGCTTCTGTTCCGACTGCGTAACAGCCGAGCAGCGCGTAATTACGTACACTGGCTGGAACAGATATACAGCGGATGTGTTCCTCTTTCGTCATAGGTCCAGCCGTTGTTTACAGAACTCCGTCACCCAACGCTACACCTATCCGCTGGATACCCCATTGTCCCTGCGTTCACCGAGCATGTTACGGGTGATCGCGTCTAATTCGATCGGCCAGCTCACTATATCCCTTCCAGCGAAGTGTATCGGTCGGAGAGAGGACGGTAGCTATTCCAGGCAACAGGATCTCGCGGCGGTAGCATCGTCGCGGCGCTCCTATCTTTGGGAGAGGATCGCGGATACATAGCGAGAGAGGCGTAGTATATCGGGCTGTTGGTCGATTCTCGCGCGACTACCACACGTTTTCAGGGCGGGTATAGCGAGAAAGGTAGAGAGAGAGGTAGAGAGAGAGAGAGAGAGAGAGAGAGAGAGAGAGAGAGAGAGAGAGAGAGAGGAGATCTTACCAGCGTGTGTAGGTGCTGCTTAACCAGCTAAGCGAGAGAGACGATGGTCGGTGGGCAGCCAGCCGCCGTCCCGTGCGGCTGCCAGCGGAACGTAGCGGCGCGGACGTGGCAACGACGGTGTTTCTTGGTTGCCGTATCGGTTCTCGCGCGGTGCAGCGGCCCAGGAGAGGTGGCAACGCCGCTCCTACGTCCGTCCGTCGGCGTGCGGCGCTCTCCGAAGCTCTCTCTCGCGATAGCGCGCTCCCGTTGTCGTCGTCGCTCAAGCCCGCCGTGGCCGTCACGAACCCGTGACCGCGAGCAATCCTGATAACTCGCGTGCCGCCAGCTACGTACCATCACGTCCCTGCTCGCCGCGAGCACAGCGCCCGCGCCCGCGCGCACATGTCCCCGCACATGTACCCACCACACGATTTCGACCCCGATTCCTCACCTTCCACTTCCTTCCTTCCGTACCTTTCCACGTTCCAAGTCGTCGCTCCCCCCCCCCCCAAACTCCCCAGCTTATTGCGCCTTTTCCTCCTTCGCCTCGACCACCTTCGATCGTTCTCTGCCTACGCGCTCCGCTTTATTGGTACACACAAGTCTCGCGTGCCGTCACTCCCGTTTCTCGCGCGCCACGTTCTTCCTCGTCGCGGTCGTCGACGACGACGACGTGGTTGTCGATCGACCGGTGGGTCGACAGGCGCGCGCGCCCGCTCTTTCTTTCTCTCTCTCTCTCTCTCTCCCTCTTCTTCTCTCTTCTCTCCTCTCTGTCCCCCCACCTACGAGCGCCGCTCCTCCGTCTCTGTCACCCCAACGCCGCCCCCTCTGTCCCTCCCACCTACCCTCCTCCTCCTACTCCCGAGGACTCGCCACGGGGTCTCTCTCGTCTCTCGCGACCGACGTTAACGTAACCGCTCTCCCTCCCTCCCTCTCTCTCTCTCTCTCTCTCTCTCGTTCTCTCTCGCTCTCTCTCTCTCTCTCTCTCTCTCTCTCTCTCTCTCTCTCCCAGGGCCACCACGACTCGATTCGTTGCACTCGGCCAACTTCTCGAGGCAGCGCGACGATACACGATGATATCGCGATCCGGTGGCGGCGAACCGGCGGTCAAAGCAAGTGTGCGCGGCGGTGGCGCCGAACTGCGGCGGCACTCGTTGCCAGTTTTCGATACGGCGCGATTAGAACGACGCTGCACGGAAACGACGGGAAGACACACGGGGCTCTGGCCGCGTATCGACCCCGCCTAAACCCCGCCTCGCTGCGACGGAGCCGCACGAGCGACGCCGAGCGTCGGCGAGCGTCGACGAGCCGGCCGCGAGGCTCCTTCCCCCTCGATCCTCGTCCTTCCGCGCAATCCCGACCTTTCCCTCTTCTTGCGATCCTCGCCCTTTTCGAGCCCTACCTGCCCCCTCCGTTTAACGGAATCCCATCGATCGTCCCGCCGATCGCCACCGAATTCGGATCGCCCACGGGCCAGGCATCTTCGCAACTCGCTGCTGATATTTCTCGCCAGCCAGAGATCGGACTTCGTTTCGACACGAGACTCCGGGCAGACCAACGTCACACGCGCGCCATCATCTCCCATCGCGAGCCGACGAGACACGACTCTGGCAACGTTCACAACACCCACTTGCCGTTTTTATCGCTCTCCCTTCCTGTAACGCCCAATCACTGGCACGAGAAGTCGCGCCCAGATGACGCCAGATCTTACGTCCGCGAGCGTCGAGAGACAAAGAGCCGTTGGAAACCCAGCCGCGCGAACGGGTTACAGCCGCTGGGAATGGCCGGCCAACGGGCGAACGAGCGATTACCGGGCTCCTAAATCGTCCGAGACCAACTCGCTATACCGACCATCGGAAGCAACGCGGAACGCGCGCGCAAACGTCGAACTGCGCCGGGGCTAATCAGCGCGAGGAACTCGTCGGACCGATGCTCGGACGTGATCCGACCGTGCCGGGTCCCTTTTCACGTCGCTCTAATTGTCGGACGCATCGTGTGCCGTCCCGGCGCATCGAGCATAAAAAGCAGCGCGTCACGTTACGAACGGTGACTTGCCCCGTGCCGCAATAAAAGTTGCATCGGCACGGGAGCGCACGATAAATACGCACGGGGACATAACGGTGGCACTGCGTGCCGATAAATATGGGGCACTGCCTCGCGAGGCTGCTCATTATTATTAGCTTGTCGCGCGTGAATTGTTGCTCTTCTCGGTGGAGCCTCGAAGGCCCGCGAGGTTTGTAAAACTTTGTACACATCTGGGCCGCAGTGGTAAGCTGCGTATGGTAGGTAGTTACGGAACTACCAGGTATAGATACGAACACCTATACTTTCCTCGGCGGTCAGCTTGGTCACTCCAGTTCGACGGAAGTTTCTGGGATCTAGAGCTCCTCGACCACCATTCCGATCGTTTCATCGATCCGACCTCAGCTCGTCTATCTTCTATCCCTGCTAATTTTGAATCACTTAATCGTCTCAATGGACATCCAGCACCTCGTCGAAGAGTAGACGAGTACCACTGTCCCGCGAAGCTCGGGACGATGTTTCAAACGCAAAGGTGCGTCTCCGCCAGCGTTCGCGAACTGTTCACGAACAGCACGGGAATTGAATTTCCTAGGAATCGTCTGTTCGCTAGTGAGGACGCACATTTACACGAGCATTGGTTATTATATAAACGGGAAAACCCTTTAGTACAAAGAAGAACGAAATTAGAGCATTAAATAACATTAAGAAAACTAAGATAAAAAAAGATATCGATACTTAACACAAAATAAGAAAAACATAAAGGTGCGTTTAAACCAAACGAACGAATGCTGGTTCGCCCCACACATCGACAAAATTCAAGTAAAAAGTTGCAAGTGAAGATTGCCGTTTACACTAAATGCCCACGAATTTGGTCGATGTGTGGGGCAAACGAGCATTCGTCCGTTTGGTCTAAACGCAGCTTAAAACATAATACGTGAAAACATAACAGTCTGTCTATACAACATAATATACAATACTTGCGGAAATAAGTTATTAGATTATGTTAGAAGTCGCCTAAACAAAAGATCCCGGAACAAGTCGAGCGAGACAGAGAACAGGTCTATGTATATAAAAAGTTTCCGAACAACTTGGCGAGCATTGTTTGCGAACAGTGTCCGCGAACTGTTCTTTGGTGGAGACCCACCTTAAGAGGCCAACACGCGAACTCGATCCGTCATACTCCTCGGTCCTCCAGTTTCGTAACTTCGGTCGGTGTTCCGTTCGCGGCCAGCTCGCTCGTAAAATGCGTCGCTCTGTGTCCCAACTCGATAGCCACCGCGTACAGCCACGGTTTTCCTGATAACGCGGGACACGCGCGTCGAACCAGCCGAACCGCGATTGAGGAATATCCGGCAACGCCAAGAGTGTCGCCAAGTACATCGCCAGAGCCATTGTAAATTTAAATTCTCGCGCTATTTATAGAACCGGTAACCGGTTGATCCTGATTGGCCAAGCGGCGCACACATATCGCTCAGCCTGCTCGGTCAATTCGACCGGCGATACCGCGCTTTTCGATACGAATCTCTAGAGGAACAGCTACGAGTCGTCCTGACGCCACTGAAGCACAGCGCCAACGGTACTTTTTACCCGTGTGCCAAGGGGACTTCCGGTCTCGTGCCCGAGCAGCGTAGATTCGACGCGCCGCGCGCGGTGCCTATTGCACGAATAACGGGGTTCCAGGAAACTTTCCGTTGGTTCAAAAGACTAGAGAAGGCCATTTCTTGCCAATTCTTAGCGATCTTATTCGTTTAAACTCGTTTGGCACCCGCATCCGATCGCAGGATCGACGGAGGGAGAGTAATCCCGAAGGCTACGCGTTCTCTCAGCTTCGAAATCCTGCAGCTCCCTGCCGCGAGGTTTTCTACGCCGCGCGAATTCGTCTCGTTCCATTCGTAAGTCGAATTTCCCGTGGCTGACCATTTTATCCTATTCGTGGCGTAGGGCAGAGATCGCGGCGAGAAAGAGGCCCACGATTGCGCGCGTATGTGCTAAGAGGAAGGGGGGGGGGGGGGGGGGGGAAGAGACGGCAGAGAAGAAGAAGTAGACCCGATCGATCGGCGGCGACGCGGTAGTCGCACGGCGACGTCGCCTTGAAAAGAGACGGTCGGAGCCGGGGCGAACCCGGTTTTCCGTCCATCGGGCCTGCACGGCTCTCTGGTCGATCCGCCGCTTATGGGCGGACCCATGGGCATGGTTAGAGCCGGTAAAATGGCGCCAGGCTCCGACCACTTCGACCACCCATCCGTCTCTGCGCAGTTGCGGCCCCGCCTGCCGATTGCGCGCGCTGCTCCCTGCCGACGCTTGCACCTTTCCGTCTCGAATCTCCGACATTTCCTGCACACATGGCCCCCCTTGTTCGTTAATCTCCCCCCGGGAATCGTAAATCGCCAGCTCGAGTCATCTCGAGCCGATGGAGCTCACTCGGGAAACTGGGATCACGGAAATTCCCCACTGCCATCGTAGGAACAGCTGCGACCGGTTCTCGCGATAAGCATGAAATGGCTAGAACATTGCGTCCGGCTTGTATTTTGCGGAGGGATTCGCTGCCGATCTCGTCTGTGGGAGCTGCTTACTGCTTCTGCGATAGGGATTCTTAATTTATTGACTATAGTAGCGTGGAGGAAGAAGGCAGAGGCGAGAGACTCCTGTCCATATGCTGCGGTCGCTTTGGTCTTTCGCAATACGCCCGCGTGGAATGCGCACAGGGAAATTCTTTGACACGCGGGCTTACCTTCTCCTTCCTATTCCTATGCAGGTATAGCTTCGAAGGTTACCGGTGTTATTTCGAAATTTCAGACGGCGGAGGGGCCGTGAACTTTCCTTTATTCGGAATTGATTTAGCTACTATTGCTTCGGAACTGAGTGGGAGTTGGAGGTTTATTTGTCGAACTTTCCTTTGGAAAACATCTCTTCTTTCGATTTGGGTTTGTACTCTAATTACCCCGCAGATTATGCAGCTCGAGCTTCTCTTTAATATTCGCATAGTAGTGCAGGGATTGGGACAATTGGAGCAGGGTGAGAAGCAAGAACACAGGCTCGCGTAGAAAAATTAATAGTTCTTTAATAATACGTCTTTACATTAAAATCATGAGGCGGTATTATCGCGGAGGTGGTTTATTACAGTGGATAATTCAAGAGCACATCTTGCCTGGCCAATTCGAGCAACATAGGATCGTCGAAGAACTTGTTGATGGAGACGTCCTCCGACAAACCCTTGCGCCTTCGCGTCTTCAGCATGAATTCTCTAGCTAAGTGTGTAGCTGGCTGTGGTTCTAGCGGCCGGATCGTGATGCTCTTGTCCAATGGATCCCCAGGCACGATCTGCCAATGGTGGAACACGGACAAGCAGAACGCTTGGCCCTGCGTGTGCGTACGCAGATCTGTCTCGAAGCCGAAGCTATCGATCGCCGGGATGAATGCCTTGATGGTGTACAGCGGGCTTCCTGGCACGGGGGCGTCTTGGGTCACGTGGCCTCTTCTCTTCGCCAACACCGTGTAGACCGCGGACACGCAGTCCGCCGGTGCTTGCACCTCCACGAACAAGTAGGGCTCCATTAATCTGGGCGTCGCCATCAGGAAGGCGGAGTAGGCTACTCTCCTCGCAGTAGGGATTATTTGACCGCCTGTAAAAATAAATGCAATTCACCCTCCGTTCGATTGTGCGAGAAATGGAGCTCGCTTACCGCCTCGGTGGAGAGGTTCTTGGGCGATAACGGCGTCCAGGATCTTGAACTTGACGTTCCGAATCGGCTCCTCGCAGAGGGGACCTTCTCGGGTGCCCCATTGGAAGCCTTGAATAATGGCGTCCCTGGCGCTGTTCAACAGTGTCTTGTCCACTTCCGAAGGTAGGGTGTCGTCCACTAGAATGTTGGGCCCTGTGGCATCTGGACCGAAGGCCCATATACTTCGCGCTGCCAGCAAGTCCCAGTCGTATTTGGTCTGGAAGAATTCTCCTAGTCGTTTCCTGCAACATTCAATGGCCTGGTATAGTAACACCTTAAGGGGGTAGGTCACCCTCGATAGCCCTAAAATAGGTCCTTTTTTCAAACACAAGTTGTAAAATGATGAATAACAATAGAGATAACATTTTTCTTTAGTTTTAATCGTTATTCCGTGGGCTTTAACATAAAAAAAGAAACGTCTAAATATCTCTATGTACATAAAAGTTGTGAGTAAAAACGTAAAGGCCTGTGCGCGGTGCATCGTTTGATGGTGAACATAAAATCTCGAAAACCGCTACAACGATTTGGATGAAAATTTAATGAGAGACGCCGAAAACCATTCCCTACGGTGTCTCGGGAGCAGATTTTCGGGAAAAAAAAAAAATATTTTTATGTTGAAAAATACGATTTTATCGATTTCTTGAATGAAAAATATTTTTTATCTTTTTTTTTTAAAGAATTTATCTCGAAATTTTACTCCCGACACATCGTAGGGAATGGTTTTCGGCATCTCTCATTAAATTTTCATCAAAATCGTTGGAGCAATTTTCGAGATTTTATGTTCACCATCAAACGATGCACCGCGTACAGGCCTTTACGTTTTTTTACTCACAACTTTTATGTACATAGAGATGTTTAGACTTTTCTTTTTTGTGTTAAAGCCTACGGAATAACGATTAAAACTAAAAAAAAATGTTATCCCTATTGTTATTCATCATTTTACAATTTGCGTTTGAAAAAAAGGCCTGTTTTAGGGCTATCGCACGTTTTTACGTTTTTTTACTCACAACTTTTATGTACATAAAGGTGTTTAGACTTTTCTTTTTTTTGTGTTAAAGCTCATAGAATAACGATGAAAACTATAAAAAAAAAACCGTTGTCTCTATTATGGGCTGGGACTATTCGAATAATTTAATATTCGAAGATTTTACAAGTATTCGAATGCTACGAATGAACTTCGAATGTTTGAGTATTCGAATGTTATTATTTGAATACTGATGTATTCCAAAGTATGGTGTGAAGTGGGTCAAAATTAGCTTACAAGATTTCACCCTGACAAATGAACCTACAGAACTTGATTTATAATTCACGCCATACTATTCGAATACATCAGTATTCGAATACTTGGATATTCGAATAGTATTCGAATACTTGGATATTCGAATAGTATTCGAATACTTGGATATTCGAATAGTATTCGAATACTTAGATATTCGAATAGTATTCGAATAGTATTCGAATAGTATTCGAATACTTGGATATTCGAACAGTATTCGAATACTTGAATATTCGAATAGTATTCAAATACTTGGATATTCGACTAGTATTCGAATACTTAGATATTCAAAAAGTATTCGATTACTTGGATATTCGAATAGTATTCTAATACTTGGATATTCGAATTATATTCGCCAAATAATTGAGCAAATGAATACTGAGCAATTGAGCCCTAGTCTCTATTGTTATTTATCACCTTACGATTTGCGTTTGAAAAAAGGCCTGTTTTAGGGCTATCGAGGGTGACCTACCCCCTTAAACCACTTTTGACCGTCAGATAGTGGTTGGCTAAATCCATTTGTCGAGGCCGCTGAACTAACCCACACTCTTCGACGCCCATACTCACTTGTTCCACGTGATTTTGACGTGTTCCGCCTCTATGTCCTCTGCGAGGCCTCTCTCGAGAGGCTCAGCGATCATGGTCAGTTTGTTGCGTTTATTCGGTGTCTCGGCGAAACACTTAAGGGAGCTGGTTTCCACCACGGTTTCGGCGAAGGCGACCACGGGATCGGCCACCTTTATGTCGATCTCGGAATACATCCGACGCAGGTCGTGCATCGCGCAGTCCAGGTACAATTCACCCGTCCCCAGTACCACGTGCTCGCCGCTCTCCTCGACCCTGGTGCCCAGCAGGGGATAGCTTTTGTTCACTTTCCTCAGGCCGTCCAACATCTTTGGTAGTTCCGACGGGTTGACCGGCTCGACCGCGATCTTTATCACGCTCTGGGTATTGAACTTGAGCGGTCGGAAGATGTGCAGGTCGTCCGAGTTGTTGAGGTCGGTGATGGTGCTGGTCTTGACGATCGGCCTGTCTATGCCCTCGATGAGGACCCAGTTGCCCGCCGGAACCCTGTTCAGTTCGATCGAATAGCGTGCCTCGCTGATCCACAATCTGCCAACGGTGAGGACGCGGGAGTCCTCCTCGTCGGTGCGCGAGTACGCCTCGCCCAGCACGCGAACGCGTTGTCCTGCCTCCAGGGTGCCCGACATCACCCTCCCGAGGACCACGAAGAGCGTGCAGTCCTCGGTCGGGTACATTTTCGTGCTGTGGATCATTAACCTTCCCTGAAAGTATCGTTTACCTATTTAGTTCTACGCGGATAGGTATGGAGCTTGGGTACTGCGTGCAAGTCGAAAGTACTAACGTCGGGGTCGCAATTAGTCATATCCTGCGCGAGGGGCGAGTCCATCGGGCCCGTGTACACGTGTTGCACTTTCACCGGTGCGTGTGACTGAGGGCTAGGAACGTGGGCCACGCACATATCGACCAGCCCGCACATATCTCCCAAGAAACGCGTGCAGACCAGTCGCAGCAGAGGTCTAATGTTCATTTTCATCTCCTCGGACGTTAATCTGATGCCCAGCTCGTCTAACACTGTGGAATCAAGTTACTATAAGTACACCCGTATAAGCTGAAAAACCTCTTACGTTGATTTCTAGCGGACCAACTAACCATCTGGTAAAGTCGTGTCGACGTCACCGACAACCTGCGCGAATATCTTATACAGCGGCTCGAGAATGAACTCGATGAAGCTGCGCTGCGCAGTGTTGTGCGGCGGCTTCTTCGTGAACTTGCGTGTTTTCGAGTTGAAGTATATGTCGCCCCACAGTCTCTTCGCGAATTCATTAGCGTTTAATCCGAGGTGAGTCTTCGCATAGAGCGCTGCGAAGGATTTCAATGTGAAACAGACGTTGTACTCCGAGCTCGCGAAACAGACGTTCCCGATCGCGGGCGACACGAACGCTGGATTCTCCGAGTCCGAATAGAGCGCTATCAATCCGTTGATCTCCTCGATAATGTGCCTCAATTTGTAATACGCGTCTAGCGGGGGCAATTTCAGCTCCAATATCAGCCTGTCTATCTTGTTTATACAGACTGTCAACGCGAGCTTCTCCTGCAGCGCGTGCTTCAACAAACGTTCCGTGTTTAACATCACGCCCTCGGCGGCGTCTACGATCAGTATCGCCCCGTCAGATAATCGTATCGCTGCCGTCGCCTCGTCGGAGAAATTCACGTGACCCGGTGTATCGAATATGTTTAAGAGATAAGACTTCGATTTCACGTCCTGCAGCAACAACGTCACGGGCGTCGCCTTGGTTGACACGCCTCGCTGCTGCTCCGTGAACAGCGTGTCCGTATACCTATCGACACAAGCCAGCTTCTATTACGCGTCAATAACAGGGCTGGCATTTAGAATGCGTTTGAGCATGTACTACACCTCAGTGGCTTCTCGTCGGTCACGCTGTGCAGATAGGGGTGAGTCTGTCTCACTAAACAGTCCACTAGGGTGGTCTTGCCATGGTGCAGGTGGCCAAGTAGAACCACATTTCGTATCAAGTGTGGAGCGTCCATCATGTCTGCTAGAAATTCTATGTTGTAAGTTGTCTCTGGTAGTTGCTGCTGTTTTATTTGGAACTTTGGCTTTCTGGTTGGTGCTATCAGTGGTTTATCCAGTGGCTGGGCGTCTTCTTCTTGTACCAGTGTTTCCACCTATCGTGTGTGACAATTATACGAGTGATCATTATGAAAGTACCCATGAGAATGCATTTACAGTAGACAAGCTTACCTCTGGCCCATAAACTTCTAGCGCACTTGGATAGTATCTTTTATCTTCGTGCAGTACAACTGCCATAGAGTTGCCTTGCTCCGATTGATCCCTAGACTCGTCTTTGTCCTCCTCCATCTCCTCGTCGGAGCGTTCTCTGTCATCCACATCGTCTCCTGCATTTCCGTATTCATTCTCATCTTCGCTGTCGGAGGCTAGGTCCGGGCCAATGTAATTGCCAAACTCATCATATAGGTCCGCGTCCATGATGGCTCTTGTACTAACTTAAATAACAACTGCAAATATAAGGATTGCGCTGTTTATTTCACACAGATTATCTCTCTCCCATACGCAGACATAGTCTTTGCTTTACAATTTCGTAAAGAAGACTTTAATCGCGATTGTTTACGATATTCTATAGACATGTACGTAACCTTAAAGCAGGCAAATAACTGGTTGTAAATAAAGTCGTTAAGAAAGCCATCAACCATAAACCAATCTTGTCGGACGTAATGCAATATTTATGAATGACGATCGTTAATACGTATATACTTACCAAAACCAGTAGTATTAAAATAACCGTAAGTTTAAGTGACGTTGTTGTTATTGTTGTACAGAGGGTGGAAACTCCAGCAAAACTTTCGGTTTAGTATTTGCGCGCCTTCTAAGCTATGAAAGATTCTGTTTGAACTAAAATTCAATATGGCGGCTCATGCCGGAAAAATTAAATATACTCAGAATCTGCGTATTGTAATATGTAGAATAAGAAATACATTTGTTGACTCGTTAAGAAGATTTAGATATGAAATTCAGGTGTTGGGGAAAATATTTAATTAAATTTGCAGTAATTGAATTTAATTAAATATTTCACATTCACCTGAAGTTTCTTATCTAAACCTTCCCCATCTTTTCAGTTATTATTGGCATAATTGGACATTATTTTGCCAACAATAATTGATAATGCCAACAAATGTATCTCTTACCCTACATTTTGTATAAGATACTTAAATGTAAAAAATACAAGTAGAGGTAAGGAGTAGTGAGTGGCTCACATTTTTCTTTGAAAAATGTTCCTTATATTGAATTTAACAGTTTGCTTAAATGCTATAGTGCTAAGTAATTATATTAATTACCTATATTACATTGTTCATTTATGTACATATATATTCCTTTGTACGCGACCTCCATATACATGGTGTTCCTCTACCTGTGGTCAATACTTTGGGGGATAATCCAGAGTGACGAATTTGCGGTAGAGGCTTCGTTTTCGAGAAACTTGACATTCAATTTCACCTAAATATGCATGCATCGTAGGTGCTTGAGAGGCACGCGGAGGTCAGGGGAATGTCCTATGGGCAGTATACTGTCGCCATCGTATCCGGATTTCGCCCCAAGCAGGAACCGACGAGTTCTATAAACAACATACAGGATACTTTACTTACTATTATCGTAATTATCATAATTATTACTACTATTACATCATGCATACCTGCGACGGCCCTACCAGCCTGACGCACTTTGTTTGAAGCGTACTTGGCCCCCTTACGTGTGCAAGTAATTTGCAACATAGATCCTCCTCTGCATCTTTTCTTTTGTTTTTTGTCTGTCTGCTCCTGTGAACATAAAGAGTGAATAATAAATATTAAATTTAAGTCATCTCCTGTGAACTTAAAGGGTGAATTAAATTTATTATTTCCTTCGTCACTTTCTTGGGAAAGTGACGCCGGCGTCGATCGACTCGCGTGATCGTTTGATCCGCGAGTACAAGTGCCATTGCAGACACTTGTGACCACTGACCCCGTCAGTGGTACCACACTTTACAGCGCGGTGCAACGCAGGACGTTCTTAGGGAAGCTGTGTCTCTTTATGCTGCTATTCGAAGTACAGCTTGGCACTATGCATCGCCAATGTACGGTTGATCCTCTCTGTCCTCTCGTTCCATCTAACAAAATTTATTTTTGTGACTGTTAATAGCATTTAACGAGTGCATTCCAAAAATAAAAGTTTTAAGTTTAGGAAATCATTTTTAATAATTTTTACAGTAAATTGAAAGTTTTTGATAATAGAGTTTATAACCTAAAAATACAAAAACACGAAAATTCAAAAAACAAGTGTCTTAAATGTAACTCGAACCGTACATAAAACTTTTTTACCTGTCACCGTCTTTGCAGTTGCTCCATTCTTCTGCACATTCATTTTAAATGAATCAGTAAACACAAGTAAATACCGAATACTTACAATTAGCGTTTCAGTCACGTTTTACTTGTTTTCACTTATAAGACAGTATAAGTCTCAGCCACCAGCGGCCTTAGCCGTGATGAAAACACCGGTTCTGGCTAGATCACCGAAGTTAAAACATCACGGGGCGGGTACTGGGGAAAGATGGGTGACCACCTTTCTCCCGGTGCGCCGCTGCTGCTGGGACCCGAAGAAGAGAGAGGAGGGACAAAGATATGAGACTATAGTTCGTTGGGCAATATAAGCGAAATGCTTCAAACGCCATCCTGTTTAACAGGAAAGAACAATAAACCATATAAGTACGTAGACAAAACTTACTCAGTTTAAATAGTTTACTTCAAACTTAACGTGTTTGTTATGTATAATATAAAAAAATATATGAAATGATGTAGAAAACAATATGCACACATGAAAGTTATTATATCGGCTGTATTCGTGGTAATTCTGGAAATACCTCGAACATTACGGCTTCGAAGATATCCTGCAATGAGAAAATAAAAATAATAGAATATAATACAAGTTCGTGGTGTGAAAGTAACTTACATAAAACAACTGTTTGTTTAGATTCATATTTTGCAGGGAATCGAAGATTTTAATTGCACCACGTTGTGCGCTCTGCGCTCCCACCAGATTCGTCAGGACTTCGGGTATGTTGCTTAGGAATTGCCTTCGAGCTTCACCTCGAGTTTTCAATTTCTCTTCGTCTGTGCGAAGGACCGTTTCGGAGACCAGATAGCCATTCGGCCACCAAGATTTCGTAAATAACTGTAAATAATAGTGCAACATCGGTTCGGAGAATACCCACGTGATAGTATCTCTGATTTGCCTGAAAATTACATTCGTAATTATTCTTTTGTACTTCCAATAATGTGGCACGCAACAGAATGGTCATTGATATCGTACCTATTAATAGTTCGGCCGTAAGTAATTTGAACGAAAATAATTAGCGACCGTCGAAGAAATCGAAACACCCCTCGTAAATCAAAAATCTCCCCCAGAAGTGTATACAGAGGTTCCGCTATAGCGTCTTTACTAACGTTGAAATATGCATCTGTGGTTGATCGGGCAGTGTCAGTGTCGTCTAGCAACAGCGAGTAATCTTCTTCGTCCTCCTTATCGCGAAGTTCGCTGCTATTACTGGATCTGAAACAAACGTTTTAAATGAAACCTGTGTAAGCACGCGATTCTGTTAAATAAAATACCTACATACGTTTTGAACAATGTCGATAAAGAGAATCGAGATTTTTTTGGCGAAGGAGGTGCATATTTCAGATGCTCTGAACTGGGGCTAAGGAACGTGTACAAAGCCTCGCTTTGATTAAGTTTCTCATCCTCTAAAACGTACTGAAAAAATCGAACATAATAGTTGAAAGATGCGGAGTGAATCTATACTATATAGGGGGAATTCCACTTACGCCTAAATCGCCCGTGATTTTCATCAAGCTAGGTTTTCCTGTACGCGACTAAACGCCACGTCAAGAATTACAAAGTCGATTTTCTCGAAATTGAAGCGCGATATGAAAAGAAGTTATTCTTTCCTTTTGATTTATAACAAGTAAATAAATCGAGAAAAAGGAATAAAATTTTTTGTTATTGCGCTTCGTTTTGGAGAATGCTGGATGCGCGTCCAGTCGCGTACGGGAAACCCTAGCTTAATGAAAATTACGGGCGATTTGGGCGTAAGTGGAATTCGCTCATAGAGACAATATTTAAGACATTTACATTTATATATTTCTGTATTTGAATCTTAGCTTTGTCCAGAGTATTTTTATCAGACTTTCCAAAGAATTTCAATGGTTGGGATGGTAGATCTAAATTCTTTACGTTGGAACAAAGTTGACGGAGTTTTCTGTGAAGATCTTGAAAGTCTTGTAATCTTCTCAATACCACCCAACCACTGCATATACTATCATTGTTATCTTCATCCTCTGCCATATGCACAACCAGAACAAATTGAGGAGTCTCTCCATTCTCTGGTATCTATTTAGTAATTATTTTTTCGATTAATAATTACAATAAATTTTGTCTACTGAATTATCTAAAATAAAATCCTTTCATTTCAATTATTCTTCTGTTCGTTATTGTCTATGAGAAATAAATTTTCTTTACCTCCGCACTTTGCACTTCCGCTCTCCAGTGGCCCAAATGCTCTGCCCACGTTTCTGTATGGGTCAAATGTGCTTCTAATTGCCGCTTCTCGCATTGTAACCATTCGACTTCTTTAGCTAAAAAATTTAGAACCTTGCTTTCTGGCTTCAACGAGGATCTCAACGCTTGCAAAGCCTGCATTTTATTATTCAACTTTTCCTGCAGCTGGTCGAGCTTACTGCGAGCATAGTTTGAATGTTCTCCGACGAGCAACGTTACATTCTCTGATAACGCACCATTTACCATACGTCGACTGTCTACCAAATCTAAAAATTAATTTCCCGTCACTAATCATAAGTTGCCTTTAGAACTGATATTTTTTAATAACGTACTAAGATCCATACTTACCATCTGTTCTTTCGTTAAGCAATGCTTCTTGCATATTTCTATACTGTTCGCTGACAATGAACGATGGGTAATATTTCTCCTCCAAAGTTTTAACAACGCTATCTTGAACTTCATAAAACACGTTAGGCCCCATGTCGCCTAGCAAAAAGCTCTCCATCTTCTTTCGTATAGTTCTGTCGACTTTTATCTCGGCAGTAGGGGATGTAATATAAGTATAAAAAATTTCAGCACCTAGTTGATGCCAGTTTGATTTCTCCGCACTACGTAATTCCTGTACAGCTGCCCAATATCCAATTAAATCTTGACTCGCGACTTGTTCGAGGAACTGTGAGAGATATCTTCGGCCTATTACGTTATCTAAAATATATTGCAGCGGCAATATCTTCTCTTCTGTGATCACGGCTGAATCAGGTACATCGCTGGCCTATAAAACATTCTTGTCAAATAAAGTCGTTATTGGTACGCGCAGAGTATAGGTAATCTTGCACCTGCACAGGATATCCGTTCCATCCTAATGATTGCATGTGACGCTCGCATGTGTCTTTAGCGTATGTCAGTTGACTGATATACCTCGTCAGTTTTCGAGCTTGAATAATATCGGATTTCCCAAATGCATTATTGTCTGGACCTAAACCCTGGGCTCTTTTAACATTTTGTATTGTCGTGGCTTGCATGATTTCCGTAACGATATTGTATCTGATATGCTTGAGGACCTCCAAGTCTTTAGAGCTTTTAATCATGCGGATAAAATCTTCAAACGATTCGGCATATTCGTACGTTTTCCTATGCATCGCTTCCGCAAGTTGTTGCTGATCGATATATGATAAAATCTTTTGATTGATATAGTCTGGATCCGTTATTAAATCTATCGCTGGTTTTAATACTACAAACATATAACGAATTAAATAAATTGCTAACGATCTCTATATAATTGTACAAGTGAAATTGCCTGTAAATTCAACTTACTTTGACACGCGAGGATTTCTCTGAGTAAATACTTCATTGGCGAAAGGGAATAACAACGTGGTAACAAAAATAAAATGTATAACTCGCTGAGTTTCCTTAAGTATTCTAACTCGGCAGCAGGTGACATCAAATGTGCCGACAAAATAAATACTGGATCTTCGCCTTCTGACCTAATCGTATCATAATTTTTATTTTCCTAGTAATTCATCGAAACTGTACCCAAGAAAGTGATCCTCAGAATGAATATTTGGTAAGTATAAAAGCTACGATTTTTGTATTGCTTGTAGTTTTTATATTTTATAGTTTTGTCCGAATGTATATTGAAACATTTGAATGAAAAGCATGTTAGGTACAGTTTTGGTAGTTATCAGCGTGTACTTAGAAGAAATATAGTCGAACTTACGAAGCAGCTTGAGCAATCCTAATTTTCTCAAAATGGAATGTAATTTTATTCACTATATTACAAACGACTAGTTTCGTGTGATCCACTTTCAGTAAGCGATCGTGAAGACTCTGAATTGCTCCCCATACATCCTGTTTCATATTGTCTACTATTTGTACAGAGTTGAAAGCCAATTCGCTGAGCCAACGTCCAACGAAGTCTTGGAAAACTAAATCCAACAAGTTTTGCAAAGCTCCGTCCACCATACGAGAAAAAACCATTGGGTAACGTATATGCTTTTTGGTATTTGACGTTTTAACTACGTATCCTTTCTAGAATAATAATATATCAAATAGTACGCGTAAAGTATAAAGAATACTAGCAATTTATTTTTATTAACATTATAATTGGCAATACAAATATAGCAATTCTGCAAATAATCAACAAATGTGTTTTACTGTTTAACATGTTTATTGTTGAGTTCCTATATACTGCGATACTTTGCATCGCAGACAAGACAACATACATGTTAAAACAGTACTTATAAAAGTACTTCTAAGTACACGTCTTTTTTAGTATTACTTTAAAGTATATCTAAGAAAAAAGTCTGTTGACTAAAAAAAAAACAGTTCTCCGATAATTTATATTATAGTCTTTACTAACAACCATGGAGAAGACTTTAGTTTAATTTGGGACTATTTTTCCAAACAAAGCATTGAAAAAATAAAGAAAATTTTAAGGGGATATTCTAGAAGTGGCCGAATTTTCGGCAGAGACTGTGGAATGACCCCTTAAATAAAAACATTAAGAATACATCCTAATAACTAAAAGAAAATGCTCTATTTTTTAAGTTTCATACAATGTAAAACTTTCTTGAAAATTCTGTATTTTACTAAAACAATGTTACAACACACCATGCAAGTTCTGCGACAATTATCACTGATAAAAAAAAGAGGTAAGTTGCAAAACAAGGCCTGATGAACATAATTGTCTAACGAGAATTGAAACGAGCTATTGCGTAAGAAAGTCAGGACTTCAGTCCTGGATCTACTGTGTTCAATCGAGTAAAATGCATATAACTATTACATAAAGCATATTATGGAAACATACGAAAGATGAAAATAAACTAAAGTACTTATAAAGAAGACTGAGAAATATTTTTTATCAGATATAAATGTATAGTTTATAAAAAACATTGAAAACTGATACACAATGAACAATGCTGCTATTATGTATTTATCTACGCTATCTTATCTATATATCATGGATAAAAAAAGTTTATACGATAAAGATTGTTAAACACGTTCACAATTGCAAACCTCTAAGCATGGATTCCTTTATAAGCTTTAAAAGGTAAAGTAATCGAAAGCATTGACAGAAGTTTATGAACTACGGAGGAAGAAAGTCCATGTATCGCACGTAGCAATTCTATAATCTAAACCACCCACTTGGTCCTGACCCATGCGTACGAGTCATGGGACTATGAACGTGTTAATATTAATACGTTATATCATACGTAGAAGAGTATAGCTTCTTTCCTAAAACAGGACTTGGAATTTTTAAGTAATAATGTGTATACGTCCTGAAAGTATTACTATTTAGTAATTATCAGCGACTTAAAATTGCACGCACCAATAACAGATTATGGAAAGCATCCATCTCCGCGACGGTTTTTAAGGTGCCCGCACCGGTTTGGTGCTTCGGAGATAGCGCGATGTTTATGAACATAACAATTAGACATCCAAGGAAAAAACACGATACGGTTAGCACGGCGAAAACATAGCACCATAACAAGTTGTTCCAATAGAAGAACGCGGTAACAATTGGGATGTATAGGATACCGATAGACACCATTGTTTTTTACTTTAATTCTAATCGCGCGACAGTGAATATTACATTTTCGAATTTATATTTGTAAAGCTGCTCAGACTACGTCGCGAGAATCAAACATCAACGATACCGCCATCACGAACAGGGTAACACCGATATTTCTTTTCGAATAAATTACACGTGTGTATTCCCGTTTTATATACACAACCCATGTATGCTTCTATCGAGTAAAGTTGAACGCGAGAATGCAACGTGCCTTGCCAATGTAATAATATTAATTGTTGGCATCACTGCATCGCACTCTGCGTAAATTACTTGATTCGCCGCTAGAGTAGCAACATACAGAGCGATACCGAGCGATTCAAAAGTCGCGCCACGCTGGATGCGAGAAAAAGTCTTTTAATCCTGCCTGCATTCTGCATGAATCCGAGTGAAAAAGTAAGTTCACGGATAAACATAAAAAAGAGAAATACAAACGGGTCGAATCTATAACCTCCTCCTTTTTGATGTCGGTTAAAAACGCGTTGATTTTGGGAAATAGACGTTTTCACTTGTTTTCACGAGGGTGTATGGGACAAAGTTGAAGTTGCCGTCAGCATTTGCACTTGACGGGAGTGGGAGGGCAAGATTTTTGCATCCTCATAAAAGCATTAGAGTTATGACTACCATAAATGGAGAAGCCTGTGATTTTTCAGTCACGCGAGTTTTGAGTCGCTCTGTATTCGCGCGCCCGGTTCTAAAAGTATACAAGACCTACCGTACAAACGGCACGACGTTGAAGGCTAACACAAGCATACTTTTTACGTAGGTACGAATGCGGCGCACAGTAGCCGAGACTGACAGCTGGAAGAACGCGAAGCAGGAGTGGCAGATCATGTAAGGTAAGCGTTCTTTGTTTCGTCAAGAATGTGTTCGCTTAGAGATAGTCGGACGAGCGTATTACATTCCGTTGTACTCTCGTAATGTATCTGAAGTGCCACCTCTAATTTCGTCCCATCAAGCGTAATTGACACACCCGCTACAATAAAACGCCGAGCGTTACTTGTCGGTTCTAGAGATTCCGCGTAAATGGAATTGTATTTAGTACTGTGTCGGAGGAATCAGAATAATCGCGAGCAGCGTGCTGTCAGTGTTGTTGATTCGAGTGATCTAACCCTTTCAGGGCATCTGGGTCAGGCAGGCAGGATTGACGATTCACAAGCCGACACACTGCTTAGAATATAGTAGAAGAGTTGACAGAATAGGCAGACGAAGGCACAGCAGTGGAGGAGGGTGTAGGAGAAGGAGAGGCGGTATGACACGACCTCCCAATAATGACAACATTATGACCTTCAAGCTGGTCGTGGTCGGAGACGGAGGTGTTGGAAAGAGTGCGCTCACCATTCAATTCTTCCAAAAGCTATTTGTCGCCGATTACGATCCCACTATCGAGGACAGTTACATCCAGCATACAGAGGTAGACAAGCAATGGTGTGTCCTAGACGGTAAGTGACTTCTAACGATAGAACATTTATTTAATCCGCTTCTTTCAATCGAGTCTACATCCTGTCGTGCGATATCATGCTGTCCGCTATATTTGAATTTACGCTTGGCGCATCGCACTAGGCACGCGACGCATCCTTACGTGTACAAAGGTTTATTTGTACCTGACAGTGCTAGATACAGCTGGACAAGAAGAGTTCAGCGCTATGCGCGAACAGTACATGCGCAAGGGCGACGGGTTTCTGTTAGTTTATTCTGTGACCGACAAACAGTCGTACGAGAATATCACGAATTTTTATACCCAGATACTTAGGGTAAAGGATAGAGATGTGTATCCGATGCTTCTGGTAGCCAATAAAGTCGACTTGGTGCATTTGAGAAAGGTAACGCACGAGCAGGGGAAAGAGTTGGCTCACCTTTTGGGTATACCTTATATCGAAACCTCTGCCAAAGATCCGCCAGTAAACGTAGACGCAGCATTCCACGAGGTACGGGATAAAGTGAGAAGGAGAAGTGCGATGGGAATTAACGCTTAGTTGGCACGTAGGCTGGAGCTAGTTAAGAGGCTTGCATCATTTTTTCCTAGGTCGTACGTATTATCAGAAATCAACCTCCGGCCGAGTTGGAAAAGAATCGGAGGAAACGGAGACGTTCAGGGAAATGTAATCTTTTATAAATGTCGAGGATTAGGGGTCGATCACGTACTACCCTTTCAAAGGGGTCACTTTTCTCGCAAAAGTGAAACGCACCTGCCAAAAAGAAAAAAAAAAGAAAAGAAAATGGGTCTTCTGTCCTCCATCGTCCATAGGTACCTATGACTCGTGAATTTTTCTCTTTCTTTTTCTTCTTCATCCACACCTAATTTCATAGTATTAACACTATTAACAGGCGTCGAGAGATCGATATATCCCCCTCTTATATACTAAGTGTACAAAATACTAACGATAAGAGATGCATTGGTCCAAAGGAGACAATGCTATCTATCTCCGAGATGCAATTAGATTTAAAAAAAAAAAGAGAATCAATTCGGACATCAGTTTAAGACTTAACAATGATAAAATTCATCGGAGATATTGACTGATCATCGTAATCTCGGTAATACGAGGCCACGTCTCTGTACGCGCGTACACATAAATTTTCTACCATCGACGAGACACTATGGAATTGAGCGTTTTTTATTGCACAATGCATAAATCCTATAGAGATGTTTTTACTTCCTTACGCGAGATCTTGTCATGAAATGACTAAAACGGTCCTCGTACATCTACTCGGCTCATTTCTTGAACAGCTGTCGAGAAATTCATAGCTTTAAGCGTATTTATTTCTTTTCGATTATATCCAGACAATTTTGTGCTATTAATCTTCTTTCCCTCGTTGTGATACACTCTACTACGATCTGTCGTTTATTTGGGAAAAGAAATTCGAAATGCCGCGACTCTATTCGTTCTTCGTGCTACAATTCTCTTCTACCGGTCTTCTTTTCTCGCTTGGGGGTTCAATTCTTTAAATTAACGAGCTTCGGTTGTGTCAGCGATCGTGCATTTGGCGTCCGGAGCCTAATGAGTAATTAATGTTCTGAATCGGGAATAAAGTATTCGATGTGAGGCGGTATCCTGCCTCTGCTAATTAGATTATTGGCTTTCGTGCACACAGAGGTCTGACGTAAAAATCTGTCACGCTCGAGTCTTCGAAGAAACAATACACAAAACATGGATCTTAGATAGTGAGAACCGAGAGACTAATGCATTATATTGGATAATTTCGTTTCTATTTAACCATCGCGCAATCTCCAAGAATTGGAATTGACATTGCATTTTTTCACCTCGATTATGTCAGACCTTTTTATATCTATATATATTAAGAAAATAATGCCATGGCCTACATTAGTATATAAACGTGTAAAAAAAAAAGAAGAGAAAATAGAGGAAGAAAGAGGACACGTATGTTTAAGGAGCACTCGGGGAGCGAGTGCGCGTATAAAGGAAATTTAATGTTACATGTGAATCACTTTTCGTGCACATTACATTCACCTTACACCCTCATAAATACGAAATACGTAATCCACGTGATTGTCAAAGAGAGGACTGCGATTCGAACGAGCTTGATCGTTAGTCATTTCTGTGTTTCCTTTTACACGGGGCAGACGTTAAATTTCCTTGGAGAGGGCGAGCGAGCGAGCGTCGCGCGAACCTCGCCTCGTGAAACGAATTAACACGAGGGAACGTCTAATTTAACGATGATCAGCACGAGTTTGCGTACAGCGCGCGAGGAGCGTACGGCGATTGCTAGGCGGGAGGTAATTTCTACGTGTTCAAAAGCGTCGAGCAGGGGGAGCCGCGTGTTTTTCGGCAAGAATTGCGAGCTGCGTATCGAGAGTTCAGTAGTCCTCCGTTCGTATTATCGGTGTTCGATCACGATATCATGTTTTTAGTGTACGCACAAAGTGATTTTCCTACGCTTAGGAGCGGCGAGAAACTCGAATAGTAATTTTACGATACGCACGACGCAAAGGTGCACTATACAGGCGTGTTGGCGCAACCAACTGCAGTTGCGACGAAATCAAACGGCCGCTCGAAGCCACCCTCTTCAGCTGTGTCTGAGGGGGCGGCTTCTCGTTAGAGCCGAGTGGCCGATTGATTTCGCGGTATCTGTAATTGTAACAGTGAAACATATTTGCCTTGAGATAAAAATTAATCTGTATTAGGAACGGTGAAGGCTGTCGAAGGCGTATGGGTAGTCGCCATGCGTAGAATGCTCGCTTCGATTTTCTTTAATAGCGGAACGTTATTATCGTATTTTATGAGCGGCTCGATAATTTAGGGCTGGGACTATTCGAATAATTTAATATTCGAATATTTTACAAGCATTCGAATGCTAGGAATAAACTTAGAATATTTGAGTATTCGAATATTATTATTCGGATTCTATTCGAATACTGATGTATTAAAGTTTGAAGTACGCCAAAAAAGGTGGGAAGTGGGTCAAAATTAGCTTACAAGATTTCAGCCTGACAAATGAACGTAAAGAACTTGATTTATAATTCACACCATACTATTCGAATACATCAGTATTTGAATACTTAAATATTCGAATACATCAGTATTTGAATACTTAAATATTCGAATACATCAGTATTTGAATACTTAAATATTCGAATACATCAGTATTTGAATACTTAAATATTCGAATACATCAGTATTTGAATACTTAAATATTCGAATACATCAGTATTTGAATACTTAAATATTCGAATACATCAGTATTTGAATACTTAAATATTCGAATACATCAGTATTTGAATACTTAAATATTCGAATACATCAGTATTTGAATACTTAAATATTCGAATACATCAGTATTTGAATACTTAAATATTCGAATACTTACTTGGATATTCGAATTATATTCGCCAAATAATTGAGTAACTTAAGCATTCGAATATTCGAATACCGAAAAATTTGACCAATAGTCCGAGCCCTACTCGATATCGGATGAATCAGGTTTGATAGCGCAACGAAATATGTAGCACGAGAGCCGAGAACAATTGCGAGCAACGCGTTCGTAATAATTTCATTTGCGCGGCGCGAGATCCGTCAAATTAAGGTAACGTATCGGCATCGGATTCGGAGGCAGTCTAGTTTAAAGTTGCAGCGCAGGAAATAACGAATCAACCATTGTACAAATTTTGCCGTTCGAAACGTTTATACGATACCGCAGTGTTACGATTCTGTTACAATTTTTCAGCGAGCACGTTTTATCGTTCTGCGTAAGATGTATAAGTCGCTCGCGAGCGTGTATCGAATTGTATCGCGTGCCAACGAAATCCATCGAACACGCGGGTCGATAGATTTGATTTCTATACTGCGTAGGCGTATTGTCGCGCGGATACAAAGCGGATTTACACGTGTCCCCCGGTAAAATGGGACAAATCGCCGGTTCGCGTCGAAGGTGGACGCCAGCCATCGCGAATAACGGGCGCCGGTCCGTTCAGCGCTATGGAAAAATCGTAATTAACCGACACGATCGTTATCCCAGAGGATCTCTCTAAAATTAATATCGATTCGGGAACGCGATACTCCGGCGGCGCGCGAGTACGTTATTTCCTTCCGCGGGAACGTGCTTGTAAACGGATTACGTCGAAGCGCGCAACAGTTACCGCAGTAAGGGTCGCAGTCTACGTTGAAAGGGATCGAAGGTAGCGTTTACAGCGAAGAAAGGAAAGAGCAGAGCTGTGCACAAAGCGTGTATCGCGCGGGATTCTAGACACTCAGGATATTTAGCGTTCCTCGCATGTCGTATTAATGTGTAACAAAAGCGCCACGTTTTTTATCGCCGTCCATTGTGAAGGGGAGTCGCGAGGGGGACAAAAGGAAACGGAAGCTCACCTGTGGTTACATGCGAGACACGGGGACAATTAGAAGCGACCACTTTACCGCAGATTCGACCGAGGCTCTTCAAGGTGGAACGGAAGGGAAGCGGTCGACGTTGAACGAGGGAAACAGGTAACCGCGAGACTCGCGACGTCACCGCGCGCGCTTTTAGGGAATTAAAAGCAGAGAGGAATGAGGAGCGGAAGACGAGGGAGTCTCAGTGAAATAGTCAATACGTTGAATCACTGTGATACGGAGTACGAGGAGACACGATGTAGTGAACACTGTGGTCGCGAGAGCCGTCGAAGTCAGTCGTTGTGCGTCATAAAGGTAGGGCTTGCTGTTCGATCCAAACGATCGCCGATTTTTCCACTCAAATGCGTGTAGAGCGGGTCGTCTAAGCGGCTAACGTGATATCGTTAATTAAAATTATCGCCGTCTATTGGGGAATGGATTGAAATCGGGAATTCGATAGCCTCTGGACTTCGCCCTCGTTCCAAACCTACCGCCTCAGTGTTTACTACTCGCCTCGACACTCGAATATCACGCCTCAACCTGTAGCTGTTACCGGGTTACCGCAACTCCTCGCGAAAAGAAGACGAGTATCGCATAATGAGTTAACGACGCACAGCAATCCGAGAACTACGCGAAACGGGGGAGAGTAAGTAATCAGATGGAGTACGATCGTTGCCACCGTTCTTGTCCTATAGATAGCCACGAGAAGTAAATATAAATATATATATATATATATATATATATATATATATATCGTTGCCACCGTTCTTGTCCTATAGATAGCCACGAGAAGTAAATATAAATATATATATATATATATATATATATATATTTTGGAATGAAAAGAAGAAAACGAAAATTCCTCCCCGACGATAGTTATATATATATACTTATATACCAGAGGATACCGACGTGAATACGTTCTATTCTATATGTATAAAATTAAATATGTATGTGGGTGTTTACACACGGACGCGTACGCGCCTGATACGCGGATTCCATGCGTGTGTATATTTTTTTCGTTGCAAGTATGCGTGCGTGTATGCGTGAGTGTCGCCAATTGTGCAGGTCACTGTATGGAATACACAATTGATAATAAATTATAAAGAAACACGTGTTTACAAAAAAAAAAGAGAAGAAGGAGAAGAGGAAATATGCCTGCCCTATCTATATCCCGCTACGATCAATGGGGCGTTAATCGAGCGACGATAAAAAAAGAAGCCGTTCGCACGGGGGGGGGGGGGGGGGGGGAATATCAAGTTCGAGCGCTCGGAAAAGAAGTTTAATTTATGCCAGCGAGCCCGCCGATTCTGCCAGCGATTGGCCTCGCGGAAGTACGCCAAGCTCGCGCCATTTTATACAGTTTAAGAGGAGTTAATGCATCCAAGTGTCCCACCCAGCTGGATCCGTCGACCGCCACGGATTTCGCTTTCCAAACGACGCCGTCTTCTCCCATTAAACGCCCTCAAAAACACTCGTCGCCGCCGTCGAATCGCTTTAATTGTCGCCGATTACGCCGCTCCAGTCCGTACTCACCTTCTTCGGCCCTTACATTTTAATGACAATATTCCGCGTACGCGTGGCCGTTTATTTTAATAGAATTTCCGCATCCTATCCGCGATCGCGGGGAGCGAAATTCCATTCCGCCGCGGTTTCCCTTTGATATCGCGCGCGCCCGTAACAGTCGACGCGCATTATTTTTGTCCGTTTATTAACATTCACGCGGGGGCCGAGTCAATTGTAATAAAAGCCATCGATCCCACCGCCGGCGGATCGCGAAACGAATCGACCCATTGACACGGCCGGGGGCCGTTAACGTAAATTGGGCTATTACAACGTTCGCCGGCAGCCGAATGGTATGCAGCTGCGTCGAGCAGCCAGTGCGTCTATTGTTCGAAGCCGCTGTCGCCCACGGCGATGTAGAATTTCGAAATTTTCGAGCTGATTAAGCGGCGTGGCTAAATGTTCAAGAAAGAGGATACACGGCCGCGGCGGAGTTACCCGAGGCAACAGCGAGTGGAATAATCGAGGGAGTATACAGGTTCCGGTCATCTCCTTTGGAGAAATTCCTTCGATTCGTCAAGTACTGCGCGCGGCGAGCAATAACGTCGCTCAGGCTGTAATTGGAAGCTCGAGTTCCGTGCGTCCCGGTTTCCCTTCGACGAGCACGGGCAAATTGCGTTACGCGTCGATATTACGGCCGCTGAAATCCGTTCGTAACAAGACGTCGTACCGGGACATCAAAGGATGCGTTTAGCGGCGGTGTTCGTTAAAGGAACCGGGGCGAAAGAAAAAGAAAAAAAGAGGGGCTTTTAACCGTCAAATGTGCAACTGCTTTCCACCGAGTGGCGTACACACTGATTGATTAATAAACCGGCTCTCGGTTAAACAAAAGCATCCCGCTGAGAGGTACAACGGCGGTCGTTAGGCCGGCTCGGTGGGTCGCGTGCGGCTAAGTACGAGCCGGCGCCATTGTCGCGAGGCTTCGACTCACGGCTCGATAGTTTCACGGAGATAAAATCGAAAGGAACGGATCCGTTCGTTCCTTTTGAACTCCCCTTATTCCCCGTCGCCGGCTCGTATTCCGGAAGAAAGTTCGTGACCGGGGATGGGGTTGCGATCGCTATACGCGGACGAATCCTCTCTTCCACGTGGAACAACCTGCTGGATCTCAGCCGGATCCTTATCCGGCCCATAGATCTCTTTGCTAAGTCCGGAAGACGTCGAGCTCTTCCACCGAGATCGAATCTCTCCACGGTAGGACGAGCTATCCGAGTATCGATCGTCGAATAAAACTACCGGTAGACGTTTACCGTTCACGACGCGTCCGCGTATCGTTCAATAGCCCCCTCTGTCAACCATTCGACGGACCGTTTAGAGTTTAGGCCCTCTTGTATTCTTTCATCGGTAATCGGCGTGCTCGCGCGAAACCTGAATCGCGATATTGCTTGCTGGAATCCCGGCTCTTGTCTTGTGGACAGTAGAACGTGAAAGGGGGTGGTTGTTGATTCTACCGGCGAAAGGGGACACTCGGTTGATTCTCCAGGGAACTCGAGTTCGATATGCTTTTGGCGAGTATCAGTCCATTCGGCGTCTAAGAATCGGTTAGTACGGAAATGAATTGAGACAAGTCTCTTGACAAGCCCTCTTTAGCCAAGACTTTTTCAGTCAGGTTATAACGGAGGCATAGCCATATAGCGCGACAACGTTGCGTCAGCGAACATTCCTTTTCCCGTAGAAGACGTACTCCCACTGGCGCGATAGCGCGTTATCGCGGTATCGCGGGATCTCATTGTCGGTAAACAGGTTCCGTGCAGTGGCCGTTTGCTCTGTCTTTGTTTATACAATCGTCCGTCATACCGCGAGTGATTTTCTCCATTACACGTCCGTTATCTGCCGCGTGCTGATCGCGCGTTTCCACGATAACGCTTATCAACTGGAAAAAGAAGGAAACTCGAGAAAAACGCTTCTACGGTCGCGAATTCGCTGTCGTTGCAAAGATAAGCGGTTTTCTCTTGGTAGCTTGGTCCACGGTGTTCCCTCGCGATCGGAAGCGAAACGGAAATCTAACAAGTAGATTCACGATATCGACGCATTTTTGTCTATAAGCAACGTTTAACAAGAAATAACGAAGCAGAGCTCTATCAAATTCGCTAACATCGATAGGTGGATATCAACTGAATCTTATTAGGGGCAGCTTCTTTGGCGCCTCGCCATCCCAATAAAGCCTCACTTAAGGAAATATAATCACCCTTGTACGTGGCTACGAAGCTACCCCAAGAACCACGTCACTTCAGTTTGTCTGTAAACAGCTTCTTCCTTTCGCGACCAGAGCACTCGAAGAAAAAGCTATCGTGCAAGAAGGGAAACACCGAGGACAGGCCGAGTTGGGTCGTTTGTTTACCCGCGGAACGCGTTCTCCGAGAAATACGACGACAGGTCCCGGGACGTAGAATAAAGGACTAGAGACAGAGCGAGAGAGAGAGAGAGGGAGAGAGAAAGAAAGAAAAATGAAAGAAAGGGATCCAAGGCCCGTCGAATGCTTGAATTGGCATCGTAGCGTAGGCATAGGCCGTTCGACGGGGCCGCTCTCGCGAGGGCACGTAATGCGCGCGCATCCAGTGGCGTACCATCAGTCGTATGCCGCCCCCCTGCCCCTCTCTCCGCGCCAAGCCTGTGGCCCGCAACGCAGCGCACCGTGTGTCGAGCCGAGCCGAGCCGAGCCGAGTCGGTCAATACTCCGGGCAACGCGGCGGTGAGAGCACACGACGCTCGCCCCCGTACTCGTGCACGCCGTCGGTCGCCGCTCGCGCGAACAGATTCTTCCCCGTGCATGTAAATCTCGCGTACGCGATCTCGCCGCGTAAGGAGGTTCAATCGGTCTGTCGCCATCGCCGTCGTTCGATACCACGACAGATACCCTCATCCACGTTCGATCGCCGACCGGTATACGCGCGCACACCGACGTAACAGTACCGCGTACACGGGCAAAACAGGGCACACGCGTGCAGGCCATCCGTGTCGCTGTTACGCGAGATACGGCCGAGCTGACCGCACCGGTGCGCGCCTCCTGGCAGAGTTCCTCGGGCCCGTAGCCGAGGCGCCGCGTTACCTCCTCCTCCTACGCTACTACGCTCCTACGCGATGCGAGCCTGCTCCGTGGGAGAGCCGTGAGGGAACCGCGAAGGACAGTGTCAGGACACGTTCGGCCGCGGTAGTGAGACGACGCGCGGGGACACGCGCGAGACCGCCCGCGGGTGCTCTCCACGGGCTTTAGCGCGTGACGCGCGGATTACTCGGTTACGTGGACAGTGAGTGCATTCCGTGGGACGTATCCAAGGAGAATCGACCCCGGTGAATCTTGTCCAGAAGCTGCCCGCCTCACCGACCACATCAAGCCATGCATCCTGGAGCGTGATGGACAAAATCGCGTCCGCAGTCTGCAAGTTCCAGCTACGCCTCGCCGGCATACTCATGGATACGTGGATACTCTTCCTGTTCGTCGCCATTGCCGGTGAGTGTCTGCACATTATCTTTTTATAGCCCCCCCTCCTCTCCTCTTGATCCCTGTTGATCGGCGAACGAAATCGCCGATCGATCACCCGTCCCCGCGATCCCCGTCCGTCGACTCTTATCGATCGGACGCGGCGGCTGACGGCGTGACATGGTCCGCGTGCTGTCACTCGACGTGTCAATACGCATTACGTATGCACAACAGGCACGTGCGGCACGCCGAGTAAGTGCGTCGTATCTGTGCCATGGCTGAGAGACTCGGTTCATTCAAGAGATCCGGGGAGCGAGGGGGAGTGATCGACGCCACTTTCGTTCTCTTACCTCGCGAGCGGATATATTCCGCTTTTGGAGCGATCCAAGGCTCCGGTGCCGAGCGTCGGATCGCCTAGCCTTTCGAGGAATCGGAGCTCCTCCTCTCTCGCGTATATATCCCGCGTTCCCCTTGCTCCCCGATCCAGTTCCGGACACGTTATTTGCTCGTGCAACTGTGTCTGCCAGCTCGCTGGGGTAGGCGCCACCGAGTAAACGCGGCTCGGACAGTGCACAGAATCGTAGGGAAGCACGGATGTATAATGCCAGATGGCTGACGTTCTGGGTGACGAGGAAAAGGGGATATCAGGGAAGTCCTCTTTCTCCCTTTCCTTCTCCATCGTTCGTCTCTCTTCGTGCCTTCGCCTCCCTGTCTCTCTTCCACTCGAATTCTCGATCCATCAGACCCCGGGCACGTTACAACCTTCTATTTCAACACATTCAGGCGGATTCGTCTTCTCTCCGTCTTCCCTTGTCTCCGTCTGTCCCGCTTCTTCTTTCCCGCTCCTCCTCGTCTTCCTGCTACTATGACTCTTTCTTCCTCGCAGCCGGTTTTACTTGTAATCCACCACCGTCCCCGTCTGTCCTTTCCCGTCGTATCTCCGGCCCGTGCAGTCAGCCACCCTTCTATGTAGGTGCCCTCCTCTATTAGGTCGGCGGACACGGAATGTCCCCCATTCTCGTATCTCCTATTGCCGGATTCGAAATTCGTGTAGGGACATCAGGATTATTCACCTTGTTAGATGGGAAACATCGAACGGCTCGAAACTAGATTACACGCTCGACCTGATACAACAACACCTATTCATTTCAGTGGTCGTCTATTTTTTGGACACGTAGCTCCGGCAGATCATTCGTGTATAATAACAAAACAAAATAACAAAACTGGCGTGGTCTTCTCCAAAGTTCGACGCCCCAGCGAGAAAGCTTAGACAACTTTCTCCACTTTAGAGCAAACATAATGCTATTAATCGACTCTGCAGGAAGTTTCATAGATTGTATTGCATTAATAATAATAATAATAATAATATTTACTAACATATTACTTACACTAACATATTACGTACACTACACTAAGTAGTACTTACACTACTTAGTTTCCTTCGGTTCTCCTCCATTCCACTCATCTTATTCTTATACCAGACGACCATCAGAAACACATTGACATTATAAAGACACATCTACGCACGTATACTTGTGCAATCATCGCGATGAGTGCTCATCGAGGCTCATTTACAATGACGAAGGACGGAGAGGACGATCGCCTCGCGTATACTCGATCCAGAGACTTCGCCTTTCATCGACGCGCGCTCTGTAATTGCCCCGTGCCGATCTCGATCGATCGGGATTCCTTCGCGATCCGTCGATTTCGACAACGATCGAACGAACGCCACCAGACTCCGTCGCTTTCTCCAGCAATTCTGTCCGTAAATGGCATCGACGCGACGCTCCTCTCCCGCGTTCCCTCGAACCGGAGGCTCGCGCTAAAAGCGACGTGCCTTTGACGCAGCCAGGTCCGATTTAGAGGATTTCGCGTGAAAAAGGGTTGCCCCTGCGGTTGTTCCGCTCGCCCCGTCGCGATAAATGCGCGGAGACTCGGCGAACGTTGAAATACACAGTGAGAAGGATACAGAAAAATCTCATTTCCGTGGCCGCGAACGAGGAGCGTTACTTCGCTTCGTGGATGAAAAAAGGAAGTTTCACAATGAAGCAAATCGCTCGTCGATGGCGAGCACTCTACCCGTTATTGGTATCAAGCCGATTGGAGTTTGGCGTTCGGAAAAATCGCGCCGGAGCGATCTCGAATACGCGTTTTTGCCCCGGCGGGGGCAGATCGAGCGGAAGCGCGTTCTACTCGAACGTTGAAGTGCCCGTTCAAGTTCATTCTCACCACTCGAAACTGAACGAAGCGGATAAGCAGCTCGTTGATTCTCCGCGCTCGCGGCGCAAATATATCGCATTCTTTCGCCAGGATAGTTCCCCTCGTTACACGAATCTGGGCGCTGGCTACGATAAGCTTCCGTCTCGCTTTGTTTTCGCTGATATTAGTTTTCATTCATCGAACGTTTACGGCCTCGTAACGAATCAATTACCCGTCTCCGTCGAGCTTCGCCGTCCGTGCATTCGAGTTCCAGCCCTCCGTACGTCTCAAGATTGCACCATGCATTATTCATCGCTCAACGGAACTATCGTTCGATGCATTTTATTCGCGTTTATTCATGTTTGCCGTGCCTTTGTATCGTCATAAAGAAAGGGAGAGAGAGAGAGAGAGAGAGAGAGAGAGAGACAGTGCCCTCTTCCCCGCTTATCTTTCTCGTCGCCGTATCGGTCTCGGCGTTCTCCAGGCCAAAAAAGCGGGGCCGCTGTTTCGTAATACAAATTATCTTACTTTGAGGATAAGGAACGCGGCACAATGGCGCCAGCGGAAAGCAATTTCCTTTCGATCTCGCGTATAAGTGCCTCCATTCGACTATTATTTCGCGCCCCGAGGGGGAACTGTCCCAGGTCAATCCTTCTCATCGATTACTCCGCCTGAAGTCTGGAAACACCGCTGGAATTTTCCAAACTTTCCCACCCGACTCCGTTCCCGCGGATGTTCGCCGGAATATAACTGGGGTCGACTCGTTCCGCCAGCTAGCCACCCTCTTTCTGTTTTATTATCCGTACAGGCGATGCTTCATACCCGACTCCCGCGCGCCTCGATCTAGGAATTCTCATTAGCTTTTCGCGGCACGGGCACATTCATCAGGTGTCAAATAAAATTCGCGAGCGTGCTCCTGCCGCTTAACAAAGATCTACTCGGGAGGTGTGGCGAAACGGCGCTGCATCCCCGGTATCGTGGGTCGTCGAAACGAATTAAGAAAGTCCAGCGCGGCGGAGCCGGGTAATCCGTTATCTTTGTTGCACCTTTCTAACCCGTCCACCATCGCCCGTCGACTTTCACTCCCGAACTGAAGTTTACGACGGGAGAGTCCTCTCTATCGTCCCGTGTAACGTCCCGGACCCTCGTAATAGTCGCGTCAAACTTTAAAGTGCCTGAAATAATTAAGCGCCTCGCTATCTGCGACGCTCAGCCGAGGTGCAAAGTGATTTTCCCTTGTCCAAGAATCGCGGGCCATCTCGAGACATCTCGTTACCCTCTCCTCCGCCGTCTCCGCCAGTCCTATCACCTTTCATCGTCCCCGGGAAGACAGAAAATTTTGCTACAACTAGCCTAACCGCGCCAAGTAAGGGCCACTGACAATCCGAATGGAGAGCATTAATGTACCGGGATACTCTGCATCATTTATGCCCTTGTATCTCCACCCTCCTCCTTATTCCCGACCCAGAAAGAACCCCGTAAAAATTACCCCGGCAGGCGCATGCATGAAAAAAACACGCGGGAGGGGTGGCTCGATCGACCGTCCCGCGGGTTGGAGTCGGTGATCAGGGTCGGTTCCGCTGAAGATTTTTCGCGATACACACGGTGGGTCGTCTTGGCAACGAACTCGAATGATTTCACGGGGTCTCCGGTGCCAGCTACATCGACCGTTGTAACGAAATCGGGGGAGCAAGGGAAACAGAGACGGGCAGGGTGAGATAGGGAGGGACACGGAGAACAGGTAATGGGGCAGACGGAGAGAGGCAGGTCTGGCTTCGGTGGGGTAAGCGAGATACCCGGGTTCGTACCTGGGTAGGAGGGTAAGCCAAGGTTTCTGGAAACCCTGCCGAGAGACAGCGGTGCCTCTCTTCCAGGACGCGTATCCCTCGGAACGCGAGCAGGGGAGCAGGTGTTCTACGCGATGCACGCTTTGTCCTCGAGCTTTTTATTCCCTTACCTGGCTGAACCACTGCGCGCGGAATCCACCCGCTACGGAATAGCAGCATGGACAGCTGTGTTCCTCTGCACGCTTCTCTCTCATCCCCCTGCCGGCTGCACCGCCGGAGCACGCGATACCGCGGGGACCAGTTTTTCTTCGTTTTTATCCACGAACTTAGGGGAGACGTTCCCTCTTTTTGCGAGCTGTCCCGCGGCACGGGGAACGGGATGGGAGGGAAATCGTTTCGGGTCACGACTCGCGTACCTCGGCCCCAGCTTCGCCACGGCGAGCCCTTTGAACCAGGCACAGAGAGGCCACGGCGAGCTGCTGGGCACCTGGTGAAAGTGGGAGGAAAGCCGAAAGTCAAATATAATAGCGGGTGGGGGGGGGGGGGGGGGGTGGCACTCTTTCTCCCGCGCGCCACCCCCTTTTCTCTCTGGCTTTTCCGCTTTATTTGAAATCGATCTCTGGCTCTCTGGCCACGAGATACCCATATCCCATTCGACGAGCGCCAGGCCACGTATCGAATGGCGGAATGCTTTTTCCGTGCTTGTCGTATAAACGTTCCGTCGCCGTTGTCGGGGATTTCGCCCCGGTCATCGCGAACAAGCGGCGCGCAAAGCCCGCCGCGCCGTTTCGCATGCATTCCCCCCGAGCTTGTTATCCAGGATCTAAAACGCGTTTGTTCTCGTTTCTATCCAGCTTTTATATCCTCCCCCCAACCCCACCCTCTAACACCGGGCCGCCTAATCGAATTAACTTCTGTATCGTGTGTGCCGGTCGCGTGCACGCTTATCGATTCCCATCCCCCGCGTTTCCTCGCGTGCCGGCCCGCGCGAATCGCCGACTTACCTCTCGGTCGAGGCGTCCGCGGGGGAGTAGTGCACGCGCCATCACTCCCGCAAACTTTCTTAATGATTAGTGCCCTCGACGAAAGCCCGCCGCGGAAGTTTGGGGAAAGTTACGGCGCGATTGATCGGGCCGGTGTTAATATTCTTCGAAGTCAGAAGTTACCCCGGCCGGGATTTAAATACCCGCCGTCACGGTGGCAGATAAAAATCGCATTCCAATCTCGTAGATTCCGCGTGCGATTTTAAGCACGAATGGGAACGCGGTCGACGTCCCCTGGCTACGGAAGAATGCATTTCCTTCGTGCCTGCGATGCGACGGCCGTGAAATTGCATCGACGCTACTTTTGTCCGCGGAAGGTAGCACGTACTTTCTGCTCGCGAAAATTCTCGCGCGGAGGAACGGCCCTGTTTCGCCGTTGCCGCGTCCTTTCTCGAGCAACCCGAAGGTTCAAACCCCTCAGCCCCCGCAGCCCCACTCGCCGCCAAGCCATCCACTCTGCCATGCATGCACGCGGGCGAAGTCGAATGGGGTAGTTCGCACGGTAATGCAACAAACCGCTCCATTGCCCGCTCCGACGGAATCAGTTTAATTTCACGCAATGGCTGGGCTGCCTCGGGGACGACGGCAGGCTGGCACGGCACCGATCTTTTATCCCTCGCGTCGTTTCTACGCGATAGAAACGGCGAACGGGGCGGTTGGAAAGTTGGACTTCCGCGTATCAGGTCGTTCAATGGGAACAGTTACACTCCCGCGAAGTAATACAAGTAGGTGTCTCGCGAGGGGTAGCGAAGGGCAGCGAAGTGTAGCGGAGTATAGCGGAGGGGTTGAATAAAAAGGTAAGCTGTACGTCGTTACAGCAGATCTGTATATAACGCGAGTTAAAGTGCATGATTAGGGCAGTTACGAATCTTATCTGACAGATGGGTCAGCTCTGTCACGAGTCTCCGCGACGCTTGGCTGTGACAGGTGTCTTAAGGAATGACCTGACATTTCAGAGGTATCCTAAGAATCGCCATCCAATATCACGTGGTGAACCGCGTGGCCTTTTCCTTTAATCGATGTTCGTGAATGATCGAGCAGTTCTATTTCGACTTTGGACGAGCAGCACAAGCCCGAGATTAAATTCGGATAATTGAACCCGGCTATCTGACGTGACGAATCCGAGAATGGATAAAAAATATTTAAAAAAAAAATTAAAAGCGACTTAAAAAAATAATTGCACTAAAAAGTAAAAAATAATTTTTTCCCTTATTTAATCTGCGATTCTCATACTCTTTAAGTCGACGCCAGATTTACACCGTGCAAATGACGAGGCATCGACTTAAAAAATATGAGAGTCGTAGATTAAATAAGGGAAAAACTTATTGATTACTTTTTAGTGCAATTTTATTTCTTTGAAGTCGGTTTTAATTTTTTTTAAACTTTTTTATTTTTAACTTTTTAGTTTTATATATGTTGACACAACATGCTGAGGAGATATACGTGTACGTACATAAAATAATAATAATTAGGTGGCAATAGTCTTTGTTATTAACCAGAACTGTCAAAATATTGGGCCAATGTTGATGCAGTGTAGGATGGGACCATCGGGGCATCGCCCTCTTTCGAATAAAGAAAAATACAAACGGGTCGAATCTATAACCTCCTCCTTTTTGAATTCGCTTAAAAAAGCGAATTGAATCGCAGACGCGGCTGCCGGGCGTCAGTGTTACTCAAAATTAAGAATGAATCTCCTATGCGGTGGAGGTTTGATCGCGTTTAGAAGACACTGACTTCTATCCGTTCCCTCGTCGACGTGCTTCTTGGCTGACAAAGAGTCGCCGGAAGAATATAGGTCGAGTTTCTATGGGCGTCTTAAAGCGCATACCGACGGCGCTCCGCTCTATTGAAATGCACACACTCCTGGCTAGAAGACTCTTAAGTTAAAACGTCTTATGCGCCTGGGAATCGATCGCACTTGACTCTCTCCCCCGCGGCGTACACGCACCCTTGCAAAGAGCTCGGAATGAATGTGGGTCGCTGGGGGACAACGATCGACCACGCTGCCATCATCTAGAAGCGAACAGTCGAGGCTCTCGCAAATTTCCACGTCTCTCTTTTCGTCTGCCTGTTGTGTCTCTGATCGCGCTCGGAGCATCTCTGCGGTCGATGCAGTTGATCCGTGACACTGGATGCAAGGTGAGCTCGCCTGCGGTTCCACCCATCGATCCCTAACGACGGCTTAGCTTATGGATTTCCAGACGTCGCGATCGGCTTGTCGTACTTACGTACCCAGAATCTGCCGGATCAACTCGAACGGACTCCGAAAGCCTCGAACATCGACCGCCGTTAAATCCCATTGCAACGGGATGCAATTCTCCTGAACGTTGCCCCTGCAGCTTATCTGTTTCGAGTCGCGGCGAGTTCCTAGAGTGATAGAGTACGGACAATCACTCCAGACTGAGAAAGCCGATCCGCGGATTCTGTGGCTTGCATTTTCCCACGATATTCCGAGCCGCCCCGGACGCAGCAAGGTTTCCATGGCTGCAAACGACACACGTCGGACACGTTCGCCCCGTTCAGCGACGCGTGCCGCTGGATATCTGATTTGAACAATGACAGCGGCCGAATTGATTGAGAATTTGCCGGAGCGCCGATTCAACGTGCACTGCGATATATTAAATTCGCGCTCAAGCAGCGTGATTAACCGTCCCAGCTTGCGGTCACGGATCCACTCTCGGTGTACGTATCGGGTGGCAGCGTTCGCGGTAACGTTACCATTCGGGATCGGCCCTGCTCGGCGTTCCGTCGCGAAATTTCGAGACGCGGCCACGGTGTCCCGTTCGCGATGGCCACGTCGCTTCTCGCATCGCGTAACGACGTTACCACCACGCCCGGCAGTTTCGCGCGCCCTGACGTGCAACCGGCCAGAGTTTTACGGCGACCGGTTTGAAAACGTCGACTCGCGCGGAATCGAGTTTCCGGATAGCCGAGGAAAATTCGAATCGACGCCGCCGTTCGCCCGGCCCCTGGTGTTTCGCCCGATGTCGACGACACGGATCCGAGTTTCGGGCGTCGGGGGCCGTGCGTGCAGCTGCGTGTGCACGGAGGCTGGTAACCGAGTTATGTACTTGGTGCAGCGCGCTTACCGGCGATACGAATTACAGGCTCGTAGCTCCCATAGACGTGCGCCGCCTGTATGTTACATCGTTACCGCCTGCCTCGAGCTTCGGCGTTGACTCCCCTACGTGAGACAACAGCACGCTCCACTTGCTCCCTCACGTTCCGTTGCAATCGAAGCGTTGCATCGCTGCCTATGCAACATCACTCGTTCCCACTTTGCATTTTCCAAACTACCCTCTGCAGGCTGCATATGAAGATGCGGGGCCTCTTCTTAAAACCTTCGTACTTCCCATCCACGACCCGCCCCTTTCTACGCCCCGATCGGTAGCTATCCACGTTTCCGTAATTAATGGGTATATTAATTAACAATAACAACGACGAACGGAGGGGCCGTAACTCAATTAGCCGGTCTAGCGCGTCCCGCGGTAATACAGGCCAGGCCCCCGCGTCTTGGAGCACGCGAACGGCATGCACATTACCCTGTTACCGTGTCCTCGGAGTTGCCGCGGGTAACTCGCGACGCGAGACACGTATACGAGGAAAGTTGCGAGGCGGGTCGACCTGCATTTCTTGCCGTTAAACAATAACGCGATGAATTACCACCGGTGATTATTACGGCCCCGCGATAACCCAGGGACGGAGTGCACGCTCCCCAGGCGGAACTCGCGAGTAATTTCAATTGCGAAAGTTGACGACGGCGCGGAGGTCCGCGGGAGAATTTCGTGGTGGCAGGCCGAGCAAGTTTCGCCGCCGGGGAATATCGAACAGAGTGATTCGAACTTGTTAGGACATCGGGCGCGAGGAAAAAGCCCGCTCTGGCTTTCGATAGAATCGCGGGCGGCGGGCACTCGTCACCGTCATCGATGATTCACGCGCACAGTGTCGCGGCACGTGTTCAAGAAGCAAAAATTTGACTTTTGAAATTTTTTATTTCATTTCATGGAATTTTTAGTAAACAGTCCTCCGATATAAGAACATCGTAACTTAGTAACATAAATAACGGATTATGGTTAGTAATTAAATAGGAAATATTTACACACTGCTTTTTTCTAGTATTTATAAGTTCTTTTCTTTCTTCTTTTTTTGAAAATAAGCAAAATATATCCATTTTTGTTTTATTAATTCAAAACATTTAAAGATATGGATACGTATCAGTGGGTCAAATTATTACTTTTTTTGTCGCATCTTCTAAATTCTAGAGAGAATTAAAAAAAAACGAAACATATCGGTTCTTTCATTTTTTTACTGTAATTCTTCTTATGTCTTTTAATTTGGTATAAATTTTATCTGCTCCCGAGTGCTCCCACACAAGAAATAATACACATAATAAAACGAAAAACTAGACAAATCCGTGCTCGAATATTTATTTATAAAGGACACTGTGCTTTGAAGTCCTTCAGATTCAACTGATAGTGATGAAGATGTATAATAAGAATGAATAATTTAAAATGTATTATCAATACGAATTATTTAAAAATTTAATTTAATTTTTTTATAATTGTTTCATATGTTTGTTATTAATTTGTGTTTAAACGTATTTAAAAAAATATATATTTTATTTCTTTTACTTCTATTATGTTCAAAAATATATTTGAAACAATTATTTTATGTTGAAAATGATTTTGTGGGGGTATAAATATGATTAACATATCAATTACGTGTAAATAACTATATCCTAATGGAAAATTGATTTTAGATTTTTTTTCTCTGATATACTCGATACACTGTGCGATGGTGATAAGTCGAAGTGGGCTCATTAGTTAGCCAAAACAGCCGACAGACACGTACCTTCAGTAGGGTGTCCCTTGTAATGACTTTCTTTTTTAAATTTAAGAATTCGATCCGAGACGTCCACTAATTTATTTCCCTTTTGGTGTGGTAAAATTTCGACTCGATCAAACAACGATTCGGCTCAAAATTTCGAACGAAACTGCGCTCTTGCAAACAGCTGTTTTTTAATATGCAGCCCTGCATGTAAGCCAATGTGCGATGGAACCAGAGTTGAGACTATCTATTATCGATATCTTATCGATAAAGTATTAATACTTAGGTAACAATAATCGAAGAACGAAGGGTGTACGTGTTTTCCATTTCTCCCGTCTTTGGACTATGGCGTTAAATACCTATTTATGCATCCCAGCAACCTCTGTTCCAAGTGAAAGATTATTTTCTGCAGGTGGACAAATAGAAAGAAAAGAAAGTTTACAGTATATCGAAACTTTAAGCTTCTTGAGGCAGAGTTCAGAATAATCCGATTGCGCCGAAATTTTGCATACTTAACTTAGCACACCAAAAGGAATAAAATTAGCGGGCGTCCAAACACTTTATCGCACCTCCAATTCTAAGGGACACCCTAACCTCCGTTACGTGGATATTGTGGAAGGTACGCGGAGCATCGATCGGCCTCTGTAAGAAGGGAGAATAGAAGACGTTCTAGTTAGTATATAGGCGTTATTTACATATTATACGCGGCGCATAAAGTAGCGGCAGAGACAAGGCTACACGTTTCATTTTGCTCGCCGCTTTATGCGCATCCTTGGGCAGACGGGTTGGCTGGTATGTAAGGCGCGTCTGGTCGCGACAAATGATCATCTCGCGCCGTCTGTTACAATGAAAATACATACTGTAATAACGCCGAGCACGTTCCCTTACACGCTCGCTGCCCGTGGTGACGTGGTAGTGGCGCGTGTCAGCTGGGTGGCAAATGGAGCTTCAAGTATTGCAGATCGTTGGAGGGACGGGGGGGGGGGGGGCAAGCCTTTCGTATTTGCAAAGGGAGACTTAGCATCGTCTCGATACGATTTCTAACTACTCCAGAGCGCTACCCAACTACTCCATCTCTTTCCCTAAACGCGTCTCATTTGCCCCCGTTGCTCGTCAAGTTCGTTCACCCCGTTGCGCGGTCTGCCCACCCTCGCTGGGCTAACCACAAAGCAGAAGTCGCGCCATTCCGCGATCCCCAAACGCGCCCGGCTCCATTGAATCCCGTTTCAGCAGCAATTCGATTCGCAAACTGTATTTCTCGGGGGTGTCGTCGCGAGAACGTAACGACTTCATCCCCTTTCGCGACGCGGGTGTAGTCCTCGCGAGACACACACTTGGGTCAAGGGTGGTTGAAAGAAAGAAGCGCGAGGAAACCAGCCGCGCGGAGCATCTGGCGAGTTTTATTAGCGATCGCGTCAAAGAAGCTTCCCGCGGCGAGTGTCTTAAAGCGGCGATGAGAACACCGGGGGGGTGGGCCTGGGATAGAGCAGGTCGTGCGTCGGCATCGTCGTCGTCGCCGCCTGTGCCAGGAGCTCCGCGGAACACTCGAGACGAGACCGTCGGCTCGCGAGCGGGGGCGGAAGCGAGTGCCACTATAGCGCCGCGAGTGCCCCGTCGCCAGCCAGTCCACTCAGACCTCCTCTTTTCTTCTCTTTTATTCTCTTTTGCCCGCTTTTCGCTCCTTTTTTTTCTACCCTCTCCTCCTTCTCGGAAACGGGACTTTCTCGCGAGAGCTCCTCCACGATCACACGATTACATTGTAGAAGGTTCGCGGGGCCGTTTTGCGAGCCAGCTTGACGAAAACGCGGCCAAGACTCGCGAACATTGAAATTTTTTTACACCGCCCGGGGGGTGAATGGCTTCATTATTGCACGTGTTTAAAGAGGAGTAGTTTTTTTATGAGTAGGTACACGAAAGACGTTTCAATGAAATTCCTCTGCGCCCTCCTTTGACTGGAATATAACAGAGTCCTAGGAAGGGCACACGCCGCCATTGCGTTTACCATTTTCCTCAACCTCCTCTAGCATTCATCCATCCGTGTTTCGACTCTCCTCTCTCTCCACCCACGTTCTCCCTGCAATCCCTCTCTCTCTCTCTCTCTCTCTCTCTCTCTCTCTCTCTCTCTCTCTCTCTCTCTCTCTCTCTCTCTCTCTCTCTCTCTCTCTCTCTCTCTCTCTCTCTCTCTCACTGTTCTGGCATCCTCGCATCGCCCCCGACTCCATATATTTCCGCGTCGGTGTGCACATGCACGTCGCGATCGTGCGCTAGATTCGCGGTTCCCGTGTTTCCAAGATTCCTGGACTGTGTTTACGCGGCGCGCGGCTGCAACGATCGGGATATTCCGCGGATATTCGGCGGAAACGGCACGGAAGAGGGGAAAAAGTTATAGGCGGCATTACGGGCGAAATTGAAATACCACCTTTTACGGTCACCTCCTTGCTCTTTTTTCGCCCGCTGCCAGTCGATGCCCCGCTGGCGCACCAGCGCCTCGTTCCAATTAATAAATTCTCCGGCACCGCGATGATGATATTAAGTATCGATTTGCACCAGCTCGCAACCCCCCACCCCCTCCCCCGTTATACATCCACCCCGGCGCACGGTTCAAAGAGCGCGCGGGCCGTTAGACTGTTAAAACGCAATAAAAGTAGGGGCGGTGCTTTATCCGTGCGCAATCCAGCTGGAAATTAATGGCTCTTGCCGCGGCGAAACTTTCGGCGGACCGTTGAACGGGAAACAAGCGCGTTTCCAAAAACACTGCTCCGCCGGACAGAAGTCATTAACGCGGCTATACGGTCCAAGTTACAGGGCGGAGAATCCCTGTTGTGCAACGCTCACGGGGACTTTTCAACTTCGCCTATAAATCGTCCGACCGAAATTCGCCTGGGGATTTAGCGACGGTGTCGGGGTCGCTCGTAATTTTCGTAGACGGGCGCGATCTCTGGATCGAAACGCAACGGCGACGGTCAAGACCCGGCACCGATTCAGTTTTACCCTCTCTTTGTGAAGAGATTTCGGGCATCGAGGGTGGTCCGCGGGCCGACGTGACTCGCGACAGTTCGCACCCCACCCCCCCCCCTCTGTTATAAATTCCGCGAGTTTGAAACGACCGCGACGATGCGGCTTCAACGAATAACACCGTCGGTCATATTTCAGGGGACGCGTGTCCCTCGATACACCCTCGCTTTATGAAAATTTAATACGCTCGGACGTATTAAGGGAACAAGCTTGCCGAGTTTTCCCCGGAACTATGATAACGACTCGCCCTCGGCGAGCGTTCTATCATACATCGAGTTTAACCTAAGTGCCTACTTCTCCAACTCGAATTCCCCGCTCGGACGCGCTTTTCCGATGAACCTTACCGAGCATATTAAAAAAGTTTCGCCCTTGGAATTCGAACGGCTTTCAATCGGGACCCCACCCCTTCCGATTCCATGTATTCCCTAATTAAAAAATTCCACGGAATATCGAACTTGCGGCTGCTCGAGCCTCGGCCCCTGCCTTCGAGCTACCCCAACTTAGCCGGCTAAGAAAGAACTTCGAAATTTCCCGCAGCCCGGTACGGATAATTTAAGGCGAACCGCTGATTGGAAGCTCGTTTCGTACGATCCGTTGGAACGATTTTCCGGCTCATATTCCGGTCAGTGATCGACAATCGAGTAGCATCGCTGCCCCCTTGTGTTATTCATAGGAGAATTCGAGCTTCGGAAGGCAACGCGATGCGCGACGGTATAGGAAGCAGCTCGCCGGAGGCGATTCGGTAATTGAACGAGCGCGGGCGCTCTCGGATCGGCGCAGATTCAAAAGTCCCCGCGGCTGGTTTAATTTCGCGGCCTTCGAGCGCAGAAGTCGATAATGAACGAGGCGGGGGAGGATATCGAGACGGCGGGATAAGTATAGAACGCGGCTACCTAGTGGCACTATTACCGGCGATCTCTCGAATCGTGCCTCGAACCAGACGGGAAACAGCGGGCGCGAAGCGAACTTAGCCGTGGTTAAATTGGTTTCATTGGAGCGCGGCGTAATATCGCGACGCGCTGTGGCCTGTAGAAGGATCATTAGCGGGCCTTTCTTTTCGTCGCGACTAATCAATTACCATGGCTGCCTGGTTACCTCGGTTCGCTCTTCGTTCCCCGTCTTTTTCACCATGATTATTCTGCTCGGCTGTTTGAAACGCGACAGACGGATTCTGAGATTACTCGCGTCATTTAATGCTCCGTTAATTGCTTGTTCGGAGCCGCGCCGGTTGCGTTACGCCTGCATAGGATCGCGCGAGCGTGGATCGAGTACGCGTCAAGATTGCACACGCCGGTGGGTGTGTTGAATTACGAGACACGGTCCCGCGTCAGTGTGTCGTCACCGTTTCTGATTCCCGCTCCAGTTTCTGAGCGGCGTTCGTTCCTGCGGTAGCATTTGCACATTCGTCGCGACATCTGTCCAATATCTGCCTGACAACTCGCCCCCGCCCCCCCTTTCGCCGTCTATTTTCTCGTTTCCTTTCGATTCATAATCCACGGATAGGCCAGGGGCCTAAGTACGTCGGTGATAACGGCCGTCGATCTTTTTCTTCAACGCCCGAATACCAGAGTCTATTCTAAGTAGGCGCCGATATCGATTCGTTTAAAGTCGACGGGGGAGGATCCGTGGGGGATTAATCGCGGGCTTGGGAAACGATACGAGGGTTGCAGAAATCCTGCCGGTGTCTTTCAGCCCCGTCCAATTAAGTTTCTCGAGGAGAAGGGACGTCTCTTCTTGCGCCCAGGTACCACGTCCCCGTTTCGTTATGAATACTTCATCCGGCGGAGAGTGTTCAGCATTCAAGCCGGAAAAACAAATATCCGGGCCGGTGTCTCGGTATTCCGTGAGGGATGCTCCCGCGAAGAAACTCCATTTCTCGGGATGGATATACACGGGCAAGGGGACAGCGGCGGTGGTCCTCCCCGTCATTCCGCATTCCGTGCATCAGGACGGATTAAGTTTGTGCACGAGCGTAGACTCTGCGGCTCTTAAATTGCGCTGATCTGGCCTGGAGGATCCTCTCTTTTCCAACGGAGGTAGTCCGTCCTCGCCTGGAACCATCGCAAAACCCCTCTGTGCAGGCATCCACGGGGATCCAAGCGGCGACCTCCGTTGGCTTTTCACCGAATGCCAGCCGGTCCGGGGAATTAGATCAAGCCGCAACGAGAGGGGGGCCTCGTTAGGACCGGTCACTCGCGTGGTCCACTTAGCTTTACGCTTTACGCCGTGGCACATGTAAACACGCCCGGGCGACTTGGCCCGTCTCGCTTTGAATGCAAAGCCTGAGACGCCGAGGCCGCGTGCATTTAGATGCGACCAGCGGGAGTAACGAGCCTCCTTATGAATAAAGTATCCCCGTGGATCGCGATGGCGATAAATTTAGGTCCGCCCCCCCCCCCCCCCTCCCCCGAGCGCTAGTTACTGCCCGAGCTACCTGGCCACTTCCTCGCGTCGCTAATTTATCCTCTTAGACCGGGCAACGCCATTGACGGGGTGCAGCGTCGGATTAATTGCCGCGGCGATGAGCAATAATTTGATGGGATCAATTACATAATGAGCCCGCCGTTATTGGCGTAACGAAGAATAATGATTCGCGCGGCGTGGTCCATCGAGGCTACGGGCCGCCGATAACGACGACTTCATTATATTGATTAGCCGGTCGTTAGGTTAATCGACGTGTCAAGATGACGCGTCGGCGCCGCCTTTTACCTTGAATTCCGGCGACATTCGATTTCAGAGAGCTGGATAGCGTCCCCTCGTTAGCCTCCAATTTAATTGTCGAACCTCGCGTATTACGAGGCACGTCGAAGCTTTTCTTTCAGGGGAGAATCACATTCCCTCGGCTGTTTCATCTCGGGAAACGAGGTCTCTCGCGTAGCTAGCTAATAGTCGCCGGAGCAGATGCCGCGACGCTCCATTTTTCAAAGGAACAAGCGGCGAACGTTGCGCCAGCTGCGATCCGCGTCAGCGCCGCGCCGGGTCGCGCATTATCAGTCGAATGCCTCCGTGTCCTGAAAATTAAATCAGACCTCGACAAGACCTCGTTAAGGCTCGCCGCCTCCTCGCGCAAGCTGCATGCAGCGAGGCAACTGCGTATTACATTAATCTTTTACATCGTATCGGTGCCACCGGCTTGCAAGCCCGGCAATGCACCGGCTCCGCAGTCGCGAGCGTTTCCAGTTACAAAGGAGCGCGGCGCGTTTCGAAGGCGAGCAACTTTTTCGCTCTTTCAGCCGGCGGACTCGACCCTGTTCCCCGCGCATGATGCCGTCGTGCAGGAGCCTGGTATTATATAACAGAGGGATGCAGCAGCTTGCATACATTAAATCCCGCGTTTCGTGTCAAGGTTTCGAAGCCCTCGGAGAATCGATCGGCGCTATTTAGTATCTCGCGGACGTCCATAGTTGAGGAGCTGATGCTCGATCGTCGGGTGTACCTCGCTTCGAGAGGGTCGCCGCTCGAGTTTCGGGTGTACACAGAGATGCGCCGAGGACAAGTGCATTCCGCGAGGCGCGCTATCGCGAGAATGCTCGCCTGCCCTGCCCTGAAATTGATTAAGATCGCGCTGCAGCGCGACTCGCTGACGTTAAATTACTTTGCCAAGAATCTCGCGGCGCAATGGGACGCATTACCGTTCCAAAAATACTTGCCGCAACGTGCATACCCGCGCGACCAGGGGAACGCTAATGGCGTCCGTAACGGCGATAAGGGGGTGGAGGGGCAACTATTGTTGCGAACGCACTCGTATTTCCTTGCATTATCGCTACGTCATTGCGACACGATTTCGTGCTATTCACCCCCGCTGCCGTCCCGCGCCACAATAGCCCGTGGGTATTTTATTTCGCCCCCGAGACCCATCCCCGGTGTATTCTCCGTCTTGCCGGTCACGTCCATCACCGGGCATCGTGGCCGGGGCCGTCCCTCTGTAAGAGTCGTCTGGATATTACTCGGTGATTGCGAGCTTTCCACCGAAAGCCTTCGCCCCGGCTGAAAATTAAATCAAGCCTCAACGAGGCCTCGTTAGGACGGGTCGGACACCCTGTGTCGGGATGCTCGCCTCCTCTGATCTATTCGCACGCCTCCGGTAGACAGGGCGAAGGCTGCTCCTCAAATAGATGGTCACGCTCCCCGAAATAACCGGTAAAAGTGCTCGATGGATAAGCGCACCTGAAAGTGCCCGTCCAAATTTCAGCCTCCTCTCCACGCGTCTTCTACTTATTTCGTCGCGCGATGAAACACCTCTTTCCCGATCCCACGCAGGAATTACGAGCCATTCACTGAGGTCACTCGGGAGGAGGAGTATTTTAAAGGTGCTCTCGAGGCAAGCCCTAGAGAACTTGCCAGGTACACACTCTCGCAGAACTCCAGCGGAAATAAAGAACGGGGGTAAGTTACGAGGGAAGCGTTCCAGTCCCCGCGTCCACGTTCGCGGAACTTCAATCTCGAGTCGCACTATGTAGTACACTGTCCCAAAGTTCGTCGGCCAGTTGCTGAAACACCGGGTATATATGTTTCCCGCGTTGGACAAAATGTTTCCGTTAAAACGCCTGCTCCTCTTCCTGGACGGTTAGCTCGCATCTGTTGCCCCGCTCGCGCGGCAGCGAATAAATCGCGAATACGGTATTGATTTTGCGCGGGACGCCGACTGAAAAGAGGAAGGCGAACCGGCGACGGGAATAAAGCGACCCGCCACCCCCCCCCCCCCCTCGTTCCGCTCTCTCTGTTAATCGGTTTACTTTCAGAAAGAAAAAAACAGGAATTTACATTCGCCTCGGAGGCATTGGGGGCGGTTTTTGCGGGGCGACCGACGGCTTTTCCCCGAGTCGTCGATGTCGCTGAATTATACAAGGCCGCGGGAGGGCCCCGGGCGGCGGTTCGCGGGACCGTCTGGCAAAGGTTTACATTGCCGGTTGACGCGGGCCTCAGCCGCCTCTTCCTCGCGGTGATTTCCTCGGCGAACCAAGCCAGCGGTGTCGGGCGTCGATTCCAGGGCGAGGGAACTCGCTGGAAATTCCGCCGCGCGTAGGAGGAGCCGTGGCTCGGCGAGCTTGAAACGTTTGGCAGGACGCGTCGAACGAGAGGGGACGTTTGCTTTCGCACGGCATTGTCTTTGACGCCCTGTCGACATCGTGGGCGGGACGGAGCGACCGGTACCGCAGGCCCTGCTACGATCTGCTCGTCATTCGGCGACGAGGGCGACCTCGGCGATAGTCGACCCCGAAAAGATCAGGGGGAGGGGACTTACGGTCGAAGAAGCTCGAGGTCGACGAGACTAAGAAAGGGAGTTGTAACGCGATTCGGTGCTCGTGCAGCACGATCCGCTGAAACAGCAGAAGAAAATCCTCGGTAGTAACTGACGAGGACCAGCTAGCTCGTCGTCAGCATCTTCCTCATCCACCGCGACCCTGTGTCCCCTCGGCTTCCTCCCCTCGCACCCTTTACCGAAGGAACCAGTAGACGGTGGGCCCCGGCGGCCACCTGCTTCCCGGCTTCCTGGTAATGCTGATGAAGCGTCTGCCCGTCAATTAAACGCGATTTCGCCGGCAATTAGTGGAGTTACCGTCGACCTTCCGCCTTCTTGCCGCCAGCCGGGAACCCCCTCTGGTTTTATTTGCCACCGTTTCTCTATGGAGCTTCGTTAGATTCTTTCTCTCAGCCGCTCGCCTGCTAATGGTCCAGATGCTTGTTCATTTCGGCGGAGGAGCAATTACCCCGGATGTGTGGGCTGAAAAAGAGGTAGACAGCGAAGCGCGGGTAATCTGTTGGCTCTTTGTGGGCCACCGCAGATTTTCTATCCAGTTTCTCATCCCCCTTCGACGCCTGCTGTTGACCTGTCCCGTGAACGTCGCGCGACTCGGTGCGAGTCTTTTTGCTAACAATAACCAATCTGCTAACTACTCTGCCGCGTCACTCTTCAACTCTGCGCAAGCCGGTCCGACTCTAACTTACCTGCGAACTCCGTCAAACAATCCACCGACTCACTAACGACTCCCTCCTTCAAAAAGTCCGTCCAACTCTGATCGATGACAGTGCGAAGAAGCTGCATTCTTTACGGGTACTTGTCTCCCTGCGTTTAAAACTCACGGCAGCCGTTCACGCTTCTCGTAATCGATCCTCAAACCCACGATAGCTTGACGAGGCACACGACGTCGGGTCTCGTTACCCAGCTCACAGGTTCGTCGTTGAATTCGCGCCATCGATCGAGGCGTACATCTCGACGAGTGTACATTAGGCTCAGAACGCAGTTAACCCGAATTCCCTGGTACCTACAGATCGTCTGCTAAACTCGCGCGTACCGCGTAGGTACGAGGGAACAGCCCGCACAGCGACGTAACGAGAAATGGCCCCTACTCGCGCACACCCCGCCGATCCCTTTTGTGCAAGCTTACAGAGGGAGGCCGATCGCTGTGAAACAGACTTCCTCATATTTCTAAGAGCGCGCGTCGCAAACTGTACATCACAATCTACCCGAGCGTTCGCGGTTCCCCAATCGAAAGCGGGATGCAGTCTAGTAACATCGAAATTTCATTCCAAAGAGTGTCGCCCGTACATAGAGTTGGACGCGTCCCACAGCGAGTCTAAGCGCCAGGCAAGGCGGAGGGTATAAAGTGTCGCTGGCAATCCCGTTTAATCGAGCATAAATCGGAATGAAATTTTCACGACAACCACCGCCAGCTGGCCCGTTATTCTATAAATCGGTTAACGTTGTTTTTCGCGGCGTTTTAATACCGCGAGCCATCCGAAGCCCATTCGTCCGGGTCGCTTTAATATCGCTCGCCAGCCGCGCACTCGTATCCTACTTACGGCGGCCATCGGCCGCGGTAATGAAAATGCCTGGCAGTCCTCGGGGTGATTAACGTTCGGGCTAGAATAAAATATCGTCGCGGCGCGCTTCGGTCAGCGGAGCCTCGTAATTCAAGTTTCTTTCTACGGCGCGGACGAACGGCAGGCGTATATCAATCAGAGAGTAGGTAGGTATATGTGCGAACGCCTGGCGATTGTTGGTTCGCGGGAGGGAGGAGGCCTCTTTGCAATTCCGCTCAGCCGGCGATTCAGCTACCGGAATCCTCTTACCGCAGCCGGTGCCATTGTCCGACGCGAAACTCGGTTCGATCGCTTCCGGTGGCTGTGGTCGGAACGCCGGGAATGCCTGCATCGACTTAATAACGCCGGTGCGTGTCGATTCTGTATTCAAATTGGCCGAAGGAGATGGCCAGTCGAGGGCTGTCCGCGCGGGCCGAACTCTCCAGCTCGAGTAGCAACCGTTTCTCCATTTCCTCGGGCCCCCGTAACCGCGTTACCCGTCCAACCCTCTCCGTGTATCTGTTCCTCGTTCGCCCTCCGCGCCGCGCTTCTCGCCGCTGCAAGAAAATTGATCGAGCAATTACGCGAACTCTCCCGGCTACTCCTGACCGTTTATCGGATTATCGGTGGACGGCTGGAGGTCGATGGCCCCCGACTTACCTCGCCCCCCACCCCCCCCCCGTTGAAAATAATCGAAACAGAGAGATGTAGGGACCGGCGTGAAATCGCATCGATCGCGACACGACTGAATAACCCGCATTCGCCAAGCCGATGTGCCAACCTTAGCGTAAAACGGCCGCTCGACCGTGTAAGCTGGCATTGCAGCCGCGCACTCTTGCCCGTTCCGCTGCAACCGATGATCGATCACGCTTTCCGACACCGTATTGCTGTCCCATCCGCGATAAAGCGTACGGTATATCACTGGAGAAGCCGCAGCGCGTATTCTGCGCGCGGCACTAGTGATTGGACATACACGATCGTCATAGCCCACCCTGAGGCTATTTAAACAGTGGCGGCAGTTGCTCCGCAGTGTACTAAACAATGGTGACTTGGCGAGCGACTATTTCCACTATTTCCGCGTAACGATTTCACCCCTATGTACTACTTACACACGTCTTATAAAACATCACGGAGAAAGAAGTAATGGGGCAGTTTGCGAGTTCACGAGGGACGCGCCATCCAGCTTAAGGATGTATCGGACGTAGGGTAAACTCCGTAAGTCCGTGATAGTTTTAGAATTTGTCTAGTAACTGCTAATATTTACATATTCTGAAAGTGAGTCTAGGATACAATGATAGGTCAGACATCAGAGAAATAAATAATAGGTTAACAGAAATTTACTAAGTATATTTAATTGAAAGTATACAAAATTAAGTTGTCATGACATGCTCTGGTTACTCTGTGATAGCTCTGGTAACTCCGTGATAGTTCTCGCTAGCTCGTGATATGGCCATCAGCTACTTATTTTTATATTATTTTATATTATTTTACATTAGTTTACATTAGTTCAAATTAGCTTAAATTATTTTACATCATTTTATATTATTTTATATTATTGTTATTCTGTGTATAATCAATCGTTTCATGATCGTTAGACGTCTGAGACGTAAGGAAACATGGTATCTGGTATTTGTCAACAGAATTTCTCGAACAGCACAATCAGAACCGCAGGCTCGGGCGCACGAAAAATAAGAATTTAGTCACGTTTCATAAGCAAAAATAACACTGATGCTTTATTGTATGATAATTTCAAGAGTAAGACTTGTTAAAGTGTGATTTTACCATCACTTACCTGCAGTTTCAAATTTCCATTTATCTTCTAAAGCACATATAATACATAATCAAGCGATCGTCCACAACTAGCACGAAATATTTCACGAATAATGCGCTGCGGGAACAAGATGTTCTCTTACTCTATCACACTAACTTAAATTGACTAATTATTTTACCACAACATAAACTAGAAGATCAACAGTGTCTGTTAGCTTTTGTTCCATCTAAATTCAGTCAGACAATTTCGAGTTACAGATAAATGAAAAAGTATCACGGTGTAACCTGTACCACGAACTTACCCGAGTTTACCCTACAATATTAGGCAAAATTATAATAAATTTGAAATACTTAAATATCTACGTCTTACGCGTAGTAAATCTAGATGTACCTAAGGAAGTCGAACGACAGTTGGAGTCTTATTTTTACTCCTAGAATGGTACTTTTCACTTTACAAATGCCTTTTCAAGCATTATTTGCTAAACTTTTATCAGTGAAAATGCCCATAATTCACAATTTTCCCAAGTTATATAATTTATTTCTTTAAAACCGCGTAGAGAAAAAAAATTGAAACTAAGCAGACATTTTTATTTATTCATATACCTACTACATCTACAAAAATTCCAGACATTCGTACCATTTCTTCGCTATTTTTCAGCGGTTTTATCTGTCGAGATCGTCTTTTTCCATAAGAGCAAAAATCAGTGAAAATTAAAATCGTTAGAACTCAGCAACCGTTCAACTTGGCAGCATTTCGAAGATAGGTTCGATACATCCTTGAACACTTTAATGCCGGCTCCCTTATATCGTCATCGTTCCCGTCGGTTTATTGGTTCTTGAAATTAAACTTGGGAATTGCGAGGTCGGCTCAGTGGAGTTATCATCCCTTGCCTACTGTGTGCTCGTTCGCCCCTGCCAGCCCGTTTGTGCATCCTCTACTCTATAAGCCTTCGCACATTGGCCCGTGGAGTTGATCGATGACACGTCCACCCGCGCGCTCGTCATTATCCCCTGGCCGCCTGTGCGCTCGACTTTCCAAGGAATATGAAGTGCACTTTGACCGGCGTCAAATTATCCGCCGCTCCGAGCGCGACAAATCGCCCTGTCCGCGGCAATCGCGTTCTTCATCGACCTCGTGCTCTCGCCACCGAGTCAATAGAGGAGCACCCCTTTGATCGTATCTTTTATTGACACTGCGCCCGAAGTTTCCCCGACGCCCTCGCTGGGAACGCCACGGAGGAAGCCACTGACAAGAGAGGAGGAATACGAAGTGCAGCTTGTAATCGACCCAGGATCCCGCGTTTTTCCTTCGCCCCGTGACTCTGATCCCTGTCGAGAAGCCAATTCGACATCCACCCTGCTCCTCTTTGATAGTATCTCTTATCGACACCATAGCTAAAGCATTCCCAAGGCCCGGCTCCGTTTCGAATCCGTCTCGAGCGAGGGTTGCCGGGATGGACAGGGGTCGCGTCACCCCATAGACTCGCTAATCGGGGCCCCACCCTCGTTATTCAGCCCCCCCCGATCCAGGATCGATCGGGCGAGCATTTGCCGTCACGGGGTTGATGGTCGTGGAGACGTGATAGGGTCCGTTGGAAACCGGTCACGAGAGCATTCGTTACGTTTTTATTTGTTTCGGCTGGGGGGCAGAGGCGACGATCGATCCTCGGCGGCGTCGCCACCGCCGCCACCTTCCATCGCCTCTTTGCCTTGGTATCTCGGTGACTTCGCTCTACCTACACCAACCTAATCGATACTCGACCCGAGTCGTCGTCGATTCGACCGTCTGCTCTCTTTCTCGAGCCAAAGGGACGCCGTCGACGACGACGACGAAGACGACGAAGTCTCGGCCCCGGGGGCCTTCTTCTTCTTCTTCTTCTTCTTCTTCCCCGAGCTTTTGTGTCGCAGGCGCGATCTAGCCGCTTGATCGCGCTCCAGAGCGCACGAGGATTCTGCTTGATTCCCCCCTGTTGACCTTCCGCCCTGTCCTTCCAAGACGGCACGTAATTATCGGGCACAAACTGGATGGCACTGCCAAGGATAATGCCAGTGGAAATACGTCCTCCACTTTCTTTATTCCCTCCGTCGCAGCATGTTTCTCCGCAGCGACGTCGAACTCGCCCACCGAGATAGATTTTCCAAGGCTATTCCCCGCGACGCCGTGCGCCCCAGTGTGAACCGTTAAAACGGAGCCCGTTGTTAAACGAAAGGGTTTCTCGGACACCGGGGGAGAAATTTCCTCCAAGAGCTCTCGAGCATCGCCCCGCCCCTCGCCTCGCCCGGCGCACAATGTAAAACGGTAATCTCGTTTTCCGCGTTGGATGCGCGACAGGATGATCAAAGAAAACGTCGGGGAGTCCGGGTGCCGGGAGAAATGAAGGCCGTGGGAGTAACGAAATTACAGTTCGCAATTTTCACCGGGGTCGTTGTATCGCCGCACCGGAAATGTGACATTTTAAATTGGAACGGGACAATCGGGAGTTTTAATTTGCCAGCGGAAAAAACGAACGGCCCTTGGCAAGTTTTTGGTCCATTCAAACCCGCGTCCCTCTCCCCCGTCACCGTTTAATTGGACAACGCATTACGCGGCTGGAGGGGGAAGGGGGTGTCTGTTTAACGCGCGCATCAAGATCGAGCGCGCGCCGAGCCTCCGACTCTAATGTGTTATGAATTATGCACTGGGAGGGTTAAGTCCCTTTTAGTCCCCCGGCTTACTTTGACGAGCCTCGCCCTGCTCTTGTATCATTATACTGTTCAAGTAGAATTACCAGCGCCGCCCGCATTTCGTAGCGAGGCACAGTTATTGCATAATTTCGCCGCGCGGCCTCCCCCTCCCCCCCCCCCCACCTTGTCCCTTAAGCCTTTGAGGACGAGCGCCCAAGCAGCTTACGCCAGAGTACAGAAACACCGACAATCGTTGCCGGGACGCGGTGTCGCGGCTCCTCGCCGGCAATTTCGCCCGGGAAACATTTACTAATCGGAAACGGGGAAACGCTTAATCCCAGGTAACGCTATCAACGCCAGCGTATCGAGAGCCGGCAGCTTCGATAGCTTATTAATTCGATAAAGGATGGAAGCTCTCTGGAGAGATCTTCGGAAGGCAAGAGAGAGAGAGAGAGAGTGGCTTCGCAAATATTTCCTCGCATCCGCCACGGTAGTCGTGGAAACTCGTCTTTCTTGATCCAGAAGTTAAATCAAGGTATCTAATTGAATCCAGTTAATCCGGGGTAGAACTCGAGCCCTGGCCCTACCTTTCGATACTTCGCTGGAGGGTGTCGATCAATTTTCCAGCTGATCGGATTAGTGCTCTGTACGATCTTATTAATTTCAAGCTGCCCTTCCGCTCGTATCCTATTCCGGCTCGCTGGCCGCTGTTTCTCTTAGGGGGAATTTCGCGGGAGCAGGAGTCAGACGAGTCCGTGGAAGTGATTCTGCGTTTCAAGCCGTTGAGTCGGCTACCTTTCTTTAGTCCTGGACAAGGAATTACTGTTCCTGAGAACGAGGCTTATCTCCCGGCCGCGGAAGTTGCCGTGACGGAAAATGGGCGGGTGTGCATCTATTTTCGTTCCCCGGTCACGTAACTACTATGCGGACGTACATTACGCCTCGCTACTCGCGGGTATTCATCGAGGTTGTGGCTTGCACCTACGTAATGACGCATTCCACGGGCATTACGGGTGGAAGAAGTACAGCCGGGTACTTGGGATGCACTCGGGTGCTGCGTGGAGGGACACCCTTGAGGGTACGGGTCGCCAAATGTGTCACTCGCCACTCATTATGGGATGACAGGGGCCCAAAGTGTCCGTCCACTTTAGTACGCCCGACACCTTAATGTACATATTGGTCTTCAGGAACTGTGCGAAGTACGACAACCTTCACCCTACCTACTGCTTTTACGGCCTAATTATACCCCTTCCGCGCGGGCTACGCACGGTTCACAGGTAACTGGACCTATCTCCGAGTTTCATTCATCTTCTCTGTAATTCCATGAAAAGGTCTCCCCTTTGATTCGTACCATCGACGGTTCTTTGTCGCTGGTATACTTGTAGCGACTTATCTTAATGCTTCCTCCGTGCCGCGGAGTATAAAGTTTCCACGGATCCTTTGATCAGTGCTGGACTTTTTAGAGCGGCGCTGCACGGTCTCAGATCGATCGATCGATCGATCGTCCGTCCTCGTCGATGGAAAATATTTTTCCGACGAGTCACGGCCTCTGAGTTTCCTCCGCGTATTTATAGCACGCTTTTACCCGCCACTTCCGCGAGAGACGGCGTATCGCGCGATAAGAATTGCAGGCTCGACCTCTCGCATGACCGGGTAATTTATACGGTGATAATCGAGGTAACGAACGAGAGGCAAATAAAAGTTACCATTTTGAAAGCTGATGCTTGTCACCCGCTGCTCGCATTTTCCAATGTAATAAGTGTCCCCCGATTAAAACTTCTTTGTAACTTTTTTGCTTATCGCATTCAGTGTTCTGAGCTCTGCCTTTGGCGATCGTAGGCAATTCGCGAGCGCGTTTCTATGTAGTAAGTGCATTATTTGGGCGTTCTATGTGGAATATTTTTACCTGTCCGCGAAATCCTCGCTATACCTGGAAATCAACACGTGTCCCACAGGCACACTTCAAACTTGGCCACGGCGCAAGACCGCCTGTATTTTTATTGCACCGTCAAGTAGTCAGCCAGCGAGAAATCACGAGTGGAAACAACACGGTTGTTACATGCACGAATTTAGAGAAGTACGGGTCCGCACAGCTGCCGCCGAAACGAAATTGGCAAGGAAACAATTTCTTTTTTAACACACCGCCGACCGCACAGTTTTTCCCGTGAAATTTATTTTCGGAAATATTCCCCCCTCTCCGTCGCCGGCAATCACGTCTCGAATACATAGGACACCGAAATACGTGCCTTAGTACTAGAAACTATGCAAATGTGGATACAAGCGGCAAGTCGTAATTCATTCCAAACCGAAGATAACGAAGAAGATAAGTTTCACAAAGTTCCAGTAACACTAGTTCCCTCTTTCGTCAACGTAGCCCCAATTCTCGAAATTTTCTAGAAACATAACATCATCGCATATTACTTTGGGTATCTTAAACCGTAACAGATATCGCTCCAAGGGGACGGGAACTTTCCGAACAATCCAGTAGTACACCAGGAATTGTTGGGTTCGATGAGAACGCGGAGGAGAAGCCTCATCCCCTAAGCCTCCACCCCAGTGCCCACGGTCCCAATAATTCTCCGACTCCGTTGGAGTCAAAGGGCAATATCGATAGATTTGACGAGGCTGATTATTTCCCCGATTCCTGGGCGCATCGGGCGTACACTCGCCGCAGAGCAATTGTCCCTGGCAGCAGCGATGCCAAGGCCATTCCCGTGGGACGCCGAGAGAATTGCTTCCGGTGGCGTTGGAGAACTGGCTTTCTCGATATTCATGCCGGGGCCGAAATGAAGGAAGGACGGATTCGTTGCCGTGTTGGGGTGTCCTTTTTCCGTGCCCGACGCCCGCTCAAGAGCACTTCGCCACGGATCGATCGATTGCAAACTATTCCCGGCCATTACGCGCCGGGGTTAGTCGCAGAGCAGGCGGACCATTTCATCCGGAGCGGGAAGAGGGGCAGGCTCGTGGCTTTTGACGAAGACGCCGAAAGAAGGGAAAGGCGCGCGGGGGTTGCATCCGCTCCCTCGAACATCCCCCGATTCATTATGCATTCGAACGGGACGATCGGAAGCGCGGGAACGCCGACGGTGTACGAAGTTACTGTGTAGGTAACGAAGCCACGGTCGCGATAACGGACTAATAACAGAGACAACGGCCGCGGAAATCAATCGAAGCTTTTCCGAAACGCCTGGGGGCCTGCGAGACCTGTTTGTCTTGTCAGTTGCGCGGCGATTTCCGCGAACGATTCCCTTTGATCCGCGGGCTCTCACTGTTCAACGGCTACAAACGACGCTGGAGAGGCTTTGGTGGCGGTGACAGAAACGCAAAAGGCAAGCCGATCGAAAGTTGCGGGGTGGATCGTGGATCCTCTGGCTTTCTCTGATTCCTCGTGCGTTTTTAGCGACTGTCGACAAACCCTCGATATATACTACAATGCAGAGTAGCGAAGTGAGTTTAGAATCGCAACGAGATGCCGTTGAATTTTCTACGGGTAGTAACTACCCCGGCATCTTTCCCCACGCGAGTAGCTTCCGTTTGAAGTTGAAAGTCGAGTGGACCACGTGTCGTCGATGTTACGGGCTCCGCGAGAAATTTAAGTGGGTAAAAGATAAATATCCGTCTCTCGTACGATCACCGTGTATCCCAATGTTTGCTCGCTCGACTGCTTCTTTCGCCAGAGGTATTTTTCCAGTGATCGGGTAAATAATACATAGAGGAGACCCCGGGGCAGGTTGTAACACGGGATAAATTGTAACATAAGTCAAATCTTTTGAACAACAAATCTGGTAACCCACAGCATGCGAGAGCTGCTTGACGATATTAGCACCGTCGGTTTTAGTGACACAAATGAGCGTTATGCATTCATTTTGTGGTTATAGCCCGGAATTTTAGTATTTAGAGCACGTAAGTAAATTTTGTCTTAGCGCTTTTAATTCAATTAACCGTCATTAGAGACAGTTTGAATTTATGCTTCTTTGTCGTAAACGAATCAGTACATATTGGTTTATCATAATGTGTACGCATTTAAAGTAATTTGATGTTTAGCTTCTCGTTTGCTGAGATAAAACGCAAAAATTCAAGCTCGGGGTAAATTGTAACATGTTACTATACTTACTCCGTTCTAAATGGTGATAAAGCAAACATGCTATTTGCTGGCGCACCGGAAAAAGATGCTCTAGACGAACAACAGAAGAATCGAGAATCCAGATAGTAGAAAAACAGTATGAAGGCGAAAGTAAAGAAAGCGAAGAAGATTTTGATAGAATCGGATGAATAAGCAATGCTTGTTTAACTCATGTATATCAAATGTTTAATAACGATCTGTGTTTTCATTTATATTTTTTAGAAATATTTATTTGTGCTCATATTTGCATTTAAATAAGTTAAACAGATGTGTTACAATTTACCCCGGACTGGGGCACATTGTAACAAAGCTTCAGATTTGTTTAAGATGAAGCTGGATGTCTGAAAAGGGAAGATCCCGAACCCGGAAATTCAAAAAATTCTGAACCTTTGTGAATCTGTTGGGGATTTCCTCCTCATTACACCAGAATTTTTGTTTGCTGCTCAAATTCACCCGAAGGGGTTGAAATTAACCCCTAAAAATTCGGCTATTTTCCGATTCTGTGTTACAACTCGCGAACTGTAAGAGGTAGAAGAAAAGTTTCAAGACAAAAGTTACTTTTTTTAATTAGATCTACCACTTGGTAAAAAAATTATTTTACAGTTCACACGTTATGACACAAAATCGGGAAATAACCGGATTTTCAGGGGTCAATATCATCTCCTTAGAGTGAATTTTGGCAGCAAACAAAAATTGCGTTGTAATCAGAAGAAAATTCCCTACATATTCACAAGGTCTTAGAATTTTTTGAATATACGGGTTCGGGATCTTCCCTTGTAAGTGTCCAGATTTTGTCACGTACTTTCACTCAATGAGTTCACCACGTGGGTATATACCCAAGTAGTACCTAAGTCACGCAAATTATTTCCCGATTGAGAAAAACACTTTCGAGAAAAAACTGTGAAAACGTTTTTGTTACAATCCGCCCCGGCAAGAATCATGCTCCCGAGGAAGGCGGGTGATAAATACCGTCTTCGAGATAAACTCCCGAGCTCCTGCAAGCGGCCGTTACACTTAATGCACTGCTTCCGAGCAACTGAACTTTCGCGCGATTCAAATACCTCCGCGATGGGGATTAGAGGGGAAAAAACGCGGCTCAAAGGGCACGGCCACCTCCCTCTGCGCCTGGAGAACGATTCAATCTGGCGTGCAACGAAACAAAATGGTGGCCCTTTTCAGCGGGCATCAAAGCGAGGGGATTAACGGTCCCGCTTGAAGTCTCGCTGGAAATTCGTCGCGCGGGTTGGCGCTGAAATGTGACGGTAACGACGTTCGAGGGAGCACGATCGAACACGCGACGCCGGCTGCTTGGCAATCGTCGCTCGTCCACTTTTTCCCTAGTCGACGTCGAAGATGTCTGACATTTACTGCGCCGAGCAGATAAAGATTCCGCCGACGTTCCCGCACATCTTGAAACTGTACGCGAAGGCCGCCATTCGCACGCAGCCCTACGATCTTCTGCGATGGACCTGCGCTTACTTCCGGGCCCTGGCGAACGACGAGGTTCCCCCCGTCAAAGTAAATTCCCAGCCTTTTCACCATTCCGCTCTGTCTCCCGTTCCTGCTCGGCTCGGTGAAAGGAAGGGAAATCGATGCTGGGGGGGGGGGGGAGCAATTTCCATCGAAAAGGGAGGTCAATTTATTTATTCCATTGGAAAAGGAATGGGTTTAACTTGATGGTAAAGTTGGGGGTAATGGCGGCGGCTGTGGTACTCCGAGGTATTTGCTATTTGGTAATAAGTGGCCATTCCGGCAGACATTGTACCTACAATTGAAATTGGTCTCCGCAGAGTACACATAGATCTAATTACCTTGAATTTCGTATTGGAAAGTGGCTCCGAATGAAATTACTCGCTCCATTCTACGCCACTTTATCTCGCATCGAGTACTCGAGCTGACCATATCGCTGACCTGTCTTTTCCGCGTGGCTATTATCTTACAAAGGGTTGATTGAGTAGTGGCTCCCAGCGAACGTTCCCATCTTCTGTCGTCCAGCTCGAGTGGCTTCGTTAGCCCGCAATCTTTTCTATTGGTCCTATTGTCCGTTCAATATTTTATCCCGCCCGTCGGTTCGTGGCGGCGTAATTAAGCGGATAGACAAGTAAATCAATCCGACGAGGGAATTTAATTATCCCGGCCCCGGGTGGGGTTAATAGCATTGGCTGGCTTATGTCTCGGGGATCGCTCTAATCGCCTCGACCCATCGCCGATCCGATCGTAAAAGTCGCCGGACGCTCGCGAAATTTTCCAGCGCGATTAAGAATTTCGCGGCCGAGCGCTATCAATTTCCATTGGCCGGTTGGCCGAGCCACCCCCAGAAAGATTCGACCGCGGCAGTTGGGTTAACGGGCCGAAATAGCCGGCGGAGAACGATTAAATCGGTCGATCGGGGGCCCATCGCTATAAATTAATTCGTCCGATCGCCGCCACCCTTGTGTCCACCACCGTTGCCCAGCATTTTTCTCCCTTTCCACGGCGATGCATTATGGACGACGTCCGTGACCGGACGCGAATAGAATCCAGCCACGATACTCTCGGAGCCTTGAACTATCGGTTTCCTCTATTTTTCCTAGCCGCTCGCTGGCAGGATTTTTCGTCGCGCGTGGGTGCCGGAGAGAACCCCCCAGCCACGGGCATAAGTGCTGTCCGTGACCCGATGCAACGCTCCGGGGATTACCGCGAAATATCGCTGGGGATATTTCTATACGGGCATCCAGATTTGTACCCCCGGCTGCTTTTAACGAACGACTTTAACAAGCGGGCGTTAACACACCGACGAGCTGGCCGACGAAAAACTGCTCCATTTTCAGGCAGTCGCATTTATTCTTGTAATATCCCACGTGCTGCACGCGAGATCCTCCTTGGGGTTGCAAACTTAAATTTCCCCTTACCGTCGGAACAACTTAGGTACCTGCGAAGGAACAATGGCCAGGAGGAGAGCGAGGCTGGTAGAACTCGTTACCACTTTCATCCCAAAAACCAGATGCCCAGAGCACTCCCAGGATCCCTCTAAATACAATCTTAACATTGTCCTTTGAGGCAGATGGGGAAAATGGAGGTTCCATAAAAAGGATTTAAGAGGGTCCAGTAATTAGTGCACTTGGGCTGCAGTTATTAAAAGTTGAAGGGCCCTTCACCCTTCCGCGTGTTTAAAAAACATCGATTTCCCTCTGAATAGAATAGCTGGAGGTAGGATTAGGCAAGCCGTGCGTGACCTAGCGCGAACGGTCGATGCATCAGCTGACCGTGAATCTGCAACCCATATGGCGTTTTCTTAGGAAAGATTGGAGTACCCCCCGTTCATCCATCCGTCAGGTATCACGCCTGGCTACCTGAAGACCCTTCTGAACGCGTTCGGCCACGTGGAGACCGTCTGCTCTCGCGCGTTGCTAGAAAGGTGGCAAGGCACCGTTCTCCCTGAGCCGAGCCTCTACCGGATCCTGATCGTAGGCGAATTTACAACCTGCTGCGAGTGGAACTTTTACAAATTCCTCGCGATCGCTTGCGGATTCTTGGGCAAGGTAAGCCGTGTCTGGGGCCGAGAATAGAAGCCAGTTGCCGCGGCATTCTCTCGTGGAACGCCGAAAATAGAGGAGTTAGCCTATAACGTCTCTCTTGCTCCTCCACCCTTGCCGCGTGATCCTTATCGCCCACCCCGTACGAGCGATATTTTTAGAAGAGTGTCGTTAATCGATTCGGTGCTGGCGCGCCGGCTCCTGCACCCCATGATCGATGAAAAGGAGGGCCTGTCTCTTTTTATCGCCGGGCATTAACATAATCCCGGACGAACTGGGACGTTTTTTCCGTTGTAAACGATTAGGGGAGACCGGGGCAAAGTGAGACGAAAAAAGTTTGAAGTCGAATAAAATTTTTCCCTTTCAGTAAATATGTGTGGAGATAGATTTATAATATAATTTGAACATTACTATTGATAAATTACAAATAGCGATACTTAAAATAAACTTAAAGTATATTAAAGTTCAATTTGAAAAGAAAATGCCAAAACTGACCACTTTACCCCATATATGGGGTAAAGTGAGCTACTATCCGGGGTAAAGTGAAGTGCAACGAAATAAGAACTTTAATTAAGGATATAGGTACATATTAACCCCTTGCGCTGGAATTACGTGTGTAGCACGGCAGCTTCTGGTTTTTTTTTGCACCGTGGTTGTCAAAAACTGTGGTAGATTTTTCATTTTTTTTGTGGTTAGATTCTGTTCCATCACGCCGCGTGGTTTCCTAGTCAGCTGACAGGTTAAGATATTGCGCACGTCACTTGCGCATTGGTTCTTGGCAGTCATTTGTAGTTCAATTTACCCCGGTCACTTTACCCCGAATGTATACTCAATGGAAAATTAATTATTTAGTAATGTTAGTATTAATGTTTTCTCAAACGCGTATACATGTATGTTTATAAGCTTGTTATAAACACGCAGAAAAAAATTGGAGTTAAAATAACACATTTAAGACTCATTTATCCAAAAAGCTAAATTTAAAAGAAAACCAATTGGAAGTCTCTAAAACTTAAATTTTAATTTTTTAAATGAATTTCCATTTCTCGATATCTGAATCTGCATAATTATCATTGTGGTATTACACACATTTATTACGTCATCCAACTTTGTAAATATATTCTATTGTTAAAGAATAAATTAAGATAGCTCATTTTACCCCGAGGTTCACTTTGCCCCGGTCTCCCCTAGTGGAAGCTCCTAAAGGCACTTCGTTATCCCGATACGTCGACGAGCTCTGGAGAGAAAAAAAGAATTCAATCGCGGAGCACGGGAGAGGCAGAAACGAGGCTGCTTTGTTCCTAATCGCGTCACAATGTCCGCGCGATCCAATTTGCGAACGGAACAGAGCATCCCCCGGTGCTAATTGATTTTTTCCATCGGCCGGGAAGCATTCTATCCCGCGCGCATTGTTCGGCCGAAACGCCAGTGCCATTTCGAAGATACGTAACGTTTCCTCCGAGGTTGGTGTGTATTTAATTCACGGGGGGGGGGAGGGGGGGGGGCTTAATACGAATCGATGAATCATCGTTACTGGCTTGAATTAAATTAATCACCCGCCATTGTTGCCCGCGGCTACGGTCCGAGGCGATTCACCCGCTTTGTCCTGGCCCCGGGCGCAGAACCTATTGGAGACGATGATATACGTGTGCGAATTGCTGACGGAGGAGCCAGAAGGCGGCTCGGCGATGATACCTCTGGGAACGTTTCTTCGTCTCTACGGGTATCTGGCCGAGCTCGACTGCAGCGGCGAGTGCCTTCGCGAGGGAGAGCCAGGGGACACCGAGGAGATTTTTCGTCCCTGCGGACTGCCTTCCGCTTCCGATGCCTCCTCCAGCGCAGTAGACTCAAGTCTGTACCGCGAGCCTTCCGGCATGGAGGTAGCCTCGTTTTTCATGAAATCGATAGAACGTCGCGCGATTCCTTCGATGACACACCGCTCGGCCGAGAGGAAAATGTTCTTAGTTACTTGTAACTAGATTTAAAGAGTAGCTAAAAGGCTTATCAGGGAATCCTCTGAACAACATTCGATATTCACACAGTGCAAGCTCACTTTTGACCAAAGTAGCTTGGGACGCCCCAATCTAGGGAGCTCAAGCAGGGCGAGAAATTTAGGGGCGGTTAAATCGGTTAATTTGTAATTTATCAATATTCAATCTTAATATATAGAGCAGAAAGCTTCTATATGTTTGTGTGTCTGTCTGTCGCCTAAAAACTTTCGAACGATAAACTCTGGGATCACGAAACGTGCCTCAGCTCACTATGCCCGATTAATCCGGACGAATGTGATCATTTTCACACAAAACATAAACTGAAACAAAATATTTTTTTTTATTAAATCGGAATTTAAATTTCGGACGAAGCCGATTAGTGAAGCTAGTGTTTTTTTTTTATAAAACAAAAGGCTTTTGTTATTCAACAAATACCAGCAAAAAATTGCACTCACTGTCAAAGATTATATTTTGAAATAAGGATTTATAATTAAATATGAAGGGCGCCAAAATAATTTTTGCCCAGAGCGGGCAGAAGAGCCAGATCGGGCCCGGATTATTTACTTGCTCTCAGCAGCTTATTCGCGGCAGCAAATCATTTTTCAGCCCACCCATCCGCGATTAATGGAACGTAAAGGGTCGCGAGTAAACAGGACTCGAGTGCCTCTCTCCGCGAGGGTCGGGTATAATTTCGTTAATAACGCGTCGATGCAAATGGAATCGCGGATAATCGGAGCAGCCGGGTCGACGAAATAATGACTCGCCGTAACATCGGGATGCGGGAATTCGCAGCGCAAATTTGCAAAACCCCTGTTGCAGTAGATTTTCGGGGAGATCGCTGCCGGGTCGCGTCCGTCGCGATCGATCGACTTGATACCGGGACGCGACTGGTCGACAATTAATACCCTCGAGAGGGGTTGGTGTTTTTCCTCTCGGCTGACGCTCGTCCCCGAGCAAACTCCTCGCAGATTTTCAATCGTGTCGTCGCGCCAGGAGGAAGACACCGGCCCGGATGTTTGCGAGCCGTCTCCCAGCGAAAGCCGATCCAGCGAGATCCTGGAGGTTATAAAGGATTACGGTATTGACGCCAGGCTTTCCGAAATTGATGAGGTGCATCAGTTGCCTCCCGCGCCGGGGATCCAGATCGAGACTCAGCCGGTGGATGGTCGGGAGCATCGCACCAACGAGGTTCGTGAATAATCGAAAGTCGCGCGGTGAAATGCTGGGACCTGGCATGGAAAATTCAGAGATGCGACGAAACTTTCGCGGCTTAATTATGTCACATGGACGAACCACGCGCGGGGATGGACGAAACGTGATTTCGATTCGATTTTCCAACCCCGTCGGAACGTAGAAAAACCAAGTCCTCTGTAATTCCCCCCGGAAACGAGTTTCGTGTTTGCTTACCGCCCGCTCTCTCTGCCTTTTTCCTTCTTTTTTTTTTGCCAACTGCAATCGGCGAATCGCTCGCCAGCCCAGGGAGTATTTGCCTTGGGGGGGGGGGGGGCGGGAATTAATCGCGCGCCTGTAAAGCACGAAATATTTCGGTGCAGCGCTCAGACGCGTCGGTGACGGAGATCCTCGAGGCGCAGCGCACCAGCGATCAGGATCAAGCCGTCGATCACGATTCTGCGGTCGAGTTTCGGCAAGACGATGGGGGGGATAGCGTCTACGACATGGTCCAATCGTCGTCGTTGGACTTTAGCGGTGAAGAGGCCGAAAGAGAGACGGCGTCGTTGGACCAGGCCGACGACTACGAGCCTGTCGGCCTCGAGAGCATTCTTCATGGTATATGCGAGTGCCTCGAGCCTGCTCGCGAAGTCGAGCGCGCCCCGACGCCTCCGCCCGACCCCCTCGAACAGTTTCACGAGAGAATGAAAAACGAGGTGGAGGAAGGCCGTCTGCAGACGCTTTTTCGCGTGCCAGGAATCGGTCCACCGGTCTCGGTAAATCGCATCACGGCCGTGGGCCTGTGGCTGGCGGAATGCGGCCGTCGCCAGGAAGGGTTGGTCGGTCCGCGGAACATCAGGCACTTCCTTTGCCCGGATCTTGACGATCACTGTGACGATCACTGTGACGACGGGGATCAACACTAGAACGAATAAAACAGGGAACAGAGTGTCCCTAACATGCGTGGGATTACACGTGTACCTATGTGGTAGGCTAGGCTGGGATTAGAATAGTAGGAGTGTTAATTTAAAAGTTCAGTAATGGGGTGGCGATAATCTTAGACGAGGCGTAGTAATACTCAGTTATTTATTGATAAAAAAAAAATACAAGACACGGGAAACATAAATCAATGGCATCGGGTGATTAGACATGATCCTCGAGTTTCTTGCTGGGAACACGATCCGTGGAGGGACACGTGTTGCTGGGACACCCTCATATTTATCAGAAGCTCGATGCGAGCCACCCTCGCTCCACCGTTATTTCAACTAACGAGCGACGCGCAGTGGTGGCGATCATTAAAGCATACACATACGTACATATTCGAAGCGGTCTCGCGACGAGCTATAAAACATCGACGCGTTTTATTCCGCGGGAAAGTTATTAACCCGGCCGAAACGGCCCGCGCTGTTTACCTTTTAACTCGGCCGGACATAAATTACACCGAGCGGTCCGTGAAATTTATGCGCCCTCCCGGGCTATACTGGATTCCGTCAGCGACTAGAGGGGAATCCGTGCCAGCCGTCCGTTTCCGGGACGCGGCCCTTTCCGCGTTTCCAGTTTCGTCGGGCGATTATCGCGACGCAGCGGTCGTCCATTTCGTACGCCGCTCGCAATTCCCACGATTAGATGCGGGCGAAACTGGGTCGAACGGGGTGGGGAAGGGGCTTTTTCATATAAACCACTGGAACCGTCTGGTCGCGGGTTCTTATTCCTCGAGCACCCGCCGGAAGGAACCGTTTCCCTCGTCGTCTCGTACTCCCCCGAAGATACGAGCCTCCTCCAAGCATCTCGGGGCCTCGCTTTCCCTCTTTCCTTTTGTGGTGCATCGCTGCCGTAGCGCCATGCTCGGCCTGGGTTCGTCGATCCTCGCGTTCTGCCTCTTTCTCCGCGTTCACGCATGGGTGATCTACTATAGAGACGACAATGGGACCGCCAGCAACGACGTACGAGAGACACCCGGGCAGAGAATGAACCTGATATTCCCAGGTAAGAGGGGAGTAACGCCGGCTCTTGGCGAGGGAGGGCCAGGAGGAGCATAAAAGATCGAGATGGAATCGGTACAGGCTGCGCGTAACGAGCTACTGGATGTTTCCTTCCGGCAGGGACGAAATGGTGCGGAAGCGGTAACGTGGCGACGAGTCCCGGCGACCTGGGCAAATTTATGGAGACCGACGCGTGCTGCCGGGAACACGATATGTGCGACGACGTGATCGAGGCCGGACAGAGCAAGCACGGCCTCGCCAATCCCACCTTCTACACCAGGTTCCTTCAAAAACTTCGCCTCTTCCCGTGCTTTTTTCCCCTCCGTGTTCATCGCGGCTCGTCAGCCCGCGGTCGTACCGGGAAAAAAGTTTCTTTTGGCGCGGCCGCCACCCCAGGCAGCCAGCTTTAAATTAGTTCCTCTTCCTTCGAGCGCCGAGCGGTGCCTTTTTTCTTGGTCGGCGCGCGGTTTTCCCGTTTTCAAGTCTGACGCAACGTCCTGTCCGTTCAACGGCCTGACTTTCTACACGGGGTGTCTCGTAATTCGCGGTGAAGGGCAGCGGGAACGGTAGCAGGCTGGAGTATCTACAGAAAAGAATATATATAAAAAAAATTTAAATTAAACGATTTTATTTAAAATGCACTAAAAACTAAAAACTAATTATTTTCTTGTGCTACAATTTCGAGGGTGTTTTCTCACATGAAATAAATTCGTGGAGCAGGATGTATCACAACAAATTTATTTCGACGTATCAAATTGATTCATACTCTCTTATGACATATCCTGCTACACGATTTCATTTATAGTGAAAAATCACCAGCGAAATTGTAGTACAAGAAAAGAGTTGTTTTTTAAATTTTTAGTGCATTTTAAATAAAATTGTTTAACTTAAAATTGTTTTGTATATATTTTTATTATTTACTTTTTAGTGTCTAAGTTTTGTTTTTGAATTGATTTGATTTGTGGTTATAGGCTGATTTCAAGTCGTTTATATTTGTGGTTATGGGCTATATTTATTGATGACTAGGGTAATTTTTTAAACCCCCCCCCCCCCCGGGTATTTTTTTTCATAATTTGGTATTCTCATACGAACTACGTACGCCTATAAAATTTCAAATTTATTGAATAATTGAAATTGAGTTTCTAGATTTGAATCAGACAAACATATGTACATAGGGTAAACTCGGGTAAGTCCGTGATAGTTTTAGAATTTGTCTATTAACTGCTAATATTTACATATTCTGAAAGTGAGTCTAGGATATAATGATAGGTCATCAGAGAAACAAATAATAGGTTAACAGAAATTTACTAAGTATATTTAATTGAAAATATACAAAATTAAGTTGTCATGATATACTCTGGTTACTCCGTGATAGCTCTGGTAACTCCGTGATAGTTCTCGCTAGCCCGTGATATGGCCATCAGCTATTTTTTTATATTATTTTATATAATTTTACATTAGTTTACATTATTTTACATTATTTTGAATGATTGTACATTATTTTATATGATTTTATATTACTTCATATTATTTCATATTATTTTATATTATTGTTATTTTGTGTATAATCAGTCGTTTCGTGATCATTAAATGTCTGAAACGTAAGGAAACATGGTATCTGGTATTTGCCATCAGAACTTCTGGAACAGCACAATCATAAACGCAGGCTCGGGCGCACGAAAAATAAGAATTTACTCACTTTTCATAAGCAAAAATAACACTGATGCCTTATTGCATGATAATTTCAAGAGCAAGACTTTTTAAAGTGTCATTTTACCATCCCTTACCTGCAGTTTGAACTTTCCATTTATCTTCTAAAGCACACATAATACATAAACAAGCGATCGTCCAGAACTAGCACGAAAATTTTCACGAATAATGCGCTGCTGGAACAAAATGCTCTCCGACAATAAATTCAATTACCTAATTATTTTACCACGACATAAACTAGAAGATGAACGCTGTATGTTAATGTTTCTTCCATCTAAATTCAGTCAGACAATTTCGAGTTACATATAAATGAAAAAGTATCACGGAGTAACTTGTACCACGAACTTACCCGAGTTTACCCTACAACAATCTAACGGAGGATCGAAGCTGAATAAAATCGTTTAAAAATCGTATAGCACCCAAGACTGTCGCGTTGTACACTACACGATCTAAACAACGTACTACATCTCCACTCACGATAATGAACCCTTCAAAGATAAATCGAGTTTCGATCAGTGTAATGAACACGGAAACATGTCCGCGCTGCATCATAAACTGTTAACTATGATACACAGTGTCGATATAGGATTGACGTTGAGAACACCGATTCTAAATTCAAAAGCGATGAACCGCGATCAAGGACCTGCACCTATGGATCTGCGATGGGAATCGAAGTTTATCGATCTCGGGGCAGAAGAAGAAGCAATTTTTTAGCAGATCTTTTACGGTTAATCGACTCGTTCTCGATCGTTGGTTCGATGAATTGCGGGACACCTCGTATCGTTCCGCGCTCGCGTTAACGATCGCGGTAATGCCGCGTTCGCGTGCACGCCCACGCGGCATTTTTGTCGGCCGAATGTCCAGCGTTCGGTGAGAAATTGCGCGCGATTAGGCGTAACGTGCGCGCGAGTTGTAGGCGTGCCGGGTCGCATGAATCACTCGCGCGGCGGATACCGAGCGGTGGTCGAGCCGAGATCGGCAGCCCGGTCCGTCGAATTCGTCGAATTAATCGTCGATTAGAGTCTGGCGGATCTCTCCCGGTGTTCTCTGCGAGCGGCTGCGTGGGGGGAACGAGCCAGGGGAAAGCGTTAGGAAACGAACAGAGGATTTTGTTGAACAGGTTACAATGCTCCTGCGACGAGAAATTCTTCGACTGCCTCCACCGCTCCGAGGACAGCGCCGGCAGTAGCGTGGGTTACTTCTACTTCAACGTCCTCGACACGAAATGCTTCCGCGAGGACTATCCCATAGTGGGCTGCAAACGCGCGACGACGTAAGTCCAATACTTGCTCGCGCACGCCGCGGTCTCGCGGATTATCGAGGCTCGTAATGGCGTGCCCCGCTCGTCCGACGTCTATGTCGAAAGCGTTCGAGCTTCGGTCGGTTTAAAGAGGGCCTTCTAACGATCCCCGACAGATATCCTAAACGATGTTTGGAGTACGAGCTGGACGAGAGCCAACCGAAGAGGTACCAGTGGTTCGACGTCCCACCGTACAAGTGAAGCTGCGAACTTCCACCGGACTCGGACGGCATCGATCGAGCAATCTCCATCGATCCCGGAGCACCGCCAGCACTGTATACCGGACCGCTTAGATTCCCCAATAAACTTGTGAACAGTAAACACCTTGTTGCGTCCATAAACCAATGAACATCGTGCTCCCAGACACGGTGAATGAACGCGGGGGCGGTTTACGACGTCGCGTAAACGATCTCGAGCGGGTTAAATTCTCTTCGCGCGGGTAACTAGAGCAGGCTAAAAAATCTTGCGAAGAGGGTGGCTGACGAGGGACCATCGAGTAGCGCGAAAGATAAGCGACCCGGGGGGGGGAGGGGGGTGAAATCGGCCTCACCTTTCCGCGCGCTTTCCACCATTTTACGGGGCGAGAGGGTGTGCGGGCAGCTGGCGCTTACCGGAGGATTTCCCTGGAAATTTATGTCTGAATCGAGCGCAGTCGCGCCCCGCCAGACCGCGCCACACCTCGCGCCGTCGATTTACAACTTCTCCCGCTCACCTGTGCGGGCTCTCGAACCCGCGCATAAGTACGCGAACTTTGTTTCAGCCTGGGCAAACTCCCCAGCTATTTGCCCTTTATCGAAGCGAGCCCCGTGACTCCAGATCGACCCACGAATTTCTCGATTTATCGAGCAGCAAAAAGGGGTGGCGAATGAGGGGGTGCTAAGCGCGTGGACGCTCGGGGGAGGGAAATGACGCAGTATCGGGGAACTCGTTGGTATTTCTACACGACTTTCCACTCGAACTTCTATCGGGGAATTTTTTCGCCGAAGTACGGCGTTCGATAGGCTGGTCCCCGGTGTAATAACCGCGGAACTGGCGAAATAGAGTCGAAAGGAGCGTGGCTCCGCGAGCACGTGTGTCGTTGGTACTCGTGGCAGGACGTCGTGCCTCACCGTGTTCATTTCTATGTTAATCCAACGCGGATATAAATCCTGAAAATTACCCGGGCGTAATGGAAACACGCCGCCACGGGCTGGATTTATTACGGAGTTAAAGAAAATGCCTGTATCCTCGGAAATTAATTCCGATCGCGCTGGCGGGAGATTAAAATTATTTATAATATGCTCGGGAGGGTTCAGCGCGAGTTTCTATAGCATGTTGCGCTTCCATCACGATTATATCCTTTAAAATATTATTATAGACAGGAGACGCATAGAGCTCGATTAACGCGCGTATTTATTCTCACTGTATGCAATTGCATCCGCTACAATGCAGAAATCACATTGGTCAATACACTCTGCCCGCGACAGCTGTCAAATGCAATTCTCTTAAATCAACGTCCACCATCATTCCCCGTCATGAACATCCGTGGCGCGGCAAAGGCCATTGACACGCCACTGGTAACAGTATCAAATGGCAACTGTGCCGCAAGAAAAGAAAAACTCCCCTCTCTACGATTAATGTGCACTGACCCAAGCTAGGATCGTGCACAGGACCAGCTACCCCCGGAATTAGAAGCGAACGGTAGGAAAACTGAAGGCCCGTCGAATGCCATCACTGACCCCCCACGGTTCCTCTGTTTCAGACGTGGCGGCCTCGGTGGAGGTACACTTCGAGAACAAAGACGGCGGATTCTTCCTGAAGCACACACCGAGGCAGTACTACCCAGCGCGAGGGGATCCTGTCCCGGCGATATCCCCGTCGACGGGCGCGTCGTCGAATGGGAACAGCGGGGTCCCGTCGCCGCCGCCTGGCTCTGTCCTCTCGATAGACAAGTTCACGGTCTTTCAGACCAGCGAGCCCGTCTCCGTTCGCGCTACCTACGGGCCATTTAGCACGAAGCAGACCGTGCCGGCTCGCTACATAGTCCCGGACCCTCTGGACGCGCTACCCGGACCGGAAACGAGGCGGAACCTGACAGCGGCGACGATCCTGGACGCTCAAGAGCTGGGCGCCCGCCACTTGGACATGTCCGCTCATCTGGTGGGTAGCAGCGTGCCCCGCGACTCGCCTGTGCTTCGCGTCCTCTTTCACGCCGGAAGCGAGGCTGGCGGAAGGCGTCAGTTGCTCCTGGCTCGGCACCAGAGGGTCTGCGTGGTTCTCCACGCGACATTGGCCACGCCGTCCAGGAGCACGGCCAGCAGGAACAATGGCAGAGGCTACTCCTCCTCGTCCTCTTCCTCCTCATCCTCCGCCCTGACGGCAGCCTGCAGCCCCGACGGTGAAAACGGCGTGTGCCTCGCCCAGATCACCATACCTGCCGACTGGTGGGCACCGCTACCACCTCCAGACGCCTCTGGCCGGGTGAAGGTCGCCAAGAGCCTGCCCAGGCTCGTGCAGGTCGCCTACTCTGTGCTCGAGCCGCGAACAGAAGACACCGGCTCCTCGGACAGTGGGGTAGGCTTCTGCAGGCCCAGGGTCCAGATTCAGCCCGTCACGCCGCTTGGCCAAGTGCCTCTGGCTCCCAACCGAGCTGACTACAAGGAGCTCAAGGCTGACGATTCGCTGACGCTGCTTGTCCCACACGGACCACTGTACCCCAGGTCCAGGCTACACGTTCCGGCCTTCCTGCACCCGTCCAAGGCCACCGACCTGAGGCAGGAGAGATCGCCACTGGTCGTCACTGTTTACCTTAGGTGAGTCCTCTGGAAACTACTGTTTAGAAGGGATATTAGATAGCGCAAAGGTTTCGCTGGGTGTAACCTAGTCTGAAGTTCTCTTTGAGATTAAGAGCGTTATATTAACGGTCCGGGGACCCAGCACTTTTTACAGCCACTCCCATTTATTATAGTTCTCTCGTGGCCGCTTGTAAATCTTGGAAAAAGTAATTGAAGGAGTCGAGGCGCTGCTCGCGACGGGGAAACTTGCCAGACATCGCGGCCCGAAATTGCTCGCGGCTCGAACGCTCGCGAGGTTTTCTGCTCGCGCCAGCTGAAGACAGCCGCGCCGCAGCACTTTGCAACTTCCACCCCGTTTTTGTTAATGCACGCAACGGCCAGGATAACGCGCGACGAAGCGCTGCAAAGAGCGTCGCGGGCGGATCGTCGAGTCTGGAAATTCACTTTGCCAGTCGGTACGCCGTTCCCCCCCCCCCCCCCCCCCGCGTGAACGTTCCGCGAAAACTGTTTTAATGCGCCCTCGAGGGAAGCGGCGTATCCCGCTCGTCGACAAAAAGCGGCACGCCGCGCGGAAGCGGGGACAAAAATCTCCTAATTGGATGAATTGTCAAGCACTCGCTCTCAAACTTGTAACCTTCTCGTTGTTAGTAAACTCTCGTAGTTTTCCATCGTCGTTTTGCTAGAGCTCTCGGCGGCTCGCGCGCGAAAGAACCGCCTCTTCGGCGACCTGTAATCGACGCCCGTCGGGCGACTTTGATCTGAGCCGACATCTCTAGCTGATAGGTAGTCGTTATCGCTCGTTGGCCTTTGGAAACAGAAACAAAATATATATCAAAACAATTGTGTTAAACGATTTTGCACGAAAACTAAAAACTAAAGAAATAATTATTTTCTTGAACTAGAATTTCGTTGGCGATATACTAGGAACGCCTGCAAAGCTTTAGTTTTACTATTCGCACATATGTGACGGATCATTTCTCGATAAATTGTGTATTTTCGGTAATCGCGATGCGACTGGCGTCCGGAACGCAGCGGCTTTTTGTCGGTTTCACAAAGAACGCGAGTGGCTGCTTTCAAGTCGTTTGGATTTGTGATGACTGGGTAATTTTTCACCCCCTCGGGGTTAATATTTTTTAAAAATATTTCAATGACATCCAAACTACGCACGTCTGCAAAAGTTTCAAGACAATTGGATAGTTGGAAGTGGGTTTAAAATTAAGTTTCTAAATATTAACCATACAAACACAAGGAGCAAACAAATAAACAGACGATCGAAGCTGAATGAACTCGTTTAATAATTAAAAAAAAATCGTTTAAGAACGCAAAGTTCACGGCTGGCCTCGATGGTTCTTCCGGATTTTTCCATCCCGTCCAGCGTGATTCACTGACTACAGACGCTCCGCCTCGCGACACGACACGCGAGTCGTGACATTCAAAGGAGAAAAAGTGGAACAAAGAAGTGGAACGCATATTCGATCAGCGGGCAAACATTGCCAGCATCCAGGAGACTGTAGCTTCTCGAGAAAGAGAAGGTAGGCGAAGTGATTTTTCTCGGTGCAGGAGGGAGGGTTAGCCTGTCCCCTTAACAAGGAATCAAGACCAGAGACGTGGCCCCGACTCGCTTAGAAATTCGATTACAGGAGGTAGTTTACTCGGGGCGGCTCACCGAGCCGAGACAAAGGAATTTCTGCCGGTACACAGCTTCCCTCGAGTGTTATCCGAGAAACGTCTGGTTATTTCATAGGCACCCGGGCACTTCGCTCGAATCCCTGCGTGCTTTATTTTCACGTGTATCGGCTCGCACGTCGGCCAGGAATTTTCTAGGTATACGTAAACCGGTGGTCGCTCGCGGCTAGCCGCTCGACAGCTTCCGCCGGTCCTAGCGCGATATCACCGAATCCCCCGGAATCCGAATAGCTGGGAAACGCCTGTGTATTTACCAACCACCGGGGCAGATAGAGCTGTCGCGCCTCCCTCCGTTTCGATCATAATTATCGGGCGAATTATCGGTGACACGAGGAAGCTTAATCGAGCGAGCGTTCCTCGCGGCTGGACCCGGTTACGCAATCGACCGGGCGGCCGTTTCGTTTCGGGATCGATCCGGGAACTGTGGCGGTCATTGAATAAATTGTGGCCGCCGTTGGACGCTGCTCGTTCGTCAACGGGATCCGGAAGCTCCCCCGCGTAGATCGGCCCGATAGCGGCCGTTTTGCACGTCGCCGATTTGTATGTAAATGCTCCCCCGATGGCCCCGCGGAAATAACTCGATTCGAACCTGTAATTGCGTCCACGGAGCGAGTCGCGTTCACGCGTTACAGGCAGCCCTCGAGGAGCATCGAAATGGAAAGTAGTTGCTCCTTAATATTCTGTCACCTGATACGATCATTGAAAAAAAAAAATGATCTTATTCCCCCAAGCCCCTTCGATGGCAATTGCAAATTGCGTAGCAGGATATTCTATAACCTGATTACCCAAACTTCGGAAAATTGTATGCGGAAGCGACCCAGATTCCATTGCTGCGCGTATACTATGCCAGTTAGCGGGGAGCAACAAAGAGGGTGGCAGCCCTCTTCCATGCTCGGTGGTTCTTTTCAAAAGCCGGTCAATTCTTGTCTCTCCCTCTCTGGGGACGGTCTTTTACCGTTCCCCGTGGCTGGCCTTTTCGCCCGCCGGTGAATATCAAGCTGGACTCCAGCAAGCTTCTGTAACCCTAATTTGCCCTCCTAACCGGGGCTTAACTCAATTATCCCGGGCGGGACGGGGTTCGTTTGCCTCGGATAATCGGCCTCGACCAGGTGTAATTCGATTTGGAAAAAGACGAGAACGCTACTCTGTGGCGATCCCCGCTCCCCATGATCGCGCCTCTTATCGATCACCGCCGCGCTTCCGGGACTGCGTGAACCTGTCGCTGCCGCGGAATCGAGGCCGCGGCAGAAGACTTACTCGGTCCGCGGGACCGTAAATCGAATCTACCGCTTGTTTTGCATCTTCGATCGAATTAACCCAGCCAGTGCCGCTTTACATCCGCGCGCGAGCTGCAGTAGATCGCATTTCCATCGGCGCGTACGGGCGATTCCCCTCGATAATTCATGCCGCCGATTTTCCCCGCACGAGGATATTCGACATTCGTTTGTTCCCCCTTCGTTCGCCGCGACTCGGATGTATTATAAAAATGGGAGCGACCAGGGGCGCGTTGGAGAAATTACTCGTTCCAATTACGGCCTCTCTCGCGTAAAATAACTGTGGATATTCCTGGAGGCGGGTAACGGCGCAGGGGAAATATTAAAAACGGCCACGTTCCAGGCTTTTACCGCGCGCTGAAAGAGCCTCGAATCCTGTCGCCTGATATTTCAAGACATCTCGTCGAATCCGTGAAATTCCCTCTCCTCTCACCAGCCACGACTGTTGAATAGGTCCTCCGCGATTCCCTTTTCCCCGGCAACGAGAGCCTCTGACGGCGAAGAATTCGATGGAAAAGCCTGGCGAATGTAAGCAGGCGGCACATCTTTCGTCGCGCACAGGATTCAATCCTCTCCTATGAATGTTCCGCGCCAAGCTTCGCCTCTGGGATCAGGCTGTTTCCAAAAACGTCCCCTTTGATTCTCCGCGGGTAGACTTGATCAATATTAACAGCCGTCGTGCAACTTGAACAGTTTGTAACAGTTGTAACATTAACTGCAAGCGCATTCCCTTGGCTGTTACCTACCTCGACGAACGGACGTTCCCGGGAATTTGGACCAACCGACCTGAACCACCCCGTAGAAAAGCAACGTACAGTTGGCGTTCCAGCCGTGACACGTTGCATCGGAACGCTGCAGCATTGTGGGACGGGATGCTGGATCGTGGCATGCAGCGGTACGCTCGAGACGAGACGAGCGCATAGATATCTATCGTGGCGTCGGATAGACGGCGGATAGAGTTCCTCGGGCACCGTAGCCTCCCCGTGACGCCGACCCCGTGACCTGGTCACGTAACTGGAGCGTGAATTCTCGGGAGCAAAGACTCCGACGGGCGAGTAGCGCAGGCGAGGCGACGTCGCGACGCCGTGCCGCGGAAACGTCCTTTCGAGCGGGGCTATTTTTTCGCTCCGTGACGAGGCTACCGATCGGCCTGGCATTCGCCTCCCTCTATTCGATCCTGTCTCGCCTTTGGAGCCGCTTAAACTTCGTTCCGATCCTCTTGCACGGAAATTTAGAACGACGAGGCGAAACTTCGTTTATCCACCCTCGAGGCCGGTCCCTCGTCCTCCATTCCCGGGGAGATGCCGGTCGCGACGCAGCTTCGCCCTGGGAAAATACACGGGCCTTTGAGGCGCGTTGTAATTACGAGTGGGATGAATTTTTTCCAACGACGGGGATTAGGCGATACCACCTCCCCCCCTCCCCCTGCGCGACGCTCGTCTAATTAAAACGCATTACCCGTTTGCCTGCGCGCACGACGTTAATCCAGGTTTTCGGGACGTTTTAATTGCGCCGCGGCCTCGGCCGTGTAGCGTGTAGATTCCTCATTATTAACGTCCCGATATTGCGACTTCGTGCACGGGCTCCCTCCGACTGCCTCCGAGCCGATCGCTTAAATTGCAATCTTGCGCAGCAAACCGCGACACGACGAGGCCGGGATGAACGATTTTCCTGCATCTCTGTCGCGCCGGTGAGCACGGATACCCCCGTGCGCGATATTGCCGCGGGGATGTTATTTCACTCGGTGACTGCTCTAAAACGTCCCGCCGCATCCTTCGCGATCGATTTCTCCTCCTTCGCGGCCCTGCCAGCGAACTCCATCGAATTCGTCTGACTTATGTGGCTCCCGTGTCTGCTCCGACTTGACCTATTCTACTGAAAAGCCTGTCTACGCGGGATCGATAGTCCTTGGAGATTCTTCCCCCTGGCGATCGGAATTTTGACACTTTGCTTTGTATTCAGCATCGAGAAAGACATCCGGGATTGATAGTTTCGGTAATTATATAGGTTGATGGGAGATTTCGTTCGCTTTTTGTTCACTGCAGATCAGAACTCTTACGGGGGTAGTGGACTATTAGATACGTAAAATCGTTAGTCTCTTTGACGCTAAATTACTTTGATACCAAACAATCGTCGCAATCGTGCTTTTCACAATCTATTGTGGGCACGTTTGCGAGTATTTACAAAACAAAAATCGGCGGAATGTATAAAATTGTCGAAGTTATTAATGGTTGAAGACAGTTCGGTTTCGGCATGCCGCTGCAGGCGGTGTACATCGATTCAGGTGAACCAATCATCTAAAAGCAAAATGCTTTGAGGTGATTATTCTATATACAAATATCTGCAGTGAAAAAATTGTGGAAGTTACACACGAATCAATTTTTTCCCCACACTTTTACAGGAAAAAATCGTCTTTAATCAGGTATAAAATGTTTTACAAACATCCAATGTTGATGCGGAATTTCTACACGATAGAGAATGGAATTCTACAGCTGCAGTTAAAATTTTAAGTGAAAATATTCATTGGTTCAAGAGTTATGATGTACACCGTTTCGGAAAATGGTGTTTCGAGAAAACCGGCTTTAAAGTTAAGTGCCCTATGCCAATACCGTTCTGCGAGACCGTTACTCGACGGTGCACTCAATTACGAACTTCGACAATTATTTGAATTTCTTCATGAAATTTTATTGAAAATTTTCATGAAGGATGAGACTTGCAAAATCAGTAAAAAAAAGTAATCGATTTTCTGAAGCTGAAATAGTCCACTACCCCCTTAATCCAATCAGGTAAACGAACGGAACAAGAGATTCGAAGTATTTCATCTCCTGAAATTCTACCGATCCCTGTATCTCCTTTAACCCCCACGCACTTAATTTCTCAAACCTCCCCAGTTACTCTACACGCATCATCCACGGTGGCGCAATCAGGATTTAATCTTGAGGGGAACAGAAAAGTATTTTTTATGCAAATTAAATCAAATTCGTTAGGTGGTTATAAAAATTTATTTGAAGGATAAAATCCAGTTTTCTTTTCTTCTTACAAGGCCCCTTCTTTGGGGGTGCCAGGGCCCCTTGCCCCCCCCCCCTCTGGGTGCGCCACTGCATATCCCAAAAAGAGGCTTGCCTAAATTGCAAACAAACAACCCACACAAATTTCCCAGCGAGTATTTCTGCGAGCACTGAAGTCTATCCTCTACGAAGTGCACGTTTCGAGCGCAAAGGGTTCGAAGCAGCCACCTATAAGCTGCCACCAGAGGCGACGATTTGTCCAAGGGACGCAGCACGGCTATCCTAGAAGCCCATATTTCACGGTGCCCGTGGAAATTCAATTTCCAATCCAATACTTTGTAATCGAGGGGATAAGGCGCGCGGGGATAAACGATTCTTGGAGCCATCCGGTATGCGTGCTCCGGAAGCGTTCTCCGTGGTCCAGGGGCAAGTCAGAAAGGGAAAAGACGTGGACGAAGCGTTATTGCAACGGGAGAAGCGAAGAAACCGACGGCAAAGTCGTGCGGAGCACTGGCTCGCGGCGATCCGATCGAACGGAAATCCGATACGTACGTATACCTATACACGACGGCGACGCGACGCTTCGTTTGCAGTCGACCAGGGTAATTGAAAGAGCCGAGGGACCGGAAAAGTTGACGAGCGTGCCCGCTGGCTCGCATTATTCCAAGGAGTTGAGCGGATAATTGCCGAGGTCGCGCGAAATCGTGTCCAGTTATTGGGAAAAAAGTAAACGAGGACGGAATTATCTTCACCCCTGAACTCTCATTCGCAACCCCCGTCCCCATAGCGCCGCTGCAAACGACTCCTCCGTTCGCGCCAACTATTCCCAATCGTTCTTCCTCCTCGTTGTTTTTTTTTTTCACGACGCCCGGAGAAATGGTAAACGCGAGCCGTTTTACAAACATTCCAGTTGTCGATCCGCCGTGTTTGCGTCCCGAAATTCGCAGCTCCAACCTCGCGCTCTGCCCCTCCCTAATCGGATTCGCCCGTTTCGTGACGTCGCTAGTGGTCTGGTGAATAATAAAACGGCCCCGATTTATGAACCACCCGCGCTAGGGATTTCACCATGCGTGACGGGCGTAGGTTTGTTTGTCGCTGGATATCCAATCGACTGTTCGCCTCGAGTGGATGTTGTTCGTTAATCGTAGTTTCGTTTTGATGTTGCAGGGCCAGGGTGAAGTCTGGGATAAAGATCCTGGAAGCCTCTTCGAGCAACCCGGACTGGATCGTGGAGAGCGACATAAACGCGAAGAACACGATCGCCACGTTCACGGCGAGACGAAAGGAGAACGCCTCGAGAGTACCAAGCGCGTAAGTACGTCGGAATTTCGTGTCAGGGTTCGTGTCTTCTGCCTTTTCATCTCTGTCCGATGGGAAAAGGCACGTTAGCTCGTTCCTGAACTGTCGTAATTGGAGGGAGCGCGTAATCGAAGGTGATCAATTTGCGAAAAGGATATGGAAGTGGTTCAAGGAACGTGTGTGCAGCACTTTATTCCGATAATCTTTACAAAAGAGCATTACTCCAAGTGATAGACTAGGCGTAGTAGGAGAAAAATGTTTACGAATGATAGCGTACAGGATGACGCAAGATCGAGTACCTATCTTAATTGAATGTGTAATATAATTCACGTGGCACGAACGCGGGCTTGGATCTTGGAAAAATTAACGTTATCAGTAGAATAGTGCGTAGTAAAAGAAATGTTTGTGTATTACGTCGGGTTTCTCCATTCCGTGGGCGTTATCATGTCGTTTGCTGACCCCCGCGCCCCTCTTGCTCCTATTTGGAATCTTCCCCCGTCGAATCTCACCCTGTTTCGCCCCGTGACCCTTAATTAACTACGAAAATTGGCTTCTTCTCCTGGCTGGACGAATTACTGCTCGCATCCTCGTTCTGCTCGGCCTCAGCCAACCGTTGCTTTCGGGGCTGAGTTTTATCCTCTTCCGACGACGAGGAATCGCTGTCGGAACCGTCGTCCTGTCCAGCGACGTCCCTTTTACTCTTCGTGCCCTTTCTGCTGCAAGCTCCACCGCCATTGGTCGTGCACTTGTCATCGTCATCGCTGTCGTCACTGTCGTCGCAGTCCTTTTTCTTCTTGTTCTTCTTCTTGCACTTGTCGTCGTCATCGTCGCTGTCGCTGTCGCTGTCGTCGTCATCTTTCTTGCATTTCCCGTGTTTCTTCTTATCGTCGTCATCGCTGTCATCACTGTCGTCACAGGCCTTCTTACACTTCCTCTTACCCTTATCGTCGTCGTCTTCCTCGCTGGAAGAAGAACTACTACTGCTGCTGCTACTGCTGCTGCTGCTGCTGCTGCTGCTGCTACTGCTGCTACTACTGTCGTCGTCCTTCTTCTTCTTCTTAGAAGATCGCTCCACCCTCACGTGGACATTCTTTTCCTCCTCGATCAACGTCTCCATGACGTCTCTCTTGGCTTTGCCCCCCGCGGGTTTCTCCTCGCTGCTGCTGGACTCGCTGGAGGTGTCCGTGGCTGGCTTGGCGACCACTGTATTCTCCTCCACTTCTGGTAGATTCTGCTCGTCGAGCGGCTTTCCCTCGTCCTCCGACTTGAGGCTCGCCACCGGATGTGCCTCGACAAGGATCGTCGAGGCCAGCACGGCGCACAGACCGGCGATTAACGCGCTCGAACGCATAACGTCCTCTCGAGAGATAATTGTGCGCCTCGATTCGCGATATCGAACTCGTTCCCCAGCCTCCTCGCGGTCTTATATAGCCACCGAGCACCAGATAAACGCCCGGCTGAAAAAAAAATTACGTATCGGAGTAGTGGTACCCACGAGGACGATGTTGATGGATCACTGGCGTCGAAGATCAATCTGTTACTGGGTCATCTTGGTTGCGTGCTACGAAAATTGCGCCGCAACCGTGTCTAGCCATCCTTCTTCATAGAGTAGCTCGTGAAGTGGATATTCCCTCCAGGGACATACCGCTGTCATCCCTTCGAGACATCCTTCTTTGTCACATTTGCGTGCGAGCGAAGGTAATTTCACGTCCTTGCCTCGTGTTTTCCAGAGCTTCTTTGGCCCAAGAAACACGATCCTTCTTGTAGTTTAATGAATTGAAATAGAAGAGCAGCTACGTGGCTCAACGTTCGCCTTACAGTGATCTTTCTCCGAGGATTTTTCGAACACCGTGGAAGCGAAGGGGATCCGAAAGGTTGCTTTCTAGGAGGCTACGTCCGGGGCGTAAGCAGCTCGAGGAGTATGCAAACGACGCCCGTAAACGAACGCCGGGAAATCGAGCGTCGCACGGGCGAGAACCGGAAGGAGATTTTATCGTGTCGCGACGGGAACGTTTCGTTTCAGATACTCCGTGGAAAAAGTAAAAGTAGCACGTATCGCTGTACAGTGGAAGTTGTTATCGCCTCTAACCCGACGATGCTCTGGTTTGATTTCCTCCTCTTTTCCCCGAAGCGCGCGAAATCAGTAGTTTATTGCCGCGGTCCTCCTTTGGATCATCGATCGAGGAAATCACGAAAAAGTCGAGACCTATGCTCCCGATAAAACGGTGCCTCCAGAGGTCTCGCCACTTCTCCCTCCATCGATTCTTCTTCTGCGAAACATCTTGCTTTGGTAAACATATTCGCCACGGAGATGATAATCCTTCTGCGTTTCTTTAGAAATTTCTAGATAAATGATATTTATTGGATGATGTTGGCAAAACAGTAAGATGGTTTTGATATAAAATATACAGCAGAGGTAATAAGCGTAGCAATGCTATGCGTAACTTATTATCTGTTTCAAAAGCTTTCCGAGAATCGTCCCGAGCACCGTCGATCCGCGAATGATCCCATTTCCACTAATTCTACTCCGCAATTTCTTTCGCTGCCATTTCCCTTCGATCTGGCCCCGCTTCCGAAGCTGTCGCTCTCGCAACGTCGGCTATTGGCTTCAGCCGTTTTAATTCGGAATTCCTTTTCTCGGCAACGCCAATAAATTCCCTGCCGATCTCATCTCCGATCGCCTGTTTAATTTCGTTCGCAGCACGTCGCTCTCGCCCCGGTTGGGGGATATCTGCGAGCGCCGTGGAATGGAAAGGAAGATGGCGTCGGATCTTCGAGATGACATCTTTTATTACGCGAGGAGGGCGTTCGTGTAGATAAAAATAGAGAGTAGAGGCTAGGAGGCGATTCGATCTGTTTCTATCTACCTCTCCCACCCTTCCCTTCCGCGAGCTCAAAGATTTCGCGCCCCCCCCCCCCCCCAGACTGCGGAGGATATGCAGCGTTCAAGCAGACGCGCTCTGCTCTTCAATTTGTCGAAACTGACGGCGAACAGGGTTACCTCCGTCTCGTAAATCCGCCGGTAATAACCGTCCGCTTTCAGGGGGAGATGCTCGTTTACACCCGGGCGCGGATGGATGGGTCGTTAATGCGTTCGACGTAACTTTCGCGGGGCGCGCGAACGTGTTGCGCTCGCGTTACGTAACACCGGCGATTTGTAACGAGAAACACATCGTCGACGGTTCTGCTCGCCCCTTCTGGCCAGTCGATGAGAATTCTCTCGTTAGCTTCCCGAACGTCGACGGACAGTCGCCCCGCGATGACGTTTGCACGTCACAGCCCTACACTCCCTCCCGGCGACTGTTTAAGCTTAAGCGGATAAACTCGAGCGTTTCGCCTCTCGCGCTTGATTTTTCCTGATGGATCCAATTACACAACCCTCCGCGTCTCTCGTTACGACGGGAGACGCGCGCAATTTACCGCTCGATCCATCGACTGCGTCGGGAAGCGGGCTCGTCGGCGATTTTCTCGAGCGTCGAACGGTGGAGGATGGCCGCTCCGTTGGGCGGAATTAAATTCGACTTTGCGGCTGGGTGTCGCGATCGTTCTCGAGGAATCGCAAGAGGCGACCTGGATGTAACCGATTTGAAATTCACTGGCAGATCGGCCGAGGAGATCCTGACGATGCTCCTGGAGGCCAGCGAGGAGGGGGTGGATGGGAATTGGGACGGCGGGCGTATCGTGTGGAGCGTGCGTTACGCCTTCGAGGGCGAAGACGACAACGGCTCGCAGCTGAACGGAATGGATCAGCTGCAGCAGAGGTTGCAACAGCGGCAGATGCAGCATCACCATCATCATCACGCCGAGAGAAGGAAGCTGCAAGCGCGGCTGGAGATACAGAAGGACGATATCCAGGCTGTCCTCCCCATTTCCAAGGTAAGCGGGAAAATTTACATGCCTTAGACATTGATTCTCTTAGCACGATATACACGTTCCCCTTACGGCGAACGCTTCACCGTTACCCCTCAAAATGTAAGGCAGAACGTGCCTGGGGGCTGGTCTGGGTATCCACTTTCCTCCGCTCGACGACCAAAACATCTCGAATTAGGTGCGCGATTCGATACACGCGGCGGGACGCGAGACTCGAGAACGGTTGCGATAAGGGAGCAGTAATCCCGAATGGTTGCTGGAGGACCCCCTCGGCGTGGGGTACGTGCCCGAGGACTTTCATTCCCGCCAACTGTGCCCCGGACGTGCATCGAGAATTCCGCGACAGGATCGACACGCGGCCAGGAAATGGAAGAATCCAGCTGGGCGAGGGCGAAGAGGCGACGGGGTGGCAACGCGAACCAATATCGCCACTCGACGAACCGGCACGATTTTCAGCCACCCTCGCCCTCCGCCCAGCCCGCCCGCGCCCCCCCGTCGAAATCTCTTGAAAAAGAATCCGCTAAGTTGCACGATAACCACCGACGGAAGTGCCGATCGATACGAACGAGTACGTGGCGTATGGCAGCGCGAGAATCCGCTTGCACGCGCGGCTGCTCGATCCGCGACCTGGTCGACCTTTTTTCGGCAGAGAGGGCTGAGGCTCTCCGCCAGCGGAGCGGGGCTGCTGAAACGGGGGCGAGGACGGAGGACAATGCCTTCCTCGCGATGACAAAGCGCAGGAGGTGGTGGAGATATTCTTAGTGGATTTTAATGGATGGCATGGGTACGCGAAGCTTCGATCAAGTTGGTGGATGCATGAACTTTCAGCGAGGCGATTTCTGATGCCCGATGGAGGAAGCGTTCCCTAGCGACGAGTTAATTCGTCTTCGCGACTGAAACGGTACGCGATCACACATCGAGAGGTCACAGGTCAATAATCTCCTCGTCTATCCAGTCCAGCTTCTCCCCTCCCCTAGGCTGACATTCGGAGGACCTTCTGTTTTAAGATAGAATAGCACCATTAAGTAAAGTTTCTTCGGATCGCCAAGGAGCGTCCGTTTCACCCCCACGAGATAAAGCTACTCTCTCGTCTCGTGCCGTTTTTTTTATCGTGGCTCCGCTCGCGATACGGCGGGGGAAATTTATTCGGCATTCGGCCCTTTGACCGGGATTTCCGAGTGCTTAGCGACCGCCAGGGGGGTTAATTGATTTCGTTTGCAGTTTCCTCGGTTTCGTTCCTCCTCGCCGATCCCCCTCCCGCGAACCCGGAACGCTCGGTCAGTCCAGGCGGACGTTGTGTACACGATGATCACCAGGGGACTGTCTCGAGCTTCTTTAATTGATTAATCAGCTAATTAACTCGCTTACATATTCCTTTGAAAACGTCGCTGCGCGGGAGAAGTTGCCGGAAGGTCGCAGCTCCTTGATTATCCCTATTCTAATTGCCGTCCCCTTCTGCTGGCTTCGCGAGGGGGTTGGGGAAGTTTTTAATTAAAAGAGAGGATCCCGACGCTGCTTTTCGTGGATCGCGCAGCCGGCGTCCTCGTAAACTAGCTGCAGACCGAGCTTAGCGACAACATTGACACCGGCCTTGCCCGGTAGCCCAGCAGGAGTGGAGGCTGGCACCGTTTAATCAGCGGGGGACGGGGAGGGGAGAATATTTCGGCGCCACTCGGTGTATAAATACCCCCAGCCAGGTCGGGAGGATAAGAAACTCGGGGCATGGCCAGGGAATTCCACTTGGACCCCGAGCCCTTTGGGAAACAGCAGCTCTCGATAATGCATAGCTAAATCTCGCCGAGACGGAGCAACCGAACTGGCTAAGTGGATCAGAGATTTCTCGATAAACTTGGCCAGTTCGAAGCCGCCGAACTACTCGGCTCCGTACACGCGCGTAGAGTTCGCGGACTAGTTCCATGGAACTTGGATCCTCCGTAGCCGGCCAGCTGCGTTGCAATTGAATGTTTGTTTGAACGTGCAACCCCGCGATCGCGCGTGCGGCTCGCGCCCAGCGATGGCGCTGAGGAAGAGAAACAGGGGTTCGATCGAGGACGCATTGCCTGCTGAACGATTGCTCCACCGATTGAAATAGCTGGCCCTCGATGAGGCTGCAGAATCCATAGAAACGTAGCTATTCATAGCTGGTCTTCGAGTTCTCCTTCTCTTTCTCCGCAGACAAGCGCCACGAGATTTCTACAGGTCTGGACAATGTAACTCGCCCACCCTAATTGTCTAATTATATTCAACGTTGACGCAACGATCCGAGTTCCCTTTAAAATAATCTCCCTTACAGATTCCTAAACATTTGTCCCATAGTCCAGTCTCGGGGATTCGCTACACAAAGAATCATCCCCCGAGTACTATGGAGCCGAGGGGACGCTTCAGGTGGACGTGGAAAATGTCCGGCTGGGGTCGCTCGCTTGTACTCGACGTCACCTCCTTTTTTTTTTTTTTCGTCGAGCTTAGGAACGCAAGATCGGGCTCATCGATGCCGGGGCAGGCTCGGAGGGTACGTGGATCGTCCGTGTACACACGTGCGCGGGTGTGGGTGGATGGATAGAGAGCCGCTCCGGGGTCAGAGATTTAAATTCCCTCGCTGCAATATCCGAGTCGTTTGATGTTCCTTCCAAAGGGCAGACTGTACGGAAGCCAACTTGGAAATGGCTTCGTGCACCGGACTCTCTCCCTCCTCCCCCTCGTCCTGCCGTCCCCTTTTCCACCGGCTGCGCGCTGCAAAGTACACACACGCACACAAACCCGTGCCTCGGATGTGGCCCGCTCCGGAGCAACTTGCACGGCCGGGTGTGCGCGCGTAGATACGGGAACCTATGAAATAGCCGAGCACCCCGATCCCAGCGACCTGCAGAGGCCCTTTAAAAGCCTCCTTTCCTCGACCCGAGTCCGCGACCGTTCGCGAAACTTTTCCGCCGGTGTGCGCCGACGAGGGTGGCCGGGGAGGAAGGGCAAACAAAAGCTACCGCGGACGGGAACGATCGCGCGCCCTCCCTAAATCGAGCGGGAGGGGGGCCTCGTTGAATGGAGTTGGGACGCTTTAACGAGCCTCGCGACGACAAAGGCGACGGTTTAATCGAGTTCGTTCTGTTCCTGTGTCGCAGAACTGGGAGGTGATGAACACCGCGGTGCTGACGGGACGGCAAGTGTCCCAGGGGATGAAGGTGTTCATCGTCAGCCAGGCTGGCACTGTCGCCGACGTCACGCTGCAGTCCTCCTGTCACTCCGAGGACGAGAGCGTGCTCAAGGTACGTGGCCCCTGCAACTTTTAGCATGGCTCCATCGCGGCTGCTCTTAGGTGTACTTCGGGAAGAAATATCCCCGTGTAGAGACAGTAGGGGGTGACGATAGTAGCGTACTGGAGTATCGAAAGGCAAGAGCCCAGAGACGCGTTCTGTGTACCTAGTTTTTTTAGGGACTGCGACAGTGAAAGTTAGGGCACTGCAGGATGGTGCCCGGTAAGCCTCGTCTAACGAAGTTGCTCCGCAGGTGTCGTCGTCCTGCAGCAGCGTGTACGTGGACGGCACGGAAATCCGTGGCTCCAGTAACGCCTCTGTCCTAGTGAAATACGGAACCTACACCGGCCTGGCCAAGTTCACCGTCTGGATGCCAGAGTTCCCTCTGGAGGTGACCGTTGGAGACACCAGGCTGAGCCAGATCAAAGGGTGGAAAGTTCCCGAGGAGCACGCTATAGGCGCCAAGAGCAAACGCAGTCTAAACGCCACCGCTTCCAGGGACAACGAATCTGTCGCGAAGACTAAGAAGAGGAGCGCCGCTGAGCTCGAGGACTCGATAGACGACACCTCGATGGACGTTGAAGACGCGGACGTGATCCTCGAGGAGGACGAGCAGGAGGAGAGGTTCAGAGGGAACGAGCACGGATGGGATGCGATTAATTCCATAGACAGAGGGCCGTCGACCAATTGCCGGCTACGCTTCCAGCAGAGCCCGGTCGAGGTGCACGCGAGGTTCCTCGCCACGGATCACGACTCGGGGAGAGTCTCTTATTTCGTGAACCGCCGGACCTGGCTTCGCGTCACCGACTTGGTGATGGGCATGCTCAGGGTCTCGGATCCCAGAATAGCGACGCTCTTGCAGGGGAGGATCGTGCAAGGCCGCGGAGTGGGCAGAACGGAAGTGCAGGTGCTCTCGCCGATTACCGGCAGGGTGATTGGAGCTAAGGAAGTGCGAGTGGGGAACGATCGAGTGGCCATCACCCGACTCTCCGTCAGAGTGGTGTCCGGCCTTCAGCTGACCATCAGTCCAGATACCGCTATTGAAAATGGATACGTCGCGGAGACGTCGGTCACGAGGAGGCTGACCGCCCAGTATCAGGTAACGTTGTTTAATAATATCTTAGGGTAAGTAGGGGTGAGTAGGGTAAATGGAACGCTTAACTTTGGAGGATGATAACATAAAATTGGAAGGAAGGAAAAACACGGGACTTCAACGAGTGTTGTAAGTGGACTTTAGACTATAAGAAAATCAAAGACTTTGTTAAGAAAAATATTTGGCAACAAAGGATAATGAGATTTGAAAATGAAATTGAGATGGTATTGAAATCTTCGCCTCGCTCAAGTGGTAGGGAAAGCGGAACACCGCTTTCATGATTTAAAAAGTGTTCATTTATGTAAAAAAACTATAAATATATGGTTTAGGTATAACTATTATAGATAGAATATAACGAAAATATATATTATATACATAAGAAAAAATATTTTAGCAGATAACATAAAAATTACTGAAAATAATCAAATACACATGGATTTAACACGAATATCGACACGGGCATGGAAAGCACATCTGTATTAAATGATTATATTATTTATTACAATTTAAATTAACAGTTTGATCGAATGAAAGGTGTGTCGCATACATCATAATTTTCTATACAAAATCAATATTCTTGGAAACAAGGATAGGGTAAACCAACCAGTGAATGACCGAATTCTTGAATTTATGGACCTTTGAGATTAATACTTGAATATATTTAAGTATAAAAATTTTTCTTGAAATTTCTATAAAAATAATTACTTATTCTTATCGTAATTTAAAAAAAAAATGATTATAAAATGCAAAACGTGTAGAAGTTCAGTAAATGACCGCATACTTTTAATAAGAATTGTACTTATTAATGTTTGCTTAATACGCGTAACTAAAAATATGGAATATTAAAAGTGCAACTACTTTCCATTTATAAAAATATAATATTTTTAAATTTATAATTGACATTTCTTTACCTAATGCTCATTGACTGGTATGCGGTCAATTACTGGTTGGTTTACCCTAGTGATTAAAATTTTAATCTACAATCTAAAAAAATATACGTGTAAAAAAAATTTTAAATTAAACGATTTTATAAAAACCACAACAAAATCACTTCGACGCTTAATTCTATATTAAATTGATACATATTCTGTTATGACATATCCTACTTCACGATTTTATTTAAAGTGAAAGAACAGCATCGAAATTATAGCACAAGAAAATAATTATTTTTCAGTTTTTAGTGCATTTTAAATAAAATCGTTTAATTTAAATTTTTTTTGTATATTTTTTTATTAATTACTGTTTAGTGTCTACGTTTTATCGAAACTTCAATACCGAAAATTCTTCCAACACTGTTAACCAAAAAGTAACGTGTGCACATGTCTGTCACGAAATGCTGCGAGGACCGTTTGGTCCCATGTCACGTGATACCAACTCATTCGCAGCACTTATCTAAGAGAAACACTGATGTTCCGTTTTACCCACCCGTTCCGCTTTACCCTACTCTCCCCTATAACTGGGAAGAAGCAGACGCGCGTAACAGTAGTTGTCCAAAAGAGGGGCACGTGATGACCCACAGTTAAAAATGATCGCCTCCACTGTACACAGGAGGGCCTGCTGGATATAGACGTTGAGTTCTCGGACGGGACCAGGACGCCGTTAAGGGAAATCGCTGTCAGCGACTACCACTTGCTAGTCGAGAGCTTAGACCCAGAGGTAGTTGCGTTCGCGCCTATGGTAGCATCCCATCACCCTCGTGTGATCGCTGTCGGCGAAGGACGCGGCGATTTGTTGCGTGTCAGCCTTCAGTTGGCCGACGCCTGTCGGCTGACAGGCAGGCGAGCAGGAAAGGTTTCCCAGAGGGCGACGGCGTCAGCGTTATCCAGCGCTTCGGCGAACGTCGAGGTGGACTTTGCCTCGAGCGACCTTCAAAATCGACCTGAGTTCGTGCAGAACGACGGAGGCGGAACGGTCGGTTCCCATCACCACAGGGAAAGGAAGACCAGCAGGGGAGAAATGGCACCCGATCTACACGACATTCTCATCGGTAAGTAGACCCTGTTCCCCTTTGCTCGTATACTCTCGCACTCGTTCCGTTTTCAAGTATGCTGCACTCTGTATGCTCACGTTTCGTCGCGTATATTTCGGCTTCAGTCATCTTTGAGGCGCCGTAGGGGTTGGCTCCCCTCTGTAGCTTGTCTTCTCCACCTTTCCTTTCCTCCTTTCATCACTCGCTACTGCAGTTTCGTCGCTTTCTCTCAACACTTTATTACTGTACGAGTCACCTCTCGATCTGATGCGTGGAGGATAAAAGGATTGCTAGCGCGTCCATTCACGGTGTCTTAAAGAAAGAAACACGGCATAAGCCTACCCATCCTCCAGCCATCAGTCGACAAGCAAGCGTTCCCCTTGCATGATCACGAAGCACCCGTCTCGCTTTCTGCAGGCAAGCTGGTCGTGCGGGAGGATTAACGCGCAGCTTCCGGAGCTCTCTGCGCCCCATTCAGCACCGTTCTTCTCACTCTTCTCCTCTCTCTTTCTGTCTCTTTGTTTTCTGTGCAAAGGGCTACCGCTGAAAGACGAGAACGGGCACGGGCACGGGCACGAGCCTTTGGTGCAGGCACGGCAGCACCGCACGGCTATAGCTAATGGCATGTCTTCAGGAGGAATGGGCGGCGTCGGGATACGGCACCACGGCGGGGCGCGCATGAGCCCACTCGAGATCGGGATGTACGTCCTCCTGGCAGCCTTCTGCTTCGCCATCGTCGTCTTCGTCGTCTCCTGCGTGGTCTACGCCAGCAAGTTCAAGACCCAGCCGCCGGACTCTCCGCTGGCCGGAGCCGCGCTTCCGGTCCTCTCTGGAGCAGCGAGGGCCAGAGCCGCGGCCAACCAGCTGGCGTCGGGGCGAAGACCTCCCAGAGAGTCCACGACGAACGCGCACGACTGGGTCTGGCTGGGACGAGCCACCCTCGAGAGAGCCGCCTGCGGACCTCAACAGGTAGGTGCTTCATCTTTCACATCTGTCTCCTACGATGCTACTCATTAACGTGTAGCAGCGTAGTGGTTTTAAAAAGGTAGTTAGAGCAGAGTCGCAGCGTTGTACAGAGTACAACGGAGTGACAGTGTTTTGCGTAATATCGTGTTACACTGTGTTGCGCCCGAAACCTGTCTGGGTATGCATCGGTGAGTTGGTCGTTCCAGGTTCGGGTAACCAGCAATCCTCTGGCCAGCGAAACGGAGGCAGAAGCCGCTGAACTCGCGACTTGCTTCGACAACCCAAACCACATCGAGCTACCATCTGCTGGGCAACGGAGTAACGGGTCCGGGCCCATCGACACGACGACCTACTGCAAAAGGGACAAGCTTGCGAGGAACAGTTTCGCTTCCAAAGCTATTACGAAGCCGTCGATCGCGGTAACTGCGACTACGGTGACCACTCCCGCATCCATGGCAACATCGACCGTGACCACCACGCGAAACGAGTAAGTTATTTCTAAGTTCCCGGTTCGTTGAATCTTCACCCGAGATTAACCAAGAGAACACTGCCGCTGTTACAGCAACGACGACATTCCGCCACCCCTACCGCCCCACGGAGTGCCAGTCCCGAGCAGCGCGATGGCTACGACCACGTCGGCGGCCCCACTAAGCAGCCTCGTGAACAACAACGGCAACGAGGACTATAAACCACCCGTGCCGCCGCACAGGAACACGGGGGTGATCGTGCGGCTGCCAGAGACCCCGAGGAAACACCGTCACAGGGCGTCCAGCGGGAGCGCTGGCGGCAACCACCACGGGAACAATCAGCGCCAGAGCAAGCAGATCCACCATATCAAACCACACGGTAAAGCTAGAGTAGGTAGTCCGAAAGAGAACACCGCGGAGGAGGAGGAGTTCGTCGAGCTAGTGAATCACGATGACAACAGGCACTCGAAGGACCCGAGAGCCAGAGAGGTGAAGAGGGCGACGATCGTCGGTAATCCAATGTTCTTGTCGTTCGCGACGTCCGCGGTCACCTCCTCGATGAACGTGTCCAGCCCGACCGTGGCCTCATCGTCCTCCTCGCCGCCTAACACATCGCCGTCCTCCTCCTCCTCGTCCTCCTCCTCATCCGCCTCTTCCGCCTCCTCCTCCTCATCCTCATCCTCGTCCCAAGAGCAGGAGGGCTCGGTGGCGCTGGACGACCTGAATCTGGACATGGACTACAACCAGATCATGCAGTACTTCGACAACCTGAAGGAGTCGAACGCCTAGGTGACGGCGGTCGGTCTTCGAGAAGGCCGAGAGTAGTCAACAGTCGGTACGAAACGCCGGGCGCCCTCGTCGAGCCCAGAGCTGTGCACGGTTACGCGCGGGCGAGCCCGGGCCTCGTTCTCCGCTTCCTCTATCCTCCTCTCGCCATTAGCACGTTCGTATCGAGAACCCTCGCGGGCTAAGCTCGTCCCCCGAGAGGCGCGCCGGTCGTTTCGTATTCTAGGCTATAATCTAGTCAGCTTCCTAGCAGCACATCAGGAGTATCGCGCAAACGCATGGACATACACGTACCTACACACACTCGACTCGTATAGTCGCTGGAAGAGGTGTAAGGAAGTCGTAGATTAAGTGAGGCGCGAGGAAGGGGTGAAAGTCTTGAGTGGACAAACGAGGACAAAGAAGTTCGAGTAACCGAGGAGCTCAGGTACCTACAGTTCCGCAGTACCTACCGTTCTTTTTCCCCCGTTGATCGAGGACCGCGGTGTTCAGTGGCCGAAGGAAGGCCTCGAAGTTTCTCATATCGCTCTAGTATAACCGAAAGGGCTATATCGCTTCCATCGATTATATCCTCAACACGCGTACACGTACACAGACACTCGCAGAGGCTTTGAAAGAAAGGTGTGATAGTAGGTGGCCGGTGGGGTAGGTAGATCGCGCGCTCGATTCGACCAGCTTTCTCCTCTTCTCTTCGACGATCGATCGACCCGCCGATCCTCGCTTCCGCCCTCCGTGCACTATCGATCCTCTCGCTCAAGCCCTCTCCCTTTGGTGATTGGAACGAGCGTCTCGTTCCCACTTTAGGGAACAGGGCATTCACCAAAAAAAATGGCCGAGAATCAAAAACCGACCCTATTGTCTCGAAATCGATCTCGCTTTCTACATCCAACCACCCAACTGCTCGTGTTTCTTTCGCTTCAGTCACCCTTCGGAGCTTTCGTTCATTGCCCGCGGTTGTTCCCGAAGAAATGGAGTGCTCACGTGTCTTGTGCTTTATTTTCGAATCGCTGGCTCCGAGTCTTCCCTGTTTCAGTGAGCAACGAGGTCGATAACCGAGACAAGAGCTGTCGACCGGCCATTTTATTTCCGATCTGCGCCGGAGGAGACGTATATAATATTTATTCGATCGACCGTACGTCGTAATGTTTGTAAATTTTGCTTTGTAAGACTGTGTACATATATATATTATATATATACGCGACCTAGCGCATGTTAATTATGGGACTTAACAGATTTAAAGTTACAATTTTTACGGCACGCCGTAGAGCAAGTCGCGCGTATCAATTGCTCGCCGGGGCCGAGCAGGAAGCGCGAGCGTCGGGCCGCGTACACCTTTCTACCAGTATTCCTAGTATCGTCGATTTGATCAGAGACTAATCAGTTAACGATCGATATATATATATATATCTGGTTATACGATGTTCGAGAATTTCCTGCTTTCTATATCGCAGCGTTTCCCAAGCTCCTCGATCCTCGTCGAACGTTTTGTACGAACCTCCCTGAACTGTTCCCAGCGATCGTTCGCCAATTCGCAACCAAACGCGCCACATTATAATTCCACGAGAATGAGAAACAGAAAATGGAGAACAGCCACCTCGAGCTATGCCAGAGTGTGAAAGTCTAATGCACTCCGATGAGAATGGAGAAATTAATCGAGAGAGTAGCGGGGAACGCTTTATCAGTAGGTAACTCGAAGATTTGCTGGCAGCGAAGCGGGGATGGGCTAATTTAACTCGCGGCGGCCCGAGACGCTGCTCCCGTATCACTTTTAATTACGATTCACCCCTCCGATTCGATTGGATTCCGCAATTGTTCGCGTACGTGCCGCTTCCAAAACGCGATCCGCACGTCGAAGTCGTGGCACGTGCTTCCACGTGCAAATGCAAGCGTAAACCGCATCTGTGCCATCGTTAGTTCCATCGCGAAGACGCGTCCACGTTCGTGTACACATATTACACCGTATGCGTGTGTGTGAAAATGTGAGAGAGTGAGGAGAGAATGAAAGGGAGAGACATGCAAAATACACGCACATCCCCCCACGATAGTAGCTTTCGTTCTTCCGCATTGGTACAATTTCCTGTTTGCGAATCCAATCGTGCGCCTCGCCTTTCGATCGATTTTATCGAACGGGCTAACTCGAAGCCGAGAAGAACATTTCTATGGGCGAAGTAGAGCAGGCTTATAATTTTATATTTAATGTATCGTTTCAGTCGCAAAGAATGTTGGTTTGCTGTTAGATCTTTTAAAAAATTTTAAGTCAGTATTACTGATTGTTCTTCTCAGCTTTCCGTTACCCCGCGCAGCTAAGGAAACCGCGAAACACGCGAGCGATCTACTCCCAGAAGGCGGATCAGCCCAGCGGGAGCGCACGGATGTATAGATCTATCACCCTATCTTGTATAGGCGTCTAAGGGCTACGTGTCTAAGTATGTATGTATCTGTAAGCTGTGTGGTAGCACGTCGAGCGTGGGATATAGTGATATGTAATGTTGGCGAGTGCGGGAGAGAAGAGGAAAGAGAATAGAAAAGACGCTCGAGTCGGCGTCGAAGAGCGTCGAGGCGCGTCGACGCGGGCCACGCTCGTTAACCCTCTGCACTCAAGCATCTTTATTTATTCAGATACATATTCGTAAGTCTCTTCGTGCTCGACAGGCCGTTTTTATTTTTATTAGAGAAATTGACTCACCATTGCAGGTGGTGTATTTTTGTTGTATTTAATTAAGACGATGCGACCCATTCCTTCAAACGCACTCGAGAAATAGAGTCAGAGTGAGCGGAAAACTAAAATCTACAGGGTGTCCCAAACGTCCCTAATTTATCTCACACGAATCATTTCCTCGCCATTCTCTTTCCCCTCGCACCCTCCCTCTTACGTCTTCAGCCTCCGACAAATAAACGATGGAGAATCTCATGCAATCGATTTTGGGACAGCCTGTACATCGATACTCTTGTAAATATCGCGAATACGGTACGTCGAAGAGCCCATCTGCACTGTGCACGTTCGTTAGGCTCATCGCCCCAGTCGAGCGTCGGGGCGAGCCGCAGAGGGTTAAAGGGTGTCAGAGACAACGTACGATACCCCGCCGAGAATTCTAGTCTTATAGCGTAACTACTAATATATATATAACATACTAATGAATCGCGAGGCGCGATCTACGTTGCCTTTTGCCCGCCTACGCGTATCCTCGAGTCACCAGGCGGGCCGAAGCGCCGTCATTCTTCGGCTCTGGCCATCCTCTCCTCTCTGTCATCGAGGAGCGGCGAGAGAGGCTCCTCGCCAGCGGGACGGTGGAACGTAGAAGAGAAACGAATCAACCATATCGAGTACCGTGAGTGAGAGACGCGCGCTAATTACTCGCAAATGAAAATTAATCGTACGAAAAGGGGTCCTCGTCCCCATCATCCCCATCATCATCATCATCATCCCCTTCGCCGAGGCGAATCGATCCATTTCCACGGATCACACGCGACAAGGACGAGGCCCCGCGCAGAGCCGGACAAAAATAGTATTTACGATAGAAAATAGTGGAGAGCTTGCGAAGCTGTTTCGCGCGAAACATAGGTACCATGCCGCGATGCTTCTCGCACGGCAGGGCTGAGGGATCCTGTGTTAACGAACAGTGAGAAACGCTCTTTGATCGCGGCGAAGACGATGATGGTTCGACTAAAGTTCCTCGAAACGTCCTCCGCCCTTCCGTGTCCGCGCCCCCCCCCCCCCCCGGCACCTCGCGTAACTAGCCACCCTTTCGAGACATATTTCCTCTCGTCCTCTCGACACGCCGAACAACCGCTCGACGGACAGACCGAAAGTATTTTTGTTTTCGCGCGTCGTCTGTCGTCAGACGAGTAAGCTAGACCCCGGGGAACGCGAGAGAAGCGTGGCACGCGGTACTTCCTGCTGTTTGAATGTTCGCTTGCCGCCATGACAAGGAGACGAGAGCGAAACCGGCCCGATATCGCCGTACAAACGACATTACAGTTACTATTTTTTACTTAGAATACTATTTCCTCCAGCTCTGGCTGCGCCCAATTGTATATACAGACGCGATTCTCCTTCTTTCCTGTAGCTGAGAACTCGCAATCTGCCAAGGGAGAGGCAACGAACGTCCGCCAGGACGGTTCTCGACACGCTTGCCGTAGTTTGGCTGTTCAAGCTCGATCATTTCTCGCCGATGATTTCGCTCAACGGAAGCTCTCGCGAATCGTTCGCTTCGAGTCGCAACAACCCCCCGGCCCGGTCGCTGGTATATCGTGGCGTCGATTGCTCTCAGATCGATTCGTCGTTGCGATGGTAGAGGGGCGATTCGGGGGAAGCAAACGATGCAATCTCACTGCGCCGAATTTTCTATACGATTAGCCTCGGGTGCGTTTCTTTGATCGCTGGCCCTCGGGGCGGAGGCGCCCGTACGGCGCTCTACGAAGTCTAATACAACTGCCAGTCTCTCTTTTCCCCCCTTTTTTTATTTTTGATAAGTTCCCACCGATCTGGGAGGATGATTATATGATATATATATATATATATGATTATATATATATATAATATATGTATACATAAAATATTGTAATAGAGATACGTTCGCGTGGCAAGAAGCGCTGATTCTGCATTCACACACATTCCTCAAAGACACACGATGTCGTCGCTGTATATCTCTACGTCTTAAGTGTGATAAATGCGGATAAAATAATAGTAATATTAATGATAATAGAAACGATTGATTGACGAGGCGACGGCGACAAAAAATCCACGAGGACGGCGATGACGACGACGTCCACGACCACGATGGCAATCATCGATGATCCTGTTCGCGATATGATCTATAAATACACCTGCCGTTCATGTGTACTCATAATAAACAGGTCGAGGCACTTGAAATTTATTACACAGACTTACAAATCACCTCCTCTCTCTTCTTCCCAAGTGGGAAAACGTAGATACTCTTCCTTTCAAAATTTAAATGAATCGATAGATCCTCTCGTCCTGCTTGTTTCCTTTTAACGTTATATGCAACCTTTCGTTTCATTTTGGTTCTCATTAAAGGTAATTTTCAAGTGCCTCGTCCTTTGCGCAGGCTGTCCCATTTACATCGATGTATGGATCTATTTGAATTAAGTGGGACACCCTGGATATTATCGTTCTCGTAAGCACAAATTAACATAATCGACCAGTCTCTTGACCCTGCTGATTACACCCCCCCCCCCCCCCCACTTGAATTATCGCATCGTGCCCGATTCAATTCTCCTTGTATTTCTATTGATCACGATCCCACCGTACGTCATCGTTGCTGTTATTGTTATTGTTATCGAGATTCTTGTTGTTGCTGCTGCCGCCGATGTTGTTATCGCTGTTTTCACCGCCATCGCTCGTCTCTGGTCCTGTTTGTCGTCGTCGTGGACGTCGCCATCCGCATCGGCGCGACCGATACGCTAATTTAAACAGTAAGATACGACTATCGCCTACTCAATGTACAATATGTAGTATTTACCTGTTGTTACCACCAAACCGTCATCAAAGATATATATATAAAATATTGTAATTGTAACATATAAGTGTTGCTCCTGTTGTATTCTTTCTACCCCTTCGTCCCATTTGGTTCTAGACGAAGATGGTCGCCGAGCAGTAATAAAGCGGAACAAGGCGACTAGGTCAGTGATATCGTTCTGTTATCGTCAGAATGACTTCGAGCTTCGGAACGGAAACCTCGGTGGAATATTTAGGTAAACGGAATAAAGTATAACTGTTATTTAAGATAAATCGTTTATTAAGAGATATGTACACGTACAAATATTTACTGCTTACACGTATTTATTAAACCACCGTTTGTCGTACTTCGATATCCATTTGTGGCAACCGAAAATATTGTTTTGAATGATATACTTCCAAGTCCAGGGATTCTGATTTTCCTCGTCTAACCGTATCTCATCTGCTGCCATCTTTTCTAGAATCTCTTGGCTCACCGCCATAGCAGCGAACGGTAATTTGTGCGCGATGTCGGTCAGGACGCGTTTCACCTGACAAACCATTTCACGTATTATGTAGCGTAAGATGTCGAGGAATCGTGAATGCGGGGTTTCATTACCTCGAAATATTCAATCAGGCCTCCAACTTCTACGATAACTTGGCCGGCTTTCACTGGGGTCACGTAATGATCGATGTTACCTTTACCACTTCCCATGCGCACTCCTTGACTCTGGCACAGAAGATCATCGTAATTATTAGAACCTTTCTAAATGTTCGCGTTTTGGCATGGGCGTCCGCAGGGGAGGGCAAAAGGAGCAGTTGCTTATTTTTCAAAACTGATCGTTATTAAGTTTATACTAAAAAAGGGAATATTTTTAAATTTCGGTTTTAAATTTTTAATTAAATTGGCAATATTAAATGGGTTAAAAAAAGCAAGAGGGGTATATTTTTCTTTACCATGATCCCAAAGTTGCCCTCCCCCCTGGAAATAAGTCTCAGGACGCCCCTGCTTTTCGGTGTTATGTATAATAATGAAAACCTTTTTGGTGATTGGTTGCCATGGGTCTTGGACTCTCCAGATTGCAAATGAAGTTTTGAAATCCAAGTGCTTTAGTAATGTAAAACGTACTACTTCGAAATGACTGTGTCTCATTCTGCCACCTCCTGTTGCCTATAATTTAATATACTTTTAGATGTATAGTAAAGAGAAAAGCTTTAATACCTATTTCCTTACTATTATGCCGTATTGCTTATGCAAAAGAGTATTATGATACTCTTCGTAACCACGCATTAGTCTCAGCCTCTTCTGCATTTTAAAAGGTCGCAAAGTTGGTGGATACTGAGGTGATCTAAATACGACCCTAAGCTTGTTACGTTCAGGAAACTCAACATCTAATAAAGAATAAATTCTATCATAAGTATAATTCTAACTTCTTTATCTTTTAGTTATTTAATAAGTTCTTTACTTTCGAAAGAAACTCCTGGTGCAAAAGACTTTACTCCAGCTGCTGGAGCAGACTTGAACAAACAATAGGCTGCAAAATAAAATCAAGAATGTCAGTAAACAAATATGCGTGCAACAAGGAAGTATTATTTTTAAAACTTACGCGATAATAGAAACCTCCCAATACTCCTGCTTGCTTGCATCTTTGACAATTTTTTAAACAACGTTGACAATAGAGATATACTTACTTATCATACACAGTTTTCAAAACTTATTGCATTTAATAATGTGTACGAAACCTGTCTTATTTATTTTCAACCTGTTTTCTTCTTAAATAGTTCGGCCTCCTAACCTTTATAACCTGAAATTATATATCGATGTACAATATAACCTGAAGAGTCGAAAGATCTTTTCCTATTTACGCAAGCGTGTACAAGAAGAATAAGAATATTAGTCTTACTACTATTTATTGAAACTTTGTGTACAAATTATTGTTAACCTTTCATTCATGAGAATTTAAACACCTTGCATACTAGCGATAGCCAACAAAAGAGTAGTAAATACCTAAATAGTACTATTTTTACACAAGGCCGGTATCAGGGTTTATCAGGGAACTACAGTGCTGGAATCATGAAGTAAGTACTCTTACTTTATGGCTGAGACGTATGTACGGAATGGAGACAAACGTACAAAGTTGCAAATCGAGATTTTAGCTCCCGGAGAAAACATACAAAGTTGAAAACCGAAATTAAGCTTCCGGCGAAAGCGCACAAAGTTGCAAACCGAGATTTTAGCTTCCGGCGAAAACGCACAAAGTTGCAAACCGAGATTTTAGCTTCCGACGAAAACGCACAAAGTTGCAAACCGAGATTTTAGCTTCCGGCGAAAACGCACAAAGTTGCAAACCGAGATTTTAGTTTCCGGCGAAAATGCACAAAGTTGCAAACCGAGATTTTAGCTTCCGGCGAAAACGCACAAAGTTGCAAACCGAGATTTTAGCTACCGAACACCGAGTTTTCGTTTGCAACATTGTTGACAAAAATTTGTCATTTGCAACTTTGTGCGTTTTTCGCCGGAAGCTAAAATCTCGGTTTGCAACTTTGTGCGTTTTCGCCGGAAGCTAAAATCTCGGTTTGCAACTTTGTGCGTTTTCGCCGGAAGCTAAAATCTCGGTTTGCAACTTTGTGCGTTTTCGTCGGAAGCTAAAATCTCGGTTTGCAACTTTGTGCGTTTTCGCCGGAAGCTAAAATCTCGGTTTGCAACTTTGTGCGTTTTCGCCGGAAGCTAAAATCTCGGTTTGCAACTTTGTGCGTTTTTCGCCGGAAGCTAAAATCTCGGTTTGCAACTTTGTGCGTTTTTCGCCGGAAGCTAAAATCTCGGTTTGCAACTTTGTGCGCTTTCGCCGGAAGCTTAATTTCGGTTTTCAACTTTGTATGTTTTCTCCGGGAGCTAAAATCTCGGTTTGCAACTTTGTGCGTTTTCGCCGGAAGCATAATTTCGGTTTGCAGCTTTGTATCTTGTGTGTTGTCTGGTGCTGTGTGGCGTAGTATTTTGTGTAGTGCGGTGTTAGTGTAGTGTGCCGTGTGTTAAATGAGAGTAATGTAAGAATGGCGTGGTAGTAATGACGAGTTTATGTATTTATTCATTTATTCATTATATATAAAGAATATCTAGAGCGTAGAAGTGGTCTGAGAATGATGGTTCAAAGTTGTGTGGGAATGCAAAGAAGTAGTTCAGTGTTCACCGCTAGATTGCGATTGAATTCGAGAAATGTCCCTAGCCAGAGATTCCCATTACGTTGCTCACTTTACTCACTGCGTACGCGTCTCTATGCTGTTGTTTATTATCGGCAGGCTGTCGATTCTATGTTGAAACAGCTGATTCAAACGAAAGTGTCAAAACTTACTCAAAACTTTCTGTTATTATTTACGTTTCGTTTATTTGGTTTTTAAAAAACCTTGGAAACAATCAGCAATAGCTACGTTTAGAAGAAATGTGTTATTCTAACCAAGAATTCCAGAGGAACAATGGCTTTCGACGCGTTGCAAGCTGCTGTAAATATTTCCAGCTCCGCTTTGATCTTCAGCTGTACCACCTGTGAACCGTTCTAAGGCTTTCAGTAATGCAAATTAATGATGGCAGATACTGGAAAACCTTTCACTTGTTCCTCATCTGGATGCGATATGGTAAACCTATAGTATTTATAACTATCCTCTGCATTGGAATGATGGAAACGCAACGGACTTTGTATATGAGTTGACTCGTATAATCTCTATTATATTATATATTACATGCGATGAGTACAGCTGTTGCTTTCTTCTTGCAGAGTTTCATAACCGAAGATCAGTTAACGATACATAAGAAGAAACATGACATGATGTTAAATCTGGGGAACAGTTCAAAGAGTAATGGTTTTATGGGTAAACCTCATATTTAAATGTATTCTTTTAATTATAATACCACAACGGATAACGGAGATGATGAATTCATCGATATGTGTAGCGGATCAAACACCAACTCCAACACGTTTCATCAGGAACTGTGAAGAAGTGGGATTGTTTCAAGACTTACAGAACGTGAATCCTTTCGAAGAGACATTCAGAAGAGCTGTGGAGTCGGGGACTACAGGTGCCCTAACAGTACCAGAGGTAATAAGTTTGTTGAGATTAACTTGGGAATGCTTGTAACGGATTTGTTTAACGTACAAGTGTTTGTTTAGTCCGGAATTATAGATGACACTCTGCACACGCCTCACATATTTCCACACATAGCTGATGTTTTATCTGGCAGCAATCAGATTCTATCAGAAAGCAGTGTGCAAGAATGCACCAGTAGTATCTCAATCACGGAGAAAGTTACGGACGAAAGAACGACGATCGATGCTGGTGTCTGTAGCGGCGTGAAATTTAGTGGAGCAGAGGAGCAGGACAAATTAATGACTGATAAAAACGAGGCACTCACGGAAGCCATTATCAATCATGTTACAAATACTCCGATAATATCACGGGTGTTGCAAGACCAGACTACCCCACAGCTGTGAGTTAACGGTTAATTCTTGTATTCGATATGAATTAAGTTCTTAATAATGACTATGGTACGCACTTTCGTAAAGATCAATAAACGGCGTGGACGTGCAGCTACTTTTGAAAACAGCCGATGGTAAACTGATGCAGTTATCTGCAATACCAGTTGGAGGTTTTACGAACTCAAATACTACACAGTTGATAAAGCAGCAAACGGTTGTCATAAAGACCGAGCCCCCTTTGCAATGCGCGTCACAAGGGGAGCTTAAGAAACCCCTGGGTTCGGCGTTGTCCTTAGCAAAAATGGTATTTTGTATACCGGGTGTCGTATTTAAATCGATCACGCAAATATAATTGAAACAACTTACGATATCGAGAAATATTTCGAAGATGTTCCCGTGTATCCATTTAAATGGCATTACCCTGTATAGTACAATTTTCTATAATTGGTGAACGGTTTTGTCAACTGAACTTCTAATTGCAGAAATTAAAACAGGCACTGACAAAGAACACAGATTTGCAGAACCAGAAATCGGACGACAACTCCGAGAAGAGCGAGTCGATGAATTCTAGAAAAGAGAATCGAAGCAAGCCGATGCAAGACCAGATAAAAAAGAATGATACCCTTGAAAGGAATCGTGCCAGCTCGATGAGAGCGAGGGCGAAAAGGAAAGCGTGGATACAGCAGCTCGAGCGGACGGTCGCGAATGTAAATGAGACTAATGTGGCTCTGCAAATGGAGATAAAGGTGTTGCGGGCAGAGGTCGCCAAGTTGAAAAGTGTTTTGTTGGCCCACAAGGATTGTCCTGTCACACGGGCGATGCAAAAAGGTAAGCGGTGTGGTTTACGATGATTAACCTCTATATCATTTATTTATTTAACTCGTACTTGCATATTTTTACAGGAAATGGTGTTGTTCTAGATCCTAAAATAATATCGTTCCATTCGGAGATCGTAACTACCCCGCCCTCGCTCGGAACTTTCTTGAAACGATCGGCGTCGATCTCTGCCACCGAAGTGCCTATCGTGCCGAAGAAAAAGTTCTCTCAGGCAGCTACCAAGAACCCGGTGATTTTTCCCAAAATGGACTGTAACACTAACGTGTCGATTCCTAACGCGATGCTGATCAAAACTATGCCTGCCCTCAAGTTCATGGGAGTGGGTCAGCTACTATCAGAGAAGGAGGACACGAAGCAGATATTAATTGTACAGAATCCTCAGAGGAAGTTGGAGAACTCTACTAGACAAATCATTCAGATCAACCCTAATTACGAGATAGAGAGTGCCGCACCGAAAAGCAGCTGAATGTAAACGCGATCGTATTACGGGAGAAATATTACTCCTATAGATTTGGAAATTTTTGCTCAATACGCGGGATAGAAGTTGTGCGATAATCGTTAAACGAATACTATTGTATTTATTCTTACCTAAGTATAAGGGATGCACAGCACTCTGTGCGACTGTATATATGTACATGCGAGTATGTATCACGAATCCATCTTTTTGTATTATTTATTTGCCATAATAAAGAGATATACTTTGTAATCCTGTCTTTCCTACACCCTGGTCTTATTCTATATGCAGAAAAGGGGACACAATAATTATCATTATTCAATATATTTCACACAAGTTTATTATTTATCAGAACACAGGAAATAAGAGCAGTACCAAAATGCAACGAATAAAATACCCGAACTAGATCCTCTTCATTGGGCCCAGCCGAGGTCCCACGATGATTCTGCAACCCGCGGGCCCTTATCAGTTCTCCGTCCAGTCGTCTGACAACCCTACACCGGACAGGAGAATGATAAGGGACTTTGGGCACGTAATGCGCGTTTATAGAATCATTTTAGAGGTTTAAGATTATTTCCATTGGTCCTGAAAAAATATTCCTATCGACACATCGGTCCCCGCTGCTCCGCTTTCTTCGTTAGACGAGCAACAGTATCGATAGGAGAGTGTTAACGACTAACCGTCCCTTCCGGCGCTGAACGATACACGCGTTTCCCTCCTATCGCGTAGTATTATCTAATCGCGGGTGAAATTTATGTTTGTCCCCGATTACGGAATGCGTCGCGCTAACAGGGACGTAATCTCGTATTTTGTCCGGAGAGCTCTGCACTCCTCCGTGGTTACACACGACCGGTAACAGAGAGACTGATATTGACCAAGCACGGCCGAATTGGACTGCCTGAATTTTCGACAAACAAGACGTCCCCTATCCCGTAAGTCACGCCGGTGACTCACTGTTCCACGTAGCACAACGAGACGAGTGAGATGCAATCTGAATTATCGGTTGCTCTGTAAACAACCAACGACTTTCCTATACCGATAAGGGAGCGCGATAAGCTGAACGGACCTTTTCACGTGACAATGAGCAGTCGTTTGCCGCGGAGAAGCTATGGGAACTCGGGACACCGTGACATTTTACACTGGGGCGACGTAAACTCGGGAAATCGAGATACGAGATCGATGGCGTTCCGATGAGACGAGTCAGTAAGTATATCGGTACTGGCAAAAAAAACCCCGCGTGACAATGTTCGTGTGAAATGATAGCTTGAATGGGAAATACGAAATTATTCGGTTGCTCGAGGTGCAAGAAATTCTAAAATAAATATGTTTTACATAAGCCGACTGTATTCGATTTCAGTCGGTCGCACGGTGCAGGGGTTCTCAATCTTTCTGGAAGACACATGAATATTGCTTACTTACTAAGCAGCAATCATCGGCCTTTGTATACGCCTACTTAGAGATTCGACATTGTACGAGTGCGAAGTGACCAAATTGAGAACCCCATAGTATATGCTACCGCGGGGACATTGTATTATCGAATACGTTCGCGACGACACATGTTCGATAGATACGCAGTGATTAGAATCTTTACACTTTTGTAGAGCTCCTCAGCCACGGATAAAAATAAATCGCATTGCCCCGCGTCAACGCCCATTCACGGCCCTGAATGAAGCCGCGTGGCATTATACAACAGGAGCAATCTCCTAGCCTTGCCCCAGACTACAGGTTTCTTTCGTTTTCAATCATTACGGTGAATACTGGACGCGTAGCTCCTCGCAACGTCTGATTCAATATCGATCCTATCTTGTCAGTGAATTCAGCAATCGGTAACATGCGCACTTCGCGGGCTTCTGTTTCGCGACTTCCTCATTCAAACGAATTGAAATCGTCAAGTAACGTAGGAAAAGTAGGGGAAGTATCGCCGTGTTGGAAACAGAGCCAGTGAAGTGGCCTAAATTAATCTGAGATTGCCAAGGCTTCGGTAGGCGGATCATGATCTGTTAGATAAGTGCGCGTTATCTACCGCAGACTACGTACTATTCACCTACTAGCATTGTTTCGCCTCCTCGCTGGAGAATTTTTAACTCTGCTAACCACCGAATCACTGATCTTCGAAACAGACTCAACTTCATCCAGTGGAATTGGGACGCCTTCCAAATCGCTTGCCACGCTAGTTAGAAATGAAACTCGGTCGCGGGATTGTCCACAGACAGGCGCAAACAATTTTTGGGCTAATCCACAGCCGTTTGTAGTAACAGACCACCCCTACGATGTTGCAACACCGCATTTCGATAGATGACTTAGGTTCTGACCGGTACAGAGTCGGTCGTGGTTGGTTCAGTCCGATGACTATGTTCCGACCGGTACCAGAGTCGACCGTGGTTGGTTGCGTTTCATTCAAATAGGACTGATGACAGCGTTGCCATTTTCACTATGTTCCGGCCTGTTACTACAGACGGCCGTGGCTAATCCCATTGTATGCCGACGATTACCCGAAAAAGTACACACAGCGATGGTCACAAAGAAGTATAAACAGTAACGAAAGTAACCATAACTCGATAAGAAGTGATTACATCCCGCATTTTGTGCCACGTATCGTAAGGGGGTCGTTTAGCTGGATATCAACGTAATAAGACCCCAAGTCCTTTTCGTTCTATCTAGTTATTTACAGACATGTTTAAAAAAGAAAATAGTGTTTGAGCACAACATTTAATACGAGCATACTTGCTTTTGACCACCACTGCTTGCCGAGATGAAGGTTGAACGCATATATCAGAGATCTCACTCGCTTCGGAAACACGTGGCTCATGCGACGCACACGTGCAACAATGTCAGGCGGCGACCGCGGAGCCGAGAATTTTCACATTGGGATCGTCCCCAAGCGTCGAACCGTAGCGCGGAGATATCGTATCGTGGTTGAAAACGTTCGAACACGTAATCGTTAACCTTGGTCGCTATCGACCGATCCTTCGACCAAATTGCAAGAGGCGTATACCGGTTAGTACACAGAGATGCGGTACACGGGGCTTGTTTGCCTTTCCTCGAATTCGTTCCAAGGGAATTTCACGCACGAGCGATCCCTTTTCGTTCGTCCCTTGTTCGTCACGTTCCTCTTCTGTTTTCGTTCGCGAGGATAGGAAGACGCGCAAGCCCTAGATTCACGCGAACGTATCGATACAAGGCACTACCGCCTGTCCAGCAGATTTATCAACGGTGCAATTAAGCGGTTCATTGTATCGACGCGACGAAAACTTTACGTAGCAATAACCCGACGGACGAGAAGCCGCGAGACGATTGTTTCCACGGGGATCGTTCGAAGCACGATTTCTCGCTCGTCGTTGGGAAGGGGGCGTCCGGGAAGCGGTTTCCTCGAGTTCTTTTACGCTGTTCCATAAACGTACACGCAGCCACGAAACCGCGATAAGAAGAGGCACGCTGCCAGCGCGTCGAAACGCAAAATAAAAATCGCAAGGGAGACGGACGCGCGATTTTACGGTCCTGGCTTAGACAATACGCGGCCCGATAGCCTTGAGACACGTCTGCTTCCTTTTATTTTTACATCTGACCCGAGACAACGACAACTCTCGCGCACAGCCGGCTTTCCCCTCGCGGACACGAAGCCCGCCACACCGAGAAACGACCTCCCAGACTCCCCTGGTGCTGACACACGCTGGCCAATCGTCGGCAGATTTGATTTTCTCCCCAGTGTCGATGCACGGGAACCCTAGCGCAATGCTTCTCGAAGTGTAGTATTCACAGGGGCACGCGTAACAGCTTTAGGAGACACGGTACACCGTCGATTCTACATTACACGCGTGCAGCAAGAGATCTTACTTAATAAATTACCCAAATTGTTTCGAGAAATAGGAGAAATTCGAAGGTCTCTTTAGCTTCCCTTAAATTAGCTTCGCATAAGTTTCAAAACGGGCGCGCACAGAGACGACGAACGTTCGGGAAGCACTGCCCTAGTGTAACCCCAGAATAGGGACTATTGAGACGTTCCTTTTTTTCAATGGAACTAGCGATTACCGCTATCTACGTTAACGATATGGAACTACTAGCGAAGTATACGACGAGCGCGCGCGATACGCCTGGATGACTTATATGGTGGATAAGTAATGAAGATACGCGGCGTATTTCGGGAAAATGACTGCAGAGCGGATACGACTGATTTGGTCAGATTAAGCGCGACGTTTCTAACCTCCAATCCCGCAGCGAGTAGTGTTTGACCGGTCACATGGCGCGAACCAGAGCGGCCTCGACCGATCGATCTGCGTCCAAAATACCCTCTGCCTCCTCTCTCTCCCTCTTCCGCCGTGTCTGGACGCGATTCCTCTCACGCCAGAATCCCGTTCGCGAATCTCCGTGTCACGTTTATAGAAAAGGCACGCGCGCACTGCCGCCTCGAGAATCACGGTGAAATTAGAGCACGAGAGCTCTGCCTTCCAAGGAAGACCCGACCACGTTCGTGGACCGACAGAGTCGGATGCTGATGCAACGGAACTGGGGATTGGTCGCCGCGTATCCACAGAGCTGAACTCGCGAGCACTCGTGGAATAATCGTGGAAACCGGCGTCGGCACACCGAACACGCGCCACGAAAAGTGTCTCGCGCACAACTGAGGGATTGGACGATCGGATTCGGATGTTTCGGCCGGTCAGTCTCGTCGCAGCGAGGGGAAGGAAGTGAACGTGGTCGCGTCTCTGTTCCTCGATCGGCCCCCGACCCTGTCGCGCGTGCACGCGTGGCGCCATCTTTGAATTTCCCTCTCTCGTGCCGCTGTTTCGCCCCCCACCCTGACGGGATCCCCCGTCCTCGCGCTCCCCTGCCAACCTCGCTCGTATGTTTCGCGCGCGCTTCGCGAGCGCATCTGAATTCTCATGATTTATGGAAAGCACTCGTCTACGTTTTTTCAATTTATGAATTTTGAAGATTGCATTTCTGGTGGGAAACTATGGAGAAGCATGTAAGTATAATGGCATTCCAAGGGATTGAATGCTTTAGGCGGAAGACTTTTACGCGGATGAGATTCGCTGGATGTACAGAGGTGGAGAATTTGAGTTTCGACTTATGGAAATGCTCGCGGAGCCTTCCTTGAAAAATTAAGACACGCTTACTTCGTTCACACCCTGCATACCGCGCGTAACCGAACCTTTGCCCGCAACACCAAGAGTCTCATCCCCTCGATTTTCTTTTTAATCCAACCCCCATGCCTGCTATCAATTACTCGTTCGTTTGAGGAGCGGTTCGAGAGTGGCTCGAGGTTGGCGGCGCAGACGCGCGACCATTTCACCCGCGGGGGACAAATAAAGAGGCGGGCGGGTTGCCGGAGGGTGGGCAAAGAGACGGGGAACCGCGCCAAGAATCCCCTGAAACCGTGGAGGAATGGCAGACGTGTACTGCGCGGCTTCCTGGCCGATTTTCTCGCCGCCCGGTGACAGTATAATTTTCCGCGGTTGGCCTCTCTCTGAAGCGCGCGGCAATTACACACCCGCTTCGGTACACACTGGGATTCAACGGGACTTTAATTACGTATTTAGGTGGGCCGCTGCTCCCTGCCCCTCCAAGCCCCAGCGATTTCTTTTCGGGCTAATTAAAAAGCTCCGCTCGACTCCCGGGAGTCCCTCGGCCCTCGTGGAACGTCGCCAGGAGTTCGCTTTTCATCTTGAGAACCGCGGCCCCGTCGATATAAAGGGCTCGGCCGTTTAAAGATACGATTAACCGGGGCTGAGCGCGGCAGAATGCCGTCCAAGTGGGTTCGAACGCTAAAGGGTGAACAAAAAGTAGTCCCAGAAGAACTGTTCCTTTCTAGAAATGACCCAGTGAAAACGGACTCAAGGATCACCAGGGAAATTAGGGGGTGAATTAGAAATCGTTCCAACGACTCGAGCCAGAGAGAGAGAGAGAGAGAGAGAGAGAGAGAGAGAGAGAGAGAGAGAGAGAGAGAGAGGGAGAGAGAGAGAGAAAGTGGGGGAAGGTGACCTCGAGTTAAAACGGCTAAAGTACGGCGAAAAGCTAACCGAGAGGGTGGTAAGCAGATACTAACACCGGGTCCGTGGAGCCAAGTGACTCGATATCGGGGAGTGTCTCGGCGTTAGCCCCGAATTAATTCCTCGGGGCGGCTGGGGGATTCTCCATTACCAGCGTGGAACGAGCAGCAGTAAAGTGTTCCGCCTTAAAAAGAATACCTGCTGCCTCCTCCATCTCCACGTCCGAAGGAATTGCTGCTCCTCCTCGCTCCTCTTCCTTATTCCACCAGACCCCCGGCGTTCCCTCCACCGCGGCAACGAATTGTCTGAAAAATTTCAAAAGAATCTCCTCTCCCGTGTCCCCAACTAGCGCGCCTCTCCCCCTTCCCGTGGCCCGCGGATTCGCAGACTTTCCGCGAGGAATTTGCGAGTCGCAAAGCGCCGTCGATTGAGCGAGCGACGAAAATCTCGCAACGTCCGACTGCTCTTTCCTCCGGTTAATTCCCTTTGTACCCGGCACGGGATTTAGATTAGCCGCGTTCAAACTACCCCGTGCAACTTCGGCGCGTAACTTCTTATTTAAGTGAAACGATTACGCGAAGCCTCGCGAAGGCAGGCTGAGCGAAAGGGACGCGAGATTCGATTAAGGAGGAAAGTTAATGGAACAACGCTCTTTCCATGGGAAAATCTCGCCTCGTCGCTCGGCCCCGTTCAGCATCGGCGGCGATCGATGCTGATTCCGCACGACTGTGTACATGTAGTTACCGGTCTGTTTCCTCGGCGGTCGCTTCCACGTTTGGGAAATCCGATTCCTGACCCCCAAGCGGCTGCCATAAAGGGACCAGGAAGTCCTCGCGGCGAGCCAAATGTTTCCGAAAACGCCGGCTTCCCTTCAAGGATTTCCCGACCGCCTGGGTATTTCCCAGCGTTCCTTTCGTGGCCGTGAGCACGCTGAATGCGGGGAGAGTGGACCCAGTTGAAGAAGGAAGTAAGCTGGCTGCGGCCCGCACGTGTTCGCACAAAGGCCGACTTCCAAGTACTCCCGTGGATCGTTGCGGATGGCGCGGCGTGCTTCAGCGGACCCATAAGCTGGTCCGACGGTCCATAACTGGCGGACTAATTATATTCCACGGCTGGCGACCTTCGTTCCCGGGACAGCTGTTTTCTGGACCTGCGAACGCACGAGAAGCGATGGTGAATGGCGTGGAATTACACGGCGATAGATCTGGGTCGTTCCCTTTTTCGAAAACTACCGCGGCGAGCACGCGGAGATGAAAAGGGGCCTGGCAAGTGGCCCGCGTGAAATGTAACGCGCTGATTTTTACGCGGAGCTTTGTCTCTCCATTCGGCTCTATTTCGAACGGTGCGCGAAATTCCATTTGAAAGCGTAACAGTTCGCGTGGCAGCCGCGTCGAGTTGAATAGGCTCCGCCGCGAACGGTGGAAAGAATAGGGACGCGTGGATATAATATGTGCAAGCTCGGGACTGAAAAGACAGATCGATGGTGGGGTATCGGAGCTTTGAGCAATTTCGAGATCCAGATAGCGTGCTCGGAGCGATTCGAAGCGGGCGCGACACGACTGACGCGATTGAAAATTTGCAAGAGCACGCTGAATGCTGTACGTCGAGGGACGAGGAGAATGGAGGAGACAGAGGGTAGGGAGCGGAGGAGAATGAAACATTGTGGGCGAGATAAGGCTGGAATTTTCTGGGCGGATATAATGTAAAAGCCCGGGCTACTCTCGACTACGCTCGCCCGTAATAATCGCGAATGGCGAGAGAACGCTTTTAATCTTCCGCACATAGGATTCGAAAGATGGGGGGGGGGGGGGGGGGGAAAGGAAGCCGCGATTACCGAGGTCGGTGTGAAGAGGGCCCTCGACAAAAACAAACCGCGGTTAATCGTATTTACATAATGTTTCGGGACGGATCGCGAATTATCACGTTGCGCGCTGCTCGTTTTAATTAACCTATTCTGCTCTCGGACCGACCGCCGCGAGTGTAATTATTTAACTTTCGGCGCATCTTCCGTTCGCTTTCCTCGGTTCTATGATTAAATCGCCGCCTGTTTTCCTTCCCTGCCGCGGCCAGCCAACGTTTAACGCGTTCTGTGTGTAGATCGGTCGACTGTTCGCGAAAGTCCATGGGAATGAAACGACTGGATCCCGATTCTGCGAAAGAATCCGCCGTGATCCGACTGCGGCGAATTACGAATTAAGGGAGCCTGCCCTCTGCAACTGCTCCATTTCCAGCGGAAGGAGCGAAAAGAAATTGGAAGCCCTCGATAAATCAAAGGAGCAGTTAAAACATTCACGAAAAGACGAAGGGTCGAGGGAGGTTCGTCTTCGGGGCGTGGTGAGCTTCGGGTTCCAGGAGGGTCAAGGTTAAACCTCGAGCTCCATGTGCTCGCCACGGGTACTGTTTCACCCTGCTACGTTTCACATCGCACTTCCCTTCTTTCCCTTCTTTCCCTCTTCCTCCTCGCCCTACCCCCTCGTTTAACGTCTCCTCGTCGCTCGAAACGAAACACTGAGCCTGTCGCGGCGGATAGGCGGCTCCGCAGCCCCTGCCTCGCCGGAAATACCCTCGAACCCGTCGTTTTCTATTTACGGGGACTTATATGGCCAATCTCCGGAGACTGGAGCATGACCAGACTGGTTGGGTGATCGGTGGTGGCGCGGGACAGACCGAGGATTCTTTTCGCTCGCCTCTTGAGCCACTTTCGGGGATGGACGATGACTGAGGAGTATCCGTGAACTGGAACGCAGTCGAGTCTACCCCGTGGCTCTTTTAAATTTATCGATAAGCCGTCTTAAATGAAGAATTTTATATTCCGTGGCCCTCCCCGAGTCACGGATATCGACAGCGTCCCTGGGGGGTCGCGCGGATTTCGCGGCTAATGAGTCACAGATCCGGTCCCAAGATACCCGCCACGCGCTGATTACGGCAGCAACCGTGGAGAATAATTCCCATTTCCCAGGCCGATACGTCGATTCTTAATGAGGCGCTCGATGTCGCCGAGGACGCCTCGAAATTCGCATAAAAAGTGGAAACGGTGCCCTCGAGGGGTTGGTTCGATTGGGAAGGAAAGAGGTCGACGAAAGAGTAACGGCTGTCCCGTTGGAGAGCTACATCAGCCGTTCCTATTAAATGCATCTATAGTTAGCTGTGTTAAGTGGATTTCGGTGGCAGGGGTTATTTATGGACGGGCTCGGGCCCCGAGAATGATATTACAGGAGCACTGGCGTTCGAATAATTTCATAGAGGCACAGGCATCTTAGCCACCGACGGTCAGATAGCACCAGATGCGTTATTTCCGAACGGGCATCGTTTCCCTCATAATTCCAGCGACGCCCCGAAAGCCCAGTTATCGTCATTAATTAACAGGCTGCGCGATGTTCCGTGGGCGTTATCCTCGATGACGAATTTTCGATCTCCTACGACCCGAAGCCTAGCCAAACGAATAAATCTTGCGTCCCGGATGGTCGCGTCGGGGGCTCGCTAACGTGCCCGTGTACCCTAACCGCTAATTAAAACGCACGAGCCGCCTAGCCTGTCGATAACTACCGCGAACAGGACTAAGTCAACCCCCTGTGGACAAGTAGCCTCTCGCATAGCCACTCTTCATCCCTTATCGAACATCAATTCTCACATCCGCCCGTCTATTGCAGAGTTCACAGATCTCTAAAAGATATCCGCCGAATCTGTGCTGGACAGATTTGAAATTGGTCACCAGGGGGGTGTTCGTTTAGAAAGGGGTGGCTTCTCAGAAGAAGGGATTTTGAAGTTTTGAAAAAGCAGAGCTGAGAAGGGCGAGAAGGGGGTTGGCGGAAGGGCTGTGAAACACGCCTCTATTCGGAGGAGGCCCTGGTCAGGGCAGCCGCGCCACCTTCGACGCCAGCAGCTACCGGCAAATTGAAATTATTGGCGCGGCCCGCCGCACATTACTGGCTCGTTAGCAAGATATCGCATCTGCAAGGCCGGCCCACCCACTTTCCACCGGTTTCCCACGACTTTTTTCCCTGCCTCGGCTCCTGGCGGCTGGGGCGCATTTATGCGCTAGCTCGGCGCGCCTCGTTTTCAACGACTCTTCGCGGAGAGAGAGAGGGCGAAGGGAAAGGGTTGGAGGCTGGCTGGCGGATCGGGGAATTATGATTCATTAACGGCTAGATTCGGGACACGTTCGGCGGCGTGTAATTCGCGACGGGGACGCGCGCCCGTTGAAACCGGAGAAACGAATAGACGCTCGTCGGTGAATTATTGGTGGACTTCGAAATTCCTATTGAGGGATCGAGGCTTTTTATCCGGTCGCCTCTCTCGCCCCGGCGAACAGAGAGCGATAAAGGCCCTTCCGATCGTGATTAAATTCGCCGCCAACGGTCCTCGAGATCGGAATCAGCCGAGGGATCGCGCGCCTCCGATACCTTCCCAACAAATTTTCTCTCCGCCCCCAACGCCCTCCCGGCCCCGGGGCCACTGGCGTCGAACAAAACGCCCGGCGCTGTTTGTTATCGCGGAACTTCGCCACTATCTCGATCGTGGAACTTATCAAGCGCCGCAGCTGAAAGTTAGATAACGGGGCAAACGACGCTCCGAGAGCCACGGAATCGAAGTTGTCGCTCCTCTTCGTCCGCCCGAACCGCGGCAGCCCGCTCGCGGCCCAACCATCTCCGACCGAGCCGTGCAATTTCGATTGATAAGTACCCGACCGGTATTACTTTTAAAATCGAATGAAACGTTGATTACATCGAGCGGACAGCACGTTGGCGGCGTTGATTTCGAGCGCGTCCTGCGCGACCCGTTATTTCGCGTACTTATGGATATTACGGGCGATCCGTTAATCATTTCATTATCTGCGCGCCTGCATTCTCCGCCCGCTCGTTTCCAATTCGAGCTTCATTTCTACATAATCGACGCGGCAAATAGCGACGCGTGATTTTATCGTGCCCTCGCGAATTTCATTGCCTGTAATCGGCACGATTCCGGCTCGATTCGAACGCGAGGATTTCTGCCCGCGCGTCAAACGTCGCCGAATATAGGACGGGCCTCCGCGTACGGGTCGAAACTGCAACAGCTATTTTCATCGGCGTAACATCAAACTTTCACGCGATAGCCCAAGTGGATCGTAAAATAGAGGCAGCGACAGTAGACTAGAGTCGAGCAGCCCCTCGTTCCACGGGCCTGTTAATCGAATTCTCGCCCGTGGGAGGGCCGATCGATCTTCGTATTTTCGTTAGGCGTCGTTCTCGATTTGCTCCGTTGCATCGCCGCGTCGCGTCTCGTCAGAACGAAGGAGAACGACTCGTGGAACGTCGGATAAATCGATTTCTTCCGTGGCCGGGTCGCCGGGGCGTCGCGGTGGTCGTCGGTCTGGCAGGCGGCGGCATATTCCAGCAGCTGGGCTGCTCGTTTTTTTTTCTTTCTTTTCTTTTTTCCCTCCCAGAGACGAGAGACTTAACGCGCCGCGCCGAGGCCGCTCTTCCTCGGGGGGTTCGGAACAACGTGCCTCTGCCCGCTGGCGGAGGCCACTCGCCTGGCTCCGCGCCGTGACAGCAAGAGCCCCGGTAATTAGCATAATTCGCGGGGAAATACGAAAATCCGCACGGGGGACGACGTTCTCCTCGTGAATCGCGCGCGGAATCGCCGAGAAGGAAAGAATATCGCCGCGGCTCTGCCACGGGCCCTTCAAAGTTCATCTGCCTGCTCGAAAGCTGCTCGCGTTCTCATAAAGCCGGATGGAAATTTCCTCCTTTGCTTTTTGCCCTTTTCGAGAATCCTTTCGACCTGGCTCCGTTACGGGAAAGAGGCCGGTGGCTCTTTTTCAACCGGCAAACCGACAGTATCGCCACGGTTTTTCCTAATTAAGTATAACAACCATCCGCGCACCGCTGTAATCAAAGGAGCCACTGCCTCGTTCGCTCCTCCACGTCCCCCCCTCCCTTTTCTTGCGGCAGGCTTCCTGGGAGCGCATTCGTGTGACGTGTTTCGTAAGTGGATTCCAAGGTAATCAGAATGTACCGTCTAGTGGACAACTTGCGCGGATCAGCGGTGAATCGAGGAACACAGGGAGGATCTTGATTTTTGTTGGAGGGGGTAGGGAAAGCCGAGGACGAATCCCCTTGCGCTGGACCGCGGCTAAATTCAGGCCACCCTTTATTCAAAAGAGCCCGGCGAGCGACCACTTCGTTAACCAGCTGGCGAACCTCGAAGAGGAGGCGAAAGAGGGATTTCGTGCGGGTCTGTATCGGTCGGGAAGCCGTTTCGTTGACGGGGTCAGAGGTGACAGGGGCCAGAAGGGGCACGAAATGCTAATGAGCGGACCATTGTATTCGAATGCGGCGTTATTGCTGGCCGAGCGCTGTAAAAGCAGCGCTCTTCTTCGCTGAAAATTAACGCGAGCGACACCGGACTGGGGGACGATCGTCGACCATGCACCTACGACGATTCACGGTAACGATCACTTGTATGTTAAACTCCCGTCAAAGTGGGAGTAATTATTTCCCCGGACAGGAAACCGACGGAACTCGAATTTAAATGCAAGTTCAACTTTGTCGAGTGTCGCCGCGCGCGCGCGCGCGCGGAAGTTATCGAATTAAAACTATCTTCCAGCCAGATTGCATTCGCAAGGGTTCGTCCGATGGCGGGGGAGTTGATTTTGCTTTCAAGTACGATTGAGACTAAGCAGCACGCGGGAGAAACTATCGCCGAAGTTAACGTAACGAAGTCTAACGAGTAACAATACCAAACAGAAGCCGAGTTTCCCTTTCGGTCTTAACGAAAACTTCCAGCTGCTCGCCCTTCGCTCGAATCCCCGGATCTTTTTATTTAAACTTCCCTCGCGGCTCTTCGCGCACCTGACCCAGTCCACAAGATTCTTTGTTAATTTCGAGAGAAGCTTACCGAGCCTCCGTTGCGAAGTTTCGCCTGGCAACTCCTCACTTTCGCTTCGAAACACGAACGGGAACGAGCCTCTCGCGATGTTCCCTCGATGAAGTAGAACCGTCATCGAGATTTTTACGAAAAATTCCTTCAAGCTAGCGGTTTCATCCGCCGATAAGTCGCTCCCCTTTGTATATTCATTTTTCCCGCGGTCGACGTAAGTGAAATGCTAATCCGAAATCTGAAATTGTAATTCCCCCCCCGGATGCTAATACGCAGAAACGGAGCTGTCAAGCTTTCCTGTTTTATTTCTCCCTTTGAGACGGCCGTCCCTCCTCCGGCCTTTAATTTCTAGTCTCTTAGAGCGTCACCAGGTGAGGCGTCGAATTAAAATTTCAAATGGTAATCCGCTGGAAATCGCGGCCGAAAACGTCGGCGAGGCGCCGTGTCGAGATTATTTCGCGAACTCGCGGTGGCCCCAGAGGCCCGCGAATTGTCGCGCGCTCTCTTCCAGCGGCAAGCACCACTTCCCCGGCGAAACTTTGTTTATTTGCAGGGCTCTCCACCGATGACTCGGTATTGTACGAACTCGTTCGCCCCGCAGACGTTGAGTGTTTCAGGCAATACCGAACTATGATTTTTCGCGGTGAGCATCCGATAACGCACGATCCAACGAATATGGTACTGTTAAAGCCACCGTTACAATAAACAAAGCCCCGGCAGGGGATGGAGAAGTAGACGCATAAATGAGAGCCATGGCGACGAGTGAAAGCAAATTGGAACATCAAGAGACAAGATGTACGGTCTCCTTTTTGTATCGATATAAGAGCAGAAGGCTGACTCGGGCATGCTTTAAGAATTTACCTTTTCGGTGGGCGAAGTTTACTCGCACGCCGGACGATTATTATGTTTCCCAAGTAAACAGCGATATTAGCTTGTCGGCGCATGCAAATATTGCTTTCCACAGAGAAGAAATGAGATTTTGCGCGGAACTTTTTAAAAGCCCCGAAATTACGACGGAAAATTGAAACGGGCAGGGTGGAGGGCCGGGGGATGAGAGGCAGGGGGGGGCGAGGAGGTGGGGTCGGGCTCGCAATTTATGCGTCACCTTCAGCGAACTTCCTTGCGACTATGTTTTGACAATTGAACTTGTTCCCGGCCGCTGGAAGTTCGCGCGGAAAGCTCGAGTAATGACTCGACAAGGGTACCGCTATAATAAGCGCTTTAAGGGGGCACAATGGCGCTAATTGGTAAAATTAGGAGCTGTTTTTCCGCGGCTATGTCGGCCGAGGTCCTGTCCTTCGCGACACTCACTCGCTACAGTAATTCTTTCCAGAGTATGGAGACTCAGGAGCGAGGGAATTTTGAAATTTCCAGAGGACGATCTTCCGAGTTCGAGAAAATAAGGAAACCCTGAGCTCGCCCTCATACTATTTTCACATATTTTTCAAGCTGGTTGTTTCAATACTAAGTAGGTCAACATCTGCCGCTCTCCCACTAACTCAACGCGAGTGTTCAACGAAACGAAGTCTGTCAAGTCACCGGGATGATAAAGAAAATACGTTTCCCCGCAGCGAATCTATCGACTCGAGGTTCTTGAACACCCGAGGTTCACTTAGGACCGTTCGGAGGATGCATCTCACCTGTCATTCCGCCCCCAAAGCTCTTATCGAAGGACGCAGGGAATCCGGAAATAGGACGTCGTAGACGAGTCGTCCTGACACCGATGAATTCCGAATTTATTAGTTAAAAACCGTACCACTGTATATACGCATTCGCGAGCGCGCGTTGAGTTACGGACCAGGCGACAAATTAAGCAAACATTTGTTCATCTCGCGATTCACGCGGTCGAAGGCACCTGTCGCGTTGAATCCGTGTATGCCGCGTAACCCGCCACCTGACTAGCTCCCGATAAATATTTATGCGCGCGGGGGGGGGGGGGGGGGTTGACGGAGAGGGTGGGAAGACTTTTCACGGAATTGGAGTTCCTTGAGTGCACTTCCCGCGATGGCGGTCGTTACACGCTCGCATAAGTCGCCCGTTCCGCTCGAGCAGCTCGAGCCATTACATATGCAAATCCGCGGTGACCAGACGCCACGAACGCGCGACTTTTCTGACCCCATCTCTTTCCACCTTTCCAGTCAATTTCGATGACCTCGTGGTTATAATGCACTCGCTCGAGGATCGTTCGTTAGCTTCGTTAACCAACGGACACCCGATTAATTCTCTGATCCTCGAAATAGTCTGCCACGAATCTTCGCTCGTGGATGGGACGAATGTATGTGCTCGAATAACGATCACGCGATGTATAAAACGACCCTTGGCCCTCGTTATGCAAAAAGCTACAAAGAAGAAAATTAGTTAAACGCGTTAACTCTTCGAGGCACCCGATTTTAAAGAAAATAAAAACCCTAGTTGCACAGAATTTTTTTATTATAAAAAAAATGTGAAAAAACATTCATTTCAATTATTTAACATAAAACATTACTCAAAATAAGAAAAAAAAAATAATAACATTTCAATAAGTCCTTTTTTACAGAGTGGGACATGTATATTCCCACCATGCAACTAGTGCTTTAAATGATATTCATTGAAACACTACTTTTTACCAAAACAAAGTGGAACATTGCAGACAGTGCAGCAACAGGAAGTGTGACTATAACTTCGAGGTGGGTTAAAAGTAACTAAGCAAAAGGTGGGACAATTTTTAACTCGCCAAACCCCAAAGAGTTAAAAGATCTTCATTCTGCAAAAAAAATTACTAACCCACAGAACAACTCTTATATTATACAATTATTAAAGCTACCAAGCCATAGTACCGTTTTAGGCTTAAAAAAAACAAAAGCTACAGAAAATTTAAAATAATATTAATTATACTATTCACTATTAAATAACTCATTAATAAATATTGTGAAAAAATGACAAGAAATAAAACATACCCCATAGAAATAAAGCTACCTTTCTTTAACAATTAAAATCTTCAAACTGAATTTACTGAGTTTCAGATCATTGAGGGTTGGTAGTAGCTTTCTGCATAACTAGGCCCACTTAGTGATACATGTACCTATTCTGCCACTTTTCACAGTGATGACGAAGGCCTCGGTTCGCCTTGATTGGCGATCACCTTCGATGCGTAGGTGTTGAATAACTCCACAGACACAAGTATCACCTTGGCCGCTCGGCGCTCTACCACACTGCCGTCTTCATCCCTTACCCCACATGCGCCCCTCCCCGTATCGCTATCCGCGCGGAAAGAAGGCACATATATACGGCGCTCGATCGCGCGACCAACGAAAATAAAAGAGTAAATAGGACACGTCGGTGTGTTTAATGGGTTAATAGGCTGACCTTCCACCTTCATTATCTGCTTCCGCTCGATTAGTGATTCGGTCCACGGCTGGCGTGTGCAAACTCCCTCGATGCCCGTCGATAATTAACGCGCTGCACTCGTAGGAAATTTTTCGGCGGGCTTGCTGGACGTTACGCGGAAAGTTCTTGCGCCCGGGCAAATGACTGGGAATGACGGTTTACGTAAGCCCCGTTTAATTAAAATTGATGAGCCGGCGCGGAGGGGAACTTTGTTGAACCGAGAACGGACTCTTCGGTTCGCCGAGTCGCGCGTAATTCCCGTTGACGTTGCAGTTGACAGTCCAAGAGACGTTCCGACGAGGAGATCGCTGCACCGTACGTATAACGTGACGGGCCAAACGGAAGAATATCCGCGGGGAAACGAGGCGGCGAAACGTTTCCGAAGTCCACCGTCTAGTAAAGGATTTTGCTTTCTTGGCGGAAACGGCGGCGTTAAGTAAACCCGAAGCTAAAACGACGGTTAATGGATTCAGGAACACTCCTGGCGACCATTCGAGTATGCAAAGCGAGAGAGCGAGAGCAAACAGTAGTATCCAGCCGATAACAGCGACGGAACGGTGGTCCGCTTCAAACGATCAGACACACTTTGGGTTAATCAGATTAGGGGCTGGGGCCAAGCCGGCGAAAACTTTTGCTCGGGCGATGAAAATCGCGCGGGAGCCGCTCGCGATTCATAGCTCGGCCGGCGCGACGAGCAACGAGGAAACTTTTCGGAGGCATCAGCGATTCGTTTCGAGTATTATCCGATATCGAGGGTTCTCCAACTTGTTCCGGGCTGGTCGGCGGTGGTCAGATCTCGATCGTTTCGCGGTGGCGCGCGCTCGGGGAACAGCGAGAGCGTAATTTCCTCCGGGCGGTGTTTCGCTGAAGGTGTTCGTTAATCGATAAATTGCCAGCGTTTCCGCGAGCCGTAAAAGAATTTAATCTGATTCGCGGGGGGGGGGGGGAGAGGAACGGCGCGGCGGCAGGGGTCGTCGAACGAGGCATCGCGCAGCTCGAGGACGCGATCGGGACCGGCGATGGAATCACTTCTCCTGAAAAGTGATAAATCATCGGCCGCTCGTGAGCGAGCTCCGAGCTGACGGTGCATTATTCCGAAAGATCGCCGGTTACGCGAACGCCAGCGGGGCGCAGCGATTGCTCCCTTCCGTTTCCATCGAGGACCCGACGGCAATCTTACGAAAAGGATGCCGCGTTCGCGACTCGTTTCTCATCTGGACCACGTAGCGCGGAAAATCCTGCGCACCCTGGCCCTGTTCGCTGGTAGTAAACTCCTTACGGGGCCGGGCGGAGTGTGTGCGCCACTCGAGGAGAGTCCGGCGCGGAATTTCGCCGCGGAACGAGGGCAAAATGGACCGCGGGCCGGCAAAGATCGATACGGAAACGAGCATCGAGCGATCGGGGTCGAGGGGAAGACGCACGTGTCGCGTTCGCAGGGGTAGCCAGGTAGATGGTCCCAGGATGACCCAGACGGTCGGGGAGAGGGAGGGGAGAGGCTCCGAAGGCTAGTCGTTTCCGATTCACACACGACAGGCCCGATGAATACGGGATAAATACGAGGCGAGCACGAGGCAGCAATCTCGATGGTTAAGGTCAATGTTTTTGGGACGGTCGAGAGGGGTGGCAAGGGCGAAGCCCAGCAGGAACAAGGGGCGAGGGAAAGAGATAGAAAGAGAGAGAGAGAGAGAGCGAGTTGGACAGGGATGGAGGAAAGGAGAGAGGCATGGGCAGAATAGAGAGAACCGGTTGCTATGGCGACCCTGAAGAGAGGGGTTGGT